>JAYKYS010000002.1:18087500-20587500 GCA_036924285.1 Asterella californica | reverse complement strand
AATCTTATCATAAGGAATACTGTATAGATTCATTTTCTTGAGAAAAATGAAGATAGACTGAAGTGATTTATTAGTTAAAGTGAAGTTAATAAAATTTGATTTGAAGATTCATTCGAAACAAGTTTCATTTAAAACCTAATTATGGTTGATTTGTTATTTAAACGTTAAAAAGTTCCTTCATTCTGTTGCATTTTGGTAGTATCAGTACTTAAAACATATATATGATATTGCAAACCACAAATAATATAATTTATATTATGTCAGATGGATGTAAAAACTGCCACTAAATTCCAATGGTGCGGGTCACATCTATGAGTTGTACCCGGCCGTGCCGTACTGTACATACATGTTACCTTATACACGTACGCCGAATAAATGACTTATTCACTGGTGTGTGGAAAACACTCTGTTCCGTCCGGGCAATTCTTCCGCGTGGGATCCGGAGGCGAGGACTACAGTACCATAGGGTGGGATATGGAATCACGGGCGCCTGCCACGGCCCGCCGAGCCAGAATGAACCAGTGGTTCCCTGTACTGTATTATATTAGCCACGTGAGTTGAGGTTACAATATACAATTACGTTAGCGAACTAGCCGTTGAAGCGTTAGTCATAAGGATTCAAAATTCAAAACACCAACTGGCGGATTCACCTCTTGCTGACGCCTCCCGCCATCCAGTTCAGCAGTGAACACTCCCTTCATTCTCACGCTTACTGACCGATACTGAACTGACAGATCGATTGATCGATCGGAGGAAGGCAGCGCTTTTGTGTCCGGAGCTTGTCGTCAATCTCTCATTTGCGTACTTTTGAGCCTTGGGTTTGCCTTTTCTGCTTAGGGCTGTCTGTTAGCATTCTCGGGACGTGAGGTGAGCCAGCGCTAGAGCTTCTTCCTTGTGCGTCCCTTCAGGATCTTGTGTTTGGGCCCTTGTCGTAGGTTCACACTGAAATACGGTCGGAGTGCGAGGAAGGTTTGTGTGTTGTAGTGACTTCAGTCGAGAGAATGCCTCCCCGTGCGAAAAAAGCGGCTGGTGCGAAAGGTGTTACAGCTCCGTTAGCTGAAACTACTGGTGCAGACAGCCAGAAGGAGAATGTCGGTGCTGCGGTTTCAGCGAAGAGCCCGAATGTTTCCTTGGCAGATGAGTTGGAAGAGATGACGAAGAAGTTGAATTTGATCAGCCTGGAAAAGGAAAGGGCTCTATTGTTGGTCAAGGAGCGCGAGGCGGAGCTTGAGCAGAAGAACGCCCAGGAGCTCAGGCTGCAGGGTCTTCTATCAGTGAAGGAGCAAGAACAGAAGAAGCTAGCTGAGAAAGTCCGCAAGCTCCAGAAAATGAAAGAGTTCCAGCCCACGATCGTAAGAAACTCTCTCGTTTAGTTAGTAATTAGAAACTGCGAATTCCACAGCACCTTGGATCACGGTGCTCCTGATTCCTCATTGTTCAGTTCACAAATCCTACCTCTTTTCACGTTTCCTTTCCTGTGTAGGACGTCCCGATCAACGCTGCCGTCGGTGTGAAGGACTTAAAGAAAAAGAATGCGGCCAAGAAGGACAGGGTGAAGAAGCCGATGACTCCCTTCATGCTGTGGTGCAAAGAACAACGCCATCAGGTATTGTCATTCTACCCTGCTGTAGACCCGCTGCAGAAAGTGAATCTTGTGTCTTTGCTTCTGTGGATCCTGACTTCCTTGTCTTCAGGTCAAGGAAGAGAATCCAGACGCTTCGTTCGCGGAAATGAGCAGGCTATTGAGTGAGAAGTGGAAGACAGTTTCTGACGTGGAAAAGGAGCCCTATGTCGAGCGATACAAGATCGAAAAAGATGTGTACTTGAAGGTGGGATCCGATCAGTCTTAAGTGCTCAAATCTTATCACATTTACTGTCCATCCTGATGGCCTTAGTTGAAAATCAGTCCCTAGACGTAGCCATAGTTTCCTCAATCGACTCATGAAGAGATTTTGTGCTTCCAGTTAGTTGGCACCGAGAAGCGCGAAGCAGAGGCTATGAAGCTCTTCCAGGAGGAGGAGAGTAAAAAGAACGCGATGGAGCTCCTCGAGCAATATCTCCAGTTCAAAAAGGTATGCGCAGCAGAAGAATAGCTCTGCGCTCAATCCTACCGTGCTCAACTTCGTGTAATCGTTCGATTTCGTCTCCCTGTGCATTGACTGACGGTGTCTGGAAATTGTGTATCAGGAAGAAGGAAACGATGGAAAGAAAAAGAAGTAAGTGTTAGTCGTTGCAGTGCATACACCTGGTTTCCTCATCTGCCTCTTCGATTTCTTCAATCTACGCCTTGAGCACGGTTTGTCTTGCTTACTTAGCAATTAGTTACGATGTCACTCTACAGGAAGGAGAAGGATCCAGAAAAGCCAAGGAAGCCTACTTCCGGCTTTTTCGTATATGCGAACGAGCGCAGGCCTCAGCTCCTCGCAGAGAAAATGAAAATCACAGAGGTACGAATCTTAGGTTTCCAGCTTGATGATGCAAGTTCTCCAGTTGATGCATTTAATCTCCAATGCAAAAATCATCGGACAATCCTCACTCTATGACCCCGGGCAGATCGGAAAGAAGCTTGGTGAAGAGTGGAAGGCGCTGGACGAAAAGCAAAGGGAGCCCTACGAGAAGGTCGCAGCAGAAGACAAGGCTCGTTATGCAAGGGAGCTTGAAGCCTACAAGCTCAAGAAAGAAGCGGTGAGTAGCACAATTTATCAGAGATTTAATTTCCTTACAGACTCGTGAGTATGCTGCGGTAGTTGGTTTTATCTAACAGTAGTTTCTGTTTATGAACGTGGTACTGTAGGAGCTGAAAGAGACAGAAGATCTTAACAAAGAGCGAGCCAAGATCGTGAAGGCGCAGGCACTGCAGCTGCTCAAGAACAAGGAACAAATTGATCAAGTGAAGAAGGTACTGGACAGTTTGTCGTGTCTGGCCTTCCTGTAACTTGTGGAAGTAAAACAAACCCTGACTTAACCACAACCATTACGATCTAACCTCCAAGGTTTTGGTGGTATTCCTTCAGACCTTGAAGGATGAGAAGCTGAAAAGGAAAAAGGAGAAGGTCCCGGTTGACCCCAACATGCCCAGGAAGCCTCCGACTTCTTATCTGCTGTTCACGTACGTCCACACCTGCCATATTTGTTAATCAGAGTTTATTGCCTTGGAAGTATTTCTGTAACACGTACCTTGTCTTTATTTTCCGCTGAGACGTCTGAGGGCTCCCGCTTTTCCAGAATTGAGAACCGAAAGTTAATCAAGGCGGAGAAGCCTGGAGCAAGCTTCGCTGAGATCAATGCCACACTGGCCATCAGATGGCAGGTAATTGAGCATCCCCATCTAAACGTAGGCGAACTGAAACATTTGTACTCTCGCGAGATTGTCATTTGGGAAGGTATCTCCTGTAGTTAGGAGTGGTTCATCATTTCACTTAAATCTAGAATTCTAAGGTAAATCTTTGGTCACTTAGTCATGAGTGCCAAACTCATCCTTCTTAAAATCATTTTCTCTTACGCGGCATCCCTTTGAAATTGCGTTCTGACTGAGAGATATATTTTTGTCTTCAGGAGATGTCCGAAGGCCAGAAGCAAGTTTGGGTGGAGAAAGCTGCACAAGCTCGAGATCAGTATAAGATGGCTATCGAGGAATTCAACAATAACAAGCAAGAAGTTACTAACAACAACAAGCAGGAAGCTACCGCACCTGCATAGACTGCATACACGGCTGCGAACGCCACAGAGGATCGTATGATAGTTGACAGATCAGTAGATAGGATGGGCTTTTATCATCGCCACGACTGATGTTCAAGCACTGCCGTTGAACAAGAATGGTGTCATACACGGCTTAAAACCTAGCAATAGTTACTTCCGAATCGCATGTACAAATTTCGCAACAAATTGCCAAGGGGAACACTCGAGGTGTAATGAAATATATTTTGTAATCTCAAACATCTGTACAAACGGATCTGTTTCTGGATTCAATCTCAATGAATAATTTCGCTCCGTGTTCTGGGAAGATTAGTTTTCATGATAATGTGAGGATCTGATTGATTATCACTCACTGTTATAATTGAGTTTTCTCCTGTTACTTATTTCATTTGAATTTTATGTCTTGTTACGGTAAAATAATCACATGTCATTCATAAATTTGAGAGTATCTATAACTTGCTCTGATATCCATAATTTCTTACTTCAGCGTCCGCTCAAATATGAACATCATTTCCGTAACTTCCTCAGGCGATCTCACTACAGATCGAAAATATAATCCAGTGAGCTCATGAAATATTAGTGATAACTGAGAGTCCTTAATATTTTGGAACAAAACCTGTAACTTCAGAAATACGCTCCCAACTCGCGCTGATTTCCATCAAAGTTATCTCTGGATTCTCTCAGTGAGTCAAGTCATTTCTAGCTCATCACTGCTACACATCTCAACTCTGATTTTTCCATTATATGCTTAATCAAACCTCCTGTATGACTACCTATGCTCTGGGTAACGCAGTAGATTACATTATGCGAGTTTGCTCTAAAAAACCTGAAGAATTTAACCTTTATGCAAAAATTGGTTATCTTGATTCCGTGATCATCCCAACATGAAATAAAAATGAAAAATGAAAAATGAAAAATGAAAAACTGTAAATTAAAATTCTTCACTAGCTTTACAAGTTGTGATTGATCTCCAAAAAAATAAATTAGTATATGAAGATTTCAGACTTTCTTGGAGGTGCCACAAATCTTTTCTTCCGGCTCAAAGTACACTGTGAGCAAAAGAAAGTGCATAAAGTATAAAAGCATGAAAAGCATGAAATACCTTTCATGCTTTTATACTCATACGGGGGGTTAAGCGCGATACTGTACTTTACTTGTCAGTTACTGTGACAAAATACGGAGATTTCCCCAGTACTCTATGTCCCTTTCCAGTATTCTCTCTTCGCCACAATAGCTCTTTACAACGATTATAATGTAGTGAGCGAATTGAGAAGGCAGCACGGTAGATAAATTCAAGTCTAAATATTGTCAATTAGCTGCAGTTAGTTGGGAATCACTGTCACTGCCAGAGAAACCAATTGGACCAGATTCGGTGCGAGAAGCAGCAAAAATATCCTACACGTATCCAAAATCCAGGGCGGCAAAACCGTTTCTTCTCACACAAGCGCAGGAGACGCGTAGATAAGATACTCTGGACGAGCACAGGGCAGGCTCTTCAACGAGTGTAAAGCCAAGTCAAATGGTGAAAGCTTCTCAGGCGAAACACAAGCCAGATTGATTATCATGCGACGTCTGACTAACACTCTGATACGTGGGTTACTCCAAATGGAATCTGCTTAAGAGTGCGTGTAAACGTGCTCCATATCTACTTTTGTACCGGTGATGCTTTTACAAGAGGAACCGGCCAGACATAAGGGAGTGAATCCGGCTCAGTCCAGCCGAACTGTTTATAGTGTTCCGGTTCTTTCCTCAGCAGATTGGATCTGTGAGAGGCGTGTACCGCCTTATCCCCTGAATCAATACAACACAATCCCATCTGTATCAAGAACGGTAGCTAACAAGACCAGTGTAATGTACCACGACCTTGACTCCAGTGGTGGGGTGGATGCATTCTACAAGGAGGAGACGTGGAAATGTGATAGGAATGTGGATGAGCGTACAACCACCACCACCTACCTACCTAACCATGGAGGCATAGTTGGAGCGGAAGCGGCCGGGATCTCCATCCGCTGCAGCAGAACGTTCCTGCATCCGCGGCGCTCCCACTCGAGCAAGCAAAGGTTGTAGTAAAGAGTCAGCGCATCTCTGTAGCCGCGCCACATTCGAACCGCAGGTGCGTTCACCCATCCTCGCCGCCTTTCTTTCTTGTCTTCCAGCGCAGCCCGCGCGAGCTCGTGAAGGTCCTCAACAATTGGTTGGACACCTTCATTCCCGGGAGGCTGCCGAAGGACATCCCGATCCACTGGAGGAGGGTCGTCGCTTATAATGTTCAAAATTTGCATGGCTTCGACTCTTTGCTTGCCTAGACGTCTCTTGTCCAAGCACTGAACGCTCCTTTCGAAGCTCGAGTATGGTAGAAATGTGTTGAGCGCCTGTATGCGCAATTCAGAACTCGGCCTCGTTCGTCGACGCAAGCTCAGTGTACAGAGCTTTATAGGCATCGTCGTCAGACAATTGTGGTGGAACGAGGACAGCTCGGCCAGTAATCGAGTCATGACCGAACGAGCTTCCAGAAACAAATCTACTGCATCTCCGGCGACGAAGCAAGCGTATTCACTACTACGGTATTGTAACAGTCAGTTTGGAGCAACCACGATATCTTCTGTCCGACTGAAGGAGTAGAGAAGAAATTTGCGGGAGTGAAACCGAGAGCTCGACTCAAAGCATTTCTCCGCGGAAAGCAGTACCGAAGGCGGTTACAGGAAAGGGAGAAGCGCTGGGTGGCTTCTGAAACTTCTGTCACGTAAGAGCATCTCCACCGCATTCACGGTAAATGGTCACGGTAAGACGGATATACCGGTGTCCAAAAGCATTCGCCAAGATACACGCTCCGCTACATTTGGCCGGATGTCCACCGCGACCCCGGTATCGAGGGGTTCTTGTTTCGGGGATTGAGAGTTTCTTTGTGAGTTTCTTATGTAGAACGATATATGAGCCATAGACTATAACGCAGAAGAAAATTTTACTGTCATCAGTTACGCACGAATTCAGATGATGAGGACATGGCGTGTAGATCTGAAACGGGTATGGACAGAATGGCTAGAAGAAGAAGACGATGAGAATTTTAACGATTGGCTTGTTTCAGAAGTTGAAGTTTTTTCGGACGAGGAGAGAGAAAAAACGAGACACGGAGGTTCTCGACCTGGAAAGAAACCAAACCTTCAGCGACAAAGATCAGCCGGACACAGTAGAATGTTCCTTGACTATTTTGCAATCAATCCAGTTTACGATTCACGTCTGTTTAGACGGAGATTTCGAATGCGTCGTGAATTATTTTTAAAAATTCAAGATGCGGTGGTATCTCACGACTCATATTTCAGACAAAAAGCAGATGCTCTCGGAGTACTTGGTTTGAGTAGTGAACAAAAACTGACTGCGGCAATTAGAATGCTTGCTTATGGTTATGGTGCAGATTCTTGTGATGAATATTGCAGGATTGGAGAATCAACTGCATCTGAGTCAATGAAGAAGTTCTGTAACGCAGTTATTGAAATTTTTGGACCTGAATTTCTTCGGAATCCCACCATGACAAATATCGTGCATCAAGAAGCAATTAATTCACAAAGAGGTTTCCCTGGGATGTTTGCATCAATCGATTGCATGCACTGGCAGTGGAAAAACTGCCCTGTAGCTTGGGCAGGACAATTTCAAGGAAAAGATGGACATCGAAGCATTGTCCTAGAAGCGATCGCTGATAAATCTCTTCGTTTTTGGCACACATATTTCGGTTTACCAGGATCAAATAATGATTTAAATGTGCTAGACAGGAGCCCTCTAGTTCAGAATTTACTCACGACAGAAAATTTTGCAACTGGATATACAGTCAACAACAAACGGTATAACAGAATGTACCTCTTGGCAGATGGAATCTACCCTGACTTGTCAGTGTTCGTGAAAACTATCCACGAACCTCAAGGAGAAAAACGATGTCATTTTGCGAAGATGCAAGAGAGTTTAAGAAAAGACGTGGAACGAGCCTTCGGTGTGTTACAAGCAAGATGGGCTATCATCAGAAATCCTGCCAGGCAGTGGGATCAACATACAATAAAACAGATCATGCTGGCATGTGTAGTCCTCCACAATATGATTGTGGAGGATGAAAAATCAGACGCTTCTCTGAACCACGATTATTTATTTGAAGGTTCGAACTTACCTCCATTAAACCGAACTAAAACGTTCGAGTTTCTACTCAAGAGTACTAAAGAGATAGAGAATAAACAGATTCATAATCAATTACGTAGCGACTTAATAGACCATCTCTGGACCTTAAAAGGTTTAGCCATGTGAACTACTACCCTTCAGTCAAGTAAATTCTGCATCGTCTACTCTCGATGTCATTGTGCATCTTGGCTGGTAAACGTGCATTCCAGTAACAAGCGACACATTCAAAGATTACAGAACTGGCTTATAGCTGCATAGCATATAACTGTACCTGTTCGTCCTCACGCCCGCTGGTGACAAGCAAACTATTCTTATCAAGAGCAGCGGTCATGTTGCTCAGCTCTTTTCTCTTGTCAATAAGTGTTTTCTTGATTGCCTGGATACTGTCACAAGGCCGCTCGTATGCTTGCCTACCATTCAGATGTTGTCAATCAAGATGCCCACATAAGATTCTTTCGGCAAGTTTATTTCGCTGCTGCAAAACACTCAGGATAAACCTCGAAGGCGAGGAAACTTACCATCCGTAGTCTGGTAGAAAATTCAAGTAACTGCAGTGGCTATGCGTTGAACAATTCCAGACACTGGTTCGACACTCGATCAGAGATCAAGCTTTTCAGTCGGAACGACAGTTTACTCACGCTAGTACCAAATTATCGTGATAGAGGATAAAAAGCTAGAGGATAAAAAGCTTACCATCGGGTGCAATGTAAATAATGGTGTAGCAACCACAAGGGTGAGTTTGCCGAGTAATATTTCCACCATACTCCTTCCACTCGAGTTGTCCGAGAGCAACAGCTGGTCTCATGATTTTAGTGCCTCAACTTCGAGTCAATGCAGACACTGTTCGTCAAAGACAAGCTAGTGCAACACTAAATCATCTAGGTCCTTATCAACAGAGACGATCTTTCATCAGAAACTGCAAACAGGCAAACGTTGTCACTTAACAACCTCCTCCAAGTCACTAATTCTCTTCGTGGAAGCTGTTATGCACTAGTTTTCCCCACCTTCATGCTTAAGCCTTGAAATGCACTGTCCCTGCTGTAAGCTTAGTCTCCACACTGTTCAGAAACATCTGTTTCAGCAACATCCCTCGAATACATGGCAGCAAAGGCGGGTAATGGCATCAGCGAGCTAAAGGAAAAAGCAGGATGAAGCACCAGCTGTTGCGATTACGATCACCAACAGGAGACCTTTTGTTACTCCAAACAAAGAACCGGCTAGCAATGACATGAAAATGGTTCCAGGGATCATAAACGTTTGCATGAAGACGTATGTGACAAAGTATCCCAGAACAATCTGTACTGTGTAGTCTTTGGCGTAGCCCGAGACATATTCCCTGTACAGCCAAACATCGATTGACTGTCAGAAGGTTTACCCACAATGAACTACGAAGCAAAGCGTGTCATCAGCATTGTTGAAGCAAAGAGAGAATCTCTAAGTGATTCGGTGCTGTCTTAGTCCTGCTTAGTCCTGCTTACTTCGGTAACTTACACGTTTCTTTCATTTTCATACGAAAGCCGCTTGGTAATGGAGGAGGCTGGGCAAGAATATTCTCAACCTGTGGCCGTCTGGTAACCTTCAAAAAATCAACTGCAGTACTGGAGATAACCGGAAGTGCAGAAAGCTGTAAAAGAGCCTCGCAACGATCACTGTAACCTTCAACCAGTGCAGGAAGTGGAGTAGGAGGGAAAAGCGCAAGACTCTCAGCACATCCATTCCCCTTCCAAGCACAAAGAGCTTTGTGGGCTGATTCCAACTGCTCTCCAAATGCCTCTGCTGCGCTGTCAACTGTGTATATCCTCGGTTTAGTGAGGCGTGGATGAGTCCTTGAGTGATCATGCAATCAATCTCTATCACTCTAACCAGGATCATCCCCACTGTAATCCTCTACACCATTAAGAGACTGCTACAAAGACTGTCTGGGTTACAAACCATGTGTCCAGAAATGTATAAAACAGCCGATTAGAATGGAAGGGAGAAACCTCGCTCACGACGTTTGTCCCTTGAATGATCCACACATGAAAAATAGCACCATACTGGTGGTTACATAGCTCAAAGTGGTGATTTTAGATTTTAGATCGGGTCACTTCTCACTGACGTAAGACTAAAAATGCCTTTAATCCAGAACAGAAGCTATAAAGCAAAGAGAACCACGCAATGTAGATTGAAGGAAGTCCAAAGACTCTAAACAGCACTAGACGTATGTAACGATGCATTTGAAGTCAGACACGAGAATAAAAAAATTCACGGTAGCAAAACAATTGCTTAATAGGATATAAATTATCGACCTAGTAGGAGAGTGTCACTAGGTGGCTGAATCCAGGGGCCTGCGGTACCTTGGGAGGTGCTGAGACACTAGCACTGTACGTGGGGGTCTGCGGTAACCTGCGAGGTCGCGATGTGGCTCTTCTTTGCTACTTCACAAGTTCTGCCTCTGCTTGATCTTTGGCAACCTGGACCGTCCTTTGCACGACCACAATTTCAGTTCCAAAGGATGTGAACCAAGTTCGGGATTTTAGTTCACTTTAAACGCTTAAGAAGATTTCCAAAGACGTTGGTACCTGAAGGCCATCCTTCTCTTTCTCCGACAACTTCACACGTTGAATTACACTCCCACGCTTGTCATTTAACTCCTCCAAGCTGGCCCACGAGACGGTTCACTCGTAAAACTGAGAGATTCATTGTTGGGACTGGAGAATGCCCTTTCATTTCACCAGAAAGTACAGAGATCTACAAAGCACAAACTGATTGCAGATTACAGTTGTGCAAAAACTGAGAGAGCAATTCCTTATGGACCAGTTTACGGCTATACAAATACTTTTATGGATCTGCCGACAGTTTACTTCTTGTTTGCTGCTTCTATCTTCTCCACATACACATGATGAGACATCCTGTGATTCACACAGATAATCTTATTAAGTTATACCACGTGTGATTGAGTAGAAGAGTAAGCTATTCCCTTTCAGTTTCACATACTATAGACGAAGAGATTTTCAAACCTTAAAATTTAGACCTGCTTCAAAGTTTGACAACGGAGTGATACAACCTGTACTGTAAGGCATGACCTGCAATGCATAAGGCCAAATTACAAACCAAAGTTAGACACCAGAATGTCAGATGAAGTTGCATAAAGGAATCTACGCTGTAAGGCCAAGGTTTTGCAACAATTGTACCTTCAACCCTCGCTACACGAGATCCTTCGCGTGAAGCTGCTTAGACACCCACCACACACTTTCCATGAAAGTGGGATCTAAGGTTTTGTAGTCGTTATCAACCTAGATCCACCTTCCCACTCTGGGCACTACTTTTCATTTTACCAGAAAGCGGAAACAAACCACAAGTAGAACTGCACATTCTCGCAAGCGCAATATGCAACCCATAATAGTGGGCCTCGCACCGGATCTGACTCCCTTGAAAATCAACACAGTTATATCCTTGCGAGGAAGCAGCAAAACCAAGAAGCTCGGGCAACTGAAGCATTTTACAGAAAGCTGATGAAACAAACCACAGGTAGAAACTTACCAATCTCAACAAAATTGTGGAGAACTATGCAATCCGTAAACTGAAAAACAACGAGCTGATGTTCTGCCGATAGCAATGTTCCAGCAATTGAAGGACGAGTGGGTAAGCATTCACGTGGAATTTCTTCAATGCTCCGATGTATAAAACAATACTGATGTTTACATTCGATCAATAGAGTAAATCTTGTGATATTTCAACATTCTCGTCTGTAGCTACTCCGTTCTCTTCTACATCCTCTATAAGAGCTACTAAACTCCTAAGAGGAACCGAAGCTAATGAGGTATCTTCAATACCATCTGCAATAACAGTCGGAAAAACAGGAGCTTCTTTAATGATAGCTTCACCGCCTTGTAACTTCTTGGCCTTGTGCAATCGCAACTTCAACTTATCTAATTCTTCATGCCTTCGAAGATACACGTATTCTCTAAATGCATCTGTCTGAATGTCTTCCTCTGGAATTGAAAACAAAGCAAGAGCAGCTTGGTCTCGCATGATGGAGGCTTTCTCAAAATTTGCAGCAGCCATGTCTGCTGTCGCTTTTGCTTGTGCCTTTCTCGCAGACTCATTCTGCGAAGATAGCTTAGCTTCTTCTTTCGCAGCTTTCTTACCTTTCGGACGATCAGGTAAAACAAAATAATCAGACGTTGTCGGAGTGTGATCCGTCTACCTAGGAAAGCGCCGGGCTTCTGGCTGTGGTTGTTTACTCAAGAGGTTGGCTTTCAGGTCACAACAGGAGCTATAAACACTCACACAGGAGTGTAGGATCCTCTGATATGCTCAAAAAGCGAAATCTAGGTCTCACTGGTAGTAATAGGCTTAGGCGGTGAACTTTGACACACAAGGAGAGGAAAACTATGAAGGTTTAGACTTCTAAACTTCCCCTACATGCAAATGAGGCACTACTGAACACACACACGAAGTTTCAGCCTGAGATCAAATTCTGACACGGAGATATGAACAGAAAAGTTCTGAATAAGAGAATTATGGCAATTTCTGGTACCTAGACAGCTATTCAGACATAGAACAGAGAATTGGCTTGATGAATTTCAAATCTTCTCACAGTATTTGAAGTCTACAGGATGCTGAACATCCCTGTGAAGTTGGGACTCCTGAATGTTTGTAGAACTCCAGATCTCCTTCTCTAAAGTCGCTGCTCTAGATTAAGAGCTTTTCAGACCCCCTCTGCTTCAGCGGCCGCCCTGAATTACTCAATTACTCAAATGATACGAAACTTTTTGGACAGTCGTAGCTCTCTTGACAGTGAACGCAACCACGAAGTTTTGAAGTGATTTCCTCAGTTCTGCTGCAATTGGCACCAAAAACCCCAAAATCAACAAAAGTGACGCAGTTTTGGCACAATCCGAACTTCAATTGGGCATAACTCCTTGTTTATTGATCCAAATCGAGCAAAACTTTCACTGACAGTGCTTGGCACAACGAGCTCTCTCTTCCTGTGTTCTCAGATTTCGAAGATCCCTCACCAAATGCTCGAACTCTCCTCTAGAGCTCTGTTTCTAAACTTAGAGTTTTACAAAAGACAAAAATGGACCAATGGGAGTTCATAGCTCCACTTGACTGTCCTTTTGTGCCTTAAACTACCTGGTAACTTTTCTACACTCATAGGCTACCACGTCAAGCCCCCTAGAGTGCCAGCGTATAACTTAAACTACCTAAAACGACACGCAACCCTGAAAGTTCACTTAAATTAGCTAGAAAGCGTGCATGGGCGACAAGTAAGTACAACCCATGAGCTCAAACCCCTATCAGCATGGAAACCCTAAGTTATGTACATTGAACGTCATAGACAAGTAAGAAGTCACTTGCACAAGCGCACAAATGCTTGAACAAGATAACTAACATACTATCAACCTACTAGGACTCAAAATAGTGTTAACACCGTATGCAAAGGTGTCAAACATATACATAAAAGACTAGAAGTAATATGAGCTAACTTCTAGAACTACCAAACCTAAGCATCGGAGTAGAAGTCAAGCATGTAGCCGCCAAGTAGCGCGACATCCACCCCCTCTGAACCTGCACATCCTCCGGTATGTGCCAGATCCAGATCAAGACTCTTGAGCTTCAGCTTCAAATTCATCTTCAATCTCCATTGAGTCTTCAGCTTCATTTTCAGTAAGCTCTGCAATGTTCTGGTCCTCCCCTCTCCTTCTGAAGAGCTTGATTCTCTTCCCGGCGACTGGTATCTTGAGCACTGCACCATCTAACTCTCTCAAAGAATATGTGGCATTATCATAAACTTCTAACACCACATAAGGTCCGAACCATCTCTTGGAAAACTTTCTGATAGCGCTATGCTGATTATCAAGACTACTATCATAGACTAACACCCAATCACCCTCCTTAACTGGTTTAGGTCGTAATCTATGCGTTCTATCAAATCTGCCTTTGTTTCTCTCTCTAGCAGTCTTTAATCTTTCGACAACTTTGGCAACATCCTCAGGTCTTCGTTCTAACTGCTGGATCCTTAATGCAAGAAGATCCTCCGTACTTCTATCATCTTCCCATGGCAAAACATTCCAAGTAGGCACAACCTCCTCAATCGGCATCACAGGTTTCTGTCCTAGTATCAACTCTGCTGGCATGTAACCTGTAACGGTACTATGAGTTGTACGATCTGCCCACAAAGCAAACGGTAGCAGTCTAGGCCATTCACGGATCTTACCCTTGCAAGCTTTTACCAAAGCTTTGATGATTGGCGGATGACCTCTTTCGCTCTTGCCATTCCCTTCAGGATTGTAAGCAGTGGTTAATGCCAACTTGATTCCCAATCGCTTGAAGAACTCAACTGCTTCTTGTGAATCCAGCTCACCCCTATCTGCAGTGATCTTTCCCACACACCCATATCTACAAATAACATCTTCAAGTAGAAAGCGGCAGACACTAGCAGTGGTCTTCGTCCTCAAGGCACGGCCTTCAACTTGGTTAGATAGATCTTCTCTAGCCAAGACTAGATACCTCATTTGTCCAAGTCCAAATGGCATAGTTACCAGATCAACTACCCATTTGTAATGAATGGCTAAAGGATAAGTAGGATGCAGTCCATCACGATGACGTACGTTGGAATACATCTGGCAAGGTATACAGGATGAAACAAACTGTACTACATCCTTATACATACCCTTCCACCAATACTTCTCCTTCATCTTGGCAAATGTAGCCCAAACTCCTCTATGACCGGCCCATAGACTCTCATGGAACTCCTTGATCAGCTTCTGCTTCAATTCTAGGTCACATACCACCCGCTGTGGTACACCTCCTTGTAGCTTAGGGCGCTTCCATAGATGTCCTTCATATAAAAAGTACCCATAAGCTGTTCTACGGATCCTCTTGAAATCTGCATCAGACCAGCCTTCTTGCCTTTCCAATGAACTCAAATAGCGCCCAAGATCCAACCACTCGCCATCATACATAGTTTCCTCAAATAACTCCAACGAGGTTGCAAAACAGCTTCTATCTTTTCTAGCAAGAGCACTAGAATAGAACTCTGTTCCCACATCCTCGTGATCATCTATCATTTCCTTCTCATCGTAATACCTAGCCCTTGATAACATATCTGCCACAGGATTGTCTTTTCCTGCAATATGTCTAAACTCTGGGTTCAAGGACTTGATATATGCTATCCACCTCAACATAGCAATATCTGGAGTTGTACAACTAGTGATCATTCCCAAGAGAGGTAAACAATCTGTCTCCACAACCACAGGTGCTCCTATCAAGTATTCCTTGTCACTTTTCATCGCAGTAACTACTCCCCATAGCTCTCTCTTGACCTGAGGGTAGTCTCTCTGCCGTGAACTTAATACCTTAGCACCAAAACGCACCACATACCTATTTCCATCCTGATCATCTTGTCCTATAGCCCATCCAATGCCAATAGGACTAGTATCTACAGTAAGGATAACGGATCTGCCCAACTCATATGTTACCTTCCGTAGAGTTGGTGGTGAAGCCAAAAGATCCTTCAACTTCCTCATAGCCTCGCTTTGCTCCTCTTGCCACTGAAATCTTTGCCCCTTCCTCAGCAGCTTGTACAACGGATCTGCTACATGAGCAAAGTGTGGAATCCATATATGGTAAAACACACATGCACCTAGAAACCTTCTCACCTCAGTAACCGATCCACATGTCTCTTTCATCCTTCGGATGGCATCAACCTTGTTTGGACAAGGTTTCCGACCATAAGATCCACACAGATGTCCCACTATTAACACCTCCTGTTCTCCAAATACAGACTTTGCTCCTGATAAAGTCAAATGAACCTCCTCCAGTCGACTCAATATCTTATCACAGTCGGCTATGTGATCTGCAACAAACTTACGGCACCCCCTCTGATCCATTACCTCATTCTTCTCCTCCTCAGCACACCCTTTGATCGGCACATCATCAAGGAATGGCATAGTTTTTTCAGGAATGAAATCCCTCAAAACTTTATTCATGCCATTCATCATATGTGCTACAGAATTGGTAGCACCTTGTGGCAAGGTGCACATCCTTAGTAACCCCAAAGGTGTCCTCATTGTAGTCAAGTCTCTACTCTCAGAAGATAACTGAAACTGATCGTAACCTGAATATAAGTCTCCCATTGAATAGATAGCACGACCAGCAAAAGCCTTTGCAAACTCGTCTACAATAGGTCCTATACCCATATTCCTGATAGTCACCTTGTTAACTGGCTGCATATCTTGAATAAATCTCAAAGCTCCACTCTTCTTCGGAACAGTAAACCATCTGCTAGAGTAGGGAGCTATAGATGGTTCCAAGATACCCATCCTAATCCTCTCATTGAGCAAGTCTATCAGCTTTGATAGATGAGCTCTAGGTACAGGGATAGGACGTAGATTCCAAGGCACATGCGGTATAGTAAAGATTACCATAGGTGCAACTACACTTGGATCTACACATCCTACTTCATGTGACTCAAACGCAAACGCCTTACCATGCCTAGATAGCATCTCCCTGAAGCTCTTCTTCTCTTGCTCGGTAAGAAATCCATCACCTCCAATCTTCAGCTCCTTCAGTGTTGTTTCTGTGAACTGGTGTCCAATTCTTCTCGGTCCTCTGAGCGTGGGTTCTCGTGCAGCTTGCTCCATCTTCTGATTGTAATCGAGTGGCAAAGGCAAAGCCACTGGTTTGACTTTCTTTGCCACTGACTTGTACTTGGTCTCCACATACACTTCTTGTCGATCTATAAACTTATCAATTACATCATAAAGCTCCTTGGAGCTCACTCTCACCACTCTATCTACATCATCTATAGAACTTTCTACTATAGATTTCAACTCCCCTATAGCATCTACCAAATACTGCTCTTCAAACACTCCAGATATGTATTCGTCTCCTGCTAACTCTCCACTGTCCCACAAAGACTGTTGTACACACTTCACATGTTGCCTCTCAAACCTCTTCAGATTCTCAACCTTCCTATAACACACTGATCCACATGAAGTCAACCCTAAGAAGCTAGTGGATAAAGCTTCATGCTCTACTGGATCAGGCGAGAATCCTATCTCTACTGTACCGTTGAAGTCTCGCTCTTCAATGGTACTCTGCCAAAACCCCTAGACTCTCTAAACTCCTGAGTAATCTTAGGTAGTGGACGGTCTCTCAAGCTGTCACGATTCCTCTCATGTTCTGCAGCAACGGTCAAAAACTGAACAGCTCTTTTGCCGTCTCTACTACGTATCCTAGCATAAGCTGAACCATCATCCATAACTCGTGTCTCCATTCTAACAGCAGTAATGTAAGGCTGCCCTAGAATGATAGGATAGGTTGACATGTCTTGAACAAAGAAATTCTGAACATCACTGATGTCACCCACAGTTACCTTGATGTTGGGACAAGCACCATAGAGTTCTCCCCTCTGGTTGTTGGCAGCACGGATAAGCCATCCATGATCGGTGTCTATGGGCCACCTCCCACGCTTGTACAGCTCCTTAGACATCAGATTAATCTCTGAGCCATGATCAATCAACGCCACCACAGGTTCCTCTAGATCTCCCAGCTTCACTAAGGTCTCTGTGGTTGCTCTCGCCCAATGGTTGTGAGAATAATGGCTCTTCTGCGATGCTTCCACCTCATCTTCAAACCTCACGTGCTGATCTGATCTTCCCTCTGATACTTGAGAGCAGTAACCAGCAATCTCATCCTCCTCATCCTCCGACAGTTTGGTCCCTAGAGCGTTAAGCGTAGCTGCTTCACCCAAAATCTGACGTTTCCTCTTGATGATATCTATGATAACCTCATGGAACTCACGCTTTGCTATCCCAAGAATCTCACCCAAGGTAAACTCAACCTTCCCATTCAAGATACGATTCTCTAACACCTGCTTCAGGTCTGTAGCAATCTCAATATCAGACTGAAGTTTGTATGCAGGCATCTTACCCTTCTCCTTGCTTCTCTCCTTCTCCTTTGGTGTTGTAGGTGGTAGATCCTCCATAGTCTCTTCCCGAGTAGGTGTTTTCTCCTGTCTTGTCTCTGGTCTAGCCCTTTCACTCCTTGTAGCAGGTCGTTTGGCTGTAGAAGCCTCACCTGCATCCTCCCTCCTGCGTTTTTCTTCTAGTACAGCTTCATGCTGACTTCTTGCAACATAAGCATGCACTGACATAGTATCCACAGGGTCATTCCATCCTGTAGTTTCTCTAATTGAGTTGCCAACCCTTCGTAGCACATCCTTGTCTAGCTCTGTTCTAGCTACGGACCGCACTACATCTGACCACAACCCAGTAGTCCCTTTCTCTCTCTCCATCTCCACTTTCACTCCACAGGTAGCAGCATTCACAAGAGAAACAGCATGTGATGCTGATATCTCATTCACAAGTCTCTTCATACCACCCTTGCCAAAGTTGGTTCCCAACATCATCCCAGTTTCTCTCAGATGGATCTTACCATCTTTGAAGAAGATCAGATCCTTCCTCAATGCATCAGAAAACTCCCCACAATCTCTTCTTACATGGTCTAGGCTATCACACCATATACAACGATGAACAAAGCCTTCTCTCATCTGAGGTCTCTGCATAGCAGGCTGTACATTCTGCTCCTTCTCTTCTAACCTAGTGAGCTTAAGCTTAAGCTCCTTCATACCCTTAATCAACTCATCAAGCGGTGAGTCTTCCTCTCTAGCAACTACCAAAGCGGGCTTAGTAGGCAACTGCTTGACAGGAATTATCAGAGGTGCTGCTTCACTTACCACCACCTTGTCCCTTCTTCTCTGTCTCTTGGCCAGCAAAGAAACAGCCTCTTCAACCTCCTTCCAGTCAGTCTTCAATCCTCTCTCCTCACTCTTGTCTTCCAGCAACAGCTCAAGCTTCTCCTGAATAGTCACGTCCGCTGCTTGTAGGAAAAGCTCGGTCTTCTCAACCGAGCTTCTCTGTCCTAGAAAGCTGAGCATATTGACGATCAAACTCCCTTAACAACTCATTTACAGACAAACCTTTGTTAGGTTTCACCACCCACTCCAAGAATGTTCTCTTGGTCACCCTCTCTGAATCTTCAGTGTAGTACTCCTCCTTCAAAGCTCGCATAAAGCTCTCCCAACTCTGTCCTTGCTGCTGCTTGAGCTCCTTCACACGCCCACGAATCTCAGGGACAACAGCAAGTTCAAAGTTCTCCACCATCTCCTTCTCAGGTACCTTGTTCACCTCCATCTCCCTAGCATAGTATCGCACATACTTGGAAATATCTGTACCCTTGAACTGGTCCATCTGATGCACCACAGATTGCAACGCCTTGGTTGCTAATACCTCTTTCCTCTCAGTGCTCTGCTGCTGCTGCATAAACATGGAAAAAGCTTGGAACATCTTCATCGTAGCAGCATCCAACTGAACAGGTTGCTGAGCAGCAGCAGCAGCTCCACTTGATGATCCTTGGTTGGCCATGATATCTGATCCTGTAACACTCTCAAGAAAACTCCCACCCTAGGTGTTTCACGTCGAGTTCACCAAAAGAGAGTATGTCGGAGTGTGATCCGTCTACCTAGGAAAGCGCCGGGCTTCTGGCTGTGGTTGTTTACTCAAGAGGTTGGCTTTCAGGTCACAACAGGAGCTATAAACACTCACACAGGAGTGTAGGATCCTCTGATATGCTCAAAAAGCGAAATCTAGGTCTCACTGGTAGTAATAGGCTTAGGCGGTGAACTTTGACACACAAGGAGAGGAAAACTATGAAGGTTTAGACTTCTAAACTTCCCCTACATGCAAATGAGGCACTACTGAACACACACACGAAGTTTCAGCCTGAGATCAAATTCTGACACGGAGATATGAACAGAAAAGTTCTGAATAAGAGAATTATGGCAATTTCTGGTACCTAGACAGCTATTCAGACATAGAACAGAGAATTGGCTTGATGAATTTCAAATCTTCTCACAGTATTTGAAGTCTACAGGATGCTGAACATCCCTGTGAAGTTGGGACTCCTGAATGTTTGTAGAACTCCAGATCTCCTTCTCTAAAGTCGCTGCTCTAGATTAAGAGCTTTTCAGACCCCCTCTGCTTCAGCGGCCGCCCTGAATTACTCAATTACTCAAATGATACGAAACTTTTTGGACAGTCGTAGCTCTCTTGACAGTGAACGCAACCACGAAGTTTTGAAGTGATTTCCTCAGTTCTGCTGCAATTGGCACCAAAAACCCCAAAATCAACAAAAGTGACGCAGTTTTGGCACAATCCGAACTTCAATTGGGCATAACTCCTTGTTTATTGATCCAAATCGAGCAAAACTTTCACTGACAGTGCTTGGCACAACGAGCTCTCTCTTCCTGTGTTCTCAGATTTCGAAGATCCCTCACCAAATGCTCGAACTCTCCTCTAGAGCTCTGTTTCTAAACTTAGAGTTTTACAAAAGACAAAAATGGACCAATGGGAGTTCATAGCTCCACTTGACTGTCCTTTTGTGCCTTAAACTACCTGGTAACTTTTCTACACTCATAGGCTACCACGTCAAGCCCCCTAGAGTGCCAGCGTATAACTTAAACTACCTAAAACGACACGCAACCCTGAAAGTTCACTTAAATTAGCTAGAAAGCGTGCATGGGCGACAAGTAAGTACAACCCATGAGCTCAAACCCCTATCAGCATGGAAACCCTAAGTTATGTACATTGAACGTCATAGACAAGTAAGAAGTCACTTGCACAAGCGCACAAATGCTTGAACAAGATAACTAACATACTATCAACCTACTAGGACTCAAAATAGTGTTAACACCGTATGCAAAGGTGTCAAACATATACATAAAAGACTAGAAGTAATATGAGCTAACTTCTAGAACTACCAAACCTAAGCATCGGAGTAGAAGTCAAGCATGTAGCCGCCAAGTAGCGCGACAACGTTTTCTCCTCGACTTCGTGAATATCGATAACACTTGCAGCGCCATTTGTGTGAGAGCTCGAATTTTCTTCCAGCAATTTTCTTTTCAGCGTTGGACTTGATTTTTCAGCATCACGATATGTTGCCCATTTTGGAACATCTTTCAGAATTTCCCAACAATGCGTGTACTTGAAACTGGCATTCTTGGGATGCTTGCACTTATACAGCTCGTGCGCTTTTGTCAACCCATCGTCTTCGGATGTTCCACTCTCGTGCAGGGCGATCACAGAAGCGTGCACCCCTGAAAATTTCGCAACGTCTGCTTTTATTTCATGCCATTTTGTCTCAAGAGATCGTTCGGATCTGTTATCGCAACCACGAGGACGATTGAAATTGTAGTGAATTCCAATTCTTTCCCAAAATGTCTTCGCTTTCTGTCCAGTGCCTACCATAGGATCTTCTGATATGTTCAAAAACGTTCTACATAACTGTTGTTCTTCTTGGCTACTGAAATTCTTTCCTTTTCCGTTCCTCTTTGCATCTGCCATAGCTACGGCACTGAGCGTTAAACTTGATGAAATTACGATGTACTCAAGAAATCATAAAATACAGATAGCTCTGATAGAAAAACGCGCGAACTCACCTCCGTTCAGAAACGTGTACCAATACGGATTCGACTAGACTATAGCGGAGTGTACTGTGACTCCGGCATACATGTCTAGTATTCAGTCCCGGAGTCCAAAAAATGACGTTCCGGTATTGTACGGTACCGTTATTGTGTTCCGGTGGGATTCTTTTATTTACCGGATACGCTACTTTACGGGTCCAGTGGCACATAACGTGGTCCGGTGGAGATGCTCTAAGAGCCCGCGAGAGCCAAGAGTGCGATGGCTGAAGAAGCCACGTGGTAAAAGCTAAATTAGACAAGTCAACACTACAATCGAATGACACTACGATCTGTAAGTCAGTTGCTTCACCTTAGCGCTTCCTTATAAGTCAATTATAAAATTCAGACAATCCATAACCTCTTCGACTCTTGAGGATTAAATATTCCGTGTCATGCCATTCTCAAATATGCGAGACTATATTCTTCTTGCTTTGCAAAATTGCATCAACAACGTAAATCGTACAAATGTCACATATGGTTGGTGTTTAAGAGCTAAGGGCACGATAATTCTTCTAGGCTGATACTGCTCTGACAGAGAAAAACTCTTTTCGCTAGATGGATGTTCCCGTGCTATCAATGATCACTTGTGCCCTTTTGTACATGTCTACATATCGATCAAAATGCTTTCGTAATTCCTCCACTGTCATCACTAGGAAACCTGACAATCGAGCAACCATGATGTTAATGATGGAGTGGTGTTAATGATGCGGTGGTTTTGGAAATCATTCTTCTTCTATCTAGCTTCGTCTACCTTCCAGCTCAGTGGAAAGCTGCAAAATGGTCAAGGTCTTTTATGTATGCTACGATACGTTCATAATCATCACAAGTCAATACTGTAAACTTCTTTTCTGACAAAACATCTAATGATTTGCGTACCATCGAGGCAGAAGTTCTATCTAAAGTTCCGTTTGTATACGTTTTGGACTCATGAACTTTTATCCTTGCTTTCTCGGAGGTCATAGTTCCCACTCACGTCAGCTACTACAATTGATATTTGCTGCGAGGAAGAGATGGATTGCTGTTGGATCGGGTGGCGCGAGCAGACTGTCGCATCTGCATCGGATGGAAACTTGAAATGCCTGCAACCTATCTTATAAAGTCTGGTATTGAAACTTGTGCAGACGCAAGGTAAAAACTTCAGTCTATAGACATAAGAGATAACAGGTTTGAGAAGGTTGTGTTCATCCTCGTGTCAAAAAAACTTGAGATAAGAGAAGAAGATACAGTTGCTATCCTTCAGGATGAGCCATAATTCTTCGGATTTGACATAGAGAAAAGGTCCGATAATGCATCAAAAGCACTGAGTAGCCCCAGAGAAAGCGTACGAGACCTTGACGTAATCGGAGCCTGGCAAAAGGAACTCGGGAAGTTTCAAACAGAAGCGGAAGTCTATATACACGTAAGTCCTGGTCAGATATAGATCTGCTTCAGAAAAGGAAAGGCACCTAGAAGAGAGCAAAGGATGCGAAAAAAGAATTGTTGGCTGAGCAAATTTTAATTCTGGGCATCTGTATCTTTCGATGTGGTGGAGACAAATTGGTTGGATACGTTCTAAGCACACTGGCAGGGACGAGAGAGATGTTGAGACTGAAACATGACTCAACTGGGACGGAGGAGTTGAAGGTACAAACAGAGGACTGGGAGGACAGGAAGGCGGAAGTGGACTGCAAGATTTCTCATCATCGGAGATTGTTTTCTCATCATCGAAAATGATAATAACATTATCATCATCGGAAACCGTGATAACATTGTCAAGATGTGATTCGCTACACATTGTGTTCAGAGTAGATTATCTCAATCGCACGCAGAGTGCGGAAGACGTCAAAAAGAAAGTTGCATGCAGCGAAAGACGAGCAATATCGGAGCCCATCAGCCGAAGCAAAAGGTGAGATATGAAGTAGCATGCAGCGAATATACGTACAACATCGACATGTAGCAGGCGTCTCTCCATGCGAGCAGCCGAAGGTCATCCGAGGCAATCCACGACTCGTACTGATCGAGCAATAGACGACGACAGACTTGAAGACAAGAGAGACAGAAAAATAACATCTGGCATGTGCGACAGACGCTAACAGAAGGAGAAGATGAAACAATAGAAAACAACACCCATGTCCGTTGACGTTGTGTTGATGATCCGAGAAGCGACAAAAAAAGATCCGAAACAAGCAAAACCGCAAGGAAAAAACGATAACAGAAAACTAGACGTAAGAAACATCGGAGGCAAGAAAGAGCCCAAACATGATAACAAGGATGACGCAGAAAAAGAATGAAACGCATCGTCTTGAAATGAGCAACCTGCCGTGAAAAAATTGCTTTCTCCCGCTGCGATAATGACAGCACGATGCTGTCGAAAGAACAAGTTCATATTAGGCAAAAAAGATAGAGGAATCAGTGAGCATGAGAAATCCGCAGAAAGAAGAAAAGGCGGACGAAAAACCGAGAAAAAATAAGGAGCCAAGAAACAATGACGGCTGCATCGTCGTGGTCTGTAACGACGAGGAGCCGCCGTGAAAAATAACGCAATCTCTCGCTGGCATGATGCAAAATGTTAAACCTGGACCAAAATAGTCTCGATTGCTCGGTTTTCCTCGAAAAGAGAACCAAGCAAACGAGAAAGAAGCAGTTCATATTAGAAAAAAAATGACGAATCTGTGAGCATGAGAATTCTCGACGACCAAGAAACAGAGGACGGAAATGCGAGCAGGAACGAACGAGACCGAGAGAGCTAAGAATGACGAATCCACGACCATGACAAATCTGAAACAGCAACAAAGGCTGGACGGAAATGCGAGAAGGAAACAACGACATCGACCAGAGGAATTGTACAGCGAGAGCAAGATCGTCTCGTTGGACGTGATTCTGGACGAGCAATCGCACGATCGGGTGACACAACGGCAGCAGCGACCGAGTCGACGTTCGGCGTGCATGCCGCAACAATAACAAGACGTTGTTTTGGCGCACAAAGCCGCATGGCAACACCCCGCGCTCGTCTCGCACAACGACAGCAGCGAGCGACACCACCTTCGCCGCCGTAAGAACAACGACAACACCTTCAATGTCGTGTGACAAGGCCCCGCTAAACATGTTTGACGCCGTCTCGCGAGAAAATACAACGACACGTCTGCCAAGGCCCCGCCATACAAGTTAGACGGCGACGAAGAAGAGAAGACAGCGACGGCAAGAACAGCGAGCTGTCGAGAGAAAGAACGTGACAGCGGGTCGAAAACAGCAGTGAGCCGTCGACGGTACGGTTGGACTGCGAGGTCGACGGCGAGTCCTCGACGCACGACGACCTTCTTCATTTACATAAACCAACATGTTTCCCTTAACCGAGAAAAAAGGAAGCGCGGCCTGCACGCAAGTCGCGGCGTTCATTTCGTAGTTTTTCTGCCGTTGACCTTTAGAACAGCCTCCGCCAACTGTTATCGAGATCATTTCTTCTGCCGCTGCTTCTTGCCAGTCCGCCGTTTGGACTTCATATTCACTCTCTTCCAAGTTCGGAAGAGAGAGAATATGCATACCGTTTAATTTATGTCATAACCCTTCCTCTTTGAAAGGTTAGGTTATAAATTAAAGATTTTAAATTAAAAATGTTTTTACTCGTTTGATGTGGAGAAGTTTATACCAAGAAAGATATCCGTTTATATACCTTGCATATGGGTTTAGTGACTGCAGCGGCCATGTGTTATCAAGTGAACTGAGTTCAGTTATAGGTTTTTAATTTTATTAACATAAATTTAGTTAATTTTTATTTTTTTGAAAATTATCACTCATTTCTCCTCCTCTCTAAAAGGTATTTTCAGTCTAGATTATCTTATATTTTTCTCCATAACTTTAGGTTTTCCATGTTGTCTAATATATTTTTTCACTAAAACTTTTCTGAATCCAGTTGCCATCCACTTGTTCATGATAATTTTCTGGGTTGTGTAAACGTTTTTCTTCTTCTCCAATGCATATTATGCTAACCCTGGTTGAAAGCTCTGATGGCAAATAGTTCTTTGGTGAAATAATTCGGTGTCTTATGTTTTCGAAGCACGTGTATAATATATTGAAGTCTCTCAACTATCTGCACTTATGGGTTTATACACCTGACAACAAGCAGATTCAACTTGAAAATCTCTAAATCTCTAAAGCTCTAAAACTCTAAAACATAGATCCTAACTAGATCCATAGTCTCCCTAAAACTCTCTGACATAGATCCGAAAATAATCCAATGCTTGCCAAAATAAGAGACCAGTATTCAGCTTCTCCACGTGGGGTAATGAGGGGACATATTTCTCCTGTTGCCTGTCCATTGTTGGCACGGTTGTTTCTTGGGTTTTATCTCTCTGTGTACATAGTTAGCATAACGGTGCTAACTATTCTACCAGAGTATCTGTAGCCAACCTTGGGATTGGTGATGACACATGTTTGACCTGAGGTTTGACACTCTTCTCGGCGACCAAATCACAATCTGGAGACTTTGAAACGACTACACAAGTCCGTTTCTCTCAAGTGCAGTATAGAGTTGGAGTGACTAGCTAGGGCCCAACTGTCGTCAAAAGAGAACAACAATGGGTCGTCAACGCAGAACAACAAGAATGTCAGTTCGTCAATCAACGCGGGGTCTTGAGAAGAGTCATGGGCTGGTTGCCTCCTTACATTGTCTCGTCTTTCTTTTAGCGTACAGTATTTGCCCTCGTTCTACCGCCATGTATTATCTGCCCATGATTTGGCCCTATACACAGTGAAATGCTCTATGGCACAAACTAATCTAGATTCTAGAGTTACTTTGGTGGCACCGGAGTTCTTCAGAGGCCACTGGAGTTTGAGTCTCAGTCAACGCTGGAAGACTGCGAGCTCGAGAAAGTTCTGGTAATAAGTAACAGTCGCGAAAGTTCAAGGTCCCCTGAGACATGTATGTGACTCTTGTATATGGTGATGTTCCAAGGAATGAAGCCATGACGGCAGGTCAGGAGTTCTGATTCTTGGACTCCTACATGGGTTCCTACTGAAAATCTTTCATAATTTTGAGCTAACAATTAACGACTAACCAAACTTGCTGAACAACGTGTCCTTTATAACCTTCGGCCTGGTTTTCGGTCGTGGTAGTGGTGACCGTGGATCTACTCCACATTTTTTCAGTATCCGACCTCTGACTCCGAGAATCGGAGTCGTACCAAGTTTCTTTGCTGCTACCGGTGAGTTCTCTAAGACATGCTTCTGCCTCGTACTCTGCATCATACCACCCAAGATACGATCAGGAACCTATCATGAATTCTGAGACATTGTTCACGGTGGATGCGAGTTCACACACACCGGTAGAGTCCTTACACTACAATCGACTCCAATGGATCTAAGCGCTCAATTCTTATGTCAGAAAAGGCGTTGAGGACTGCTTGTGAGTTTGATGAAGCAGTGTCTCTGCCTGTCCTTCTATGTGCAGTTCGTATAAGCCAGGGCGCATGGTTAAGACCTTCTTCGATTTTGTTCGACTTGGAGGTATGGAGTCGTCATCCACACTAAAATCTTCATCGTCCTCGTCATCATCACCTTCAGGTTCCTCTTGAGGATCAAATTCCTCCTCATTATCATCGAAAATCTTTGTAAGGTGATGTGGCTGCAACAGTAACAATCCTTCCGAGGTAAGGCCACCTTGATGACATAAACGAAACTCATGCTTAAAGTGCCACTGTGTTTAAAGTATGATCTAGTTGATTATACATTTGTCCTACAAAGTCGCGGGAGTAGTACATCACGGCCTATCACGTTGTGAGAGTAGTATAAGAATTAAGTTTCAACAGTCGAAGAGTAATGTCGATAAAGTCAAGGACATGGTTGTGATCACTTGTTTCGCATGAACTACACGGAAAAAGTTTCACCAAAACCAATCAATGGTACAATAAGATAAAGTAACAAAATGGAAGACAAGAAACTGGTTCAGCCTACCAGTTGTACTTGTGCAACGTTAAGCCTCAAAGTTGAAGGTGACTGTAACTGTTGCATAACCGATGTCATCAAGAAAAGGATCGAGAAATAAGAACAGGATCACATCCCAGACCTTTTTCCGTAGAAGTCAGATTCCATCAACAAAGAAGTAGCCTCTGAATAAGACTGAACATACTACAGTGGCTGGGGGGAAAGAATATCTGGAATAAGGAATTTGCGGAATCAAACCTGAATGAAACTTAGTGACGGATCATGACAGTCCGCTGAAATAGGAAACGGGTACTCCTCCTGTGAAGAGCTGACCAAAGTCATCAGAACATATTCCAGACAGGAGAATCACATCACAATTCAGTGGGAGAAACCCTGGATTTCAGTTCAAAATTTGGACGTGGTCGAACATGTGTACCGAAGTCAGCCGAGAGAGCTCCTCCACTATTTTACCTCCAGACTGAGAGATTTCTTTGGGAATCTCTTCACCGTCTTTCAGCTGGTGAACAAGAAGGCGAGTAAGAACTGATATTTAAATTTCAACTACGTATACGTAGGTTCTACCAAATGAACAAGCCAAGATAATGCTGGGGATTGGGGAGATTCCGCGCCCATAACCGGAAGAAATGCTAGATGAGAGATATCCCCCAAGTAAATGTAGTTACCAGCCAAGTTGCTTTTCTAGCCATATTTAAAAGAAAAGTCGATTACAAGAAATTCTGGTCTGAGAAGAACCTGGCAAAGCCAATATTTTAGCCACTTTATGAGACTGTCAACTCCCTGTCTTTCCCATTTCGTTACTTTCGAGACATCTCCTTTCAGTACCTCCAGGTAGTACGCCCCTGAACGCCTGCAGATTTCGAAGTTCAATTAAGTCAGCAATGATTTTATCCATCACTAAAAGTCACCAATACCAGTCGAGAATCCAGAACTTTCTTTCGATTACTTTGTTCTCCCAAGATGCTGCTGAATGCCGCCAGACCACTCAAGAAACGGTACAACTGAGATTAGGCATTCTATGGAGCAAAGGCAACAAAAGCTTCACTCGACATTTTCATACATATCCTAGTTACTCATTTATGTCCCAATTTCTTACTTTTACTTCTAAAGACGATGCTCTTAACTGGAGGAACTCACCACATTAATTC
Source organism: Asterella californica (assembly GCA_036924285.1). Lineage (NCBI taxonomy): Eukaryota > Viridiplantae > Streptophyta > Marchantiopsida > Marchantiales > Aytoniaceae > Asterella > Asterella californica. The sequence goes on along the minus strand of JAYKYS010000002.1, from coordinate 20,559,066 downwards.
TTTATAAAATGGGAACCGAAACTTGGATTTCACTTTCAGCCTCTCCTCCATTTGCCATGTTTCCAGTTGTTAAGGTAAATATCACACAAACTGCTTACGAAAACTAGACACGGAGAACAGGTGCATCAAGTCCTTTTAGCCCAAATTAGATAGGAGGAAGTGCAAACATGATCGTATGGTCCGAGACTGTGGTAATAGTAGGGAAGACAACGACATGGAAAACGTCAACTCTCAATTCACGTCAGGAGATGCGGAGTTGGATATATTTCGAGCTGTAGCGATAAATTATAACCAGTTAAAAAGTTTCCGCCAAGTACTATAGAGTCCACTGGAGTCACAACGCAGTGTGACCATCCACCTGGCCTGTTTTAGAAACACGAAGTTCAAGTGAGAAAAAACGAAGAGATGCATACTTTTCAGTTTGACCAGTCTCTCCCCGACCTTAAAAACGCAGACGTAATTTGAACTCTCTGAACATACCAATCACATGTCTACTTCAATGTCATATCTACAAACTGAACGCGCATCCTCTCTCTTATCATCAAATAACATCAGGAGGCAACCAGAGAACGCACAGTAATAACGTGTCGCCCGGCGCTAGCTCAAGTTTTTGACAACCACTGACGCGATCCGCAAAGAAAACGCTTGCCTGCCACCATCTCGAACAGAACCAGCTGACTGAATAGCAAAACTAGTACGTAGCCGTTATCCAGTGTATAGACACCCATTCAGAAAGTTTCAGCATTTAAAAAAATGTCTGCGTTACACTTGGGCACTCGATATTCTTATCTCCAACTGTAGAAAGAAGGATTTTCTTGATCCAGGTAGAAATGACACAACTACCTTTAGGATGATTGTCAACAAGAGTCGAGCATGAAAGGTGAACCAATACCGCCAATAAGCAGCTAACCGTACAATGATGATAAACGTTTTTCTCGAACTTCTTTTTTTCCAGGCGATATCGCTCGTTCTGGTCTGAAGCCACATTCATTATGTGTACTTACCCCGTCTAGCTAAACTAACTTTGTCCCAGTTTCTGGTTTTACAAGCTGGATAGAAAAATACTCCGCGGGTTCTCGATCCAATCAGAGCGGTGATTGATCTAAAGAACAAGGAGACTGGAAAGACCGTGAAGTTACTACTGAGGGAAGATGACAGGGTTTTCTCCACAATCTGTTCCGATAATGTCGACAAAAAGGCTGCAGTGTGTTGCAGGCAGGCTGAGGAAGATCACGTTGACTATGGGGATGGGCAAAGAGTAGTCGATACAGTGATCACGCATTACTATAGGAAGATATTTCTAAAAGGATTTTGTCGTCTGGTCATGAGCAAGGCTGAAGTAGTACATACACTGGCCCACGAAGATGCTTATGTCTATACACGTGCGTCGGTTGAGCAGACGTGGTCGTAAGCATTGTAAACGTCAGGCCGTAAAGACAAGACAAGCTCTCGAGGAAATTGCGGGCCGAGTCTTATCTTCCAGAACATATTGCGTTACATAAATTAGATGTGTGCATTTAGCATGAGGTTCTCGATTCGCTTCACAGGATTTCAGAACTTCATGAACATCCCGATATTTTTCTCACTCTATGTGGAGAATTCGTCCTTCTACTGTGTCCCTCTACAAAGTAGACTGTCTTTGGATAATTGATGAAGAAGAGCCCATGTTCTTTCCATCCGTTGTCTATTCATTGCGTCGCGTGTTTCATCTAACGAAGCAGAAATCGTGGTACATGTATGTGTAACCACCTGCAGAGGATATCTCATAAGCCTAGCGGGTCCCACTACCGCCGCACATACGGGTACCGCGGAGGATTTGCTCACTGTCCATTAGGGATTTCTAAGGATAGGAAGGACACCTTCGTAGTAAAGAATTTCACAAAACCTTTCTGGACTGTCTCCTGTCTGAGGGAACCTACCATACAACGTTGTGTTGAAGAAACATGTTCTCTGTAGCACCGCTGTGTTACCACGATGAGCTAGAAGAAAACTTTCCTGGACTTACATTTCGAGATAAGAATTTGAGGGTTTTACTGTTTTCTGAGGATGGCTTCTCGAAGCCGAAAATGAGCGAGACGACCTCATCCAGTCTGATACGGAGTTCACATGCTTGAGCACGACTGATGTGAGATTGTGTGAACATTACCTGTCTATCCGAGGATGCCCACTCCTCGAACGCCATGAGATTACCGCGCGTCGGAGGAATCACGAGAAACACCTTCCGCCCACTGTCAGAATCATCCCACAGTGAAATTTACTACGGCACCCACTTGTAAGAAAATCACTACGAACTTCTAAGCTGAGTAGCGCACTAATACTGCTGTCATAGATCCATCCATATCGCGCGCAAAAGTGCACATGGCCATGGCCAACATCGTCCAGAAAGGCAGACTCCCAAACGGAAATAACCTCCAGATTATTCCGCCATTTTCAATGTAGAGCCTTCGTCGATGGCTCTCTGCGCTAAACTGTTGTGAGGTTGGAAGTTCAAATGTCTTCGAACAAATCAAACAGATCCTCGGTAAAGGCTAACCAGTCAAGACTGTCAAGAATCTTCCAAGGGCGAAGTTCCGACATCTCGCGTATTTATAGTGAACAGGAGATTGAAGACAATTACGGTACGGTACAAGGAGTCCACCAATTTATCGTAAGACTCCGTCACAAATATCACCTCGAAGACAACGATGGCTTGAAACTGTGGCGAGTTCAGTTCAAAGTGTGTTATATTATTTCTTTCTGTTGCTTGATCCGTAAAATTTTCACGGACATCCTCAAGTTTCATCAAACGATCAGAATCGAAGTCGGCGTAAAGTGCGGCAACACACCTGAGGACATGATACCACACAGAGGAGCCCCCAAAATCAATGTGGAAGTCCATGAAGCACCCTGCTGCGCTCATCAACGTGTACAGTTGGACCTGAAACAAGCTCACCCAAACTCTATTATCAACGGATGGGCATCAATATAAACACAAGCGCAGCTCATTTTGCTGCTCATTTTGCTGCATAAAGAAATCTGCTGACATTCTCAAATCCATTTTCAACGTAGGACCGATTGATCGCCACCACATCCAGTCATCCCTTAATCGTATGTCGACGCGTCGCTGGCTGCTAGACAAGAAAATGTTCCTTCCGTTCTCGACGTAAATAACTATTCGTGGGCTACCTCACAGTTGTCCTCATGGTAATTAGGCACTCCAGTTCTTTGCCGATAAGACCATGTTCCTCAATTACTCTACGTATGAAAGTCGGTTTGTATCCTGCTTGTCAATGCCATTGACTAAGTGTAAAACTGATGTAGACAGACGTGCATATGTAAGATTACTGTAGCTTACTGATTCCAAACATTGTCCCTTACAATAAATTTGACCCTGAAGCGAAGAAAATTCGATTGACATTGTTAAGCTCCCTGTTCTCTTGCCCCCCGTGACTTGGCCGGACAGTTACTCCTTGCGTGAAATCACGTATTACCACAAATCAATTAACGTGATCGGGGTCGCAACGTTTGATACTGCAAACGGACACTGCGAAATCGTGATCATTTGATTTTTGCCACGTATCACAGGCTAAATATGACTTCACTGCGCTCTGATCTCTCCTGGCTGGACGCTCGTGTACGGAAGTTATCAAATGGACACCTGAGGATGATTGTGCAACGAATGACAATGCTGAAAGTTATATTTGAGCCGATAGCAAAGTCGTTTCCGAAGGTCTGCTACAACAGATAATAAGACTTCTCAGTATGCTCAGCTTCCAGTCAGTGGAGGAATCACCTTGGGAGATGGTGTAACATCTGCAGGCCATGCCTTGTCCACTAGATCCAGCTCTTTAACCACATTTGGCGCAGAAACCTGCACTTAAGAAATCGTGAACTTCTCAGGCTTTGGTACTCAAGGAGAAACGACGGAATCTGGTCAAAACGAACGAGGTAACTTTGATCCTGTTCAACTAAAAGCTTCAAAATTGCTTCTTAGCTTTGGTAGTATTGCGCCGTTACTGGAAGCAGAGAAATCAATTACCTCAAACTTCACAGCTTGGATTTGCCTAGCAGTCAATATAATTTGATGGTTAAATATACCATACGCTCAATATACCTCGGGAGCAAACACATCACTCTCGTACATCCATCAACAGATTAAAGGATCATCCGCTGCTACGAAAGAAATGTTGGTATGTACCATTGCTTGGAGGGCTGTACTTGCAAGATCCAACGAGACGACATTCAGCAAGGGCTTCCTGGGACTTGGAGTTGCAAAGTACTCCACCCATTCTTGCATGGTATAATCTGGTCCTTCTGACTGAAATTAGATTTGCACACAGCAGGTCAGGATTGTTAGTGTCTGCATTGGCTACAGAATATCGACCATTCTTACTTCCGATGCTTCTACAGATGTTTCTGTTTGAAACGACAGTCTAAGCATTTTGTATCAATCCAATGTGTGCGGCATGTGGTTCCAGAGCTTCCGGATTACTTTTACGTGGGTCAAAATCGTCAAACTGCAGGCTAGCAAGTTCCCCCAGATGCGACTCCTGATCTCCGTAACGTGAACTCATACAAAGTCCACTTCGTGAAAGGCGATGCCATCCAGAGGCCTTAAATAACTCCTCTTACAACAGGAGTTCCCGTTCACGACGGGAGCGTGGTTACCATCGACTGAGTATAGAGTAATTCAACTGGACCAGGGGGTTCCACTTGACTGCTTACCTGAGTGGTAACATCGATTGTATTAATGAGCCGACTGCGACCTACAAGATCTGCGATCCTTTCCACTGTCAAATCACCACCGGGTAATCTGCCAATTTATCAGAGTTTGGTTAGGAAACTACTTCTCTCCACTTTGCTGTACCAAAAGATGTAAGTCAGCAGACCTGCTTGACTGGGCCGACAAATTTAACGTTCCGCCGTGCTTGGAGTGTATGGAGTGGCAATGTGAGTAGAATAATTCAAGTATGCGTAATATGCAGTCGATCGGAGTATCCTGTCGGAGGCAAGGTGCAAAATTCGTGGTATAAATGCTTAAACTCCGAACAGTCTCATGGACTGGTATTGAGTCTGTTGAGGTAAAGGCCATGTTCAGGCTTAGATGGAGGTGGCTTCAGTTTCACACCGGGACATCTAGATCCGGAATTCTCCACGCAGGCCGAACAAATAAGAGAGGATGATTTGAAATTGACAGGGAGCGTGTAGAACAATGAGTTTCGTGTCACAATTATGTGTGATCAATAATAGCGTCAAGTTCTTGCCACTTAACGAAGAGAATTGGCTCAAAGAATCCGCGACGAGGCCGTAACTTTCAAGCAATGGGCTCCCAGAACCACGTTTGCAATTGTTGTGAAGGATTCATAAACCCTAGCAGAGAGAGAGAGAGAGAGAGAGAGAGAGAGAGAGAGAGAGAGAGAACTGTCGAGGTGTGTCAAGCATCGTGAGGAAGTATCTGCCACATGCAAAGCCAATGGCCCAACTCTTCACTAAGACTGTAGTCCAGAGTCTGAGTAGGTAATGCTGGGCCTGGTCAGCAAAACTAAAAGGAAAAATAAGAGTATAAGCTGATCCACATAAAATATACACCTGATGCCAAGCGCAGATGGTGGAACGTCGGATGTCCGCACAACACACGGATTTCGGAAACCAGTGGAATGGACACGGTCGGCAAGTTCAGTTCCTCCAACGAAATCGATGGTAAAGTTTTCAACAACTGGCTGCTCCTCAAACTTGAGTACTGCTCGCGCGAGCTTCTTGTGCTGCACACGCAAAGAATCGGAAAAACCTGTGCTATCCAGACGAGCATAATCAACAGGGACCCTAGCCCTTTTAGAGCGCCTTGAAACTTGCTCCATATTAATCTGCAGGCTCTACCTTCTTGCCAGAACCCGTCGCGACTCGCGTGTGGCACACGAGCAGTAGGAAAATCGGACTGCTTCAGTCAGAAGGTACACTACACCACACATGGTGATAACTTGTTCAACTGAGGTAAACTTCACGTATCAGCATCGTAATGAACTGCCGAGAACGAAGAACCGAAAGAGAAAAACAATGCCACAAGAAGCTAAGCAGCAGAAAACCGCGAGCGAGAATTCCGGGAGGTAAATAAGGCAACGGGTAGTCGAGGAAAACCATGAACAACAGAACTCGGAGATTACAACAGCCTGAACAATAACATTGACGTCTCACGAGACGGGAAGGACGGATGGTGAATCAGACAAATCGATAAAATTGGAACAGTCTGAGGCACGAAGACAAGGCCTTGAAACGGGAGAGAAGACGAACAAGCAGAGCTGCAAGAAGCTGTCCGTCAACTGCATGAATGTGCATCTGGCAACAACTCGCTCGCCAGCCAACAACGAGCCATTGCACACTCATCAGCGCCACATACACGCGTTGAGGAGAACGTAAGCGTGAAACCATAAAATAGCTGCTCCTGTCCCCGATGATGCTCGATCATGCAAAGTGCGATGGAGCTGGAGTTGGCGGAGGGAGGATTGAAGCAATGGGCATAAATTCCTAAAGAAATGGGAAAAGCGTTCACGGGACTCCGACACGACTCCCTCAGGTCTGGGCCGTATGCGAAACGGGAAATGGTACGAGCCTCGAGCTGGCTTAGGCTCAGTTGGCCTATCGGCGAGACGAGGTTCGGGACGAGTGCACATCCGCTCTCGACCTCTCCTCCCAGCGGTCACCGCCGCGCGTGCGACAGAGAGCGACAAAGCGCTCGAGCTTTTGGTGTTCCCTAATCGAAGTGGTCCGGGACCTGGACCAAGGAAACGAATCTGTCCAATAAGACAGACCCTCCAAATTTAAACCTTCCGGTCACACATATCGACAGGTCCGACACCTCTATAAGAAGCTGGCTCTAGTCCCGGTTCTGGTACTTAGAGCCAGCTTCGACTCGGGAATCCCGATCCTCCTTTCGAAACTCGGACGGGACGTACTGCCCTGTACTGTACTTTGGCGTTCGTTCTCACATAGTTATTAATAACATTCTTCTCAGGACGAATTCACTGGGAAACTTTATCTCTCTCTATTCGTCCTTGCCGGAACAAACTCGGGATCCGGCGGTCTCTTTCCAAATCCGACGGTTATAGTGGACGGCACGAACGTACGTACCAATGGTTACAATTTTCTTTCACTCTTTCAAGCACCGTACGTTTGTTCCCAAATTACACTACTCTCAGCAGTCTTCCTAATTGTTCTTTCATATTCCATAATTGTTACCAAAGAATTTACTCCTTAAAACGAAACTAAGAAAATACTGTTGAAATATTTTTAACAATATTATGTCTAATTTTTTGTAGGGAGCATACACATCGCTACACAACATACATCGTTGTCAGAGATACACTAAACATACACATAACACATGGACGATGTCATACACACACACAAATGTATCACAATAATCTGAATAGAGAAATTATCATCCCAACACTGCAACAAGATTACTCACAAACGATCAAGCCAAACCCACTCTATGCTCGAAAAGAATCCGGGTTACACTCAACTAGACTATCCACCATAACCTAGAGCTTGAAGGCTCAACTTGAAGAACTAAGGCCTCCAAGCTCTACCTGCGAAGTATACCCCTAGTGGGCTCTCCCACCAACTCACCCTAATGGCACTAACGGCCTTATCGGGATTCGTCACTCTGCACTCGACCAACCTAGCCGAGGTGTCCAAACCGACGTGACAGCTGTCGTGCGCATACACATCGCTGTCAGAGATACATTACACATAACACATGGGCGATGTCATACACACAAAGGTATCACAATCGCCTCCCTAACTGGCGATTAGGTCCCTCTAACTTCATATAGCTCCATACCCCAACTATGTGATATACATCTCATGAAAGATCAGGAGGTCGACTGCTACATCACCTCATCATTAGTCGCCTGTTTGCAATCCATACCACGCAAAGATCTAATCGACTATCTCCGATATATACATCGAGGACAAACTCATCGTCCAGTAAGAACGACATTGAGAAGTGGAGTCAAACATGACATGTGTCAACCTCTAGAACAACCATCACACACCAACATACGGGCTGCTCCACCAGCAGATCCACATAACATACACCTCAAGCTCGCCCGTACAACTGCTAAGCTTGGATCAACAATACCATCGATGTTGGAAAGATGACATGACGCACAATTACGCACATGGTCCTTCCAAACAACACCATCACGATCCTCTAACATGAGTACTCCAGAAGGTAACACCTCACGCACTCGTAAAATAATGCGTCTTGCGATCACGTCCAACGTCGTCGATGCAGACTACTGTAGAGAGATATAATCGTCAGGATGAAACCTGTGAATTGATGATCGATAACCTCCTCCTCGAATAGTCGCATATCGCAACGTATCTCTATCCTGAGCAATCGCTAGGTTCTCAAAAGCCATAGGCATAACTCTCCGAAATATCTCTGTTCGTTGAGAACATGCGTTCACCCAAATATCTGGGTCATCAAGGTTCAACATCTCAGCAGAATCATGACAAATGGCCGAAGGTAGATCTGGATCTCGACCATACAATAGAAAATATTGTGAGAGGGAAGCCAAAGACACTTGTCGGCTAAAACGGTAGCCCATAGCCAACCATGGTAATTGCACATCCCAGTCTCCCAAGTGATCATTCTGCAAGCCATACTTGCGCAATCCTCTCTTCACCGTCTGAACTACCCTCTCCCCCAAACTATCCGCCTCAGGATGATCTCGAGATGTAGTCCGATGATCAATCAACGCCTGATCACACAAGACCCGAAACTCACCAAGGAACTCTATACCTTGATCTTTCAGCACTTCATCTAGTGCTCCAAAATGACTCAGCACTCGATCTAAGAACGCATACGCCGTCTCTTCACTCGTCTTGTCTGGTAATGCCACCAACTCAATCCACTTGGAAAAGTGCTCCACCATCACCAACATATACCGATTGTGACGTACGATCAACGGTAAAGGTCCCACAAAATCCAAACTCCAACGGTAACCCAACCTCATAATCGGTAAAGGGTGTAACTGTGGAGTAGGAGCATTAAATGATGCTCGTACTCGATCACAAATCACACATCGTGCGACAAACTGCTGCACATCGACGTGCATACCACGCCACCAATATTATCCTTGGAGTAAGCTATGCGTACGCTTCACTCCAAAATGTCCCAACTCCTCGTGGGCATGTCGTACTAACTGTGCTCTCTGAGATGGATGTGACATTATTCGTACTCTCTCATCGTCCCAGACTCGAAGTACATGTCGTCCTTTTCGTCGAAATCTCTTCGCTCGTTGAAAGACACGATCTCGCTCCTTGACACTTATTGTCTATCACCACGTCAATACGTAAATACTCCATTACAGTCACGTCGTCATGGATATCTCGCTGGTCTGATACACCATCTCCGTCCTCAAGATCTGGAGACTCGTCATCTACTCTCTGACCAGAGAAAGATACGACTTGGTCCTCCATACTAGAGTTGATGGTCAACACACAAAGAAAGACAGATGCATGCCACCTTGGCACTATCTCCTCATCAACCTCGTCATGCCATCGAGCCCCAGTCTGATCTTGCTGACTCATGCATCGGTTACGACTCAACCTATCGACATCTAGGTTTACAACTCCAGATCTATGTACTACTTGGAAGTCATACTCTTGTAAGATAAGAGCCCATCGTGCAAGCTTCCCTGTAAGCTTGTCGGACTTCATCAACCACTTGAGCGGCTGGTGATCAATGATGAGAGTAAAAGGGTTCTCATATAGATAACATCGGAAGTGTGCAACAGCCCACACTGCAGCTAAACACTCCCTCTCGTACGAATTGTATCTCACCTCCGCCGAATTATGGGAGCGACTGACATATGTCACCACAAACTCCTTTTTTCTCATCATCATGCTAAGTCAGTACTGCTCCAAGTCCCAACATACTCCAATCTGTGTGCAGTTGGAAAGGACGTCCCCTAACGGGTCTCCTCAAGATGAGAACAAGCGTCAATCTATCCTTGAGCTCTACAAAAGCTCACTCTTGCTCATCTCCTCACTGCCACTCCTGGTCCACCTTCATCAGCTTGGTCAATGGCTTCGCAATTGCACTAAACTTTTTCACGTACCGACGATAAAAGTTCACCAAACCAACAAATGCTTGAGCTCGACTCACATCTGTGGGACATGAGATACGTGCAATAGCCTCAACCTTCGTCTGTTGAACACCCAACCCACCTGGGTAGATGGTGTGGCCCAGATACTCTACCAACTCTTGGAAGGACTTACACTTCCCAGGGTGTAACTTCAACCTATGAGCTCTCAACTGCTCGAACACATCTCGTAAGTGTCTCTCGTGCTCCTCCACAGGAGCACTATAGACTAAGATGTCGTCAATATAACATTTGACAAAATCCAATCCTGCTAGGATCTTATCCATCACCCTTTGGAACTCAGCAAGGGCGTTCTTCAACCCAAATGGTAAGAACCGCCACTGATACAAACAATCCTTACCGTGAGAGTCAATTCCTCAGAATGTTATCTTGGACTTATCTTCTTCTCTCACTGACAACTGATGATACCCTGCTCGAAGATCCAAAGTACTGAAGACCTTCACATACTCCACTGCATCAAAGATCTCCTCAGGTGTCGGCATGGCATATTTATCGCACTTCGTCTGTCGATGATAAGACGGTAGTCTCCACACATCTGTCTATCTGTGTAGTTGCCATACATATCTTTCTTTGTTGGCATAACTGTGGCAGATGCATACTCTCCATGCGACATCTCCACCAACCTAACCTCCAACAAGTCTTGAGTCCTACTCTGAATCAAAGCTCTCTCCTTGTCACTACACATGTAAGGACGTCGAAAGATTGGCGTGTCATTAGCCAAGTCGATCCTTATACCTGGTCCCTTCAAGGTACCCAAATCCTTCATACTGAAGGTACAACAATTCTTGTAGTTCTTCAGGAATCTCTGAACTCTTCGTCTCTCCTCTCCTATAAGCTTGGGTCCAATCTCTGGCTCCCAAGTATCCTCTATTACTATGCTAAAGATAGAAGATAAAGTCATTGACTGCTATCTTGCAGTCTCTGGAGCAGTTTTCTTCTGCTCACCACCAACAACCTTCACCGCCACTGTGCGGAAAACTCCTACAGTCATAGCTGCAAGCTCCACACTCTCTCTTATGACATCTCATGATGTCCAAGGATGACGAACTTCACACGCCTCGCCCCCAGCCTTTGCCTCCACCGACTTGATAGACAAAGAGTTCAGAAGTGTCCGAGCAGTAACACCGGTCGATCACATCCGACGCTGCACAGTCAATCCAAGGCTAACAATCCATGTCAAGCAATTCAAGTCCATTGCTTGACCCAATACTTGACGACGTGAAACCTCCGACACCAAAGCTACTACCGTCGTATCCGTAGCGAAACCCATTATTCGCTCTCTCTTATCGGCATTGGGCTCCACCAACTGCCATAACTGAGCATCTCACACAAACCCAGGTCCTTCATCTCTGTAAGCATGTGACGTTGGAAAGCTCACCAAAGTGAGCAACGCTATCATGGGCCATCTCACTAGGTTCACCACTGCCATGAGTGATCTGTCGACGACTCTCACTACTTGAGATCGTCGTCCTGCATCCAAGATGCTATCAACCGTGAGGTGCACTGGTCGTCTCACTTCATCGTGTGTGCGCTTAAGCACCTCTCTCGGTAACAAGTTCGTCCACCAAAACCATGGACGATGTGCACGAGATCCTACTCTCGTTGCATCCAACAACACTACCGGTCCGACCCAAGACCGCACCTGGTGCACACTCGTCATCATCTGTGTACGAGCATCACCCAACAAAGGAACTTTCTCCAAGATGTACGCTAGAGAATCCACCTGATGCATCTGGAGATGTCGTAAGATCCGTAACATCTCTCAGAACATCCTAGATCGCGGGTCATGTAAACCCTGACCTCTCCTAGCACGTGTGTGACCTTGACATGGCCACCCGGCTATCACCAAGTAAATGATGCCAACAAACGTGAGATCTTGCGTCTCCAGCAGCGAAATATCTGACGGTAATGCTTGCTGGTATCCTCTAACAGCTAATACGGACAACAACTCAAGATATCTCTGCACCAAACGTGTCACATGACGCAATGAGATGCGTCTCGCAACCTCATCTCTCTCCACATACAAGTATCATTGTACTCGTATGCTTACCTACAATACCGCAGTCAAACATGTGTTGATCGCTCGGAACAACTCCAGCACGCACACACCCTCCTCTGGATACTGCCACACAATGAGAGTCGTAACCAACGGTGATAAGGTCACAGGACCAGTAGCAAGAACAACCTTTGGTTCTTTTACTGGTGGTACAAAGGCTTCACTCCAAGTCTGCTGCACCAACCGATCAGCATACTGCTGCAACTCTCTACTCGAACTCCAGAGTGGAACATCCAAGTAAGATGGTACTACCGTAGTCATGCTAGGCATGTCCTCCATCTCCTTGAAGACCGGAGTATCCTCCGTATGGACATTGCTCTCTAACAACTCGTCCGGTCAAGTGATGACTGAACTGAATCCTGCAACGGATGCCATCGTCCCTAGTGTAGGCTCCGATGTCCCAACTCCAGCATTGAACCGCACTGGTAAGCGGCTCACTCGTCCCTCACTGGACTGCCAACCTGGTCTGTAAGATGTTGTCTCCGTCTAATAGTCGATCACGAACCCCATAGGATATAACACAGCACCTCCAACCAATACATCATAAGACTCCGCGGCAGTAACGATGGCCTTGGCTCTCACCATGGAACCATCCGTGGGGTGATCTGATCAAACTCTCACTGTCAACATCTCACGTGTCATGTGTAGAGCTGTACCTCTTGATTCCTCTAGAGATGTCTGTAGCTGGAATGGACATCTCTCCACCTCGGACTTCTTCAGACCCAAGCCAATACACGCTGCCTTTCTCAACATCAACGGTTGGGCTCTAGAGTCTAACAAGATTTTCTGCGGTCGATACACCTTTCTTGACGGTGTTACCAAATAAAAGATACCACTTCTGTTGTCCAACAACACCACACATGAGGTCAAACCAGCACGGTCAATCGCCGGCCTAGCTGGTAACTCATCTAACTTGGCAGTCGCCGCTTGCCAAGTATCACTGGTAGCTGTCTTGATCCTCGACTCCATGGACACATCTACCGTCTCTCGGTAAACCACCTCAGCACTAGAGGTAACAACATCCTCGCTCTCACTGAGCGTGACCGCCAACTGGAACACTAGAGCCAAGCTGACTCCCAATGCCCTCATATCCGTGACTGAAAATAGTGAGGCTCGCAAAACTGCTGTAGACGTCCCCAACATCGGGTTCGACATCACATCCACAGACGTCCAGGGTTGACTTACATCATCCCCACTCTTGGATGTCGATGCCTCCAACTTCACTGCACCATCGGTAGACCGTTTAGGAACCATAGACGTGGTCCTCAACGCCTCTGATAACGTGAAGGATTGAGGAAACTTGGCTTGTCTACCAGCCTCCCCGCGTTGTGGATCCAACTCCACTGACGCACCTCGCGACTCAGAAGCTCGTACTGCTGCAGATGCCTCAATCTGCGCCACATCAGTCATGAAGTCGAAGTCACCTCCTTCTCCTCCATAAGACGTAGAAGTCTCTGTTCGATCAGATCTCCGCTGAGTCATAGCCATACTAGCTATCCTCTGCTCCAACTGCTCAATTCAGGCAGCCATACATGCTTTTGACGTCGTAACAAACGGTGGACCGATCGGTCCTCTCCTAGGTGATGGACCTCTACCTCCAGCTCGACCACCATGGCCTCTTTGAGCTCCTCCGTCTCGTCCACAATCAGATCAGCCTTCCCTTGCCGTAGCTCGAGATGGAGATCAAAACAATGATCATTATTGTGACCAGGTCGTCCACAATGCTCACATTGCCTAGGTACCGCTTGAGATGTCCCTGACGTCTCATAACCACCTCTCCTATGTGGACAATCTTTCTGCTGATGAGGACCATCACACGTCCAGCAAGGACCCGCTTGCTGCTGACTAGAGAAGGACGGCATGGACTTCTGCCCACCAGATCCTCCAACACCTCCTTGGGGTCGTGACTGCTCCGCACGATCCTTATCACCACCACCACCACGCTGTTGCGTAGGCTGTGATCCTCGAGAAGAGGTGGTCGCCCCATGTGGTGTCTCCTTGCTGAACCCAGCAACCACCACCCTCTCCTCCACCATGTAGAGCTCAATCTACTCAGCCAAACCAAAGATAACCGCTAACGTCGGAGCAGTGTCTCTAAGAAGAGTGGCATCTCTGACTCTCCTACGCAGCTCCCGATCTAATATCCCATACCAGAACTAGACTGCATATGCTTCTGTCACCCCTTGAGTAACGCTGATCAACCGCCTCATGCGAGTAAACGTCTCGCGTAGACTCTCTCCAATCTTCCGCTGGAACTTCTGCAGACTCCTCAACTTATCGGTCCACACACCCTGATAGCTCTTCCTCAAACACTAGAAGAACTGAACCATAGGGTTAAACCTTGGTGGTATCCCGTTCACACTACCACCTGCTCCACTACTAGTGGACGCACCGCTGGTAGTAGGTACTCCGCCACCTGTGGATGTACCACTGCTACTGGCACCTGAACTCGTAGGTGCTACGCCTCCTGAAACTGCGCCAGTAGTGATTGCCACTTGCCTCACCCCGCTCCTATTGAGCTCACCTATTCCCTACTAGGACGATATCGTGTCGGATATTGCGTGAAGGATGTCCAGGAAAACGCGAGGTTCCTGGCTGTGGAGATGTTGTGTGCCAAACAGAGACAAGACAGAGACAAACAACCACGAAAACGAACGCGCAATATATACCACTCCAAATGTATGTACACAGCCGTTTCTTTCTCCTAACAACACAAAACTGAGGAACAGACCAGAGCGGTCTGTAACCTACTTCAGAAGCCCTAAAACAAACCCCTGAATCGCAACCCTAGCCTGAAATCGTCAAAGCGCAGCTCAAAGCAAGAGAAACTTCTCTTTGCTAACAATCAGAGCCACAACAGTATCACGCGATCCAAACTCAAGTCCAAACCACATCCACACACTAGCTCTTGGCTAAAGCTAGCTACCACAAGCCATACACAACCAACTAAGTCCTTAACGAACTCAAAAGGACGAAACCTGTAGCGAAGGAACCGAAAAAGACCTATTTGGGAACTTTCTCCTTTCGCCAAACGATCTTCAAATGTTGATAGGGTCTCCTTCCCTGACTCCGTTGGCTCAACAAACCTTCAGATCTGACTCCCGATAGTCGAGATATCGCCAATTTTCGGTCGCAGGTGACCGAACCTTCAAAAACTCCTCCCTGCGGCTTAAAACCGCTCACACCGCACAAACGGATCGTCTAAACTGATGTCCGTCTTCGCTGGTAGGTAGATCTGACTACCCTGAACCCAACAAGACTCCAAACAAGCCGTTTGGAGTTCTCCTTGCAAAACCACTCGAGAAATTTGGCCGCAGGTTGCAAAAAACTGACGTAAATTGGCTCCCTGCGGCTAAAATTCGCTCACCACACCCAAACCAACAATCCAATTCACTTACAGTCTTCTCCTATGCGTACATGAGGACTCCCTGATCGCGTAGGCACCAAGAACGAAGAACTTGGCTCACCGATCGCGAAGAACAATCCAATCTCAGGTCGCAGGCGATGAAAACTTGACGCAAGCGCTTCCCTGCGAGCCAATTTCTCTCACAACACCCAAACCGCCCGATGAAACTTTGTATCGTCTTCAATTTCCTGAAGAACTCGTTGTTCTGATCCCGATGGATCCAAGGACAGCAAGTTTGGACTCCGGAACGGCCCGAACGGTCCAACTCTCCTTCACAGGTAACTGAAAATTCCAAATCTGCTTCCTGCGTCTCAATTTCTCCCAGAACACAACCCCCGATCCGTCTCTTCCAGAACCGTCTTACCTGTGCGTAGCCTGCACAGATCTGAACCCGATGACACCTTGCGCGCGTGTATTGGACTTCCCAATTCTCCAAAACATCCATCGACAGGTCGTAAGAACAAGCAAGCCCCTTAAGCAACCCCCTTGCAACAGTATGTACATACGAAGTTCAACCCTCAATAATCAGAAGCAGGCCCCTTGCGTCCTTGATATAACGCCTGAAGCCCTAAATACCCAGCCAGCAAGTAACTAGGGGCCTAGCTTGATTTTACCTTTCTTCGAATCGCATTACTTCTTCTCTGGATGTCCAAACGAAATAAACAAGATGCCCATGGAAAGCTGACACTGAGCTCTATCCATCTATGCGATAAAAGTAAAGATCCGAAGTTGCGCCAAAAGCTCGTAAGCTGGGGCCTAGCTTGTTTTCTCCATCTTTCGAGTCCTGTAACTTCTTCACTATGCGTCCAAACGAAGTAGACAAAGTGCCTATGGAATGCTGACAAGGAGCACTATCCACTGGTGCGATAAAAACAAAGATCCGAAGTGGTGCCAAAAACCCGTAAGCTGGAGCCTAGCTCATTTTCTCCATCTTTCGAGTCCTGTAACTTCTCCACTAGGCGCCCAAACGAAGTAGACAAGATGCCTATGGAAAGCTGACAAGGAGCTCTACCCATCTATGCGATGAAAATGAAGATCTGAGATTGTGCCAAAAATCCGTAAGCTAGGGCCTAGCTTGTCTTCTCATGAGTGTCTTTGGACCGACAAGCATCGAAGTTTGAATTTCATGTAGGAGCCGGTCCACGACACGACAACGATCAAGGTAAGGCAACCTGTACCTGCCATCACCACAGGCTACTTCTCACAGTCTGTTGGTCGTCACTCCAATCACACCGTGAGAGAAACAAAGATAGTCTGACTGGTCCGCAACTCCAGTCTCACTACCGACAGCACACTGAAGTCAACTTACTCCGAAAATCAAGCGCTAACACAAGCAAACGCGGCGCACAAACATGAAATAGAATATGGAGGGGTTCCAACCACAAGAAGTCCAAATGATAACCTTCCACACTCAAACATTCACAAAAAGAGAAACCTAGTCCCACCCGGACTGACGTCTATTTTTCGGTGACCACGTGCACAATATATGATCATCAACCGTCGTAACTGCTACTTAAGATCACTTACTAGATGTTCACATCTCTAGTAGCTCCAAAATATCTACGTGGTAGCTCTACTAACTCACCCAAGACAACTGCCACCAATTGCCTCCATACACGTCTCTACGGATAGACAAACACTACCACAACTATAGCTTCCCCCTAATACTATGCGGCCGCCCTACCACTCCTCTAGGAACGTGCGAGAAGGTCTCTTACTACCTTATACAAGTCCATAAGTACTTGCACGCATCCCTGTAGGACACCAAGAGCTATTGGTCTAGTGGTAAAACCAAAGCTAAGACTACAGAGTTAAGTGTCCAAGTCTAGAAATAGTGTTGGGATGGGTGACCAGCTGGTTTTACACTTCCCACACAATTGAAACTTGCATACCTCTCTCACGCACGCCAACAAGCTGGCTTACGGCGGGCTCAAGCTCAAGCTCAAGCTCAAGCTCAAGCTCAGGCTCCGCTCCGTCTCCGCACTCTCGCACTCCGCTTCTCACGCCTTCGCACTCTCGCACTCCGCTTCTCACGCCTCTGCACTCTAGCACCTCTGCTCCTCGAAGCCTCTAAACGTCTCCTAACACGCACTCCACACCTCGAATTGCACAAGATTGCACCAAAAGAGGCTCCAAAACAACAAAAACAGCTTGCGAGTGCACACGGGTAACCAAAAATCTGACGTAAAACAGCAAGAACACCCAAAGCCAATCCGAACACCACGACAACAGATTCGCGAATGCACAATACATACTTCGTGAATGCACACACACACAACAGAACTCCTAAACTCGAGTTTCCACACGAAATTGCACAAAAGTCTGACGTAACTAGCCTTTTTGCACTTTCGGGTCACACAGCAGTAAACTTCGACATGCCATAATTTCTTCGATGCTCGGTCAAACTCCACGAAACTTGGTGCACTAGAATCGTCTCTCCAATGCGTTTCCAAAGAGCCCACTACGGTCTGACATTGACAAATACTCCGTCTGCCACACCCAAACGCGCACTCCGGCTCGAACAGGTCACTTCAAGAACATTCCGCAAAATTTTTGCAGCGCTTCCGCATGACAGAAAATCTCCACTCGACCCCACAACAGCAATCAATCTGCGAACAGCAAGGTACCATGCGTCCACACACACCTCGATCGCAGGTCCAATCAATCAAGCACGAACGACAACGCCCGAAGACACCAGCGGACGATTTCAGATCAACGAGCTCTTACTGAACTCCGCCTCGACCTGCACTCAGTTCTTCAAGTAATCTGAACAGAGAAATTATCATCTCCAACACTGCAACAAAGATTACTTATAAACGGTCAAGCCAAATCCACTCTATGCTCGAAAAGAATCCGGGTTACACTCTATCCACCATAGCCTGGAGATTGAAGACTCAACTTGAAGAACTAAGGCCTCCAAGCCCTACCTGTGAAGTATACCCCTAGTGGGCTCTCCCACCAACTCGCCCTAACGACACTAACGACCTTACCGGGATTCGTCACTCCGCACTCGGCCAACCTAGCTGAGGTTCCCAAACTGACGTGACATTTTAATATTATGCTTTTAGACTAAAATCTTCCTTTGTTAAGATATCTCTAATTAGTACAGTTACACATGTTAGCATATTACTGGACTGAAAAAATTTGACAAATACTTACATAATAGTTTGTATAGTTTCTAACCAAGATAGGACTCTTTAATAACAAATAACTTGAATAGTTTTTTGTAGTTATAAAATCTATCTGAGAAGAGCGATGAAATACAATTGTAAAAGCTATGATGAAAAATCAAAAATCATCTTGAATACTTTTGACTGAGATCAAGGTTCTCATTAGAATGAAAATCATAAATAATGTAGTTAGTGATAAAAGAACATCTTTATTGATTTTTCAAGAATGAGAATGTGTCTTTTAAAAGAAAAGAGTGAAGGATGACACGGAAACAATGTCAATATTCATCAACTGGTATTCTGATATCAGCAACTTAGCTAATATTATTATGATGCAAAATAAACTTAGTAAATAATGCATAAAGACTGCTAACATAATAATCAAAGTTCGATTCTATAGTGAGAAACAGAAAATTGAATAAAATTATAATAACTGATATCAATTATTATAGCATTTCTAGTGATAGACAATAATTACAAAAGATAAATAAACATAAATAAAATATTAATCAATAATTGATAAATATAAACACTATAATAAAGAAAATTAATGTCTATTTACTGATATTGGTATATCAGTTTTGTGATATCGGAAAAACTCTGCACCAAGAGTAGAGATAAGAAAATAATCTTAACTTTGAAGGAGAAAAAGCTTGTAAATGAGAGTAGTCTTTTTCTACATTAGAGTTAGACTAAGTATTAAGAAAGTAATTATCTATTAACTACATTACATTTTATAACTGAATTTTTTGTTCAACCAGAGGAGAGTTAGTTTGTTAGTTATCAGGAACTTGTATATTGAT
This sequence comes from Asterella californica, assembly GCA_036924285.1. Classification (NCBI taxonomy): domain Eukaryota; kingdom Viridiplantae; phylum Streptophyta; class Marchantiopsida; order Marchantiales; family Aytoniaceae; genus Asterella; species Asterella californica. Next base: position 20,539,480 of record JAYKYS010000002.1, on the reverse strand, counting down.
ATTAACTGCCTTCAATTACTATTACATTTATAGTAATTGAAGTTTGATTATTATCTTTGATTACTATAATTTATTTTGATGTCTATGTTACAATATAAAAAGTTCAGCTCACTAAATATTTTTATTTTTATAGAAATAATAAATAAATAATAAATATCAGAAATATATTCTAATAATATCAGATAAAAATTCTCTTGATATTAACATACAATTGTTGATCATTGATGTTGTTCCTTGTCTGTAGCAAACCATCCAGATTGTTAAATGTATCATTATCTATTTTATGCACGTACAAGTAACTAATTCCGGACGAGATATACAATATATATCCAAGGAAAATACACTTTTTAGATATTTGGTTTCTCTTTCCATTCAACTATTCTTTACCTAACAAAGACAATGAGAGAAAGTAGTATCTTTCTATAATCTCTTGCTATAATAAACACTTCCATGAGAAGGAAAAAGAGTTAGTCGATTTTTTCTCATTTATAATTCTCTAGTCATTGTCATATCTGTTATAGCTCATAAATGTAAACTTAAAAGAAAAACTTAAACCACATAAAGTTATATTCAGTAAGGTTTAGTTATTAAGTTTACTGATTTTCACCTACTCTGTATAAGGAAATATTATGAAAACATAAGACAAGAATAAAAAGAATAAAGTCACATCTAGCAACAAAAACAACTTTTCCTAGCAGTTACTTTGTAATTTGGAAGAGCAATCATAGCTATGAGATTTATATGTGATTCAAGTTATTTAAATGATCTCAATCATTAAACTCTTTTTCCATCGAATGAAACCATTTATCGAAACTGAGATATATTGAAGTGGAAGCTTTTAGATAAAATCATACATAATTATTGTAAAAACATATTATCCGTTCACTGAGCAGTATGCTAACATGTCTCAGTTGAGATACCACATGTTAATCTACTAAGATATTAATTAGAATCTAAAATTAGGTATATTCTAAATTACCTTTCAAATAGGCATTAATTTTAATTAAACGTGATATCTAAATACCATCTAATATTTATAGTTTTTTATCAAATATACCGAATATTCCTTTCTACTTTGAACTTTATATGAAACCCCGGCGCCCTTGTTTCTAGGCTTGGTAACCCGGAGGACATCAGTTTGCGGGTGTGCTGCATGCGGTAATAAACGCAAAAGACTTCTGCTAATAGAATTCCTGTGAAAATAGAATTAATGATTTAAATTAAATTATTTTAGTTTATTTCAAAACTAATTATTGAATATCGAGTGAGAAATGTTGAACCAAGAAACGTAGCACATTGGAAGTGCAGTACTGAGGTTCTTCTCGCTTCATGCCCTTTCTCATCGCTTCTGCCTTTTATTTTTATGTTTTTCACGTTTCTTCGATCATTTGCAGGAAGCTTATCGATCCTTCCACTTCCCTGAAATTTCTTCTGAGAAGATTGGACGAGGAAACGCTATCCAGTTTTACATCTATATACTATATATTGATTAATGTACATATTATCTTTTCTTTTAAACTAAAACTTGAATAAATAAAAGTTTTATCACATTTCATGTGCAATCACCTCATATAGTATTTCTTTGTAATTTGATTTTATGTGAAAGAGGAGATGGCAATGAGATAATAATTATGTTTCTAATTTGGTAACATGTGTCAGCCAGCTACGATATGCTAATTTACTTATTCCATCTTAAACGTGTATTAGAACCTAGAAACAGAGTAAATTCTAATTAAGCATTAACTCAAGCAGCCTCTCAACTTTCATGCTAAAATTTAAATTTAAAACATGTTAAACTTACCTAGTGTTTAAAATCTCTCTGATCCTTACACTTGCACATCATGTAACAGCTACAACCTCCTTCATGTGCATTTTAAAATCAGAAAATGAAATGTAAATTCTCTATAATTACATTTGCTTCTATAAGTGTTCTATCAATAGAACGCTAGTAGGACAATGTCACTTCATCTCGGTACAGTCATCTCCTTCTACATCACCAGGTACGGATTTCGCTCTGAGTCTGAACGAAAGGGCTTCCGTCGATAGACTCTCCTAAAAAGCGGACCTTAATAACATGTAAATTCACGTCCTTTCACTAACAAGTCCCGTGATTCGTCCGGTTACAGAACAAGGCCTTACGCAACAGCGTCAGGTACTTTTTCGCCAGGGTACATGCCATCCATTCGCTTGGCAGCACTCGGGGAATTTGTAAAGGACATACAGTACAGATTCTTTTATCGTTGCTACACCGTTTTCCACAATCGTTCGCCCTTGCTAAGTCGGCGGCGGTGGAATCTTCTGTCTTGGGTAGTCAGGCTGTCTTCTCAAGATCATAAGCTTGGAGATTGCAGCACTGACCCATTCTTGGTCCTTTCGAGGCAGATAACAGGAGTTTCGTGACCAGTAGGTTCTAGAGCTCGCGTCCAAGAGTATGTGCAGGCGTATCAACGTTAATGGCACCTCCTCAACATGGACAAACCCCATTGCAACAGTAAGCTTTCAGTAGCAGACAATCCGAATTCCTGCTCTTTCACTAATCATGTTACTGAACCCTAAACTCGATTTGACTGCAATTCTTCAAGAGGCAAGGACGTCGGGACGGGAGCCTTGGGAACAAACTTTGCTGGACTTTGCTAGGAATACAATGGAGTCTTATTGACTTCACAGGACTCAGAAAACATCATTATATCAGTAACACGGCGCGCGAGAGACTTCACGTATATTTCATAGTTGCAGGACGGAGCTACATGATTTCTCTGCCTCCGCACACATTCTATGAATGGTGTCCTCAGACGCAAGAACCTTCCAGTAGCCCACACCCCTTGCGAACTCTTGAAGCCAGTGTAGCCTTTCTAAGTTGTCCACCCCGGCTTCCCTGAATTTCTCGTTCGTCATGTTAAAGGGAATAGCTCCTTGGACTGACAAAGATGATCCGGTTACCCCTACATCCCTCGAGGACACTTCCATAGTTCCATTGTTAGATGAGAACGTACTGCCAACGTGTAGCTCTGCCTCGTTAGCACCACAGGGAGCTACGCTCATACTGTTCAACTGGGCTGCTGAGGGTGACGCGAGGCTCCCGTCTGCAGTATCTGTCCCATTTTGACTACTTCTACCACAAGAACTTGCTGCCTGATTTGGTGAAAGATGAGGGAGCAAGTGGCTCAAATCGTGACCTAGTTTACTTTTGTACAAATCTAAGCATTCGCGCAGGGACTCCTGATCTTTTATGCTACTGAGTTTCTGTAAAAGCATGTCGAAGGCCTCCGTCCTCTTCAAGCTTCGTTTCCCTCCTTCGGTTTGCGGTTTGAATCGTTTGCTCTCCAAACGAGTAATACAGACACCCGCTGTCGGAGCACTTTCATCGTCTTCCACAATTACCTCTGATGAGTCTTGCCCTGGTTTTCTCAACCTTAGTAAAGCTTTATCTATCACTTGCTTAAGCTTCTGCCTGCTTGCCTCCTTTCGTTTAGAATTTGCTGCGAGCCTATTTCTCATAGCATCCAATAAAATTGACTCATCTATTCTACTTTCGACATCTTCAATACTTCTCTTCCCATCGGTATGAAGGAGCTGACCGATTGCCGTGAGCCCCTTCAGGGGTCCAGCATTCAGAGCAAAAGTCTCTTCAAGTAAAGATGAGTTCGACACGTAGCGGTCAAATGCATCATCCTCGGCAGAAATCTCTGAAGCCATGTACTCTTTGTATCTGTTGAGCCTCCAAGTATTGGTCATATAAGCTTCCTGAGAAAACACATTCGAAACAAGACGTGAATCTTCTTTTACTTTGATCAGTCCGTCCTTGGTTTCTGTTCATCTTGTAATGGGCTTTCGTAAATCTTCAAGACGTAATGCTCTTAATTCAAGAGACTAAACTGGTTGACTACCATGGCTATGAATTATAAGCAAAGTTGGAATTCCAGGATCACGAACCTTTTGAGTAGCGATCCTAAGGCTTTTTAACCTTTGTGCTTCGTGCTGCTGTTCCAAGATGGAACTTCCGACCCAAGGCCGGGATCCGGAGGATGTAGTAGCGTAAGTTTTGGCAGCTGCAGAGGTGTCCACTGGCGTTGGATGACCGATACCAAGTCCCATAGGAGTGGGTATGTTGTAAGGTGTGGGCACACTGTAGCCAGGTCTTAGGTAACTAGCACCCATCGATGCTTGCCTACAGATAGACGAACAGGTTTATGTCAAAACCAATCAGGTTTATCTGCATTTGCTTCGCTTCATATGCTAAGATCGCATTCAAACGTAAAGAAAAACGTAGAGGATGTTCCGCATCAAACTGCAAGAACAAGGCAGTCCAAATGTACGAGAATTCGGAACGAAAACATCCCCAACTGGCAAGAGTGTGGAGATTGAGACTATACAAAGTTGCGGCCAACCACGGCTGTTCCGAATGACCGGATGGTGGTGCGTTATAAGACGGGTGCACGATGGTCCCTTCTGGCTTGCTCTTGGCATTCGACTTAAGGACTGCCACATCCACAAAAGGGTTCGATGAGCTTGTCAGTTTCTTTTCTACTCGACGAAGCGTGCCTAGCTAGTGCTATTCGTGTCCAATCAGATCCGCGTCTTGCCAAAGCACTGCTTCTGGTAAAACTAGCTGACGTACTCAAAATGCAAGAAAATAACGTCTACGTACACCTATACAATAACAAAACCAGGGCGAGTACAAATGATGTTAAGAAGTTCGCGTATAGTATGAATTAGCGAAAATAGTTACGAACCACACAGAGACACAGCGAACACGGATGCGATAAATCTGGCAAGTTGCGAGTAAATACCATGAACGGAGCATGCGTTCCGTGCTCTTGTGCAACAAGTCTTACATGCGCGGAAGGGGCACCTGCAGAAGTAACAGTCCACAATCACGATGTCAATACCGCACCGACGTTACTTGTGATACTCGAGCGCAGAACTCAGCGTCCCGACACTCCCAAGTCATCTGCTCAAGTATCGCTGCACTACGTACATATGGACGGTAAGGCCCTCTCGCTTCTCTCAAGCTACCGCTCCTTACATTCTGGTACTTTGCCGGTTCACCAAGGATGCTCGTGCGAAGTGGAAAGCACTCCTACTGGTACTCGGCAAGTACTGCTCTTTCTCTCGCCTCTTGCTGATCAGTAGTGTCCGGAAGCCTTGGATAACACCACAGGCGCCATTCTTTGCACATCCCCGACGTCCGAAACTAAGACATCCTAACATGAATATATACGGCGTCGCACAGAGGTAGAGCAATTGAGTCCAGATTACCTCGCACGGGCAGTGTTCCCACACACAGTACACTTCCTTTTCTTCAAGCCCTTCATGTAGCGTTCTCGGAGTATCTGTTCTCTTGTCTTGGGATCCTCAGGGAGACCGGCCAAGTTTGGATTCGCATGGATTCCACGCCCGTTGAGTTCACCAGACACAGTGAATGAAGTCTCTGGCGTTCCAGGGGTCCCCGGAGTGCCAGGAGTTCCGAGGCTTACAGGAAGCGACATGATTCAAGCTTGTTCGCTGCGAATTGCTAACCTCGGCTCAGCCCCCTACCTAACCAGCTAAGGCCGAGGCCGAGGTCAAGGATCAAGACGACCAAGATCTCGATTCAGGCTGGTACCAGAGAAGTACCATCAGCATTACAAGATACGTCCACAGACACCATCGACGGCAGAAGCTGTAGTAAATCTGTCAAGTCTTCTGACCGTGCTCATTGTCTTGAAACACCAGAGATTGTTCCACCTCGTACTCAGAGCTGTGTAATCAAGAAACAGAATTCATCCCGCATCCCCAACCTGTCTGTTTGTTTCTTTTAATTTTCTTCAGATCCTCCAGCTTAAGCTCTCGGTGCAGAACAACACTATTAACCCTAATGCGCCACACGCGCTTCTTAGAATCTTCATACGAAACGGAATTTCGTGCAGCGACGCTCTAGACTTCGTTACCATCTCAAGCATCAAGCGAAGTTCGACTCTCGGTCTGTAGAAACTGCGAAGACATCGTCCCGCGGATTACTCCTCTCGACACAGACAAAAAATTCGCGCCGACAGGCGCTGTTCAGAAACCCGCAGAACGCACAAGATCTCAAAGTCTAATTATCCATCGCAGGCGACCACGAATTCCAAAAACTCACGTAGACCGCGCTGTCTTCGTGCTCTCTCGAGCATCCGTCTGCAAATTTTCAAACAGGACTTGCTGCTGATTGTTCTCTTTCCGAATACTTCGAACTCCTCGTTCGCGCCACGCCGATACCTCGTTCGACTAGTCCGGTCCCTCTGTCTGTCTACCACGAACTTCACATTTCCCCGTCGGCGTAAATTCTCTCTCTCTCTCTAACACGCGCACACACACACATTCTTTTCCATCCCCCTGTACCTGTTCCCCCTCTTATGGTTATCCTCTATGTTCCGGTCAATACACTTCCCACGCCCCTTACTGTACGTATATGAGTTTACTTTATCCCACCAACAAAAGTATTTACCACTATTGATCGAACTTGAAACCGGCTCCACCACCGCGTGCATGCAACACACGGTCTACTCCGCCTCCTCTTGCTCTGAATGGATGAAAGGACGGAAGGACGGACCACCCGATCGACCGACCGACAGACTGAATTCAGATCTTAGTTTGTCAAAGCTGGAAGAACCCACGAGGTTTTCATTTCCAAGCAAGACTTTCATGAAGTTCGACAGACTGCAGTTGGAGGAGCCTGAGCCCTGATTTGGAGTTTTGGTAAGTAACTGTCAGTAAAGGGTGGTGGGAACTAATGCGTGTTCATCCTCTTCCTTGTCGAGTTGTTCTTCGTATTCGCCGCTTAGTTTTCTCCATCTTGCTCTTATCGTTTCAAGGTACAGTGTACGATAAGGATTACGTCTGTATGAGATTATAGTGAACATGTTTCCCAACCTTGCGTGATTCTTCAGGTTAATGAAGTTGCTAACTGTGTTGACGATTTGGACATTGCTTGTGACTCTACTCTGCGCTTCTACTTGGAAACTTGGCAATTTAAGGACTAGAGGTTAGAATGTGGATTGGAGAGTTTGCATGTTTGCAGGTGTAGAGGTGATATTCTTCCGTGATCGTTGGCTCAACGGTTTCATACAGTGGAGTTGGTACTCTAGATCAGGAGGAAATCTCATTAGGGATATGTGAAGATAGATGGCGATGATGATCTCACGTGACACCACTAAAACCCCATCACAAGAGGTTTATCTCCTTATGTAATAGTAATATGTACTATGTCTGGCAACCAGAAAAAGGGTCGCTAATATATTAGAGGTCTCTTCATCCCCTTCTTACTTGTCTCCCAATCTACCTTCTTTGAAGCAGGTTAATTCCATAGTACGTAACTTGTAGACTACCCTCATAACCGATGCGGCCTACCTTCGCTTATCTTACTACTTTCCTCAGCCTATATTCGCGACTTTTGGCAACTACTTACATTACTGTGGTTTGTGGTTTGTTATTAGATCGCATGATTGATAGGATTCTTCTGTTACGTTCACCGGCGGACTGAGATTTTTTTCTCAATTTCATACTGCTGATAATAGTTTCGAAATTGGTCTTCTGTAGACTGCTACCTTCCTAATTTCCGCTGTTCCTCGCATCTTCTAGTTTCATTGCTTTTTCTGCTGTATTTCTCATCCGACGACCTCGAACTTCCCAAATCCGCAGGCACGTACTGATCCACATGTTCCCGTGTACACCCCTTTCACCTTTGCGAGCTAGTTCCACCTGCTGGCATTGTGGCCCCCGACGATGTGTAACATCCGCAACATTTAGTTAGTGCTAGTTTTGACGGTTTCGTACTTCCATTCTGCATGATACCCGACCAAGGATTTCCATCTTTCTCCGAAATGCTCTAGCTATAATCCTTGATGATTTTGATCGATGAGCTGATATTTTCCTTTCGAGAGTTCCTACGTAAGATCTTTAGAAGCGCTGCCCGAATTCTTCGCGATCATTGCCGACTCTTTCTAACTTTTACGTGGGGGAACTGATCGTAGTGAATTTCACAACCTGCACTTCGTCCGCACTTATAAGTTTACTATATGAAAACAACTCGTAATGTACACTGCTTGTTCCACCTTTCTCTCGCTCTCCAAAGTAAAAGTCCAGATTTCCCATTCTTCCACAGCAACTATTGCAAGATGACGAGACAGACACCCCAACACCCCGCACGCTGCTTGGCGTGCCATATAACAGGCACAACGCAGGCACACAGCTATACTTCGTGCCAACCAGCCAACGTCAGAACTATCTACTCCTTACAGATCCAATTCGAACAACACCGGAGATAGGGAATGAATATCGCCTACCACAAAGCTTACTAATATATATCTTGATACGCGGGAAAAGCAGTTTCCAGAGAAAACAGTATCTGCTTCCACGGAGTTAGGTGACCCCCAAATAATGTATACCAGATCCAGCGAGTAGTGTACTATTCATTTGCACAATGAAAGCCGCACATGTAGGCCTATAAGACATACGATTTACGAGCGTATATTTTCATTTGAATAAGGAATAGCACAGTACCGACAAAATGCTCTCATTATTATTATCGTCCTGATGCGAATCGACCAAACAACTAAGACAGAAACTTCACTCACAAGCCTTTTGACGTACTCTATCCACTGTTCCTCTGTGGTGGGGGTAAAACAAATATGCACATAACTGCAAGACATTGACGGTACTCTATTGCAGAACTGCCACAACTGCCTATCATGCAACACAGTAGCAGCCGGTCAGATCAGGAACTATAATTCAGAATGAAAAAGCAGTCCATAACTCTTGAGGAGCCCTGTCTACGGTGACCGCCCACAGATATAAATTGACTGTTCTCAAGCAAACCCAATGACCTAAACTTGCAGATTCTCAAAAAATGCCTAATTACACCTATCTAGAAGCCGGGTTTTCCTAAAATCACTATTTTTGCTCAGAACGTATCTTAATGCTGACTCCTACTCTCGCCTTTGCCAGAGGTGCGTCTTTCTGCAGACTTAGGATGAAAGCCTTACCCATCCCGTAAATGTAGCTCGCAGCAAAGCTTATTTCACATGGCAGCTTCTACAGACTCGTGTGCGAACAATGTCATTAGGATGAGGGTGAATAAATGAGCGACCTCGTTTAAACTCCATTTGAAGTCGGGCCACTCGGTACCCGCCACTACTTTCTGACCGACGCATTGATACGCCCAGAAATACCCTTTTTGCGACCCCAGTAGCACTTACAGGCCATCGAGCTCTACGCTCATATCTGTGGTTGGTTAAAAGCTACTGACCAGTTCCGTGTTAACATCTACATTTGAAAGGCTTCTAGTGTCAGATAAGCTGTTAAGATACAGCAATGGAAGCCGTGGATGTAGCACTCACAGACATGGACAGCCCACTTTGTAGGGGCGATGAAGCACCACCTGTTTCAACTCGGTCCCTAGCGGCTGTGATACTATCCTTTAAGGCTTTTTCCCTGTTCATCTTGTCTTTCGCCCTTTGAAAGTCGTCAATAGAGCGAAACTCTTCTGTCAAAAGCTTATCCAACTCTGGGTGCTTCTTCACCACCCGTCGCGATTTATCTTTCCGGTAAAAATGAAACGCCCTGCAACAAACAACAAATCTCGCGTTCAACACCGAAGATGACATGCGTAGCTCGCTGCGAGGTAGTAGAACACACGGTCACGAAAGATATAAAGAAGCGTACACTTTGACCGACTGCCTTTACCAGTATTTCTCAAGGCCGTAAAGGTTCCCTTTTTTGTAGGTCTCAAGAGTTAGTTGCTCAAAATCGTCGTACATATCCTGTTTGAATTTTTGCTCCAAACCATAGCTGCAAAAGGGGAACACGGATACAGTCAATAAGCCCGAAGCTGTCTGCCTTACATACGAGAATATGCGCGGACTAAAGAATAAACTAAAGAATAACAGTAATAACAATCATCCCATCAGGCCGGGTAACCGTGAACCGAAATGCTACACATGTTTTGTTGATAGTGAACCTGTAAAATCTGAAGAGACATTCCATTCCATAGTTGTAGTTGGTTGCGGCATCTTCTTCTGCTAGTTTGCGGAACTCGATGTACATGGACCGGTTGAAGTTGGTACGCAGGAAATACGACCAAAACCGGAAAAGAGTATTCATTTCCTGCAAGGAAGAATTCACAATGAATGCAGACATCCTCGGACAAGTTTGCTAGTGCATGGTAAATAAGGAAAGGTAAACTTCTTTCAAGAGATAGGATCTAAGGTACACTACCACACGGAACCTGTACAGTGAAATTGGAAATTAACTTACTTCACTGTGTCCAATACCGACACGCTTACGGTCATTAAGACAACGCTTGTAGAACTTGTAATATCTGCAACGCAGGCATGACACTCATGAGACAATGTACAGACACTACAACCGACCGACCGCAAACATCAGTTCGTAAGGATCAAGTGGGCAGAAATTAAACTTCAATACACATAAGGCAGAGACAAAGGTGGCCCGCCACACGAAAACAGCCCTGAACTCTATCCTAGGATAAACAGACGAAGAGATATGCAGAAATCTGCTACCTTACCATACCGTACATATAAACATAGGTAGTTACTTACTTCTGCTGCTTGAAGCCATTATCTTCGAGTAGTGCGTGACTTGGATGTTGAAAGTGAGGAAAGGACTTGGGTACCGACCCAACTGGAGGACTACTACCCGTCAGCAGACTACCACCGGGAGAACCATAAGGAGACGAGCTAAGTCGCGATGATCCAAATGACGACGAAAGTCGGTTGGCTCCGCTGCTGTGAACGAGTGTTAGTATAGGTAAATAAGTGCCACAACAGGCGAAAGACGTACATAACTTACTGTTCTTACTCTCGACAGACCAACTTGACGGGAGGAGTATCGCAGAACCTAATGCGAATGCGAAATGTGACCAGTAAGAAAATGGGAGGCAACCTCTGGTTATCTGGAGGAGTGGCACCGAAGAAAAATCCCACTGAATCACTAGGCGGACTCTCCGCAGTGATGCTCAAGTGGTGCTGCCGTCCCCTTTGACTGACATCTTGAGGAGCACTGGCAAACAGCCGTTGGTTGAAATAAGGACCGCTCGAGCCAGACCTGTACTGGCCTCTTGGTGGTCTAACCATACTGGGCCCTTCCGACCCGCTCCCAGCGCTTCCCGCGCTACTACCGTAGCTTCCCACGTGAGCCCGTGCAGTGGGGGTGGTTTCAGTGCCACTGCTAGCAGTACCATCACTTGCGGTGCGCTTGCGTGTTACATGAGGTGTAGTGCTGCGTTTAGGCTTGCTTCTTCGTAATTCCTGGTAATCAAGCACACACAGTTAGCCTGAGCATAAGGGCAGGTATGAATCACGAAACTGGGAGACGCACATCTTCGCTGTGAAGAATACGATTCATTACCTACCTGCTCATAGAAGTAGAGACCGTCATTAATGACCGACACGAGCTCGTCGGAAATGGATTTCCTTCCATGATCTCTGCCATCTGGCCCTTTGCGATCACCTTTGTTTGTTTTCCTACTCTGCGACAACAGGAATGAGAAGACTGTCCATTCAAGATCATCGTTATGGTTACGTGCAACGTCCTGTCCAACAATGACTCCCGCCCCGAGGGCGCCTAGTCATACTTGCACGCACATTTGAGAGTGTATACCAGTTCGCGTTCGCAAGACGAGTAAAACTTTGACCGAAAACTAAGAGACTTGGGGAACATATATTCATACGTCGAGAATGGCAGATTTTACCAAGGACCACTCTCTAGTACTGAGGTAACCCGCAAATTAACCCTGCATTCAGCCTGTTAGCAAGAAACCATGATCAAGAGCAAGATGGTCATGTAGACCAACTTGCTCTTGGAAGGTATAGGCGACATGACCAACTTGCTCTTGCAAGGTATAGGCGAATCTCGAGTAACCATCTCAGTAACCATTAACACCATCCTTAGACACGGACGAATACGTGTAAAACCACTACCTCCAGGCGATTAGAAGACAGAACTGAACTGATGGGTAGATACCCTGATTAAGCATGGTCCTAGTGAACAAATTCGTGATGTCCGTGTAACGTTCTCTCTGCCCTACGCAAATCTTACTTACGTCAAGAAAAGAACATCTGAAAATACCTGGGTGACAATGATCAGGCGATGGACATCCTGGTCGTTAACATCGGAATCATCATCTTCGTCCTCCTCGAGGCTGAGTAGGAGAGCATCACCGAACATTAAGCCACGGTTCTTCTTCCCTTCCCAAGCACATAGCGACGGAAAAACACACTGCTGGAGGGACTGATCTTAAACGGAAGGATGTTGGAATGCGACGAGACAACGTGGAATAACTTTTTCACCTTTTGCTCGCAACGGCTGAAGATTGATCTTTGGAAGATCTCTCAGTCTCCAGTTCTTCGTCAAACTGGAACGTATCTTCATCGTGACTGGCGGTAGCCTCTTTGGCCGCAAAGGCAGCGGAGAGACCTCCCGTTTTGAGGTCCCCTCCCCTTGCAGTCGGTGGTTTCTTGTTACTGGTACCTCTACGCCTGGCACCATTTCTCGCAGAAGGAGTCAACCAATCCCCTTCATCGTCGGCGACAACACCACTCTCTTCTGAATTTGGCGACAGCAAATCTCTGACGCCTTCACTTTCAGATATCGATATCCTAATCCCATGTAAACGCCCACCCTTGGGACGCTCGCCGTTAAACCTCCCAGGAACTCCACCTTCAGAGTCTTGACTGCTCGACAGATGAACCTGCGGAACTCCTGATCCACTCTCCGTCACATCAGGACCACCTCCTCCCGCAAGAGAAGCCATCTCCTTCGAAGGAGAAGCCCTTACCGACTGGTTATCCTCTACTATACCGTCAGGTGGACTACTTCTCTGAGTATCTTCTGCGCTTCCTGCGTGGTTATCTTCCTTTGAGTTCGAGGAAGTCTCGCCGTCTTTAGAACTAGCTGTAAGTCTGTCATTAGTTTTCACTGATGTACCAGCACCAAAGGAACTGTCTGATGGATTAGACTCAGCATTTCTTCCCGCTTTGGACCATGTGTCGGGTGCAGGTTGTTGCGCAGCGTCGCCCCGGCTCTTTTCTCCACCAGGTTTTACATCATCATTCTTCCCCGGCTGTTGAGTAGGCGGAGCGGAAGCAGCGAAGTGACTCGGTGGTAAAATCCAGTTAGGCCAATCATCTCGTTTCCTTAACTTTTCGTCCTGTTCAGATGAAACTCGTCAATGGATGAGATGTCTTGGTCACCGAAATGTTGGTCACCGTCCAAACACAGCTAGTGGCACGCACACAAGTACGAGAGGTTGCAAATCATTACAAGTTTTGGAGTTAAAAGTTAGGACCGACACACGAGTAGACTGTACCTGCACTTCCACCAGGACAGAATGGCTGCGAAGGGCATCCAAAATCATGGCAGTGTCCCCTGTGAGCATTTTGACCTGCGACAGATGAATTTGAGAAAACGATACTTTATAATTGCATCTCCAGTAAACCAGACTAAGTAATTGACAGAATAAACTATCGTTACAGAATAAATTATCGTTAATGCTGCTCACCCTGTTGAAGTTGGCAATCACGGAGACTGGAATGAAGCCTTGCTCGTCCATTTTTGAGCGCAAAAATATATCTCTGCACAAATTCTCAATACTGCCAACCAGGTTTCTTAGTAAGGCAACTAATCAGAGACAAATGTTGACAGACGTGATCAGTTTATAACGGACAGAAGAGTGTTTAGGATGAGAAGGTAAAACAGACCTAAAATAGTACTCAATCTGTTTCACGACAAGATGCCGCAACGCAAGTGCATTATCGGCAGCAATGACACCTCCCGCTGGAGGAGTAAAATATGAAGCGGCACGCCCAGGAGCAGCAGAACCTGCAGGCACGTAATACATGCCCTGCGCCACACCTGCATCCAAACAATTTCCGGCTCACTAAACTCTCCAAGACAATGGTCTAAAGTATGATCTCCGGATCATATACCTTCGTGCAGAACCATGATCAACTAAATTCCCAACCAAGGTCATTCTGAAGAAAACGAAACACCCACTAGGGCCCCAAAACTCGAAGAGACCGAACCTGCTGCATTCATAAATCCCGAATGATTATTCGCCATAAAATTGTTCGAACGCCCAAAATTTCTTGGCCCGACCCGCTGTTGTACGCTTGCGGCAGAGTCTCTGGCATTGTTCCCGAATGGCCTGCTATGATGCCAACCATGACCTCCACGGTTCTGGTCCCTCATGTTATTTCGCCTTCCTGAATTGCCCGCGAACCCAGCTCCGCTCCGCTGATGGAAGGGTCGCCTTGGTTCGCTGGAACCAGCACTGGACGGATTAATCTTGGAAAAATCCTCACCTCCGCTCTTGATACTGGGCTCAGCAGCAACAACATCAGGTCCCTGCATTGACTGCGAAGGGGCAGCATTCTCAGATGCGACGGCAAAAGCAGCTACTACAGGTGGGCCACTGCCATTCAAGGTTGACGTTGCGCGGTGTTTGTTCGCTTGTTTCTGCTTTCCCCCTGAGGGCTGAGCATGATTTCCAGTATTATTAGTGCTACCAACGCTCGGTCTCGACCATCCCGACGACGCAGTCTGCCGCCCAAAATAGCAATGCAAGAATAAAGAGACCAATTAGCGTAAGAATTGCGCAAAATCATAAACACACACATAACAACCGGGTAAATTGACAATCCATCATCAGATTGGCAGAGTGCGTCCCATCCGGCAGTTCCCGAGGGGAAAGGAGCGCGAAGGGCACGAGGTTGTCAAGCAGACCTGCTCTGATGGTCCATCCGGCGGAGCGGACGGGGCTGCCGGGGCTCCAGATTTCGGCGAATCTACGGGAGCCTTAGAGCTGCGAGCTTCAGCGAGCGCAGGCCATGAAACGGCTCCCATCACCGGGCCAACTGCAGTCACTTTACCCAAATTACTGACAGGCTTCCTCCACGCGGGTTTAGAGGTTTTAACGGGGGCATCCGCGGGAGAACTCGTGGCAGTGTCAGGAGCCGCTCCTACACTCTCCAGATGTTCTTCAGCACCAGCTGGTTCTACCTGTGATCCATCTTTTTTGTTCTTCGCAGCAACGGCAGTGGATGTGGAAGTGGATGTGGAGGAGGAGGAAGAGGAGGAGGAGGAGGAGGAGGATGCCGATAGCACGCGATGAGCAGAAGAGGAAGTAGGTTGAGGAGCAGAAGTAGTAGTAACACTAGTCACAGGAGTCGACTCTACGACAGGAGTCTGTTGTGCTAAAGGAGTCGGTGTCTTTGCAGGGCGCTTATGGGGGACAGGGTCGGGAGTTGCAATGCTAGAGGAAGATGTGACTATAGAGGGAGAAAGCCCGAGGGTTCCGTTTGCCAGACCAGCTAAACCATTATCGGGAGCAGCAGCCTGGCCCCTCACAACCTGAGACCACGCACCTTTCACCATTCGGCCACCACTTCCAGTAATCCCACCTTTTAAGCTCCCATTCGTTGCACTTCCGCCACCACCAGACGCTGCTGCTCCTGCTGCTGGCTTCGTCGCGATAGTGCTGCTACTACTGCTGCTACTTGTTGTCGAGGACGAAGAAGCAGAGTCTGCAGCAGGAAGGACAGGCAAAGGAGTGACAGCAGGTACAGAAGGCGGAGGCGCTTCGGACGACGCCATGCCGGCCGTCCTTGCAAGCTCCTGCCTCACAAGCGCCGGCTGCCCCTCCCTTGCCCTCCACAGCAATTCATCCCCTTCTCCTCTCCTGTAAGTTTATCCTCCGCCTCGCTCCTCTGACGTGAAGTCTTCCTGTTTCTTCAATTGGCACCAAATGTCAATTGCTCGAATAATTTACACACAACTGTCGCAAACACACACACACCCACGCGCAAGTCGAAGATTGTTCAACCGACGGGCAAAAAGCAGAAGGTGGATGATACTGTCGCGCTCTCTCTCTCTCTCTCTCTCTCTCTCTCGTACACACTACACCCGCTGCTCCTTCACGGATTCACTTCCGGAGACTACGTAGAGGTGACAACACACACACACGGACGAGTGACCCACCAGAAGTGAAGAGGGAGTAAAGGAGAGACCAAACTGGGGAGGGAGATGTAAAGCCTGACTGACTGGTGCTGCTTGCTACACTTAGCGAGCGAGAAGCTGCCGGAGGAAACTGTACCAAGTGTGAAACAGAAGTACAAGGCACCACCCTCTACCAAGATCAGATCCGCGGGCACACCGGAGAAGGTTCTCCTTTGCTTGTATCTCTCCTTCTCTGTTCTGTTCGACTTGGACAGGCCGGGACGGGATGGTGTGGTCCAAACCCTAACAAAACTCTCTCTCCCCCACTCTCTCTCTCTCTCTGGATTGCTACGGTAGCAGTCAGAGAACAACAAGCGGATTTTCTCTCACACACACACATACACCTGCTCTCTCGCCTCGCTCGGCCGGAGGGTCGGGCGCTGCAGACGCCAAGGCCTCGCCAGGTCATCCCATCCCATCAACTCCGCGCCTTCGCTCCCTCCAAGGGAGAATAGGAAAAGGATGGGAGCAAAGTCATCCATTCCCATACACCGCGCCTTCTCTCCCGTCCCATCCCATCCCCATCAACACCGCGCCTTCTCCTCCTCCATATTTCCTCGGTACCCTAAGGGCCCTTTCCACCCGTGACTGCCATCATCCATCCCGTCCCGGCCCGCTCCGCCAAATTACAGAGTATCATCACCCACTGCACACAAAACTGATTGTCCATGGCCATGGCCAACATCCCAACCAACGGGGAACATCTCCTTTCTGTGTCATTGGCAGAGAGATAGCCTAGCGTATGGCGAGCTTGCTGGACATGGATGCATCAAACCCACCCCTACCCCCGTCTTGCTCTACCCCGGTTGACGTCGCGAACCTGAGCCTCGGCACTGCTCCCGATGTTTCCCTTTTACTCAAGGGTAAAAGAACACATTCCGGTCAATCTCAGTCGTCAGATCTAATATGCCCTCAGTAAAATCAGTCCAGATTCCCGCAGATGCGCACAATATACCCTACCCACACGAGTATTAACCTCATGATCCAGTCTTCCCGAAGCTGTTAAAAGCCCACGGAAGTATGATATCACTTTAGGGTTTACACACTCCCCTTGTCCATCTATCCCATGCCACGTGTCGTGTAATATGTCTCGTGAGCCTACTATGAGGTACTCTACAGATTGCATACAGTTCTGGATGGTGAGATATCCTTCTTATCGGAAATTGCTATCGCTCTCTGTCGCATTGTACTGACGTAGCTAGGGTTCGCCTCCCTTCCTTCCGTTTTAGGGTTTCCCGGATCAGCCTCTCTTGGGACTAATTATTGACCTGTGAAAAACAGGATCACCCAACCCGCCCCATCCCGACCTTGTCACTCCGTCAGCTCCCGACCTGCCGTGACAATTATAGATTACCCACCCTGCAATGCACGATGTCCCTTGCCATGTAATCTACCGATCAGCCTTCCTATTATGTACTAATCATATCATTAAACCTTCTATCATTCTAGATGTTCTCTCCTTGAGCCTGGCTTTACTCTTCATTGCCAAATATAATTTGGGACTACAGAGACAGTTCACCGTTGTTTCTAGCTTCTTCACCGTATATGACAGTCCTATGTATATCACCTCCTCCATCTTCCGATGGAGGAGGCAAATTATACAAGCGTTTAATTTAACACCTAACCCTTCCTGCAAGAAGGGTTAAATATTAAATTAAACTTTACGTAATTGTATATTATGTTCAACTTTACACTGTGATTCATGAATATACATCCAAAGTGATATTTGAAAAAATAGACGGGAAAGGACAAACTAGTGTATAGGAGAAAGAAATACTGAGTGGAGATACGACAGATGCGTGTGAAGGGTACTATACCCAAGGTGAAGAATGGATGAGAAACGGTTTGAAGTGATTTGCTGTACATGAACATTTTAGCAGAAAAAATAAAGATCTTCGTGCGCAATGTTTATTTACTGCAGGGAAGTATAGCAAGATCTAAAAAAAATCTATATGTATATTTAAACATCTAAATTTAATTTATTATTTTTAAATATTCTTGAGATAGTAACGTATGAACTTTGGGAAGAACGTATAAGCGTAATCAGTTCAAAAGTAACCACTTCAACTTCTGAGCTGACCGTAACACGTAAACTATGGGAAGAGAAAAAATCTAGAAGCGCAGTGAGATGAAAAATAACTGTTTCTACTATAAGTTAAGTCTTTTGTACTAATAATAAATTATTTAATGACTTTAGTGTATTACCTAACCCCTCCAAGAGGAAGAGTAAGGACATACATTACAAGGTATGTATATTCTCTTTTTTCTGAATTTGGAAGAGGGTGAATATACATAGAAGTGAGTATAGAACTCACTTGTATCTTTTGAAGCGCGACAGGCGAACCAGTGCTTACGGTTTATCTTCTGTTCTCTCCGTGTTTCCAAGCATGGGCTTCACAGTTTAATCAGTCAAGCAATCAGTCAAATGCATCAACTCTTTTTTCGTCATGTCTCTTGTGAACAAATTGGTTTGGTTATTATTCTTTTTTTAGTATCTCATTTAATGAACATGCATGTTTAACATAGCTTGTCGTCTGTCCACTTCCTCCTATCGAATCATTATATTTTGCCACCTACTTTCTCGTTTGGACTCTTTCGTCTCCTTGGCATTCTTACACTTTGGATGTATATTCACCGTGTGGTACTATATCCAGCAACTTAGGCCGTAACCGCACCCACATTAACGAAGCCGGTTTTTCCCCAGCCGCGTGTGACCGTTACGGTTGGAGATAGACGTGTTCACCGCACAGTACCCGGTTGCAGTCTCCGCGGCCGCAGGAAGCCGGTCCGTACGCTTAATTCGCAGTTTGCGAGACGGGCTCGAAAATGGTGGGGTCTGGGAGAAGGCACAGTTTTTCGGCCTTCCGCACGAGTATGGTCTCTCCCTCGCGCATGTGAATTTAACACGAATTCCTAGCATGTGCTGCGATGGAGCGGGAAGGCACTAGCTCCTCGAGCAATTCGATGTCCACATGTGCAGAGATGGAGCGGGAAATGCCCGAGTCACCAGAGTCTCGCATTCGCGGTAAGAGAATCGTATCGCTGTGTGTATGAGAAGAGAGAAATGACTTCTATTGCGATTCAGTTGCTAGCGTTGTGTGAAGCCTCTCCAGCCTTTGCAGTTTCGTTTGTAATTTACAGTGTCGTAACGTTACTTTTATTTTCGAGCCTTGTTAAGTGGAGAGTGCAAATGGCTTTGAGACGAAGGGTTTTAGAACTGTTTGATCTCGTTGCAGATGAGCCTCCCGTGCCTGTAGAGACACAACAAGATGATTCGAATGGGATAGTTCTGAGTCCCGACAGTCAAATTCGACATGAGCTTCCATTTCGTTTTCAGGCTGCTGCACATAATGATCGAGTATATGCACCACCTCCGAATCTTCATGAAATCATGGGAAGTCCTCTCGACGACGTTGTTGGAGCTGAGGAGGCAGTACGAGATGAAGGAGTGTCACGGATACCAGTTGCCAGCAATAACGTTCGATTGCAATCCATCCCAATTTCTGAGGTCGATGCTACCTCTGAGCCAAGCTCACCGCTGCCAGGTAATTGTCATAAGCAGAGTAGGTTTGTGTGGCAAGATTGGCAAGTGCTGCACCTGATTGAGGCGAAGCGATTAGAGCATGAGGAGCAGAATAGGAGTTCAGGTCTCAAGAAGATGATAACGGCAGTGAGCAAGCTTCAGCAGGTTCAGTCGTTCCTTCGTGCAAAAGGTGTGGTTATCACGGACATAACTGTGATAAAGAACAAGTGGGAGACAGTGATAACCGGGTACAGAAAAATTCGAGATCACAACAAGGTCTCTGGAAATGCCCCCTACACCTCGTTGAGTCGGCAGGAACGTGAAGAGAAGAAACTCCCCTTGAATTATCCTATGCACCACTATCCGCTCATTGACTGTTGGTATGGTCTCCGACCTGGCACCACCCCGCCGTGCATGGCCGAATCGCTCACTCCGAGTAATGGTCCTGCAGGTCCAGATAGTGATGATGTTCAACCGCCCCCTCAACCGGGTCCTCAACCCGGTCCTCAGGATTCAGAAGTTCGGAATTCTACAGATATAGATGCCGAGGAGTCCAGTCGTCATAACTCAGGAAAACGGAAGCGTGAAATGAGCCGCAGTGCTTCTGCTTTGAACCAAACTCTCACTTGTTTTTCGAGTTCCATAGTTGAGGTAGAGAAACAAAAACTTGAAATTGATAGAGAGAAGTTGAGTTTGTATAGAGAACTAGAAGCTCAGAAACTCCAGCAAGAGAAGAGCAAACAAGAAGGGGCTAATGTTCGTTCGAGCCAAATTGTTAGTGTGTTAGATAAGATGGCAGGAGCACTGGCTGACATTGGCAGCGCCTTGATCAGAAACTAAAGAGTTCATAATATTCTCACTGTTATAGTTCTCATCGGTATCTACACTCAGAACATGAAGCTTCTACAGTTTCTTCATTCCGAATTTTTAGCCAATTTTTCCTGTTACATGCAGATGATGTACTCGAATTATCCCAATGTGATGGTGTGTTGTCTTGGATGTTTCACTCGTCATTGAGTTTCATTTCGAACTGCTGAGTTGTTTGCAAGTTTCACTAGTTCATAAGAATCTATCGAGTTTCAGGTCAGAGAGCATGTTTTTTTGTTTCACTTACTTACTGTTTAGAATTCGAGTTGTCTACTGAGTTGTTTGCAAGTTTCACTTGTTCATCAGAAACTATCGTGTTTCAGGTCAGATACCATGTTTCTTGTTTCACTTACTTACTGTTTACAATTCGAGTTGTGAGTTGTTTGCAAGTTGAGGCTCTCCATAAGAATCTATCTTGTTTCAGGTCAGACATCGGCTTTCTAGTTTCACTTACTTACTGATTTAAATTCGAGTTGTATACTGAGTTTCTGTTCGAACTGTTATCTTCTTCTGCTGAGTTTCTGTTCGAACTGTTGTCTTCTTCTGCTGAGTTTCTGTTCGAACTGTTGTCTTCTTCTGCTGAGTTTCTGTTCGAACTGTTGCCTTCTTCTGCTGAGTTCAAGTTCGAACTGTTGTCTTCTTCTGCAGATATGAAGGCTATCTTGGGGATAGTGACTACAGCGGTTGTGCTCGTTACAGAAATTGTGGCCGAGTGGGTGAGAGCTGAGGAGGAAGAGGATGATGTCTCAGAATCGTGGTTTGATATTATGGCCGTGCATGACTCTGTCACGCGAGTTGTCTTCATGGCACAACAACTAATCGTTCAGCATCTCGAGCAGACTGAACATTATACATGGTGGGTGAAGCCTAGATCTTTAATATGGTTTGACTACTATCTCATGAAGAGTTATGAGGAAGATCGATGGATTAGAACCCTCCGAATGCCTAAGGCATTGTTTCTTCAGCTTGTCACTCTGCTTGGGCCACATGTATCAAAAGCAGATACTCATTATCGGAAAGCAGTCCCTGCCGAGGTTCGAGTTGGGGCAGCATTACTCAGACTGACCTCAGGCATGACTCATTTTCAGGTGGGCGAAAGGTTCGGTATAGGAGAGACCACCTCTCAAGAAGTTTTTGCAGATGTTGTTACCGCTGTGAATGGGGTCCTTGGTCCTCAGTTCATCCAATGGCCTACTGGATCAGCTATGGAACGAGTGTCTCAGGGGTTTTTTAGGAAAGCTGGTCTCCCAAATTGTCAAGGTGCCATAGACGGCTCACATATTAAAATCAGAGCCCCGCCAGCCAGAGAGCTTCCTGGAGAATATTACAATAGAAAACAGTACCACAGCTTGGTGTTGCAATGTGTGTGTGACACAGAAGGACGTTTTCTCGATGTCAGTTGCGGCCGGGCAGGCTCGAACCACGACTCTCGAGTTCTTCGAACCTCAGCCTTGTGGACCCATATTCGAGACTGCAAAGTGTTATCAGAGCCCATAGTTACACTACCTAATGGATTTCGGCTTCACCCGTATTTGTTAGGAGACTCCGGTTACATGTTGGAAAGGTGGTTAATGCCTCCATTCTCATTGAACCCGGGGTCACCACATGTACATAGACTATTTACAGAACGTCAGATAAAAGGTAGAGTTTGTATTGAGCAAGCCTTCGGTGTTCTGAAAGGACGCTTTGCAATTCTTAGTGTTGGGATCAGCAGTAGCGTGAAATGGGCAGCTGAAATAGTGAAGTGTTGTTGCGTGTTACATAATTTTCTTGTGCACCATAGAGTTGTGGTTTGTGTAGATTCGAATGTCACCATGTCCTCTGTGACTACGAGGCCGGATCATATTCATAACTCTGTCAGGTCGAGTGGCAGTGAAGCTAGAGAAGCTTTAGCTGCATTGTTGGAGTCGTCTTCAGCTCCTTGAGGTTTCAAGGACCCTTGAGGTATGTTTTTTAATTTCGCTTCTAGACCTCAAGAGTAGTGGTGAAGTGACAGAATGATATTATACTTTCGAAATGGGTGACAGAAGGATATTATACTTTCGAGTTCTAACTTGAGTACTCTTCGCTAATATGGTTTCACTTTTTTCGAGACTACGAGGACATCTCGCTATTAGACTTGAGCTGATTTCGCAGAGATGTAACCAAGCTTCGAATATGGTCTGGACTGATTGAAGGTAGTGGTTGAAGCAAGTGGTTGAAGCAACTTCGAATGCATACTCCAAGTCACAAAAGAATTCACCATTTTTAGGCTGTAGTGGTTTAATGTAACAGGTCAGCGTGAGGTCGAAGAAGGTTGGGTATATTTGGAGGTACGTAAGTGTCTTCGCGAAGAGTTATGAATTCAGTCCTTCATGTCACCGTTCACTTCATCGTCTTCTGATCTCATTTCGCTTTCGCTTGGATGTTTCACTTCATCGTCTTCTGATCGATAGAATTCGAATTTTCGGACAGCTAGACAGCATGGGTCAGAACTCCGACCCATAGCTCGTGCGATTTGGTGATGTTTCTTCATTTCGATGTTCAGTGAAGCAGCAGACTGATATTCGTATGGATTTTCTGCAGGACGGCCAATGTGGACCCTGGAGTCAGACTTACCTCCACAGCCGAGGTTCGACCACGACTGGTGTGCAGATGAGCCTCTGCCCGTAGTGCAGGTACATCGAGTTGAAGGTTCAGATAAGTGGGAGGTTGTTGGTGCAGAGCTGACTTGGGGGTTGGAATTCGACCCAGAAGAGTTGAAGACGATGTTTCCTGTGTGGCACGAATTGTGCTTGCAGTGGTGGGAAGATGCATTACATGTCGGCGAGGAAATAGATTTCGATTCTATCTTCGAGCTTTCGATGCTTATATGTGCCGGGTTCGCAGTCACAGGTCACAAAGCCCAGCGAAAGCTTGTGAAGAAAAAGATCGAAGATTTATTTGCAGCTCACTCAGTAGCTCACGTAGACCCAGTGTTACTTTACGGGGTGGACGCAGAGTTCCCGTGCCCTCTAGATTGTGTAGACTGTTCAATTCCCTGGGAATAGGGAGGTACTTCGATATGTACATATCGTTGCCTAGGCAACCTGCAATGTGGAACTCCACCTTTCCTTCTTCAAGACTTGAGAAGATTGTATATAAATTTCGCTTCATTTCGCACTGCTGCTTACCGTCTGAGTTTTTATGATCCTCGAAAATTTCCATCGTTGTATCGACTGTCAATGACTTATCGGTTTCTTTTACTGTTGAAGGACCCCTCCGGTTTAACGTACACCTTCTTACTGTCGCACGACTCACTGTTTGTTTGCGAGCAGTTTACCTTTACCTGCTGGTTTACATTTCTCGCAGTTTTCAGTCGCAGGTTCGATTTGCATCTCCAAGTCGTTGTTTACCTACACGAGCTGTTTACAGTCGCAGGACTCTTCATTCCGATTTTTCAGTCGCAGGTATCTTTCCATCTCCAAATCGTCGCAGGTAACTTTGCATCTCCAAATCGTTGTTTACCTACACGAACAGTTTACAGTCGCAGGACTCGATTTTTCGATTTTTCAGTCGCAGGTATCTTTGCATCTCCAAATCGTTGTTTACTTACACGAACAGTTTACAGTCGCACGCCTCACAGTTTCTTTGCGAGCAGTTCACCTTTTTCTGCTGGTTTACATTACGAGCACTTTTCAATCGCAGGTAACTTTGCATCTCCAAATCGTCGCAGGTAACTTTGCATCTCCAAATGGTTGTTTACCTTTACGACCAGGTAGACGGTTTGAAAGGGAGCTGTTTACGTTTACGACGAGGTTTACGTTACCACTTCTTTATAGTCGCAGGTAGCTACGAGGTGTTTACGCGCTGTTTACGAGCTGTTTACGAGCTTTAATTCTTACGAGCTGTTTACCTTACTTCCTGTTTACCTTCACGAGCAAATAATCCTTACGAGCCAATCATCTTACGAGCTGTTTACCTTCACGAGCTTTAATTCTCACGAGCCGTTCATCTTACGAGCTGTTAATTCTTACGAGCCGTTAATCTTACGAGCTTTACTACCTTGTTTATCTTACGAGCCGTTAATCTTACGAGCTTTACTACCTTGTTTATCTTACGACCTGTTGTCCGTCGCTAATCCCCCTCGCGCGAGAACACTGAACTGGCTGGAAAACCCGGCCCGCGCATTCACCAATTCCGCGCATTCACCAATTCTAATAAGTTTGCATGGCAATCGACGCAGGATCGACCGATGTTAGATCCATGTAGCAGGACGTGAGTACAGTCTATCGTCATAACGTTTATTACATCGTCAAAACGTTTATTACATCGATAAGGGTGAAACTGCTCTGTTCGAGACGGCTGCCTGGTGCGGTGACAACGGTTTTTTAAAGTACAAAAACCTAGATTCGTGCACCCGTCTAAACAGCCTCGGGCCAAAACTGATTATTGCGCTAATCTCGGATTACCGGCTTCGTTAATGTGGGTGCGGTTACGGCCTTAGTATTTATCAACAAGTCACGATACGCTTTATCGTCATGATCATAATTATACTACCGCTAATTGCGTTATATTATCACCTTCTTCTCTATTCTCTATTTACCTAAAAGCCTTCGGACATACTTCTCAATGCGCCCAGGCATAATTCGCAGATAAACTAGTAC
The DNA here is from genome assembly GCA_036924285.1 of Asterella californica. Lineage (NCBI taxonomy): Eukaryota > Viridiplantae > Streptophyta > Marchantiopsida > Marchantiales > Aytoniaceae > Asterella > Asterella californica. Next base: position 20,514,433 of record JAYKYS010000002.1, on the reverse strand, counting down.
TTCTTTTGACAAGAAGAAACTTAGACTTAAACTAACAGTTTCACCACCTCTGCTCTTACTTAGTTTTTGCTGTACATTTACTGTGGTAAAATTGAATAACAGTCATTGAATATTTCATTCTATCTCACATACACATACTTTTTCTATCTCATCTCTCACATACTTTTGGTAATGTTCTTGCACGGCTTGTGAAGACAGTACAACCGCGTAACTGTCAACCATGTGTCATTTTATAAAAGTCATATTGTGAAGAAATCCTGATAAATTACTTAGGGTCTCTTTTAACTTTTCCTGTTATTTTGCTTATCTTGCTTTACCGGCACTACAGTTCCCACCCCAGTATGTTAAACTTGTTTGCCATATACAATGCCTTTTGATTACTTAGTTTTCCGACTAAATTTTTCAACGTGAACTATCTCTTGACTGTGTTAGTTTTTGGTTAAGTTGGTTCAACGTGAAATAATATATGGCTTCCAAGTGACATGCGCTTTCATTCTCTCTGTGCAACACATTTCAACATTTATGTGAAATAAATCTCAAAATATGCATAGAGGTAGGGAACCTTAGCCCAAAACTAAGTAAATAATGTTTTGCAAAAGAAAACTGCAGAGTCGTAACGAATGCTTATTACAGAATCTGGCCAGTTTCAGGAAATAAGTCAAATACACACTTAGTGGAAAGAGACCCGTAGCCATTTGCAATAATGCTCAATATGGATTATATAAGCATATTGGGAAAAACCGAAATCAGTTTCTCTTATCAAAAAGATAACTTGCATAACAAGAAAACTACCCTTCACCACAATAACATGGATAGAAACATAACAGACACGCATAAGACTCGCGCTACTCTATTTGACTTGTGCAATTATAAAATGTTACGTGCATTCATAAACAACGTTAGACCTGAAGAAATGGGAGCAGAATGATCTTGACCATGGCAACAAGTTAGCTTGTGAGAACGGAAAGAAATAGAACAACTTGCAGGCCTTCATATGTTGATTTGTGCGGCTTATAAACCGTTTAGAATCTGAAAGATTTGTTCCAGTCTATCAAGAACGGTTTTAGTAACGGTGTAGGTCACGAAACCTCCTCAACGAAAGATTTCTTCCAAGCCTGAAGGGAAAATGAAAAAGAAACTACAATAAGTAGATAACAAGTTCTAATGTATAATATGGCAAAAAGGGAAAGGCTAAGGAATAGAAGTGAAATCTTCATAGTTTCTGGACATGCATTTATTAAGTTCCACTTTGAAAGAGAAGTATTACGAGCAAAGAAGTAACCATTATAAATAGAGTAATACACCGCTGAAACAATACAACATCAGTAAAGCATTGTTCTGCAATGTAATTAGAATAAGTGATTGATAGAGATAGTCACAGGAATATGCATGCTCAATTGATTTCAGGGAACTTCTGTTCTCTTTATGATATCATAAAGGATATATGTGTGATATGGTAATGTATTTAAGTTGATAAAATGAAATAATATTTTCAATTATTATATATCAGCTGGACCTACAGTTGCAAGAAGACCCATAGTGCAAAGAGTAACCCATAAGTGCATATAAGTATTGCAGCCTGCTGAACTCATTTAATTAAAGGCTTAATGTATTACTTTACCATTCTTGACGGAAGGGGTAGGTAATAAATTAAATGATCTGTGGATATTTCAATAGTCGATAAATAACTATCAAATCCTATACTAGACATGGTTTTCGACTTTGTCCAGTTTAGGTGAAATAATAAATCTGGAGTCGAGTGTACGAACTAAGAATGTTTGTAAGTTATCAGTTTAGTCAATCTAATTATAAGTATACGAAATACTATTAAATTAGTACGTATTCTTTACCAACGAGTCAGAAGACATCCAAAATCCCACTATGCTATTTGGAATCCCACATTTTCACCACTTACTCTGACTTGTGTACTAACTAGAGATAGTTCTGCAGAAAATGAACTGTACAAATGGTGAATATTATCTCCTCGAATATAGCATCACACGTATACATACAGACAAAGATTTTATTCTTTACCAGTGATTTTTTAGCATCATACGAGAGAGTGACCATTTGTACCATAGTGTTTTATCTAATACTTCGATTCATATGAACGAACCGAATGACCCCTCGAAGTTTATGACCCAAAGCAGAACAAATTGCAAACGGGATTGCTATTGCGCACACATATGATGCTTAACATAAAATTGTTAGAAAGAAAATAACCAATTCATAAACCTCAAGAAAAATATTTACAATGAAACGTAATATGTTGTTAGGATGAAAATAAATAAAAAGATGTAAAATCAAATGATGGAGAGCTAAATTAACATTAAGCACTTGTCTTATATAAAAGTTCACAAAATCTTTCTCAATTTCTCACACACCTAAGAAATAAATATTAAATTGAGAGGCGTAAGATGATAATACATAATCATCCCTTTCAACAAGAAGTAAAATGAAGTTGTGAAACGGTGCTCCAGTTACAAATCGTATTCTTTTATTATTGTTATACGATTCTTGGTTAGATTATTGTTTATGATCAACAAAATTTAAAAGTTCTAAATATACGAATATATTTTTGTATGAATACGAATATGATATACATCGATCTCTTCACCTAATAAGAGATATATAACCTTCTCATTTATAAGTAGTAAAAACAAACGATGTGATGATAATAAAAGACATGTTGTTTACTTCAAATGTTTGTGTTATACTTCCAAACCATTAACAATGTAAGTGAGAATGGCATCACAAGATTGTTAGAGAAAAATAACATATAAATTATTTAAAAGACCTCTTTAGACAATGGGATATTGGATAACAAATTATAAAGAAAAATGGGTCATGCAAAGATGAGTTTGAGAAGAAAAGTTTTTATAAACCGATGTGATGAAAATAATGTTCAGATTACCAAAGGTATAAATACTTGTGGAACTATTATATACTTATTAAAAGGTTATGAAGATAATTTTTAATATGGAAATGAATTTTAATGATTAGGAGCTCTCAAAATATGACAATGCTCTTAGGATACGTTTAAAATATAAGGGAAATATAGAAATATCGAAAAAATTATAAATATGATGCAACTGAAATTAGTATAAATAAGTAAAAATTATATAGAAGTAAATTAAGATTTTCCTAACATCAACATAAGTTTTATTCTTTTTTATAAACCTAATATTGATCTTATTCAAGTTAACGTGAGGACTCAAGAACAAAGTTGCTTACTCAGGTAAAACTTAGTTTTTACGTAAAAGTAACCATTAAAATAATGCATTTACAATAAAATAAATCAGGGTATACTTGCAAGAAGGGTATGCAAATGTATGGATATTTAGAAAATATATAGCGTGGAAAAAACTGTATATTCCTTTTTGTCTTGAAAGACCTTCATAAGAATTTCAAACTCGTAAATTTACACATCGAGATTGTTTGGAAATGTCAACAACTGAGAGACGAAATCTAATCCACTAGATGAAAGCAAGATACTACACAAGTACAGGTAGGTAGATCCGTTTTATTCACATATGTTATATCTAGATGTATTACGTGGTCCTTGTCTTGCTCTCGATGGAGACGCTTTTCAGCCATGTCATAATGCTTGACGAAACAGATATGAAACTGTAGAATCGATTCCATGCATGATATCATTGGCAGGTCGTGATATCAACTGTTCCACATATCTGGTCGAGATTGACAAAATCCTTCGACGTCTAGAACTAAAGTGATGACTAAAGTCTAATTGAACAGAGTTGATAACTGAGGTTTATATTTTTACATCATTCAAAAATTCTAGAGTTAGACTTGTTAGTCCCAAAGTCAGGTGATTTCATTTGTACAAGACCATGTAAATGCTGAGCCAGCTTTGTATCTGCTTGTGTAACTCTGAAGCCGACAACCAATTGGTTGCTGCCATGTGGCAGTATGCTCATCATCACTTTGACTCATTGTCAAGTTCTTGCCACCTCACATTAGTGTATATTAGTGCGTGTCAAAGCTGGAATCTTCACCCCGCCGGAAAGTGTTACGACTACGGTCAAGAGATCACGGAGGTCTTTTACAGACACGTCTGGAGGCGTCTGTAGGAAAATGCCGCTAGCGTTTCTTCTCATTTTTTCTTTTGGATACGATAATAACTTTTCGCAGTAAAGTTATGTAAGAATTAAATAATTTTTATTTGTTAATAAAGACTATAATAATTATATCAATTCATAAATATGATGATAAGTGATTCATGACTCTATACAAAATTTTTCTTCAATAAACTACGGCTATTTTCGTTTTAAACGTTAAAGAATCTTCTCTCTTAGCTTTGACATTGTATATTAATGGCAATCAGAAGAACAAATCTTCCCATGTTGCTCCTAAAGTGCCCCGGAAGAGCCAGTGACAAGATGCCTCATTGGATTCTCAAGTTAAAATAGTAATGTAGAGGATTTTATCAACTTATCTCCACCATGTGTCATGTGAATATACCATGTAATGGTTAACGAGGGTTAGAGTTAACCGATATTATACATCAAGAAGAGTTAGAATTAACTAATGCTGTTTTAGGATTATAAAAGCTAAACTCTAGAATTTAAAGAAATTTATTTAACATAATTTTAGTATATTTTCCAGATTTTATCACACCTTTATTGATTTTGCATTACTTGATCACACCTTCGACGGGTAACAACAAGTTCAACAAATCACAATGCAACAATATTTGAATGCGAGATGAGCATGTCAACAGCTAATCTTGTATTAACATAGAAAATTTACTTTAAAATATTTTTTAAACAGATTATTAATTCATGCTGTTTCCTACTAATCTTGTGCAGTCCTTAAACATGGCAGTGAAACTTGTTGAACTTGCAATTACTAGTCAAAGGTGCAGTAAAGTAATGCAGAGTCAAGAGGGGTAGGATCAAGTCCTGGAAACGTATTAGGGGTGCGGTGAAGTAAATCTCTGTTTTATATACTATACTATAAATAAATAGTACAAACCTCGTTAGTAACTCTTTACTCTCGAAGATACCGGTTAAGTCTTAGTCCCGAGAACACACACCTTTTTTTGTTAAAAGGTATTAGTTAACAACTGTGAAACTATTGTTACTTTCGATTGTTAAGAACTGTTAGCTTTCAGAAAAAGGTCCATAGCGCATTCATGAGGTAACACCAAGAGAAACAGTAAGAGATATAAGATCTTTCCTGTATTAGAGGATACTCGTGGATTCCTCGATTCTCCATAGGCTTGTTCCTTAAGTTATTGCGCTAGTGACAACTTAAGAGCTAACCAAGTTTGTCTATTGGCTATAAATACTTTTGAGACAGGAACCTTACCGCCTTTATGATGGAAATCTGGATATTTAGGCTCTTGACTTAAACTTTGACTTCGTCCATAGGTACAGTTTCTTCTATGTTTTAGAGGGCTAGCAAGTTGCAACCCTTTTATGTTACAGTTTTGCACACGTGCGAGAACGAGGCAAAGCCTGCCAATTACTCTAGCAATTCGGTAAGGGATTGACTGAGCTAGACTTCGAAAGCATGAGGGCTGTGGATGATAACTATCACTCAAAAAATAAAAATAAATAACAAATAACGAGAACTTTGTAATATTCCAAAGTGAGAATTATGTTGGAGTTTCCAGGGTTTTGCTGACCCCAACTCCATATTGACGGTACATACATGGTAACACAGGTAAGGGTTTAATGGAAGTTAATATATATATATACTTCTTGAGTTTCCCAATGGAGATAAGGAAAAAGACAAGCAGAAAGATACGATATAACTCCTGATGTAAACCGGTCGTGGTTACAAAAGGTTATGGATTCACGTAATACATCTAAATTCTCTTGAATAGATTATTTTTGATTTGTGTTAATAATAACTAGGTAAATATTTTAAAAAGATTTAGAATAAACTAAAAATTGATCCTTTTGATAAATATTAAATATTAACTGAATAGAGTGATGTAAAAAAGAAAAAAATAAACCATAAAGCATGTGCAGGCCGGCATACTTCAAGAGGTACAAATCCGAGATCTCGTCACTAAATATACATTAATACAGTGTATATTTAATTTATTACCTAACCCTTCCGGAAGAAAAGATTAGGTAACAAACATATAATATAATATAAAGATAACAAGTTAAGGAGTTTTGGAGAGTAAAACCAATGCATTTTCTTGTAGAGAGAAAGAGATGATATAACAGTCGATCCTCTCTCTTATAGCTTGTCCCCTACCATTCATATCATAGCAGTGTGTTTTCTTCAATATGTTCTATCATTCCACGCCTCACAAGAGACGATTATATAATAGGTAACAATTCATTCCAAACTCTTCTATCAAGTTCTATGTGGGAACTTGCTTTTGCGTATGTGTGAAAGAGAAAATAAAGCTTGCTTGGGATTTCATGAATAATATGCATCTCAAGTGCACAAGAAACACAATCGCTGGAATAGGATGAAAATCCTTGGAGAGGGTTGGTTGTGCTTCGTTTGCTATATCTCTTTAGAATAAATTATTTATCCACGGTGTCGGGTTGAGAGTATTCTTGAGAAGGGCGAACCTTCTGACTGTGATATGAGCTTGAAGGCTGTGTTCAATCTACTCAGGGAAGCGTTGGGCTTAAGATTTAGGGTTTAGGGTTTATGGTTGGACTAAAACTCGATTAGCGCATCCAGTATCATCTGCTCCAAAATGCTCTTCAGATCAGTAGAAGTTTCAATATCAGCTGTCAACTTATAAGCCGGCCCCTTCCCTTTCTCTTGGGCAGTAAACCGTCTACCAGCAGTCGTTGGCACCTGCTGGGATCTCTGCACGTCCTCCATAGGACCTGATGCAGGTGGAGGAGCTACAGAAGTAGACGGGATGTCCTCAGGAAGAGCCGCTCGTCTCCTTGTGACTCTTCGTCTATCCTCAATCTCCTCAGGAACTCCAATATCAAGTTCAGAGGCTTCTCGTCGCCTATTTTCCTCCACAGAAGCATCTTGCCAATGAACGTGTCTATCTACATCCAAGAATGCTCTGATAGAAGCAGCATCTACAGGATCTCTCCATCCTGTGACCCTACGAATAGACTCGGCTCCTCTCTTCAGTATCTCAGAAAGAACTAGAGCCACACTCTTCTCAGCAGTCCTATCTAGCAATGTAGGACTAGAAGAGACCTCAATATGTCCAACATATACATCAGAATTTACCAGTGGTGTCATTAACGCAGTTGCTGTTGCAGCCGCAGCAATCTGAGGTAGACTCCTCATGCCTCCACGCCCAAACTGCGTGCTCAACGGCTCTCCAGTAGAAGAAAGGTGCAGCCTATCGTTTTGATAGCGAACCACACCATCTCGCAAAGCAGCTGTGAGCTCTTGACAGTCTTCCCGGAAGTGATCAGGACTGTCACACCAAATACATCTACGAATCGAAGCTCCTCCTGGACGTGCAATAGCAGACGCCTGTGGCTGTTCTCTCTGCAATCCAGCTAGCTCTACCTTCAGCTCTCGCATCTGCCGAATCAGGTCTTCAATTTGGTTCTGTTGACCATGGTTCTCCGCAGGTCTCTGAACAGGTGCCCTTTGTGCCGGAGCTGGCACAACAAAGGAACTGCAGCTGGGACAACAGGTCTGGGAGCAGGGGCCAAAGGCTGCTGTACTTGAGGAGCAGCATAAGATGGAGTGACCACTTCTGCAAGCGGACGTCCTCCCACAGCCACTCTTCCCCTCCTCTGTCTTGTCAGTACATCCACAGCATCCTCATCTCTCCTCCAATCCATAGTAACACCTCCCTCAGCAGATCGATCAGCCAACATAAAACATAACGGATCTGCCGTAGCATCATCGGTAGCTTGCACGAAAAGCTCTGTTCTCTTAGCATCTAGGGTTATTCGCTCTAGAGTTGAAAGTTGCCGGTATCTCCGATCAAACTCTCTCAGCAACTCACTCAAGCGCATCATACGACCAGGTTGCTACTCAACCCAGTCTAGAAATGTCCTTCTAGTAACTCTCTCTGAATCTTCCTCAAGAAACGCCTCTCGAAGAGATCGCTCAAAACTCATCCAGGTTCCAAGATTTCTTCTCTGTACATCCCTAACTTGGTCCCGCAACTCAAGAATGACAGCTAACTCAAAACTTGCAATCATCTCAGCATCAGTAACCCTAACCAGCTCTATCTCTCCTCTATACTCACGCAGATATCTAGAAAATCTCTACCTTCAAACCTTCCACATCTATTCACTATCGCTTGCAAAGCCTTGGTGGATTTTAACTCACCCCCTCCAACGGTCGGATGCTGTTGGACCAAGGCCGCAAGCGTCTTCAGAATCTCAGCCGTATCCAGACCAGGTACAAAGGTCGCTGCAGTCACAGGTGCTACAGAAGGTGCTGCAGTAGACGTAGATGCAGCAGCCGCAGAAGTAGCAGCAGTAGCGCTCTTGCGATCCATCTTCTCAATCAATCATCCCAAGATCTCTCAGTGGAAGCACCAGATGTCGGGTTGAGAGTCTTCCTGGGAAGGACGAACCTTCTGGCTGTGATATGAGCTTGAAGACTGTGTTCAATCTACTCAGGGAAGCGTTGGGCTTCAGGCTGTGGCTGGTTTACTCAAAGGATAGGCTTCAAGTCTCAAGGTGATACTGAAAAACACTCATATAAGTCTCTTGGCTCTTTTGATATGTTCAGGAAGTAAAGTTCAGACTTAACTAGTAATGATAAGATCAGATGACGAACTTTGACACTTAGGATTGAGAAATATGTGAAGGTTCAGACTTCAGAACTCCTCCTACATGTCAATAAGGTCCTACTGGATACACATACGAAGTTTCAGCTTCAGATCAATTCAGAGCACTAAGATATGAGTAGAAACTTTTTGAGTAGAGAAATTACGGCAATTTCTGGTACCCAGACAGCTGTTTTGACCTAGAACAAAGAATTGGCTCGATCACTTTGGGAAATTCTTACAGGATTTGCAGTACACAGCTTGCTGAACACTCCTGTGAAGTTGGGCCTCCTGATTCCACACAGAACTCCAGATCTCGCTCTCTGAAGTTGCTGTTCCAGATTGAGAGCTTTTCGGACCCCCTCTACTTCAGCGGTCGCCCTGAATTACTCAGTAACTCAAATCACTTGAAACATTTTTGACAGTCGTAGCCCGGCTGACAGTGAACGCAACCACAAAGGTTTGAAGCGATTTCCTCAATTCTGCTGCAATTGGCAATCTGCTCCAAAATCTGCTCCAAAATCAACAAAAGTGATGTAGTTTTGGCACAATCCGAACTTCAATTGGGCATAACTCCTTGTTTATTGATCCAAATCGATCAAGAATTTCACTGACAATGCTTGGCTCGACGAGCTCTATCTCCCTGTGCTCTCAGATTTCGCAGTACTCTCACCAATTGCTCGAAATCCTCTTTAGAGCTGTGTTTCTAAGTTTAGAGTTACACAAAAGACAAAAATGAACCAATGAGAGTTCATAGCTCCATTTGGTTGTCCTTTTGTGCCTTAAACCACATGGTAACTTATCTACACTCATAGGCAACCACGTCAAGCCCCTAGAGTACTAGCGTAAAACTTAAACTACCTAAAATGACACGCAGTCCCAAAAGATAACTTAAATCAGCTAGAAAGCGTGCATGGGCGACACGCAAATACAACCCATGAGCTTAAATCCTATCGACATGGTAATCAATCTACTAAGACTCAAAATATATAACATCCTTCAAAAATGGACTTCTCTGAGGTCTTAACTTCACTCAGAGAGACTAACGCCTGACAGAGAAGTGAATCATTTACTATGTGAAATGATTCACATCACGACAACGGGGAGAGCTTTGAAAATATATATATAAATATACACTAAATACAAATATTAGTGTACATATTAATTAGTATGAATATTCTATCATTATATATTAAGTGTAAATGAACCGAACGTTACGGCCAGATCTAGACATTTTCTGTAAGCATAGCATGCGAACATGCGCTTCCAAGACTATAAGGCCAGGATTCTTGTAGAAAGATCGATACTTCAAGGACACTCCAAGAAGAGAGAGCGAGTAGACAAGGAAGTAAAATAGGAATGAGATGAGAGAGACTTTGCCTCTCCATGTATACATAGTGGAGGTGAGTACAAGGAAAATCTTAATGGTGGGTTAGCTCTCTAACTAAATGTAACTACCCTAACCACTCCGGTTAATGTTAGCCGTCGATCTACTAGAGCTTGAGACTATATCAACACTCCTCTTCAAGCTCGACTCTACATCCTGTACTCCTAGACAATGTCTGAAAGCATCAAACTTATCTTTAGGCAATGCCTTAGTGAAGATATCATCAACTTGATCTCTTGTGCTCACATAACTAAGCTCAATATCTCATGCAAGGACCTTCTCCCTAATTAAATGATAGTGCATCTCAATGTGCTTCATCCTAGCATGAAAAACAAGATTACAAGCTAACTTCATGTTGCTAAGGTTATTTGTATATACAACAACATGATCTGTACACTCCACACCAATATCAGATAGCAGACATTGAAGTCAAATTGATTCGCATGTTGCGTTCGTTGCTCCTCGGTACTCTGCTTCTGTGGATAACAAAACAACTGTAGGTTGCTTCTTAGAAGTCCAGCTTATAGCAGCGTTGATCCAAGTCTAAAAGCGTAATCTGATGTGGATCTCCTGTCGATACTTCCTGCTCAATCAGCATTTGTGTAGCCATGTGACAACAATAGTCCACCGTATCGATAGTGAAGTCCGTACTGCATCTAGAATTTCACGTAGCGGAGGATCCGCTTGACAGCCTCCAAATGTGATATCCGTGGTGATTGCATGATCACCACGGATATCAGACCGACGGCATAGCTCAAGTCTACTCCGATGATCGTTAGGTAGATAAGCCTCTCAATCATCTGTTTGTACATGCGTGGATCATCAAGTAACTCACCATCCTCTGCTTCTAGCTTTACCCCTTGCTCTAATAACGTAGCAATGAATTTGCAATCAAGCATACTGAGAGCATACTGTCGCTGTACAAGCCAAACATCCTTCCCATCTCTAATGAACTCCACAGTAAAGAAGTACTTGAGTTCTCCTAAGTCCATCATCACGAACTCGGATTTCAAGTGATCCTTGATTTGAGAAATAAGCTCCTCATAGTTACCAGTAATGATCAAGTCATCAACATAGATGGTGATCGCAACAATCCAGTCTCGTATTCTTAATGAATACAAGATAGAGTCTGAACTACAAAGGTGGAAACCAAGAGACTGCAAATAAGAATTGATCTTTGCATACCATGCTCTTGGTGCCTATTTCAGATCATAGAGGACCTTCCACACACGAGAAGAGAACTTAGGATCCTCATATTCTGGAGGTTGCTGCATGTAGACATCTTTCTCAAGATTGTCATTGAGGAAAATGTTCTCGAAGTCCATCTGGTGCATCTTCCAATCTTTCTGAGTTGCAACTGCAACTGCGGTTCGAATAATCACCATCTTCGCAACTGGAGCAAAGGTCTCCTCAAAATCTACTCCATGTTGCTGTGCGTAGTCCTTGGCTACCAATCTGATTTTGCACCGACACAGGATATCATCCGAGTTGCGCTTGATCTTGAAGACCCACCTGCCACCAGTCTCTTTCTTATCCTCAGGTAAGTCCACCAACTCCCAAATCTGTTGATGATGAAGCGCAGCAAATTCAGCTTCCATAGCACTTATCCATTGAGCTTTGTGTATCGCCTCCTCAAGTGAACTCGGTTCTTGTTCTTGAAGAACATTGGTCATATATGCATGATGTGAGCAAGAAAACCTTCATGCATATATCTATTCACTGGATGTTTTGTCCGTTCAGATTTGTGAGAGATAATCGGTGCACTAGTCACCTCTCTTTGCAACTGATCTGACGTAGATGTCAAGGTCTGGGACAAAGTATTTAATGGATGTGGAAGATCCACTTATCTAGATGAGTCAAACATAGGTTGCAATAGCACGCGCTCATCATGTGTAAAAACTACACTAGGTTGTGTTACTTAGACTCCAACGTTAACAACAACTCTATGTGCAACTGATTCTGATCTGGAATCAGTGACTTCTCCAGATCCTCCACTCAAAGTACTACTCTGAGGTACTATAGTGGACTGACTCTTTGGTTCTACAATAGATACAAGGATGGCTACGACATGTGCAGGAGTAAATCAAGATTGTAGCTCATCAAAAACAACATCTCTACTAATCTAGTTTCTTACGTCTTTCATCAAGTATGTGTACATAACAGATACATCCGAAAACTTTAAAAAAAGATAATCAGACTTATTGTTTGTGAAGACCTCCATCGGTGTCTGACGATGGACTGCTACTGTAGACGTTTGGTTCATCAGATACACTGCACATAAAACAGCTTCTGCTCAGTAAGGTCTAGACATGGTCTTCTCATTCAACATCGCACGACCAACTTCTGCTATGTGTCGATTCTTGCACTCCGTAACTCCGTTCTGCTACGGATTGTAACTGCAGGTCTTTTGACAACGAATGCCATGCTCACGCAGATATACATCAAACTCTCCAGAAAGAAACTTGCGTCCTCCATCAGATCTCAGACAAAGGATAGATGCTCCAGACTGTTTTTCCACCAACTTGCATAAAGTCTGGAATGCTGACAGTACTTAGATAGAGGACTTGTTTCTCAACAAATAAATCCAAGTATAACGTGAATGATCATCAATGAACGACACAAAGTACTGAAAATCGGTCATACTTGGCTGAGAAGCAGTCCATACATCAGTGTGAACAAGCTCAAGAAGCTTGTTCGCTCTGCTACTTGATCCCTTAAAGTGCTATCTAGCTTGCTTGCCGAACTGACATGCTGCACAGACTTCAATGGGCTCACTAGATTCAAATTTGGGCAGACCTGTAACCAGATCAGAACTCTGACGGCTTTTCAGTCTCTGAACGTTCATGTGCCCAATTCATTTGTGCTAGATGTCAATATCAAACACTACTGGACCACTCTGTTCATACATGGCAGCATGTAACTTAAGCGCAGAGGCATCTAGTTTAAACAGCCTACCACTCTTACTACCTCGAGCTATGATAGTGCTATTCGAATCTTCAATAAAGCATCCATCTTTATTGAAGCGCACTTGCAGACCCTGCTCTATCAACTATCCTACAGATAGCAGGTTTCTAGTCAATGTGGGTACATGTAAGACATTTCGTATATCAGTAAACATTAAAGCATGAATGTCAAGTGGAATGTTATCTTTGTGATGGATCTTATGCTTGGTGTCAACTCTTATCACCATAAACTATGGAGTCTCCACAAGCTCGAGTTAACTAAACCACTCCCGATGTCTGTGGCTCGAAAACTGCATAACTCTGATGCGTTGTAATCAGCAACTGTTCCGAATAGACTTGCTCAGTGACTGCATAGCCTTGTTGGTTGCTATTATCTTGATGGAGGTTGTTGTCATATTGTTGTCTTTGATTGTTTTGTCACTTGTAGCATTGATTTGTATTGTGGTCTTGCTTCTTGCAGTAGTTGCAAGAACCAAGCGCACGTCTATGATTGTTGGAAGAACCAGACTATTTTGGTTCTGCTGGTTTTTTTGATTCTGCTGCGACTTTTGTTGTTGTCTATGACCCCGTCCACGTCCAGCACCTTTGCCACGACCCCTATCTCAAAATCCTCCAGAACCTACTAAATAGACAGATTCTTGAAGACCCGTTGAAGTAGAACTCTTCAATAGATGCACCTCCTCTCTTAACATCATAGGAACAAGTTCATCAAATCATAGAAGAGATTCTCTGATCAAAATTGATGTAATGAACTATTTGTACTATGCAGACAGTCCTTCCAATGTGACCTCGATCAAGACAGTGGGATCAATCTCGACTTTGATAGAAGATAACTGATATGCGAGCTGCTTGACATGGTTCACGTAGTCGTTGCTGCACATTGATCCCTTCTTCACAATATTGAACTGCTGCAGCAATTGCAGCTTCCGCGTCTCTGTTCTAAATTGAAATAGACGCACGAGTGCATCCTAAGCTTTCTTGAGGGTATCACAGTCTTGAATGTGATCGATCATCGATGCTGAAACTGTCAGCGTGATGTAGTGAATCGTCTAGTACGATCGCTTTTTCCACTCCTTGAATTTCGGATCGGAAATGAGTACTTCTGACGCTTTCTCCTCCTCAGTGATAAGATCTCATAAATCTTGTCGCTGCAGAAAAATCATCATCCAGAACTTCCACACTTGGTAATTGTTCTTGTCGAGCTTCTTCTCCAATGATCAAAGACACGGACTACTCCATAGCTGCAATGTAGAAATTGCTCAGTTTTGTACGCGAAAAACCTCATAGAACCTCCACAAAACTCGTATGCCCACACCGCGATCAAGAGTTATCACAAGTCACAACAAGGCAACTTCACGAACTCCTCTTGCAGCGAGAATGAAAAAAGAACTTGTCGGTAAACTATAGGTGTACAAAACACGACGAAAACGTCGAAAGAAAGATCGAAATTAGACCAAATGAGGTAAAAAATGAGCTCGCAATACTTTGAAATTTTACAAATCTTATCCTAATCGGATCAGTAAATGTTTTTGACTCAAGTCCTAAAACTTTTGTTTTGGTCGAAAAAGATCCAATTGAAAATCTGCCGCTGGAAACCTCCAAATCGGCTGAAACTTGGCCGAGCACACAATTTGCACCTTCTAAACAAGACAATCTTTATAGGACTGGTCGACAGATATCAGCAAGAAAACAATGTCTAGGTCTTCAAAATCACATTCAAAGTTTCTGGAGGCGAAACATACGATTTCGTCTCACCCGAACACATCAGCATGATAGTGCTCGACATCAAGCACAACTCCAGCTGCTCTCTCATGTACTTCTTCATGCACAAACTCCATCTTGCTCATCAGCAAGGGACACACGCTCTCTACTGCTCTGATATAATATAGAAAGATCTATATTTCAAAGACACTCCAAGAAGAGATAGAGAGTAGACAAGGAAATAAAATAGGAATGAGGTGAGAGAGGCTTTCCCTCTTCATGTATATATAGTGGAGGTGAGAACAAGGAAAATCCTAATGGTGGGTTAGCTCTCTAACTAACTGTAACTATCTTAACCACTCTTCTAATGTTAGCCATCGATCTACTAGAGCTTGGGACTATATCAACAATCATGAGGTCAAATAATCACTAATTAATTTTGGTAAATATTTTTCACTACCTAACTCTTGCAGAAAAAATTAGATACCGTAACAATTGATAAATATACATGCTCCGCATATGTTTCCAAATGGTTACTGCTTGGATTTTCATGACTAAATATGGTTGTGCATGTTTATGGAACTTCTTTCTACTAAAACTTTCTTTACAGCGGAGAAGAAATTTTGTTGCTAAAAATTTTCCTTCTGTAGCTTATTGTTCGTTCTTACTGCACCACCTTCATTTACTTCTCCCAACTCTATCATCAATGGATGAATGAAAATGGATGACATGATGAGGTTCTTATCATGAGAGAGCAATAGCATTGCAGAGAACGTTAGCGGAGTCCTTGCAGAGGAGGGTCGAAATGTTTTCATTGTCTGTAGGAGAGGTGATACATCAGTTATTCAGTTCATGGAGACTGGGTCTCCTTACTTGAAGAGGTTGCACAGTTAACTAGACATAGCTAGTGTTCCGAGTTCTTTCTTTCTTCGCTTTCTGTATGATGGTCCTCGCTTTGTATCTCACGGTGGAGGTTTTTCCCGCTTGTCTCTTATACTATTTCCTTGTTATTTTCATGCATGATCATATAGCTGACTCTCAACTACGGTAGCATTCAGCCTGGTTCGGTTACTAACCGAACCGTTTTCCATGGGATCGAACTGAACTGCTTCTGAACCGTTTTGAAAGCGGTGGACCCAACTATTATTTACGCAATTGTTTTCATTTTGTCTAAATTTATTATTTATTGATTATTGATTAATTATAAATCAGACTATATTTTAGAAGGTTGAACAGAGTAGTTTAAGAACTAAACTGTTTTGGAAAATCTGGAACTGAACTATCAACTAGCTTCTGGATTTTGTTCACCTTCACCATATAATATGACATGGTTCATATAAATTCGTGCTACTTAATTTACTTCCGAGAATCTTTTCTGATAAGGAAATATTGTTTGTTGAACTGCATTTTACTTTTATTCATGTTTTCACATGAATAATGAATTTGGCAGTTTTTGATACTGGATCGAACTAAACTGAACTAAGATAATGAAATCAAATCGCTTAAAGATCATATACTTTAAAGATAAACTCATTTAAAGAGTATTTATGTTAATGACCAAACCATTAAAAAATCAAACCATTTACCAAAATTATAAACCGTAGTACTTCCTATGATAAGTGTAAATTTGGAAAAACAAAATGTGCAAAGGACCGTGTTGGAGGAGAAACTTTTGAATTATCGAGAAATATCCTACATAGCTTGTTTATATCGATAAGTATTCACTTTTCGTTTTCGAAAACCAAAGGATGAAGCATAGAGCCAGCCATCAAAGAGTCTCGTTGCATTCTATAGACATTTGCTTGATAACATCTCATCAAGTTTGTTGTACTTGATTACACTCCTCTTAACAATATAGTGCTTGATCACATCCTTGATTGGCTATTGATAGTGAAATCAATCACTTTTTCATATCATTCATTATTTCATTACATTCGATTGTGTCAAAATATCTCTACCATTCAAATCATTTTAACAAAAATCATAACGACAAATGTAGTGAAAACTAAGATGTGCAATCCGACATGTTGCCGTGATTTATTTCACAATATATTGTAAATTTCTGTTGCATTCTAAATATTCACAAGGATCTAAATAACATGTTGTTTATGGAGATATTGCACATCTTCTTCTTGTCAAGGTAGAAGTTCATGAAATGCACTTACTGTATCATATTCTACTCGAGGGATAATCCTCTGTATTTGCTGATAACACTTACGACACTTGCTGATAACACTTAATTGTGTACACTTAATATCTCTATTTTTCTAAAATATAAAGTTAAAATAATTTATTTTATAAAAAAAAAGTAATATTTTGAAAAAGAATTTACATTCTTTTACTTTAAAATTCATTTAAAGAGATAAAATAGTCTATTTTTATTTTATTAAATTTTTGAAATTTACTTAAAGTAATTTAAAGTAATTTATTTTTATTTACACATATTTATAACAAAAATTGTTAGTGAACCTCGAACTCGGAGCATTATTGTTGTAGTGAATATGAAGGATTATTTAGTGCAAAAATACCTATTAAAAATGTAACATATATTTAGGTAGGTCACAGTTCTTGAATGTGAGGAACAAATGAACAAAAGTTCATTTTGAATTTAGAAACGTAGTCCCATCAGGCCACAAAGGATTTTTAAGTTTCATGTTTCTCCCAATGATAGACAATAAGTACTCCCATAGACTTCCAACTTGGAAAGCCGCACTGCAGCAGCATATGTTTCTTGCTGGGGTTTCTTGACTCATCTGGTTCTTATCAGAAGTATTAACAAAATCACTGCAAGATATTTACTCCATGAACTAAGTCAATAACTGAAAAACTTCTAATATTATCCAAACTCCATTTAGGAGAAGAAAAATTGCATTTATCCTTAAATACCTGGTAATTTTCACTCGAGTTTACCTTTCGCTAACATACAAATACAGCGTTCTTCTTGAGAATTTTAAAACCTAAGAGCTATTTTAACTAACATTATTTGCATTTCAAATATTTTTTTTGTCTGAAAGTGTTATGTAATACATAGGAAGAGATTCAAAACAAGAAAGGTTGCTGCATTGCAGCAATAGACTCTATTCTAAGTAAATAACTTTCATTATTATAAAACTAAATATCAATTGAGTTTATTTACACATCAGAAAAAATGGATTGGTCTCTTTCATATGTTCCTAGCTACTTTGTTTCTTTACTGCACTCCCAATGATACCCTATTTAATGTTACTTCCACGTAATACTGTAGAGTTTCATATCAATGCCAATGTATATATAAAACAAAGCCAAAAAGAAAAAGTTATACACTTAAGAAAACTTTGGAAAATAAAGAGGATAGAGGAAGCTTTGAAACAAAACCGTGAGTTAAGTATCGTATGTAATTATTAATGTATTAAGCATATGTAATTAATATAACCCTAACTCTAAAACAACATTTACTGTTTTCGGTATAACACAGTGTATGATCATATTATCCCTGAAGAAGCTGGATAACAAGGATGACTTCAAGCCACTCTGAGTTCCATATACAACAGAGGATTGCATAATGATCACAGAATTAGAAAACAGTATGAAACAACATCAACTTTGTTTCACTGCCACTATAGTCATTATTTCATGATGAGTTTTGACTTTTTTGATCACAGTATTTTCTCAGTTTGAATTACTCTGGAGAGACCATGTTTCTATCCTGGAATCATTGTTTTATCGATAGGAACAAAGAACATCCGAGTAAACAACCGTTACCAATGAACAAGAATATACTTTCCATGATCTTTCTCGAAGGTTTAGATAAGAGCAACTGCTAGATCAACCTCTGGAGGTATGGAGCACTGCCATGTCCTACTGTAAATTTTGCTGACAGATGTAAGCTAAACAAGCACTATGAAAGACCAGTCCATGGTTCTTGCTTCTGACGAACGGAATTATGAGCTTCATACAAATGCTTGTCTTATAAGAGAAAAGTCACAGACATTTCATTTTCCCTTTCTGAAGTTGAAATCAGAGGCAAACTTTGGTACTGGATCGGTTGACAAGATTCTTCTACTTAACTGATGATTATGATCAGAGCGAATCAACAGCGAACTGTATGATACCTAAGATGCTTTTCATCCCTGCCAGAGTTGGAAAACTTCTTATGATCTGTACCACCTCGGGGATATGGCTCTTCTACCAACTGCTGTATCCTGAAACCACAAACTAGGCATCATCTTCTCAACTCTTCATCGTACCAG
This sequence comes from Asterella californica, assembly GCA_036924285.1. Taxonomy (NCBI): domain Eukaryota; kingdom Viridiplantae; phylum Streptophyta; class Marchantiopsida; order Marchantiales; family Aytoniaceae; genus Asterella; species Asterella californica. The sequence goes on along the minus strand of JAYKYS010000002.1, from coordinate 20,495,452 downwards.
CTTCTTCAGAATACTGTCAAAGGCTTTGCAAAGTAGATGATTCTGAATGGACGTTTCTTGGATAATTCGCGACCGGTGAAGTTCTGATTTTACTACTGAACTGTTCTCAAGTTGATTTACTGAATTGTGCTGCAGAGATTTCTATGAGCTCGCACGACCACTCTCGTGGGCTCTATAGCGCGAGAACGAGTGGAAAATGCCTTTTCTCTTACCGTCGCAGTCCATCCAGCTACAAGGATTCGCAACAATCTAGTGGCTATGCGTGGCGGTTCTTAGTTCGTAGAGTGATTTCCAGTGCATGCAGACTAATGCCTCTGACGAGGGAACCTCGATTGATACGGTAGCTAGCTAGTTAGCTAGCAAACTGAGGGTCTTTGGCCGTGGCTTGAAAAGCTTCCTGAAGTGCCAGCCCCATAGAAGTAGGAATAATAGATGTGGAAACTCATCACTGCCGTAGTTTGAAAGAGTTATCAAAGAAGAGGCTTGGTACAACAAAGCATTTCATCCTTCAGGAGTGTCCAGGTACATGTCAACACACATCTCTGCCCACGAGGTGGTCTAAGCATGCAAGCGAGCACACTACTGTCTGCTGTACCCCACCAAAAGCAGTTCGGTTCCACACTCCCCAATAGCGAGTGTCTTCGGCACTTCCTCTCAGAGTGCTTCCAGCACAGACACCTAAACCAGAACCCCGGGCGCTGCACTTGGTTCAGAAACATCCTACCTGCACATGAAAACACGGCTTCATTAGTGCGAACGACTAGGGGATATACACGTCACGGATGCGGGAGGAGGAAAATTTCTGCGTGAAGTGCTTTACTTCACAGAAAAATATTCTTTCCAAAATAGTAGCTGAGGTAATACCGGTCGGAATAACTGTACAAACTGGCTGGTTGTTATTCCTTATAAGCATATGAAAGATGTTGATCGAATCTAATGGAATTAAAGCCTCATGGTACATTCGGTCTATCGGGATAGCAGCGCAATGCAAGAATTACCCACGTACACGTAAGGAAACCCGTCACTGGAGAACCAACGGTGAATTCTAGCGAAAAATTCCGACCTTGGGACATGAAGTTGGGAATGTGTAGCACATAGCACGTTCCAGAAACAGAGCCCCTGATATGTAGAACATATGGATCTGATCTATGCGTGTGATCAACCAAATCCATACAAAAAGTCCATACAAAAAATCCGATCATCATTCATCTGGCTCTGTTCTCGCTGATTATACTGGAAAAAGATCTACGGCTCTTTCACAGTTACAATGCCCCATACTTCCCTTTTAGTGGCGAGGTTGATTCACCAAATCCATCAGGCTTGACCATAAAATCTTGCTGGCGCTATAAGCATCCGTAAGTTCTCTATCCTGAAAACCAAGGCGATAAAAGCTTCGAGATAGATGGAAAGTTCTACTCTCTGATACCTACATTGTCCCATGTTCTCCTCTCTTTGGCGAAGTTTTGCAGCAAATTCACGAGGCTTGAGTTTCCCTCAGCCATCACAACCTCAGTTCTAGCAGCCCAAGTTGTTATTGCCCCGAGCCTCCTACTGGAAATAAACAGTTTCAGGAACACTGAAACAAGCAGATCTCACCAGCAGGTCTGAAGCCGTAGATATAACTCCAAGCACGGTTTAACCGAACATGCAAAGACTCTGAAGTTCAAGCCAGACTCGAAATCCCAGAACACGAATGCATTCGCAGATAAGTCTTCAGCACCTGATACACCCACGGTCATTGCATCGTAACAGCGTTAATCCAGCAATTTGTGTAGCAGCTGCGTGGAATGACCGAACCTTCCGCTACGCTGATACCTCAGAAGTGAAAGGACAACTGGAGTGAAGATTTGACAATGTTCGTCCTGAACCTCCAAGCATAAACTTTTTTCTACGAGGAACAGAGACACACTTTGTCTCACCTGCTCAGCACTTGCATGAGACCGTTGAGTGAGTGCCAACCTACTCAACAGGAGCGGACTGTGTCCAGTGCTCGACCTTGTCCGTGGACCACAGTCAAGTACGAAGGTAATCAACACGTTATTGCGTGATGTTGAATATGAAAGTGCTTCCAGATGCCGTGTAAGGACATCGATGCTTTCTGCGGGAAAACATTGACTGATAGTAAAGTTCACTTGCGGCAAGGTATGTTGATCTAGTGTTGTTGTCTTCCAGACTGCAGGATCGTGAGTCAGAGGAAAGTCTATTCCCATAGCCTATACGTAAGCGAGATCGCTAGTATTGCTGAACATTCCTCGTCATAGGGAAGGAACAATGAGCCGAAAGTCAAGGCATACAAATAAGGAGCTATGGTCTCTCCCGAACAGTAAGGTACAAAATATAACTTTCAGGAAGGAATGGATCACATCGTCGGAAGAATGATCCGATAGACGGGTAGTAAAGGGTAGTCGTGAACAACGTTTTCATATTCAAACATACATCAACTCTGCAACCATACCTTTTTCCTGATGATGCCTGTATCTTTTACTCCAGACAGCATGATCACCATCACCATTACGACAGCAAATATTGTCTTGCGTTTCGTTTTGAATCCGCATAAACGTGAAGTTGTGACACTTAGTGTAGCCACGAGTAAACCTCACCGGCAGCGTTAGAGAGAGAATCTGGATAACGTTCGCAGGCGTCGTTTCTCTGTCCATAATGTAGAGAAACTAGCCTTGTGGACACCAACGCCCTTAAGTTTCTATTGTGAACCTTGCGGCAACAGCAGGAATGTTTCCTAGACAGTGAGGCTCTTGGTCTAAACTCGACTGAATAGATGGAGTGCCGCTGGGAACTCTGAAGGTTCCGTGATGAGATTTTCCGTTCTCGGTACCATCGTCACATGATCCACCAAAACTTCGGGAAGTTTGAGTTCGGATGTAGCTTTGTATCACTCAACGTTCATGCTAATACACATGCGCGGATCTACGTCTAACTTAGTGCTTGTGTTAGATGGGCTTGTTTCCTCATCGGCAATTCCAGATACCATCGCCTCAAGACTCCCTTCGACGAGACGATCCAAATCTCTTGTCCTCAGTTTGAGGAATTCGCTTTTGTCGCTACAGGGAGTATTTAAGCCAGGAATCTGTAGGCAGCAACTTGTGAACTCGGACCTGCCCGCAGTATCTTGAACATAACGATCGCCCGAGAATCCTTTCCCTAACATGAAAGTTGCTTGTTGTGGGTGGATTTGATACACTGGGCCTGAAATAGAGATGTCCAAGGGAGGCAGGGTGAACTCATGGAGAGAGAGAGGATTGCTACAATACCAGGCATACCGATTGAGTGGGTCTTTACAAAACCAGGACTCATTCCCCATCCGACGTGTTTCCCATATCTGAAGTTACAACCTCATCGGTTCTCGCTCCAGAGTCGAATTCTCGCAGAAGGGTCCTGGATCAATCATTTTTTAATGCCAACACATGATAACTTTTAGCTTGTAGTTGAAAATAGTTTTCTGGTTTCGTAAGAGTTTGATGCGTATTGAATTGCACTCGCAACGATACATTTTATCGTTATCAGTGAATGTAAGAAGAGCGTTCTGCTCGGTATCATGCTGATGGTGAGTACGAAATGTTCATGCTAAGAACAGAGGACATTTCTTTGTGTAAATAAGCTCTTAGAATCAAAAATTGAGATCCTTATGACTCAAGAGTGACAGCCTTAATCACTAAAACAAAAACACGAATGGTGATGCATTCAAACTATTAGACGTAATTTTTTTATGAAATTCTCCGTGTCGTTGTCACTACTCAAAAGAGAAATCCACAAACTGCTGCAATGAAAAACTCAAAGGTATGTTCTTCTTTCATAAAAAAGGTTCAAAATAGAGATTTACCTAGAAATCATGCACCGCACCTTCGAATTCCAACTCCCACCAAAAATCTACATAGCATATGTCAACGTCATTATGTTCTATTTTTGAGTTCAAAGTTATTGACATCATCATTTGGCAACGGGCTACAGCAAATACAATTTCATTGGATATGTACATTTTCGACTATATAACTTACTTTCTCGAGAATCCACCCACATCAATGCCACTGGGTCATCTCTAATAGAGACTTCTTTCCTACAGGAGTTAATAACGCGTAGGATAGAGTGAGTATTACATGATTCCAAACGAGATTTGAAACTCAACAAGCGACGGTGAAGATTTATTCAGAGCTCATCTACAGATGGGAACACGAATGGATCCTGCTTCTGTAAAGACCCCTTGAGTGAGTGACATGGTGCTCGGGAATCACTCAGGAGAAAATCAGGGATCCGTCTAACATCCTGGCCTTTAACTTCAAAGCAGTTGTCACTCTACAGTAGTCAGCAATGACTCACTCCACTGGAAATCTTCAAGCTGAACTCTCTTTCTCTCTCTCTCATTTTTGTAACGCCGGTCTTCGAGATCCGCCTCAGTTTACCATCTATGTCATTTTCAATCCTATTGCCTGCCATATCGAGCGTGGCTGAAACGGAGACCGAAGTCACGACTCAAGAAACAGCCTGAGGGCTACGTTGAGATCTACACACGGCAGTGCCGGCAAGATCGACCGCACCACTACGACGGCAGTCATACCACTTTATCTGAACCCACTGGACGAGAAATTGAGCGCGGACTTGATCAGGACGTCGCCGAATAACACACTAAGCACTCTTTACCAGGGAAGGATAAAGTTGCTCGACTAACGTCACATTCCGAGGCTTGCGATCTTTGTTTTGCACCCATTGCAAGATATGACGCACATTCTTCTGCTAGAGAGAGATTGACGAATACACATGCCCAACCGCCTTTCGTTCCCTTTTCTTTTATCGGAGAAAATGTATGATTTATATATTAAATTATTATGAAAAGTAAAATTAAAATATAATTATTAAATGATAATCGGACTAGAGTTTCAAACAGATCAAAACATAACCAATAAACCAAACGTAGATCCACACGCTTCTGAAACTACAACTATAACTGGGAGAACTTACTAAGAAATATACAGTAATCTATTCTAAATATTAATTTGTTATTTAACTTTTCTGTAAAAGAATTAAATAATAATTAAGCTTGCTACCCCTGAATAAATAAAAAATATAAGCAAGCTAAATAGGCATACAACACGAAAATGCTCCCACGTCAACTGGGGAGTACTTCGTCCATCTCTTTCTCTCCCTTCATTCTATCGTTGTCATCACTCACTCCTCTTCCCCGCTACTCTCGCTGCTAAAGGCTCCACGCAGATATCTGCCTAACACTTCACTTCCTGTTTCTCACTTCTATCTCCCGCTACTTATGGCGGCTCCGCTGTAGTAGACTGTTTCCAACAGCTGTCCCCCACTTTTGGAAGTGCTACATTTCGCGTTTACTGCAGCGAGCGCGAATCGACCCATACCAGAAGAATTTCGTGTCTAGAGCTTACATTGGACTCTATGACGTAATTCAAATCTCTACTACAGTTGACACATATACTCTAACTACATCAGTGTAACGTTCAACCGCAGATCTCAGAATGGAATCTTTTGTCTCTAATTAATTAGGCATCGAATGTGAACCTCCAAGAAAACTTTTTTACTTTATTTTTGTCTCCAGTTTGTCAAATTTTCCGCTAATAAGCACATGGGATTTAATAATCGTCGGACGAATTTAGAATAACCGACTAGTCTTCTGCAGGTCCCAGGTCCTAATTTCAGATTTCAGAACACAGTAGAAACAGTTCTGGATCTGGGTTGGACAAAATTTGGGCAGCGCTTCCGCTACTGGTGATCAAGTCGGAACGAAATGACTCACGGGGAGCAACAGCTAGGACTATGAAACCTAGTAGATGTTGGGAAGTAGGAAGGTCAAGTAATTACATAAAATTCAGATCAACACCACACGAGATGCTTCCAGTTCAACTTTGGCACACAATCCAATCTTACTTATCATAAAATGGACGAAATCACGGACTCATATACATTACATAATGCTTGTTTGCTGATAAGGTCACGAAGGACTCTCATGCCGGTAATCTTTCTTACTACTGGAATTCTCCGGTGAGAATTTAACTTCAGAACTAGAATCCCTCCAGAAAACTTATCTTCACTCTGAATACATTGATTTCTCACTCAATAGACGAATTATCAAATTAACTGTCTGATCAACATTGAAATCACTCAAGTATCATAAGTTCACAATAATTTAGTAACCATATACCCTCGATGTAATATGATCTCTGCACTCAATCTGCATGTCTCTCTTCTCTGCTCTTGCAGATACAGTCTACTCTCTGCTACCAGCGCTCTCCTCCTGCAATAAAGTCCAGTGGGCAGAAGACGATTCAAAAAGCCAAGCGATCTTTAGCTATGAAAGACAAAGGTCAAAGGTGAAAACCAAAAAGTGTCTTTCTAGGGTTCGCGACCCTAGTTAAGTACTTCCAGTCTTCCAATGGATCTCTCTCTTGTTGACTTGTCCAACGTTGAGCTTGAGGATCGTCTGGTAATGCCTGTCAGATTCAATCCAAGAGTTGTTACGCTTGGATACGTCTGCTTAACACATCTGCTGGAATATTTCTTTCCTCTTTTGATACCGCCATTCGATATCAAAACGTGCAAGTTCCACTTACCATCTCTGTTGTTTACGTGGCAAATGAGATTTACTATGAAAGTATGTATTATCCTCGCAGTTCGTTACAACAATGACTTTGCTTGGCAATAAATAATGCTCCCAGTGTTTCAGACAATGAACAACCACAAACATCTTTTGTTCATGAGCAGACCATTTTGCCACAGTTTCTGAAAACTTGTGACTTTCGTAAGCCACTGGATGTTTTTCTTGCATCAACACTCCTCCAATGACGCATTGAGAAGCATATGTGTGAACCTCAAAAGGTTCTTCCATTTTCGGAAGAGCTAGCACGAGTATTTCTGTCAGTGCTTGTTTCAACCCAGGAATGCTCTTTCAACTACTGGGTTTCAAATAACCTTGGACGTCTTACGTAGTAAGCCAAACTAAGGTGCGGCTTTATGTGCAAATTAATAAATAAAGCACCAAAAGTATGTGGCTAAACCAAGAAAAGATTTGAGCTCATGAACACTCTTAGGTCTCTTCCATTCGATAATGGTTGAAATCTTGGTCCAATTAGGATGAATGCCCTGCGCAGTAATCAAATATCACAGAAACATCACACTTTCATGTCCAAAAGAACCCTTGCTCTTCTTGAGATACAGTTGATGTTCTTCTGCTTAAACATTGTTTCAACATCTACTATCAAGTGGATGAGAAGATGATAATATACGATAACACTCTCATCCAAAAGATCTCTGAAGATCTTGTTCATCAACCTGCAAAAAGTACCAAGTGCATTGGACAATCAAATCGGCAACATTGTATACTCAAACAAGCCATATCTCGACCTCACAACTGTCTTCTCTTCATCTCCTTCTTTGATCTGAATTTGGTCGTATCCATAACGCAGATCTAACTTAGTGAAGTACCTTCTTGTGGTCAACGGACCGGTGGTTTCATCCATGAGAGAAAGAGGATATTTGTTCTTGATAGTAATCTTATTAAATGCACGGTAGTCTGTGCACATGCGAATACCACCATCTTTCTTGGTCACAAACAACATTGGGGCAGCTTAAGGTGATATACTGGATCGTAAGATACCCTGAGCTACCAACTCTTTCAACTCAGTCTTTAGCTCGGTTAGCTCATCAAACGACATTCGTCTTGGTGACACTGCAACGGATGTAGCTCCAGAGACCAGATCAATAGCATGATCCAAAGCTCATCTTGGAGGAAGTACTGATGGCAACTGAGCAACATTATGTGAGAATATCTCTCAATCAGTATTTGCAGATCATGATGTACGAGAAGAGTAGCAACACGGTCTTCCTCATCCATCTCCACTTTGGATTTAGACATCACTGCAACCCAAGCTTCGTTAACCAACTTGATCTGCTTTCTAAACTGTCAGGCTGTGCATATCTGAAATGCCACCTTAGCTCATTGGAACCTACAAGCAGCATGGTTTGGCTCCTTGGGTCTCTTTTTGAAGATCAATGGATGTGGTTGATCCAAGCCCCATCGATCCATGACTATGACGTTCTCTTCTTGTACATCTAGCTTTGTCTTGATCTCTTGTAACCAAGACCAGGACAAGATATCATCCATTGTGTCACCCAAGTTCATAACTATGAATTCATGCTTCTTAGTTATCCCTCCAACGGTAACAAGGACACTCATGAGCTTTCTGTAACGGTTGTGCTACCTTATCAATAACAGACTCATAATCTTCGTTCTAGTTATCCCTAAGGTCATGACTAATTTCTCATCCAAGACATTCACATCCGCTCCAGTATCAATGAGCAAACAACATCGTTGATTTCTAACTTTCACTTCAATCAATGGAAGAAAATCTCCATGTTCTACCAAAATGCTCATCAACACATACCTTTGCTCCTGTAGTTGCATCGACAAGTTCTTCAACACTGGTTGTCCTTTAGCTGTCAAGTCATGAATGTTGCTCGTTGTTCAACGTTGAGGACACTCACGAGCAAAATGACCCTCATATCCGCATCAGAAACATATGATCGTCCTTGAAGGTGTAGCACTGCTAGCTCACTACTCCTAACACCTGAAGTCAAAGCTTGGTTTGATCTTGCATTGGATACATAAGATCTCGTAGGTCGTGTTTAAGTGGGACCACAAGTAGCTCCTCGCTGCTGAGATCCACGAGAGAACTTTCTTCTTGATGCTCCAAATCTTCTACCACCACATCCTCTATCATCCATAATCTGAGAGGATGTTGTCTGTCCTTGAAGATTTTGCCAAAATCCTCTACTAAGATTATCACCACATGTTTCACGTTGAAACTTGGAGGGTTGCACAGTATAATACGTTCTCTAGTGTTCTTTGTTGCTTCCAGATATGCAAACAAGTCTTGCATGTCCTCGGATTTGTGAAACATAACCCAGCTATCAAACACACTAGCACAAAAACCTTGTTGACATTTCTTCAAGTGAAACAATAAGTCGGTGCGATCCACCATGTACAAACGAGTAATCAGCTCAGAAAACCGCTGGAGATATTGTCTGATACTCCTTGTCTGTCTCAAATGAATGAGCTCTAGCCGAAACTGTGTAGCTTCATCAACTAGTATCAAATGTCGTCAGAGTGTCATCTTTGAACTCCTGTAAAGTGGACAGGAGTTGTACCGTTCAAACTCCTCATCTGCTGTTGACCTCCATATCATTCCGCAGCCTCTCCTTCCGATCTACTAAGAAACATAAGTGAACCAACTACGCTCCAAGTAATTCTCCATCTCAATAACCCATAACTCAAACTTGGAAAAGCTTTTCTCATCGTTAAAGGCTGATGGCGTTGCTGGTTCAGCCCACTTGATTTTCCTCTTATGTCTTTCTTCGACAGAATTACCTTCTGCAATATTATCTTGCACTTTCCTTGACAAACCTTCATTCTTATCTACTTGAGCAACATCAGCCGCTCCTTCACCTAGCAAGGCTAAATCCTGAACTTGTTCGGTCTGTGACACAAGAACCTCTATTTCTTTCTCACGTTATGCCTTTCCTTGAGCTAAATCCGCCTTAAGCATCTTGTTCTCAACTTCCACTTGCTCAAGTCTACCTTCCAACTTCTTCAGCAATATCTTCATCTCGTCCATCCTAATCGGCATGACTTCCATTGTCGATGGTGTTCAGCAAAGATTAATCTTGAACCTGCTCTGATACCAACTGTAACGTTCCAGATCTCGGAATAGAATCTTTTATCTCTAACCAATTAGTCGCTGAACATGAACCTCCCTGAAGACTTTATACTTTATTTTTTGTCTCTAGTCCAGTTTGTCAAACTTTTCGCTAATAAGCACAAAGGATTTAATAATCGTCAAATGGATTTGGAATAACCGACTAGTCTTCTGCAGGTCTCAGGTCCTAATTTCATATTTCAGAACACAGTAGAAACAGTTCTAGATCTTGGTTGGACAAAATTTAGGCAGCACTTCCGCTACTGGTGATCAAGTCGAAACGCAATGACTAACGAGGAACAACAGCCAAGACTATGAAACCTAGTGGACGTTGAGAAGTAGAAAGGTCAAGTAATTACACAAAATTAAGATCAACATCACACCAGATGTTTTCAGTTCATCTTTGGTACACAATCCAAGCTTATTTATCACAAAATAGACGAAATCACGGGCTCATATACATTACATGATGTTTCCTTGCTGACAAGGTCACGAAGGACTCTCGGGTTGATAATCTTTCCTGCTACTGGAATTCTCCAGTGAGAATTTGACTTCAGAACTAGAATCCCTCCTGAAAACTTGTCTTCACTCTGAATACACTGATTTCTCACTCAATAGACGAATTATCAAATTAACTGACTGATTAACACTGAAATCACTCACGTTTCATAAGTTCACAATAATTTAGCAATCATCTACTCTCATTGTAGTATGGTCTCTGCATTCAGTCTGCATGTCTCTCTTCTCTGCTCCTGCAGGTACAGTTTCCTCTTTGCTACCAGCGCTCTCCTCCCGCAGTAAAGTGAAAACCAAAAAGTGAGGCTTTCTAAGGTTCACGACCCTTGTTAAACCACAAGTACCGCTATATTAGCGATGGGGATCCCCACCGCTAATCATTTTAAACCTTTGCTAAGTAAGTTCGGCACGGGCGGAGGCCTCTGAGAGATTTACGCAACGCAGTCACCATCGCAGTATAGCGTCAAACACTGTGATCTTGGTAGCAAAATGAGCAGAAAAGAAAGAGCTTCAAAATGAGTCCATGATGAGCTCAGGAGGCCTACGGACGGCTTCAAATTTATCAAGTGAATCCCGGGTCACTGAGAATCACAAAAATAGAATAATCTGAATTTTGAATTTTAAAATGTTTTACTACTCAGCATATTTTGTTATAATCACTTACCCTCGCGTTACTATGAACCAGCAGCTCTTTTGAGACAAAGAGCTCCACAGAGATCTTGGCCTCCCGCACTCTGACTGAAAGAAAAAAAACAGCTACAGTGATAAAAGTCCGACGCGTGGGAAGTGAAGTCTTTTATACCCCTACTAATGGTTTAAGTACTTCCAGTCTTGCTCCAGTCTTCAGCCTCCTCTTCTGAGACCAGCAGCTAGCGCCACGTGTACATTAATCACTGCCAACGTTGTGCGTTATATAAAGTAAACTCTGTTACAATCAGCTAATCAGTTGGAGACCACCGTGGACTAGTATGGTAGCACTGGATACAGTTCTCCTTGTACTACGGGGCAACTGCATTGATGTACTGTGGACCGCATAGTGTTCAACTGGTGCTGGCTGAAGGTGGACACTTATATAGAATCATGAGTTAGAAACGAGGAATTCCTTTTCTTCTTTCTTTCTAAAGGAGATTTCAGGGCATGTTTCGCAGTGGAGCTCGTTTATCAACCGAAAACAGGAGCTCTCCAAAACCGAGGCAGGATGTTCGAACCCACGACCATCTGCCTAGGAGCGATTGATTGAACGATTAATTTCTTGACTTGTGAACAGACAGGAAATGAAACTGGGAAGCTTTAACGATACCATCATATGAACTGACAAGACTCTCTCCTATCATTGACTCCAGAAGTTTTGTTACAAGCCGCTTTCATTTCATCTTCAGTAGATTTTCATGAGTGGATGCCGCTCGTATGATGAACTGATCAATCATGAGAGCTGTTTCCCTTCTTACTTTCACTCCATTAGAGGTGTCTTTTGACAATATATATCTATCCCCTGGGCTTGCTAGTTTCAGCCTCAAATTTGCTTGATCTTCTTGTGCTTTTTATCACACATCTCTTGGCTATGTATTGCTTGATCACACCCCTGATTGAATATTGTAAAACCAGTCACTTTGCCATGTCATTTTTTTTCATTCAGTAAAACTAGTAAAACCATTCAAAACCTTGGTATTCATCAAGTTTCTCCATCGCGATAGGGAATTTTACTCTATCTTAGAAGGGTTTATTATGAGTAGAATTTCACATCACTCAAGAGTTTACACCATAAAGGACTAAACGGATAATTCTCTAACGTGTTGTTTGTAGTTCATTCTCATTTTCCATGACATTAGCCTCTCTGTGTTTCTTAACGCTATACTAGCGTTAGAGTTTCTCTGATGGAGATCTCCGTAGCCCTTCCTTTAAATCGAATCGGTATAATAGTTTTCAAAATTGAACTAGGATTGAACCGAACTATTTCCCTTGAAATCTGTTGAACCAAACATTTTAAACCATATAAACCATTTAAAAAAGGAAACCATCTTTCTAAGTCAAACCTTTTAGTGTGTGGACCACATCAGTTAAACTGAAATTATTTCCCTTTAAAGTCGATAGGTTTGAAACCGAACCTGTAAATATCATTTGAACTTGAACCAGACCTAACAATGAACACCGAAACCGCCTTAAACTGCAGTCAGACACTTACTTCTGCTTGGACTGTTGAAGTTGCAGAAACTCAAATGAAGAGGTAAGTTCGAGAAGAGACTTTCTCTTGAATGAAGTTGGTTTACACAACATATTTCACAACTTAAGGAAGAGAACGCCTCCAACATGGAAGTACTCGAAGAGATAGCATTTTCATGGATGAGAGTAGTAGTTCTCTTTGCATATTCACCTCCTGCCAAAAGCATGTATATTCATCTCCTCTATCTTGTGATGGAGAGACAGATATGGAAGGGTTTATTATCTAATCTTTTCTTCGGAAAATGTTAAGTAATGAATTTTTGTTTGGATTGATTTAACGTGTCTTTGGTAGTAGTGTGTTTGGTAGTGGTCTCTCACTAGTAGTTCAGGTTTGTGTTCGCTTTATGGGTTATGTTTGGGTTGTTTCGCAACTCTAGATAATTTTATTATTTAATGTTTATTGATAATTTTCTTAATAATTTAATATATATTAAAATTTTAAAATATTTCCACTTAACATTTACATATCTTTCGATAATAAGAAGAGACAAAAGTTTTCCAAAGTTGATCTTGCATGCATATTTTGGGATGGCATAGAGTTTCTCAAGTCCATGAACTTTTTAGCTCAACTACTGCTGTGGAAGTAAACTGAAAGACCTCAAAATCTTTGACAGATGGTCTGTCTCGCTTGTCACTAACATATTGTAGTGAGCGTCAATATTTTCTCTTTAATTTGGTAAATGATATTACCAGTTCACATATTGTAGTGAGCGTCAATATTTTCTCCTTAATTTGGTAAATGATATTACCAGTCCACTGAGGTACTCTTTGATTCCATCACAGCGAGACTTGGATCAGAAATTTCGTTAAAATTTCATAATGCATGCAATTCCAAGCATACCTGCAAGGAATCGAATTCACAACCTTTCACTTATAAGACTATAAGCTAAAGCACTTCGGACACTGATCTTCAGTGTCCCAAGTGACTCATGATTGCTAGATCTGTTCCTATCTACATGATGTAGATCTAGTTCATATACACAAAGACATTCGTAGTTAAAGTAGACGGTGATAAGTTTTTACATACAAAGCTTATGGTTGAAGGTGGAATTTGCTTCATAACACTATTCTTAACTATGTATTGCTTGATAATAACCCTAACTTGGTATCTGACTGTGGTCGAGATTGGCTCCGCTAAGCTAATCTCTCTCTAGTTTCTAGTGGAAGTTGGTCAAAGGACTTTTGGTGGTTGAACACTTCAACTGTAATTGCATCAAGAAAATCTGAGAAAGTAAAATGCAGGCAAACTTCGCCAAGTGTTTTTATTGGAAATGGAGTATTTATCGAGAGACAGTAGACAACAGTAGTTGGTATCAGTGTGTGGGTTTATTTACATTGAGCAAGATATATCATATAAAATATAGTTTCGATAACTGCTTATTTAGACTGAAAATTGTTTTGATCAGTTTCAGTTTTTCAGTAAAATACTAAAGAGTTATAAAAGAGTTGTTAACAAGTAGCTACGCTTGCAATGGAATTGCGGGGCTATGCGTTTACAATCTATCTGGATCTTTTCTTTTCAGTTTCACCGAGACTCTATTAGTTTATTCGTACTTTTCTCTTTTTTTCCAATATGGTAAAATACACTACACGACAAATATCCACTCTTCCTTCTCGGGTTTTCACAATTGAAGTATAATTATGTTAACGCATAGGGAAAAGCTTAACCTCAATGAGACAACTTTTATTTAGAGAGTTAGTAATAACGGAGTGTATACCCATGGTAATGGGTATACTTCACGTACTACAGCACGAGCGGTTCGTATGAAGCAACTGTTCATCGAAGAAAGAATATGCATCAAAATGACCTCTTTAGTCTTGTAGCATAACAAAACAAATGTGAAACTTGAAATATAGTAAAATAAAAGTAAAATCTATTCCTTCATTGGTCGCAGTTTACTCTCGATGGAGAACCAGTTTTTACGCGAATAAAAGATCATATAAATTAAACTTTTGCTTCTTTGAGATGAATGTGCACTATGGAAGAACGTGTAAAAGAGTACAAGCACCAGAATATGCATCCCAAGTGCACTATAGAAGAACGTGTAAAGAGTATACGCACCAGAATATGCATTCCAAGTGCACTATAGAAGAACGTGTAGAAGAGTATAGGCACCAGAATATGCATCCCAAGTGCACTATAGAAGAACGTGTAGAAGAGTATAAGCACCAGAATATACATCCGAAGTGCACTAAGAAGAACATGTAAAAGAAAATATGCACCAGAATGGGTTGAAAATTCTTGGAAACAGTTGGCTGAGATTCTTTTCTTTGTATTTCCTGTCTCTTCAAAAGAATATTATTTCTCCTCGATGAGACGATATGCATGTTATACCAACTTTGGGAAACTTTGGTATCAAAAAGAAAAAAGAAAATATTACATTTATTTTATATTTGATATTCTTCATAAACACTAAATGATAAAAGAAACTAGAGTTGTAACAGGCCCTAGAGATTTAACCCATAACTACAAAGACGAGAGCTTGGTAGTGAACATTAATTTAAGACAAACACTGTTTTATTATTCTAATAAATACTAAGTCAATGAGCATACTGCCCGCTCCATCTTGAAAGAAGTATGAAATTAAATAGTGAAACAACTGAAAAGTATACTTGAAAGTGAAAAATCGATCGTAAGAACTAGAGTGGAATAACAGTGGCAAGTTGGATAAAAAAGGAAGTATATGACCTCCTCCGGGAGAACCGATCCACAACTTGGAATGTCAGTCAGAAGTCCAGAAATTTGCTTGATCACACCCCCAGAAAGTTCCTTGAGCTTGATCATACCCCTGACTTAAGTTTAATATGTGCAGTCTCACATGTGAGTAACATCATAAAGTGACCGGTTTTACAGGCAACAGCCAGTCAGGGGTAATACAAGCAATACATCGTAAGAGGGGTGTGATCAAGCTCAAGGAACCTACTTTGGGGGTGTGATCAAGCAAATTGCTGGTCAGAAGTCCGGCTAATAAAATATACGAAACTACTTGGATTTCGTTAGAACCGGAAGGTCGTGACGAGGACCTTCATGTACTACCAAATTCGACTTCAGGGGAAGGAGTTGAAAGTTCCATCGCGAATCTGGTGGACAGTCCGGTGATCTTTGAACCGCCGGAAAATGGTAAGGCGCATGCTAATGGAAACAAAACGAGCTGCTGCTTGTTAGCTTCATGTGGCGCGGAAAATGTTGGGTTCAGCATGGCCATTCTGGGACAGGAAGCGAGATGCTGGATAAAGACTGGATCGCCGACAGAGAGGGAAATGCTGACATGCCACACGCCCAGCCTCCCAAGGGCCCGCTGCAGTTTGAATCGTGCTCGGTTCCAGACTGTCCTGGTGGGGTCCGGTACAACGAACCGCAAGAACCGAAGAGCGAGAAGTTTCAAGACAGCTGAAGCGGAATAAACATTCAAACAGGGGGTCTGATAAAGTAGGGAATTCTACCCTCTTCTTCACCGTAACATGCCAAAAATTTGATGCACGGAGGAAGGGCCCATTCTGTGTCGAGGCATGTGCTCATCCGTCCCATTCTGCGATGATGATTCGTTCCGCAGATTAGCACCCTGGGGCTCCCTCCTGCCTGCCTCACTTCAGTACAACCGTGAGAACCTTTTTGTATGGTGGGCGAACATACATCGACTGAGTATCGCCCTCCCAGGGCCTGCTCCCTGGAACAACGACACCAGTTCGTTCACTTACATGGCCTTTCATGCAGCAATCGGAGGTCGAGAAAGAACAGGCTCTCCAGCTTGCTTACAGTTCAGTCAGTGAGGGAACAGAGCTTTCGATCCGTATGCCCTTTTCACCCGGGAATTTCCCTCGTGGCATGCGCGCGTGATAACATACGAATGTGAGTCGTGCATGTCCGGCCCCTAATGACAGTTTTCCCTTGGTAGTTTTCATCAACACGTTTAATCTTGGTCTTGCAACAGTGGAGGGTTTTCTTCCGAGACACGGACGTTTACGAAGGCCTGTCCGTCTCGGTTGAGGGTTATAATGAGAGGGGCCCTCCACGAGTCGATTTCACATTTTTCTGATATTCCTTCGGAAGTTCTCTATGCAAGTCCATGTTCACGAATAGAAATACGAGCTAAGACAGAGAATGTGAATAACGAATAATAAACTTCTGAGCCCGGATAAATCAACCACGCAAGGCAAAATTCATCTACCTGCACCTTTTGCGTG
This sequence comes from Asterella californica, assembly GCA_036924285.1. NCBI lineage: Eukaryota > Viridiplantae > Streptophyta > Marchantiopsida > Marchantiales > Aytoniaceae > Asterella > Asterella californica. The sequence goes on along the minus strand of JAYKYS010000002.1, from coordinate 20,478,806 downwards.
CAGTGCCAGATCCCAATTGGTCATGTCCAATTAGCAAGCACGAGCTCAAGGAATTTGATAAGATGACAGTCAGAATTTCCCCAAAAATGTGTAGTGTGGTAACATGAACACCGAATTGTACACCAATCTGTTCTCACTACACGTCGTAAATCTGGCGACTGAAACTATACAGCTATAGTGAAGTGACATGCCACAGTAATTACTAGTTTCAATCCACCACCAATGATTGACCCGCTGATCACTTAACTCGTAGGAGATCAAGAACTATTAACCAAGGGGCCTGTACCTTCATCCCCAGAATCGGACCCATTGTTCGGATGGGGAAGTCGAAAGGGGCATGATGAAATCTCTCCGAGGTAGTTGTCAGCGAGCCGGACACTTTACACAGCAACTCGCTCTCCCCACTTTTCTGCTGAATGTGAGCAGAAGGAAAGGTGTACTATGTCGGGAAAACGGGATCCCGCATTCTTGAGTCTCTCTTCCGACATAGTCAGGGGGGAGTAATAAATTACAAACAGTTATACCCGTAATCGAATCTGTCTCTCCTTCCCCTAGGGAAGGCTTGGTATCTATACTACAACGAGGAACTCCGACCCACGAGCTCCAGCCAGGCTGCAACGTCGGACATGGAAGGTCTCTCTTCCGGATTAAATCTCACACAGAGCTCAACAATCTCTCCTACTCTAATCAAAGGTTCCACGTTCTTCGGCAGCTCCAAGCTCCTATCAAGAATCTGTATAGTCTTTCCCTGTCTGATGTAAGGAGTGGCCCATTCGACAATGTTTGGGGGAACAAAATCATTGTCGTAAGCCTTTCTTCCACACAAAATCTCCAGAAGAACAACCCCAAAGCTGTAAACATCGCTCCTCTCCGTGTAATTTTGTGAGATCAAATACTCCGGATCCACGTACGCCACTTCACAGGGTTTCATTGAAGGTGGGGGACCCCTTTCTCTCTCTGGTAGAGCTAAACCGAAATCTGCTACCCTAGCTCCCCATTCCCCATCCAGTAAAACGTTGGAAGACTTGATATCCCTATGGATGATTCTGGGAGATGCCTCCTTGTGCAAATACTCAATTCCTCGAGCTGCTTGTGCGGCTACTTTCAGCCGCAGATGCCAGTTAAGCTGCGCCAAACCACCATGGAGATGATCATGGAGGGTGCCGTGCGGCATGAACTCGTACACAAGTAGCCGTTCCCCCATCTCCTCGCAGTAGCCCACCAGATTCACCAAGTGCGCGTGGTGAACTTTGCACAAAACCTCCAACTCAGCTTCAAAGTCTCGGCTGTTGCTCTGGATTCTTCTAGCTGCGTTGGCTCTCTTCACCGCGACCTGCCTCCCGTCCTGCAAGAGGGCCTTGTACACGAAGCCATAGCTACCTCGCCCCAGCTCGTTGAACTCTTTAAATCCATTGGTAGCTTCCCTCAGCTCCGCTAACCGAAACGCTTGCATTCGCACGATTTCGTGGGCATTTCCATTCCTTCTTCGCCCGCCATTCGAACCTGTATTAGACATAGTTGGGGTGATGCCTCCGTTTTCAGAAAGCTTTTCTCTAGATGCACATCCCCAAAAATGATATCTCACTCTCTTCCGATAGACGAAGCAGAAGACCAAAGCTCCCACTATAGCTACCACCAAGCCACCGGTTACAGCAGCACCTATAATGGCAGCCGGACCTCCGGATCTCTTGCGTCCGGCATTACTTGCGAGCAGCTGCTGTTGAGGACTAGGAACAGGGGGGGAAAGACCTGCACATGCATCTTGACAAGATTTGGCCTGACAGAATGCACAATCAGTGCAGGTGCGGTCGACATCGTCACCACAGTCCTTCGACATAAAAGTACCCGCCGGGCAAGACTTGGCACAAGGAGCACATATTCTTTCCGACGAGTCTCTGCAAATTGTACCGACTGTACTAACAGGTAAGTCCATGATGGCACTGGCGTTGAAGCTGAACTCCCCAGACTGACAAACCCTCGGAATGCAGACTCCTGGGGAAAAGAGCTCGAGAGGAGGCATGTACTCAATCCCGTTACCCCAACACATTGCAAAAAGATTGTCCTCTCGAATTCCACAAGTCATATTCGGTGCAGATGTAAGGGCGAGAAAGGACGTTCCAGGTTTAAATCCTGTTCCGTAAATGTGAGCAGCTCCCCAGCACACAACTTCATGCGTGTCAGCCTTGATACCACACGAATGATGGAGGCCTGCTGAAACAGCGGCAAAAGAAACATTGGATGGAGGATTCGCCTGTTGAGACCCATTGTCTCCCCAGCACTTGGCTTTCTTCGAACCCCTCAGAATGCCGCAGACATGATTGGTACCAGCTGACAAACTTTCAAACTCTTCCCAGGGTATCTTATATCGGATGTTGTGCTCATAAGTTCCCCAGCAGTGAGCATGGTGATAGTGATCTAAGCCACATGTGAACCTTCTCCCGGCTACTACGGCGGTGAGAAGGAGGTCCTCAGGAGGCTGTATTTCTCCAGTATTATTTTCCCCCCAACATTCAACCCCGCCAGGTCGCTCTGCTTCGTGCAGACTCCGGATTGCACATACGTGACGCTCTCCCGCGGCGATGGTCAAGTAGCTTGTGTTCTGAAACACATCTGGTGTGCTATTCGCGGTTGACCAGTTGCCTACCCAGCAGTAAGGTCGGTAGTCACCAGTTCTTAATCCACAAAGAAAATTTTCACCCCCCGTGATCACTACAAAGGAAATCTGTGTGGAACTCACCTGCACAACCTGACTACTATTCTTTCCCCAACATAAAACGATCTGCTCACCGCTCGCCTCGATTGCACAAACCTGTCCTGCGCTACCGTATGATGCAGCGATTGAGCTCGTATAGCCCAATCCTTCTGTCCCCGCGACGGAGTATCCCACGGTTACCAACAACAGGATATGAAGTCCAAGAGTAGAAGGATGGGCCGCAGGTTTGATTCCCAGAGAGTGCGAGTGCTTGGTAACCATAGCTAGAAAGAGACTGAAGTTGGTAAACCCACCGAGCACAACGACGGTACAGCGACGTTGCACGAGACAGAAACGTGTTGCGCTGGAAGCGAAGTATCTGCATCAGAAAAAAGCGACACAAGATTGAGCAAGGAACGTCCGGTTCAACCTGAAGTCAAACCACATATTATGAGGACAAACCCCGTATCTACGTTGCGTTGATCTCCTCCCGCCCATTCCGTGGCTCATTGTGGCGAGGGAGCAGCCGCATGGTTGGCTCAAGATGCACCCTTCTTCAGCCTTGAGTGCGTCTATGCCCCCCTCGACGCATGTTAAGAAGAATGCATCGAGCCCCTGTAAGGGTTTTATCTATTCATCCCAAGGATGTTGGATCGGCCCTCCGTGAGCGTCGTCCACCTTGCAAAAATCGTCACCTGCACAAAGCTCCGCGAGAAGCAACAATTCCTCCCCGAAAACTCAACTGTTGCATCACCGTCCAAACTCGTTTGCCAGACAGCATCGGAAGCAGTTGTCGGAGCGACAATGCCGCGTGTCGATCAGGGTGATCGACTACCATATGTGTGCGCTGTTCCAAGAATGCTCTTTCGTAGTGCCCACGGAAGAAGAAAGTCCCACGGACGAAGGAGAATGTACATACCGCTGGATAACGGAAAACGAGAACTATCGGCGGGGGGATAAGAGCTGATCTACTGGCAAAAGCTTGTCCTGAGCGGAAGTCCCAGTCAGTATACACAATGGCAGAGAACGACAATCCAGAAAGGGGAAGACAATCCACTAGTGGATGAGTTCAAAATTTGACGAACTCCACCCAGCAGTAGTGGGGAATAAAGTCCAAAGACTTGTTCAATCTCCGCGAGACAACCAGTCGGTGCACGGGCGAGGACGGGAGAAACTGGAAGCGAAGTGAATAACTCTACCCTAGTGGGGAAAAGTTCGAAACCAAGCTGGATGAAGCATATGAGTGAAAAGGGAAAGTTCGAGACTTAGAGAAGTGGCGGGGAGGACAACAAGACCGAGAAGGAGTGATGAGCGGAACAAGCACATGGACTTTTCCTACATTGATGCACGTCCATCTCCTCCTGAAAACGCAGCAGAGGCATGGATCTCGGGAGAAAGCAGGAAACGTATGACACCCCGCTACTTACGACCGAGAGCAAGATGAAGTAGCGCAAGGCATGGTGTACTGCAAGGCTCTACTGCACTGGCCCTACCCGTCGTCGCCCGGGAACCTCAGATAAACATGAACATCAACCGCCCTCTCAATCCACCCAGAAGAAAGTTCATTCATCCTCTGTACTCCCCTGTGCAGTTAAGGTTCTGTCCAGCCCGCTATCCGTCCTTACTGCCAATCCTCACACGCGTGCCTGTCAATCTAGCTGTCCTTGGACCAATCCGGAATCAAGCTTTACCTTTTTCAACCCTTGTGAACTTCCCATCCCGTCCCCCTCCCAGCCGGTCCTACCAGTACCATTCACTTCTCACCCTCGTCCCTCGCCCGCCTCTTCTACATTCCTTGCACTATCAGCCGAGTCCCAGTCGGTTCTGCAACTTCTGCTCTGAGCTTTCCTGCTTCTCGGATTCCCTTCTCTACTCGCTCGTTCGACTTCCCACCGCTGGCATGCAGCTATCTACAGTACTTCCTTCCTTCCGTCCGTCCTTCCTTCCTTCTACTCCTACACCTACCATTCACCACCAACGTCCCCACCGGCTTCCGTCCTTCCCTCCTTCCCTCGTCGTTCAGACCCACCCTCACAGCTGCAGAATTTAGTGGGTGTAGGTCACCCTACTCACTAACTACGGTAGGACTCCCCGTCTCCGCTTTTCGTTCATTTCGTCTGTATCATGACGCTGTACTGACCGTACGTCGTCGAGCGCAGTTGGCGAAATTCATGACCGACTGACTACTGACGTTGTATTATACAAAAGTTGAGAGATCCAAGTCTCATCTTGTATATGTATCTGCAATAAACATGGTTCTGCATAGATCTCACCGTCATTGCTATGCGATAGCACAATTATAAACCGATTGTGAAAACCGGAAAGAAAGAGTGAACGTTTTGTCGTTTAGTGTATTTTGACGGAAGGTTAACCGTTACAGAGGGAATCGCTGTGAAACCACCGGAAAGAAAAAACGAAGGAATTTAAATCCAGACAAATCGCTAACGCATAGCCTCACAAACGAAACTCCACTGGAAGCAAGTTCCACTGCGAGGAACTCCTTGTTTTCTGTTTTCTCTCCATTTTTTTATTTTATTTTTTAAGAGAAACCAGACTGCGCCGGAAAAAGTTTATTAACCGAGAAGAAATCAGAGCACTCACCCTGCTTACCTCGTGACTCAGCCAACTATGCTGATCGGTACAATTGAGTTCGAGGCTGATGGTCTCACTACCGGCTTTGGTCCTAGCGCGCTTATTTTTCTCAACTCTACTGCAATATTCGAACACCCCATCATGATCACTGCTGTTGCTATCTCTAATCGAGTGCACATCGTGCTCTCTGCTGTTGCTAATCAGGGGACATTCCGTGCACTTGCTCGAAACTCTTGTCTCTACGTCTACTACTGGACACGCGACCTCTGCCACGTTGAAGAAGATTCAGGATTCTCTTTCGCCGCTTTTCCACTTTGCTCTTCGCTTTCTGTCTTCTCGCCATGTTCACATGAATCTTCGTACTGTCCTTCTTGCAAGCTTTCACCAGAGAGTTATCGATGTCGTTACTTCTCCACTTGATGGCGGGCGCCACGAGTTCTCTCGTGGCGCTCGTCATCAGCATCCTTCTTATCTCTCCTTCTTTTTGTCACCTCCTCCTTGTGCATCATCCGAAAATCCTTCCTTGCCGATTTTTTGTTAAGAATCTTGTTTGCTTTCGAATTCTCATCGCATTGAACCCATACTTTATCAGTAAGCTCCTGCTCCTCACGTTTCTTACATTTTCTCTTGCTAACCCTCATCTAATTGTCGATCACTGACCTTGACTGGCTTGTCTCCTGACCTTGCTCTCTGCTCATCTGTTGATTGTCTGTTTCGTTGTCAGATTGATGCGTATCCTCCTCATTATACCTTCTTTCGTCTTCCGGTCTTTCTCCACTCTCGTTCTCACCTTCAGTCTCTCGAATTCGATCCAATTGATGTTGGAAGTAAGGCGCCTTGCATCAGTTCCGAAGGGTATTGATTTCAAAGTTAACATGTTTGACTCTTATCTCCTTCTCCACTTTCACGTCGCCTTCCCTCTCCGCGGTAAGTACCTTCGCTTTTCTTTCGATGTTGTTGATGCAGACCATCATATGTATGTCCCTTTCCTTCCCTTTGAAAACTAGCTCGTTGCGTTCCAGCCAGATTAGAGACATGATTTCAGTCGTACCTATTTGTTTTATCTCTTTCTTTCTTTTGTTAGCATCGTCGATGGCTTCCAAGAGGGTGACCGGTAGGATAGGCTTATATAAGGTCCCTTGTCCAATCAAGAACCATTGTTGTCATTTGCTCCACGTCTTGTCGTAATCCCAGAAGCAATGATCAAATGTTTCTTCTTCTTTGTTGCATCTGGTGCAGATTCCGTTGTCCTTCTGCATTTTTGTCATTCTTTTAGTCAAACTTTGCTGAATGACCTTCACGAGTTGGGATTCTTGTCGACCAGATTCTTCGCCAGCTCTTTCTCCAGGTTTTCTCAGTGTCGTTGCACCTCCACTTGTTGTTGAATCTTGTATGTTGGCTCGTTTCACATTCCAACACACCTTGCCAATCTTTTGTTGTTAGGTCCCATCCTTCACTTTCCTTATTCCCTTGTCTTTTCCATCGCCACCCTTCAACCTCATGTAGTGGTCTTCTGGTGTCTTCCGTTCTGATTGTTTGAGCTCATTCTCAGACTCGTTGTGCTTCTTTCGAACCTCTTTCCCATCTGATCCTGTTACCATTGCACCACTCTTTGAAAGGAACTATCGAGGTAAACTTCCCTTTTTTCGCCGCTTTCTGTGTCTCTCCAGCCGTCTCTTTCGTTAACCATCCTTCACCTTCATCCAAAAAAGAGACCTGCAGGACAGTAGTGTTCACTCTGAAAACCCTTCTACTAGTATCCTGTTGCAGATGGATTCTAAGTTCACACCATAAGTTCCTTAGTGTGTTATATGTCCTAGCTCTGGTTACCTTCGGAGGGGTCGTTAGGAGCCAGATCTCTTGCACGGTCCATTCTTTTCTCTCTTTCATCCATCTCTCATTATTGATGTCGTCTGTCAGTCGTTCTGCTACTCTGATCCAGTCTTCATCTTCCTTTCTGATTGTAATTTCCGGGCCAGGCAGGGACAGTGAAATGTCTGGCATATTCACGTGAGAATCGAAGAGATTTTGACGAAACGAGTGCAAAGTTTGACTTTTAACACTTTTTGCTGAACTTCGAAGGCTACCAATCCTACTCCTCCATCCCTCCTTTTCTTCTTGAATTCCTCCCAAGCAATCAATGGAACTCTATCTTGTCCTTCTCTGTTAACTCCCCATATGACTTTACGGCACATCATTTCCATGGTTTCAGTTGTGGCTTTGCTGAAGAATAGGCAAGACAAGATATGTGTCGGGCTCGCTCGTAGCACATGCTTCACCACAATGATTTTATCTGTCATCGGGAGCATTCTGTACGTCCAATTCTTCAATTTTTTTGCTATTTTCTCTATCACGTACTTAGCTTGATCCTCTTCAGTGATCTGCCATCCTATGGAGTATCCCAGGTATCGGACCGTCTCTCTCTTGGCTGCGACATGACACCCGGTTGACCTCATCTACTCCGGGACCTCATCCATCATCAGAGGTATAATAATAGATTTGGCAACGTTCAATTTTGTCCTCGATATCGGTTCATACTCTTCCATAACCTTCTGAAGATTACTGAAGTTGCGTGAAGAGACTTCGAGGCTAATCTCGGTGTCATCTGCAAACAGTTGATGCAGTAGTGTCTTCTCTTTCTTTTGGTAAGCGGAATCCCTTGCAGTTCTTTTTGCTTTTCGGCTTCATACAGCATGCTCATCAACGGTTGCGATGCAATAGCGAATAGGAGAGGGGTCAATGGACAGCCCTGTCTTACTCCTCTTTGCAGTACAATGTCTCCTATGAAATGCCCATTCACGTGAACTTTTGAAGTAGCTCCTTCAACCTGCCCTTTGGTTAACAGAATGAAGTTCTCATCTATGTTCATTCGTTTCATGGTTTCCCATAAGTATGTGTGGTTCACCTTGTCATAAGCCTTTTCAAAGTCCAGTTTGACGAACATAGCTTAGTATCTTCTTCTCTCCGTCCATTCTTTTCTTAGGTTGAAGGCGAGCATGTTGTCCTCTATATGTCTTTCTTTAATGAAGCCTTTTTGCCGTTTGTCAACCAGTGTTGGGGTAACCTCCCTGAGACGGTTCGCGAGCAGCTTACTAATCACTTTATATGTTGTACAGAGCATGGAGAGAGGATGCCAATTCTTCAACATGTCGAGGTTACCTTCTTTGGGCAGTAGTTTAATGACGTCTTGCGTCATTTTCCAAGACATTCTCTTCTCTGTCTAGTATTTTTGGATTACTGCCATGAAGTCTTCTTCCATCACTTGCCACAGCGCCTTGATCGCCTCACTAGTCATCCCATCCAGTCCCGATGTCTTCTCATTTCCTAAGCTATTTACCACTCTCCTTACTTCGTCCTTGGTCGGAACTCTGGTCAGCCTTTAGTTCTCTTCTCTGCTCGCTGTCTTCTTCACTAGTGCTAATGCCTTTTGTCGCTGCTCCTGCGTCTTTTCAACCTCCTCATCTTTTGTGAATAAACGCTGATAGTAATCGTGTATCTCGTCGATTAATTCTTTTTCCTTCCGTCAACGTTCTCCCGTCTTCCGTTTGCAGGTTCGTAATTGACTCCTTCAGACGTTTTGTCTTGATGATAACAAAGAAGAATTTGGATGGTACCTCTCCTTCCCGAATCCATCTCACCTTACTCTGTTTCATCCAGTATTCTGCCTTTTCACGTTCTAGCATTTCTATTTCTCTCCCATGCTTGTCAGTTATTCGTCAGCTACAACGCACCTTCTATTTGCTACCTCTGTCTTCTTGTTCTCCAGTCTTTCGAGCTTTTTTAGCCTCTCCTTTCTCCTCCTTTGTATCTCTCTTTCTCCTTTCTTCAGTATCGCCTTTGTTCTGGTCCATTTAAGCTCCCAAGCGATTCTCGGGTCCTTCGCACTTCCTCCCGTTTCTTTTCACACTTCTTTGCTTTCTTGCAGAAGGGTTTCAGACTTCAGGGCTTCAGTGGCCACCTTATAGTAAGTACTCTTCTTGCCAACTTCTTGGGTGTTTTGAGACCATGTTATCAGGATTGGCAAATGGTCCGATAAGACTTGCTTCCCGTCATGTGTCAATGTGGGTCTACATGTTAGCCATTCTCCCCTTCTTGATATGTAAATTATGTCCAGCCTTGATTGATCTAACATGTTTCTTACCCTTTGCTCTCTTGTGAAATAAGGGCCCTTCTGAGATGATGATATCTCTATTCCGTCTTCTAGATCCAGCTGGGTTTTAAGCTGCTGCCACTTCCTTCTTTCAGAGCCGTGCTGCACAGCAGTCTTCTCCACACTGTCGACCGGTGTTTTCACCGAGTTCCCATCACCCCCGATTATCTAGTTGTCTTCTTCTAATGTTCTTCTTAACCAATTCCACAACATCATTCTTCTTCTCTTTTTATTTGGACCGTATATAGATGCTACATGTAATGTCCTTTCTTTAGTGAATTGCTTAGCCCATGCTAATGTGTCATCTTCTTTGACTCCTCCTTCTAAAACTCTCCATCTGTCATGTATTACTAAGACAGCACCTGCTCTTCCTTCCGCTGTGTAGTCAACGAACACGTTTTCACTTTTCACAATTTGCTGTAAGCAGAACATCGTTTTCTCCTCCTTTACTTTTAGTTCCTGTAACATTAGTATGTCCGGTTGGTCACCGCACCCAATCCACCATTTCTTAATTCTTCGCATGCTGTTGGGGTGCCCTAGTCCATTGACATTCCACGTGGCTACTCGCAGATGTAGCTTCATCTATATCCTTGTGTCAGTTTGTTCCTCCCTGTCACATTCAGTTCCCCTGTGCTGATGTTATTCTCCTTGGACTTGAAAGCGGACCTCGTCTGAGCAGAAGTGTCTCTATTTTTATCCTCCTGATCTTTTCGCCTCTGCATCTCTATCGCATATTCATGCTCTGTCTTGTACTCTCCTTCCTCCCATCATTTTCATCCCTTCAGTGCCCTTCCTTTGGTGTTCTTCGTTTCCTTTTGTGGTAGCCAACTCCATTTGCAGTTCCTGATCTTCTTCACTACCTTCTTCCGTTCCATTCCTGTTGTTCTGGGTCCTTTCTCTCTTCCTCGAGTCCTTTTGTTGTTCTCTTTGTCATTCCTTTCTTTGTCTTTTCCTTCTTGCAGGTCTTTGTTTTCCATTCTGTGTGCTTCTTGTGGTGCTTGTTTTTCTTCTTCCCTTCTCTCCAAGGTTTCAAGTGCCTTGAACTGGTTAGTTGTTGACGGGTTCTTTGATGAAGATGCTATACTAGTGGTGTTCGTCTTCACTGTTTGCCTCCTTCCTTCAATTGGTGTGAATCCTTCCACGTCAATCTTCCTCTTGCCTTTATCTGTGTGGTTGTTGGGCACATTGGTATTTTGTTTCTTTGCTTCTTGCCCCAGTCGTTTGCTTGGACACTGCCGAACAATGTGCCCTCGTTGGTGGCAATGGAAGCAAGCGTCAGGAAAATTCTTGTACGTTACATTCTGTCTGTACACATCCAGTTCATCATCGTCCTCAACTTCAACCTCTATGTACTCTGTTAAGTCCGTATCCAGATCTAGAAGCACACAATCGCGTACGCAGTAGAACTAACATTCTTTTTGCTCATTCGTCACGTACAGTACCTCTCCTAAGCTTGCTAACATCTCCTCTCCTTGGTATTCATAACCCGTATTGATGTCTGCTAGTTCCACCCACACCGGTGCTCTTCTGGTGCGTAGCTCCGTTGGGTCAAAGGACGGTTCCCAATGAAAGACGAAAACCATCTTTGTCTCCATGAACAAAGGTGAGACTGCGAGTATTCTATCTCTCTGTTCTTTTTCTGCTACCTGGATTAGAAAACAGTTTCTACCTAGCACTCGTAGTCTCTCTACAAGAATTCTCATCTGCTGGGTTAGTATTATCTCTGCCCAGTCTCTCACCATATCCCTAGAAGGCGCAATGTCGGCCGTGTAAAGCACAAAAACAGTTCTCTCCAGCATTACCATTCGATTGAGCAGTAATCTCTTTGTTGTGGTGATCCTTGTTGTTTTTTGCCCTTCTCAAGGAGGATCGTTCTCCTTCATTTCGCGCAGTACTGCCTTCAAATTCTCCCTCGTCGATTCTGAGACAGCCTGGTCGTCATAGAGTTTCGTGTATGTATTTTTCCTCGTTTCTCCGTTCTTGCGAAATCTTGCCATGTTCCGATTAATGGATTCTTGTGACTCCGCGATTTCAGTCCAGTTTTGTATTTTCCGTTCTCTCTCTATCTTCTCGTCTATCTTCTTCTTTGTGTCTCTTCCAGCATTAAGTCTTCTTTCATCTCCTCTCTCTCCACCACTATCTTCCTTGTGGTCAGGATTCAGTCCCAGTTCGGTACTTGTGTTCCTTGCAGATGGATGACCATTATCGGATGGTATATTGTCTGATGGAGGCAGCTGAGCGTTTGATGACATTTGTTGTCTCCCCTGGTGGTTGGCTAGGAATCGTCCGGTTCCTTGAAGCTTCCTATCTTCCAGTGGCATTTTCTTCTGAGGAGTCCTTGTCTCATTACCTACTCCTATGATTGCCCCGCTTCTGCGCCCTGCTATCTGATTCCAGAGGAGCTCTAGCTCTGACATTGTGTCTTCTCTGGCTCTCTTTAAAGGAGGTGACAGTGGAATAATTACTTCTCTGATCACCTCTCTACCGTCCTGTTGATTTCCTTCTAGCTCGTTCGTGATGTCTTGTAGTATAATTCTTTCTCTATTAGTTCACTTTCGAGCTTTTGCTTGTTCTTTGTAGGTCCCATTCCCATTCGATTTACTTTCCGATGCGATTGCAGTAAACACAAAATTCCAGTTTTCACTTTCGCTTACATCTGATTTCTTGTCCTTCTCCCTCAGGTTCTTCTCCGCTTGTACATGTCTTGCATTCCGATCTTCTCCGTTTTCACTTCTCACTACAAACTCTCGTTTCTAAAGCACAAAGTGCACAAAAAACACTCTATGGTGCGCCTAAGCGGCCATAGCCGTGGACACTCAAGCCCTCAGCCCCCTCTCGTCGCCATCGCCGCCATCGCCGCTTGCAACCCCTAGGAAGTTAGGTTTTTGTTTTTGTTTTTTCTCCATTTATATGGAGTTCGCATTGCGGTAGGAAAATGATGAAGTCTCGTTTTGCACAGGTTTCTGCCCAGCCTGCAGATTGATGATGTGGAATCTAGGTGGTATGCACGTACACCTACTTGATTTAAATATATAGGTCATTCTGAAAAGTTGGAAAAATTATAAGCGTGCATCGCCAAGTATGTGTTCCCGGCTGAATAATAATATGCATGTAACATTAAGTTTTGCCTGCTTTCTTTTATCAGAAAAGACATAAGTGTTAAATAAAATTCTATATTAAATTGATAAAGTTATCTTTACATGTTAAATGTTAGCTGACCTTGAGATGCGAGAAGACACTAACGTAACCCATAAAAACAAGCAATGCAATGGAATTGAATGGCTATACATTAACTATTTTCAAGATTTAATTTTTTCTTTTATTTAATTTTTTGTCTTCATATCAACTCATCCTTTCTTTTCGTTACACGACAAAAAATCTCCTCCTCCCTTCTCTTTTCTTTTCAGTTTCACAATCTACATATAATTATACTACCGTATAGCGAAAACATAGAATCTCGCACTTCAAAGACTATAAATGTGACCATCTGCTGCAGAACAAAATATTTTATATCAACAAATTAGTTTATTATTCAACCCTTCCTAACAAAAAAAAGTTGGTAACAGATTAAAACCCTTGCATATTCATCTCGTCCTCCTCCATCTTCTGATGGAGGAGGTCCGGTCATGTAACTTTATCATCTTTAATTTCCAATATTTTGAGTAAAACCACTTTTCTTCGCATGAAAGAAAGCGGTATTCGGTATCTCTTTCTTTTCTTTGGGTGAAATTTGCGTAGGAGCAAAACAGTTCTCACGTAGTTTCGCTTTCCGTTCGACCTTTTATTTAATCTTCATGTAAAATTTGCATAATACGTAGTGAGATGGGCCGTCACTCGCCTCAGCTTTTGCTGCATGGTTGGTAACGGTATCTGGTTTTGTGAAGTCCCCGGAGCGTGAACTCTTCAAGTCCATAGGCGCAAAATCTACTCACGCCCACGGAATCCTGGAGACATCAACTGCCAAAGGCGTGACTCCACTTCTGACCCGCCTGAAACAGGCTGCTGGTGGGACGTCTGTGTTCACGACGAACCAAGACCGGTTCTTGAGGGTTGCCCGTGCCAGGAGCGTTAGAGACGGTGATTTGATCGGATGAAGATTTGCGGGACCCACTGTGGAGATCGCGCCAGGAGGTCCAAGGAAGGAAAAGAGGGAAGGACCAAAAACAGTCCGTGCGACGTCATTGTCTCTTTTTTTAATCCCAGTGAGTTTTCATATCGCGCTTTCTTTTCTTTTCCATTTGCCGTTTCGCATGCCAAATCTGTACTTCTCACACTCGTGCTTGCTTATTATTTCAGCTTAATTTATTAACTAACCTTTTTGCCAAGAAGGGTTATGTAATAAAATAAATTCTAGACTACTTTGCACGTCCTATTATATCATTATAGGGAAGAGGTAGTGTCCTCTATTACCATTTGGTAAACGAGTGCAGTGTCACTTTCACAAACCCTAACTTGCATAAGTTCTCGTTTGTAACCGTTTAGATAGAGAGAATATGCAACATGTACTTGTTGGGAACTCTTGCTTGCTTTTGTTAAAAAAGACATAAGTGTTAGTTAGAAGTTAATAAACAAATTTAAAATTATCTTTAAATATTACATGATAACAGGACCTGGAAATACAGGAAGATCCGAGGATAACCCATAAAAAGAAGGCTGAAAGACCCGCATCCGAGAGACTTTTCACTAATCATCACGTTTTCTTGGCAGTTTCATTTATCACTTAACCATACCAACAGAGGGAATTGGTAATAGATTTAAACCCTTGCATTAATTAACCTCCTCCATCAGAAGATGGAGAGGTGAATTGATAATAAGCCTGAGTGCTTGACTTTTAGTAATCATTTACATAGAGAATGAATGAGTGAAGCTGCTATTTCGGTATTATCAGTTTCAATATTCTTCTTAGCGACAGCTATAAATGAACTACGGCCAGCCATTTCCTCCCGAGGTAGGTGGAATGGTTTATACTGTTTCATCCAATCGGGTAACATCCAACGGTCAAGCCTTGTCCTGTCTCGACGGACATTTCCCGCCTGAGGAGTGAGAGCAGTGCTCGGGAGGATTTTTAGCGACGTTAAATAACTTTTCCGATCGGCGAGAGAAGAAAACGGTAGAAATTAAATTCTTATAGAAAAGCATATCACATTTTCACTACATGGTATATTATTCTCTCGTGGAAGATTACGTTAAATCTCGAATATCCGAAAAAGGTCGGAAGATTTAACATTAAACGTCGGATCCTCCCGAGCCTTGAGTGAGAATAACAACCGTTAGATATACTGCAGTGAGGAAAATAAAGTAATGAGCCTTTTGCAATACTACTGATCTGGAAAAAGAATAATTCCCTAGTTATTTGGTTCATAAACATGAATATTCGAACAGATAACATAATATAAGCAGGAAAAGATGTCATTACCAAAAAGTGTTTAACTAGACAGACACGAATATCTTCATGGATAGAAACCATCAACTGCAAAAATATATACCGGCAAGTATGGTAATAAGTAAAAAAAAAGTGTTGAAAAAGTAAAAAAATGTTGTTTCGTCTTTTGCATAAAAAGCTTATGTTGAAATATCCATAAGATTCTTAGGGACTCTTCCGACTATAAGGTTATCTCCCTTATTTTATTCAAGTGAAATGTTCCTGCTTGGCAGATTAATTTCTCATCCGTCACGACAAGGACAAAAGAATATATGAGCTTTTGAACATATACATAACAGATGTGACATATATGCATATATAATGTTTGAAATTTTGGGTCAAGACAGTTCATGTAGACCATATAAACTCCATAAAAATCAGACTATATTGGAAGGCAACGAATCTCACCAACTTCAACATATAGGTATCATGTTCCAATACAAGATCAAGATGTAACTTCTGTTAACAAAAAGCATAGACGTCTAACAAGAATGAACAAAATCACTTGCTAGAAACTGATAGTATCATTACCGAATGTACAGATAACTTTAGAAACGAATAATATCATTACCAGAATATATAGACAACTTTGTCATGTAACAGTCAAATGTAGAGCTTGCCCTTCCTCATTAATGAGGATTCGAGTACATCCTCCCAAGTACTGATGGAAACCGAACACTAGTGATTCACATGTTGCACATTTATGTACTGCTTCTGCTGTAACGTATATATATTGTAGTAAGATAACACTTGTTTTCTACGGTGCGAAGGTGATGTCTGTTATCTCCTGTTTCGCTTAGCAGTTTAGGTTTGCATCGAAGCATTAATTAAGAAGTACCTTACGTGGTTGACAAGGTGGATAATCTTTGCATCTTCGGGACCATGAGGAAACCAAGGTACAGCACTGGTTGTAATCAAGCTCATGCTCATTGGCTGACCTATTATGAGAGTTGCGTTCAGTGTTGGTCTACCCTAAGGTGGACACGAAGGGAGACAGGGTTCGAAACAAATTCTCAGAGACGTCACTAGTGATGGAATGGTAACAACTGGCATAAGTACTGATGACCACTGGAACGACGACTATTCTCACCCCATGTCTCTTTGGGAAGACATTTAGATAAACTAGTATATCTAAGATCGAAGTAAATGAAAGAACAACAGCAAACTGGTTTCTCCACCAACTGCTAGCGACAAATTCACAAGCATGAAACTGGGTGCATCCATTTGACGAACACGAGGGGAAGAAAGAGGCGAACAATACCCTTTGCTTTACTCTTTGAGAGCCAGCACAAATTTGGAATCATCAAAATTCTTAATTATTTCATTCCGGACACTACTCTAAAGTTAGCTCATTTGAACCAAGGAATGAGAATAACATGACAGTTTCCATAACACTGAAAGCTAACCTCCTGATGGTACACCGCCGTCAGCTTGACCTGGAACATTTGACACACCGACTAGTGTAGTCATTTTTAGCTTTTATGTTGTCTCCGAGAACAGTGCTGAACTGTATATATGAAGCCTCTCCCTGTTACTTTCACCTTGCCTACCGCTCTGCACCGAAGTTTCCATATAAGGAGGGCGCTGAATTTCTCCACCTCAAGGCTTGATGATGAAGAGAGGCTGTAGATTCCAGACAACCAATTCACATCAGCAAAAGAAGAAAGAAATTAAATACCTCTGAAGCGGGACGGGGGACGTGCATAACCTTTCACAGAATACTTGCGAACCAACTGAAAACAAGCAACAGCTAAAAAGTTAAACTTAGTCGGCTTTATCAGAGACTTACGGATTCGATAGAGACCGGCTTCGCATCCTCCGCAACAATCTCGACAATTGTGCCCGATTGATCAGCCTGGCTTGTCCATACAATGCATTACGCATGCACGACACATGTTAGTAAAGAACCTACGAAGTTTGATAAACAACTAAGGGAGATCCGGAAATATTCCTGCTCATCCAAACTTCAGCTGTACAACGGTAGACTCAAGACTCAAGACTCCGAGACACTTCAGACTTACCTCAATCTCGTTCATGAGCTTCATGGCTTCTACAATACAGACAACCTGGCCTTTAGTCACTTTGTCTCCCACCTGATATACAGAGTATCGCAAATGGTTAGCAGGAAACTTGTATGAGAGCCGAAGTGATAGGCTCGAGGATTGCAAGGATGGTTAAGCGCGATCTGCTGCTATGAGAGCAGAAAAGAATATTAGCTGAAACATACGTTAAAGTGAGAATGTACGTGAGTTCTCACCTGTACGAATGGTGGTTCGCCGGGTCCTGGACTCCTGTAGAAGGTCCCAGCCATGGGAGATAGCATGGGTGGATGTAGTGAAGCAGGGGACGCCGCTGGGGTAGCTGGTGCTGCAGGGACAACCTCAGCAGGTGCAGGAGCAGCCGCGGCAGCTGGTGGGGGTGACATTGGTGGGGCAGGATATCCTGGGAAGGAAGTATGTGCCATCACATGCGGACCAGGGAACGACATAGGAGGAGGAGGCGGTGGTGCCAATGCCTCCTTCTTCCTGATGACAATTTCATAGTCCTTGTGTTTCATCTCAAGCTCTATAATATCTCTAGAGTCCACCAACCTACCAGATCAGGGATTTCAAAGTCAGGTTTCAGGGGTCAAATCAAGTCAACCTACAGATAACAGTTAACGGCATTAACTCCGAAGCAGGTGTATACCAACTTTCTAGTCCTCAAGTAGAAGAGGAAACAAAACAAATATCAAGAAAAACAAAATTACGAATGACAGCCAGGACGCCAGTAAGAATGCTCAAAGATAATTCATAAGCACCTAGAAACTTGATGGACAGCTGGGAGAAAAAAGAATGGATGGTGGAATGGGAAGAGAATGGAAAACCCTACTTGACGAGGTTTGCAACATCAGTCATGAAAGAAGATACTGAAGCCTCCGCAGCTACAGCTGCTGAATTTTCTGTAGGCTTGACTTCCTTTTCTTCTTCCACAACAGGAATAACTTCCAACTTTGTGGCAGAAGCTGTGATTCCGCATGCCGTGTCCTTCGCAGTCTGGAAGGAGTCCACAATCAATTGGGACGGATTAATTTCTTGTGCGACCATACATAACCCGGGTTTGTTCCTTTGCAGGAACGAGGAACTATAGCAGAGTATGTTATCGATCATCACTTCCATCAGTTGCGTTTATGTCGAGTGGAAATGAAGGGTTGGGTCCAGGCCCCAACACAAGAAGGAGAACACGGAAATGCAGGCCCAAAGGAAACCGAGTATCTCACTTAAGCGAATCAACCTACCAATCAAATGCGCAGAACTAAAGTTATATTCTTTGACAGACCTCACTTTGTGTAGTGTTTCACCCCCTGGATAATTAACGTTCGTGACCATGGTACACTGTAAGACCCAAATCCCGAGAAACTGTTGCTACTCCAATACCGTCTAATACTCTTTTTGTTCATTACGTGAATATGATGTGTATGAAGTGTGAGGAACTGGACTCGGATGAAGAACTAAAAACAGCTCTAACGAAAAGTTGGCTTTAAAGCTTTGAGTTATTTGTTAAGCCTGTCCAAGATTTGAATCTAAGCTTCGCTCTCATCCAGAATGAGCTCATGAGACCGAATCACGTTACGTCATCGCTATGAGATACAATACACTGGGTATCATTCGAACGAATTTTAACTCCTCCACTAGAAGTAAAAAAGGTTGGTAAAAAAGAACATAACTCTACTGCACTCGTCTATGTAACACTGCCAGGGGAAAGCAACGTGCATCATGCAGCTGGACATTCTAAATATGATGGTCAGGGCTGCATGTCCACAGCGTGCTCTCTTGCTTCGTGTCTATTAGAAGCTGCTACCAGGCTTCACATATTTAAGATGGTGTCGTCAAGAAATCCAGCGCGAGCGATCAAGAATGCATCGTAAGTAACCAACCAGCTTTGATCTACGAAATGAGTTGCTACTAGTATCCGAAAATTCACAGAACCAAAGCGCCAGGGCCAGCAAAAACTTGAAATAATTTCCGGAGATTCTCCGGTGACTATGGGACCGTCTCGAATTGGAGAACATAGAGGACGACGAACAAATCCTTCAGAACTCACACATTGCAGGATTTGGAGCGCTTGTACGTACACTGAAGCTCCCAGAGCGCTCGAGAGACGAACCAAACATGGAAGAAGAAATCGACACAAAGCGTGGCTTCAAAGCGGGTGACGAAAACACAACAGAGGTTCGAGGATTCACGGTGGAACTTGCTCCATTTTGGCACCCTGCAGCAACCGACACTCCTACTGCGACAACAGCACCAGCTGCTGCCTGTGCGGCCGCCATCTCTCCCCGGTTTCTTCTTCTTCGGCTACACTTTGAGTCTAAACACAGCACCACCTCTCCTGCTCGATAACTCGAACAACTCACCCGACTTCGCTGATTCGAGTACCGACCTTACACAACTCTCCTCTCGCACCCACTCAATTCCTGCACTCCGTCCTCCGGCCCACCCTCCCTCCCCCGTCCGGGATTTGGTTAGTGCGTGCAAGAGTGCGCAAATGCGTGGCCAATAGGCTCGTTTCTTCCTCTCTATTCCTGTCTACTCTTCCGCTGTTGCGCTCTCGTTCTCCACACACGCGCTCCTGTTGCGCTGTGTTTCCCGGATCGAGCCCTTAAGGAACGGAACTGGACGATACAGAGGCAGAAGGAGATTGACGGCTGACGACGGTGGCTGGCTGGCGGGCGGAGCTTCCGAGGCCGCGGCCCTGTCGCTTTTGAGGATTCTTGGGACTGCGACGTTGGAACCTATGTGATTAGTTCCAGTCTCTTCCACCTGTAATCCATCGCGACTTCGGTACCATTCAGCTTCCCCAACTCAACGCGAGCGTTTGTTTCTTCATATTGTAATTTTGTTCTTCTACTCCAGCGCTTTGGGCTGTTGTACGACGCTCCTGCTGCGGAGCCAGAGCTTTACGACAAACTCATCGGTTTACCCAGTGAGTCATGCGTTCCCATTCCTTCTTTCATTGATGATCATCCGCTCGTGTTTAGAGCCACGTGGGAGGTCGGTTTAATGCATGAGATTTAGTTTAACCTCACACGTGTCACCATTAGATATCAGTTTCTGCAAAACCATGGGAAAGGGAAAGGTCGGAGCAGCCACATTCTGGAGAGAGAAGAAACGCAAATAGTGCGGCCGCAGCCGCACTACCACGATTTACGTTCTAAATATTGGCTGGTTATGTTCGTTCCTGTCCTAACGAAAACGGATATATCCTCAGCTCCAACTCCACCGACATCACACCGCTCATACCGCTATATGTATTAACTTATTACGAATACTGTAGTAATCAACCATATAGCAAAAGAGTAACTATATATCTTCTCTCCGATTCCACCTCATCAAGGCGCCAGCAGCTACCGTTCTGCTATTCAAACTCGCTATACTCGGGAACGAGAACTAAGTCTGAAATCAATTCGCCTGCATAATTATTCACCCAAGTGTAGTTCCTTGCTTGCATTTGGGTTTTCGCAGTGTGTATTAAACCATATTTCGCGGTGGCAGCCAACCAGCTCTTCGCCTTCGCTACTACAGTCGTTCTCGGCTAGCGACTGGATTTTCTTCTGTGGACAGAATTGTTTTTTCTTTCATAGTTCATTCTTTGAGGCTTGTCGAAGCCTCACAGTTTTACAGCCTTAGCTCCACGGTTTTACAGTTGTGGCTGGCAAAAATGACGACAGTGGATCTTATTTTTTTATTGCTTATTGAAAAAAACCCAATATTACAGAGATATAGACAGTGTCGTCCAGACAGTCCTACATCCTTCCACTCCAAACTAGCTGTATTATTTACTGGAACTACACCGGAACATCGATGAGAAACATCGATCCGACCGACTAGTCCTGGAAAACTAGCTGTACTATTTACTATTAGCTACTACATCGGAATTACAGCAAAACATCGATCCGAGCCACTACTCCTGAAAAAAGCGTTCGTCAGCGGAATGAACTCAGAAAGCTCTCTTCCTGCGACTGCACTTCTGTATCTGGGATGCTGCTCCCTCGCACTCGGGTAGCTGTTCTTCCGGACTGGTGTCAGTATTGAAGTAGCGGTACTAGAAATGTGGGCAATGTCTGGTGTCTCGGAAGAAGAAAATGTTCTCGATGTCTTCCGCTGTAACGTCCTGTGGTCTCACGAAGGATGTCCACGAGTCTGACCTCCGCTTCTGAATCCGTGCCTGCATCAACCAACGTGGAGAGACACTGTATTTCCCAGAGACAAACATGCTACGAAGACAGCAGGCAAGGGTATTAGAAAGTGGATGTTGAGACTTGTAGCGATTAAATTGCAAGGCTCTTGGCAGGATGTTCATGTAGCTAAGTTCCACTCTGTTCTTTGTGTCCACAGCCCCCAGCAAGGTCAATAGCTCACGCCCATCGATGATCATGACCTCAGAGATATTTTTCATCATGGCATCATGATGTGCTTCCTTCTCATCCTTCAAACAGTACCCAACCATCTCAACAAACGTATGGAGACCTCTGTTCGAGAAGATCTTCACACATACTTCACCCCCAATGGACCTCTCCTTGTCCCAGCCCAATGATTCAAGCAATCGTTTCTTGACATCTAAAGCAGACTTCGCATGTAGACAGATGATCCCTTGGAAGTGAAGTTGGAGAAGAGTACCTCCTCTCTCCCCAGAAAACAAACATGACAAACATTTCTCATGGAGAAAATCCGATAAGCGGAAAACAAGTTCAAATCTAGGTCGGCTCTTATCCTGCACACTGTAACCGACGTCTCAAGTGAAGGCCTCTTGGCCCTCGCTTGCCTCCGTAATGACATTCGATCTCTGAAAAATGGGAAAATAACGACAGAGAAAACGGTGCTGATATGGATCTAAACTCTCGCAGATACAAGGAACGGCCCACGTACGGTACAAACAGTGCACACTGGATTTCAAATAGCCATCATCGCGGATAAAATAAGCAAGATACGAGAACATGCGATACCTGCAGTCCTGCAGATAAAGACAGAGCTTATCCAGTGAGTTGTCAAAAAAACGATAGGGTCCGGCTAAAGTCTACAGAGGAGTGCTGTGCATACAACACGGATAGCAAGTTTTGGCTATGTACCCGTAGTCAAACTTCACTAAAAATGACACGAGGTCTTCGGTGAAATCGAGTTCCAGTAGCAGGTTAGCTGCAAGAAAGACTGGTCAAAACTAATCATAGACCGCTCTGAAGATAGAAACAGGAACCTTGGTGGATCCACAGCTACATGGAGAGAATCAAAAGGACTGAACGGTTTGTCGATTGGAGAAACAAAAAGAGGTGAATCACAAGAACTACGTACCAACTCTAGGCACTCGCTGTCAGACATTGGATCGAGAGCACACATCAGACAAGAGGCAGCTTTCTCTCATCATCGATCATTCTCTCTGTATTTCAGATAGAAAAGAGACAACATAGCAATAGCAAACCATACCGGTTACGATGCTGCTTCCCCACAGGGGACTGACACATTTCACCAATCCACGACAGCCAGACCCCTGAAGCATGTAGCAATGTACAGCCATCGCCTTGTTTGCCTCCTTCCATTGCCGTCCACCTCCATCAGTCACCGCTCACTGCCAATCCCATGAGTTACAACAGCACAAAACCGACATGGCCAGAAACGCATACAAGAAAAGAAGAAGAATGTGCGACGACCGGCGGAGACACAAGCAGAAAATGAGAACGAATCCACCGCCTCGCAACCGACCGCCTAGTTATCAACGCGGACGCGACTCGGTCGATCGTCATCGCCTCTATCACGAAAAAACACGAAGAAACCTCACGCATCATGCAGAGAAATGAAACTCCGCAACACCACGCAAAAAAATCAAACACGGCGCGAATGCCAAGAGCAGCAAGGCGGTCCGACGATGCTCGACTCCATGACGGAAAACAACAAAGAGAGCCCGTGCAGTCATAACAACACAGAAAAGAAACCAACGAGGAGAATGCCAGCAGCAACACGAAAAACCACGAAATCTCGCCGATCAACCGGCACCTTTCACTCCCACCTCATCACGAATATTTCTCCACCTCGCCGTCTCTAGTCGGCTAGATCCCTTTTCCCCACCACGCGCCCGTTGTCGTGATGTGAATCATTTCACATAGTAAATGATTCACTTGTCTGTCAGGCGTTAGTCTCTCTGAGTGAAGTTAAGACCTCAGAGAAGTCCATTTTTGGATGATGTTATATATTTTGAGTCTTAGTAGGTTGATTACCATGTTAATAGGGTTTTAAGCTCATGGGTTGTATTTGCGTGTCGCCCATGCACGCTTTCTAGCTGATTTAAGTTAA
Source organism: Asterella californica (assembly GCA_036924285.1). Taxonomy (NCBI): domain Eukaryota; kingdom Viridiplantae; phylum Streptophyta; class Marchantiopsida; order Marchantiales; family Aytoniaceae; genus Asterella; species Asterella californica. The sequence continues at coordinate 20,455,626 of JAYKYS010000002.1, read as the reverse complement.
TTTTCGGGGCTGCGTGTCGTTTTAGGTAGTTTAAGTTTTACGCTGGCACTCTAGGGGGCTTGACGTGGTTGCCTATGAGTGTAGATACGTTACCAGGTAGTTTAAGGCACAAAATGACAACCAAATGGAGCTATGAACTCCCATTGGTCCATTTTTGTCTTTTGTAAAACTCTAAGTTTAGAAACAGAGCTATAGAGTGGATTTCGAGCAATTGGGGAGGATACTGTGAAATCTGAGAGCACAGGGAGAGAGCTCGTCGAGCCAAGCACTGTCAGTGAAATTCTTGATCGATTTGGATCAATAAACAAGGAGTTATGCTCAATTGAAGTTCGGATCGTGTCAAAACTGTATCACTTTTGTTAATTTTGGGGTTTTGAGTGTCAATTGCAGCAGAATTGAGGAAATCGCTTCAAACCTTTGTGGTTGCGTTCACTGCCATCCGGGCTACGACTGTCAAAAAAGTTTCAAGTGATTTGAGTTACTGAGTAATTCAGGGCGACCGCTGAAGTAGAGGAGGTCCGAAAAGCTCTCAGTCTGGAACAACAACTTCAGAGAGCGAGATCTGGAGTTCTGTGTGGAATCATGAGGCTCAACTTCACAGGAGTGTTCAGCAAGCTGTGTACTGCAATTCCTGTAAGAATTTCCCAAAGTGATCGAGCCAATTCTTTGTTCTAGGTAGAAACAGCTGTTTGGGTACCAGAAATTGCCGTAATTTCTCTACTCAGAAAGTTTCTACTCATATCTTAGTGCTCTGAATTGATCTGAAGCTGAAACTTCGTATGTGTATCCAGTAGGACCTCATTAACATGTAGGAGGAGTTCTGAAGTCTGAACCTTCACATATTTCTCAATCCTGAGTGTCAAAGTTCACCATCTGATCTTATCATTGCTAGTTAAGCTTGAACTTTGCTCCCTGAACATATCAGAAGAGCCAAAAGACTTATATGAGTGTTTTTTCAGTATCACCTTGAGACCTGAAGCCTATCCTTTGAGTAAACCAACCACAGCCTGAAGCCCAACGCCTCCCTGAGTAGATTGAACACAGCCTTCAAGCTCATATCACAGCCAGAAGGTTCGCCCTTCCCAGGAAGACTCTCAACTCGACACCGTCCTAACCTTCGAGCGAAACCGACCAACCGGGATCTAGTATTTTACTTGCCCGCGTCCCCCACTTGTCCTCTTGCTATCGGCCGTTTCGACGCCTGCTGTGCATATTTGCTATGCTCGAGAACGAAAACCAAGTCTGATTGTTCTTGTATTCGCATATTCTTTCTGAGATGTCTGATATTAATGTTGATAATTCGTTCGTTTCACACTTGTATATGAGTATAATTTGTTGTTTTTACTGCAGTTTAGATTAAACTATATTTTTTGCTAATGTGTCCATCAAATATAGAAATTATTTCTATTATTCATTACGATTCAAAGACGAACATTCCTTCTGGCAATTCATGATACTCTACTTGATATTGTGTTTATGGTAGTTCTTATTGTCTCGAACGTAAGTCTACGTTTGTGATTTTCAAAACATTTATCTTTTTAAATAGCCAATTTGAATAACAATACAATATGTGTACAGTAGGCATTCGGATATGTCCAGGAAATTAAAACCACATGACAGTTAATGGATGTTTGTATATGCCGAGGTATTGCGGAGTTATAATGGGCATTGCAGATAGGACAACATCAGACACTAAATGTATATAAAGGATAAGTCTATCTTTCAAATTCTTTTTAGTAACATATCACATGAGCATTGTCTTACGAGCAACTATGATTTTACCATGAAAATCTTACCACAAAACTATCAATAGAGCCACTCGAATCCCTTCCCATAATGAAATTTACTGGTTTCAGATAAGAAGACGTAAGTATAAACTGTAAAGCTTTGTCAGAGATTCCAGAATGTCTGCAGAAATTCTATTCATTCTGCTTTTAACTATATTCAAAGATCTCATTTACGGCTATATACGTAAAATTAATAATGAAAACTTGTAAAAAGTTTTATAAGAGTTCCGTAAAAGTTAGGTTTGAGCGGTCCTATTGCCTCAAATCAGCATAACAACAGACACCAACTTTGATATGTTGATACCAACTTAAACCCTAAACCCCACTAAGTAGAAAGTGAAAATACATATCAATGATAATATGTGCAACATGAACTTCTGGGAAACCGCTATCTCCTTGTTGTTATCAGAAAATATATAGATATTAAAGAAAACTTTTATATTAAATAATAAAATTTCTTTAAATATAAAACATTACATGAACCTGGAGATGCAGGGACATACTTACAGAACCCATAAGAAAAGAAACCAAAATGTGCTTCTAATGATATATATCTGAGAAACTAGAAATAAAGAACTATTAAATTTTAAAAAATTAATGTATTATCTAACTCTTCTCAGTGAAAAGATTAAATAATAAGTTAAATCACAATCATATTCCTCCTCTTCAGAACTCTGTGAATAATATGCATTGAAAGTGCCGTTCTCAGCAAGGAGGGGAAAGCGACAAGCTGGAAGAACGAGAGCGAAAATACTCACAGTGGATAGGGCGGGAGATGTGGCGACGGCGATTAGTATTACAGTTTGTCTTTCTTCGTCCAGCCTTATGGACGGAGCAGCTTACGTTCAAGCTTAGGGCTAAGGCCTCTTAGCGCTCGATGGTCATGCACGGGATGTGGCCAGACCTTCTGTCACCTTCAAGGACTGCTTCTTTTACCACTGTCGTCGGCTTTGCACTGTCGTCTTCTTGCTGTGTTGTTTGGGGCTACTCTGTGTAGCAGAGAGTGGTGAGGCTCGGGTGGCAGGGATTGACTACAATTGCACGAGATTGGCGTTCAGTGTGTACTACGTGTTGGGTTTCGTCTTGCACTTCTGCGGCCAGGCTTATTCTTTTTCTTGTTGCTTCATTTCGCGGTTTCCTTCTTTGCGTTTATCTCTCGCTAACTATCAGCGGGAAACTCACGGTTCGCTGTATCGTGTTGTTGCTGTCTTGTTTGGGGCTGTTCTTCAATGTGTAGCAGGGACTGACGGAGCTCGGGCGGCAAAGGTTCATGGCTATCGCAAGAAGTTTGAGTTCGTTGCGTAGTAGACGCACAGTTTCATCTTGCACTTCTATGGCCGGCCTTATTCTCTTTCTATTCGTTTCATTTAGCGGTTTCCTTCTCTATGTTTCGGTTCTCGCTAACTGTCAGCAGGAAACTCACGGTTCGCTTCTCTAGCTTTCTTGCTTTGTTTGGGGGCGTTGTCTTCTTCGGTGCTGGTCACGAGAGACTCACGCTTTGCATTTCTCGGTAAAATCTGCTTTCATTTATTTTCCGGTTTTTGTTTTGCGGGTGTGGCAGACGCTGCTGCTATTGACAGACGAATTTCTTTTTTTTGATACTCTGCGACGATCTCGCGCTTTGCTTCTGTGCGTGCGGTTAACTCACGTATTCTTTGGCTTTCTTTCGTGGTTTTGTCTATTCTGCCTCTGCCTATTTGGCTCTGGAAGAAGAAATGGAGATGTTGTGGGTGGGGACACCCCCTTCTTCATCGCTGTTGTCTTCTTTCAGACTTCTGCCTTCTCTCTAGAAAAGGTTTTCGAGATGTTCCGGCCGGAACAGAGGTTGGAAACCGGACACATGCGAGTTTCATCGGTGCTTGTCGTGTCTCATGGGCGATTTATTTCTCTCGCTTTCAGTCTCGCTACCTGTCAGTTTCCTTCTCTCCTTGGTCGTCGATTCAGACTGACAAAATAGAGAGATGTAATGGGCACGGATGCTATATTACTTCCTTTCGCGTATATGGTCATGCTGACACTGCTGCGAGAAGGTTCTGCCGTATGCTTTGCTTTCTTTCGCTTCTTCCAGTGTCTGGTAGCTTTGTTTTTTCTAGTCTTACGCTGAAGAAGAAAGGAAAGGGACTCTGTCACCTTTGTGCAAGTCACTGCCTCCACGAGCTGTATGTCTCCAGCCTTCATGACTTGACCGCATCCGTGCGCAGGTGACAACTAGTACAGGAACCTTCTATCTTGTGTTATTGCGTGTTGTGTATGTTTTCTTCCTTTCAACTTGACTCTATGATGAGATCATTATTGTTCGGCGGGATCATGTCCACAGATGATGAGCTCCTCCTGCTTGCCATAGACTCCATAGAGGGTGTAGACAGATCGAGCAAGACCCTTTCTCCTGCCGTAGAGCCAGAAGACAGTTCACAGATAACAAGCAATTCTAGGCTCTTACCCGTCGTGCAACTTGAAACTCTGCTTATTGCAGAGACTGCTCCGAGGTTCCCATTCTACTCTAGCAAATTGCCAATGATTTGTTTCGACGATAGTACTCTCCACCCGATCCGCAGTTATAGTTACCTCGACCTACAATACTCTACAACGACCATCAACTTCCTCCTCAAGTTCGATTACGTGAAGGTGGGCAAAACGTGTTATCGTTGCTCCTTGCACCTCATCCCTATTGTAAGTTTAGCTAGGCCGTACCGCTTCTTCTCTTATTCGAAAGACGGAGTTTCACTATACTTGCAGGACATGCGGTTTTGTATGTTTAGTTATCCAGCCTTCTTTATCCGCGAACGTGATAGCAAACATTCCACGGTGCACTCCGTTTATAGGTTCGTAGTCTACCCTGCATCTGTACTCAGCTTGACCCATCCACATATCGATTCGTTTGTCATCATCATAGCAGCTCAGATCACGAATATGTCTATACCGAGACAAGCAAGAGCGAGGACACCGACACTGGAGTTATTAGTGACTGTTTGTCGGACGAGAAGTGACTTGGATCTTTCTCTCTTCTCGCTCCTTTCTTCTTTCTTGCACAAGCAGTGCATGTCGGTGATGTTTTCTGTTGAACGAGAGGGCAGTCTCTTGCACTTGCATTTCTAGGGCGTTATATCGATCCACAAGAAATCTTGCCTGGAGGTGAAAAAAGAGTACTCCATGCACTAGGATGAGATCAGCAACGTCCTGTAGGGACCGAGGTCTGCGTCAAGCAACTCTCCAACAAAGGGTTGCACACATTTGTGGGCATGGTTGGGTACTATTTAAAGGACAAAAAAATGATGGCACCATCATGCCGTCATGAAAAACATCACTGAGAATATGATGACCGTCGGTAAGGAGTTGTTTATGTTGTTAGGAGCTGCAGATACAAAAAAACCGTGTTGAGCTGACTTACATGAATATTTTACCCAGGGTACTCAATTCAACATATACAAAAGCTCACACCCGCTCTCTAACACCTTGTCTCATTGTCTTCATCAGATGCTGCTTTCAGAGAAGTACTCACTTCACCCAGATGGATCATGCAGGCAGGTCATGTATACAGAAGAGACGATTGGCTTCGTTATGAAACTCTTTCATCATATCTGAACAGGTGATATCGGAAGACATCAATAACATCTTTTTCCATATGACAACAGATGATGTCCATATTGCAGCCGCAGGTACTTCGAAGCGCGGACAAACGAGGAAGAAGAAGCAGTTGAGCAGAAGTGTGCAAGTGGGCAGCATCGAGCGGCAAAATGGAAGACAACACCGAAGTCTGTCGGAGTTCATCTCTTTGGCTGTTCAGGTCTGTCGGCTATGACAGGAATCACCCTATCGAAGTAGAGTGATAACGTAAATATAAGAAAGGGGTCGAGTAGCCGCTGACACAATCCGTAAGTGTTCGGATTTCAGACAGTAAACTAGCATTAAACTAGCAGTCAACTAGTAGCATAGTAACCATCTGCAGTTTTTCTTCGAATGGAGGGTATGGCATCTTCAAACATCGCGCTCATTGCTTTATTTCATTCTCTACATCATCTGTATGTAGAAACTCCTCTCTTTTTCATTGTACAGCATGTACATGTAAAAATCTCAATAACCGATAATTAAATACGTAAAACCTGCTTCATTACAGGTCTGTGCAATGCGCATTAAATTGCATATGAATGCAATGACCGATAAGAAAGAAATATGAAGGAAAACAAAAAACAAAAAACAAATAGCCGTGCAAAGGTTTAGATGGGTGTTTTCAGAAAAAGAGAACAGCAGAGACCAACCGAAAGTGATTCATACTGATCCGGATGATAAATATTATGCAAGCGATGGAAAATAATCATACCAGAAACATCTCAAACTTCACCTTGGTGACTATGCATGCCTCTCAAAGATGAATGTTGCCTAAGGCCTCTAGGCATGTGAATATGCATGCCTAGAAAAATAGAATAGAGTACTGTCTTAAGATGTCATGGGATGAAATCTTCCGTGTACCATACAAGTGTAGAAGATTAAATTAGCGGATGAGGAGATGTAAAGTATCTCTGCTCAAGCAAAGGGCAAGTGGCAGCTGAAAAATAAATCTCTGGTAAAAATTCAACATGTAATATCTTCTTACGTATTTGGAAGATTAATTAACATATAATTGCAGATCCATATGTACAGACGACTACCAAGTCGATCATACAATCAACTTTTGGAACCTCCATCCGAAGTAACTTTACCACGGCTATCTCTAAGAACCAGAATCACCTCGTTCTCACACCTAGAGCTCGAGTTATAATCGTGGTCATTCTCTAACATCCTTTAACTTCAAAATATCATAAGTGTCTCTTCATGGATCAATTCGACTTGATTTCTGGACACAGTTATATCACATGATGAAATCTATATTTTCCTAAAAGAATTGGTACCGACCTGAAGTATCTTTGATGTCATCTCGCTATCCCAAGACTTAGAAAGACGCACATCAAATTCGTACTAATTACCCCCACATGTCGAAAGGGAATTAGTCCTCTAGCATAAGGTCCATATCAAAATCTGACGGTAATCTCTCTCTAGCATGCACACCAGGTGACCGCACTAGTGCAAGGGTAGACGGAGGCATCTCATATTAACGACGTTGTCGTAAAGCGTGAATTTTTGTCTGAGAATACACTAGGTATATAGGTGTAGAGAGACTAAGTGTTGGAGCTCCAGGGACGTTTTAGGTCGTGGACGGAGCTTTATGTAAGATCTCGAGGCAAGTGAGGTATCATTGAAAAGGTCTCGTCGAGAGCTTTCCAGTGATATATAACACTCCTCGATCTGACCTCCGAGCTGGAAGTTATGGCCGAACCACAATCGGGTTGTGGTATAATTTTTAGGGACCAAAGAGGAGGGCGGGGCCGCCGATCCCCAGAAGTATATATGAGGGGGGCTCGATGCCTGGGTGGGCCAGGACGAGTCACCCGACCCCAGGGTTCGGCGGGCGGACTTTGGGGGCATGAGGTGATGACTGGGCCTGTTTCAAGGCACGTTCCGATCTAGACTTGGATGTCTAGACTTAGGAACGACATAAGGGCTGGGACAAGACTAGGGAACGAGTCGGCAGGAACGAGTCGGCCGTTCGGGAGCCTAGACCCAGACGGACATCACGGGCGGTTGGGTCGCTAGGTGTGCTGGAGACACCGTTTAGGACCCTGGACTTTATGAGAAGTCCGCCCCAAGTCATCTTGTGACTTGCTCATGTTTTGAGACCGACCTAGGCGGGTCTAGGTCGAGACTTAGGAACAGCTGAGCTTGATGAATAGGGAGACGGTCTGGCTCCGGTCCGGACCAAACTGAGATAAGGTAAGTGGTGCATGGACGCTAACTTGTGATTGTGTTTGCAGGTTAGCGATGTAAAGTTTGCGACCTACTGAGTAAGAGCTTCCGCTGGCGCAACAAGGCGGTAGGTGCGCAGAAAGTGGTATCAGCGCTGACGTTTCGGTGAGCGAGAACTTGAGATAGCGGCTGAAGGCTGGACGCTTGAGGAGGGACGCGAGACACGAAGCGGATCAGCGTTTCTAGGTGAACACTTGGAGCGATGGCCGACGTCGAACAGAGTTCGAGGAGGAAGACCAAGAAACGTGGAACGGCTGACACCGAGACCAGATCGACTCGAGCTAGCCCCGAGGCACAGTCAGGGGACGATAACCGTCAACCTTCGCCCCAACGTCAAGGAAGCCCAGTACCAGCTGCGGCACCATTGCAGCAAGACGGAGTCTTGCCAGCGGTGCCCAACGATGCAGGCGCGAGAAGTCAAGGAGCCTTGTATGCGGATCTCATCAAGATGATGAAGACCATGCAGGAAGGTATGACCTCTAGGGATAAACGTATCGCTCAGCTTGAGGCAGGCCAAGGAAGTTCCTCGTCTACCAGGAAGCTTTGTAAGACGAACTTGCCGACTCCGTTTTCAGGTATAAGACGGGTTCGCAAGGTTAAGGATTTCTTAACTGAGTTGGACCTATACTTTGAGGCGCAACAGGCAGAGGAGTTTGACAAGGTGAGAGCGGCGGTTACGTTCTTGAAGGACCATGCGCTTCTCTAGTGGACTGCATACCGGGATGAGCATGCCTTGATCGTCTCGACGCTTGGTTGGAAAGAGTTCAAGGAGTTGCTCGCGAGACGATTCACTCCGGAGTATCAAAGGATTCGGGATGGTGTCGAGCTAGTTAGGCTGAAGCAGACAGGGACCTTAAGTGCTTATGTGCGCGAGTTCAGTGCCAAGCTGGATTCGTTCTCCAAGTGGACTGAGGAGACCAAAATATGTATATTCATTGGGGGACTCAAGTCTAGCTCGGAGAAGGCTCTCTTCCGGATGCCGGAGCTACCATCGACAAGTGCCGAGCTTTTGAAGTTAGCGGAGCGAATTGGGGACGACGAAGTCCAGCAACAGAAACCTTTTGAACCACGCAGCACGAACAAGTTCCAGAAGAAGAACAAGGGCTTCAAGTGACAATGGGATGGGGGTGAGGAGGATCGGAAGGATACTTCTGCTCCGACAGCAAAGCGGCAGCAAACAGGAATAAAACCTAAGGGGCAAACACCTCAGAAGGGCAATGGCGCTAAGTTTACTTGCTACAACTGTGGCGAGGCGGACCATATTGCTAAGGGGTGTACGAAACCTAAGGTTAGTAACTGTAGCATGAATGCGTTTGTTGCAAAGGAGGGCCAGATGACTGTGACATTGAGAACCACGAAGAAGACGCCGGGACTGATGTATCTATAAGCCAAGGTTGCTAACCGTGATGTTACTTTTCTTGTGGACACAAGAGTGACTCACTCCTTCATAAGTCCAAAGTTGGTGACGAAGTTGAGCTTGTCTACCTCCAAGGCGGACAAACCTATTCAGGTGCGCTTTGCCAAGGGCAAGACGTACCAAACTTCTGAAGTGGCCTTGGACGTACGATTTGCGTGTGGGAAGTTGGAGTTCACAGAGAACTTCACGGTGTGCGAGATGGATGATATCCATGCGGTTTTGGGGAACACTTTCTTGGACAGGTTTGAAGTGGAACTTAGACGGAAACCTTTAAGGTTAAACGTTAGAGTTAAAGGGTGGAAGCTAGGACTGAGGTTGATCCGGAAGGTGCAGAAAATTGACGACTTTGCGGTGAATTTGATCAAAGACAAACAGATGGACTTCAACGACGGGGTCATGTGTTTGATGGGGGTTGCAGATTTGATAGCGGGTGATAGACAAGAAGAAACATCAGGAGACGCGACTTAACTTCCGAAGGTGCTTCACGAAGTGATTAAGGAGTTTGAGGATGTCTTGACGGCTGAGTTACCTCCAAGGCGGGTGGTGGATCACAAGATCGAAGTTTTGCCAAGATCGGAACCATCTTCCAAAGCCCCTTACCGACTCAATCAGATGGAACTCCTTGAGTTGAAACGACAACTCGGTGAGCTATTGACGCGAGGATATATTCGAACCAGCAAGTCACCTTATGGAGCCCCAGTTCTCTTCGCAAAGAAGAAGGATGGGAAGTTACTACTCTGTGTAGATTATCGTGCACTCAATAAGATGACGGTGAAGAATAATTATCCCTTGCCAAGGATAGATGACCTCTTTGATAGGTTAGCGGGCGCAAAGTACTTCAGCAGGATAGACTTGAAGTCAGGATATTTACCAGATCCGCATAGCTGACCCAGATGTTGAGAAGACCGCTTGTCGAACCAGATACGGATCGTTTGAATTCGTGGTGATGTCATTTGGACTCTGCAACGCCCCTTCGACGTTCACTACATTGATGAACATAATTTTTCGCGAGGAGATGAATGAGTTTGTCATCGTTTACATCGACGACATCTTGATCTACTCCAAAACCTTGGAGTCGCACGCGGAGCAGCTAAGGATGGTGTTGACGAAGCTGCGGGAGCATAAGCTGTTTGCCAACATTGACAAGAGTGAGTTTGGTTTGGAGCGCATTAACTTCTTGGGACATGTAATTAGTGCAGAAGGAGTCGGCCCGGATATGCAGAAGGTGGACGCGATTGTGACTTGGGAGCCTCCGACTACAGTGAAGGGGATGCGACGATTCTTAGGATTGGCGCAGTTCTACCGCAAATATGTGAAGGGGTTTTCAAAGATCATGAAGCTGCTGACGGACTGGACGGGCAAAGACGCACAGGTAAGTTGGACCAAGGAGGTGGATGATGCGTTTCAGACGATCAAAACTATTTTGTCAAAGGCGCCAGTTTTGAAGCTGCCGGAGTTCGACAAACCATTCGAGGTGCACACGGACGCGAGCGACTATGCGATTGGCGGAGTGTTGGTGCAGGATGGAAAACCTGTAGCGTACGAAAGCAAGAAGCTATCTGGGACAGAGAGTCGATGACCGACTCACGAGAAGGAACTCTTTGCGGTGGTCCATTGCTTGAGGAAATGGCGGCATTATTTGGGACTTCACAAAACCCAAGTATATACTGATAATATTTCGCTCAAGTACTTTGAGACACAAGATCGGGTGACGCCAAAGCAACTACGGTGGCATGATACCTTGGCGCTCATGAACGTGGAATTAATCCACAAAGCGGGAAAGGACAATGTGGTTTCAGACGCCTTGAGTCGCAAGGAGGAATATCTTCCATCGTCAACACAGATTCTGCGAGCTATGTATCCTAAGGAGTCAGACTTGGAGAGGCGAATACGTGAAGGTTACATGGGCGAGGACCAAGCGAAGGAGTACCTGGAACAACTCAAGCGAGGAGTGAAGTTGCAGAACATGCAGCTAAGGCATGGTTTACTCATGTTCAAGCAAAGTCGGGTTTATGTGGGACAAGGAAAACTTAGGACTAAGTTGTTAAAAGAATGTCACGATGTGCCCTTATCAGGCCATAAAGGAGAAAAGTCCACTTTAGCAGTGATAGCTAAAAAGTTTTATTGGCCCCACATGAAAGACGATGTTGCCTACTTTGTGAAAGCATGTGTATCTGTCAAGCGAACCGCGTTTCTTATGAGAAGAAACAAGGGTTGCTTCATCCTCTGCCGATTCCAGCCAGACCTTGAGAAAGCATTAGCATAGACTTCATCACCTCTCTGCCTGACTCGAATGGATACAACGCGATTTTTGTTATAGTTGATCGGTTTAGCAAACTAGCGAAGTTTACTCCGACCTTGGATACTGCCACAGCGTTCACGACTTCTCGGTTGTTCCTAGATACTTGGTGGCGTTCACATGGATTACCTCGGAGTATTATTTCAGATCGAGACTCTAAGTTCACAAGTGCCTTTTGAAAACACTTGTTCCAAAAATTGGGGACTAAGTTAAAATTTAGTACCGCCTTTCATCCGAAAACAGATGGGCAAACAGAACGAGTTAACTCGGTTCTGAATCAATACTTGAGGAATTATGTGAGCGCAGACCAAAGTGATTGGGCGGAGTGGCTCAGTCTTGCGGAGTATTGCTACAATTCCACGAAGCATTCGGCAACCGATGAATCGCCTTTCTTGTTGGCTTACGGACGTGAGCCAGAAGGGCCTCTTGACTTGACTCTTGTAGGGAGTTCTACATCGGCACGACCAAGAACACGGCAAACATCAGCTGAAGAGTTGATGACGGCAATGCAGCGGCGCGAGGAGCAAGTTAAGAAGAACCTCGAGAGGGCGCAGCAACGATACACGAAGCAGGTAAACAAACATCGGCGGCAAGTGAAGTTTCAAGTGGGCGAAGAAGTATGGATAAGTACGAAAAGCTTCACACTCCCGAAGGAAATATCGGCGAAGTTTTCATCGAAGTTTGCGGGACCTTTTGTCATTGTCAAGAATCCGCACGAAGACGTCTATACCTTAGACCTTCCTCGCGAGTGGCAGTTGCATCCGACTTTCCATGTTTCTTTATTAAAGAAATACTTCAAGGATGATTTGCGGTCGGAGCGCAAACAGGTTCTCAGGCCTCAACCTGATGTCGTGCAAGGCGAAGCAGAATATGAGGTGGAGTCCATTTTGCGATCTCGGCGCAAATCAAACCAGATGGAGTACTTGGTCAAATGGCGTGGTTACCATTTGAAGGAAGCAACTTGGGTGCCAGAGGAAGATCTCACACATGCGAGCAAAGTATTGGACCTGTTCAAACCGCGACAAGGACAACAAGGGCGTTTGCAAGATGAGGACATCTCCTTCCAGCGAGGGGTGAAGAAACGACGAACCATACGAGTAGCAACTTGAGGCGATTTGGGCCGATGGACTTTGTAGCTTTGACTTGTGTTTGGAAATAAAGATTTTGTTTCTTGAAAATTGTCTAAGTGTATTGGTAGTGCATGGCTATGACTAGTTCTGATCAGATGCCTAAGATGTTGTCAAGAGGAGGAACGAAGCACACTCAAAGGAAGCGAGCTGGTTTGGATAAGCATCTAAATCAAGACTAAGTCTTGATGTCAAGACTTAGGTTTGCCGTAGCGTTGGCAAAGCAAGTATGAACTTTCATACTTGTCTTGGGGCTTGGGGTGATCTTGCTTTGCGGTTTTCTAACTGCAAAGTAAACTTAGTCGCGCGTCTAAGTCAAATCAGATTGCGACCGGAAAGTGAGTTTCGAGGGACCTTGTAAGTAGGTGTGAATACTTATAGTTAGCAAGTTAGAGTCTTAAGTAGAATGTTTAGAAATTATCAACTAGTTTTGTTTAAGGTAAGCCAAAAAAGTAAGGCTTTCCCTCAGGCTAGTTGAAACCCTTTCTAAGTGTTCTAGCGACAACTTAAGACTCAAGCCAAGAAGGGAATTGCGGGTTAGCTACCAGAACGCAATTCTGACGCCAAGGGGTTGGCTACCCATTTTGAACTTGGTGTTAACTTAAAGGATCATTGTTGATGAGAGCATCAACCTCCAAAGTGGGGGTGAGTGTCGCGACCCTCATTCTCAAGATCGGGCGCAGACGCGAGCAACGGACCCCTAGTGGACTTGCGCTAGGTTACGAACGCTGCGAGTAGGACTTAACGGCTTGGCCGGGAAGTCGGGATCAGAGGAACCCTAAGTGGTTCTCTGAACCAAGGTTGGAACCTTGGGTTAGGACATAAGGGCCTATCCCAAGAGGCCCCCAGACGAACGCTGACCTAAGGGGGCGAGTCTGGGAACGGGCTGAAACATGAGTCTCAGACATAGGTCCGAGACGTGGGACCGAGACGTGGGTCCGAGACGCAGACGGACCACAGGGTTCGAGTCTGGGTCTAGACCACAGGTTCTCGGAAAAATAGCTAAGTGTTGGAGCTCCAGGGACGTTTTAGATGGTGGACGGAGCTCCACGTAAGATCTCGAGGCGAGTGAGGTATCATTGAAAAGGTCTCGTCGAGAGCTTTCCAGTGATATATAACACTCCTCGATCTGACCTCCGAGCTGGAAGTTATGGCCAAACCACAATCGGGTTGTGGTATAATTTTCAGGGACCAAAGAGGAGGGCGGGGCCGTCGATCCCCAGAAGTATATATGAGGGGGGCTCGATGCCTGGGTGGGCCAGGACGAGTCACCCGACCCCAGGGTTCGGCGGACAGACTCTGGGGGCATGAGGTGATGATTGGGCCTGTTCCAAGGCACGTTCCGATCTAGACTTGGATGTCTAGACTTAGGAACGACGTAAGGGCTGGGACAAGACTAGGGAACGAGTCGGCGGGTTAGACCACCGTTCGGGAGCCTAGACCCAGACGGACATCACGGGCGGTTGGACCGCTAGGTATGCTGGAGGTACCGTTTAGGACCCTGGACTTTATGAGAAGTCCGCCCCAAGTCATCTTGTGACTTGCTCATGTTTTGGGATCGACCTAGGCGGGTCTAGGTCGGGACTTAGGAACAGCTGAGCTTGATGAATAGGGAGACGGTCTGGCTCCGGTCCGGACCAAACTGAGATAAGATAAGTGGTGCATGGACGCTAACTTGTGATTATGTTTGCAGGTTAGCGGTGTAAAGTTTGCGACCTACTGAGTAAGAGCTTCCGCTGGCGCAACAAGGCGGTAGGTGTGCGAAAGTCACGAAGGGACCCCGACGTTACTCGGATACAGTTGGTACCATTGAGCTGGATGACTTCATCTAGGAGTTCGACAGTTGGTGCGATCTGCAGTAGATGCGGAACCCACAGCTGTTTACACCCTTCATGGCGTGGAAGGGTTTGTTCCAGCACTTGGAGGGACCGCCGATGGACGATTATCATGAGTTCAGGCGAGATTACATTGTTGAGATCGAGTTGTAGAGACAGCATTGGTCTCCCAACTACGTTTCTATCATTGCTGGCGCAGTTTTGGGAGGCGTAGCACCTGCGAGTTCGGGTGCCAGTAGCAGTGGTACAGCCACAGATGGCGGAGTACCTACTACCAGCGGTGCGTCCACAAGTAGTGGAGCAGGTGGTAGTGTGAGCAGGATACCACCAGGGTTTAACCCTATGGTTCAGTTCTTCCAATGTTTGAGGAAGCACTATCAAGGTGTGCGGACCGACAAGTTGAGGAGTCTGCAGGAGTTCCAGCGGAAGACTGGAGAGAGCCTACGCGAGGTGTTTACTCGCATGAGGCGGTTGATCAGCGTTATCCAAGGAGTGACGGAAGCACATGTAGTTCAGTTCTGGTATGGGATACTAGACCGAGAGCTACGTAGGAGAGTTAGAGATGGTACTCTCCTTAGAGATACCGCTCCGATGTTGACGGTTGTCTTTAGTCTGGCTGAGCGGATTGAGCTCAACATGGTGGAGGAGAGGGTGGTGGTTGCTGGGTTCAGCAAGGAGACACCACATGGAGCGACCACCTCTTCTCGAGGATCACAGGCTATGCAACAGCGTGGTGGTGGTGGTGGTAAGGATCGTGCGGAGCAGTCACGATCGCAGTGAGGTATTGGAGGATCTGGTGGACAGAAGCCCATGCCGTCCTTCTCTAGCCAGCAGCAAGCGGATCCTTGCTGGACGTGTGAGGGTCCTCATCAGCAGAAGGACTGTCCACAGAGGAGAGGTTATGAGACGTCAGGGACGCCTCAAGCAGTACCTAGGCAATGTGAGCATTGCGGACGACCTGGTCACAATAGTGACCGTTGTTTTGATCTCCATCCCGAGTTGCGGCAAGGGAAGGCTGATCGTGGATGAGGCAGAGGAGCTTAGGGAGACCATGGTGGTCGAGCTGGAGGTAGAGGTCTAGCACCTGGGAGAGGACCGGACGGTCCACCGCCTGCTACGACGTCAGAAGCAGGTATGGCTGCTCGGATTGATCAGTTGGAGCAGAGGATAGCTAGTTTGACTATGGCTCAGCGGAGATCAAGTGGAACAGAGGCTTCCACGTCTTATGGAGGAGAAGGAGGTGACTTCGACTTCATGGCTGGTGTGGCGCAGATTGAGGCATCTGCGGCAGTGACTAGAGGTGCAGTACGTGTCTCTGAGCCACGAGGTGCGTCAGTGGAGTTGGATCCACAACGCGGGGAGGTTAGTAGACAGGCCAGGCTTCCCCAGTCGTTCACGTTATCGGAGGCGTTGAGGACCACATCTATAGTTCCTAAACGGCCTACCGATGGTGCGATAGAGTTGGAGGCATCGACATCCATGAGTGGGTGTGATGTGAGTCCACCCTCGACGTCTGTGGATGCGACGTCAAACCCGATGTTGGGGGCGGCTACAGTAGTTTTGCGAGTCTCACTATTCTCAGCCACGGATATGAAGGCATTAGGAGTCAACTTGGCTCTAGTGTTCCAGTTGGCGGTCACGCTCAATGAGAGCGAGGATGTAGTTACCTCTAGTGCTGAAGTAGTTCAGCGAGAGGTGGTAGACGTGTCTATGGAGTTGAGGATCAAGACAGCTACCAGTGGTACTTGGCAAGCGGCGACTGCTAGGTTAGATGAGTTACCAGCTAGGCTGGCGATTGACCGTGCTGGTTTGGCACCAGGTGTGGTGTTGGACAACAGAAGTGATATCTTCTGTTTGGTGGCACCTTCAGGGAAAGTGTATCGACCCCAGAAGGTCTTGTTAGACTCTGGAGCCCAACCGTTGATGTTGGGAAAGGCGGCGTGTATTGGTTTGGGTCTAAACAAGTCCGAGGTGGAGAGATGTCCATTCCAGTTGCACACATCTCTGGGAGGATCAGGAGGTACGGCTCTTCAAATGACACGTGAGATGTTGACGGTGAGAGTTCGGTCAGATCATCTCACGGTGTCGCGTCGGACGTTTTGCATGAAGGATGTCCAGGAAAACACGAGGTTCCTGGCTGTGGAGATATTGTGTGTTGAAACAGAGACAAGACAGAGAAAAACAACCACGAAAACGAATGCTGCGATATATACACTCCCAAATGTATGTACACTGCCGTTTCTTTCTCCTAACGATAAAGAACTGATAATCAGACCTGAGCGGTCCGTAACCTACTTCAGAAGCCCTAAAACAAACCCCTGAATCACAATCCCGACCCAAAACCACCGAAGCGTAGCTCAAAGCAAGAGAAACTTCTCTTTGCTAACAAACAAAGCCACAGCAGTATCACAAGATCCAAACCCAAGTCCAAACCACATCCATGTATAAGCTCTTAGCTAAAGCTAGCTACCACAAGCTGTATACAACCAATCAGAATTCTAACGAACTCAAAAGAGCAAAACCCGTAGCGAAGAAACCGAAAAAAGTCTATATGTGGACTTCCTCTTTTCGCTGAACGGACTTCAGATGTCGATAGGGTCTCCTCCGCTGACTCCGTTAACCCAAGAAACCTTCAGATCCGACTCCCAACATCCGAGATATCGCCGATTTTTGGTCGCAGTTGACCGAACCTCCAAAAACTCCTCCCTGCAGCTTAAAACCGCTCACACCGCACAAACGAATCGTCCAAACTGATATCCGTCTTCGCTAGTAGGTAGATCTAGCTACCCTGAACCCAACAAGACTCCAAACAAGCCGTTCGGAGTTCCCCTTGCAAAACCGCTCGAGAAATTTGGTCGCAGATTACAAAAAACTGACGTAAATTAGCTCCCTACGGCTCAAACTTGCTCACCACACTCAAACCAACAATCCAATTCACACACGGTCTTCTCTTATGAGTAGATGAAGACTCCCTGATCGCGTAGGCACCAAGAACGAAGAGCTTGGCTCACCGATCGCGAAGAACAGCCCAACCTCAGGTCGCAGGTGAACGAAAATCTGATGTAAGCGCTTCCCTGCGAGCCAATTTCACTCAGAACTTCCAAACCGCCCGATGAAAACTGGTATCGTCTTCAATTTCCTGTAGAACTCGGTGTTCTGATCCTGTTGGATCCAAGGACAGCAAGTTTGGACTCCGGAACGCTCCGAACGGTCCAACTCTCCTTCACAGGTAACTGAAAATCTCAAATCTGCTTCCTGCGTCTCAATTTCCCTCAGTACACATTCCCCTATGCGTCTCTTCCCAAACCGTTTGAACCAGTGCGTAGCCTGCACAGATCTGAACCCAACGACGCCTTGCACGCTTGCATTGGACTCCTAAATCTCCCGAACCGTCCGTTGACAGGTCGCAGGCGCAAGCTAGCCCTTTAAGCACCCCCTTGCAACAGTCTCTGTACGTACAGTTCTCTCCTCAATCTCCTGAATAATAAGAAGCAGACCCCTTGCATCTTTGATATAACGCCTGAAGCTCTAAATACCCAGTCAGCAAGTAACCAGGGGCCTAGCTTGATTTTACCTTCTTTCGAATCGCATAACTTCTTCTCTGGATGTCCAAACGAAGTAAACAAGATGCCCATGGAATGCTGACAACGAGCTCTACACATCTTTGTGATGAAAGTGAAGATCCGAAGTTGCGCCAAAAGCCCGTAAGCTGGAGCCTAGCTTGTTTTCTCCATCTTTCGAGTCCTGTAACTTCTCCACTAGGCGCCAAAACGAAGTAGACAAAGTGCCTATGGAAAGCTGACAAGGAGCTCTACCCATCTATGCGATGAAAACAAAGATCCGAAATGGTGCCAAAAACCCGTAAGCTGGGGCCTAGCTTGTTTTCTCCATCTTTCGAGTCCTGTAACTTCTCCAGTAGGCGTCCAAACGAAGTAGACAAAGTGCTTATGGAAAGCTGACAAGGAGCTCTACCCATCTATGCGATGGAAATGGAGATCTGAAATTGTGCCAAAAACTCGTAAGCTAGGACCTAGCTTGTCTTACCCATAAGTGTCTTTGGAGCGACAAAAATCAAAATTTGATTTTCATGTAGGAGCCGGTCCACGACACGACATCCACCCCCTCCAAACCTGTGCATCCTCCGGTATGCACCAGAGATACCAACCAAGGAGTGGACCGGCACTCAACCATCTTGTCATCCTCCCTCCCATCTCGGTCAACCTCATCCTCAAGTCTGCAACTCGATCGTCATCTTGAAGTTGCAATCCTTCCATGATCCTTCCTAGGTCCATGCTCATCGATCTTCACCTCGAACCTCCCATCCAATCACCCCCTCTAAATCTACACATCTTCAATATGCGAAGACATAGAAAAGATAACCCATCATACCATAGATCCATCTACCCTGTAGAACCTCACCGTCGAGGTTTGTGACCCTAGTGTCGTAGTAGATATCCCTCATCTTGTCAATCATCACCCGTATCCTGAATGTAACCCTCAACCTCAAGTCTGTATATGTCATTGTACGTATCCAACTCTTCTTTTTTGTTTTCTGAAAAAAAAGGACCACACTGCTGCAACCAAAATCCTCAAACGCAACCATCATTATCTCGCTGTACAATGATATCCTCCTCAACCATCATCCTCCCTGATCCTTCTTCTGAAAATCCTCACAACCTCCCAAGCATCACTCTCCCAACACAAATCACTTTCAGCAATGGCTTCTCCCCTGTAAGCCATCATTACCCATCATCCTATACCCGTAGCCTCGAGAGCATCCGTCCACTCTCTTTCAACCTCAGCATGTCCGTCCTTGATGATGTCAATGATGACATCATGGACTCTTGTTGTAGCCGCATCCAAGACCTCCTGTGATAGGAACCCAACCTTTACATCTTGAATGCACTCCTCCCAACCTCCCTTCACATCCATCACTGCATCAATATCTGGTTGTTGTATGTTTGCAACCAGATTAACCATGTCCGCTATCTGCACCTCAACCATCTCCTCCGGTTGTGAAGGATCGCCCTCCATTGCCAGTTCAGGAAGAATAGTTTCCTGTTGAACCTTATCCTCCCCAGCTTGCTTCCCTGAAGAAGTATCTTGTTGGTCCTTCTTCTCGCACTGCAACGTGGATGCAGTATCCAACTTGAGCTCGTCTAGATCCTCGTGCTCATCCAAACCATCTCTATGGAGATCATGCTCAATCTCCTCCACCCTAGCACCATAACTTGTAGCTTCGTCAGCTACAACTGCATGTGCCGCAAGGTAATCATCCACAATCTTCTTCATCTCTCCTTTACCAACGTTGGCTTGAAGGAGAGTACCCGTACTTGTGAATGCAACCTTTCCATCCTCCCAAGAAATAACCTCAAGTTGCAAAGACTCTGCAAAGTCAATGCAATCATCCCGCTCATGATCAGTATCATCACACCACAGGCAGTGATGTACCCAAGCTAGTTTGGGTACAAGCTCCATCTTGATCGAATATCCCTTATCCTCCAACCTAGTAACCTGAGCTTGTAGATCTTACATCTTTTGCTGTAGGTCTTCGATGGTTGGATCCTTCTCTTCTACAACCACAACTGGAGGTTGAACCTCAGATACTACCTGAATTGGTGTGGTAGTCAACGCTGCAGGTGCCAACCTTGTAATCCTTCCCCTTGTCTGTCTCCGGACAAGAAGCTCAACAGCTTCATGCACAACCTCCCAATTTCTTGTTAATCCTTCTTCTTCATCCTCATCCTCCAGAAGTAGTTCCAACTGTTCCTGCCATGGTTCATCCGCAGCTTGAAGAAACAGCTCCGTCTTGTAACTCTCCAAGGTTAGCTTGTCCACCCGAGGTAGTTGAGAGAATTGTCTCTCGAACTCCTTTAACAGCTCTGCAGGCTGTAAACCCTTGCTGGATCCGTTGACCCATCCCAAAAATGATTTCTTGGTTACTCGATCTGAGTTTCCCAAGAAATACTCTTCCATCAGCGCATGTGAAAATGCATCCCAGTTCCTCCCAAAACGCTTTGTTAGACTCTTCACATGTTCCCTTATCTCAAGCACCACAGCGAGTTCGAATGTCTCGATCATCTCTTTCTCCGGTACTTGATCCAAATCCATCTCCGTCTTGTAACATCTCAAGTACTTTGAGATGTCTTCCTCATCAAATAGATCGAACTTGTCGATCACCCTTCCAAGTGCCTTCTTCCCCAAAACCTCCTTTTGTTGGTTCCCTTGCTCTTGTTGTAAAAACAAGGTGAAGGCTTGAAACAATCGTGCAGTTGCTGCATCCAACTGCATCCCTGGTATACTCTCTGATCCATCCATCCCGTCCATAGTCATGGCTCGTCCCATCCTCCCATCCTCCCATGATCCCAACCGTCTACATATCCATCATCCCAGGTCCACAACATCCTCCCGAACAACCAAATCCATCTTCATCCTCGTTCATGATTGCTGATCTCTTCTGCCAAGTTCAAACACAGAAATCTCCACCCCAGACCTTCACGTCGAGTTCACCACCTATGTCGCGTCGGACGTTTTGCGTGAAGGATGTCCAGGAAAACACGAGGTTCTTGGCTGTGGAGATATTGTGTGTTGAAACAGAGACAAGACAGAGAAAAACAACCACGAAAACGAATGCTGCGATATATACACTCCCAAATGTATGTACACTGCCGTTTCTTTCTCCTAACGATAAAGAACTGATAATCAGACCTGAGCGGTTTGTAACCTACTTCAGAAGCCCTAAAACAAACCCCTGAATCACAATCCCAACCCAAAACCACCGAAGCGTAGCTCAAAGCAAGAGAAACTTCTCTTTACTAACAAACAGAGCCACAGCAGTATCACAAGATCCAAACCCAAGTCCAAACCACATCCATGTATAAGCTCTTAGCTAAAGCTAGCTACCACAAGCTGTATACAACCAACTAGAATTCTAACGAACTCAAAAGAGCAAAACCCGTAGCGAAGAAACCGAAAAAGGTCTATATGTGGACTTCCTCTTTTCGCTGAACGGACTTCAGATGTCGATAGGGTCTCCTCCGCTGACTCCGTTAACCCAAGAAACCTTCAGATCCGACTCCCAACAGCCGAGATATCGCCGATTTTCGGTCGCAGTTGACCGAACCTCCAAAAACTCCTCCCTGCAGCTTAAAACCGCTCACACCGCACAAACGGATCATCCAAACTGATATCCGTCTTTGCTGGTAGGTAGATCTAGCTACCCTGAACCCAACAAGACTCCAAACAAGCCGTTCGGAGTTCCCCTTGCAAAACCGCTCGAGAAATTTGGTCGCAGATTACAAAAAACTGACGTAAATTAGCTCCCTACGGCTCAAACTTGCTCACCACACTCAAACCAACAATCCAATTCACACACGGTCTTCTCTTATGAGTAGATGAAGACTCCCTGATTGCGTAGGCACCAAGAACGAAGAGCTTGGCTCACCGATCGCGAAGAACAGCCCAACCTCAGGTCACAGGTGAACGAAAATCTGATGTAAGCGCTTCCCTGCGAGCCAATTTCACTCAGAACTTCCAAACCGCCCGATGAAAACTGGTATCGTCTTCAATTTCCTGTAGAACTCGGTGTTCTGATCCCGTTGGATCCAAGGACAGCAAGTTTGGACTCCGGAACGCTCCGAACGGTCCAACTCTCCTTCACAGGTAACTGAAAATCTCAAATCTGCTTCCTGCGTCTCAATTTCCCTCAGTACACATTCCCCTATGCGTCTCTTCCCAAACCGTTTGAACCAGTGCGTAGCCTGCACAGATCTGAACCCAACGACGCCTTGCGCGCTTGCATTGGACTCCTAAATCTCCCGAACCGTCCGTTGACAGGTCGCAGGCGCAAGCTAGCCCTTTAAGCACCCCCCTTGCAACAGTCTCTGTACGTACAGTTCTCTCCTCAATCTCCTGAATAATAAGAAGCAGGCCCCTTGCATCTTTGATATAACGCCTGAAGCCCTAAATACCCAGTCAGCAAGTAACCAGGGGCCTAGCTTGATTTTACTTTCTTTCGAATCGCATAACTTCTTCTCTGGATGTCCAAACGAAGTAAACAAGATGCCCATGGAATGCTGACAATGAGCTCTACCCATCTATGTGATGAAAGTGAAGATCCGAAGTTGCGCCAAAAGCCCGTAAGCTGGAGCTTAGCTTGTTTTCTCCATCTTTCGAGTCCTGTAACTTCTCCACTAGGCGCCCAAACGAAGTAGACAAAGTGCCTATGGAAAGCTGACAAGGAGCTCTACCCATCTATGCGATGAAAACAAAGATCCGAAATGGTGCCAAAAACCCGTAAGCTGGGGCCTAGCTTGTTTTCTCCATCTTTCGAGTCCTGTAACTTCTCCAGTAGGCGTCCAAACGAAGTAGACAAAGTGCTTATGGAAAGCTGACAAGGAGCTCTTCCCATCTATGCAATGGAAATGGAGATCTGAAATTGTGCCAAAAACTCGTAAGCTAGGGCCTAGCTTGTCTTACCCATAAGTGTCTTTGGAGCGACAAAAATCAAAATTTGATTTTCATGTAGGAGCCGGTCCACGACACGACAACGGATGGCTCTATGGTGAGGGCCAAGGCCATCGTTACAGCCGCAGAGTTTTATGATGTATTGGTTGGAGGTGCTGTGTTGTACCCTGAAGACAACATCTTACAGACCAGGTTGGCAGTCCGGTGAGGGACGAGTGAGCCGCTTACCAGTGTGGTTCAGTGCTAGAGTTGGGACGACGGAGCCTACACCAGGGACGATGGCATCTGTTGCAGGGTTCAGTTTGGTCATCAATTGGCCGAGCGAGTTGTTGGAAGGCAATGCCCATGCGGAGGATACTCCGGTCTTTGAGGAGGTGGAGGACATGCCTAGCATGTCTACGTTAGTACCATCTGCCTTGGATGTTCCACTCTGGAGTTCGAGTGGAGAGTTGCAGCAGTATGCTGATCAGTTGGTGCAGCAGGCTTGGAGTGAAGTCTTTGTACCACCAGTAGAGGAACAAAGGGTTGTTCCTGCTACTGGCCCTGTGACCTTATCATCGTTGGATACGACTCTCATTGTGTGGCAGTATCCAGAGGAGGGTGTATGTGTGCTGGAGCTGTTTGGAGAGATCAACACAGGTTTGGCTGCGGTATTGCAAGCAGGTATACAAGTACAGCAATACTTGTATGTGGAGAGAGATGAGATTGCGAGGCGCATCTCATTGCGACATGTGACACGTTTGGTGCAGAGATATCCTGAGTTGTTGCCCATATCAGCTGTTAGAGGATACCAGCAAGCATTACCGTCAGATATTTCGCTGCTGGGGGCGTAAAATCTTACGTTTGTTGACACCATTCACTTGGTGATAGCCGGATGACCATGTCAAGGTCACACACGTGCTGGGAGATATCAGGGTTTACATGACCCGCGATCTAAGATGTTCTGGGAGATGTTACGGATCTTACGACATCTCCAGATGCATCAGGTGGATTCTCCAGCGTACATCTTGGAGAACGTTCCTTTGTTGGGTGATGCTCGTACACAGATGATGGCGAGTGTGCACCAAGTGCGGTCTTGGATTGGACCAGCAGTGTTGTTGGATGCAGCGAGAGTAGGATCTCGTGCACATCGTCACGGTTGTGGTGGACAAACTTGTTACCGAGAGAGGTGCTTAAACGAACACACGATGGAGTGAGACGATCAGCGCATCTCACGGTTGATAGCATCTTGGATGCAGGACGACGATCTCAAGTAGTGAGAGTCTTCGATAGGTCACCCATGACAGTGGTGAACCTAGTGGGACGGCCCATGGTAGCATTACCTACTTTGGTAACCTTTCCAGCGTCACATGCTTACAGAGATGGAGGACCTGGGCTTGTGTGGGATGCTCAATTACGGCAGTTGGTGGAGCACAATGCCGATGAGAAAGAGCGAGCGATGGGTTTCATTACGGATATGACGGCAGTAGCTTCGGTGTCGGAGGCTTCACGTCGTCAAGTATTGGATCAAGCAATGGACTTGAATTGCTTGACATGGATTGTTAGTCTTGGATTGGCTGAGCAGCGTCGGATGCGATCGACGGGTGTTACTGCTCGAGCACTCTTGAGCTCTTTGCCTACCGAGTCGGTGGAGGCAAAGGCTGGAGGTGAGGCACGTGGAGTTCATCATCCTTGGACATCATGGGAGAGAGTGTGGAGCTTGTAGCTAGAACTGCAGAAGTTTTACGCACAGTAGCGGTGGAGGTTGTTGGTGGTGAGCAGAAGGACTCTCACGGCACCAGAGGCTGCAAGATAGCAGTCAACGACTTCGTCTTCTACCTCTAGCATGGTGACAGAGGATACTTGGGAGCCGGAGATTGGACCCAAGCTTATAGGAGAGGAGAGACGAAGAGTCCAAAGATTCCTGAAGAGCTACAGGAATTGTTTTGCCTTCAGTATGAAGGATTTGGGTACCTTGAAGGGATCTGGTATACGGATCGACTTGGCTAATGACACGTCAATCTTTCGACGTCCTTACAGGTACAGTGACATGGAGGGAGCCTTGATCCAGAGTCGGACTCAAGACTTGTTGGAGGCTGGGTTGGTGGAGATGTCGCATGGAGAGTATGCCTCTGCCACAGTTATGCCAACCAAGAAGGATATGTATGGCAACTACACGGATAGACGGATGTGTGGGACTACCGTCTTATCAATCGGCATACGAAGTCTTATAAGTATGCCATGTCGACACCTGAGGAGATCTTTGATGCAGTGGGGCATGTGAAGGTCTTCAGTACTTTGGATCTTCGAGCAGGGTATCATCAATTGTCAGTGAGAGAAGAAGATAAGTCCAAGACAGCATAAGGATTGTTTGTATCAGTGGCGGTTCTTATCATTTGGGTTGAAGAATGCCCCTGTTGAGTTCCAAAAGGTGATGGACAGAATCATAGCAGGATTGGATTTTGTCAGATGTTATATTGACGACATCTTAGTCTATAGTGCTACAGTGGAGGAGCAAGAGAGACACTTACGGGATGTGTTTGAGCGGTTGAGAGCTCATGGGTTGAAGTTACACTTTGGGAAGTGTAAGTTCTTCCAGGAGTTGGTAGAGTATCTGGGTCACACCATCTATCTAGGTGGATTGGGTGTTCAACAGACGAAGGTTGAGGCTATTGCACGTATCCCACGTCCCACAGATGTGAGTCGAGTTCGAGCATTTGTTGGTTTGGCGAACTTTTATCGTCGATACGTGAAGAGATTTATTGCAATTGTGAAGCCGTTGACCAAGCTGATGAAGGTGGACCAGGAATGGCAGTAGGAAGATGAGCATGAGCGAGCTTTCATAGAGCTCAAGGATAGGTTGACATCTGCTCCCATCTTGAGGAGACCCGTTAGGGAGCGTCCTTTCCAACTGCATACCGATTGGAGTATGTTGGGACTTGGAGCAGTGCTGACTCAGCATGATGATGAGAAAAAGGAGTTCGTGATGGCATATGCCAGTCGCTCCAACAATTCAGCGGAGGTGAGATATAGTTCGTATGAGAGAGAATGTTTGGTGACAGTGTGGGCTGTTGCACACTTTCGATGTTATCTGTTTGAGAACCCCTTTACTCTCATCACTGATCACCAGCCGCTCAAGTGGTTGATGGAGTCCGATAAGCTTACAGGGAAGCTTGCACGATGGGCTCTGATCTTACAGGAGTATGACTTCCAGGTAGTACATAGACCTGGAGTTGCAAATCTAGATGCCGATGGGTTGAGTCGAAATTCATGCACCGGGGCTCGATGGCATGACGAGGTTGATGAGGAGATAGTGCCAGGGTGACATGCATCTGCCTTTCTTTGTGTGTTGGTCATGAACTCTAGTATGGAGGGCCAAGTCGTATCTTTCTCTGGTCAGAGAGTAGATGATGAGTCTCCAGATCTGGAACAGCATCTCCACCATCAGGTGGAGATGGTGTTCCAGATCAGCGAGATATCCATGATGATGTGATCGTGATGGAGTATCTGCGTACTGGTGTGGTAGTAGGCACAGTAAGTGCCAAGGAGCGAGATCGTGTTCTTCTACGAGCAAAGAGATTTCGACGAAAAGGACGACATGTACTTCGAGTGTGGGGTGATGGGAGGGTACGGATAGTGTCACACCCATCCCGTAGGGCATAGTTAGTACGACATGTCCATGAGGAGTTGGACATTTTGGAGTGAAGCGTACACATAGCTTACTCCAAGGACAGTATTGGTGGCGTGGTATGCACATCGATGTGCAACAGTTTGTCGCACGATGTGTGGTTTGTGATCGAGTACGAGCATCGTTTAATGCTCATACTCCACAGTTACACCCCTTATCGATTATGGGGTTGGGTTACCGTTGGAGTTTGGATTTTACGGGATCCTTACCGTTGACCGTACGTCACCACTGGTATGTGTTGGTGATGGTGGAGCACTTCTCCAAGTGGATTGAGTTGGTGGCATTAATAGACAAGGCAAGTGAAGGGACGGCGTACGCGTTCTTAGATCGGGTATTGAGTCGTTTTGGAGTTTGGCGGAGAGGGTAGTTCGATGAAGAGAGGATTGCGCAAGATGGCTTGCAGAAGGACCACTTGGGAGACTGTGATGTGCAGTTACCATGGTTGACTATGGGTTACCGTTTCAGCCGACAAGCGTCTTTGGCTTCCTTCTCACCGTATTTTCTATTGTATGGCCGAGATCCAGTTTTACTTTCGGTCATTCGTCGTGATTCTGCTGAGGTGCTGGACCCTTGATGACCCGGATATGTGGGTGAGAGCATGTTCTCAACGAGTAGAGACATTTCGGAGAGTTATGTCTATGACTTTTGAGAACCTAGCGATTGCCCAGCATAGAGACACGTTGCGATATGCGACTATCCGAGGAGGAGGTTATCGGCCGTCGATTCACAGGTTTCATCCTGACGATTATATCTATCTACAGCAGACTGCACCGACGACGTTGGACGTGACCGCAGGACGCACTATTTTACGAGTGCGTGAGGTGTTACCTTCTGGAGTACTCATGTTAGAGGGCCGTGATGGTGTTGTGTGGAAGGACCATGTGCGTAATTGCGCGCCATGTCATCTTCCCAACATTGACCCAAGCTTAGCAGTTGTACGCGCGGGCTTGAGGTGTATGTTGTGTGGGTCTGCTGGTGGAGCAGTCCGTATGTTGGTGTGTGATGGTTGTTCGAGAGGTTGGCACATGTCATGTTTGACTCCACCTCTCAGTGTCGTTCCTACTGGACGGTGGGTTTGTCCTCGATGTATATAGCAGGGATAGTCGATTAGATCTTTGAATGGTATGGATTGCAGACAGGTGACTAACGATGGGGTGATGTAGCACCCGGCCTCCTGATCCTTGCACCCATGAAGGTGTATATCACGTAGTTGGGATATAGAACTATCTGGAGTTAGAGAGACCTAACCGCCAATTAGAGGGGCGATTGTCATACACATACACTTGTGTATGTGTATGACATCGTCCATGTGTTATGTGTATGTGTGGTGTACCTCTGACAGCAATGTATGTTGTGTAGCGATGTGTATGCGCACGACAGCTGTCACGTCAGTTTGACATCTCGGCTAGGTTGACCGAGTGCGAAGTGACGCATCTCGATAAGGCCGTTAGTGCCGTTAGGGCGAGTTGGTGGGAGAGCCCACTAGAGGTATACTTCGCAGATAGGGCTTGGAGGCCTTAGTTCTTCGAGTTGAGTCTTCAAGCTCTCCAGGCTATGGTGGATAGTCTAGTTGAGTGTAACTCGAATTCTCTTCGTGTTTAGAGTGGGTTTGGCTTGACCGTTTGTGAGTAATCTTTGTTGTAGTGTTGGAGATGGTAATTTCTCAATGCAGATTATTGTGGTACACTTGTGTATGTGTATGACATCGTCCATGTGTTATGTGTATGTGTGGTGTATCTCTGACAGTGATGTATGTTGTGTAGCGATGTGTATGCGCACGACAACTTAATCCACATGAAGAAGTGCTCCATCATCACCAACACATACCGATTGTGTCGTACTGTCAACGATAAAGATCTAAAAAAGTCCAAAATCCAAGGGTAACCTAACCCATAATCGATAAGGGGTGTAACTGTAGAGTAGGAGCACTGAATGATGCTCATACTCGATCACATATCACACATTGTGCTACAAATTGTTGCAAGCCGGTGTGCATATCATTATTGTTCTTGGAGTATGCTGTCATGATGCGAGTCTTTTGTGTGGAGGACGGATCTCGTGACTGTGATTGTGAGATCGATCAAAAGAAAAACAGACTGTTGTCAACAATCAGAACTCACGATCTCTTGCATCCACCAAATAAAATAAGACACCCAATCTGTACAAATAAGCTTTCCCAAGACCCAAGAACTTTATTCACGTCTCAAATTTTAACATCAAGGTCATCAACGATCAAAATCTTCCTCTCCGTCTCTTGCGCTAGTCTCCTTCTTCCTCAGTCTAGTTCACTGTAATGTCCTTGAACTGCCGCCGCATTTATCTAGAACTCAAACCCCCTGCTAAGCAATCCCTTAGCTAAGCATGGGTCTTTATGTCCTTATACGCACACTCACTTATCAAGTAGCCTTCTTGCTAAGCAACCCCCTAGCCAAACTAGTCCCTTGTTAAATAAAATTTTCTCAACCCTCGATGTCGTCTTGATGCAACTTATATTAATAATTAAGCCACGATTTTACAGCCTCGGCCACAGCTACAAGACCACCCCATAAGGTTTACAACCCTCCCATAGTTGTATCAGGTATCTTCCAACTCATAATCTCCGTTGCATGTGGAGGCTTAGGTCAAAGAGCTCACGTTTAAGGTGGATACCAGTCTCTTGTCCTTAGATGTGTAAGACGTAGTCACACACCCAATCATAGACTCTCATCCAAGAGGTCAACACGTTGAGATAGGACACATGAGCCAAGAGGATTTGATCCAAGGACCTCTTCTTCCTATGTGGGCGTCCCTTTCACTGAGGTGGCTCCTGTTTCTGTTTAATACAATAAAGAAACTTATACACATACTTATAAAACTCGCTTTTATCTCCTTTGTTAGCTTTTCAGGTGCTACGTCCACTATACATCTCTGTTTCTAATGACAAAAGAATCAAAATTATACTACTCAAGAACACCCACACAACGGTATCATCAAATAATGAATCCGAGTCACCAGCGGAAAATGACAAATTTTTCTCTTTTGTCACTTTCTTAATCTAGAAGCGATGCAAACATCTACATATATCCTTCTTTCGCATAAATGAAAACATGTGCTTGCTCTAATCAAGAAGAGCTTCCATCTGGTACCTTCGTGGCTTCTTAGTTGTTCTTTGGAATATAACCTAGGGGGTAGCTTGTCTAACTAGGCCCTAGCTTAGCACCTACCCAGCTTAACAAGCTCTTGGCAGCTTCTTTTACAACTATGTATCGAGGGGAAGAAACTCCTTTTTGCTATCAAATTTCAATGTACAGACCCTCAAGCAACAAGATAATGCTATATGTGCACTTCACTCCAAAATGACCCAACTCTTCGTGGGCATGTCAAACTAGTTGTGCTCTCTACGACGAATGTGGTACAACACACATCCTATCATTCGTCTACACTTGAAGAATATGTTTCCTTTCACACCAAAACCTCTTGACTCGCTGAAGAACACGATCTCTCTCCTTGACACTTACTGTGTCCACCACGACGTCAATACGTAGATATTCCATAACCATCACATCATCATGAATATGTCACGGCTCCGTCAAAACATTGTTATCTTTCAAATCTAGAACTCGTCATCTACCTCCTGACTCATGAGAGCTGTCACATGATCCTCCAGAACCAACATACACAACAAGACCAATGTATGTCAACTTGACACCACCACCTCATCTGTCTCATCATGCCAACGAGCTCCTGTTTCATCCTTCTGACTCGTACATGGATTTCTACTAAAACCATCTGCATCTCTTTTCGCCATATCATGTCTATGAACTACTTGGAAGTTGTACTCTTGCAGAATTAGAGCCCACTGTGCAATCTTCCCCGATGGAGGATGTGCAGAGGTCTCAGCAAGAGCCAACGGTGGCTGGAAAGAAGTTTACTACCCAAGAGAAGGAGAAGGGACTGGCCTACAAGTTGATGGCTAATATTGAAACTTCTACTGATCTGAAAAGCATCTTAGAGCAGAGGATACTGGATGCACGAATCGAGTTTTCTCTTCGGAAAGTTCTTGGTATTGCAAAGAGGGAGTTTCACGAACTGATCATCGACATCATCAAGCGCAAGAGACAGGTGATGTCTGAACAAGTAGAAAGTCAAATGATAGATGTGGTAGGAGCTTCTGTAAATGATGTAGAGTTCGGAAAGGTGCATTTTCAGGAAGCTGATGACACGGGATACCAGCAAGAAGCGTTGGTTGCTAGTATCAACACTATTGAGTTCGACGATGAGGAAGCTGGCGAGGAGAGTCCAGCTACTGATAGTGACTTCAGAAGAAGACATTGGGCTCGTGCTACAACTGCGACACGAGTTCGCCTTGGGAGTTTACTTGAACCTGTTGCTGTCTTGGTTGATCACGGATCTGAGATCAACATCATGTCACGGGAGGTGTATGAGAAAGGTCAGTGGTCTATCGAGCTGGACAATGATTGGGTGTTACGTGCTGCAAACAACCAGAAAGGTGAGCTATACGGCGCTTGTCCTAACGTGAAGATAAAGATAGGTGATGTGGATGTAGATCAACACTTCTTTGTGCAATCTTCTGCTTCATATCTTGTGATTCTTGGTCAGCCTTATATCACTACAGTTAGAATGGAGACCAAGGTGATGGATGACGGATCTCATTATGCTAGGATCCGTAGTCCAGATGATAGACGTTTTGTGCAATTTCTGATCATTCGTACGAACCACGAACGAAACTGACAGACTTTGAGAGATTCTCTTATTTGTAGGAGTAAGAGTTTTCTGAAACCACTCTTGTAGAACGGGATAGCAAGAGTGAAGGATGTACTGCTACTATGATCCCGCTTGAGCAGCCTGAGGGATCAAAGGAGGCTGGTGAAGAGGCTGCTCAAGATTCAGAGAATAGCTGTATTGTACATAGTTAGAAATCTGGTTTGATGACTTTCAGTTTTGATGATTGGAGTGAGTTTACGCGGGTAGAAGATTTGACTGAGAAGAGTAGAAGACAGATGGAGAAGTACGTAGCAAATATGTGCTGTACAAGAGTTCTGAAGGAAGACAAGATGATTTCTGATGTTTATGAGGAGTTTGTAGGTGTACAGTCTTTTGCTCGTTGGCTGGATGATGTAGATAGGTTGATGGAGCAGATGGGAGGTAGGGTGGTGATCCTCATCCAATCTCGTGAAGTCTATGAGGAGATTGTCTCGTACTTGCGGTATTGTCCTCATCCGAGACTGGAGAATGGATGGAAGGATGCAGTCTGTTGGTGTGGTTCTCATCAGGAAGCGGAAGTACACGCCAAGTATAAAGCTGTAACGAGGAAGGTGAAGCTTATGGCGACCCAATTACATGTTGATTCTCAGCAACAGATGGAGTTAGCGGCTGCTGAGTCTGTGCTTAGAGATCCTACACAGGTAGGACACAAGTTTACTCAAGAGACGCTCGAGCAACTTCAGATAGGAGGAGGTGGCTTCTTGGTTGAAGTGCAAAGACGAGCTTTCAAGAAGATGATAATTAGTCATGGTAAGGCATTTTCTTTCTCAGCTGAGGAGATTGGTTGTATGGATCCTAGTGTGATAGCTCCAATGGTTATCTTCACTATTCCTCATGTACCTTGAGACTTGAAGCTGATTCCAGTCCCTCGTGTCTTACTACCGAATGTCACTGAGTTGTTGAAGGAGAAGATACGAATGGGTATTCTTGAACCATCTATGGCTCCGTACTCTAGCCGATGGTTCACAGTACCTAAGAAGACAGGAGCTCTATGCTTCATCCAAGACTTACAGCCTGCCAATAACATCACGATTCGAAACGTCGTGACATGACCTATGGTTGATGAAGTAGCTGAGGTGTTTGCCAGAAGGTCAATCTATTCTATTGGAGATATGTTTTCAGGTTATGATCAGTTTCAGCTTGCTTTGGAGAGTAGAGACTTGACTACCATGCGTACACCTTTGGGTTTGATGCAGATGTGTACTCTTCCTCAGGGTGCGACAAACTCAGTAGCACATATGTAGAATGTGATGCATAAGGTGTTATGAGAGTTTGTACCTGAGGTCACTATCCCGTTTCGGGATGATATTCTCATGAAAGGTTGTCCAGTGGAGGACAAGGACGAAGCCGTGACTTCTGATGGTTGCAGAAAGTTTGTTGCAGATGTGGTGCCCATAAATTACAGGATTCACGAATTTTTAAAATTTTTATGATTAATAACTTGTTTGTATAACTGAAGAAGCGTTGTTACTTAAGGTTACGTCTTCCTTAGCAAGAAGATGATCTTACGAGCTGTTTGTAATAATAAGTTGACTTCTTCGGAAGACGACCATCTTCGGAAGAGCGTCTTCTCAGTTGCGTCTTCGGAAGACGGAAGACGGCGGAAGACATCCATCTTCCGGAAGACAGCGACCGCGAAAGCCTAACCACGGCTTTTTCAGTAAAGAAGTAGTTGTACCTACTGGGTTGCACCGAACAGGTAGGTAGGTTAGGTAGGTCATCTAGGGTCGAAACCCCTAATCTGCGGGGAAGATGCGCAAGAAGCGCATTAGCGCATTCTAACTTCTCGCAGCATAGCGCGCTTGAGAAGATCGATTCGCGAGAGTGAGCTTCGAGAGAAGAAATCAAGAGAGGAAAGCAAGCGAGGTGAGGACCAGTTGGCAGCTAGACGAAGGGTGAGACCGAATTGTTGAAGCGCGGAAGGCAGGGAGCAAAGGTGTTTCTGTGAGCTCCCGGGAAGCTGACATTGGAGAATAGCTGAGTAGAATCGAAGGTGAAATTGAGGCGTGGCCGGGAATTGAACAAGCGGAAGCAGCCGTGTGAAGTCGCATTGGAGCTAGGACCAGAGCCAGAAGCGCACAGGAGGTCGAAGGCAACTCGGGAAGCAGAAGAAGACTGTAGAGGTTCTTCTCACGTTCTTTCCCCTTCCCACTTCTTCTCGCCTTTGTCTGGTATTCCCCGCGCTTCCCTGGTTGTTTGCAGGCAGCCTGATCGATTACCCCCACCCCCACCTTTCCTATTGAGACATTGGGTGCGGAAGCGCTGCCCAATTTCTGTCAAGCATCTTCTCACTTCTTCCTCAGCTCAATTCGAGCTTCCCTACACCTCGTCCTCAAATTGACGATCTCAGCTATCAATTTCCCTATCCTACTACCCCTCTACACCCGAAACCTCGAACAGAAGACTCTTCGAAAGATGGGAACATCTTCGGAAGACGCTTCTTAAACTTGACTGTCTTCGGAAGACTGTCTTCGGAAGTCGACTAGAACCAATTCGTATCAAGAGTGGATTTGTGTTGCTTTTGTGTTAAGAGAGGCTTGGTACGAATCCCGAGTGGTGTGGTGAATTGTTTTGTTATTTCGAGAAGTTGGAAGTCGGGAACTAGGCCTGTGCCTCCCGGTCTTCCAAGCTTCTCAACTCCACATCTTCCTAGAGAGACTAAAAGACTGAAAGGCTGGCAAAATGAGCGAGAAGACGTGAGGGTCCATTTCGGGTCTCTTCTGTCCGACCCATAGCAGCCATTCCTTCTTCTTCCTAAACTTATGGGATTGGAACCTCGCCGATCAAGGACTTCTGGAGGAGGTGTGGGCAGCGTTATCACCCCGCAACCGTGTACCTGCGAAGGCAGGAGTAGCTCGAGAAAGACCATCTTCCTGGACTGAAGATTGGTGGCGCAGGGTTTTCCACAGGCCAGACTCTGAGGACCGAGGGTATTGGTTTGAGAAGAAGGTTTTGCCCAGGGTCGTGAGTACGTGGCATGTACCTGGGAGCACCACCTGTCTTTTCGTGGAAGACAGGCAGGGTAGGAATGGGTGGAAGATCGAATCTTACCGGGAGCCGAAGAAGCGACTTCTGGCGAAGCTGTTTCTGCATCTCTTCCCCAAGGGGAAGGCGCAGAAGATGAGGTACCTAAGAGATCAGGACGTAGACTTCCTGGAAGCAGTGTGGGATAAACGAATACCTCATCTACTGGGGCGCATACATCCACAACTATGTACAGACGGAGCTAGCGTACTTGGGTACTTGGGAGGACACTTGACACCTTTCCTCTGCTACTTGTACGTAGCCATGGGGGACCTTAGGAGAGATCAGTTGGCAGAGTATGAGTCAACAGGGCAACAGGAGGAGAAGGAAGAGACCTCGGAAGACGATGATCGAGCCGCAGCCGCAACTCCCCCTCCCACTCTGATGCCACAGTTGAGGCCCGGCTCTCACCAGAAGACGCTTCTGGTGATGGAAGACGAGTCTAGTGGGTCGGAAGACGCCACGCCACCGCGGAAGATGGGTCCTAGAAGTGTACCTAAGACACCCATCTCCCTCATTCATTCAGGATCGGAGTCAGACTTGGAGGAAGAACTGCTGAGTATCCGATCGGAGCAGAAGACCGCTTCTGCAACACCTGGGAGTCTTCCGAAGACTCCAGAAGACGAAGGATGGATGGGCGCTCCTGCTGCGATGCGAGGAAGCGCAACGAAGAGAGCCGCTCCTGCCATGAGGAGTCTTCCACCCCAGAAGATGAGAAGAGTAGCTTCTTCTCGTGCGCAGAAGATGAAGGCCATCGTGGTAGAAGAGGCATCCTTGCATCTGGAAGACAAGGTCGATATCTCAGAGCGAGTGGTGGAGATGAACCTGTCTTCCGCAGGAAGAAGGCTGGAAGAGTTCAGCGCCTTCTTCCACAAGGAGATCCAACCAGCGATGGAGTTGCTGGAGAAGAGAGCGAAGGCTCAAGAGAGACCCTTGCAACCTGGATTTGGCCTGCGCACCTTGCTGCGACAGAGAGAAGACCAGAAGAAGACGGAGTCGCTGGAAGCTAATCTTCGCACCACGGAGAAACTCGCAGCCAGATACAAGACGGAAGCAGCCGCTTCTGCCAAGGAGCTGGTGCAGCTTCGGAAGAGCAACCAGGAGTTGCAGGCGCGTGTGCAGTAGCGCGATCCAGAAATCCTCCGAGTGCGGGAGAAGATCACCACCTTCGCAAAGGAGCAGACCACTTGGAAGACGCAGCGAGAAGTCGCAGAAGCGCGAGTTGCAGTTGAGAAGACGCAGCGAGAAGCAGCGGAGGCTCGGGCGCAGGAGATGCTAGCACAGTCGATGGAAGCACTTCGGAAGAAGTTCAACTTCACCGCGGGTAGGAAGTTACTTACCTTAGCTAGAGGATGGGACAGCGAGTCCAAAGCAATGTTGGTGGAATGCCGGGAGAGCATG
Organism: Asterella californica; assembly: GCA_036924285.1. NCBI lineage: Eukaryota > Viridiplantae > Streptophyta > Marchantiopsida > Marchantiales > Aytoniaceae > Asterella > Asterella californica. The sequence continues at coordinate 20,420,001 of JAYKYS010000002.1, read as the reverse complement.
TTCAGGTACTTAGATCGGCAGATAGAGGGAGTGAAGACACTTTATGATCTTCCCTCTCTTCCGACACCTGCAACCGCATCTTCCCACGCTCCAGCACCATCGACTGGATCTGGAATGCAGAAGGAGGAGTTCGATCTCGCTGTGCACTTGGTGGTGATAGCGTTGGAAGCCGAGAAGACTCCGGAAGACGCCCCGGAAGACAGGAAGACGAACCGTCTTCCCAGGTATTTTGCGTGGAGGAAGCGACTTCCCCGGATCCCTATGAGGTCGCCATGGTCCCTAGTACCGCACCCGTGCCTCAGAAGATCGAAGACGCACCACTCGACTCTCATTCCCAGAAGACGATTCCGTCTTCCGAAGCAGAAGCCGAAGCCGAGGAAGACGCAGCTGCAGAAACAACAAGGCCAGCGAAGAGCGAGGAGAGGGAAGCTACCTCAATGACACCCGAGGTAAGTGCAAGGCTTCCCAGCCCATCAGAAGCCGAGATAGTAGCTCCGATAGGAGCAGATCAGGTAGAGATTGCCACGGAGCAATCAGAGTAGACAGCAACCGAAGTGACACTTCCAGATTTAGTAGGACCAAAATATGCTATCTTAAGGGTGGCAGTTTTCAGTGTAAAAATAGTTAGGACACCATGTGGCAGCATAGATAGCATAGGAGCAACAAGGTGGATGGCTAATTAGGAAGGGGAACCGCCTGCATGTGGGGTGACAACCTCCTGTCAGCGCCTCTCTCTCCCTGTTGGTCATCTCCCCTGGTTCTCATGGCAGCGACATGAGTAGGATCGAAGAGTAGGAGATGGAGTTCTGTAGCTACTGCACACACACATCGACTCTATGGTGCAGGCAGACGAGACACATTAGAGCAGAGACACATGATAGATAGTGCTTCGCACACTACACCCGTTGTTGGAAACATACGAATAGTCTTGGAATACACATGAGGGATCTGCATGCTCGTACCAGCAGTGGTTCGAAGATGTAGATAAAGGTAGTGGACAGTCTAAGAACATGGAACGGCATCCTCGTGCAGTCCTGTTGACTAGACTGGTGTGTCAAGGAGTAGACGCAAGAAGTAGAGGGAGTGAGCTTCCCAATGCCATTGTGACTTCTTCTCGGGGAATGGATTGTGGATTTGAGTGCAGAAGCTTTGTTCATGTCTTCTGGGTGGTGGGTTTCTTTGAATTCACTCCCAATTGTGCATGGGAAGTGTTCTTCTTGAGTGGCGGTGACTGTCAGCAGTTGTGGAAGTGTAGCTTGGCTCGTTCAGTAGAGCACTTGGGATCTACGTACGGATGGTCTTATGGATAAGGGATCCCAGAAGACAGAGTAGTCAGAGCAGCGAAGTGAAGAAGAAAGAAGCCTTCTTCCCACAGCAGAAGACGACATCCTCGAGTAGAAGACGATGCAACAGTGCTCACGTTTGTTGTCTTCCTCCTCAAACTATTACAAGCAGGGATGGCTTGTTAGTCAGGATCCGGACTAGAAGCCTGTCGGAATCTTAATTCCTTCTTTTTATCTTGTTTTCTCTTGTTTGGATTTTCTCTTCTTCCCCATCTTCTCTCATTTTCCCCATCTTCCTACCTTCTTCTAGTGAGTTTCCGAATCTTCTATTGAGCTTCCGTTGTCGTAGGGCATGAAATATGGTCTGGGAATACACGGGGTATCTGGCTGTAGAGAGATACAACTGGATCTACGACCTAACCGATGAAAACTTATGCTCTCACTATCTAATCTATCAGTCTTTTTTGTAGGTTACTAACGATCTAACTTGATCCAAGTGCAACACATGTGCATCGCACACATGACTCGGAGCTCGATTCCACTCTAGATAAAGGCAAGGATCATACACGGTACGTGTCTACTTTAGATCCCAAGCACTTTTCATACAATCTCTCATCAACATCCGCTTCACTACTTCTTCTTGACAAACTACCTAAATTGTAGACTCCGACCTTCTATTGTTCGCTGATACGAGTTTGTTTAGGAAGATGTCCACAGCAAGGACCGCCTACTACACAAGCTTCCCAACGATACAAGACATATCGACAGCAAACAGCTAGAAACTCGGGGCGTGACACCGAGGATAACGGTATCTCAGCTTCAGCAAGACGTGGCACCTCCACTGAGCGTGATCGCCGCACCAATCTCACAATACAGCCTCCTTGTCATCCACACAACACCTCCAAGAAGCACACCTCCCATCTTCAAGTCGTTTTTTTTTTCAACTCCAACCAAGAGATTTAAGCGAAATCTCTCTACGTCTTTCTCGCCTCGCTGCAAACTGAACTTTGACAATCTCGTGCCTTCACCTTGATTATCCAATCAGGCTCAAACTCCACAGGACATCCCCTCTGATCCTTCTCTACTACTGTATGAAATTTCAGTCTCAGATCTGAACCCAAATGTCCGCGATGAATCAAGCCACCCGCCTGTGCTAACTTATGAGCTTTACATATCTTGATGACCAAAATCCTAGATCTCCACACATTCTCTTACCCAATTGAACTGAAATTTCACATGTGACTAGCTGATAGGGCACACTCTCATCCTGGAAAGTTTCACTCAGAGATCCAATCCCATGTGCACGGAGCAACTCAAGCTTTGAATCCAAAGAAAGCGGTTTTACTCACACCTCTCAACTGTAACAGCCAACTTCAATCGATCATTTCAGGAGCAAATCCAACTCAAATGTAGGATTGTTTTACATCAATACAACCATCACGGAGTGAACTACTCGATCCACTTGACAGCTTCTAAAGATCACCTCTCAAACTCTCGGATCACTCCAAAATGTGGCTCGGGGTACCGATTTGACCCCCTGACTTTCAACGTCCATCACTCTCTCCTCAGAACTCGAAATCGCCTGATCTTCGTCTCCAGAGTGTAGCCCGTCTCGAGAGCTTTCCAACAAGACCACTCACTCCTCAAATGACCCCCGGAAAGACCTCCAAAACCCTAAAGCCGTCTGCAGATCTGGAATGGAGTTGATTGATCGAAAATAGACCAATAAGAAAACAGATCTGGAAACCTCTTTTGTCCTCTACTTGGTACGTAGAACAACTATAACCTTAATACCCTCTCATGCCGTCAAGGCATCGGCCCCAACCTTAGATTAATTACACTCGTCAAACTATAGAGATCATATTTAACACTTAAGATTCAGTACAAGGTCAAGATGACGACCTGGAACCGATTTACGATAAAAGATATTCCAAAAGGAAATGGAGAAGCCATCATTTGATTACAGTACTCCTCGCCAAAGTTCCTTGCGATCCACGCACGATGATTGATCTTCCGCCGACAGTGACATCGAACATCCACCCAGACGTTGAAAGGGATGTTGGCTGGATAATTCAAGTCCATTGGCCCTCGTCAAAGTAAGATGTACACTGTCAAGTCCCAGTCCTCTCCATACGTGACGATTGGTAAGATCACCGGAGTAGGCGAGTCCATCATCCTCCCCATGAACTCTTCTCCAAAGTAGGCGACGAACCACTATCGAAAGTGATCGCGGTGGATCAAGTGAAGCTTGATATGAAACGGATTCGGAAATGGCAGATTTGGAACTCGATTCAGTCCTCCATCCATAAATACAACTCCTGCCGCTCCTTCTTATCACGTAAGACACTAGGACACACTCATGAAAACTACCCCCCAAGAAGAATGCCTCACAAACCCCCAACCCACTATCTTATACCTATGTTTGACAACAAGAGCCATTCACGCGAATGTTCACGGATCATTGAGTCGGCACATCTTATTATCGTGCGATCTCACATCCAGATCTCTGTGAACGTGACACCTAATACCCTCTCATGCGAACTACACAAAAGGTTCATCGAACACAAAAGAAAACACAACACCCGTTCTACACTGAATTCACATGTGGGACGTCTCACAACACGACATCCACCTCCTCTAAACCTGCGCATCCTCCGGCATGCGCCACAAACACTTACAAGTTGTGGACGGCATCACACAACATCTTTGTCGTCTTGAATGATGTCATCGTTATCAGCATCCTCAAGAACCAAATCATCCTCGTCATCGTCCAAGAGATCAAACTCCGCTCCGACTTCTTCCACGCTTATCTCTTCATCTCGCTTCTTGAAGAGTTTCACACGCTTTCCTGCAATGGGAACTTTGAGCTTTGATCCATCAAGCTCCCGAAGTGAATATGTAGCATTGTCATGTACAACAAGAACCACATATGGTCCAAACCACCGCTTAGAGAATTTTCTAAGAGCACTGTGTTGGTTGTCCAAGCTACAATCATACACCAACACCCAATCGTCTTCCTTAATCTCCTTCGGCCGCAACCGGTGACGCTCATCAAACCTGCCCTTGTTCTTCAACCGAGCCTTTCTCAACCTATCAACTGCAACCTCTATGTCCTCGGGTCTTCTTTCCAGTTGACGAATCCGGAGCGCAAGAAGATCCTCCTTAGACATATTATCCTCCCAAGGTAGAACGCTCCAAGTAGGAATGTGCTCTTCGATGGACATGATAGGTTTTTGCCCTTGCATTAGCTCCGTTGGCATGTACCCAGTCACTGAACTATGTGTGCAGCGATCAGCCCATAAAGCAAAAGGTAAGAACCTTGGCCACTCCTTCACCCTTCCTTTACAAGCTTTCACAATGGCTTTAACAATAGGAGGATGACCTCGCTCACTCTTAGCATTTCCTTCTGGATTGTAGGCCGTAGTAAGAGCTAGTTTCACCCCGCATCTCTCAAAGAACTGCTTAGCTTCGAGAGTATTCAGCTCTCCACGATCTGCTGTAATCTTCCCAACACACCCGTACCTATAGATCACGTCCTCCAACAAGAATCTGCAAACTCCTTCAGTGGACTTTGTACGCAAAGCCCGTCCTTCTACTTGGTTGGACAGATCCTCTCGTGCAAGAGCCAAATATCGCATTTGCCATATCCCTACTGGCATGATAACCAGATCTACCACCCATTTATAATGGATTGCAAGCGGATACGTAGGATGCAAACCGTCTCGATGTCTGATCTCTGAGTACATCTGACAAGTCTGACACGATTCTACGAACCTTACAACATCTCTATACATGTTACGCCACCAGTACCTCTCCTTGAGCTTTGTGAAGGTTGCGTAAATACCTCGATGTCCAGCCCATAAACTGTCATGGAACTCTCGAATAAGTTGCGTCTGCATCTCTTTCTTACACACAACTCTTTGTGGTGGATCAACATCTCGCTTAGATCGCTTCCACAGGTAACCACCTTGTAGTAGGTAGTTGTAAGCCTTCCTCCTGATCTGTTTGAAATGTGTATCACTCCATTCATGGTGCTTCAGCAACGTGCTAAGATAACGCCAAATATGTATCTATTCACCCTCGTACAACTCCTCTTCGAATGGTTTTGGATACACTATTTCTCCCTTTTGCGCTCTAGAAAAGACGGTAGTGCCAACATCCTCTGTGTCCTCGATCATATCTTCCTCTCCTTCATACCTTGCTCGAGACAACATATCTGCTACTGGATTATCCTTACCAGCTATGTGCTTGAATTCATGATTCAATGATTTGATGTACGCTATCCACCTTAGCATAGCAATATCATGAGTGTTACAATTCGTAATCATTCCCAACAATGGCAAACAATCAGTCTCCACAACCACCGATGCCCCAATCAGGTAATCTTTCTCAGCCTTCATAGCTGTAACCACCCCCCATAGTTCTCGCTTCACCTGCGGGTACTTCCTTTGTCGCTCACTCAACACCTTTGCGCCAAACCGCACAGCAAACCTGTTCCCTTCTTCATCATCTTGCCCCACAGTCCATCCAATTGCTATAGGGCTACTATCAACAGTCAGAACTACAGGTTTACCCCCTTCATAGATGACTCTACGAAGTACAAGCGAGGAAGACAACAGTTCTTTTAGTCTTCGAACTGCCTCTGAGTGCTTCTCGTCCCACTTAAACTTCTTGTCTTTCCGAAGCAAGCCGTATAAAGGACAGCAACATGTGCAAAGTGAGGAATCCAAACATGATATAATACACAAGCCCTTAAGAACCTCCGTACTTCAGTTTGCGAACTACATGTATCCTTCATCCGTTGGATGGCATCTACCTTACTTGGATCAGGCCTACGACCAAACCATCCACACAAATGTCCTACAATCACAACCTCTCGCACTCCAAACGAGGACTTAGCTCCTGATAACGTCAAGTGGACTTCCTCAAGACGTGACAATATCTTATCAACATCTGCAATGTGATCAGCAACAAACTTACGGCAACCCCTCTGATCCGTCGCTTCATCCTTCTCCTCCTCTAGACAACCTTTGATTGGAATGTCATCCAAAAATGGCATTGTCTTCTCCGGAATAAAATCTCGTAAGACTTTATTCATCCCATTCATCATGTGCGCCACTGAGTTAGTAGCCCCTTGTGGTAATGTGCACATCCTTACCAGTCCCAACGGAGTCCTCATAGTGGTGACATCCCTACTTCTTTCGGCAAGTTGAAATTGATCGTATCCGGAGTAGAGATCTCCCACGGAATAGATCGCTCTTCCAGCAAATGCTTCAGCAAACTCTCCTACAATCGGTCCTATCCTTGTATTCCTGATAGTCACTTGGTTTACTGGCTGCATATCTTGAATGAAGCGTAACGCTCCACTCTTTTTCGGAACTGTAAACCAACGACTGGAATACGGTGCAAATGAAGGTTCGAGAATCTTCATCTGCATCTTCTCCTTCAGAAGCTCCATAAGCTTAGGTAGATGAGCCCTAGGTACAGGGATTGGCCTCAAGTCCCAAGGTGCATGCGGCACTGTAAAGATAATCATTGGAGCTACTACGCTCGGATCCACGCATCCTACTCCGAAGCTTCAAAAGAAAAAGCCTTTCCATGCTTACTCAACATCTCTTTGAACTCTCGCTCTTCAATAGGAAAGAGAAAATCTGCGGATCCTACCTTCAACTCCTTGAGTGTAGCCGCAGTAAACTTGTGACCCACTTGGCGAGGATCCCTTAAGCTCTTCTCCTTCGAAGCTTGCTGAACTTGGTTGTTGGAGTCACCGGGTAAAGGTTGAGCTACAGGCTTAACCTTTCTATCCACCGTTTTGTACTTGGTTTCAACCCTGACTTGTGGTTTCTAGAATGACTCTATGATCGAGTAGAGCTCTCTAGAGTTTATTTCCACCAGTTGATCTTCACTCCTTTTTTCAATCTTGGTAAGCTCCTCCAAAGGATCCTCTAATCCCATCTCCATGTAAACACCCGCTATTCTATCCTCCTTGTCAAGCATACACACTCTTTTTAGATCTTTCTCAACTCTTTCCACAGCCTTCCGCTCCCACTTCTGTAGATCAACAAGCTGCGTATATAAAGCAAATCCACTCGCAGAAAATCCCACAACTCTTGTACAAAAGGCACTTCCCTTCGCTGGCGAGAGTACCTCCTTCTGTGTATCGGTATCACCATACTCTCGCTCTATGGTGACCCTATGCAAAAATCCTTAAACTCTTCAGTGACTTTAGGAAGAGAACCACTCCGCAAGTTCTCCCGATTGCGCTCATGGTTAGGAGGTACAGTTAGAAACTGCACTGCTCTCTTACCGTCTTGATTTCTGATCCTAGCATATGCAGATCCATCATCCAGCACCTTGGTCTCCATCCTTACAGACGTAATGTATGGCTGTCCAAGAATTACCGGATACGAAGTAGTGTCTTGAACAAAAAAGTTTTGCTCTATGACTACATCCCCAATCTTCACCCTTACATCCGGACAAGCACCATAGAGTTCTTCCCGTGTGTTGTTCGCTGCCCGGATCATCCAACCATGCTCTGTGTCAATGGGCCACTTCTCTCGCTTATAGACATCTTTGGATACGATGTTAATCTCATATCCATGGTCAATGAGAGCAACCACCGGATCTACCAAATCTCCTATCTTCACCAAGGTCTCCGTAGTACCTCTAGCCCAATGTCCCCTAGTATAATAACTGGGAACTCTATCATCTCCCTCATCTTCATTTACAGCAAATCGAACCTTATGATTGGTGCAATATTTAGCTAACTCTTGCTCCTCTTCCTTCGTTATTCTCGTATCTAGAGCGTTAGTCATAGCAGTCTCTCCTGTCAACTGCCTCTTCCTCTTGATGGTGTCAATAATGACATCATGGAACTCCTTCTTTGCTATTCCAAGGATCTCTCGTAAAGTAAACTCAATCTTCGCGTTGAGCACTCTCTCTTCTAACACCCTTTTCAAATCTGTAGCAGCTTCAATATCTGACTGCAGCTTGTAGGTAGCAGGCTTACCTTTCTTACTCCTTTCTAACCTCTCTGTAGTAGATGGTGAAACTTCCTCCATAGTATCTTCTCGCACCGGCGTTGTATCTAGCCGAGGTTTCTCACCTCGTAACTGCCTCTTAGGAGTACTTCTCTCCTCACTAGGACCAGCATCATCCCTCCTACGCTTCTCCTCCATGAGAGCTTCATGTTGACTCTTTGCCAAGTAGGCGTGTACAGACATTGTATCTACTGGATCACTCCATCCAGTAGCACCTCTGATTGTCGTGGCCACCTTGAGTAACTCGTCCCTTGTTGCTTTTCCTTACTCCATTGTGGTCACAGCATGACTCCATATTTCACTCGCCTTTACTTTCTCTTCAGAAGTACTATCTCTATCTTTCACTACCTCAACCCTATAGGTAGCGGCTTTTACTGATACCTCAGCATGTTGTGAAAGATAATCCTCTAAAACTTGCCTCATCCCTCCTCTTCCAAAGTTAGTTTTGAGGATCTCACTTGTCTCCTTCAAGGTAACCTTCCCCTCCTTCCAGTAGATCACTCCTTGCCGTAGGATGTCAGCAAAGTCTCCGCACTCCTTCCGGTGATGTTCAGTGCTATCGCACCACATACATCTCTGCACATACCCTTGCTTTGGAGCGGTTTTGCTCTCAAGTACTCCTCCTTTCTCCTCTAGCCTTGCTAGCTTAATCTGCAAGTCTCTCATCCCTTTTACCAATTCCTCTATTGCATCTTTTTGAGGTGCAACCATAGGGACAGGAACAGCAGGAAATGAAATAGGAGGTACTTGTACCGTAGGTGCTTGTACATTAGGCATTGTTGGCTGCCTACGGGGTAGTACGATTGGCGGTGGTCTCACTTCTTGCCTTACCACCACCTTCCCTCTCCGATACTCCCGCTTCGCAAGTACACCCACTGCTTCAGAAACCTTCCTCCAATCAGCCGTGAGCCCAGTATCTTCCATCCTATCTTCCAGAAGTAGTTCCAACTCCCTCTGTAGCTCATTGTTAGCTGCTTGCAGAAACAGCTCCACTTTGTCGTTCTCCAATGTGAGCTTCTCCATCCGAGACAATTGAAGGAACTGTCTCTCGAACTCCCTAAATAGCTCTGTAGCAACAAGCCCTTTATTGGGTTTGTTTACCCACTCCATGAATGACTTTTTAGTCACTCGATCTGCATCTTCTAGAGAATATTCTTCTTTTAATTGAAAAGTAAACTCTTCCCATGTAGCGCCATGAGAGTGGATGATCTCCTTCACACGCTCTCGTATCTCTGGTACGACAGCAAGCTCAAATGTGTTGACCATCTCTCTCTCTGGCACTTTACTCAACTCCATCTCCCGAGAATAGTACTTAAGGTACTTGGAGATGTTCTTTCCATCAAACTGATCTAACAAACTCACAACAGACTGCAAAGCTCTAGTAGCCATTGCCTCCTTTCGTTCAGCGGCTTGTTGTTGTTGCATGATCAACGCGAATGCCTCAAGCAATCGCATATCAGACCTTTTTAGTGCGTTCATCATCGGGGCCTCTCCGGACGTAGAAGCCTCATCTATGAATTGAGATAGGCTCTCAGCGTCCATGATTGGAAAAAACGTATCTCTCAACCCCATACGTTTCACGTCGAGTTCACCAACTGTCGTAGGGCATGAAATATGGTCTGGGAATACACGGGGTATCTGGCTGTAGAGAGATACAACTGGATCTACGACCTAACCGATGAAAACTTATGCTCTCACTATCTAATCTATCAGTCTTTTTTGTAGGTTACTAACGATCTAACTTGATCCAAGTGCAACACATGTGCATCGCACACATGACTCGGAGCTCGATTCCACTCTAGATAAAGACAAGGATCATACACGGTACGTGTCTACTTTAGATCCCAAGCACTTTTCATACAATCTCTCATCAACATCCGCTTCACTACTTCTTCTTGACAAACTACCTAAATTGTAGACTCCGACCTTCTATTGTTCGCTGATACGAGTTTGTTTAGGAAGATGTCCACAGCAAGGACCGCCTACTACACAAGCTTCCCAACGATACAAGACATATCGACAGCAAACAGCTAGAAACTCGGGGCGTGACACCGAGGATAACGGTATCTCAGCTTCAGCAAGACGTGGCACCTCCACTGAGCGTGATCGCCGCACCAATCTCACAATACAGCCTCCTTGTCATCCACACAACACCTCCAAGAAGCACACCTCCCATCTTCAAGTCGTTTTTTTTTTCAACTCCAACCAAGAGATTTAAGCGAAATCTCTCTACGTCTTTCTCGCCTCGCTGCAAACTGAACTTTGACAATCTCGTGCCTTCACCTTGATTATCCAATCAGGCTCAAACTCCACAGGACATCCCCTCTGATCCTTCTCTACTACTGTATGAAATTTCAGTCTCAGATCTGAACCCAAATGTCCGCGATGAATCAAGCCACCCGCCTGTGCTAACTTATGAGCTTTACATATCTTGATGACCAAAATCCTAGATCTCCACACATTCTCTTACCCAATTGAACTGAAATTTCACATGTGACTAGCTGATAGGGCACACTCTCATCCTGGAAAGTTTCACTCAGAGATCCAATCCCATGTGCACGGAGCAACTCAAGCTTTGAATCCAAAGAAAGCGGTTTTACTCACACCTCTCAACTGTAACAGCCAACTTCAATCGATCATTTCAGGAGCAAATCCAACCCAAATGTAAGATTGTTTTACATCAATACAACCATCACGGAGTGAACTACTTGATCCACTTGACAGCTTCTAAAGATCACCTCTCAAACTCTCGGATCACTCCAAAACGTGGCTCGGGGTACCGATTTGACCCCCTGACTTTCAACGTCCATCACTCTCTCCTCAGAACTCGAAATCGCCTGATCTTCATCTCCAGAGTGTAGCCCGTCTCGAGAGCTTTCCAACAAGACCACTCACTCCTCAAATGACCCCCGGAAAGACCTCCAAAACCCTAAAGCCGTCTGCAGATCTAGAATGGAGTTGATTGATCGAAAATAGACCAATAAGAAAACAGATCTGGAAACCTCTTTTGTCCTCTACTTGGTACCTAGAACAACTATAACCTTAATACCCTCTCACCGGAGTAGACAAGTCCATCATCCTCCCCATGAACTCTTCTCCAAAGTAGGCGACGAACCACTATCGAAAGTGATCGCGGTGGATCAAGTGAAGCTTGATATGAAACGGATTCGGAAATGACAGATTTGGAACTCGATTCAGTCCTCCATCCATAAATACAACTCCTGCCGCTCCTTCTTATCACGTAAGACACTAAGACACACTCATGAAAACTACCCCCCAAGAAGAATGCCTCACAAACCCCCAACCCACTATCTTATACCTATGTTTGACAACAAGAGCCATTCACGCGAACGTTCACGGATCATTGAGTCGGCACATCTTGTTATCGTGCGATCTCACATCCAGATCTCTGTGAACGTGACACCTAATACCCTCTCATGCGAACTACACAAAAGGTTCACCGAACACAAAAGAAAACACAACACCCGTTCTACACTGAATTCACATGTGGGACGTCTCACAACACGACACCGTGAAGGTGAATGTCGTTGTAGTGCTGCAGGAAGACTGTTTCCGTAGGCAGAAGCTTAGGAAGGCTACAGGGGGCATACACCCTGTGATTGATCTAACCCGTTGTAATGTGAGTGTGAGAATAAGGTGTAACAGCCGTGCTAGTCGACTTCTGCGAAGCATGACAGTCTTCTGGAGGTGTGAGAAGACGAGCTGAACCCCCAGAAGACAAGAATCGCTTCGGAAAGACGGTATCGAGAAGACCGGAAGAAGTGACCTGGAAGCAGGAAGATCGTCTTCCCGAGATTCTCTGTGAATAGTTGTGTGATATTTTAGTTAGTAGTTGTTTATTTAGATCCAGAGTATATTTTGACGTACCTGGAAGACGCGTGGTTTTGTGAGAAGACGGGATTCCTAGACAAAACCTGTGTGTTTGTGTGTTTGAACAGATCTTAGAACTTAGAGCAGCGTTACTTGTGCAAATCCTCTGTGGGAATGATATCTTGTATACTAAATGGACAAAAGAAGTAATCCTGCGTCACTACAGCAGACCACATTCGAGATGTGAAAAAGATTCTAATGCGTTTGGAGGAGGTACACCTAACTCTGTCAGGTACCAAATCTCGCTTTGGAATGTCAGAGATTGTGGTGGTGGGTCATCTGTGTGGTGCTTTTGGAAAGCGTCCAAACCTAGAGAAGGTAGATGCTATAGCAAGAATAGCTGACTGTACCAACATCACTGAGGTTCGACGGTTCTTGAGAGCTTGTATGTTCTTTCGTGTGAGTATTCCTCATTATGCATACATTTTCGAGCCTCTGTATGCACTTCTGAGAAAAAGGAGGAGGTTTACTTGGCGGTAAGAACATCATGAGACGATAGAGCAGCTGAAGAAGATTTTGAACTCTCCACCTGTACTAAGGAGATTTAACTACGAGAGCGGAAGACATGTGGCATTGACTGTTGATACGAGTCCAAAGGCGATTGGATGGGCAGTTGGTCAAGAAGATGCAGAAGGTGTGCGGTTTGTTTCAAGGTTTGGAGCTCGGATCTTAACAGATAGACAACGTAACTATCCTCATGTGAAGCGTGAGTTGTGGAGAGCTGTTACTGCTATGAAAGTAGATCGAGAGTTCTTGATAGGAGCCCATGTGATATTAGAAACAGATTGTTTGTCTTTGTTGGGTATGATAGCAAACTGCAATACTCCAGACATAGCAATGCTGCGATGGATTGCTTATGTCCGGAGTCTGAACCCTGAGCTAAAGCATATAGCAGGGAAGGAAAATCCAGTTGCAGATATGTTATCTAGGGCTCGTTATACAGATGAGGATGAGATGTTTGCAGAGGTGGAGAATGAAGAGAAGAAAGACGTTTGGTGCCAAGTCGGTCAGCAGACTTCAAACTTGTAACCACTGTCGTTCAACGAGGAGTTCTATTCAAAAAGTTTCCGTGATATTGGATTTTATCTGAGTTCATTATGCAGAAGAGAAGGATGGAGTGATGCAGAGCTCAAGGAGATCAGATGGAAGACATACAGTTACTTTCTACGTGAAGGTTATTTGTGAAAACGTCCGAAAAGAAGAGATGGGATGCTTGCTAGAGTGGTGGATGATCAACCGACGAAGTTGATTATGTTTAAGGAGTTTCATGACACGTTGTGGGTTGGACACCGTGGAGTTTGGACCACTTACACGAAGATGAAAGAGCGATACTGGTGGAAGGGTTTGTATCAAGACGTGGTATTTTCGTGGTGATATTGTTGCAAAGCCTTTTGTTAACAAAGGGGTGTTTCTCTTGCTTTGAGCTATGCTCCGATAGTTTGGGTCTAGGTTGGGATTGAGATACTTCCTTCAAGAGGTTGGGTGCAGATTATGTACCGCTCAGGTCTATTTGTCAATTTTGTGCCCATAGAGAAAAACGAAAGTGTACATAAAGTGAAGGTTTGAATATCTTACGAAGCTTGTTCTTGTGGTTGTTTTTCTCTTTCACTTTTGTTCAACACACGATATCTCCACAACCAAGAACTTTACGTTTTCTTTGACAACTTTCACGCATAATACAATACGATTGCACGTATCTTAAAAGGGTAAGATTGATTTTCATCCTCTTCTTTGAATAGAATTGTAATAACACAAGCGGTCATAAGTTCCCCAAAAGTTTATGTTGCATGCATCTTGGTTTTTCTTACTCGGAGAAAATCTCTCTATGTAAAACATAATGTCTCGACACATAACTGTTAAAATTTTTGAGAAGCAATGAAACTCTTGAAATTCACCATGCAATTTTGAAGGTTCTCCAATTCTTACTGTAGGATTTCCATGAAAAGCTTTTTGGGACCTTGATCTAAAAGGATAAAAATGTAAGGAGAACCGATATTCTAAACTTTGACGTCTTTTTAGAGTCAACTTACCAGTTTTGAGATAGATTCGGTGTCCCATCTACTCCCACAAAGGAGTTATGAGGTACTCTCGAACTCTAACGAGTATTTGTAAAATGACAAAATGTTTATCGGACAAGCTGCATAATGTCATAGGCAAGAACAAACATTTATGCGACATGCTTCACACAAACTAATGCACTATCCGACGTGTGTTTACGGACTAGCACAAGCCACACCCTCGAGCAGTGGCTTATATGCGTAAGCCCATTGCGTGAAGAGTATTAACTTATACATATTTCACGTATTTATGAAATTATATGAAACTCTTTTCTAGAACTAAATCTCAAAATCTGTATAATGTGGGTCATAAAGATTCAAGAACTGATGCTCTAGATGATGTTTCATGTATGTGAAGAAATAAGCTTCTTAAGAATTAACGAGGGTTTGAAATTGTTGCTTCATCTGTGCAAATGTTTAGAATACGTTAAACTCTCCATTTACATTTAAAGTTAATTTATATCGAGACATATGGTTATTGGTTATTTTGCTTCTAACACCTTATCATTGTTGATTCATCTTTGCCGTAGGTGTGATATTCAAGAAGAAAAAGACTTATATCTTTGGTAATTTCTTGCCACATGAGACAAGTGGAAACAAATTCGAGTTGCTAATCATCTTTTCTTAAAGCAGTTTGCTAAATTGCTTAAACTAATTTAAAAAGCTATTATTTTCCGCTAAAATATGAAACTAAATACAACACTAAATCTTTGCAGCAGTTCGGTTGCACCCTCAATTCGCTACTTTCTTTCACTCTTGCTTTGATGTCAATGTACACTACCTAATCAAATGAGGGACAAACCACATCATGGCTTTGCACATGGGTGATATCGAGCATTTCATGAAAAATACCAGACGTCCGGATAGTCTTTATGGAGATGGTCTTTTCTCCAGTATTTGTGTTTCATTTTGATGCGAAATGGATGCACCAAACATGATTGTCTTTTCCATTCATTACGAACATCAATTCGATCTAAAAATCTGACATAAATCTCGATTATGGTTCCCCGCAACACAAAAAGAGCTCTACTGAATTCAAACGGACTTCGTTTCGAACAATTTTGGTTGCATTGGAAGCGTCTTCTCATCGCGTTTCTATTGCACTCTTCGAGATCACAACCGACCACCGCAGAAAAATCCAACCAGCACTTCCGCACATCAGCCAAATATCAAATTTCAAGAAAATGATGAACTGTCATCAGCGACCAAAATTTGATCCACCAGCGACCAAAACCTCCACCAAATCACTTCACGAATACATAATCTCAAATCACCCTTACTCCAAGAACATTCTCTTGGTCACCCTCTCTGAATCTTCAGTGTAATACTCCTCCTTCAAGGCGTGCATAAAGCTCTCCCTACTCTGTCTTTGCTGATGCTTGAGCTCCTTCACACGCTCACGAATCTCAGGGACAACAACAAGTTCAAAGTTCTCCACCATCTCCTTCTCATGTACCTTTGTAAATATTTGTCCCCTTGAACTGGTCCATGTGCACCACCGATTGCAACGCCTAGGTTGCTAATACCTCCTTCCTCTCTGTGCTATGCTGTTGCTGCATAAACATGTGAAAAGCTTGGAACATCTTCATCGTTATCGTGTCAAATATTGCGTGAAGGTTGTCTAGGAAAACATGAGGTTCTTGGCTGTGGAGATGTACTATGTTGAACAGAGACAAAAAGAGAGAAACAAGTACGAAAACGAGCGTCACAATATATACCAACTCCCAATGTACATACATTGTCGGTTCTTTCTCCCTAAGAACATAAAACTAAGAAATAGACCAGAGCAGTTTGTAATCTGCTTCAAAACCCTCCCAAAATGAGTCCCCGAATCTCAACCCAGACCCAAAACTATCAAAGCGTAGCTCAAAGCAAGAGAAACATCTCTTTGCTAACAAAAAGAGCTGCACCAGTATCACACGATTCAAACCCAAGTCCAAACAATGTTCATGTATAAGCTCTTAGCTAAAGCTAGCTACCACAAGCTGTACATAACCAACTAGAACTCCAACGAACTCAAAAAGATGAAACCCGTAGCGAAAGAACCGAAAAAAGTCTATCTGAGAACTTTCTCCTTGTGCCAAACGGACTTCAGATGTCGATAAGACCTTCCTTCCTGACTCTGTTGGCCTCAAGAACTATCAGATCCGACTCCCAACAGCCGATATAGCATCGATTTTTGGCCGCAAATGGTCAAACTTGCAAAAACTTCTCTCTACGGCTCAAAATCGCGCACACCGTCCAAACATATCGTTTGATCTGATATCCGTCTTCTCTGATAGGTAGATCTAGCTACCCTAAACCACGAGACTCCAAACAAGTCATTTGGAGTTCCCCTTGCAAAACCACGCAAGAATTTTGATCGCAGGTTGTAAAAAACTGACGTAAATCGACTCCCCGAGGCTCAAACTCGCTCACCACACCCAAACCAACAATCCAATCCACACACGGTCTTCTCCTTTGCGTAGATGTAGACTCCCTGATCGCATAGGCACCAAGAATGAAGAGCTTGGCTCCCCGATCGCAAAAAACAATCCAATCTCAGGTCGCAGACGACGAAAAACTGACGTAAGCGTTTTTGTGTGAACCAACTTCCTTCACATCTCTCAAATCGTCTGATGAAACTTCGTATTGTCTTCAATTTCCTGAAGAACTATGTGTTTTGATCCCGATGGATCCAAGGACAGTAAGTTTGGACTCCGGTACAGCCCTAACGGTCCAACTCTCCTTCATAGATCACTGAAGCACTCTAAAAACCTCTCTTGCATCTCAATTTCTCCCGGAACACATTCCCCGATCCGCCTCTTCACGAACCGTCTTAACCAACGCGTAGCCTGCACAGATCTGAACCCAATGACACCCTGCGCGTATGCATTGGACTTCTCAATTCTCCGAATGTTCACCAACAGATCGTAAAAACAAGCTAACCTCTTAAGATGCCCCCTTATGTCAGTTGTTGTACGTACAAATTTTCTCAGATGATGAGCTAGCAAGCCCCTTGCGTCCTTAGTATAGCGCCAGGAGCTGCAAATACCCAATCAGCAATAGTAAACTAGGGTCTAGCTTGATTTTCTCTTCTTCCGAGTCGCATAACTTTTTCACTAGGCGTCCAAATGAAGAAGACAAAGTGCCCATGGAAAGTTGACAAGGAGCTCTACCCATTAATGTAATGAAAGTGGAGATCCGAAGTTGTGCAAAAAGTCCGTAAGCTGAGGCCTAGCTTATTTTTCTCATCTTTCGAATCTCATAAGTTTTCCACTAGGCGTCCAAATGAAGTAGACAAAGTGCCCATGGAAAGCTGACAACGAGCTCTACCCATGGATCCGATGAAAGTGAAGATCCTCAGTTGTGCAAAAAGCCTGTAAGCTGGGGCTTAGCTTGCTTTTCCCATCTTTCGAATCTCGTAACTTCTCCACTAGGCGTCCAAATGAAATAGACGAAGTGCATATGGAAAGCTGACAAGGAGCTCTATCCATCGATGTAATGAAGGTGAAGATCCGAATTTGTGCAAAAAGCCTCACTTTTAGTCTCATGAATATCTTTGGAGCGATAATAATAAACATCGGAATAGATTTTTAGGTAAGAGACGGTCCACGACACGACATCGTAGCAGCATCAAACTGAATAGGTTGCTGAGCAGCAGCAGCACCTCCACTTGATGATCCTTGGTTGGTCATGATCTCCGATTTTTTAACACTCTCAAGACAACTCCCACCCTAAGTGTTTCACGTCGAGTTCACCAAAAAGAAGTATGTCGGAGTGTGATACGTCTACCTAGGAAAATGATGGCTTTTGGTTGTGATTGTTTACTCAAGAGGTAGGCTTCAGGTTATAACGTGGCACTATAAACACTCACACAGGTCTGTTGGATCCTCTAATACGTTTAGAAAGCAAAAATTAGGATTAACTAGTAGTAATAAGATCAGACGGTGAACTTTAACACTCAAGAACATGAAACACATGATGGTTTAGACTTCAAAACTTCTCCTACATGTAAAGGAGGCCTTACTGAACACACATACGAACTTTCAGCTTGAGATCAAATCTGAGCAGAGATATGATCAAAAATGTTTCTACTAACGAAATTACTGTAATTTCTAGCACCCAGATGACTACTTCGACCTAGAACAGAAAATTAATTTGATACTTTCGCTCATTCTTACATGATTTGGAGTCTACATCATGTTGAACATCTCTGTGAAATTTGACCTGCTGGTTGTACACGGTTCTCCAGATCTCGAGCTATGAACTTGCTGTTCTAGATTGAGAGCTTTTCATACCTCCTCTGCTTCAGCGATCGTCCTGATTTAATCACTCACTCAAAAGACATGAAACTTGTTGGACAGTTGTAGCCATGATTTGGAGTTTACAGAATGCGTAACATCTCAGTGAAATTTGACCTGCTGGTTGTACACGGTTCTCCATATCTCGAGCTCTAAATTTGCTGCTCTAGATTGAGAGCTTTTCAGACCCCCTCTGCTTCAGCGGTCGCCGTGATTTAATCACTCACTCAAATGACATGAAACTTTTTGATAATTTGTAGCCCTACTGACACTTAACGCCACCACGTAGGGTTGAAGCAATTATCTCTTTTCTGCAGGAATTGACACTCAAAACCCCAAAATCAACAATTGTGATGCAATTTCAACTCAATCCGTACTTCAATATGACATAACTCATAATCGATCACAATTTTCACTAACAGTGATTTGCTCGACGAGCTCTCTCACGCTTTGTTATCAGATTTTTGAATGTCTCTACCGAAAGCTCAAACTCCTCTTAAGACCCTTGCTTCTTAGTTTAGAGTTTCACAAAAGATAAAAATGGACCAATGGGAGTTCATAACTCCACTTTCCTGTCCTTTTGTGCCTCATCCACGTGGTGAGTGCCAACATAAACCCTAAACTTCTTGCGAAGACATGTAAAATGACACGTAACCATGAAAGATAACTTAAACAAGCTAGAAAACATACATTGGCAATATGTAAGTACAACCCATGAGCATCCACATGGTAAACTTGGTAAACTATCCACATGGTAAACTTAAAGTTATGTACTTTGATAACATAGATAAGTATGAAATCACTTGTACAAGCATCCGAGTGCTTAAACAAGATAAATAACACACTATCAACCTACTAGGACTCAAAATATATAACATAATTGTGTTAATATCATATGTAAAGGTGTCAAACATATGCAGAGCATATGTTTGACAATACGCAAGTAAGTACAGAAGTAATATTGAGTTAACTTCTAGAACTACTAAACTCTAGTGTCGGAGTAAAAGTGTAGCATGTAACCGTCAAGTAGCGCGACACCGTGCCCACAAAGGATTGAACCAACGACCTTTCTCTTAGAGGACTGTAAGCTAAACCACTTGGGACACCGATCTTCGGATCAATTGAAAGGGTATGTAAATTTCTCGTGGAAGAGATTGTTTGTCGATATGGATGTATATGGAAGATCATTGCTAGATGCGCATGAGTCTCGTGAATTCTTTGCAAGATGTGGGGTGAAGTTGTCATTGACAACTGTCTATAACCTCGGAGGGAATGCTAAGAGCGAACGTGGTCATCCGTCCATTGTGAATGCTTTGGTGAAGACCTGCAACAAAAGGGCGCGTGAGTGACCTCGACTCTTACTGTTTGCATTATGGACAGATCGAACGACACATAATTCGATAACGGATTACATGCTAGTAGAACTCATAACAAGTCAAAAACTTATCATGCCGAATGAAGAGCACGTTCTGACGTGGAATGTGCTACTTTGGGAGGACAATTTGACGAGAGAAGAACTTTTACTTATTCAGATTAGACAGTTGGAGAGGAGACTTGAGGACATCCAAGTTGCTATGGATAGACTATGAGAAGCATGACTGATCTGTCACTGATCAGATTTCATCAGCAACATCGTCTAAGACCTAGGGAAATCAAGAAAGGTGATTGAGTGTTAGTCTACGACAACAATCTAGACAACCAACATAATGCACTACGGAAGTTCTCCAAGCGGTGATTCCGTCCATATGTGATGAAGAAGGTTCACAACAACGCAACATACACCTTACAAGAGTTGGATAGAATGAGCTTGAAGGTATCAGTGGTAGGTAAACGTGTCAAGGTTTCAAGAGGAGTGATGAAGAGGTCGATCTAGTAGATATCTTGACAGAGTTTCAGTTTGAAGATGAGGATTATGCTATAAAGCTTAAGGATGAGGTCGATGAACATGAAAAAGAGAACGATGAAATTGTGTGAGTGTCGATGCACTCTTTGATTGGTATCTCCGGTGCATACCAGAGGATGGACAAGTTTAGAAAGGGTGGATCAAAATTCGATGTTATGCATTATCATTCCAAAGATGCTCATAAGACTAAAAATGGACTTTTTAATAACTTTTGAATCTCAACTTTCATTGCGTCAAATGGTAGAGTTCGTTGTAAGCTTCTCATGGACACTTCATCTATCTCATTTGGACGTTTAATGACAAGGTTATGAGGTTTGAAATACGAGAAAACCAAACTAAGTCTGAGCTTGTCGATGTAGATTGGGTATTTGTGATTCCTGGTGCTATGCTAAGGGTGCAAGGGGGCTACTTGGTCATTATTTGTGTAAAGGTCATATATTGTGAACTGAAGTAAAGGGACAGCTTAGAGGACTAGTTTGTATCTATGATCTGTCGGAGGACAGTTTGGGAGATTGAGAGGTCTAATGCATATGCACAAGGTGTCATTGGGTTCGGAACTATGCATGTTACGTGTTGGTTGAGACTGTTCATGAAGAGGTGGATCATGTTGTGTGTTCTGGGAAAATTGAGACATATAGAAGAGAAATTAGAGTGCTTCATTGACTTAAGGAGGAGAGTTGGACCGTTCAGGTCGTTCTGAAGTCCAAACTTGTTGTCCTTGGATGCATTGGAATCAAAACACCGAGTTTAGGAAATTGAAGATAATTTGAAGTTTCATTGAGTGGTTTGAGAGTGTGAGGAAAATTGACTCGCAATGAGACGTTTACATCAGATTTTGTTCTCATACGACATGAGGTTGGGTTGCTCTTCGTGATCGATGGACCAAGCTATTCGTTCTTGAAGCATATGCAATCAAGAAGTCTTTGTCTATGCACAAGAGAAGACCGTACGTAGATCGGATTGTTGTGATGTGCATGGTGAGTGAAGTTGAGCGATTTAATTAATTTTTTGCTTCTTATGACCAATTTCTCATTGTTTTTTACGAGGGGAACTCCAAACTACTTGTTTGGCGTGTCGTTAGGATCCAAGTAGCCAGATCTACCTACTAGAGAAGATGGATCTCATATCAGATGATTTGTTTTGCAGGTGTACATAGTTTTAAGTCGTAGGGAGGAGATTTTGGAGATCCCATCACCTATGATCAAAAATCAGAGTCGGATCTGAAGGCTATTGGAGCTAATGGAGTCAAGAAAGAAGACCTTATCGATATTTGAAGACTGTTTGACAAAAAAAATTCTCAAATAGATCTTTTTTGATTCTTTTGTTATTATTTTCGTCTTTTTGGACTCGTTAGAGTTCTAGTTTATTATGTGTGGCTTGTGGTAGCTTGTTTTAGCTAAGGGCTTGTACATGGATGTTGGTTGGAATAGGTTTGAATTGTGGTGATTTCATTGCAAAGCTTTTTGTTAGCTAAGAGGTGTTTCTCTTGCTTTGTGCTATGCTTCGGTAATTTGGGTCTAGGTTGGAGTTTAGAGACTTGTTTTAGGAGGTTGAGTGCAAATTACAGACCACTCAAGTCTATTTCTCAGTTTTTGTCATAGAGAAAAAGAAACGAGAGTGTATATAAAGTGAAGGTTGGTATATATTGCAAAGCTTGTTTTCTTGGTTGTTTCTTTCTCTCTTGTCGCTGTTTAGCACACGATATCTCCACAACCAGAAACCTTATGTTTTCCTAGACAACTTTCACGTAAAATCTGATACGATATGATATTGAATTCGACGTGAAAGTCTAAGATGAAGATTTCTTCTATGTTTGAACTTTGAAGAGAAGATTGACAATCATGAGTGGAGACGAGAACGATGACAGTGATGGAGCTAGTGATCCGGTGTCGTGTTGTGGTTCGGCTCCTGTGTGAAATTCCTGTGTAACCTATGTTGTGTTTCTTTTCCGTGTTTCGTGACCGTATCGCGTAACTCGCCGAACGGTGTGATGAGTGCCACGTTTGTGATTATCTGTTTAAGTGATCGCACGGTAGAGGAACGTGCCAAGTCATCGATCTGTGCGCGTTCACTTTAGTGGTCCTTGTCGCCGCATTTGTGTATAAACTAGTGGGTCGAAGGTTCATACGACATTCTCTCTCAGCGAGTGATTCGTAAAGGTTCTCGGTGGTCTGTATGGAGGAGTGAGGAACTGCAGGAGTGGTGGTTATGGACGGAGGTGTGTTACCGGCTCCGGATCTTCCTTTCCCGAATCCGTTTCACATCAAGCTTCATTGCATCCACCGCGATCACTTTCGACAGTGGTTAGTTGCGTACTTTGGTGATGAGTTCATGGGGAGGGTGATGGAGTTACAACTTCCGGTGATCCTTCCAGTCGTAACATACGGAGAGACTTGGGATATGACGGTGTACATTTTGTTGTGAGGAACAATGGATCTCAACTATCCATCGAACGTTCCTTTGAATCTTTGGGTCGATGTCCGGTGCCATTGCAGACCGAAGATCAATCATGGGGCTTGGATCGTGAGAAACTTCGGGCAAGAATATTACAATCGAGTGATAGCTTCACCGTTTTCTTTTGTCATACCTTTTATTGTAGAACGTTTCCAAGTTGTAATATTGACGTTGTATTAGTCTGCGGCTCACTGGTTTCATTCTGGTTGAGCGCTTCTGTGTAGTTACGGACCGCGAAGAATCCATCGACATATCTGAAGGATTTTTTGAGGTCTTAGAGTGTTGTTGATGTCTTGTGTCTCCTTGGAGAGTAAAAATTAGTTCTAGGGGAAAAAGTTGAATGGAGAAAACACAAAAGTAAAGATCTTTTTGCTCTTATTGGTCCATTTTTGGACCAATGGTGTTCTAGCTGATCCTCGCGACGTTTTTGTGGTTTCTGGAGGCTTCAGAGGTCTATTCGCGAAACGAAGGGTATGGTTGGAGAGCTCTCAACCGGGGCGACAATCTGGGCTGAAGAATCGATCGATTTGATGAAAGTATGAGCGCGTTATGATCAATTGAGTGGAGGGGGGTGAAATTCGTACCTACTGCTACGTTTCTGGTTGTTCCGAGAGACTCGCGAGGAGTTTTGAGGAGCTGTCTGTTGGGTTGGAGAGCTGACGACGTGCTGGTCATTTTGATATCAATTTCGTCAGGTTCTTGATCGATTTGGATTCTGAACCGACCGATTGAAGTTGAGAAGTGCAGATGGGATAAGACGAGGACAGCGAACTGTGATAGCCATGGATAGTTTGCTATTGCTTAAGATCTGAGTCGAATTTCTGAGTGAAACTTTCCAGGATTGAAGAATGTCTTATCAGTAAGATACTTGGGAAGTTTCACCTCAAATGGTCGAGTAGTTTGTTCAGAATCTTGGATCAAATGTACCTGGGTCCGTAAAGCTCTGAAGTTAGCACAGATTACGGTTTGATCCATATCTGAGAATTGGTTTGAGATTTCAACCTGAAAATTGTTCAGGGTAGGAGTGAAGGGTCCAATCAAGCTTCCTGTGAAGTTTGATCATCATTGGTCGAGTGGTTTGGAAGGACTGAGGTCTCAAAGTTCGAAAATACTTCTGTTATTAGCAGTTTCGGGTTTTTCGGTATCATCTATGTCAATTTGATCATTTTCGAGCAATTTGGAGAGGAGTTTGTTGCTGAAACTGCCATACCTGCATACAACTCGACATTGGAAGGTGTGGGGCTGATTTCAGCTCTTGGTGATGAAAGAGAACGGAGCCACCATGAGTCTTAAGCCGTTGTTTGGGTTCTCGGAGCTGCCAGGTACTACCGCCGTTGGTGCTATATTGAGATCTGAATAGTGTTTTGGAGTATGCATGTTTTACCTTGCTGGAATACTTGATAGACCAAGGTGTACAGCAAGTTGTATCGATACTCTATCAAGTTGATTGAGTGATCTTAGTATCTTCTGATTGTACTATGAAGTTGTGATAGTTGGATTGATGGCCAGTTAGCGTCGCTGGGGAGCTATTCAGAAGTCAGGCTTCCAGTGATATAGATGAATAACTTCAGTTGGATAATACAGATCTGAGTATTTTTAGTTAGAATACAAAAGATCTGTTTGTAACACAAGTTTATGCAACCTATACGTAACCTTGGATCGTAGCAAGCTTTAAACTTGAGACGAGCGGATACAAGGTCACTCAGGCTAGAAGAGTAGATAGTGAAACATTTGAGTGGAAACATCCAGATCTAGATCCAACATTGTCAATCCACATACCTATGCACAGCCATATACCCCGTGTATTCCTAGACAGAAAAACACGTTATACGATACCGGGTGGATTATCGAAGATGAAGTTGGATCCGACAACTACATCGATGTTTCAAACATTCATACTATTCTTACAACAATAACAGTCCGATGAACGAAAAGAAGGTTTGACAACAAAGATGCTTCAAGTAGTGATCAGACCAGTTTGATGAGAGTGATGTCTCAAGGTAGCGGAGGCATTATGTGAAGGAGATGGAGCTGAACTGGGTATCAAAATATGAGATGTTTGAGATGTTTGAGTTGACAACATCTCTAGATATTGGAGGAAGCATTTTGGCAAAGATTGGAAGATGTTTGCCTTCACGGACGAGAACTTCTTGGAGGACTCAGATCGGATCACTAAGAAGTCATTCTTGGAGTGGGTTGAGCAATCGAGGAAAGGTTTACAAGCTACTAAGTTACTTTGAGAATTTGAGAAATAGTTTTCTCAGCTGATCAAGATAGAGAAGTTGATGTTGCAAATCAACAAGATAGAATTATTTCTTTGAGCTGCAGATGAGAAGCTACAAGAGAAGTTGGAGGTACTTTTGGAAGATCAGGAAGAAGACGATGGATTGACTTGCAATTGGAAGAAAGTTGAAGAAGTTGTTGATCTACTTACTGTGGTGCCCACAATTTTACAGAATTTACGAAATTTTGAAATTTTTGAAGTTAATAACATGTTTGTGTAATTGAGATAACCTTGTTACTTAAGATTATATCTTGCTTAGAGGAAAGATGACCTTAAGGTATTTTTGTAAAGAGAAGTCGACTTCTTCGGAAGACGGAAGACATACATCTTCCAGGAAGACGTCTTCTCGGTTGTGTCTTCCAGAAGACAGAAGACAGCAACCACGATTGCAGGAGTACCAACCACGCACCACCTAGGAGAGGGGTAGGTGTACCTACCAGGTAGTCACCATGGTAGTAGGTAGGTCAAGGAAGTCGAACCCCTAATCGCGTAGGAAAGATACGGGAGAAGACACATTAGCACGAAATCAGTCGCCTGCTTCCCGTACCGAAGACCCATCGCGCTTTGAAGACCGATTGCAATCGGGATATCGAATTGAGTGGTGGAAGCAAGGAGAGTGAAATTGTGAACATAAGATCGAATTGAGGTCAAAGAAGGAGCGAGATCGATTCTGTTAAGTTGGAAGCACAGTCGAGTTGAGAGAATCCTTACGAATTTCAAGAAGCAGACATTGAGAGTCGATTAGAGAGGTTCGAAGGTGGAGCAAGATCGATTGTAGCAGCTGAGGGGCGCAGCTCAAGATTGACAACAGTAGCAGGATCGTGAGATCGTATTGGAGTTGGGATTGACGAGCGGAAGCGCGCAGAAGACTGAAGGCGCACCAAAAGCAACCAGAAGCTGTATTGAGGTTGACTATCAATTTCCCTACCCTACCACACCTTTGTTCCCAAACTTATGGACAGAAGATGCTTCTGAAGATCTGAACATCTTCGGAAGACGCTTCTGAATGTCTGACATCAATTCGTATCGAGATTGGATTGGATTGGTTTTGTGTTGAGAGCGGCTTGGTACGAATCTTGAGTAACTTAGTGAGTTGATTGTTGTTTCGAGAAGCTGGAAGTTGGGAACCAGGCCTGTGCCTCCCGATCTTCTGAGCTTCTCAAATCCACATCTTCCTAGAGAGACTAGAAGATTGGAAAGACTGGCAGAATGCGCGAGAAGACGTGAGGGTCCTTTACGGATCTCTTCTGTCCGATCCATATCTGCCTATTCCTTCTTCTTCCCGAACTTAGAAGAGAGTTATGAGAAGTCTTGCTGACAAAATCTGGAGAGAATGGTCGAGGGTCATGTCTTCTCGTCATGCAACAAGCTTCTTCTGAGCGTGTATGTGAGATAAGGAGTTGGAAGAATAGAGTATGAATGTTCCGAGTCCGTTGTGAGGCTAGATTGCGTGTCGGAAGACGAAGACAAGTGAGACTAGTGATGTGAAGCCTGACTGTGGGAAGTCTTCCGAGTACGTCCGTTAATCGGAAGCTGTCCCAGGGGTCTACCTGGAGGCCATTGTCACAGCAGGAGCCCACGACCATCTTCTGAACTTTTCATACACTCTGCTTCTCATATATCTTGTATCTTCCGTTAGGAAGTAGGATGAAATTCAATGTGGGTTGTTTTCTTGGGAATCCATGTGATGCCTTGCTTAGTAAGGATTGTTTAGATACAGCTCGGAAGACGAGAGGTATTTAGGAAGCGCTGTTAGAATCCCGAAAGACGGAATAGCTGTCTTCTGGAAGACTAGATCCGTCTTCTAAGGGAGTGGAAGCTGAACTGTGAGGACTTGAGAAGGACTGAGTCTTCGGCTCACAGCAAGTACGTGTGGCTTAGTGTAACAGAGGCTCGAAGCATGTCGAGGGTTGGTGTTGCCGGCAGCAGAGTTGACAGAAGTCAAATCTTTCATCAAGGAGTTGGGTCTCGACTTCTTCCTATGGGACTAGAACCTTGCGAACCAGGGTCTTCTAGAGGAGGTTTGGACTGTAACACCTAGGGGTTGCATAGTAGTAAATATGTGATAAGTTATAACTATGTGTGATGAGTCTTCTAAATAAGTCCTAAGGCTAGACCATACTCTAAGTTAGTGACAGATAACTAGGAGTAGTCACAATTAGAGTTGGAAGTATTTGAGGAATGTGAGAACCACTATTTTGTTTGGTTATGCATAAGATGATAAGGGGGTGAATAATACACTCTTGTCTTATGCGTGACTGATTTTTATTGGTTGTAGAGACTTAAGGTCAAACAATCAAGAGGGTTGTTGACCTTTTTGGCTCAATTATGTATTAGTACTTTGTCTTATAAGGAGCAATCCGAGATTCTTTTTCAAAGATTCCTTTCTACTTCTAGAAGGATTTAAATTATTAGAGTAGGGTCAAAAGTAGAGACATCTATCTTTGACTTAGGACTTTTATTTTTGACTTGGTCTCGATAAACTGCAGTAAATCATATTTACAAGTAGTTACTGTGATAAATCTGGAGTAGTATAAATAGAGAGGTTGTGGAATGATCCCTCATCCTCCCTTTGCCTTGTATTTGGAAGCCGTTAGGCCATATCTATAAAGGGTGTGTTTTTCATCTCTGCGTCTCCATGAGAGTTCTCGTTCTCAGTGAGGAAGAGATATGAGAATGTTGAGAGTTGGATTTAGCTGAGGCCTCCTAGTTCTATGATATGTCTCATCAAAGGCCATCAGAGGTTTACCCTGGGTGAGAGACATGACCGATAGCAAGCTTGAGGGTCACATTTTTGGTTCCGTTGCCAAGACCTCACTAGGAGGCTTGAGAGATATATTTCACGTGCAGTTTTACATCAAATAGAAGGACGTTATGAGAGAGCATATCGAGAGAACTCTTGGAGAGGCTAGAGCTACTGCCATGCTAGAGACCTTTGAGCCACTCGTGTATCCTGTTGTCATCTACGATGCATTTGAGGTCATCTTGTATATTTTGTACACATAAGATGTTAGAATCAGCTGAAGAGAACGTGTCGAGTGTTAGAGTTTAAATCTGAGAATAGAGTGCTTCATATAATCCTATATGTTGATGAGGGTAGAGGATCAGATCACTCTTATCAGGTTCTTTGAGTGATAGTTCTTATCGTTGCAACTAAAAAAGAGGAGAGACTAAGGGTTCGAAGGTGTAGACGATTTGCTTTCTGATCGAGTTTACAGTCACTGTCATTTTCTCTGTATTTCTCGGACTTCCTTGAAACTTCACGACGGACTGGAAGAGCTCCTGATCTATCTATTGATCCAAAGATCACTCGTTTTGGAGCTACAGAGCTCAAGATATTGCTGTCAGAAGACCAGTTGGTAGTCCAATCGATCAAAATCTGCATTGGTCGAATTTAAGTCTAGATCATGGAGGGTCAGAAAAGGTGGGTAGTGAGACTTAGGAACCTTCCTCAAAATCTTGATGTCATAGTGGGTGTGGATGAACGTTCTAGAGAGTTAAAGGTCGAATTTGAAGAGAGGACGGAGAGAAACAAGCAAGACTCTTCCAAGAAGAAGTTGAGGACAGAACCGTGGTGTTACTTTTGTAGAGGGTTGGATCACTATGCAACAAGTTGTCCCGTGAGATTCAACGGAGAAAACCCTCGTGAAGGAAGGAGTTCTATCGATCTAGGTATCCGAGTTGGTCCATCGTCTCCTTCGCGTGTTTTAAAAGACGAAAACATCTGCTCAAACTGTGGAATCAAAGGTTTGTCAAAGGAGTACGAGTGTGGAGACGTGATCGCACTGTTGGCATCTACGTCTAGAAGACTGAGAGAGGAGCAAGGAGTTGAAACAGAGTAGCTGTCATCTTCAGACAAAAATTCAGCTAACGCATGATGGAGATGATAATCCAGATGGTGGAGAAGGTGACGATGAAGATGCGACTCATGCATACATTCGGTGAGGAGATAGCGCATGCGATTATGGTGGAACCATTTCCTTTCTTGCTACCGATGGTTGTTATGTTCGCATGGAGTTAGTGATGTTAATCTTATACTAGAAAACGAAGAGAGATATCGGGTTGAAGAGGGGAGAAGACATCGAGATTTTAAGATGGGGAAGCTTCTGGTTTTCTACGGAAAGGATGGTGAGGATGTAGAAACTGTTGATATAGTCCCAAGCTCTAGTAGATCGACGGCTACCATTAGCCGGAGTGGTTAGGATTGTTAGAGTTAGTTAGAGGGCTAACCCACCATTAGGGTTTCCCTTGTACTCACCTCCACTATATATACAGAGAGAGGCAAAGCCTCTCTCATCTCATTCTTATTTTACTTCCTTGTCTACTCGCTCTCTCTCTTCTTGGAGTGTCCTCGAAGTATCGATCTTTCTACATGGTATCAGAGCCGAGATATGGGTGGGCCCACCCCTAGCAATTTGAAAAATTTGAAAAATTTTGAGGGGTCGCACACCCATTTCTGACCTCGTTTGGTACAGTTTCGACCTTTCTTGGAGCGTTCTTTCGACGTTTCCGTCGTGTTTTGTACACCTACAGTTCGCGGACAGGTTCTTTCTTCATTGTTGCTGCAGGAGGAGTTCGCGGAGTCGCCTCGTGAGTTGTGACAACTCTTGATCGTGCGGTGTGGGAAGACGAGTTTCGTGAAGGTTATGTGAGGTTTTCCGCGTACAGAACAGCGCAATTTCGACATTGCAGCTATGGTGGAGTCCGTGTCTTTGATCACTGGAGAGATGCTCGACAAGAACAACTACCAAGTGTGGAAGTTTCGGATGAAGACCTCCTGCAGGAACAAGATCTATGGGATCTTATCACTGAGGAGGAGAAAGCGCCTGAAGTGTCAATTTCTGACTCGAAATTCAAGGAGTAGAAGAAGCGTTCATATCAAGCTATTCACTACATCGCGCTGACAGTCTCAGCATCGATGATCGGTCACATTCAGGATTGCGATACGCCCAAGAAAGCTTGGGATGCACTCGCGCGTCTGTTTCAATCCGGAACAAAGACGCAAAAGCTGCAATTGCTGCAGCAGTTCAACACCGTGAAGAAGGGATCGATGTGCATCAATGACTACGTGAACCATGTCAAGCAGCTCACGGATCAGCTATCTTCTGTCAAAGTCGAGATTGATCCCATTGTCTTGATCGGAGCCACATTGCAGGGACTACCTGCAGAGTACAAACAGTTCATCATCGATTTCGACCAGAGAACCTCTTCCGCGGTTTGATGAGCTTGTTCCTATGATGTTAGGAGAGGAGGTGCGCCTACTGGGGAGTTCTACTTCGACGGGTCAGCAAGAATCTATCTATTTGCAGATTCTGGAGGATCTCGAGGTAGGGGTCGTGGCAAAGATGCTGGACGTGGACGGGGTCATGGACAGCAACAGCAATCGTAGCAGCAGCAGAATCAGCAGAACCCGCAGAACCAGCAACAGTCTGGTTCCAACAACAATCAGAGAAGAGCGCCTGGTTCCTGCAACTACTGCAAGAAGCAAGGTCACAATGCGAATCAGTGCTACAAGAAGCAGAACGATCAGAGACAACACGACAACAACCCCCAACAAGGTAACAACAACCAGCAAGGCTATGCAGTCACTGAGCATATCTATTCGGAGCAGTTGTTGATTACTACGCATCAGAGTTATGCGGCTTTCGAGCCACAGACTGACTGGGTGATCGACTCCGACGCCACCAGTCACATGACTCCCCATCGAGAGTGGTTTAGTTCACTCGAGCCTGTAGAGACTCCACAGTTTATGGTGACAGGAGATGACACCAAGCACAAGATCCAGTACAAGGGTAACATTCCACTTGACATTCCTGCTTCAACGTTTACTGGTATACGGAATGTCTTACATGTACCCACGTTGACTAGAAACCTGCTATCTGTAGGACAGTTGATAGAGCAGGGTCTGCAAGTGCGCTTCAATAAAGATGGATGCTTTATTGAAGATTCGAATGACATTGTCATAGCTCGAGGTATCAAGAGTGGTAGGCTGTTTAAACTAGATGCATTTGCACCTAAGTTACAAGCTGCTATGTATGGACAGAGTGGTCCAGTAGTGTCCGACATTGACATCTGGCACAAGCGAATTGGGCACATGAACTTTCAGAGGCTGAAAAGTCTTTTGAGTTCTGACCTGGTTACAGGTCTGCCCAAATTCGAATCCAGTGAGCCCACTGGAGTCTATGCAGCATGTCAATTCTGCAAGCAAGCTAGATAGCCCTTTAAGTGATCAGGTAGTAGAGCGAACAAGCTTCTAGAGCTTGTTCACACTGATGTATGGACTGCTTCTCAGCCAAGTATGACCGGTTTCCAGTACTTCGTGTCATTCATTGATGATCATTCGCGTTATACTTGGATCTATTTGTTGAGAAACAAGCCCTCTGCCGAAGTACTGTCAGCATTCCAGACTTTCCGCAAGTTGGTGGAGAAACAGTCTGGAGCATCTATCCTCTGTTTGAGATCTGATGGAGGAGGCGAGTTCCTTTCTGGAGAGTTCGATGCATATCTGCGTGAGCATGGTATTCGACGCCAGAAGACCTGCAGTTACAATCCGCAGCAGAACGGGGTTGCGGAGCGCAAGAATCGACACATAGCAGAAGTTGCTCGTGCGATGTTGAATGAGAAGACCATGCCTAGACCTTACTGGACAGAAGTTGTTTCATGTGCGGTGTATCTGATGAACCGGACGCCTACAGCGACACTCCACAGCAAGACACTTATGGAGGTCTTCACCGGCAGTAAGTCTGATTACTCTTTCTTTAAAGTTTTCGGATGTATCTGTTATGTGCACATACCTGATGAAAGACGTAAGAAACTAGATCCGAAAGCAGATAGATGTATCTTCCTTGGTTATGCTTCTGATACGAAAGGATATAGGTGCTACAATCCTTCGTCCAAGCAGTTCTATATCAGTAGAGATGTCGTTTTTTGATGAGCTACAGTCTTGGTTTGCACCTGCACCTGTCGTAGCCATCCCTGTACCTACTGTAGAACCAAGGAGTCAATCCACTGTAGTACCTCAGAGTAGTACGTTGAGTGGAGGATCTGGAGAAGTCACTGATTCCAGATCAGAATCTGTTGCACATAGAGCTGTTGTTAACGCTGGAGTCCATGTAACACAGCATAGTGGAACTAGTGTAGTTTCTACACAGGATGAGCGCGTGCTATTGCAGCGTATGTTTGACTCATCCAGATATGTGAATCTTCCACATCCACTGGATACTTTGTCCCAGACCTTGGCGTCTACGTCAGATCAGTTGCAAGGGGAGATGACTAGTGCACCGATTACCTTTCGCAGATCTGAGCGGGCAAAACATCCAGTGAGTAGGTATATGCATGAAGGTTTTCTTGCTGCGCACCATGCATACATGGCCAATGTTCTTCAGGAATAGGAACCGAGTACGCTTGAGGAGGCGATGCACAAGGCCCAATGGGTAAGTGCTATGGAAGTTGAACTTGCTGCGCTTCATCACCAACAGATTTGGGAGTTGGTAGACTTACCTCAGGGTAAGAAAGCGATTGGTTGCAGGTGGGTCTTCAAGGTCAAGCGCAACTCGGATGGTACCGTGTGTCGGTACAAGGCCAGATTGGTAGCTAAGGGCTACGCACAGCAACATGGAGTGGATTTTGAGGAGACCTTTGCTCCTGTTGCGAAGATGGTGACTATTCGAACAGCAGTTGCAGTTGCAACTCAGAAAGGTTGGAAGAAGGTCCATCTGGTTGGCACCAGATGGACTTCAAGAACACCTTCCTCAACGGCGATCTTGAGGAGGAGGTCTACATGCAGCAACCTCCTGGTTATGAGGATCTTAAGTTCCCTTCCCGTGTATGTAAGTTACAGAAGGCTCTCTATGGTCTGAAACATGCACCAAGAGCATGGTATGCAAAGATCAATTCTTACTTGCAGTCTCTTGGTTTCCACCTATGTAGTTCAGACTCTACTTTGTATTCGTTACGAATACAAGACCGGATTGTTGTGATCACCATCTATGTTGATGACTTGATCATTACCGGTAACTTGAGGAGCTTATTTCCCAGATCAAGGATCACTTGAAATCCGAGTTCGAGATGATGGACTTAAGAGAACTCAAGTACTTCCTTGCTGTGGAGTTCATTAGAGATGGGAAGGATGTTTGGCTTGTACAGCGACAGTATGCTCTCAGTATGCTTGAGAGATTTGGTATGTTTGATTGCAAATCCATTGCTACACCATTAGAGCAAGGGGTAAAGCTAGGAGCAGAGGATGGTGAGTTGCTGGATGATCTACGCATGTACAGATAGATGGTTGGGAGTCTTATCTACTTGATCATCACCAGACCAGACTTGAGTTATGCTGTCGGTCTGATTATTCAATTCATGCAGTCACCACGGAGATCACATTTTGAGGCTGTCAAGCGGATCCTCCACTACGTGAAATTCTCCATGCAGTACGGACTTCACTATCGATACGGTGGACCATTGTTGTTACATGGCTACACAGATGTTGATTGGGCAGGAAGTGCCGACAAGAGATCCACGTCAGATTACGCTTTTGGACTTGGAAGCGCTGCTATAAGCTGGGCTTCTAAGAAGCAACCCACAGTTGCTTTGTCGTCCACGGAAGCAGAGTACCGAGGAGCAACGAACGCAACATGCGAATCGATTTGGCTTCGATGCCTGCTATCTGATATTGGTGTGGGGTGTACAAATCCTGTTGTTGTATATACAGACAAATTAACAACATGAAGTTAGCTAGTAATCCTATTTTCCATGCTAGGACGAAGCACATTGAGGTGCACTATCACTTTATTAGAGAGAAGGTCCTTGCAGGAGAGATTGAGCTCAGTTATGTGAACACAGGAGATCAGGTTGCCGATATCTTCACTAAGGCATTACCTAGAGATAAGTTTGATGCTTTCAGACATTGTCTAGGAGTACAGGATGTAGAGATGAGCTTGAAGAGGAGTGTTAATATAGTCCCAAGCTCTAGTAGATCGACGGCTACCATTAGCCGGAGTGGTTAGGGTTGTTAGAGTTAGTTAGAGGGCTAACCCACCATTAGGGTTTCCCTTGTACTCACCTCCACTATATATACAGACAGAGGCAAAGCCTCTCTCATCTCATTCCTATTTTACTTCCTTGTCTACTCGCTCTCTCTCTTCTTGGAGTGTCCTCGAAGTATCGATCTTTCTACAAAACCTTTGTGCGAGATTTCAAGCGAGCATGCATTGGAAACCATGAGAGGAAGAAGGAAGAGTGTGCATCACTGCTGCCTGATTTTCTAGAGGATACCGCATTGACTTGATATGAGGAGCATAGAAGAAACAAGATTGAGGTTGATACATGGGAAAGTTTGACGGAGGCTCTAATTGAGAACTTTCTGCCGGATGAGAGCTACGAGAAGGTCATGACCGAGGTGACCTTCTTGAAGCAGAGAGATGCGGAGAAGGTGAAGGTGTACGCAGAAAGGACCGAGAAGTTGGAGGCTCGTTTCAAGACTATATTGAAGAAGAGCGGTGATAATGTGGAGGCTACAATGGTGGGAATTATGGCTATGCTTACCAAGAACTTTGTGGCAGGTCTGAAGTCTCAAATCAGAACTCATGTGAAGTACGAGAAGCCCACCACTTAGACAAAAGCGATTGAAATTGAGTTCGAATGGAAGAGTTTGGAAGATGATGACGTTCTTCTAGGAGAAGCAAAGGTGACAAGTGTGGCAGGGATTACACTCGGTGGTAGAGCTGCTCAAAGAATCTCGACGCATGTTGTGGTTAACACACCTGCTGTGGTTGCTGTCAACCCTTCGACGCCTAATCTTCAAGATGAACTGAGACAGATAACAGAAACGATGGCAGATCTGAAGATCAATGTAGTGCAATTGAAAGAGCAGAGGAACCAAGGAGGAGGAGGAGGTCAAAGAGGTTATGGAAGAAATTTCAATCGAGGGCCTCGAAATGAATTCAGTGGCATCTTGTGCTACGGATATGGTGGTCCTCGTTGTCGGGTTGAGAGTCTTCCTGGGAAGGGCGAACCTTCTGGCTGTGATATGAGCTTGAAGGCTGTGTTCAATCTACTCAGGGAAGCGTTGGGCTTCAGGTTGTGGCTGGTTTACTCAAAGGATAAGCTTCAGGTCTCAAGGTGATACTGAAAAACACTCATATAAGTCTCTTGGCTCTTCTGATATGTTCAGGAAGTAAAGTTCAGACTTAACTAGCAATGATAAGATCAAATGGCGAACTTTGACACTGAGGATTGAGAAATATGTGAAGGTTCAGGCTTCAGAACTCCTCCTACATGTTAATAAGGTCCTACTGGATACACATGCGAAGTTTCAGCTTCAGATCAATTCAGAGCACTAAGATATGAGTAGAAACTTTTTGAGTAGAGAAATTACGGCAATTTCTGGTACCCAGACATCTGTTTCTACCTAGAACAAATAATTGGCTCGATCACTTTGGGAAATTATTATAGGATTTGCAGTACACAGCTTGCTGAACACTCCTGTGAAGTTGGGCCTCCTGATTCCACACAGAACTCCAGATCTCGCTCTCTGAAGTTGCTGTTCCAGATTGAGAGCTTTTCTGACCCCCTCTGCTTCAGCGGCCGCCCTGAATTACTCAGTAACTCAAATCACTTGAATCTTTTTTGACAGTCATAGCCCGGCTGACAGTGAACGCAACCACGAAGGTTGGAAGCGATTTCCTCAATTCCGCTGCAATTGACACTCAAAACCCCAAAATCAACAAAAGTGATGCAATTTTGGCACAATCCGAACTTCAATTGGGCATAACTACTTGTTTATTGATCCAAATCGATCAAGAATTTCACTGACAGTGCTTGGCTCGACGAGCTCTATCTCCCTGTGCTCTCAGATTTCGCAGTGTCCTCACCAATTGCTCGAAATCCACTCTAGAGCTCTGTTTCTAAACTTAGAGTTTCACAAAAGACAAAAATGGACCAATGGGAGTTCATAGCTCCATTTGGTTGTCATTTTGTGCCTTAAACTACCTGGTAACTTATCTACACTCATAGGCAACCACGTCAAGCCCCCTAGAGTGCCAGCTTAAAACTTAAACTACCTAAAACGACACGCAGCCCCGAAAATTAACTTAAATCAGCTAGAAAGCGTGCATGGGCGACACGCAAATACAACCCATGAGCTTAAAACCCTATTAACATGGTAATCAACCTACTAAGACTCAAAATATATAACATCTTTCAAAAATGGACTTCTCTGAGGTCTTAGCTTCACTCAGAAAGACTAACGCCTGGCAGAGAAGTGAATCGTTTACTATGTGAAATGATTCACATCACGACATCATTTTCAAAGGAATTGTCCACACTCCATCCAAAATGGAAGACGGAACAATGAAAGTACAAGATGAAATCTGGGAGAAGGAGTCCTGCCACAAAACAAGACAAAGGAGTTGTCACAATCGATGCGGTGAAGGTGCCAAACGTTTTTGAGAGAGGAAAATGCTCTTACTCTTCTCATGTGGAACTCTTATCTCACGAGAGGAAGAGGACGAGGTTTTCAGAGGAACCTATGAGCATTGAGGATTCTCCAAGTATGAGCACTCATTCCAACACTATGTCTTCTTTTCAAAAGGAGCCTAGG
Source organism: Asterella californica (assembly GCA_036924285.1). Lineage (NCBI taxonomy): Eukaryota > Viridiplantae > Streptophyta > Marchantiopsida > Marchantiales > Aytoniaceae > Asterella > Asterella californica. The sequence goes on along the minus strand of JAYKYS010000002.1, from coordinate 20,383,210 downwards.
AAGAAGCTGGGGATGAAAGATTTCACCCTTTCAGCTGCTCAACCAAGATATGACGTAGTGGAGGATGTTGACACGCAAAAAGCCAACATAACAGTGGGTCAATTGATTGCACTCAACCCAAGCTTGAGGAGAGAGCTTCGAGGCGGATTGAGCTCGAGAAGGACCAAGAAGAAGAAATCTAAAGACAAGATCAACGTCTCAAGTGTGGGAGTTGGTGTAGTGGATGCTCAGGCCTCTGAGATATGCACAAAAACATCCAAGATCAAGATTCGATTGAATGGACACTTTGTACTTGATGTGTTGGTGGATGGAGGTTCTGCTGTGAATGTGATATCTGAACGTTTGATGAAGCGGTTGGGGATGAAACCCACGAGATCGGTGAGCATCATTGTTGGTATGACAAACAAGCAGAGGGTGAGACCTCTTGGAGTCCTGGAGAAAGTAGTGGTGTCGGTTATGGAGGTACAAACTTTGATGTCTTTTCAAATTCTGAAAGATTCCAGCTATGACTTACTCCTAGGAAGACCTTGGTTGAGAACCGTTTGTACAATTGATAGATGGCACAAAGGTTACTCGAGGATAGGACCTAGCAACCATCGAGGGAAGGTGCCTCTCTCAAGTGATGGTTGTGTAACTTCTGATTCTGATAGACCAACCAGCGACTATTAGGAGTCAGAAACCAAAGACAGTAGAAGTGTCTCCGGAGTAGATACAAGTGGTTCTTCTGATGAGGAGACGTCAAAAGATGAAGAGTTTGATATGGATTGCATCACGCCTCATATTGGAGCAATTGATTTGCTCCCTCATCCATCTGTTGAGAAGGACCCAGACAAAACAAAATTAAGTGGAGAGGAGCTAGAGCGAAGATTAGCAACCATCAAGTTTGGTCCCAAGGTGACTTCGGAAGAGAAGAGAAGATTCTTGGAGATATTCATGAAGTACCTCCACGTGTTTGCTTTCAGCTATAAAGATCTGAAGGAGGTGACATTGGAGCCTCATCGGATTGACGTGGAGGAAGACACGATATTTGTTCGACAAAAGCAACGGTAGATCAGCCCGCCAACAACAATGGTCGTCAAAGAAGAGATTAATAAACTGAAGGAAGCTGGGTTCATTTATGAAGTGGAGAATTCAGAATGGGTATCACCCATCGTGATCGTGAAGAAGAAGAACGGTAAGCTTCGCGTATGTGTGGATTACAAGAAGTTGAATGCGGTCACGAAGAAGGATTACTACATGTTGTCATTCATCGATGAGATATTGGAAGAAGTCGCAGGTCACGAATGATAAAGTTTTGAAGATGATTATAGTGGATATAACCAGATCCATATAGTACCTGAGCATCAACATCTAACGACCTTCACCACTCCGTGGGGTACATTTGCGTTTCGTGTGATGCCGTTCGGGTTATGTAATGCTCTAGCTACTTTTCAACGGTTCATGAACAAAGTGTTCGAACCGTTTCTAGGGAAGTTTGTTAGAGACTTTATTGATGACTTTTGTGTGTATGGGCGGAAGGAGGATCACTTTGATCATCTGATCAAAGTCTTAGAGCGATTGGAGCAAGCTAATGCATCTTTGAATCCAGAAAAATGCATTTTTGGATGCGAGGAGGGTTTGTTGTTGAGAGACATCGTCTCCAAAAATGGAATAAGAGTGGATCCAGACAAAGTGAAGAAGATAATCGAACTGCCATTCCTTATTAGCTTGATCAAGTTGAGACAATTTCTTGGGATGGTGAGATATTATCGTAGATTCATTTCATCATTTTCCAATAAAGCTCAATCGTTGACCAACTACATGAAGAAGGGTGTAGTCTTCGAGCTGATACTTCAAGATCAGAAGGCTAAGGAGGCGTTTGAAGAGTTGAAGAAAGCATTGGTGATAGTCTCAATCCTCGCCAAACTTGATTGGAGTAAGTCATTCATTGTTTATATTGATGCATCCAATGTTGCGATTGGATGTACCTTGAGTCAGTTAGATGAGAATGGACACGACCATCCAATAGCTTATGCTAGTAGACAGATGGTGCAGGCTGAGAAGAACTATTCCGTGACAGAGAGAGAAGGGTTGACCGTAATCTTTATTTTGAAGAAGTTTCGGCACTATTTGTTAGGAGGAAAATTTTCTATAGTGACTGATCACAAAGCCTTGAAGTACATCTTCAATAAGCCCAACGCAGAGGGAAGGATAGCTCGATGAAAGATCTTCATGACAGAATATGATTACGTCATTGAGGATAGACCGGAGAGGAAGCATGCCAACGCAAATTTGTTGTCCAGAGCTTACGACGAATTGGGGGAAGAACCATTAGATGATACTTTTCCTGATGAAGACTTGATGACCACCACGTTGAACAGCGAGGTACCGGAAGAGTACAAGGAGGTGTGGAATTTTCTTTCTGACGATTCATTTCCTGAAGGTATGCGAGCGAGAGAGAGGAATACTTTAATGAGGAGGTGTAAGTCATACACCATCGTTGAAGGAGTTCTTTTTCATCAAGGTGCTGATGGACTGCTACGACGAGCTGTGGGCAAGGAGGAAGATGCGAGGTTGATGCTGAAGTTCTACGATGGACTTGTATGTGGTGGTCACTTCGCTGGTAAGGTGACGGCTTTCAAAATCTTAGACGCTGGATATCATTGGAAGGGTATTTTCAAGGACTGTTTGGAGTATTGCAGAACTTGCGATGTGTGCCAAGTCTTTGCCAAGAAGTCTACTAGCACTCCTCCTTTGAGATCAGTTCCTGTGCTAGGTCCGTTTGAGAAGTGAGGAATTGATCATATCGGTCCTTTAAAAAAAACCCCTCGTGACAACAGATATATCATGATTGCAACCGACTATCTGACCGAGTGGGTGGAAGCCAGACCACTTAAAGTCACAAGTGAGGAAGAGGTTGGCTGTTTCTTATGAGAACGGATCATTACTAGGTTTGGATGCCCTCTAGAGTTGGTTTCTGATAGGGATGATGACTTTATGGAAAGCATCACAACCGCTATGTTGAAACATTTCTCCATTAAACCGCGAGTGATAACTTCTTACAAACCGAACGCTAACGGGTTAGCTGAGAAGACCAATCATACCTTGTGTACGATGCTGGTCAAGAATGCTGATATGCAGGATGCAAAGCACAACTGGGATAAGAGGTTACATGTAATCTTGTGGGAGTATAAGACTACTACGAAGACTTCAACGGGGTATACTCTTTTTCATCTTGTTTACGGTGTGGAATCGAAATTGTCGATACAGTTTGATCTGCCTACTTTTCAAATTGTCCATAAGAGGTTAAAGAGGTTGATTGGAGCAGCAGCTGAGAAGTCTAGAAGAGAGCAACTATTGGAGTTGGAGGAAGCACGAGTGATGGCAATAGTTCAGATGGAGAAGACACAAGAACGTCAGAAGAAATATTACGACAAGCATCTCGGTAAGAGAGAAATAAAGTCGTTCAAGGAAGGAGATATGGTAATGCTTTTTGATGCCAATAGGTATAAGATAGCTAGAAAGAAGTTCCTTCACGTCACTTTGGTCCTTTCATTGTCGAAAAGGTATGGAGTAATTTTACATACGACTTGAAAGAGCTAGGAGGACGGAGGTTTGACCGGGTGAATCACGACAAGCTCAAGCTCTTTCATCAAAGGAAAGTCATCGTTCACTCCGAGGACGGAGTGAAAACTTAATCCGGGGATAAATTTAACATCTAGGGATTGCATAGTAGTAAATATGTGATAAGTTATAACTATGTGCGGTGAGTCTTCTAAATAAGTCCCAAGGCTAGATTATACTCTAAATTAGTGACAGATAACTAGGAGTAGTCACAGTTAGAGTTGGAAGTATTTGAGGAATGTGAGAACCACTATTTTGTTTGGTTATGCATAAGATGACAAGGGGGTGAATAATACACTCTTGTCTTATGCGTGACTGATTTTTATTGGTAGTAGAGACTTAAGGTCAAACAATCAAGAGGGTTGTTGACCTTTTTGGCTCAATTATGTGTTAGTACTTTGTCTTATAAGGAGCAATTCGAGATTCTTTTTCAAAGATTCCTTTCTACTTCTAGAAGGATTTAAATTATTAGAGTAGAGTCAAAAGTAGAGACATCTATCATTGACTTAGGACTTGTATCTTTGACTTGGTCTCGATAAACTACAGTAAATCAGATTAGTAGTTACTGTGATAAATCTGAAATAGTATAAATAGAGGGATTGTGGAATGATCCCTCATCCTCCCTTTGTCTTGTATTTGGAAGCCGTTAGGTCATATCTATAAAGGGTGTGTTTTTCATCTCTACGTCTCCATGAGAGTTCTCGTTCTCAGTGAGGTAGAGATATGAGAATGTTGAGAGTTGGATTTAGCCGATGCCTCCTAGTTCTATGATGCGCCTCGTGAAAGGTCATCAAAGGTTTACCTTAGGTGAGAGACAGGACCGGTAGCAAGCTTGAGGGTCACAAAGCAACACTGCCTCCTCGCAACATTGTATCTGCGAAGGCATAGATAGCTCGTGGAAGACCATCTTCCTGGACGACGGAGTGATGGAGTATTGTCTCTGGAAGACAAGGTCGACACCTCCTATCGGATTGTGGAGATGAGTCTGTCTTCCGCGGGAAGAAGACTGGAGGAGTTCAGTGCCTTCTTCCACTCAGAGATCCAGCCAGCTATGGAGTTGATCGAGAAGAGAACGAAGGCTCAGGAGAAGTCAATACAGCCTAGATTCGATCTGCGCATCCTGATGCGGCAGGAAGAAGGCCAGAAGAAGGTAGAAGCGCTGAAAGTCAACCTCCGCACCACGGAGAAGCTCACAGCGAAGTACAAGACGGAAGCAACCGCTTTTGCCAAGGAGTTAGCGCAGCTGAAGAAGAGCAACCAGGAGTTGCAGGCGCGTTTACAGCAGCGTGACCAGGAGGTTCTGCGCGTGTGGGATAAGATCACCGTCCTTGCAGAGGAGAAGACGACATGGAAGACACTACAGGAAGCCGCAGAAGCGTAGACTGCAGCCGAGAAGACGCAACGGGAAGTAGCGGAAGCTCGTGCGCAGGGAATGTTAGCTCAGTCGGTGGAAGCGCTTTGGAAGAAGTTTAACTTCACCGCGGATAGGAAGCTTCTTACTTTAGCTAGAGAATGGGACGACGAGTCCAAAGCGATGTTGGTAGAGTGCAAGGAGAGCATGTTCATGTACTTCGATCGGCAGATAGAGAGAGTGAAGACACTCTATGATCTTCCCTTGATTCCGTCATCCGTAACTGCATCTTCCCAAGCCTCAGCACGATCGACCCGATCCGACTTGGAGAAGGAGGAGTTTTACCTCGCTGTCCACTTGGTAGTGATAGCGTTGGAAGCCGAGAAGACTCTAGAAGAAGCCCCGGAAGACAAGATGTCTTTTGGAAGACATGAAGAAGAGCTGTCTTCCCAGGTATTCCGAGTGGAGGAAGCGACTTCCCCGGACCCCTATGAGGTCACCATGGCTCCCAATGTTGAACTAGTGCCTCAGAAGAGCAAGAAAGCAAAAGTCGACCCAGCTTCCCAGAAGACGCTTCCGTCTTCCGAAGCAGAAGTAGAAGCAGCAGAGCCAGCGACAAATGTTGAAGAGGAAGCCACCTCAGTGACACCCGAGGTAATTGCAGGGCTTCCCAGCTTATCAGAAGCCGAGTTAGGAGTTCAGGTAGGAGTAGATCCAATGGAGATTGCATCCGAGCAATTAGAGTAGGTAGCAAAGCGCAGAAGACAAGTTGACTTGTCCAAACTTAGTAGGAACCAAACATGCTATCTTAGGAGGTGGCAGTTTAGTGTAATATTAGATAGGTGATCATGTGGCAGAGTAGGCAACGCAGGAGTAGTAAGGTGGATGGCTAATTAGGAAGGGGAACCACTTGCATGTGAGGTGACAGCCTTCTGACAGCGCCCATCTCTCCCTGGTTGTAATTGAGGATTGGAGGAAAACTTCCCCTGCGCCTCAAGGCAGATGCATAAGTAGGATGACAGAGTAGGATTTTGGACACAAAAGAGACACAGTAAACACATTAGACACATTGAGCACACTATGCACACTACATCCGATGTTAGAGACATACGAATAGATTGGGATTATACCGGAGGGGTCTGCATGCTCGTTGCCAGCAGTGGTTCGAAGATGTAGATGGAGGTAGTGGACAGTTTAGGAGCAGGGAACGGCATCCTCGTGTAGTCCTGCTGGCTAGACTGGTGTGTCGAGGAGTAGGAGCAGAAAGTAGAGGGAGTGAGCTTCCCAATACCAATGTGTCTTCTTCTCGGGGAATGGATTGCTGATTTGAGTGCAGAAGCTTTGTCTGTGTCTTCTGGGTGAGGGATTTTCTTGAATTCACTCTCGATTGTGCATGAGAAGCGTTCTTCTTGAGTGGGGGTGACTGTCAGCAGTTGTGTAGATTCCCAGCTTGGCTCGTCCAGTGGAGCACTTCGGATCCACGTACGGACGGTCTTATGGATAAGGGATCCCAGAAGACAGAGTAGTCAGAGCAGCGAGAGAAGAAGAAAGAAGCCTTCTTCCCATAGCAGAAGACGACATCCTCAAGTAGAAGACGGTGCAACTGTACGCACGTTTGTTGTCTTCCTCCCCAAACTATTACAAGCAGGGATGGCTTGTTAGTCAGGATCCGGACTAGAAGCCTGTCGGAGTCTTAATTTCTTATTCTTATCTTGTTTTTCTCTCGTTTGGATTTTCCCTTCTTCTCATCTTCCCCATCTTCTTACCTTCTTCTAGTGAACTTCTGAGACTTCTATTGAGCTTCCGTGAAGATGAATGTCGTTGTAGTACTGCAGGAAGACGGTTTCCGTAGACAGAAGCATGGGAAGGCTACAGAGGCATACACCCTGTGATTAATCTAACCTGTTGGAATGTGAGAGAGAGTAAAGTGTAACAGCCGTTGCTAGTCGACTTCTGCGAAGCAGGAGCAGTCTTCTGGAGATGTGAGAAGCCGAGTTGAACCCCCAGAAGCCGAGAATTGCTTCGGGAAGACAGTACTGAGAAGACCGGAAGAAGTGACCTGGAAGCAGGAAGCGTCTTCCCGAGCTTCTCTGTAGATAGTTGTGTGATATTTTAGTTAGTAGTTGTTTGTTTAGGTCCAGAGCACCTTTTGGAGGATCTGGAAGCCGTGTGGTTTTGTAAGAAGACGGGATTTCTAGACAAAACCCGTGTGTTTGTGTGTTTGAACAGATCTTAGAACTTAGAGCAGCGTTACTTGTGCAAATCTTATGTGAGAACGATATCTTGTATACTAAATGGGCAAAAAGAGTAATCTTGCGACACTACACCACCACATGTTCCTCTAGATCTCATAGCTTCACTAAGGTCTCTGTGGTTGCTCTTGCCCAATGGTTGTGAGAGTAATGGCTCTTCTACGATGCTTCCACATCGCCTTCAAACCTCACGTGCTGATACGATCTCCTCTTTGATACTCGAGAGCAGTAACCAGTAATCTCATCTTCCTCATCTTCCGACAGTTTGGTCCCTAGAGCGTTAAGCGTAGCTGCTTCACCCAAAATCTGATGTTTCCTCTTGATGATATCTATGATAACCTCATGGAACTCACGCTTTGCAATCCCAAGAATCTCATCCAAAGTAAACTCAACCTTCCCATTCAAGATACGATTCTCTAACACTTGTTTCAGGTCTGTAGCAATCTCAATGTCAGACTGAAGTTTGTATGCAGGCATCTTACTCTTCTCTTTGCTTCTCTCCTTCTCCTTGGGTGTTGTAGGTGGTATATCCTCCATAGTCTCCTCCCGAGTAGGTGTTGTCTCCTGTCTTGTCTCTGGTCTAGTCCTTTCACTCCTTGTAGCAGGCTGTTTGGCTGTAGAAGTCTCACATGCATCCTCTCTCCTGCGTTTTTTTCTAGTATAGCTTCATGATGACTTCGTGCAACATAAGCATGCACTGACATAGTTATCCAGGGTCCTTCCATCATGTAGCTTCTCGAATTGAGTTGCCAATCCTTCGTAGCACATCTTTGTCTAGCTCTGTTGTAGCTACGAACCGCACTACATCAGACCACAACCCAGTAGTCTCTTTCTCTCTTTTCATTTCCACTTTCACTCCACATGTAGCAACATTCACAAGAGAAACAACATGTGATGCAGATACCTCATTCACAAGCCTTTTCATACCACCCTTGCCAAAGTTGGTTCCCAGCATCATCCCAATCTCTCTCAAATGGATGTTACCATCTTTGAAGAAGACAAGATCCTTCCTCAGTGCATCAGTAAACTCCTCGCAATCTCTTCTTACATGGTCTAAGCTATCGCACCATATACAACGATGAACAAAACCTTCTCTCATCTGAGGTCTCTGCATAGCAGGCTGTACATTATGCTCCTTCTCTTCTAACCTAGTGAGCTTAAGCTTAAGCTCCTTCATACCTTTAATCAATTCATCAAGCGGTGAGTCTTCCTCTCTAGCAATTACCAAAGCGGGCTTAATAGGCAACTGCTTGGAAGGAATTATCAGAGGTGCTGCTTCACTTACCACCACCTTGTCTCTTCTTCTCTGTCTCTTGGTCAGCAAAGAGACAGCCTCTTCAACCTCCTTCCAATCAGTCTTCAATCCTCTCTCCTCACACTTGTGTTCCAACAACAACTCAAGCTTCTCCTGAATAGTCACGTCCGCTGCTTGTAAGAAAAGCTCCGTTTTCTCCACCTCTAGTGTAAGCTTCTCTGTCCTAGAAAGCTGAGCATACTGACGATCAAACTCCCTTAACAACTCATTTACAGACAAACCCTTGTTAGGCTTAACCACCCATTCAAAGAATGTTCTCTTGGTCACCCTCTCTGAATCTTCAGTGTCATACTCCTCCTTTAAAGCGCGCATAAAGCTCTCCCAACTCTGTCCTTGCTGCTGCTTGAGCTCCTTACACGCCCACGAATCTCAGGGACAACAACAAGTTCAAAGTTCTCCACCATCTCCTTCTCAGACACATTGTTCACCTCCATCTCTCTAGCATAGTATCGCACGTACTTGGAAATATCTGTCCTCTTGAATTGGTCCATCTTGTGCACCACAGATTGCAACGCCTTGGTTGTTAATACCTCCTTCCTCTCTGTGCTCTGTTGCTACTGCATAAACATGTAAAAAGCTTGGAACATCTTCATCATAGCAGCATCAAACTGAACAGGTTGCTAAGCAGCAGCAGCACCTCCACTTGATGATCCTTGGTTGGTCATGATATCTGATCCTGTAACACTCTCAAGAAAACTTCCACCCTAAATTTTCACGTCGAGTTCACCAAAAGAGAGTATGTCGGAGTGTGATCCGTCTATCTAGGAAAGCGCTGGGCTTCTGGCTGTGGTTGTTTACTCAAGAGGTAGGCCTTTCAGGTTACAACAGGGCGCTATAAGCACTCACACAGGTGTTTAGGATCCTCTGATATGTTCAGAAAGCGAAATTCAGATCTAACTAGTAGTAATATGATCAGGCGGTGAACTTTAACACCCAAGGAGAGGAAAACTAAGATGGTTCTGACTTCAAAACTCTCCTACATGTAAAAGAGGCCCTACTGAGCACACATACGAAGTTTCAGCCTGAGATCGAATTCTAGCACTGAGATATTGACAGAAACATCTTGAGTGGGAAAATTACGACAATTTCTAGCACCCAGATGGCTATTTCGACCTAGAACAGAAAATTGACTGCATCACTCTCGAAGATTCTTATAAGATTTGGAGCCTACAGGATGCTGAACTTGTGAAGTTGGGTCTCTTGATTATACACAGTTCTCCAGATCTCGTTCTCTGAAGTTGCTGCTCTAGATTGAGAGCTTTTCAGAACCCCTCTGCTTCAGCGGTCGCCCTGAATTACTCAATCACTCAAAACATGACATGAAACTTTTTAGACAGTCGTAGCCCAGCTGACAGTGAACGCAACCACGCAGGTTTGAAGCGATTATCTCTTTTCTGCTGAAATTGACACTCAAAACCTCAAAATAAACAAAAGTGACGCAGTTTCAACTCAATACGAAGTTCAATTTGGCATAACTCCTTCTTTATTGCTCCAAATCGATCAAGAATTTCACTGACAGTGACTGGCACGACGAGCTCTACCTTGCTGTGTTCTCAGATTTCAGAATGCCCTCACCAAATGCTCGAACTCTCTTTTAGACCTCTGTTTCTAAATTTAGAGTTTTACAAAAGACAAAAACGGACCAATAAGAGTTCATAGCTCCACTTGGTTGTCCTTTTGTGTCTTAAACCGTGTGGTAACTTAATTCCACTCATAGGCTACCACGTCAAGTTCTCTAAAATGCCAGCGTAAATCTTAAACTACCTAAAACAACACGTTGTCTTGAAAGTAAACTTAAACCAGCTAAAAAGAGTGCATGGGCAACACGTAAGTACAACCCATGAGCTTAAACCCTATCAACATGGTAAATCTAAGTTATGTATATTGAACATCATAGACAAGTAAGAAGTCATTTGCACAAGCGCACAAATGCTTGAACAAGATAACTAGCATATTATCAACCTACTAGGACTCAAAATAGTGTTAACACCGTATGCAAAGATGTTAAACATATACATAAATGACTAGAAGTAATATGAGCTAACTTCTAGAACTACTAAACTAAAGTATCAGAGTAGAAATGTAACATGTAGTCGCCAAGTAGCGCGACAACGCTTCGGTGGTTTATGGTCTAGGTTGACATTCGGGGACTCAACTTAGAGGGTTTTGAAGCAGATTACAGACCTCTGGTCTGTTTCTCAGTTTTGTGTTTTTAGGGAGAAAGAACCGGCAGTGTATATAGATTGGGAGTTGGTATATATTGCGATGTTCGTTTTCGTGGTTGTTTTTTTCTTTCTTATCTCTGTTCAGCACACTACATCACCACAGCCAAGAACCTCGTGTTTTTCTGGACATATCTTTCATGCAAAATCTGATACGACAGCGGGCAGGGATCGGATCTTTCGATAGTTTCTCCATTGCTGCTTTGCCTTCTTCGTTTCGCACGATGCGCAGGCAGGGATCGGGTCCTTCGATTATTTTTCCATTGTTGCTTTGCCTTTTTCGTTTATCTTCTCGTTCAAGGTAAGCACCGATCGAGTCTCTGTGTTTGAGACTATACTACGCGGAGTGTTGGAGTGTATACTGCATGGGACTCGTTTTCTTGTAGAAATTCATTGGTTCGCATGGATAGGGGCCTCTAATCGTCAGAACGATTAATCCGATTAGCGGTATGGCGTGCTGACTCGATTGCAACTTTATCCATTTCTGTCGTTTCTTGCTTCTTCTTCCTTTCATTAGCAGGGTGCGTGGACGACACAGAGATTAGGTCTCGCTTTGCTGTCGATTGCTGATGATCTTTGTCGTGGACCACGGCTGGAGAGTATACTGCGTGGAGTGATGGAGAGTATACTGCACGAGATTGCAGGAGAGGACGGCACACCGATCGAACCTCGATGCTGGAGAGTATACTGCGTGGAGTGGTGGAGAGTATATTGCACGGGACTCGTTTTCTTGTGGAAATTCTTGCTTCTTCTTCTTTTTGTTTCGTGGACCACGACGCTGCACGGTATGATGTGAGGGTCATTTTTCTTCCTGCTGATCCAACTCGTTCGTGGCGGCGGTACGCGGTATGACGTAGGTGTTGTTGTCTCTTTTTTCAACACAGATGCCGTGTCATAACAATTACTCTGCTCATTGCTATCAATTTTAGTATTTTCACTTCAAAACTGGAAGTGAAAACAACAACAATGTCTTCGTTTCTCGCATAGATTTGCTCTTCCTTTTCGTTCGCAGGGTGCCAGAGAGTGTACTGCATGATAAGCAGGGGTCGACGATAGATCTAGAATTTTTGCTTTTGCGGAGGACTGCAGGGCATGTAAAACATGACACGGAGACGAGACGGAGAGTGCGAGTAGGGAAGGAGCCTTCCGATCGTCTACATCATTGTTGGCTTGCCGGGTTTCGACATCCACTTCGAGATGGCGTAGACGAAGTCGAACGAGGGAACTGCCTCCACATACACATACACGGAAGTCTTCTCTTCTATTCCTTTCTTTTCTTTTTCAAATGTCCCAGGGCCCAGAGTCTACAGACATTCTCTTCTAGAGAGAGGATAATTAAGCATGTATCTTGTCGGATAATCTTCATGTTCTTGCGATCCCATCTAATCTTTCTCACGATTCCATCCTAGAGGACAGCTTTTCCTTCGATTCTTTTCAAGCAGGTTGCTCTGATCGACATTGTTTTCCATGCGAAGTGGATCACTTTTGTAGACCTCGGCTACGTTTTATGTATTTATCCAACGAACACCATTTTTTAACACAACGAATACTCTTGGCGGCCTACTACTGGGCGTTTTGAAAAGTAAAAAACCAATGAAAGCGAACCAATCTGCTACTGAATGTTTTGAAGAAAATCCGAGTGCCGCATGGACTACAGCACATTTGTTTTTCCCGAAATGCAGCGGCCGAGTAACTTTTAATGTATTGATCCAATGACAACTTTGTTTGGACGCAACGATTTTGTCGACAATGTTTCTTTTCACTTTAAGAACACTACTTCACTCCAAAACAGATCCATCCGAATAATTATTTCAATTCCTGCCGGTGAACTCAAATGTACAACAGGTGAATATGCATCCAAAGCAAACCTCCGCCAGAGGAGAGGAAAAGGACAAGCGGGGAAGGCGCGGTGGCATTCCTTGCATGCTGGAGGAACTCCGGGAATTTTTGCTCGTTTAATATTATCGGTAATATATATATATATTAAGTAAGTATAAATAATCAAAATATTTTATAAAAATTATCTGTTAGCCCATGCCTGGAAACACGGGGAGAGTATGAAATAACCCATAAGGTTTGAACCGACTGCAGCACTTCAGAACGTACCAATCCAAGAATCCGCTTCAGAACGTACGTTAATATACACTGACATTAATACCTAACCCTTCCTGCGGGAAGAGTTAGGTATTAAATTAATCCTCTGCATAATATGCAAGGAAGTCTGAATGTACAACAGGTGAATATGTATACACTTCCATAACAGCATACTCGATCAACTTCGGTAAAAACCTCTATTATACGAGGACGGGTTTAACGTGGTGGAGTGAACTCTACTTCGAAGTGCATTCCGCACTGCTGTCGCAGTTTCACTGAGATTAGAATACCAGCCATTGAAGCCATTCCTAATCCACTGCGCAGTAAGATACCGGGTCAGGGCCAGGAAGCTGGCTGGTCCCTGTCGTGGAAGGAAGTGAGTCCTCGGCTCGTACGGCACAGTGGTCTCAAGGAATGTGTGATCTTCTAGGCCACAGAGGAAGAAGGAGCTGATTTAATATTTCGCTTCGAAATGAAACAGGAAACTGCCTCTGAAATCCAGCCAAGCAATCCTCCAGTTGACTTCTTTCGAGACATGTGAACGACGGGTCGCGAAAGAATCCACACACAGCAGTTATACAGTACAGTGAAGATCCGGGTCAAACTGGAATCTTGCTAATTCGCATTCCGAATGTCGAAAACGAAAACGAGGATCGTGCACTGGGGGGAGGAAATAGCGAAATGGAGACATCAAACTGGCGCTCGGCGCTGTAGTCCTAAACATACATCTCAGTGAGAGTGTGAGCAACCTGAAAGATCGATCTCCATGTGCAGAGCGCATTCGAAGCTTAAAGAAAGAAATGCGCTGGGGTGCACTGTAGGATCACTGTAGACGCCGTTCACTAGAGAAGTTGAATGGCGGGGAAGATCTACTCTCGCTCTTTTCCTTTCAACTCTTTGGAACGTAGCCAGCTGCGAGAGAGGACATGCTCCAGTACCTATTTCTCGTGGCAATTTCTACATCCATGGAGTTGGCAATTCGCAGAGAGGGAAAAGATAAAGATCCGAGTAGATGAGACCGTCGCTGAGAAAAGACGAATTCGGTTTTTGTTTCTGTCCACATTCGGCGACTTCCTCCACTGTACTGTAACATCGACCTTCCTGACTGACTTTGGTACGTTTGAGATGGTAGTTGCGAATGTGAACAATGATTAGCAAAACTGGCAGTGTCGAATCTTTAGGTCGGAAGATCAAGGTGATCCTTTTATCTGAACGTTTTCTCCACTTCCTACAGACTCGCAGAAGATCCATGGCGAACCCGAAGGTATTTGTATTTAATCCACATCGCAGAGTTTGTAAATAGACTTCTGATATTTACGTGGCGAGGAATTTATATACTACGATTTTTTTCCTCTTCGTGTCTGGTTTGGCTCTTCCAACCTGTTTATCGAATCCAAATTCGGTTAATGTCACGTTCAATTGAGTATGAAGGCAATGTGTTTGCTAGTTGACTGAAAGTCCGTCGACTGTTTGAAGTGGCCTTCAATTTCCACAGATTGTCGCACGAAAACTCTGCCAACTGTTACTCGCGGGTTTCACTTATCAAAATCTGTGAAATGGAGGCTGGATTCTCATCTATACCTTGACATTTAGTGCAACGATAGTTCAATTTCAGACACCATCAATAGGCGCTGTACCATCGACTGATCGCCACTGCTCATGGTAACTTTCTAGACCCAGAGCAATAATCCAGTAGCCAAGCTAGGGGCAGCTAAGGAAGATAGTTGGTTGCCAACACGTTCAGTGCTCAGATATGGTCTGAACGAGCGTACGTACCTTTCTTTGGAGAATTTTATGCTTTGTCAGAGTGTTGATAAAACTACGTGCTGATAGAAGCCGACTGATTTCTTGATGAGTAGCGACTCCGTCACGCTCGATAGTTGACGAATGTTAACGATTTAGACTCTGTATTCTCCGCAATACGTCTTTTCATGGTATTTCTGAGAGGTCTGAGTTTACACGGTGGCTTTAGGCTCTAGATTCTAGTCTCCCTCACAAGCTACATTGTACTCGCGTTGAAAACTGCTAAGATGTTCCATTCTAACATTTCTCTCGATTAATTCATATGCTAATGCGATCGGAGGTATCTGCGCCAAAAAAAATTTCTTAAAAGGAAGGCAGGGCGACCCCGGAGAGGTCGCCGCCTTTAACTTCACCAGCATGTTGAGGTCACGCTTCAGTTGCACATCGGGCAAGCAGAAATTTAGAGCTCTTCTTCTTGTTCTTGCGTTTCTTCAGCGATTCGAGCTAATTGAAACTCAAAGATCACCTGATGGTAAGACTAGCGGTTCCCACACACTGGATTAAGTTCTTGTTAGTGCGAATTTTGACTTCACCAGAAAGATTTCGACCTGCACTGAAATTCAGACGAAGTTCAGACAGCGCTTTTCTGCATGACAGTGACAGCCATTCATTTCGGGTGGATGCATTCACCTTCGCGACTCTGCCTCCTTATACATATTGTAACTGCAGACGGGACAATGCTACTTTTCACTTAACTGGGCATTGTCGTAAAAATGTTTTTCCTTAGCATGCGATCCCGCGAGTTTATTCTAACTGGCCAACCTCTTCATCATTTTCTGTCATCCACTCTCTTCATTACGTGTCTGGGTGGAATGGCATTTACTAAAGGTCCGTATACGCATGTGGTGGACAATTCTGTCAGAGCTCGCTTTACTTAACTTCAAGAACAAAGTGACGTATGATCCGCTTGGCGCTTTAAATAACTGGCAAAGCGGCGGAGATGTATGCACTTGGGCATATGTTGAATGTGATTCAAACGACCGTGTCATTAGTCTGTAAGTACATCTTGGGATAGCCCTCTTGTCCGTTGGAGTTATCAGATATAACCATCAATTGTCGATGTGTAACACACCGTTAGTGCTATTGTCAGCCAACATGACGCAGAACGCCTTATGTTGATTTTCTACGTTCAAATTGTTGTTTAACGCACTACGACATGATAATATAAAAGCGACCCTGTTTAGCAGTCTGCTAGCGTGTCGTGGGGTGGTTTTCTCGAACATGTTAGTTTCCAAGACCCTATTTCCGTACAAGTTCCTAACATACAGAACCTTGTGCATCCGAGCCTTATCTGCAGAAACCTTTCAGACAAAACCTTATCTGGGACTCTAAGTCGCTCTCTCGTCGATCTTGAATTTCTACAAGTTCTGTAAGTTCCATACAGTAAGCAACCTCCGTGTTAGTTCAGGAATCATGGTAGTGTATGTTCCACATTAATAACCTTACAGAAGAGCAAGTTTGTTAACCGGCTTCAGATTTGACTCTTGTAGTGCAGAAGATATGAGGCTGGGCTTTTGTAGCTCAATCGAATAACTTGTGTGCTTGTTGTACACGTGCAGTAATCTACAAGGAAATGGCTTTACAGGTAACATTCCTACAGAACTGGGAGATATGACTACTCTCCAGGAACTGTAAGAGACCAATACCATCCGATTCTTTTCCCTCTTTTAACTGTCACAGAAAATACTACCCTGTTTTGCAGTCTGACTCTATCTTGAACAATGCAGTTCATTGCATGGGAAGTAGTATTCTGGGGACGATGCACAATCGGTCCCTTACTTTTAGACTTATCTGGTCGTTTGCAGGAGGCTCGGGAACAACCCTCTTCATGGGCCTATACCACCAGGACTGGAAAATAATCAGAACATGTACTACATGTAAGGTTCTTGGAAGAAAGTTTGTTTCAGCTGTGCTCTTCTTCCATCTTTAAATTCCAATATTAACAGAAGCTGAAATCACCTTTATTGCAAGGCCGAATGCTATGACCGAAGAAGGTTAACACAAGCTTGCTTGAGCATAACTCAGTGCTTTAAGGAGGTGATCAGTGTTGCTAAATTCGGTGTTCGAAAGCTTTTCATTCCCGTATCGCATGCCATTATTACTGTTTTCTCCTGCATGCGAAATGGTTTATAGTGAAAACTAGGAAAGTTGTTGAATCACCCAGAATAAACTTTGAAAGCTGACTAAAGAAATATGATGACAGAAGTATCGCGAGGACGAATGTGACAGGTTCTTTGCCGACTGATTTGGGCAAGCTGAAGAATATTACTTTTATGTACGTTCTAGTTTCCACATGCGAGAAAGAGCCTCCAGATTAAATAGGAGCTGTGAAGATTTGTGATCACTCAAATGAATTACGTTGACCTTGTTTGATGGTTTTCAAATGAGCGGCGTCTTAATAAAACTACATTGACTTGAGGTTTCCATCGCAGGTTCTTTGACAACAACTTTCTATCAGGCCCAATTCCTGAAGAATTTGGACGTCTTGATCGACTGCAATTACTGTAAGTGAGGGCTCCTGTTCATATCTCGAATCTTAATTTTTGCATGGTTTACGAGCAAGGCTATGAGTTCAGTCTCAAGAAAGTGTATGTAGGTGCTTCCTGAGCAGACTACAGTTTTGGTATGAGCAGGCGTGTGAACTAGGACTGTAGAACATTAGTGTGTATATTTTAGAACGCAAGTACGGGAACACTCATAATACTCGAAGTCCTAGTATATCGTCTTTCTGATACCGAAGAATAACAAACAACATCTATGTGCATGATATAGCCAACAAGGAGTTGACATGTCAAATTCCCCAGTCCTTTGAAGACCTGAAAATTTCACTGAACATGTGAGTTTTAGTGTTTAGTATTAACTCCCAGAAGATGGCTGAAGGAGATTCACGCAACTGCCTTGTTATAACTTCGGATATAACTTGAATTTCTAACAGAAAAAACCTGTGTTCAGGAATTTGAGTGGCAACCGGCTAGATGGTCCAATTCCTCATCAAATATTCTCGCTACCTCAGCTTTCTATTTTGTGAGATAGCTCTTCACTTCCACCATTTCAGCACTATTTGAATGCTTTTTACATGATTGATTTACAGTCAGTCACTGTTGTTCTTGAACATTCTGGGTAAATCCCACGTCTAGCCTTTCTAGTGTAGTTAGTTTAGAGCATTATTTTATTCCGATACTTCTGCCTGTACTTTCTGTAACTTCCAACCCCAATAATTGTTTCTGGGAAGTGTATACCTTGTACTTTATCTCAAGTGAACAGGTGCTCACCTTTTTAAACCGCCATGTCTGAAACAGTGATATAAGCAGCAACAATTTCAGTGGATCTGTCCCAACGTCGATTCACTTTAATTTCAGGTAAGACATCTAAATGCTTTGCATCATTATGATGGAAGTTTCTCTGAGAAAACTGTCAGCTTTGTTGGTGCTTGATTATTTTCATCGAACACCAATGCAGATAATATGCATTTAAGTTTGTTCCATGATGAACGACTTTTTGTCCTCGACCTTCCGTTCCATGATACTCCTTCCCCTGTGCCGTGGGCCCTCATTCCGTTCTACTTCAATCAAAGAAATCTAGAGACTGGTGAACTATCAGGGCAGCATTAAAACTTCAGCATTTTGAAATTGTTTTCAGTTTTCAGTTTTCAAGCAGATGCATGACTGACTCCGCAGATATTCATACTAGGATCATGAAACCCCCTAGTAGGAAAGAATTGTTATCCAAGAAACTCCATACCGCTTGCTGGACGTCCATAAACATGCAACATGTCATTTTCTAAGGAGCAGTGACAGGCAAAACAAGTATAGTCATACCTTACCCTTTCTTATTGATTATGAATTAACCCGAAAGTTATGGTTTGCAAGCTGCTTCCTGATGTGATTGCCTCCGAAAGCTTACACATCCGTTTGGAGATCTCATGAGAGTTCATCTGGACGTAAGTCACAGGAGTAAATCGCTCATCTTTAGTGATTGTTGAGCCTTGTTCTCTCATTTCTTCAAGAGATGATCGTTCTTGAACACCCAAACTAAGTGAACGCACACTCCGTATACCGTATTGCAAGTTCAGCTGGATAACGGTGTCCAATCTGCAAAAGTTCTTCGAGACGGTGTAGTAATGTTACTTCGTTCTTGTAACCAAGAAGGTTTGGTGTTGTTGTCGGACTTGCTTCGTTCCTGAAGGAACAAACTCATTCGCAGGCTGTCGGGGGCCTGTCTAAATAAGTCTTTATGTGCAAGCAAGCAAGGACGATTCACTAACTTCACGATATGTGGGCGTGAACAGATATGAAAACAACCCTCTCCTCAATTCATGCGATGCATGCGTCCCTGTCGCGGCTACAGGGAAACTTAAGAAATTTAACTGGCTTTTGGTACTGGGGATTCTTGGTGCTTTAACGGCCGTCTTGCTTCTATGCATATCTCTTTACTGGACTTGGAAATGTTGCAAGCAAAGAAGAAAGGAAGCCAGGGCTGCCGGTACGTTATCTATCCTAAATACTACTAGAGCATTGCCTAACGCTGTGAGTCGAACTGTTTCATCATCGTGTTGGCCTCAAAACCAGCATGAACTCCACAAGAGTAGGAACGGTTCTAACAAAGATCAGATAGTGCTAGTGGGTCGGATCCACTCACTCGCATGATAGTGCATTCTCTCTTATGAACTTTCTGCGTGATAATACAGCTTCTCTCGCTCGAAAGAGATCATTACAACCACCTACCCAGCACAAGTTAACTTCAATTTCAGAAAAGACTAGGAACAGTACAAGATGTTTCACTTTGAAGGAGATGAAGGCTGCCACCGAAAATTTCAGCGCGGACAAATTAATTGGCCAGGGGGGTTTTGGGGTTGTTTACCGAACAACTTTACCCACTGGCGAGGAAGTTGCGATAAAGCATGCACACAAAGATGCTCAACAAGGCCTTGAGGAGTTCTACAACGGTAGGATGCGACCGAATTCCATCCATGTACTGCTCAGGAGTTCTTGCTGTATCATATTTTGGTTTTGCAATTGAATTTTTTGTACCGGGGAAGTTTAGGAGTTCACTAGCAGATGGTAATGCTTATATCACACAGTTCGAGACAGGGTTTCGAGTATAAAAAGCACAGTTGAAGGTTCGAGTTGTAATGGCCATTTTCCTCCAATTGAATGTGCAGAGGTAGAACTTCTGTCAAGGATTCGTCACGAGTATCTGGTCAACTTAATTGGGTTTTGTGAAGAACGAGGTACGCATTATGATGGCCTTTGTGATACGTTGGTGAAGGAATTCAATGCATTCTCAAATGAAACAATGGTAAAATGTACGTCAAAGTGGAAAGGACGTTTGAGCTGCAAATTTATCTTTTCAAATGACAGCCGCGATACTGCTCATGGTGCCGTAGACCACGGTGCTTTCTCATAAGAGGGTCACCTACTTGAAGCTGGTCGAAAATACGGTTGTGTATATTCGCTTCAATCTCTTGCTTGAACAAAGTTAGTACTCCAATAAGAAGCTAATGAGTCTTTCGGTGCCCCCTCAGGCGAGCAAATGCTGGTCTATGAATTCGTCCCTAATGGAAATCTGTTTGAACATCTCTCTGGTACGAATTACACGCCTAACAAAGTCTTCACTGAACCATGCATACAGTTTGGATCCACTCTGACTTGACACTTTGCTGTTAATATGCACTGATTATGACTCTGATTACAGGTAAACGAGAACCTCCGTTGACCTGGAAACAGCGAGTAAAAATTGCAATTTGTTGTGCCAAAGGTATGCCCCTGGCTATAAACCATTTACTGATCCGGACGTTGGTCGAAAGAAGTTTGCTCCGTTCTAAAAGCAAACGTTGATAAGTGGCCGTAGCTACCTTTTTACCTCGTTTGGATGCTGGGATATGACTGTCCCACATTAAGCAATATGAACATCACCACAGACTATCGCTTACCGTAACAACAATACTTCCACTTTTCTTGACTAGATGAAGGGCTAAGAACTGGCGTCTGACGTAATGAACGTGAAGAGGTTTGCATCACCGTAGATATCGTTGTTGAAACTGTTCAGTCCTACCATCAGTTGATAGGGTGGCTGAAATGCTTCAGGTTTGGCGTACCTGCACGACGTTTGCAAGCCGTCAATCATACACAGAGACATCAAGCCCAGTAACGTAAATTCCTCTAAGTTTCTCACTCTCGATTGGGCATGAGAATATTAGTGGGAAAAATAGTGTTAGCACCTACGGTGAGCTGCTTTGTCTGCGGTTTCCTTCGTTGTGCTTTCAGCTACGTGCGTACTCTGCTAAAAGTTTTTTGTGTTTGTACCAGATTCTGCTGGACGAAAATCTCCTAGCCAAAGTGACAGATTTTGGATTGTCTAAAACGGGTCCAACCGGTAACGCAACCCATATTAGTACGGGAATCAAAGGAACCCCCGGTTACCTTGATCCTTACTACTACTTAAGTTGGCACGTGGGTACATTCACTGACGTCTATAGTTTCGGCGTTATACTGCTTCAGCTGGTAACGGCAAAGCCTGCCGTCGACCGCTCGAGAAAAAATGCCAACTGTAATATTGTAGCGTGGGTATGTTTAATCAACACAACTTTTGCCTCGGTCAGGAAGTTTGCTGTGATTCAGGTTGGTCGCGTAAAAGAGATGGTTGATAGCGTAATCAGTTGATACTTTCAAGGTGAGATCAGGATAACGCTTCCTCACTGACCACATGTTCAATCTCCACTGCAGGCAAAGGAGTGTGTGAGACAAGGACGGTTCGAGGAAGTGGTGGATCCAACACTTATTGAAGATGGTTACAATCAAGAGACTATGATGCTGATGGTCAAGTTGGCGCTTCGCTGTTGTGGAGAAGAAATCAAAGAACGTCCAAGTATGGGTGAGATATTCCGAAGTCTTGAGCAAGCTTTGGAGAAGATGGGTTCTTCGTCATTCGTCAAGGGTATGTCCAGTATGGATCAGCCAGAGATGTTCAGATTCTCGAGAGAACTGGCTGAGGAGGCGAGCAATAGTTACCAAATCAACTTCGATGGAAGATCCTGGATTGACATAAAACATGTCCTTGACGAGGAGTTTGGAGATATAAGTCACGATTCGGATGATTATCGGGGCATAAATCACCAGCTGGACGATTTTGTCAAAGTTCCCATTGATTCTGATGAGGGTTCGTCAAAAGTTCTGTTCAACAGCTTTGATGCAGGTTACTCCAAAGTTTGCATGAGCAGGACTGAATCAAACTACAGGGGCTGACGTATGTTAACAGAAGTTCCAAAGTGTTGCTACAAAGCCTGTTGCTGTCCGGCTATGCAATTTTCAGGAAACAACTACAGCAGCAGCATGTTTTGCATATCAGACGGATCGTTGCTATCCGCGTATCCGAACATTAATGTCTTGCCTTGGATAACGTGGGCATATATCTGCACCTCTTGTATATCGGGAAAAAATTATATGATTCTCTGATATAGATGTTTTGCCCGTTCCTGGCAAGATATGAAAAGGAAAGCGAGCAAGCAATCACGCTGAGTGGCCCACATGCATGATCCTGTTAGTATCTCCTGTATCAGGTGGCTTGCCATTCCCCTTTTTCTGCATGTTCCACTCTATTCCGATCCGCTCTGCGAATTCCCAACTACCGTATGCGCCGCGCAAAGGTAGGTGTTATGGTTAGTAGTAACTTAGTACCCTTCTCTCACCGATGTGAGATCCAAGGTTCAAGCTCTACCACGTCCTGGACGGACACCGCCTGAGGGTTAGGTCTTCAGGCACGGACACGCAATGAGAAAAAGGGTTCAAAAATAAAATTGCCGCCTTCGTTCGGCCGCATAACTCATGCAAGGGATAATAAACCCAGAAAGAGTTTCTGTCACCAGTCCCACGTCAGTGAAGTTCTGTTGTGCGTACAACTTGTTTCAGATATTACCTAACATCCTTGTATCATCATTTCAGCAGAAATTGCTTTATCACATCCCCGTTAGGTTTGTTGTGTTTGATTACATTCTTCTTCTTAAACTACCGATCGTAACACCAGTATTTTGTAATATAGTTCATCATTTTATTACTTTCGATCGTGATTAAGTACCTCTGCCACTCAAATCTTTTCAGCAATAAAGTAAATGTAAAACGATATGTGTTTGATAAGCTGATGTATGCAGTCAGACATGTGACAGGCATGACAAAGTGATTGGTTCTACAATCTATAGCCAGTCAGGTTTGTTGTGCTTGATCACATTCTTCTTCTTAAACTACCAATAGTAATACCAATATTCTGCAATATAGTTCATCATTTCATTACTTTCAATCGTTATTAAATACCTCTACCATTCAAATCTTTTCAGCAATAAAGTACACGTAAAATTATATGTCTTTGATAAGCTGATGTATGCAGTCAGACACGTGACTGGCATGACAAAGTGATTGGTTCTCAATCTATAGCCAGTCAAGGGTGTGATTAAGCAACATATAGTTAATAGAGGTGTGATCAAACACAACAAAACTTACTGGGTGTGTGATCAAGTAATTTTTATCATAACAATGCTCTTAGAAGATCACGGATAGAAGTTTTGCAGTTTTTCCAAGAAACACCTTGTTCGCGACATCATGACAAATCCAAAAGACATTTGATATAAGTCTCATACTCAAGTGAGTAAAGAGAATGTCATTGTGCAACACTCGGTGGTAGATACATAAGATGTTTAATAGCTTTGTTTTCTGCAAACATCTTGATGATTCTAACTTTTGTTGTATACAAGACTTACTCTATCTATAGATGTGTAATTCAGCATCATGAAGACTACCAACACCATAATGATCAGAACAGTGAAATAGCATATGTGTGAACAAGATTTTATACATCAACAATTTAAGACACCACCACTCCTTCTGTTGATGTCCAAACATGTGACATTATTATGTTCATTTGATCTAACCTAGAATTCAGGACGTTTGTTTCTTGTTCGAGGTCTTCTCTGTCAGCATCTCTTTCTAAAATTACTTCTCCATCTGCTTTAGTCTAGTTATTAGACCGATTTACAAAATAGTTCTGCAACATAGCACAACAACTTCTTATCTATCTACCTAGAATCAATTATGGTTCTATTTTTCAGTTGGGTTCTCAACTGTTTTAAAGAGTATCATGTAGACTTCAAGATCCTTATATAGTGCTCTTAGCAATGCGTGCATGAGCTACACATGTATTAAAATTCTATTTCTTTTTATCTCACGTGGTCATCTTGAACGAAAGAACTAAGTGAGAGGGAGGTGAATAATCAGAGTCATCAAGTAGGTATTGCTGATCCTCGAATCACTACTAGAGATTAAAGACATTTACGATACACATGTTTTGACTTTACGGTGCGGTAATATTAGAAGTTTTATGATTAAATCTGCAATGCAAGTTACGATGCAAAATACATCGCAAAGCATCGTAAAGAATGACTATTGCATCTGAGATCTTTTGATGCAAAATGCGTCGTAATCTATGATGTGATATACATCACAAAATTTATGATGCACTTCGTATCATAAATGAGGTGCATTTTGCCTGGTAAGTCTTACGATGTATTCTTTATCATAAATGTACGATGTGTTTTCCATCGTGAAGTTTGTGATGCTTTCTGCATCGCAAGTTGTGATGTGTTGTGACATCATAAATTTGTGATGTTATTTGTATTGTAAGTTTGGATTGATTTCACATCATAAAACCAAACAAATTTTTTACAATGTTATTGCAATGGTTTTGGCATGAGAAAGTTGTTATTAGTTGTGTATACTTACTTTTCTAATATATTTTGTGTAGAATTTGAACTATTTCATGCATATTAATTATCTTGACATGAACATATATAATCTGATGTGACAAATAATCATAAATCTCATATAATTTGAACTCTGAAATGTATGTTTAATCTTGGGATATACCATCAACAACAAGCACAGCTGTTGTCTCTTGTATAATGTGTCGTTCTCGTGGTATATGTTGGACTACTAAAGAGCAATCTCGGTTGGATGAACATTGGACATAGAAGCACTGCTCTACCTACGATGGATACATGAATGACTCATCATAACTTTGATTGTGAAGTAATACTCTCCTAGTGTCAATGCATGTCATATCACACTCATTTGTAACAACTGTAGCATGTGGTCCACGAAGTTGAGACTTGTATCATCTACAAGAAAGTATAACTTACGTAAAGTCTGAAAAGTCAAGGGTTTAGGGTCTAAATATCCTCAATGACTCCAAGTAAAATAACACTGCATGTTTCATGTTTACGTCATGGCTATTTGTTCTATAATCTTGAGTGAAAGATCCGTATACTCTTGAATCAGATGTCTGTGACATCTTTTCATCTAAACGTCTGATCCTCATATATCTTCGTTGTGCTCATAAATGAGTGTAGCCTTTAGTCTTTTGGTTTGGATCTCGGGTTAACACTAGTACACCATTATTGATAGGAGGAGTGAGTACATATCGTTTATCACTTGAAGAACTCGAATTGCGAGGTTTGATTGAGAGGTTTCATGTCGTAGATTTCTGCTGGTGGTATCTCCGGAGTTTATAGATCATTGGTATCTTCGATTTGCGGGTGTGCATGTGCACGAAGTGGTTCTTTTTGATTGTGTGATCGATCGCTGTGTGGATTACTACTGTTCGGATCTGTTCTTGGTCATATTTGGTGGTGAGGTAGTGCGGAAGCGCTGCTGGATTTCTTATCACAGATTTTGATGTCAATTTGAGGTCACAGAAGTGCGTTGGCGAGCGTGAGATTGGCATAAGTCAATAATTTCTGGTGCTGAAGTGTGCATTAGGTATATATTGACTGATATTTCTTCTATCTGGAGAAAATAGAGCACACATGGACTCGTCTTCTTATGAATGTCTTGTATGTAAGTCTTGAGTCGTGGAAATGCTCGCCGAGCTCTTGCAGCAACAACACATCTCTTTCTTGCTTGTAAAACAAAACCCACTTTTTCATTTCAGATTTGTTATGGAGACAAAAATCGTGAACTTGATTCAGTTCAGTGAATGTGAAGATCCGCACTGAATTAGTTCCAAGTAGGACTTCTTCAATCATTTTTCGTCTTCTTTTTCTCATAGAGAAGAGGAGAGTGAAGACCAATTGTCTCACTATGTTGGAACACAGAAACATTGCATTTGGATGTAAGTAATCTTCTACAATGCATCTTTTAGGATGAGCTCTTGACGTACGAGATCCTTCAAAAATTTCAAATATCACTCCAACCAATACATCCATCTACAATGAACAACGCCACAAATAGAAACCTCACGCACTAGATGAACAACTATATGAATCTGAATATCCAAGAATAATGGTAGCAAGCCTCCCTCTAACTTGCAGAGTGTGCATGCCGTAAAGATTTCCATTTCAAGAATAGAATCCATAATTATTTCCTTCATGCAAAATCCACCTGTAAAATGAAGAACTTTTACAAGAGCATGTCAGACATGGAAATGCAAAATACGCATGATTGAGTTATTCGTAAAAAAGTTTATTGATGTTAAATGGAAAGAACTACTAGAAAAAGTGTAAAAAGTATACCTTAAGAATTTGGAGAGATCCAAAATTGCTTCTCAAACAACAGTAGTTGATATTCCATGCATACATATTAGAAGTATATGCTGCAACAACTTGTGATAGTTATATGTCTTCAACCCGTTGAGCTATGAAGACGTATCTCTGCAAAAAGCTTTCCGTAAGCATGCACCATATCCAGTAAGAAATCGTATGGTGCTTTTTAAAAATCTTCAGTTGTTGTGAAGTCATCATCCAAGGTGCAGGAGGTAAAGTTAGTCTCTTGTAGATGAAGTTTGTATCCACGCAATTGATAACACATTCATCTCCTCACATGTGCGTCTCACAGCGACACTGTCGTTCTCTCCAAACAAATACTTGATCAACGACTTTCTAATATTCCCTTCAAAGTTCGATATGCATAAGGTCAAGCAAGTGTCGAATGAGAAGATCTTGTGTATAATCATGTTAGTGCATATATATGATAAACATCAACAGAAACACCAAATGGGCAGAATTTGCAAAATGAAAACTTTACAAGAAATAAATGTTAATAATTGCAAGCCAGATGGATCAGATCCGTCTCCAAAAGAAAAGATGGAGTCAATAACGAGTACATAGGATGAACCACACCACCACTCGCAGAGATGCCTAAAGTAGACATACGCGAAACTTCCATCCCGCTCAACAAGACGATGATGCAAAACTCCACTGGAGGTGACAATTCTACTTTATACCTCTTGTCTACGCTGACTCGCTGACCTCGATAACTCTCTTGCATCACGATGACCCCATCGTTGCATTATCACAGTCTAAAAGAATAAAAATTCTCTAGAACATGCATCTGTAATGGAATTTTTCCAAATAATTCACACACAAGTCGTTTGAAAGTTAATTCTGCATGGTATTTAAAATCACTACAATAAATGAAAAATGACATTTTTAGTTTGAATTGCTAAAATCACGAGAACATTTAACAAACACAAATTTGAACAAAAGATTCATAACCGCAAAAACTTCTATAATTTTAAGTCATACGCTTTCACTCTAACACGCGTTTGTTTAACAATCGAGTATAGCAAAGACTCTTATTCAAAATTACATCCGCACTTGCGTTATTTTCTCTTTCATGATTGAGAACAGAGAATGATACACAGTTCAATTGAAGTAAACAAAATACGGCCTTTCACATATCTGACCCTTGTGAATCTCTATTTTGAATAGAGACTTACATTTCTTTCTCCTTGGTTTAGTAAATCACATTTTAGACTTATGTCTCATATTTTTTGTGATTCTGTAAACTACCTCGTGTATCGGAACACAAAGAGTTACTACAGAATTTGGAACGCATTTTGGAGATGAAAGCTCTAGCCGAATCGAGTGATGACTCTATCCAGTTTCTAGAGATCCAAATGATAGTGACTCTTTGGATGACCTCAGTGCAGATAATAAGACAATAAATTTATATTTTGCTCGATGTCACTCGAGATATCTAGATATGCCTCAAAGATTTATCAAAAGCAAAGACTTCGAAGATAAGTAGATGCATCGTATGTTCGAACTTGTGATGAACTTACGATGTCGTAGCGAGAGCCTTTCCTTTGAGCAAGGGCGTACCTTCTGGCTGTGGTTAGCGATCGATACACAGCAGAGCGACTAGTATCTCGTAGATTTCTCTCTAACTTCCTCGATAACTAAGCACTTTCTTTCTCTCAGTAAAGGGTCAAGATAACTACACGAAAACGTTGGATGATCATGGGCACGACAAACGGGATATGTGATGACATGATCTCTCGGTAGTATTCCTCTCCGAAGTTTCTCACTACTAGGGCTTCGTACATGGCTTTGGGTCGACAGATGTGTCTTATCTCGCACTGGGTTCCGAAAAGGGAATCTGGGCGGTAAGTAGAGTCCTTCGTCCATCTCTCACAACATGTGCACTCCAACTACAAAGGTATATCGATCATAAAACTCTGATTCAATCTCATAGGATCACCACGATCTCTCCACGAACAATCTCTTGGATTTTTCCCCAGGTCGAATGCCCCCACACAGGTCACTCCCCTTTGCTTAAAAGTTTCGAACACAAAACAAGGATAGGTGCAAGCTCCCTAACCAAGCAACCCAAGCCTCACGGACCGATGAGGTGGCACACATGCACATCGCATGTTTGGTGCCGTCATACTCATCCACGTGTGGGTCTTCTGGGTGAAAGGTTCTAATGCATGCACCGTAACGTGTCCCAAAAACCGGAGACTAGGCTAGACAGGTAGTCGACTCTACAGGTCAAGGATCGCACTTTGCCACGTTGAGTGCGAACCTAACAACCACATGACGTGGATACAACGTAGGTCGCTAAAGTCATATCTACGCCTAGAATACTCCCCAAAGCAATACAAATGTCGCACTGGATACTTTTCAGCCAACTGTCGCTAACAACTCGAGACCTAGAGTAGATATCGTTGCCGATACAACTCGATAGAAAAACCAGCGAACTTTCACACATGATAGGTACAGATCTACAGCTCAGTCTCCTCTCAAACTTGCCACGTAGGTAGGATACTAAAATCTCTACTTGCAGGTCAAATTTCAGGAAGATTTGACGGCTAGATCTCCTCCCACAATTAACACAAATCCACAGAAACTAACACGCACTTCCAATCTCAGATTCAGGACAGAAGCTTCTTCGACTAAATGAACCGTCCACTTCCACTCCAACTTCCTGTGCTATCAATTCAGAAGGTAAACTCACTACACAGGAAATTTGAGCCGATTTGACCGTTCTGATCGTCCTCCATAAATCTGCAAACTCGCTGCTTCAGATTGACAGCTTTCTGCACCCCGTCGTCTTCAAATCGCCATTGCGCTCAATCCGCAGAACATCCGGTGGTGAAATTTGTGGTCAGAGCTTCAGCAGCTGACAGATTACAAGCTCATGAAATCTGGTCTCAATCTGACGGTTCAATCACTCAAACCCCTTAATCTTACAATCGGAAGAGAAACTCTTGTACTCTCATCACTCTATGAACTTCAAATCGCCATAACGTATGCCCTGGACCTCCAAATCGAGTGAAATTTGTGGTCAGATTGCTCCTCCCGTCGAGAGCTCTCCGCCCATGCCCTCTGATCTCCAAAATCCCTCGTCAAAGTGCCCCGAACCTCCCAGAGCGCACACTTAGGTAGATGACAAGTTATCTTCACTTTTGGGTGGACCAATGGGAAGTTAAAGGACTCAACCTTGTCCTTTTCTGCCCCATGGAGACCCTCAGCAGATAATAGAGCATTCTAAGCTCATAAGAGCAATGTTTTAGATCCCATTACACTACAACTTCTACAACTGTGTGCAAAACGTACTTATACGGGTAATTTACATATTAACTGGTCCCACAACAGGACATTCACCCCCTCCAAACCTGCACATCCTCCAGTATGTGCCAACTTGTTATCCATAGTCATCATCGTATCTCTCATCGTGCTCCGAATTGTCAAGTTCATCATCATCTTCCCTCGCATAAGGTCTGGAAAGATGAGAATCAGACTCGAGAAGTTCATCGAAATCAAGAAATCCTTCACGTCTTCGGAAGACCTTGACCCTTTTACCAGCAATGGGTAACTTCAAAAGTGTACCATCCAATTCTCGCAAACCATATGTGGCATTGTCGTGAACGACAACAACAACATAAGGACCAAACCAACGTCGTGCAAACTTCTTGATAGTGCTGTGTTGGTTATCCAAACTGTTGTCATATACTATGACCCAGTCACCTTCGCGGATCGGCTTCTTTCGCAGTCGATGTGTCTTGTCGAACCGCTCCTTGTTCTTCAACCTCGCCTCCTTGAGTTTGACCAATGCTTCTTCGAGGTCCTCCTCACGTCGCTCAAGCTGCTGAATTCGTAGTGCTAATAGTCCTTCCCTATCAGAACCATCCTCCCAAGGTAGACATACCCAAGTAGGAACGTCTCCTTCTGCTGGCATGATAGGTTTTTGACCGGTCATCAATTCTGTGGGCATGTAACCAGTGACAGTACTATGAGTAGTTCTATCAGCCCACAACGCAAAAGGAAGAAGTCTAGGCCAGTCCCCATGACGCCCCATGCACGCTTTCACCAATGCTTGGATGATTGGTGGGTGCCCTCGTTCACTTTTCCCATTCGCTTCCGGGTTCATCGAAGTGGTCAACTTCAATCGTATTCCATATCTGTTGAAGAACTCACGTGCTTCATCTGCATTCAACTCTCCTCTATCTGCACGGATTCTCCCCACGCTTCCATATCTAGAAACTATATCTTCTAATATGAATCGACAGACAGGTTCAGTAGCTTTGGTGCGTAGAGCCCTCCCTTCTACAAAGTTAGATAGCTCTTCCCGAGCCAAAACTAAATGACGCATGCCCCAAATTCCTGGTGGCATGGCAACCAAATCCAAAACCCATTGGAAATGAATGGACAAGGGATATGCGGGTCTCAATCCATCCCTATACCGAATCTTGGATTGGAATTGACATTCAATGCATGACCCAACAAACTTCTCTACATCTCGATTCAATCCTTTCCACCAATACCTCTCCTTGATCTTGGTAAAGGTCGCCCATGTACCTCGATGACCTGCCCATAAGGTCTCATGAAATTGTTCGAGTACTTGTTTCTTGGTCTCTGCATCATCCACTACTCTCAAGGGTACTCCATCTCTCCTCTTTGGTCTCTTCCACAGATATCCATCTCGTAATAGATAGCCATAGGCCTGATGTCGTATCTCCTTGAAGACTTTCTCCGTCCATTCTTCATACTTCTGAAGAGTGCTTAGATAGTGTCCGATTTCTTTGAGCCTCCCACAGTAGAGTTCTTCCCTGAAAGGAAGAACACCATCCAAGCGACTCCGGTCCTCGCTTGATAGTTGTAGAACTTGCCCCTCCTCTGCATCATCTTCATCCATATCTTCCGCCTCCATATCTTCTTCTTGAGAGTACCTAGCTCTAGACAACATGTCTGCCATCGAGTTCATCTTCCCTGCTATGTGCCTCAACTCTGGATTCAACGACCTAATGTAAGCTATCCAACGTAACATAGCAATATCAGGCGTTGTTGCAGTTTGCTATCATTCCCAACAGAGGTAAGCAATCAGTTTCAAGTAGTACATGTGCTCCAATGAGATACTCCTTCTCAGCTTTCATTGCAGTTACAACGCCCCATAGCTCTCGTTTGACTTGAGGGTATCTCCTTTGTCGATCCGAAAGTATGCGAGCACCAAATCTTGTTGCAAACCTCTTTTCCTCACCATCATCCTGCCCTATTGCCCAACCTATAGCGATAGGACTAGTATCAACAGTAACGACTATGGGTCTACCACAATCATAGCTCAACTGTCGTAGAACTAGTGGTGATTTCAACGCTTCTTTTAGTCGCACCATAGCGACCCTCTGCTCCTCACCCCAAGTGAACCTCCTTCGCTTCCTCAACAACTCATACAACGGTTCAGACATGTGACCAAAATGAGGAATCCACACTCGATAGAACAAACAAGCTCCCAAGAATCTCCTGACCTCTGTGGTGTTGACACAATCTTTCATCCTCCCAATGGCATCAACCTTTGATGGGTTTGGACGTCGACCAAAAGCTCCACAAAGATGACCAACAACAACAATCTCTGGTACTCCAAAGCTCGACTTCTCTGCTGAAAGAGTGAGATTTACCTCCTCAAGCCTTGTTAAGATCATCTCCACATCGTGAATATGATCAACCACAAACCTTCGACATCCATCCTCAGTCAGCTTCTCATCTTTGTCTTCGGTCGCACACCCTTTCATAAGAATATCATCTATGAAAGGTATGGTCTTCTCCGGAATGAATTCTCTCAAAATCCTATTCATTGCATTTTGCACATGCGCAACAGAGTTTGTCGCTCCTTGCGATAATGTACACATCCTTACAAGCCCAAGCGGAGTACGCATGGTGGTGAGATCTCTGCTCTCCATTGCCAACTGGAACTGATCATACCCAGAGTATAAATCTCCAATCGAGTAGATAGCACGACCAGCAAAAGCTTCTGCAACTTCATCTACTATGGGTCCTGCTCCCATGTTTCGAATAGTCACCTTGTTAGCATGTTGCATGTCTTGGATGAACCTAAGAGCCCCTGACTTCTTAGGTACAGTAAACCACCGACTCGAGTAAGGTCCCATAGATGGCTCTAAAATACCCATGCGTATCTTCTCTTTCAACAATTCCACAAGCTTTGGCAACATAGCTCGTGGCACTGGTATAGGCTTCAAGTCCCAAGGCACATGTGGTACTGTGAAGATCACCATGGGTGCTACGACACTCGTATCTGCACATCCAATCTCTTCTGCACTGAAAGCAAAAGCCTTTCCATGCCTTCTCAACATCTCATGAAAACGCTTTCTCTCTTCCTCAGTGAGAAACTCACCCCCTCCAATCTGCAGTCGTTTGAGTGTCTCTTCTGTGAACTTGTGCCCTACTCTCTGTGAATCCCACAGAACTGGTTCAGTCGATGCTCGTTCCACTTGCTTGTTAGAGTCTTCAGGTAGTTGAGTAGCCACCGGCTTCACTTTTCGCACCACAGTCTTGTATTTTGTATGAACCTGCGCTTCTTGATGTTTCATGGCTCTACTCCTTTCTAACTCCAACTCATGATCTCCTTTCATCTGAAGTTGAACCTTGTAGCCATCCTCGACGAATCTTGTAATCTCCTCATGTAACTCACGTGAACGGATTGCGACTAATCCATTAACCAAAGAATCGGTGCTTATAAACGACAAAACCTCCTCAAGAGTATCTTCAAAGCCCTCTTCTTCATACACCCCGTTAATGAACTCCTGATCTACCAAAACTCCTTGAGTTTTGAAGAGATCTTCCTGCTTCTTCACACTTCGTCTTTGTACACTATCCATCTCTTCTACCACTCGAAATCTATTTACACATGTTTCAGAAAACTGAGCAAATCCACATTTAAACATCTCTTCTTCAACTTCTGGCACTAGCGGAAGGCTCTTTCTCCTATCAACACTCCCATACTCCCGCTCTACAGGAGTGCTAACTAAAAATCCGAAAACTCTTTGTCAGTCCTTAAGAGACTGTCTCTCAGCTTCTCTCTGTTCCTTTCATGACCCGTACGTACAGTAAGAAACTGTACCGCCCTCGTACCATCTTGACTTCTGATACGAGCATAATGAGACCCATCGTCCATTACTTTCGTCTCCATCCTAGACGCAGTAATGTACGGTTGACCTAGGATCACAGGATACGCAGCTATACTCTGAACAAAAAAGTTTTGTTCTATCTCTACATCTCCTATCCGAGTCTTGACAGCTGGACAAGCACCAAAAAGTTCACCTCTTTGGTTGTTAGCAGCACGAAGAACCCATCCATGTCCTGTGTCGATTGGCCACTTCTCCTTCTCGTAAACATTTTTGGACATGATATTAATCTCCGAATCGTGATCCACCAACGCCACTATAGCCTCTGACAAGTTACCCAGTCGGACCCTTGTCTCTGTGGTTGCACGAGCCCAATATGCTCGAGAATAGTGACTCTCATGCTGCTTCTCGTCGCCATATTCTGCAGCACAGTCTGAAACTCTTGCCTCTCTTCCTTTCGACGCCTGTAGTACATGCTTTTGGGCAAATACGCGACCTAACTCTTCATCTTCTTCCCCAGTGATGTCAGTATCCAATGCTTTCACCATCACTGTATCTGTAGTCATCTGCCTCTTTCTCTTGATCACATCTATGATCAACTCATGAAAGTCACGTTTGGCTATTCCCAAGGCTTCTCGCAAGGAAAATTCTATCTTTGCATCCAAAATTCTCTCTTCAAGAATCTCCTTCAAGTTGGTGGTGGTCTCGATATCTGACTGTAGTCTGTAGGTCGGTGCTTTACCTTTGCCTTTTGAAGAAGCTCCTTTGCCTTTCTCTCTCATCTCCTTGTCATAAATAGGAACATCAACCATAGGTTCAGATGTAGATGCCCCTTGAGACGTCGAAGGGATATCAGAAGGTGATGCCTCTTGTTGCCCTCTCCTCTTCGTGGCTCTGGCTCTCCTTGTAGCCTCCTCCGGATCAGCAACATCATCATCACGTCTCTTTTTCTCTTCCACAATCGCATCTTGCCAGCTTACATGCTTCTCTTGTACCAAGTAAGCCTTGACACACCCTGCCTCTACAGGATCATCCCATCCAGTAATGCGGCGAATTGCCTCCGCACCTCGTAACATTACTTCTCGTGGAACTTCAACTACATCGCTCTTAATAGCTGCTACAACCGGTACATCTACTTCAATCGCAAATATTTCTGGCTCTATTGTGCGTATCGTCGTAGCTATACCAACCTGACCTCTCACCAAACTCTTCATTCCTCCCTTACCAAAGTTGGTATTTAACGGCGCACCAGTTTGGGCGAGATGAATCTTTCCATCTCTAAAATTCACGACTCCGGTTCTGAGAGCTTCGGAAAACTCCTCACAATCTCGTCGTTGGTGTTCAGTACTGTCACACCAGATACATCTTCTAACAAAATTTCTGCTAGTTGATGATGCATTGGTATCACCAGGACTCCGACTATGCTTTAGCTCTGCCATCTCTATCCTTAACTCTCTCAGACCCTTAACCAACTCATCGATAGCAGAATCTTCAATCTTGCTATTGGCAGGCTTGGGCAATGGAGCTAAAGAGACATCAGACCTCAAGGTTGCAGCTCTACCTCTTCCACGTTTCTGCTTCGTGAGAATAGTAACAGCTTCCTCTACCTTTCTCCAGTCCGTGCTCACTCCTCCTTCTTCTCCCTTGTCTGCTAACATCAAGAAAAGCTTGTCCTCTAGATTTTCATCAGCAGCTTCTAGAAAAAGTTCTGTCTTCCTTAAGTCAAGCGTTGTCCTCTCGGATGGAGACAATTGACAGAACCGTTTCTCAAACTCATGCAGCAACTCATTTGGCGTCATCTCATTCCCCGGACGCTGCTCTATCC
This sequence comes from Asterella californica, assembly GCA_036924285.1. Lineage (NCBI taxonomy): Eukaryota > Viridiplantae > Streptophyta > Marchantiopsida > Marchantiales > Aytoniaceae > Asterella > Asterella californica. Next base: position 20,348,064 of record JAYKYS010000002.1, on the reverse strand, counting down.
ATTCCAAGAATGTTCTCTTGATTACTCTATCCGCATCATCATCAAAAAATTCACTCTTCAACCTCTGCTCATACTCCTCCCAAGAACTCGTACGTGCATCCTTCAACTTTGTCACTTGACTACGGATCTCAGGTATCACAGCCAACTCGAAACTAGAAATCATCTCTGTCTCAGGCACACGATTTACCTCCATCTCACAAATATACTCCCGAACATACTTCGTGATGTTCCTTCCATCGAACCTCCCCAACTTCTTCACCACCGCTTGTAAAGCTCTTGTAGACTTCTGCTCTCCAACATTACCTCCTTGTTGTTGTCTCAACAACATCGCCAATGCTCGAAGCAGATCGTCCGCTCCTCCTCCACTCGTCCCCATTGCTTCGGGAAGATTCATACTTGACGCTCCTCGGCAACAACTCACTCAACCACCTCAAAGCGTGCTCTCAGTGGAAGCACCAAATATGTCGTAGCGAGAGCCTTTCCTTTGAGCAAGGGCGTACCTTCTGGCTGTGGTTAGCGATCGATACACAGCAGAGCGACTAGTATCTCGTAGATTTCTCTCTAACTTCCTCGATAACTAAGCACTTTCTTTCTCTCAGTAAAGGGTCAAGATAACTACACGAAAACGTTGGATGATCATGGGCACGACAAACGGGATATGTGATGACATGATCTCTCGGTAGTATTCCTCTCCGAAGTTTCTCACTACTAGGGCTTCGTACATGGCTTTGGGTCGACAGATGTGTCTTATCTCGCACTGGGTGTTAAAGTTTACAGCAGGGAGCTGATTTAGATCCATCCTTCGTTAGATGAGAATAAAGACGGTGAGATCCCATTCTTGGTCGTAAGTGACAACAGGTAAGATCACAGGGACAGGCGAGAGCATGACTTGCGCGGTAAAGTTATGCCCGAAGGATCCTATCAGAAACTGTTGAAAGTGAACTCGTTCCATATACATCAGTTTAATCGAGAAAGGGTTCCGAAAAGGGAATCTGGGCGGTAAGTAGAGTCCTTCGTCCATCTCTCACAACATGTGCACTCCAACTACAAAGGTATATCGATCATAAAACTCTGATTCAATCTCATAGGATCACCACGATCTCTCCACGAACAATCTCTTGGATTTTTCCCCAGGTCGAATGCCCCCACACAGGTCACTCCCCTTTGCTTAAAAGTTTCGAACACAAAACAAGGATAGGTGCAAGCTCCCTAACCAAGCAACCCAAGCCTCACGGACCGATGAGGTGGCACACATGCACATCGCATGTTTGGTGCCGTCATACTCATCCACGTGTGGGTCTTCTGGGTGAAAGGTTCTAATGCATGCACCGTAACGTGTCCCAAAAACCGGAGACTAGGCTAGACAGGTAGTCGACTCTACAGGTCAAGGATCGCACTTTGCCACGTTGAGTGCGAACCTAACAACCACATGACGTGGATACAACGTAGGTCGCTAAAGTCATATCTATGCCTAGAATACTCCCCAAAGCAATACAAATGTCGCACTGGATACTTTTCAGCCAACTGTCGCTAACAACTCGAGACCTAGAGTAGATATCGTTGCCGATACAACTCGACAGAAAAACCAGCGAACTTTCACACATGATAGGTACAGATCTACAGCTCAGTCTCCTCTCAAACTTGCCACGTAGGTAGGATACTAAAATCTCTACTTGCAGGTCAAATTTCAGGAAGATTTGACGGCTAGATCTCCTCCCACAATTAACACAAATCCACAGAAACTAACACGCACTTCCAATCTCAGATTCAGGACAGAAGCTTCTTCGACTAAATGAACCGTCCACTTCCACTCCAACTTCCTGTGCTATCAATTCAGAAGGTAAACTCACTACACAGGAAATTTGAGCCGATTTGACCGTTCTGATCGTCCTCCATAAATCTGCAAACTCGCTGCTTCAGATTGACAGCTTTCTGCACCCCGTCGCCTTCAAATCGCCATTGCGCTCAATCCGCAGAACATCCGGTGGTGAAATTTGTGGTCAGAGCTTCAGCAGCTGACAGATTACAAGCTCATGAAATCTGGTCTCAATCTGACGGTTCAATCACTCAAACCCCTTAATCTTACAATCGGAAGAGAAACTCTTGTACTCTCATCACTCTATGAACTTCAAATCGCCATAACGTATGCCCTGGACCTCCAAATCGAGTGAAATTTGTGGTCAGATTGCTCCTCCCGTCGAGAGCTCTCCGCCCATGCCCTCTGATCTCCAAAATCCCTCGTCAAAGTGCCCCGAACCTCCCAGAGCGCACACTTAGGTAGATGACAAGTTATCTTCACTTTTGGGTGGACCAATGGGAAGTTAAAGGACTCAACCTTGTCCTTTTCTGCCCCATGGAGACCCTCAGCAGATAATAGAGCATTCTAAGCTCATAAGAGCAATGTTTTAGATCCCATTACACCACAACTTCTACAACTGTGTGCAAAACGTACTTATACGGGTAATTTACATATTAACTGGTCCCACAACAGGACAACGATGCAATCCGCACCGTAAGTTACGATGCCGATCACAACGTACTTGTCGCATCATTTTTATATTGTAACCACATTGGAAATTTATCATAAACTTTAAGTCGTTAAAATTTGAAAAAAGTCATTTGCGATGTGATATGAATCATAAGCGCATCGCATTTTGTGATGCAATACACATCATAACATGCCATGTTAAACGTATCGTAGTGTATGATGCGAGATGTATCACAAACTAACATGAAACTCAAATCATAGTTTAGATTCAACATACATCACAAGTTATAATGCCGTTGTCGGAGTGTAATCCGTCTACCTAGGAAAGCGCCGGGCTTCTGGCTGTGGTTGTTCACTCAAGAGGTTGGCTTTCAGGTTACAACAGGGGCTATAAACACTCACACAGATGTGTAAGATCTAGTAATATACCCAGAAGGCGAAATTCAGGTCTAGCCGGCAGTAACTGGATCCGGCGGTGAACTTTGACACTCACGGAGAGGAAAACTATGAAGGTTTAGACCTCTAAACTTCCCCTGCATGCAAATGAGGTACTACTGAACTCACAAACGAAATCTCGGCCTGAGATCAAATTTTGACACGGAGATATGAACAGAAAAGTTTTGAGCAAGAAAACTACGGCAATTTTTGGTACCTAGCTGGCTATTTCAACCTATAACAGGAGTTTGGCTCGATCAATTTCGAAGTTTCTTACAGGATTTGCAGTCTACATGGTGCTGAACATCCCTATGAAGTTGGGACTCCTGAATGTACACAGAACTGCAGATCTCCTCCTCTGAAGTCGATGCTCTAGATTAAGAGCTTTTCGGACCCCCTCTGCTTCAGCGGCCGCCCTGAATTACTCAGTCACTCAATTGATATGAAACTTTTTGTGAAATCATAGCCCTGCTGGCAGAGAACACAACCTCGAAGTTTTGAAGCAATTTCCTCAAATCTGCTGAGAGTGACACTGAAAACTCTAAATCCAACAAAAATGATTCAATTCTAGCACAATTTGAACTTCAATTGCTCATAACTCCGTCTTTATTGACTCAAATCGATCGAAATTTTCACTGGAAGTGCTTGGCATGACGAGCCCTCTCTCCCTGTGCTCTCAGATTTCGAAGATCCCTCACCAAATTCTCGAACTCCACTATAGAGCTCTGTTTCTAAATTTAGAGTTTAACAAAAGACAAAAACGGACCGATGGGAGTTCATAGCTCCACTCGGTTGTCCTTTAGTACCCTAAACCACGTGGCAACTTAGTTTTACTCATAGGCTACCACGTCAAGCCCCCTAGAGTGCCAGCGTAAAACTTAAATTACTTAAAACGACGCACAGCCCCGAAAAATAACTTAAATCAGCTAGAAAGCGTGCATGGGCGACACGCAAATACAACCCATGAGCTTAAGCCCTATCAACATGGTAATCAACCTACTAAGACTCAAAATAGTATTAACACCGTATGCAAAGGTGTCAAACATATACATAAGCGACTAGAAGTAATATAAGTTAACTTCTAGAACTACTAAACCTAAGCGTCGGAGTAGAAGTCAAGCATGTAGCCGCCAAGTAGCGCGACACCGTTTGTATTGCATATTGTGATGTGTTACACATCGTAACTTGTGATGCATTTCGAATAGGAAGTTACCATGTGTTTTGCATCATATGTTGTGATGCGTTTCATATCATATATTGTGATGTTTTTAGCATTGTATGCTTGTTGCTCATTTACGATGCGCTATCCATAAGAAATGTACAATGGTATATTCGATTTGGTTATGATGTCTTTTGCATGGCAAGTTGTGATGCGATTTACTTCATATATTTAGAATATTTTCAAAAAATATACCTTTCTAGGTTTTTATCTAGCAGAATATAGTTCTATTTTGTATATTTAAACTATTACTTTGACACAATACTGAATGAAAAAGAAAAACACAGAAAAAGAAAAAGATATTTATATCACATCCAAAAAATGAGTATATATATGAAGATATATGAAAGGAATACACATATGGCTTAAAAGCCAAGATCCACATCTAGAGATGGGTTAAAAGTCAAGATCTGATAAACTATCTACTCAAAAATATATGTAGAAGTCTACATCTTATCCAAACATCGACGACTACCAGCAGATCCGAGAGAATTCATATGCTGAACTGATCCAAATCCAAATCCAAGTGCCTAGAACATATAGAGAAAGGTTAGAACTAGAGTCTTAAGACATATACTTGAATAGAGCATAAAGATACTAGAACTCTAATTATTATGACAGAATTCTGATTCTTTTTCTTTCTCTTCCTCTGTGGCTCTTGTCTTCTGACTTCGCTTTTTGGCTTCCGGTGGTGGCTCCTGTCTCTTCTGTGGTGATAGTTGTCTCCTCTATTGAACTTAAAACTGATCCGCGTCATCGGACTTCACATCAGTGTCAATTTGGTCCTCTTCTCGAGGTTGAGGTAATGCCGGACTAGAAGGCTATCAACAAATAAAAAACATAAGTACATATAAACTTTACGAAAATCATTAACATCAAACATAAAACAAACTGATATTTAATAAAACATAATGACGAAGATCATACCTACTGATCATATAGCTGCTTGCTCCCACAAGTTCTTGACGTCATGTTCCTTTGCAAATCGGAACTCCTCATTCGTAGGTTCTCACTTTTGTTCATGTCACTGCAAAAGAACACACGTAACATATAATGTGAGTGAAGAATAAAACAGTCATGAAGTGAAATGAAGATAAGGTACTTACAAACTTAGAGAAGAACTTAGAAAAGCCGTCTTGTCCAATTTGATTGTTGATATTTTTATAGACAAAGACATGTTGTCTTTCTTCAATGAACTTGCGGTCAAGATCACCCACAGTGTCACACTCATGCTTGGCTTTATCTCGCATGCTTCATAAAAAAAACATGATTAGACATAAGATATTTAGTCATGACTTACAATTACTAAAAGACAAATAAACAATAAAGTTGAGAACTATACCTCTGAGCGTTGAGAATTATACCTCTGAATATACCACTCGAGCGGATGAGAGAGCTGCCTACCAGGACCTGATTGCTCTTGGACACATAGAAGGTCTCTCTCAACCTCCTTGTACAAGTCAACACATCTTCAACTTCTCTGGTAGAAAAACCACGAAACTCTCTTGTGGAACTCCAAGAGGGCATGTCGACTCCTTTCCCTCTAACAAGAGTGCTATGATGGCTCTAATCTTCTTACGTATCTCATAACTTTGTTTGTCAATACGTTTTGCATATGTTGTATTAGCCATTGGTCGCTAATGCAAGACCCGTTCTCAAACATGACCTTGATCTCTCTCCTCACTCTCACTTTCTCAACGAGAGGAATGTCCGTGTAACAGACCTGTGGCTGCCAATTCATGACAACCAAACTCGAAAGACGTCTCTATACTAACAAAAGAGAGATATGAATAAGGATGTTCAGTGCATCTAACTAAAGTCTCGGCCGAACTATCGTTCTCTCTCTCTCTCTCTCTCTCATGCTCACGAGCAGGATCAAGAGTCGGAACCTCGTTCCTACTCTTCCTCTTATTACGCGAGGGTCGAGCAGCAGTCTCACTCCGATCAGTGGACCTCCGGACTGATGGACCTGGTATAGTGGGCTATTGCGAGAGAACGGACGATGCTATATGTACTACATGTGTATGCACAAGCGAGATCGTGGATTTTCTGACTCTTGATACCATACCTCGATCATGTTCGTCATGATTTGAGCCATATCATCAGAAGTCATATACGTCATAGTGGTCTCTAGCTGTCTCAACATGGTTTGATACTAGGTGTAAATAATATCAGGTTGAGAGATATTGCTACCATCAGGTGGTGTAGAAAAGACTAACGGAGGTAGATCTAGTGGAGGTCGCCCATGATCTGAACCATCAGGGTTAGTCATGACTAGGTGATCCGAGTACTACAGCAGTGAAAAAGATCAATAGATGGCTGAAAATCAGAAATAGTCATCATAATTTAGATGACCAGTAGAGACATGCAGTCAGATCTTGAGAACTTATGCAGTTCTGATGGGATCCACTAAGATACTAGAAGATAGAATGGATAGATGATAAATCTAGGTGAGACTCGTCAGTAAACTAAAAGATGAAATGAGGAGCTAAAAATTCTCTAGGTGTGACCTAGCAAAGATGTAATACTCAGAACTGAAAGAAGAGAATTTGGAAGATAGCACAAAGGTTAGATGGGCCACTAGAAGGATCTATTGGGTCCAAGAAGCAGCTACAAAGGAAGAATATAGATATGAGAAGTTCAAGAGGTACTAAGAAGAGGTCAAAATTAGATTTCTTACCTATAAAGATATCTGCTGGATCCAAACAAAGTGCTAGAAGAAAAAATATGGATCTGAGAGTGGATCGTGAGACTAGGAGATAAGCTATAGGATGCTAGTAAGCACAAGGATCACAAACAAAGATCAAAGGAGCATTGAACTGCATTCAGGTACACTATGTGAATGACAGAAATTGAGCATACATTTGTTCTAGCATGCAAAATTTACATTCCAATGCTCAAACATACAAGTGTGCATCATCTTACTACTAGTACAGTGGAAAACACTTGTTTATGGCAGAAATTGAAAGACATTTGAGTCTTACAGGCTGCACATCGCTCCTCAATAGCTTCTTGATTCCATGGCAGCTCAGGTAATCTCCAACCGCCCTCCTCCAGTTCCATTTCAGCCTAGAGATCCGAACGAATATTTTAAGCACTCTCTAGGCTGATATTAGTGATTCACATTAGCAATAAAGACATGACAAGAGCTCACAAACTCCTCTCACTCTCACTTGAACTCTAAGAGATAAAATGTCGATCTGTTCTCGAGGTTCTATCACTGAGGTGACACCGACAACCTCAGTGATAGAACCTCGATTGCATCGTAAATCTTGACTCAAAATCATTAACGGTCTCATTTGTGATCCTTTAGGATTTTGAGGATTTCAACCTTCTGTTTAAGGTGGTTTACTATTCGATCCGCATCGTAAATACATGCTCCTTTGTAAAAGTCATGATTTACGATGCAAACCGTAACGTAAACCTCCACCTCTTCCTCTTTATGATGCTCCAAGCATTGTAAGATGAGGTTTGTTAAAAATTAGTAAGTTATTACGTTGTTAGTTTATTAGGTTAGTACATTGTTAGTTTTGTTGTTAGCAGTTAGGTTCAATTGGGTTAGTTTGTTAGATTATATCACTAATTCTTTATGATTAGATAGTTTATGGTAATTTTACAGTCATACAAATTATGATTTGTTCTATTACATGCATACTATTATTATGATAAGTAGAGTTATAAATTTTTAATTATTTAAAATTATTTTATCATATTAGTTTAATATGAATGAGTTATTATTAGTTATTAATATGATTAGTGTAGTGTAAAATAGTTCTGCAGTAGTAGGCTTTACATTTTTTTAATTTTACTATTTTAGTTTAGTACTAAGTGTATTATTATTAGTTATTCAAGTTATTAAATTAATATTTATTTTAGTTGTAGTATTTGGGGAGCGTAATGATTGCTTATTATATTTTTTAGTTGTACAATGTTCGTGCCACCTATGATAGTTTAGCATTTATTTGCATTGATAGTGAAGTAATATTTTGAATGATCAATATAGTTTGCAATTTTTTATGGTATTTTTGTAATCATAAGGTTCAAATTATTTTTATTGTATGATTTCGTAGTATTTGCGTAATGTGCACTCTAATTATTATTAGTTTATATGATTGATGTATGTCCTAATATGACTTAGAATCGTTTAATTGAACTTTTACTTGTATGAACAGTCTGTTTCAGATATCCAGAATCCGGATGGACGACCACTTGGTAAGAGACGTGATAGATCTCTTACTCTAATTGACAGTAGTACATCATCAGACTCTTCATATGATAGCAGATCGCAATCATCATCTATATCAAAGAGCCGGAGTCACCATGTCCTCGTGTGATTTAGTATCAGTACTTTGTCATTGCATAAAGTGTAGAGGTGGTTGCTAAAGACAGTGATGGTTGCGAAAGTGTTAAGGGACAAAAATGTCTCACAACATAGGTTTACTTATGAAGAGATGTCACATTGTTTTGTCCCCTGTCGCTTTATACCTGCACTAAAGGAAACAATCAAACTATATGTATATTCAATTTAGTAGTAGAGTTTTAGCACAAGGAAGAACCTCTCGAAAAATGGACAATCAATAAGTAATCAATTATAGGTTAATTAAGTAATTAAGAGACACCATCTTATGTTCATATTGCTTCATTGCGTCGTGTTCGTATTCATGCGGGGAGGTATAAGGTTTCCAGAAGTACTCCAAGTCTTGAGAGGAAAGTTGGGGTGAACATCAAATGCAAGAATGGTTTAGGGCAATCACATTAACTCGGATCATGGTTCAGGTCATGGCACGATCTTCCCGGGATCGTAAAGAAGATTCCTTGAAACATCGGGGGTCGTGATTGGAACAGATGAACATTTAACGAAGAAACACTCTGAAGTTTAGTTGGGAACTAAAACATAAGAGAAAATGGGGATAAAGGACGATAACCACAAAAGCCGAGCGTCCATTCAACAAGAATCTCTAACCAGCCAAGCTAAATTGCACGACAAAGATCGTCATCAACAATTTCAACCACTCAAGAGAAAGCAGGCCCATGGGGCCTAGCCACTTGACTGGACTGCACTTCACTGCACCCCGGAGTGCGGCCTCCAGGCGAGGCAAGAATGGAGAGAGAACCTCAGGATCTATCAGACAAAGATTCTAGAGAGATTACTAATACCGACTGTGTAAGTGAATTCACAAGGCGAGGCAAGACAAGAGAAGAAACCACGAGACCGCAAGACACGCAACGACGAGAACGAAAAGAGAGCGGCGACAAACTACCCTAAGCCTCACTAACTAACAAAATCACTCACCGTCCTGTACAGTCATACTGGAAAGCACAGTACAGAATGTCCCCGAGTCCCTGGCTTGCTGCTTGTACGTACTGTATTAGGTAGGTCATGTCACTACTGCTGTGGCCTGCCCCGGAATCCCCGATGGATGGAAAACAATTATAACAACGACTATAACTACTAAGGACAACAGAAACTCGGAACGTGGACGACACAACCAGACAACTCATCCAAAAAGAAGCTGAGGTCAGCGAATGATGGTCGTGGACTCGTGGTGAACTGATAGCCGTGGTGGCTATCAGCCCAAAAGGCCGTAGCTTTGTGTGTCTAACCTTCTCCCACTCTCCAAATTCTATCCTCCACTTCTTCGTCCGTTTATCCCACAGTTACCTGTACAGTATCTTGCCCTCTCCACGGTGGTACTACAGCGGGGATGGAACAGTGCCAGAAGACAGAGTGCTCTGCTCATGAGAAGGGTGAAGCAGAAAAGGTGGGTGTGCACGGAGGAAAAAGAAGCGAGGATCTGGTGACTGGCTGAGGTGACTGCCCTAACCCTAAGGACTCTCTCTTTCCTTCTCAAAACTCGGCCAGAATTGTCGCGAAAGGGGGAAAAAGGTGGAAGTGGGAGGGAAGGGAAGAGGAGAGATACCACCACAGGAGAGCACATGGACTGGCGGACAAATTCAGTCAGGCGATTCGCTTTACTTGACGGAAAGGAAGGAAGAGACGTGGAGGCAGGAAAGCAGTGATGAATAGAATTGCAGGGCAGGGGAATTGAGAAGAAAGAGGAAAAGCATGAGGAATAAATCGGAATAAAAAAAGCGAAGCGGGAGGAGACAGAGAAGCGAAGCGGAGCGGAGAGGAGCATGCATGCAGAGGAGGGAAATGAGAGCGAAGAGAGAGAAATAGACTGACTGACTCTGTCTGGTGTCTCTCTAGGAGGGAGAGATGATGCGATCCTGAATCGGAATCTCTTTCCAATTTCTCTGTCTCTGCATTCTCTCGCTCTGCCCATTCCATCCCTTCTCTTCTTTCTCACTCGCTCAACCTCCCCCGTCCCACGGTCACTCGCTCGGGTGGACTGGGACTGAGTCGAGTGACTTTTTCTGGGTGGTGGTAGGTTGGAGAAGGCGAGGCTTCTCTAGCTTTGGGGGATTTGAAAAGGAGCGAAATTGATCGACAGTGTATATGAGGGGGTTGGCTGCAGGATGGGCGCAGCCATGGAGACGCTTGACACGAGGAGTGTCGCACTTGGAGAAAGGGGTGCACCGTGTGAGGAGGTTGTCCGGCGTTTCGACTTTTTGTCCGCACGGTGCCTCCGTGGGAGGATATATTATGTCCAATTCTTCATTGTCTCTCCCCTCTAACCCTGCTCCTCCGCTTCGCCTCGTGGGGACCCCATCACTGCTACCGCAGCATAAGCCGCTCAATCTTGCTACAATTTATCCTCGGTACGCAGCCATCTCTCCTCTTCCCCAGCCCCTGAGTTACTTCATTCCCACGAAAGACGCAGCACCTTAGGAGGCGTAAGATTGTTGTCAACGTGCCTCCGTCAAAAGTCAGTTATTTTCTGAAGAACCGAGAAGGGTGTGGATTAGAAGTGTAACTATTGTACTGTCATGCGCCATTTTTCGGTCACAGTTATCTACGCCAGAGATTCACCACTAGGTCGTAAGAATGGACGAGTTGAACTTCTCTCTGTCATTTCGGCGTTATCCTTAATCTTCCTTACGTCCAAGCGAGTTGTTGTGTACCAGAAAGGATTCCGGTGTCCTTTCTGGGCGCTCAATGCGCGTTTTCTGGAGGATCTTCTAGAGACATGAAGTTGTTTCTCAGATACATGTAGAAACATGAGGATTTTTTCTTTCGATTTCAGCTGTCCATTTTATGTATGAGCTAGAGTCGTAATGTCTTTGATTTTGAATTCTTGTGAAGCTGTTCCAACATAGACGTTGGACAAGGCACCTCTACCTGGTAAATTTCTTCCAAGGATTTGGGAATCACGGATGTTGGACAACCAGCCCAGCAGCTCGGTAACTGAAGCAAGTCTTGGCTGGCTGGACCCGTAGAATTGCATTTTTAGGACCGTATATTGAACCACGTTTATGAAAGTTGGTTCACCAATGCACCTCTCTTCGAGAGACGCACCAATGTCTCATCAGTTTAGCAGGTTATAGTGTTAGGGTTGCGGTATTCACTTCCCGTCTTATGAACTTCGTTTTTCCAGTTGTCTTCCTTCACTTAATACGTCCATGCTACATGTTTCTAAGAATGCAGATGGGCGTACGATGTGGGCGGAGTGGCACATTTAAGCTCATAGGTTTTTGGTTGTCTTTTTTGTCAGATTTGGATGGTATAGAACACGATCTGGCACTAATTCGAAAATGGATCAACAAACGTTGAGCGTGAAGTCCCCGAATATTGTCAATCCCAGTATGAGCCCAAATATCGTGGTTGGCAACCCGGATGAATTGGCTAAGAAGAAAGCAGCAATACGAGCAGCTGGAATGTCATCGTTGCAGGTATGTCACTCATTCAGTCCCGCCACCGCCCGTGTCAGGATAGGTAACTGGAACTTCGAGACTTTCTTGCCGTAAGCTGTAGACGCCAATGCTAGACAGTCTGTGCATTACATGGACTACAGTGAACCAAGTCCTGGTATTTTATTACATATACATGGCGCTACTTGTTGATCTACGCGAGTGGGTCCAAGTTTCCAAGGATTTCATCCGCACAGTATATATTTAAATACGTCTTTCTTGATTAATCGAGGGTATTTTCAAGTAGAAGTTTGAAGTCTTTTGCCTAAATTGATGATCCTGCAGTAATTTCTACAGAATACTGCCACAGGTCATCGCAGATTTTGATATGACTTTGACAAAGTACATGGTGGAGGGAAGACGGGGCCAAAGTAAGTTCAGTTTTGGTCCGTGCAGGAGAGTTTTCAACATGTCTTCACATTTCCTGGTTTTAGTATGCAAGTAAGTGCTTAGTTGAAGACTAAATCCGGTAAGGATTCCTACTTAGCCTCAGTCGTATAAGACGGCTGTAGATTCTGTCTTCAACACGGAAGTCTGTATGCAGGTACCCACGCTCTTCTCAGTCAAGGGAGTTCTGACTATGACCTCAAGAGGCAAGATTTGTTTGATTTCTATTATCCGATGGAAATCAGTCCAGACATCCCTGTCGACGAGAAGACTAAACTCATGGAAACATGGTACGGACGTAGACATCGGCACCTGTTTCTTTTGACTTTGACTAGTAGACCTCTGTTTACTTTACTGCTCTTTCGGCTTTTTCTGTATCTGCAGTTGATCAGCTTTCCGCATTCGACAATTTCTGTGTTGTGCAGGTGGGGAAAATCTCATGCTCTTTTGGTTGAAGGAGGTCTCAACATAGAAAACATAAGAAAGTCAGTGGAGAAAGGAACTGTTGGATTTCGAGAAGGCATTACTGATTTCTTTGAGATTCTAGATGTAAGGACATTATGCACTTCTAACAGGATGTAAATGTGCGTTTATTCCGCCATTCATACTTGAACGAACATGTACAAAATGTTTTGTGGGTTGAACGGTATGATGGTTGTACTGCGTTTGTTATAGCAACGGTTGTATGCATAAGCCTTACACACGTACAAGCATTAACGACTGGATTTTGGCAGGGTGAAGATGTTCCTCTTTTGATTTTTTCAGCAGGCCTTGCCGACATTATTGAAGAGGTAAAGCTCGCTCAGTCCAAGCTTGCCTTCTGTATCCGCGTAATAATCCTGGTTGTTGTGCTTTGTTCGTAGTTTCTCAGGACTCTTGTCTTGCAGGCATAATGCCATTTAGCATCTCACGCCGTTCTGTCCTGCGACCAAAGTGTCCTTTTGAAGTCCAGTCATGGAGGTCGTTGGATGATGATTCCTGGAGTCGTTGGACTTACAGATTTTGCGCCAAAAACTGCATCGGGTATTCCCCAACATTAGAGTCGTTTCGAATAGAATGAACTTCGACAAAGATGGCAACCTCATTGGCTTTGTAGGTATGCCCACTGTTCCCTCCGTATGGTCCATCTCCACATCTCGTTACAGTCCGTTGATTTTTTCCTTTTAGGATATTTTCCTCCTTTCCTGCCGCCTTATCGGTTTCGATACATCCCAGGATATGTGATCTTATATATATATCTGGGTTTCCTGTTTCTTAAGGCAAGACAATCCATGTATTGAATAAGAACGAGCATGCTTTGGAGATGGCGGCGCCCCTTCACGACGAAGAAGGGCATGCTTTGGGGAATGGCAATGGTGCCTCCTTTGTGAAAGGAAGGAAGAACGTCCTGCTGTTGGGAGATCATTTGGGCGACCTTGGGATGTCGGATGGTGTTGATTACGACAACCGCATCTCCATTGGATTTTTGTATGTATTTTCCTGGATAATTCATTTGAGACTTAGATGAAAGCCCAAAGACAGGAAGACGATCAAATAGCTTCTTGTGTTCTGGCTTGCACGCGAACGGGAAAAACTCCGTAAGGAGGTGGTGGTTTCTGAGGTTCCCAAGGTTTTAACCTGTTATTTTTCAGGTCGCTGGAGTACTATTGAATGTTTCGGTTTGTTCGGGAAGCAGTGGAACCCGTAGGCAGAAAATTTTAAGCTCTTCCTGGTACCCGACCGTTTTATAAATTTTGACGTTGTTGCATTTCTTTTGCAGAAACGAGAACGTGGATAATTGGCTTGATACCTACAGGGAGGCCTTTGATATTGTTGTATTGGTACGTTTCTGTTGTCAGGCTGAAAGATGCTTTGCCTTACAATGTAGATAGTCCCTCCGGACATACCGAGTACGGCCGAAGAAGAAAGGAGAGTCCCGCCGAACACTTTATGCTATCTGATGCCTGCTCCTGATTGATCGTATGCAGAACGATGGTCCTTTGGAATGCGTGGTGGAGCTCATTGAGGAATTGCGTTCATGAGGTCTCTTTCCAAGTACACACAAATTCCAGCATTTTTTCTGCCGAGGTCCCGAGTTCCCTCGGATATATTCTTTGCGCACTGTACAAATAGGCCACAAACAAGCTGAGTTTTTCCCGTGCGGAGCCGGCCAGGCTATTTCATTGTACCCAAAAATATACACCGCATTCACACATTTTCAGGTTAGAAAGGAGCTCCAGTGAAGCTTTTATTTATGACATCTGGAGTAATTCGATCATTAGTCAGCTCATGCACCCGGACCTGACGCTGGAAGGATGAAGACACTGTCGGTGAACTGAAGGTGACAGTAAAACGAGGCAGGAACCGGGGCGACGAAGGTAATTAATTGCCTTTAGCCACTAGCTTGATGCTTAAGAAGAGGAGCTCATTGAGCGGTTTCAAGAAGTGAATTCACTGAAAAAATGTGCTGCTCAGAAATTTTGTTTGTAAAATGAATCAAGAATTTGTTTCTTCGCCACGAACAAACCTCGACACCTTTGAACAGCGGTGATGTCCCTGTATTCCACGTTATGCATGCATGCCACGTTATGCGGTTAAGTTGCACCTAGTTAGGCATTTACTGTGGTACCAGTACTCGAGGATAATGCATGTGAGGAGTTCAGTTATGCGGTTAAGTTGCACCTAGTTAGGGATTTACTGTGGTACCAGTACTCGAGGATAATGCATGTGAGGAGTTCAGCAGTGAGTACGTCTGAATCTTTACGGACAGGAGACGAGGATAATTCAAGCCGTGAGCCATATAAGGTGTGATTTGGTTTGGGCTGGGCTGATGGCCATGCTCTGCGAGCCCTTATTAGGAATGTATCCGCGGCATGCCACGTTATGCGGTTAAGTTGCACCTAGTTAGGGATTTACTGTGGTACCAGTACTCGAGGATAATGCATGTGAGGAGTTCAGCAGTGAGTACGTCTGAATCTTTACGAACAGGAGACGAGGATAATTCAAGCCGTGAGCCATATAAGGTGTGATTTGGGTTGGGCTGGGCTGATGGCCATGCTCTGCGAGCCCTTATTAGGAATGTATCCGCGGCAGGAACATGATTTGCAACCTGGACTACTTTTTTTTTCTTTTTTTTATTTTTATATTCACACATACAGGTTTTGGTTAGGTTCGTTCAAGCCCGTCTTTGTGCGCATGGGCTCTCTGAAAGCTAATCTTTTGTAGAATTTTGTAGATTAGGTTAACCAGTTCAATTGGAGAAGTGCGAGTGTAAGTCAAGATTCGTATGAGACTCACATCGCAAGAAAGCGGTTCTGACTCTAATCGTACATCGACAGTGTTCGGCACACACGTTTTTTGTGAATCGGACGGTGTTTCAAACATCACTAATTGTCGTCAATAATAGTCCTAACGATATTTACGACAGTCAGAATTCGCTGTTGTTAAGAGTAAAACCATACATTGGGTTATGGAGCGAAGTAAAGGGAGGTTTCTATAAAGCACATATTGGATCTTTGTTTCCTCAACTTCGTCACTGTACTCGGGAGTCTTAGAGTTCGGTTATATGAAGGAAACTTATATACTTTTTTAATCACATGGTTCACTCTTATGGGTTATGTCTTCTCATATCTCGAGGTCTGTTATGATTTAATTTTTAAAGATAAATTAGTTTTTCTTCATCTCTAGGTCTAGTTCTCAGTTTAATATGAAGAGATAAATATAGTTTAGGTTTAACTGTTATTTAGTATTTAAGGTTAATTTAATTATAAGATTCTTGTAACTAAATTTACTTTAGTTGTAAATCTTACTATTTAATATTTAAAAATGAATTTATTTATTCTTATTAATTTGGTCCAAAATGTTCTTATAAATTTTATTTATTTTTCTCATAACAAGTGAACAAAAGATCTCACAAGTTAATCACGCAGTATTTTCACCTTTTATATGATTGAAAGTAAAGTTTCATGTGTTAAATTTGCACCACCTAAAGTTGGGATGTATACATGATCATCCCTGCTGTAAGGGTGAGCATCAGTTAACATTCTGTTTAACTTTTCGGCAGTTACTTTTATACACACTTCGATGTCAATGTTCTCTAATGAGAAAATTCATGTCGTGGTATTAAAAATAATATTAAGCGTTTTCCTTTTCTCAACGAAGCTAAGTATAGTATCAGCTGGGTTATTTGACTACCTACACTCTATCTCCAAGAACAATAGTGTGACTCGAAACTAACGTTTATGGTTTTACAATCATCGACAATCATCAACGTGGAAGCTTTTTCCTATGAATGAATGTAAAAGTTAAGTACCCTCAAGAGAGGAGAGACATAAGGTTTTTACAGTCTTTTGATCTTATTTTTGAAGAATCTATTGTATGTAAATCACTAATGATGAATGATAACATTTGACAATAGATCAATTGTCAAAATTCAAGAGGAGCTACACTTGCATTGAAATCAAGGAGCCATGCGTTAGCGATTAATCTGGATCTAATCTAGTTCTTTTTCGGGATTCATAGTTATTTCTTCTTTCTCTTTGTTACTTAACCATTTATAATATGATAAATATCTTATATTATATATAAATCTTTTTTCATAATCAATGTATAATTATGCTAAGTATAGCAAAAATTATTAATTATAAATTAATTTATGAAACGAGTATAATAAAAATTATGCAACAGTTTTGTGCATAACATATTACTATGCATTTGCATAGCTGAGTGGAGGTTTTGAGAAAGTGATAAGACAGAGTCTGAGAATGTTGGAAGAGGAATTCACTTCTTGAAGTATAATCTGACATGGCAATTATTATCAAAATATTTGATAAAAAGTATAAAAAAATAAAAGAAACGAATCGTCTTTGTCATTCTCCAATGTTATCACGCTTTTTGTCATCGCCGCAATGGAGATTGAAGAAAGAGAAGACGTTGCATAATTTTGACCCAAAGCAATAAAAACGTTAATGTCTAAAGTGGTGGTGGAAAGCATAGGTATAGTTTAAGCACAAGCAACGTCAGAGATAATTTCTTGTGTATGTTGTTTTGGTAGGATAAGCCTCTCGTTCTATCGTTGTGATAAGATAATGCTTCTACACGATTATGTTTTGCATTGCTATAGAAAAGCTGGTAATCGAGGTTTAGATAATCGATAGAGGTTTGTGCTGCAAAATGATGGTGTGATACATATTTACATATAATTTGTACTGTACATATAAACTTACTTTATCGAAATAGTATTTCTTGCATGATCATCTACTCAACTCAGTTCTCCTACTTTGAAACAACTCGATGCTCGTATGAAATGACTCAGTTCTCCTACTATGAAACAACTTAGAAATATCTTATTTCACACTGATCATTGATACCAGGATCAAACTTATTAGTCCTATTCTCATAACTGTTATATCTTCTCTTAAACTATCTCAAAACTATTATATCTTCTCTCAAATTATCTCAAAACGAAGTATCTTCTCTCGAACTACTCACAATGATAATAGCTTTTCTCGAACTATTTCCAGTAAATTGATTGTTTTGTCAAATTGTTCTAAATCAGCTTTTCTGACTTGGTTGTAGATTCTATTCTTAGTTTTCTTCTGAGAAGTATTGTTATATATTCAAACTACATCAGACTACAAATATTCCATTAGCATTGAAAAGAAGTGAAAATTCTGATTTAACTTAATTCAAACAGTGATCTATAGTTGGTTAGACTATCTAGAGAGAAGTATCAGATCTTCGTATATAACATGTTGTTATAGAAACAAACATTGAGTTAGCTATGAGAAGTAGTGAGAATTTCAATTTCAATTTAATAGAGATATTAATATATAGGTTGGTTAGTTCTAATTTAGAGTTTAGTTAAGTTAGAATGTAGTGAAAGAAACTAATGAAATAAGAAATACATAACTTATGTAGAGATTCATTATTTATAGTTGAAGTTATGAACTTATAGTTGAAGTTTAGAAGCTATTTTAATTTAGATTGATAAATGTCGTGCGCATACACATCGTTACACAACATACATCGCTATCAAAGGTACACCACAAACATATACATAACACATGGACAATGTCATACACATACACAAGTGTATCATAACAATAAACGATCTGAACTCCATCATGTCAACCGGCACTAAATAAACACTAAAGTCGAGAATCCACATGTGCATCAGAGAATTCAGATTGTACTCACCAAGACTATCCACCATAGCCAGGAGCTTGAAGGCTCAACTCGAAGAACTAAAGCCCCCAAGCCTTACCAGCGAAGTATACCCCTAGTGGAGCTAGTCTAAGAACTTGTCATAACGACACTAACGGCCCTACCGGGATGAGCCATTCCGCACTCGGTCAACCTAGCCGAGGTGCTAAACTGTGTGACAGCTGTCGTGCACATACACATTCATACACAACATACATCGCTGTTAGAGGTACACCACACATACACATAACACACGAACAATGTCATACACATACACAAGTGTATCACAATCGCCCCCTTCCTTAATTGACGGTTAGGTCCTTCTAACTCCAGATAGCCTCATATCTCAACTACGTGATATACACCTTCGTGGGTGCAAGGATCAGGAGGTCGGGTGCTACATTGCTCCATCGTTAGTCGCCTGTCTGTAACCATATCATGCAAAGATCTAATCGGCTATCCCTGTTATATACATCGAGGGCAAACCCACCGTCCAATAAGAATGATATTGAGAGGTGGAGTCAAACACGACATGTGTCAACCTCTCGAACAACCATCACACACCAACATACGGGCTGCTCCACCAGCAGATCCACACAACATACACCTCAAGCCCCACGTACAACCGCTAAGCTTGGATCAACGGTACCATCGATGTTTAGAAGACGACATGACGTGCAATTATGCACATGGTCCTTCCAAACAACACCATCACTGTCCTCTAACATGAGTACTCCAGAAGATAACACCTCACGCACTCGTAAAATAGTGCATCCTACGGTCAGATCCAATAGTCGTCGGTGTAGTCTGCTGCAGATAGATATAATCGTCAAGATAAAACCTGCGAATCAATGACCGATAACTTCCTCTTCAAATAATCGCAAAGTGTCTCTATGCTGAACAATCGTTAGGTTCTCAAAAGCCATAGGCATAACTCTCCAAAATGTTCATCTCGTTGAGAACATGCTCTCACCCACATATTCAGGTCATCAACATTCAGCACCTCAGCGGAATCGTGACGAACGGCCGAAGATAGATCTATATCTCGGTCATACAACAGAAAATACGGTGAGAAGGAAGTCAAAAGACGCTTACCGGCTAAACTGGTAGTCCATAGCCAATCAGATAACTACATCCTAAATGATCCTTCTGCAAGTCGTACTTACGCAATCTCCTCTTCACCGTCTGAACAACTCTCTCTGTCAAACCATCCGTCTCAGGATTATCTCGAGATGTAGTCTGATGATCAATCAGTGCTTGTTCACACAAGACATGAAACTCACCAAGAAACTATGTACCTTGGTCTGTCAACACTTCGACTGGTGCTCCAAAACGACTCAGCACTCATTCTAAGAACGCATACGTTGTCCTCTCACTCGTCTTATCAAATAATGCTACCAACTCAATCCACTTGGAGAAGTGCTCCATCATCACCAACACATACCGGTGGTGACGTACAGCCAACGATAAAAGTCCCATAAAATCCAAACTCCAATGTTAACCCAACCCATAATCGATAGAAGATGTAACTGTGGAGTAGGAGCATTAAATGATGCTCGTGCTCGATCACAAATCACACATCGTGCGATAAACTGCTACACATTGATGTGCATACCACGCCACCAATACTGTCCTTGGAGTAAGCTATGCGTATGTTTCACCGCAAAAGATCTCAACTCCTCATGGGCATGTCGTACTAACTGTGCCCTCTGGGATGAATGTGGCACTATCTGAACTCTCTCATCGTCTCACACTCGAAGTACATGATGTCTTTCTCGTTGAAATCTCTTCGCTCGTTGGAGGACGAGATCTTGCTCCTTGACACTTATTGTGTCTACAACCATGCTAGTACATAGATACTCCATTATTGTCAAATCCGTCATGAAAATCTCGTTCTCATTGATCTGGAACATCATCTCCATCTTCAAGATCCGAAGACTCATCATCTATTCTCTGACTTGAGAAAAATACTACCTGGCCCTCCATACTAGAGTTCATGACCAATACACAAAGAAAGGAAGGATGCATGACATCTTGACACCATCTCCTCATCAACCTCGTCATGTCATAGAGCTCCAATTTGATCTTGTTGACTCGCGCATGAGTTGCAACTCAACTCATCGACATCTAGTTTTGCAACTCCAGATCTATGCACTATCTCGAAGTCATACTCCTATAAGATCAACGTCCATGTGCAAGCTTTCTTATAAGCTTGCCAGACTTCATCAACCACTTGAGCGGCTGGTGATCAATGATGAGAGTAAACGTGTTCTCAAACAAATAACATCAGAAGTGTGCAACAACCCACATTGTAGCTAAACACTCCCTCTCGTATGAACTGTACCTCACCTCCGCCGAATTGTTGGAACGATTGACATACGCCACTACAAACTCTTTTTCTCATCATCATGCTGAGTCAGCACTGCTCCAAGTCTCAACATACTCCGATCAGTGTTCAGTTGGAAGGGACGCCCCCTAACGGGTCTCCTCAAGATGAGAGCAGATGTCAACCTATCCTTGAGCTCTACAAAAGCTCGCTCTTGCTCATCTCCTCACTACCACTCTTGGTCCACCTTCATCAACTTGGTCAATGGCTTCACAATTGCATTAAACCTCTTCACGTATCGATGATAAAAGTTCGTCAAACTAACAAATGTCCGAACTTGACTCACATATGTGGGACATGAGATACGTGCAATAGCCTCAACCTTCATCTGTTGAACACCCAACCCACCTGGATAGATGATGTGGCTCAGATACTCTACCAACTCTTGGAAGAACTTACACTTCTCAAGGTGTAACTTCAACCCATGAGCTCTCAACTGCTCCAACAATCTCGTAAATGTCTCTCTTATGTGTAGGTGAGGACTCCCTGATCGCATAGGCATCAAGAACGAAGAGCTTGGCTCACTGATCGCAAAGAACAACCCAATCTCAGGTCGCAGACGACGAAAAACTGACGTAAACGCTTCCTTATTCTACGTCGTTTGTGCCCTTGAGCACCTCGCTCGATAACAAGTTTGTCCATCACAATCATGGATGATGTGCACGAGATTTCACTCTCGTTGCACCGAACATCACTGCCGGTCCAACCCAAGACCGCACTTGGTACACGTGTTGATTTCTCTATCATTCAGATAATGACCTTATTTGGATCATTCATTTTACTGGATAATAATAATGTTGATACACTCATCATCTGTGTACGAGCATCACTCAACAAAGGAACGTTCTCCAAGATGTAAGCTAGAGAATCAACCTGATGCATCTCGAGATGTCATAAGATCTGTAACATCTCCCAAAAACATACTAGATCGTGGATCATGTAAACCCTAACCTCTTTCAGCACGCATATGACCCTGACATGACCACTCGACTATCACCAAGTGAATGATGTCAACAACTGTGAGATCTTGCGCAGCAAAATATCCGATGGTAATGCTTGTTGATATTCTCTGACGGTTGATATAGACAACAACTCAAGATATCTCTGCACCAAGCGTGCCACATAACGCAATGAGATGCGTCTCGCGATCTCATCTCTCCACATACAAGTATCGCTGTATTCATATATCTGCATGCAATACCGCAGCCAAACCTGTGCTGATCCTTCCAAACAACTCCAGCACACACACACACCCTCCTCTAGATATTGCCATACAATGAGAGTCATATCCAAGAATAGATCCAAACACTACTAATCCGCACAGCAATCAACCACACAGTAAAAAAGAATCATTCCGCACACGCACACCCACACATCGAAGATATCGACGATCTGCACACTCTAGAGAAACCATCGGCAGAAATCCACGACCTGAAAGCTTTCAATCAGACCTTGCGAATTCAGTTCTTTGAGTAATAAACGATCTGTACTCACTCCACTTTGCCAATCGACACTAAACAAAAACTAAAGTCGAGCCAAATCCACTCTGTGCATCAGAGAATCTAGATTACGCTCACCAAGATTACCCACCATAACCAAGAGCTTGAAGGCTCAGCTCGAAGAACTAAAGCCTCCAAGCCTTACCTAGAAAATATACCCCCAGTGGAGCTAGTCCAAGAACCCGCCCTAACGGTGCTAACAGCCCTATCGAGATTAGCCACTCCGCACTCGGTCAACCTAGTAGAGGTGCTAAACTAACGTGACATAAACTAGAATGATAAAATTTAGAATTAAAAACTAAGTTAGATAGAAATTAGGAGCACTACAAATCTTTTCATATCAAAATTAATAAAAGTTATTGCAATATACAAAACTGGGAGAGTCACCTAATCGGAGCTTTATACTCCAACCCTTAACTGACCTCGTTACTCTTGATCACCCACGAAGAGAGAGGTATAAATATACACAAGCTCTGAAATCTGACATTCTCTGTGGTTCTGTCGAGTCTCCAACAATACCCCAAGCTCTATGATCTCTCAATGAGCGAAATATCCAAAAAATCTTTCAACCAAATTGATATTTACTATAATTTTCTGATTTTACACCGTGGATGTCTCGATCATCAACGATAGAAATCAGACTAAATAGTAAATTATATTCATAGCTCGATATCGAGAGTTATACTACTACTTAAGACTGTTGATAACGATACTAACGCACAAATGAATATTCATCCTTCGATACTTTACATGTTACATTTTACATGCAAAGTGGACAACCTCGTCTTAGAAATCATGATTATATCCGCCTTCGCATGTGAAGATCTGTATATTTGAGCGAAATTTGACGTTCTAGCTCTCCATCCATCTCCTCTAGTTCTTAATAGTGATCTGCATGAGACATATTAGCAATTTTAAGCACTATATAGGTCTCCATGGATAAAAACTTGGTGAACCATCTCTCCAACAGGATTCTTAGACTAATGGTTTTATAAATTATAATTAACGATCGAGTGTTGATCGATAACGTGGTGTACTTCGTTTCAAGTTGGCTGTCCACAAGTGACACTTTAGTTGCTTTTCTTTGAGCTCTTCAATCTGATGAGCTTAAAGTAGTTGCCACAATGAATCAGATATCTTCCGCTGCATATTGACCACCATGCTGCGGTGGGACGATTCACGTGATAGTTGTTGGAGAAAGCTTGTAAACAAGAAAAATGTCTTGCTAGTGGTCAGATTTGAATGATGAATGTAAATATTGCTTTTGTATTACATCTTACTTATCATATCATCGTGAAAAGCTTCTTGATTGAATGTCATGCACTTCATCTATCATAGCGCTAGAGCAAATCCTTGAGTGATGAATAAAAACCCTCAAACATGCTTCAAAATAATCTTTCGTTAAAGGTTTGGTTTTTGCAGGTTAAGATTACAGTAGCATGACTCTGTATGCTAATGCATATGAGTAACTTTGCTGTATGATGTGATCAAAGCATACTGGCACATAACCACATGTGGTACGACCAACTTCATCTTTAACTAGACCACAATGCCAAAAGATGCAAATTACGTCTGATTTAATCATCTAGATCCATGTATTGAGTAAATCTGGACAATCCTACGTCCAACTTGAGAAGTTGAATAGTCCAAAAGTTAAGTGCAGATTGTGTATTAAACAAAGTGAATCTTCCAGTTTATAAAAATGAAAAGAACAAAAAATGACTGTAAATTTCCAGAAATGAAACCAAACAATCAAACCTCATCCAAACCAACAATCCAATCCACGTATAGTCTTCTCCTATGCGTAGATGAAGACTCCTTGATCGTATAGGGACCAAGAACGAAGAGCTTGGCTCACCGATCGCGAAGAACAACCCAACCTCAGATCGCAGGCGAACGAAAATCTGATGTAAACGCTTCTGTGCGAGTCAATTTCACTCAGAACTCCCAAACCACCCGATGAAACTTCGTATCGTCTTCAATTTCTTGTAGAACTCGTTGTTCTGATCTCGATGGATCTAAGGACAACAAGTTAGATGTAGAATGATAAAATTTAGAATTAAAAACTAAGTTAGATAGAAATTAGGAGCATTACAAATCTTTTCATATCAAAATTAATAAGAGTTATTGCAATGAATATAATATTATGAATATTATGAATTAAATATTAAATATAATATTATTAATATTATTAATATTATTGCAATGAATATAATATTAATAATACTATGAATATTTTAATCTTAATTAAATATATATTTGAGTTAAATATTAAATTTGAAATACTCATATATATATTTTATACAATATATTTAATATCTAATATGATAAAAGAACTGTGTATAATATTATGTGTTCAACTCAAATTTCGTGAGATGAGTTCTTCATGTTTGTGATACGACACATTACTGAATAATGTGAAAGAAAAGGAGCACACAAACCATGATGAGGTCTTCACAATGATTGTTACGACATATATTTATTCATGAAGAGTGTATTATTCTTACATAGTATATCGAGGTTATCACAAACTACTGAAATCTGAAATGATGAGGCCATCAGATAATCTGAAATGATGAGGCCATCAGATAACTATTGATTCAGTCTGAAACGATAATGTCGAAGTTGAACTCTTGTAAGATATTCTAAAGCAACTTTACAGTCACATGAGTGCCAAACATCTTCACTGCAAACTCCTAAGATGATATATTTCCAACACTGATCAAGCTCATGCTCTTTAGCTTCTGGAAGGCATGCTAAAATGTCACGAAAGGTTTTTGGCATCTTTTCAGTTTTATGGACTGACATAAGGAGACAGCTTAAGAGGTTAGCTTGTCTATGTGACTATCGACGGACGTTTCAAAGGATTGGGAGGTCCAACGCATGCACAAAAGATGTCACTGAGTTCAGATTTGTGCAGGCTACGCCCTGATTAAGATAGTTCATGAAGAGATTGATCATGGGTGTGTTTTAGAAGAAATTGAGACATAGGGAAGAGGATTTGGAGTGCTTCAGTGACTTGCGAAGGAGAGTTGGAACGTTCCGGAGTCCAAACTTGTTGTCCTTGGATCTATTGAGATCAGAACATCAATTTCTTCAAGAAATGGAAGACGATACGAAGTTTCATCAACGATTTGAGAGATGTGAGAGAAATTGATTCGCATGGAGACGCTTATGTCAAAATTTTATTCGCATATGACTTAAAGTTGGGTTGTTCTTCAGGATCGGTGAACCAAGCTCTATCTTCTTGGTGCCTAGGCGATTAGGGAGTACTTATCTACGCATAGGAGAAGATCATTTGTAGATCAGATTGTTGTGTTGTGCGTGATGAGGTGAAGTTGAGCCACAGGGGAACAATTCGTCAGTTTTTTGCTTCTTGCGATCAAATTTCTTGCGTGGTTTTGCGAGAGGAACTCCAAACGGCTTGTTTAGAGTCTTGTTGATTTCAAGGTAGTCAAATCTATCTATCAAAGAAGATGAATCTCATATCAGACGATCCATTTTACGGATGTATGTGGTTTTAAGCTGAAAAGAGGAGTTTTTGGAGGTTTGGTCACTTGCAACAAAAAATGAGAGATATCTTGGTAGTTGAGAGTCGAATATGAGAGTTCTTGGAGCCAACGGACTCAAGGTGGAATATATGAAGATTGTTTGGCAAAGAGAGAAAGTTCTCAGATAGGCCTTCTTTGTTTTCTTCGCTACGGTTTTCATCTTGTTGGATTCGTTAAAGTTCTAGTTAGTTATGTACGGCTTGTGGTAACTAGTTTTAGCTAAGGGCTTGTACATGGATCTTGTTTGGACCTGGATTTGAATCGTGTGATACTGGTGCAAAGCTTTTTGTTAGCAAAGAGATGTTTCTTTTGCTCTGAGCTACGCTTCAGTAATTTTAAATCTAGGTTGAGATTTAGAGACTTGTTTTAGGAGGTTGGGGGTAGATTATAGATCACTCAAGTCTGTTTCTCAAGTTTGTGTTCTTAGAGAAAAAAAAACGAGTGTGTATATAAAGTAGGAGTTGGTATATCTTGCGAAGCTTGTTCTCATGGTTATTTCTCTCTTTCTTGTCTTTGTTCAACACAAGATGTCTCTACACCCAAGAACCTCACAT
This sequence comes from Asterella californica, assembly GCA_036924285.1. NCBI lineage: Eukaryota > Viridiplantae > Streptophyta > Marchantiopsida > Marchantiales > Aytoniaceae > Asterella > Asterella californica. The sequence goes on along the minus strand of JAYKYS010000002.1, from coordinate 20,321,550 downwards.
TTTTCTAGACAACTTTCACCCAGAACCCGATATGATATGATGGTGAATTTAACGTGAAGGTCCGAGGTGGAGATTTTTCTCTGTTTGAACTTTGAAGAGAAGATTGGCAGTCATGAGTGAGACGTGAACGGTGACAAAAATGGAGCTAGTGGTTTGGATGGATTACCAAAGGTGTAGTTGGATTCAGCTACTACATCAATGTTTCAAGCATTCACATTGTTCTTAGGACAAAAATAGTCTGATGAGCAAAAGAAAGGTTTGATGAAAAAGACGTTTCAAGCAACGGTCAGCAAGATTTGATCAATTTGAAAGGAGGGATGTCTTTAGGTATCTAAGCATTATGTGAAAGAGATGGAGCTGAAGTTGGTATAGAAGATGAGATGATTGAGACGTTTGAGTTAGCAGAAGCTCTAGAAATTAGAGATCATGTTAAAATACTAACGAAGTATTTTGGCAAGGATTAGGAGACGTTTGCTCGTGCTTTGATGGACGAGTACTTCTTGGAGGACTCTGATCGAATCAGCAAGAAGTCATTCTTGGAGTGGGTTGAGCAACCGAAGAGCTACTGAGTTACTCAGAGAGTTTGAGAAATAGTTTTCTCTGCTAACTATGATAGAGAAGGTTCTTCCTTCTTCAAAAGAAAGATGGGAAGGTACCATTGAGAGATAAGGGTGCACTTCTTCAGACCAACTTTGGTAGAGGAGGGATGAAAAAGTTAGTTGGGAATCACTTATCCGTACAAGTAGTTGCAATAATGGAGGCTGGAACCCACGATACAAGGGTTGAGGATCAAGATGAGAGAGGTTTTGACGAGCATGTTGAACCAAGAGGACTGTGATCATCTGCCATCTCATGACATAGAAAGGAAAGATGACACATGAACACTGTTGAGGACAATTGCTACGATCTGAAAGAATACTAGATGGGAGGATCCGATAGAAGCTCTATCAGTACATGCTTACATCATCAAGAATCAACATGAAGCGTTGTTGGAGGAGAAGAGGAGACGAGATTCATCTCAAGATCTACTGATGGATGATGCTCCTTCATCATCGAAAGAGAGCAGAGTCATAGAAAAAGAAGGGTAAGCCGGTTGCATACAAATTACAATAAGACATCAAGACTATAACAAACTTGAAGGGAGTCTTGGAAGATCGCATTCCAAATGTGAAGGTGGAGTTTATCTTAATGGAGGATTGGACATTGCTAAGTGTGAGTTTCATGATTCATCATCGACATCATCAAACTGAAGCTACATATTACGGGTGAGATTGTTTTATCACATGCTTTGGATACCAAGGTGTCAATGGATGAGGAGAAAGAACTTGCAAACTGCAATATACATTCTTCAGAAGAAGAAAGAGATGGAAGGTGTGGGATACATTTTAAGGATGAAGAGGAAGATGGGAAGCAAAGCTCAAGTCATTACAGTCATAGCCACTGGGCTCGAGCTACGAGAAAGACACTATTGAGGATTGGAGATTTTGATGAGCCGGTGGTTGCTCTGATTGATCATGGATCAGAAATCAACATCATGTCGAAGGAGTTGTACAAGAGGAAGAAATGATCTATCGACACAGAACATGGGTGGATCATAAGGACAGCCAACAATATAAGAGAAGATCTTATATGGAGCTTGTCTAGATGTTAGAGTGAGGATAGGTGATATTGCTATCGAGCAAAACTTCTTTGTTCAAGAAGCAACGTCATACTCGTTCATCCTTGGACAATCTTTCATCACAGCAACTCGGATGCAGACGAGGGTGCTAGACGACGGATCTGCTTATGCTAGGACCAAAGTCAAGATGAGAAGAGGGCAGTACAGTTCTTGAATGTATCATCAAATCACGAGCGCAATCAAGATCGTCTAAAGGAGAAATCACTTCCAAGGGTGAGTAAGATTATCAAAGGATTTTTTGTTAAGTATCACTGTAAGGATTGTAGTGGTGCGTAGGAGAAGGTACTCTTGCTTGAAAGAGAAAGTGCATTTGGACAAGGGTTGTCAGGTTTTCAAAGTGTGGGATTGTTGTTTACAAGAAGGTTGAAGCATTGAGAAGAAAAGAACAATATCATTTGCGTGAGGTTGGTTGGTGTTGAGAGAGTTGAGTGAGCTAGAAAGAGATGAATGGATTTCTGGTGTTTATGATGAAGATGGATTGGAGATCTTTTGCGAGAGATCACGTCTATTGGATGAGAGTATATGGATAAGGTTGTGCAGATTCATTCAAGGGACGTCTATTTAGTGATCGAATAATTATGATCACTTGAGATTCGAATAAGAAGGTAAAGTCAATTGCTGGTCCCTTGTCAGATGACACTAACCAACAGACTGGATCGAGCTTCAAGAGAAAAGAGTTTTGAGAGATCTTGCAATGATAAGACATAAGTTCACAGACGAGACTCTTGAAGAACTAACGATTGGATCTGATAGGTCTCTTCTGTCAGAAGAGAGGAAGTGCTTTCAAGTGATGCTTTCACGACATGAGAAAGCATTTGTCTTTGAACCACATGAGATTGGATGTGTAGACCCATACGTTATTACCTCCATGGTTATCTTCATAGTACTGCATGTGCCGTGGAACTTGAGACCAATTCTAGTACTGCGGGCTCGCTTGCCTAAATTGGTGGAGTTGCTGAAGGAAAAGATGCGAATGAAGATCTTGGAGCCGTCGTTTGCAACATATTCAAACAGATGGTTTACGATACCAAAGAAGAATAGGTCATTAGGATTCATCCAAGCCATTAGTCGATGAACGGAGTAATAATCAGAAATGCTGGGGTGGGATCGATTGTGGATGAGTTTGCTAAGTTGTTTGCATGAAAAGCGATTTACTCAATGAGTATCAAGTCATTGAATCCGGAGTTTAGACATATCGCAAGGAAGGATAATCCGATGACGGATATGTTATCTCGAGCTCGATATGATGGGGAGGATGAGATGGTTGAAGACATTGACGACGTGGGTGCAAAGTTCTATTGGATTGCACAGACAGGAAGAGAAGATGAGTTATTTGTTGAAAGATTATATGATGATGAATTGCTTGACATCGGGAGGTACTTTAGTACGATGGCTAAGCAGACAGGTTGGACGATTGAGAGGTTTCGGAGAGTTCGAAGGAAGACCTACAACTTCATGTTGCAAGATGGGTTTCTTTGAAAGAAACCGAAGCAAAAAGGTGGGATACCGCTATCGTGTCGAATATTGCGTGAAGGATGTCCAGGAAAACGCGAGGTTCTTGGCTGTGGAGATGCTGTGTGTTGAAACAGAGAGAAGACAGAGAAAAACAACCACAAAAATGAATGCTGCGATATATACCAACTCCAAATGTATGTACACTGCCGGTTTTTTCTCCTAAGAGCACAGAACTGAAAAACAGACCAGAGCGGTCTGTAACCTGCTTCAAAGCCCTTAAAACAACCGAAGCGTAGCTCAAAGCAAGAGAAACTTCCCTTTGCTAACAAGCAGAGCCACAGCAGTATCACGCGATCCAAACCCAAGTCCAAACCACATCCATGTACAAGTTCTTAGCTAAAGCTAGCTACCACAAGCTGTATATAGCCAACCAGAACTCTAACGAACTCAAAAGAGCAAAACTCGTAACGAAGAAACTAAAAAAGACCTATTTGTGAACTTCCTCTTTTCGCTGAACGGACTTCAGATGTCGATAGGGTCTCCTCCGCTGACTTTGTTAACCCAAGAAACGTTCAGATCTGACTCCCAACAGCCGAGATATCACCGATTTTCGGTCGCAGATGACCGAACCTTCAAAAATTCCTCCCTGCGGCTTAAAACCGCGCACACCGCACAAACGGATCGTTTAAACTGATATCCGTCTTCCCTGACAGATAGATCTAGGTATCACGAACCCAACGAGACTCCAAACAAGTCGTCTGGAGTTCCCCTTGCAAAACCACGCAAGAAATTTGGTCACAGGTTGCAAAAAACTGACGTAAATGGACTCCCAGCGGCTCAAACTCGCTCACCTCATCCAAACCAACAATCCAATCCACGTACAGTCTTCTCCTATGCGTAGATGAAGACTCCTTGATCGCATAGGCACCAAGAACGGCTTGGCTCACCGATCGCGAAGAATAACCCAACCTCAGATCGCAGGCGAACGAAAATCTGATGTAAACGCTTCTGTGCGCGTCAACCACCCGATGAAACTTCGCATCGTCTTCAATTTCCTGTAGAACTCGTTGTTCTGATCTCGATGGATCTAAGGACAACAAGTTTGAACTCCGGAACGGTCCAACTCTCCTTCATAGATAACTAAAAACCTCAAATCTACTTCCTGCGTCTCAATTTCTCTCAGTACGCACTCCCCGATCCTTCTCTTCCTAAACCGTTTGAACCAGTGCGTAGCTTGCACATATCTGAACCCAACGACGCCTTGCGCGTTTACATTGGACTCCTAAATCTCCCGAACCGTCTGTTGACAGGTCGCAGGCGCAAGCTAGCTCCTAAGCTGCCCCCTTGTCACAGTCTCTGTACGTACGAAGTTCTGTCATAATAATGAAGCAGGCCCTTTGCGTCTTTGATATAACGCCTGAAGCCTCAAATACCCAGTCAGCAAGTAAACTATGGCCTAGCTTGATTTTTCCTTTTATCGAGTCGCATAACTTCTTCGCTAGACGTCCAAACGAAGTAAATAAGATGTCCATGGAAAGTTGACAAAGAGCTCTACCCATCTATGTAATGAAAGTGAAGATCCGAGTGTCGTGCCAAAAGCACGTAAGCTGGGGCCTAGCTTGTTCTATCCATCTTTCGAGTCATGTAACTTCTCCACTAAGCGTCCAAACGAAGTAGACGAAGTGTCTATTGAAAGCTGACAAGGAGCTCTATCCACTGATGCGATAAAAGCCAAGATTTGAAGTTGCACCAAAAACTCGTAAGCTGGGGCTTAGCTTGTTTTCTCCATCTTTCGAGTCTTATAACTTCTCCACTAGGCGTCCAAACGAAGTAGACGAAGTGCCTATGGAAAGCTGACAAGGAGCTCTACCCATCTATGCAATGAAAATGGAGATCCAAAATGATGCCAAAAGGTCCATAAGCTGAGGCCTAGCTTGCTTTTCTCACTTTCCTCCATGAGCGTCTTTGGAGCGATAAGCATCAAAATTTAAATTTCATATAGGAGCCAGTCCACGACACGACACCGCTACGAGTGATTTGCGACAAGGAAGATCAGCAGAAGTTGCTCAAGGTATTTCATGAGAGTCTTTGGGCTGGACATCAAGAGATTTGGACCACTTTTACGAAGATGAAAGAGCGGTATTGGTGGAAAAACAGATACAGGGATGTCGTATCTTTTGTGGAGTCTTGTTTGACATGTTAGATGTACTCGAACATCTGACATCGAGATGGATTACATCCGACTTATCCGTTGGCAATCCACTTCAAGTGGGTTGTAGACTTGGTGACTATGCTAGTTGGGCTGTGACAGATGAGATATTTATACTTGCTAGAGAAGATCTTTCAAATCAAGTTGAGGGTAGGGCGCTTCGGACAAAGACAACTGAAGGGGTATGTAGATTTCTCTTGGAAGAGGTTGTTTGTCGATATGGATGTGTGGGAAAGATCATTGCAGATCGAGGAGAGTTAGATGCACATGAGGCACATGGGGTGAGGTTGTCACTGATAACTGCTTACAACCTCGAAGGGAATGCCAAGAGTGAACGCGATTATTCGTCCATTGTGAAGGCTTTAGTGAAGACCTGCAACGAGAGGGTACGCGAGTGACCTCGACTCTTATCATTTGCATTATGAATAGATCGAACGATGCATAGCTCGATGACAGATTACATACTAGTCGAACTCATCATAGGTAAGAAACCTATCATGTCGATTGAAGAACACGTTCTGACATGGAGTGTGTTATCCTAGGAAGACAATTTGACTAGGGAAGAGCTTCTTGCTATTCGAATTAGGTAGTAAGAGAGAAGACCTAAGGATATCCAAGCTGCTTTGGATAGACTGCGAGAAGCACGGTTGAAGAACAAGGTCAGATTTGATCAGCGACATCGTTTGAGACCTAGAGAAATCAAGGAAGGTGATTGGGTGTTAGTCTATGAGAACACTCTAGACAACCAGCATAATGCACTCCGAAGTTTTCCAAGCATAGTTTGGTCCGTATGTGGTGAAGAAGGTTCATGACAACGCAACTTATGCCCAGCAAGAGTTGGACGGAACGAGCTTGAATGTACCAGTGGCAGGTAAACGTGTCAAGATTTTCAAAAAGAGAGATGAGGAGGTCGATCTAGCAAATATCTTGATGGAGTTTCAGTTTGAGGATGACGATTATGTAGAAGACCTTGAAGATGAGGTTGACTACGATAGGAAGTAAGATGCACAGGTTTAGAGGGGATGGATGTCGTGTCGTGGACCAACTCCTACTTAAAATTCATACTTTGATGCTTGTCGGTCCAAAGACACTCATGAGAAAGCAAGCTAAGCCTCAGCTTATGGGCTTTTGGCACAATTTCGGATCTCCACTTTCATCGCATCAGTGGATAGAGCTCTTTGTCAGCACTCCATAGGCACTTCGTCTACTTCGTTTGGACGCCTAGTGGAGAAGTTACAAGACTCGAAAGATGGGTAAAACAAGCTAAGCCTCAGCTTATGGGCTTTTGGCACAACTTCGGATCTTCACTTTCATCGCATCAATGAGTAGAGCTCGTTGTCAGCTTTCCATATGCACTTTGTCTACTTCATTTGGACGCCTAGTGGAGAAGTTACGAGACTCGAAAGATGGGTAAAACAAGCTAAGCCTTAGCTTACGGGCTTTTGGCACAACTTCGGATCTTCATTTTCATTACATCGATGGGTAGAGCTCATTGTCAATTTTTCATGGGCACTTCGTCTACTTCATTTGGATGCTTAGTGGAAAAGTTACGTGATTCGGAAGATGGGAAAATCAAGTTGGGTCCTAGTTTATTTGCTGACTGGGTATTTGCAGCTCCAGGCGCTATACTAAGGACGCAAGGGGCCTGCTTCCTCATTATTGAAGAGAACTTGTACGTACAGAGACTGACTTAAGGGGTCAGCTTGTTTTTGCGATCTGTCGGTGGACGTTTTAGAGAACTGGGAAATCCAATGCACACGCACAAAGTGTCATTGGGTTCAGATCTGTGCAGGCTACGTGTTGGTTAAGACGGTTCTTAAAGAGACAGATCGAGGGGATGTGTTCTAGGAGAAACTAACACGCAGAGAGGAGATTTTGGGAGCTTCTGTGACCTGTGAAGAAGAGTTGGACCGTTCGGGCCGTTCCGGAGTCCAAACTTGTTGTCTTTGGATCCATCGGGATCAGAACAACGAGTTCTTTAAGAAATTGAAGACGATACCAAGTTTCATCGGACGGTTTGGGAGTTCTGAGTGAAATTGGCTTGCAAGGAAGCGCTTGTGTCAAGTTTTCATCGTCTATGATGTGAGATTGGATTGTTTTTGATGATCGGTGAGCCAAGCTCTTCGTTCTTGGTGCCTACGCGACCAGGGAGTCTTCATCTACGCATAGGAGAAGACAGTACGTGGATTAGATTGTTGGTTTGCGTGAGGTGAGTGAGTTTGAGCCGCATGGAGTCTATTTATGTCAGTTTTTTGCAACCTGCGATCAAATTTCTTGCGTGGTTTTGCAAGGGCAACTCCAAAAGGCTTGTTTGGAGTCTCGTTGGATTCATAGCTAGATCTACTTGCCAGAGAAGACAGATATCAGATCAAGCAATTCGTTGAGCGATGTGTGCGGTTTTAAGCCGTAGGGAGGAGTTTTTGAAGATTTGGTCACCTACGACCAAAAACTGGTGATATCTCGACTGCCGGAGTGGGATCTGATAGTTCTTGAGGCCAACGAAGTCAAGGAAGAAGACCCTGTCGACATCTGAAAACCGTTCGGTGAAAAGAGAAAGTTCTCAGATAGACCTTTTTTCGGTTCCTTCGCTACGGATTTCGTCCTTTTGAGTTCGTTAGGGACTTAGTTGGTTGTGAACGGCTTATGGTAGCTAGCTTTAGCTAAGATCTTATACATGGATGTGGTTTGGACTTGGGTTTCAATCGTGTGATATAGGTGCAGCTCTTTTTGTTAGCAAAGAGAAGTTTCTCTTGCCTTGAGCTACGCTTCGGTGGTTTTGGATCAGGGTTGTGATTCAAGGGTTTGTTTTAGGGGCTTTGAAGCAGATCACAGACCGCTCTGGTCTGTTTCTCAGTTTTGTGCTCTTAGGAGAAAGATCCGGCAGTGTATATACATTTGGAGTTGGTATATATTGCATCATTCGTTTTCGTGGTTGTTTTTCTCTGTCTTGTCTCTGTTCAGCACACAGCATCTCTACAGCCAGGAACCTCGCATTTTCCTAGACATCCTTCACGTAAAATCTGACACGACAACGTCTCGAGCTTTGTGACTGTTTGATGCGCGCATGCCTTACTTCATTGGGAAGCTTGTATAGTGGGCTATTCTTTGCTGTGAGGTTTTCCTGAATGAAGCTCGTATCAGTTAACAGTAGGAGGTCAAAGTTGAGCATTTAAGTAGTTTTGTAGAGAAAATATAGGGGTATTGCCAAAAGATTGTTTGAAACCCCATTGTGATCTAAAGCATACATTCATTGTATATGAATTCTTCTTGTACTTAGAGACAGAATGAACTCCAAGTCGCGTTATGCGATGCACATGCATTACACTTAAGATCAGGTTAGATCAGTAGAATCTGAGATAAAACCTGATAGATTGGATACTGAAGACACTAGACTTTTATCGAATAGATCCACGGTCTTGTCATATCTCTTCACAGACAAATATCTCGTGTATTCTCAGATCACACTTCACGTCCTACAACACCGTCTTGTTGCGCCAACAGAAGCTCTTGCTCAGTAAGTCACAAAACTCACAACGCTATCCTGCAAACCACAACACATGTTCGCATCATGCACCACTTACCTTAATCTCGTTTGGTCTGGACCAGAGCCAGATCATCTCTCTAACTCTCAAGCTCAACATTCCCTAAGTTCTGACCTAGACCCGGCTAGGTCGGTACCAAAACATGAGTAAGTCAAACATGACTTGGGACAGACTTCTCATAAAGTCTAGAGTCTTAAACAGCGCCTCCAACACACCTAGCGGACCAACCACCCGTGATGTACGTAAAGGTCCAAGCTTTCGAATAGTGGTCTAACTCGTTATCTCTTGCTCCAACCCTTGGGTTGTTTCTAAGTCCGACGTCCAAGTCTGGATCAGAACGCGCTTTGGTACTAACTCAGTCATCACGTCATATCTCTAGAGTTCACCCGCTGTCGTGTCGTGGACCGGTTCCTACATGAAAATCAAATCTCGACTATTATTGCTCCAAAGACACTCATGAGAAAAGCAAGCTAGGCCCCAGCTTATGAGCTTTTGGCACAACTTCTGATCTTCATTTTCATCGCATCAATGGGTAGAGCTCCTTGTCAGCTTCTCATAGGCACTTCGTCTACTTCGTTTGGACGGCTAGTGGAGAAGTTACGAGACTCAAAAGATGGGTAAAACAAGCTAAGCTTACGGGCTTTTGGCACGACTTCGGATCTTCAATTTCATCGCATCAATGTGTAGAGCTCTTTGTCAGCTTTCCATAGGCACTTTGTCTACTTCATTTAGATGCTTAATGGAGAAGTTACGTGACTCAGAAAATGAGAAAATCAAGCTAGGTCTTAGTTCACTTTGCTGACTAGGTATTTGCAGCTCCAGGCGCTGTACTAAGGACGCAAGGGGTGTGCTTCCTCATTATTGAAGAAAACTTGTATGTACATTGACGTAAGGGGTAGCTTAAGAGGTCAGCTAGTTTCTACGATCTGTCGGTGGACGGTTTGAGGATTTGAGAAGTCCAATACACGCGCACAAGATGTCATTGGGTTCAGATCTGTGCAGGCTACGCACGGGTTAAGACGATTCGTGAAAAGACGAATCGGGATGTGTTCTAGGAGAAATTGACGTAGGGAGAAGATTTGAGAGCTTTAGTGATCTGTGAAGGAGAGTTATACCGTTTTGATCGTTCTGGAGTCCAAACTTGCTGTCCTTGGATCCATCGGGATCAAAACAACGAGTTCTTCAGAAAATTGAAGACGATACCAAGTTTCATCGGACGGTTTGGGAGTTCTGAGTGAAATTGACTCGCAGGGAAGCGCTTACGTCAGATTTTGTTCGTCTGCGATCTGAGATTGATTTGTTCTTCGCGATCGGTGAGCCAAGCTTTTCGTTCTTGGTGCCCATGCGATCAAGGAGTCTTCATCTACGCATAGGAGAAGACCATGTGTGGATTGGATTGTTGGTTTGGGTGTGGTGAGCGATTTTGAGCCGCTTGGAGTCTCGTTGGATTCAAGGTAGCTAGATCTACCTACCAGAGAAGACGGATAGCAGATCGAGCGATCCGTTTGAGCGATGTGTGCGGTTTAAAGCCGCAGGGATGAGTTTTGAGAAGTTCAGTCATCTGCGATCGAGAATCGAAGGTATCTCAGCTGTTGGGAGTCGGATCTGAAGGTTTTCTGGGCCAACGGAGTCAAGGAAGAAGACCTTATCGACATCTGAAGATCGTTTGACGAAAGAAGAAAGTTCTCAAATAGATTTTTTTCGGTTCCTTCGCTACGGGTTCCTTTTGAGTTCGTTAGGGACCTAGTTGATTATGTACGGCTTGTGGTAGCTAGCTTTAGCTAAGAGCTTGTACATGGATGTTGTTTGGACTTGGGTTTCAATCGTGTGATACTGGTGCAGCTCTGTTTGTTAGCAAAGGGAAGTTTCTCTTGCTTTGAGCTACACTTTGATAGTTTTGGGTCAGGGTTGAGATTCAGGGGTTCGTTTTAGGGGCTTTGAAGCAGATTACAGACCGCTTTGGTCTGTTTCTCAGTTTTGTGTTTTTAGGAAGAAAGAATCGGCAGTGTATGTACATTGGGAGTTGGTATATATATTGCAACATTCGTTTTCATGGTTGTTTTTCTCTATCTTGTCTCTGTTCAGCACAGTACATCTCCACAGCCAGGAACCTCGTGTTTTCTTGGACATCTTTCACGCAATATCCAACACGACACCGCCAAACCCTGGGGTCGGATGACTCGTTCTGTCCCTCATGCATCGAGCCCCCTCATATATTATGGGGATTGGCGGCCCTGCCCTCATCTTTGATCTCTGAAAATTATACCACAACCCGATAGCTCCGGTGTTAGTTCGAGGAGTTCTACAGATCACTTAAAAGCTCTCGCCGAGAGCTTTCCAATGATAACTTACTTGCATCAAGATCTTACGTGGAGCTCCGTCCATGACCCAAAATGTCACTAGAGGTCCAACACTTAAGATTTTTCTGAGGAACCGTGGTCGAGCGCTAGACTTGGACCCTATGGTTCGGACCAACGTCCGACACAGGATCTGTCTGTGCCAGACCCACATCTCGATCTCGTATCTCGTACCTACGTCTCAAACTTATGTTTCGATCATGCATTTTGATCCGTTTCCTGACTTGCTCTCCTTAGGTCAGCGTTCGTCTGGGATCGTCTTGATGTAGGCCCTTATGTCTTAAACCAATTCCAAACATGGTTCAGAGAACCACTTAAGGTTCATGTTCTCGACTTCTCAACCAAACCGTTAAGTCCTACTCGTAGCGTTCACAACCTAACGCAAGTCCACTAGGGTTTTGTTGTTCGCGTCTGCGCTCGATCTTGAGATTGAGGTCGCGACATTCACCCCTACTTTGGAGATTGATGTCTTCATCAACAATAATCTTTAAGTTAACGTCAAGTTCAGAATGGGTAGCCAACTCCTTGGCGCCGGAATTCTATTTTGATAGCTAATCCGCAATTCTCTTCTTGGCTTGTGTCTTAAGTCGTCGCTATAAACTAGAGACATGGTATTACAAACAGATTTTGTTTATTATGTTTCCATGAGGTTAGTTACATATTAAAATATCTTCACATCTGTTATGCTTAGCTTATGAAATTATAACCTAAAGATATGACATTAAAAACATATTAAATTAAAATTTTCTACGTCTTGTTCAATAAATTTATATATGTTATCAAAACATAACTAACCTTTAGCCTTTAGCCTCCTACACAGAGGTGGTTTTACTTACTCATGGTGTTTTGGATGAATTGACTTGAATTTGAATAGAAAAAAACTTTTGTGTCTTTTATCATTAACTTACTAATTATTAGTTTTATAGATCTTTTACATGATCATTGTAACATATCGAAATTATCAAAGAACTACTTTCAATGCTTACAGTTTGTATTTGTTTTATCAGTTGATTTATTAAATTACTCTTTGTTGTTTTCCAGACAACATTATTGCAATGGCGAGTTGAAGAAAGAATGTTGCCGTTGGAGATCAAGTTCTTTTGTACAAAGATATAAAATCAGTTGCGCTTGGGAAGATTATGTCAGTAACTTCTACCGATCATTGTCATGGAGAGATGGTTGGTGACGACGAGATTATAGCAGCGGTGGAAAGTTTTCTTGATGACATGTGTTTGTTATCATATCCATCTATGGGAGCAGATTCAGTCAAAGAGACGGTGCATTCTTTTGTTCTACGGCATGTGACACAACTACTTGTTCAACAATACGTTGGAGCTACTACAACCTCACCACATCCATGTACAGATATTGTTGTTTTTGAGAAGAACCATAGCACTATACCACACATAGAAAAGGGTTGTGTACCTCATGAAGACTCGACATTTGATTTCTCTTTTTACCAAACTTGTGCAAATTGGTTACATTTGAATGTGACATTGCTGAGTTTGGTGGAAAGAGCCCATAGCTGAAAGAATCATATTTTATCCATTTGTTGATTCTTTAGTTGGTGGAGCTAAAGTTGGAGAATGCGCATGCAAGAGTACTAGTGATGAATTTGGTTGCCGATGCAGATCTGTTACAAGTGAAAAGAGATCTATTGACTTACGTTGTAGATTGTCCTCTTCTATTACGTTGGCCAATTCTTCAACTAGAGATATCAATATCAACAAGATTTTAAGAGATCTTTATACACCATGGGAAGATGCTGATTCCCAGAAGAGGTACACAAACAACAACAACAGAGAAGGTTGTTCTTCTTTAGATACGAGGAAGAAGCGACATTGTCATAGTGTCAAACAAACACGCATTGGTATAGAAGGTGAAGAAACATAAAGAAAGGGAGAAGAAAGAATTCAAGTATCTCACTGATGAGACCATCTACCAGTCTCTCATGACAAGTTGTTATTGAGGCGAAGATTATTGTAGAGTTGTGAGAAAAGATGTCATGAAAGAGGAACGTGGTCTTTATTATAGGATGTCTCAAAATAAACAGAAAGAATGCATCTTGTCAAAGTTCAATTTGTAAAGCAAAGATGAAGGATGGATGACTTTTGGGAATTTGAAAGTGTGTAAAGATGTTTTTTATACACTTTATGGATTCACAAAGATAAACTTTCTACAACTTGCAAGGAGATTGGAGAGGTGGAGTAAAGATTGATTTCCATGGGAACAAAGGATTATATAGACTGTGGCCTTCAACATCTATGGCTCGGACATTACTTCATCATGTTCTTGTCATCATAAGAGAAGTCATGCCTCACTTGTCTTACAACAATGAAGGATGCGGCACTGATAACCATATGTCTCGGTTGCTTCTTTGTTATACAAGAAAATATATTTTTGTATGGAGATCAAACCTATATCAAGGTCCATGATCTACACTTTGTGATTTTGACAATTTTCTTTTCATACATCTAGTGTGTTTTCCAAGTGTCAAAAATGCATTACACTGAAGGAGCAATTGGTGCGAGAAAGGAGAATTGCTCAACATACACTTTGGAGTACGAAAGAGAACAACATTTGACCATGCAGATGTTTATAGTTACTATGAAAACAATCGACTTGTCATACTGCTTCTAGATGTTTATATGTTGACAATTCATGACAAAATGGATCAGTTGAAGACAGCTGTTCCTCGCCTTGCTGAATTCATCAAGTCATTGATGGAAGACACTTCTCATTTGTCATTCATGTTAACTGGTAAGATTCTTATTATATTGATCTATTCTAGTTTGAAAGCAATAAAATTATCAACGAATCTTTATACGAAGTAACATTTATAATAACTTCATTTCTTAAATGAAGTTGACATATCTTACTTTTGCATTGGAATATGTATGCTGGTGCTCATTCTTGCAATCTTATTATACGATAAGATTGATGACATCAAGTTCAGAATGATGTTGATAATTCATCCTTCAAATGATTTTGAGATACAACAATATGTTTGATCAAGGAAAGCTCTTACGAATGTCAGTAGTGATGGATCACCACATTTCAATAATGTACAAGTGGAATGGTGACGACCAGTACATACAACAGGTGTTTCTCTTATGGAGAGATACATCAATTGCATCAACGAAAATAAGGATAGAGAAAAATACCTTAATTCTTATTAATATCACCATCATGTATTAAATCAAATATAATAGCATTTTTTGTACATATATACATGTACAAAAATACATGTTTACTACATTTAGGAGTATGTATATACATGCATATTCATCTTGTATGTCAGTATATTATTATGATAGAATATATGGTTTGATAAATTAATTATATGAGGAGTCATAATATACATAGTTTGAATATAAAATCATTTCTTTTATGTATATACATGTTTATTACATATTCAATTTATAGTTGATGTATACATATGTATGATATATAAGTATATGCACATAATATATATACTGGACTTGCAGAATAATTATACACAAAGAACAACAAATGCTGATATACAATGATAGATATGATATCATGGTTGAAGAATATAAAAATAATTTCTGAAAATAAAATTGTCTTATCTAATATAAAGAGAATTTGTCATGTGAGTCAAATATTCTTTCAATGGATAAAATTGATGAACTATGAGAAGACGAGATCGAAAAACAAGTATGGTAGAAAATCGTAAAAACTACTGAAACTTACACATCTTAGAAACACATCTTAGGGAAACATCACTATATGTGGTGTGGCTCTAGCTCAATGGCTAAGGCATCCCTTGGGAAGCCAAAGATCCAGAGTTCAAATCTCCATGTTGAAATTTGTCTAAGAGGAAGCTTTAGAGCTACATCACAAAGGTTACCATAGACGGTTGATCTTTTTCGGACATTATGTTGGACCTTGTGCATAAAGACGAGGACGATATTCTCTTAATAGTAGTATGTTGTGCAACTCCTCCGCTTATTATACACATCTCAAAGAGGTGATCTCGACATATTGGAGCTTAATATCTGTTTTGATTCTAAGATATCCAGAGGTTAGTTCCTCAGTGCAACATGAGTCAAAGTGTAAATCTTAAGCTCCATCATAATTCCACGTGCATCAATCTATAAGACCTACATTATAGATTGATACACGGATTCACGAGCTGAAAATAGTCTTTTAGGTAATTCTGTTCAATCAGTACAGAAAAACTTGATCGAAAATGTCAAAAAGCTATTACGATTGAATGTGGTGTGTGAAAAACTTGACTGAGAAAACTTTTAGGTAACAATTCCAACTTCAACAAAAGCGACAGCAGAGTAGCAGACGATAATTTCCAACAGAAAACCAACCTTGAGTTTCGTTGGACAGGACATACCATACAACTGGTAAAAGAGCAAGTTTTCAAGGTGTATCTTCTTCTAGCCCGAACAATGCAATGTAACTGAGAACTCTAATTAAGAGTTTGGAGTCGAGTCTCAGATTCTTAGCACCAAAATAGAGTCTGGTTAGTGTCTCCGGTGGTGCATCTCTATATTCTTATGTTTTGTTATGTTGTAATAGCGTTACAGTCTCGCTGGAGATGCCTTACCATCTTAATCATAGTGTGCAGGATTACGAAAGCTTTTGGTGTGAGGGGTTGGTGGACTGATGCACTCACAGGAGAGAAGTTGTAACTGCAACCACCGATGATGACAACTCTGGCCCGTCTACTCCACACGATACTCACCTGCAGGGCTCATCCATCAACGGCTGCCAATGCAGATGGGGAAGACATGTACAGGATGGTACAAACTGCTACGTACGTACATATGTTCTAACCAACCTCCTCACTTCCGTATTCGGTATCCAGGCTTTCGAACTGGAACCGTAATTTATACTTTTCCAGTTAGACCAAACCCCGCTTAGCCCCGGTTCGGCTACTGGGCAGCTCAAGATATCTGGGCACCATTGAGTTTTACAGTAGACATTGTGCGCTTAGCATAATTTGGAAGACGGTTCGTTTTTGAATTCCGCTACAGGTAGAATGTTCGTAATGAGCGCTAGCTGGAACACATTATTCTACAGTTATGTTTTTGCATATCGGACACGTGTGTGAAGCGGCTGAGCTAGTAGGAGCGTGAGCTAGTGGGACCGCGCATGCTGCAGTTCAAGGTCCAGCAGGCAGTCACATCGATGTACTGTAGATGGCAGAAAGTGGCTAGGGCTTGGCTGCCATCGGATACGAGTGTATATTCGAGTTCGTTGTTCACACGTCTAAGAGCAAGCAAAAGGAGACCAATAGTGATGTGCAGTCGATATTAAGTGGGAGAAGAAAAACCAAATGTCGTGACTGCTATCGATATCTACCATGCGTTCTGAAGGCCATGGGATTAGGACTGGGCCTTCAAAACTTCCTTGCAAGTCTGCAGTTATGATTTACATGGCCACAACGACGATCGACAATGTCGACATGTCGACATGTCCACAAGGCTTGGACAACATGGAAGAACGGAACTTGCACCGATGAGGAGTGGTTACGAATCGTGCCTATTGCCACTGTCGTCGACAAGTGGAGAATTAGGTCAGTTTCAAACTGGACGCATGAATGAACATAAGATCTACAGAAGTGGTTTCAAGTTTGGAGTTTGTATGTATGAGTTAAGGTCATGGACATGTATTTATGATCATTTCTCGTGCTCTTGTAGGCTCTTCGCGATAAGATGGTCCAGACATCGTACGGCGCGCATTCGATCTCGTGACTTGTGTATGAAAGCTGCGGCAACACCACAAGTCCATTAGGCGTAGTTGCGAGTGTTCGCTCTGCTGTCCATATCATTTCTAAACGTTATCCGGCCTTTAAAGGAGAGGGAGGGGTAAGCACTTTCGTTCGTGACGCGGCACTTCCGAAGAAAAGCAACTGAGAAAGGTACGTTCAATCCCTCACTGCATGCATGTACAGGAGAAGGAAAATCAGCCAGGCACAAGCGCAACTCTACAGATTACCAACAATTACACCCAGAAAAATGCAGTTTTGTTGATAGTCTTTTCTTCCTAAATCGAGTGGTGTGGGCGCAAATGCAGAACCTGAAACTTGACTGAATGATATTCAACTTCTACCGCGCGCCATTAACCCCACCCCTGGTGCTGCTCCTCTTCACCCAGGACCCAGACTGAGTGTACTACTCGAATGCCATTCTTCGCATTTTGACCACGCCTCACTTCTCCTAGGCCTCTCGCATTTGGATCCTTTAACCCAGGGCCTCCTTGTCTCTTGTCTGCCTCGTATTTTCAAGACATGCTATTTCGTACGTTAAACCTCACGTGCGCGTTCGTCCTTCGCTCCGGACTTCTGTTGATATTTGTTATTTTCCAGTTACTCCTTTCGTTATTCCTCAGTCGTTCTCTTTATCTCCCTTTTCTCAACTTGAGAGCTTTAATCTAATAGCTATGAGATTCAACCTGTCCTGATGTATACGTCTCGGGGCTTAATTTTCTTCATCTGGTTGATCATCGACAGTAGTACTTACATCAGTTTGACAGCTTTTCATCGGTCACCTTATAATTCATCTCTCGCTCAGTCAACTAGATGCACTTCGGGTTCCTCTCCGTGGACCTTTCGGTTGCTGAAGCACGTATGTCAAACTTCTTACTCTCATGATCGCCTGTAACAGGTACAAGTTGGAACAAATGAAAGGTTCGGGGTTATATATGGCGGACTCTCGTACTAGTGGTCAATCATCGAAATTGAACTCGTCTCTACACAAAACTGTGATCCTTTGGTCCTCGGACAAAGTAGAGTTTGAAGTGGACAAGGAAGTGGCTTATGAATTTCAAAATCTGCGTTACATGGTACTAGATCGGCGGTTTGACGATCCACCGCTTCATCTGAATCGTATCCACAGTAAATTTCTTGGCGAAGCTCTTAAATACTGCGAGTATCATGTGCGCAGTAGAAGGAGAATTGAGGCCAATCCCAGTTCTGCCGACGTGTTCCTGGAAGCTGAGAAGGACTGGGATAGAGAATATATCAACAACGTCGATCACTCCACTCTTTTCGCACTTCTCGACATTTCTTCGGAGTGGAAAATCGAGGGCTTGCAAGACCTGGCCCTGAGTACTATTGTGAAGCAGATCTACGATGGTGCTAATCAGGGTCTTGAAGACGAATTGGAAGCATCCACGCGTTCTTATCCAGGAAAGGCTTAAGTTCAAGTTCTAACCACATTTGCCAGATTGAATTCAAGGTGACTAATGGTGAGATTCAGGCTCCATGGCTAAGTTAGCACGCATATCTTAGCATCTTCTACTGCAACATCATTGTCCTTAACAAGCTAGCTCCACAGACCCCTAACAGCTACTGAGGAAACTTGCTGCCGGACCTCCACCGTATCGATGGCCTCTTAAATCTTCCTAGCGTGCCTTAGTGCTAAGCTGACCAGCTGGAATTATCTGTAGTTGTGCACGAGAATGAGCCAAAGTGCATGGGCAGTCCATAATAGATCAAGTTAATTTTCTTCCACGTGTCTACACAGCTGGTCCACATCCATGGAGGCCACCTTCTTGATTCAGTAACATAATTCTCAATACATAACTTCAATGCTTCACCTGTTCTAATCTTAACAAGCGTACCGTAACAGACTGCTGGTCACATTGTTGAGTTCCTGGTTACATTTAATCTCCACTGCACTTTGACTCAGGGCGCTTCTCTTCGGATCTATTTTGTAGGTGGAGAATCATTAAGTCCATGACGTATGCTTGCCAGACTCGGCCACTAGTGGTATCGCCGGGGCTTTGCAGGATTGCAGTACCAAGTATACTTCCAAACGGTGGTATGGTCGAAGAACAGGGTATACTCTTAGTTCTGGACAGTCTTTCACTTTCGCCTGGCCATGGCGACGCATGGCACTCGAGCTCCAGTTCAAACTGTTCAAATTTCAGCTATCGGCTTCACTGTCGTCTGGACTGCCGCCAGTCGCTAGACATATCGCTCATTTTCTATTGTAGTTTCTCAAATGGACAATTCTTACGATGACCCCTTCTGATTTCTAGGGGTCCGGATCAATTCTTGTTGGTAAACTAGTAAGCCTCGCCCAGGAGGGTAGCGCGGTGGGATTTCTTGGTACAGGCGCGTCATGGATCTTGTAGTCGCAGGAAGGATAGCCTATGGATTATGTTGTCGCTGCAGGAGTTCACGTGCACTCTCATGCACAAACCTGAGGAGAAGTACATTGTCCTCGAGGATTATTCATCTCGAGCAGAGAATAGAATATATATATATATATATATATATATATAGAGCGAAGAAGACTTAGGAATCTAAGATGAAATTCCCCATGAATCCATCAACCGGGTCAGCAACGGGAATGAATGGAGACTGCTATATATCTATATATATTCTCACCTCGAGTAACTTTCCGCCTCAGATGAGGTTCGACGGAGACGAAGCTGGTATAGTTATTGATCCCGAAGGTACGTACCCTTAGACAATATCTTTTGGTTGACACGGGAGGCCCAATATGTAACCGTAACTGAATACAGTAGATGGCCTCTCCCTCACTGAGTGTCTACGGCCAGAGAACCAATCCCAATCATACTGCAATCGATAGCTGCTTTACCATACGCAGTCTGACCCTTTCGACAAAATATGCATGCTCGATCGATTTCGGGTAACTTTTGTTCCCTTTGTGATATCGAAAAAGATATATGTGTTAAGACGGTAATTTTATTTTAAGTTTATAAGTAATTCAATCTTTCTTTAACTATTAGATGTTAGAGACTTGCACATTCCTGAACTCACCAAGCATCAGATTAATTTATCACTTAACTCTTCCTTACAGAAGGTTAGATAATAAACTACCTGTGGATATTCTTGGAAGAGGTTAAAATATGCATGCAACATGAACTCATGGTGATAATATTGCGCGGACGGACTACTTCAAATAGTCCTTTCGAAATTTCGTAGGAGAACGGCAAAAGGTTATCTTAGAAGCACATGCAAGTCTCATAGGCAAAATTTATCCAGAAAGCGAAAGCTGCAAAGCTGTTAACGTTCACACAAGAGAAAGAAACAGGCAATACGTATAGCGGGAGCCACTGAAACTATCGATATAACCGAATAGTCGAATATTGTCGTAAATGAACTCAGCAGTCCTCCTGGAAGCCTCGTTGTCTAAGATTATGCATGCTCGATACACAGTTTTCATGCTGAAGTAACATAGACGGTCAATGATTATCAACGAGTCGCCACCAGAGTACTGTGCTTTGCATCCATATGATGTCTAAATGTAAGTAACTAAACAAAACCGATCTCCGAAATTCGACGGGGGCTCTTTTCTCGTTACACACAGAATTTAAGAACGGCAAGATATCCGAGATGCTCCGATAAGTTGGACAGTGAGACAGGAAGCTATATTTCCAAGCCTTTAATTTCCTAATTGTTGGATCATGCAGATTCTCATGATCAAAAGGTACGCAAAGAAAAGTCTGTCAGTGATAGAACTTTTTCCTGTTATAGATTGCGTGTTCCGACAGAATTCGTGAGGAGACAGCAAAAGTTCATTTTTCCTGTTGATGGAGCTTGATGAAGCCTTTGTGATTCTTGGATCATCCAGAGTTTAGTCGATCTGATATAAAGATTTTTGTAGATGATGCACCGGCAATACTCGTGTGGTGACAGGAAAAGTGCCTTTTCCTGTATGGTTATATCTAGGTATTAATCTTGGCACCGAAGATATTCTTGTCCCCTTTAACGGTTAAGTTTCACTGTTTCATCAATTGGTCGATGTAGTCTGGAAGGTGGATGGTGTATTTATTTTACAGAGTCTCAAGAATATAGATGCTACGAAAGAGATCGATGCTATGGAGCTTTCCATTCCGCCGTGAAGGATATCATTTTCTTTTTCGTCGAGTTTCTTGCTTCTGACCGTTAAAACAGTCGAGATGCAAATGGACCCTGTTTCTGATATATCAAGCATAATGCCTAGGGTAGGCGACGAGCACCTGTCGTTAAAGTGGTAGTATTTATCTATGACGTGTCGGATTCCTGAGTTAGTCATGTTTTCTGGAGTATAACTATACAAGAATGTGAATTCGATACGTGTTATATGATTAACCTTCGGTCATTTATCTCTAGGGGATTTGCTCGTTACTAACAGAAAATATATTTAATGTATGAAGGTTTTTGGCCCCTCGGAGTGTTTCGTGTTTACTCGTTACCAGTCACTAAGCACAGGAAAAGGACTGTTAACTGAGATGAATCACATAAGGATTACTGTTAAATGAGATACTATTCATCATAATCTTCTCATTTGGTAATGAAAATGTGCCATGTGAAGATAAAATGGAAGCGCTCTACGAGCTTTACATTTTATTTCAAAAACTAATGAGGTAGTAATGACAACTTCATAGCTGAAAAACTTCAAAAAGCTAGAATGTTTTTCTTTGACCTAAAATACAAAGTTGGCAAAAGACGAATTTCATCCTTCTTCGGTAAAGTTTCTTTATATAAACTCATGCACATTTTTTTCTTCGCTTTTTTACCCCTGTTGCGGTAAAAAAACGAAGAAAAAATTTTCACTTTTTTCTCACAGTGTACTTTAGGTAAGGAGAAGATATTTCACTAACTGTTTTGTTCCAAAAACCCACGAAAACTTAGTTGCAATGTTTCTGAAGCGATATTCAACTATCAGTTCTGAAGTGAATAACATTGTCTAGAGTTCGAGATGGAAGAGCTTTGATTTAACTTCTTACTTAACAGATTCTGTTGTCAAAGGAAAATACTATTAGCCAAAGTATTTTTAATATAATGGTTAAATTTCTTTGTTCACAGACAGCCCACTCGTAGAATGAAGTCGTCCTGGTTACCAAGCATATTTAAAGCGGCACCTGGGCTTAACCACTTTGAAAATAAATTAGAACTGCGCTACTACTCAGACTTACTGAAAATTTTCAATTAACAATGAATCGAAACACAAGATATTTGACTTTATTTTAACATAATAAGTCTCATTATGTCTTTATTTATACAAAACTAAAATTGGTTAGACCACAAGTACCCGTATAAAGGCTCCAGGTCCACCATACTCCCCCTTTCTCGAGTTATAGCAAGTTTTGTGACATACCTAAATTCTAGATACTAGATCAAAGTTTCTGAAATTTCTAAAATTTCAATCACTTGGAATTTCCTGCTATCTAATATATTTGTATTTTTCTATTTATATTATATTATATTATATTATATATTTTTCAAAAATCAAAAAATTACATGATCGTTCGTAAAAACGAATTGCTGATCGTCCATAAGCACAAATCGCTAGACCCTGATGACCCAAACAATAAAGGATCGTTTGAATAATAGATCGTTGGTCGTCATTGACAGGTCATCAGCATTAAGTCGCTCTGAAACATCGACAAGTGATCACTTATATTCCTCTGGCGCTTGGCATCCTTAGTGAAATTTTACCGGTCGCTGGTATCCACGGGTGTTGGGACATCTCTTGTCTTTCTTTTTGTCTTCTGTTTTAGACCGATCACCGATCGTTAGTCTCTCGCACGTTGCCTTGTCGTGGACCGGCTCCTACTTGAAAATCTAAATTTGATGCTATGCATTATCACTTTTACACAACTTTTGGATCTCCACTTTCATTGCATCAAGTGGTAAAGCTCATTGTTAGCTTCTCATGGGCACTTTATTTACTTCATTTTGACGCTTAATGATAAAGTTATGATGTTTGAAAGATGAAAAAATCAAGCTAGACCTTAGCTTATCGATGTTGACTGGGTATTTGCGGTTTCATACACTATACTAAGAATGCAAGGGGTTGCTTGATCATTATTTATGAAAATCTCAAGTACTATGAACTGATATAAGGGAGCAGCTTAAGGAACTAACTTGTATTTACAACTTGTCGATGGATGTTTCAGAGGATTGAGAGACCCAATGCATGCGCACAAGTTATCATTGGGTTCATGTATGTGCAAGTTATGCGTTGGTTAAGACGGTTCATGAAGAGGCAGATCGTGGTGTTCCGAGGAGAATCGAGACGTAAGAAAGAGAAATTGGAGTGCTTCAGTGATATGCGAAGGAGAGTTGGACCGTTCATGTCGTTCCGAAATCCAAACTTGCTGTCCTTGGATCCATCAAGATAATAACATCGAGTTCTTTAAGAAACTGAAGACGGTATGAAATTTCATCAGATAATTTAAGCGATGTGGAGAGAAATTGGCTTGTAGGGAGACGCTTACATCAGATTTTTGTTCGTGTATGACATGAGGTTGAGTTGTTCTTTGCTATCAGTGAGCCAAGCTCTTCATTCTTGGTCTTTCTCTAGGCATAAGAGAAGATCGTAGGTAGATCGTGTGCGTGATGAGTGAAGTTAAGCCCTAGGGGAACGATTTACATCAGTTTTTGCTTCTTATGATCAAATTTCTCATCGTTCTTTGCGAGGAGAACTCCAAACTGCTTGGTTGTCATTGGATCAATGTAGCCAAATCTACCTACCAGAGAAGACGGATCTCAGATCGGACGATTCGTTTTGTGGGTGTACGTGGTTTTAAGCCGTGGGATGAGATTTTGGAGGTTTTGTCACCTGCGACCAAAATCAGAGATACCTCGACTACAAAGAGTCTCATTTGAAGGTTCTTGGAGCCAACAGAGTCAAGAGAGAAGACCTGATCGACATCTGAAAATCATTTAGCAAAAGAAGAAAGTTCTTAGATATATCTCTTCGATTCTTTCACTACGGTTTTTGTCGTTCTGGATTCGTTAGAGTTCTCCGTTGTTACGTGTGGCTTGTGGTAGCTAGTTTTAGCTAAAGATTTTATACATGGATGTTGTTTGAAACAAAGTTTGAATCGTGAGATATTGGTGCAAAGCTCTTGTTAGCAAAGGGGTGTTTCTTTGGCTTTGAGCTACGCTTTGGTAGTTTTAGGTCTAGGTTGCGATTCAGAGCTTGCTTTAAGAAGTTGGGTGCAGATTACACACCACTCAGGTCTTTTTCTCAGTTTTGTGTTCATAGAGAAAAAGAAACAGGAGTGTATATAAAGTGATGGTTGGTATATCTTGCGAGGCTTGTTCTCGTGCTTGTTTTCTCTTTTTCTTGTCTTTGTTCAGCATATGATATCACCACAGTCAAGAACATCACGTTTTTCTGGACAACTTTCACGCAAAATTTGATATGATAAAGTTGGTCATTGGTCGTCTGTGAGGTCATTTCTTCAGACAACGGCCACCTTGCATGTTGGGTCGTCCATCGATCACCGGCCGCTTCTGTTTGAAGAGCGCTAGGTTGTCTTACGAGTTTGGCCGTCTCTTCGACACATTTGGACGTCGATCTTGATCATTTGTCATCTCTTGGACGAACACTTGAACATCAATCTCGATCACCAAACGTCTCTCTTCCACGGTGTCATGAAGATTTCTTGGAGAAGACGGACCTCTTGTCTGTGATTGATTGTGAGAGCGACCAAAAGAAAAGAAGACTGTTGTCAATAATCAAAACTCAAATACAGTCTCTTGAAGCCACCAAGGTTGATAAGATACTCAAATCTGTACAGATAGACTTTCTAAGACTCATGAAACTTTATTCAAGCTTCAATTTTACAGTTAATGTTCTCAGCGATCATAATTTTTCTTTCTCTCTCATGCGCACGTCGTCTCTTCAACTCTTTTCAATTCTCCTCAATGTCCTTCGAACTCTAGCTGTACGACGACTTACTTAGAAAACAAGCCCCTTGCTAAGAAGCACCCTAGCTAAGTTGGAGCCTTTATGTCCTTACATTTGCTTATCAAGCAACCCCCTAGCTAAGCTAACCCATTGTTTAATAAAAATTTCTCAACCCTCCATGCCATATTGATGCAATCTATATTATGAACTAAATCATGATTATACGGCCGAAGTCACAGCTACAAGACCACCCTATATAGCTTACAGCCCTCCCATAGATCTCCCAGCTCATACTCTCGATTGCATGCGGACGCTTAGGTCAAGAGCCCATGTTTAAGGAGAATACAAGTCTTCCGTCCATAGATGTGCAAGACGTAACTACACACCATCGAACATAGACTCCTATCCAAGAGGTCAACATGCTGAGATAGGAACCAAGAGCCATGAGGATTTGATCCAATGACCTCTTCTTCCTAGATGGATACCCCTTCCACTGAAGTGGCTCCTGCTGCCGTTTAATAAAGTATTACTTTATTAAACGGCATAAGAAACATGTACATAAGCTTACATAATTTGCTTTTATCTTTTGCTAACTTTTGAAGTGTTACTTCCACTGTACATCTCTGTTTCTAGTAACGGAAAAATCAAAACTATACTACTCAAGAACACTTACACGATGATGTCATCAGATAATGAACACGAGTCACCAACAGAAAATGACAAAGTTTTCTCTTTTATCATTTTCTTAAATTAGAAATGACGTAAACATCTATATTTAACTACATAAATGAAAACATGAGCCTCCTCTAATCAAGAAGAGCTTCCACCTCATACCTTCATGACTTCTTAGTAGTTCTTTGGAATATTTCATCGGGCACCTCACTTCCACGGGCGCTAGACCACCGGTCGTCTTCGATGAGTATAGAAGGTCGTTCTTAAGAGATCATATTTCTAACAAGATTTCAAAGAAATGATGACGGTCGCGAACGACTTGTTACAAATTCTGCGGTTTTGGTTTATAAGCCGAAAAAAATATTCTTTTTCTCATAAGAATATACACCTCTTACACTTGGAATTTCATGACTACATTCTCTTATAAAGTATCTTGGAGAAAATATATAGATCAACTACAATATTTCAGTTACGTAGTAATTTTTGTACACTCTCCATTCCATGTAAAAGATTGAGCAATCTCATTTCTCCTTTCTCATTTCCATTTGTCTTCTCAAGAGTTTCTCTCATTTCTTCATCTCTCTTGGATGGAGAGTGTAGTGTTTTCTGATTGTCTATGATGCTAGTTGCGTGATTTGCGCAATGTTCTTTTTTGGATCGAGATGATAGACACAGAGTGTTTGTAGTGTCTTGTGTTCTCGGTGTTAATTCATGATCTGCGCACTGGTCTTTTTGTAGATCAGGGTGATCTGAGCATTTCTGCTAGTGGTGAAGACAAACGCGGTCTTCCGGTGGTACAATTGGAGTTACGCTTTCGTGTCGTATGTTACGTGAAGTGTGTAAAGATATACACGAGGTATCTGATTGTGGAGAAAGACTCACTTGGAGAAAAAAAATCCAATGTAAATCCACACAAAGAATCAATTTCTTCACATCTTTCTGTCATCCAAGTATTCTTTATTCACAAAGAACTCTTTCATATTCATGAAGTCATCTCAACATCCTTAAAGATGGTTCTGTTTCCCTATTTCTTACTAGTTGGTTGAGAAGTCCTCGAAAAAAGTGATACTCGGATGTTCCAAAACAAAGCTCCCTAGCCGAAGTTAAGCCTTGCCAAAACCTAGTTCTCCTTCACCAAGACCAATCTTTGCAGAAATCTACTTACGTACGTAGGTAGTTCACCGCATCGTTTTTCTGAACTTGTCAAAAATCTTGTTCTGACAAGCTAGGTAGGTAGCCCTCTGCAATAGCTTTCAAATGCCACTAAAATCACCAGAAACAGACACTCCAGCGTCGAGATACAACCTCTCAAAGTCAATACATTCTCTCAAAGATGCAAATGTTGCGGCAATCTACTTACACTCGTAAGTAGTTCACTGCAGCTTTTTCCTGAAATGAACCAAATGAAAATCTGAGAGCACATGGTTATAATCCTTGTCAAGAGCTTTCCAACGACACAAAAATCTTAAAAAACGGATGTTCCTCACCACTGCCTCTCAAACTGATCTCATCCTTTCAAATATGAAAAGATTGTGGTAATCTACTTATGCACGTAAGTAGATCCTCGCAATACTTTCCGCAAATGACCATTAAAACTAAAAGAATAGGATAAAAGCCCTCGTCAACTTCTTTCCAACGAGACAAAATTTGTCATAAACAGACACTCCTAGCCTCCGCTACGGCCTTCAGAAGTTGTCATATCTGTTCCTCCGGGGATCTACTTACGTTCGTAAGTGAGATCCCCTCGTAAGTAGTTCACCACCAACCTTCTCCCACAAGACCAAATTGACCCACACCCAACCTGAGATCTCTGCTCCAAAATTCACGACAAAAATCACGTAGTCTCTCGACGCTTGAACTAAAAATGCTCTATTTTTGCTTGTCTTTTATACTCCTTTATAGCACCCAACCTAGATACACGTGTCATCGTCTGAAGAATCCAAGTGGCAGGCATGCAGACTAACAAGTGTCCAGCATGCAGACAGCCATCTCAACCCTAATTTCATGTCATCCCTCTCGTCTCGTCACCAACTTAGTCAAGTCAGCAAAGCTTTTGAGGCGTTACAACGTCATTGTCATCACAAAATGCTACATCAGCAAAAAAATTCCACATGTCAGTTTTCCATCAATTTCAGATTGCCATGTCAGCCTTCCATCTACCACGTCTTTGAATGTCATGTCAACATCGTGATAACCAAAACCTTAAATCTTTTGACCTTTGTAACTCTTTTCCTGTAAATCCATTGACGTTGGTCAAGAAAGAAATTTTAATCTACCTAGCGAACTCTACCCAATGGTGTCCTCATATTTGCATTTTGAGCAAGTTGAGGAAAAATATGCCTTACAACCCTTCCTTTCAACCACAAGCTGATCCACGACATACAATGTTACGATCATTCTTGTATGAGAATGGCTGAGGACACAGAATGCACTAGTACTTCAAGGTTCAGATTGCTCAGAGATAGTTGGAGATCTGAGTTAGAGGAAACGATTGGTTAATGTTTGCTTAAGTCGTCTCTCTAACCTCACGACTAAAGACAGAATAATGGTACGAAGTGCCTTAGTTCTCAAGGCAACATTCTTGAGTAGTTGAAAGATGTACATCATAAAAGAAGAACCACTTGACAAGGAAAATGGAGAACCAAGAAGGTTGAATGTTGGAGTTGTTCCAAGAGTCAAAGTTGCAGCTGAACATCGAAGATCTGTCTCGAAACCTAGAGAGGATTACGAGAAGGTGACTCAAGTATAATTTACGATTTCATATCAAGATGGGTAAAGTCTGTCTTGTAAACTTTTGTACATATACAGTTGTAATAAATTGGATTAGGATCAGGATTTATTACTTTGCTTCTCTCTACTTGTGCGTTTCTTCGTGTCTTTCTTATCGCACCCCACCTTCTACAACTAGATACCCGCGTATTCTCATACACAGCTTTCATGTGCAACAATAGGACAATTGACAGTCCAGCTGAAACGGCAACATCCCTCCAAAGGCTTGTGGGAGAGATTCGCTTGCAGAATATCCTCGAATTTGCTCCAAAGAACGTACAAGCACGTGATCAGCAAAATAGACCAACTCGAAGTACATGAAACACATAGTCAAGAATCGTGAGAGCCAGATAGAAAAGCGTATGTGCGTGGTGAAGCAAAAAGAACATGAGAGTTAAGAAAAAAGATAATGATAGAGGCAAGAAGAAATGAAATCTTGAGCAAAGAAAAATGGATGTGAAGGTAATAGCATGGAAGGAGACGAGCAAAGGAAGCGAAGCATAGCTGCGAGAGAAGCAAAGTCTGTCGTGGGAGCAGAGCGAGAGTCCATGAACAAAGTGATAAGAACAAATAACAAATGCATGTGCAAGTGCGAACTGAAAAGGGTTAGAAAGAACAAAGCGTAGTAGACGATGCAATAGGGGGTGGGTGAGACACGGAGTGCGTCAACCATTAGATAAACCTGAAGCAGAGAAGAACATGACATGTGAGACCGTAGGGAACCTCGAGACGCAGTGTAACTCGCGTAGTGTTGTCAAAATGCTGAGCACTGAAGAGTGCATCGTTTGGACTCTCCAGGAAAATTTTATTTTAGTTAATGACAATTCATCAAGACATATATGTAGATGTATAAGATTTTTAAAACATTAGCCAACAATCACATCCGAAATGATTTTTAGATATACTTGTAATTATTTTTATAAAACTAAAAACTAAAATACATTTTATAATTCTTCATATAAAGATTAATTCAGTTTTTATGTTAAATATGTTAATATATATTCCAAGTTTGAGTATACCTAAACTAAACGTAGTTAAGAACATTAATATATCTCAAGTAATATCAAGTAATATATACTAAGTTCCAACTAATCTTTCAAATGTTTCTTTATATATATATATATATATATATATATATTTGCTCCCCGTAAACACTCACAACCCTGAAGTTTTCTCCTATTCCAGTGCCTGTCCCTTCTACACGTTCTTCCGAGTCCCTTGGGATGCATATTTGATGGGAATAGAAGACCCCAGTCAAACGTGAGTAAAAGATCCATTGTGTCATTGGGTTTTCTCTATTCGGGGCTGGTATTATATTATCTGAAGAATATGGAGAAACAAAACTATTGCTCGAATACATTATATTCTCACACCGCAGAAAAAATATACTCAAGTGTGTGGAGGTGTGCTTGTTTCGGTCGATTGCCAGCAACGGGGTTGGCCTTCGATGAGAAAGTAAGGACATGTAGGGAGTAAGTCATAGGTCTCAGGCGCTATGCAACATACGGTTGCGCAGTGCAGAATAACAAAAAACGCCGAATAAAATAAAGTACATTTAAAGTGAACGTTTGGCCGTGCAGAGGAAAAAAAATCAAACGCCAGTCAAGAGACAGTGGAAAAGCAAATTGGGTACTGCATCCAAACTGAAGTCATGAAGACTCGTCTAGATATCTAGTCTAGAGCATGCAATTCACCTTCTCCTTCCATCTTCAGATGGAGAAGGAAGCACTTTCTTAATTTATTATTTAACAGAAAGTTTAGGTAATAAATTAATATTATCAATATTTAAATCAATATTCATTTCAAATATTGTATTCTTGAGAGCGTGTCTTCACGTGCTGAGATTATGGATTATATATGAGATTTGCTGCAACTCTTGGTTCGTTTAACATTTTCTATTTAAAAATAAACTTTTTGGTCTTGTACTCTTGGGAGCATGTTTTCACACGCTGAGGTTATGGGTTATGTGGAGAGCTGTCGCGACTGTTGGTTTGTTTAATATTTAATATTTATAAATATTTTCTATATTGTATATTAATTTATAACATTCTGATATAATATAATTCTTTCTCTATTAACAGAAAGAGAATGAAATTTATTTGCATACTTCATAGACAGATTAGAGAGATCTTACTGTAACTTGCATATAATTTCGAAGATATATATTTCTCTCGAAAACACAATATATAGTAAAAAAAGACACAGTCAACCTCATTTTTCCACTACTACCTAAAGACAGCTCTTGTCTTCTTGTACACGTTGTTCACGCAAAGGACTCAGGATGCATATTCACGCTCTCCTAAGTCGGAAAGAGAAGAAATAGACACTTTCTTTAATTTATTCCCTAACCTTTTATTTGAAATGAATAGATCCTAAAGTAATAAATAAATAACGAATATTTTTATTCGCCCATGGTCATTGTGATTATACTAAGAAAGTGAGCGTTTTTCATCCAAGTGTACTTAGTGTAGTAAAGGCACTTTTATTTATTTATATATTTTTAAATTTAGTAAGTTTTAAATTAAATATGATAAACTAACTTTGGAAACATTTCTTACTGCAGCTTTGCTTCTCTCATGTGTACTAAATCAACTACATTTCAAATGTTTAAATATCATTTTGGAACCAATCGCCATGTCAGACTCCAACAACAGTTTGTGATGATATTTTTTAGTACTTCGCCGCTTGTCTTTTTCCTTGTCCAGACCAAAAGTTCAAGTTGCTTATTCGTATGCTGCTCACCCATTGTATTGTTTTTGGTAAATAATGATTTAATTGGGATCAGACTCTTGTGCATTTATTCTCTTCAATTTAAGTGTACCCTGAAGTCTATACTTACTTATTCACTAGGATATTCACCTAATGTAACTTAGAAACCCGGAAGACTTCGATCAATTTATGCCCTAACCCTCCAGACCGAAAGGATTAAGGCATAAATTAAAGTCGAAATGAAACAACATAATTGCCTTAATCAAATCCCGATCTTATAGTACTCCTAGCAGTGCGGAATCGGCGCTTCACTTATGGGTTATGTCAAGATCTGTGAAAACTCCAGGGCTTCTTAACAATTACTAATTATTAAATGATCTGATCTTTTAAAACAGCTTAGTACAAAATTTTAATATAACGCTTATGTGTCTTCTGATAACAGAAATGGAGTATAATGTACAAAGCCATGAGAAAAGATACTCAGATCTCTACGTGGATTTTCTCTATGTGGATTGCTAACCCATGTACCCAGACCAAAAGTGTCCATCTCGAAAGTGTCAAGCTCATGGTGCTTATGCTTTTGTTTCCCAATAAATCCGTGTAGCAGAAGATCTAAAATATGAAACTTTTTATACAAATAATATTATCTCGAGTGAAGACATTAGAGCTTGGATGATAGCTCCAGATCAGCCTCATGAAAATCTCGTATTCCTAGAGGAAGTTCTAACACTTTAAAAGCTTAGTGACACACATCAGTCTCGTTGTATAATGTATAAACAAGACTGTAAAGTATTTATGGAGAAGAATGTTAGAAATCATAGTTTGTGAAATTATATAATCACAACCTATGATAATCTCACTGGAATTGTGATTATAAATGATCACCACGTAATATAATCATATAACTCTAGAAACCGACTGCGTGATTATAACGAGTACTTCTGTATCAGACACCAAGTTAATTGCTAAATATTTAGCAATTATCTCTCTGCTTCTAAACCTGCTGAAGCATTACGGTAGTAAGTGACTCAGTGGATGTCACAATGTGGGTGGACGCAAGATAGTCCGCACGCCCCTCCTCCTGCCGGGTTTTGAATCCTTTTAGCTGTGACCGGCTTCGGGAATTTGAGTTAGTGTTCGCGCGCAACTCATCAGTCATGGACTGTAAATGTGCACATGCATGAATTATTATGACAACCTTCAAGTACTGTATTGTACATATTTCCTGGAAAACGGATGGTCTTCTAAATACGTACTTGCTTGCTCCGTTCCGAACTTCCGGTTTACTGAGCATCGGTTGACACGAACGAAGCTGTCTTCTTGACGGGAAGATTCAAACGCTCTACAGTTTCCTCGCCAGCAAATTTGTACATCTCAACCGGGCGAGTACAGGTGGAGAAAGAGGAACCCTTCTGGGACAGTACGTGTCCAGATTATTCAAGTGCTCACTCGATCGAGGGAGAAGGGCGCGAGCAAAAGTGTAAAGAAAGCGGGTGCGGTGGCCATACTTTTGAAGTGCTCTAGCGGTGTAGTTACTTTTAGTTTGCTCACTCCGATTTCTGATTACTTGGAACCACTGCACTTCAGCTTTCTGGAGCTATCATGCTACCGTACGGTGAAGTTCATCCATAAGTCCTCGATCATAAGCACACCACACATCTGTTGAGGTGATTTACTTCCACAATAATGCAGGTTGGGGTAGCGATCAGACTACTTGTAGAGTCAAAATTATTCAAGTTACAAACAGTGGAAAATCATGTATGGAATAATAACGGCTTTTATATAAAGAGAAGCAGATTAGCATCGAGCTTAAGAAGTTCATTTACTGAATGCTCATTCACTGTTGCAGCAGGAAGTTGAAGGCCAAAGGCTAGATCTGGAGGATGACAAGTTGAAACCATATGACACCTCTGGAAGATCGCATGTTAGTCGATACCGCAGGAGAACATAGTGGACCAAAATTGTGCTTACAGCTTGAATACCATTCGAGTTTGGGAGAATATCAAGGACGTGCAGGAAGCTACAGGCGAATGACAGGAAACAGCCACGACTAGTTAGAGAGAAGGTTGCAAGAGGGAGGAGGAGGAGAGGGCACACGAATGAAAGCTCTGTAGAACTAAATGCGACCCCCGCCCACAGCGTGAGATGGAACGAAACGGCGATCATTTGGAGCGGCGAGTAGAAATTTAGTGAAGAGAAGTGTCAGTCAGTCCGTCTGTCTCTCGCCTTCTTCCTCTGTCTCTGTAGGCAGGAGCGAGGAAAGGAGTCGATAAGTAGCGGACAAGAGGAGAGTTGGAAGGAGGAGAAGGGAAGAGTAGTAGTTTTAGTAGGAGAGGTAGTGATAGTGATAGTGATGAGTACAGAGACGGGAGAAGGTCGTGCAGCCGGAGAGTAGAAACTACCTCGCCGGACAGTAGAGACGAATGAATGGTTGAAAGGTAAAAGAGACGCTACGAATAAAGTTCAATGAACGAGAGAAGGAAGGACGGAAATTCCGACGGAAAGAAGAATGCAGGCAGGAGGCCGCCAAGCGATGCGCGCGCAGGGCTTGAGTGCGTCTTTGTGGCACCTGGAATGAACGATAACGAATCCGAGGGGTTCGTCTGAAGGAGGTGGTCTGAATATCTGGGATTCGGATTGAGTGGCTGGAGAGAGTCACAGAGCTCAGATCTACGAGGATCTTTGAGATTTGAGCTTCACTGTAGTGTTGGGAAAAGTGGCGGTGGCCCGGAGGGGCTCGGGAATGACGTAGAATTCGAGTGGGAATTGGAAATTCAGCGACGACGAAGAAGAATGATCATGAGCTTTGTTGTAGCGAACAGTGAGTAGATTGAACGAGTGGAGTATGGATGGATGATTACATTTGTTGCTGCAGTTTTTCGACACAATGCAGCGTATGCCGCCTGCGGTTTGTGATGCTGATTTGCCGTCTTCGAGTGACATCATGTAAGAGTAGTGTTTTGCTGTTTTCTCCCACGTACAGGACAGGATTCGCCAGTTCCACTGCAGTTGCCTTCTCAAATTTCCACTGTTCCTGACTTCCTTGTCATGCCATGTTCCCGTAGATTTACAGTCACTGAATGTTGGGGCTTTTGACGGAATTCCGAATTTGACGCTAGTTCGGCACACGGCGACGCGGTAATCGTCAAGATCGCTTGTTTGAAGGATTCCGAATGTGACCATGTCAACTGCAGGCCACCGGATTCAGCATCTTCCTACATTAACCGTGAATCCCGTGTGTCGAGCTAACGCGCAATTTCACCCTCCTAACGTGGGGAATACTGTAGTTATCGTGGAGGGAAAAGATGCAGAAGCAAAAAGAAGAACTGGTCCATTTAGTAGTCTAGCACAATTCTTCTGGTTGTGTCGTGTTCTCTGTCAGCGTTTACGTTTGCTGCTTAGAGATAATGAGAAAGAGTCTTCATTTCAGTTATCATCCAGCAGTCGCTGGAAAGGGAAGGGAAGGGAAGGGATGGGATACTAAGAAGAAAGGAGAAGACTCATTCCAAGCGTTGGGCTGGGTTTGCTTGCGATGATGGTAATCAAATGCATACATTTCCACCTTATTTCATAAATTTGGCTTTTTCCGCTTTGCTTTTCCGCTTTATTCAGTATGCACACGTGGCAAGGTCATTTCTTACCTCTGACACAAATCCTTGAAGATTTCATTTTAGGCTCCTAGGAAGGCAAAAGGCCGGGCTCGCGTTCTTTCTTTGCAGTGTGTGTATATGAGTGTGTGTTGGTATCTCCCATTGAGAGCGAGGACGGAAAAGTTAGATCTGTGAATAAATTATATGCTTGCTGCACTCACTACACAGACTGCCTGTTCTCCTCCCGTCCAGCAGCAGCGTTTACTTTAGTTGCTGTCCCCTGAGGAACGTCGTGATCATCTCTGTCTGTCTGTTTCGTATGTCTGTCCGTGAAAGTCAGCACCTCGCTTGTGGTAGGTGAAACTGGAGTGGTAATGGGTTTGAAAGTGGAGTGTGTGTGCCATGCTTGTTGGTTGTAACAGCGTATTGGTGGTAAGATACCGATGTTGTTTACTTTCTTCATCGCCTTTGCAGTTCTGAATCAACAGCGACTGCTAGACTTAATTGCCGGATGCCAACTCCCGGCCTCATCACTCGCCGTCGTGGTTCCTCGTATCGCCTCGATCCGATAAAGATATGGAAAACGTACACATGGACTTTACCTATCAATCCTCCTCCAGTTGCCGTCGTCTTCTTGTGTGGATTTGGTTCTCAGCACCGCGACGCACGGATTTGAGGCAACGTTGAATGCGTGCGTGCGTGCGTTCCAGAGCAGACAGTCAGAGAGGGCTTGTACTTTCTCCAAGCTTATTGTAGTGAGGGAGGGAGAGCCTTCGAGATGCTCTTTCTGTCTCAGGATTGGATTTCTGAACACTTACCATACCGCCCTAAATCGTCTATTTGTCGTCAAGTCTTACGCACCGTAAAATATATTCGACGTCTTTTCAGTTGAGTCTGTCTTGGATGGGATGCTGTTGAGTTGCACTGCACGGAGTGGGAGGGGAGCCTGCTCAGCAGTATCTGTCACAAGTACATACATGTGTTGTCATGTATTTACTTCGTCGTGCCGATGCCGATTGTTTCAGAGAAACTCACGCGGATGTTGAGCGGGGCTCACCGGGGATGGGGAGCGATATCGAGGAAGAAGCCTTCTCCATCTATGGAAAGCCAGCTCCCCTGTACAGCAAGGACTCATCGTCTATTTACAAAGATGATGCAAGTTCGGTGTACTCTGATGCCTCTCTGGGGGCGGAAGTGCTCACAAATTTGAGAGCGTCTCGAATTGATAAATTCTTATGGATACGTAAGCTCCTTATACTGGCAATTATATTCAGTGTCTCGTTTTCCATGATCTTCGCGCTCTTCATGTCATTACCGAAGATACCCAGTGCAGAAGAACGGCTCGAGGTGGTAAGAGCCGACGCAGTGCAACGTGACGGACATGTGGGGGTACAGAGGTTGGGCACCGAGACGGTGGTCGATCCGGATCCTCAACTTTTGTTTCGGTTTCCTAAGAACATGGGGGAATTGAGAGTCATCAGGGGAGCTCTTGAAGTATACCAGAAAGAGCATCGGAGACAGGTTCAAATAGGAATTATTTGCCTCTACCTTTTTCTTCAGACCTTCATGATCCCAGGGTCCATCTTCATCAACATTTTGGCTGGGTCGCTTTACGGATTTTACGAAGCATTATTCCTCGTCCTGGTACTCCATGTCTACCCCTGGCTATCTGTTTCTGTTTCCCTAGAGTCTCTGGGTCTGGTACAACCAGATTTCTTGTGAAAAAGTAGAACAAGGTAGCGGACAGTTCTAGATTCATGTCATTATCTTTTAAATGGTTCAAATAGCGAAATTGATGTGGGTGCGGAAAATCGCTAATTAACTGTGCTTGGTGGGATCGAACATCCTTCGTGAAGATCTTGAAAAAGGAAATTTGTGTGTTTCAGGTTCTCGCCGGAGCTGGTTCATCGCTTTGTTACTGTCTCTCCAATTTCATCTTAAAAGAGATTGTGTATTACTATTTTCCTGACCGTTGTGAGTGGCTGGCAAGAGAAGTTCACCGCCATCGCCACAACCTTTTGAACTATATTCTCTTCTTACGAGTTACTCCTATACTACCCAACTGGTTCATCAATGTCTCGTCTCCCCTCGTTGGTGTCCCTTACAGGTACCCGATTTCATCCTGTTTGATTACAGTCGCCTTCTAGTTCTTGCGGATTATGTTCTGGTTTCGTCTTGTTTTGTTTGCGTATAGTTGATTCTGGAGCTGAGAAACCATCTAGGCGTGTCACATTTAGCCTGATTAGTGTTAATGTGAACTCATCGGACGCTTCATTCCCCAGCCTGTGCCGCCTACGCACATGTGTAGCACAGTCTTCTTGACTAGATTTCATCGCTATAGGTCAAGTCAGGTTGCATAGTTGTATTCGACGAAGCGGGAACCCTGAGTCAGTGGTAGGTCCTTGTAACCACTTCAGAAGAAGCAGCCGCCATGTTCATCTGAAAATCTTCAAAGCATTCTCTGGATAAACTCTCAATTGCTCATCAAGAGGCAAATCGCCTAGCTGGTCGTTTAAACGACTCGGGGGATCAATGGGCGGCACACTATCCGCAAAGTAAAGGAGCGTGCTCCACTGCTGGAGGCGGTCTTTGGCTATTATAATGTGCACAAAGTCATCAGACGAGCACATTTTGGCTGTTATTTCTGTAATTCGATGTTGATTCATGATCTCAGCTTTACTGATTGAGAGGACAACCCCCTTGCTGCTGCAGCATTTTCAGATATTTCCCTCCATTCACTGTTCCCCAAGGGCATGATGGAACTCCATCAACTCTCACCTCTCACTTGCGTCGTATTTCTTCCAAACACAGCTCGTGGTTGATTCTCTGAATGTGCTCTTCCTGCCCTGATCTCCATTCTTTTCCTCAGCTATGTAGTTCAGATCGGAACTCATGTTCTTAGCTTTTATATTGAAGGCCTAGAAAACCTTCCCTCATTCCAGCGACGTGTAGATTGAACTCTATCTCAGCACTCCCAACTTCCACGTTTTCCCTTAAGCCAGTTCCTTCCCGAAATCTTGATCTGACAATCAAGGAAACGTCAGTATCTTCACTATCACGATCCCATCCTATTCCAAGAATTGCAGACCTGTCCCGGCAGGCACTGCAAGCCAGCGGTGACAGTTCATGAAGTTATTTCGTCCTGTTGTGGTTTTTCACCGTGGAATTCGCAAACAAGCACCGTGGAATTCTTTGTTTGCGAAGCTACCTGAACTGTGTTTGATTTGCACTCTTTACAAACTGGAGATGTCTGAAACGTTCGTCTCATGCATCCTGCTGTCATCGTTCGTTCGTTCCGAACTTGGTCAAGTTCACCAACCTCGGAACACATTTTACCTTCCCTGTTGTGGCTAAGGTTATGTGTAATTGTTACCCACAGTTGCTAAAGAGTTTTAGTGTCTATCGTTCGAAGTGACATGCGTAGGTCCAGATAACAGGGCCTTGTAACAAATTTCTCGTTCATTCTTCGTATCAGCCTTTTGGATTCATTGTGTGTTCGTGGGCCAGGATTATTCGAGGTTCTTTTTTCTAGGTGATCTAAGTACCCGATTGGTCAAGTCCAGCAGTCAAGTCATGTCTGGTGTGAGAGGGAGACCCTGAAAACTGTATGTAGGAGTCACTCTGTTACTTTCTTCTAAAGCTCGATTGCATCTTGCAGGGAGTTTGTAATTGGTACAACTGTGGGTCTTATTCCTGCCAGTGTGGTTGGAGTGAAGGCTGGCGGCATTTTGTCAACAATCAATTCTTTAGGTGATTTGTATGATTTCTGGACCATTGCAACGTTTTCGTTCATAGCCATTCTGGTTTTGCTACCCGTCATCATAAAGAGTCGTTATGATCGTCGGGGTCCGACCCTTATAAAGACCATCTAAGGAGGGCGTTCTTCAAGGCACTTACGTGTCTTACTGCAGACAGTTGTAAATTTAAGAACAATTGAGGCTTTCCGGGATTATGTGAAGTTGCCTTCATCTCTCAGACGATGTAAATTCAGGTCCGATCCATTGACCAAAGAAATCTCTTCAGAGGAGGAGCCCATGGAGTTTCTGCGGTCGTAGTTGCTCTTGCCAGATAACCCTTAGGCAGACAGGTGAGAGGCAAAAGGTTGCACTCAAGCAACGTGAGGGTTGTACGGAACATACGTAGGCTACCCTCATAGAGAGATGCAGAGGGTAGTACGACAAACATTTTCAGTCTATCTTTAGAATCGTCAAAAGCGGGGAATAGGTGGGTAGTTTATTGCATTCTATGCCTGCCTGAATTTGTGCCCCAGATTTCATGAACGTTCTCCCTCTGAGCTAGTTAAGTTTTGTCAATTCAACCCATGAAGTTCCACATTGATTTTCTTAGCTTACATTTATCTCAATTGACGCGAGACCCTTTCTGAAGACGTTTTGTCTAAACATTGGTACCTCAGTTTTGTCAGAGGTACGATCATTACTTGGTGCGACAAGCTACTGCGCTCATAAAAGGTCTTACCAGGCTACTGATAACTCATTACGAGCCTTCTTTCACTTCATGACCTTGTAAGACTTCAGCTGTGGACGATGGATCTTTCTGTTTTCGTCTTTGCTGTGTATTGTAAGTACATTCTGGCCAGTTGGGAGAATTTCCTCCAACCTCTACCTTCTTCATGGTTGACATACTGGTGTTGTAAATGCTGGTTCCATTATTCCCGGATGCTTCATGATGGCTTCTCCAGACGATGCATATTGTGTTTCTGTACGTTTATGTTTGTCATTATCTAGATAACTCGACCTTCATGCACTCTGTCTTTTCGGCTTATGGTTCTATATTACAGTTATAGTTGCGCTCTCGCTAACATAGGCATCGCACTTTGTACTTGTCATCTCTCGTGCACTTCCCTACCTGGGGGTACCATCTTGGAGATGTGCGTTTCCTACACATTTCCCCTTGGCCTTACCTCGGTTATATACATTCGCTAACTTCAGACGACTAGTCAGTATATCATTGTAACATAGCTGGTTACTTCTGCATCGCTACTAGTGTAGAGTCATATGTATATGACTCTACACTTGCAGAGTACGCAAGGCTAATGCTTGGCCAATTTCTGCGTTGGTCGGAAGTACTTCACCTCTCGGTCTTTACGTACCCAGTGATTACATAGAGGCCAGATGCCTGTAAGGTACCTGTTTCAGGTTTGACGATGTGATCACATTTGACAGTACTGTGGTTCATGATTAATCCGTCCATGATGGACGGTGACCCTCCAGATAAGTACCCATCAGTGGTAGTTACTATGTTATGGGAAGAAGGTACAAGTTTCCTGGAGACGATTTCAGATGGCATGCTAGTTGGCCAACAATGGCACTTGAATTTTTAAGCTTGCGGTTCACCACCAGTATATGCGGATTGTTGTTTCTGTTAGTTCGTGACATTGTACAAACGAGGATCTCCGAGTAGTTCATCATAACTAATATTAAATTCCACAGCAGATGTTGTGAGGGGTAGATGTAGTATCAAACTTCTCTAAATTAGCATGTGGTTCCAGGATCCGTTGAAATACTACACATTGTTTTTTTGTGTATTTTAGTAATATATGTCGGTTTGCTTCAAAAACTTCATATGTTAGAGGAAATATTTTAGAATCTAGACAATCCAAAAGCCTAAAGCAAATGATCCTCAGGCTATTTTGTCACAGGATACAAGAAAAGAATGTGGCAGTTTCACCATTTATCTCCTTCTAACACAGCAAAATATTTCAAGCTCTTTTGTTTCATCAGCGTCTAGAGATCTCTGACGTCACATATGACATAGTTTCCAAATGATTGCTTCCTAGATCAATTTTGCAACAAGTACAAAATCAACTTGTCCAAATTTCTATGGTGCAAAACTAACATTACACAGTTAACATAGCTAGAGTTCTTGCAATTATAGGTACTTGAAAATTATGTTGGAGAGAAATTCATGATGGTATAAGAATCTTCAAAAGAGATTTCCATGTCAATGAAGTAGACATTTAGTCAAGAGTGAAATCCTTCTAACCGTTATCTAATATTGATCACATCAGACTAACCATAAATTATGTTTCATTTCTGTTTACAACTAGATTCATAGCATCAAAGAAATTTAATATATGATCTCAACAGTATATATGTAATTCAACTCCTTCAAGAAAACAAACAGATTGTAAAAGAAGCATTGTAAAAAACCTCTTAAACAAAGCATAATAACTTCATGACAATTACTGTGATTTGTCATGGAGTCTATGGCTATGAACAAAGATAACAAAGAAGAAATATCAAAATATTATTTCAAGGTTAAATCTCAATGAACTGATGTAAAGAGTTATCATTGGAATATAAAAAACAAACGTTACTAATGATATATATGTTAATCTAAACACACGGATGTTTTGCAAGAGACGAAACATCACTTCTTCTTGCTGATGAAGTCTCTTCTTCGTCTTCACATTTAAGGACATCACCTAGAGTGTCTATCTTTTTTGTCATAGTCAACTGATCTATCGTAATGATAGTTGCAATCCTGTTCAAGTCCACATAGAAGTCAATCTTGAATTTGAACTCGAACACCATGGTTTTGAGTTGATCTAACTTTATACCACCAATATTTTTGTTCTATAACTTATCTGCTACTTTCACTGTCAAAGTCTAACTATCAAACTGAACACCTTTGTGACGCAACACTCGTTTGTGTATACCTGTACCAACAAAAAAAAAACAAATCAGATTACATAACACTTGTTTAGACTGCATACATGACAACAAAAAGTTAACGGTGTCTTGTATATAATTACATGTTGGCTTGTCATGATGAGTTGCCATAACTGCCGGTGTTTTCTGATAACAGATTGCAACTCAATTATTGTTAATTGTTGATAATCTGATCACATCTAAGGCTAACTCGTGACGATCATCATCTTCCTCGAGTCATTAAGATCATTTTAATCTTGTTGCTTGTTAACATCTCGTAAAACATGGACAATCAGTTGTAAGAAAATATGTTTATCAAGATTTTTAGTTTCAAGAGAGTCTCTCATCTTTTGTGCTGAATTACTGAATTACGTCAATTGAACCAACAACAGAAGCTAATTTTCAATGTTGTATGTACAAAAAGAAACATTTTTCACATGAACTCATCCATTTTTTTCTCACGGAGAAGTAGGAACTGGTAAAACATTCACCTTATTATGAATTATACAAGGATTGTCATGGATATACGGAGATGATAAATCCAAGTTTAATGATCATGAACAAATAAAAGTTTTGAAGATAAC
Organism: Asterella californica; assembly: GCA_036924285.1. Taxonomy (NCBI): domain Eukaryota; kingdom Viridiplantae; phylum Streptophyta; class Marchantiopsida; order Marchantiales; family Aytoniaceae; genus Asterella; species Asterella californica. Next base: position 20,279,677 of record JAYKYS010000002.1, on the reverse strand, counting down.
ATACACATGACGAGCTGCATATAACATACAAAGAATGATTATTCACATTGCTTTAGCAATCTTTAAAGACTTGGATAAATATATCAAATTTATAATCAATTAAGATTATTAGTGATAGACGAAATCTCTCTAGTGGAAGCGATAATGTCCTCATGTATAAACCAAAGACTACAACAAATAATTCAGAATTTCAATTTTTCATTCGGTGACATAAATATAACTGTTTGCGATGTCTTTTATCAAATACAGCTTGTTCAAGATTCATGGATTTTGTAATCATCTAATATTTATTCTCAAAATATTTCCACTAACATATGATCTTCATTTTTAAAACACTATGGACTAACTCAACCTCTACGTCAAAACAATACAGATTTTATACAGATTTTGAATCGTATTCACATCAGCCAACAAACATCTTCGGATCTACATAATTTAAATTCAACTTATCAAAAAACGTATCTAAACCAAACGATATTCTTCATTTATTTTACACTAACAAAGATATAAAAATTCATAATCAACATATATTTAATATAATTGATGAGAGCGAATATTTATTCTGTTCAAAGGATCATTTTCCTAAGGTTATATAAAAACGATTTAAGATATCCATAAATCCAAAAGATATTGCTGGATTACACAGTATCTTGTCTCTAAAAGTTACCATGTTAGTAGAATTATGTTACAAATATAACACACGAGATAATTGTAACAAATGACTAACAAATGAAAGCGATGGGATTTTCATGTCCACAACAACATATAACAATGATCAAATCATCTGGATCCAATTCTTTAATCCAAAGATTGGGATACAAACGAGGGACAAACAAAAACATTTGTATTCCAATAACATTAATCCATATTGGACGTCCACTACAAGAATTTCGTAAGAATTTCTAATTAATAAATATATCAGAGAACATAATATCACTATAATACAATCCTTATTCGACAAACATCTGCACGAACTATCCACAGATCGCAAAGATTGACCATGCACCAAATAGCTTTCAGTCCCAAGCACATAAATCGACACAGACTGACATACACTGCATTATCCAGAGTGAAAGATCCGAAGCACCTACATATATTACAATTGATCAAGCATCGTCATATAATTATGGACAAGAGAGTGATGCTCGAAATAGAAGGGTTGAAAACTAAAATCATCATGGCAACTCCACATCCATGATCTTGAGATGAATATCTCATTTTCCACTTACATGCTCATACAATTTCTAAACACATGATCACTAATAAAACATCACTTTGATGTTCGAGCATATTATAATTTATAACTATCTAATATATTATGCTTGAGTGTGACACTTATACAAAATCCTAGTTTTGTTCCACATTTCATAGACACCGAACAATTTCAACACTTTTGCTACTAACATATCGAAACACAATGCAACTCTCGTCACATGATATTTTTGAAACTCATAACATGGAATTAATTTTTGCAGATTTCAACATTCAAACTTGTCGTGAATCCACATCATAGTTGTATACGAATCTCCTTGTATACATCTCAACGAGTTTTTGATCAATTTTATTATCAGTATTCATAACATACCTAAGAATTATCCAACGATAATCATAAGAGATTTCAATATCGACTTGCTCAAAATTGATAATAATCAAACTGCATCATTCGCATCTTTCATCGATTCTTGTAACTTTTTCTCACTTTCATATAACCAACCACAAAATACGGATCACATCGATCAAATGGACTAATGTTCTTCAATACAATAATCTCTCTTCATCATCACATGCTTATTAGATAGATCATGATCCTATTTTTATTCTCTATAAAAAAACCATCACATGTTAATATGTTCACATCTACGTCCTCTGGCTTGAACAAAAGAATCCAATTTTCTTCTTTTCGTATACTCATCAATCGAGTAATACGAATGAAGTTCATGATCATATATTTCATATTCAAGAGATTTTCAACACTCGTTGAAACAAAGTACTCCTCTTACGTTTCTCAAAATAATTTTTCTTATATAAATTGTAAATAATTATCATAGCATTGCTACTGACTTCACAAAATTCCCAGTGCACTAGACGGTGACATACCTATAAGCGATCAACACTTTCACGAGCAACGACAAAGTGATGTACTTCAGCTTCTTCTACGCCGTACTTGTGCCCTACTGAAACTTGAAAACTGAAACCAGCTGAAACATATCTCACGAGAAGGACGTAGAAAGACTGCCATGTCAGGAGGCAAAAGTGAAGATCTTCCCTTCTCGACGATCGAACCCAACGAGGAAACACCTTCACGAAACGTGTCTGGACCAAAGTAGTTTTGCTGACTGTACACGTCGGCTTTATGGAGAGCTGGTGAATCCATGTCACGAGTGACATCTGGTCCCGCTGAACATCTTCTCCCTCGCTCTCCTCTTCTCCCCACTGTCGGGAAAAGAATGACAGTTTGTAAGTATGGGCCGAAAAGAATGCTCCCAGGAAATGAGGACTGCGGTGGAGCGAGTTTCAGAAGTGAGAGCTCGAGCAACTGTCAAGCCTTGTCGTGAAAAGGAGAGAGAGAGCAATCAGGAGCTATCAGCCCGCCATCGACGTGGTGGACCTGCCTTGGTGAGTACGATGAGAATGTCACCTCTACTGATGCTGCTTTGATGGTGAAGTCCGTGGTAAGTAGGAGGACATTTGCGTGAATGTTGAAGTTGACGCATTGCACCGAGCGGCGAGCGGTAGCTTCAAGCGAGCGAGGGTTTAGGGAGGGTACAGTCTATATATGTCGGCGGTGTTCTTGTGGAGGCTGCTCTCAATTTGGTCGATGCGTGGAGGTCAACTAATCAGTTCAGTCAGGTGATCTCATGTCTGTTTTCGAGTTCGAGTTTCGGTCGAAGCTTGGTTTTGTGCAAGCATTACAGCTATGCAAGCGGTGTTGGGCTTGAATTAACGGTGGTTAGGATGTCTGTTTGCTGATCGCCTGGGGCATGAAAGAGCAAAATTTGTCGACATTTTGCTGCTGCACGGGCTAATGGACAGAAGATTGGTAGATTGGTGCACGGAGAGGGATGCTCTGTTACACGTAGGTATTTTCGGCGGGAGGACTGTTTCACGTAGAATGTAACCGTCCATCAGGAGATGAGTCCAACAATAACTTGTGGATGTTGTAAGATGTGGTATTTGTAACCGGAGATCCGACAGTTCTGTTGAAGGCCGAGGAATGGTCTTAGTAGCCATGGTTGTGCCTGATGTCTAGTAGCTCCGATCGTCAGCGTGTTTCAGAATTAGAATGCTTGACAAACGTCACGAAGTTTGGTCAGCTGGATAAGTAGGTTGTGATAGAATTACCGTGTTAGAAGTCTGCAGGAGTTGAATGACAATCTGACATTCTACGTCCCCGCACCGAGAAGAGAAAATTATCTGCTCAAGTATCTGCAGCAAGAGCTCTTGAAATAACTGTACGAGGAGAAAGGGATACGTACCGGAGCAGATACTCGAGGAGTGCGATTTTTGGACAAACTTCACCGTGTTAAATTCAAGTTCGTTCTGCTTGCTTATCGGTCGTTGCTTACGTCTTGACAGTGCAAGAATCTGCTGACAGGTTCACGCACAACGGCAGCAGCAGACGGTGCGGTGACGAGCTAGAGGAATCATGCTATCGCAGTTTTCGCCGGAGGATTGATTTAAAGAAACCATCGAATCAAGCAAGTCGCCATCCAGATCGATACTGGACCAGCGTTTGAACCTTCTTTGGACGGAACTGACCACAAATTCTGTCTTTCTCATCAAGAACCTTGCAGTTGCTACTGCAGCTGAATCTGTGCTGGACTTCCTCCACCTTAGCCCTAACAGATTCTGAAACAGAATTATGGCGTTCCTCGCACTGCCTGTGCGCGTCACTTCGCAGTGGGGAACAACCCCGGAATTAATCTTTCGTCGAGGCACTACTGCGTTGCGACGAGGAGCTACTGCGACGTCAGCACGTTCACAACTCCGTTCGTTATACCATTCCGTGAGTGTCTAACCGTCCGTCAGTGGGTTGTCTCCTTCACCTCTCCATGCAAGCAGGTTCCATGGTGTAGTGGTTATCACGTCTGCTTTACACGCAGAAGGTCGCGAGTTCGAAACTCGCTGGGATCAGAGAGGAGGTTTCTCGCTTCTGCTTTATTAGAGTGACGACGAGGGCGTTTATTGACTTTAAGCGCTCAGAGGCCCTGCGTGCTCTCTTGCGTGCTTCTGTCTTCCTGTTCCCTACTTCTCTCCTCAATCTCTATCTGTCTTCTGGGATATAGCTGCCCAGCTACATCCCAGCTACATTCCGGTCGACAAAGACGGTGCTCATGAAATACATCGTTATGCTTTCGTTTCAGGTCAGCTGTCCGTCCATACATATGGATGGTGAGCACAGTCGTCATATAGGATAAGGTTGCACGCATGTAAACATTCCGAGTTCAGTAGAGGTAGCAGTACTGCTCTTAGTGAGATTTCTACTGAAGCTGGATTGTTGACTCAGTCCTCTATAAGTTGTTTAGGAAACTGGCACATCGTGGATGGTTTTCCCCTTCTGGCCTAGCCGCACATTCATATTTATAGTAGCTACTGTAGCTCGTTCTACACTTTAGTGCTCTATTTAGTTTTCTACTAGTACTAGTAGTGATCCTATCAGAGATGGATACTGAGCGTGGGTCAGTTACATGACACCATGCAGCGCATTCAGGGGACGTTAGACATCCTCTGATGTTTTCGGCTTCTGGCCATGGAACTATATATAATGGACTGAAGAGAGACTCACGAGAATTAGTCATAAGATTTTGACGGGTTTGTTTGATGCTAGAGTACTATTCTGTTTCTTTGGGGTAGTCAGTTGATGGTGGACTTTTGCCCACCGTAGCTCAGTTCGCGTTGAGCCAGCCCTTCCCGGCTCTGGAGAATGTCAGAGAACAGGTTGAAAGGAGAACTTCCTACAATCTCTTCCGATGGAGTTGACTGGTTAGTGTCCGAGGGATAGCTATGTTCTTTGCTAAGTACCTGCTATAATAGTTCTTTCACTTGCAGGGTCTTGAGAATAGATGTTGTTTTGTTTGCAAACTGAGGTAGACTAACTTGCAAAGTACCGGGAGCACTGCAACATCGGAGTATCAGTATCTTAGGGCACCTTGTCCTTCTCGTGGATAGATCTTTGGAAGCTGATAGACAGGTACTGTACGTGGCAGGGACTGTCTATATCACGACTTCACAGAGTAGGTGTAAACAGGGCTAAGACCTCAGTAGAAGTTGCTGAAACATCCGACTCTTCTGCAGGCACAAGTCTTGCGACAAATGTGCCGGCTGCAGCCGGACCTCATCATCAAAAGGTATGAGTCTAATAATTTCGTATAGTCCTTGATGTTGCGTACTTTACTCCGGTGTGCGAGTCGGCCAAAGTGGAGACCTTGTATGGAGTGTTTTGCATTATTGTGTCGCATTTTAGCTTAGCATTTTGTATTGTGGGATATACTTTGTGGGAAAGCCCAAAGTTTCGGTGGATGTTGACCTGTTACAGAACTTGGTTCCTTTGATTCAGCCAAGATACTTGATTATCACAGGAAGCAAAAGAGAGTGGACGAGCAGGAGGAAATAGCCAAGCAAGATCAGCAGAGTTCCCAGTGTACCCGGCATGGGCTAGATCTGTCGATAAAGTTGCCGATCACTATGAAGTCGACTTATCCTCAGGACTTACTCCACAAGCAGTTGAAAAGAAGAGGTCCTTGTTTGGATGGAACGAACTTGATAAACCTATCCAGAAACCCTTGTGGAAGCTTGTGCTGGAGCAGTTTCAGGATCCGCTGGTCCAGATTTTGCTGGCAGCTGCTGGTGTCTCGTTTGTCCTCGCACTGGCCGAAGATGCCAGGGTGGAAACGGGCCTTCAAGCTTTCACTGAGCCTCTGGTGATCTTCGCAATCATTATCCTCAACGCTGTGATCGGAGTGTGGCAAGAAAGCAAAGCTGAGAGCTCTCTGCAAGCTTTAAAAGACTTGCAGAGTGATTACACCAGAGTGGTGCGTAACGATGTTGAGATCCCGGATCTGCCTGCAAGGGAGTTGGTACCGGGTGATATTGTCAAGCTACGAGCAGGAGACAGAGTTGCTGCGGATATGCGAATAGCCATGCTGAATTCTGGAACCGTTCGATTGCAGCAGGCCTCACTAACTGGTGAAAGTTCACCAGTTATGAAACGAGTAGATGCCGTAGATGACGATGAGATTGAGCTTCAAGGGAAGGAGGACATGGCTTTTGCTGGAACTACAGTTACCTATGGATCATGTACTTGTATTGTAACAGCAACTGGGATGTTAACAGAGATAGGGAAGATTCAGTCACTAATTCAGGATGCTTCTCTTGACACTTATGATACACCACTCAGACGAAAGCTGGACGAATTCGCGGATACCCTCACTAAGGTCGTGGGTGGTATTTGCGTGCTTGTGTGGCTTGTAAACTACAAGTACTTCATAACCTGGGAATCCGTTGATGGCTCTCCTGGTAGCATCACATTGAACTTTGAACAAGCGGTTTACTACTTCAAGGTATTATTTCGTCTCGCCAGTTTTCACGGACGTTGCTATAGTAGGTTAGACAGGAGAGCTTCTGCAGGATAGGTCGTTAGTTTCATGCCCCCCAGGTGTAGCTGAACAGCAGAGATTAATTATTTGGCCAGTTGCTCGGCAGCCGTGCACATCGCTCTCATCCTTGGCTGATCCGCGTGTGAAGGTTGCGGTGGCACTTGCAGTGGCTGCGATACCTGAGGGTCTTCCGGCTGTTGTCACAACTTGTTTAGCTCTTGGAACTCGGCGTATGGCACAAGAGAATGCCATTGTGCGCAAGTTGCCTTCAGTGGAGACATTAGGTTGCACTAGTGTCATATGTTCGGACAAGACAGGGACACTGACAACCAATCAAATGTCAGTGGTAAGGCTCGGTACGGTGGCATATCCAGATAAGATGCATGAGTATGAAGTCACTGGAACAACTTATGATCCGAGTGGTGGAGAAGTTAAGGGGCTACCAGATTCTCTGGATGCAAACCTAAGAAGTGTGGGTGAAATTTGTTCGCTGTGCAATGATGCTGGACTTCAACTCAAGAATGGCAGTTATAATGCTATTGGATTGCCAACTGAAGCAGCCTTGATGGTAGGCTTTGAGTATCTCCCTTTCTCGATGGGAGAATTTGTTGCTCGAAAGAGATATTCTTTTTCTTTTTGGAAGATTTTGAAAGCCTTAGGGGTCTCGGTAAGAGTATCAAGCTAACTACTTGAATATTGCCTGCGGTTATGGCAGGTTCTTGTTGAAAAGTTGAATGTGCCGGACAAGGAAGCTAGGAAGAACATTAAAGCAGCGAGGCTGGCGAAAGTCGAGGGTGAAGTCATTGGTAGGGTTTTGAAAAATTGTTACTTTTGCATTTCACGCCTGAAGTGACGTCAGAGCCGGAAACCACAGGCGGTGTAAATGTTTACCTCTTTTTGTTGGAGCTATATTCTCACTATGCGCGGACAGTTTAGCTGTATCTGCTTACATACCCTCGCCCTTATAGAAACATCTTTCACATCATTATCCTCTTTGTCTCGAGTCCAGGTGCTAGTAAAAGTTGGAGCCAGAACTTGAGCCATAATGCTTCTCGTCTGTTCACCTTGGAGTTCGATCGATCTAGAAAGTCGATGAGTGTTCTCGTGAATGAGAATATTGGCGGAGAGAGCCCGGGAAACAAGCTTCTTGTCAAGGTTTGTGATGATTAAAGTGCCATGAGCGCTTGGACTGCTAACGTGATTGACGCTTGTGTTTGCCTTGACAATCAACAACTGATTCCTTCGAATCATGCTGCTTGTGGAAAAGCTCACCTTGTTTCCAGATATTGCTGAAGAAATTGAACGAGGAGTGATTCTTTCAGAGTTCAGAAGGGGGTATCTAGTACCGATGGTAGGGAATCGCCTAGTTTGTCTAGGACTAGCGTCCTTCAAGGACCATGTAAATCTGAAGTACTGAGTGCCGCATGTACAGGGAGCTGCTGAATGCGTACTGGAAAGATGTTCGAGTGTCCAGTTGAACGACGGAACAATTGTCCCGCTAGCTCCCAGTTCCAGAGAGTGCATAATGGCAAGCGTTGATGCCATGGCCCGTAAAGGACTGCGTGTTCTTGCATGTGCTTTCAGGACTGAGCTTGGAGTGCTTAGTGACCACCATGGAGCAGCGCATCTCTCTCATCATATGCTCCTGGATGCTGAGAACTATGTTGACATCGAAAGTCAGTTAACATTTGTTGCTTTGGTCGGTTTGCAGGTAATGCAATAGTTCGGACCGTTTTGTTGGCTGCGTGAGCATTTTCCTGAAAGGGATTGTGTTATACGTTGACGGAAATTCAAGTGTGTGCGAAGTATCTTGAAGCAAGCGAAAATTTTCACAATGGTAAATACATCATCTAGTCCTGAACAGCTGCCGAACGTTAACTTATGTCGTGGATTTTGCCCATTGTAGGATCCTCCTCGACCGGAAGTGAAGTTGGCCATAGAAAATTGCAGAAAGGCGGGGATCCGGGTCGTTGTGATTACTGGAGATAACAAAGCTACAGCGGAGGCTATCTGTCGAGAAGTGGGAATTTTTGGACCGGATGAAGATCTGAAGGAACGATCTCTTGCTGGCAGAGAATTTATGAGGTTGTCTCAGAATGATAGACGAGCGCTCCTCATGGGGGCTTGTAGTGGGAATTTTGTTGTATCACGTGCAGAGCCGATTCATAAGCAGGAGATAGTCCGGGTGCTGCAAAGTGGTGGAGAGGTAGTGGCGATGACAGGAGATGGGGTGAATGATGCTCCTGCTTTGAAACTTGCTGATATCGGAGTTTCCATGGGTATTACTGGTACCGAGGTACATAAGTAAATTCTCGACATGGCTAAACATCTTCGTATTCTTTGGCCTGATCTATCATTCTCAAGTGTGAATGGCAGGTTTTACTATCCTGAGTTACTCTCGTTTAGAATAGCAAAATTAATGCTCTACGGGGCATATTTCTGCATATTGCCTGCCTTGTTACCTACTGACAGACCTGGAACTTTTACAGGTAGCGAAGGAAGCTTGTGACATGGTACTGGCAGACGATAACTTTGCCACCATAGTCCTGGCCGTAGGAGAAGGGAGGGCTATCTATGACAACATGAAGGCCTTCATTCGCTATCTCATATCCTCCAATATTGGGGAAGTTGTATCCATCTTTCTGACCGCATTGCTTTCACTCCCACAAGGCTTGCTCCCTGTGCAGTTATTGTGGGTGAACCTTGTGACAGATGGAGCTCCAGCAACTGCACTTGGCTTCAACCTGCCAGACAAAGATATAATGGAGAGGTCACCCCGACCTTCAGATGAATCTCTCATCAGCAACTGGACTTTCTTTCGCTTCTTGACTATTGGTGCATACGTTGGCATTGCTACCACGGGTGTATTTGCTTTGTGGTACATGAATAACACCTCATTCTTGGGAATAGAAATGTCCGGAGATGGCCACACGGCTGTGACATGGAATCAGCTCAGTCACTGGAGTGAATGTTCTCTGTGGCCAGATTTCTCAGTGAGCCCTTTCACTGCCGGTCCTCATACTTATGTCTTCTCCGATGCTTGTGACTACTTTAGTGCAGGAAAAGTGAAAGCGTCCACGCTGTCCATGTCAGCCTTAGTGGTTATGGAGATGCTCAATGCTTTGAACTCACTGTCTGAGAGTAACAGTCTACTCACTGTACCACCTTGGGCAAATAAGTGGCTCCTAGTCGCCATTGGAGTGTCCATGGGCCTGCACTTGACAATTTTGTACACTCCCTTTCTAGCTGATGTCTTTGGGGTCGTTCCACTCAGCTTAGAGGAGTGGTTACTAGTCCTCGCAATCTCATTGCCGATTATACCTTTAGATGAAGCCCTCAAATTGTGGGCTCGGAGTCGCAGACATAGAAAGAACTGAATCATGGATTCTCTTGTGTGTATGTGTGTGAGAAAGTATCGTCGTCATCGTAGGCATTTAGTTAAAATCAACGGACGTGAATTCAAGTTCTATAATTTAAACTTTCAACATGATGGAAGGAACTTATCTCACTTGAGAGTTGTTCTACCCTGTCATAGTCTGTGGATGATGATACTGTTTGCTGAGGACCAGAATTGGGCTTGGAGACACGGGAGCACTAATCTGGTAGATTGAGCTTGGAAGCGTTAGAAGTAGAGGTCATGTTCTTTTTCGAGGAGAATCCGCACGGAGTGGAGCATATGTGAACACAAACCCCAGCCCTCAAATCTACTCATGAAACTACACCTGACACCATAGAGAACTCTTCGTACGACCACCAACCGAGCACATTTTGAACATCATAGTATGCCACAAGGATCACTTTTCGAGGAAGTGGACAGACATTATGTGTTCCAGATTTTGATGAATTACCTTTCCAGGAGATGGAACTTTTGCGTTGTACGCGACGTGATAGAACTCTACAACTGGTATCCTGCGAAAAGTGTAAATGCAGACTTCGCGACTGTTGAAACTAGTTAATATCTTAGTTGGAGGTGCTGTAAAGATGTGTCTGAAAGTAAGAATTCTCCAAGTAGCTATTGATGGTCTGTGACCTAAATACTGAAAGAACCTAAACTCCGATGACGGCTTAGCAGTGATCTACCAGCTATCTCTACCCTGAAAGCAAGCGAACACTGGGAACTAGGCTGCTTCAGTAGGCATGAACATGCTGATGTCCGGATTGTATTCCTCGAAAGAAGCCTTCCGCTTTGTAAATTCCTGGTTTCCTTTCACAATTCCAATTTGCACCTTGGAGAAGGTCTCAATTTGCTTGTCCCCATATACCCTTGCAGCCTTTATTGCGGATCTGAACTCCTTCTCTGCCTCTTCGTATCTGCGGGCAAACAAGAGTAAGTGGTCCTCACTTGTGGACCTTCAGACTTACACAATCTACCAGATACGTTTTTAGTCTGAGGCACAAACTAACGAATAATCCAACGTCCTTTGGGCTCTCAGAAATTTGGCGGAATTCCTCTGTTTCAAAGGTCATAAGAACGCTTTTACAGCTGTGAGAGTTACCATGTTGGCCGGAGACAGCTGGTAGTAGGAAACATTAGAAGGTTTTACTATTCTGCATAGGATCTTTCAGTGGAGCAACTAATAAGAAGAAAATTTTACTTCTTCAGTTGGGACGCGATGTTCCCAAGTGTGTAGTGCGCCCTAGCTTGACCTTGAATATCACCAAGAAGTCGACAAATTTGCAGGTATCTGCAACAGATTGAAGGAAGGAAGGCCACAAAACACTTAGCGGAAGGCCACAAAACATGCAAGAAGCACGTGGATGCTTCACACAAAAAACTTGAGACAGATGATGCTCTGGAAGTACCTTGTAAGACAAGCTTTAGCGGCAAGGGTTTTCTTTCGACGAAACAATAAAAATCCAAGATTCCCTACTGCGATACACTGTTCTTGTGGACTGTCCAAAAAGGTGGCGCATTTCAGTGCTTTCTGCAAGGAATCGACAAGGCAATGTTTTACAGGTTAGGATACTCCGAGGCGAGAAGAAATTCATGTGGTCAATCTATGACTCATCCAGTCGAGAACTCTTGATGATATCGGACTACTTAAGTTCCTTCGCTATACATTTACAAGTTGGCGGAAGAAGCTTAACCTCATGAATTCTCATGTTTAGTTACCTGGAAGTGTCAGCAACTAGTTTGACTTGAACCGGAGTGATCAAAAGTACCACACAAATGATGTCCTATTGGAATAACAGCTTACCTTATGGCTTTTCGCGGCATCTGACCATCTGCCAAGTGTTGCGTACAGTAAGCCCAAGTTGGTGTATGCTATGAATTTGCCCTCAACATCGGCCAAGTCGGCATGCTGCAGATGATAGCTTGCTGCCTTCTCGTACTGCACCAAATGTGCACCTTTTGGTCAAGAACAAGAAATTACAGAATACAAGGTTCCTGCAAGCCTAATATTTTCAAAGTTTTGAACTTCTTCCAGTTAGAACATGTATAAGAAATTCATGCAGCTGTCAAGTTTTGAAGGCAAGAACCTGGGCTTTGAGTAAGCGCAAGGACCGTCTTCCACAAGATACTACTTCTGTGCATCTCTCTGAAGGAATGACAAGGAAGCTAAAGAATTCGTGTGTGAGAAGTAACCTCAATAGCAGCTTCCGTGCTGACCATAACAGATCCTGAAACAAGAACGATCTGATCTCTCTGGCAAGCTAACTTCAGGTCCTGACTCTCTTGAATGTTACAGCCTAAGAAGTTATAAGCCACAGCCTCTCCTTCAGGTTCTTCCAGCAGGGTGCACAACTCCAAAAACCTTTCATACTGCTCCCTTGCTTTAGGAAACTCCTGCAGCAAGAGTAGGTTAGCAAGGCAAGCTAAAATAGTGTTTACTAAATAACCTCTAGAAAGGTCGGAAAGGTAAAGTGACACCAAGTCCGCTCGACCAAAGGACTAGGTTTTACATGGAAATGGATAAAAGCTCACAGTTGTACCAACTTCTAGTAGAAACTACAATTTGATTTGAATTAAAGAAGATGACAATAGATGTAATGGATGATACCATCCTATTGTCATAAATAATCCCCATCGCCAGACAAGCTTTGGCCTCCTCTCTGTACTTTGCTGGATCTTTTGTTCGCCGTAAAGACTCCGCTCGCATTTGCAAATCAGCAAGAGTGTTTTCAATACCTGAAAAACTCGCAATTTAGGAAATTGAGTACTGAGTGGCGTTGGTACGGCCTCTGCTCTTAATGGCGAGTAGGATTCGCAGAGACTCCTGCTGGCGAAAAGAAATGCCTGATAAACTTTCAACAGTTCAGATGGGGTCTTAAAAGTGAGACTTATCGGTAACCAGAACCAGTTCCTTTACCATGGCCACCCTTAAGAAGATTATTCTTTTGATCTTCAGCTCTGACTCTTTCTGGAAGACGAAGTACCGGAGAGACAGGAACCCTTATGAAGCTTGTTATAGGATTCCCAAGCTCAAGATCTGCGGGGAAAGCACATGAACCATCGCGGTTAGAAGCTGCCTCAAACATAGCTGGATCAAAGCTTTCAGACGGTCCTCTGTTAAGAGCTCGTAACTGAAAACCCAATGCGTTTGAACTGTCAATGGGACAGTGCTATAGCACCAGGACCTGCAATACATCTGGGTATACCGGAGAAGGGAAATAAATTGATAGATACATCTCGACTAAATGGCCTTGTTGGCTGCTGCCAGACCTGAGGAGCTTATATTCTATGACAACTTAAACATGCTGAACTATCACTGGTTAAGGTTCACTTGGAAGTGTATTAGACAAAGTAGAAACGTTGCGTTTCATTTGGCCTCGCCTACAAGATGGGGCAAGAAGAAACCAGACGACACTTGCTGAGCAGGTATAGCTGATATGATATGATTTTGATTATATATCTCAACTGCAGGTCCTTCTCCTGTATCAACGTCTGGGCCTTCGTCATGCCTGCACGTTGTGACCAGGCTTATTAATGACGTCTTGAGAATGTCCTCAACTTGTATTTTCAGATCAGTACCTGAACTTATCCAAGATAAAGGCGCGAGCTGATACAAAGGGGTAGGTGGTTTATCTCGTTACACAGATGACCACCGTTGTGCAAGAGGACTTACCACCCAGACATTACTAAAAGAAAACTGTTAATGAGAATGATGATTTCCAGCTTTATAACCGTAAGGTCCAAAGTAGAATATAATCGGTGATACGCTTAGGAAACATGATGTTTAAGAGGAACATATAGCCTTATGTCTGTGGAGGTCGAAAAGAAGCAATTCATCTGCAAAATAGTTATATTCATACGTCGAGAATGGAAGATGTTCTCAAGGACCACTCTCTAGTATAGAAGTAGTTTATTTTATAACCGGAGGTTGTGCCGATGGGAACGTGTAGTGGGAAGCAAATTTCCAGAAAAGGTTCCCTTGGTATGAAGTCCAATGCGACTGGACAAGACAAATGAGAAGAGAACAAATGCAGTATGTATTGATGCAATCTGATCGTTTCTAATGTAAACCCCAATGCAGAAATGAAGACAAACTACATTTGTGTACTACAATATTGAAATAAGCGAAGGCTATCAAGGCAAAACGTAGATACAGATAGCCAAAAGAACCCCGCGCAGGAGAGAATTAGTTGAAGTGAGTTGTGGAGCACAGATTTAACGAGTGAATACAGGGAGAAGACAGACGGAGTAGGTGTACACTCAAGAACCTAATTACCACACTATACACTCGGAGCATGCAGCAGAACACACTCATCTGCAAATAGTTAGTGACTGTGATTAAGAGAATTAATAAGGAGAAACATGAAGAAATCAGTACCATAGCCGTAAAGCCTTGGCCCTCTGTTTCAGTCTAACGCCGATGGTGGATGCTTTACGCTGAAGTTCTGCATTCAGTTATCAATTCATCTTAGCGGATAAATAACGAGTCTTTCTACAGCTACGAATATGAACAGAATGCACGGGTGCTTTCATGTCTTGCTCTGGCATGTGCTTGCACCTTTATCTCCACGCACAGGGGTTTTCAGTGTCACGGTTTTGAGAAGCATAAATGCTGGAATGCTGTTACTGGAGCCCTCGTTATCCTCTCTGTACGCTGCATCCTCTTCTTCATATCTCTTCTGAAAGATGGCAGGATCGACAACAATGAGTCTCGGCTTCTCCTACGGGCTCAGTTGCTACCGAGACCGCTGCAATAAGCTGCTACATGATACACAATTTTTAACGATATTAGCTAAATTGAAGTTGATGTTAACCGCACGCAGCTTCAAGTATTGCCAAACCTTGTTGATGCTGCAAAGTAAGCTCACTGCATCTGTGTACAACTTGTGCGAAGCAAAGAAGGAAAGTCTCCGGCAAGGCAACTACTTGCAAGCTCTGCAATGGTCAAAAGGAACAGACAAGACACATCAGGCACCAAAGACCTGCATTAGGTCCTACGACCAGAAGGGCTCCCTTCCGCCAGAGCCCAGATCCTAGTTTTCAGCGTAGAGATTTCCTTGAGCTTTTGTTTCCAACAAGAAAAACATGATCCTTTTCTCTGCAGCTACTTGACAGTGCTAATTCAGGTCTTGTCTGCACCTGCCTTGTGTATTGGTGATGCTCCTCTGGCTGTTCCGATCCCCCCGTCCTCTGTCATAAACCCTTTTCTAGATCTTCTGTGTTCTTCTGGAATCGTTAGATGTGCCTCACTGGGATCCTCTTCGAGTCTTTCCAACCCGTCAGTAAAGAGTTTCTGATTCTCTGGTAAGTCTGCAAAACTGGTCTTCTTCGTCCTGCTTGAGGTGAAACTCCTCTTATTCCAATTCTCTGGAACTGGGAAGTGAACCTCCTTGAGTTTGGAATCTGGAACATGTTCTGGCTTGCTAAAGACTGGAACCGATTGATTGTGCTCGAATCTGAGATTCTTATGTCCATGGTTTAAGCTTCTTAGATTGTCGAGTCCCAACCCTCTGTGAGGAACCCCTTGTACGTTGCGAAGGCCCCTCACAGGGCTGGTTGAAGAATTGGGAAGATCTTCATTTTCGGGCTTTTTAATACTTTGACGAATCCACTTCCGCGTGCTCGACGGACCGGCTTGGGAAGTTGAACCCCTTGAGCCTGGGGCCTTCTGTGTTGACCACATTCTGCACTAGACTAACTGGAATGCTGCAACAGACTTTACCATCCTCTCACGTTCAACAGATGAGCTGAATTCTTCCTGCGTGCCCCAGACTCTCCATACTTGAACCATCGGTAGACCACATTCAAAATAATCCAAAGCAATCAATCCACGGAAAGAGGCCCTTACTCTACCCCGGTATAATTTTGAAGGCGAGAAAGTCAGTCGCTTGAAAGTTCTGGAATATCAACGTGTGCTGGCTTCTCAGTGATGTTAGAGCGCGTCTGAAAATTTCCAAGTTCACCAATATTCCCATTCCTCGACGATGAATTTCATGCACGTTTCTGGCCTGTAATGTCATGTCACCTGTTCTTCTGCACCTGAAGGTAGATCCTGCGGAATGATACTCGAATCGTCACTGATCCCTCTCTATCTGTCTGTGTTCTGTGATTCAAAGACTTGGTATTCCCCAGAAACGGAGCTCAAGGGTTTTATCCTCAGGCGCTGCGTTCTCTTATTCAGGTATGTACCCGATATGTACATGGGGATGAATTGCGAATAGCAAATTGAGTGTGGCCTAGCGAAGACGATAGCTGGACCAGTTCTTAGGCTTATGAACATGGAATCGCAGGAGTTCCCCAGAGGTTCGGAGACAGCTGAAGGCCCAAACCCTGGCTGTCCAGGAAGCATAGGAATGGAGAGAGAATGAGGAAGGGACTGTTCCTCAAGTGCTGGAGGACGAGCGTCCGGGGCTCTTGCAGCATTGAAGCAGCAACAGCCGCTGCGGAAAGAACGAGAGATGTAAAGCGATCATTTGTGCCAATGTGTCGGTCGCAGATCCCCGTCGCTTTTACCCTTCTCCCCGCTTCGTCTTCTGCTGCAGGCAACCCAAGCGTCGTGGATTTTCGCTCTCAGTAGCCCTAAATCAAACATCTACCTGTCTTTTCGTTTTCCCTTCTATCTTCAAATCGAGTGTGGCCTAGCGAAGACCACAATTTGTTCGATGAATGGTTGTAGACCATCTTCTTCACCATGAGCTCTTCCTTCGTCCTCTTTCCTTCGTGAATGGATTACAAGGTTCTCTCAGTTGACAATTCCTTTCGTCTTTCCTGCACGGAGGAGGCGTGTAGGCAATTCTTGCACTGCTTCATTTTGTTATTCATCTCGGTTGTCTTCAGTGGCATAAGAAGCCGAAGTAAATTATAACCTTGGCCTTCTAAAGGTCGCAGGGCTGACGTTGACTTGAATGATCTGTTTACATTTGCGGTTCGAGCTATTTCTGAGCTTTTCAAGATAAGGAAAATGCCCGCTTGTGTCTCAGCTTCAGTGCGCAAGACTCTCCGTAACCCGGAGCTCGATAAGGCAGGTGGAAAGGGCTAGCATGCCGACAAAGAAGGTATGCATGGTGAATCTCAGCGGGTATACCCCAGAATTTCCAGAAGAACTTCTTTTTGGTCGAACAGCTTACTTCAGTCCCTAGCGTTCACTGTCTTACCACTCCCGGGACATCACAGGACCACGAACAGCTTATGTCCTGTAAGAAGTGTCAACAATTCCACTTGCATTGTGTTGAGACTCTCCTTTCCATCCCTCTTTGGCAAATTGTGTGGCCATATGCGGTCCGAAAGAAAGACCTGCTAGGAAACAAATAAGAAAGGAAAAGGTACAACAGAAGTCGTTCCGTGGCCAACAGTGGCGTTCCAGGGCCCCGCAGTACTAAATTTCCAGGGAAGAGTAAAAGCTCCGGTGGCATACTTTGGGATGCAAATCGAAGGAGTTGATGTTGTCAAGTCGTCCAAACCTGGAACGTAATGCCCATAGTGTACTGAAGATGCTCATTGCTCAAACGATTCTCAACGACCTGTCACCAGTAGGTGCCAACTACATTTGTGTTGAAACCGAAGAATACGGTAGATGACGTACCGTCCTGTCGGACTGTGTCAGGTGTGCCGCTACTCTTGTGGAGAAGCGGCACCCAAAACTCAGCATCTACATTGTCTAGGAAGACTAGAGAAGGTCCAAATCTTGAAACAGGTACCAAAAGCACAACGAATTCCTGTTTATGCGCAAGCTCTTCTGTAGCTTTGTTCTTAATCAGTAAGTACAGCTCCTGTGAGAATGTCCAACTTATCAGAAGCAAGGTTTCTGTCCAGATATGCAACTCCGCAAAAAACTAAAATGCATTCTCATTTGAGTTAACAAGTAGACCTCGTACTGTGACGTTTCCATATAACCTTAAAAACGTCGCCTTCCCAGTATTGACCTTAGAGAAAAGATTCAATTTACTTTCACGTCAGTACACAGACATACTATATATGGGTGCACTATTTGATCGAAACCATGCAAGAAGAGAATAATAGAGAGCTGTCTAAGTGATCATGGCAAGTTCAACAAGATCTCCCTCCTGGTGAACTTAGTGCATCATTGAGCGGTCCTGTCTTTGCACTCACTTTGCAGCTTAAAATTTGACCCATGGACAGGTATGGTACAATGTCGCCTTTCAATCTTTAGGGTTAGGGTTTAACGGAGAAAGGAGAGGTTCCGGTTTTCTTTGTTTGGAGTGTTCGTCGTTCTCCAAGAGATGAGACGGAGTAGGACTGAGTAGTCAGTCGGATGTACGGGAGAAACGGAATTCTCTGAGTCCTGGTGGAAATTGAATGACTGGTGTGTGTGACAGACGCATGTGGAAGAAGAAGGTTTAAGGCATGGCGTGTCGATCAAGATCCAGGTATTTTTGAGGAGATCTGAGCCAAGCAAACGGTCAGGAGAAGTGAGAAGTGAGAGTTTGGGGATAGGCAGGATGGCAGCCGAAGTCAGACAATTTTTAGCTGGGGGAAAGGGACTGACAGGCGCAGTTCGCCAAGCACGAGGATTACTCCTCCTTCCACCCGCGTTGGATTCAGCTATTTCGAAGTTTTTGGAAGGTAGGATAGGCATTCTAGCTTTAAATTCTTCTGTGTAATGATTGCTCAAGTTTCAGGATAGAGATAGATGCGCTGATTCTGAATGCGAGACTCGGTAACTCTTTTAGCGCCAAATAAAAAGTGGGAATGGGCCCGGATCAGCATACAGATGGCATGAAATTAGCATCCTGACTAAAATTTGGTGGTTAGAGTAGTGATTACAACATTACTTCTCTTCGAGAATTGCAGCGATAGGCCGTGCCACTCGCCGGAATCACGAATTCGAGTCTCAGTAGTAACTATACCTCGATCTACTCTATGCGCGGATGCCGTCCGGTGCTAATATCCTTGAATTTATGTTCTTCACGTGCTCATTCCAGAATATTCTTCGAATGAACTGAAGAAAAATGTATCACGCCTCTCTTTCACCCTGCGAGGCTTGAGGGATCCTCTCACTGCGAGAGATGAATCTACAGCGGAGTTGAAGTTACAGAGTGAAGCGGGAGGATCACAAGAGGCTCGAGTGGCCCTGAACGAATTTCTGGATAGTAGACCAACCAGGAAGAAAAGAGTAAAGGCTGAGGTGCCCATGGCACAGGACATCATGCAGTACACGGACAAGACTACAGCTGCATATGTAGCCGCTCGAATGCCTGCCATTTTTGGTGCGGTTCATCGTGTGCTCTCTGAAGTGAGGATTTTCACCACCACGACTTTGTTTTTTCTTGGCCTCGTGAGCAGGTACAGAGCAATAGAGATGGTAAGGTTAAGACTGAATTATCGGACAACGGTATTAGTGGCAGACGGGGATAGTTACTCATTTGCACTTGCTACTTGTTTTTTAGGTGTCCAGGAGGGTACCTGATTTCAAACCTTCTCGACTCCTGGATTTCGGATCTGGACCAGGAACTGCTATCTGGTGAGTAATAGCTAATATATTTTTTGAGAAGACGTGTTTTGGAGGCGCTCGAGTTATTGTCTGTCTCATGGTTGCTCTTCGTTTAACTGTTACTCAATTCAGGGCAGCGAACGAGGTTTGGCCTGGAGTGGTGAAGAAAGTGAATGTTGTCGAGCCCTCTGAACCCATGGCCCATGCTTGTAGAACCCTTCTGAAAGGTATTTCGAGCGTTGCACACCTATGTTTTCTTCAATGATGGTTTCGAGAATGACAGGGGAGAGTATTGCAACGTTCTAAAGAGGCCGTTGTTAGGGCAGAACGATAACATTGGGAACTGCTTATGGAAAAGAAAAGTATCTATGATCAACAACATCTTGAAGGTTGGCAATGACGTTGTGATCGCTGGGCAAGATGTGCAGAATTGGCCTCTAATAAAGAGCCATCCGAGTCTGCTAGACCTGACGCGGGGCAATCGTCGAGCTCCGCGGGAGCATGACCTTGTGATCGCGGTGAGATGAAATCTTTCGTACTTCACATTAATGTATGCAGCAAGTTAGGGCGAAGAGATTGAGCTCTAGTGAAGACGCGATATCTAACGTAATAATGAATAAAGACTAACTTCATAAGTCTCTCACTTTTCTCCTTGTAGTCATATACTCTTGGAGAGCTTCCAT
Source organism: Asterella californica (assembly GCA_036924285.1). Taxonomy (NCBI): domain Eukaryota; kingdom Viridiplantae; phylum Streptophyta; class Marchantiopsida; order Marchantiales; family Aytoniaceae; genus Asterella; species Asterella californica. The sequence continues at coordinate 20,259,553 of JAYKYS010000002.1, read as the reverse complement.
CTCTAGACGATCGCATTAGCGTTGCACGGCAACTATGGTCTTACACCGGTGACATTCTGGTAAGTTCCTCGCGTTTTATCCCCGGACATTGTCTGTGACTACTTATTTTCGGAACTTCTCCAAGAGCATGGAGAGTTAGAATTATGTTGATATGTCGCCATTGAGTAATGAATGTGGTAGTGTCAAGAATGAAGGACCCTGACGATCTGTGGCACATGCTTTCAGGTGCTTATAGAACCTGGCACACCTCAAGGCTCAGCCACTATACGGGAAATTCGGTCACACATTTTACAAATGGAGAGGAAGGTAGGTTGAGTGTTCCGTTACTCCTTATATTCACTTTCGTCTTGCTTTAGAAGTGTAAAAGCTCAGCATCCGGACTCGTCAGTGGCTGTCTTGTCCCGATCCACTGCCAGTCTTGGAGTCAGTTACTGGTTGATGTCCGCGACATTTTTGACATGAGCCGAAAGGTTAAGCTTTTGTCTTATACTTTAATGGCCTGTTCTGTAGAAAGTGAGGAAGCAAAAGGAAATAGAATTGAAACTGTCGACTATAAAGCGAGATGATGCCAAGAGTGACGAAGGACTAGCGTCGGCATCAGCGAAAAAGAAGGGCGCATTTGTGGTTGCTCCTGTACGTACGTTCATTCATATTCTCTCCTTGTCTTCTCTCGTAAGGTTGAGCAGCGAACAACAGACTTTGGATGAGAGCCGCCTACCCTCCTGCGTATTAAAACTGAGGTGTTTGTACTGGCAGTGTTCCCACGAGGGTCGTTGCCCAATGGATGGCTTGAGTACCTGGTGTCACTTTGTTCAGCGTTTGCAGCGTACCTCATTACAGCGTATTACAAAAGTAAGTATCTCTCCCGAGAGTTTGTTTTTCAAGGAGAGGTTGTGATTGGTCGAGATGAATTTCAGTTGAAATTAGCCATGGCTAACTCTGGAATTTAACTGCAGAGAAGTAGTGCGTTGCCTTTAAGAGCTTATGAAGATGAAAAGTTTTCTTTCATAGTTCTGCGACGCGGTCTTCGTCCAAGGTGAGAACCATTCAAACTTGACTCACAAGTGGAGTGGAAGAGGAGAAATGCCTGATTTCCTCTACGATCATGTCTGTAAGTCGTTTTAGTTGTCGTACCAATGGTTTGTGAAAGGCCAAATCGTACCAGCACACGCAGGGCATGGAGTCGAGGTAATCCTGTCTACCTCTTTGAAAGCACATTCGATGTTCATATTTTCACGGTCGTCCTACTCTTCTGTGCAGCGAGCCATGGCCTCTGGATGGACTGAAGGACAAGGACGCCGAGCTATCTATGCAGAGCAAGGAACCTGTGGAAGTGCTGGAATATGATCCATCTGACTTTGAAGGTAAAATGACAATTGAAGTATGTCACGTGTGGACTTTGCAGAGTGGCCCAAGCCTTGGTGTCTAGTTCATGCACGTCTTGACATCGTATGTCTGCAGTGGTAGTCGTCTCTGTGGAACCTTATGTCTGGATACTTAAGGAGCTGGTCCTTTCTCTGGATGCAGTGAATAAACATTGACTCGGATAAATGTCTGTTCTGTCGCAGGTACTGATACAGACGACTCAAGTGACGAAGAAGAGGAGACTGAAGACATGTCACTTTCGGAGAACGGCGAAGGTGCAGAGAGAGAGAACGTAATTCCGTTGGAGGCGGACCTTGGGAGTGGTTGGGCTCGCATTGTGCGTCCTCCGCTGCGGAGAGGAAGACATGTTATATTAGATGTTTGTAGGTCGATTGAAAAGGATGGTTCCAAGGGTGATCTCAGTCGGCTGGTGTGGACACGCAAGGGGGTTTTAGCTCGGCACTTGAAGGCAAAGAAGTTAAGATGGGGTGATCTGTGGCCCTGCTAGTCGAGCCTGATAAGAATGGCTGTAGAATCTCATCCAATGTATTTCCACCTGTAATATAACTCATAAACGAGATCATCTTCTTGGGCACGACGAGGAACTAAGTTTTCGACCACAGGGCGGATACTTGGCAGTACTTGTTGCAGTGTCAAGTTAGAACCATGCGTCGGTACGAGCTACATGTGCAGTTCTCCATTTGCTCAGCCATCGGGCATATGGGCAATCTCTTTAATCAGATGCCAAGTGAAGAATCAGTCCAACGCGAAGTTACTCATAGTGGCTTTCTGTTCACTCACCTGAGGAGATACCTGGCAGGGGCAGTGACCGGAAATTTCTTGTACAGGAGTGAAAAACCTAAGCTAACAAATACAACACATGTGAAGTACATGTGAAGGTCCTTAACTGTTCATTATGTAAGATGTATACGTGGTCCAAATCACTGGAAAGTGCTTCAGAAGATAGTGTGTTCATTCAAATCTCCATTTTCCCTCTTACAAGGCTCGTTAGTTTCAACCAAGCTGCAAGTCGCTAGGATGCAAAGCTGAATGCAAGCCGAACAGGAGTCGGAGCCTCGTGTGAAAAGTGAAGATTTATCTCCTTTCAACTTCCTCAGAAGGTTCCAGTTCAGAGGGCATTATGAGCGTACTGTGCGAATATAACACATGCTCCTTTTGTTCTCACTGTAACTCACAAGAAATATAGAGTACAAAAGGTGGTCCTTTCCTTTGAGAACCACTACACTATCCTCGATCGTACCTACCTACCACGAGAGAGCGACGTTGATCTCATTGGTGGAGTAGAATGGCAATGCCTTGCATCGTCAGTGAGGAGGATTCCTCTCAGCTGCTGACCGTCAGTAACTCTTCAAGATTGTAATTCTGGGAGAGGAAGAAATTCTACTGACCACATACGGGCGAATACGTCCGAGATCTCAATACCAAGTCTAGTTCGAAATGAATGCAATTTTATTGGTCGTAACCATACCGAACGCTCCTGGTCATAGTGTTCGTGGCAAACTTCCATGTCTGTTTATCCAACCATGGATGAACTTCGAATTCTTGTTTATTGACGCCGACCTTGTTGGAATCGTTTTCGAGCCGTGCAAGTAGGAGCAACGGATTTTAGTTGAACGTGGCATTATCAGTGGTTCAACCCTATCCTTGCTCGTAGGTAAGAAGTGAGGATGACCATGAGCGTCAACGTTAGTACATTGATCTTCCCTTATCTCATCGTTGGGTACGTAGGACTGTTACCTCCACGTCTGGATATGCCGTTAACTGGAGTCGGCTCGACCTATGCTTGCGTCCCGACTGAACGTCTTCTACTCTTTGAGATGTATGATTCATTCGTATGCTTGTCTGAACTGGTCCGTAACCTCCAAGGCAATTTATCTCCATCGACCTGATGAGTCTGTACCTCGTCTGGTGATTCCACGAATCTACTTCCCCTTCGACTCTCTAAGTTGAAGGGGAAAATATCAGTGACTCGTGAGACACATAGTGAGCGTTGACAGAACTCACCTCACCTCCTCAGATTTTCACCTAGTAGCTCGGTATATAGAGTATGATCATGGTGTACTGGACTGGATGGTTGGTGGCTGGTGGTTTCAATCACTGTGACGGTCTGTCGCGTGTTTCCCAACTATGGTTCACATGCCAAGTCCTACTGTAGCTGCCAACAGAAGTGATGATTGATGGCCTGCTAGGACTCTTCCGGCTTGAATATATATATATACAACGCAGAGAGTGACACTTCATCTATCAGCCTTCTATCGAACTCACTTGAATCTGTGAAGATCCAACTACTGAAGAGACTCAGTACTGAGTCACTCAGGAACACTTGACTGAACTCGTATAGTAATCTCTACATCCACAAAAAGCTGCTGTAAAGACTACTGTGAGACTAGAGCATCCAATTCCACGATGGAAACCAAGATCAGTTCCGGAGCTGATCTGTTCCAAAAGTGGACGAAGGTGGAGCTGCATCTGCTGGTTTCTGTGGCTCTACTTCTCCAGCTGGGCCCGGCACTTTGTCAGAGAGGACATATCTCCCACGTAGTTGGGGGCGAGGCCAACATGTGGGCTGTTCAGGGAGACCCCAACTTCTATCAGACGTGGGCTTACAGCCAGCAATTTGTCGGTGGTGACAAACTCGGTATGTTTCAACGAAGGTCTAGATCGATATCCAGTGTAATTTTCTTCATGTCTAGTCTGCTTAGTACTTACTTAACTTCTACTAAAGTTCTTATCACTTATTAGGTTTGCAAGTTAATTAGCAACCTTCCGTGACGCACTACGATGAGAATGCCTGCAGTACAAGTACAATTACAGTATGTATTATTTGAAGTACAAGTAGTCTCGTATTTTTCATAAGTAGGCTCAGATTCATATTTGAATTTTATATGTTTTGCACAGTCGACTGTGCACTACTTTTATCTGTATACATGTTTGTAGTACGCACGTATCGAGAAGACCGTTAATATTGTATGTGCCTTGAGATGGACTTGAGGAGCGTCGATTGCTTACTGTAAGCAAGGCACTTTCGCACCTGCTGCCTGCTGCGCAGTGTTCCACATGGGCGACAACGTGACATCGTCGTATACATCCGAGCATAGCGTGGTTCAGTTCCCTGACGACAACTCCTTTGTCAAGTGTAACCCGAGCGGTGGAATGAAATTCATGAAGGAGGAGTCCGGAACTCCTGAAACGGTGGTGGTGGACCTTCCGACTCCTGGCCTGTTCTATTACGGGTGCTCAAACCATGAGTACTGCACTCACGGCCAGAAGTTCTTCATCAAGGTTTGGCCTGCGCCGGCTGACATCAATCGCATTTCTTAGACTGGCTGACGGACTTAGCGGTACTCGGAAAACTCCAACAGTCTGTTACCCAGCCGGTAATTATGCCGTATGATAGTTCGCAAAGAGCTGTGCTCTACGGTGCTGGTAGGTTTGTAGATCATTCTGCATAAGCGCTTGACGGATTCCACATATGAGAAAGGATAAATAGAGATTACAGTTACATAACCATAACAGCCTGCATGTCAGCGATGGGCGCCTATGCCTGTCAACCGCAGGGATCGACCTGCAGTCTCTCTGAGTTTAAGACTTCGAGCATGACCACCATGCTTGCTGGAGACCACAGAGTAATGATAACAGAGAAGACAACTAAGTAAAGACTAATATTTTATCATGATCTCTTCCCTTCCACAAGACTCGTGGCACAAAGCATTTGCTCGATCTTATTGTGTTAAACTCCAGCGTATTAAACGGAAGTTTTCAGTGCTTTGACAGCACTGAAAACTTCCGTACCTTTCGTTTGACATTCTGGTTGTTAGCCCTCGGTCACCATCAATGGCCTGTCCTGTTTTCTTCTTCACTCTCTTTTCATTCTCGGGCACTATATCAAAAGCATGGGCATTTTACGCCTTTTCGCAGCTTTCTCTCACTCGTCGTAAGATTAGAATCGGATCTCTCCTTGATAGTCATTCTATCAACTATATGTAGTCAAGTTGTTTGGATTAGTACGGTAATTGGAGGTGAATGGTTTTGATCATGAGCAGGCCATGGTAACCGTCCAGAAAGCCCATCTTTTCCCTCACTCTCACTTCCATTCGTGTCTATTACGTGGCACATTGTTTTTCTCATTTCTCCTCTTATTCTAACGGTGAACTTGGTGACTGACAAAACGAGAGCACATCTCTTGCGCTTTAGGGCCTCGTTACAAGAAGTTTGCACATTTCTTCCCAAGGCAACGACCTGTTCATCTGCTTATTTAATAATGAGTTCCATCCGCAAGCATCCGTTTCCACCTATTCGTTTCAGAATCATCTGTTTGTTAAAAATAAAAAAGTTTCATACGTAAGGAATATTTTTTCGGAATTCAGCACGAGACATCGTTCATGTAAAGCAGAATTTTCAGCGTCGGACAGATTTCCAGAGGGGTCCATGTGTGAACGCCAAAGTGAGTGCATGCTCTCCCCAACACAAGATACACGAGCAAAAGGATCAGAAGCATCATGATATCCCTATAAGGGGTGCTCTCTCCAACACAAGAAACACTAATAAAAGGATTAGAAGCATCTTGATATACCTAGTTGGTGTTGTTATATATTATAATCCATATTACAGAAAGGTCGATCATATTGAGTATGATATAGAGAGAAAACGCGACGCAATGAATAGCAAACGGATGGAAAGACCCCATCAAGCCTCACAAGGGAAAGAAGGACCCGAATGGCCAAGCTTTGGTTTTGTTTTTAGGCCTTGTTACGCGGTGTGCTGCTGCCCTTGCACAGCATGAAACCCCCCGACAGGAGGACTCGACCCCACGCCGCACGGGCAACAGGCGGATGTGGTTGCCATGGATGGCTTCATGGTCGGCTGATGCAGCATCTACTAGCCAAGGAAGGTAACACTTGTCCACCTGTTTCATGGCTTTGCTTGTACCGTTTCATTTGCATGTTTAGATTCTAGGTCCGTGTTTCAAGAGTGACTTGGAACACAGACCAGGGAGTCGTCCCTAGGCAGGTACCAAACCAAAGTGTGTCCAGAGCCGAAACGCAGGAGTTCCATGACGGGTCCCACCCAATACTCGGACAGTACCAAGTCCACCAAATAGGAGACTCTGTTGTTTCGGCTCTCTTATCCGGCATACCTTATATCTTATCGGATCTAGTCAAGTACATCACATGGAACTGCGTCGAGCGACTCGGGGCCCGCCATTATGGAAGCTACCTTTGACCCAAGGTTCGAGGAGGTTGTAAGGGAAAAACTGTGTTTCGCCGGGAAATAATTACAGGAGATCGGTGGCACTCTTTTACTTCCGGAACCTTCCGTGAAATTTATCCTGAAGCATACACTTTCCGATGATAATTAAAGAGATTCAGGATTTATTCGAAGATTGTAGTATCGGATCTTCTCCATGTATATTCACCCTCTTCCGAGTTCGGAAGAGAGGGAATATACATCTAATTTAATACATAACCCTTCCGGCAGGAAGGGTTAGATATTAAATTAGACGCCTCATTATTTTATTAAATTTTGACTACAACTGTCCGCTCTTGTACATTCTGAAGCGCGAGAGCAGACTCACCACTTATGGGTTTTCTCAGGTTCTCCCCGTGTTTCCAAGCATGAGGTAACAAATAACATTTATGAAATTTTTTTAATTTTTATGTTTTTTTAGTATATATTTTTCATTTAACACTTATATATTTTTTGCATAACCATAAACGAGCAAAAGTTCCCACAGTTCGTCGGGGATGTATATTCTTTCACAATGAGTTTCCTATCGTTTCTTTAAACAAGCAGTTTTTTTTGGACTACAGGAGATTTTTTCCGGAAAATAAATTAAACCGTCAATAAATTAAACCGTTTGGCTTCACTTTTATGTTTATTACTATACCTTTAATTATAAATATTTCTTTTAAAGAACTTCTCCGGTTTAACCCCATCTCTTTTAAAGCGAAATATTTCTCTTTCTTCTTTAGGGTTTCCACTGAACTTGATTCATAATTTAGGTCTGTTTTTTTCCCGAAACAAATTACTCAGAGGGTCAAGTCAAGTCCGTTTTGAAATTCCTCCTCCTCTCGAATATTAGCGATGGTTTAGTGTTGCGATGGGCTCATAAAGTTGGAAGTTCGGTCACTTGTTTGCAAGAATATCTCTTGCGAGAATTGAACCCGAGAACCTCCAACTGGGGCAAGAGATCCAACCCCCTCCGAAATAAAAAAAATCAGAGAGAGTTCCCAAGAAGTCCCACACAGACATTTGCAAACCACAGAACAGAGAAACAACTAACTTTTAAGACATAGAAGCAGTAACACTGCATGAACCTCGATCCGAAAAAGCCAAACTCAAATGCACAGCAGGATGTGCATACATGTGCTTATACTCCACGCTGTTTTTTCACAGAGAAACAGCTTCAGAAAGAAGTTCTTCGTCTCCTCAGGTACCTTCTAACTCATTTGCATTGTGGCTTCAAGATGTTTAGTTTGTAGTTTATTTCTAAACTTGGTCTTGATAGAATTCTGGATAGAAAAAGCTCGTTCACAGATGGCAGTGGAAACACACTGAATGCTTACAATATTAAACAACGTAAATAAATTTGGACTACTGACATTCGTACATTTCATCACAGACAACATGAACCACAAGTCGTTAAACCGCTTCTCTGTCCATTCGGATCTGCAGTGAATCTTAAAGATCGAAATTCACCTCGAATAGCAGACAAAGAAATTAAATCTTTTTGAGTACTACTTGATTCGAATGATAGATCCTGTCCAAAAAAATCACAAAACGATTTTATCTCTCGCACCCCATTCTCTTACCGCTAAGGCTGTTGAAGGCATCAAAAGAGAGTTCAAAACCTTGAAACAACTATGATAGAATTATCCTCGAACTTCTCCTCCAAAGCAGAGCACACCGCTTGAGAAAAATCTTTCTGAAAAAGCAAAGCACTCTCCAAATCTCTGCCAATGCGATCTCTCTTCAAAGTCACAGAGTGAAAAGTTTTACCTCTTAGTTCATACTGAAGGCGCTTCAGATAACCAGCTGGAGGATCATACTCCAGCAGAATATGATATCATGTGTCTTCGTTCAGAAAATAGGTGTTGAGATCTATGATCTCCACTAAGAAGTTAACAACGATCTCAGTTATTGTAGTCCTCACTAAAGGACCTACATTAGAACAATCTATGGAGAGACTCTGAAAGGCTTTGTTCAATCTCGCCAAGCTACCTAGAATATCAGCCAAATATTACAAAATGTACAGCATTCTGAAAGACCTAAGCTTCCGGAACAAAGATTTGGTCACACAAACGTCAGATTTTGCAACATCACAAAAGTAAACCAAGACTGACTCGTAACTATCACAAACACTGGTAACAACATGTCAACGGCTCAGCCATCGGATCTTCAAGTATCGCTTCATGCACTTTCGTGCATCATTCAAAGCTTCTTGCAACGATGACAGACTTACCTTATGCTTGGAACTGCTCTGGAAATAGGATGCAAGCGTATTAAGGATACTATCCACATCGTCACTAATCTCTTGCAGCTAGGAGTTTTAGCTGCGGCTAGACTTGTCAAGTTAGTTCGATGTGCGATACAATGCACAGAAAGCATGTGAGGATTAATCTTTCATTCTAAACGCGTTGTGACTCCATTTCGAACATCGATCATGGTGCTCGCATCATCCGAACCGAATCTCATAAAACGGTTAGACTCCAAGTTACAGTAAAAAATAAGAAGCATTATAGCAGAAGTGATAGCTCTCTTTTAATCGCATTTGCAACAACCCGAGAAAAGTAGGTTCACTACACCTTTGTCCAAAAAGATAGCAAAGACCACAAGATGACCAGTCACGAACATGTCAGTCAATTCGTCCACCATTATCCCAAAGAAAGGAGACTTTCTTACCTTGTCCAAGACACGCTTGTGGAGTATCTGACTAATACAGAAGATAATCTCAACACAATTTTTGTCGTCTTGATACATGGAAGTGGTTATGTCGTCAGCAACAAAACGGAGCATCTTACATAGCTTGGAAACTTTGAGAAAGACATACCTTCTTTACCACTAAAGTAAGCAACACGAAATAGTGTTAGCACTGCTTTGTCACATGTCTCTCTCGCGGTTGTCATGGCTTTCTCCAAGATTTTTCCACCTAGTAATTTTACAGTCAGTATTGCCTTATGCTCATTTGAGCCAACATGGTCATGAAAATCAGATGTCCTAACATTTCTAGACCCTCTCATAGCAAAATGCACTCGTCCTCTATCTTTCTCGCAAAGTTTACAAAATACTCGGTCAATGGAAGGATCAAAGCGGATCCAGTCAAAGTCAAGCAGCCATTTATCATTCCAAGTCTTACAATTATGTAAGATTTCTGTCTTCTTTGTGGCAGTGAAACATTCAGTACTTACGCTCTCATCTAAGCTTACAATGTCTACGTTGATAGATGATAACTGTACAATTATCTTCTCGGACGTGAAACCAGAATCAAAAAACACTTCTGTCTCTTCATTGCTCTATAATGTAGATACTCAAGAAAAAACTACGCCATAATTATGTCTAAAGCTAACTTACAACAATATCAGTTCACAATGAGTTACCGAGAATCGAGGTGTTCCGAAACTTGGTAGTTCTCTCCTATCGAAGCTCAGTTCCTTCTAGACAGACCTTTCTCCGCAACAATTCTCTCCCGAGTCCCGACTTTAGAAGCTCATCCCTTCTTGATAGTTCTCTCTCGAGTCTTGAGTCTCGACCGGAAATACTCAGTCGTAGACCGGATCGCTATAGCCAATCTTGGATTCAGTAAATCAAATAAGCGAAGACAATTGAACTATGCACACACCTCAAATTTTCAAGAATCTTCTGCCAAGAACTAAATACAGAGATGAACCAAGGATAACAGAAAGATTAAACCTCCGAAACACTAGCAATATTAGCAAACCCCCCATCATACTCAACTCAAGTAAAAGACGTACGAACCTCCACGAGCCGACTCACAAAAGTACCACCTCTCGAAGTAGACGAAGAAAGACGAGGAGAATTTCTGAATAGCATCATATATGTGGCTATGACGGATGAGCTTGGACCAGCTCGCGTGTGACAAGATAGAGAAAAAGAGCACATCGACGCAGAAAGTGGTGCAATATGTAGAAGAGGAGGAAGGCCACAAGGCATGAAAGGAAACAACGGTGAATGTAGGAGGTCATGAGGTCATGAGGAAATGAACACTGAGATTGAGAGCAAAATCGAAGCGTAACACCGCATCAGTCACTGTGAACAGTCTCAAATTCGCAATCGACTTGTGGTCCGCCGCTTGCGCTTGAAGTTCAAACAAAGTAAGAAAAGGACGCATGCGGTAGTTTAGACTCAGAGAGCAACAAACATAAACTAATTCGGCGAAAAACATGTGCACAACGAGACAACGACTAGCAATAAAAATGAAAACGAGAACTTGATCGAGGACGGTAGCGAAGAACGTAGATTCGACACAGTAGATTGAGAAAGGTAGCGACGAGAACAAACAAGTCGATCGAGTAGACCCAGCCCTAAATGATGAAAGTCCATCTCTGTCTGGTTCACTTTGTCTCACAAACTCGCTTGATTCGCATCATCGCATGTCAATTCTCTTCCGTCTTGTCTCGATTTGCACAGTACGCACTGCTAGAACAAACAAGTCGATCGAGTACAGCCAGCCCTAAATGACGAAATTCATCTCCGCTTGGTCCAAAATGTCCCGCAAACTCGCTTGATTCACATCATCGCGTGTCAATTTTCTTCAGCCTGTCTCGAATCCTCGATTTGCATAGTACGCACTGCAGTCTCAGTGTCTCAATTCTCCAACTGTGAATCTGTGTCGACTGCGACTCTACAAGAGCACGGAGGACGAAGAGCTCGAATTCGTTGCTAATGAACATTAGCGCTTGCATGCAGTGAGTGTCAAGACCTCACTGTTTGCAAAAAACGAACGAGATTCATTCTCGTTTGTCTTCTGTGGTCACGATTGTACATATGAAAGTTTAACAACGTTTTAAGCTTAAAAGTCTACTAACGTGTCATATCCGGTTGTGAAAAACGACCGTCCGTTTTCTCCCCAAAATCTTAAAACGCAACCGTAAATTATCCGAAGAAAAAATCCGTCGATCAATGTTTTTCCGTAGTACTCCTGAAAATTCTGGCTGATTTCCGGCCTCTCGGTGTTCGATCCGTAAATTTCCTATTTTCCGGTTGCGCAAGCCGGAAACGTATCCGCCGCTTTTCCCTCCATCTCGGTAATGTCCATTTCGGACAGGAAATGACACAACGTAACGCCGATACTCCCCGAACCTTGCTTTGACCTGGCTTGATATGATATGGTCGCAATGCAAGCAGATGGCACGACGTCATGTCTGGGACGTGCATTTGGAGAAGACTAGTCTACTTTTGAGTTTGCTCTTGTGCATTTGTGGTTCGTTGACTTCTGATATATCCGGCAGGAACATCCTGCCAATCGATCCTCAAACTGGCACGGGATCCTCGGGAGTCATGGTCTCAAAATCGATCGATTCGCGTGCCTGAGGATCTGCGATTTTGAGACCATGCCTCTCCTGCATATTACTCCTTTGAAATGTTAGTTTGTTTTGTTGTTTGTCGCAGTTTTCTTCCGATGGACGTATGAGTGGAGAGCATCGCAGGTCTGGCTGTTAGAATGGAAGCGGACACTTTGATAGCTGGTGTGGTACCCAGACAAAAGATAATCCAGCGCAGATAACGATTGATCAGGTATGCCGCTGATTGGTCTTATCGCCGTCGCCGCCGCCGAGGTCAGGACCTTAGCTCATCTTGTCAAGCAAACAGGAATGATGATTTATGTTTCTTGATTTCGACTTCTGTAGCAAAGGCCTTTCCTGCTTTTGTACCACTCGAGTCATGGTCTCAAAAATTGCAGATCCTGGCAGCTCTCTGTTGCTTGTATGTTCATGGCGCTTGCTGAAGAGCTCGTCGAAGTTCTTTCGATTGGAAGAGTTCGTTGCATTAGCTTCAGTAGTCCCTACGTTTTGACCCGTTCCTAGTTGCCAGCTCTGGGTCGGTGATGTGACGCGAACGACTGGGCGACATCGAAGACAGACAGACGAACTCAGGCCAGTTGCCGATCCACCCGTTCGTTCATAATAATGAGCACTAGTATACTGGAAATATTTCTACTGGTCCTTTTGTATCGACAAATGATTGTAATGGATTTCTGCTCGAGGGGAGCTTCTTGCTTGCACGGCATGTTTCGTGGCTAGGGCCCCTCTCTGTGTACAGCTTCGAAGGTGATAAAGTTGTAAATTCTTTGAGCTAGCCAGCATTTCTGTACGGCATCTGCCTTTGTGCCAGGGAAGGCACGTGTAAATGTGTGAGCAGATCCCAGTTCGAGTCGAATACAAATTGTGAGGGTAGGCTATATCAGCAGGATGCAGACCAGTTGTTTTTAGCCCTGAAGCATTCACGACGTCAACGAGGATGAGAGGTATTAGCCCATCACAGTGGCTCTATTGGGAAGATAAGCATCTCTTTGAAAACTTAGTAGTGTGATGCGCTAAATTTGAGTAAGATTGTGGGAAACTATCTTTCAGCTTGTACTGGGGATTGTCTCTGTTTCTAGCTGGTCCCTGATCGTGAGGACTACAGTTGTGCTTTACTCACTGCATGTTTCTTACTTTTCAGATTCTTTGGAGACATGACAATCTCCGGTGACAATATCACGTCATGGTGTAGTTAGGGCCCTTGTTTTCGATTGCACAGATGAGATGTTCTTTTGGGCTTTGTCGACTTTTTGGTTGCTAAGCAAAGGTTCTACTCTAAGCAACTGTACATAGTCCGGGTAACTTATCTTTCATCGCGGTATAAGATCCGTGTAGTATAGGCCTTTTCCTATCGTACTGTTTTATAAACCCGTAGTGAAACATCTCATGTCTCGTTCATGGATTTTTCTGCGATTTACTAAGGGGACTGCAAATGAGTAGGTCTGCCTTAGTTGAAGGAAAGAACTGTATAGTCCCCATTAACTCATTTCGCGATTACGGTTGGTCTACAAATGACATTGCCTAGTCCACGAGGAATTTGCATGACGGCGTAGCAGACACGATTCGGTTTGTCCTTTCCACATGGTCCGATTTTGCAGGATACATCCTGGACAGGCATATCTTTCGTCGAATAGACCGATTGCCAGAGGAGAGGTAGAGCTGGCAAACATACTGGAGAGTGAGCCCATACTTTCAACTCGACAGTTTGACAATACTGAAGAGTCCATACGGCATCAAACTGGACTGGGGAAACATTGCAGTGTTGGATCCGGTAAAGCTAACACGAGGACGTTCATCCGTGTGATTTCTAAAGCAAGCAGAAACATCATGTGCCAAGTTAGCACCACCAACTACAAGTGTCTCTCCCGTCTGATGATAAGGAAACACACTAGCACGCTCATGTCTGCCAGATTCTCCAAGTAAGAGTTTTAACCCTTTTCCTTTCACAAAACTAACCTCGTAAGTTTATGTGTCTTTTCCGGATGATTTGGTATTGAAACATGATCTTGGGGTGGTCATCCTGTCGTCCTATGACGTTCGAGACCCCTAGTAATCCTCCAGTCATGACAGAGTACATAAAAGCATCTGAGGTTCTGTACTTTATGCGGCGGGTTATATTGCAGCTCCCACCAAGCACTCAGTTAAGTGACTTTTGGTCAAAAGTAAGCTAACTCTCGGTTCGTTAAAAAATGTGAACTTTTCATTCTTCAGTTCAAAATGATAACATAAAACTCTAACGTTCTTCACGTGGTCAGGAAAAGGTTCACATGTTGTATTTCGATGAAGCCACGGATTCAGTCGTTTTGGGTTTTAAGGTTACCCCGAGGTGACGTTAATACTGAGAACGCACTTCCCTCACTGGCTCCCATATACATAAGTACTAACCCTGGGACGTAGGATTAGAGAGCTAACTTTGTGTCAAAGAACGAGATATATAAATCACTGCTTTCTGCACAATCCGTTCCTAGTAAATAAACATTAACGAGCACTAAATATGACATAATTCTGAATCCTCTTTGAAGTTCGCTTCGAGGTCCTCGGCTGTTTCTTCCTGTGCCTTCTTTACCTACATATTTCTTTTCCCGACTTACTCCCTCCGGAAGTCATCACCACTCGAGCATCTGTCCAGCGTCTTGGTATAAACTGATGAAAACCCTTCCATACCATGTTTGCTAAGCAACAAGCGTTACCTAATTAATCATAAGTATTTATAACTAAGTAATCCTGATTACCAAAGTAACTATTCAATACGCGCAGTGGGATATTTCGAGTGGCAGGTTTTTGACGATTTTGTGTCAGTCCTATAATGAATTAAGTATTTGCGTGAATGGATGAATACCGAAAATGAACAATGTACGATTTGGACACAGAAAGACATTGTTATTAGTAACTAAGTTTACCATTTTAATAATAAGAAGAAATCATTTCATTACCAAACCATAGTGAAGTTTATTCCGAACATGCTTAAGTTAGAATACAAAACTTCTTCTGAATCTTGATGTAATGTTCTAAAAGCTCTAGCAGTAGATCTAACTCCAGATAGGACCATAAGCAGAGTGCGGCATAACGCAGAGGTTATAGCATACAGAATACACGTAACTTCAGTTTTGTATAAATATAACTGTATATTGGTAACAAGGGAAAATGGAAACAGTATTGTGTCGTAAAGCATCAGTGTACTGTAAACTCCGTCTATGCTCAAGAATCACTTACATGATTTGACGGGAATGAGAAGTTTGAAATGGAGATTAAAGGTGAGTGAATAAGTATGCTCGACCAACTTCAGTAACTTTTTTTTCTATATATTATCGAGAATGTTATAAGTGTATATAAAAATCTAGACTAAGTTTCAATAAAAATTGAATTTAAATGTTAGGCAGAGACGAGGTCCAGAGACGACGTCAAAAAGAAGTCCATAAGTGAATTGCAGGGTCAAGCGCTTCTGGGAGTACAAATGAGAGTGTCTGTTAAAGTAAAAAATTACATTATTCCACACATTAATTTCTCACCTAATCCTTCGCGTCGGAAAGGTTAGATCTGAAATTAATGTTAAGCCTCTCTTCTATCTTCAGATGGACGAGAGGTGAATAAGCAAGCTGAGGTGAGCACAAATAACAACTGATGACATATCAGACGGTCGTAAAGTTGTTGATATTGTGCCTGCAGGACCAGAACTTATTATTTCAGAAGGTGACACTCATGTGTATAGTTACTCCTTTGTTATCGAACAGGATGATGTATATAGCATAATCCACGGGAAGGGTGGTTTCTCAGTCTTAAACCAGTTTTCGAAGTGAAACCGATGAGAATGGAATGTTTAGGAATGAGAATTCATGAATGTTAGCGTGGTTTCTCTTGCATAAAAGATAAATGAAATGTAAAGTCTAGACTGTTTTGCTTAACTGTGTTTCTAGAAATATCATTTAAAGATCATAGATTATTAAATTCATATATTATTAAAAAATGTATGATTTATCAAATGTCTTTTCTTATAATCCACCTCCGAGGATGATATATCACTCTAAAATATATAAAAAAGACTTTATATTTCCAAAATCCTTTACGTAGGACATAAACAATCTACACCCTTTTGAACCATGGATGCCGTTTTGGAAGGTAGGTTCGAGCCGCTGTTTACTGAATGTTTTTCGAATCACTTGGAAACGATCATCGTTTAACGTTTTCTTTCGTATAATTTATTCTTTGAGCGAACTTAAACAAAGACATATCAGTTTCTCGAGCCTAAAAAAATATTATCAATTTATCAAGACTAAACCAAGCCTAGACTCTGGTTTAGAACCTAGACAGTGGTTTATGGGAAAAAGATCGATGGTTTATCAAATATAAACCATCAAAAATGCAAAAGAAAAATAAGTGCAGAAATACATTATCTGATAAACTATCGAAAAATACAAAAGGAAACAAAAGGCAGAAATACATTATGTAGATGTTCGTACACCTGAATCAGAAGTAGAAAAAGTTAATTATCAATCATGATATATTGAATGCGTATGCTAAGATCTCAGTCTTGGAATACTTCGTTTATACTAATCTTCTAGTTTTCAATGGTAGGTGGTCTCATTCCCAGCATATTCATATCCTCCTCTTTTGATGGAGTAGTAAAGAGTTTAATTCATATCTAGACCCTTCATCTATAAACTAAATTAAGATTATAATATATTTCACTATTCGTCTTCGGACAGCGCTTTTATAACCAAATTTTGGGCCACGTCGGAGAACAGCATCCATGGTTTTACTGTCTAGCCAAACACCCAAGTGTAAGGTTAAGAAAAGTACTTAATATCCTCTCCCACGACCTTATAAATCTTATTGTTAGTGTTTTATTTATTAGAAAAGAAGTATGTGTTGTGTTGAGATTTTGTACTACGTTGTAATGAAAGATTGATTTTGTCTCCAAGTTTTAAATGAGTTGCAAGTAGAACATGAAATAACCCATAAGCGAAGCGCAGACTCACCCCTACGGAAGGTATAAGTACGAGAATTTACTATCAAGAATTTATCAATTCATCCATATGTTAATTAATAAAAAATCCCTCCCGTCTTCTAAGCATACATGGGTAAATATCCTTCCCCACGGCCTTGTACAGTGAATTTCGTTTTCTCTTATCAGAATACGTGTAAGTGTTATAAAAGTTTATTTTACTAAGTTATTATAGAAAATTAAATTAATTCCTAATTGTTATATGTTACTCAATCCCGGAGTAGCCAACTCGTCTGGACAGAACTCATAAGTGAAGGGCGGCCTGCTACGATCCTTGAGGTATAACTCTGGAGCCCTAATTGTATATCGCGCCGTCTGCTGAGGACGTTAATTAATATTCTAATCCTTCCCGTCGGAAAGATTAGAATATTAATTAACGCACCTCATGTACACTTCGTGAAAGTGTAAATAGGTAAATATCCTAGTTAACAACTTCATTGACAGTTCATCTTATATTTTATTATGTCTCGGATGTTTAAATTAAACCATTCCTTATAAACGCTATGACATAACCTGTCTACTCTCTACAAATAGAAGTTACTTTTCCAAAGGTGATTTACAAACTGATTTTTAGTCCTTGATTGGCTATATTATTTTCTCTTCATGCAAGTTGGTATTTAATAAAGCATAAACTACGAACAAAAAGTTTTGTTTTTTTTCTCTCGAATTCCACATTTGCCATTTTCCGTTTCCACACTGAGGAGGTCACGCTTAATGAACTTCTTGCATATTCACCTCTCCCGTCTTCGGATGGAGGGGAATATGCATTGTGGTTTAATTCATCGCTTAATTTTTCGGTGGGAAAGGGTGATAAATTAAACCTATAACGAACAATTTTGCTTATTGGGCACGCTTTGAAATGTCCTATTCCTTCGCTGTCCCCTTGCTGGCCACCCTCCCTATGCTTCATTCCTCGTTCAAGTTTCTCCCGTTATGCTCTCACCCTTCAAATAACTATTTATTTTAACAAATAATAAACAATAAAAAGTAAAATATTCAACCTGCTTCTTGTGGGCTCATCAGGACTCATGAGAGGTCCAGGACCAGAGGTTAGAATAGGTCGTAAAAGCATCTTACAATTCCTCAGTACTTTTCTCCAGAATCTACCCGTTCCTCGCGATTGGCTTTGCAGGTTCAAGAAAAGCAGGCGCACACGATGATAATATACCTACGTACTTTTGACGTTTCTTTACTTTGTCGATCTTTTAGCTATGGAACTAATCGATGTGAACTTTGCTCGTGACATGGTGTCAAGACATGCTGCAAACGTAGCTGCTAACCACGTGGACGTTGTTCAAGCCATGTGATTTGCAAAGCGAGTTTCCTCGACCTATTATGTTCGTTCATAATGGTCACCACTTCTATCTTCAGATGGAGGAGGTAAATATGCAATGGTTTAATTTAATTTAATTTAATTTAATTTAAATATTAAATAAATAAATATTTCTATCAACATAGAGTCGCATTTGTAATATTCGAAACACTCGAGTCTAAACTACGTTTCCCTTATGGGTTATATCAAGATCTTTTGACAGTCTCCAGGTCCAACTAATATTGCTATGCATTGGCATAGCTGAGTGGAGGTTTTGAGAAAATGAATAAGACAAAGCCCGAGAAAGTCGAAGGAGGATTTCACTTCTTGAAGTATAATCCAACGTGATAGTTAGTTACTAAAATGAGTATGAAAGTGAAATTAGTTAATAAGCAATTTGACAAAAAATATAGAGGAACAAAAGAAACAAATCATTTTTATTGTTCTCCTCGTGCAATTCAATATAGAGAAATTGTCATTATTTTTGTGCAGTGCGATATAATATGGACGATGATGAAGATAGGTGTGATTTTATCGTATCGTGTCGTAACGTTATGTGAAGATGAAACTATTCACGTCGAGTTCATCAATGTATTGTATCGTCATGATTTTCTTAAATGAAAGTGTCCAGGAATATGCGAGGTATATGGCTGTGAAGATATCGTATGTGAGAGAGACACACACACACAAACAAACACGAGAACGAGACAAGATATATTCAAAACTTCACTTTATATACACATCCGTTATGTACTACAAAATGAGGTGAGAAGATTATAAAAGTCTCTACTCCTGACTAAATCCCTAACCTAGCATTAAAATCCAATCTTGGGATAAGAATTGTCGAAGCGTAACTGATAGCAAGAGAAAAATCCTTTTGCTAACTAGCTTCACAACAATGTTGTCTTGTTGCGTAAATATTTAGTATATAAATGACATGTATAAATACATTTTGTGTCCATTTGTGTAATTTGTAAAGTAATGAGATCAAAAGCTTTACTAATATGAGCTTAGAATGCTATGATTTTTGCTAGAGGTCTCCAAAGTGTGTAAAAAGACAAGGTTGAGTCTTTTAAATTCCTACTGGTCCATCAACAAGTGAGGATAAGTTGTCATCTATCTAAGAGAGAGCTTTGGGAGGAACTGAGTACTATTACGGATAATTTGAGAGACATGAGGATATGGACAGAAAGCTCTATACGGGAGGAGTAACTTGAGCTCAAATTTCGCTCGAATTGGAGGTCCATGGCATGAGTTATGATCATATGAAGTTCATGGAATGAAAGAATTACATAGCTTTCTATACAAAATGAAAGATTGATGATATTGAGTGAGTACACCATCAGAATAAAATCAAATTTCATGAGCTTGTGGCATGTCAGTTGCTGAAGCTCTTACTCCAAATTTCATCACCAGTTGTTTTCCGGATCGAATGTTATGACGAACTGAAGACGGAGAGGTGTAGAAAGCTTTTAATCTAGAGTACCAAGTTTGACGATTTATGGAGGATGATCTGCATAGTAAAATCTGCTGAAATTTCTTGAGGAGTGAGTTTACCTTGTGGTTTACTGGCACAACAAGTTTGAGTCAAAGTAGACGATTCATTTAAGCGGTTTAGCTTTCATTTTGGATATGAGATGAAAAGCACTTGTAAATTTCTATGATACTGTAGTAATTGTGTGAGGAGATCTGGCCCTCAGATCTTTCTGAAATTTGACATGTAAGTAGAAATCTTAAGATTTTACGTACGTGACAATGTTCAGAGAAGGTTGAACTTTAGATATGAACCTACAATGTGTTAAACTTTGATGTTTTTCATTCGAGTTGTATCCAACAACAATATCTAGTATAGTGTCGAATCTTGTTAGTGACAGGTAGCAGAAAAGCATTCAGTGTGACGTCAATATTGTCTTGAGAGATATACTAGGTGTAGAAAAGACTATAACGATATGCATTATGACAGTGTCATCTTTGATTGTAGATTTTTGCACTCCACGTTGTCGTGTGACGTGCTTTCTTATCTGAGAATACACCGAGTATCTAGCTGTAGAGAGTACGTGTCGCACTCCGTGACTCAGAACCAGTGACCACCCAAACCTCTCTCTGATCTCTAAGTACACTTTGAATATAACTCGCTACGATATCCTCACGTCCTCTCGGCAGATCTCTCTCTTACTCGACTAAGAACAGAACCGAGGTAACAAGCACGGGCAACCTGTTCCTGCCATCACCGCAAGCACTCTTGGGTCTGCTGGTCATCACTCCAGCCTCACCACAAGAGAAATACCAGCACTCCTAATAGAAAAGAAACCTAAGCGCAACGCCCGCACACAAATCCAATCAAAACCAACTGGACGTACAAACATGCATGCGGGTATGGAGAGGATCCAAACACAGGTAATACAGTCAACAACTCTCCATACCCATGATCAAGTGCTCTGAAGCACTAGCAAAACCTCCGGGTCGACCTGTTCTTCAAAGAATCTTAACTCTTGCGTCTTTCGGAGCAAGAACCTCTCAACTTTACCTCGCTGTCACTCCTCAACCACAGCTCAGAATGAGATGAAACCAAAGCCAGCAGATAGCCTGTAGAATAATCTCTCTATTAAGATATTACATGCAGAGAGATCATCTCTGAGTTGGCATCTATGCCCTTCCAAAGTTCGCTGGCTTATAACATGATACTATTTCGACAGAACTTTGCTGTTCGATTCTTCACAAACCACTCGACAAAAATGGCTCAAACTTCTCAGGAAGCTAATGAGTCACCATCACTACCACTCTGTAAAGTTTCACCAGCAGATCCTCAACTAAACTCTCGAAATGATCCAAGCCCTTATCGCTGTTTTTATAACATGATACTATTTTGACAGAACTTTGCTGTTCGATTCCTCACAAACCACTCGACCAAAACAGCTGAAACTTCTCAAGAATCTAATGTGTCACCATCACTATCACTCTGTAAAATTTCACCAGCAGATCCTCAACCAAACTCTCGGAATGATCCAAGCTCTTTTTGTCAATGACACAAGATGATATGCAGACCCTTGTGCACAAAAACAACGTTTCCCTTCAACCCAGTAATCCAAATGGTCTGAAATTTCACAGGTAGGTAGCTGACTGTACCTTCTCAGACCCTGGAAGGTTTCATAGCGAAATTCGACCTCAAACTCCCCATATCTTTCTCAATGTCTTCTGTTTACAGTCGCCTGCTATCATAACCTCCGATTTGAGACACCCAACTTCAGCTGGCCATAACTTTTTCACTCCGGCTTGGAATCAATTGATCTCGGAGTCCATCAGCAAACCCATCTCAAGAGCTTTCCAGCAACAGTCAATTCATCTCTAAAAACCTCACAGAACTCCCAGACAATGAGAAAGACCTCACGGAAACGAAATTGGTCACGAATTTGACCCCCTCAGCTTCAATTGATCCAAACTTTCTCATCTGCCTTCAAATCCAGCAACCATTGAGTCCACGGGCATCCTCGTCTCCCAAGCTTTCCAACCATATCTCACACTCCGCGAGTGGACCACGAGAAGTGCCTCTAACCCTCAAAAACGTGAAAGGAACTTGGTAGAAGATGATTGATCAAACTTTTGACCAATGAGAAACAAGTTGACAAAAAAGGGTTTTGTCTTCACTCACATGACAAACACACAAAGAACGAATTTTTATCCAAGAGTACCATTTAGGCCTCAAAGTTTATATTGAACAAACTACAAACACGTGCCGTTGACGATGCCGTCGGCCACGAAGCACGTAAACACGAAGTACAAACTACGCTCAATAGAGAGTCAGAATCCCGACTCTAAAACGGTTGACAATAAACGGAACTACAAAAGGAACAGATGAAGCTATTATCTGGTTGTAATAATCCTCACCGAAGTTCCTCACGACAAACTCACGATGCGCCACCTTTGGTCGACTGTAACATCGTATTTCGACCCAAGTGTTGAACGGAACTCTCGTTGGAAAGTTCAGATCCAATGGAGGATCCATACCACATCAGAGCAAGATGTAGACAGTAAGATCCCAAACAGCGTCGTAAGTGACAATGGGAAGAACGATAGGATCCGGAGTAGCCATCACCGCAGCCATAAACGACTCTCCCCAATGAGCTATCATAAATACTCGAAAGTGATCTCGCGGCAGACAATGGATCTTAATGACGAATGGATGCGCAAGTGGAAGATCAGGAGCACGAAAGGGCTCTCCGTTCATGCCTATCACTCGTACTGCCGCTTACTTCATCCGATGATACTGATCACACTCACACTAGACTTGGATACTTCACACTCTATATCTCAAGCTCCGCGCACCTCTCTTCTTATACATCAACCTCACATAAACCGACAAGAGTACTACTCTTATCTCCACTCAGCGGAGAGTACACAGATCGTCCACGTGGAGCCTTATCTTTTGACACGATAAAGTCCCAGTGCTCCTCAACACCAAACACGTATGATAAGGATAGGTGGTGGTTTCACACCCTAGCCAATCCACAACACGACAACGTGACACAATGCAATTCTTGACTATTAAAGACGGCTACTCTGTCTAACCTAGTGACTAGTTATAATATGTGTACGGTGTATTTGCTAGAAACGTCCACTTAAGCAATCTATACGTGCACGGCATCAAACATGTGATGTGCATGTGTGTCACCTCATTGATCCGTGTGTCTTTGGATGAGCAGTTGGTGAACTTGCGCTTATCATTATTTTGTGTTCTAAGACTTAAAGCAAAAGAGAGTGACTTGTGTGTGCATATGACCTTAAGGGTGTCAAGTGATTACTCGTAGATATAGATCTTAGCGATCTTATGTGTTTTAGTCTGTCTTAATATCGATATTTTATGGATATTCTTATGGTGTAGACTGAGCAAGGATGTCATGAGAGATGGACGAATGGCTCTACCTACCGCTAAGATTTCTATTTCAAAATCTCTTTCGGATTTGACGTGCTCATACACATTGCTGTCTAAACTACAAAATATATAACAAGCACAAAGTGTCATACACATATACAAGTATATCATAATAATATGAGAACACATGCATAAATACCTGCCAACCAACAACAAATCACCCATGAATCAAGCCAAACCCACTTTGTGCTAGCAGACAATACATGTTCTACTCACTAAGCGCATCTACCTTAGCTAGGAGCTTGAAGACTCAACTCGAGGAAATGAGAGACTACAAGCTCCAACTCAAAAATATGCGCCTTGGTGATCTCAACCTAGAAACTCCACTAAAGGTCCTAATGGCACTATCGGAACTAGCAGTCCTAACGATGCGTGTCACTTCGCACTCGATCGAACTAGCAACTGACAAAAATAACGTGATAGCTGTTGTGTGCATACACATCGTTACACAATATACATCGTTGTGTAAACTACAAGATATATAACAAGCACAAAATGTCATACACATATACAAGAATACCACAATCGTCCCCTAGCTGGCGGTTTGATCTCTCAAACTCTAGATAGTCACCTGATCTAACTACGTGATATGTACCTTCTTCGGTGTGAAGATCAAGAGATCGAGTGCTACGTCACCTCATCGTTAGTCACATGTTTGCAATCCATACCATGTGAAGGTCGAATGACCACTAACTACACCGTGGACATATCCACCATCCTTGAGGAACTATGATGAGAAGTGGTGTCAAACATGACATGTGTCATCTTCTCTAATAATCATCACATAACATACACCTCAAGCTTGCACGTACAGCCGCCAAGCTTGGATCCACAGAACCATCGATGTTAGAAAGATGACACTACACGCAATTATGCACATGATCTTTCCAACCTACACAATCACAGTCCTCTAACACGTGAACACAAGACCGTAACATCTCACAGACTCGTAAGATAGTGCATCATGCAGTCACGTCTAATGTCATTGGTGTTGTTTGCTGCAAATACACGTAATCATCAGGATGAAACTTACAAATTGATGATCGATAACCTTCTCCTCGAATAGTCGCACATCACAAAATATCTCTATGTTGAGCAGTCGACAAGTTCTCAAATGCCATCGGCATAACTCGTTGAAACATCTCAGCTCGTTGAGAACCTACTCTCACCCACGTATCTAGATCATCAAGGTTCACAACCTAAGCAAAATCACGATGAATAGCCGTAGGTAAATCTGGTTCTTGACTGTATAGCATAAAGTATGGTGAGAAGGATGCCAAGGATGTTTGTCGATTGAAACAATAATCCATAACCAACCATTGTAACTGAAGATTCCAATTTCCATGATGACTCTTCAACAAGCCATACTTGCGCAATGTGAATGTACTATGCATCCTTATGGTAATGTCTACCTCTGAAGCCCAAGAGTTCACCAGAACTCCAAGCAGCGATCAGGCCTTACAGAAGAGTCCAGAAGCGAATCTGGGTATAGCTTCCCAAAGTCGTCTTTCATCTTCCGAGTCAAGTAGAGATGAATACATGATTGTCACTGAGACGTAGTCACCTCAGTCGTGTCAGAGGTACCAGCTGAGCAACACATGATACCAGAAACTGAATTGGACACACAGGCATGTACGGATGTCATAGATATTGCACTTGGTGACCAAGAATAGGTAGGAAATCTAGTTAGGTCCAAAGTTCTCTATACCCCGCTGATTTGTAAGAAATCAGAGTTAGCTGGTTTTAGCTTTGTAGTTCTCTTTTGTATTTTTAGATCACTGTCCATGTGGCAAGGTTAGTTACAGCAGGAATAGAAAAAGACTTTCTAACTTAGAGAAAATCGAAGTCCAGGAGGAGGTGGTCATCTGATAGTGGGTCTTTTTTATCCTCTGGGATGTGCTCGTGATTCGAGGGAGTCCCCTTCTACGATTAGAGTCAGTTTGTTCGGCTGCTAGTCAGTCCATGGTCAGGCAGCAATATAAGACTTGAGATTGATGTGTAGTTACACACGCGCACGGACAGTAGGCTCTGCACATCCGCACCCAAGGAGAGCGCAGAAGTGCAGACATGAGTAGACAGAAGTAGACAGGGAACGCCATCCTCGTGTAGTCCTATTTAGTCTGGTGTGTCAAGGAGTAGAGATAGGAAGCTGAAGGAGTAGCTATCAGAAGCTAATGTAACTTCTTCTCAGGAATTGGATTGATTGCTCAGAACGGTATCCCTCGTCCTTAAAACTGATATCATTGGTTAATACATACAACCACTCTGTGTGAACCCACCACGTACTATAGAGAAATCTCATGTGGAACCTCTAGGAGTCCCGTGATGACAAAATCTTATGTCGATCACAAACACACCACCAACCATGAACCAACTATTCCAACTTGAGCATTAAGAACAAAACCTCGTCATCACACGAGACCAATGCTGTCGTAACTCGGCTCGTATTGAGCTAACCTATCCTCTACTAAGATGAGTATGGGCAACTTGAACCTATCATCATCACATGCAACCTCTCATGATCTGCTAGTCTACAAGTCCAATCTCACTGTGAGAAAAACATAAGTAGTCTGACTGATCTGCAACT
The DNA here is from genome assembly GCA_036924285.1 of Asterella californica. Lineage (NCBI taxonomy): Eukaryota > Viridiplantae > Streptophyta > Marchantiopsida > Marchantiales > Aytoniaceae > Asterella > Asterella californica. Next base: position 20,233,795 of record JAYKYS010000002.1, on the reverse strand, counting down.
CCAACCTCACTATCTACAACGCATTGAAGTAATCATTATGGAAATCAAGTGGCAACACAAGCAAAGACGGCACACAAACAGGAAGCGGAGCATGAAGAGGTTCTAACCACAAGAAGTTCAAACGACAATCCTCCATCCTCAAACATTCACAAAGATAGAAACTTAATCCCACCCGGACTGACGTTTTTGTTATCGAATAACCATATGCACAATATATGACCACCAATGATTATAACATGTGTTTGGAGTTGCTAACTAGATATCGGAAGTTTACAATACGGATCAAATCGTAATTTCAATCTTGTTGAAATATTTATCTTAATGATATGTCTCGCATCATAAATGTATGATATTATTATATGATGTATTCGTCATCGTACTACATCGTAAACTACATATTGCTTAAAAATAAACTTGATAAATTGTTAATTGATCAAACTTCTATGAGTCCTAAAGTTGACAAACTAAAGTGATGACTAAATTTTGAATGATAAAATGATCACTATATGAGAAATAAACTACGTTGGAAGAGAAACTAAATAACCTTCTAAGTGAATAAAGAGATCTTTATTGAGAGCATGTCCGTTAAACATACCTTTCATGTAATGTTGGTCTTATCGACTTGCAATGTCATGTCCCTTTAATATAATAAATTCATCCATGAGAGTAGCTCAGATACTTAGAAAAGTTAGAATTGTGTCAAAACTATCCAATACTTCACTAAAACCCATTATAGTCTACGCACACGTGCAACTTATCATTCTTTTCCTTGACAATCACAATTCCTCCACCTCGTTGTCGAAGTGAGAATTTTTTGAGAAGGGCGGAACCTTCTAGTTGTGATACGATCCTGAAACGAGGACAAAAATCACACACGAAACACGAATTGCAAAGAAATCTCTACCAGGTTCTCAATCCAAAAAAAATAACACGGCACGCACGTAAGTCTTCAACTCCAAATCATTCAGTTTGTAGACCTTCAACTCCATCACTCAGACTGAAAGTCTCACGCTCAAGAACTCAGAACCAGAAAACAAAAGTACTCACGCATTCGCTAGAAGCTTCTCATCTTCTGTTTAAAAAAAGATGTGGATACAAGTTGCAGGTCTCCTCTCTACTCGTGTCTGCCCTCACTCCTCAATTCTTTGATGTCAAACTGTCATCAGTCAGAAAATCCTCAAGTCGTAAGCTCCATAAAACTCTCAGCTCATCTCTTTGGTAACTCTACGATAATGGTTGGAAAAGAAATCAACTTCCACTATACACCCCCTTCGATATTTTCCTCTTTCCTATGTGACGTCCTCCGTCTCTCTTGACGATAATCATGTTTTAAAATTTTTATAACGAACAATTTTTATGTAAGATTGACTATATAATATTAGAATGAAAATATAAAATTCTAGATATCTACTGATAGTTACTTCTTGACTTATACAAAATTACAATTGCTTGACCCTAATACAGTTATTTTGTTGGTCATCAGATTTATGTCTTATCATGAACATATAACATTATACATCAAATTATGTAAATTTTTATTTTCTTAGAAATTACTATAAATACTTCAACTTATTTTCACGTGAACTCTGAAATTTATGATATTTCAGAAAGTAACACTTCTTGATTCACCATGTCATGTAAAGTTGAATGACCTCAAACATGAAACCATTAGTTGTTGTTAGCGGTTGTTTAACAAATGAAAAGAACATCTCAACTCTCTTCTCTAGAGCCTTCGCTAATGTTATCTACAATACAAAATTAATCATCTATTACACATAAGCAATATCTTTATTCTTTAAATCAAGATATTTACTGATATGTATAAATATATAAAATAACAAGACACTACGCATGCAATGGAATTGCAAGGGCTATGCGTTTGCAAGACCTCACAATCCTAGAAGATGAAATCTGTGAAAGTGAATATTAAAAGTGAAATCCATCTCACCTCACGAGTCTTAGAAGGTGATATATGTGAAGGTGTAATTCTAGAGATGTGGATGAATGTTAAAAAAATGATGAGAATTAATATAGTCTTTGAAAGCCATGATAAGATTATCTTCGGATATTGAAAGAAGTAGTTTATAATTTTATGTAATTCACAACGGGCATTTTTCAACATGTCTTCATATATTGGTAGTAACATGTATGCATCATTTATGCAAATATATACTTGTGAAGCTTCGGATCATTTTGAGGATAGTGATCTTAAGAATCTTCGGATGTATGATAGTGTAGAAGTTTATGAGTCTTTGGACCGATTCGAAGATAGTGATAAGTTACAACTGCAGAAAATAACATTTAGAATATTATGGAGGTTAGAAAGAATAATTTCAGATTGTGTTATTACATACATTTCAAAAGTTACGGAAGTTAAGAAAATATATAAATGACGTTGTGCTAGTTTTCAGTTTCTGTATGATGCAATTATTGTTAGAAAATATGAAGGAGTATATGATGTCATAATTGATGAAATTAGCTTTAATTCGATGCATATGAATTTGTATTGAATGGTTTGAATGATGAGCGTGTGAAGAAAATAAATAGACTAATTTGTTTAGCTACATGAGAATATATTAACATATGATGATTTTTGAAATGAAAAAGTATAAAATGGAGCTTGTGAGAGATGTTGTGAAGATTAGGTGTATTAGAGTATCAATAATATATAAGATATGCAATAAATGTATAGAATGATTTGAATCTTGAGGTCATCTTGAGAGCAATGATGAATCATTACTGCGAAACAAAACATTTGAAATATTATGGATGTTAGAATGAACATGTTTATATTATATTGAACAGTTGTGGATGCATACATTTAGGAATTTCATAAAGTTAATAGCTCATGACATGATGATGATTTACAGTTTATATAAGAAATATTTTTTCAAGAAATGTACGAGAGAGTATCTTATTTCGCAAGTGTTGAAAATCTCTTGTATCTGAAATATATGGTCATGCACATCACTCGTATAGCTCGATTGATGAGTACACGAACAAAAGAAGATTGGATTTGTTTTTTCACGTAAATAAGAACGTATTAACATGTGATGACTTTTTTGAAGAATAAAAATAGGATCATGATCTGTCCAATAAGCATGTGATGATGAAGAGAGATTTTCGTATTAGGTAACGTTAGTCCATATTTGATCCGTATTTTGTGGTTGGTTTTGTGAAAGTTAGAAAAAAGTTAAATGAATTCATGAAAGATGCACAGGATGCAGTTTGATGATCATCAATTTTGAGCAGATATATATTGAAATCTCCTATGATTATCGTTGGATAATCCTTAGGTATGCTTTGAATAATAGTAGTAATTAATCAAAAACTCATCGACATGCATACGAGGAGATTTGTATACAACTATGATGTGAATTGCACGACGAGTTAGAATGTTGAAATCTGCAGAAATTATTTCCATGTTATGAGTTCCAAAAATCTATGCACAGAGAGTTGCATTGTGTTTCGTTATGTTAGTAGCAAACCTCGACTTGTGTGCATATGTATATTGAAAGCGTTCGATGTCTATGAAATATGAAACAGAACTAGGATTTTGTATAAGTGTCTCAGTGAAGCACAAAATATCAGATAGTTGTAAATTATGATCTGCTCGAACATCAAGATGATGTTTTATTAATGATCTTGTGTTTAGAAATTGTATGAGCATGTAAGTGGAAGGTGAGATATTCATCTGAAGATCATGGATGTGGAATTGCCACGATGATTTTAGTTTCAATCGTTCCATTTCGAGAGTCACTCTGCTGTCTACAACTATATGACGAGATGCTTGATCAATTGTAATATATGTAAGTACTTAGGATTTTTCACTCTAGATAATGCAATGTATGTCAATCCGTGTCGATTTATGTGCTTGAGACTGAAAGCTATCTGATGCATGGTCAATCCTTGCGATCTGTGGATAGTTCGTGCAGATGCTTGTTGAACAAAGAATTGTGTTCTAATGATCTTATGTTCTCTGGTATATTTATTGATTGAAAATTGTTGTGAAATTCTCATAATGGGCGTCCAAGATGGATTAATGTTATTAGAATACAAATGTTTTTGTTTGGTCCTCGTTTGTGTTCTAACCTTTGGATCAAAGAATTTGATCCAAATGATTTGATCATCGTTATATGTTCTGTGGACATGAAAATCCCATCGCTTTCATTTGTGAGTCCATCTCGTGTGTTATAATTATAACATAATTCTACTAACATGGTAACTTTTAGAGATAAAGTAAATCCAGCTGTATTTTTTGGATTTATGGATATTTTAAATCTTTTTGATATAACAAAAGAAAAATGATCTTTTGAATGGAATAAATATACAAAACTTCAACATGTTGATTATGAAGTTTCGTATCTTTGTTAGTGTAAAATAAATGAGGTATATCGTTTGGTTTAGAATAAATTTTTTGATAAGTTGAATTTAAATAATATAGATCCGAAGATGTTTGTTGGTTGATACGAATACGATTCGAAATTTGTATAAAATCTGTATTGTTCTGACGCATAGGTTGAGTTAGTTCATATTGTTTGAAAAGTGAAGACCATATGTTAGTGGTAATATTTTGAGAATAAATATTAGATGATTGAAAAATCCATGAATCTTGAACAGGTTGTACTTGATAAAAGTCACCGCAAACAATTATATCTATGCCACCGAATAGAATGTTGGAATTTTGAGTTATTTGTTGTAGTCTTTGGTTTATGTACGAGAATATTCTTACGTCCACTAGTCTATCACTAATAATCTTAATTGACTTTAATATTTGATGTATTTATCCAGTCGATCTAGACTTAATTTTGATACGTTCATATCGTAAGAGTCTTTAGGGATTGCTATGTGAATAGTCATTCCTTGTATGTTATATGCAGCTCGTCCTGTGTATGCTATCTTCAAAACTTTTATTTGTTTGGGATCATTAAACTTGGATTTATCATCTTCGTATATGTGAAGCCTTGATTTTTCATTTTTGTTAATTAATTGATTAGTTGTAAAGATAGAAGATAAAAGATATGAGTAGAATAGTGTTAATTAGAAGTTTAGTGAAGAACTCTGTTCTGGAGGAACCTACCAAACTTATGAAGACATCTGAGATAAGATTTTCTCATAGTTGAATTCCTCGGACGAAGAGCTTTCTAACAATATGTTGTGTAAGGCAAATAGACGCCGAATGACGAAGTTATACCAGGATGAAAATATGACGAAGTTGGAAAAGAAGAACATCGCCGCACTGCGAACGCCCAGAAGAGATGGATGCTGAACAGCGAACAGTCTTCATACATCAAGCGGGACCATACGAGTTGAAGAACGGGATACTGTTCAAAAGAGGACCTGATGAAGAACTTCGAAGATGTCTGGAAGTGTATGAAATATCACAAGTGGTAGGTGCACTACACTCGGAACCTGAAGATGGACACTATGCGATGAGGAACACTGTAAAGAAGATCCTCTCAGCTGGATACTGGTGGTCAACGATGTACAAGGATGTTCATGTGATCATCAAGAAGTGTGATAATTGTCAACGAGTGGGTAAGCATACGTCAATCATTCTGTGGTCACTGCATCCGATACTTTCATTAGCACCATTCGAGAAGTGGGGCATTGATTTTGTAGGACCTATACAACTTGCAACACGTCGCTCTAGAAGAAGGTACATTCTGATAGCTACTGATTATGCAACAAAGATGGTTGAAGCAGCAGCTACCAAGAAAGATGACGCAGCTACTGTAGGTGAGTTTTTGTACGCGCAAATCATTACTCAATATGGATGTCCACTGGAGTTGGTGAGTGATCGAAGTGCCCATTTTTGAATAAGATGATAGAAGAACTGACAGACTACTTTGGGATAAAGCACCGGAAGACAACGCCGTACAATCCAAAAGCTAATGGATTAACGGAGAAGTCTAAGTGTTGTGCAAGATTCTGAACAAGGTGACATTGAATCATGCATATGATTGGGATACAAAGTTACCGGCTGTCTTGTGGACGTTTCGGAATGCAGAGAAGATAACGACCCGTCAGACACCTTTTTTTCTAACATATGACATGACATCGATCGTGCGAGTTGAATTTGATGTACCTACTTACATAATCTTGTCTGAAGATAGATTGTCAGTGGAGGTGAGCCAATTGTTACGACTCAAGAATCTGATGACACTTGAGGAAGACCGTGAAGAGTCTAAGCAACTAACGGAGATCATTCAAATGAAGCGGAAAGAGAAGCACGATAAGAAGATCCGCAAAGTGGACATCAAAGATGGAGATTTGGTGCTGCTACATGACAGTATGTACACTAAATTTCCAGGGAAGTTACACTTACGTTGGATGGGTCCTTATAAAGTAATGCGTCGTTATAGTAATGGTTCGGTTCAGTTGGAAGAACTCGATGGAACATTGTTAGCCACTCGAGTCAATGGGTGGAGAATCAAGAGATACTACTCCTAAGTGTTCGCGAGGTCGCTTCACAAGTGAGAGGGTGAGTATGTGAAGCCTTGATTTTTTGTTTTGAAGAATAGATGATAGAAGATAAAAGATATGAGTAGAATAGTGTTAATTAGAAGTTTAATGAAGAATCTCTGTTCCGGAAGAACCTACCAAACTTATGAAGACATCTGGGATAGGATTTTCTTATAGTTGACGGGCGAAGAGCTTTCTAACGGTATGTTGTGTAAAGCAAATAGACGCCGAATGACGAAGTTATACCAGGATGAGTAGTAGTAGAAATAACTTAGTGTGAAGATACTTAGCTTTTATGATGTTAGAGGCTACTTAGTAGCACTTCAGCAGTACTTCTTCGTTGAACATTTTCCTCCGTGGCTCTGTTTCTCTGTTGTTTATCTTTTCTTGAGGTCCCTGACCTGTTTAGTACTTGTTATGTCATTTGTTAGGATTATCAACTCTGTCTTGTCGGATAGACCTGAGTTTGATCTCTACCGGGATTGATTTCTGCCTGTGAGAATAAAAGACAACTATAAAGAAACACCTTTGTCACATGTTTACTACTTTTGGATGATCTTTACTTGCATCTCTGTGGGTTCAATCATTAAATTACTACTTTCAAGCATCTTTTGATTTTCTTGTGTGTTACAGTATATCCATGATAATCTTTGTATAATTTTTAATAAGGTGAATGTTTTACCGGTTCTTGTTTCTCCCGTAAGAAATAAATGGATTGGTTCATGTAGAAAGTGTTTTTTTTGTACATACAATCATTAAAAGATTAGCTTTTGTTGTTGGTTCAATTGATGTAGTTCATCACAAAATGATTCTATTGATATTAGAGGATCTTTGATTGGGAAGGTTTCTTCACGATTCGTAGTCTTTGAAGTACATTTAAGAGTAGTTCGTTGCATTAAGTCGACATTGTCCAAATCCAAATTGCTTGAATCTTATTTCGGTTTGCTTTGTTCGTTATGATATTCTTTTATTTCTTCAAGTTCTGCCACCTCATCCTCAAATTTCTTCCAATCCTCGTTTACTTCATCCGTATTGTACTTAAAAGTATACAAATTTTGTAACAATAAAATATGTGATTTATGTCTATTATATGTATTTTCCCATGTTTCAGTTGAATCTTTAATGTTGTTCTCGTCATAAAGAAAAAGGGACATATAATAGCACTTGCTCTCTGAAATACTCTTCCGGTTGTTTATATTGGTCGAAACGTTTCCATCGAACGATTTTAGATTTTCTCAATCTTCTATTTTGTGAAGTATTAAACTTGGCCACGAATTCTATCAAAGCCATTAATTTGTTTGCAGATGTTGTGGACGTCGTGCATACTTATCTATGATGGATGACAATCTTATGTTTGTTGAAGAATCATCTTCAAAAGATAGTTGTTTAGCACTTTTGAGGAGGAAGGTTCGATCGGATGGACTACTAGTATCTATGAATTGAAAAGAACAAAAAGCATGATACAAAGATAATTTTAAGATTGTATAGATGGCTAATTGAGCCGAAACTTATCTGGAACAAGAATGCATTGCCTAACTTTTTTATTCGTGTGGTTACTTCTTGATTTTCCTCTGTACATTTATTGTTAATTTTCTTCATCTCATTCGTTATTGTATTGTCTATTTTTGTTAGATATGAGGTACAATATTATGCCGCAGCATGTGGATCCAACACGTATCGACAATCTGTGTTGGCTTGCCAAATGGAAGCAGCATTTTTGGGGAAAGAATTAATGTAAATATCGATTGGATAATATTTGAGATATATGGAAGGTTTTGATAAAGAATATCTTAAAGCTAATAAGTAAGTTTCATATGTAAGTTCTAAATGTTGAAGATACTGATCGAAGTTCATCTCCAATCCAGTTTTGAAACAAGAAATGATGTTTGAAATTGTAATAGATTTAAGTTTTATATCTCTCGTCCTTTCATCATTGAGTTCATCGTTAGTTAGAGGATATAATATTGTTGTTTTTGACATGAGATGTCATGAAAATCGAAATCGACAAGAAGAAGAAGATCTTTTCTTATAGCAAGTATTTATGTGATGATGAGTTTGACATTTGATCATCTCTTCGCTCAATAAGTGATGATCAGTAGAAATGTACTCGTCTATGAAAGTTGTTATTGAATCATCAGGATCTATCTTGAAAGCATGAGCATTTTTATCCACAGTAGTCCGTGATCATGTGGACTGTCTCTGCTTTGAAATTCAGTTCAGATACATTTCTCAAAATTAATTGATTATGTTGAATAAGTTTACGGAAACATTGTGTTCTATGTTCGTAATATCGTGCACATGTGACATGATCTTGTCTAAGAAGCTGTTGTTTTGTGAAGAACTTAAGGTTTCTTCATCGTTCGGCAATGGTATATGGTTATCCATTTTATTCATTTGAATAAGGTGTTCATCAACGGTTTCCAATTTTTTTCGTTCGCAGTTAAAGTAATGAAAAATGTAGATTTTCCTAATTGTCGGATCATCGCGAAAAGATTTCGCCTAACGACTTGGTAATAGTCTGGAGTGAATTGTAATTGGGACAAATAAGGAAAAGCTTGATATGATATAAGAAGTTGTTGTTTGAAATTGTCATCCTTGACTTGTTTCGCCTTCAAAAGAAAGCCGTGTAGTTTACTTTTCCTTACTCGAATCCAAGAAATGCTTAGAATTTTCTCGATGCAGATTTTGGACATCTTGAAAAAGATGTTTGGTAAATGTCGAGCAAATTTATGAGTTTTGTATAATAATTCTCATGAAACTAGTTTGTGATATGACATATTCGAAATGATTTGTTTGTTTCTTCCGTTGCCAAAAAACAAACAAGGAAATTAGTCTCTTCACAAAATTCATCTTTGAATAAACTCAAAGGGTGATATCTCTCGCTAGGAGCCACAATAATTTTATACTTTTCATTGGCATAAATCATTTCAAGATCTAAGTTATTCTTGGAATAATTATCGTTGAAACTGTCAATCCAATTTTCATTCAGCTTGATATTATGATGTTTGTGTAAGTGTATATCAATAAGATAATGTGAAGCTCGCATTACTTTGTTAGGTAGAACGTAGCTTCTTTTATAGATTGGTTTTAGAGTTGGTTTTCTTTTGATTTTCACTATGATAGAATCTTCTTCATCGGCCATATGTGGTAAATGTGTTTGGACCATGTTTGTATTTGATGGGGTATAAATAACAGTACCTCTTAGATGCCATTGTTAGAAACCACTGTATATATAAATATTTCTGAACATAACTCGCGGTGAGATCAATCTTTCTTCGACTTTGTTTAAACATTCAAGATATGATAACGTATTGTTTTTGTAAACTCTAGATATCTCAAAGAAAAGAGATATTTTGTTATCGTTTATATACCGCATACACATCAAACAAATCCTTGTATTATCTTTAAGCTGTTCGAAAGTTATGTTAGTTGTTTCAGCATAAGAGCAAATGAAATCGTAATGAATTTGATTGATATATTTTAATTCTTCAAGAAATCACGTTTATAGCATATGTCACATGAATGACATGAACGTCCAGTAAAAACTTGGAGTAAGTATCTACGTGTTTTTCTTCTAATGATAGTTTCTTTCATTTTTTAGAAGTACGTTTAGATGTGTTAATTGAATTAGTCTTATTCATTATTATGTGTTTTTTATTTTATCAGAAAGTATTCTTTTCATTCTAAAGAGTTGTATTTCATATTGTTTATGAGACTGTATGAAATTCTTTATGACTTCTCTTATGGATAAATACGGATATTTCTGATAGAATAATAAGAGTTCTGAATATAGAATGTTTAGTTGGTGAGAGTCAATATCTTGCAAAGGATGGTTTACTTTGGTTTTTTGGAGATTTAGTTTATCTATACATAGTTTATAAATTCTAGTTTGAATAATGTTTAAGTTATTCTCATAAGTAAGATTTTTACTTATAAATTTACGTATTAATTATACTATTGGTACATTTAGATGAATTAATCATAAATCTTGCAGTTGTTTCACTATACACTCCCATTTGTCAAAAAGAAATTCATCATGAATCAATACGATTGGTTCATAATGACCAGATCTATCTTCATTATCATCATATAGAAGATTGAAAGTAACATTGATAAGAGTTGTTGTTTGAAAATTGAATTATATTCTTTCCAGAAGTAGAATTGTAGATGTGTATATTTTTGTAGTATGGAGGATAAAGCTAAGAGTCATAAAGAATCACCCCACACACCACCTTCTTTGTCATTTTATCAACTTTGGTTATATATTCATCTACAGATTCGACACGATGCGACACTCTCAATTCATCTTCCATGAAGTAAGATAATATCAATGGATCATATGTATCTCTAGCTCTTGAACAGATATTATAAAGTTCATTGTGAGTTTGATTTCGTAAAGATGCGGTAGAAGATTTATGATGCAATAAATATTGTATCGAATCAAACATACAATCTCCTTGAGTATATATGAAATCTTCACACTTTTTAAATTCGGACAAATCTTTAGACATCTGAACAGAATAAGAGAAGATTATTATCCTCCTCCTGGGCTTTCAGGTAAACGGCTTGGATACGAATCCAAAGATTGCAAAGGGAAGCATGAAGAGACTCTCCAGGAAGAACTACGATGATGCCCGTAATGTGAAAGACTCCAAGGAAAGGACTGTAGATGGTAATGTGCCATCACGGAAAGGCACGGGAAAAACTTTTTTTGTCAAACAGCCCGCAGGTCAACAAGGGCCATTGTCTGTAACCACGGAGGCACTGAACGGAAATTCTGACTGAAAGAGATGCGAAGTCTCGTGATGGATGCTGGGACTTGTTTCAGTCACAAGAGATTTGAAGCCGAGAGGATATACCTGTTTCTTCATTCAGCTATTCTATGATGAGCGCTCGGTGGTTATCTCTTACTTATAGATCCGATATTACTCTTTACTGCACCCGCTAATTTGCAGTTAGCTGTCAGGAATTGACCGCAATACAGAACTCAAAGTAAAGAGTAAATCTCACATGTACATTCAAAATTATCTTTTCCAGCATTTTCTCGGTTTTGTCCTCACTTCAAGTTCAGTAACTCATCAGACCACAAGTGGAAGTAGATAGTCGACGGACATTCAATCATCAAGAGGCAACACAGAGGAAGGAAGGAAGCTTTACGCCCTAACCGGAACGTAATTGATGCTCTGGAAACTTCTGATTGATGTGCTTCTGGTCGATGCGGAAGACGTCTCCTCTATGAAATGAAATGTTTTCAACTCCTCGCAATCTCTCGCTATAATCGTCCGTTAGTTACAAAAGTTTTTAACTACATGAACCGACACGTACGATGAGTTCAATCTGATGGAGGGAAAATATTTCTATTTTTCAGATTTTGAAAATCAAAAAATCGGTAGTAAGCTACGTGCAAACACATAGCAAAAATATGATCTGTATACTATGTATTTTACACCACAATTAATATTGATCAGATTAATATAAATATAATAACTAAAAACCTGTCATCGTAATTATATAGACCACATTAACTACGATGACTCGTGTAGGAATATGAATATGTGATGGTGTGAATGTTTTTATCCACAATAAATTAACTTCAGTGCATATTTGGCAAGTCTGCATCTCCAAGAGGGGAATAATATGCATGCGACTTTAGAGTTCATTCCGGAAAGGAAGAAGAGACCAAGCATGAAAAGCGCAATTAGCTCGGACAGGTAAGAAGTTGTTATATTATTTCTGGATCAGATTTATTTGAAAATTTTTCTCTGGATTAGTTTTAAATAAATTCTTGTTTATTATCGAGAATTCAACTGATACGACTATAATATAGACTAACTTGATGAAAAATATTATGTATATGAATGTTAAATAATAAATATTACGTGTATGCCAAAAATGACCGAGGTTTTACAATAAAAGCATGTGAAATCCCTCTCCAGGAAACACAATTGAATATCCATAAACGTAAAGTTAGATCTATAAAATATTTTATTAAAAATTTAATTTATCATCTAACCCTTCCCACCAACACAAAGTTAGTTAACCCTTCCCACACGAAAGGTTAGACGATGAAATTGAGATGAAATAAACCACCTTGTACATTCACCTCTTCCATCCAAAGATGGAAGAGGTGAGTTTTACGCTAAGCAGACAAGTAATCTGAATGTGTCTAATGTGCACATGTGAGACAAATTATATCCGTACTTTACTGACATTTCTCATTTACATGTAAATGTTATGTGGCGTACTTAAATACTTCTCTAATCGAATATGAAATGATTTTTTAATTTTTTTAATATTTCTTATTACTCTTTGCTCCAAAAGGCATGATCTTTGGGATGAGATTGCTAACCACCCAGAATAAACATAACTAACTTCGTTCGTAAAATTACTTTTCTGTTCCCATAAACTAGCTGTTAAGACCTCAGTAGTCTGGGTTACCCAATTCTTTCACTTTAAGACTAAAAACTAGATTACCCAGACCGAAATTTGACGCCGCTGGGGACAAGAAAACCCGGAGTATACTTTTGAAAATTAAATAAAATTATAACCTAGAAAAGAATGTTTATGTAAAATCACCCAATTCTTCTTTGGGAGACTTCCAGTGGCTCGGACAGTTTGTTCAGAGTTAAAGTTAGAGAATATTCCGAAAACTTATTTCCTCGAATCTTCCTTTATAGTGGGAGTTTAAACCACAACATGTTGGCAACCAGAGACCAGAGACGAACTTCGGACTTCGCGTTGGCCTTTTCCGCTTCGTCGCTCCGTTAGATGCATATTTCACCTCTCTACATATGGTCCCCAGCTCGCTGTACTCTTTGATCCAGCTAGCCGTTCGCAGTAGACAGGACGTTGTTTCAGTAAGTCTTCAGTGTCTGGTCACTTAAAGTTTGAAATAGACAGGGCACTATTTAAGTAGGCCTTGTTTCCACGGTCCGGCGGCTTAGATACGCTCGGGTGCGACCCTGCCTTCCCAACTTTGAGATACCAACAAGTTCCCAGTGTAACGCCCTGAAGTTCATCAATCGAGAAGGGTGTCGGAGCCCGATCACAGCTCTCTACAGGTCCGGGCCACCACTACTCTAATACACTATGGTCCTGCAACAGTTACCGGAACATGATCAGTCCTACGACAAACCGGAACTATAGAAAGCTCTCATGATATCGACCACTGTCCTCCCCTTCGAATTCAAGGACGATGCGGAATGACGTATACATTGTTAACTTACAAGCAGGAAAACTCGGTAACGAGTCCCCCAGACAGAAACAATGAACTAGATTATTACAAGCCTGATACACTTATTTGTTTGAGCTTGCTGGATTCCGACAAACTTCGCATATATAGAGCCGCACTCTCCCCCAACATCCGTATAGGGGAATGCATACACTTCAGCATATGGTCCTCGAGTTTTATTGTCTTTGTTCAAACAGACATACATCGTACGGGAAGCAAGCCAGAAACTGCACAGACCTATAGTAGCGGTGCATGGCCTAACCCATGTCTTCCCTACTTTGCCGCATATATTTACTTTCCACGAGAACACGAGAACATGTACAGAAGTCGAAATCACAAGAGAAAGGCAAATGTTGCTTTCGGGTATAGAACCATGTCCGAAAATAACCGACAAGTCACGTAGAGAAAGGGCTAAACACCAGCGACAAGCTCAGTGCAAGGCTTGGCAAATTCCAAATTCATCCCACAGTTGCTTGTTCGTCTCCTTATTGCTCCTGCGCGTGCCTACTGTCTCCTTCGATTCATGCTGACAGAAGTCAATAGCAGTGAATCCAAGCAAATTGGTTGTGTAACACGTCGAAGCACAAGAAGCGTGATAAAACCATGTAATGAATCTTGCTGTACATGTGCTCGACTCAACAACCTCTTTGTTCACTTGCTTACAGCACCGACTGCACGCTCCTTCGCATGATCAACATTCTCCTGCGCACCATGGACATAAACGCTTGCTCGCTCTTTCAAATGGGAAGCGGTGTCGACTATACGGTTCTTAGCAGCATCGACTTTATCGGAACCGACAGGATGGTGGCCCTTGAAATACTCGTACAACCAGCGCAAACAAGAATATGCTGCCAATGCAGCACCTCCTGCGGACAATAGTCCTGCAACTCCAAGAAAGAGAATCGTTGCAAGTGGTACCAACACTGGACTGAAAAATATCAGAATAGGTGTCAGTATAGCAGCCGCAAGCGCAAATCCACCGATAAGGAGACCTCCCACGGTCGTCAATAGGACGATGATGGTCATGATTGTCACAGCCCCAATGAGCTGCCTTTGGTTTGGAGCTTGCTCCTGAAGTTTCTCCTTCACAAGATGGGCCCGTTCCTTGAACTGCTCCGTCGTGGACATCTTGGCTGCGAACGAGTCAGGTCTCCGGAATGACGCAACAGCAGCGATACTGTTTCCTGCAGAAATCGCTTGTCTTCGCAGGTCAAAAAAGACTACGCGAAGGTAAAACGCGAGAATGCGGATGGCAAACCACAAGAAGGACTTATATACAAGTGAAACTGCATACTACCCTTCTTGGGATCATGAGAGCTGGGCGCCGCTAAATGGAGATCCGTGCCAGTTGAGTTAATCGTTACATCCGATCTGAACATCTCAAATGCATGCTTGATGAATCAACAGACGGTTGCGACATCTGTTCAAATTGCAGGCCGAAGGTACGAAGATTCCGCCTCAAGCAAATACTAACGTACGTTGCCTTGTCAGGATGCTGTGGTATAGTAAAGCCTCGAATAGTCATAACCTAGTTATAGACACCATCTCATGAGTAGCGAAAATCTTGTCAACTTCTCTCGCTGTGATCACTCCTTATAATGTCATCCGAACGTCATTCGAATTCCGACCAATTTGAAAGAAAGAACTGTATCAAACCAACATGGTTCAGAAAGAAATGAGTACAAGTTCAACCAGCTAAGTATGTTGCTAACTGCGTTGATGTAGAAATGAGAAAGTTACTAGTAGAAGGTGAACTAAATAGCTTTCTTATAGCTATGTGTTACATTGAAAATTCAGATGACCATTTGGACTGTGTGGAGAGGGAGGGATGTCACGTACATGTATAGCATGCTGTGTAGTAACTACGTAGTCTATGGAGATCAGCATGTTGGCTGACGATCTCACTTCTTTTCATGGGTCAGACAGAGAAATTTGAATGCAACTCCGTCAAGCATAGTACTATGCAGTCACTAGGTCACTAGGTCTGTCACATAGATACAATCTTGATGGGGACTTCTTATATTAGACTCCAAAATTTCCTACGAAACTAGCTTTCTAGACTTTGATAAGACTATAATATCATATATTTATTTATTGTGGAGTCGTGCATTTCTAATCTAACATATTTTAACAGGCTCTGTAAGTAACATGAATATATGCATGCAAGAACAACTTCGAGAACTTTTGCTGGCTTGTTATCATGAAACAACGATATAAGTGCTAAGTGAAAATTCTATATCAAATTGAAATGAAAAATCAATTTATTCTAAATGTTAAGTGATAACTAGATGTGGAGATGTAAGAAGATCCTGTAATAACCTATAAGGGGAGCGTTCCTGAAAATTCATCTCCTGGAGTCTGACTCCAAACACATCACCTTTTTCTTACGATTTTAATTTATTACTCCTCTCAACAGAATGGTTAGATAATAAATTAAACTCTTGTATATTTACCTGAACTAGAAAAATAGAGGAATTGCATACGCTAAAATGATTCTTTTTGGTGCATGAATGAACATTCATGCACCTAGTTGGGAAGACCCTACCAAGTCGAACCATAGCAGGGCCCAAATAGCAACCATGTAACACCCAGAAGAATGAAGCGAAATTCGGGGCCAAAACCCGCAATTACTTGCTCTAATACATGGTGTATATGGTGTTGAATATCGCGGAGGCTCACAAAATGCAGTGAAACTTGCTTTTCTTGCTTGTTTACCTCTTCCACTTCAGATGGGAGAGGGGAATAAGCATGCTCAACCATCTTTGGGGAACTTTTGATTTGTATTTGTTATCGGAAAATTATAATTATTATATAAAAATTCTATATCAAGCTCTATTGAAAATCAAAATTAATACTGAAGTGTTAAATGTTAACTATACAGAGAACTGAGAAAACATCCCAGAAAACCCGTAAGTGAAGTCTATAGCAATGTGCCTCCAATCGTATAAATTCTTCCAGTAGCTAATTATAATAGATTATTTAATAAATACTTTAGTTTATTCCTTAACCCTTCTCGTTGGAATGGTTAGGTAATAAATCATCTTGCAGCACTCTTCGATAGAAAGATGGAAAAGAGTGAATAAGCAAATAATACGAGAGAGGGGAATATGCAAAGTGGTTTGTTTTGTCCCCTTACCCTTTTGACGAGATAAATTAGATGATAAATTAAATTTCTAATAAAAGTATTTTTTTACTGGACATATCTTCAAATGATCTCATATCTCCAAGAACGGGGTTTCACTTGCATTACTTACAAAATTTCTCCACCACTTCCGGTATACATGTAACACTTATACTTTATTTCTCCCATGAGGCTAGTCTGGTATTCCACTTTAACACTTACAAAATTATCACTATGAGCTACTGATAGCAGGGTTCTTCCTCTCTTCGGAGCGATGGTTGTTTGGTCCTTCGGGTCCTTCTTTTCGTTATAAGGCTTGATGAGGTCTTTCCATTCGTTGGTTATTCATTGCGTCCCGTGTTTGTTCACTAACAATCAATAGACAAGATATCATGTTAACTTGATGCATGCAATCTCTAGTGCAATCTGGAGTTCTCGAAATTTGATAGCAACGCCCGACCCTTTATGTCCCAATCACGCCAATATGAGTAGCATCAATTGCTGCTTTTATTCCTTTCTAGCAAATTCAATATAGATGTGGTGTCCACAATTTGCAGGATTGGAGAGTTTTCAGAATTTTTAAAGTTAATGACGCATTTATATAATTGAAATAACCTTATTACTTAAGATTACACCTTGCTTAGCGGGAAAATTATCTTAAGAGACTTTGTGAGTGGAAGTCGACTTCTTCCAAAGCCGGAAGATGGACGTCTTTCGGACAGTGTCTTCCAGAAGACAAAAGACAAAAGACGGAAGCTAGAAGCCAAAAGACGGACGTCTTCCGGAAGACAATGACTGCGATCACAGGGGTACCAACCGTGCGCCACATAGATAAGGGGTAGGTGCACCAACCAAGTAGTCACCGTAGTAAGTAGTAGGTAGGTCGAGGTGATCGAACCTCATCCCGTAATCCAGCAGGAGAAGATACGAGCTGGAGGCGCATTAGCAATCAGAGCTCTCGTGCTGCTTCTCGCTTCAAGAAATTCGCTTTGATTTAGGCATTGAGGATCGAGATTGGAAGCGCACAGGATCGAAATTGAAAAGAGAGAATAGGAGAAGGCGTCTTCCAGTCAGAAGCGTGCTCAAAGTGGAAGAATGAGGGATTCCCAAGGATTAGAAGGGCAAGAAATCGAGGGTCGGCTAAAAAATCGTGAGAGGAGCTTCGGAGCACATCAGCGAGCTCGATTTCAGAAGCAGTTAGACACAGATCGACATTGAAGACCGGAGTAGGATTCTGGTACAAGATTGGAGGCAGAATCGAAGAGCGGATGCGCACAAAAGATTGAAGTAGCAACCAGAAGCGCAGTCGAAGCAATACTTAGGTTCTTCTCATGTTCTTCCTTCTTCTCCATCGCTTCCGTCCTCTGAGCTGATGTCTCCTGTGCTTCCGCGATCGTTTGCAAGGAGCCCATCGAACATTTTTCTATACTCTGAATTTCTCTTGAGAAAATTGGACGCGGAAGCGCTATCCAATTTTCGTCAGCCGTCTTCTCACTTCTTCTCGAGCTGAAGTTGAGCTTCTCTTCTTCTCACTCCTAAATTCGATAACTTGACTATCAATTTCCCCACCCTCCTGCGCCTTTGTCTCAGTATCCGTGGACAAAAGATGCTTCTGAATGTCTGAACGTCTTTAGAAGACGACTGTTTGCAAATTCGTATCAAGAAGATTGGATTGGATTGGAATTTGTGTTGAGAGAAGCTTGATACGAATCCTGAGTGAGTTTGAGAGTTGATTGTTGTTTCGAGAAGCATGAAACTGGGAATCAGGCCTTTGCCTCCCAATCTTCTTAACTTCTCAAATCTGCATCTTCCTAGAGAGACTAGAAGACTGAAAAGGCTGACAAAATGCACGAGAAGACGTGAGGGTCCTTTACATGTCTCTTTTGTCTGACCCATAGCAGCTTGTTCCTTCTTCTTCCCGAACTTAGAAGAGAGTTATGAGAAGCCTTGCTGATAGAATCTGGAGAGAATGAGCGAAGGTCATGTCTTCCCGTTACGCAACTTCTTCTGAGAGTGTATGCGAGGTGAGGAGTCATAAAACAGAGTGCGAATGTTCCGTGTCTGTTGTGAGGTCAGATTGCGTGTAGGAAGCCGAACACAGATGAGATCAGTGATGAGAAGCCTGACTGCGTGAAGTCTTCTGAAAATGTCAGTTAACCAGAAGCTGTCCCGGGAGTCTCTCTGGAGATCACTGTCATCGCAAGAGTCCTCAACCTTCTTCTGAACCTTTCGTAGACTTTGCTTCTCACGTATCTTGTTATCTTCTGTTATGAATTATGATGAATTGCAAGGTGGATTGTCTTCTTAGGAATCAATGTGATGCCTTGCTTAGTTAGGATTGCTTAGATGTAGCTCAGAAGATGGGAAGTACTTAGGCAGCACTGTTAGAATCTCAGAAGACGGAATAGCTGTCTTTTGGAAGACTAGATTCGTCTTCTGAGAGTGGAAGCTGGACTATGAGGACCTGGTAAGGACTGAGCCTTAGGCTCACAGCAAGTATGTATGGTTTAGTGTAACAGAAGCTCGAACACTCGATGCATCCTCGAGGGTTGGTGTTATCGGCAGCGTAGTTGGCTGAGGCCAAACCTTACATCATGGAGTTGAGCCTCGACTTCTTTCTTTGGGATTGGAACTTCGCGGACCAAGGTATTCTGGAGGAGGTCTGGGCAGCATTGCCTCCACGCAACCTTGTACATGTGGAGACAGAGATCGCTCGCGGAAGACCATCTTCTTGGACGGTAGAGTGGTGACGTAGAGCTTTTCACCGTCCCGAAGTAGAGAACCGTGGATACGAGTTGGAGAAGAAGATCTTATCGATGATCTTCCTGGAAGCACCACATGTCTCTTCCTGGAAGACAGACAGGGGAGGAACGGATGGAAGGTAGAAGCTTATCGAGAGCCGAGGAAGCGTCTTCTAGGGAAGTTGTATCTTCACCTTTTCCCCAAGAGAAAGACTCAGATAATGAGGTACCTTGGATACCAGGACGTGGAGTTCAAGGAAGCTATATGAGAAGGACAGGTCGTCAACTGAGGTGCCTTTTTCTACACCTACATCCAATCCGAGTTAGTGTACTTGAGCACCCCAGCAGGAGGGCATCTTACTCCCTTCTTCTGTTATCTGTACGTTTCCAAAGGAGACTTGAAGGAAGATCAGTTGGCTAAGTATGGGTCAGCAGGACAGTGCAAGGTGAAGGAAGAGACCCCGGAGGAAGAAGACCGGACATCGACCATATCTTCCCCTCCACTTTATTGCCTCAGGTAGGACCAAGCACGCAGCAGAAGTCGATTTCGGTGAGAGAAGATTACTCCAGCGACACGGAAGACTGAGGAAGATGAGACCTAGGAGTGTGTCTCGGAAGAGCACCTCGTTCCCGATCATCCACTTTGGATCCGAGTCGGATTCGCATGATGACGCACCTAGCACCAGGATCGCGTGGAAGACAGCTTATGCGACCACAAAGATTCTTTCGAAGACTCCAGAAGCCAAGACATGGATGGATGTACCAACTATGGCTAGAGGAAGCGTAGCGAAGAGGACTGCTCCTGCGGTGGGAAGAGATCTTCCACCCCGGAAGACATTGAAAGTAGCGTCTTCTCATGCGCAGAAGCAGAAGACTATGGTGATAGAAGAGCTTTGTCTTTGGAAGACAGGGAAGCCGTCGTAGATCAATTTGTGGGGATGAACTTGTCTTCTGCAAGAAGAAGGCTGGAAGAGTTCAACGTCTTCTTTAGTTCCCAGCCAGTCATGGAGTTGGTGCAGAAGCGTGCGATGGCTCAGGAGAAGCCACTGCGACTTGGACTCGGTCTTCACACCTTGATGCAGCAAGAGGAGGTCTAGAAGAAGGTTGAAACTCTAGAAGCCAACCTCCGCACCACGGAGAAGATCACGACCAAGTACAAGACGGAAGCTTCTGCTTCTGCAAGGAGTTGGCACAGCTGCGAAAGAGCAACCAAGAGTTGCAGACACGACTTCAGCAGCGTGAGTAGGAAGTTCTACGGATCAGAGAGAAGCTCACTGGTCTCGCAGAAGAGAAGACGACTTGGAGTGCACTGCGGGAAGCCGTAGAAGCTCAGGCCGCAGCAGAGAAGAAGCAGCGGGAAGAAGCAGAAGCTCGAGCCAAGGAAGTCATGACGTAGATGAGAGAAGCGCTTCATAAGAAGTTCAACTTCACTGCGGGTAGGAAACTTCTCACCTTGACACGAGAATGGGATGACGATTCCAATGAGATGTTAGTCGATTGCAAGGAGAGCATGTTTCGCTACTTGGATCGACAGATCGAGGACCTGAAGATGTTTTACGGTCTTAGCTCGATTCCTCAGCATGCAGTCACGTCTTCTCATGCACTACGATCAGCAGTTGGCGTGGATCTCGACAAAGAGGAGTTCGATCTCGCTGTCCACTTGGTAGTGATAGCGCTGGAAGCCAAGAAGATTACAGAAGAAACCTCCGGAAGACAAGGTGTCTTCTGGAAGACAGGAAGCAAAGGTGTCTTCTCATGTGTTTAGAATGGAGGAGGTGACTACCTCTGACCATTGTGAGGTCATCCCGCTCCCAGCGTTGTCGTGATGTGAATCATTTCACATAGTAAATGATTCACTTCTCTGTCAGGCGTTAGTCTCTCTGAGTGAAGCTAAGACCTCAGAGAAGTCTATTTTTGAAAGATGTTATATATTTTGAGTCTTAGTAGGTTGACTACCATGTTAATAGGGTTTTAAGCTCATGGGTTGTATTTGCGTGTCGCCCATGCACGCTTTCTAGCTGATTTAAGTTAATTTTCGGGGATACGTGTCATTTTAGATAGTTTAGGTTTTACGCTGGCACTCTAGGGGGCTTGACATGGTAGCCTATGAGTGTAGATAAGTTACCAGGTAGTTTAAGGCACAAAAGGACAGTCAAGTGGAGCTATGAACTCCCATTGGTCCATTTTTGTCTTTTGTAAAACTCTAAGTTTAGAAACAGAGGTCTAAAGGAGATTTCGAGCAATTGGTGAGGACACTACAAAATCTGAGAGCACAAGGAGATAGAGCTTGTCGAGCCAAGAACTGTCAATGAAATTCTTGATCGATTTGGATCAATAAACAAGGAGTTATGCCCAATTGAAGTTCGGATTGTGCCAAAACTTCATCACTTTTGTTGATTTTGGGGTTTTGAGTGTCAATTGCAGCAGAATTGAGGAAATCACTTCAAACCTTCGTGGTTGCGTTCACTGCCAGCCGGGCTACGACTGTCAAAAAAGTTTCAAGTGATTTGAGTTACTGAGTAATTCAAGGCGGCCGCTGAAGTAGAGGGGGTCCGAAAAGCTCTCAATCTGGAACAGCAACTTCAGAGAGCGAGATCTGGAGTTCTGTGTGGAATCAGGAGGCCCAACTTCACAAGAGTGTTCAGCAAGCTGTGTACTGCAAATCCTGTAAGAATTTCCCAAAGTGATCGAGCCAATTCTTTGTTCTAGGTTGAAACAGCTGTCTGGGTATCAGAAATTGCCGTAATTTCTCTACTCAGAAAGTTTCTACTCATATCTTAGTGCTCTGAATTGATCTGAAGTTGAAACTTCGTATGTGTATCCAGTAGGACCTCATTGACATGTAGGAGGAGTTCTGAAGTCTGAACCTTCACATATTTCTCAATCCTGAGTGTCAAAGTTCGCCATCTGATCTTATCATTGCTAGTTAAGTCTGAACTTTACTTCCTGAACATATCAGAAGAGCCAAGAGTCTTATATGAGTGTTTTTCAGTATCACCTTGAGACTTGAAGCCTATCCTTTGAGTAAACCAGCCACAGCCTGAAGCCCAACGCTTCCCTGAGTAGATTGAACACAGCCTTCAAGCTCATATCACAGCCAGAAGGTTCGCCCTTCCCAGGAAGACTCTCAACCCGACAGCGTCGAACAAGTGGAGCAGAAGAGTTAGGAAGCGCAGGTGGAGTCAGCTTCCCAGAAGTCTCTTCTGTCTTCCGAAGCCACACCAAAAGCACACATCACGAGTATCGAAGAGGAAGCACCTCAGCCGCATCCGAGGTACCAACAGGACTTCCCACTTTATCAGAAGCTGATTTAGGAATTCAAGTAGGAGAGGATCCAATGGAGATCGCATCTGGTGATCAAGAGTAGATAGTAGGGTATGAAGACAGTTAACTTGTCTAATTTTGAGAAGAAGTGGAGTCTGCTATTTTAAGAGAGACAACTCTCTTTGTATTTTTAAGTGATTGACCATGTGGCGAGATAGGCAACGGTAGGAGCAGGAGGGTTTAGGGTTTAGGGGTTTAGGATAAAACCCATAAACCCATAAACCCTTCTAAACTGAGAAGAGAATCGAATGCTTAGGAGGTGGTGGCCTTTTGACAGCGTCTCATCTTTCCTTGGCTGTGAGTTGGGATTGGAGGTGATCTCTCTCATGCGACTCAAGACGATAGTATAAGGTGGATGCCAAGGTAGGATTTCGGGCACATTATGCACATACGCACATTGCTACACACATGTCGATACACATGTACTACAAGCGCATAGAGTAGATCTGCACTTTCATTTCCAAGATCGAAAGATGTAGACAGCAGTAGCAGACAGCATAGAACAAGGAACGGCATCATCGTGTAGTCTTGCTTCTAGACTAGTGTGTTGAGGAGTAGTGACAGGAAGCTGATGGAGTGAGCTTCTAGAAGCCAATGTACCTTCTTCTCGAGGAATTGATTTCGGATTTGATTGCAGAAGCTTTGTCTGTGTCTTCTGGACAGTGAGTTTCTTCGGATTCACACCCAATTGTGCATGAAAAGCCTTCTTCTTGAGTGGCGGTGATTGTTAGAAGCTGTGCAGAGTCGAAGCTTGTCTCATCCAGTGGAGCACTTCGGATCCACCTACGGAATGATCTATGAAAAAGTGGTCCCTGAAGTCAGAGTAGTCGGAGCAACAGCAGAAGAAGAAAAAAGACTTTTTTCCACAGCAGAAGACGACATCCTCGATTGGAAGACTGCGTAATTGTAAGCTGATTTGTGGTCTTCTTCCCCAAATTACTACAAGCAACGATGGCTTGTTAGTCAAGATCCGGACTAGAAGCCTGTCAGAATCTTAATTTCTATTTTTCATCTTATTTCTTCTTGTTTGGATTTTCCCTTCTTCTCTATCTTCTCTCATCTTCTCATCTTTCCATCTCTCTCCCCTTCTTCTATTTGATTTTCGAGACTTCTATTGAGATTCCGTGAAGATTGATGTCATTGTAGTGCTACAGGAAGATCACTTCTGTGGACAGAAGCCTGGGAAGACTACAGGGGGTATACACCCTATGATGAATCTAACCTCGTTGGAAATTGGAAAAGCAATGTGTGATAGGCAGTGATAATTTGACATCTACGGAGCAGGGACAGTCTTCTGGAGGTGTCAGAAGCTGAGTTGAACCCTCGGAAGCCGAGAATTGCTTCGAGAAGACCGTCGTGAGAAGACTGGAAGCCTAAGACTGGAAGCCTTGACCTGGAAGCAGGAAGAGTCTTCTCGAGCTTCTCAGTGGATAATTGTGTGATATTTTAAGTAGTAGTTGTATGTTTAGGTCTAGAGCACCTTCTGGAGGGTCTGGAAGCCGTGTGGTTTTGTGAGAGACGGGATTTCTAGGTAAAACTCGTGTGTTTGTGCGATTAGACAGATCTTAGAACTTAGAGCAGCGATACTAGTGTAAATCTTCTTGGGGAACAAAATCTTTATGCTATAATGGGCTAAAGGAGAAATCCTGAGACACTACAATAGATCTAAAGCTAAGTATAAATCGCATCATTCATTCTTTTTCTTCTACTACTCTGCAGTTTCTCATATTACAGATAATAACATCTATTTTATTTGAGATTATTATATTATGACATTTCCGATTGATGAGTAAAGACAAGATGTGGTGTGATGACCAGCATACATACTGTTGATCCAAAACTCTGAAAAAGAATTACAATTAATTAATATTGAAAGTATTATTAAAGATAGAATTTAAAATATAAAGTAGAATCGTCTTACTAACGGTTTTAAAAAGTGATAGACTGATCAACAGTAATAAATTGCTTTAAAGTAATAACCATTAATGGGATGATCCTAGTTTAAATATAATTATCTATATTTGAAAATATCTTTGATAATGCTCTGAATCTTTATTAAATTTTACATAAATTATTGTTCTTATTGAAATTAAAACATCCTTGCTTTAGATGTTCATCCTCGCTTCATACTTCCTGTGGAACGTGACACCATAAACCCAAGTTCCTTTGCTAAGGCATCTTTTGCTGTTGTACCAACTTGAACTGTTACTCTAGAGAAAACATTCTTGCACTGAAAATCATACATGGTATATCTAGAAGTAGAATCAATGTGTAAGTGATGATATCAGTTCATCTACATATTGAAAAAGCTACTAAAGTACATGTGTGTCCATTTCGGCAAAAAATAGTTTCCAAATTTAATTAGTGGATATTTTTATAAAAGAAATGTCAAATTTGTTACCAAATATTGGAATCGTAGGTAATTACTAAATCTTATAGATAACACTACTACAAATTAGACTCTTTTACGATGCGATTCATAACGTAAACTACATGGAAAAGAAGAGAAATGAATCCGAGAAATAACAGACTTGTGATGCATTTGCGATGTAAAATCCATCGCAAGTTACGATGCAAAACACATCGTATTTGTCACATCGCAAACACATTGTAAATCAATCACAAACGTATCATAAATATTAAGATGAAAAGTTATCAAAAAATAGCGTTTGCTATGCATATCACATCACAAACGCATCATAAGTTGTGATGTATAAAGCATCGCAACTTACCATACTAAGTGTATCATAACTTGTGATGATTTACCATGGTAAGTTGTGATGTAGTCTGCATCGCAATATCCTATTCATTTTTCTTCGAATATGTGATCGGCATGGAAATTTTGTCATGCGTTTGTCTCGAAAGTTGTGAATTAAATCACATTGCTTTTTCTGATGTTCTCTCAATAACAAGTTGCAATGTGTACTGCTCCTCGTATTTTACGATATCTTGGGCATGGTATTGAGTATTCACCGCTATGAGTTTACGATGCAATCCGCATTGTAACTTAAAAGCTCTTTTTTTATGTGTTTACCATTCCTTTCGCATCGCAAGTTGTGATGTATTTCGCATTGTATTCCGACTGTCTTACAAAAATTAGTTTTTAGCATGCGGTTTCAGATCGACCATTATGCAATTCTGTTTTGTAGAACAACATATCTACTGATAATAAAATCTCATTTCATCCAAATAAATTCAAATTATGTACCAAAATCTAAATATATAATATGTAGGAACAAACTAAATACACATATGACTGAAAAGTCAATGATGCAAGTATGGGTTAAAGCTAACATGTAATACACTTACTTACCCATAAAAAATAAAAATATAATTATAGGTTAAACCCAATATGCAGTAAGACCTACCCAAAGAAGATAATGATGTAACTATAGGTTCAAGTCAAGATGTAATAATTGACCTACCCAAGAAAAACGTGTGTACAACTCTACATCTTATCCAAACGATGACGACTACCGTAGGTCTGCGAGGATTGATACGCGAAACTGAACCAGATCTAGATCCAGATGCCTAAAACATCAACAACTCAAGTTAGAACTAGAATAATATATGAAGAGCCAAAGAAAAATCCATTTGTTAATTCATCCATGATAGTAAATCTAAACTTTCATTTCTTACCTTCTTCTATCCTTTCCTCTGCAGCTCTTGTCTTCTGACTTCTCTCTTTGACATCCGCTGCCTCCTCTCTGGTACTAGTGACAGCTGCCTCCTAAGTGGTGACGGCTGTCTTCCCTCTTGAACATAAAACTGATCAGCGTCATCTGTCTTTATGTCAGTGTCTTCTTCTCGAGGAAGAGCTATTGATGGACTAGAAGGATGTTAACATAAAAAAAATGTAAGTTAGTATAGACTTCACCTAAATCATTAAAGCATAAAGATACAAGTTAAAACAAGTTAAAATAAAGTGATATTGATCATACGACAGATCTGTGATCTCTCCTACTAGCTCCCATAGTATTTGACGTTATGCTTCTTGGCAAATCAAATCTCTTCATTCATAAGTTCTCGTTTCTGCTCATGCCACGGCAATGACATCTGAATTGTTAGTATTATGACATGAACAACAATTATATAAGAATAAAACAGTCATAAGTTGATAAAAATCCTAAAACTACTTATAAACTTAGAGAGGAATATGTGAAACCCGCCTTGTTCAAATTGATTGGTGACCTTCTTATGGACAAGAATACGTTGTCGCCCTTCAACGAACTTACGAACAGAGTCACCAACTTTGTCACACTCATTCTTTGTCTTGTCTCGCATGCTCATCCAAAAAGCACAACAGTTAGATAATAAGAACTCTAGTGAATGATGACTAGTTACTAAATGAAGAGTTTAAATGAAAGTGTAGAACTATACTTCTAAACATACCACTCGAGAGGACGAGAGAACTCACGACCAGCGACTGATTCTTGGGCATGTAAGAGGTCTCTTTCAGCCTCCTTGTACACGTCCGCCCAATGCAACTTCAACTCCTCTAGAAGAAAAACCTCGAAACTCTTCTGTGGAACTCTAGGAGAGCATGTCGGCTCCTCCTCTCTCTACCAGGAGTGCAAGCATGACCCAAATCTTTTTACGTATCTTATAGCATCGATTCGTCAATACATTCTGCATGTGATGAATAAGCCATCGCTTATTGATGAAAGATCTATTCTCGAACATGACCTTGACCTCTCCTCTCACTCTCACTTGTTCTACGAGAGGAATGTCTTGTAGTAGACATGTGGTTACCAGTTGATGAATAACCACACTAGAAAGACGTATCAATGAGAGAGATGCGTGGATAGGCTTGTTCAACGCATCCAACTCAAGTCGGGTGATCGAAATATCCTTTCCTCTCTCTCACGCTCACGAGAAATATCAAGTGTGTGGACCTTGTTCCTACTCTTCTTCTTAGGATGTGAGGGTCGAGCACCAGTCTAACTCTGATCAATGGATCCTTGGATTGTTGAATGTGAGGAAGTGCGTGATGATGAAAGAATTGATGGTGGTATGGGTATTGGCGGTGTAAGTACATGGGGTCGTGGGTTGTCTGACTCTTGACACCATGGCTCAGACCATGTTCGTCATGATCTGAGTCATGTCGAACTATGATATTAGTTTTATTCCTAGTTAATATAGTTAATTTAATTTATGGTTGTTTGCTGTAATTCTGTAGTCGTAGAGTTAAATTATTTGTTGTATGGTTTATGATAATAGTTTAGTGTATGCATTAATTATTGTTAGTTAATACATTTATGATGGAGTCTATGATAGTTTGTTGTGATTTTATTGTCGTAGAAGTTAATTTATTCATTTGTATGATGATAATGATCTTAGTTTGATGTATGTATTAATTATTCTTAGTTAATATAGTTAATGTAGTCTGGTTGTTTGCTGTAATTCTGTAATCGTAAGGTTACAATGATTTTGTTGTATGGTTTTATGATAATAGTTTAGTGTATGCATTAATTATTGTTAAACTACAGTTTGGTGGAGTTTTTTACATTTTGCTGTGTTTATATTTTCATATGATTTAATTTATTCTTTAGAATTATTTTATGATATTAATCTTTGATTAATTAATTAATTAATTATTCTTAGTTATATATTTAATGTAGTCTAATGATTGTTTGCTAAAATTCTGTAATCGTAAGGTTTTGTCAAAATGTATGAACCTTAGAATAATCTAACATGCATATTGTATATGTACGAATAGTCTTCTTCTGGCACCTCAGATCTGGATGGACGAGCATGTGGTAGGAGGCGTGATAGATCTTCTATTCCTATCGACGGTAGTACATATTTGGACTCTTCGTATTGTAGCAGATTGCAGTCATCATCTGTCATCAGAGAGCCAGAGCTAGAGCCACAACGTCCTCGTGTGGGTTTAGCAGCAACATCAGTGCTTTGTCATTGCATCAAGTGTCAAGATGATGTGCTAAAGATAGCAATGATTACACGTCTATGATCGACGAGTCAACATAGACGAGAAGTACAAGACATACATGTCGTTTCCAGTATAGTTTCTTGTCATCGTCTTGTTTAGCGGACTATAGAGGCTTTGCATGTGTCTACACATAGCAACATTCTCATCAAAGAAATGTACAAGAAAGTATGCACAAAAGATCTTACTGAAGATTTGTGAGTCTACTCCACTGTAAGGGTCAAGCATACAGAGCTGTTGTCAGCTGTTCCTACTCCTCCTTATGGCTACTGTCATGCTCCTCACTTCCAAGAGGCGTGCTCCGTATAGACTAGCACAACATGGTAATTAGAAACACAACATAGCAAATTAGCGAGAGCAAGAGAAAACAACACCTTAATACTCCCACACACATAAACCAACGGACACCACCCCCAGCCAGGATAGCCAGAGGAAGGTGTCGGTAAAAAGATAAGCCTAACAAAACAAAATCAAAAACATACTATCTCCTTTCTAGCACTGTCAGATGATACTAAATATAGAAATGATATCAAAATGTCTGGAAGGAGTCTAATCTAGGAGTCGAACGTGACCTTATATATGTTAGCTTCTGGAGCTTGGAGTCTAAACTATCTCAACGTCTCTACTCCTATACTAACTGATGAGAAAGTCTCAGAAGTAACTACCTCCATAGGCACTATAGCTAAGGTCTCATCTTGACTCATCATTGAAGAGATGGGATGACCTCTATACTAGTAGAATCAACAGTCACCAAAGGTTCACCATGAGGATCAAAGACAAAGGTAGGATCTCTCTTCCTTTGTTGATCATCACTCGTATGTCCTTCTGGAGCCTAAATGAGCGCATGACACTGTCATACAACATCTTGGTTGAATCCTCACCTCGACTTACTGCCACGTGTGTCCTCTTTTGAATTGGCTCAAAAGATTGTGACAACATCCTCTCCATCTCTCACTCTCCTGGCTATGACATGGACTTTTACTTTGACGGGTGAATGGACTTGAACTTTTTGATCAACGTCTTTTTCAACGTTTAGGTTGATATCCGATGCCACTACCAGCAGAAGATCAACCATCGTGCATGGATTGTGAGGAAGTTTGATGAGAAATATTGTAATCAAGTGATGACTTCTTCATTTATTTTTGTCGTATTTTTCACCCTAGATCGAGTAAAGGTCATTATCTTGACTTTGTATTGAATCTCGTGTGTTTTCGTGTCATTATTATCTCTATCGTCTGACGAGGGTGATTATCTTATGTTAAGGTTGAGGTCCAAAGTATTTTGGTTCAAGCTTTGAATGTGTGAGGGTGTTTTAGGGTTACAACTCAATCTATACTACCAATTCAGATAAAGTAGTAGAGATAAAGTGATCTCTCATCTTTTTTCTCATTGGTCCATTTTATACTAATCAAATTCATCCAAGTTTTTGATTTTGAGGTTTCTGAGACTTTCCAAGGGGTCATTTGCAAAGTGTGAGGTCTTGTTGGAAAGCTCTTGACGTGAGCTACAATCTGGAGGAGAAGATCGATAAATTTGAAATCCTCTGCGGAGTGTTATTATCGTTCAAAGTCAAGGGGGTCAGGTCAGTATCTAGAATCGTATTTTCAAGTGTCTCGAGAGTTTGAGAGATGATCTTCGATATTGTCAAGGGGATTGGATAGTTGATGCCGTGCTGATTGCACAAATATAAAATAGTCCTAAGTTTGGATTGGGTTTGACTTTGAAATGGTCGATTGAAATTAGCTGTAACAATTGAGAGACAGAAGTAAAACCGTTTTGTTTAGATTCAAGGATTGAGTTGTTCCATGAGCATGGGATTGAATCTCTGGTGTTCACTATCAGTTTACTACATGTGAAATTTCAGCTCATTTGGTTAAAAGAAGATGTTAGGGTCATGGATTTTCGTCATCGAGGCCTATAAAGCTCATAAGTTAGCACAGATGAAATGCTTGATCCATTTCGAGCAATTGGTTTAGAGTTAGGAGCTGAAATTTCAGAGAGTAATAGTGAGGGGTCAAAGAATTTATTGTGAAGTATGAGCCCAATTGGAAGTTCAAGGTGGGAACAATAGATTTTCAAAGTTCAGATTACAACATGGCGGATTTTGAAGGAGACGAGTGATTTCACCTACATCTCTTGGTTGACTTTGAACAAACGACTTCGAGATTGGAGAAAGAGCTTCATGGATGTGTTGCAAGTGAGACAAGGAATCCATGTTGTGAATCTGGCATGGAGATCATAATCAGAGAAGGCATTACACTATGTTGAAGTTGTTGACTGGAGATCTCTAACTACGAGATACCGTTGTCTTCAGCACCACGTTCCGAGCTCACTGATTGCTTGTTACGTGCAAACCTTACTTGTTGGAAGCTCTAGAAGATAATCTTTCTAGTGATATGCTGCATATTTAGTTTAGAGCTTGTTTGATCACTCACAACTTAGATTAAACATGCGGGTCAAGACGAAGAGTTAAGACGTTTCAGGTTATAAGTGTTAGAAATGATCAACTTCGATCTATTGTGATAAGAGTCAGTCAATGTGCTACCGATATCATTTGAAAGCTTGTACAATAAGCTATCCACGGTTCATCTTGAATGGAGCTCATATCAACAAACCATAGAAGATCAGAAGTGAACATTTTAGGTAGTTTGTCGGAGAAAAACACTGACACAGTGCTTTTCTCCGACAATCTCTTGCTAGTGCACAGCTAAGAGATTGTTTGAAAGTGCTTTTGTGATCTAAATCATTGTTTATCATGTATGAATTCTTCTTGTACTTAGAATAAGATTGAATGTCCAGTTTTGTTACGTGGTGCATGTGTGTTACACTTAAGATCAAGTTAGATCAATAGAAGGTGAGACAAAGCTTGATAGATTAAGTAGTGAGGACACTAGGATTCCATCGAGTTGGTCCAAGGTCTTGCTTTCTCCCTCTACAAAAATACCTCATGTATTCTTAGTCTAAACTTCACGCTCAATGACAGCGATCCGTCGGCTTGTCACGTTTGTCGACGATCTGTCTCTCGACGGTTCTCTCTAAATAACAACTTGTTGTCATCTAGCATCCATTTCTAACGGTTCGCCCATTGACGATTCATAAATAAAAATTGCTATTTGTCATTTGTGAGTCGATGATTGGTCGGCTTGTCACGTTCACTGACGATTTGCTGTTTGTTGGAGGTCTTCTCTAATCGTTAATCACCACGGTCTGTGAGGATCCATAAATAACACCTTATTGTTATTTACATGCTTCATCAGCAGATCCACCGTCAATCCAAAAATCCATAAAAGGTACAAATTATTGTAATTTCTTCGTCTTTACACCTTTTACGAATATCAAAAAATTTATTTTGATCTCCTCGACAAGATCTATCCATGCTGTTGTCAGAATTGTGTTTGCAACAAGTTTGGAAAAATATTTTTTCTATGATCTTTATTTCGTACATAGCTAGTCCATGATGCTACACCGCTTCATGCAAAGAGCTGGGTATAGCTCTAGCTTTCTGGAATGAGAGTGCACAGATTTCTCCAAATATAACATGACAGCAAGAGGAAGCACACTATCCTGAAATGTACGTCTATCGTGCTCGCAATGGTGTTGTATCAGCAAGATACATTGCTTCTTCTCAACGTCAATATCAACCTTCGTAGAACCTCTACAAGGAAAACAATGGATGGCTTTTCATTTTCCAATTTGTCTCTACACTGAGCTAGTCCTTGTACTCCGTGAACTTGCACGTCGTCCCTCGAAGCACACCAAAGCGATGAGGTGCAAACATGTTTAGAACTGACTGATAGACGCACATACTGTACATCCCAATAGTACCTAGATCCACACTCTAGCTCTAGCTTAATGTGGGTGGTAACAAACATTGTATATAGATGTTTAATATCGATAAGGTCGCTAGCACCAAGCAAAGATTCACAACCAAGACTAGCAAGCGCCAAGAAATCATCATGCAGCTTAATTCAGATCCGTGTCAATATTGTCTCACGATCCAAGTCACTTTCATCGAACACTTCGTTGAAGACATCAAAAAGATTATCTACTTGCAATCTCGGAAAAGACTCGATTGGATTGAAAGTCTTCAATCAACGTGCCAACATCAATGTCCTTGACCTCGGATCGCACATCTTCTTGTTACACTGGTTGCAGCGTTTGGAGACTCTTAATTCGAGCAGATTATGCACATTGCGCTCGCATGTAAATATGGTCAAATGCAACGTCTGATTACGTCGGTTGCAGGTCTTAACGTCCATGAATCTCTCAGCTGTCATCTGACCTATTCGAATCACATTTATGCAGATAATATACCGATTATATGCTATTACTGATCCATGATGAGATATATTCAAATTCACATGCAACCTTCTTCGCATGCTCACACAAACCTCTTACTTTACCCACCTAAGTTCCACTCAAACAAAGCCTCAATTCACATAGTTTGTCAAAGATGCCTACCTGCAACGACCGGACGTGAATTTGACCGTCTCGCTTCTCCTTTGTCACCCTTGCTTTCCAATCTGCAATCCCTCTTCAATCCACAATGCCTCCTCTAGTCTTTGCAGATCACCACTATCTCGCA
Organism: Asterella californica; assembly: GCA_036924285.1. Taxonomy (NCBI): domain Eukaryota; kingdom Viridiplantae; phylum Streptophyta; class Marchantiopsida; order Marchantiales; family Aytoniaceae; genus Asterella; species Asterella californica. Next base: position 20,200,381 of record JAYKYS010000002.1, on the reverse strand, counting down.
CATGAACTGCTTAATGCATTGACTGTCATAGATGAGCGCCACAACCTTTGTTCTCTTCCGCTTGTTTACTTTGCATCGACGTTTCATTCCTTCACGCACGACAACAAGATAAAAAGATTCACGCACAATACTATCCATCGATAGATAGTTGATCTCTAGTCTGATCTTCCAAGCGCAGTCCTTCCATGTAGACACACCAGGACCAACGGATGGATCTGGACGGATGAAATAAGTGGTCTATTGTGATACCACTAACGATCCACTAGAGTGGACCACGACCAGAGAACTACAGTAGAAGGAGAACTGGACTGCAGTCGCGACAATGGAGCAATTACATCGTGCGTGTGGAGGGTGCATTAATTTATCAAAATGTGAAGCCACTAGAGGTTACGGCAAGAGAGGTCATGAAATAGAACAGCTGATCTCGTATCGTGATTTTTTCAGTATTGAGATATTACAGGTTGTATGAGAACATCTCATCTCCAACCACATTTTGACCGAACATGGTCAAAAATGTTTTTGATTCTATATATTTTTGACAACAACAACTATTCCAAATCCAATACACTTGGTTAAAAAATATTAAATTAATCTGAAAAAGACCCAACGGCCAAGATACCTGCCTTTACAAATTGACCTCCAAGATTAAGCTCCCACTCGAAGCACTTGTCAGTGCTTTTGCCCTCTTGCCAAGAGGACAAGAGGGCAATGCTCAAGCATATTATTAACCATCACTTTGGAAGTTCGTAAGCACCATCTTCATATGGAAACAGATATTAAATATTCATGCTCGATTAACTTCTGGAGAGCTATTGCTCCCTTAATGATATAAAAAGTGATATATGTATTAGATAATAATTCTAGATCAAGTAGATAAAATAATTAAAATATTCTCTAATTATTACATGTTAGTTAAACCAACATAGGCGGCAGGAGCCACAGTTAATCCATAAGTGCAGAAGGTCCAGACGCGCATTGAAGGATACAAGTACGGCACCCTGTTCAGCACAAATCATTAATTAATCAATATTTTAGTTTATTACTTAACCTTTTTAGAGTCTGGACAGAAGATTTATGTAGTAAATTGAAGCGCAAGTGAATATTCCTCTCTTCCGAACTTTAGAAGTGGTGAATTACGGATGCTTATATGGAAACGGTAATATATAATCTAGACCTATTATATTATATTATTGTTTGCAGAGGGAAAAAGGAAGACAAGCGCATACAAGAGCATGCAAGAAAAATGTTGAAGTGCTATTGGCACGGATGAGACGCCCGGAACTCAAGAGCCGGGATTGTCATAGAAATATGAAAATTATCCATATGCGATCAGTTTTAAGGTTAATAAAAATATAAAATACTATATATAAATTCCAGATTAACTTAAAAAGGAATTTGAAAATTTATTATATTATATTATATTACCTAACCCTTCTTTGCAGAAGGGTTAGATACTAAATTAATGCGTTATCGCCCCCAATGCAAAATAATGCATAATGCAAGGAAGTTACATCAGGAAGGAGAGGAATAATATACACAAATGTTTTTCTTACGACCAAACTTTTCTTTGTTCATATATGGCGACAATCTAGTGAAGCGGGAGTGCCTTCCTCTGCTTTGCTCATGGTTTAATTAGCATACGCCTCCAAGTGCACGTAGCTCTGGAGTCCTTGTGGGTGATGAAATGTTATGGTTAGACTCTAGAGGCAGTACACAAAGTACCATTGTCAGCATGCCACACGACTTGTAAAGATTGCACCTACCGAAAACCACTCGAAAAATTTCTCGCCGAGAGTAATGCCACGAGCAGCTAGCATAATGCCATGCACAACGAGCGTGATGTCACGTGTATGAATTTAATTGAATTGAATATGTACGCAGTCTCAACATACTAGTCAACTCAGTATTCTTTAGTACAAAAAATAATAAAAGGTTCCTTCTAGTACATCGAGGAACTTCAAGTGCGAGTTCTTATCGGGCAAGACGGTTCGCCATAATTCGTACGGAATAAGTAATTACTAATATAATATTCTTACATTCTGGAGTGCCTAGTACAAATAAACATCATGTTTTGGAATTCGAAATTATACTTATCATACACATTCGACTTCTAGAGATTACGGATTCTCGAGATCTGTAACTGTTATTGTATGTTAGTGTTGATATATTAAATTATATTGGACTGACATAAGTCAATTGCAACTATATATTATTGAACATAAAATATGATACTATCCGAGGTCATTTTGGAGCTTGCGCTAGGGGAGGTAAGCAAGAGGGAAGTTCTGAAGTAGTTACTCTCAAACAAATATTCGTATTGTAGCTTCATCGCAGTGTCATTATGGAGACCGCTAGCTAAAACCCTAATGATGTCCTTTGCTTTTCTCTAATGGTGTGAACCGAAGGGAATCACTTTAGGTAGAAACTGATACTACGTCCTATTCAAAACAGCTGTACGAACGGACGGTAAGAAGTCAGTCGTCCATGTACTGTAGTGAAATATCGGTTCGTAACAGTGTGGACAAGGTATGGGTATCGAAGGTTGCATGCACAATCTGGGCCACGAGTCACGTAGCTGAGGAGCACATTGTGGCCCTTAGGTGGCTACGTGGGCTTTAGTCGTCGTTTTGGCAAGCATAAGCAGCAGTTCGGTTTCAACCGCATCTGCATGGCGAGCACCGTAACATATTCTTGCGGTACTGTACCGTAACCTGTTCTATGTTCTAGCTCGGTATCGTTCTTACGTTCTGTCAGTGAATGGATCTGTCTGTCCGGAAACATGTACCGTATTTCAAACATGCATTTCGTACTGGCTGTTTTGAAATTCAGTTTCAGTCCTGGATGAAATTCGAAATGTGAAACTGAAATATAGCATTCGAACGAGACACCCAAACACCCCCGCCGGTTGGGTCGGCCTCGCTTCGGTTCGGAATCGCACGATTAGAACCGAACTACATCTTTTGGTTCGGTTCTAAAGTGAGTCAAGTTCAACCTCAAGTTTGAAGTAAAGTTCTGTTCTGGTTTAAAGTTTGAAAGTTCAGTTTCAGTTTAAACGTTGGGAAGATGATTCTGGTTTTAATTCTAAGTGGTTATGGTTCAGATGGTTTGGTTCCAGTTAGATTTCAAACTACATGCATATGGAACGGGATTAATTTAATAACTTTCTTATATTAGTTATCACTAAGTGATCCGTTTCAATAATTGATGTTTCGATTCGAAATAACGTAGTTCGGTTTTGGTTCAGTTGGATTCTCAGTTATTAGTGACCATGACAACATATCTTTGTTGTCATGGTCACTAATACAAACACAACTAAGTCCGAGTATTAAGTTAAACTTAAACCGCGAACAAAGATTAGCCTCTTGGAACCCCACCAGGTCCTTCCTGTAACCCTCGGGTCGAGTACCTCGTCCGGAATAAGAATATGTAACATTGAGACACCATGTATAGGCAACATTGAACCTCTTGTCACAGACTTCGCAATATCTCACGATGAATCATTGGTTCCGGGGGTGTAGACGCCTACAACTTGAAGTTCGACTAACTTTTTCTTATTTTGCTAATAACATATGCGAGTAAAGAAATATTTTTTCTATTTTAAAAATAATTATAAAATATTTAGTTTTTGAGTATAAAATAATTTTTTTACTAAATTATTTAAAAATATACTAAACTAATAACAGATTACAACTTACTTTACTTGCAAGTGTTTATAACAAAATCTTTTAAGTTGGTCAACTCGCGAGCTGGAAAAGGTTCGTCTATTGTATTTTATTTTCCTTTCAACTGATAAAGTTCAGATAGCTGTGCTGCCATCTTTTCTTAATACAAAAAGAAAGAAATCCCACAATGTTTTAGACTTATAAACGATGTTGTGTTGTGGAGTTCTTTCTGCAGGTGATTTATTCGTGGTAAATAGGCATCGTAGCTGGAGTTTCTAAGGAAAGGAGGGAAGACGGCGGAAGCATGACAGTTGGCTCTGGTCTTCCTTTGCTAGGTGTGTGGTGCGGCTGGTTTTCTTAAGAAATTTCTTTCGGTAATTTTGGAAAAAATCTCTCAGGGACTTGGAGTCATTTTGGGGTTTTCTTAAAATAATAAAATAATGAAAAGAATTATATTTAGATTTCTTAAATTAACTGCTTGCATTCTCGTCAGTTCTGTTTTGGTCTTTTTGTCCGGTCCGGTTGACAATGTATGTTTTACACTTCCAGGCCAAAAAGGTAATCTGTAACCGTGGGTATGTAAAGCCACCTTAATTCCACCTTAGAACTACAAGTTAGAGATAAAAAACATTAAATTTATAAATTTATTTAAATTTATAGTTAAAGTCTGTAAGAATATTACTCATAAGTTAAAGAGCATGCGCATTGCGTTCTTCTACTGAAAAAGAGGATGAATATGCACGCTCCCGTATGGTAATAAGTTAAAAGTTTTGTGATCGGAACAATAAAAGATAAAAGATAACTTAGACCTCCTAAAGAGTTGTGCAAAACGTCTGTAAAGACTCTAACGCGGCGGTTTTAGGAAGTTACATCTATTGATTTTTGGGCCGCATGCAAGGGGGTGGGTGCCTACAGGTGAGAGCACCAGCAGGTGACTCTAACTCCTGTAGTTCAAACCACACTCAATATATTCAGGAATTGTACCTGACCATGGCCACCTCTCTTCATAAGAGAAGGTAGATAAACTCTCTTATTTGTACTAAGCAAATGATTAACTTAGTATAATTTCATACAAAAAGAAGAATCTAGAGTCTAAAAGTATACGTAAATTAAGTAAATAAGTAACCAAAAAAGAAGATAAATCATATGATGTGTTCAACCGCAATCTGTACATGTCTCTATTGTCCAACCTTGCAAGTAGGAAAACCTTTCTCTGCCCCTAGCACGAACTGCTACGCGCGATATAACAGATAATAGATAAAATATAAATGGTTTATAGTTTTATTTTATTATTAGATTTTGTTCGAATTTCTATTTTGTATTTTATCAAAAGAGGGGCCAGTACACACAGCTAGCCGGCGTGACCAAACGATTCTGAGACTTTCTGGTGCCACCCAAACGAACTGTGAACAAAATTTAAAAATGACGGTAGAATAAAATTATAACCTCCAGCGATCTGATTCAAGGCAGGTTCTGGATCGCTCATCCCAGCTGAGGGCAATGGCTCATCCACATGGCGCTGCGTATGCTCGAGAGGCACTAGAGGTGTCAATGGCGAGGGGCTCTAAGATATCTGCGATATGTGGGCAAGATATGGGACTGGGTTGCCGTTGCATGCAGTCTGGGCCGCGAGTCATGTAGGTGTAAGAAGTCACCAGTGGAGGAGCTTTACTGACTTGGCATATACTACTGTCTGCGTTTGAGGCGTTCCGATACGTGGGACCGTACTGAAGGTTTCGGCGTAGCTAGCATTAGCAGCAGTTCAGGAGCATCTGCATGGCGATGAAACCCATAAGATATACTGCTCCCAAAGTTTTGTTTATTCTTGGGTTCTGTACATGTCCAAAGTCTCAGTAGTACGTAGTAGCAGTAGTACCGCGCTGGATATTTGTGCATGTCGTGCAGGCATTCAATTATGGATGAAGCAGACAAACCTGAAAGATCAATAACACTAGAGAGATCGCATCGCCTCCGCGGGAGTACGTATACTTTACTACAATAGAACGTCATGGTCAAATCTATGGAGGTGCTGAAATCTAGAGATCCGTGAGCTCCTTCGCGCGGGACCACTAGTTTACCTCGCGGAACTAAGCAAGCTGAAAAAATTGGAACTGCTACCTGTCTCTGTAACTCTCACCTTCGCGCGGGACCACTAGTTAACCTCGCGGAACTAAGCAAGCTGAAAAAATTGGAACTGCTACCTGTCTCTGTAACTCTCACGTTACTTGCTCGTTTCCCTCGTTCAGAAGTGACTCCAGAGTATTTAACGATATTTTAGCTAAAATTGGACGTCCAACAATCGAAGGATGGACGAGATGATCTCATGAGCTCTCGATCTTGTTACAAAACTGAGAACTGTACTCCAAGTCTCTTAGAATATAGAACTTTATCTCTCATAACAGAATACTATCAGTCTATTAGAACGAATAACAGATCAGCCTGTTAAAACTAATCAGAAAGAGAACTTAACAAAAATATTCTGAGATGAAATATGTACAAACTTTACTTAGACTTCAGAACTGATATAGACAGAAAAGGCCTCGACTCATACTAGTCTACAAAGAATGTAGGTTAATATACTACTGGTACATAACTGTTATCATCTCAAAGTGACTTACCTAACTGCTGTCACAATGCTTTTCACGTCAAAGTCATGTCACAAGTCATCTCTTCTTTTTTTCTTTTGTCCTTTTATCTTCTGCAGAGTTTAGATGTGACACTCTAATGATATTTAACACCCTCCTTCATTAGAGCCTCACTTCCTTCATACCTAGTAAATCTCTAATATGTATAAACCTTAGCTTTGGTAAAGATATCAGCTAGCTGGTCTTCTGATGAACAATATTTCAGTTTGACTATCTTAGCTTCAGTTTTTTCTCTGATATGATGTAACCTTATCTCCAAACTTTTTGTTCTTTCTCCGATAACCCTGTTGTTAGCCAAGAAGATTGCACTCTGATTATCCACACGTAATACTGTAGGTCCAGACATCTTTTCTCTCATCTCCAACAATAAATTTCTTAACCATATCAAGGTTATAAAACCATCACTAAGAGCAATGTATTCAGCTTCCGTTGAAGACCTTGCTACTCTATTATGCTTCTTGCTGCTCCAACTGATAATTCCACCTGAACACAAGTTGAAGCATGCACCTGATGTGGATTTTCTGTTGCTAGTATATCCAGCCCAATCACTATCACTGAAACCATGAAGTTCACTTCTCCCCTCTTTAAATATAAGACCAAGATTGATAGTATCTTTCAGATATCTCAGAATTCTCTTTGCAGCAACCCAATGAGATGAATTTGGACCATGCATAAATTGACTTAGTCCCCTAACAGCATAAAGAGTATCAGGTCTTGTGTGGATGAGATATCTGAGTTTATCAATTAATTTTCTCTACAGATATTCTTCAATGATATTGTCAGCTGTTGTCTCCTCAAAACCACTTTCTTGTTTCAGAGGTGTTGCTGATGACTTGCAATCTTCCATCTGAAACTCTCCAAGTATAGACTTTATGCATGTCTGTTGTGAAAGCATAATACAGTCGTCCATCTGTCAAATATCAACACCAAGGAAGAATCTTGCTAAACCCAAATCAAACATCTCAAACCTCTTGCTGAGTTCTTCTTTGAGTAGTAGCACCAACTCCTTATCCTTTCCTGGGATTAAGATATCATCCACATATAAGATGAGTATGATCCTCTTTGAATTATCTTTCAAGACATAGAGGTTTGGATCCAACTCTGATCTTCTGAGTTCATGGTTAAGTAGAAACTCAAGTATCTCAAAATACCAAACCCTTGGTGCTTGCTTTAATCTATATAAAGATTTTCTGAGAATGCACATATGATTCTTCTGTTTGTTCACTTCAAATCCTGGTGGTTGAACCATGTAAACTTCTTCCTTTAACTCTCCATGAAGGAAAGCTGACTTCACATACATCTGATGTATTTCCCAGTGGTAATGACCAGCAAGAACCATTACAAGTTTGGTGCAAAAGTTTCTCCATAATCAATGCCTTCTTGTTGTTGAAATCCTCTTGCTACTAACCTTGCTTTCAGCTTGTCAACTGAACCATCTGATTGTAGCTTGGTTTTGTAAATCCATTTGCATTGGATGGCTCTTTTTCCTCCTGGTAACTTAACCAAATCCCATGTATGACTTTTGAGTAGCATTTTGTACTCCTCTTGCATAGCTTGTATCCAACCAAAGTCTTTGTTAGCTTCTTCACATGTAAATGGATCATCCTCCTGATATTTTCAGCAAGTCCACAATAATCATCAAACCTTGCTGGTGGTCTTCTAACCCTTTCTGATCTTCTTACTTGAAAATCTGCTGCATGTTGTAAGTCATCTCATTTAACTTCATGAATACTTGGTAACTCAGATTCAGAATTTGGTTGAAACTCAACTTGCTCTTCACTAGGATTAGTGAGAGATGTAGACTGCTCCAAGTCCATCTCAATATCAGATTTATCAGATTCTGAATTAATCTGATCCTCACTGTAGTAGCTTAAATCTGGAAGTATCACCAGTTTCTTTCTCACTTTCCACCAGAACAGAGTCCAACTCAGAGAAGCATCCATTATCTGCACCTTTGTATCATCAAAAATCACCTTCATTCCATGATCTATGATTTTTCCAACAGAAAGCAAGTTCTTAGTGAGCTTTGAAATAAAGAGTACCTCTTGTATACTCTTCAGATCTCCTTCACTTGTTTTTACTGTCACAACTCCAGTACCTTGAACTTCACATCCTGTACCATCAGCTTGAGTAACCTTAGAGCCTGCAGTTGCTGAAAAGTCTTTCAAGAGTGATCTTTGGCTGATCATGTGCTTAGAAGCACCAGAATCAGTGTACCAATTCTTATCTTCTGTTGTTGTAGATATCAAGCTGGTAATAAACATATTACCAACATCCTTCTCTTCTTGTCCATCTTCTTGAACAGCAACATTACTTGATGTAGAGTTCTGACCTCCATTTGTCTTTCTAGCATAGAAATCTTCAATCTTGTGATCTTTCTTTCCATAGAAAAAACAAGTTCTCAACTTCTTTCTGCACTCTTCAATCCTATGGCCTTTCTTCTTACAGAATGAGCAGAAAATTGTGCCTTGATTTCCTGAGTAGGAAGACTCATGTTTCTGAGGTTGCTGCTCCTCTTTTCTGTAAGTCTTCACCATAAAAGCAGATCCTTGATCAGCTGCTCTTCTTCACGTAATAAACTGCACAACTCCTCATAGGTTGGCATACTCTCCCTTCTGTTGATATCAGAAACAAAATGAAAATATGGAGTACTAAGACTATTTCAAAGTTATAGAAACCAGATCTTCATCATCATATGTCTCTCGTGCTCTAGTTAGCTGCACATAAATACCATCTATCTTCTCAAGGTGCTCATGAATATTTGCACCTTCATCCATCTTGATAGAGTGTAAATCATTCTTCAACTTTGCTACTCTATTTTTGCTCATATTATCATATCTGATAGCTAGCTTCTCCCAAGCTTCTCTTCCTGTATCACAAGCCTCAATAGTAAGTCTGATACTCTCCTTCACAGCAAGCAGAATATTGGACAATGCTCTAGTTTGCTTCTTAATGAATCTTAGAGTTTCAGGAGAACTCTCATCATAAAATGGAGCAAGTTTCTCTTCTCCAGAAACCACACCTCATAAATCCTTCTCACTCAGAATGACTTTCATGATCAGTTTCCAGGAACTGTAATTGTTGACCTGAAAGTCTAATACTCTCATTCAAACCAAACTCACTGAAAGTAGCAGCCATGGATGCTATCTTGCTGAAAAAATGAGTTCAAAAATCCCCAGAAACTAAATACCAGATTATCAGAATTTTAAACCTTAGCTTGAGCAACCTGAGCTCTAATACCATGTTATAAAATTGAGGACGGGAGTCCAAGTGTCTCAGAATATAGAACTTTATCTCCCACAACAGAATACTACCAGCCTATTAGAACTGATAACAGATCAGTCTGTTAAAACTAATCAGAAGGAGAACTTAACAAAAATATTCTGAGATGAAATATGCACAGCTTTACTTAGACTTCAGAACTGGTATAGACAGAAAGGGTTTCTACTCATACTACTCTACAAAGAATGTGGGTTAATATACTAATGGTACATAACTGCTGTCACCTCAAAGTGACTTACCTAACTGCTGTCACAATGCTTCTCACGTCAAAGTCATGTCACAAGTCATCTCTTTTTCTTTTTCTTTTGTCCTTTTATCTTCCGCAGAGTTTAGATGTGAAACTCTAATGATATTTAACAGATCGAACCTCATAATTGTAGAGGAGACCAGTTTCTATCTAGACATCTCCCTTCTGCTATCTTTCAACTGCCGTGACTCTCTACCGCTGTCTAGACAAACTCTCGTTAATCTATAGACCCATTTGTTTCCACGTCAATAAAGAAAAGCAACCAAATATGCATCAAGATCACTTGTCTGAATAACAATATGCGCACAAGGAAACTGGAATATATATTAGCAGGTCTAGGAAAAGATATTTACTGATGACATTGTATAGAGTAAAACTTATATATGAGGTTTTATACCTTACAGGAAAAAGCTCTTAGTGGCAGTCTTAGAATAAATCTGTAGGTAGTGTGAACAAATGCTAAACGTCTAGGCAGCTGATGTTCTACAAGCACATGGATCTGTCAGTGCACCATGGCCAGTTGCAGTTAACCTTCTATTCTAGCATGTACAGTTCTGATCAATGGTTTAATTTGCAGAGTCTAACACAACACCACTCTTACAGCTAGACCAGCAATCTGTGAAGTGATGGAAAGAAAGTAACCCATCGGATATCCAGTGCAAGATCTGGCATTAATTTAGTAAGTTTCATGTCACTAGTAAAAATGAGTGGTTTAAATAATGGTATAAATGTTATATGTTATATTGTTTAAACTAACTTTTTTGCTAATCTTTATATCATAAAAGTTGTTCCTAATTTGATGCAATAGAGTTGTTTTCATTTATTAACTATAAATATATTTATTTAATTATATAAATATAATTACATGAATAATAATAATTGCTATGCGTTTGCGCATAGCTTACCGTCGGTTTTAGTGATTCTGCAAAAGCAGAGAATTTTTCACTGTTCGGTTGAACCAAATGTGAAGTAACGTTAGACGAAAGGGCGCGTAATTGTGAACAGTCCTTTTGCGGGGGAAATAATACGTAAAAATGCTACGCGCGGACGAAACTGCTACTTGTAAAATGACTAAAACCGCATTTACTTGATCCGAAATCCGGGCTTATCGCAGAGTCATGGAAAGGTTCGATCCGCGATGTGATATTATGAGGATCTTGGGTATTCTAACCTCTTCTTTCATCTTCTTCCTTCGTCTGTCTTTTCAGATGTCCATGGCTCTCGAAAAATGACATTCCGCTGACGATCGGAAAGCCTTGCTTTGCCAGTCTCTTCTCCTTAGAGAGACATTGCAGCCATGGATTGACGTAGCGGACCCACAACTTGGTCAGGAGTAACGTTAGCAGTATGGTAGCCAAGCACGAGGTGATTCTCACCACCAACCTCTCCTTACATGCTCGAGTTCATGCTAGCTGCTGATCACGAATTGTGCTGTTAAATCCAAATGTTGTGTTCTCGACCGTCATGTCTAGCTCTACTGTTGCTCCTGGATCGATTTACGCTGCTGCTGTCTTCTCGATTCTCTCTGTTGGATCACTAGCACTAGCTACATACTCACCTTCTTAACTTTTGTGGCCTCGAACTCCAGTTGCAAGAATAGAGCGGTTGCCTACAGGCCATCTTGACCAACGTGTCCTTACAGCCAGAATTTTTGCGATTGTTAAACATGAGCTCGAGATCTCTTTGGCTTGTGGAATTTCTTCCGACCAGCCAAAGAGGAGGAATGGAGGTGTATAGGAGTGATGATAGACATCCAAGTAGGTCCTCCTGCTTTCGTTCTTCTGAGTTTGCAAGTTCAGTTGGAAAGGAGATATATGTGTTAGCAAAGGTCATGTACTTGGAGAAGACGGCAATGTGGTGTGTTTGAGACTTTCGCCATGGCTGTGCGAGGCTGAAAGACAGTTGGTGGAGGTGATGGTCACCAAATTCGAGCTCAGATTCACGATGCTAGAAATTGATGGTCACAAGGCCTTTGCAGTATACAAAGAGTGAAAGATCTTTATACACTTCCAGAAGAACAAGCAGCTGACGTGCTGACCTACTGGTGTGAACCAACGGATCAGAACTGGGACAAAGCTCGATTGTTGCCTCGAATAACCATCTCATCATTTTCTTCTACCCTCATCGAGCTCCTTCTGCAGCAGCCCAAGTTGCACAGAGTTTGGCTGGAGGCAGGTAGTAACTTTTTGTACTTACCATCCCGTTCCAAAACTCCCTGATGCTTACTTATGTGTATGTGGCTGGAACTAGTTTCTTAACTGTAGGGTTGATCCAGTGCAGCCCGAAGGTCCTGCAGGTGTTTCTGGACGTCATGAAGGCAGAGCAGAAAAGAGAGAGGAGACGAGTAAGTCAAGGGTAAACATGTGGAGGAGTGCATCATTTCGAGAACTCTGTTCCATGTCTTAAATTCTGTAAATGCAGTTGAAATGTGGAAGAAGATGCTTACATCCTCAAGATATGGGAACACCCGACATATGTCACTTTTTTGGTAAGGAGCAAAGTACAGACCAACACTACGTGTGCAAGATGAAGCCAATTTTCTAAGAGGGACTTGTACTTGTACGTTTATAACTCTCTCCAGCTGTTGAACTGTTTTGAATTTACCGAAAGCAGTCGTTGACAGATAAAAAACAAAACGTCAACCAGGATAAACCATCTACAATTGGCATCACCAATTGGCAGACCGACCGTTTTGAGTTTTCTCCACAGTTTGATATGATACAAACTGAGGCTGATTTCCCACTATGGTAGAATAAATGACATCTCGTGTTTCGTTTCATGCTTCTGTTGATCTTCCTTTTCCTTTTCGATTTCTAGAAATTGTCAGATATGACAGATTTGTACCTACGGTTTTATTTGATACAATCCATTTTTGACAGGTACAAATTTCATAAATTTGTGAACCTATGAAGTCAAGTATACCACGGCCCGGTACAAAAATAAAATTCATCTAACAAATACTGTCAGATTCTACCGGACTAGTTGAAAACCAACTTGATTGTTGTATGTCAAAGATGTCAGCACTTGCATAGGAAAAGGGTGCTATTTCCTCAAGAAGGTACCCTTTACGTTATCCTACCTGGGTAAAATAGAATAATCTTAAAATATGTCAAAGATAGTAACTTCAAAATTGTTAATAGCTGCTGTTGCTTCTTCTGCTGGTAACCCGGGATGATGAGTCATTCTAAATGCTGCCAATATTGTAGTAACAGTTCAAACCACGCATGTTACTTGTGCAAGGCATTTTATGTGTATAGGAGGATAAGTAAAATGCACCAGCGAAAAGTTGAATGGAGGATTTTGCATCATAGACTTAAAAAGCTTAGATTTATTTAGACAAGTCTACCGGATGAACGTTCGTTAAGAGTCGCTGTTTGATATCGTCAAGTTTTCGAGTCAAACTCGCAGTTCTTATGGAAAGAAATCATGCTTAAGATAATTTTAGTTCTATTTTAACATGTTCGAATCTGCGAGAAGTAGTTTAAGCGCGTTATGAATGCTACTAAGGTATATCCGGTTATATACGCTCCGTGCGGACGAAACTGTTACTTATAAAACGACTAAAATCACATTTATCAAGCGAAACAAACTTACTGGGTTTGATCAAGCAAATCTCTGCATAAGCTTCTGTACAAAAGAATGAAATCCGCTACTCAGATACAATGCATAAAAAGGAGTTTGTAACATAATGTTTTGATGTATATTCCAGTTGATTATACAAAATGATCTTCTTATCTTTCTTTTCAATCTTCATATTTTTTTAAAAGTTAATCTACATATCTAGAATTTCATCTTCACATATTTCATCTTTAAGATTCTTGAGATGAGGTGGATTTCACTTTCGTAATGCCATTGCATGCGTAGCACCTTGTTTTATGATATGAGTTAAAATGATAAAAGAAATTATGATGCATCATTTCAGTGACCAATCAAACTATAGTTTGTATTCAGAATGATATTATTGTTTATGATTTGTATAAATGATTACGAAAAATATATGATGTTATTGTAAATAATTATACAAATTGTTAGTGTTCTGTCACATTACCATGTGATCACTGTTTGTCATCTAGTACCACCATGTAACAAGTGTGAATGTCTCATCGCAACATATCTCTCGCTCGCCATGTCATCTCTAGCTAACGCCATGTGTAGATATGATCATATGGTTTCATAGGTGAAACCAAGTGATGTATATATATATATATTATTTAATAAACATAAGTTTGTATATTCATTTTGAAGTGTGAATTTAAATTTTAAAACTTTTGCAGTTTCATACAAACTTTGACTGTTTGACATGATAATTCTGAGACTCAAAAGACAAAGTGATATAAAACTTGACGGTTTAAGATTTATTGTATGTGTTTAAATGATAAAAATGTTTAATGATTCTTATCACTAAATATTTTAGTCAACGACGTAGTCTAAAGTGATTCTTATCACTTTTGACAAGAAAATAAATGATTCATATGATTACAGTACCATGCAAATGAACCCCAGAAGTTAAATGATACGTGACATCATTTGTTTGCGTCATTCAAACATTGAATTTTACTAGTGCATCGTGCACTCAGTCTAGTCGTATGTTGCGTTGGTGGCATTTGCTTTGTGGCGTGTGATTATATGAATCCCTTCAGAAGCAAATCTGAAGGGATTTGCTAAACCAAATATCTGTTTCCTCAGAATGAAGTTCGCTGATTGATCATGACTATGTCCTATAATATGTCCTTGTCCCTTCACTTTAAATTAGTCTCGTAATTAAGCAGACTCTGTAGAGTATAGAATCGCAGTCAGAGAGATCATTAGGGGAGGAGTCGGACAGATACAAGAGTTTCGGTTGTGAACTTCTGCTCCATGTCACTCACTAGCTTCACTTTGTCCTCCATTGTGGAGGCTTTTCCCACCTGTACGTGTTCAACTTATTGCCTTTCACGTTCAGGACGTTGACGGGGATGGCCGCATAACTCTGGAGCTGGGCCCAAATGCGTAACCGAATTCTCCCCGCTCCCTCGCAATCCAATCTAGATCTGGCCCTCTCTTGTCAAGCATTTGACTCTAGCTGTTTGTTTCATCTGCCGATATTGCACACGACAAGGTCTTGCGATCGCGAGCTCTTCCAGACCCAAGCTCAGACATATATACATATACTCACCTACGGGCATAAGAGAATCTCTCTCTCTCTGTGGATGATATTAAGGAGATCTCCAATGAGCAGACTTCTTCGTCTTCTTCTCTGTAGTCTTGGTTCAGCTTGCCAATGGGTATAGCTTCGGTCAATTCTTCGTCGTTGAACCGTGTATTCTGCTTTGGAGTCACATCTTCGAGCGACAGACTCCGCTGCAGCGTATAGACTTGACTGACGTCGAGATTCCGATCTATAGCTACTGTAGCACTGGAACTCAGATCAAGGGTTAGCATATGCATGGTTGTCGCCCTCACAAATGGTCCTGGGTTCGCATCCCGCTGCGGGAGCTCTTAGTCGGTACAAATCTACTACAAGAGCTCATGTTAATGACGGGACGAAAAGCTCTGTTTAGAAATTGTGCCTTGAACTAAATAGTCGATTAAAACGAATCAATCAAATCTAAATCAAATTCAGAGTCATATATAGGTGCGAGTCTTTCTGGATAAACGAAATCAAGAAAAGGAGTATAAGGTTGATATTTTATCTTGTAAGGTTTTGCTCTCATGATAAATTAAACTAATAGCATGAATCAGTTACAAGATAAAGGACATCAGAAAACCAAATATAAGATTAATTGTTTTTATCATATATTTTCTTTGCTATCAATGACATGCTAAATCAAATCGCACAAATCAGTTACAAGCTTTCATTCGTTAACTCGAAAATATAACTATAAAGCTAAAAAGATATAATTCCAAGCTCACGATCAATTAAAGTATTACTAATCCATTATAAACATTGATTCACAGCGGGAAATTCTTACGTGAAGCAGTAAGTTAGAGATATACCCAAATTTCAAGTTTATCGGTCGATAATATTGGAGAAAATCATAATTTTCTACTCAGCAGTGAATATATGAAATCTGTATACTAAGTTCTGTACAATAGAATTATTAAAAGTTTAATGTAAATTTATAATTAGTGCTCTACATGAACCACTTTTTGCTTCATAAATCCAGTTGGTACTTAACTTGTATCACATTTGATCAGAGTTCCATTTACTGAACACGGAATATTATATTGGCAATTTAAATATTGTGATAAAATAATATTTATCTGAAAAGGAAAACATTAATCATGCCAAAATACATGCAGATTCGCAAAATAAATATGAAAGACACTAAAACTCTAGAACTTCAGTTTCTGAAGATGCTAGAAGTGCAGTCTTGCATGCATATTTCGCCTCCTCCATCTTTTGATGGAGGAGGCAAATAACCCCTAAACCCTTACGGAAGCTTATAGTACGAGGAAAAATATTATATCAGCATTTTTCTCCCACGAGAGTGTTAGCAAGCTTTAGATATATTTTGATTTTTCTCGTGATGCAGTATACACAAGTTTTATAAAATATGGTACCTGTGATTTTATTAGATTACGGAGGACTTGGTAGACAGTGGATGTCTTTTTTTTTGCTTTCATAACTTTTGAGAAATTGAAGTTATTTTTAATTGTACATGTAAATCTGCTCGTTGCATGGTAGAGAAGCAAAGTATGTTGATTATATACTGAACTATTAATACTTCTTGGCAAGTTTCTTGAAAGAGTCATGTGCTAGAAAACATGTTCCGATCTTTGTGAAAACATGAAACTATACTTTTCAGTGGATGCTCCTCGACTGCAATGCGAATTCACGACAAACAGATCAACCATAAACTGACAGTTTATGCAAGCACCACTAAAAACGTTAATTAAAAATCCACAAGTGAAATGCATGACTATGCACTTCAGAGAATAATACAAGTGTTGGAGAGTACTGAACTAAAACAATTCACTAATAAATATATTAATTTAATAACCTAAATCTTCTCTTCAAAAAGATTAGGTAATAAATTACGCTTGCTGCTCTCTTCTATTTTCAATGAAAAAGGTGAATAAATAAACATCCCGAGTTAGAAAGCATTAGTATCTCAATGCAAGGGTTTAATTTATCACTTTAACTCTTTCGTTGGATAAAGTTAGATGATAATCACGAATTATACCCTCCCCTCATACGTATGTGTAGAATTGGTATCTTTGCATGTTCTTTATGGATTATAATTTGATGTTCTCGCATTCCAAATACTACCATCACTATGCAAGGGTTTAATTTATCACCTAATTCTTTCGTTGGAAAAGGTTAGGTGATAAATTAAATCACGAATTAAACCTTCCCGGCATATATATATGTGTAGAACTGATATCGTTACACTGTAGGCTGCACAGCTCCAATGCGGCAATCCTTAAAGCAAACTGCCTGCATCTCCCAGGAACGGAACTAAAGTGTTGGCTACTTCTGCATAGAGAACCAAATACGTAGACTCTCAACTCGCAAAGCCAAGGCTATTGAGTCGATAGTTAAAAGTAGTATAGATTTTCACTGTCGACTGTACAGCTCCAATGCGGCAATCGAACTAAGAGCGCAATATCCCTTGCTTGACTACTGAGGTCAGAATAGTCACAACCTACTCCTTTTGTATATATGAACTCTTTAAGTGATTTGCTCAGAATGAAGTCATTAGCAGTTGAAACTTTGAGTAACACGTGTAAACCTACAGCTAATTATTTGCATGTATGCAGAGGAAACTTGTACAGAGTACAAACACTTTTGTTTTCTCTCTTCCTACCTTAGAAAGGGGACAGGCCCCAGCAAACATCGTTGTAGATTCGTACAGGAGAGATGTCGAGACGAGAAATATTCAGAGAGATACTTGTACACATAACAAATCACTTAAATGACTTTAACTGTGTAAACCTACAGTTAATTTGCATGCACTCAGTAGAAACAAATCACTCTTAACTGTGTAAACCTACAGCTAATTTGCTTGCATGTATGCAGTGGAAACTTGTACACAGAACAAACATTGTTTTCTTTTCTCTCTCCCTACGTTAGAAAGGGGACGGGCCCCAGCAAGCATTGTTGTACGTTTCAACCGTACAAAGGAGAACCTTCGAGACGAGAAATACTCTTCAGAGATACTGTGTAACTTGCAACTCATAAACTTTTACATCAGGAGGGACTGGCTTTCATGAATGGGCAGTAGGTTACGTCATGCTAAAAGTTCGAGATACAGAGGACAGATAACTGAGGCCGCTGATGTCACACATAGGAAGTACCAAGAAAATTGGTTCTGCAACACGTCTTATCACTAAAACCGTCTTATCTTGCCTTGTTGTGCTCGACTTCCACTTTCTTAGTACACTCTGCAATTGCTACAGGATCGGAACTTTCTTGGTTTCACTTTGCAATTGCTACAGGATCCACTATCTGCTCCTTAGCTTGATGAATATTCTCCTGCACACCGTGGACATAAACGCTTGCTCGCTCTTTCAGGTGGGAAGCTGTATCGACTAAGCGGTTCTTTGCAGCGTCGACTTTATCAGAACCCACCGGATGGTGGCCCTGGAAATACTCGTACAACCACCGCAAAGAAGAATACGCAGCCAATGCAGTACCTCCTGCCGACAAAAGTCCTGCAACTCCAAGAAAGAGAATCGTTGCAAGTGGTACCAACACTGGACTGAAAAATATCAAAATCGGTGTCAGTATAGCAGCCCCAAGCGCAAATCCACCGATAAGGAGACCTCCCACGGTCGTCAATAGGACGATGATCGTCATGATCGTCACAGCCCCAATGAGCTGCCTTTGGTTTGGAGCTTGCTCCTGAAGTTTCTCCTTCACGAGCTGGGCCCGTTCCTTGAGGTGCTCCGCCGTAGACATCGATACCTTCTCTGCAAACGTCGCCAAAACCAACTGAGTGAGCAGAAATTAACAAAGAGCAGCGATAGTTTCCACTAGAAATCGCCTGTCTTCGGAGATCACACACGATAACGCAGAATGCAAACCACAAAAAACGAGTTAAAATACAAGTGGAACTGCATAGGAGGATTCATATGCATGTCGAGCTGGGCGCCGCTAAACGAAGATCCGCGCCAGTCGAGCTTAGTGGTTACATCCGATCTGAATACCTCAAATGCATGCTCGATGAATCAAAATCGGTGACGCCATCTGTTCAAATTAGAGGCAGAAACGTACCAGGATTCCGGATTCAAGCAAATACTAACTTACCTTCGTCTTGTCAGGATGCGGTGTATAGTAACGCCCCATTACAATCAACCCCAATATAGTCGGAACCTAGATATAGACACCATTTCGTTGAACCGAAGTTTTCTTTGTAAAATAATTTCAGAATCTCCCGCTGTGATCATTACTGCAATCGTTATAATCTTAAACAGAATAATATCCTTCCCCACGGCCTTGTACAGTGAATTTCGTTTTCTCTTATAAAATACATGTAAGCGTTGTAAATATTTATTTTAATAAACTACTATAGAAAATTAAATTAATTTATAAACATTATATGTGATCTAGTCCCTGAGTAGCCAACCGGAGAAAACCCATAAGTGAAGAGCAGGATGGTGCGTTCCTGAGGTATAAGTAGCGGAGCCCTAATTATCTAATAGTTCTGTTTGCCGAGGACATTAATTAATCTTCTAATCCTTCCCTCCGGAAGAGTTAGAATATTAATTAACGTACACTCATGTGTATATAGGTGAATATGCATGCAAGTGTACTTTTGGCAAACAGAAGGAAGAAAACAAAAATGAGAAAATTCAATGTATTGATTGGTATATTAAATCATTATCTGGTCATGAAAACAGAGTTACAAAAAATGGACAGATCTTCGATTCGATCTTCTAGACAAGGAGAAAGCAGATAAATTTCTAAATTAGTTTTAATTCAAAAATTGATATCAAACTGGACAAATAACCACATACTGGATATACATAGTTTTAAATAGATTATTAAAGTTAAAAATAGTCGCAGATTGGACACATGGCAACAGAATCATTTGGAAAAATCCATAAATGACGTTCGGAAAGTGATCCTTATATTGATTTAAAGTTGTATGATCTACACGTATAGAAATAATTAATAATTTTAATTTTTGATCCAAACCCTTCTAAAAGAAAGATTAAAAAAATAAATTAAAATGTATGCATATTCCCCTCTTCCGAACATGGAAGAGGGTGAATATGCATGCTTCTTCAATTCATGAGTGAATATCCTCCTTCGTGTTCATATACAATAGACTGAGTCCCGAAATTTAACAAAGCTATAAGACAATCGTGTAAGTTCGACAAGATTAGGAAATATTTAGTACAAGTTCAACCCGCTATGATAACCATGTCGCTAACTAGTATGTTGATTTAAAAGTCAGAAAATATCTATAAAAGGAAAAACTTGTATTTTTCAAAATCCATATGACCCTTTTGAACTGCGTTAGAGAACGCAATGTGAATTTCAATGATGTTAATGAGGATGCTAAGTAGTATGCAAAATATGCATGCTCGATTGACTTCCGGGAATTTTATATTTTAATGATATTAAGAAAGATTTATGGTTACTGTATTTTAAATTAGTAAATTTTCTCTCAATATTATTTGTTAATTAGACTTACAGTTGCGGGAGGAGTCAGACTTAACGCATAAGTGTCAGACACAATATCCATTATTAACTAAACCACCTGTGAATATGCACGGGTGCCACAGCATATTGCACGGGTGCCACAAAATATGCTGTTATGCATAAGTAAAGCAGCATGTTGGCTGAAGATCAGATCTCATTGTTGCTTTCCATGGACGAGACGAGAAAAACCAAAGAAACTCGTCAATCATCACTTATATATGTGTTATGTACATATATACATACCAGTAGTGACGTTACTGTAATGCTTGCAGTATAACTAGATCTGCACAAATTTGAAGTGAAGAGAATCCTCTCTGAGATCCATTGAATATGCATCTAAAGCGAACCCCTGCCGCGGGAGGAAAAGACAAGCGGGGAAGACGCGATGACGTTGGAAGAAACCAAAGTCTTCTTCCTTGCATGCTGGATGAACTCCGGGAACTTTTGTTCGTTTAATGTTATCAAGAATATATACATATATATTAAATATATATATATATATTAAATAAATATAAATAATTAAAATATTCTATAAAAGTTATCTATTAACCCATGCCTGGAAACAAGAGGAGAGTAGGAGATAACTCATAAGACTTGACCCGAGTGCCGCGCTTCAGAACGTACAATTCTGGAAATCCATACTCATTAATACATTAATATACACTGAGTTTAATTTAATACTTACCCCTTTCTGTCAGAACGGTTAGGTATTAAATTAAACTCCTGCATATTTACCTCCTCCATCGAAAGATGGAGGAGGTGAATATGCAAGGAAGTGTACAAAAATATGCATGGGGAACTTCTGTTCATTTATTGTTATGGAGAAAAAATATATATATTAAATAGATGTGAATAATACAAAAATTTACAAACATTATTTGTTAGTCCATGCCTGGAAACACGAGGAGAGGAGGAGAAAACTCATAAGTGTTTACTCAACTGCCGTGCTTCAGAAAGTACAAGTTTGGAAAGCAGTACTCAAGAATACATTAATTCACGCAGTCGTTTAATATAATACCTAAGGCCGTAACCGCACCCACATTAACGAAGCCGCTAATCCGAGATTAGCGCAATAATCAGTTTTGGCCCGAGGCTGTTTAGACGGGTGCACGAATCTAGGTTTTTGTACTTTAAAAAACCGTTGTCACCGCACCAGGCAGCCGTCTCGAACAGAGCAGTTTCACTATTATCGATGTAATAAATGGAGAGACGATGTAATAAACGTTATGACGATAGACGGTACTCACGTCCTGCAACATGGATCCAACATCGGCCGATCCAACGTCGATTGCCATGCAAACTTTTGCGAATTGGTGAATGCGCGGGACGGGTTTTCCAGTCAGTTGAGTGTTCTCGCGAGAGGGAGTAACCGTCTACCTGCGGCAAAGTAAACAGCTCGTAAGCGAGAAACTCGAATTGAACCACGAGTAGTGTTCTGCCAGGACTTCTGAGAGAACCGAGGATTTTCCGGCACAGACCTAGCATCAATCGGCAATTTTCTACTTCTCTTCTCGAGTATTGAGAGTACTATCTTCATCTTTTACGAGGTAACTTTCATACTTTTATTTCTAAACTTCGGAAATTAAAGCTCGTAAGAATTAAAGCTCGTGAAGAATTAAAGCTCGTGAAGGTAAACAGCTCGTAAGGATTATTTGCTCGTAAAGATAAACAGCTCGTAAGATAAACGGCTCGTAAGAATTAAAGCTCGTGAAGGTAAACAGCTCGTAAGGGTGAAAACTGCTCGTCCAGTAAACCAGCTCGTAAAGGTAAACAACGATTTCCTGATGCAAAGTTACCTGCGACTGAAAAGTGCTCGTAATGTAAACAGCTCGCAAACAATCCGTGAGGCGTGCGACTGTAAACAGTTCGTGTAGGTAAACAACGATTTGGAGATGCAAAGTTACCTGCGACTGAAAAGTGCATGTAATGTAAACCAGCAGATAAAGGTGAACAGCTCGCAAACAAACCGTGACTCCTGCGACAGTAAACAGCTCGTGTAGGTAAACAACAATTTGGAGATGCAAATCTCCACCTGCGACTGAAAAGTGCGAGAAATGTAAACCAGCAGGTAAAGGTAAACTGCTCGCAAACAAACCGTGACTCCTGCGACAGTAAACAGCTCGTGTAGGTAAACAACAATTTGGAGATGCAAATCTCCACCTGCGACTGAAAAGTGCGAGAAATGTAAACCAGCAGGTAAAGGTAAACTGCTCGCAAACAAACCGTGAGTCCTGCGACAGTAAATAGCGGGTTATGGTAAACCACGATTTGAGTATGCAAATCGAACCTGCGACTGAAAAGTGCGAGAAATGTAAACCAGCAGGGTTAAGGTAAACTGCTCGCAAACAAACCGTGAGTCCTGCGACAGTAAATAGCTCGTGTAGGTAAACCACGATTTGATTATGCAAATCGAACCTACGACTGAAAAGTGCGAGAAATGTAAACCAGCAGGTAAAGGTAAACTGCTCGCAAACAAACCGTGAGTCGTGCGACAGTAAACGGTAAACTGATAACCGAATCAGACCACGAGCAGTAAAAGAAACCGGTAAGTAATTGACAGTCGATACAACGATGGAAATTTACGACGATCAGAAAAACTCAGACGGTAAGCAGCAGTTCTTCGTGAAGCGAAATTTATAAACTGTCTTTCCAAGTCTTCAAAAAGGAAAGGTGGAGTTCCACATTGCAGGTTGCCTAGGCAACGATATGTACATATCGAAGTACCTCCCTATTCCCAGGGAATTGAACAGTCTACACAATCTAGAGGGCACGGGAACTCTGCGTCCACCCCGTAAAGTAACACTGGGTCTACGTGAGCTACTGAGTGAGCTGCAAATAAATCTTCGATCTTCTTCTTGACAAGCTTTCGCTGTGCTTTGTGACCTGTGACTGCGAACCCCGCACATATAAGCATCGAAAGCTCGAAGATAGAATCGAAATCTATTTCCTCGCCGACATGTAATGCATCTTCCCACCACTGCAAGCACAATTCGT
This sequence comes from Asterella californica, assembly GCA_036924285.1. Lineage (NCBI taxonomy): Eukaryota > Viridiplantae > Streptophyta > Marchantiopsida > Marchantiales > Aytoniaceae > Asterella > Asterella californica. The sequence continues at coordinate 20,176,918 of JAYKYS010000002.1, read as the reverse complement.
GCCACACAGGAAACATCGTCTTCAACTCTTCTGGGTCGAATTCCAACCCCCAAGTCAGCTCTGCACCAACAACCTCCCACTTATCTGAACCGTCAACTCGGTGTACCTGCACTACGGGCAGAGGCTCATCTGCACACCAGTCGTGGTCGAACCTCAGCTGTGGAGGTAAGTCTGACTCCAGGGTCCACATTGGCCGTCCTGCAGAAATTCGGCACGAATATCAGTCTGTTGCTTCACTGCTTCACTGAACATCGAAACCAAGCTAACATCACCAAATCGCAGTCGGGTCGCATAAACCCTAAAGACAGCATGGGTCGGAGTTCTGACCCATGCTGTCTAGCTGTCCGGAAAATCGAATTGGATCGATCAGAAGACGATGAAGTGAAACATCCAAGCGAAAGCGAAATTCGATCAGAAGACGATGAAGTGAACGGGCACGCTGAAGGACTGAATTCATAACTCTTCGCGAAGACACTTACGTACCTCCAAAGAGACCCATCCTTCTTCGACCTCACGCAGAACTGTTACATTAAACCACTACAGCCTAAAAATGGTGAATTAAATGGTGACTTGGAGTATGCATTCGAAGTGCCTTCAACCACTACCTTGAATCAGTCCATACCATATTCGAAGCATGGTTACATCTCTGCGAAATCAGCTCAAGTCTCTCAGCGAGATGTCCTCATAGTCTCGAAAAAGTGAAACCATATTACCGAAATGTACTCAAGTTATAATTCGAAAGTATAATATCCTTCTGTCACCCATTTCGAAAGTATAATATCATTCTGTCACTTCACCACTACTCTGGAGGCACCGGAAGCGAAATTAAAAAACATACCTCAAGGGTCCTTGAAGCATCAAGGAGCTGAAGACGACTCCAACAATGCAGCTAAAGCTTCTCTAGCTTCACTGCCACTCGATCTGACAGAGTTTTGAATATGATCCGGCCTCGCTGTCACAGAGGACATGGTGACAGCCGAATCTACACAAACCACAACTCTATGGTGCACAAGAAAATTATGTAACACGCAACAACACTTCACTATTTCAGCTGCCCATTTCACGCTACTGCTGATCCCAACACTAAGAATTGCAAAGCGTCCTTTCAGAACACCGAAGGCTTGCTCAATACAAACTCTACCTTTTATCTGACGTTCTGTAAATAGTCTATGTACATGTGGTGACCCCGGGTTCAATGAGAATGGAGGCATTAACCACCTTTCCAACGTGTAACCGGAGTCTCCTAACAAGTACGAGTGAAGCCGAAATCCATTAGGTAGTGTAACTATGGGCTCTGATAACACTTTGCAGTCTCGAATATGGGTCCACAAGGCTGAGGTTCTCAGAACTCGAGAGTCGTGGTTCAAGCCTGCCCGGCCGCAACTCACATCGAGAAAACGTCCTTCTGTGTCACACACACATTGCAACACTAAGCTGTGGTACTGTTTTCTATTGTAATATTCTTCAGGAAGCTCTCTGGCTGGCGGGGCTCTGATTTTAATATGTGAGCCGTCTATGGCACCTTGACAATTTGGGAGACCAGCTTTCCTAAAAAAACCCTGAGACACTCGTTTCATAGCTGATCCAGTAGGCCATTGGATAAACTGAGGACCAAGGACTCCATTCACAGCAGTAACAACATCTGCAAAAACTTCTTGAGAGGTGGTCTCTCCTATACCGAACCTTTCGCCCACCTGAAAATGAGTCATGCCTGAGGTCAGTCTGAGTAATGCTGCCCCAACTCGAACCTCGGCAGGGACTGCTTTCCGGTAATGAGTATCTGCTTTTGACACATGTGACCCAAGTAGAGTGACAAGCTGAAGAAACAATGCCTTAGGCATTCGAAGGGTTCTAATCCATCGATCTTCCTCATAACTCTTCATGAGATAATAGTCAAACCATATTAAAGATCTAGGCTTCACCCACCATGTATAATGTTCAGTCTGCTCGAGATGCTGAACCATTAGTTGTTGTGTCACGAAGACAACTCGCGTGACAGAGTCATGCACGGCCATAATATCAAACCACGATTCTGAGACATCATCCTCTTCCTCTTCAACTCTCACCCACTCGGCCACAATTTCTGTAACGAGCACAACCGCTGTAGTCACTACCCCCAAGATAGCCTGAAGGTCTGCAGAAGAAGACAACAGTTCGAACAGAAACTCAGCAGAAGAAGACAACAGTTCGAACAGAAACTCAGTAGACAACTCGAATTTAAAACAGTAAGTAAGTGAAACTAGAAAGCCGCTGTGTGACCTGAAACAAGATAGATTCTTATGGAGAGCTGAAACTTGCAAACAACTCACAACTCGAATTGTAAACAGTAAGTAAGTGAATCTAGAAACATGGTCTCTGGCCTGAAACAAGATAGATTCTTATAAACAGCTGAAACTTGCAAACAACTCAGTAGACAACTCGAATTGTAAACAGTAAGTAAGTGAAACAAGAAACATGCTCTCTGATCTGAAACAAGATAGATTCTTATGAACAAGTGAAACTTGCAAACAACTCAGCAGTTCGAAATGAAACTCAGTAGACCTCGAAAATGGGCTTCCTTACACAACATCATACAAGCTAGACAAGGATGTTAGAACCACATCGCTCCAGAACTACTTAATCAACAACAGTAGGAAGTTAGCTACGAACTGGACCAGTGAAACATCGAAGACAACACACCATCACACTGGGATAATTCGAGTACATCATCTGCATGTAACAGGAAAAATTGGCTGAAAATTAGGAATGAAGAAACTGTAGAAGCTTCATGTTCTGAGTGTAGATACCGATGAGAACTAGAACAGTGAAACCATTATGAACTCTTTAGTTTCTGATCAAGGCGCTGCCAATGTCAACCAGTGCTCCTGCCATCTTATCTAACACACTAACAATTTGGCTCGAACGAACATTTGCCCCTTCTTGTTTGCTCTTCTCTTGCTGGAGTTTCTGAGCTTCTAGTTCTCTATACAAACTCAACTTCTCTCTATCGATTTCAAGTTTTTGTTTCTCTACCTCAACTATGGAGCTAGAAAAACACGTGAGAGTTTGGTTCAAAGCAGAAGCACTGTGGCTCATTTCACGCTTCCGTTTTCCTGAGTTATGACGACTGGACTCCTCGGCATCTATATCTGTAGAATTTCGAACTTCTGAATCCGGTTGAGGACCGGGTTGAGGACCCGGTTGAGGGGGCGGTTGAACATCATCACTATCTGGACCTGCAGGACCATTACTCGGAGTGAGAGATTCGGCCATGCACGGCGGGGTGGTGCCAGGTCGGAGACCATCCCAACAGTCAATGAGCGGATAGTGGTGCAATGGATAATTCAAGGGGAGTTTCTTCTCTTCACGTTCCTGTCGACTCAACGAGGTGTAGGGGGCATTTCCAGAGACCTTGTTGTGATCTCGAATTTTTCTGTACCCGGTTATCATTGTCTCCCACTTGTTCTTTATCACAGTTATGTCCGTGATAACCACACCTTTTGCACGAAGGAACGACTGAACCTGCTGAAGCTTGCTCACTGCCGTTATCATCTTCTTGAGACCTGAACTCCTATTCTGCTCCTCATGCTCTAATCGCTTCGCCTCAATCAGGTGCAGCACTTGCCAATCTTGCCACACAAACCTACTCTGCTTATGACAATTACCTGGCAGCGGTGAGCTAGGCTCAGAGGTGGCATCGACCTCAGAAATTGGGATGGAATGCAATCGAACGTTATTGCTTCCAACTAGTATCCGTGACACTCCTTCATCTCGTACTGCCTCCTCAGCTCCAACAACGTCGTCGAGAGGACTTCCCATGATTTCATGAAGATTCGGAGGTGGTGCATATACTCGATCATTATGTGCAGCAGCCTGAAAACGAAATGGCAGCTCATGTCGAATCTGATTGTCGGGACTCAGAACTATCCCATTCGAATCATCTTGTTGTGTCTCTACAGGCACGGGAGGCTCATCTGCAACGAGATCAAACAGTTCTAAAACCCTTCGTCTCAAAGCCATTTGCACTCTCCACTTAACAAGACTCGAAAATGAAAGTAACGTTACGACACTGTAAATTACGAACGAAACTGCAAAGGGGAGAGGCTTCACACAACGCTAGCAACTGAACCGCAATAGATCTCATTTCTCTCTTCTCATACACACAGCGACACGATTCTCTTACCGCGAATGCGAGACTCTGGTGACTCGGGCATTTCCCGCTCCATCTCTGCACATGTGGACATCGAATTGCTCGAGGAGCTAGTGCCTTCCCGCTCTATCGCAGCACATGCTAGGAATTCGTGTTAAATTCACATGCGCGAGAGAGGGACCATACTCGTGCGGAAGGCCGAAAAACTGTGCCTTCTCCCAGACCCCACCTGTTTCGAGCCCGTCTCGCAAACTGCAAATTAAGCGTACGGACCGGCTTCCTGCGGCCACGGAGACTGCAACCGGGTACTGTACGGTGAACACGTCTATCTCCAATCGTAACGGTCACACGCGTCTGGCGAAAAACCGGCTTCGTTAATGTGGGTGCGGTTACGGCCTAACCCTTCCTGCAGGAAAAGTTAGGTAATAAATTAAACGAACATGCATTTCCCTCTCTTCCGAACTCGGAAGAGGGTGACTATGCATCCATTGAATATGCACATGCGTGAATATCCTCTTTAGGTTTCTACCAGTGAGGAGGAAGACAAGCGTCGAAGATGGACCAAAATCTAGAACTTTTATTTGTTATCGATCTGGCTTAATGTTATGTAAAAGACTAATCTATCAGGTTAATTAAGTTATTTTTTTGATTTTGATGATTAAATCAATGAGTAATATACATTTCTTTGCTTAAGAGAAAGTGTACCCTTTCGATCTTGTGAAATGAGAGATTGATTTACTTAAATTTAGCCAAAACTGAATTTAAATATATAATTTCCTGCCGTGATTATCCTTATTTAATCCTGCACAACTTGATCCAAGATGTCTCATAAAACGCCGGTAAAAAGATGATAAGGTATCTCATATTTTACATAAATTTTGAAACCAAACTCCAGTGAAAACTATATTAGACCTTCTTATTTAATTTATTACCGAACTCTTTCACTAGGAAGAGTTTGGTCATAACCTAAATGTTAAACTTTGTATTTTTACCTTTCTAGCTTCATATGGCGAGATGCATATTCCCCGCATCCAGATATACTGGTGATGTGGATGTTAATGACTTCAATAAATTACCTGATATGAGACTAATTTTCCAAGTTTTTGATATATATCATGGATACAAATTAAATGTGTAGTCTCGCTTTTCTTGAACCGACATTTACTTTTTCTCGTTGTTTTTCTTCTTCTTCTTTTCTTTTCCTTTTTTTCTCGATTTTAATGACGTCAAAGCATGCAATTTGGAAGGATCATCCATCATGCTTTTGTTGGCCGTCGCCGAAATTCAGACTATCTGACAACGTCTTTCTTGAGTCCCAACTTCTCCCAACTTCCTCTCAGGCTGTAATATGTGGTCACTAATCAACTGCACTCAGTTGTGCTGTTTCCTATCATATCATATTCACCTTATTCACAACTTGGTTGCTTATTATTCACCTCTTCCATCGGAAGATGGAAGAGGGCTGCAACCAAGTTGATATATTGATTTATTACCTAACCCTTCAGACGAGAAGGGTTAGGTAATAAATTAATATATTTATTACTTAACTTATTGAGTGCAGTATCCTCCCGCATTTGTACCATGTGAAGCGCAAAGCAACACACTCTACTTATGGGTTTTCTAAAAAAGCTTCCAACGTTCTTGGAGCAAGTAACAGTTAACATTTAAATATTATTTTGATTTTAATATCTACTTAACTTAGAGTATTTATATAACACTTACATTATTTCCGTTATCATAAAGAGAGCAAAAGTACAAAAGTTCATTGTGGATGCTTATTCACCCTTCGCAGTTATGCTTTTTTGCCTTCAATTTCTATTGTTTGCAATAATAATTCCGTTCCGGGGCACGCGACTTCATAGGTGTAACGGGTGCGGTTACCCTCGGTGCTTTATTTATCTGAAACGAAATATAAAATAATCCCCTGGGTCTGTACATCTATAAAGTATTCTCTACTCTTTGTAGTCTATGATGCACCTACGTGACCGACTGGAATTCCTCTTCCGTGTCTTGTGCTCCTAGTCATGGTGTAGAATAGGGGAATGTATTTCGGCAGTGTCTCTGTTACGGTAAATAGATTGTTCTTGTTGTGGATGGGCGTATCAAGTTCTGTGCCTAGCTCTTCCCAGAACCGGCGCTAGGTGGAGTTATTTCTCAACAGGTGTGTTATTCGAACTGTAGTACCTGTGGGAGCAACGAAGACAGCGATCATTTTCCCTGTAGAAGAAGATGTTATCCACGTCCTCTACCGTATTGAGACCTTATATTCTTTTGCTCGCTTTTATACCGTTACTGGTGGTTTAAGGATTCATGATCACCTTGATAACGGAACACTCTACTTCTTCATGCGGTTCCTTTATATCGAGAACTCCTGTTTAGAAATAATTTGCCAAACCTCTTAGCAATAGTTGGTAATTAATTCTCAGTTGCACTAGAGTGATGAAAGTCTGTGCTATTGCTTTTCGTGTTTTAACTAATATCAAACGCACTTTTCTCTTTCTATTCGTTTGATTGTGCCGCTCCGCTTCGCTTATGGATTACAAATGATTCGAATTGTAGTCTTTCAACTTGATGACAGAAACCTCATGCTCAGGTTTCCTATTTCTAGATCTGTCTCCGTCTTTGGAATCAATTGGATAAAACATCAGTTTCTGATTATAAAGAGATCACCCCTCCTGCCTCCTCTTTGTCTGTCCAATTGACTTTGAAAAGACGATTAGACCCAAGCCTGGAATATGTGGATCCCAAAACCTAGAACTGCGGTGCAAGAGTGAATGACAGGCTGTTTTGTTTGCACGCTCCACTTTGATCTCTTCTGTGCGGGTCTCTTCTGTTATAATGCATAGCGTTTTCCCAATCTCTCGCTGCGGCTCTCATCCTGTCTCCGCGGTCGTCCCCGTCGTGGTCTGTGGCGCAGGGCTATCAGGAATGACAGGACATTCGAAAGACGTTCGAGGACATTTAGGAAAGAACCACGAATCGAACCGAGAGAAGTACAAACACAAAAATACTACATCGCTCGGTTCGTTTCGTTCTTGCAGTTGGTTCTTTCTTGTTCCCGTGACTTCGCGAGAGGCTCCAACTTCGAGAACTCGCGGTCAGAGCTTCGCCTCGCGGCTCTTCCACCATGGTTCCTTCCGGTGACTCTTCTCGTCTTTCCTTTCAGGTAGTGCATTTCAAGGAAAGGGAAAGCGTAGGGAGCAGAGGACGTCTCTGTCGTCAGTCCTGCAATTCTGCAAGAAGCTGCTGCCAGTAGCAGCGGCGGCACTAGCTGGAATTCGATGGAGCAGAGTAGAGTATGTCGTTTTGAGCTAGACACAGCCGCAAGAAGAAGAAAGAAAGCGGAACGACAAAATGTTCGAAAAGTACTGATTGGAGCTCGGAATCAGTCGGTCGATTGGTGATATCGGTCTTCGAGCTAGGTAGACGTCGGTCGATTACTTCGAGAAAACATACGAGACACTCCCGAGGTCTTGAGAGATCACATTTTGTAATTGGATTTTCATCTTCGAAACTCTTACATGAACAGAAGGGTCGCGTCCTCTAGCGTCAATTGGAGCTGGCCGGGTCCTTGCAGACAAACACCTCCTTCTTCTGGTTTCTCGGTTCAGTTTATGAGTACGTGTACTGGACTCTATCTCGCATACGGGGCAGGTCTGGCACGGTATTTCAGTTTCTTTGGACAGACTGTAGACGGCCTCGCAGAACGAACTATCTCTCATCTGGACCCATCAATAATGAAACAATAAGAAAGAAGTGAGAATAACGCCATATCCACAAGTTCGCTTGTATAATGATTCTGACAATCGCAGCTTGCCAGTGCTCTCCGCGGACGCCTTGCAGCAGTCCTGCTCCCACAGAGTCTACACTATCCTGGCACGACAAGTGTGTCTTCACAGACTTCGCATTTTTGCATTTTTCTGATGATGGAGGTGCATCGTTTTTAGTAGACGTGCAAGATTGATCTGTCGCTCGCTTGTTTGCTTTCCTCGTGGAGATCACTGGACATCATGAATTGTGCAGTGATTTCTGGATCTTTACGTGAGGTTCTCCAAAACTCTTTTAACTCAACTTCATCTTTCAAAAGGAGTAAGCAGCTTACTGAGTGTAAGATTACCGGAAAGGTAACTCACTAATGCAGGGTTTCTCCTATCAGCAATGGAGTGTTAGAATGTATTATACGTACCGGCTTGGTTTCTAGCTACCAACCAGTTGATAACTTCTTATCGCCTCTACAGATGGTTGAGAAAGATCAGTTGTTTGTAGCAAGCTAACTGTCAGTACTATCCTGTGATACATGCTGACATAAAGAAGGCGTACCAACCAACGTACACAGGTCTGTTCCATTTCAACAGGTACGTACATTATTTCTATTTCCCTGAATACCAGTTTTGACGATCACTGGATATGATATACCGTAGAGTGAACTCTATTCGCGCAGGACACTGAGCGATAACCGCAAAGAAGTAGAAACCGAAGAGTGAAAACTTTACATGGAGCAATTACTGTGAGCGAAATGCTTCCAGAAACCTACATCTGCAGGTGCGCGGTTGTGAAAAGTGTTCATAATATCAGCACACAGCAATATATTTTAAACGTTCGTATTTCCCAAGTATCCAGCTCAGTTAAAAGTTTAGTTTTAATAAAAATATTTTTTTCACTAATTCTGACAAGCTCAAGTTTCTGTTACATGTTTAATGTCCAAATCGGTTCACAGAAATCGGTTTTTATGCCAATCAGTCACAGTGAGGGAATGATTTACAGGATTAGTTTCAACCCTGTAAAAGAAGTGAAAAGTCTTCATTCGATGCACGTAATCTTTGTTGTGAATACTGAAATCTTTTACACCTTATGTAGACTCATCGCTCACAGGGGTGCGTGAATAGAGTTGACGCTACGGTATGTTGTACTGCATCGCACCACAATTGGTGAATGAGGGAGGAGGCAGAAGGTGATCATGAAGTATACTCGAGATTCTACTGGCACTCAACCTCAGAACGTTCCAGAGTTTTGTTTGCTCGCCTCGAAACTAACATTAGAACTCCTTTGTACCCTCGGGAACAAAATGTTATTTCCTCATGCCACCATTACCTGGAACGACCTCCCAACGCAGTCAAAATAATGTAGAATGATCTTAGTATACAGAGTATTCACCATAGAGGAGAACAGTTCGTGCTTGCGAGCTGCTAGATGGACATACGTCACTTGTCATTTCATTCACTCTTTATTTCGCTATGTCATTTCGTATAAAACACGTATAATTTCTACTCAGTGACTCCATCACTCTCCAATCCATGGAATGAGAATATCAGGTAATCAAAACAGAGGTCGAGAGTTGGGTAAGGTCTACACTAGTGTGGGTTGTTCTGGTAGACGAGAAGGCTGGTAAGACCTGAGCAAATGGTGTCTCCTGTTTCATATAAGTTCACTTGTTTCCGATTCATGTTTAAGCACGAACAAGATCCAAGTACGCGGAAATATCAGTATATCAGTACTAGTGAGTTCAGGTGTTTGTATGGCTGAAGTGACTTCGCCACGGAGCACATAAAAATGAACTCTCATTCTGTTGTTTCCGTAGCATAGTTATACTTTCCTGGAATCAGTTACTTCAAATGTTTATCAGTTCTCTTTCTTACGCCTAAAACTTGAATGGTTTAAGAGGCCTATCTGTATATTATGTAACTCAAGAGATGCTTTTCTGGCTAAATGGCCGTCGATGATCTTTTCAGTTCCAAGTCTCAGGGGAACTGGACCGCCATGGATTGCAATCTCTTCGTCCTCGAGGGATAATATTTCCGGTACAATTCAACAGCGATTGCTTACAGAACCATATAAGCTTATTCTTTGTGATATGTCACTCACTCAAAGTTACCCCTAAAGCTCGTACAGTGGCGTTGTGGAAGTTAACACAACGAGAACTCAACTGCAGAACACAACACGGTGTCTAAACAGGCAGTGTATTGTGTTAACTCAAACTGCAAGGAGACTCTTCCACGTACTGTACCTCATCTTCGTCTGTGAATTAACATATGTGCAAGCCCTAGCTAACCTGGTATGGTACATCATACCTACTGTAGGTAGATCAGAAATTCATTTCACTGGTCCCATGCGCCAGAAGATGATCTTGGTAGCCCCTTGCGCCGAAACTAAGACTTGACGGACCCCCTGACAGAGTGTAGAAGGTGTATTACTGCCGCCATGTCATCCTCGCACATCGTGACATTGACAGTGTGACATGGTTGTGGAGTTAGTCTTGATGTGTTCCCCCATGTATTGTAAACTATAGTTATCCGAATGCGTGCGAGACCGTTCTAGACCTAGAATTTCTGAACGAGCAGAAGTTGATTTCAGATGAGTAGCGTGGGGGGATGGAACTCTGCATGTAAGCGAGGCATTTAGCATACAGCATGTAGAATTGTCGATGAAAAGTATCTGTAAAATAGACGGTCTTGATATACTCTCGATATCGAGAGTTAGCTCAAATAAAAAATTTATATATTAAGTAGAGGAAAAAAATATAAATAATAAATCAATATGTAAATGAAGAATTTGATTGTTGATAATAGATTCGTAACTATCGAGAGTCTTATGGATCGTTTCATGTGAGAAAAACATATTTCTTTTTAACTCATGAAACTCGAGAGTCAATATTAATGAAAAAAGGTATGGTTGACGATTTAATTTAATTTTTATCCAATAATTTAAAATGTATTGATAATGATTCGTCTTTTAAATTAGTCTCGATCATCGAGAGTACTTAGCATGAAGGGTCAGGATAGAATGTATCTACGATAACTTTTGTTTGTTTCTCATGCGGATGGAATCAAGTTGATATTTGAGACCATGCTTTCACAATTTATATTTGTTCTACTAAACATATTTTTTCTATTCTTCTTGAGCACAGCTAAGGACACTTGCTAATTTCTGAACCATTTAATTGATAAACATCTTCTACTTTGCTCATGCGGATCTTTTATGTAAATGACAGACGCTTTAGGCTAAAACCTCTCATGGAAAAAGTACAATTTCATTGAAATTCACTGTATTTTATTCTTGATCCTCCGCGTCTTGAACCTCTTACCTAGACAAGTTTGACAAGGAGTCATAAAGTATAAATAGTGAAGTAAGAAAATAAGAATCTAATATTTTGATGCATGTCAGAAAAGTTCTACTTATCATGAGTTGAACTCTCGATCATCTAGATTTATGTTTTAGAAGAGTGAAAAAAAAAGAAAAAAGAACTCTCGATCACAGAGAGTTATGTTGTAGAAGTCTTAACGTGAATGGTTAAGAAAACAGGAAAGAAAAAATAAGAAAAAAAGGAAGAAAAAAAGAAAAAAGAAGATGTTAAAGAATTACAACTCTCGATCATCAAGAGTTAAGGTGGTAAGGGGAAAAAGGTCATCAACAGTTATGTTGTAGAAGGACGATTTTAAAATGAATAGAAACTAAACTAAGAAAAAAAGACGAAAAAAAAACAAAAAGAGGTAAGTACTCAAGGATGTAGCATGGAAAATGCTATAACTCCATGATCTTCATCCCAAATGCAATAAGAGTTAATTTTATTTCAAATTTATCCTTGAAATGTTACCTAACTTTGTCTTTTCGAAATTTATTAATCATCACCTCAACTATCGATCATTGAGAGTACAGTTCAGGAAAAGGATTAAGAAAAGTAAATTGAAGTTTCAATGTAAATTTCTTAATCACTCCACTCTCGATCATCGAGAGTAGAGTTCAGGAAGAAGAGTGGAGAAAGTAAGTGAAAGTTTCATTCATATTTTCTTAATCTCCTTCACTCTTGATCATCGAGAGTAGAGTTTAAGATGGAAGTAAACAAAGTTAGTTAAAATTTTGAAGAAAATTTTCAAATAGAGAAGTGAAGAATATAAGTGAAAGTTTCTTTCAAGATTTTGTAATCATCTCCACTCTCGATCATAGAGCTAGAGTTTGAGAAGAGAAGTCAAGAAAAGCTAGTTAACGTCTCAAAGTAAATTTCTTATTGGAGAAGTGAAGAATATAATTTAAAGTTTTGAAGTGAAGTTTGTAATCACCTCCATTCTCGATTATCAAAAGTGGAGTTTAGATCCTCGTAAAATAGATTCATATCTTGATCTTTACACCGATAGATAAGGTTTAGAGAAAATGCAACGAACCATGAAAATTTGATACTTTACTTCGAATATCATAATTGGATTAACTTCCAACAAGATTTAGAGGTTAAGAAAAGAAGCTAATATAATCAACAACAAACATTAGATTCATGTAGATTATGCGAGACTTAATAACAACGTTCATCACATATTTTAAGAATAATGCAAAGCATAATGTTAAATTGTCGAAGTAAACTATATCGGAAGAGTAAATCATGCATGAAGAAATGATACAGACAAATAGAACCTGATTTATACACTTTGATATCTCGATATTCTCCGCTTTGATCTATCTACTTTTTATTATGTGGATAATTTTTTCATAATTTGTTCTATCAAGTTATTTCACAACTTGATGATCTTTGGACTTTTCTTGTCAACTTATGCTTCCGCGTATCAATTTATCCAAGTTTACGTCTCAAATATGGATTTATAATTCCAAGTATCACCATAATTACCGTGATGTGGTCATACTACGGCTACCATCAAAATACATCATGCTGAACAGATCTTTCAATGATCGAGAGATCAAGGACCATTCATACTAAAATTTTAAGACTAACTGTTATTGTTTGATTTTTGACTTTAAGTGGAATATGTTACTTAGAATATTGAAATAAATATTAGAATATGCTATATTTTATCAAGTCTAGCATCCGGAGTGTTTTATGAAAATTTATTTCTCGATATCGAGAGTTATGTCGAGAGTTTGACATATTCTAATATTCGTGTCTACACTTCTACATGCTGCATGCAGCCGAGTTACATGCTTCATACTGAGTGGATGACCTCAATAGTGTGCAATGGCATCGGCATCAAAGACCATCACTAAAAATAGTGTTATATTGAGTGAGTGACATCAAAGATGATGATAGTCTACAAAAATGCAATGTGCTCATATCGCTGCTCGAGAAGTATTTGTGCATGATCCGAGAGAGCCAGTTCGCATCGAGGAGCTAGAGCAAAGCTTGGTGAGCATAGAACGCCTTGCACATGAACTGAAGGAGGATTTGAGTTCGTGTTATTTTTAGGAGCTTGATTTCTCGAAACCTTCATCATATCCGGATTGGTTGGTGCACAATGGTGGAGAAAGTGATATCGACTCTGACTGTCGTTGCGTCACTTGTAAATCACTCTAGAGTGATAGCGACTGAATGTGAGTCAATAACGATTGAGTGCGACTGAATTCGTAGTGTCGGTTAGAGATATCATGTCACTTATACAATGTCTATTTATTGGATTTAGACATTTAATAAGATCCTTTGTCCATGTTTATGGAGTTGTCAGACCGTTCGATGTCCGAGAAGTTGTCATTCATCCAGACCGTGGAATTCTTGAATTTCTTGCGTTGTCGCGCTACTTGGCGGCTACATGTTATATTTCTACTCCGACGCTTGAGTTTAGTAGTTCTAGAAGTTAGCTTATATTACTTCTAGTCGTTTATGTATATGTTTGACACCTTTGCATACGGTGTTAACACTATTTTGAGTCTTAGTAGGTTGATTACCATGTTGATAGGGCTTAAGATCATGGGTTGTATTTGCGTGTCGTCCATGCACGCTTTCTAGCTGATTTAAGTTATTTTTCGGGGCTGCGTGTCGTTTTAAGTAATTTAAGTTTTACGCTGGCACTCTAGGGGGCTTGACGTGGTAGCCTATGAGTAAAACTAAGTTGCCACGTGGTTTAGGGTACTAAAGGACAACCAAGTGGAGCTATGAACTCCCATTGGTCCATTTTTGTCTTTTGTTAAACTCTAAATTTAGAAACAGAGCTCTAGAGTGGAGTTCGAGCATTTGGTGAGGGATCTTCGAAATCTGAGAGCACAGGGAGAGAGGTCTCGTCATGCCAAGCACTTCCAGTGAGAATTTCGATCGATTTGAGTCAATAAAGACGGAGTTATGAGCAATTGAAGTTCGGATTGTGCTAGAATTGAATCATTTTGGTTGGATTTAGGGTTTTCAGTGTCACTCGCAGCAGATTTGAGGAAATTGCTTCAAAACTTCGAGGTTGTGTTCTCCGCCAGCAAGGCTACGATTTCACAAAAGGTTTCATATCGATTGAGCAACTGAGTAATTCAGGGCGGCCGCTGAAGCTGAGGGGGTCTGAAAAGCTCTTAATCTAGAGCAGCGACTTCAGAGGAGGAGATCTGCAGTTCTGTGTACATTCAGGAGTCCCAACTTCACAGGGATGTTCAGCACCCTGTAGACTGCAAATCCTGTAAGAAACTTTGAAATTGATCGAGCCAAACTCCTGTTATAGGTTGAAATAGCCAGCTAGGTACCAGAAATTGCCGTAGTTTTCTTGCTCAAAACTTTTCTGTTCATATCTCCGTGTCAGAATTTGATCTCAGGCTGAAATTTCGTCTGTGAGTTCAGTAGTACCTCATTTGCATGTAAGGGAAGTTTAGAGGTCTAAACCTTCATAGTTTTCCTCTCCGTGAGTGTCAAAGTTCACCGCCGAATCCTATTACTGCCAGCTAGACCTGAATTTTGCCTTCTGGGTATATTACTAGATCTTACACATCTGTGTGAGTGTTTATAGCCCTATTGTGACCTGAAAGCCAACCTCTTGAGTGAACAACCACATCCAGAAGCCCGGCGCTTTCCTAGGTAGACGGATTACACTCCGACATACTCTCTTTTTGGTGAACTCGACGTGAAACACCTAGGGTGGGAGTTTTCTTAAGAGTGTTACAGGATCAGATATCATGGCCAACCAAGGATCATCAAGTGGAGGTGCTGCTGCTGCTCAGCAACCTATTCAGTTTGATGCTGCTACGATGAAGATGTTCCAGGCTTTTTCCATGTTCATGCAGCAGCAGCAGAGCACAGAGAGGAAGGAGGTGTTAGCAACCAAGACGTTGCAATCTGTGGTGCACCAGATGGACCAGTTCAAGGGTACAGATATTTCCAAGTATGTGCGATACTATGCTAGGGAGATGGAGGTGAACAAGGTGCTTGAGAAGGAGATGGTGGAGAACTTTGAGCTTGCTGTTGTCCCTGAGATTCGTGGGCGTGTGAAGGAGCTCAAGCAGCAGCAAGGACAGAGTTGGGAGAGCTTTATGCGAGCTTTGAAGGAGGAGTACTACACTGAAGATTCAGAGAGGGTGACCAAGAGAACGTTCTTGGAGTGGGTGGTTAAGCCCAACAAAGGTTTGTCTGTAAATGAGTTGTTAAGGGAATTTGATCGTCAGTATGCTCAGCTTTCTAGGACAGAAAAGCTTACATTAGAGGTGGAGAAGACCGAGCTTTTCCTACAAGCAGCGGACGTGACTATTCAGGAGAAGCTTGAGCTGTTGCTGGAAGACAAGAGTGAGGAGAGAGGATTGAAGACAGACTGGAAGGAGGTTGAAGAGACTGTCTCTTTGCTGACCAAGAGACAGAGAAGAAGGGACAAGGTGGTGGTAAGTGAAGCAGCACCTCTGATAATTCCTGTCAAGCAGTTGCCTGCTAAGCCCGCTTTGGTAATTGCTAGAGAGGAAGACTCACCGCTTGATGAGTTGATTAAGGGTATGAAGGAGCTTAAGCTTAAGCTCACTAGGTTAGAAGAGAAGGAGCAGAATGTACAGCCTGCTATGCAGAGACCTCAGATGAGAGAAGGCTTTGTTCATCGTTGTATATGGTGTGATAGCCTAGACCATGTAAGAAGAGATTGTGGGGAGTTTTCAGATGCATTGAGGAAGGATCTTATCTTCTTCAAAGATGGTAAGATCCATCTGAGAGAGACTGGGATGATGCTGGGAACCAACTTTGGCAAGGGTGGTATGAAGAGACTTGTGAATGATATATCAGCATCACATGCTGTTTCTCTTGTGAATGCTGCTACGTGTGGAGTGAAAGTGGAAATGGAGAGAGAGAAAGGGACTACTGGGTTGTGGTCAGATGTACTGCGGTCCGTAGCTAGAACAGAGCTAGACAAGGATGTGCTACGAAGGGTTGGCAACTCAATTAGAGAAACTACAGGATGGAATGACCCTGTGGATACTATGTCAGTGCATGCTTATGTTGCAAGAAGTCAGCATGAAGCTCTACTAGAAGAAAAACGCAGGAGGGAGGATGCAGGTGAGGCTTCTACAGCCAAACGACCTGCTACAAGGAGTGAAAGGGCTAGACCAGATGCAAGGCAGGAGACAACACCTACTCGGGAGGAGACTATGGAGGATCTACCATCTACAACACCAAAGGAGAAGGAGAGAAGCAAGGAGAAGGGTAAGATGCCTGCATACAAACTTCAGTCTGACATTGAGATTGCTACAGACTTGAAGCAGGTGTTAGAGAACCGTATCTTGAATGGGAAAGTTGAGTTTACTTTGGGTGAGATTCTTGGGATTGCAAAGCGTGAGTTCCATGAGGTTATTATAGATATCATCAAGAGGAAACGTCAGATTTTGGGTGAAGCAGCTACGCTGAACGCTCTAGGGACTAAATTGTCGGAGGATGAGGAAGATGAAATTGCTGGTTATTGCTCTCAAGTATCAGAGGGAAGATCAGATCAGCACGTAAGGTTTGAAGATGAGGTGGAAGCATCGCAGAAGAGCCATTATTCTCACAACCATTGGGCGAGAGCAACCACCGAGACCTTAGTGAAGCTGGGAGATCTAGAGGAACCTGTGGTGGCATTGATTGATCATGGCTCAGAGATTAATCTGATGTCTAAGGAGCTGTACAAGCGTGGGAGGTGGCCTATAGACACCGACCATGGATGGCTTATCCGTGCTGCCAACAACCAGCGAGGAGAACTCTATGGTGCTTGCCCCAACATCAAGGTAACTGTGGGTGACATTAGTGATGTTCAGAATTTCTTTGTGCAAGACATGTCAACCTATCCTATCATTCTAGGACAGCCTTACATTACTGCTGTTAGAATGGAGACACGAGTTATGGATGATGGTTTAGCCTATGCTAGGATACGTAGTAGAGACGGCAAAAGAGCTGTTCAATTTTTGACCGTTGCTGCAGAACATGAGAGGAATCGTGATAGCTTGAGAGACTGTCCACTACCTAAGATTACTCAAGAGTTTAGAGAGTCTAGGGGTTTTGGCAGAGTACCATTGAAGAGCGAGACTTCAACGGTACAGTAGAGATAGGATTCTCGCCTGATCCAGTAGAGCAAGAAGCTTTATCCACTAGCTTCTTAGGACTGACATCATGTGGATCAGTGTGTTATAGGAAGGTTGAGAATCTGAAGAGGTTTGAGAGACAACATGTGAAGTATGTACAGCAGTCTTTGAGAGATAGTGGAGAGTTAGCAGGAGATGAATACATATCTGGAGTGTTTGAAGAGCAGTATTTGGTAGATACTATAGGGGAGTTGGAATCTATATTAGAAAGCTCTACAGATGATGTAGATAGAGTGGTGAGAGTGAGCTCCAAGGAGCTTTATGATGTAATTGATAAGTTTATAGATCGACAAGAAGTGTATGTGGAGACCAAGTACAAGTCAGTGGCAAAGAAAGTCAAACCAGTGGCTTTGCCTTTGCCACTCGATTACAATCAGAAGATGGAGCAAGCTGCACGAGAACCCACGCTCAGAGGACCGAGAAGAATTGGGCACCAGTTCACAGAAACAACACTGAAGGAGCTGAAGATTGGAGGTGATGGATTTCTTACCGAGCAAGAGAAGAAGAGCTTCAGGGAGATGCTATCTAGACATGGTAAGGCGTTTGCGTTTGAGTCACATGAAGTAGGATGTGTAGATCCAAGTGCAGTTGCGCCTATGGTAATCTTTACTATACCGCATGTGCCTTGGAATCTACGTCCTATCCCTGTACCTAGAGCTCATCTACCAAAGCTGATAGACTTGCTCAATGAGAGGATTAGGATGGGTATATTGGAACCATCTATAGCTCCCTACTCTAGCAGATGGTTTACTGTTCCGAAGAAGAGTGGAGCTTTGAGATTTATTCAAGATATGCAGCCAGTTAACAAGGTGACTATCAGGAATATGGGTATAGGACCTATTGTAGACGAGTTTGCAGAGGCTTTTGCTGGTCGTGCTATCTATTCAATGGGAGACTTATATTCAGGTTACGATCAGTTTCAGTTATCCTCTGAGAGTAGAGACTTGACTACAATGAGGACACCTCTGGGGTTACTAAGGATGTGCACCTTGCCACAAGGTGCTACCAATTCTGTAGCACATATGATGAATGGCATGAATAAAGTTTTGAGGGATTTCATTCCTGAAAAAACTATGCCATTCCTTGATGATGTGCCGATCAAAGGGTGTGCTGAGGAGGAGAAGAATGAGGTAATGGATCAGAGGGGGTGCCGTAAGTTTGTTGCGGATCACATAGCCGACTGTGATAAGATATTGAGTCGACTGGAGGAGGTTCATTTGACTTTATCAGGAGCAAAGTCTGTATTTGGAGAACATGAGGTGTTAATAGTGGGACATCTGTGTGGATCTTATGGTCGGAAACCTTGTCCAAACAAGGTTGATGCCATCCGAAGGATGAAGGAGACATGTGGATCGGTTACTGAGGTGAGAAGGTTTCTAGGTGCATGTGTGTTTTATCATATATGGATTCCACACTTTGCACATGTAGCAGATCCGTTGTACAAGTTGCTGAGGAAGGGGCAGAGATTTCAGTGGCAAGAGGAGCAAAGCGAGTCTATGAAGAAGTTGAAGGATCTGTTGTCTTCACCACCAACTCTACGGAAGGTAACATATGAGTTGGGCAGACCTGTTATCCTTACTGTTGATACTAGTCCTATTGGCATTGGGTGGGCTATAGGACAGGATGATGAGGATGGAAATAGATATGTGGTGCGTTTTGGAGCTAAGGTGTTAAGTTCACGGCAGAGAGACTACCCTCAGGTCAAGAGAGAGCTATGGGGAGTAGTTACTGCGATTAAGAGTGATAAGGAATACTTGATCCTAAACCCAGAGTTTAGACATATCGTAGGAAAGGACAATCCTGTGACAGATATGTTATCAAGGGCTAGGTATTACGATGAGAAAGAAATGATAGATGATCAAGAGGATGTGGGAACAAAGTTCTATTCTAGTGCTCTTGCTAGAAGGGATAGAAGCTGTTTTGCAGCTCCATTGGAGTTATTTGAGAAAACTATGTACGATGGCGAGTGGTTGGATCTTGGGCGCTATTTGAGTTCATTGGAAAGGCAAGAAGGCTGGTCTGATGCAGATTTCAAGAGGATCTGTAGAACATCTTATGGGTACTTTTTATATGGAGGACATCTATGGAAGCGCCCTAAGCTACAAGGAGGTGTACCACAGCGGGTGGTATGTGACCTAGAATTGCAGCAGAAGCTGATCAAGGAGTTCCATGAGAGTCTATGGGCCGGTCATAGAGGAGTTTGGGCTACATTTGCCAAGATAAAGGAGAAGTATTGGTGGAAGGGTATGTATAAGGATGTAGTGCAGTTTGTTTCATCCTGTATACCTTGCCAGATGTATTCCAACGTACGTCATCGTGATGGATTGCATCCTACTTATCCTTTAGTCATTCATTACAAATGGGTAGTTGATCTGGTAACTATGCCATTTGGACTTGGACAAATGAGGTATCTAGTCTTGGCTAGAGAAGATCTATCTAACCAAGTCGAAGGCCGTGCCCTGAGGACAAAGACCACTGCTAGTGTCTGCCGCTTTCTACTTGAAGATGTTATTTGTAGGTATGGGTGTGTGGGAAAGATCACTGCAGATAGGGGTGAGCTGGATTCACAAGAAGCAGTTGAGTTCTTCAAGCGATTGGGAATCAAGCTGGCATTAACCACTGCTTACAATCCTGAAGGGAATGGCAAGAGCGAACGAGGTCATCCGCCAATCATCAAAGCTTTGGTAAAAGCTTGCAAGGGTAAGATCCGTGAATGGCCTAGACTGCTACCATTTGCTTTATGGGCAGATCGTACAACTCATAGTACCGTTACAGGTTACATGCCAGCAGAGTTTATACTAGGACAGAAACCTGTGATGCCAATTGAGGAGGTTGTGCCAACTTGGAATGTTTTGCCATGGGAAGATGGTAGAAGTACGGAGGATCTTCTTGCATTAAGGATCCAGCAGTTAGAACGAAGACCTGAGGATGTTGCCAAAGCTGTCGAAAGATTAAAGATTGCTAGGGAGAGAAACAAAGACAGATTTGATAGAACGCATAGATTACGACCCAAACCAATTAAAGAAGGTGATTGGGTGTTAGTCTATGATAGTAGTCTTGAAAATCAGCATAGCACTATCAAGAAGTTCTCCAAGAGATGGTTTGGACCTTATGTGGTGTTAGAAGTTAATGATAATGCCACATACTCCTTGAGAGAGTTAGATGGTGCAGTGCTCAAGATACCAGTCGCAGGAAAGAGAATCAAGCTCTTTAGGAGGAGAGGGGAGGACCAGAACGTTGCAGAGTTTACAGAGGATGAAGCTGAAGACTCAATGCAGATTGAAGATGAGTTTGAAGCCGAAGCTGAAGAGTCTTGATCTGGATGGCACATACCGGAGGATGTGCAGGTTCAGAGGGGGTGGATGTCGCGCTACTTGGCGGCTACATGTTATATTTCTACTCCGACGCTTGAGTTTAGTAGTTCAGGTACGACAGCAAGCGCAAATGTACTCACCATCTCTCTTTCAGGCACCTTGCTCAACTCCATCTCTCGGGAATAGTACTTTAGGTACTTGGATATGTTCTTCCCATCAAACTGATCTAGCAACCCCACAACAGATTGCAAGGCTTTAGTAGCCATTGCTTCTTTCCGTTCAGTGGCCTGCTGTTGTTGCATTACTAATGCAAATGTCTCAAGCAATCGCATATCAGACCGTGAAAGCTTGGTCACCTTTGGAGCCTCTCCAGACATAGAAGCCTCATCTACGTAATGACCCAACCCTTCAATGTCCATGGTGGCAAAACCACACACGTATCTCTCACCCTAGACTTTTCACGTCGAGTTCACCAGCTATCGTATAACGTGTTTTTCTGTCTAGGAATACACGGGGTATATGGCTGTGTAGAGATATGTGGATTGAAGCCACAGCCAGAAGCCCGGCGCTTTCCTAGGTAGACGGATTACACTCCGACAGCGTGTGATGTAGATATTGTCATTCATAAGTGTAGACATTGAAAATGTGAGGATTCAATGACAAGTGGAGAAAATTCATCGAGCTGTTCAGGAGACAATGAACTGAGTACATGGACATGAAAATCTTTTAGTTTTAGATGTAATAGCGGTTGATGATGTTATACAAGCAAGTAAGTAAGCCACAAAGTATAGTTTGATGTCTAGAGTCACCTTATTACAGCAATGAACAATGTCAAATGCAAAAGCTTTGGTGCTCTATGCTACTCTGAGTCGTCTGATGAACAATCACGAAGTTTGCTTCTGATGATGACTCCATGCAGACCTGTGAGTATCTGTGACCGCACTCTTGTTTGATGTGAGAACAATGTGAGATCCACAGCTTCATACGCTGCGAGTGTCAGACTAGTTGCACTACCCATTCCTCCTGGAGCTATTTTCTTCTTGTCTAGTGGGAGGAAACCTGATTATTTTCTTGGTGGAATCACAAATCTATTGTACAACGGTACATTTTCATCTGAGTGTTCCTCGACTTGGGGAGCTATCTGTTGCTTCTGTGGAGTTGTAGTTAAAACCATCGATGACTCTCCAACTACATTGTCCTCTTGCGTAATAACAACTTCTGGTGTCGAATCAAATTGACCCTCTTGTACTTCCAAGTCGACCTCCACCTGCACTTCGTGGTTTTTGTTTCTGATTGTAACCCCATCCTTGGTATAGCCTTGTGATACATATGAATCAAATGTCAATCACAATCTTCAGATACCGTATGCTTGGATTCATCCAAGCACTCAATAGTCTGTGGTTGTGACACCGGGGTCTTTTTTATTCTATGATCCATAGCTACATCGACTTTGAATGTTTCATTAGGTCTTGGCTTGACTATTGGACCATCGCTGTCCGAAAAGTCTCCATCGAAATCATTGATAACCTCAGATTGATTTCTTGCTGCAACTAAACTGAACCTCGCATCGACCCACAACTTTCTGAGCTAGTTCCTTCCCTCACTTCTATGCAACATCACTCACTATCCAATCAATGTATTACTCACGGGTCTTGTCAACGACCGGTTGGAACTCGATCCTTCCAAAATGACACAACTATTTCATGGCCTACAGAGAAAATGCAAGATGAATGCATCTTTAGTGACATGAAATTCAAACAAGGCTCGAAGAAACTATGAACTACTTGGAAAAGCAAGTTCAACTAACTACAAAACACATCGAGCACATACGAGGGAGACCATCTTCTCCATTTGGTATTTTCTAGCGCACTATCGCTTCGTTGGAAAATGTCCACATATGGCATGCGATTGTCTACGGATGTTGGTCTATCCCACCGACACTACTCTAGAACCATGTCGTGTTGTGTTCAAAAAAGGCTTTTGACAGCATTGGAGTGTCATGGACCGACTTTTACTTGAAAGTCAAATTCAAGGTTCCATATTTTTGTTCAGCCCAGATTGTAGCCCCGGTCGAGAGCTCTCCAACCATACCCTTCGTTTCGCGAATGGACCTCTGAAGCCTCCAGAAACCACAGAAACGTTGAGAGGATCAGCTAGAACACCATTGGTCCAAAAGTGGACCAATAAGAGCAAAAAGAACTTTACTTTTTGTCTTTTCTCCTCTTAACTTTTCCCTTAGAACTAATTTTTACTCTCCAAGGAGACACAAGACATCAACAACACTCTAACACTTCACAAAAATCCTTCAGATATGTCGATGGATTCTTCGCGGTCCGTAACTACACAGAAGCGCTCAACCAGAATGAAACCAGTGAGCCGCAGACTAATACAACGTCAATATTACAACTTGGAAACGTTCTACAATAAAATGTATGACAAAAGGAAACGGTGAAGCTATCACTCGATTGTAATATTCTTGCCCGAAGTTTCTCACGATCCAAGCCCCATGATTGATCTTCGGTCTGCAATGGCACCGGACATCGACCCAAAGATTGAAAGGAACGTTCGATGGATAGTTGAGATCCATTGTTCCTCACAACAAAATGTACACCGTCATATCCCAAGCCTCTCCGTATGTTACGATTGGAAGGATCACCGGAAGCTGTAACTCCATCACCCTCCCCATGAACTCATCACCAAAGTACGCAACTAACCACTGTCGAAAGTGATCGCGGTGGATGCAATGAAGCTTGATGTGAAACGGATTCGGGAAAGGAAGATCCGGAGCCGGTAACACACCTCCGTCCATAACCACCACTCATGCAGTTCCTCACTCCTCCATGCAGATCACCGAGAACCCTTACGAATCACCCGTTGAGAGAGAATGTCATATGAACCTTCGACCCACCATTTTATACACAAATGCGGCGACAAGGACCACTAAAGTGAACGCGCACAGATCGATGACTTGGCACGTTCCTCTACCGTGCGATCACTTAAACAGATAATCACAAACGTGGCACTCATCACACCGTTCGGCGAGTTACGCGATACGGTTCACGAAACACGGAAAAGAAACACAACATAAGTTACACAGGAATTTCACACAGGAGCCGAACCACAACACGACATCCACCCCTTCTAAACCTGCGCATCCTCTGGTATGCGCCAACACTCACAAGTTGTGGTCGGCATCACACTATATCTTCATCTTCTTCACTGATGTTGTCGTTGGCAATATCTTCGTCATCCAAATCTTCTCCGTCATCATCCAAGATATCAAACTCTGCTCCGACTTCCTCCATGCTTATCCCTTCATCTCGCTTCTTGAAGAGTTTCACACGCTTGCCTGCAATGGGAACCTTGAGCTCTGCCCCATCAAGCTCTCTTAGTGAATATGTGGCATTGTCAAGCACGACAAGAACCACATACGGGCCAAACCATCGCTTAGAGAATTTTCTAAGCGCACTGTGTTGGTTGTCCAAGCTACTATCGTAGACCAACACCCAATCTCCTTCTTTAATCTCCTTTGGCCTTAATCGATGACGCTTATCGAATCTGTCTTTGTTTCTCAAGCGCGCCTCTTTCAGCTTCTCCAATGCAATCTCTACATCTTCAGGTCTTCTCTCTAGTTGACGGATTCGGACAGCAAGAAGATCTTCTGTAACTACTCCTCATAACTCTCTCTTCACTTGAGGATAGTTTCTATGTCGCTCACTCAACACCTTTGCTCCAAATCTGACTGCAAACCGATTCTCTTCTTCATCATCTTGTCCTACTGCCCATCCAATGGCTATCGGACTAGTATCAACAGTAAGTATCACTGGTTTGCTATCCTCGTAGCTCACACGACGAAGTACAGGTGGAGAAGATAACAACTGCTTCAATCTCTGAATCGCCTCAGTATGCAAACCTCTTGTGCTTTCTCAACAGATCATAAAGAGGATCAGCCACATGTGCAAAATGTGGAATCCACACATGATAGAAGACACAAGCTCCAAGAAACCTTCTCACCTCTGTTGTTGAACCACAAGTATCCTTCATCCGTCGTATAGCATCCACTTTACCAGGATCAGGCTTGCGTCCAAACCATCCACATAGATGCCCCACAATCACAACTTCTCGCACTTCAAATGAAGACTTAGCACCTGATAGTGTCAAGTGCGCCTCTTCAAGTCGTGATAAGATTTTATCACAATCTGAAATGTGATCAGCAACAAAGTTTCTACACCCCTTCTGATCCATTGTCTCATCTTTCTCCTCCTCAACGCATCCCTTAATTGGAATGTCATCCTAGAAAGGCATGGTCTTCTCAGGAATGAACTCACGGAGAACCTTGTTCATCCCGTTCATCATGTGCGCTACTGAGTTTGTTGCTCCTTGTGGTAGTGTGCACATTCTGACCAACCCCAACGGTGTCCTCATGGTGGTGATATCTCTACCCTGTTCAGCAAGTTGAAACTGATCGTACCCAGAGTAAAGATCTCCTATAGAGTAAATAGCTCTCCCAGCAAACGCTTCAGCAAACTCTCCGACGATAGGTCCTATACCTGTATTTCTGATGGTCACTTGGTTCACAGGTTGCATATCTTGGATGAACCGTAATGCACCACTCTTCTTTGGTACTGTAAACCAACGACTAGAGTATGGTGCAAACGATGGTTCCAAGATCTTCATCTGCATCTTCTCCTTCAAGAGCTCTATGAGTTTCAGTAGATGCGCTCTAGGTACAGGAATTGGCCTCAAATCCCAAGGAGCATGTGGAACTATGAATATGATCATTGGCGCCACAATGCTAGGATCTACACATCCGATTTCTGAGGCTTCAAAAGCAAAAGCTTTCCCGTGCCTAGTTAACATCTCCCTAAACCTATTCTCCTCCACAGACAAAAGAAAATCTGCTGAACCAACCTTCAACTCCTTGAGCGTAGCTTCAGTGAACTTGTGACCGACCCGGCTAAGATCTCTCAAGCTTTTCTCCTTCGAAGATTGTTGGACTCGCTGGTTAGAATCACTAGGTAATGGCTGAGCAACAGGTTTTACCTTCTTGTCTACCGTTTTGTACCTAGTATCAACTCTAACTTCAGGATCTACGAATGACTCTATAGCTGTATAGAGCTCCCTAGAGTGTACTTCCACCACAGGATCCTCATCTTCTTGCTCATGCATAGCAAGTTCATCGATGAAATCTCCCAATCCTAACTCCAAATAAACACCTTCTATCTTATCATCCTCTTCAAGCACACCAACTCTCTTTAGATCTTTTTCAGTTTTTTGCACAACTTTCTGCTCCCACTTCTGCAAGTCAGCAAGTCGTGTATGTGTAGCAAATCCACTCCCAGAAAATCTCACAACTCCTGTACAAAAAGCACTTTCTTTCTCTAGCGAGAGTACCTTCTCAAGTGTACCACTATGTCCTCGCTCTATAGCAGTACTTGTCAAAAATCCTTGAACTCCTCCGTGACCTTAGGCAAGGAGCCACCCCTCAGATAATCTCTGTTCCGCTCGTGGTTTGCTGATACAGTTAGAAACTGTACCGCTCTCTTGCCATCCTGACTTCTGATCCGCGCATAAGCAGATCCATCATCCAAAACCTTGGTCTCCATCCTCACAGCTATAATGTAAGGTTGACCGAGTATCACCGGGTATGATGTACTATCTTGAACAAAGAAGTTTTGTTCAATAGTTACATCTCCCACCTTCACTTTCACATCAGGACAAGCTCCATAGAGTTCTCCTCGTGTGTTGTTCGCTGTTCTGATCATCCAACCATGATCTATATCAACAGGCCATCCACCTTGCTTGTAGATGTCCTTAGAAACAATATTGATCTCTGATCCATGATCAATGAGAGCAACCACCGGATCTGTCATCTCTCCTACCTTCACTAAGGCTTCGGTAGTAGCTCTAGCCCAATGTCCTCTAGTGTAATGGCTAGGGACTTTGTCATCGTTATCATCCTCAAACCGAACCTTGCGGTTGATGCAGCATTGAGCTAGTTCTAACTCTTCCTCTCTTGATATCCTTGTGTCTAATGCATTAGACACAGCGGTTTCTCCTGCCAATTGCCTTTTTCGTTTGATGGTGTCAATAATGACATCATGAAACTCCCTCTTGGCAATCCCAAGAACCTCTCGTAAAGTAAACTCGATCCTGGCATTGAGTACTCTCTCTTCTAGTACTCCTTTCAGATCCGTGGCAGCTTCAATATCAGACTGAAGGTTGTATGAAGGAGATTTACCTTTCTCCGTACCTCTACTCTTCTCTGACTTCTCGGGAGTAGAGGATATGACCTCTTCCATAGTCTCCTCTGGTAGAGACATGATCTCCGGTCTGAACTTTTCTCCTCTTGTTTGCCTCTTGAGAGCTGTTCTCTCTTCGCTAGAGCCTGCTTCACCTCGTTTGCGCTTCTCCTCCATGAGAGCCTCATGTTGACTCTTCGCCAAATAAGCGTGAACAGACATTGTATCCACGGGATCATCCCATCCAGTAGCACCCCTGATTGTCGTGGCTGTTCTGAGCAACTCCTCCCTTGCCATTTTCCCCCTTTTGTTCGTGCTTACCGCATGGCTCCACATATCAAGAGTATCTCCATCCTTCTTAGAAGCACTTCTTTCTCGTACTACCTCAACTCCATAAGTAGCAGCTTCTACCGACGCAGTAGCATGTTGAGATAGATACTCCTCCAGTACTTGCTTCATTCCTCCTTTCCCGAAGTTGGTTCTAAGAATCTCTCCATTATCCTTCAGAGCAATCTTTCCTTCCTTCCAATAGACTACTCCATCTCGTAGAGTTTTGGCAAAATCACCACACTCTCTTCGAGCATGATCAGAACTATCACACCAAATGCATCTCTGTACATAATCTTGCTTAGGAGCAAGTCTGGTATCATGTGCTCCTCCCTTCTCTTCCAACCTTGCTAACTTGATCTGCAAGTCCCTCATCCCTTTTACCAACTCTTCCATAGCATCTCTTTGCGGTGCAACTTTCGGGACAGGAATAGTAGGAAGTGGAACTTGAGGTACATGCACAATAGGTGCTTGCACATTGGGTACCATTGATTGCCTACGAGGTACTATGATCGGTGGCGGTCTCTCTTCTTGTCTTACCACCACCTTCCCTCTTCGGTACTCTCGTTTGGCAAGTACACTCACTGCTTCAGAGACTTTTCTCCAGTCAGTCGTGAGTCCGTTGTCTTCCATCCTATCTTCCAGAAGCAGCTCCAACTCCCTTTGTAATTCATTGTTGGCTGCTTGTAGAAACAACTCCACCTTGTCGTTCTCCAATGTGAGCTTCTCCATCCGAGACAACTGAAGGAATTGTCTCTCATACTCCCGAAATAGCTCTGTGGCAACAAGCCCTTTGTTGGGTTTGTTTACCCACTCCATGAATGACTTCTTAGTCACTCGGTCTGCATCTTCTAAAGAATACTCTTCTTTCAGCTGAAGAGTAAATCCTTCCCACGTAGCACCATGAGATCGGATGATGTCCTTCATGTGCTCTCGTAGTTCAGGTACGACAGCAAGCGCAAATGTACTCACCATCTCTCTTTCAGGCACCTTGCTCAACTCCATCTCTCTGGAATAGTACTTTAGGTACTTGGATATGTTCTTCCCATCAAACTGATCTAGCAACCCCACAACAGATTGCAAGGCTTTAGTAGCCATTGCTTCTTTCCGTTCAGTGGCCTGCTGTTGTTGCATTACTAATGCAAATGCCTCAAGCAATCGCATATCAGACCGTGAAAGCTTGGTCACCTTTGGAGCCTCTCCAGACATAGAAGCCTCATCTACGTAATGACCCAACCCTTCAATGTCCATGGTGGCAAAACCACACACGTATCTCTCACCTTAGACTTTTCACGTCGAGTTCACCAGCTATCGTATAACGTGTTTTTCTGTCTAGGAATACACGGGGTATATGGCTGTGTAGAGATATGTGGATTGAAGCCACAGCCAGAAGCCCGGCGCTTTCCTAGGTAGACGGATTACACTCCGACAGCGTGTGATGTAGATATTGTCATTCATAAGTGTAGACATTGAAAATGTGAGGATTCAATGACAAGTGGAGAAAATTCATCGAGCTGTTCAGGAGACAATGAACTGAGTACATGGACATGAAAATCTTTTAGTTTTAGATGTAATAGCGGTTGATGATGTTATACAAGCAAGTAAGTAAGCCATAAAGTATAGTTTGATGTCTAGAGTCACCTTATTACAGCAATGAACAATGTCAAATGCAAAAGCTTTGGTGCTCTATGCTACTCTGAGTCGTCTGATGAACAATCACGAAGTTTGCTTCTGATGATGACTCCATGCAGACCTGCGAGTATCTGTGACCGCACTCTTGTTTGATGTGAGAACAATGTGAGATCCACAGCTTCATACGTTGCGAGTGTCAGACTAGTTGCACTACCCATTCCTCCTGGAGCTATTTTCTTCTTGTCTAGTGGGAGGAAACCTGATTATTTTCTTGGTGGAATCACAAATCTATTGTACAACGGTACATTTTCATCTGAGTGTTCCTCGACTTGGGGAGCTATCTGTTGCTTCTGTGGAGTTGTAGTTAAAACCATCGATGACTCTCCAACTACATTGTCCTCTTGCGTAATAACAACTTCTGGTGTCGAATCAAATTGACCCTCTTGTACTTCCAAGTCGACCTCCACCTGCACTTCGTGGTTTTTGTTTCTGATTGTAACCCCATCCTTGGTATAGCCTTGTGATACATATGAATCAAATGTCAATCACAATCTTCAGATACCGTATGCTTGGATTCATCCAAGCACTCAATAGTCTGTGGTTGTGACACCGGGGTCTTTTTTATTCTATGATCCATAGCTACATCGACTTTGAATGTTTCATTAGGTCTTGGCTTGACTATTGGACCATCGCTGTCCGAAAAGTCTCCATCGAAATCATTGATAACCTCAGATTGATTTCTTGCTGCAACTAAACTCCTCGCATCGACCCACAACTTTCTGAGCTAGTTCCTTCCCTCACTTCTATGCAACATCACTCACTATCCAATCAATGTATTACTCACGGGTCTTGTCAACGACCGGTTGGAACTCGATCCTTCCAAAATGACACAACTATTTCATGGCCTACAGAGAAAATGCAAGATGAATGCAGATACTTTAGTGACATGAAATTCAAACAAGGCTCGAAGAAACTATGAACTACTTGGAAAAGCAAGTTCAACTAACTACAAAACACATCGAGCACATACGAGGGAGACCATCTTCTCCATTTGGTATTTTCTAGCGCACTATCGCTTCGTTGGAAAATGTCCACATATGGCATGCGATTGTCTACGGATGTTGATCTATCCCACCGACACTGCTCTAGAACCATGTCGTGTTGTGTTCAAAAAAGGCTTTTGACAGCATTGGAGTGTCATGGACCGACTTTTACTTGAAAGTCAAATTCAAGGTTCCATATTTTTGTTCAAAAGACGTTCGTGGAGAGAAATATGACTTTTGATCTACTTTTGGTTCTACATTCTCAAAGCATCAAGTGATATAATATTCTCATCGTCATTTCATCTACCTCATTTGGATGCTTTATGGTGACGTTATCGTATAACGTGTCTAGGAATACACGGGGTATATGGCTGTGTAGAGATATGTGGATTGACAAGGTTGGATCTAGATTTGGATGTTTCCACTCAAATGTTTCACTATCTACTCTTCTAGCCTGAGTGACCTTGTATCCGCTCGTCTCAAGTTTAAAGCTTGCTACGATCCAAGGTTACGTATAGGTTGCATAAACTTGTGTTACAAACAGATCTTTTGTATTCTAACTAAAAATACTCAGATCTATATTATCTTACTGAAGTTATTCATCTATATCACTGGAAGCCTGACTTCTGAATAGCTCCCCAGCGACGCTAACTGGCCATCAATCCAACTATCACAACTTCATAATACAATCAGAAGATACTAAGATCACTCAATCAACTTGATAGAGTATCGAACAACTTGCTGTACACCCTGGTCTATCAAGTATTCCAGCAAGGTAAAACATGCATACTCCAAAACACTATTCAGATCTCAATATAGCACCAACGGCGGTAGTACCTGGCAGCTCCGAGAACCCAAACAGTGGCTTAAGACTCATGGTGGCTCCGTTCTCCTTCATCACCAAGAGCTGAAATCAGCCCCACACCTTCCAATGTCGAGTTGTATGCAGGTATGGCAGTTTCAGCAACAAACTCCTCTCCAAATTGCTCGAAAATGATCAAATTGACAATAGATGATATCGAAAAACTCGAAACTGCTAATAACAGAAGTATTTTCGAACTTTGAGACCTCAATCCTTCCAAACCACTCGACCAATGATGATCAAACTTCACAGGAAGCTTGATTGGACCCTTCACTCCTACCCTGAACAATTTTCAGGTCGAAATCTCAAACCAATTCTCAGATATGGATCAAACCGTAATCTGTGCTAACTTCAGAGCTTTACAGACCCAGGTACATTTGATCCAAGATTCTGAACAAACTACTCGACCATTTGAGGTGAAACTTCTCAAGTATCTTACTGATAAGACATTCTTCAATCCTAGAGAGTTTCACTCAGAAATTCGACTCAGATCTTAAGCAATAACAAACTATCCATGGCTATCACAGTTCACTGTCCTCGCCTTATCTCATCTGCACTTCTCAACTTCAATCGGTCGGTTCAGAATCCAAATCGATCAAGAACCTGACGAAATTGATGTCAAAATGACCAGCACGTCGTCAGCTCTCCAACCCAACAGACAGCTCCTCAAAACTCCTCGCGAGTCTCTCGGAACAACCAGAAACGTAGCAGTAGGTATGAATTTCACCCCCCTCCACTCAATCGATCATAACGCGCTCATACTTTCATCAAATCGATCGATTCTTCAGCCCAGATTGTAGCCCCGGTCGAGAGCTCTCCAACCATACCCTTCGTTTTGCGAATGGACCTCTGAAGCCTCCAGAAACCACAGAAACGTCGAGAGGATCAGCTAGAACACCATTGGTCCAAAAGTGGACCAATAAGAGCAAAAAGAACTTTACTTTTTGTCTTTTCTCCTCTTAACTTTTCCCTTAGAACGAATTTTTACTCTCCAAGGAGACACAAGACATCAACAACACTCTAACACTTCACAAAAATCCTTCAGATATGTCGATGGATTCTTCGCGGTCCGTAACTACACAGAAGCGCTCAACCAGAATGAAACCAGTGAGCCGCAGACTAATACAACGTCAATATTACAACTTGGAAACGTTCTACAATAAAATGTATGACAAAAGGAAACGGTGAAGCTATCACTCGATTGTAATATTCTTGTCCGAAGTTTCTCACGATCCAAGCCCCATGATTGATCTTCGGTCTGCAATGGCACCGGACATCGACCCAAATATT
The DNA here is from genome assembly GCA_036924285.1 of Asterella californica. Taxonomy (NCBI): domain Eukaryota; kingdom Viridiplantae; phylum Streptophyta; class Marchantiopsida; order Marchantiales; family Aytoniaceae; genus Asterella; species Asterella californica. The sequence continues at coordinate 20,144,807 of JAYKYS010000002.1, read as the reverse complement.
GAAAGGAACGTTCGATGGATAGTTGAGATCCATTGTTCCTCACAACAAAATGTACACCGTCATATCCCAAGCCTCTCCGTATGTTACGATTGGAAGGATCACCGGAAGCTGTAACTCCATCACCCTCCCCATGAACTCATCACCAAAGTACGCAACTAACCACTGTCGAAAGTGATCGCGGTGGATGCAATGAAGCTTGATGTGAAACGGATTCAGGAAAGGAAGATCCGGAGCCGGTAACACACCTCCGTCCATAACCACCACTCCTGCAGTTCCTCACTCCTCCATGCAGATCACCGAGAACCCTTACGAATCACCCGCTGAGAGAGAATGCCATATGAACCTTCGACCCACCATTTTATACACAAATGCGGCGACAAGGACCACTAAAGTGAACGCGCACAGATCGATGACTTGGCACGTTCCTCTACCGTGCGATCACTTAAACAGATAATCACAAACGTGGCACTCATCACACCGTTCGGCGAGTTACGCGATACGGTTCACGAAACACGGAAAAGAAACACAACATAAGTTACACAGGAATTTCACACAGGAGCCGAACCACAACACGACAACGTTATGAGGTCCAAAAGATGAAAAAGACAAGCTAAATCTTAGCTTGTTGATGCTGATTGGATATCTGCGGTTTCTGATGCTATACTAAGGGCATAAGGAGGCTACTTACACATATCCTAGACTCTTCATGTACAATGAAAACTTATGTAAGGGGATGCTTAAGAGGTTAGTTTGTATTTGCGACTTATCGATGGACGTTTCAGGAGATTGGGAGGTTCTATGCATACGTGCAAGGTATCATCAAGTTCATATATATGCATGTGACACATAGGATAAGACAGTTCATGAAGAGATGGATCATGATAGTTGAGAGAAATTGAGACATAGAGAGAGAGGATGAGAGTTGAACCGTTCGGATCGTTCCGGAGTCTAAACTTGTTGTCCTTGGATCCATCGAGTTTGGAACATCAGGTTCTTCAAGAAATTGAAGACGTTATGAAGTTGCATCGGACGATTTGAGAGATGTGAGAAGATTAGCTCACAAAGAGAAAATTTTCATCATTTTTTCATCTATGATCTAAAGATTTTTTGTTGTTTTTGATCAATGGATCAAACTCTTCGTTCTTGGTGCCTACGCGATTAGGGAGTCTCAACTACGCATAAGAGATATGAATTTTGCACGTGAAAATTGTCCAAGAATACGTGGGACATTTGGCTGTGAGATATCATGTGTAAGAACAAGGCAAGAGAGAGAAACACACAACCACGATAACGAGCCCTTCAAAGATCCAAACCTCACTTTATGTTCACTTCCGTTGTATCTCACAAAACTGAAGAATAGACACAAGTTGTATCTCTCCAGATCCTTAATTAAGTCTCTTCCAAAACTAAAACAAGAACTGCCAAAGCGTAATTGAAAACAAGAAAAACATTCTTTTGCTAACAGGAAGCTTCACAACAACATCTCGTCACCCAAGACCTCCTCATTATAGGCTAAAATCACTCACATCATCCAAATGGATCGTCTGATATGAGATCTATCTCGTCTCCTAGGTAGATCAAACTACCTTGAACTATTTTTCTCATCTTTCAAACTCCATAACATTGTCATTAAGCATCTAAATGAGATAGATGAAGTGACCATGGAAACCTTACAATGAGCTCTATCACTTGGTGCTTTGAGAATGTAGATCCAAAAATAACTTCGCTCTTTTCTTCCATGAGCCTCTTTGAAATAAAAATATGAAACTATGACATTTGACTTTCAAGTAGAAGTTAGTCGACCATACGATAACATATTGAAGTTTGTAAACATGAATATCATCCTCGTGTCGCTTATGTCTGGTGACTAAATTTGACAAAGAGAAATAAAAGAAATGAATAACAATGTTGTCTTATTCTAGACATTATAGGTTAATTTGAGTTTATAGTAAAGTATGGGCTAATACTTCTAGAGGATGAAATTGTCTCCAAGAATGACAACGTCGTGTTATTTTTGACATTATAGGTTAACTTAAGTTTATAGTAAGCTGTGGTGTAATAATGTGGATTACAAAATAATCTATAAGAATGGAAATGTCGTGTAATTTGATATATTTTATTTTGATTTTGGTTTATAGTAAATTATGGTGTAATAATTTGGATTGTGAAGTTCAGTACAAGAATGACAATCATGTTATTTGAGATATTTTATTCTAATTTTGATTTATAATAAGTTATGGTGTAATAATTTAGAAAATTCAAGAATGATAATGTTGTGTTATTCAAGGTATTATTTAATTCAGGTTTATAGTAAGTTGTACAATAATAATTTCAGCAAAAATATAGAAAAGCTTGGAATAACACTTTCGTGTTATTCATCTTGAACTTCAATTTAAATTTACAGTAAGTTGTACAGTGATAATTTCAGCATAAATTATAAACATAATGAATAACAACCTTATGTTATTCATGACATATTTTTATTTACAATAAGCTATTTCTTCAGACAATATAATCTGCAAGAATGACAAAAGTGTCATGTAATTCATGTTTAACATATTTTGTCATTTTATGTTCGCTGTAAGTTATATTTATTGTAGTTTACGCAAAGTGTAGTAACCTGCAAGAATGACAATGTAGTTTTACACAAATGGTACAAGAATGACAATGTAGTTTTATTCACGTGGTCGTAATTTATCTCAGTTTATTGAAAGCTGCCATCACTTGAAAAACAATCACGCAAATTACTATATTAGAATACACTAGAATCTTCACGACCTTCTTAGTCGTCCTCACTAGAATCTGTGAAGAAACAATCAATCCCTCCAGAAGATGGCTGAACGAGAGGATTTGTGTCTACTATATCTGAGTATATGAAGAGTCTACTGAAGCTTAGAAGGTCTGGGTCTAATGAAGTCGAGTGGGTCACGCTACATGTCTTTCTATTATGACCAGTCTTATGACAAACCAAACATCACGACAACATGTTCGGACTGAGCTCTTTTGCTTAGTGTCATGTCTCCATCTCTTAGATTGCATCGAACCTTGGAACTTTGCTCTGTCCATCGTTTGTTCAGAATGCAGTGGATTTACTTGAGAATTTTCTTCAAATATAAGTAACTGTAAGACATTAGCTTCGCCTTCATCTCGGCTGTCGTCTGCTCCTTGACGTTTCTCACTTTCAGTACTGACAACTTTAGGTCTATCTCTTCTCGCTGGAACAAGGAGGGCTCTGCAAGCTAAGGACGGCTCTATGTCATGCGAAGTGAATGTTGGAACATTATTCAAACCATATATTCCAAACATGGAGCTTGAGTACCATATGTGACAAAAGACTATGGTGGAGTCTTGACATGTTTCTCTATCCCATGCAATGGCATGCATACACGGCCACTGCATGTCTTGATACTAATAACATGTACATTGACCTAAATTGTCTTCGTCTTCTTTCACAACAAAGTTGACATCCTAGTTCGATCTCATGCTAGCATGAGTAGAAAACGATACTTCATAAACAAATTGCTCACATGCTAGTTCATTTTCTGTGAAGCGAGACTTTGCAAATGGGGTTAATAGTCCTTGTTGTCGCTCCAAAGCAGAATTCCTAGTAGAAAAAATATTCATAACATAATACCAAAGGTCATGAATGATTTTGAATGGAGTATTCTATCTAGTTGGCTTTAAAGCATTATTTATAGACTTGGTTAGGTTGGACATCGTCTTTCCATATCGTGGTAAAGAGAAACAAGCCCTGCTATATCGTTCGAGACGGATTCCGTTCAAATAGACTCCAAAGAACCTCGTCTCTCTCCTGAGCGTCCGAGAGACTACAACATCTCTTCAAAACTACTAGAAAAACATATCGACTATCAAGATATAACTCATACATCGGACACCTATTAGAAGATTAGTTCAAACTTCTCCATGATAATAATCAAGCAAATGAAAGTAGAAACTTGCAAACTACTCATCGTTCTCCAGTGCGTGCATATAGCAAAGTCATGAACACTTTTTTCGCCTCGCGATGAAACCTTGATCGGATGTTCATTCAGATATGTTGTGCACAATGCTCGTGCACATATCTTGGAAAACCATTACTAACAGCATTTTCTAAATCTTTTTGACGATCAGAAATAAAAATTGTCAAAAGGTAGTCTATCTCATATATAGCTACTTTCAAGTGTTGTAAAAATCACATCCAAGTACTCGTTGATTTCTGGTACAGCAAATACCAGCATTATAGCTTGATCGTTTCCATCTAAAACAGACATGATAAGAAGTTGACATGGATATTTCCTACATTTTGAACAATAAGCGTCTAATGCAACTACCTTCTGTATAAAAGCCAACATCTCATGACATATCGATGGACAAACGAAAGCATATTTGAACGTCTATGGAGTATTGTCTCATGTACATCAGTCCACAACCACATTCAGATGTATGGCATGATGCTCGAAAGTAGTAATATTAGAATTGAATGGACAAAGATGCAAGTAAATATCATCCAAACACGGTTAACTCTTCACACTAAGTTATTTTCACTTTTACTATTTTCAAAAACTCTGGCAAAGAACTATCTTCTTTCATAGAAGTATGGAAAATACTTCTTCCAAAGAAGAACTTCACACTGAAGATACTTCTTAAGAAGGAAACTTCCCCAAAGTACTTCACCCTAAAACTACTTCGTAGTAAACTAACCTCGTAGATGATGGTTTGTTCTCAATCTTCGTCTTAAATTTCTTACTTGGATTTCAAATGCAAATGAAAAAGAACTTCGTCATCCAATCTAATACATGTTGTACGCATACACATTGCTACACAACATACATCGTTGTCAGAGATACATCACACATACACATAACACACAGACAATGTTATACACATACACAAGTGTACCACAATAGTAATAAATGATCTGTACTCAATCCACGCCGACACTAAACAAACACTAAAGTCGAACCAAATCCACTAATCAAGGAATCCAAATTGCACTCACCAAGACTATCCATCATAGCCAAGAGCTTGAAGGCTCAACCAGAAGAACTAAAGCCTCCAAGCCCTCCTTGCGAAGTACACTCTTAGTGGGCTAGCCCAAGAACTCACCCTAACGGCACTAACGGCCCTACCGAGACTAACCACTCCGCACTCAGTCAACCTATGTGATGCTAAACTGACGTAACAGCTGTCATGCGCATACACATCACTACATAAGATACAATCGCTGTTAGAGATACACCACACATACACATACACATGGACAATGTCATACACATACACAAGTGTATCACAATAGCTCCCCTAATTGACGGTTAGATCCCTCTAACTCCAGATAGTCTCATGTCTCAACCACGTGATATACACCTTCGTGGGTCTAAAGATCAAGAGGTCAGGTGCTACATCGTCCTTTCGTTAGTCGCATGTCTACAATCCATACCACGCAAAGATCTAGTTGGTTATCCCTGCTATATACATCGAGGACAAACCCATCGTCCAGTAGGAATGACAATGAGAGATGGAGTTAAACACGACATGTGCCAACCTCTTGAACAACCATCACACATCAACATACTGGCTGTTCCACCAGCAGATCCACACAACATACATCTCAAGCCCATGCGTACAACCGCTAAGCTTGAGTCAAAGATACTATCGATGTTTGAAAGATGACATGACGCGCAACTACGCACATGGTCTTTTCAAACAACACCATCATGGCTCTCTAACATGAGTACTCTAAAAGATAACACCTCACGCACTCGTAAAATAATACGTCATGCGATCACATCCAACGTCGTTGGTGCAGTCTGCTGCAGATAGATATAATCGTCAAGATGAAACTTACGAATCGATGATTAATAACCTCCTCTTTGAATAGTCACATATCGCAACGTGTCTCTATGCTGAGCAATCGTTAGGTTCTCAAAAGCCGTAAGCATAACCCTTCGAAATGTCTTAGCTCATTGAGAACATGCTCTCATCTACATATCCGGTCATCAAGGTTCAGCACCTCACCAGAATCACGACGAATGATGGAAGATAGATCTAGATCTCGGTCATAAAATATAAAATACGATGAGAAAGAAGTCAAAGACGCTTGCCGACTAAAACAATAGTCCATAGCTAACCATAGTAACTGCACATTCCAATCTCCCAAGTGGTCCTTTTGCAAGCCATACTTACGCAATTCTCTCTTCGCCGTTTGAACAACCCTCTCCACCAAACCATCTGCCTCGGGATGATATCTGAGATGTAGTCCAATGATCAATCAGCACTTGATCACACAAGACCTGAAACTCACCAAGAAACTTTGTACCTTGATCCGTCAACACTTCAGCTGGTGCTTCAAAATGACTCAGCATTCGATCTAAAAACACATAAGTTGTCTCTTCATTCGTCTTGTCCGATAATATCACCAACTCAATCCACTTGGAGAAGTGCTCCACCATCACCAACACATATCGGTGGTGACATACAGTCTACGATAAAGGTCTCACAAAATCCAAGCTCCAACGGTAACCCAACTCCATAATCAATAACGGGTGTAACTGCAGAGTAGGAGCATTAAACGATGTTTCTACTCGATCATAAACCACACATCATTTGAAGAACTACTGCACATCGATGTGCATACCACGCCACCAATACGTCCTTGGAGTAAGCTATGTGTACGCTTCACTAAAAAATGTCTCACCTCCTCATGGACATGTCGTACTAATTGTGTCCTTTGGGATGGATGTGACACTATCCGTACTCTCTCTTCGTCTCACACTCGAAGTACATGTCGTCTTTCTTGTCAAATTCTCTTCGCTAGTTGGAGGACATGATCTCGCTCCTTGGCACTTACTGTGTCTATCACCACACCAGTACGTAGATACTCTATTATTGTCATATCGTTATCGTGTCAGATTTTGTGTGAAGGATGTCCAGGAAAATACGAGGTTCTTGGTTGTGGAGATGTAGTGTGCTGAATAGAGACAAGAAAGAGAGAAACAAGCACAAAAATGAACATCGTAATATATATCAACTCCCAACGTATATACATTGCCGGTTCTTTCTCTCTAAGAACACAAAACTGAGAAATAGACCAAAGCAGTCTGTTATCTGCTTCAAAATCACCTAAAACGCGTCCCTGAATCTCAACCCACACCCAAAACTATCGAAGCGTAGCTCAAAGCAAGAGAAACTTCTCTTTGCTAACAAAAAGAGCTGTAGCAGTATCACACGATTCAAACCCAAGTCCAAACGACATCTATGTACAAGCTCTTAGCTAAAGCTAGCTACCACAAGCTGTACACAACCAACTAGAAATCTAACGAACTCAAAAAGATGAAAATCATAGCGAAGGAATCAGAAAAGACCTATCTGAGAACTTTCTCCTTTCGCCAAACGGTCTTCAGATGTCAATAAGGCCTTCCTTCCTTACTCTATTGGCCTCAAGAATTATCAGATCCGACTCCCGACAGCCAAGATATTGTTGATTTTGGGTCGCAAATGACCAAACCTTCAAAAACTCCTCCCTATGACTTAAAACCGCACACACCATCCAAACGGATCTGATATCAGATATCTGATATCTGATACCAGTCTCCTCTAGTAGGTAGATCTAGCTACCATGAACCCAACGAGACTCCAAACAACTCGTTTGGAGTTCCCTTTGCAAAACCACGCAAGAAATTTGATCGCAAGATGCAAAAAACTGACGTGAATCGACTCCTTATGGCTCAAACGTGCTCATCACATCTAAACCAACAATCCAATCCACATACCGTCTTCTCCTATGTGTAGGTGAAGACTGCTTGATCGCATAGACACCAAGAACGAAGAGCTTGGCACACCGATCGCGAAGAACAACCTAATCTCAGATCGCAAGCGATAAAAAACTGACGTAAGCGCTTCCCTACAAGCCAATTTCACTCAGAACTCTCAAATCGTCTGATGAAACTTTGTATCATCTTCAATTTCTTGAAGAACTCGGCATTCTGATCCCGAAGGATCCAAGGACAGCAAGTTTAGACTCCAGAAGGACCAAAATGACCAAAACGGTCCAACTCTCCTTCACAGATCACTGAAGCTCCAAAACCCTTCCCTGCATCTCAATTTCTCCTAGAACACACTCCTCGATCCACCTCTTCACGAATCATCTTACCCAACGCATAGCCTGCATAGATCTGAACCCAATGGCACCTTGTGCGCATGCATTGGACTTCCCAATTCTCCAAACCGTCCACCGACAAGTCGCAGAAACAAGTTAACCCCTTAAGCTGCCTCCTTACGTTAGTCGATGTACGCACAAGTTTTCACAGATATGAGCTAACAGGTCCCTTGCGTCCTTAGTATAGCACTAGGAGCCGTAAATATCCAATCAGCAATAGTAAGCATGGCCTAGCTTGATTTTTCCCTTCTTTCGACTCTCGTAACTTCACCACTAGACGTCCAAATGAAGTAGATGAAGTGCACATGGGAAGCTGACAACAAGCTATGCCCATTGATGTAATGAAAGTGAAGATCCGAAGTTGTGCAAAAAACTCGTGAGATGGGGTTTAGCTTGCTTTTTTCATCTTTTGAATCTCGTAACTTCTCCACTAGGCGTCCAAATGAAGTAGATGAAGTACCTATGGAAAGCTGACAACGAGCTCTAACCATCGATGTTATGAAAGTGAAGATCCGAAGTTGTGCAAAAAAGCTCATTTTTTATCTTATGAATGTCTTTGGAGCGATAATGATAAGTATCAAAAATAGATTTTCAGCTAGGAGTACGTCCACGACATAACATCCACCTCCTCTAAATCTGTGCATCCTCCATATGTATCAAGAGATACCAACCAAAGAGTGGACCGGCACGCACCTCGTCTTGTCGTCCTACTTCCCATCGTAGTCAACCTCAGCTTCAAGCTCTACCGCATAATGCTCATCCTCAAACTGAAACTTTGTCAAGATATCTGCTAGATCGACCTCCTCATTTCTCTTTTGAAAATCTTGACACGTTTACCTGCCATTGGTATCTTCAAGCTTGTTTCGTCCAACTCTTACAAGACGTAAGTTGCGTTGTCATGAACCTTCTTCACCACATACGGACCAAACCATCGCTTGGAAAACTTTCCCAGTGCACTATGCTGATTGTCTAGGCTGTTGTCATAGACTAACATCAACTTCCTTGATTTCCCTTAGGTCTTAAACGATGTCGCTGATCAAATCTGACTTTGTTCTTCAACCGTGCTTCTCGTAGTCTATCCAAAGCAACTTAGATATCCTTAGGTCTTCTCTCTAACTGTCTGATTCGAATAGCAAGAAGTTCTTCCTTGTCAGACTGTCTCCCAAAGATAACACACTCCATGTCAGAACATGTTTTTCAATCGGCATGATAGGTTTCTGATCTGTGATGAGCTCCACTGACATGTAACCTATTACCGAGTTGTGCGTCGTTCGATCTGTCCATAACGCAAATGGTAAGAGTCGAGGTCACTCGCACACTCTTCCGTTGCAAGCCTTCACCAAAGCTTTCACAATGAGCGGATGATCATGTTCACTCTTGGCATTCCTTTCGGAGTTGTAAGCAGTTGTCAATGACAACCTCACCCACACCTTGCAAAGAATTCACGAGCCTCATGTGCATCTAACTCTCCTCGATCTGCAGTAATCTTTCTCACACATCCATATCGACAAACAATCTCTTCCAATAGAAATTTACATACTCCTTCAGTTGTCTTTGTCCGAAGCGCCCTACCCTCAACTTGATTTGAAATATCTTCTCGAGCAAGTACCAAGTATCTCATCTGTCACAACCCAACCGGCATAATCATCAAGTCTACGATCCACTTGAAATGGATTATCAACGAGTAAGTCGGGCGCAATCCGTCTCGATGTCAGATGTTCAAATACAGCTGACATGTCAAACAAGACTCCACGAAAGATACGACATCCTTGTACATGTTTTTCCACCAATATCGCTCTTTCATCTTCGTAAAAGTGGTCCAAATCCCTCGATGTCCAGCCCAAAGACTCTCATGAAATGCTTTGAGTAACTTCTATTGATCTTCTTTGTCGCAAATCACTCGTAGCGATATCTAACCTTTTTACTTCGGTCACTTTCAAAGAAATCCATCTTGCAACATGAAGTTGTAGGACTTCCTTTGAGCTCTCCGAAGGAAGTCTCATCCGTCCAACATGTGTGCTTGACCATCGTGCTAAGATACCTTCCAATGTCAAGCAATTCATCATCATACAACATTTCAACAAACAACTCATCTAGTCTTCTTGTGTGTGCAATCGAATAGAACTTTACACCCACGTCTTCAATATCTTCAACCATCTCATCCTCCTCATCATATCGAGCTCGAGATAACATATATGTCATCGGATTATCCTTCCATGCGATATGTCTAAACTCGAGATTCAACGACTTGATATATGCGATCCATCGTAACATCGCAATATCATTAGTCGTATAATTCATGATCATCTCTAACAACGGCAAACAATCACTTTCAACCACCACTGCTGCTCCAATCAAATACTCTTTCTTGGTTTTCATGACTAACACAATACCTCATAGTTCTTGCAGAAAGATCGATACTTCGAGGACACTCCAAGAAGAGAGAGCGAGTAGACAAGGAAAGTAAAATAGGAATGAGATGAGAGAGGCTTTGCCTCTCCATGTATATATAGTGTGGGTGAGTACAAGCGAAATCCTAATGGTGGGTTAGCCCTCTAACTAACTGTAACTACCCTAACACTCTGGCTAATGTTAGCCGTCGATCTACTAGAGCTTGGGACTATATCAACACTCCCCTTCAAGCGCATCTCTATATCCTGTACTCCTAGACAATGTCTTAAAGCATCAAACTTATCTCTAGTGAAGATATCGACAACCTGGTCTCTTGTGCTCACATAACTGAGCTCAATCTCTCCTGCAAGGACCTTCTCTCTAATAAAGTGATAGTGCACCTCAATGTGCTTCGTCCTAGCATGAAAAATATGATTATTAGCTAACTTCATGCTGCTAATGTTGTCTGTATATACAGCAACAGGATCTATACACTTCACACCAATATCAGATAGCAGACATCGAAGCCAAATTGATTCGCATGGTGCATTCGTTGCTCCTCGGTACTCTGTTTCTGTGGATGACAAAGCAACTGTAAGTTGCTTCTTATAAGCCCAACTTATAACAGCACTTCCAAGTCCAAAAGCGTAACCTGACGTGGATCTCCTGTCCGCAACTTCCTGCCCAATCAGCATCTGTGTAGTCATGTAACAACAATGGTCCACCGTATCGATAGTGAAGACCGTACTGCATCGAGAACTTCACGTAGCGGAGGATCCGCTTGACAACCTCAAAATGTGGTCTCCGTGGTGACTACATGAATTGACTAATCAGACCGACGACATAGCTCAAGTCTGGTCTGGTGATCGTCAGGTAGATAAGACTCCCAACCATCTGTCTGTACATGCGTGGATCATCAAGTAACTCACCATCCTCTGCTCCTAGCTTTACCCCTTGCTCTAATGACGTAGCAATGAGTTTGTAGTCAAGCATACCAAATCTCTCGAGCATACTGAGAGCATACTGTCGCTGTACAAGCCAAACATCCTTCCCATCTCTAATGAACTCCACAGCAAGGAAGTACTTGAGTTCTCCTAAGTTCATCATCTCGAACTCGGATTTCAAGTGATCCTTGATCTGGGAAATAAGCTCCTCATAGTTACCGATAATGATCAAGTCATCAACATAGATGATGATCACAACAATCCGATCTTGTATTCGCAATGAATACAAAGTAGAGTCTGAACTACAAAGGTGGAAACCAAGAGACTGCAAGTAAGAATTGATCTTTGCATACCATGCTCTTGGTGCTTGTTTCAGACCATAGAGGACCTTCCGTAACTTACACACACGAGAAGGAAACTTCGGATCCTCATAACATGGAGATTGCTGCTTGTAGACCTACTCCTCAAGATCACTGTTGAGGAAAGCGTTCTTGAAGTCCATTTGGTGCATCTTCCAACCTTTCTGAGTTGCGACTGCAACTGCTGTTCGAATAGTCATCATCTTCGCAACAAGAGCAAAGGTCTCCTCAAAATCCACATGTTGTTGTGCGTAGCCCTTAGCTACCAATCTGACCTTGTACTGACATACGGTACCATCTGAGTTGCGCTTGACCTTGAAGACCCACCTGCAACCAGTCGCTTTCTTATCATGAGGTAAGTCTACCAACTCCCAAGTCTGTTGGTGATGAAGCGCATCAAGTTCAGCTTCCATAACACTTACTCATTAGGCCTTGTGCATCACCTCCTCAAGCGAACTCGGTTCCTGTTCCTGAAGGACATTGGTCATATATGCATGGTGCGCAGCTAGAAAACCTTCATGCATATACCTACTCACTGGATGTTTTGCCCGCTCAGATCTGCGAGAGATAATCGATGCACTAGTCACCTCTCTTTGCAACTGATCTGACGTAGACGCCAAGGTCTAGGACAAAGTATCCTGTGGATGTGGAAGATCCACATATCTGGATGAGTCAAACATACGTTGCAATAGCACGCGCTCATCTTGTGTAGAAACTACACTAGTTCCACTAGGCTGTGTTACGTGGACTCCAGCGTTAACAACACTATGTGCAACAGATTCTGATCTAGAATCAGTGACTTCTCCAGATCCTCCACTCAACATACTACTCTGAGGTACTAAGGTGGACTGACTCCTTGGTTCTACAGTAGGTACAGGGATGGCTACGACAGGTGCAGGTGCAAACCAAGACTGTAGCTCATCAAAAACAACATCTTTACTGATATAGAACTGCTTGGACGAAGGATTGTAACATCTATATCCTTTCGTATCGGAAGCATAGCCAAAGAAGATACATCTATCTGCTTTCGGATCTAGTTTCTTACGTCTTTCATCTGGTATGTGCACATAACAGATACGTCCGAAAACCTTAAGGAAAGAGTAATCAGACTTACTGTCTGTGAAGACCTCTATCGGTGTCTTGTTGTGGACTGCCGCTGTAGGAGTCCGGTTCATCAGATACACCGCACATGACAACTTCTGCCCAGTAAGATCTAGGCATGGTCTTCTCGTTCAACATCGCACGAGCAGCTTTTGCTATGTGTCGATTCTTGCGCTCCGCAACCCCGTTTTGCTGCGGACTATAACTGCAGGTCTTTTGACGTCGAATGCCATGCTTACGCAGATATGCATCGAACTCTCCAGAAAGGAACTCGCCTCCTCCATCAGATCTCAAACAGAGGATAGATGCTCCAGACTGTTTCTTCACCAACTTGCGGAAAGTCTGGAATGCTGATAGTACTTCGACAGAGGACTTGTTTCTCAACAAATAGATCCAAGTATAACGCGAATGATCATCAATGAACGACACGAAGTACTGGAAACCGGTCATACTTGGCTGAGAAGCAATCCATATATCAGTGTGAACAAGCTCTAGAAGCTTGTTCGCTCTACTACCTGATTCCTTAAAGGGCTGTCTAGCTTGCTTGCCGAATTGACATGCTGCACAGACTCCAGTGGGCTCATTGGATTCGAATTTGGGCAGACCTGTAACCAGATCAGAACTCGGAAGACTTTTCAGCCTCTGAAAGTTTATGTGCCCAATTCGCTTGTGTCAGATGTCAATGTCAGACACTACTGGACCACTCTGTCGATACATGACAGCCTGTAACTTAGGTGCAGATGCATCTAGTTTAAACAGCCTATCACTCTTGCTACCTCGAGCTATGACAGTGCTATTTGAATCTTCACTAAAGCATCCATCTTTATTGAAGCGCACTTGTAGACCCTGCTCTATCAACTCTCCTACAGATAGCAGGTTTCTAGTCAACGTGGGTACATGTAAGACATTCCGTATACCAGTAAACGTTGAAGCAGGAATGTCAAGTGGAATGTTACCCTTGTGCTGGATCTTGTGCTTGGTGTCATCTCCTGTCACCATAAACTGTGGAGTCTCCACAGGCTCGAGTGTATTGAACCACTCCCGATGGAGAGTCATGTGACTGGTGGCACCGGAGTCGATCACCCAGTCAGTCTGTGGCTCGAAAGTCGCATAACTCTGATGCGTAGTAATCAGCAAATGCTCCGAATAGACTTGCTCAGTGGCTGCATAGTCTTGTTGGTTGCTGTTATCTTGTTGGAGGTTGTCGTATTGCTGTCTTTGATCATTTTTGCTTCTTGTAGCACTGATTCACATTGTGGTCTTGCTTCTTGCAGTAGTTGCAGGAACCAAGCGCTCGTCTCTGGTTGTTAGAGGAACCAGACTGTTGTTGGTTCTACTGCTGCTGCTGTTGCGATTGCTGTTGCTGTCTGTGATCCCGTCCACGTCTAGCACCTTTGCCACGAGATCCTCCAGAACCTGCAAAATAGACAGATTCTTGCTGACCCGTCGAAGTAGAACTCCCCAGTAGGCGCACCTCTTCTCTTAACATCATAAGAACAAGTTCATCAAATCGCGGAAGGGGTTCTTTGGTTGAAATCGATGTCATGAACTGTTTGTACTCTACAGGCAGTCCCTGTAATGTGGCTCCGATCAAGACAGTGGAATCAATCTCAACTTTTACAGAAGATAGCTGATCCACGAGCTACTTAACATGGTTCACGTAGTCGTTGATGCACATCGACTCTTTCTTCACGATGTTGAACTGCTGCAGTAATTGCAGCTTCCGTGCCTCTGTTCCGGATTGAAACAGACGCACGAGTGCATCCCAAGCTTTCTTGGGCGTATCACAATCCTGAATGTGATCAATCATCGATGCTCAAACTGTCAACGCGAAGTAGTGAATCGCCTGATACGAGCGCTTCTTCCACTCCTTCAATTTCGGATCCGAAGTTGGTACTTCAAGTGCTTTCTCCTCCTCAGTGATAAGGTCCCATAGATCTTGTCCCTGTAGAAAAATCTTCATCCGAAACTTCCACACTTGGTAGTTGTTCTTGTCGAGCTTCTCTCCAGTGATCAAAGACACGGACTCCGCCATAGCTACAATGTCGAAATTGCTCTGTTCTGTACGCGGAAAATCTCACAAAACCTTCACGAAACTCGTCTCTCCACACCGCGCGATCAAGAGTTGTCACAAGTCACATGAAGTCGACTCTGCGAACTCCTCCTGCAGCGAGAATGAAGAAAGAAACTGTCCGCAAACTGTAGGTGTGCAAAACACGACGAAAACGTCGAAAGAACACACCAAGAAAAGTCGAAACTAGACCAAACGAGGTCAGAAATGGATGTGCGACCTCTCAAAATTTTCCAAATTTCCAAAAATTTTCGGAACAAGATTTGTTTTAGACTCAAGTCCTAAAACTTTCATTTTGGTCAAAAAAGATCCAATTGAAAATCTATCTCTGGAAACCTCCAAATCAACTGAAACTTGGTCGAGTACACAATTTGCACCTTCTGAACAAGACAGCCATAAAAAGACTGGTCGACAAATTTCAGCGAAAAAAAATCGTCTAGGTCTCTGAAATCGCATTCAAAGTTTCTGGTGGTGAAAGAAACGATTTCGTCTCACCCGAACGCATTAGCAGGATAGTGCTCGACATCAGGCACACCTCCAGCTGCTCTCTCCTGTACTTCTCCTTGCACGAACTCCATCTTGCTCATCAGCAAGATGGACACGCTCGCCTATTGCTCTGATACCATGTAGAAAGATCGATACTTCGAGGACACTCCAAGAAGAGAGAGCGAGTAGACAAGGAAAGTAAAATAGGAATGAGATGAGAGAGGCTTTGCCTCTCCATGTATATATAGTGTGGATGAGTACAAGGAAAACTCTTATGGTGGGTTAGCCCTCTAACTAATTGTAACTATCCTAACCACTCCGACTAATGTTAGTCTTCGATCTACTAGAGCTTGGGACTATATCAACAGTTCTGTCTTCACTTGCAGGTATGCACGCTGACGAGCACTTAACACTTCATTCCGAATCTAACCACAAATCTGTCTCCATCCTCATCATCTTGTCCTAATGTCCATCCGATTGCAACTAGACTTGTATCTACAATAAGAACCACCGGCCTGGCACCCTTGTAATCAATCCTCCCCAAAACTGGAAGAGATGATAGTAAAGACTTCGGCTTCCGTACCGCATTGGTATGCTCTTCCTCCCATCTGAACTATGATCTTTGCGTAACAACCCATATAATAGATCCGCCACATGCGCATAATGAGGAATCCAAATGTGATAGAATACACAAGCACCCAAAAATCTTCTTACTTTTATCAAAGAGTTACAAATCTCCTCCATCCTCTCAATCGCATCCACTTTGTTTGGGTCTGGCTTCCGATCAAACGATCCACACAAATGATCAATGATCAGAACTTCTTTAACCCCAAATGTAGACTTCTCATCTAACAGCGTGAGATGAACTTCCTCAAGTCGAGATAGGGTCTTCTCACAATCTGCGATGTGACTGATGATGTATTGCCGACACCCCCTTTGATCTAATGCTTCATCCTTCTCATCCTCCACACATTCTTTGATGAGGATGTCATCCAAGAAAGACATCGTCTTTTCAAGGATGAAGTCCCTTAGAACTCTGTTCATCACGTTCATCATGTGTGCTACTGAGTTGGTAGCCCCCTGTGATAAGGTACATATCCTAACCAACACCAAAAATGTCCTCATTGTCGTGAAGCTTCTACTCTCTTCTGCTAGTTGAAACTGATTATATCTTGAGTAAAGATCTCCCATTGAGTAAATTGCTCTTCCTATAAACGCTTCAACAAACTCATCCACAATCGATCCCACCCCAACATTTCTGATTGTTACTACGTCCACCGGTTACATGTCTTGGATAAATCACAATGACTCATACTTCTTAGGCACTGTAAACCATATGCTCGAATACGGTGCAAACGACAGCTCCAAGATCTTCATCCGCATCTTCTCCTTCAACAACTCCACCAGTTTAGGCAAGTTAGCCCGTGGTACTAGAATTGGTCTCAAATTCCATGGCACATGCGGTACTGTGACGATAACCATCGGAGTAACAACGTATGGATCTACACACCCAATTTCATGTGGCTCAAAGACAAATGCTTTCCCATGTCGTGAAAGCATCTTCTTGCAGCACATCCTCTCTTCTGGTAGAAGAGATCCATCAGATCCATGAACTTATGTCTTATCATTGTAGGATCTCTCAAACTCTTCTCCCTTGAAGCTCGATCCATCTGTTGGTTAGTGTCATCCGCCAAAGGATCAATAACTGACTTTATCTTCTTATCCATTGTCTTGTACTTCGTCTCAACTCTTATCTCAGGTGCACGGAATGATTCGATCACTAAATAGACCTCCCTTAAATGAATCTGCACAACTTTATACATATCCTCTCATCCAATAGACGTGATCTCTCGCAACGGATCCTTCAATCCATCTTCTTCATAAACACCAGAAATCCATTCATCCCTTTCTAGCTCACCTAGATCTTTCAACATCAACTCAACCTCACGCAAATGTTTTTGTTCTTTTCATCTCAATTCTTCAACCTTCTTGTAAATAGCAATCTCACACTCTTAAAACCCAACAAACTCTATACAAAAGACACTTTCTCCTTGAAGCGAGAGTATCTTCTCCTGCACACCACCACAATCTCGCTCTATAGTGATACTCAACGAAAATCCTTGAACTCTTCACTCACCTTTGGAAGCGGTTTTTTCCTTAGATGATCTCGATTGCGCTCGTGATTGAACGATACAGTCAAGAATTGTATCGCTCTCTTTCCATCTTAACTTCGGATCCTAGCATAAGCAGATCCTTCGTCTAGTATCCTTGTCTCCATCCGAGTTGTTATGATGAAAAGTTGGTCAAGAATGAGCGGATATGATGTTGCTTCTTGAACAAAGAAGTTTTGCTCGATAGGAACATCACTTATGC
Organism: Asterella californica; assembly: GCA_036924285.1. Classification (NCBI taxonomy): domain Eukaryota; kingdom Viridiplantae; phylum Streptophyta; class Marchantiopsida; order Marchantiales; family Aytoniaceae; genus Asterella; species Asterella californica. Next base: position 20,126,927 of record JAYKYS010000002.1, on the reverse strand, counting down.
GCACGCTAACGTCTGGACAGGCTCCATACAAATCTCCTCTTGTGTTGTTGGCTGCTCTTATGACCCACCCATGCTCTGTGTCGATACGTCACTTCTTCTTCTTGTACAACTCCTTCAACATGATGTTGATTTCCGATCCATGATCAATTAGAGCAACCATCGGCTCATCCAAATCTCCAATCCTCACCAATGTCTTTGTCGTAGCTAGAGCCTAGTGACTGTGACGGTTATGACTTGAGCTTTGCTTCCCATCCTCCTCTTCATCCTCAAAATGTAACATGTGCTTTCGATCTCTTTCTTCCTCTGAAGAATATACATTGCACTTTGCAAGCTCTCTCTCCTCATCCACACACACCTTAGTATCTAAAGCATGTGATAAAATAGTCTCACTCGTAATATGTCGTTTTTGTTTGATGATGTCGATGATGACATCATGAAACTCACGCTTAGTAATGTCCAAAACTTCCCTCAAAGTAAACTCCATCTTCGCATTCAGAATGTGATCGTCCAAGACTCCATTCAAGTCTGTTGAAGCCTCGATGTATGACTGTAGTTTGTATGCAGCTGTCTTATCTTTCTCCTTCTGAGACTCTTTCGCTCTCTCTTTCGATGAAGAAGGAGCATCATCCATCGATAGATCTTGAGCTCCTACATCTCGAAGCTCTTGACAAACCTTCTCTCCTCGAGTCTATCTCTTGGAAGAAGTTCCTTTCTCTTGCATCCTCTGAATCTCGCTTTCTCTTCTCTACCAACAACACTTCGTGTTGGTTCTTGACGATGTAAGCATGTACCGATAGAGCTTATATCGAATCTCCTCATCCAGTATTCCTTCGGATCGTAGCAGCTATCCTCGACAATGTCTCACGTGTCATCTCATGGACTGAGGAGTCTGCAAGAGTTCCAGTGGAAGACTGGAGAGAGCCTACACTAGGCGTTTACTCGCATGAGGCGGTTGATCAACGTTATCCAAGGGGTGACGAAAGCACAGGTAGTGTAGTTCTGATATGCGATACTAGACCGAGAGCTGCGTAAGAGAGTTAGAGATGTGACTTTCCTTAGAGACACTGCTTCGAGGTTGGCGGTTGTCTTTGGTCTAGCTGAGCGGATTGAGCTCAATATATGGTGGAGGAGAGGGTGATGATTGTTGAGTTCAGTAGGGAGGCACCACATGAGGTGATCATCTCTTCTCGAGGATCACAAGCTACGCAACAGCGTGGTGGTAAGGATCATGTTGATCACTCACGATCTCATAGACGTGTTGGAGGACTTGATGGACAGAAGCCCATGCCGTCCTTCTCTAGTCAACAACAAGCGGGTCCTTGTTGGACTGTAAACCCTCTGCGGTCCTATCGATCAACTACCCCCCAATCTCTCAATCTTCACGATAGTCATCAATGAATCTGACTTGTCTCTCGCTCAAGGGTCACCTCTGATGGCTTTGATGCAAGCACACCATGAACTTGAAGAGAAAATGCTAAGTTCAGTCATTCACACACTATAAACTCATCAACTAAAATTGTCTATTCTAACGACGTCGCTCTAGTTCTCACATACTACAATATCACACAGAAGAGCTTTCCATCCTTGTTGGATGAAAAGCTCTTCTCTACTCCTCTATTTATACATTCTAGGTTTTTACTTTGGTATCCTCTGATAACTCAGCCGTAACTATTTTTACCAAGTTTTACTAAGATATTATTTAAGATAAAAGAATTAATCACATGGGCTTCTTATCTTTTCACATGGGCTTATTCCTTCAAAGTCAACAACTTCTAGAAGGATTCTGAACTATTTTCAAAGAATCTCGAATTTCCACCCCCTCTTTACACTAGGACTCACTAAAAAGGAGACATGTGGAATCTCTTCTTGTTTTTAAGCCCACAAAGTCCACAACTTTAATCCCACCACTAATATCAAGTCAAAAAGGAGATAAGGAATACTTTCCACCTCCTTTCTAGCTTTTAGACAAGATGATAAGGTAGTAGTGCTCACTCTTTAAGAAATATCTGAATTCTGTCCAAAAGTACAGCTAAGTTTAACCATAACTAACTTTAGCTAGTCATGACTAACTTGATACCTCCTTATCAAGTTAGTCATGACTAGCTAAAGTTAGCAAATAAATATTCTCCATACTTAGTTATAACTAAATACCTTATTAATAGACAAACTACTTATGTGTAACATAAGTCGTTACATTTTACCCCCGGACTAAACTTTCGCTCCGTCTACGGAGTGAAGAGAGAACTTTCGTCGATGAAACAACTTCAACTTGTCATGATTTATCTTATCGAATCTCCTTCCTCCTAGCTCTTAAAGGTCATATGTGAAGTTGCTCCACACTTTATCTACAACAAAAGAACCAAAATATCTAGGAAAAAACTTCTTCCTAGCCCCTCTTGAATCTGATAGCACCATATAACATTACCCAATCTCCGACTTGAAAACGTTTTACCTCTCTCTCGTCCAATCGTCTGTTGTAACTCTTCTTTTCATACGTCTGAGCTCGTTCCATCCGGATCATTGCTACCGTTCGTGTCTCTTCCAAGTCCATGAGATGCTCCCTCCTTGATCTGACGACGTCTTCTCCCCTCGATCTTTTCAACTTTCGTTGCATAGTTTGAAAAGTATCCAATTCGAATTGGATCGACAACTTGGACTCCATTCCATAAACAAGTCGAAATGAGAAATATCCAATAGAAGTCTTTGTTGTTGTTCGATACTCTCATAAGATGACATGTAGTCTCTTATCCCAAGTATGTTTCGCAGTTTCAACATCAACATCTTTGGCGAGCATCATACAAAATGTAAGATTGGTCTTCTCCGCAAGATCATTAGCATTTGGTTTGTATGATGTCGTTATTCGTGGATTGGTAGAAAAGTGTTGCAGCATAGCAGTAGTAATGCTCTTGACAAACTCTCCTCCTCTATCTGAGACCAATTCTAACGGATATCCAAATCTTGTGATGATACTCTTTCACAGGAATCTACCCATTTCCATTTCATTAGTCTCTCTCAAAGGTTTAGCCTCTACCCACTTGGTACAGTAGTTCATGACGACTACAATGTATCTATTACCTCGAGGTGTCTTATTAAGAGGACCTACAAAGTCAATACTCCACTTCTCAAATGGTCATAACACTGGAATTGATCTTAACGGAGGTGTTCTAGTAGACTTTAGAGCAAATGCTTGACATACATCACAAGTTTTGCAATAGTCTAAACAGTCCTTGAAAATACCTCTCCAATGATAACTCGCATCCAAAATCTTGAAGGTTATTATCTTATCAGCAAAGTGACCTTCGCAAACAGTGCCGTCGTGAAACTTGTGCATTAGCTTGAAAGCTTTCTTTTGACCAACTGCTCTCTTTAGTAATCCATCTGCTACTTGATGAAACAGAATTCTCTCCACCATGGTGTAAGGTTTGCGTCTCTTGATTAACGCATTACGTTCTCAGGTATGCATACCTTCTGAAAAAGAACCATCTGCAAGAAAACTCCAGATTTCTTTGTATTCCTTATATACCTCGTCAATGCTTATGATGGTCATCACTTGCTCGTCTGAAAATGAATCATCAAACAATTCTTCTCTCTCATCATCACAAGCCCTCGACAAGAGATCAGCATTTGCATATTTTTCCTGGTCTATCTTCGATCACGTAATCATATTTTGTTTAGAAGGATCTTCCAACGAGCAATACGACCTTCGGCATTAGGCTTATTAAAAATATACTTTAAAACCTTGTGATCTGTGACTACAAAAAATTTCCCTCGTAGCAAGTAGTGTCAAAATTTCTTCAATCCAAAATTCACAGCTAATCCTTCTTGTTTCGTCACGGAGTAATTCTTCTCCCCGGGGACCATTTGCCTACTAGCATAAGCTATAGGATGATCATGCTCATCTCCATCTAACTGACTTAATGTACATCCGATTGCTACATTGGAGGAATATATATACAAAATAAATGCTTTATTCCACTCAGGTTTAGCAAGTATAAGAGCTGTCACCAATGTCTTTTTCAGCTCCTCAACAATCTTAATGACCTACTCTTTGGTTGTTGGCTTCTCGTACCTCACTTGAGAGTTCAGTCATTCACATACCCATCAGTTCATCAACTAAAATTCCTCATTCTAACGACATCTATCAAGTTCTCACATGCTACAATATCACGTTCTCTCTATATTGCCTAAGTTGTCATTACGACGATGTGAAAACCAAGATCAAGAGCTCTTCTCTACTCCTCTATTTATACATTTTAGGTTCTTACTTTGGTATCCTCCGGTAACTCAGCCGTAACTATTTTTACCGGATTTTACTAAGATATTACTTAAGATAAAAGAATTAATCACATGGGCTTCTTATCTTTTCACATGGGCTTATTCCTTCAAAGTCAACAATTTCTAGATGGATTTTGGAATATTCTCAAAGAATCTTAAATTTCCACCCCTCCTCTACACTAGGACCCACTAAAAAAGAGACATGTGGAATCTCTTCTTGTTTTTAATGCTCACAAAGTCCACAACTTTAACCCCACCACTAATATCAAGTCAAAAAGGAGATAAGGGATATTTCCACCTACTTTCTACCTTTTAGACAAGATGACAAGATAGTAATAGTGCTAATTCTTTAAGAAATATCTGAATTCTGTCCAAAAGTACAACTAAGTTTAACCATAACTAACTTTAGCTAGTCATGACTAACTTGATACCTCCTTAAAGTACTTGGGCAGCAAATAAACATTCTCCACACTTAATTATAACTAAACACCTTACTAATAGACAAACTTCCTGTGTGTAACATAGGTTGTTACATGACGTGTGATGATTCTCATCAGCAGAAGGACTGCCCATAGAGAAAAGATGGTTATAAGACGTTTGGGACGTCTCAAGCGGGGTCTAGGCAGTGTGAGCATTGCAGACGATCAGATCACAATAGTGATCGTTGTTTTGATCTCCACCCTGAGCTACGACAAGAGAAGGCTGATCGTGGACGAGGTGGAGGAGCTCAAGGAGGCCGTGGTGGTCGAGTTGGAGATAGAAGTCCATCACCCGAGAGAGGATCAGTCGGTCCATCATCCGATACAATGTCAGATGCAGGTATGGCTGCTCGGATTAAGCAGTTAGAGCAAAGGATAGCTAGTATGACTATGGTTCAGCAGTTCGAGAATAGAGACTTCCATGTCTTATGCAGGAAAAGGAGTTGACTTCGACTTCATGGCTGGTATGACACAGATTGAGGCATTTGCGGTGATGACTCGAGGTGCAGTACGTTGTCGGAGTGTGATCCGTCTATCTAAAGAAACGTCGGGCTTTTGGCTGTGGTTGTTTACTCAAGAGGTAGGCTTTTCATGTTACAACAGGGTGCTATAAACACTCACGCAGGTGTGTAGGATTCTCTAATATGCTCAGAAAGCGAAATTCAAGTCTAACTAGTAGTAATATGATCAGACGGTGAACTTTAATATTCAAGGAGAGGAAAATTATGATGGTTCAGACTTCTAAAACCCTCCTACATGCAAAAGAGACCCTACTGAACACACTCACGAAGTTTCAGCTCGAGATCAAATTCTAGCATCGAGATATGAACAGAAACATTTTGAATAAGGAAATTATGACAATTTCTGACACCCAGATGGCTATTTTGGCCTTGAACAGCAAATTGGCTTGATCACTTTCGATGATCCTTACAGGATTTGGAGTCTACAGGACGCTGAACATCCTTGTGAAATTTGACCTCCTGATTGTACACAGTTTTCCAGATCTCGTTCTCTGAAGTTGCTGCTCTAGATTGAGAGCTTTTCAGACCCTCTCTGCTTCAGCGGTCGCCCTGAATTACTCAATCACTCAAATGACATGAAACTTTTTAGAGAGTCGTAGCCCTGCTGACAGTGAACACAACCACGCAGGTTTGAAGCGAATATCTATTTTCTGCTGGAATTGACACTCAAAACCCCAAAATCAACAAAAGTGATGCAGTTTCAATTCAAACCGAACTTCAATTTGGCATAACTCCTCCTTTATTGATTGAAATCTATCTCCCTGTGTTCTCAGATTTCTCAATGCCCATACAAAAAGCTCAAACTCCCCTTAAGACCTCTGTTTCTAAGTTTAGAGTTTCACAAAAGACAAAAATGAACCAATGGAAATCCATAGCTCCACTTCCTGTCTTTTTGTGCCCTAATCCACGTGTTAAATTAATTTCACACATAGGTTACCATGTCAAGCCTCTAAAGTGTCAGCGTAAATCTTAAACTTCATACGAAGACATGTAAAATAACACGTAACTCTTAAAGATAACTTAAACAAGCTAGAAAGCATTCATGGGTGACATGTAAGTACAACCCATGAGCTTAAACTCTATCCACATGGTAGACCTAAAGTTGTGTACTTTGACAACATAGATAAGCATGAAATCACTTGCACAAGCGCACGGGTGCTTGAACAATATAGATAACATACTATCAACCTACTAGGACTCAAAATATATAACACAATAGTGTTAACACCGTATGCAAAGATGTCAAACATATACATAAAGGACTAGAAGTAATATGAGCTAACTTGTAGAACTACTAAACTCAAGTGTCGGAGTAGAAATGTAACATGTAGCCGCCAAGTAACGCAACATCCACCCCCTCTGAACTTGCACATCCTCCGATATGTACCAAATCCAGACTCTTCAGCTTCAACTTCAAATTCATTTTCAACCTCCATTCAGTCTTCAACTTCATCCTCATTAAACTCTGCAATGTTCTGGTCCTCCCCTCTCTTTCTAAAGAGCTTGATTCTATTCCTTGCGACTGGTATCTTGAGCATTGCACCATCTAACTCTCTCAAAAAGTATGTGATATTATCATAAACTTCTAATATCCCATAAGGTCCGAACCATCTCTTGGAAAACTTTCTGATAACGCTGTCGAGTTGAGAGTCTTTCTTGGGGAGGGCGGACCTCCTGACTGTGATCGATCAGAGAAAAATGACCAGAAAAAAAAATAGGTTGCTGCTGACGATGTGATCTCAAAACACTGCTCCTTGTGCTCACCAATTACAAAAACAAGCACTCAAACACACCCTGGGTACACACATAGGTCTCTCAAGATTCAATTAACTTAATTACAGTATCGTCTGCACCACCAATTTCTCCAACTGTACAGAAAATCTCTCTCTTCCTCTCCTGCGCACCTGTCTTCACCCGTCAAGCCAAAAGTCTACCCAGTACGTCTCAATCTGAACCTAATAGAGAAATTCGGACCCCTGAATCTTATTCCTCTCCTTGCCCCAACTGAGACTCTCAGAAATCTGATCCAACGTCGATCAAAAGTCCCCTGTAGATTTCCAAACGATCTCTCAATAGAACTGTCTCCTGAGAGTAATTTCTCCCCAGAATAGTTTATTTAAACAACGTCCAAGCCTAAAACTCATACCTCTCTCTCTTACGATGCTCTCCCAATTCAATCTGTCAGCAATTTGATCTTCCCCCAGCTTCTTAGCTTCTCCTGCGTATTCCGCTTCCGCTCTCTCAGAAAACCTTCCTTTGCAAAAAAACTGTCCTCCCGATCCCAAGTCGCCGCAGGTATTTTACCTAAAAGTAAAGACCCCAGCTTAAGCTGCCCCCCTGCTGTCCTTATCAGCGCAATCACTTATCAGAAGCAGGGCCTTAGCTAAGCTGCCCCCCCTCTTAAACTCTAATTCTCCTCCTTCCGCCTCCGCTGTAATCTTCCGCTTCAAGCTTCTATTGTAATCTTCCGCTTCCACTGTAGTTTTCCACTTCCACTGTAATATTCCGCTTCAAGCTTCCGCGATAATCTTCCGCTTCTGCTGTAGTTTTCCGCTTCCGCTGTAATATTCCGCTTCAAGCTTCCGCGATAATCTTCGCCTTCCGCTGTAGTTTTCCGCTTCCGCTGTAATATTCCGCTTCAAGCTTCCGCGGTAATCTTCCGCTTTCGCTGTAGTTTTCCGCTTCCACTGTAATATTCCGCTTCAAGCTTCCGCGGTAATCTTCCGCTTCCGCTGTAGTATTCCGCTTCAAGCTTCCGCGGTAATCTTCCGCTTCCGCGGTAGTTTTCCGCTTCCGCTGTAATATTCCGCTTCAAGCTTCCGCGGTAATCTTCCGCTTCCGCTGTAGTTTTCCGCTTCCGCTGTAATATTCCGCTTCAAGCTTCCGCGGTAATCTTCCGCTTCCGCTGTAATCTTCCGCTTCAGTTTTCCGTTGTAATCTTCCGCTTCCACTTTAATTTTAAGGCCCCATCTAAAGCTGTTCCTCTGCTGTCCTTATGCGTACATAATATTCAGCAAAAGTTTCCCGTGCCCTCGATGCCATCTTGATGCCACCATGAATATACTACAAGCCATCCAATGTAGGCCGAAGCCCCAACACTTATGAGGCTGCCCCACAGGGCTCACAACCCCCCCATATGCGCACCAGGTATCTCCCATAGTATATTCAGGATGGCATGCGGAGGCTTAGGCCAGGAAGCCCACGATTAAGAGAGATACCGGTCTCCCGCCCCTAGATATGCAGGACGTGACTGCATATCCAACATAGACTCCCTTCCAGGAGGCCAACATGCCGGAATAGGAACCAGAGGCCAGGGGGGATTGATCCTGAGACCACTTCCCTCCTAGGCAGGCGCCCTATCACTAAGATGGCCTTTGGTTCCGGTCAAGAAGGTAAAAACTTTTGTACATATGTTTACCTGAAGAAATTTTTCTGTAAGATCTTTACTAGTCTTTCCTACACTAACTTCTCTATACAACTCCGTTTTTAATGAACAAGGAGTCAAAACTATAGTATTTGTGAACACCTACACGCTCACGCTATCCGATTCTGAGTTCGAGTCACGAACCAGAATCGACAGATTTCCCTCTTTCACATATTTCACAGCCTAAAACTCGTACTAACTATTGCTTAAAACACTTTTTGTCAAAACTAGAAGCATGAGGTCGCTCTCCTCGTCGAGCTTTGCATTCTGGTGTCTCTCGACTCCTTTAGGGGTGATATTCTAACCCAAGCTTGGGGCAGCTTGTCAAGCATAGCCCCAGCTTAGCTCTTGCCTAGCTTGTTAAGCTGCAGGGCAGCTTCCTTTACACAATATAGAAAAAAGTCTCTCTGCAATACTTTTCACTGTATAGACCTCTGTACAATACGACATTCACCCCCTCTAAACCTGCACATCCTCTGGTATGTGTCAATCTGTCACCGATCCTCGTGGTCCTCCGAATCGTCCTCGCTCTCTTCGACCGTCTCAGAAAAGTCTTCATTTGCTCCTGTCTGCTCTGAACCTAAGAACTCAGCTAGCTCCACAGTCTCCTCTCTCTTCTTGAATAACTTCACTCGTTTCCCTGCAACTGGAAGCCTTAAAGGCGTGCCATCTAGCTCTTGCAAGGAATAGGTAGCATTCTGATGTACATCAGAGACAAGGTACGGGCCAAACCACCTTCTCGAAAACTTTCGAATTGTAGAGTGTTGGTTCTCCAATGTACTGTCGTATACCAACACCCAGTCTCCAACTTGTATCGGTTTTGGTCGAAGTCTATGAGTCTTATCAAACCTCTCCTTGTTCCCAAGTCGAGCCGCCTTCAGCCGTCGCTGCGCTTCAGCGAGATCCTCCTCTCTGCATTCTAGCTGTCTGATTCGTAGTGAGAGAAGCTGCACACGGTTCACATTGTCCTCCCATGGCAAGATAGCCCAGGTAGGAAAGTCTTCTTCTGCTGGCATCATCGGTTTCTGTCCTAGCATTAACTCAACAGGCATGTACCCTGTAGTAGAACAATGAGTTGTTCTATCTGCCCATAAAGCAAAAGGGAGTAACCTAGGCCACTCTCTATGCTTACCATCACACGCTTTCACCAAAGCTTGAACTATTGATGGATGTCCTCGTTCGCTCTTGCCAATCCCCTCTGGATTCATTGCAGTAGTAAGCTTGAGCTTCACACCATATCGAGCAAAAAACTCTTTCGCTTCCGTACCACGTAGTTCTCCCCTATCTGCACGTAGCCTTCCTACAGACCCATATCTACAAATAATATCTTCAAGAACAAACTTACATATCCCCTCTGTGGTCTTCGTCCTCAAGGCTCGCCCTTCTACAAAGTTGGAGAGATCCTCACGAGCCAGAACCAAATATCGCATGCCCCATAACCCCAGAGGCATTACCACCAAGTCGAGAACCCACTGGAAGTGAATGCAAGGCGGATAAGTTGGCACGAGACCGTCCCTATACCGGATCTTTGAGTAGAACTGACAATGCAAGCAAGAACTGACGTAGTTCATCACATCCTGATACAGACCTTTCCACCAATATCTTTCCTTCAGCTTGACGTAGGTAGCCCAAATCTCTCGATGTCCGGCCCATAAGGTATCATGAAACTCTTTCATTAGTTGCTGCTTAGTCTACAGATCGTCCACTACTCGTATGAACATCCCATCTCTCCTCTGTGACCGTCTCCAAAGATATCCATCATGCAGAAGATAGTTGTAAGCTTGTTTCCTTATCTCTCTGAACTCTACTTTACTCCATCTCTCTTGCCTCTCCAACAAGCTCAGATAATACCCTATGTCACGAAGTCTACCTGTGTAAAGCTCCTCTCTAAACATCAACGGCTCCAAGTTCGTAGCCCGTCGATTAACCTGACACTGAGCATCCTTTCTCTCCTCTTCCTCAGCTTCTGAAATCATGACATCCTCGTCTACAAATCGAGCTCTTGATAACATGTCTGCGACCATATTCTCCTTTCCTTTTATATGCTTCAGCTCTGGATTCAAACTTCTAATATAGACAATCCAACGTAACATCGCTATGTCTGGCGTGCTACAGTTGGATATCATGCCTAGTAGAGGTAGACAATCCATTTCTAGAACTACATGAGCACCAATCAAAAACTCACGGTCTGTCTTCATCGCTGTCACCGCTCCTCACAACTCACGCTTCACCTGAGGATAATCTCGTTGCATGTCTGTCAAGATCTTAGCTCCAAACCTAGAGGTAAACCGCATACCATCCGCATCATCTTGACCTATTGCCCAGCCAATCGCCTTTGGACTAGTATCTACTGTGACCATGACAGGTCTCCCACATCCGTAGTCTACTCTTCTTAGAACAGGTGGAGACTGTAGAGCCTCCTTCAGCCGATTCATAGCTTCTCGATGGACTGAGGTCCATGCAAACCTCTTACCCTTCCTCAATAATGCATACAAAGGCTCAGCAACATGGGCATAATGAGGAATGGATAAACGATAAAATACACAAGTACCTAGAAAGCGTCGAACCTCCGTGATATTTTTACAGTCTGCCATCCTAGCTATAGCTTCAACCTTCTCGGGGTTTGGTCGCCTTCCAAAAGCACCACACAGATGTCCAACCACTAAAATCTCAGACACACCAAACTTGGACTTAGCTCCTGACAGGGTGAGATGCACCTCCTCCAGTCGAGTCAAGATACGTTCTACATCCCTGATATGGTCTGTAACAAACCTTCTACATCCATTCGCAAGTACTGCTTCATTCTTGTCTTCAACCGCGCAACCCTTTATAGGAATATCATCTAGAAACGGAATGGTAACATCAGGCACAAACTCCCTCAGTACCTTATGCATCGCATTCTGCATATGAGCCACCGAGTTCGTCGCTCCTTGTGGAAGAGTACACATCCGCATCAATCCCAGGGGCGTACGCATAGTAGTTAAATCTCTACTCTCCACAGCCAGCTGGAACTGATCATAACCAGAATATAGATCTCCTATCGAATAAATAGCTCTCCCTGCAAATGCCTCTGCTACCTCTTCAATCACAGGACCCGTCCCAACGTTACGTATGGTTACGTTATTCGCAGGCTGTAAGTCTTGAATAAAACGGAAAGCTCCTGACTTCTTGGGTACAGTGAACCACCTGCTAGAATATGGCCCCATAGACGGCTCAAGTATCCCCATCTGTACCTTCTCTTTCAACAACTCGATGAGCTTAGGCAACAAAGCACGAGGAACTGGGATCGGTTTCAAGTCCCAAGGCACATGAGGGATTGTGAATATAACCATAGGCGCTATAACCTTTGGGTCCACACAACCTATCTCCTCTGCTGAAAAAGAGAATGCTTTACCATGCTTCACTATCATCTGCTCAAACACGGTTTTCTCGTCCTCAGTCAAGAAATCACCCCCTCCTATCTGGAGCTCCTTCAATGTCTTCTCAGTAAACTGGTGTCCTACTCGTCTATGATCACGCAATATAGGCTCAGTCCCCACTAACTGTACTTGCTGTTGGGAGTTAGCAGGTAGTTGAGCTGCTACCGGTCTTACCTTTCTCAGTACAGATTTGTACTTCGCATGGACATCTGCTTCTTGAGGGAGTGCACACCAACAACTTGCTTCTCTCCCTTCATTATTCTGCATCGGATGAGGAAAGAACTGCATGTATGTAGCAATCTCCTCATATATGCATCGAGAGTGGATAGGGATCACCACCACACTATTTTTCCCCTCCATCAATCTACTCACATTGTCTAACCAACCAATAACTGACTGTACAGACATAAACTCTTCAAACAAGCCAGAAACTACTTCGTCTTCAGGTAGAACTCCTACACGCCACAACTCTGATACCTGGTTCACCATCCATCTTTTTGTATTTTTCCTCATATCTTCAACTCTTGTAAATCGACTCCAGCCATCTGCCTCAAACATCAGCAATCCGGACTGCCAACTCTGTACACCACACCTGTCTCCAGACCTTTGTACATGTCTTGCTTCCAACTCCGACGGGACCTCAACAGTAGGTTCTACACCCCTGTCTTCCCGCTCTACAGGAGTGGACTGCGAAAACCCTTACATCTCTTCGTCTGAGAATCTCTAAGGGTTTGTCGGTTCCGTTCATGTCTTGAACGAACCGTCAAAAATTGTACTGAGTACTTGTCATCAGGACTCCGAACTCTAGCATAATGAGACCCATCGTTCATCACCTTTGTCTCCATTCGAACAGCGGTGATGTATGGTTGGCCCAGTATGACAGGATAGGAGGCAGACGACTGTACAAAAAAATGCTGATCAACCTCTACATCTCCAATCTTTACACGCATATTGGGACAGGCTCCGTATAACTCACCCTTTTGATTATTTGCAGCTCGAAGCACCCAACCATGATTCCTTTCGATTGGCCACTGCCCCTTCTCATACACCTCTTTGGAAATGATGTTGATCTCCGACCCGTGATCCACAAGTGCAGGTATTGGCTCAGAAAGTCCCCCAAGTCGAACCTGCGTCTCAGTTGTCGCTCTTGCCCAGTGCTTCTCTTTGAAATCGCTGTCCGCGCTTGACCTTTCCTCTTCAAACTCTTCATCTTCATTCTCAATAACAGCTGGACCAGCAACCCATGCCTCATACTTATCATCTCTGAACTGATCAACACCAATAGCATCTACTGCTCCAACCATCTGACTACTTACTTGTTCAGTCAATATCTGTCTCTTTCTCTTCATGATGTCTATTATCAACTCATGAAACTCTCTCTTTGCGATACCAAGCACTTCACGAAGAGTAAACTCAACTCTAGCATCCAAAATGCGTTGTTCTAGAACAGCACGCAAGTCTGTTGTTGTCTCGATGTCTGCCGCTAACTTGTAAGCTGGAGCTTTCCCCTTCTCCTGTGCTGTAAACCTTTTCCCCCGCACTCTATCCGTAGCAGTAGGCTCTTGTGGTAAATCATGTACACCTTCCATAGGATCTACTGTAGGTGGTGGTGCTGTAGAGGTAGAGGGAATATCCTCTACAGCAGGAGACCTTCCAGTTGGTATAGTTGGTGATGGTTCTGCTGCTCTCCTTCTTGTAACTCTTCGACGATCACTGTCCTCTGGTATCCCTGCATCTAAATCAGAAGCGTCCCTTCTTCTTTTGTCTTCGATCATGGCATCTTGTTCACCACTCGTCTCTAAAAACGCTCGAATAGAAGTTGCATCTATTGGGTCTCTCCATCCAGTAGCTCTCCTAATGCTTTCTGCACCTCTCTTCATCATTTCAACTGAAACCTCATTAGCCTGCTCAACCATAGTTGGATTAGAGTGCACCTCAACCTTCCCAGTATACACATCAGCCTCTGCAGAACCCGCAGTCATCGCTGTAGTATTCGCACCAGTAAGTGCTGGAAGAGAACTCCTCATTCCTCCTCTCCCAAAATACGTGTTCAGAGGCTGCCCTGTGGCGGTTAAGTACAACCTGTTATTCTGATAGTTGACTACGCCCTCTCGCAAGGCAACCACCAAGTCTTGACAGTCTCCTCTGAGATGATCTGGACTGTCGCACCAAATACATCTCCTGGTAAAGGTTCCTCCTATAGGTCGAGCACCTGGTGCAACTGGTCGTTGGTCTCTCCTCAGGTCTGCCATCTCAACCCTCAAATCTCTCAGCTGTTGAGTGAGTTCTTCTATCAAGTTATGTTGATTTCGATTCTCAACAGGTCGCTGCTGCTGTCTAGGTCCTCTCTGTGCTGGATTAGGTACTACAGGCGCTTGAGGTACCACTATAGGTGCTTGAGGAACCACTATAGGTGCCTGAGGTATTGTAGGAGGAGCTACATGAACTGGAGGAGCTACTCTCTGCTGCTCTGGTAAGGTTTCTAGCTGTAACACCATCCTACCACGACGTTGCCTAGCAAGGGTAGATACTGCTTCTTCCAATCTCCTCCAATCAGATGTAACTCTCCCTTCAGTCCCTCGATCAGCCAACATGAAACAAAGCCTATCTGCTGTGAACTCATCCAGAGCCCCCAAGAACAACTCCGTCTTCCTAGCATCCAGCGTCAACTTCTCTAGACCAGAAAGCTGAGAGTATCTCTTCTCAAACTCACGAATTACCTCATTCAATCTCATGGAACGTCCAGGCTGACGCTCTATCCAGTCCATGAGAGTTCTTCTGGTGACTCTTTCAGAGTCCTCTTCTAGAAACTCTTCTCTCAATGCACGCTCAAACAAAGTCCACCCACCTAGATGTCTTCTCTGTAAATTTCTCACCTTCTCTCTCAGTTCAGGGACAACAGTCAACTCAAAGCTCAGAATTACCTCAACTTCAGGTGCCCTGACCAACTCCATCTCACCCACATACTCCCGTAGGTACCTAGTAACATCTCTTCCATCAAATCGTCCACACCGAGCAACAATTGCTTGTAATGCTCTTGTGGATTTCTGCTCAGCTCCCCCAATCGCAGGCTGCTGCTGAATCAAGGCAGCCAACGCCTGAAGAATCTGAGACGTGTCTACAGCAGGCTGTGTTGTTGCTGTTGGAACCGCTGTAGGCCCTCCTTGAGAGCCAATTCCATCTTGACCAGGAGTCCCTTGAACAAGAGCACCTTGAGCAGCAGCTACACCTTGTACGGCAGCACTGTGATCCATCTTCTTAATTCAGTCAATTCTCCAAATCAATCACCCCAATAGCTCTCAGTGGAAGCACCAGATGTCGAGTTGAGAGTCTTTCTTGGGGAGGGCGGACCTCCTGACTGTGATCGATCAGAGAAAAATGACCAGAAAAGAAAATAGGTTGCTGCTGACGATGTGATCTCAAAACACTGCTCCTTGTGCTCACCAATTACAAAAACAAGCACTCAAACACACCCTGGGTACACACATAGGTCTCTCAAGATTCAATTAACTTTATTACAGTGTCGTCTGCACCATCAATTTCTCCAACTGTACAGAAAATCTCTCTCTTCCTCTCCTACGCACCTGTCTTCACCCGTCAAGCCAAAAGTCTACCCAGTACGTCTCAATCTGAACCTAATAGAGAAATTCGGACCCCTGAATCTTATTCCTCTCCTTGCCCCAACTGAAACTCTCAGAAATCTGATCCAACGTCGATCAAAAGTCCCCTGTAGATTTCCAAACGATCTCTCAATAGAACTGTCTCCTGAAAGTAATTTCTCCCCAGAATAGTTTATTTAAACAACGTCCAAGCCTAAAACTCATGCCTCTCTCTCTTACGATGCTCTCCCAATTCAATCTGTCAGCAATTTGATCTTCCCCCAGCTTCTTAGCTTCTCCTGCGTATTCCGCTTCCGCTCTCTCAGAAAACCTTCCTTTGCAAAAAAACTGTCCTCCCGATCCCAATTCGCCGCATGTATTTTACCTAAAAGTAAAGACCCCAGCTTAAGCTGCCCCCCTGCTGTCCTTATCAGCGCAGTCACTTATCAGAAGCAGGGCCTTAGCTAAGCTGCCCCCCTCTTAAACTCTAATTCTCCTCCTTCCGCCTCCGCTGTAATCTTCCGCTTCAAGCTTCTGTTGTAATCTTCCGCTTCCACTGTAGTTTTCCGCTTCCACTGTAATATTCCGCTTCAAGCTTCCGCGATAATCTTCCGCTTCCACTGTAGTTTTCCGCTTCCACTGTAATATTCCGCTTCAAGCTTCCGCGATAATCTTCCGCTTCCGCTGTAGTTTTCCGCTTCCGCTGTAATATTCCGCTTCAAGCTTCCGCGGTAATCTTCCGCTTTCGCTGTAGTTTTCCGCTTCCACTGTAATATTCCGCTTCAAGCTTCCGCGGTAATCTTCCGCTTCCGCTGTAGTTTTCCGCTTCAGGCTTCCGCGGTAATCTTCCGCTTCCGCTGTAATATTCCGCTTCAAGCTTCCGCGGTAATCTTCCGCTTCCGCTGTAATATTCCGCTTCAAGCTTCCGCGGTAATCTTTCGCTTCCGCTGTAATCTTCCGCTTCAGTTTTCCGTTGTAATCTTCCGCTTCCACTGTAATCTTTCGCTTTAATTTTAAGGCCCCATCTAAAGCTGTTCCTCTGCTGTCCTTATGCGTACATAATATTCAGCAAAAGTTTCCCGTGCCCTCGATGCCATCTTGATGCCACCCTGAATATACTACAAGTCATCCAATGTAGGCCGAAGCCCCAACACTTATGAGGCTGCCCCACAGGGCTCACAACCCCCCCATATGCGCACCAGGTATCTCCCATAGTATATTCAGGATGGCATGCGGAGGCTTAGGCCAGGAAGCCCACGATTAAGGGAGATACCGGTCTCTCGCCCCTAGATATGCAGGACGTGGCTGCATATCCAACATAGACTCTCTTCCAGGAGGCCAACATGCTGGAATAGGAACCAGAGGCCACGGGGGATTGATCCTGAGACCACTTCCCTCCTAGGCAGACGCCCTATCACTAGGATGGCCTTTGGTTCCGTTCAAGAAGGTAAAAACTTTTGTACATATGTTTACCTGAAGAAATTTTTCTGTAAGATCTTTACTAGTCTTTCCTACACTAACTTCTCTATACAACTCCGTTTTTAATGAACAAGGAGTCAAAACTATAGTATTTGTGAACACCTACACGCTCACGCTATCCGATTCTGAGTTCGAGTCACGAACCAGAATCGACAGATTTCCCTCTTTCACATATTTCACAGCCTAAAACTCGTACTAACTATTGCTTAAAACACTTTCTGTCAAAACTAGAAGCATGAGGTCGCTCTCCTCGTCGAGCTTTGCATTCTGGTGTCTCTCGACTCCTTTAGGGGTGATATTCTAACCCAAGCTTGGGGGCAGCTTGTCATAGCCCCAGCTTAGCTCCTGCCTAGCTTGTTAAGCTGCAGGGTAGCTTCCTTTACACAATATAGAAAAAAGTCTCTCTGCAATACTTTTCACTGTATAGACCTATGTACAATACGACAACGCTATGCTGATTATCAAGACTACTATCATAGACTAACACCCTATCACCTTCCTTATCTGGTTTGGGTCGTAATATATATGTTCTATCAAATCTGCCTTTGTTTCTCTCCCTAGCAATCTTTAACCTTTCCACAGCTTTGGCAACATCCTCAGGTTTTCGTTCTAACTGCTGGATCCTTAATGCAAGAAGATCCTCCGTACTTCTGCCATCTTCCCATGGCAAAACATTCCAAGTAGGCACAACCTCCTCAATCGACATCACAAGTTTTTGTCTTAGTATGAACTCTGCTGGCATGTAACCTGTAACGATACTATGAGTTGTACGATCTGCTCCTAAAGCAAATGGTAGTAGTCTAGGCCATTCACGGATCTTATCCTTGCAAGCTTTTACCAAAGCTTTGATGATTGGAGGATGACCTCCTTCGCTCTTGCCATTCCCTTCAGGATTGTAAGGAGTGGTTAATGCCAACTTGATTCCCAAATCGCTTGAAGAACTCAACTGCTTCTTGTGAATCCAGCTCACCCTTATCTGCAGTGATCTTTCTCACACACCCATACCTACAAATAACATCTTCAAGTAGAAAACGGCTACTTGAAGGTGGATTCTTCTACTCTAGGAATTTACTTACACGGTTGAGTACAGGCCTAGAAGACAGCATGTTAATGCTGACTACCTATCCAGATTGAAGACGGAGCGACGAGAAGATGAAGTGGAAGACGAGTTCCTTGACAAGAAATTGTTTTCAGTTTCTACAGAGACACTCTCATCTGAGGGGGGGCGTATCGCTTGCTTCCCAGAAGATGAGACTAGGTCTTCTGATCCGGTCTTTGCGACTTCCACAGAAGAATCAATCTTCAAGGACTTAAGGAAGTTCTTGGAACACCAACAGTACCTCAAGGGATTGGATGTCGAGCAGAGGGCTGTCTTCTTACACAAGGCAGGTCCCTATGCCATCTTCCAAGGTATCTTGTTTAGGAAGGGACATGACGAGAAGCTAAGGCGATGCCTTGAGCCTTCAAAAATTAAGCCAGTGATCACGGGTCTTCACTACGAAGATGCTGGAGGTCACTACGGACTGAAGATCACGGTGAAGAAGATGTTGGACGTCGGTTACTGGTGGTCGACGATATACATAGACACTTTTCAGGAGATCAAGAAATGTGATGCGTGCCAGAGGGTGGGAAGACCAACAGCTACTACTAGGTGGCCTCTTACTCCCATTCTCCCACTTGCTCCTTTTGAAAAGTGAGGAATCGACTTTGTTGGGTCTATCGTCTCGGTGGCTAGAAGAACGCGAGTACGGTACATTTTGATAGCTACCGACTATGCTACCAAGATGGTGGAGGGCGAAGCCACAAGGAAGAACGACGTCGCAGTGATAGTCATGTTCCTCTGGCACAACATTATCACTCGATACGGATGCCTGTTGGAACTAGTATCAGATAGAGGTACTCATTTTTTAAATGAGACTATTTCTCTCTTGACCCAGTACTTCAAGATAAAGCATCAGAAGACGACGCCATACAATCCTAAAGCTAACGGACTGACAGAGAAGTCGAATGGTCTTATTTGTAATATCATGAATAAGATAATTGTTAACCATACGTATGATTGGGACACGAAATTGCCATCTGTGTTATGGACTTTCAGGATTTCACCCAAGGTCACGACCCAGAAGACACCCTTCTACCTAACTTATGACATGACACATGTTGTTCCCGTCGAGTTAGAGGTCCCTACTTACAGGTTAGCCGTGACCGAACGTATGGAAGAAGAGAAAAGCCAGGAGCAGCGTCTTCTGAACTTTGTGGAGTTCGAAGAAGACAGGAATGCAGCTTTGGAGAAGACATACAAAGTGCAAGCACAAAGTAAGGTGAACTATGATGGCAAGCTGAAGAAGGTGACCGTCGCAAATGGAGATTTGGTTCTTCTGTACAACAACAGACATCTCAAGTTCTATGGGAAGCTTCATCTTTGCTGGATGGGTCCTTACCGAGTCTTGGAGGTCTTCACCAATGGCTCCTTGCAGTTGGAAGAGTTAGATGGTACGTTGATGACCACCCGCGTTAATGAATGGCGTGTCAAGAAATATTGGACGTGAACCAGCTCTGATGTTTGCGGGGACGCAAACATGTGAGGGTGGGCGTATGTGGTGCCCACAATTTACAAGATGTACGAATTTTTGAAATTTTTGAAGTTAATCAAATGTCCGGGTAATTGAAATAACCTTGTTGCTTAAGAATACATCTTGCTTAGAAGGAAGATGGTATTAAGAATCTTTTTGTAAGAAAAGTCGACTTCTTCTAAAGACGGAAGAAGGACATCTTCCGAGAAGACGTCTTCTCGACCAGGTCTTCGGAAGACGAAAGACGGAAGACGGAAGACAGAAGACGCGACGGCGACTACATAGGCCTAACTGCGCACCACCTAGTATGAGGGTAGGTGTACCTACCAGGTAGCCCAAGGTAGTAGGTAGGTCAGGTAGGTCGAAGAACCCCTAACTGCGCGAGAAGATACGAGAGAAACGCATTAGCGTAGAATCATCACATGCTTCTCGCATCGACGGCATTAGCACAGAAGATCGAGTTAGGAGGTGCCGAATTGAGTGAGGAGGGCCAGCAGAGTGAAATCGAGGTCAACTAGGATCTAATTGTAGCTAGAGAGAAAGCAAGGACGAATTTCTGAGAGTAGGAAGCACCATCGAGCTGAAGGAGTCTCATGTAGATTCTCGGAAGCAGACATTGAAGGGCGATTGAAGAAGAATATGAGGTGGAGCCCTGATCGATTGAGAAGCAGCAGGACATTGACGATAGAAGCAGCTCTGTGGAGTCGCATTGGAGTTGAGGTGGAGCCAGAAGCGCACAAAAGACTGAAGGCACTATGAGAAGCAGGAGACTGTTTGAAGTTCTCATGTTCTCTTCCCTTCCCACCGCTTCTCGCCTCTTGTTTAGTATCCTCTGCGTCTCCTCGGTTGTTTGTAGGAAACCCATCGATCGCTTCCTCATCCCACATTTTTCTTTTGTGAAATTGGGCACGGAAGCGCTGCTCAATTTTTGACAATCATCTTCTCGCTTCTTCTCGAACTATAATCGAGCTTCCCTGTCCGTCGTTCTCAAATTCGAATCCGCAGCTATCAATTTCTCTACCCTACCGCACCTCTACTCCCGAATCCTTGGACAGAAGACGCTTCAGAAGATCTGAACATCTTCGGAAGACGCTTCTGATGTTTGAAGTCTTCGGAAGACGACTGTGTGTAATTCATATCAAGAGTGGACTGGATTTGCTTTGGTGTTAAGAGAGGCTTGGTACGAATCTTGAGTGACTTGGTGAGTTGTTTGTTGTTTCGAGAAGCTGAAAGTTGAGAACCAAGCCTGTGTCTCCCGATCTTCCAAGCTTCTCAAATCCACATTTTCCTAGAGAGACTAGAAGACTGGAAAGGCTGACAGAATACGCGAGAAGACGTGAGGGTCCGTTACGGGTCTCTTCTGTCCGACCCATAGCAGCCTATTTCTTCTTCTTCCCAAACTTAGAAGAGAGATGTGAGAAGTCTTGCTGACAGAATCTGGAGAGAATGGTCGAGGGTCATGTCTTCTCATCATGCAGCAAGCTTCTTCTGAGTGTGTATGAGAGGTGAGAAGTCAGAAGAACAGAGTATGAATGTCTTATGTCTGTTATGAGGTTAGATTGCATGTAGGAAGCAGAAGACAGGTGAGACCAGTGAAGAGAAGTCTGGTTTCGGAAAGTCTTCTGAGAATGTTACTGAATCAGAAGTTGTCTCGGGAGTCTTCCTGAAGGCCACTGTCGCTGCAGGAGCTCGTGACCACCTTCTGAACTTTTCATACACTCTACTTCTCGCATATGTTGTATCTTCAGTTAGGAAGTAGGATGAAATGCAATGTGGGTTGTCTTCTTAGGAATCCATGCAATGCCTTGCTTAGTTAGGATTGGTTAGATATAGCTCGGGAGACGAGAGGAACTTAGGAAGCACTGTTAGAATCCCGAAAGACGGAGTAGTTGTCTTCTGGAAGACTAGATTCGTCTTTTGAGAGTGGAAGCTAGACTATGAGGACTTGGGAAGGATTGAGCCTTCGACTCACAGTAAGTGCGTGTGGCTTAGTGTCACAGAGCTTCAAGTATGTCGATGCATCCTCGAGGGTTGGTGTTACCGGCAGCAGAGTTGGCCGAGGCCAAACCCTTCATCAAGGAGTTGGGTCTTGACTTCTTCCTGTGGGATTGGAACCTCGTCGACTAGGGTCTTCTGGAGGAGGTTTGGGCAGCATTACCTCCCCGCAACCGTGTACCTGCGAAGACAGGATTTGCCCGGAGAAGACCATCTTCCTGGACAGTAGATTGGTGGCGTATGACTTTCCACAGACCAGAAGCAGAGAACAAGGAGTACGAGTTAGAGAAGAAGGTCCTACGCATGATCTCAGAGAAGTGACATGTGCCTGGGAGCACAACTTGTCTCTTCCTAGAGGACAGGCAGAGAAGAAACGGATGGAAGGTTGAAGCCTACCGAGAGCCGCAGAAGCGTCTTCTGGCGAAGCTGTTCCTTCACCTCTTTCTCAAGAGGAAAGCGCAGAAGACGAGGTACCTTGGAGACCAGGACGTGGAATTCCTGAAAGCCATTTCAGAAGGGATACCCATCAACTGGGCGCGTTCTTCCACGCATATGTGCAGGCAGAGCTGGTGTACTTAGGCACCTTGGCAGGAGGACATCTTACTCCGTTCTTCTGTTACATGTACATGGTCAAGGAGGACCTCACAGAAGATCAGTTGGTGAGGTATGGGCCAACAGGGCAGCACAGGACGAAGGAGGAGACCTCGGGGGAAGACGACCGAGCAGCAGCAATGACTCCCCCTCCCACTCTGATATCGCAGATGAGACCAGATCAGAAGACGCTTCTGATGAGAGAAGACGACTCCAGTGGATCGGAAGACGCGACACCACCAAGGAAGATGGGTCCTAGGAGTGTGCCTAGGAAGACCACCTTCTTCCCGATCATTCATTCTAGATCGGAGTCCGACTCTCAAGAGGAGCCACTGAGTACCCGAGCTGCGTAGAAGACCACTTCTGCAACACCAGGAAGTCTTCCGAAGACTCCAAAAGACGAAGGTTGGATGGACACTCCTACTGTGATGCGAGGAAGCGCAGTATAGAGGACCGCTTCTGTCATGAGGAGGGATCTTCCACCTCGGAAGATGAGAAGAGTAGCTTCTTCTCGCGCGCAGAAGCAGAAGGCCACAGCAGCAGAAGAGGCATCCTTGCCTCTGGAAGACAAGGAAGACACCTCCGTCCGGATCGTGGGGATGAGTCTGTCTTCCGCGGGAAGAAGACTGGAGGAGTTCAGTGCTTTCTTCCACTCGGAGATCCAACCAGCTATGGAGTTGGTGGAGAAGAGAGCGATGATTCAGGAGAAGCCACTACAGCCTGGATTCGGTCTGCGCATCCTGATGCGGCAGGAAGAAGACCAAAAGAAGGTAGAAGCACTAGAAGCCAACCTCCGCACCACGGAGAAGCTCGCAGCGAAGTACAAGACGGAAGCAGCCGCTTCTGCCAAGGAGTCATCACAATTGAGGAAGAGCAATCAGGAGTTGCAGGCGCGTTTACAGCAGCGTGACCAAGAGGTTATGCAGGTCAGAGGTAAGATCACCACCATCGCAGAGGAGAAGACGAGTGGAAGACACTACGGGAAGCTGCAGAAGCACAGACTGCAGCCGAGAAGACGCAGCGGGAAGCAGCCGAAGCTCGTGCACAGAGGTTGCTAGCACAGACGGTGGAAGCACTTCGCAAGAAGTTCAACTTCACCGCGGGTAGGAAGCTTCTTACCCTAGTCAAGGAGTGGGACGACGAGTCCATAGCGATGTTAGTAGAGTGCAAGGAGAGCATGTTCCGTTACTTGGATCGGCAGATAGAGGGAGTGAAGACGCTTTACTGTCTTCTCTCGATTCCGCCACCAACAATTGCATCTTCCCAAGCTCCAGGACCATCGATCGGATCAGACTTGGAGAAGGAGGAGTTCGACCTCGCTGTCCACTTGGTAGTGACAGCGTTGGAAGCCGATAAGACCACGGAAGAAGCCCCAGAAGACAAGGTGTCTTCTGGAAGACAGGAAGAAGAGTTGTGTTCCCAGGTATTCCGAGTGGAGGAGGTGACTTCTCCGGACCCCTGTGAGGTCACCATGGTCCCCAGCGTCAAATTAGTGCCTTAGAAGAGCGAGGAAGCGCATGTTGACCCAGCTTCCCAGAAGACGCTTTCGTCTTCCGAAGTAGCACCAGGCGAGCCCACTACAAATGTTGAGGAGGAAGCCACCTCAGTGACACCTGAGGTATTCGCAGGGCTTCTCAGCTTATCAAAAGCCGAGTTAGGAGTTCAGGTAGGAGCAAATCAGAGAGAGATTGCATCCGAGCACTTAGAGTAGGCAACAAAGCACAGAAGACAAGTTGACTTGTCCAAACTTAGTAGGAACCGAACATGCTATCTTCGGAGGTGACAGTTTCAGTGTAATATTAGATAGGTGACCATGTGACAGAGTAGACAGCGCAGGAGTAGCAAGGTAGATGGCTAAACAGGAAGGGAATTGCTTGCATGTGGGGTGGCAGCCTTCTGACAGCGCCCATCTCTCCCTGGTTGTAGTCGAGGATTGGAGGGGAACTTCCCCTGCACATCAAGGTGGTAGTATAAGTTAGAAGACATAGTAGGATTTTGGGTGCATGGGACACATGAGGTGCATTTGTGCACACACTACTGTGCGCACACACCATACTGTATACACACTACACCCGATGTTAGAGACATACGAATAGATTCGGATTACACCGGAGGGGTCTGCATGCTCACTACCAGCAGTGGTTCGCAGATGTAGATAGAGGTAGTGGACATTTTGGAGCAGGGAACGGCATCCTCGTTGTCGTGATGTGAATCATTTGACATAGTAAATGATTCACTTATCACTGCTGTCGCGTTACTTAGCGCATGTTATTTCTACTCCGACACATAAGGTGTTACGAGAGTTTGTACCTGAGGTCACTATCTCATTTCTGGATGAGGTCACTATCTCATTTCTGGATGATATTCCCATGAAAGGCTGTCCGGTGGAAGACAAAGACGAATCTGTGACTTCTGATGGATGCAGAAAATTTGTTGCAGATCACATTCGAGATGTGGAGAAGATTCTGATGCGTTTGGAGGAGGTACACCTCACTCTATCAGGTACCAAATCTCGTTTTGGTATGTCAGAGATTGTGGTGGTGGGTCATTTGTGTGGTACTTTTGGGAGGCGTCCGAACCCAGAGAAGGCAGATGCTATAGCAAGGATAGCTGACTGCACCAACATCATTGAGGTTCAACGGTTCTTGGGAGCTTGTGTGTTCTTTCGTGTGAGTATTCCTCATTATGCACACATTGCCGAGCCTCTGTATGCACTTCTGAGAAAGGGAAGGAGGTTTACTTGGCGACAAGAACATCATGAGACGATGGAGCAGCTGAAGGAGATTCTGAAGTCTCCACCTATACTAAGGAGGCTTAGCTACGAGAGCGGGAGGCCTGTGGTACTGACTGTTGATACGAGTCCCAAGGTGATTGGATGGGCAGTTGGCCAAGAAGATGCAGAAGGTGTGCGGTTTATTTCAAGGTTTGGAGCTCGGATCTTAACAGATAGACAACGTAACTATCCTCAAGTGAAGCGTGAGTTGTGGGGAGCTGTTACTGCTATGAAGGTAGATCGAGAGTTCTTGATAGGAGCTTGTGTGATATTAGAAACAGATTGTTTACCTTTGTTGGGTATGATAGCGAACTGCAATACACCAGATATAGCAATGCTGCGATGGATTGCTTATGTCCGGAGTCTGAACCCTGAGCTAAAGCATATAGCAGGGAAGGACAATCCAGTTGCAGATATGTTGTCTAGGGCTCGTTATACAGATGAGGATGAGATGTTTGCAGAGGTGGAGAATGAAGAGAGGAGAGACGTTTGGTGCCAAGTTGGTCAGCAGACTTCAGACTTGGAACCACTACCGTTCAATGAGGAGTTCTACTCAGACAAGTTCCGCGATATTGGATTTTATCTGAGTTCGTTATCCAAGAGAGAAGGATGGAGTGATGCAGAGTTCAAGGAGATCAGACGGAAGGCGTACAGCT
The DNA here is from genome assembly GCA_036924285.1 of Asterella californica. Classification (NCBI taxonomy): domain Eukaryota; kingdom Viridiplantae; phylum Streptophyta; class Marchantiopsida; order Marchantiales; family Aytoniaceae; genus Asterella; species Asterella californica. Next base: position 20,101,143 of record JAYKYS010000002.1, on the reverse strand, counting down.
ACCTTCTACGTGAAGGTTATCTGTGGAAACGTCCGAAGAGAAGAGACGGGATGCTTGCTAGAGTGGTGGATGATCAACCGACGAAGCTGAATCTGTTGAAAGAGTTTCATGACACCTTGTGGGCTGGACATCGTGGAGTATGGGCTACTTACACGAAGATGAAGGAACGTTACTGGTGGAAGGGTTTGTATCAAGACGTGGTGGACTTTGTTGGGTCGTGTCTGCACTGCCAATTCTACTCTAAAGTCCGTTACAGAGATGGACTTGTACCTACTTATCCACCTAGTATCCATTTTCAATGGGTTCTTGATCTTGTGATGATGCCACCGGGGTTATGGGGGATGCGTTACTTGGTGTTGGCTCGAGAGGATCTCTCCAACTATGTGGAGGGACGAGCACTACGGACGAAGACTACAGAGAATATCTGCAGGTTCGTGCTTGAAGATATCATCTGTCGCTATGGATCGGTTGGGAGATTACGTGCAGATAGAGGCGAGTTGAGAGGCGCTGAAGTGAAGGAGTTCTTTGCTCGTTATGGAGTAAAGCTTCGACTTACCACTGCTATGAATCCAGAGGGCATTGGTAAGAGTGAACGAGGACACCCTTCTATTGTTCATGCTTTAGTGAAAGCATGTGATGGTAGGCCTAGAGAATGGCCGAGATTACTTCCATTTGCTTTGTGGGCGGATAGAACTACACACTGTACTACGACTGGCTATATGCCAGTTGAGCTTATGTTGGGTCAGAAACCGATCATGCCTGCTGAAGAGTACTTTCCTACGTGGGCTACGCTACCGTGGGAAGATGGTATAGATCGTGCTTCACTCCTAAATTTACGTATAAGGCAGTTGGAGCGAAGGGAGGAGGATCTTGCTAATGCGCAAGAGAGGCTGAAGGTGGCTCGAGTCAGAAACAAGGAACGTTTTGACAAGACTCATCGACTACGACCGAAGCCAATACATGTTGGTGACTGGGTTCTGGTATATGATAGCACGTTGGAGAATCAGCACTCTACACTTCGTAAGTTCTCTCGAAGATGGTTCGGGCCTTATGTTGTGCTAGATGTGTATGAGAATGCCACCTATAGTTTGCGTGAGTTGGATGGTACTCTTTTGAAGCTATCTGTGGCTGGCAAACGTGTGAAACTGTTCAAGAGACGCGGAGGGTCAGTTGAGTTATTCAACTTTCTGGAGTCAGAGCTGAGGACAACAAGAGACGAAGACGTCCCAATGTCTGATGAGGCTGAGGCGGAGGAGAGCGATGATGATGAGGATCAAACAGAAGACTAAGGAGATTGGCACATACCAGAGGATGTGCAGGTTCAGAGGGGGTGGATGTCGTGATGTGAATCATTTGACATAGTAAATGATTCACTTATCACTGCTATCGCGTTACTTAGCGCATGTTATTTCTACTCCGACACTTGATGTTTAGTAGTCTTAGAAGTTAGCTCTGTACTGTTCTTAGTCTTTTATGCTTATGGTTGACACCTTTTGCATATGGTGTTAACTCTGTCATATATTTTGGATCCTAGTAGGTTGGTAATATGACATTTATCTTGTTCAAGCATTCGTACGCTTGTGCAAGTAAATTCATACTTATCTATGATACTCAATGTACATGACTTAGATTTACCATGTAGATAGGGGTTTGAGCTCATGGGTTGTACTTACTTGTCGCCCATGCACGCTTTTTAGCTGATTTAAGTTATTTTTCGGGGCTGCGTGTCGTTTTAGGTAGTTTAAGTTTTACGTTGGCACTCTAGGGAGCTTGACGTGGTAGCCTATGGGTAAAACTAAGTTGCCACGTGGTTTAGGGTACTAAAGGACAACCAAGTGGAGCTATGAACTCCCATTGGTCTGTTTTTGTCTTTTGTTAAACTCTAAATTTAGAAACAGAGCTCTAGAGGGGAGTTCGAGCAATTTGTGAGGGGACTTCGAAATCTGAGAGCACAGGGAGATAGAGCTCGTCGAGCCAAGCACTGTCAGCAAAAAGTTTGATCGATTTGGAGCAATAAACAAGAAGTTATGGCTGATTGAAGTTCGATTTGTGTCAGAATTGCAGCACTTCTGTTCAATTTGGGGTTTTGAGTGTCATTTGCAGCAGAATCGAGGAAAGCGCTTCAAAACTTCGTGGCTGTGATCACTGTCAGCAGGGCTACGACTGTCTCCAAATTTTTATGTCGATTGAGTCAGTGAGTAATTCAGGGCGACCGCTGAAGTAGAGGGGGTCCGAAAAGCTCTCAATCTGGAGCAGCAACTTCAGAGAGCGAGATCTGGAGTTCTGTGTGGAATCAGGAGGCCCAACTTCACAGGAGTGTTTATCAAGCTGTGTACTGCAAATCCTGTAAGAAATTCCCAAAGTGATCGAGCCAATTCCTTGTTATAGGTCGAAATAGCTGTCTGGGTACCAAAAACTGCCGTAATTTCTCTACTCAGAAAGTTTCTGCTCATATCTTAGTGCTCTGAATTGATCTGAAGCTGAAATTTCGTATGTGTATCTAGTAGAACCTCATTTACATGTAAGAGGAGTTCTGAAGTCTGAACCTTCACATATTTCTCAATCCTGAGTGTCAAAGTTCGTCATCTGATCTTATCATTGCTAGTTAAGCTTGAACTCTGCTTCCTGAACTTATCAGAAGAGCCTAGAGACTTACATGAGTGTTTTCAGTATCACCTTGAGACCTGAAGCCTATCCTGTGAGTAGACCAGCCACAGCCAAGAGCTCAACGCTTCCCCGAGTAGATTGAACACAGCCTTCAAGCTCATATCACAGCCAGAAGGTTTGCCCTTCCCAGGAAGACTCTCAACCTGACATCGTGTAGTCATGTTGCTAAGCTGGTGTGCCGAGGAGTAGGAGCAAGACGTAGAGGGAGTGAGCTTCTCGGGGAATGGATTTTGGATTTGAGTGCAGAAGCTTTGTCTGTGTCTTCTGGACAGTGGGTTTCTTCGAATTCACACCCAATTGTGCATGGGAAGCCTTCTCTTTGAGTGGCGATGATTGTTAGAAGCGGTGTAGAGTCAAAGCTTGTCTCATCCAGTGGAGCACTTAGGATCCATGTACGGATAGTCTTATGGGTAGGCGATCCCAAAAGACGGAATAGTCGAAGCAACGACAGAAGAAGAAAGAAGCCTTCTTTCCACAACAGAAGACGACATCTTCAAGTAGAAGACTGTGTAACTGTAAGCGAATTTGTTGTCTTCCTCCTCAAATTACTACAAGCATGGATGGCTTGTTAGTCAAGATCCGGACTAGAAGCCTGTTGGAGTCTTTATTCTTATTCTTATTTTGTTTTTCTCTCGTTTGGATTTTCCCATCTTCCCCATCTTTCCCATCTTCCTACTTTCTTCTAGTGAGTTTCTGAGACTTCTATTGAGCTTCCGTGGAGGTGAATGTCCTTGTAGTGCTGCAGGAAGACCGTTTCCGTAGGCAGAAGTCTGGGAAGGCTACAGAGGGCATACACCTTGTGATTTATCTAACCCGTTGGGACTTGGAAGAGCAATGTGCGACAAACGTTGCTAGTTTGACTTCTACGAAGCAGGAACAGTCTTCTGGAGATGTGAGAAGTCGAGTTGAACTCCCAGAAGCCGAGAATTGCTTCGGGAAGACTGTGTTGAGAAGATTGGAAGAAGTGATCTAGAAGCAGGATGCGTCTTCCCGAGCTTCCCTGTAGATAAGTGTGTGATATTTTAGGTGGTAGTTGTTTGTTTAGGTCCAGAGCACCTTCTGAAGGGTCTGGAAGCCGTGTGGTTTTGTAAGAAGACGGGATTTCTAGATAAAACCCGTGTGTTTGTGTGTTTGAACAGATCTTAGAACTTAGAGCAGTGTTACTTGTGCAAATCCTCTGTGGGAACGATATCTTGTATACTAAATGAGCAAAAGGAGAAGTCATGCGTCACTACACATGAGCCTTCATCGCCGAATGGTCGAAGACCATATCACCCTTCTCACAGGCTTCGTCTCCTAGTACCTTCATACAATTGTCCAGTGTCTAGTTTCTTGATCTCGCGTACCCGTCTTCGACCGCATGGTCTTAGCACATCCGAATCTGACTGATGAAATTTCTTGACACGCGCGTCCATCCTCCCCATGTCAAGAAGGTCAACCCTAACTCCTTCAACTTCGGTTGAATGTTTCGAAGTTCTTCATGGTTCAACTCAAATGCTCTGAGCCTTGACAACTTTACCGCTGCTGCCATCGTACTCTACGAAGACTGTCAACTTCACCTCAACGTAATGGACTTCGTCTGAATGCACTAGACTTTGTCTGAACTTTCTCTCTTCTTTTGAACACTCAGATCCATGCTCATCAATCTTCACCTCGAACCTCCCATCCAATCACCCCTTCTAAATCTACACATCTTCAATATGCGAAGACATAGAAAGAATAACCCATCATACCATAGAAATGTCTTCCATCCATCATGTAGAACCTCACTGTCGAGGTTGTGACCCAAGTGTCGTAGTAGACATCCCTCATCCTGTCAATCATCACCCGTATCCTGACAGTAACCCTCAACCTCAAGCATATACATGTCGTTGTACGTATCCAACTCTTCTTTTTTGTTTTTCTGAAAAAAAAGAACCACACTGCTGCAACCAAAATCATCAACTGCAACCATCATTGTCTCGCTGTAGAATAGTATCTTCCTCAACCATCATCCTCCTGATATCTTCTTCTGAAAATCCTCACAACCTCCCAAGCATCATCTTCTCAACCTTCCTGAAAATATTTACAATCCTCCAAGCATCATCCTCCCAACACAAATCATCTTCAGCAATGGCTTCTCCCCTGTAAGCCATCCTTATCCATCATTCTATACCCGTAGCCTCGATAGCATTCGTCCATTCTCGTTCACCCTCAGCATGTCTGTCCTTGATGATGGCAACGATGACATCATGGACTCTCCTTATAGCTGCACCCAAGACCTCCCGTGATAGGAATCCAACATGTGCATCTTGAATGCACTCCTCCCAACCTCCCTTCACATCCATCATCATCATCCCAATATCTGGTTGTTGTTTGCATGCAACCAGATCAACCACATCCATCATTGTATCAATATCTGGTTGTCGTATGTCTGCAACCAAATCGACCATGTCCATTGTCTGCACCTCAAGCATCTCTTCCGGTTGTGCAGGATCGTCCTCCATTGCATGTATAGGAAGAATAATTTCCTGTTGAACCTTATCCTCCCCAGCTTGCTTCTCTGAAGAAATCTCTTCTTGTCCGTTCTTCTCGCTCTGCATCGTGGATGCAATATCCAACTTGAGCTCGCTTGGATCCACATGCTCACCCAAACCATCTATATGGAGATCATGCTCAATCTCCTCCACCCTAGCACCATAACATGTAGCTTTGATAGCTACAACTGCATGTACCGCAAAGTAATCATCCACAAACTTCTTCATCCCTCCTTTATCAACGTTGGCTTGAAGGAGAGTATCAGTACTTGTGAATGCAACCTTTCCATCCTCCCAAGAAATAACCTTACATTGCAAAGACTCTGCAAAGTCGATGCAATCGTCTCGCTGATGGTCAGTACCATCATACCACACGCAGTGATGTACCCAAGCTGGTTTGGGTACAAGCTCCATCTTGATCGACGATCCTTTATCCTCCAACCTAGTAACCTTAGCTTGCAGATCTTGCATCTTTTGTTGTAGGTCCTCGATGGTTGGATCCTTCTCCTCTACAACCACAACTGGAGGTTGAACCTCAGATACTACCCGAACTGGTATAGTCAGTGATGCAGATGTCAACCTTGTAACCCTTTCCTTTGTATGTCTCCAGACAAGAAGCTCAACCGCTTCATGCAAAACTTCCCAATTTCTTGTCAATCCTGCTTCTTCCTCCCCATCCTCCAGAAGTAGCTCCAGTTGTTCCTGTCATGGTTCATCCGCAGCTTGAAGAAACAGCTCCGTCTTGTAGCTCTCCAAGGTTAGCTTGTCCACCCTAGGTAGTTGAGAGAATTGTCTCTCAAACTCCTTTAACAGCTCTGTAGGCTGTAAACCCTTGCTGGATCGGTTGACCCATTCCAAAAAAGATTTCTTGGTTACTCGATCTGAGTTCCTCAAGAAATACTCATCCATCAGCGCATGTGAAAATGTATCCCAGTTCTTCCCAAAACACTTTGCTAGACCCTTCACATGCTCCCTTATCTCAGGCACCGCAGCGAGTTCGAATGTGTCGATTATCTCCTTCTCCGGTACACGATCCAAATCCATCTCCGTCTTGTAACATCTCAAGTACTTTGAGATGTCCCCCCCATCAAATAGATCGAGTTTGTCGATCACCCTCTGAAGCGCCTTCGTCCCCAAAGCCTCCTTTTGTTGGTTCCCTTGCTCTTGTCGCATAAACAAAGTGAAGGCTTGAAACAATCGTGCAGTTGCTGCATCCAACTGCATCCCTGGTATACCCTCTGATCCGTCCATCTCGTCCATAGTCATGGCTCGTCCCATCCTCCCATGATCCCAACCGTCTACACATCCATCATCCCAGGTCCACAGCATCCTCCCGAACAACCATATCCATCTTTATCCTCGTTCATGATTGTTGATCTCTTCTGCACAGTTCTAACACACAAATCTCCACCCCTGACTTTCACGTCGAGTTCACCACCGTATCGTGTCGGATATCGCGTGAAGGATGTCCAAGAAAACGCGAGGTTCTTGGCTGAGGAGATGTTGTGTGCTGAAACAGAGACAAGACAGAGAAAAACAACCACGAAAACGAACACTGCGATATATACACTCCAAATGTATGTACACTGCCGGTTCTTTCTCCTAAGAGCACAGAATTGAAAAACAGACCAGAGCGGTCTGTAACCTGCTTCAAAAGCCCCTGAAAACAACCCTTGAATCGCAACCCCGACCCAAAACCACCGAAGTGTAGCTCAAAGCAAGAGAAACTTCTCTTTGCTAACAAACAGAGCCACAGCAGTATCACGCGATTCAAACTCAAGTCCAAACCACATCCATGTATAAGCTCTTAGCTAAAGCTAGCTACCACAAGCTGTATACAGCCAACCAGAACTCTAACGAACTCAAAAGAGCAAAACCCGTAGCGAAGAAATCGAAAAAGATCTATCTGTGGACTTCCTCCTTTCGCTGAACGGACTTCAGATGTCGATAGGGTCTCCTCTGCTGACTCCGTTAACCCAAGAAACCTTCAGATCTGACTCCTGATAGCCGAGGTATCGCTGATTTTCGGTCGCAGGTGACCGAACCTTCAAAAACTGCTCCTTGCGACTTAAAACCACACACCACGCACAAACGGATCGCCTAAACTGATATCCGTCTTCTCTGGTAGGTAGACCTAGCTACCCTGAACCCAACAAGACTCCAAACAAGCTGTTTGGAGTTCCCCTTGCAAAACCACTCGAGAAATTTGGTCGCAAATTGCAAAAATTGACGTAAATCGGCTCCCTGCGGCTCAAACTCGCTCACCACACCCAACCTAACAATCCAATTCACGTACAGTCTTCTCCTATGAGTAGATGAAGACTCCCTGATCGCGTAGGTACCAAGAACGAAGAGCTTGGCTCACCGATCGCGAAGAATAGCCTAACCTTAGGTCGCAGGTGAACGAAAATTTGATGTAAGCGCTTCCTTGCGAGCCAATTTCACTCAGAACTTCCAAACTGCCCGATGAAAACTGGTATCGTCTTCAATTTCCTGTAGAACTCGGTGTTCTGATCCCGTTGGATCCAAGGACAACAAATTTGGACTCCGGAACGGCCCGAACGGTCCAACTCTCCTTCACAGGTAACTGAAAACTCCAAATCTGCTTCATGCGTCTCAATTTCACTCAATACGCACTCCTCGATCCGTCTCTTCCCAAACCGTTTGAACCAGTGCGTAGCCTGCACATATCTGAACCCAACGACGCCTTGCGCGCTTGCATTGGACTCCTAAATCTCCCGAACCATCCATCGACAAATTGCAGACGTAAGCTAGCCCCTTGTCTACAGTCTTTGTACGTGCAGTTCTCTCCTGAATAATAAGAAGCAGGCCCCTTGCGTCTTTGATATAACGCCTGAAGCCATAAATACCCAGTCAGCAAGTAACTAGGAGCCTAGCTTGATTTTACCTTCTTTCGAATCGCATAACTTCTTCTCTGGATGTCCAAACGAAGTAAACAAGATGCCCATGGAAAGCTGACAGCGAGCTCTACCCATCTATGTGATGAAAGTGAAGATCCGAAGTTGCGCCAAAAGCCCGTAAGCTGCGGGCCTAGCTTGTTTTCTCCATCTTTCGAGTCTTGTAACTTTTCCACTAGGCGTCCAAACGAAGTAGATGAAGTGCTTATGGAAAGCTGACAAGGAGCTCTATCCACTGGTGCGATAAAAACGAAGATCCGAAGTGGTGCCAAAAACCCGTAAGCTGGGGCCTAGCTTGTTTTCTCCATCTTTCGAGTCTTGTAACTTTTCCACTAGGCGTCCAAACGAAGTAGATGAAGTGCATATGGAAAGCTGAAAAGGAGCTCTATCCACTGGTGCGATAAAAACGAAGATCCGAAGTGGTGCCAAAAAGCTGAGGTCTAGCTTGTCTTCTCATGAGTGTCTTTGGAGCGACAAGCATCGAAGTTTGAATTTCATATAGGAGCCGGTCCACGACACGACACCGTGTCCGAGGGGGACTTGACAGAAGATCAGTTGGCAAGGTATGGACCAACAGGACAGTGCGAGGTGAAGAAAGAGACCTCGGGAGAGGAAGATCGAGCAGCAGTCGTGACTCCCTCTCCCACTTTAGTACCTCAGATGAGACCAAGTACTCATTAGAAGACGCTTCTGGGACGAGAAGACGACTCCAGCGGTAGAGAAGACGCATCACTGTCGAGGAAGATGGGGCCTAGGAGTGTGGTTAGGAAGACCGCCTCTTTCCTGATCATTCACTCTAGATCGGAGTCGGATTCTCAAGAGGAGACGCTGAGCACCAGAACCGCGTAGAAGACAGCTTCTGCAACTACAAGGAGTCTTCCGAAGACTTCAGAAGTCGAAGTTTGCGTTCACATTCCGACTACGACTCGAAGAAGCGTAACGAAGAGAACCGCTCCTGTAGTGAGAAGAGATCTTCCACCTCAGAAAATGAGAAGAGTAGTGTCTTCTCGCGCGTAGAAGCAGAAGACCACAATGGTGGAAGAGACATTCTTGTCTCTGGAAGACAGGGAAGACACCTCCGATCGGATTGGAGAGATGAATCTGTCTTCTACGAGAAGAAGGTTGGAGAAATTCAACGACTTCTTTCATTCGGAGATCCAGCCAACTATGGAGTTGGTGAAGAAGCGCGCGATGGCTCAGGAGAAGTCACTGCGGTCTGGATTCGGTCTGTGCACCCTGATGCAGCAGGAAGATGTCCAGAAGAAGATGGACGCGTTGGAAGCCAACCTCCGCACCACGGAGAAGCTCGCAGCGAGGTACAAGACGAAAGAAGCCGCTTCTGCCAAGGAGTCAGCATAGCTGAGGAAGAGCAATCAGGAGTTGCATCCACGTCTACAGCAGCATGACCAGGAGGTTCTGCGGGTCAGAGATAAGATCACCTCTCTCGTAGAAGAGAAGACGACATGGAAAGCACTATGGGAAGCCGCAGAAGCACAAGCTACAGCAGAGAAGACGCATTGGGAAGAAATAGAAGTCTGAGCAAAGAGACTTATGGCACATACGATGGAAGCACTCCGTAAGAAGTTCAACTTCACTACGGGTAGGAAGCTTCTCACCCTAGCTAGGGAGTGGGATGACGATTTCAAGGCGATGTTAGTAGAGTGCAAAGACAACATGTTTCGCTACCTGGATTGACAGATTGAGGACTTGAAGATGATTTACGGTCTTCCTTCGATCCGATGGTCAGTAGCTACATCTTCCCATGCTCTAGGATCAACGATCGAGACAGATTTGGAGAAGGAGGAGTTCGATCCCGCTGTCCACTTGGTAGTGACAACATTAGAAGCCGAGAAGATCACAGAAGAAGCCTTGGAAGACAAGGTGTCTTCTGGAAGACGGGAAGTAGAGTTGTCTTCCTAGGTGTTTCGAGTGGAGGAGGTGACTTCCTCTGACCACTGTGAAGTCATCCCAACTGCTAGCGTCGAACCAGTACATAGAAAAGCGAGGAAGCGCAAGTGGACTCAGCTTCCCAGAAGACTGCTCCTGCTTTGTGGACGTCAAATTACCACTGTCTACTACACATTGCTCTTCCAATTTCCAATGGGGTTAGATCAATCACAGGGTGTATCCCCCTGTAGCCTTCCCAAGCTTCTGCCTACAGAAACAGTCTTCCTGCAGCACTACAACGACACTCATCTTCACGGAAGCTCAATAGAAGTCTCGGAAGCTCACTAGAAGAAGAAGGAAGATGGGAAGATGAGAAAAGATGAGGAAGAAAAGAAAATCCAAACAAGATGAAACAAGATGAAAATGAGAAATTAAGACTCCGACAGACTTCTAGTCCGGATCTTGACTAACAAGCCATCCTTGCTTGTAGTAATTTGAGGAAGAAGACCACAAATTGGCTTACTGTTACATAGTCTTCTACTCGAGGATGTCGTTTTCTGCTGTGAGAAGAAGACTTCTTTCTTCTTCTATCGTTGCTCTGACTACTCTGTCGTCTGGGATCGCTCATCCATAGGACTGTCCGTACGTGGATCCTAAGTGCTCCACTGGATGAGACAAGCTTCGACTCTGCACAGCTTCTAACAATCACCGCCACTCAAGAAGAAGGCTTCTCATGCACAATTGGGTGTGAATTCGAGGAAACCCACTGCGCAGAAGACACTGACAAAGCTTCTGCACTCAAATCTGAAATCAATTCTCTGAGAAAAAGATACATTGGTTTCAGTAAGCTCACTCCCTTCACTTCTTGCTCCTACTCCTCGATACACCAGCTTAGAAACATGATTGCACGATGATGCCGTTCCCTGCTCTAGGTTGTCATTACCTCTATCTATATCTTTGATCCACTGCTGGAAGCGAGAATGCAGACCCCTTTTACGTAATCCAATTCTATTCGTATGTCCCTACCAACGAGTGTAATGTGTGTAAAATGTGTCTCTCATATGTGTATCAAATCCTACTATGTGTCCTACTTTATACTTCTGTACTTAGTCACAGGAGAGAGTTCCCCTCCAATCCTCACTCGCAGCCAAGGAAATGGGACGCTGTCAAAAGGCCACCACCTCACATGCAGTCGGTTGCCTTCTCAGTTTGTAAACTTATTTTCTACTCCTGTGCTGCCTATCCTACCACATGGACAGTCATCTAAAATTACAAGAGGAGTTGCCCCTCCCAAGATAATAAACTTTGCTTCCTATCAAAATTAGCAAGTCAACTATCTTCCTAACTTGCTGCTTACTATCGCTGGGTGCGATCTCCTCCTGATCGGTTCTTACTTGAACTCCTAAATCGACCTCTGATAAAGTGGGAAGCCCTACTGATACCTCGGGTGTGACTGAGGTGGCTTCCTCCTCGATGTTCGTGGCTTGCTCTTCTAGGACTTCAAGAAGACTGTCGTGGGAAGACTGAAAGCTGTGATGTGGAAGTAGAAAGTATCTTCTTGAGATTCCTTGTAGATATCTGTGTGATATTTTAAGTTGTAGTTGTTTGTTTAGGTCTAGAGCACCTTCTGAAGAGTCTGGAAGCCGTGTGGTTTTGTGAGAAGACGAGATTTCTAGATAAAACCCGTGTGTTTGTGTGTTTGAACAGATCTTAGAACTTAGAGCAGCGATACTTGTGCAAATCCTCTGTGAGAACGATATCTTTTATGCTAAATGTGCTAAAGGAAAAATCCTGCGACATTACATCATCCGAATGACGATCTCCATCACAACTCAGTCGAGTCTTCTTTTGAAGTCGACAATTCTTCGTCTCAGCTCTTTGAGTCTCGTCCAACTTCTCGACTACTGACGTAAGTAGGGCGACCACATCGACACACTTATGTCCTCTTGATAGATCACCCACTCCACAACTTGGACAATGATCTTCTCCTAGAAGATAAATCGACGGTGGTGACGATGGACCCACCGAAGACTTAAATCAGTAAACTCCCGCTTCCCTTTGACTCTCTCAGTTTTGATTCTAGTTGGACAATTCACTACTTTATGTCCCAATCTTCTACAGAAATAACACCACAAGTCAGTTTCTACTCTTCTCCTCGGAGATTCTACTTGAAATTTGATACTAGTGTTCTCAAACTCAATGATAATCTCTCTCGAGCTCTCTCTGACACTTACTATGACGTCTAAACCTTGAGGAAGGTTTCTAAGTCTAACTCTCTAATCTTTTGCACTTTCACTCATGTTGCACCTTTTCAACCATTAGGTGGACAAAATACCTTTGAGGAAAATAATTTTGCCTCACTTTCTTACTCTTTCGAGCTTTATACTAAAAATCATGTATTATACATGTTATACACGAAATAAAAATCCAATCTAAAATTAAGAGTCTAAGATAATATCATCGTGATCATCGTCTGTACTAATCTTAGCAGACATCTTAAAGTCACTCTTGTAAAGATCACACTCTACTTCGTCATGAGCATTCGTGGCCTCCACAGTGAATGATGCTTTGAACTCAATCTTGTTCCATTTGCGTCGGTGCTCGCAGAAGCTTCTTGATATAGAGCAAAAAGGGCATACCAACTGCAACAGATGCGTGTTCGCAACTCCTCTATACTTAACTTTGGCTTCTCTGTCTCCGTTCGAACTCCTAAACATCTCTTCTTCAACCTCGGCACTCGAACTGGATTCCTCATGAAGTATCTTCAAGACCTCCTTGTATGCCGAAACATATATCTCTTAGTCGGTAAGAGATCTCTCCAAGATTTTTGTGGTCTCCAGTAGCTCAACCTCCAAGCTACTAACTCATGAAGTTTCAACAGAAACTTTTAATCAGAAGAGATGGTGCTGACTGTATAAATTTTCAGAGAACTGAAATTTGTATATTTTCACTTCTCTCATGGTTGTCAACCCCCTCCACTTTGAAAAATTCTATCTCCCTCTCCAGGCATCATCTTTTCATGATTTTTGTTTCCTCTAATAGCTTATCAGACAAGCTACAATCTTGGAAATTTTCACAACAAATTAAAATTCACAGAAAATCTGACAATGACTGACAAATTTTCTAGAGATCAGAATTTCTAAACTCTCGCGAATAAACCCTCTCAACTTTGAAAATTCATAGCTCTCTCTCCAGATCACATTTTCTCATATTTCTGTTGTCCTAGATAGCTTAACAGCTAATCTACAACTGGAAAGTTGTAGATTAGCAACTGGAAAGTTTCACAGGAAAATAAAATTCACAAAAAATATGATACCGACTGTATAAATTTTCTTGAGACCAAAATTTATAAACTCACAAATTTTTCTCCTCTAATAACTTCTCTCTCCTCCTTTCTCTACAACTCTTGTTGCACCCACTTTCAACTCTCCTCAAACCTTTTCTAAGTGAACAAGATGGAAAGCGTCATACATCACTACGAGATACACGAAAGGTTCTAGCGTTGCTAACATCGCGTTAGCTCTCTCTCCTCCCAAGTTCTCTCTATGTGCTCTCTCATGATCTCTTTTTGTCGAATGTAGAATTTAATTCTAAACATCCTTCAACGATCCCTTCAAGTGAGATCACGACAACGGAACCAAAAATGTAAACCCTTCGCGGTCTTATTGATCAACTACCCCCAATTTCTCAACCTCCATGATAGTCATCGATGAATCTTGTCATGTCGGACCTATCTCTCACTCAGGGGTCACCTCTGATGACTTTGAAGGAAGCACACCATGAACTTGAAGAGAAAAATGCTAAGTTCAATCATTCACTCACATATAAACTCATCAACCAAAAATTCTCCATAAACTCATCAACTAAAATCCTCCATTCTAACGACGTTTCTCAAGTTCTCACATGCTAAAATATCAAACACTCTCTATATTACTCAAGTTGTCATTACGACGATGTGAAAATAAGGATGAGGAGCTCTTCTCTACTCCTCTATTTATACATTCTAGGTTTTTACCTTGGTATCTTCCAGTAACTCAGTCGTAACTATTTTTACCGAGTTTTACTAAGATATTACTTAAGGTAAAAGCATTAATCACATGGGCTTCTTATCTTTTCACATGGGCTTATTCCTTCAAAGTCAACAACTTCCAGAAGGATTTTGGAATATTCTCAAGGAATCTCAAATTTCCACCCCCTCTACACTAGGACCCACTAAAAAGGAAACATGTAGAATCTCTTCTTGTTTTAATGCCCACAAAGTCTAGAACTTTAATCCTACCAGTAATATCAAGTCAAAAAGGAAATAAGGGATACTTCCCACCTCCTTTCTATCTTTTAGACAAGATGACAATATAGTAGTGCTCACTCTTTAAGAAATATCTGAATTTTGCCAAAAATACAGCTAAGTTTAACCATAACTAACTTGATACCTCCTTAAAGTACTTGGGCAGCAAATAAACATTATCCACACTTAGTTATAACTAAACATTTTACTAATAGACAACTTCTTATGTCTAACATAGGTCGTTACAGTGCAGTATGTGCACATTGAGGAGACGATTTCAATGCACCAGAATCATCAAAAGAGTTACAAGGATCGAAAGAGTTACAAGAAAAAGAAGATCGAGGATTGTCAAAATCTGACATAAACCCGCCTGCACATGCACATTTGACAAATTTTGACCTTGTGGAGTGTGTTTTCAACCTCCGAAGTTGTGTTTGTGTGTGTTTCTTTCTTTACGCGTTTTGCCCGAGTTTCTACTCTACTCGAAGCGGAGCGAAGCGGAGAGTGAGCGGAAGTGTTGCGGTGTAAAGCTCGTGTTAGGAGGCGTGTAGAGGAGCAGAAGTGCGTGATTGCGGAGGCGTGAGAGCGGAATGTGAGAGTGCGGAGTCGGAGCCTAAGCTCGAGCTCGAGCCAGCAAGTCAGCTTGTTTGCGTGCGTGAGCTAAGTCCAATTTCAATGGTGTGGGAGTGAGTAAAACCATGTCACTCATCCCAACACTATTCCTTAAGAATGTGCTTAACTACTAGCTTTGGCTTTACCACTACACCAATAGCTCTTGGTGTCTTCTGATACGTGCAAGTATTTATGGACTTTTTAAAGATAGTAGGAGACCTTTGCGCACATTCCTACAAGAGTGGTAGGACGACCCTATAGTACTAAGGAGATGTTGTCATTGTGGTAGTGTTTGTCTATATCGTAGAGACGAGTATGAAGGTAGTTGGTGGTAGTTGGCTTGGGTGAGCTAGTATAGCTACCACGTAGATACTTTTGGAGCTACTAGAGATGTGGACATCTAGTTAGTGATCTTAGGTATAAGTTATGACAGTTGTTGGTCATATATTGTGCATGTGGACACCGAAGAGGATGCGTTATCGTGTCGGATATTGCGTGAAGGATGTCCAGGAAAACGTGAGGTTCTTGGCTGTGGAGATGTTGTGTGTTGAAACAGAGACAAGATAGAGAAAAACAATCACGAAAATGAATGTTGTGATATATATCAACTCCAAATGTATGTACACTGCCGGTTCTTTCTCCTAAGAGCACAAAATTGAGAAACAGACCAGAGGGGTCTGTAACCCGCTTCAAAAGCTCTTAAAAACAACCCTTGAATCACAACCCTGACCCAAAAACACCGAAGCGTAGCTCAAAGTAAGAAAAACTTCTCTTTGCTAACAAACAGAGCCACAGCAGTATCACGCGATCCAAACCCAAGTCCAAACCACACCCATGTACAAGCTCTTAGCCAAAACTAGCTACCACAAGCTGTATATAGCCAACCAGAACTCTAACAAACTCAAAAGAGCAAAACCTGCAGCGAAGAAACCAAAAAAGGCCTATCTGAGAACTTCCTCCTTTCGACGAACGGACTTCAGATGTCGATAGGGTCTCCTCCGCTGACTCCGTTAACCCAAGAAACCTTCAGATCCGACTCCCAACAACCGAGATATCGCCGATTTTCGGTCGCAAGTGATCAAACTTTCAAAAACTCCTCCCTGCGGCTTAAAATCGCACACACCGCACAAACGGGTCGTCTAAACTGATATACGTCTTCCCTGGCAGATAGATCTAGCTATCATGAACCCAATGAGACTCCAAACAAGTCGTTTGGAGTTCTCCTTGCAAAATCACGCAAGAAATTAGATCGCATGTTGCAAAAAACTGACGTAAATGAACTCCCTGTGACGCAAACTCGCTCACCTCACCCAAACCAACAATCCAATCCACGTATTGTCTTTTCTTATGCGTAGATGAAGACTCCCTGGTCGTGTAGGCACCAAGAACAAAGAGCTTGGTACACTGATCGCGAAAAACAACCCAATTTTAGGTCGTAGACGATGAAAAACCTAACACAAGCGCTTCTCTGCGAGCCAATTTCACTCAGAACTCCTAAACCGCCCGATGAAACTTGGTATCGTCTTCAATTTCATGTAGAACTCGGTGTTCTGATCCTGATGGATCCAAGGATAGCAAGTTTGGACTTCGGAACGGTCCGAACGGTCCAACTCTCCTTCACAGATAATTGAAATCTCCAAATCTCCTTCCTGCGTCTCAATTTCTCTCAGTACACATCCCTCGATCCGTCTCTTTCCAAAACGTCTTAACCTGTGCGTAGCCTGCACAGATATGAACCCAATGACATCTTGCGCGCGTGTATTGGACTTCTCAAATCCTCAAACCGTCCACCGACAAGTCGCAGACGCAAGCTAGCCCCTAAGCTGCTCCCTTGTATCAGTCTCTGTACGTACGGAGTTCTCTGTCATAATAATGAAGCAGACCCCTTGCATCTTTGATATAACGCCTGAAGCTGCAAATACCCAGTCAGCAAGTAAACTAGGACCTAGCTTGATTTTCCCTTCTTTCGAATCGCATAACTTCTCCAGTAGGTATCCAAATGAAGTAGACAAGATGCCCATGGAAAGATGACAACGAGCTCTACCCATCTATGTGATGAAAGTGAAGATCAGAAGTTGTGCCAAAAGTCCGTAAGCTGGGACCTAGCTTGTTTTCTCCATCTTTCGAGTCCTGTAACTTCTCCAGTATGTGTCCAAATGAAGTAGACAAGATGCTCATGGAAAGCTGACAATGAGCTCTACCCGTCTATGTGATGAAAGTGAAGATCCGCAGTTGTGCCAAAAGTCCGTAAGCTAGGGCTTAGCTTGTTTTCTCCATCTTTCGAGTCTTGTAACTTCTCCACTAGGCGTCTAAACGAAGTAGACAAAGTGCCTATGAAAAGCTCACAAGAAGCTCTATCCACTGATGCGATAAAAGCAAAGATCCAAAGTTGTGCCAAAAGCTCGTAAGCTAGGGTCTAGCTTGTCTTTCTCATAAGTGTCTTTGGAGCGACAAGCATCGAAGTCTGAATTTCAAATAGGAGCCGGTCCACGAAACGACAGCGTTAGTCCGAGTGAGGTTGGATTTATCTTTTGTGCATGTTTGAGTGTGAAGGATTATCGCTTGGACTTCTTGTGGTTGGAACCCCTCCATATTTTACTTCCTATTTGTGCGTCGCGTTTGCTTGTGTTGGCACTCGATTTCTGAAGTAAGTTCACTTTTGCGTGCTATCGATAGTGAGGTTAGGATTGTGGACCAATCAGACTATCTCCGATTCTCTCAAGGTGAGGTTGGACTTACGATCAACAGACCGTGAGAGACTGCCTGTGGTGATGACAAGTACAAGTTACTTTTATCTTGATCGTCCCAGTAGGAAATATGTGAGCTCAGTATGAGCAAGGTTAGTCAGATTGACTGTCACGTGTGGTGATGAGGTTTCGACGCTCTAGTTAGAGCTTAGTGTTCGGGTTTGATACGAGGTTTTCATCATGGAGTTCCATGAAAGTTCCGGCGGCGATTCAGTTACAGTAAGTAATGGGTCCACACAGAGTGATATGAGGTATCAACTAATAGCACCGATCTCATCGACAGAGGACATCGATTCAGACGAAGACGTGGTTGACGATACACATAGTGTCGTCACACTGTTGTTGCGTGACATGGACCAGATCTAGGGAACACGAAGAGTCTCGACGATACTCAGATATTGTGGGTATCATTGAGCTAGATAACTTCATTAAGAGTTCGACAGTTGGTGCGATCTACAACAAATGCAAAATCCACAGCTGTTCACATCTTTCATGACGTGGAAGGATTTGTTTCAACACTTTGAGGGACCGCCGATGGACAATTACCATGAGTTCAAGCGAGATTACAACGTGGAGATTGAGTTGTAGAGACAACATTGATCTCTCAACCATGTTTCTATCACTATTGGTGTAGTTTCGAGAGGCGTAGCATCTACGAATTCGAGTGCCAATAGCAGTAGTACATCCACGAGTGACGGAGTACCTACTACCAGCGGTGCGTCCACTAGTAGTGGAGCAAACGATAGTATGAGCAGAATACCACTAGAGTTTAATACTGTGGTTCAGTTCTTCTAGTGTTTGAGGAAGAACTATCAAGATGTGCGGACCGATGACAGATGACCACAATCCACTCGGCTCAACATGCTGGTTAAAACTCCTTTCAACTTGATCCTCAATCCTTGTGCCATAAGTTTCAGCATCCACGATTGCAACTGCTTGCGCTGATAAGTAGTCCTCAACCAACTTCTTCATCCCTCCTCTACCAAAGTTGATATGAAGAAGTGCATCCGTATCTCTCAGCGCTACCTTCCCATCATTCTAGAAGATCACCTCTTGTTGTAAGATATCAATGAACTCTTTGCAATCTCCGCAATCCTTCCAGTCTTGCTTCCCAAACGGTTTTGCTCCGCTTGTAGACCCTTGCTTTTCCAATCTTGGGAGCTTCATATGCAGATCTCGCATTCCACGCATGATCTCCTCAAGGTTTGAATCATCCTTCTTCACAGATACGACATGTGCTTGGACAATAAGAACAATTGGAGCAACTAGTACCATCTGTCTAACAACAGGAACCACTAGTCGAACCACAAGAATTTGTGTTACAGCAATCAGTGTTGGTGATTGTCTCTTAAGAGGAACCTTCTCTCGTCTTCGCTCCTTCTTGGTAAGCAGACCATGCTTACCAACTTCTTGCTTCTTCAACTTTCTTCCAACTATTGATCAATCCATCGTCTTCTTTTCGATCCTCTTGAAGTACCTGCAGCTTCTCTTGCAGCTTCTCATCTGCAGCCCGAAGAAATAACTGTGTCTTGTTGGGCTGCAACGTTAACTTTTTCATCCTAGTCAGTCGAGAAAACTGTTTCTCAAACTCCTTGAGTAACTCAGTAGCTTGTAAACCCTTCCTCGGTTGCTCAACCCACTCCAAGAATGATTTCTTGGTGACTCGATTAGAATCCTTCAAGAAATATTCATCCATCAAGGCACGAGCAAACTTCTCTCAATCCTTGTTAAAATGCTTCGTTAGTATTTTAACATGATCTCTAATCTCTGGAGCTGCTGCCAACTCAAACGTCTCAATCATCTCATCTTCTGATACCCGGTTCAGCTCCATCTCTTTCACATAATGCCTCAAATATCTTAGGACATCTCTCTCATCGAATTGGTCAATCTTGTTGACCACTACTTGAAGCGCCTTTGTTGCCAAAGCTTCCTTCCGCTCATCATATTGTAGTTGTCGTAAGAACAATGTGAATGCTTGAAACATCGATGTTATCATCGGATCCAACTACACTTTCGACAATCCACCTGAACCACTAGCTTCATTTTCATTATTGTTCTCGTCCCCACTCATGATTACCAATCTCCTCTTCAAAGTTCAAACACAGAAGAAATCTCCACCCCAGATCTTCACGTCAAGTTCATCACCGATATCGTGTCGGATTTTGCGTGAATGATGTCTAAACGAGGTTCCTGGCTGTGGAGATGTATTTTTGGTCCGATCCGTATACTTGGTCCCTTCAAGGTTTCCACATCCTTCATACTGAAGGCAAAACAATTCCTGTAGCTCTTTAAGAATCTCTGAACTCTTCGTCTCTCTTCTCCTATAAGCTTGGGTCCAATCTCTGACTACTATCTTGCAGCCTCTGGAGCAATTTCCTTCTGCTCATCATTAACATCTTCCACTGTGCGAAAATCTCTTTCAGTTCTAGCTGCAAGCTCCACACTCTCTCCTATTGCATCCCATGATGTCTAAGGATGACGAACTCCACACGCCTCGTCCCTAGCCTTTGTCTCTACCAACTCGATAGACAAAGAGCTCAGAAGTGTCTGAGTAGTACACCCGTCGATCACATCCGACGCTACTAAGTCAATCCAAAGCTAACAATCGACGTCAAGCAGTTCAAGTCCATTGCTTGACCCAACACCTGATGACGTGAAGCCTCCAACTCAAAGCTACTGCCGTCGTACCCGTAGAGAAATCCATCGCTCGCGCTCTCTCATCGGCATTGGACTCCATCAACTATCATAACTGAACATCTCACACAAGCACAGGCCCTTCATCTGTGTAAGCATGTGACGCTAGAAAGCTCACCAAAGTGAGCAACGCTATCATGGGTCGTCTCACTAGGTTTATCATTGCCATGGGTGATCTATCGACGGCTCTCACTATTTGAGATCGTCGTCCTGCATCCAAGATGTCATAAACTATGAGGTGCGCTAGTCGTCTCACTTCATCGTGTGTGCGCTTAAGCACCTCTCTCGGTAACAAGTTTGTCCAACACAATAGTGGGTGATGTACACGAGATCTCGCTCTCGGTGCATCCAACAACACTACCGGTCCAACTCACGACTGCACTTAATGCACATTCGTCATCATCTGTGTACGAGCATCACCCAACAAAGGAATGTTCTCCAAGATGTATGCTGAAGAATCCATTTGATGCATCTGGAGATGTCGTAAGATCCGTAACATCTCTCAAAACATACTAGATCTCGGGTGATGTAAACCTTGACCTCTTCTAGCATGCGTGTTCCAAGACGTTGACATGGTCACCCTTCTATAACTAAGTGAATGATGTCAACAACCGTGAGATTCTGCACTCCCAGCAGCAAAATATCCGATGGTAATTCTTGCTGGTATCCCTTGAAGGCTGATACGGACAACAACTCAAGATATCTCTGCACCAAGCTTGTGATATGACGCAATGAGACGCTTCTCATAATCTCAACTCTCTCCACATATAAATATTGTTGTACTCGTATGCTTGCTTGCAATACCGCAGTCAAACTTGTGCTGATCTCATCAAATAGCTCCAGCTCACACACACCCTCCTCTAGAAAACTGTCATACAATGGGCGTCGTATCTAATGATGATAAGGTCACAAGGCCGGTAGCAAGAATAATCTTTTGTTCCTCTACTGGCGGTACAAAGACTTCACTCCAAACTTGCTGCACCAGCCGAATCTCGTGGACCAGGGTATTCTGGAAGAGATCTTGGCAGCGTCGCCTCTTCGCAACCGTGTACCTGTCAAGGTAGGGGTCGCTCGAGGAAGATCATCTTCGTGGACGATGGAGTGGTGACGCAGAGCTTTCCACAGGTCAGAAGTAGAGAACCGCAGATATGAGTTGGAGAAGAAGATTCTACCAATGATCTCAAGGAAGTGACATGTAGCTGGAAGTACTACATACATGTTCTTGGAAGACAGACAAGGGAGGAACGGATGGAAGGTGGAAGATCACCGGGAGCCGAGGAAGCGTCTTCTGGAGAAGTTGTACTTTCACTTTTTCTCCAAAGGAAAGGCCTAGAAGGTTATATATCTTGGAGACCATGACGTGGAGTTCTTGGAAGCTATCTGGTAAGGACATGTCGTCAATAGGGGCGTCTTCTTCCACACTTACGTCTAGATCGAGTTGATGTACTTGGGCACCCCAGCAGGAGGGCATCTTATCCTCTTCTTCTACTATCTGTATGTGTCCAAGAGAGACCTCAAGGAAGATCAGTTGATCAAGTATAGGTCAGCAAGACAGCGAGAGGTGAAGGAAGAGACCTCCGAGGAAGAAGACCGGGCAGCTGCTATGTTTTGCTCTCTCACTCTAGTGCTTCAGGCAAGATCAAGCACTCAGCAGAAGACGATTACGGTGCGAGAAGACGACTCACAGAAGACGCATGCCACCGAGGAAGATGGGACCTAGGAGTGTGCCTCGGAAGAGTAAATATTTCTCGACCATCCACTCTGGATCCGAGTCGGATTCACATGATGACACGTCCAGCACCAGGATCGCGAGGAAGACAGCTTCTACGACTACATGGAGTCTTCCGAAGACTCCAGAAGCCAAGACATCGGTTGATGTTCCGGCTGCGACTAGAGGAAGTGCAACAAAGAAGACTACTTCTGCGGTGAGAAGAGATTTTCCATCTCGGAAGACATTGAAGATAGCATCTTCTCGAGCGCAAAAAGAGAAGACCATGGTGGTAGAAGAGGTATCCATGTCTCTGGAAGACATGGAAGACGTCTCAGATCGATTTGTGGGCATGAACTTGTTTTCAGCGAGAAGACGGCTAGAAGAATTTAGTGCATTCTTCAGTTCGAAGATCCAGCCAGCAATGGAGTTGGTGCAGAAGCGCATGATGACTCAGGAGAAGCCATTACAACCTAGATTTGATCTTCAATCCTTAATTCAGCAGTAGGAAGTCCAGAAGCAGAAGCAGGAAGCTTTGGAAGCCAACTTCCGCACCACAAAGAAGATGGGCACAAAGTATAAGACGGAAGCTTCTGCTTCTGCCAAGGAGTTGGCACAACTACGGAAGAGCAACCAGGAGTTGCAAATACGACTTCAGCAGCGCGAGCAGGAAGTTCTGCGGATCAAGGGTAAGCTCACTGATCTCGTAGAAGAGAAGACGACTTGGAGTGCACTGCGGGAAGCCATGGAAGCTCAGGCTGCAGAAGAGAAGAGGCAACGGGTAGAAGTACAAGCCCGAGCTAAGGAGATTAAGACACAGATGAGGGAAGCGCTTCAGACGAAGTTCAACTTCACTGCGAGAAGGAAGCTTCTGACCCTAGCTCGTACATGGGATGACACTTCTAGAGAGTTGTTAGTGGACTGCAAGGAGAGCGTGGTCCGCTACTTGGATCGGCAGATCGAAGACATGAAGATTTTCTACGGTCTTTCCTCGATTCACCATCATGCAGCTACGTCTTCTGGTGCACCAGGACCAGCGATTGGGAAGGATCTCTACAAGGAGGACTTCGACCTCGCTGTCCACTTGATGATGACAACGTTGGAAGCCGAGAAGAAGAGAGAAGAAGCCCGGAAGACAAGACGTCTTCTCGAAGACATGAAATAGAGATGTAGTTGTTCAAAGTGGAGGAGGTGACTACCTCTGACCCTTGTGAGGTCACCTCAGCTCCCAGTGTCGAGTAGGTCATACAGAAGAGTCAGGAAGCACAGATGAATTCACCTTCACAAAGATCTCTTCTGGCTTCTGAAGCCATGGTGGAACACACATTACCAGCACTGAAGAGGATGTCACCTCAGCCACACCAGAGGTACCAGTAGGGCCACCCACGGTGCCAGAAGCCACATTAGGACATCAGGCATGTGAGGATCCCATGAGGATCACATTTGACGATCAGGAGTAGGTAGTAGAGGTAGTTAGCAGTTAATTACCTTGGCTATTTTTGTAGAAATTGGAGTCTACTATTTAAGTTGGCAACTCTCTTTTTATTTTTAGGTGACTGCCCATGTGGTTAAATAAGCAACGATAGGAGTAAGAAAGTAGTTTCCAAATTGAGAAGAGAACCGAAGCCTAGGAGGTGGTGGTCTTCTGACACCTGTTACTGAAAACTGGAGATTTCTGACAAAATTGGGAGACTGGGTTATGGATTTTAACATTTTACCTAAGGGAAGGACAGGACTGAACAAAATTCCGTCATGGGAAAGTAATGAGGTACTTCTTGAGATACCGTACCTTGAGGTCAGATTAGTCACTTTGTTTACCAAAAACATTTCTACTTTTTTAACAGATGGCACTGACGATTGAAAATAAAAAGAACTCGATACATTTTGTGGAATCATTTTTATTAAACTTAAGAAAATAAACATTTTTGACATTTTCATTCATCGCTTATTCAAATATACTAGAGTTTTAACAATTTGCCTTTTGTGATTTAGGCACTCTTCTCGTTTAACTTTTTTTAATTGTAAATGGCCTTCTCGTAGTTATTTCTGCCGTAATTACAATCTGACTTATAAGTACGGTACTCACAGAGATGTGACTGGTACACCCCTTAACCGACGTTTCGCGAAAACTAATAGTTCTTGGTAAGACACCCACTATGGACTGCAAAGAGTTAAGGGAAAGGTTAATTTCAAGTTTAACGTGAAGTATTCTTGCGATTTTCCGTAACATCCCCTATAACGTTTTACGGTAGCCTCATGCTGTAGAGAACGGGGTACCTTTAGTGAGTCTACGATAATTATCTAATTTCATGGGGAAATTATTCGAGGAAATAACAAGTCTTCGCATCTGGTCAAGTTTTAAACCTATACTCACAGAGATGGTTTAGAGGATATGATTCTTTTCTCGATGCTTTTGTTCCCTTCGACTTTGACATGCCATAATGCTTATAATATCATACACTCACGAGGGAAACGATGGAGAAATAAAAGAGAAATTCTTTCTTTCTGGATTTTGAACAAAATATTCTAGATCTAAGTGGAATTGTCGAAGAGTGCTTGTTGGAATGATCATGTAAGAAAGAAATGATTCCTTGTTATCCTTCTGTTTGTACTAGGAGTGTCAATACGATGGTGCGTAAAATCCAAAAAGTTGCTTTATCACATCCTCAGTAGATTTGTTATGCTTCATCACACCTCTCTTAGCAATATATTGTTTGATCACACCCTTCACTGGCTATCAGCAGTAAAATCATTCATTTTGTCATGTCATTTATCATTTTATTATTTTCGACCGCTTATGTGTAAAGAGTATAACATTTATGATAAAACTATTAGAGGTTTACTCAAGCAAATTTCTGGAGGTAAATGCACATCTATTCAAACCACTAAGCAAAAATTTACTTTACCACACTCCTAAATACGCTTGTCGGACTTGATCCTATCCTTCTTAAGATTAGATTACTCGATAGTATCTTTGACTCACAATAGCAGGTCCAGCAGGTCAAAATATCATATCATCTGAAGATGAGACGTGCATGTCAACACCGGTCAGTTTAAAGTGTCTGCACAACATATGATCAGTCCATGCGGTCTTCTTATTTCTATGAATCTGCTGTTGCTAGTCAAGGGTGCCATCAAGAAATGCAATGTTAAACCACAACTACGAGATACATGCAGTGACGGCCTCTTGTAACGAAGGCTTGCTAGGTGAGATGTAGAGGTTTGTACTTGGAGAGACGGGTTGAAATCCTGATACAAACAAAAAAGAATTTGTAGGAAAATCTACTTTTTGTCCGGCAAATACTCCATGAAAACTGAATGCAGGTTCAGGCTAGTGGGTCCCTGTAGCAGATTTCTGCTCATTATCATTAAAGTCCATTCTATAGGAGAACTTTTCCAATTTCAAAATCATATACTTTTTTATTTGTGAATACATCACATCTGCTCTCTGACTTATTTCTAGACCATGAGATCTCGGTTTGGAAAATATCTAGGCTCATTTCCTAGATCTCAGAATTTCTGTGGTTTTCACGCCTAGATCACTAATTCATGGCGTTCAGTACAGCACTTGGCGTCTGCTACTCCTCGGACGCACTTGTATCGTGACATCCGTACGATCATTACCTCTCCCATGAGTACTCTTTCTTCTTTTTTTCCTTCCGGTCATAACGAAGACGTCGCTGAAGCTTCCAGCCAGCTTTTGCCTCGGTCCAGTCCATCCACCACTTCCCTGAACCACAACCAGTCAGACCACGTTCCTGTCCGTCGAAAGAAAGACACATTTATGGTACGACAGTTGGGCAAAAGACTTCCATTCGCAACCACGAGGACCACGCAACTACGACGCATGGTTGAATGCATCTACGAAGTTGAGTCTTGTGAAGAAAATATTACATCGACGGCAAGAGTCATCCGTCCTGATTCTCATGGTATGATAGAGTCCGTTCCATTCGAAGGGCCACTTCCGACTGCTGGGAGGTTTAGGGTAAAGTTTTGTCTCCCGAACGTGTTGGCGCTACCACCGCGAACCACTCGTTCCCCCGAGAAACACGAAGGAACAGAGGATTGTTTCCTGTGTGTTTGGATAACTTGGAGGGACATATTTATACATATCGAAAAAAGTGAAGCGAAGCAATGATCGGTTCTCTTTTCTCAGGAAATTATATCCTTTATAGCATATTTACCCATGTAAGCATGCATAGTCACCCTCTTCCGAGTTCGGAAGAGGGGGAAATGCATGTTCTTTTAATTTAATACCTTACCCTTCCTGTAAGGTAAATAAATTAAACGTCAGAGTAAATTAATTAAATCAGGAGTCTTTGTACTTTCTGAAGCGCAAGAGCAGAGTCAACAGTTATGGTTTTTCTCCTGCTTTTTTCGTGTTCCCAGACATGGTTTAATAAATAATGTTTATAGAATTTTTGAATTATTTATATTCACTTGATATATATTTTGCATTTAATACTTGTATATTTTTTTCATAACAAAAAGAGAACAAAAGTTCCCAGAAGTTCATGCAGCATGCATATTTACCCATGTACACTTAGAAGTCTGGAGTGTTTTGAATAATTTAATCTCTAACTTAGAAAGCCGGTCGCAAGGGTTAAAGAATAAATAATATGCGAATGAATTCTTGATAGCCGGCTCATTCATTTTATTTTCCGCAGTTCGTGATTTTGCACTTCATGGGTTATATCTCGCTTAGTTTGCGACTCCTTATAGTGTAACCATTGTAAAGTTAGAGATTTAACTTTTCAAAAGAAGACGCGATTACTAAGATTCTCCTAAGACGCGATCTTCCAAGCCATACTTCTTTTTGTAAAGTAATCGCGTCGAAGTGAGGAGGACACGAAGACGTGTGAAGACGCGATTACTTCACAGAAGAGGTTCTGTATGTCACGTCACGTTGTAACTACAGCAATCCAAACTTGTAAACAAGCCCCAAGGAGATTTAACATTTGGACCCATACAAACTGAACCCACCAAGCCACGTACATGGGGAGATACGCTAACCAGAATTCCAAATCTTTCGTCAACTTTGGTTCAAGGACCTTTTTCAGCAATTGGTTTTTACCTTTAAAGTTTGACAAACGATCAAAATGTATACACGATATGCGGGCAGGTTGATGCACCTCAGTCTTAATTTAATTTGTCTAAACCTGCTAATAGTCCTCCGAAAGCTCGAAGAGGTGTTTCAGAGCACCCTCCTCGTATTTTATGGAAATTTGGTATGATAGACTACTACAGCTGGGAAGGCAAGCTTTTTACTCTCTAATTTTTATGTGATGAATTCGAGCACATCGGAAAAGACCTCTTGCGTTGTGGAAGTGTATAGCTCACCGAACCTCAGGCTTCAGTTTTTGCTTTTCAACTAACATGCTCCCTCTATTTCGTATATTTGCTCATCGCTCCTTGGAGATATATATGGAGATTTCGATGTCACAAGCAATTTGAGTTCAACATAACTCGGGGGCGTAACTTAACTTTAGATGTTGAACATGCGTGAGAGAAAAATAACTTTTTTTGGTGTATTCGATAAAGTTAAATATAATATTAAAATAATTAAAAAGAATAGTGAATTAAAATATTTTGAGGATGTGTAGTTATCTAGATTAGCATGTCCATTTTAGATATCATTCAGAACTTGATTTATATTAGTGCACCGCTTGTTATATGATTATGAAATAAAATATAATAATTTTTGTAGTCTCCTTCAGAATAAAAAAGCTCGTTTAGTACTTAACTCTTCCTAAAACATATTTCTTGTAAAGGATTGATTCGAACAATATTCAAAGTTACAACCCTGAGGCGTGTCAAAGTAAGGCTCTAAATCTAGCTCGTAGCTATATGAGGAGCTAAGTGTAGCTCTAGGAGAGCTCGTAGTTACAAAGCTTCTAGAGCTACACTTATCTTCGAGCTAAATTAGCTCGTAGCTTATATTTCTGTATACTGTCCCTAGGCGTGTCAAAGTAAGAATATTCAGTATGATTGTTTTCTCTTGAGTACATTTGGATGGCGATAAGTGAATTTTCATGAAGTCTTCGTCAATTTTGCTGTAGTCGCCGTGAGCTTTACCTTTCAAGTGTTTTACATTCGTACCTAAATTGAAATTTTATTCCTGGGGCACAAATCAAGATCTTCAACAATGTTACCTACATGTACCATAAACTTGTCGGAACATTATTAGGGAAGAAATGCCTTTTTCCAAGAGGGAATACTGATAATCAACTTTGACATAATAGGACATGTCAAAGTTTAAGAAGAATTTTGCCCAGAATTTTGCTTAATTACATCTTCAATAGGTTTGTTGTGCTTGTTCACACCTCTTCTAATGATATATTATTTGATCACACTCGTGATTAGTTATCGATGGTAAAAATAGTTACCATGTCAGTGACATGTCGGACTGCACACATCAGCTTTTTGAGTGTGTATGGTCTAACGTGACATAATTTATGATTAAATATTTAGATGATAAAAATATTAATCATAATTAAAAAAGTAATTTCTGAGCAATATAATAAAGTAATCAATTTAACTATCGCAGTAAATCAAAAATGTAATCAAACAATACATTCCGGCGGTTTTGACAATCGACGGACCATTGTGTTAATTCACTGGTAATTTTTAGCAAATTTCGAGTATTTTCTCATTTTGTTATTCTTTCGGGACAGAAATTATCCGACCCATTCTCTACTTCTCCTGCATTTTAGAAAAGTTGCCGGGGCACATAATAAGCATCTCCAACGTCTTTATATAGTGAATTTCATTTCTCTTATCAGAAAACGTGTAAGTGTTATAAAAATATATTGTAATAAACTATAATAAAAATCAAAATTATTTATATATGTTATATATTAACTTCTCCGGGAGTAACAAATTGACCCTGACAGAACCCGTAAGTGAAGAGTGGACTGAGGCCTTCCTGGAGGTATAAGTCCGGGAGTGATATTGTCATTATGCGTAATTTAATAGAGACATTAATATATGTTTCTAACCCTTCTCACTGGAAGGGTTAGAAACATATATTAAACACCCCATGTACACTTCAGTGTACATGGGTGAATAAGCAGCCTTTCAAGCTCTACCTTACACTGGATGCAGGATCGACTCCCTATAGTTCTGAGGAGACAACAAATCTTATCAGAATAAATTACTTGCATTAAACTTATGCTCATTATCAAGTTTGACCTACTAAAAGCAGTCCCGTACCTAGAACTATAAATGTAGGAAAAGTTACTCGGCCATTTCCGTAATTATCCTTTGAAAGATATTCATGGGAAATACTCCTCTCTTCGATATACATTCTAGATGTCCTTTGACACCTCCGATTTATTAGATTTATGATTTAATGACATACTGTAGCAATTATTCAATCCTTGCATGAGTAAACACGATGACATGTTTCGATTCATAATTATCTACTCGTCTCAGAATTATAATATATATATGTTCGTTCATACTTAAAATCTCAATATAGAAACACTCGTGCACATTGAAATTATTCTCATATCACTACTGTATTTTGGTAATTTATTCTTATTTTATAATTAATACTAATAAAACGTACATATTTTAATCTTTATTTTCTAGACTCACCTATTCATGCAATATTCACCTAATACTTGACTCATTACAAACAAATGAAAAATCATAAAAAATACAACTATGCGGAATATCACTTTGCGCATATTGTATGATTACTACGGTAATTAAAGTATTTTACTTTACTACATATAAACTACCCAATCCGTTACCAATCGACTGGTCGGACTAGACTTTCAGGTCCGTCATGAGTCCTTGCGGACCCATCTGTGACGGACTGCGGTGGCTTTATGAATGACACACCCCTGCTGGACCACGTAAGGAGACTGGAAGAAATAACCTCTTTAATTCATTCGTTTCTCGTATGGAGCTCAAACGAATTTCACTGCGTTTAGTAGCTACTGCTGATAACTGCTAAATGTCTTGCCTAAAGGCGCCAGGTGGCAAAAGAAAGAAAAAGAGAACAGGCAGCAGCTGGCAACAAACGTCAACGGCGCTTTTCCTGTCAAGTGTGATATGTTCATACTTTTTCCTGGCAGAGAAATTTCTCGCCAGTTTTCAAACTTGCACGCCAGGTCTTCTCGGAAACTCTGAAAGCTGCTGATTTCAAGGAAGAAGCGCGACGCAATGAGTACCAAACGGATGGGAAGATCCCATCTTCCAGGGTATCATCAGATTCAGGGACAAGATAACATCGATGCTCTGCAGTGTTCTGTAATTATTAGTTATAAGTTGGAGCTTAACATGAGCTGGATTAGCTCAGTTGGTTAGAGCGTGCGGCTGTTAACCGCAAGGTCGGAGGTTCGACCCCTCCATCTAGCGTATTCTAGTTGGAAATTATTATAGCTTTTGCACAAGCAAACTTGGAGACAGAACTTCTTAGATGACAAACAGTGCAGATTCGTTTTGCAGATATCAGTTGAGAACGCATTCAAACAGCGTACAGTATGAGTGTTGTAAGTGAATATCATATTCATCAATGAACGATTGAAACGACACACTTGACAATGAACAACTGGGAGAGAGTCTACACGTGTAGACACTAAAATCACCAATGAATAGCATCTTGGCAACAAGAACATGCCAACCATGGAAGATAAGATTTTATTTGTTTCTATCTGGTTTATGAATTTCATAGATGAATAGCATCTTGGCATCCAGGAAAGAACATGCCAACCATGGAAGACAAGATTTTATTTGTTTCTATCTGGTTTATGAATTTCATAGATGAATAGCATCCCACAACCTTCCCAATCTGGAAAGAGAACATGACAAACATGGATGATAATATTTTTGGAAAATACAGGACTTTACTTTCTGTAAATCTGGTTTCAGTTTTCCTTAAAAGGATTCAGCAGATTGAGTGATATTTCTATTTGATTTAATGACCAAATTGAAGAGTACATATTTCTCAAAGTAAGATTCTCGTCGACTTGATTTTCAATCTTCTGTATAAAATTCAGCAGGTTAATTATTTTTCTCTTCGATTTGATGACTAAATTAAAGTATATACATCTCTGCCTAGGAGAAAGTGAACCCTTTTATTTCTGGGAAAACCAAATAAAATACAAGATTTTTATTTGTTGTATACATGATTTTCAATCTTTTCTAAAAAATATCGCATGCCAACAATCTTTCTTTTTAGAGTGGATTAGTAATTAGAAAGATACTTTTCCTGCCAAGAAAACGTATACCTTTCGGTGTCCTAGAAATGCCTTTGGCCTTCAAAAAATGAGAGGTTAATTTACCAATGAATGTATTAAATAATAATACATTTTCTTTCCATTACACGAAAATCCGGGATGCTATATACAACTGTAAAAACTGTGAAGAGATGCACCCCGACTTTCACATAAACTCTTAATAATCTAACACCTAGAAAATAAATTATACAATATGGATAAATAATTTATATATGGCCAACCCTTTCCGCGGGAAAAGGTATGGTCTTAAATTAAAACTTTGTATAGAGTGCATGCATCTTGGAACGTTGAACACGTCACATTTGGAGAAGATCTGCTAGATTTATACGTGGCAGTGTTCAGTCATTTGAACAGGAGTCAACCCGATAATTGTTTCTTTTCAGTAATTATAAAAGTAACTGTCATGTTTGAATAATTAAAAATAAGTATTATACGGATCGTAAATATTTATATTAAACGTATCTCATTTAAAAGACCACTAGTGGTAAAAAGGTTACAAGGGAATCTTTTCGTTCCTCCCTTTAACCGATAATCCAGTTCAGAATTTAGTATATTCTTGGTTGTTTGGAATACTGAGAAACGTAGATCTAGAAGATTGGTCATAACCCTAATACGATTGTTGCGCTTGATTATACCCCTCTTAACGTTTGGTTGCTTGATCGTACCCCTGACGGGTTATTTCCAGTAGAACCAGTCATTTTATTTTTTGGTCTGTCATTTTAGTACTTTCAACCTTGAATAAATATCACTATAAATTAAAATTTTTAACATTAAAGACATGTTAGACTATCCATATTCTCATTCTTTTGTGCAGTCTCACATGTGAGTAACATCATGTGACTTTTGACTAGTTTTATAGGCAATATCCAGTCAGGGGTGTGATAAAGCCATACATCGTTAAGAGGGGTATGACCAAGCTCACGTAACCTACTAGGGGTGTGATCAAGCCAATTTCTGATTGAAGAACGGTTCGAAATACCTTAGTTCATTCGAGTTAGCGATTTTCACTCTCGTACTTTTAGCAACTCTAGAATAAAGTTTGGTTTATCCGAATTCAGGACAAGGTATTGAGCATACGCGAATGTCAAGCACAAACTTAAAGAACAAACCTCGCTATATAATATTCGATCTCAAGGCTTCATATGAACTCAGAGAATCATGTACGATCTTATCTACATTACAGTTTAGATTTTTAGATTTTAGAAATTTTTAATTATTTTATAGTAGTATGACCTTTAGATCTAATATTGTGTGAAAATGTATAGATATTCATAATGTGAGCTAATCATTTTTATTTATTAAATTATGAAATTAATTACTTCACTTGAGATGAATACAGATCTACTAAAATATTTTATCTTAAACGAACTACCAAATGGGTAGATAAATATCTATATTCCACTCTTTATGGTTTTCATTATTTTGATAATTTCATACTTTTTTATTTCTTAAAATACAAGAAACAAGTTAGATCCTTCATTAATAGTAACGATTAAATAAAATAAAATAAAATTATTTTCAAAATCTTCATAAGTAACACATTGGTTTGATAATAGACATCAAATGGTCTCCCTGAGTATTCAGTATTGAATATTATAAGTTCTCTATTGAAAATAAAGTAATACATACATTTGTTTTATGCTGATGCATGAAATGTAAAACATCTTGCTTTTCCAACTCGTGAGATATTTACACATGCTAAATTCAGCAAGCGAATATCATCCTAAGCATATGATAAAATCTGAAGAAGTACGTGAATAGTTTTGAGACTACGGTATATAGTAGTATGTCTTGTTAAGCAAGAAGTCTTTTTGCTAAACATTTTGAACTAAAATGGAAACGGATCGATAATTCATAGAAGTTATCGAAATGCAAATCTTCACATTTCTTGCTCTGCATCCTATATTCTAAGGTACCCTGGACTAACTGAGGTTTGGTGGGTACCCTACCACGATATATTCCTAGTGGTGGTTTAAAACAATCACATTTATTTAATTACGATTATAATTGATGAAATTAATATTCAATTTGTATGCTATAATGTTATTCTTAATCCATATTAATAAAGAGAATCTAACAAAAACGTTTTTTACTGATACAAATTTTATATTACTTAAGAGCCGTGTGAGATTAAAATCTCATAAGAGGTCTTTACATGTATAGCTTGTATGCATCACATATTAACATTTCTCACGTGTGAATCTGGGCAGACGAGAAGCCGAATTGGGCAGGGGACCTAGAGATGGAGTAGGAAGTGTTTATATATTACTGTACGTGCGAGTATTATTCTCATCTGCTTGTGGTAGCGTAATGGTGAGATGGTGAAACTGACTAGGACTTGGAGGTCTAAGTGTATTTTGGATTTCTGAATTCGGAAGGCATGCATAGTCACTCTCTTCCGAGTTCGGAAGAAGAGAAATATGCAATTTTGTTTAATTTAATATCTAATCCTTTTTGTCGAAAGAGTTATGTATTAAATTAAACGTCTGAATAAATTAATGTATTCATGAGTATATCTTCTCGATCTTGTACCTTCTGAAACGCGAGAGAGAGTCAACATCTATGGTTTTTTTCCTGTTCTCCTCGTGTTTCCAGGCATGGGCTAATGAATAATATTTATAGAATTTTTTAACTTTTTATATCTACTTAATATATATTTTTCATTAATACTTATATATTTCTTTGATAACGATAAACGAACAAAAGTTCTCAGAAGTTTATCGAGCATGCATATTTGGCTCTGCGGTCGCCAGCTTTGGGTGATTGGTAAACTGCGAGATATTAATTTCTCGATCCTAAACTGAACTTGAACAATGGTTTATTAATTTTCTGAATTTGAAGGGAATCTAAACAGTGGCATATCAGTTTCCAGATCTAAACAGAGTATAAACAGTGGTTTATCAATTCCTGAACCTAGAAAGTGGTGTATAGGGAAATATAAATAGTCATTCAGTAGGGCCATCCAAATCTTTTCTCATAATGAGATTTACCGTGTTTAGATGAGAAGAGGTTAAGTGTAAATGGTCAACATGGTCAAAGATTGCAGAAAGAGTGTACTAAAATCCAATATTCTGGAGATGCAGTTTACAATCAATATGCATGCTGGATGAACTCTTGTAACTTTTGCTCGTTTAATGATATCGGGAATATATATATATATATTAAATAAAATATATATATAAAATATATATATAAAAATTAAAATATCTTATAAATATTATCTATTATTTATACTTAGAAACACGAGAAGAATAAAAAATAACCCATAAATCTTACCTTATGTGCTACGCTTCAGAAAGTAAAAGTTAGAGAGTCCACACTCGTTAATATATTAATATATTCTTGTGTTAATTTAATACCTAACTCTTTTTTCCAGAAGGGTTAGGTATTAAATTAACCACCTGTATATTTACCTCCTCCATCGGGTGAAAATATGCAGGTGCTCTGGGTGAATTCGTTACAGTAGTTACGGCAAGTGGGGTGCATAAAATTTACAATCCTGTAAAAGCTTTTACGAGACTTACTGCAGTTCCGTAAAAGCTAGGTTTGAGTGGCACTAATATAAACCACTAAAAATACAAAAGAAAACACAAAAATAATTTACGTTGACTTTGCACATGTTGATATTTATTACAGGACCTTGACGCTACATTACAATGCACTAATGCGTTTCAAACCAAAGTTGGAGACGGCGCCTCGAGTCTCCCATTGTTCCTTCATGCCCGATTCTATAGATAACTATTGACGATATCCTAAATCAGCACTATCGGGTCTGAATGGAGTCATATGTATATGTCTCCCGATGCTCCAGTCGACCGGCACGCGTGATGGCACCGACCTTCCAACACGTTACTCAGTTGACAGTGTCTATCCTTCTTTTAGTTTTAGATTAGTCCCTTATGAGGGAAGTCAATGTACCTCATTAGTCGGTACCTCGGGATTCTGCTCATTTTCATTTTGTATTTTTAGTCTTTTAGGGGATTTTGCTCATTACGCTCTTTTGCTTCGCTTATTGAGTCACACCCGGATAGGCACAATTACTTTATAGTCACATACTTTTGTATACTCTACGGGGGAACGGATCATTTATTTGTAAATTGTCTCGTTATAGTTATTATCATAAAGTATATAAGCATATTTTCATATTAAAAATATAAAGATATGTGATTATAATGAAAGCACCTTTAATTTTGTGTTGCTTTCCTTCATGAGACATTGTTACCAGTTGTTCTTGAAACGACTAGACAATGTTTCTGTTGTCTAGTCGTTACTCATCTTTATTTTTATAATCATATTTATAATTTATAATTAGATTATTATACACATATGATCATATTTTAACATTTTACGTTCAAAAGTATGACTATAAATTTACATTCACTAAACGTTAGTCACAGTACAAGGTCACCAATTGCGTGACTAGCGTATCTCCAAAGAATATTGCTGCTCTATATCATTTATTTATTCAACTGAATATTTCTCGGCCTGACGACTCGGCGGCTGCTAGCCCACGTGGCCATGCCGGCGATGTCCGCCAGGGCTGCAGCGGCGCACTCACTCCAGAGTCCAAAGGGTACTGTCCATTCTATTCAAAAGTAGTACCCTTTTCGTCCTGCCTTCTCGACGTTCTCCTACTTGAATTGGAGTCTTGAACCTTTGTACCTTTCGACTTGAATGTACCGCGCTCCCACCCGGGTCGCGTGGCGCGCGGCAGGGTTCCCTTCCCGTCGTGTCTCATGGCGGTGTGGGCGTTCCCACTTGTTCTTCTGGGAGTGTCGTCGATTGAGGATTCCAGTGTAGGGTACTGGTTACCGTCCACAACCCGGCCATAACTCCATGAGGGAAGTGAGCACGCTGGAGCGGTGAGAGTACAGTATCGTTTAGCATATACCCGACAAGATTGGAGCGTTGTGTGCACGAGATGCCTACGGATCAAGGAAAACTCGTGGTTGACTTTATCCAAGGATGGCCTCATGAACGTATGTAGCAAGCTCGCAACGTGAGGAGCAATTTGCTTCCTTAGGAATGAATGCAAAGCTATTCCAGTGTATTGGAATTTGGAGAACTGTTTCGAGTCTTTCGACTCCTCTGCTTTGTCCTTGTGTGGGTTTGACCACGCTCATCAGTTACAAGAAGGGGAAGTAGAAAATAGTTCCAACACCCGTAAGCTTCGCTGTACAGCACTGTCCCAGAGATGGTTTGTTGTAGAGTCTTGACTAGGTTCCTTGTAATACACAGAGATGGATTTGTCTGCAGCAAATTACTTCACAAGCTGTCAAGATTCCTCACATGCTGCGTCTCGAGAGCGTCTAGATCGATGAGCGCCTAGCTACTCCCAAGGGCGGTGTTTCAGTCAAACAGCATCTCGTATCACTAAATTTCAGCGAGGTGTTGCAATAGATTAAATAGATTAGTAGAATGAATCTTCTTAAATGGAGTACTATTCCACGGGAGGTGAGGTGAGCGTTTAAGGAACGGTTGACATCGCTGGTGCGATCCTTGTTTACGAAGTATTACTACATCACCTGACGAGGAGAAGAACGATTGGAGAATGACACACGAATTGTGCCGACCTACACCCAGAAGGACTATGAAGAGGACCAAAGATTCAGCTTTGTAAGCAAGCGTGTCTTGTGTCAGGATGAAACAACTTGCGTGGCGTTGTCCTGCAAGTTCGTCATATAGAGACAGACACGGACCAGGCGGGGTGAGTCTCGGCCCTCGGGCATCTCACGATATTCCTCTTTACTCTCGTTCCTCCTCCGCTCTGGCATATCGTTTTCTCGCGTCTGTTCGCCTGTTTCTTGTTAGAGTTGGCAACAGGCTGCGGGTCTTATCTTACGTGTGCCCTGCACGGAACTGCAGTCAGTCCGTGACTCGGTGGGATAAGCAACAGGATCATCTCCAGGCCGAACAAGCCAACAAGTTACCCAACCGCCTGTAGCCCGGGCGACATGGGGTCGAGTCCTCATGGCGGGGGGACTCATGCTGTGCAAGGGCAGCAGCATACGGCTGCAGAAAGCCTTACAGCGAAAAGAGGCCTAAAAACAAAACCAAACCAAAAAACAAAATCTCCAGGCCGAAGGGAGGTTTGACGGGTAACTATTTTTCTGATTCTTCTTCCAGTTTGTCAATCCGAGGGAAGGCCATCGTGGCTGCGTATCTTCTTAAGGCCACGAGTGGAGTGAACGAAAACGACAGTTTCACGCTGCTACTCGTCGCCCTTGATTCTAGTCGAGAGGAAGGTAAATCTAATTAATCACGATATTCAGTACAACGATCACGGGCAGGGGAGTATCTATCGGCCGAACTCAGATCTTTGTTATATGTCTTATAAGATCTAAATCTAGCGTGCGCTAAATAACATCAAAGGTAAGGACAAAGTTGGTACTTTTGCAACAAGTGTATCCATGAGGTCCCGAGGATGCGCGTCTTCGGGTTTTGTCCCTCCCTCTTATAAGGGTCCGAAGGGATGACGTTGGGTTCAACTGCAGCATCCCCGGCTAATGTTGTTGCTACTATATTCTGAAATGAATTGCACGTAAAGTAGTTTATTCAAGGCAAAATCGTCAGCAATGCAGTTACCAATTCGGCCCCTTGGATCTGAATACTGTTCAGCAGCTCTCGCACAAAGTCATTGATAGTCATTGATGACTTATTGGGAGACTCATCAAAGCAGGTATTCGTTCATTACCCCCCTCTTCCTGTGCTCCTAGATGCTTATCCTGCCAAGATCAGATTTAACTCTTTTGCATTCAAGCTTACAAGGGACAGAAAGAAACTTCATCTCTCTAGGCGGGATTCATGTCAAGGCTTTAGAGATCACAAATACACTATATATATGGCAACGAGTGACAAAAGGTTTGCGTTTTATTTCAGTTTAACGTTTTCGCGAACTTACTACAGTAGTTGTAATATGAAGTTCTACTCATCTTCTTCCTCTTGGATGCCGAGGACTTTCTCTATGAATCTACCCACGTGATCGACGTTGACAGCTGCACCTGTAACCAGTGATTCGTTTTTCTGAGATATTCAGAAGCTTCAGCCACAGCCAATCAAAGCTCGTGGAGATGCTGAACTTCCATGATATCTGCGGCAGCGTAGGCTGACCTAGCACAATAAACGGAGCATGCAGGGTAGATCTCATACAGTATGTACTCAGCATCAACCACAGTCAAAAGACCAGCACTGAAGGATTGGGCTGCAACATAAGGAGTTCTTGGAGGTGAAAAATGACCAACAAGTGACAAAGTGGAGTAACCAGGACAGCAAAGTATCGACTCTTCTACACTAGAGCTCCACACAAGTTGGGTTTTACAAACACGTACAAAGATTAACTTTCCACTTTCTGGAAGTTGAAAGAAATTACCGTAGTAGAACAACTGTTTCTGATTTGGTTACTCTCCGAATCGCATCGGATCCTTTGAGTGAAGAAGATTTGGTTAGCCGATGAGCTCAATACCAGACTCGTAAAACTGTTCAAAAAGCGCCTGACTCAGTGGAAAGAGAACCATGAGATATGAAAGCGTCATTATTCATCCGCTCCCTTACCATCGTCCTCAGCAAGCCTTACTCGATCAATCGACGTCGGAACGAGGTAGTTCTACAGGACTACAACTTCCCTTCGTTCTTGGCATACAGGGCGAGTCCTGTAGAATACAAAAGGCATGTGTAATGCAATAGAACTTCAGCTTCAGAATTTGCACCCAGTGAAGTCAGAACTAGTTTAATCCAGAAAGTTGAAACCAGTCGACCGAACCGCGTCAAAAGTACTCGTTCCCCTTCTCTTTTCCGTTCCAGAAGTTATACTATTCTATTCTGTAATGTGAACTTGTAAGTCTGTAAAAAGTTGATCTGATCCAGGGTTTGAGATACCGTAGATGCTGGTTGCCTTGAGCAGAGAGAGTGGCTCTCTTCCCCTTGTAAGGCTTGATTAAGGTCTTTCCATCCGTTGGCTATTCATTGAGTCGCGTGTTTGCTCTTGGAGATAAGTCACCATGTAAATCTCAAAGCACGTAACAAGCGGGCAAATGGTAGCGCCCGTCAAGGTTACCTGCTACAGCACGAGTCCGGACGTCCATTGTTGACGTATACGGACCTGATTGTCCTGACGTGCATATAGCAGTCCCAAATCGCCCTTCTTCTTTGTTCCTTCTGATCACTCAGCGCTGCAAAGCAACAGTGACCACAGGAAGTGCCGTCCGTGACAAAAGCAACTTCCCCCTTCCGCGTATCTCCCCACATCCCCTACGGTAAACTTTCCAGAATCAATCTGATGGACGATATGAAGTCTTCATCATCAGCAGCAGCAGAATCTGGTGTTACCATAAAGAAGAAGAAACTTCAACCTTTCTGGAAAAGAATAGAATTGACTAATGGTTCAAAGATGGGAAAACAGTGCCGGTACTGTACGAGCACCAGGAATCCGGTACCGGGAAAAAGCACGTGGAGCTGTAACTGCTGGTTTTCCCTTTTCCCCCCGGTAACTGGTAACATGCACTGTACGAGTGGAATGGAGCTGCAGTGAAGTAGGCTATGCACATACATAAGATACTCGACTCTATTGTCCATGTGCATGCATGCCAAATCACTCGAGATTGGAAGGAAGGAAATCGGAGTACTGTAGTGATTACGAAGTTTCGCGCAGTAAGCAGTTAAATAGCGTACTGCGTTATAATTTTAAAGTGGTTTTCTTGTACAATATGCGATATGTGAAATCTAATTAGCAAGAGGTGCGCGGTTACCAAAAATGTGTCTTCTCGTAAGGTTATACTCTTCGTCGATTTCGAGTTTAGAATTTTCATAAATTTATCGTTTAAAAGTTATGATAACAGTCATAGTATATGGACAACGAAAATAACTAAAACCTCCTGGGTGCGCTTTGAGGAAAACTCTATAAACAACGGCTACGCAGTAACCAAAACCGGTCAACCGCGCGGACCTTTGTGTCACTACGGTACTGCGATGTGAGAAAGAGAATTGCCAACTAGACGGTGGGCTACTGTGCCTACTGTAGCTACACTAGCCCATGAGAATACAGTGTAGTTACGAGAAGTAACTTTGGTAATTACCAACCTACTTACCACTACCGACCGGGAAGGTTAGTTTTGGCGTCGGGTTCGGCGTCCCTTCTCTCCTGTGTAATGTTCTGAAACAGGTCCATCGTTGTCAGTGCAGTCACCGGTCATATTATCCCGCGATTGGTTAGCCTACAGAG
Source organism: Asterella californica (assembly GCA_036924285.1). Lineage (NCBI taxonomy): Eukaryota > Viridiplantae > Streptophyta > Marchantiopsida > Marchantiales > Aytoniaceae > Asterella > Asterella californica. The sequence continues at coordinate 20,060,644 of JAYKYS010000002.1, read as the reverse complement.
GAGCCACGACAGCAAAGGGGCGTCACTGTCATCCATCCATCTCTCTCTCTCTCTTTTCTCTTTCAGGCGTACGTAGTACATAGAGTCTTCTCTTTTTCTCTCCCTCAGGTCTCGACTCGACTGCCTCTCCTCTCTCACAGTGTGTTTCTCTCTCTCTCTCTCTCTCTCTCTCTCTGGACATCTGGGCATCGACTTGTAAGGATGTCCACGAGAGGTTCCCTCTTGTCGTCTGAGGGAGAAAGATCTTCTTCTCCGCCTGCGGGGCGAGCTGCGTGGCTGTGGCGTCTCTAGCCAGCCCCCAGCAACGCGTACATATCGGCCGGTGTCCTAGACTCTGCCCAGTCCCCAGAGTAGGACCACAACGTAGAGGCGGAGCAGGTTGTCGACATATGTGATCTTGTGCAACGCGAGCTGGACTGGTACTGAAGTCGAGAAGAATTGACTTCTGTCAGTGAAGCTCAGAGACCGGCAGAGAGGCTGATTTTCAGTTCGGAGCTCGAGAGGAGTGGTGAACAAGGGAGCGAACTCTGAATCGAGTCGGATTCAGATTCGCTCACCCACTTCGAGTTGGCAGGAGAGGAAGAAGTAGGCAGCTGAAGAAGCTTTAGGTGGTCAGGAGAGAATCTGGACTGTCAGAGTTCGTTGACGAATACCGGACTGGGCGGATTGCAGGCTGGCCGTGAATATTAAATTTTCTCGTTACGTTTCCCTCTCGGGATCGTACGCACGGTAGAGGTCTGGTAGGGGATTCGATAGTTCTACAGCTGCTGGACGATAAATTTCCAGTCTCTTGACGGTGTTTTGAGTCGTTGAGTGCATGTAGATGGCAATCGGGGGGAAGCCCGTGGTACAACTCGTCGGAGAAGCAGAAGGAGACGCAGAAGGAGAAGGAGAAGCATACCTCCTCCATGGTCTTCCACCTGCGAAGAAGGAGCCACACCCACTGCACGACTTGGCAGTGAGAACGAAGGAGGTGCTTGTGGCCAAGAGTGTGGTCGAGGAAGTGAGACGAAGACTAATGCATTTCAGGCCGGGAGGGGAATCGAAGGCCGAGAAGGAGAAAGAGAAGCACGCGCACGAGAAGGAAGCCGAATTGAAGGTGGAAGAGAAGAGCAGAGCTGCGGCTTGGGCTTGGTATCAGCATGGAAACAGTGGGGCCCTTCCGTCTGGGCCTCTCAATGCTCGAGGAGCACCAAGCTGCAACGGGGCGCGTAAGGCTTCTCGATTCAAGACCGAAGCGTTGAAGGTGGGCAACAACAGCGGCCGCGTTGAGCCTCACTGGGACTTCGAGACCTCGCTCTTCGACTCTTACGAACTCGACTCCGTGTCCAAGCAAATTGATCATGCCTTCCAGGAGAATCTCAAGCCCATGCCTCACGCTCCAACACTTCCTCCTCAGAAGCTGACCAGAAGCAATAGTCTTCGGGTGTCCTTTCCCCGTTCGTTGTGTCGGTCCATCTCCGACGTAGTGACTCATGAAGAGATGGCCCTGGGCCTTAGAAAGGCTGAGTGCAGCAAGGAGAGAAGTCGTCGCACTGGTGGAGGAGGATGGAGCTTCCGAAGGATTTCCAGGGCCATACATGTGTTGATGCACGTGAATGCTTGGGATTTGCAGACTCCGGAACAGCATCAGTTACACCGCCATGAACATCACCACCACCATCATCAGCACGAACACGAGCATCACCACCATCACCATTACTCTGTCAGGCTCAAGGACGGCAGCCACTACGGTAAATCCTTCGCTAGTGTTGAGCGCGTGAAAGCAGCAGATCCCCCTTTCCCTAGCTACCCGAAAGCTAGGTGAGGAATCATCGATCACAAACCACCGGCGTCGTCGACCACATGTGGATTGGTCCACATTCCCCAATTGTCCGTAATTTGCCTACAGCTACCTTTCGCATCAAATACCCGCACCCGTTCCTACTCATTCCCACTCAAAACTTTCTTCGCCGCTTCTCTTCCCGCTCCCAACATTCGGCAGATGTCTTGAGCATGTTGTGCACGCGTGCAGTTCTTTCTCGATGTCTCGAACGGATTTCGCTCTGCGTAGCGTTGAGTTCAACCCGATGGTAGACTCGAGTATGGCTAGTCGCTCCTTCATACCCAGACCGATGATCCGCCGATTCGTCCGTGTTCTTGGTAGAGAAGCGTGGCTTGGCTTTTTGCATGGCGTGCTACTCGTTCATGATCAAGATGTTTTGTGGATTGGACTGGAGTAGGGTGTTCGTTCCTCTTGTAAAGATTAGCCTGAATCATCTGTGCCATTTTACATCAGAAAAACCTCTTAGTTAAGAAAACCGGCCGTTGTGTCCATAGAGACTCCTGCAGCGCGGGGATTGCAGCCCCTTAGGAGGAGGACCTGTGAGTGGTGGCTATGTTGCTGAGACAGACAGGAGCTGTTGCGGGTGGAAACTGGCTCTGGGACTCGATCGAATGCATTGCTGCTTCCTCGATTTCGGCACCAGCAAGAAGCAGGCGTTTCAGCAAGAAACGCCTGGAAGAAGAAATTTTGTATTATCTACCCCAACTGTTGAGAAATCTCGCCTCCGTATCTCTCCCCAAGTGGCCTTCCACTTTCTTTCTTCCTGTTTGGGTGGTGGTTACTTTTACCAAGTACACAAGAAGACTAGTCAATCAGTTGTGGAGGTGATCGAAGGCGAAGAACCTTCAATTATATCTCCCATACCTGATCCCTGGAACTCGTCAGCGAAGCGTCTGGAGATGTTCCGAGCAAAGTGCAGAGCTGGAACAGTCGACGAAGAATCAGCTTCTCTCCCACGACACTGTTTTCAGGGCTGTGAATAATATAGTAGAAATCATGTGATCATGAGATCGTTGTGAATTCATGCGGCAACACATTAACTTCCCTTCCGCCAGCTGCTTAAAGCGAAAGGTACGGTACTCGACGAGCCTTACATCTTTCTTCGTCTGATTTTGTATCGCTCAGAAGCTGTTTGAGACTCGAGAGTTCGAAATCGTTTCAGCCTTCGTATCGTGATTCTCGTTTCCTCCAGTTTCAATGATGGCGTCAGAGTTCTCGAGAGTCTTGCCGATGAATTCTGTCACGTGAAGTTTGAGTGAACGCTGATGCCAGAAATTTGTCTGTTTGCATCACCAGCAGATCATTGAAACTCTGTCGCTGTACGAGAAACTCAGCAGCACATTAACTTCAGAAAGGGCTTGGCTTCCGACTGCCGTCAGCGAACGGTGAGGCGTCATAATTTCAGGTGTTCGTAATTTGGAGGCAGGGCAGGGCAGGGCAGCAAAGTGATCAGAGGGCTGGAGACTCAGTTGAGCGCCAACTGGCCAGTTCAAACTCTCCTTACTGCTGCCGAAATCCCTTAACATCATCACCGCTCCGAAATTCAAAGGAGGGTTGTCTATAACTACCAACGCTTCTGCATCGGTCATCCTCGCCGCATGGACCGGTGCCCGAGAAGCTGTAACTGTAGATACTAGCGACTGTAACTAGTGGCGAAGGTGATGTACCACGTTGGGACTTCTCTCTCGACCGTATCAACTATGCCTGCTTCAGCATCGGTCATCCTCTCCTCATGGCCCGTTGCCTAGAAGCTGTACTGTAGATGGTAGCGACTGTACGTAGTAGAGAAGATGGTTTACCACGTTGGGACTTTCTCTCGACTGTATCAACTATTAGATCTAGAAGTGACTCAGGCGCTGCAGACCAGAATGAGCAAGAATTCTACACCAGTCCTGTTGGCTGGTCAGTGTATAGTCCAAGAGAGGGCCAGATTGAACGTGAGTTAGTTCAATCATCCGCGATATGACACTTGTACGAGGGAGGGGCTTCCCGTTTTCCCTCGCCGTTGTTTCGTTGCGGACATGGTCAAGTAGAGGCAGAGTAGTAAATGCGTCGCCAGTGTCAGCGATGATCGATCGGATGTTTCGCTTCGGAAAGTCGAGTCTCGTGGGCCATGGCAATTATGAACAAAGCGAGTTGGCAGTCATTCGAAGACTGTCAGGTGTAATTACGTGTCAGCTGGAAGATGAGAATATTTGCAGAGCACGGGAGGAAATGAGCTTCCGGAATCCCTTTTCACCTGCACATCTGAGCCATTTGGAGGAAGCAACTGAGCTGCAACTCTAGCCAGAAAGGAACAAAAGAGCTTATGGCGAAACACGATAGATCGACCTGCCTGCATCTCATCATCCAGGTGCACTGTACTCGACGATGAATCATTGCAATGAGAAGTTCCCACGTGATTATCGCAGAGCTTGCATTCTGTTTCTCTTTCCGGTGTTTCCGTCCTCCATCTCAGCATAGGGAGGGATGGTGTCTGAGCCAGTACTGTACTTACGGTTTGGAAGCAAGTTGTTCATTCTTCGCGCGATGGTCTATCGGCATGTTTCGCCTGTAATGACATGAGTATGAGATGGGAAGGGAAAAGAAAGTTACCCGAAGCCGGGCCTTTCGGGCCAAAATATGGGTGTGTACTATGTAGCCACAGACCACCGACCAGGGTGGTAGGAGAAGTGTGTGCGTGTGAAACCTGCAGCTTTTACCTTCCCACGACCAGAGAGAGAGAGAGAGACCGTCCAGAGAGCTTTCTCTTCGAGAGAAGAATGTGCTGTACTGTAATATAATGAACTCAGTCTGAAGATAATGAGTGTGATGTGCAAAATTTCTGACTTGAATGTTCTGAAATATGTGAGAAAAGAAGATTTAGAACTATAGTCTCGAATGCGAATCGTACATTCTGTAGCATTCATACGTATGAATTTACCTCCTCAAGTGGAATGAAAACGTTGGAATATCTTTAGTGTGTCTTTACAAAACGAAATTCCAAACCCCATCTGTGATGAAAGACCTCTGCAAAGATTTAGACCGTCCGTAGATGAGAAATATGAAATTCGATAAACCTCTTCGAAAGTTTTTGCTCCTAATAAGAAGGTTTACAAACTTACATGGTGCAGAGCTGGAGCTTATGTGGATGGGCTTTGGGCCCATTTGAAAATATCACCTCCATTTGGATGGGCCTTCTTATATCAGATTGACATGCTTTAATGATGTCTACTTGGTTTAGAATATTATTATTGAAACCAATCAAAATAAAAGACAATTCCTCGTTCAGTATGGTGTTTGCCTCGGTGAATTCTGGGTTGAGTTTTGCAAAGACACCCTTAAATCAAATGAGATTTTCACTGAGCATTTCAGCTGCAGAGCAGAGGAGTTTCAAGGAGCCAAGAAGTTATTACAATATAAAATATGAATTTGGTACAACATAAGATTCATAATATTACAAGATTATGAGTCAGTCTAATAAATCATTCAGTTTACTCACACTACTCATTCATATCCATTTCATAGATAATTAGTGTCCATTCATAGAAACCAGCAATTACTAACAAGAGAAAAAGGTGCTACAGCACAGAAGTCGGAGAACAACATCAAGTTTCGACATCACTTCAGATTCTGGGCTATATGAAGAAACACAAAAGATAGTCATTTCACAAGACATGAATCCATGATCTGGATCTTAAGAAGCAAGAGTCAATTTCTAGAGACTAATTAGTAACTCAATTGCTAGAGCCCAAAGCACATGAAAGATCACAAACAATCTTCGACCCTACTGTTGATTAGTCTCCAACTAAATATCTCCATAATCACATTCGTAAGAGCAGGCAACTTCTATATACATATATACACACAACATTGTAACATTGATTCTAGTGGTGGGTACCCAAATCAATGACAATCATGTGTATGTGATGTGAGGGACAAGAAACTGAATATATTTGTCTTATCTCGTGTGCCAAAACATGTTATGCATGAGATTAATGATATATTATATTATCTCTCCACTCACAACACCAACTTTAACTTTCAACCAACTTAGTTAAACACAACGACTTTACTATAACCATATCTCCTAAGCGTCCGAGAATCAAAGGTCAAGGATTCTGCTTGAACCCCGAGTATGAGTATAAAAGCATGAAAGAGAATATTCCTTTTTTCCTCCTAGTGTCATTTGGATATGAAGAAAAGATTTTATTTGACTCCAAGAAACTTGAAATCCTCATCTTAATATTTCTCTATCAATACTAAGTATTTTGTTTTGAGATGAATCATAACTTGTAAAGCTGGTGAACAATAGCTTTCTCAGTTCTTTGAAGGCAAACCTGCAAAATCAGATACTCTAGGTTACCAGGAGCACTTGTAGTCATACTGGGGTTCAACCCAAGCAGGTTAAACTTCCTAGAGAACAAATCTTATATACAGTATTACGATACACCTCATACTGATAAAAGAGCAGTTACGACACAACGTGCAACATCTTCCGTCAGTCCTGCATAGTCTTGCACAGTAAACACCGAAGATCGATGTCCCAAGTGGTTTAGCCTACAGTCCTCAGAGAGAAAAGTCGTGAGTTCAATCCCTTGCTAACACGGTTGGAGGTGCATGCGCTTGCAAACTGTTCATGAAGCTTCTGGTCTGAGTCCCACTGTAGTGAACTCACATGGACAGTCTCATGATCTGCGAAGACCCCAAGGGACAGGTAACAACATTTATCATTTTATTTATCATTTTATAGTTATAAGCAGACGCTAATCCATACCTCTAGGGTTTAGCTTCGTCGCTAGATTTCCTTCTACTTGGTTCGATCAACTATAACTTTTTCCTCACATTGTTTGCTTAAACCACAACTCCCAATATAAAAGGCCCACCCTCGCACGCGTAGGCCTTTTGGTCACTGTAGCGATAGTTTTTTCAGGAGCCGGAGCGCTGGCCTCAGTTCCCGACGGTCTGTACTAGGGTTCCGGCACGTGAACTGGTGGGGTCAGATGGACATGGCTTCGGCCTCCTTGTGTACTCGATCATCGTCGATGCTTTCTCTGGCTAGGCGTCGGCTCTGCACCATGACGTTTTCCCTTTCTCTGGCTCGGCTTCGGCGATGAGCGCACTCGATCACCTGGCGACCATTAGTCCATTGTTTATTCGCTAACTATTTGCATGCGATGGAATTACCCCGTCTGTGGCTCGGCTTTGGCTCTAAGTGCATTCGATCACCTGGCGGTTGGTAGAGGATGCACTTTGTGATTTTCTGTAATCATTTGCTAGCGATGGCATTACCCCTTCTGTTTTCGCTGGTTTTCTCAACTCGTCTTTGATCTATTTTCGTGCGCTTGGCTCCATTTCGCTTGCGTTTACTGTGAGTAACCTCACTGTTTTCGTGCGCTTGGCTCCATTTCGCTTGCGTTTACTGTGAGTCTTTTCGCTCTTTTCATGAGTACTGACCATCTCGTTGGACTTTAGCTAATATTCTTCGAAACTATCTGCCGCTGTTGCCGTCGTTCATCTACACAGTCACAGTGTGGACTTCACCTATCTGCCGCTGCTGCTACCGCTGTATAGGGTACGGCTACGACTTCATCTCTCTGCCGCTGCTGCTACCTCGGTACCGCTCTCCGATAGTGTACTGTCATCGAAGTGATTCCTTTTTGGACAGACAGTTCCACAGTTCTGGCTGAAGAGTCTTGGCTTCTCTCGGTTATTGCTTACAGAGAACTTTTCTGCAAGCAATGAAGACGGACGACCGATCGAGCCATGACGGACTGGTCTTTTCTGAGGTTCTTGATGTCAGTAGCCGTTCTTGGGCCGAACCCCGACTTGATACACTGATCGACGGTTTTTGGAGATTTTCGTGGCCAAACTATGAGAGCGGGACAGAGAGGAGCCGTAGGTCAAGACTTTTCAATGAGGAGCAACTGAGAGGTCTTTTTTCATCATACTGTACTGCATGCGATAATTTTGCGAGAGAGCTTCAGATCGATGTGACACCTCTGTTGACATGTGCTTGTTTCTCATACATGGAGACTGAGCTGAAGCAACAGCGGTTCAAAGTCTATAGGCAGCTTGCGAAAGTTGTGGGTTTTGTGGAACGTACTGCTTTCCCAGACAATTTACAGAGTGCAATACATAAAACTTGGGAGTCACCTGGGGAAGTTCATGTAGGCTTCATAGCTGCTTAGACATGTGGGTTTAGGGTTTTTATTTTGGCAGTAGGCCTCCCCCTCTCAAGGATCCATTGACAGTAGTTGTCAATGGGAAGAGAGGGGTGAACTCTCGCTGCAACCGGTGCAGTCCAAGGGGTTCAACTCCCCTCGAGAGTGCTTTCGATTGTGATTTCGGGTCTTTCCATCGCAATTAGAAAGTTTAGGTTACAGTCATTGTTTGCGAAATGTTTTTTAAAAGTTTCGAAACCTGTTGAAACAAGTTGTGGGAAGATTAAAACTCCCAGTTTCTCTACCTGTCGAAACAGGTTGTGAAAACCTGTTTTGCATTATTAGGTTTCAGAAACCTGTTAGGGAACAGGTTCATCGGGAGCCGTCGCAGCATGAAAGCATCGCTCTATCGGGAGCCGTAGGACACAATCGGGAAAGAAAATAGTTACATGGGGTCTTCAAAAGGCCCCTGGGCCAAATATTTATTTGCGTTTTCGTCAAAGGAATGGGATATCAAGAGCCGTAGCAACATTAACAAATCATGAATATCGGGAGGAGGAGGCTGAACAATTGCTCGACCCCCTCGAAGCTAATTGTTTCGCGAGTAAGTGCGAGCCTAGTTCGTACAAGGAAATATTAAAAGGAGATGTTTTGACAAAGATAAAGTTATAGAAGTGACAAAGCAACCTACAAAGTGAAGAAGAATATTCAATTTATTTTTCTGAGAAAGCGTAGAAGGAAATACTGAAAAGATATTAGCAACAAGTAGTTGAAATTATTCCTCTGGAATTTGAGAAATTAGTAGAAGGAGAAAGTACAAAGTTATAGCAGTAAACCCCCCAAACAGGTTTGAACCTGTTTGAAACCTGGCCAACAGGTTTGAATCTGTTTCAAACCTGTTTCAAAGCAAAACAGGTTTCCAATACCTGTTTTGGAACAGGTTTAAACCTGTCCAAACAGGTTATTGAAACCTGTTTGGAAGCAAAACAGGTGGCATAAACCATCTTAGGCTTATTTTAGTAATTTAGCCTTGCAAGTATGTACAAATGATTATTTATTTACCTTTATTGTTTTTTGGTTTGAGTACACGTAACCCCGTCATGAAGTATAAGAGGTTAGCGTTTAGGGTAAACCAAAGTTTACCTTAAACGCTAACCTCTTATCCTACCCTCTAAACCCTAATCTCTTATCCTACACCCTAAAAACTTACCCTAAACCGTAAGAGGAATAGGGGTAAAAGAAGAGTAGCTTCTTTTAGGGTTTTGTGATTGACAGTTGGGACCCGAATCTTAAACCCTAATCCATATGGAACCATTATGTACAGAATTAATTGTAATTATTCATGGACCTATATGCACATTGTGTTTTAATACATCTAAGTGACCCTCAAGGAAATCAGAAATAATGAGAGAGGAAGATCTGAATGAAATTGATGTGAAAGCAAAGAAATAATATATGAAAGCAAATAAATAGTTTAATATTCGAAATATCATAAAAAGAAAGTATTTATATAGAAAGGGGGCTCAACCCTTCAAATGAAAGATAAATAATATTAAAATTTAAAGTGGTTTAGAACAGTTTAAACAACTCGGAGATACAACGAACAGGAGGATATCAAAATTTCGTTGTATATATACAACGAATTTACTCCGTATCTTCATTCCTGAAAACAAACAGAGAAAACATTGGTTCAAAATATTAATGATATAAATTTAGAGTAAACCATACTTTTAGAATATAATAAATATTTTAAAGAAACATTTAGAATAAATATAACAAGCGCAGTATTTACCTTAGAGATGCCGGTGCATCTGCTGATCTCTCGTCAAATAAACTTTCACGCAGCTCTGCTTTCCACCTCGTTGTCCGTGGGGGTAACACTCGTACTGTTGATGTCCTGTGTCGAACAGCAGTGTATACAGGTCGACGCTCTAAAATCTTTAGCGGCTCATGTGTGATATTCTCATTCCAATCCAACGCGCAAGCGGCGAGTCTAGCCTCGTGTGTCTTAAGATAATGGATCCTTTTTTATGCGAACTTGTTGATGACAGAGTTGAACGTCTCTGACATATAATTCTCACGAGCTCTTGTATAGAATCTCATCTTGGTCGGAGTTATAGCCTTGGCCAAGAAGGACACCATCCTCCGATGGGTGGACGAACCTAATAGTTGTGATCACAATAAATCATCCAATACGGAGATACAAGTTGTCACATTCAGAATCCGTAATTGTAATAAACTCATCCCTAAAGTGTAAATCAAGAGCCACACCTACGAAGTAACTCACCTGGTGTATAGTATACGTCAGAGGCTGGGCGGTTGATGTCTGGAATCATACAACAAGGTCGGTCTCCGGGCAAGTCTCTACAAGCTGTATGGTCTCCTGCCCAATGGTCTGCGGTATTTCTTATATCCAAAACCAATACTCCCGCATCATCTTGCTCTTGCGGATAACGACCATCGGCACCGACTGTTCTCCTAGCATTCAATTGACAACACGTGTATATCCACCTTTTCAACTTGTCGGCTAACCCATGTTGTTGAAGCTCTGGATACATAAACTGTCGTGACACGACGATCTCTCTTTCCTCCAACCCACGTATGGAGACCACTCGACGGACTAGATCAGGCTTGTTCCCAGCTGCATTCGCTCCTTGAGCACGGAGCCAGTCCACCAATTGTCTCTTCGTGAGGAGCTCCAGATCAGGGATGATTTTGGCATCATCGACGCTACCAGGAGGACGCTTCTTGTTCTGAACCTCAACCAAGAACTTCTTGATGACATTCTTGCACTTGTGCCATAAGTCTTTTTGGCTAACAATGCCGTAGCGAGACAAGATAGCATCAATTGATGATTTCTCGTCATGAACCACCTCATCCGGGACCAACCCACGCGCTATCAACCTACGCACTCCTTCCTCAAACACACGGTCCTCTATCAACCACGAGTTGTTTCCGCATTCAACTCGTGTCATATTCACCATCTCGACTACGCGACCGTCATGAGAATCGATGAAAGCACATGTCCCATTGTATCCATTGCGACTTGAATCATAACGCAAGTCCGCATACAGAACAAAATTTCCTAATGACAATACATGAACGTGAGAAGAGGATATAAGCAACAATGGCACGTAATAAACATGTAAAAACTCACAAGCGAATGCTTCATAGTATGGACATCGTATAAACTAACCTCCAACTGGGAGTTCGTTCAAGTCGAGAAAGATCCGCGCTAAGGCACTGGCTTGAACCTTCTCCTTCTCGATGGCCCAACTTTCCATTGCAGCTTGGATCCAACCAACGGGACGAGTCTTTCCATTTTGGAAGTTGAAGAAATGGGTCCGGGAGCTAGGAGCTAATCCCACCTCTCGAAGAACACTATCTAGTGTAGTGTAGCCCAATCTCGCACTCAATACAGCATGATAAAGACGATGGGTAACATCAAGGATGTCATTGTATAACTCCATCTCACAAGATCTCCATCCATAAGTGTGACGACTAGGACATTTTAACTTCAATGACCACGTCTGATGGATGACATTGATTATCGGAAGCAAGAAGAACTCTTCACATCCATGATGAGGACATCTGACCTTGAAGTCTCGAAAGAACTCCCTAAGTCTAGACAAAGCTACAAAGGCATACATAGGCAGTGTATCATCCAAGGGTAGCTGATCATGAGAAAGAGTTTCATCCACAACTGGAATGGGGGGTGCACGTACGGGGTCTTGTGAGTCCATAACAAGCACATTCGTTGTAGTGTCCATACTAGCAGCTGTAGGAGACTCTCGTACTGGGACTTGTGAGTCATGATCAGCGACTCTTGGGGCTAAACCATCACTCATCCCTCTGGCATCAACATATGTCTGTTTGAATGCAACAGAAAATTGCACTAATCAATAAAGCATCATATAAACATGCATAAGTCAAGACATGCATTAATAATAAACATACCCCGGTAGTTTCCATCGAAATGCCTAGTGCTCTGAGTACATCCAATTCAGCTATGAAGTCTTCAGCTGTATCAACCACATCTTCCCTCTCCTGATCACCCTCCTCTGGAATTACATCAGCCGTGACAACTCTTGCTTCTGCCTCCCTCGCCATTTGATCTATACGTCCACTCGCATTCGCAAAAAAGAAGTGGAAAATTGCCGTGTGGCCAGCTCCAGGTCCTAGGAGTCTCATCAGCTGTACATACCTAACCAATAATGACTCCGGGACCCTCACTTTTCCGTCCGGGACCTCCGGACATCCTCTAGGTAAGTGCCGATCTCCGGGTCGCCTAGGATGCACCCTAGGAGGCATCTATAAATGACTATAAAACTAATAAATATATAAAAATATCCAAAATAAAAATAATCTATAAATATCTACAAAACTAATAAATATATATAAATAATCAAAACCAGAAAATAAAGATTACCCTATCAGTCCAGAGGTCCATATAGGACTAAATGATAACCAACTCTGGAAAATCTGAAGAGAAAAAAAGCAAGTGTCACACTCTATGAAGACTCTCCCGAACGTGAAAGGAAGTCACACCCGGCTAATGAGAAATACAAAAGAAGTGTGAGTATAGAGCCTTTGAGGCCTTATCGTGCTTTCACAAAGAGGATTTTTCCCTTCTGAAGAGGCAGGAAAGAAGGAGGGAGTTTCCTTGTACGTGCGATCTCTCTCTCCCTCCCTCGCGAATCCCCTTTGGGGTTAGCACGCGAGGGAGCCCTTTGGGGATGGGCGAAGGGAGGTCGGGGTCGCACCTTGTACGTGCGACCTCACGCGTTCGCATGGCAGGGAGGTATACTCCCTCGCGTGAACCCGAGGGAGATTTACTCTCTCACGAATCCCCTTTGGGGTTCGCACGGGAGGGACCTAAACCCCCTTCCTTCGCACGAGGAGGTTTAGTGAAGGCCGCAGTGTAGGGCCCAGCTCTGGCTGCGGGAGGAGGGAGCCATGAGGGAGACCTCGGCCAATTTTTTCTCTGGAAATTTAAATTTTCTGGTAACTTGGAACTCTACGTCTCGAAAATATAGTCGACCTGAGAGCTAACTTCCTGCCGGTTTGAAGTCTAACGGAATTTCTTTTCTCTCTCATGCAGGCTGTCGTCTTTCTGATTGTTCTTGAATGAGCAGGAAGAGTTCTTCAAACCCGTTTGCGTTTGATAGTACAACCTGGATAATTCAAATATGCTGCGTTGTTAAAATGACAGGTTCACTGACAGCGAAATTGTTCCATCCATTTCTCCGTCCATATGTGGAATCAGCAGTCCATATAGAGTTCATTTTGAAGAGCTACTGATTCTCTTTCTTTTGAGCCGTAGATGACATTCTCTAGTTGACCAGTGAAAAAATGACAGCGTTGCGCGTTTTCTGTGGGGCTCCCACCAGGACTTTTTTGTATTAGTTACGACTAAAATTCTTAGAGGTGGGGATCCCCACCGCTAATATAGTGGGAGTTGTGGTTTAAACCCTTTTTGGTACAATAGGTGTTTAACAAAATATTCTTTTTAGATTTTATTCTTTTGAATTTGAAATTCTTCACCGGAGGTGAAGTTTTCGCCATATAACAGAAAGCTTTAAGTAGAACTTGAGTAATTAGTTTTTATAATACTGAGATCAAATCAAAAATAAATTGTCTTGTAAAAGAATATCACTTTTAAGTTTTTATTCGTTTTCCTACGTTACCGGCAGTGTCAGTTTTGGAGCTCACTAACCCAGAGGATTAGATTTTACATCTGAGTTCAAAAAGTTAAATGTTGGATAACCCATAAGTTAAGTTCGAGGGGCGGGGTTTATGAGACAATAGTGGACTTTGTGCTTTGTGACCATAGTGGGGCCTGTACGTTCAATTTTCTTCTCAGTAAAATATCAAGTGTATTGTCATCGTTCTGAAAAAAATAAGAAAATGACATTTTATTCGACAGAAATTAATTTTACTTGACTAGTGCATTAGTGACTAGGCACCACTCTTCTTACCGATTGGTTTCTTGACCCCAACTGTCAAGCGATGGACTGATGTTGTTACATACCCACACATTGCAGGTAAACTTCTGAGGCCACCGGCTGTAGACATTGATGTCCAGTGAGAGTGATAGCGGGAAAGAAAGGGGAGTTTAGCCTGCCGTTTCTTCCGGTAGTATCTTGCATATTCGGCACGTTATAGACAGCTGTTTCGGGTCATTTTCATCTCTCTTGGAGTGCTTGTTCATTATGTATTGCGATAATACTCTCAAGGGTTAATGTTGTATTCATAAGCTCGGATTCAGAGAATGCTAAAAAGTTAAGTGAAGTAGCTGAAAACTGATCCAAGCTTTTGTACCCTGCGAATAAAAAGGGGCTTGTAGACCGTAGCGACACACACCTTGTCTGCTTCAAAGCAAAAAGAACCTAGCAGCACACACCTTGTCTGGTTATCAAGCACGTTTTGAAATTGCTCGTGATTAACGATTAGTTAACATATTTTGTTTCCGTAGTCCATCGATTCAACAACACACAGAAGAACACTGCTCTTCGCAGTGTTCGTTTGATCCGTAAAGGTAGTATATATAATCGTGAAGGCAGGGAAGTGGATCAAGCTATCCCGCCGTAACACTGTATTGAAACGGACGGAAAGAACATCTATGGTAAACAAGTGAGAGTGGCTGCTACTATTCTGCTCTCCGGCCTGCGTGCAATGCTCCTATTCTGCTGTGTGTGGATGCTCCTATTCTGCTCTCAGCCCTGCACGCAATGCTTCTATTCCGTTGTGTGGCCTGCATGCAAAGAAGAAGTTAGGTAACAAACTGAATGTAAGTGCAAATAGACAGCAATAGCTGTAGTACCTTCGACTGATTGTTGGACCGTCGTGTCTTGAAGTAAAGCGTTGCAAAGGGGTATGTACTCCAGAAATACTTGCACCGTCTCGAATAGTGGACAGGCGTCCATTGCAGACGAAGACAGATTGAGCCATCGCTGTTTCTCTTCTGGTGAAATATCGTCTCTGATCTTCGCGGTGGAGAAAGAAATTGTATCAATATCTCTCATGGTTATGGTTTGCGGATGAACAATGGACTTCCAAAAGATCTCACTTCTCGCTCGTTGTATACCGTTACCCATCAACAATTTGCAGGAAGGAGCATACTTGCTAGAACGAATCATCGAGCGCAAAGAAGTACGCAGTGTACTGTCCAGCGGATGACGGCTTTTATACTTGTTGAATTGCAACGCCCGTTGCAGTATATTGTTGGAGTTGAGTTCTACATTGTTCTTCGTGTATGCGGCTCCAAAAAGAATAAACATCTCATCTTCATCTGCGAGCATATCATCACTGATATTCTTCATGCAAGAGCAGTGGTGTACCTCGGATTTATCTTTCATGCAGTAACCAATCATACCAACAAAGATATGAGGAATTCTGTTATTGAGCTTCTTCATGCACACTTCAGCTCCCAGTGGTCTACTACTCTTTTTCCAACTCAAGACAATCAGCAGTCTGTTCTTGACATCGATTCGGCTGCTGGCCTGTAAACATAGAACTCCTTGAACGTAGATATGCAATAACACCTCCCTCTCTTTTTACAGAGATTAGTCCACTGTCACATTCTTGCTGTAGAAATGCACACAACGACCCCCAACAACTAAGGTCAAGATCTCCACCAGTCTGACCAACAGTGACGAAGACTTCAAGAGTCTTGAGGGAGGTTGTTTTCTTTGATCGAGGAACAAAGAGATTGCTCAAACGCTTGGCGGGAGCGGCTTGTCGCATTTGCATCAGATGAAAATGAGAAATGTTCACAACCTATCCTATAAACTCTACTGTTCATTGCTTTGCACACAGAACTTAAAGATTTCTGTCTGTAGATGGACGCAACAAACTATTGGTTTCATAAAGTTCTCGTCGATCTCGTGTCGCAAGAATTTTGGGTAAGAGAAGAGAATAGATCTGCTGTCCTTTAGAATGAGCTACAACTGTCGAGACTCGATATATAAAAAAAGTCCTATTACACACTGGAAGCACTCCGTCATCCTTGAGAAAGCATATGATACTTTAACATAATCTAACCTAGAGGAGGAATTCGGGTGGTTTCAAACAAAAACAAAAATCGATGTACACATAGCTTCTTATCAGGTACAGTTCCGTTTCGACGAAAGGTAACCGAAAGGTAACCGAAAGGTAACCGAAAGGTAGCAAGAGATAGGAGGAAAGAGTTAATGGGGGAGCAAATTGATCAAGTTGGCACTTGTAGCCTTCAATTTTGTAGAGGCAAAAGGGCTGAATAGACTGCAGGGACAGAAGTATAAGTGGTGGACTGAGTGGACTAGAAAGAGAACGTCACATGCGGATGCTTGGGGCAAGTTGCTGCTCAAGATTGGACGACACGAGCATAGCAGTATGCGGAGAACTAGAAGTCGAGAGGTGAAGTGTGTCAGATTTCTCATCATCGGTCGCGTCCTCATCTTCAGAATCAGAAGACATTGACGACAGTTGGAGTATATGTGGAGAAAAGTACCTAGAAATGTGCGAAGCAGAGTACGGAAGATGTGAAGTAAGAAAGAAAGTACCATGTAGGCAAACAGACAACCCGCGGACATGTGTTTGTAGCAGACGTGGAAGCGGACGACTCCATCTCTCCCCATGTCGCGATTGAGCCGAAGAGACAGAGAAGAGAAACCACGAAGTCCCACACAGAATGATAGCCGACCTGCAACACAACAAAGTGAAAACGTCCTACAGTTCCCAAAATGATCCGAAACGTGAAAGAAAACAGAAGTCCGAAGAAGGAGAAGGACATAGAACAAAGTCTCGAAAGAAAGTGGTCCAAGCACGGCAACCCTCGAGTTGAGAGTAGCGACCCTTGAAAGAAATGAAAGAAGTAGAGAAATCAGCTGAAACGCAGGCTGCGAACAACCCTGCAGATCGTGAAGTCTGCGTACAGCTCGACTTTGGTACACGCTCTCGAGCATAGACCCCTCTGGATCCTCCACCTCTTCTATAGGAGCCCCTCTGTAAACGAATAGCAACGAGTTAGAGAAGGTGAAGTTCGACGACAAGAATGAAGTTTTGTTAGCGAAGACATGCCGATCGGCAACGGTCCGTCTTTGAAGAAGGAGAAGAAACCAAGCAAAAATCTTGAAAATCATGACGAGCGACGGCAGAGGTAGAGACAGCTCCCCAAGCAGCAACCCCTCCAGACAGAGAAGTAGAGTTAGAGGTAAGAGTAGCGACGTAAGACGGAAATCACCTCGTATACAGCAGCAACCTCAAGAAGACAGTGAGACTCGACGAAGAGCTCTGCAAGGAGCAACCAAAGGCAACGGTTCTGCTACAACGGCATGTGCACCGCAGTAAAGTCCTGCAAGGAGCAATCCACGAAGAGCAATAGAGTCCAGGCAGCCTGATGCGGTCAAACAGCGGATAGTCTCCGAGCAGCGAGCCCTCCAGATAGGTAGGTTAGAGGTGAGAGTAGCGACGTAAGGCAGAAATCACCTCGTATACAGCAGCGATCCCAAGAAGGCAGCGAACCTCGACGAAGAGCGTGCAAGGAGCAATCTGCGAAAAACACCCACACACACTCATACAACAGCGCCTCCGTCACAACAGCAGGTGGAGGTTTGAGCACTCATGTAAGACGTAAGGAGCAGCGAGAGCCTGAGCGGGCAATCATCCCATGCTCATAACGGCATTCATAGAAGGAGACGCGCGGTAAAGAAATGGCTGTCGGCTGTTGTTGCAGCGCCCACTCGTCCGAGAAAAAAGACATAGACGACGACACGGAACAAGCGGCAATAAAGCAGTGCTGGAACATTCACTTAATAATGAATGTAAGTACCGTTAGCCTAGAGGCGTCTTACCCAACAGTCTTCAAGAAGAATATAGACCTCATTTTTCTTCCGGCGATAGAGAACGGTACGTTGTTCGGAATGCTTATTCGGACCTTGGGATCCACCTTCTGCTTCATCGTTGTCTTGTAGAGTTGAATTCTATTCTATTCTCTATCGCTTGAATAGTCTGGTTCTGCACAAGTCTGAATAGTTGTTGTTTCATTTCTTTGATTGTTATCTTCCTCAATCTATCATTACTTGTAGAAAGAAAATTGAACGACAACACAGTAACATATGGATTCTTCTTATCTAAGTCTTGGTCAACAGCTATTACACCTAAAACTAACAGATTTTCATATCCCTGTACTAAGTTCATTGTCTCCTGAACAACTCGATGAATTTTCTCCACTTGTCATTAAATCCTCATCTTTGAATGTCTACACTTATGAATGGCAATATCTAGATCACACACAAGAAATTCAAGAATTCCACGGTCTGGATGAATGACAACTTCTCGGACATCGAACGGTCTGACAACTCCATAAACATGGACAAAGGATCTTATTAAACGTCTAAATCCAATACAATAGACATTGTATAAGTGACATGATATCTCTATCCGACACTACGAATTCAGTCGCACTCAATCATTATTGACTCACATTCAGTTGCTATCACTCTAGAGTGATTGACAAGTGACACAAGGACAGTCAGAGTCGATATCACTTTCTCCACCGTTGTGCACCAACCAATCCGGATATGATGAAGGTTTCAAGAAATCAAGCTTCTAAAAATAACATGAACTCAAATCCTCCTTCAATTCATGTGCAAGGCATTCTATGCTCACCAAGCTTTGCTCTAGCTCCTCGATACGAACTGACTTCTCTCGAGTCATGGGCAAATACTTCTTGAGTAGCGATACGAGCACATTGCATTTTTGTAGACTATCATCATCTCTGCTGTCAGTGACTCAATATAACATTATTTTTAGTGATGGTCTTTGATGTGGATGTCATTGCACACTACTGAGGTCATCCACTCGGCATGAAGCATGTAACTCTGCTGCATGCAGCATGTAGAAGTGTAGACACGAATCTTAGAATATGTCAAACTCTCGACATAACTCTCGATATCGAGAAACAAATTTTCGTAAAACACTCCGGATGCTAGACTTGAAAAATATAACATATTTTAATATTTATTGTGATATTCTAATTAACATATTCCACTTAAAGTCAAAAATCAAACAATAACAATTGTTTTAAAATTTTAGTTTGAATGATCGTTGATCTCTCGATCATTGGAAGATCTGTTCAGCATGATGTATTTTGATGGTAGTCATAGTATGACCACATCACGACAATTATGATGATACTTAAAATTATAAATCTATGTTTGAGACGTAAACTTGTATAAACTGATACGTGGAAGCATAAGTTGACAAGAAAAGACCGAAGATCATCAAGTTGTGAAATAACTTGATAGAACAAATTATGAAAAAATTATCCACCTAATAAAAAGTAGATAGATAAAAGCGGAGAATATCAAGATATCAAAGTGTATAACTCAGGTTCTATTTGTCTGTATCATTTCTTCATGCATGATTTACTATTCCAATATAGTTTACTTCGACAATTTAACATTCTGCTTTGCATTATTCTTAAAATATGTGATGAGCGTTGTTATTAAGTCTCGCATAATCTACATGAATCTAATGTATGTGCGGAGGATCAAGAATAAAATACAGTGAATTTTAATGAAATTCTACTTTTTTCATGAGAGGTTTTAGCCTAAAGCGTCTGTCATTTTCATAAAAGATCTGCATGAGCAAAGTAGAAGATGTATACAAATTAAATGGGGAGTTCAAAAATTAGCAAGTGTCCTTAGATGTGCTCAAGAAGAATAGAAAAAATATGTTAAGTAGAACAAATATAAATTGTAAAAGCATGGTCTGGAATATCAATTTGATTCCATCCGCATGAGAAACAAACAAAAGTTATCGTAGATACATTCTATCTCGACCCTTCATGCTAAGTACTCTCGATGATCGAGACTAATTTAAAAGACGAATCATCATCAATACATTTTCAATTATAGTAAAAATTAAAGTAAATAGTAAATCTATCTTTTTTTCATTAATATTAGTAACAAGATTGACTCTCGAGTTTCATGAGTAGAAAAGAAATATGTTTTTCTCACATGAAACGATCCATAAGACTCTCGATAGTTACGAATCTATTATCAACAATCAAATTCTTCATTTATATATTGATTTATTATTTATATTTTTTCCTCTACTTTATATATAATTTTTTTATTTTGAGCTAACTCTCGATATCGAGAGTATATCAAGACCGTCTATTTTACAGATACTTTTCATAGACAATTCTACATGCTGTATGCTAAATGCCTCGCTTACATCCAGAGTTCCATCCCCCCACGCTACTCATCTGAAATCAACTTCTGCTCGTTCAGAAATTCTAGGTCTAGAACGGTCTCGCACGCATTCGGATAACTATAGTTTACAATACATGGGGAACACTGCGGGTTCTAACTCCACAACCATGTCACACTGTCAATGTCACGATGTGCGAGGATGACATGGCGGCACTAATACACCTTCTACACTCTGTCAGGGGGTCCGTCAAATCTTAGTTTCGGCGCAAGGGGCTACCAAGATCATCTTCTGGCGCATGGGACCAGTGAAATGAATTTCTGATCTACCTACAGTAGGTATGATGTACCATACCAGGTTAGCTAGGGCTTGCACATATGTTAATTCGCAGACGAAGATGAGGTACAGTACGTGGAAGAGTCTCCTTGCAGTTTGAGTTAACACAATACACTGCCTGTTTAGACACCGTGTTGTGTTCTGCAGTTGAGTTCTCGTCGTCTTAACTTCCACAACGCCACTGTACGAGCTTTAGGGGTAACTTTGAGTGAGTGACATATCACAAAGAACAAGGTTATAAGGTTCTGTAAGCAATCGCTGTTGAATTGTACCGGAAAGATTATCCCTCGAGGACGAAGAGATTGCAATCCATGGCGGTCCAGTTCCCCTGAGACTTGGAACTGAAAAGATCATCGACGGCCATTTAGCCAGAAAAGCATCTCTTGAGTTACATAATATACTGATAGGCCTCTTAAACCATTCAAGTTTTAGGCGTAAGAAAGAGAATTGATAAACATTTGAAGTAACTGATTCCAGGAAAGTATAACTATGCTACGGAAACAACAGAATGAGAGTTCATTTTTATGTGCTCCGTGGCGAAGTCACTTCAGCCATACAAACACCTGAACTCACTAGTACTGATATACTGATATTTCCGCGTACTTGGATCTTGTTCGTGCTTAAACATGAATCCGAAACAAGTGAACTTATATGAAACAGGAGACTCCATTTGCTCAGGTCTTACCAGCCTTCTCGTCTACCAGAACAACCCACACTAGTGTAGACCTTACCCAACTCTCGACCTCTGTTTTGATTACCTGATATTCTCATTCCATGGATTGGAGAGTGATGGAGTCACTGAGTAGAAATTATACGTGTTTTATACGAAATGACATAGCGAAATAAAGAGTGAATGAAATGACAAGTGACGTATGTCCATCTAGCAGCTCGCAAGCACGAACTGTTCTCCTCTATGGCGAATACTCTGTATACTAAGATCATTCTACATTATTTTGACTGCGTTGGGAGGTCGTTCCAGGTAACGGTGGCATGAGGAAATAACATTTTGTTCCCGAGGGTACAGAGGAGTTCTAATGTTAGTTTCGAGGCGAGCAAACAAAACTCTGGAACGTTCTGAGGTTGAGTGCCAGTAGAATCTCGAGTATATTTCATGATCACCTTCTGCCTCCTCCCTCATTCACCAATTGTGGTGCGATGCAGTACAACATACCGTAGCGTCAACTCTATTCACCCCTGTGAGCGATGAGTCTACATAAGGTGTAAAAGATGTCAGTATTCACAACAAAGATTACGTGCATCGAATGAAGACTTTTCATTTCTTTTACAGGGTTGAAACTAATCCTGTAAATCATTCCCTCACTGTGACTGATTGGCATAAAAACCGATTTCTGTGAACCGATTTGGACATTAAACATGTAACAGAAACTTGAGCTTGTCAGAATTACTGAAAAAAATATTTTTATTAAAACTAAACTTTTAACTGAGCTGGATACTTGGGAAATACGAACGTTTAAAATATATTGCTGTGTGCTGATATTATGAACACTTTTCACAACCGCGCACCTGCAGATGTAGGTTTCTGGAAGCATTTCGCTCACAGTAATTGCTCCATGTAAAGTTTTCACTCTTCCGTTTCTACTTCTTTGCGGTTATCGCTCAGTGTCCTGCGCGAATAGAGTTCACTCTACGGTATATCATATCCAGTGATCGTCAAAACTGGTATTCAGGGAAATAGAAATAATGTACGTACCTGTTGAAATGGAACAGACCTGTGTACGTTGGTTGGTACGCCTTCTTTATGTCAGCATGTATCACAGGATAGTACTGACAGTTAGCTTGCTACAAACAACTGATCTTTCTCAACCATCTGTAGAGGCGATAAGAAGTTATCAATTGCTTGGTAGCTAGAAACCAAGCCGGTACGTATAATACATTCTAACACTCCATTGCTGATAGGAGAAACCCTGCATTAGTGAGTTACCTTTCCGGTAATCTTACACTCAGTAAGCTGCTTACTCCTTTTGAAAGATGAAGTTGAGTTAAAAGAGTTTTGGAGAACCTCACGTAAAGATCCAGAAATCACTGCACAATCCATGATGTTCAGTGATCTCCACGAGGAAAGCAAACAAGCGAGCGACAGATCAATCTTGCACGTCTACTAGAAACGATGCACCTCCATCATCAGAAAAATGCAAAAATGCGAAGTCTGTGAAGACACACTTGTCGTGCCAGGATAGTGTAGACTCTGTGGGAGCAGGACTGCTGCAAGGCGTCCGCGGAGAGCACTGGCAAGCTGCGATTGTCAGAATCATTATACAAGCGAACTTGTGGATATGGCGTTATTCTCACTTCTTTCTTATTGTTTCATTATTGATGGGTCCAGATGAGAGATAGTTCGTTCTGCGAGGCCGTCTACAGTCTGTCCAAAGAAACTGAAATACCGTGCCAGACCTGCCCCGTATGCGAGATAGAGTCCAATACACGTACTCATAAACTGAACCGAGAAACCAGAAGAAGGAGGTGTTTGTCTGCAAGGACCCGGCCAGCTCCAATTGACGCTAGAGGACGCGACCCTTCTGTTCATGTAAGAGTTTCGAAGATGAAAATCCAATTACAAAATGTGATCTCTCAAGACCTCGGGAGTGTCTCGTATGTTTTCTCGAAGTAATCGACCGACGTCTACCTAGCTCGAAGACCGATATCACCAATCGACCGACTGATTCCGAGCTCCAATCAGTACTTTTCGAACATTTTGTCGTTCCGCTTTCTTTCTTCTTCTTGCGGCTGTGTCTAGCTCAAAACGACATACTCTACTCTGCTCCATCGAATTCCAGCTAGTGCCGCCGCTGCTACTGGCAGCAGCTTCTTGCAGAATTGCAGGCCAACGACAGAGACGTCCTCTGCTCCCTACGCTTTCCCTTTCCTTGAAATGCACTACCTGAAAGGAAAGACGAGAAGAGTCACCGGAAGGAACCATGGTGGAAGAGCCGCGAAGCGAAGCTCTGTCCGCGAGTTCTCGAAGTTGGAGCGTCTCGCGAAGTCACGGGAACAAGAAAGAACCAACTGCAAGAACGAAACGAACCGAGCGATGTAGTATTTTTGTGTTTGTACTTCTCTCGGTTCGATTCGTGGTTCTTTCCTAAATGCTTCTCTCCAAACTTCATTCCAAGAAATGGACTCGGTGGCTGTTTCCGTGCATGCATAAAGAGTTCGACCATGTCGCCGATGTCATACTGTCATTCCTGATAGCCCTGCGCCACAGACCACGACGGGGACGACGGCGGAGACAGGATGAGAGCCGCGGCGAGAGATTGGGAAACCGCGATGCATTATAACAGAAGAGACCCGCACAGAAGAGATCAAAGTGGAGCGTGCAAACAAAACAGCCTGTCATTCACTCTTGCACCGCAGTTCTAGGTTTTGGGATCCACATATTCCAGGCTTGGGTCTAATCGTCTTTTCAAAGTCAATTGGACAGACAAAGAGGAGGCAGGAGGGAGGAGGGGTGATCTCTTTATAATCAGAAACTGATGTTTTATCCAATTGATTCCAAAGACGGAGACAGATCTAGAAATAGGAAACCTGAGCATGAGGTTTCTGTCATCAAGTTGAAAGACTACAATTCGAATCATTTGTAATCCATAAGCGAAGGCGGAGCGGCACAATCAAACGAATAGAAAGAGAAAAGTGCGTTTGATATTAGTTAAAACACGAAAAGCAATAGCACAGATTTTCATCACTCTAGTGCAAGTGAGAATTAATTACCAACTATTGCTAAGAGGTTTGGCAAATTATTTCTAAACAGGAGTTCTCGATATAAAGGAACCGGATGAAGAAGTAGAGGGTTCCGGTATCAAGCTGATCATGAATCCTTAAACCACCAGTACCGGTATAAAATCGAGCAAAAAAATATTTTATTTCTCCCGGGTTGAAAAGGAGATTCTGTTCTACTTCAAAAAACCATTAAATATTTTTCTAAATATTTTTTAGTTTATATTTAGCAGTTTATTTAAAGTAAAATACATAATGGTGTGTATTTTAACTTTAATGTAAAAGTCAATTCAAATCAATCTAAAAATCAATTTATAATTTATCAATCTCTCATCAATTTACTACTGTAAATTGATTAGAGAGCTTTGATTGAAGTCCTTGTCTGACAGATTCCATTACAGCATATTTAAACACTGGAAGGAGGAGTAGCTTTAGTCCAACATAAAGACTTGTAGACCACACCTGAAAGTTTATCTTTTTAGTGCCATGTCAGCTGATAACTAAACCCTTCCTTGAGAAGGGTTTGGTAGTAAATTGACTCCCTTGCATATTTGCCTCTCCATTTTCAAATCGAGAGGTGAATATATAATTGACACAAAGAAAGAAATGTACTCTAGGTTAGAGAGAATTAGAGTACAGTTACTGTTTTGTTCCTAGAAATCACCAAAACTCCATCTCAGTATTTCTCAGAGAGGATACTCGATAATTAGTTGTGACATGAATCATTGTGTAAATATCTGGAAGAGCTTTGATTTAAGTCCTTATTTAAAAGATCTGGTTTCTCGCAAGTAAATTCTATCAGTAAAAGTAGTTTTGGTATACTGGTTATTCTATCAGCAAAACTAGTCTTGATATATTGGTTAAATTTATTTGTTTGCAGAAAGCCCATCGTAGAATGAAGCCTCTTGGTTACCAAGCATATTTATATGAGCATCTGGCCATGGGTTATAACTCCATACAGCAATAGAATTCAGATCAAGCAAAAATATTAAAGGATACCATAAAAAATCACTATTATTTTGCATCCTGGATTAATGATTAAGCTCCTCTTCTCTAGACCGAGTTAGACGGATATATAAACATGATGCGTCTTGGTCATAAGGATGTTCAACTTGGAAACGTGCTACAAAAGCCACTAAACAAAAACCATGTGAGAAGCTTAAAAGAAGACTCCAACTCTACTCTATAGTCTCTTTCCTCAAGTAATAAATATATCTTTTAGGTTTATTAATTTATCAATAAAATTTTCTGCAAAGAAATTTTGATCATAAATTTAAATCTTTATATATTTCCCTCTTCCGTAAGAAAACAAAAGAGGTGAATATGCAAAGAAGTAGGATAGGCAAATGAAAATGTTAGGTAAATGATAAATTTCAGATAAAAACTGGTGAACTGGAACACCTGTTTGTTCTATAAGGAGAAATGATCAAGGGCAAGCTGCAACGTTTGTCTTTACGAGAAAGAAGATGGGATGTATGTATATTTGAGCCTGGCTTCCATCTGCAGATGGAAGCGAGAGCTTAATTAATAAATTTTGTTAGATTTGAACTTTAACCTTCTTCCGGGAAGCGTAGGTATTAAATCAAACAGAATTAATAAAATATTATGATTCGTTACTGGAAACTGATTTTATATATGCGACGAGATGTTTATCCGAGACCAATTTTATGGGTTTATGATTCTCTCTTTCCAAAGTGTCAGTCTCAGAAAAGAAATCCCGAAATAACTCTGATAAAGTCATTCGAGCAAAACAATTTCTTTTATTTAACACTCTGCTAAGTTTTGTTGATCTCGGCTATTCTTGTGTGGCCCACCGCCCAGCCAACTGCTTTCTAAGTAAGAACTCTTCTAAATGATGTGAGAACAAGTCAGAATTTTAAATCGAGATATTTGGATTTATTTCTCAATGCCTAAATTAATCTATAAAAGAATAATTTTAACGAGTATTTTTATTTTTTCCCTCACATCAGTATTTTCTTCTTGGTCTAACCTAGCTACCGGAGGTCCAGTAACACAAGTGTATTTTCTCCTTTTGTATTTCTCTTACGTCTTCTCGCTTCTTCTCTTCAGAGATGAGTTGGGATGTATATTATATGGGATGGATGAAAAGACATCCATCCCATATAACAGTTCATTTTGTTTGGTAACAGATTTACTTTTTCATGGTTGTAGAAACAACATATAAAAAACTTTTTATCTGTAAAATCTGATGATAATAATATCCATTAGTTTTTCATAAATATTTAAATCACAAAACCTAATGTGTTTACCTGCACAAAGTACGTTTAAAACACTACGTCAAAATCATTGTTATTTTAGTAAAATCTAAAATAGTTTATAAACTATGAGCGCGGTGTTGATTTAAACCCCATGTGCCTCTGCTGAGCTGTCTGCGAACAAAAAAGATTTACAGTTATACCCAAAACACTTATAATATTTTCCTGTAACAATAGAATCTGTTAAATTAAGACTTCAATTAAATCTCTCCAAGAAGTTATGTGATTCACTTCAGAACTAAATTTTAATATCGAATAAAAATAAAAAGTTTAATATTAAATTAAAATACTGAAACGAAGCTTTTGTGGTTTCTTGGAACAAAATAGCACTTCTCTCTAATACAAACTACATATGGAAGCATAGAGAGAAGGCTCATTTCTCTGCCTTTATACCTGCACTGGGGATTGAACCTAAAATCTGTCGGACTTACCGTTATAGATGTCAGCATGTTTACCGTTAAATGCTGGACTCCTTTCTAATGCGTGAACTTACGAGGTGTAAACCACTCCGGAGGAAACGTAAACATTCGTAATTTTGAATTTTGAATCATGGATTGCGGCTAGGGAGATACCGCCTAAACAAAACAATTAGAGTGAGTGTTTAGATGTTAGTAGTTTTGTTAATAACCACCTTTGTCAAAATTCTTGGTTAGATTCAACTTGTAATCTCAAGAATGATTATAAACATCAAAATTAGGA
The DNA here is from genome assembly GCA_036924285.1 of Asterella californica. NCBI lineage: Eukaryota > Viridiplantae > Streptophyta > Marchantiopsida > Marchantiales > Aytoniaceae > Asterella > Asterella californica. The sequence goes on along the minus strand of JAYKYS010000002.1, from coordinate 20,033,435 downwards.
CTGATAATACGGATTGATTATTTCCACACAATCTTCTTAAAGACAATCTTGATGTAATATGTCTGGAATAGCTTATCGTGGTTCATCTAGAAAATATTGCATTTACAGTAGTTTCTGAATAAACCTATGAGCCTTCATAGTATTATCTGATAAGCATACATCAAGCCCACTCAGAGATTGGAAATCTAGTAACATGAAATTAATAGGATGCTTTATATTTCTAAATAATTGTAGTGAAAGTTTTCTGTTCAGATAGTTACTGTAAGTCTAAGGTCTCGATTAATATGAATAATCCATAGATCCCATGAGTTAGATTACATATAAACGATAACTTATATTAAACCCAAAATGATATGATTAACTTATCTGAGTTCGTAATATTTGTATATCGTGATGAGCATTACTTCATCTTTGAAACAGCATTTTGAATGAAGCGAATGATGAATGTAAAGTTCCTCATTCGATATTTTGAATATGACAGTGTTCTTTAATTATACACAAAAGCATTATGAGCAACTATACCTATACTGCATAATTCATCCTCCTATAAAACTATTATATTCATACATCTGTGGAGTAGTTGGAGTTCTTGTGAATTTGAAGCACGCATAATCACCTCCTCCATATTTAGGTGGAGGAGGTATTATACTGTATGCTTTATTGAACATGAAAGAGGTGATTATGCATGTTTTATTTATTATAAAAATTTTTCTTTTTAGAAAAACATAATCATAAATATACTATACAATGTTTACTTTATTTTCACTAGTCAAAGTGAACTGGTATTATGTGGAACGAAGATCAACTCATTTCACCTGACTTATAGGTTTTAGATCTCGCAGAGGCCATGTGTAACCAAGTTCAACTAGGTATTAAATTAATTGTTCTAATTGTAGTTGCTTAAATTTAACTAACTAAATTTAGAGAAGATGTCTCATTTCTGTGTGTTCTACTTTTCTTTCTCATGTGTGTTTTTCCAACGCTTTCCATCCCAGTGACAATTTACCTTTTGTATTCTTTTTGTCCCGCCACTAGAAAACTCCAGCCACGGCCAATCATTCTGGTTAATTTTATCTTTAAGTTATCCGAAGATTGTCCTCTTCTCGAATAACTATCCCCAGGGTATATGAGATGCATATTTTACCCTTTCCAAGTTAGGAAGAGGGAATATACATACCTTTTAATGTAGATCTTTATCCTTCTTTTGAGAAGGATTAAGTAATAAACTAAAAATATTAAATAATTTATTTTTATTAGTATAGATAAATTTATTTATAATAAAATAGATTACGCTTCTAGGTTTTTTCTCTTCCCATGGTTCACATGTTACGTTCAGCTCAGAAGTTGAAATGGTTACGTTTGAACTCACTACGCTTATACATTCTTCTCCCCAGTGTCCCACGTGTTATGCTCTCAAAAATATTTAAAATTAGTAAACTAAATTTAAATATTTAAATATAAATTTAGGTTTATTTTAGATTTATTTCACTGTGCTCCGTGCAGTAAAGCAAACATTGCGCATGTCTGCTTACTGCAAAGAAAAATTTTCTTTTTCTTGCTAAAATGATCATGTAGAATAAATCACTTCAAAGAATTTCAAATCTATTTTTTATCTTTTTGTGTCACTTTGCTCCCACATTCACTTGGATGCATATTCTAAGATGCTTGCTTATTCAAACGTGTTTATGCAAACGTGTTAATTTATTCACTAACCCTTCCTCTTGGAAGAGTTAGTGCATAAATTAACATTAACAAAAGATAATACTTTTATTCACTTAGAGCCAGCAGCTTTATTAGAGGAATGAGATATTTTCCCATCCTGTACTTATGGGTTTTCGATTCAAACTGACCATGTGTACAATAAGAAATCTATTTTATTTATAGATTCTAACTTTAGTCATTTAACTTTAACTGTTTAAATAGAATGTTAAATTTAACTAATATTCTCGTGAAAGTACGTATGATATTCGGTTATCTGAAGCTTATCGGCACCTACGGCTGGATCTGTATTTGAAATGGTTCTTTCGCACCTCTCCATTTTACAGTGTTTTTAAACTTGTCACCTCTAACCAGCTCCAAACCAGGTTATTTTCAGTAACTACATTAAAGTTTATCTTTTTCTTTGTGTTAGCTATAACTGCATTTTGCATGCATATTTACTGTGTTGATTGTACACAAGGTTAGTTCACCTGTTTGTAGTTAGAAGGTAGTTAGCATCAGATATGAAACACATAGATAATAGTTATTTCTCGCGCGGATTAATGAAAAACACATTCGCATCCCATTGACATTATTCCTTTTTCCTTCTACCCTTTAACCAGTTTCAAAATTTATTTTAGAAAATAAATTCAAAATAAATATAAATATATTTTTTGAAAAGAAAAAGAAATAATATATTACAGAACAAGAGCAATTCTTATTCTTGGGTTTATAGTTTTATTCTCTGTTTCTCGTAGCTGTACATTCAACTGTTTGGTCTTTTCTAGATTTAAAAGTATAAAATTACATTCAATTCTTTTCTCTTTAAATCGTCCAAAGTAAAAAAACAATTATTTTAGTTATCACGTTTCTCTCAAATTTCCTTCCTCTGGTTTTTCTTCTCTATTATTAAATAATCTTTGACCAATATTCTTTAATTATTTTTCACTATAATCACTCTTCCTCTTAAGTGGAATTATTTCTCTATCATTGTAATCTATTTTCTTCCCCGAAATGATATGTAACAAATAATAGTGTCATAAATTTTTCCCCTCACCTCCTGCTTGTCCATTTCCTTCATTACTCTGAAAAGCTCATGTTGCACAAATACTGAACAGTAGAACAACGAGGATGAACCCTAGGGCCTAGGGCCTAGCGCCTAGCGCCTGTGGTCTACAATTTGGTTCAGGTTGATGGGTCGTTGACAGAATCTGATGATGTTTCTAGATGTTTCTATGACGATTCATGTGATGCCACAGTCACAAGAAATCCATATGCATCTCGAATAACTGTCCCCAATGAATCTGATGATGTTTCTAGATGTTTCTATGACGATTCATGTGATGCCACAGTCACAAGAAATCCATATGCATCTCTAATAACTGTCCCATTGGGGACAGTTATTCGAGAAGAGGACAATCTTAGGATAAGTGTAGGATAAAATTAACCAGAATGATTGGCCGTGGCTGGAGTTATAGTGGCGGGACAAAAAGAATACAAAAGGTAAACTGTCACTGGGATGGAAAGCGTCGGAAAAAAACACATGATAAAAAACGAAAATGAGACACAAATGAGACATCTTTACTAAGTTTAATTAGTTAAATTTAAGCAACTAAATTTAAAAAACTAAATTAAAACTTGGTTTACACATGGCCTCTGAGAGACCTAAAACTTATAAGTCAGATCGATGAGTTGACGCTCGTTTCCACATAATACCTGTTCACTTCGACTAGTGAAAATATAATAAATAATATATAGTATATTTATGATCAAATTTTTCCAAGAGAAAATATTTAGTTATAAATGAAAAGATTTGGTCATAAATGAAGCATGCAGTAATGAACATGGAGGAGGTGAATATCATAGTCTCAAATATATTCATGGTAGTTTTGTAAGCGAATAGTTAGCACATGTTTGAGAAGTTATTTGCGTCTTGAATTTATTAGTTGTAGATCTTTCACGAATTCAACAGTAAAGTTTATTCATTTCTCGCATCATTCACATCTAACCAAATCATGTTTATAATATATAGTATCGAGTTTATATATATGAAACTAATATTCACGATTGTGAATAAGCATTCGCCTGAGGTCCAGACTTTGGTCTTACTATTATCTGAAAGCTAACATATCCGTAAGAAATTTTGCTAAAAATACCAAAGCTAACACCGTGAATATACTTGGAAGTATTGTACATGTATTGTCAGTTTTGTCGAAGTATTTCTACTTTACACACGTAAAATTTCTCTCTTGTGGCACATCTCAGGATCTCAGGAACCTTCTCACTCGATATACATATTAATATAATATACATGCATATTGTATTAGCATGTATTTTCATTCTCTTCTGGCAGAGAGAGAATAATTATTTAATTTTACCTAACTCTTCCGGCAGGAAGGGTTAGGTATAAATTAAACACCTCATTAAATCATAATGTAATTGTGTACAGTTCTTCGGTCTTGTATCTTTTGAAGTGCGAGAGCCGAGCCATCACTTATAGATTTTCTTCTGTTTTCTTCGTGTTTCCAGGCATAAATTAATAAATAACGTTTATAAAATTTTTATATTTTTATATTTACTTAGTATATATTTTCTACTTAACACTTATATATTTTCTGAATAACAATAAACGAGCAAAAGTTTCTAGAGTTCGTAGAGGATGTATTCACTCGATGCACAAAACCTCACCGCAAGCGTGTGGATAGGGAAGTGCAAGCTTTGTTAACGGTCCGTGACGTGACGCAACTAGTGCTGTCAATCCTTTGACGTAAAGCATTCCTCGTAACTCTTGTAAAAAGGCTTTACAGATTTTGGACGTAAAACGGACGGAGAACCTCCTGAGGTAGCTGTAAAATTCTACAGGCATGGACGTAACCGGTCTCTTGTCATAAGTCTATTTTGTTTCACAAACCCTTGGAATTTCTCAGTTCGACGTTTTTGCATCAGGAGGTGGCCAATTAATGTAAACAGTCTAATATCATATGCATTACCTATCGTTTTTCATTTCCACCTCTTTTTATTCGGTATAACTAAAATATTTATTTTATTATATCTGATCATATACATTAGTATAATTTTATAAATCATTAAAAACATCGAGTTGATTTTAGCTTTCATATTTCTTCTCATATGTGCTTCGTCTTCTTTTGCTAATGGCAATTTTATCTTAGTGTCAATATCAATATGAAATATAATTTCTTTTAGAAAAACGTATTACAGAGTTTGTATACAAATGTTATATTAGAAGACTTACTTCAAGTACTGTATTACTAAAGTATTTTTATTGATTATATTTTTATTGTTTACATCTTTATGATAAATGATTATTTTAAGGCTTTTCTAATCAAATAAACTGTCAGTTACAATTTTCTAATTTTTTTCTTAATTATTATTATATATTCAGTAATTATTTAATTCTATTATTTACTAAATAATCATACAATATTTAATAAATACTTTTGGGACATTTGGTAGATAGCATATGTTCTAGAATACACCCCGTATTCCTCTTAAGCTTAATACCGTTGTTATATACGAGGTTTTATTTATACGAATTGAGGTTTGATACCCTCTCCGGCTCATGAGCAGCTCTACGGCAGACGTAAAATAACGTAAAAAGTTTCTCGGCTACGGAAGGGTGCAGAGCTTGCGGGATCATAGACGTAAATCACCAGCCGAGAAACGGGGCCCGATAGGAGTAGCCGCGCCCGAGAACCCGACGTCATATGTTTAACGACTCAACCGGTGTTCAAACTAATGACTTGTCTGTTATTGTAAACTAAGAACACGCGACGCAATGAATAGCCAACGGATGGAAAGACCCCATCAACTAAGGAACCAAGTACATGTACATCGTAAACACTAGTTACACAGCTTTCTCAGCTAGAAAAGTCCTTCACTCGACTGGTTCGAACATTTACATAATAGTGAAATCCTTCACTAGAGCTCCTGAACAGCTATATAAGACTGAATATATCACTGTTATGCAGTATAATAGTCTCTCTTTTCAAGATCATGGCGAAAATGAGGTATCTCCTCATTTTCGCCATGATCGTTCTCGCATCGTTTTCCTTTATGAGTCTGCTCATCAGAACTTGTGATCCGCTGTAGGCAAAGAGAAACCTTTCTTTCTCCGGCTCACAAAAGCGAACATGTAGGTTGCATGAATGCAGCTTCCATTTGTCTCACAGGGCGAAAGTGAATTTGACTGTCCGTTGTTGGCGTAGGTTTGCCAAGTTTGGAATACATAACGTTAACTACAGATACAAGGAAATGGTGAGAAAAGGATCGGCGGAGGCTCTGGATAGTACGCAACAATACTTGAATACTGTACTAAGAAACTTGATCAAAATGCTGCTTGCTTGAGCCGAGTGGAAAGCCGAAAGCTTGGAGAAAAGATGAGAACTTCTAACAACGCTAACAACAACCTGTTAGAAAGATGGAGAATCACGTCAAGATGTTCGTTGGATTCAAATTTATCGATCCCACTGATTGTGGTACGAGTTGGCAGACTCGATCTCGATTATTTGCGAAAGGTAGCAACGTAGTCCTACATCGTACGAGTCAGCACGTGAGTTTACCTTATGCAATCGAGTCACCACGTGATTTGCCACGTCTCAAACACGGCCGCTGCAGGTCCTTTGTGTTGATCGACGTGCATTGCGTTTCGAGCAAAATTGCCAACGCCAGCAGAAGGATGGTTGCAACGAGCAGAGCGATCAGCACAAGATCGCTCGATCGCTCTGCTCGTTGCAGCCACCGTTCTGCACGAGCAGAACAGTGGTTGATTACTGCTGCTGATTATCGTTGGAGGTGGAGAAAGAAGTTTCCAAACTGTGGTGGAGTAGACCTCGAAGCTGTTTGAGAGCAGAGACTGCAGAGTGAAATATTCAGTATCGATCTAACTGATCAGAACCAGTCGAGTGAATGCCTTCTCTGGCTGAGAAAACTCTTAAGTAGGGTCTCCGATGTTCCTTGGTACAGGTACTCCAGTCCTTAAGTAGATCACCATCATTCAGCATCCTAACTTCCTAAGTTAGCGTGCAGTTGTTTCAAAAGACAATCATCGCCATTACTCTCAAAGCACCTGATCGTGAAGCACGAGGATTTCTTGCTCTACCTCTAAACCACCGACTTCTGTCGTACAATCTTTCTTCTAAGTGCTCATTTTGTTTCAGATAACCTAGAAATCATAAGAACGCATGCAGTACTTAGTCGTTACAGTATTAGCATATGTTGTTATATCTAACGCAGTTCTCCAACCACAGAAGTTTTAGGCAGAAGGCAAAGAGGCGGATGTCTTGCTAGGGCTTGCAGTACATAACGACAAGTGAACCTCTTGTAGATCCTTCTATCTAGGGTTGTCGGGATTTGTATGGATCCGATCGATTCTCCAACTGATCAGATCCTATTTCCGCTCTCGGGAAATAACGTACATCACTTCTTGTCCCTTTTAGGTGAAGGCCGTCAAGTTGAAGAAACAGGAAGAAACATGAAGACCACCGTACCAAATAACTGTTACAGAACAGTACTGTAGAGCTGCGACGGAACGGAACTGGTGAAAGCTGGTAAAAGCACGGCAGCCAAAACATTATTTAGCTTTGTCACGTGACTTGACGGTGGAGGAAATCGGCAATAGATGGATAGCATCATTTCGACACTACACTTGTGACGTACATAGAAGAAAGAAAGGAACACAAAAGTCTTGTCCATCCCAAAGAGCTCGAGGAAAGGCTGGCAGGCAGGCACGTATTTCACATCTTCCTCATCCGTTTTGCTGTCCATTTCTGTGGCTTCACAAGGTCCAACTGTCAAGTCTCGCTCAGATTAGTGGTGAAGATATGTACACTCGAACTGAGACAGACATCGTACTGCAGGTAATATTTTGATATCTATGCTTGCAAACGATGTCGCTGAAATATCTTTCGCTTCAAGCTGACCTAGCCTTAGGCCCTTTATCATGATCATTATAACTACCATACTACACACAGACCTTTACTACTTTAAACACAACTTCAGAAATCCTTACAGTTGAGTCTCAGCACCCTCAAATTAGGTTCTTTTATAAATCCTCATCTTTAAATTTGCCTTTGTGGAGTAAAGTGGCTCTCTCTGACTCCTGGTTTGCAGATATCCTGGTTAATCAGAAGTTGAGTATTAGAATACAGAGAGAAACTACTTTTTATGGATGCCTCGTAGAGGAAGTTGTCTGTGCAAACCAACCCACAGATTCCCGTTACTTCCTGTTCATTCCATTCTTCCTTGTAGTAAGTTCTCAACTTCTACAAAGAGGATGAAACAACATATAGAAGTTACGGAATTCGACAAACGCGCTTCCATTCGGGGCTCTGCATCGCACCGGATTCATGAGTAGATGCATCCCAGCAAAACTTTTTCTAGCCTTCGCCCGATTTAGTCCACCAAGTAACTTAGGTAGTTTCCAAGCAGATCAGCAGGACAACCAACCAGCTCTACAGATCTCCCCTTTCGGTATCAGGAGCTGATTGACACTTGAACGTACCCTTTGGAGAAGACACCATATTTCCACGTAAAAAGGTAACTGATTAAGATACTACAAACGTTTCACCCACCTATAAAATAAAACAAAGCAGATCTCGTCTTTCAGTGTATCGAATCCAGTGGTTTTTGTTATGCAGTCGGAGGAATGGAACAACATCACCTTTGAGTGGCCATGTAAAACCGGGACCCGATTCTTCTGCGGTTATAGCAAACAGCATTACCAGTCAGTCCCTTTATGAAGCTATGATTCCATTCGGTTCAATTCACTTTACCGTTCTTACCAGCCTTAAGTACTTCTTCTTTTCTCTTGAGAACTAGTATTCTCGTGAATAACCACTGGGAAGTATAGATAGAAGCATACTTCCATCTAGTGATGTTGAAAAGAGGTTATGGATCGACTGAGAAGAATGAGAGAATCTCTCTCACAGACAAACTGTTCTCCTGGGGTAGCTAAACTAGTTCGCTAAAATATTCCTTTCTATACGATCTGACTCTCAGTTAATGATGCAACACCAAACAGACTCAATTGATCGCAAGGAGCTTTCTCAGCGAAGAATGGACGGGTGTATAAAATCTGGATCTCTTCGGAATATCAGTAGGAAAGGCTGACATAGCTGTAGGAAAGGGTCGGGTGTATATAATCTGGGTCTCTCGGAATCTCAGTATGTAGGAAAGGCTGACACAGCAGATGAAGGGCAGAGGACTTCGGCAGCAGCCAGGAAAGTATGCACCAAAATGGAAGCAAGCAGAAACATAACAAATCTAGGGCCAAGGCCTTTAAGAAAAGGCCTTTACGTGCACCTCTGTATCAGCAAATGCATAGCAGTTGAAACCATGGCCCCAGGAAGAACTTTGATCAGTTGAAGCATACTTTTCAGGTGTAAGTAGCAGGCATGTGCATTCTCTTGGTTTCGTTGTTCACCCAACTCGATCCTTTCGGAATATTCATATTTACACTTGGGACTCCCTTTCAGCCTGAAGCAGGCGTTGGCATCTTTTCGTTCCTGAAAGTCCAACTCCCCATGTTACAGCCACAAAATCATGGCATGATTTTGTGGTGGCATCTTGGCATGATGGCAGAGCAGTAGTGTAGAGTCCAACTGTTCTCTTGCTGCTCAAACGGAGCAGCTCGCTCAATAAAGATGGAGAATTTCTAAGCGGAACTACATCCTCTTAGTGCTACCATGTATAACCTATATATACACGGTTCATATATATCCTCCTAACTGCAGCCACTTAAGGGACCCAACACCTATTGGATTTTTCTCTCCCTATATATTGAGGAAGGGGCGATGCCACTAGCTGGTTCCTTTGTCACAGCCTCCCTTGTTGGAAGCTTTTCCTACCTTGTTGGAGTGTGTTGGGTTCTTGTTGCCACCATACATCCTTACATACAGCAAACCAAAACCACCGTACAGCTTGTCAGAAACTCAGCAGCTCCGGAACTCAGACATCTGAGACTTCTTCTCCTTGTATGGAGATCAAACTAAACAGCTGTAGAGCTCTCTAGTTCCAGTATATTATATTGAAGTATGATTGAGATTCTGGTTAGTGAATTGACGTGGCATTGTGGGTACCCTGTCTGTCACTCGTGGAATGGCAGGGACAGGACTCGAGGGAGGCAAGATTCGCTCTCAGCAGCTCGTACAAGCTGCTGTCGACAGCTTGCCTCGTCCTTATTACGGTACCATAGTTCTGTGTATACTGGTGTTGGACCCACAAAAGCTCTCACTTATCTATACGACAGTCAGGCTCTTCGTGATCAAAGAGACTCAAATACTGGCTTTGAAGTTCTTTTGGCTTTCTGTGGAAGACTTCCATCAAAAGTCGAATTGTTTACCTAACAAAAGTTGAACATAGTTTTATTGATAGTGGTGTCAAGTCGTCGGTGGTTAGAGCGTTGGTAACACCCTCCCTCCTAGAGCAAATCTGCGTGCTGTTGTGGGTTCACTCTTCACTTCACTCGGGGACACAGTGGCTGTTGTGGTACTCGAAGGTTCGCATCTCCCTGCGGTGAGTTGCTACGCACCGTGCCTATGAAACATGCATGTGGCAAGGTCTTGTCTTTGTGGCGGTTATTCGATCGGCTGTTTGGCGTCTGGCCTTCTCGCGTGTCAAGGAAAGGCCTCGACACGAGATTGTTGGACTGGTGCTGGACCCACGAGCAGCTCTAGATTGCCACATCCGCCAAGTTAGAGACGACTTCACTGACAACGCGAAAGGAAAAGGATAGATAAAGTCGGACCTGGACAAGTGCTAGGGCAAATGAGTAGCATGGCAGCTTGCACTTGTAGAAGGTTCGATATATAAAACTGTGTCGAACTTATATTTGTTCATATAAAAATATAATTATAATAAAATAAACTAAATCATATATACTGAGCATAATTTGGATACCAGAGATCCATCTTTTATAATTTTGACACCAGAAGATCATCCGTCAATACAAGTACATTTACAGTTTTAACACCAAATGACACATTTCGTAATGATCATGTCAACACATTTCAGTAGACCATAGGTCAATAAAAGTCCAGACTCGAGAGAACTTCAACCCTAATGTAATGTCAACTTGTTTACCTCTTAATGCATCAAAGTTGAACAAAATAAATATGTTATTTTACTTTAAATTGAATATAACAAAAGATCAAACTTCTATTTAGCATTATAAGGTACACATACATCAGAATTATCCAAGTGAAAAATTGTTATTCCATATCTTGTTGCGTGGGAAGAGGGACCGATAGATTTCATCTGAAATAGTGAAAACCGTGATGGCTTACAATCTCTGAAATACTATATCACTTTTCTGTTCACCACTTAATATACGAGGTTTGCACAAAACGGTGAAATATTTTTGGACGGGAAGAATTTATATTGTGATCAGTATAAAATATATATTTAAATAATCCAATTCCTAATATCTTATGAATGAAATTTTGCCCTATGTATCAGTATAACATATCTGAATACCTACATTCCCTGAAAATTACAGTTAAAAACCTACTCTTACATATTTGACTTGAGTAAGGTAAAAGTAGAGTAAATTGTACTCTCCTTTTACCTCTTTCTTTGCCAAGAAAGAAGCGGGTAGAGAAACTGTGTACCTTGCAGTTAACCATAACTGCGAAACTGCGTTCTATTTTTGTCGAGAGTAAGCAAAGCCCTTTACTTGCACTTGTCCAGTCCGTACCGCCACACGTACAGCCATTTACTTGACGAGGCCTTAGCGTCAAAAGCACTTGTTGACCAGCCCGCTAACCGGCAGTAGACTGTTATTAACTGACACGGTGTAAGCGTGGGCTCATGGGAATCATGAAGTCCGATCAATAGTGTTTTTGAACCTCGCGCGAGTGAATGGAGAGGGCGTAGGAGCATCAGCATGCATAGAAGGAACATGGATCCAGAGAAGCATGAAACGATCAGTTTTATTCATCCGCAACCGCGACCACATTGAACATTACATATCTAATGGATCCAGATCGTCAGGTCCAACCAACTCTTGTTACGATAAACTAGGACGAATGACGCCAAACGACCTAAATGCCCAGCGCCTCTTTCAACGTAAAACCAATCACTTACGTAAGCTTCGCATGCTCCATGTCATTCGGCAGGTTCACATGGCACTGTCCGTCGCCGGTAAGGAGCGTGGTAAAGAAATGCTTTTGGCGCTACGGCCCTGTCAAGTTCGGAAGATTACGCAGGGGCCTGGTGAAGTAAATGGGTGGGCACACGTACGCATGATTCAACGGACAAATTCGACACCTGCTTAAAGTGCAGAACGTGAAAGTGTACAAGAGTTCAGCTGTCAAACAGTTGACACGATAAGACTTCAATCTCCTAAGGTATTTTTCTCCACAGTTACTTTGTAAACGATTCGCTTCCAGCTCTCAGAATATTAGATCGAAAAGAAAAGATGTCCCCGAGAAGAGAAGTCCGCAACAATCCGTACGTTCCGACCTCAGACGGATGCACCGACTATCCGAGCTTCCTATGATAGCACTTTAACCGTGCTGACCAAAATCTTGCGTCTCACGTCTCCGCCAGTGCCCATCGTTATGCCAGGCTACAGGAAGCAGATGTTTACTCATCCCTCCAGTCAGGGTGAAGCGCTTTTGAGGGATCCGAGGGAACGAGGGCCCACTTTACGAGTTACGGTTTCAACAGCTCAGTAATGTCTGTTGCGACCACTCACTGCTGTCTTGCTTCTCAAGATCACAGCTGCATAAAAGAAGGCTGCGAGCGGATTAATTCACCCGTTAATTAGGTGCTGGGACAAGTTGGGACCGTCTGTGATCTGAACAAATCTAACTGGTAAATCGTACTCACGTTCATGGCCTTTCATCAAAAGGGTCCAACAGACTGCGCTACTAAAAACGATATACAAAGGATATAGCCGTCCTCCTAAAACGTCCACCTATGCTAGTTCTGGACTTCGTACAGAGACAGGACAGCATGCAGCATGCATGTTAAAAGCAGCACGCACAAATCTCTTGCAGACTTTTCGTTCTGCAGAGAACACCTTCCACACTAGAACAAATCACACGTCGTAATACTGGATTCATGTGATTCACGGTACTAATAGGGATGTGAGCTAGATGTGAACTTACTGAATTAGGGAGTACTAGTGAGGAAGAAAACCGGGTGAACTCCATACATGCCCCTGGAGATGAGGATTCGAGTAAAACCAAGCACCTAACATCATTCCGTCTGAGAAACAGTAATTTACAAGGTGGTTTTGGTGACAAAGTACATTCAGATCCAACCATACATGCCCTTGGAGATGAGGACCCGAGAATATACCAGAACCTAACTTCATTCCGACTAAGTAACAGTATTTGCAACTTGGTTTTCGTGACAAGTACATTCAGATCCAACCTCGGTAAACTATATTCTAACTAGGAGGTTGAAATGTTTCTTCAGTTGTCTACGTATGACCTCGAGCACTGCATCTAAGATTTACAGATCTACATGATCACATCGTGCAGATTTCGATAACCGATAAGTTACCTTCCGGACACGTACCGGCGAACACCACCCCTGCCACCAGAGGGCTGCGAGTGGGGATGATTGTGGTGATTGTAATGTGATGAACTGTGAAATATGACCTTACTGAACCTTTCAACACACCACGGACTAATTTCTGTGAATGCCTGCAGAGTCTGACAGACAGAGTGGAGTGGTGACAGTGTGTGAGTGTCTGTCTCAACTTCTCCTAGAACCAGCTTCTTTCATTGTGTCGGCAGCTGCGTCTACCGTATCTGCTCCCTGCTCCATAAAATGATGCATGCTGGACCTTTTGCCTTCTTTCTCTTCGGCCTTCTCAGCTCCTCCTCGAATGTAATCGGAAGCGTCCTGCATCTTCTCGCCGACTTTCTTCACGCCCTTCTTAGCTTTCTCAACCAGTCCGTCACCATCAGTTTCCTCCACCTCCGCTTTGAGGAACGAATCTGGTCTCATCTCCTCTCCAACAGCATCCTTCTTCCCTGCATGTGAAGTGCTTCCTGCACACAATCCATCGGGTCACTTGCTCAGTTATCTCTCTCTCTCTCTCTCTCTCTCTCTCTCTCTCTCTCTCTCTCTCTCTCTCTTTCCCTCTCTGAGAGCCAAGGCGCGCGGCTTATGGTCGAAACGTTACGACATGCAAAGTGTTAAAACATGCAATGCATCTCTCCATTTCTCCCTCTCCCAGAGAGCCAAGGCGCGGGGCCTATGGTCGAAACGTTTACGACATGCAATGCATGTCTCCCTTTCCCTCCCTGGCCACTGACTACTACGACCTCGACTGAACTTAACCCGACCAAAGCTGACCACAGCAGAAGTGCGAAAGTTGATCGTTACCGGCTCCCACAACGTCCTCAGCTCCATCAGTCGCTTCGTGCTTGTACGCTTCCTTGGCGTATCCCCTCGAAGCTGAAACTGGAACAGCCCGCAGAACCGGATGACGAGCGCGGTTCGGGAGGGAGGGGCTTCTCTTCAGAATAGCCTCCGGGCTCGGTAGCTTCCAAATCGCTTGGTACTCTCTGTTGATGGTCCAGGTAATGTGCTTGATACAGTTCCAGTCCCTTGTTCTAGCCATCGCCCACCTCATGCCTTGTCCAATATCTTCGATTTCGGATACAGAGACCACTCGATCGATAGAATGACAATGTGACTGAACGATTCTCCTCGGTGGATCTCGCGCTTATTCCAATGCTACTCTTCCTCTCTCTCTTTTTCTCTATCTCGCTCTTACTCCATTCTACTAATTTGTAGAGAAACTGACGTTCAAATAGATGTTGATGTCCGAGGCAGGAGAGGGCATTTTTACCAGCCGGTAGATTGGAGCAGAAAAGAAGCAGCGGCGAGCTTGGGGCAAAGTATGAGCAGCAGCACGTCATGAAGTTGTTGGGAATCCAGAGACAGCCGCACCGATTGTAGGCACTAAATTCAACAGAAGTTGTTGACGCAGCAGCGAATGAACGCCTCCTTCAGATAACGCGCGACAAGTGTTCAGCGGCCCGTTCTGGGCTGACAAGTGTAATACTCCGTGTAATACTCCGCCGAAACTCCGCTAAAACTCTTTCCTTGCTTAGGAGAAAACGAGAGCGTCGACGAGCGATCCACTGATTTAGACGTGAATACTACAACCTCCTCTGGACTTAGAGGGCAAAACGTCAAAGAGCCGGAGAAGAAAACCTCAAACAAGGTCGCGCCAGATAGGGGTCGAACCTATGACTTTCTGCTTAGGAAACAGACGCTCTATCCACTGAGCTACAGGCGCTTGGTGCTAAAACTCGATCATATAGAATTTTTATACTTGTGTTACTCCTGCTGGGTCCCACTCGCGGGAGAAATACTCGATCGACGGCTTCCATCACGCTTGTATTCCATCGAGCGATCCAAGTTTGAAAGTTTTGCGTCAAAGTTTACTTTAAAGCTTTACTTTACTCACTGACTCCATTGTAACTTCCTCATGATCTACCAAACCAAATCCATAGAGCACAACCTGCCGATATCTTTCGCCTAACAGTTCCTAGTGTGGGTCTATACAGCTAGCTGTGACTGGAAATCTTTATATTCGTTAGAGATATTCGTAAACAAAAGATTACCAGAAATTCTTTTTTAGCAAAGTATGAAGGTTGGAAACTGTTCTTATAATTATAAACTATTTAATATGCAAGTAAAGAAAATGGATGGGTGGAAGCGTTATATGTATATAACGTATATTTATATTTATATTTATATCATGGAGAGGAATCGTGAGTTGTGAGAAGCTTCAAACAACGATGAAAATTTCTCTTTTTGCAAAAGAGGTGATATAATTTCACTTTTGGTCTTTCTTTTATTACATGAGAAAAGTGCAAAGATTGAGGAGATTGTTTCATAAGAGAAGTTTCAAACAGTGATCACAACTTTTCTTCTTCTTGGAAACAGGTGATTTTCACTTTTGCTCTTTCTTTTATACATGACCCATCGCAAGGATTGAGGCGATTATTTCTTCTTCATTTTCGCGTTACTCCGGATGGCTTGGAGTATTTCATGTGTATTTTCAAATAGCTTTATTGGGAGAAAGAGTTCTCTCATATGAATTTTAGTATTTAATATTTTGCCCCCTTGTTGTTATCAGAAAATACTTAAATGTTATGGAGAATTGTTTTACTAACTTGATTAAAAAAATCAAAATATTTATAAATTTTAAGTATTAAGTGGACCTGGAGATGCAAGAAGATCCCAACATAACTGAAGATGTGGTTTAGCCTACAGTCTTCTAAGAGAAGGATCGTGAGTTGTACCTCCAACCTTGCGGGTACCGTTGGAGGTGCATGCGCTGCAAACTGTTAATGAAACTTCTGGTTCGAGTCCCGCTGTGATGGACTCACATGGACAGTCCCATGGTCCGTGAAGACCCAAGGGACAGATAATAACATTTATCATTTATCTTTCTATTTACAACTTGAAACCAAAGTGTTTCGACGAAGAGTATGTCAAAACACTTAAATGTACTAAGTATTTAGACCTACATGTCAAAACACTTAATACCACTTAAGTGTTTTGACCTACAAGGCGAAATAGACGTGTTTCATCCTATATGTAAAAAAAAGAGTTTTGACCTACTATAGATCAGAACTCATTTGTTTCATCCTACTATAGGTCGAAGCATTATTGTTTTGATCTGTAGTCTTCGAAACTTTAGACTTAAGTTTTGACCTATATGGTTTAGGATTCTAACTTCTACCTACTTTGCAATTCCACTTACTAACTATGAAACAAAAAATGAGACTTAAGTTGTTTATCTTACCACTAGTCACACTAGGTAGAAGATATTTCTCTCCCTCATAGCTCGTAGTAAGTATGTTGCAATTTTGCATAGTCCTCGAAGTCCATACTATCAAGTAGAACTCCTCAAGACATTTATGTATAAAGTGTCTAACTCCATTCCGAGGCACATATCTGATATTCTAGCTCTTAGTTGCTTCGATCGGATATCCTTTCTCCTTAACATCTTAGAGTTCCATAAGATTCTATCTATCTTGACCAACAGCTCATTCGGATCGAGGATCAGAAATTTATTACGCCTTACAGTAGGAGCGATCATCTTCAGTCTAAACATTGAAGAGCTCTAGACTCTCGCCAACTCATCCTTAACCGAAGCCACCTCATCTTGTAAGCATGCTAGTTCAACCTCCTTTGAACTAACTCTAGCTTCCAAATCTTCTACCTTTGCAGCTACGACGAAGATCTTTTCTTTCTTTCATGTTGCTTCTGCCCTCCTCGTCACTGTAACATGAGTCCGTGAATATAGCAATCTTGCGATCCAAAATACAGCAAGTGAGAATCTTTTCTAGACGAGCAAAATAAGAAAAACTTAATTATCGGAATAAAAAAAACTCAATAAAGAAAAATGAGAAGAGAGAAACTCATACCTTCTCCACTACATTGAATCGGATCTCTATTGCATTGACTCGGCTCCATGACATGGACATCATCACATAGCTCCTCTACTCCGTCAGATGGATCAGAATGTATCACTCGTACATCCTCTGATCTATAAAGACTCACGTCACTCTCATCCAAAACTCCAAGATGTAAGAACACGTGAGAGAGCACGTGAGTACCTACAAAGATCTCGACATATCGAACAGGAGGCCTAGTCAAAAGATGTTTCTCAATAGCCATCACCTCTTGTACTATGTTCTCCATCATAAACCCAACCCAATCGTAATCTTGGACTTCACCATAAGAGCAAGCTGACCGATAATAATCTTAGTTCCACATCTAGTCAACAAAAGACAGTTCAAGATTTGGAAACATGCGTACATTCCTCACAAGAACACTCTCAAGCAAAATAACGTTTCCTTTTAGCGTGAAAGCAAGAGGACTAATCCTCGATATCACGACGTATGACTTGCTTGGGTCGGTCCATAAAGCCGATAAGAAGCACAAATTCATCCTTGAGAGTACTCTCATCCTACACTATCTCTCACTTGAGTACAGATCTGATAAGAGTATCTATGTCGGAAATGTCGATGAATGCTTTACACGCAGATATCTATAATATAAAAACAAAACATACACAGATTCAATCCATTCGTTTAAACAACTCATGGCTTCACAAAACACTCTCAGAACAACAATAGCAAAGGATGGTTTCTCACATATCTCTGGGCGTGCGAAATCAAACAAAAGTGCTATCAACAACTCCAATCACTCGAGTTCTTCTTTTGTCACTCCACTCACAGCTTGCAAGATGTTTTCCTTGTTGATCCACCTCTATTTAATCATGGACCGACACTCATCTTGCATGCTAAATAATAGTAACCACGAATCCTCATGAATATCATCATTTTCTCTACGAGTCATCTTATCTCAAACTCCTACATCTAATACCTTGAAAAATGTCAAAAAGAACCACAAACCTCCACTCGAAACCTCTTAAACCCACTTCCAAGTGTTAGTATGTTTTGACATGTAATGATTATTTTAGGTCGAGATAGAGTGTCTCTAGTTATAGGTCGAAACAACCTTGTTTCGATCTATAATGACCGGTTTAGGTCGACACCAAGTGTCGCAGCCTACAAGTTGAAACAAGTTTGTTTCGATATGTAATAAGTCGTATCAACATTTTAGGTCGAAACATCATTATTTCGATCTAAAACAAAAAGACACGTCACGATAACATTCACAAGTCGAAACAAGTTTGTTTCAATTTGTACAAACATGTTTGCCTTCGATGTTTTAAGTCAAAACAAACGGGTCTAAACTTCTAGGTCGAAACAAATCTATTTCGATCTGTAGCAAACAGTCAATCTGATGAAGGTTGAAAAGGTCACGTTTTGACCTAATTTCAAGGTCAACATTGAAATTAGTCTAACCTGAAGGTTGAAACAACCAGATTTTGACCTGATGAAACTAAGCAATTTCTACAACAATTTTTCATGAAACATTTCAACTACCACAAAACACAATCATCTACCACAAAACAAGCAGAATCGTTCAACATTCATCATAACTGTGCAGAATCGTTCAACATTCATCATAAGTGTGAAGTACAAAGGGTGATAAGAACCTCCTCCTCGGTTCTTTTTCTTCAAATCCTCCTTATCGACCTTCACAGTCCTCTCATCGATTGTGCGGAGACTCCATCTCCAAATCGAGCCTCTTTATCACATTCAACCCTCTCTTTTTCTCTCTTTCTCACAACTCTTTCTCCTCCGCTCCACTCCTCCCTCCTCTCTCACAGTTGCTCTCCTCTCTCCACCCTTCTCTCTCACATTCGCTCTCTTCTCCTTTCACCGCTCTCCCCTTCACCTCCCTATCTCCTCTCAAGCTCAGAGTACGAAATCTGAACTGATTGATGTGAATCTCCTCCACTTAATTCCCAACCATCGGTCCTTGACATTTGCACGATATGCACTGGAGGGACTAGATCTTCTGTCACAAAATTTCTTTGTTGTCAATCAGTATATCATGACATTGGCGCATGCTCTGAGCTCGTATCGAAAGTAGGTTCCTCGGTAAGTTCATCGCTAGTGCGAACGATCCACATCGATCTATCTGTCAGAGACGGCCCTAGAAGTCAAAATCTAATAGTGTATATGACAGAATGTACGAGCCAGAACCGAGCTAAAACGTGAAAGCTCGGTTCTAGCTCGTACATTCCTCGCAAAAGTTCGAGCTTCCTCGTGGTTCTATAACGGCTAGAACTCAGAATAGGCTAAAACGTATGTCTTGACTATCTGGATTGAGCATATATATGTTCAAATCTTCCATTGTGCTATGAGACAGGTCTCCACCCTCGTATGTAACGATCCTTCTTGTGTCATCGACCCTTCTCATGTCAGCCATGGTGCACGAGAAGATTCTTTTACATCACAAAGTTAGATGACTGATCCAGACGATCAATGTAATCACCCATAGAGTGCATCAAAACTGAACATCGACTTCGATGATCATTCGTGATAAGATTTCACACTTTTCTCTAGCACGAACTCCTACTTGCAGCTCTATCAACATTCGAAGCTTGAAACTCTTTGTGTCATCTTGCTGCCTTGTCTTGTCCACCATGGATGCAAAATGACATGAGGGTTCGCATCTCTCATGTGAGAACAGAAAAAACAACCTCCCAAAACTCAAAAGTCTCCTCCACCAACCCTCTTCCAAAAATTCAGACAAGTATACAATAGACTGCAAACTTGCCTAGATAAACTAAAACTGTGCCAGTATAGAGAACTATCAACTCTCAGAGTCACACATGTGAGTCCTAAAATTAGTCTTCAAAAGCGTGATGCGATCACACCTTTATTAAAGCAAATATAACACATGTCGTGAAATCAATGAAGTTGAATCTCCAAGCTAAACATATAGCTGGTATAGGATTCATATCTGTATATGTTACTGGAGGCAGCTGGAGCCGTGTTTTATGTGTGGTTAACTGAGTCAAATTCTAGAAGTCTAACTCTTTACGACTGTATAAATATTTAAACTAACTAATGAATCTGTTACATAAATACTCTATGATGTTATAGTCAACGTTATAGAGAAGTAGATGTTAATTGTTTTTGAATATTTTATATCCTGATTAATATCATTTTTATTTATTAAAATAATTAATTATTGTACATGTCAAAATATATATCAATTTCATGAACTTTCTTCTATGCTCTTATCAACACTATGTTTGCTTCAATTGTCTATTATTTAAAAGAATAGTCTAATTTGTATATAGACTAAACACAAAGTTATGGATATTTGTTCTCAGGCCATAGTGACTAATGAGGATGATTAATAATATATTATTTTTGTAAGATGACTTGAGATCATCATACCATGTCCCATCAAAATAAACATGCATAAACAAATTTCATGTTAGCTAAGTATGATGGATATCGAGAAACTCTTTATGTTTTAATATTTTTTAAAGAAACTGTAATATTTAGTTTAGATCTTCAGTTATGTTTTAGTAAATACAACTACACAATTCTATAACTAAAGAATATTAAAAAGTAGGCATATTTCATCTTTTATATAATGATCATCCAAATCAACCACATGATGAACGGTTCTTTCCGTTCTTCTTGAAGTCAAATATATTCATGATTAAAATTATATTATATTATTAAAGTTGTATGTTAGAATTAAATTTATTCAAATGTAAATTCAAATTACATATGTTTTACTGTTAAGTTTTTGGAGGGAAACGATTCGTTCTTTATCTTTTCTTATAAAATTGTTTTACATAAAAAGTATATGCAGTATTCGTAGAGTAATATCTTGTATTTTTGTCCATAAAATAGTTTCTCGTGATTTTGTCCTTGGTCAACAAAACTTGTAAACAATTTGTCCGATAACTTTAACAGCTGTTTTCTTTAGGAGAAGGACCGACCTCTAGAAACTCAAAGATAATAGGAGGTGTCAAAGTTAAAGACCGTAGTGTTTATTCCACGACCCGCGGGCTATAGTTCCAGACAACAGCCAGTTTGGATGCGGGTGGGTCCGGAGGTACCCGCAGAAATGACCCGCGGATCTCGTCGCACTGTCCGTGACGGTTTTGGTCGTAGATTAATGGACACGTTAATTTGTTTTGTACTACGTGCCACGTGTTAATGTGACACGTACTTTCATGTATTCAAAATTCAAAAATTCCTTTCCCGCAAAGACTTCTCGAGACAGTTCGGTGTAGAAGTCATTTCACAGGACCCAGAGTTTAGTGGAGGTATCGTGCTTTCCCGAATACGACTCCGATTCGTTGTTTGAAGCTCTGCATTCCATGTTTATCAATCAGCGCTCACTTTTGCCGTGTTTTCAAATGTAGGGAAGAACTCACACTTGAATGTGTGTTAGCTCAGTGTTGTCATGTTTTCAGGTGTAGAGAACAGCTCACTTCCTTCCAGTTACTTCATTTGAATCTCATGCCGCGTGTATCCGAGAGAAAAAAGTTACTCCGGAACATAGAGGAGATCGTAGAGCTAAGAGTGAAGTTAGCTTCCTCCAGCTCGGAAGAGTCATCTTCTTCAGATGAATCTAGTGATAACAACACGATGGACATTTGAAGCTCGAGGAGAAAGCAAGAGCTTTACTGTATCGGTTCTTCATCAAGCTCGAGGAGAAAGCAGGAGCTTGATTGTACCGGTTCTTCATCGTCCGACGAAGCTTCCGATTCTGACAAAGAATTATTAGAGTTGTACCAAGTACTCTATACTTCCAGATATCTCGAAAGGCAAGATCGATTTTCATTCTCTAAAAGTAAAGACTTTTATACAAATTATTTTGAAAACCTGCCTACAAATTCTTTCCGACAGCTTACAAGAATGGATAGAAGGAGTTTTGGGAAACTGGTGAGTTTAGTAGAAGCTCATCCCATTTTCCACAATGAGAGTCGAGTAAAACAAGCTCCCGTATCTCTGCAACTTGCTGTTGCTTTAGATAGATTTGGACACAACGGAAATGGTGTTGCTCTTGGAAGGTCGTTGCTTCTTTGAGGCATTGCCCATGGGACCATGGTGTTGTATACTAAGAGAGTGATGCAGACGTTGGAGTCAATTCTTCGAGGATTGATTCGTTGGCCAAGTCGTGAAGAAAGGCGTGTAATCTCCGACGCTTTTGAAGCAAAGGGATTTCC
Source organism: Asterella californica (assembly GCA_036924285.1). Lineage (NCBI taxonomy): Eukaryota > Viridiplantae > Streptophyta > Marchantiopsida > Marchantiales > Aytoniaceae > Asterella > Asterella californica. Next base: position 20,011,117 of record JAYKYS010000002.1, on the reverse strand, counting down.
AAGATGTATAGGGTTGATAGATGAGACTCTGTTGTCTTTATCACAGAGACCTCGGGTGGATGGTGAAACTTATTATGATAGGAAATGTAATTATTCAGTAAATGCACAGGTGATGTGTTGTCATCGAAAGAGAATTATCTTTCTCTTCACAGGTATGCCCGGGAGTTGCCAAGATATCACCTGCTTGAGAAAATCTGTGTTATGTAAACACATCGACAGTGAGTCTTCTTTGTTTGAAACAGATCAATATATACTTGGTGATTCGGGATATTCACCAATACGACATCTTGTTCCCTCTTTCAGGATGGCTTCAGGAGACAGAGAGAAACAAGATTTCAATACTTGTTTAGCGCATGCTAGGGTCGCTAACGAACATTGTATAGGCATTTTGAAGTCTCGTTGGCATTCATTAAAACAAGTTAGAACTCAATTGAAAGAAAAATCAGAGAATCAGTTCTTAGTTAGATAGGTAGGTTGTTGTGCGATGCTCCATAACTTTTAATTAAGAAATGAAGATGAGTGGACCGAGGAAGATGAAGAGTTAATTTTAGAATCTGAAAGAGATCTTGAGACAATGACGAGAGAACCTTTCATCTCATGCCACTGGGATATACCAGAGGAATAGACTTCTTAGAATTTGTCTCGAGCATAATAGAAGACCTGGTGGATTTTTATTTAAACCTTGATGTATTTGTGAGCTTTTGCATTTGTGAGCTTTTTGTTAGGTGTTTGTGCTGTGCGAAAATGCTCATATCGTCCAGACTAGATAAACAGCGAGTGCGACAGGATCTTATGTCGCACAGAATTCTAAGATCACACTGAGCAATAACTTCAGTGCGATCGGTCCGCAAGTCGCACTGAGTGTATCCAGCGGATCGCACTGGTGTATAATCGATCGCATTGGTGTATCATCAGTCGCACTGAGTATTTTACTCAGTGCGATCCGCCCATGGTCGCACTGAGTTCAAAAGTGCGACCGGTACGCGAGTCGCACTGAGTGTAACTTCAGTGCGATCAACGCTAAGTCGCAATGATGTTACACTAGTGCAGTGTACCACTCAGTGCGATCCGCCCATGATCGCACTGAGTAAAAAAGTGCCACCGGCACGCGAGTTGCACTGAGTGTAACTTCAGTGCGATCAACGCTAAGTCACACTGATGTTACACTAGTGCAGTGTATTACTCAGTGCGATCTGTCCATGGTCGCACTGAGTACAAAAGTGCGACCGGCACGCGAGTCGCACTGAGTGTAACTTCAGTGCGATCAACGCTAAGTCGCACTAATGTTACACTAGTGTAGTGTATTACTCAGTGCGATCCGTCCATGATCGCACTGAGTACAAAAGTGCGACCGGTACGCGGTCACACTGAGTGTAACATCAGTGCGATCAATTCAATGCTAAGTCGCACTGACTACATCAATGCGACTTGTGCGGAAGTCGCGATGAGTTTAACTGGTGTTATGCACCAGTGCGATCTGCGCTTCGTCTCGCTGAGTACATCAGTGCGACTGTTGCGCATGTCGCACTGAGTATATAGAACTAGTGCGACTCGTGCACGATCGCATTGACAACACTAGCTGTTATGATATATTTAGCTTTTCAGATTTGCACAACTACTTTTATTTGGTCGCACAGAAGTTTACAAGAACACACAAGGTTACTGTTGCTAGAACTGTTAGTTGTTTTTTGCGGATGTTAGTGAATAGAGAGGTTTTGGTAAGGAAAAAACTTTATTGTATAAACAAAATAGTCCTTCAAGATGATTTCTTTTTTTAACATAAAATTTGCTTTCTGTGCACTCGTGCAAGAACGCCACAACACCTCCTCGTCCTCCTCAGACAAAGTTCCTCAGTAAGCTTTCAAAGCTATCATGGGGTCTGTACCAAACATGGCCTTATATCTTGCTCCTACAAAACTAGGAGTTTCTATCAAATTGCTTCTCCATACTTTCAACCATGTTAACAGAATCTTCAGAAGATAATCATCCCGGTCCATGTCCGCAGACTCCGGGTGGAAGGAAGGAGGATGGATTGCACTGAACGGATGGTTCGTGCTATTCTTCTCCGGTGAGTCATCAACCAAGAGACAATCTCTTGTACACAAATTGTAGGAATGCAGTCGAGAAAAGTCTTTCAGATATAGAAAGTTACCCGTTGCAGCTTCCCTTATGGTCTTGAAACGACTACACTGTAGTTGCGCAAAAACCTTACATATCTGCAGAAGTGAATATTGACTTAAAATCAGTACAAGAGAAGTTCAAAGTTGAAGTATGCATAAGACTGTATACACATCAATGCAATGGAACTTCAAGGAACAGAGACAATGATTGAAAAGTTACCTGGTCCGAAGCGATTCCCACTAAAATATACTTCTGTTTCTCCATGGATCGAAGAATAGCATTACAGTTACTCAAGGTTCGAGATGTCCATATCAAGACTTAAAACTCTTGACACCAAATGTCCATGAACACTTTCACTCTGGCTCTCACAACGTAACATAGATATTTACGGTAATGTTCAATCCGATAGTCTCTTTCTTTAGCGCCTTGAAGCTCCATCTCATTCCGACACAGTCTTATCAAGAGCCCATTTAAATCCAAAATGAGTGTTTTCTTTCGTGGCATAGAAGGATCAATCAGTCTCGAGTAGAAAAACTTCGAAGAACAAAAATGGTTTACCTCTGTCTTTAGACCTTCTAACTCCTTGGAATATCGAGCGGTAGTACATTCAAGCGTTTGCACACGCTTTGTCAATTCTTCCTCCTTCTGTTGAGTCTCTGCAATTCTTGCGTTTAAAGCCTCCTCCTCCTTCCTCTTGTTGAGAATCCTAGCGCAAATTTCTTCTTCTTCTCTTCTCGCAAGATGATGGATAAGTCCTAAATAAATATCACATGAGTTAGAAGAGTTCCTAATCAAAACGCATACACTGAGCGACTCAGAGTAGTGCGATCAGTGCGACGATCGCACTGGGTGTTTAACTCCAGTGCGACCATTCCTCGGATCGCACTGAGCACACTCGCTCTAGTGCAACCAGATCGAGGATCACACTGGGTGTTTTAACTCCAGTGCGACCATCGCTCGGATCGCACTAAGCACACTGGCTCTAGTGCGACCATAGAGATGGACGCACTGGGTGTTAAACTCCAATGCGACCATTCTCTCTGATAGCACTGAGCGCACTCGCTCTAGTGCGACCAGTGCGACCATCTAAATAGAGCTTTGATCGCACAGAGTGTTCCCACTCTACTGCGATAGTGCACACTACAGTGTTATAGTGTAAACATGATAATGCAAACAAACACAAACTGTAAAACAAACAGTAGAGTAGAGTTCCTTACTTGTTTCATCTTGACTCGTCCCTTCCTGATCTCTTGCTCCGTCTTCGTTGCTAAAGATTGCATCCTCCTCTCTCAATATCTCCAAATGTACCAGAAGATGAGTAAGAGCTATCCCTAAAAAAGTTTCTACACTTCCACTCTTTTTTGGGGCTCGCATATGCTTCTGTATATGCAATATCTCTCCTTCAAGATGATCTAGCATCAGCTGAGTCCAGTCATAGTCTATCTCTATCTCCTCAACTTTAGTCTTTACATACAACGCAAGTTGACCAGTCACAGTTGTAGGCCTTCTCCTTGCCAAAAAGACTGCATTCAAACATTGAAAAGCAGATCTCCAACCTTGAATTGCACATTCACATGCAAAATATCTCTTCCCCACCTTATTATATTCAAGAAACCAATCTGCTATGCGGACATGTCTCACAAAACGAGACATTTGCACAAGACCTTGAGGGATTAAAAATGCTTCTCGAATTAAATCGAGACTCAATGAAACTTCCACCTCGCCAACTTTTGCGATCCTTGACTCAGCATTGTAAGATCGAACAAACGCAGAGCAAAGACCAATCTGAAACAAACATAACACTAACCTCGTCATTCTACTTTCTTAGTAAACAAACATTAAAAAACAGGGAGGGAGTAAACAAACATTAATAAACAAGGAGGGAGTTCGAAGAATAAGCGTTCAAAACAAAGAAGTTTAGAGTGCTCACATCAGGGCGAGCAAACTCGAATGATAAAGCCATCAGTAATCCTAATTTCTCCAACTCCTCTTCGTCTATATCCATCACAGCAAGGTTCACATCTTCTTTACTCATCCATCCCCATTTTATTCGTTCATGTAAATCTTCTTGGGACGTGAACGAGATAAGAAAATGTCATTCCTCAGTTTTTGGTGCTGGAGTCTCCTCTTCTTCGGATTCAGATTCTGACAGAACCCTGCTTAAGGATTCTTCTTCGGATCCTTCTATGCTTAAGTTCACTGCACAACCAAAGGAAAGTGACTGCAGTAACAACCACTAAGAACGATCGGCTATAGCACGCACTCAGCAACATAAAATCTAGTGCATAGAATGTAAATTAGCACTCAGTGCGCAACTGCGAAGAGGACGCATATGATCTAGTGCGTAGAATGCAAATTAGCACTCAGTGCGCAACTGCGAAGAGGTCGTACTCACTGCGTCCCATGCATAGTCGCTTATCCTAAACCCTTCTGAGTGCATCTAGCCTCTAAATCGTACCTCAGTGCGTCCGATCCCACGTCGCACTCCACAGACTTGATGAGAACTCTTGAAAAGACACTGTCAGTGCGCCTCGTACCCAAAACCGCACTCGGTGCACCCCGTTCTAGATCGCATTAAGTAAAAAACTCAGTTTGCAAACGCTCTCAGTGCGTCCCGAAAGTAAATCGCACTGAATGCGTCCCGTATCAAAAATCGCACTCGGTGTGCCTCGTTCTAGGTCGCATTAATTAAAAATTCAGTTTGCAAATGCTGTCAGTGTGTCCAGAAAGTAAATCGCAATGAGCAATGTATGAAAACTAACTTCAGTGCGCCAAGATGATAAGCCGCACTTAGTGCATCCAGTTTCAAATCGCATTCAGTGCGTCCCGTAATAAGCAGCACTCAGTGCACCCCGTCTTTTACAAATCGTACATAGTGTGCCTCTAAACCCTGTCGCACTAAATATTGCAATCAGTGCGATCATTTAACTCCATCGCGCACCCGAATTTAACAACGACAACACTAATTGTTGTTCAGTGCGACCATGAACAACGACAACACTAATTGCGATCCAAATACTGTAATTCGAGCAGCGAAAGAGCAAGAAAAAAGCAAGACGGATAACTTACTAATCAAATCTCTTTCACTCGAACCGCTCTTACGCTTCCGCCTGGTCATAAGCGCTTATCGCTTTACGCTTCCGCCCGGTCGTCAGCACTTATCCGCTCTGCTCTTCTCTCCCATCTGCTCTTTTCTTCCGGTTCGTCCAGCAATGAGCACTTCTCTTTCAGCTTCTTGCATTGAGCAATTCTCTTTGTCTCACAGTCGAATCGCAGTTAGTGCGAACTCGCGCTCGCCCTTTATCTCACTGAACAATTCTCTGACGCACTGACTGTGCGAACTCGTCCTCGCTCGAATCTTACTGCGACTCGCACTCGAATGAATTTTTCTGCGACCAGGTCCTGAACTGACCTCGACTAAACCCTGAACTCTTCACCGACTCACTGAAAGGAAGAGAGTCTTAAGAGGCACGCAATGAACTTCAACTTTTACTCATATGTAAACATCGGTTATATATCGTCAAGTTTCTCAATAATTTCTCTTATTTCCTCGAATGTCTTGCCAGCTTTGTGTAATTCAACAAATAACAAAGCGTGTCTCTTTCTACTCTCCTCTTTCTCGTGACTCTCTCTAACTCTCTTCTTCTCTTCCAATGTGGCCATATGATATTCTACGTAAACTTTTCTGTACTGAACTTTTTCTTTGATACTTTCTTCGTACAAATTCAACACACCTACTTTCATGTTGCGAGCGTTTGGTGGTCTTTGATTTCTAGATGTGTCATGCAAAGGCTCAGAGACAGTAGAGGTTCCTCTGCTCGTCTCTCTGTGATCAACTTCTTCGTCTTCAAAACTCATTTCATCTTCTACAAATGGACTCATCGTTTCGTCTGCACCTTGATAACCGACACCTTCGCACTGAGAAATATTTGTATCTCCATCACCTTCTTGAAATTGGGTATTCTCATGATCATAGCGAGGAGCTGGCCGAGGAATAGTATCCTCAGTTTGACATTGAGAGTCTAAACCTTCAATCTCCTCCTCTGATATTCCTTGAGAATACAACGCAAGAGGATCAACGTTCGCACGACTTCCAAAAACAGCATTCATCCAAAAAAAATGAGGACATTTCTCATTCAATTTCTCTTCCAATGTCAACCCAGTCAACATCTCATCCTCAGTGAGTCCTCCACCCGTGTTGTCTTGGATTTCTTTCGCCTTCTTGTACATATCCACGTATCTCTCGAATCGTTTCTTTAATTCAACACCAGTCACTACAGGGAAACCATTCTTCCTTGAAAGTTGAGCAGCCATAATACCAAAAGCTGTGGCTTTGCTGAGACACTTCCCCGCACCAACTTTCGTCTTCCTTCCTGCACCATGTAATGCAGCAAAGTTCTCCTCGTCTTCGATGTAGACAACAATTTTCTCATAATCATCTAAATTCAAACAAATTCTACTTTTCCTCGAAGCTTCTTGATTTTTGGGAGGCATAGCTGGTGAAACTCTATCGATACTGACTACACTACTCTCATTCTTCTCAGAACTACCTTCATCTGACTTAATCTCTTCACTGATCTCGATACAACAAACAACATCCTCTTCACAAACAGACGACATGTTTTCGCGCTCTCTTTTTCAAGTTCTTTCAGCCACTCCTCCACTACTTAGCACAAATTGAATGTTATTTTTCAAGAAGCGAGTGCTTTCTCGTACTCGTCTTCACGTCATCATATCAAGTAATACGATATTTAAGAGTAAAAAGTACATAATGTTCCGCGTCTATGTTTGAGACCCCCCTTCAAATATCCGCGGATGTAGGATGTAGTTCCATCACAAAGTTAGACGTAGTAAACTGTACATAATAGCCGCAGATGAGTTACGACAAAGATTCCTTTGTCCGCCGAAAAAATATTCCCTTTAACTTTGACACCCCATAATAAGAAGACAAGATAGAATTATTTTCTCGCTTAGTAAGCTTGTGTTTTTTCGCGTCTTTTCTATCGAAATCGTTCCCGATCCGAAGATGGAAGAGGTGAATAAGCAACCTTAATTTATTACTTAACCCTTCCGACAGGAAGGGTTAAGTAATAAACCAATGTATTTATGTATAAATTAATTTTGTGCAGCACCCTCCCGCACTTGTACCCTCTGAAGCGCAAAGTCCCAGACATGACTTATGGGTTTTCTAATTAGATTTTTAACGTTCTAGGAAAAAATAACACTTAATATTTAAATATTCTTTTGATATTCTTTCTTACTTAATCTAAAATATCTATATAAGACTTATATCATTTCTGATATCTTAAAGAGAACATGCTTGTCCGTCCGAGTAACCGAGAAAAAGGTGATTACAACGACATGAAACTTCGGCCGTCTCGTTAGCATATTTTTTATAGGTTCGGCTACAAAACCGACAACCAAGCAAGTTTTAAAGAACCGGTTCAAGTTGGCGTTACGCGATGGGGATGATGATTCTCTTTCTACAGTAGAGTACCTTGTGACATATTTTCCGACGAGTTTTCGAGAAAGGAAGCTTTGACTATAAAGAACGTGAAGGTGATGTGGGCCCCGTCGCACTGTACAAATGAATTAAATTTGTGCACCCAAACAATCGTAAGATGCAGTAGATGCAATAGAGACTGCGTTGTGCTCTACACCTTAGGAGAAAGTACTTTGTGCATTCCCATGTTTGGGAAAACGGACGAGGAAACTCTATATTTGCTCATGAATTAACGTCGACCCGGGGAGAAATGCGCTTCTTGCTGGCTGCGATCCATCCACCTGTGGGAGCCCAAAAGTGGAAAGTGAATTGACAGTTCACTCGAGGAAAGAACACAGAATATGAACGGGATGGTGATGGACCAAAAGGTAGGATGAATGCACGGGATGGTATGAACCAATGCGATTGAAGGGCTCCGCCCCTGCCCCTCCAGCGCATTGCACGGCAACTCGGATTAGCGGTACCAGATCGATCCAAAATTGTACTTTCTGACTTACAGCGCTGGTAAACTTCTCGATTGAAGAGGAGAGGGACGGTGCCGCGGCAAGGACTTGAAGCTTCAGCTGACAGTCAGTGCATCAGGCAAAGATCGACTGATGAACCTATGAGAGCATTCTCATGTCTTAAAATCTAATCGATCAGAACACAGGGGAGAATGGTGAAGACTACTGGACCATACTATACTCTGCGGATTTGATCACAAGGTTGTGTGTGTGTGGGCCTCTTCTGTTGAGTGATGACTGGAATTTTTCTTGGACGCGCTTAGGATTCTGTGGCATCTGGTTCGTGGGTACGTAAATCATGACGACAACGACGAATATATCGGAGCGAGATTGGGCGTTCTGCCTTCGCCTGCTATCCCACAGCGTCAGAGACAGTCCTGCGCCTGCCTCGGTGGAAGCGTCGGACTCTGCCATGCTCGAGGCGGTACGAAGATTTATTAGTCTGTATGAATTGGGAAGCTAAGAATTCTGTGCCCAAGTTTGGGTGGTGCTTGTCATGTGTGAAGACCGTGGAGACATTCTTCTCTGTATGATTAGTTGATAGACTTTGATGCGTCTTCCTGATTCGGGCTTCGTAATTCCTATCCAGTTATATTCTCCCTTTAAAAGCTAGTGCTGCTTCTTCCGAACAGGCTAGGTCAAATCAGTTTTGGATGCTGCGTGAATTTTGTACTCGATTTATTAGTGCTAGTCCATCTGAATGGACATGCAGGAAGAAGAATTGTCCACTTTGTCAGTATTGATGTGTCCTGATGTAGTAACTGTCTGAAGAGTGCAGAGGATGACTGATGACTGATGTGTGGTAGGAATTACTAACATGGTACTACTGGAATTTTCTTCGTCCGAAACAACAATGAATGTTCCCTTATACCAGGTGAAAAGGCTGTATGTATTATGCAAAGAGGACGAGAGTGGGGACTTATCTGCCAGGGTATATCCACAAATCCACAAGCTGTTCCAGAGATTCGCTGCCTCGGGATCGGCGATGAGACCTAGTCATGGTCTGATTTTACTGGTACATCTACTTCTCCCCTGTTCACCTTGATCATTTTATTGGAGGGAAACATGAGGTCTTTGTACATTGAGTTGTCTTAGCTGCCGGTCAACAAGCAGTAACCTTCCAGTGTGATGCAGGCTGTTCTTCAATATTTCCTGGACTATGGAGAATCTGTACTTCATGACTCGGAGCCAAGTCTACGACAATTTTTTCGTTCGTCTCTCAGCCGGTACAAATATGGACGTTATTTCAGTTGTCCACGTCTGGTTCCTGAAAGGAGACCTATTTTGCAACATATTTACTTAAATTAGTTGCAAACCCTGACAGTTCTCCACTTCCCTTCACTTCCATCCACAGGTTGTATGCCGATCCCGCAGTAGCGGAGGCGACTTTACATTTCCTGAATAAGAACAAGACCAAGCTTCTGCTTTTCCATTCATCATTGCTTCCACAGGTTTGTTGTGTTCGCTTTCCCTCACCCTTCAGATGGTCTTTTCACTAACTTTTAACTACCACAATTCATAAGCAGACGAGGAGCTAGCGGCTTGAGCTAAACACGTTCCTCAGAGTTGCTTGTGCAGTTCTTTCCACTGCTGTTGAAAATTATCGCCTGGGGAGACAACAAGTATGGTTATACACGTACCTTGAACCTCTAGCCTGTTATCTATCTCTCTTCCGCAAATTTCCTATTCGTTTCTTTCAGGTATAGTGTTTCGTGACGAAGGTTGTGGAGTTATGTAACAGGATACTGATGATCGACTATCGTTTCTTCTTTATTACGCCTGAATTTCCAACATCCTTGCTTTGTTGAATTTATGCAGGTTGGATGATGCATTCATGGAGATACTACCGGCTCTTATTGGCCGATCTTCGTTCTTACCACTATTTCCAGCTATTTTAGATCTGCCAAGTAAGCAACTCCGCGCAGAATTTGGGAGAGGAGAGAGAGAGAGAGACATTCTTTTATTCTCAGCAAAGTATTACTGTTTACAAGCCTTATGAATAATAATGCCTTTTGACTTCCGTTGCTCGGAATCTCTCTGGTTAACAGCTCTGGTTCTGGCCTTGGAAAACCTTGAGCAACGATCGGGTACACTTATAAGTGTCAACGGAGCAGCCGGGCGCAAAAGCCCGGCACCCGAGGCAAGTTTGGTTTTGCTGTTAGACTGCGGACATTATGCGCGATAAAGGGCTTCCTAGCTATTAGATTCTTCCGTTTATATGATGTTTTCCGATGGGAATATCAGTCGTGATTCCTTTGCGTACAACCTTATCTGTTGTCTCAACGGCTGCAGGCACTGCTAGCGCTTATGGACGAAGCGTACACGGGTGGAGTTGGTGGAGGTGGGGCTGAGTCTGGTGACGAGGGTGAGAGCACTTCACGAGACGAGACGGATGCACTATTTGCAGACCTTCTGAAAGATGAAAATGAAGGCCTTCCGGTACGTTTTAGTTGATCATAACTGTCAAGAAAGAGCCTTGCATTCTGGAATCACTTTGTTTGCTTAACCTGGGTAGGAAATGCAGCTTATGCATACTCTGTATGATGCTGATCAAAATTTCTTGGCTTTTCTCCAAGTAATTATAGGAACGACATTGGGCTTTTCCTGGCATGGCAGCTGCTTTGCAAGTAGTTATGGGTTCTACTCAATCCGAAAGATTGAAACATGCCATCAAATTGGCACCCACGTTACTTCAAATATATTTTGATGTGGCCCTGCGAGATGTGAATGAGTGTGAGTTCCCGACTTAGGTTCGTGCTGTTGCTTTCGTTTGATCGCCACTTCAAGATTCATCTTGATTGATAAGATTCTGGAGAAGGTTTTCAGCTAAGGTGTTTCAAATATTCTCATCATCGTCTAGACTCTGGCTCACGTATCGTCGATGTTAAAAGCCGTGTCACTACATTGACATTGCTTTGGTCTGAGGAGAAGCAGTGTGCTTACATCGTCATTTCCGAATTCCTGAATTTCTGAAACGTGTTATTATGTAGGACCACCTCTTGCATTTCCGAGTCTTTTAGCTCTTACGTACGTTTTTGTGGTTTTCTTTCATGTGTTAGCATTACTGTGTGCCTTATTGCCACTACTTTTCTGGAGAGTGGATTCCATGCTTCCGGATAAAGAGTTCTGCACCGAGGTACATACTGCTTCTTGCACATACTAGCATAATTAGTGCTCTTTCATTTTTATTCACGGGGTTCAATATTTCAGGACTACATCGGTTACATGTGGCGGAAGAAATTACATGATCTTTGAATCAAATTTCTCCCTTAAATTTATAATCTAATTGGTGTGGTGGTTTTTAGTGTCTACCGACCCATTTTCCCAAGCTTCAAGGTGCGTAAGGCACCTTGAAGCTCTGCATCGTTCGAACTTGTACTGCACTTGAATAATGATACTTCTCTCTTGTACGAAAGCAATTTCACCACATTTGCGGAAGTAACAGTCGTGAATGGGATTCTATATTTTTCTACTGGTAACTGAATTGGAAATCATGTTTCGCGGCAGGCACGAAAAAGATGCTTTGAGTTCACTCTATCAGCGTTCAAGCAGTCTCCTCACTTCATCGCTGTACTGAAGGTTTGAACTGAAGCTCACCAACTCTACTAACGCGTGTCGAGTCTGTAATATGCTTTACAAACTATATGCTTCAGAAGTTCCAGTCCTCTCGTTATGTCATCACGTTGCTATTACTTAGGCTAGCTTCAGTGATTCCAACATGGACATTTGGGTGAATGTGACCTTCCTTTCTTTCACTTGGTTGTCTAAAGTTGTGACGTAGATTTCTTCACACTAACAGAGCTATGTCATGTACATGACAGAAACCCATTATGGACCGAATTGGACAAACGTACACCACCATCACCAAGGTTTCACTGCCTCACAGCACAATTTCCCTTCCTTGTTTATGCCAGTAACTCCTACTTCTCAATTTGGCTGGGTAGCGGAGCAGAACTTGGCTTCAAATTTACTTGACCCAGTATGAAAGATTGGATAGGTATCAGTGTCACTATAAGGTCACTCTCTAAGGATTGCATGTGTAGCTGCTTCTTGCATGTTGTCGACTCATTTACTTCACGTGCAGGCTGAACTGGCTTTACAACTCTGTTGGGCAGTTGGAGAATATGGAGGTGGCGGTTCTGCTCATAAAGACGCAGCTCGTGAAAATTTTGAATCTTTGGAACTGGTGCTATATGAAAATCTTGCATCCAGGTTCAGAATTATCTCCTTGGATGTAGCTGCTGCGGGCGTCCCATCTTTGCTAATATTGTGATGCAAGCTTATGGTGTGGACTACTTATAGTTGCTCAGAATTCGTGCAAATAATTGGGTGAAATCACAAGGATATTTCAGACAACAAAGACGCTTCTTGTTTAATGCACTGTTACAGAAGATACACAAGAGGCTAAGAGATCGCTTTGTTCAGAACTATGAAGGTAGATCTGAAGATTTACCTTGTTCGCTTATGCAGTCGAGCTGCTAGAGTCTCTCTAGCTGCAGACACAAGGGTGAAAACGCCAGGAGCAATGACCCCGGGAACTCCTGCTCAAGCAAGGTTGTTGTGCTTCGTGGTCACTGCCATTGCAAAACTAGCAACATGTCATCGAGAACTGTCACCTAGAGCGCGGGTTTGCTTGGCCAAGGTAACAGTATTGTGCAAAGTTCAGTTGCTTTTAATAGCGTTTGAGTAGTAGAATTTGCAACTGTCTTCCTGTGTTCAGTTCTTCTTCTCAGGGATTTTATAATTTGTTGTAATCAGGTTGCTCGATCCCACCAAGTACTGGATAAAGCAGTTTGGCGACGAGCCAGGGATTACTTGGGTTTGATGCATGAACCGGCAATCTGTTCGTCTATTCTGGGATCTTCAGTGGGCTATCGCAACCATCCAACAAATGTCCAGTGGGCGGAGGGAGAAACAAAAGCAGTGGCGAGCATACCCTTTTATCTGCTTGGTGAGAAAGAAGGTAAGCTAGAAATGTTCAAGGTTTATCGAATCGAATGAGAAGGGTTGGATTGGACTGATTCAGGGGACGCAGATGAAAAAGTCCACGTTTCTTTTCAGTTCGGGAAGATATTGGTCAGTCTGCTAACATGTGTCGTGTGTTTGATTTGCTGTTTCTTTCTAAAATTCTTTGAATTGATTTTCGATTTTCTTCCATTTCGTGTGCAGGCCCACCATTTCATGATTTTAGCTTGTCAGATATTGTCAGGGCAGCAGCTTGACCAGTGGTCCAGCTCTGAAGCGGTACGAATTCACAGCCAAGAAGCCAGATTTTGCATTTGGAACAAACAAAAGACTGATAGCAGCAGGAGAACATTACTGACATCAGATGTGTTTCATATTATGTACAGTGATCCTGTATTGTAATCACACTACGAACTGTGCTGGATAAATTGCACTCATGGATTGTCATGCTCTAAACACTGGATTAAGCTGTTGGTCATCGTTGTAGGTTGCGCTTATTCAGTACGAGTCGCGCTCTTTAAAGCCCGAGTATGATTACAAGTGCTCTGGGTGATCCAGAAGACTTTATTTTGGGGGTTTGCTTTCAGAGAACGGAGAAATTTAACCGTTATGTAGAAAATGGTTTCGTGACTACTTCTTCATCCCAACTTCAAGCTATTTCACCAGTTATGATTCATCTCGAAACAAACTAATGAGTATTTGCATAGAAGTGTTAAGATGAATGTTAAGATGAAGATTCGAGGTTTCTTTGTTTTCGGACTCAAAATACACTTAGAGGAAAAAAGGAATATTCGTTTCAGTCTTTTATACTCAAACTCGGGGTTAAGTATGCCTATCATCAGGCTCTTCACTCGCTCATGAATGTGCTCCCAAAAGTATATTTTCTACAAGGCGCGGAAGCCATAAACGCAACTTAATATGGAAGCTGTGCACTTTTGATCGTCATGTTTGTTTGTGCCTGGGTTCGCGTCATGTACTCGCAAAGCCTCATGAATTTTCGTGCATTCCTCAACTCACGTAGAGCCAGTCTCCCTATTACTTTATACTTGACAACACAGAAGCACACGGTTCATTGTAATTAGCATGGACCATACTAATTATCATAAGGGTTTTCAGAAGATCAAACAAGCAGTGATATAGTGTATGTAGTATGTAGTGATATGTATGTAGGCAGTATGTATGTAGTATGTAGTAGTATGTATGCAGTGATATAATGTATTAACTACATTAATACCCTGGGGTACAATCTTGGAAATGTGCCTTCCATACTCACTTTCTCTTTCCATGCGTTCAAAACTGTTTTGGGGTCACCTAAGTGTGCGGGGAAATTATTGTTTTCTCCCGTGTATCATTATATATTAATAATAGTGTGAGGTAATAAATGCGAATCATATTAATAATAATTCTTTACTATGAGTGGTCACTAATAATAATTGAAGTATAATATTATGTTGTACTAGTAAATATTTTGATTTTGTAAGAAAAAAGAAGAGATATTTATAAGTACCTTTGGCTTGCTCAAGAAAGAAGCTATAAATCATGAGTTTTGTATTCACAATAATTTGTTTTGCACTAAAATTTATTATAGTAATATTTACTATAATAGAAGGATAACATCTAACTGAAAAAAACCATTTGACAGGTTCATAGTGATATCTACGTTAGTATGGAATCGATGGATCTACATCATATATATCTGAAACTAATTACGATGAACAATGCAGTATTCTGAAACAACTCCGGAAGTCCGGTAAGGTTCAGCCCAAACTACTATACATTTCTTCAAGAGGTCTTTCCGTCGTTGTTTTAGCGGTTCCGATCCTTTCACAATTTCCTTTAACGGATCTCGCATAGTCATCTTCGGTTTCGACCGCCCAAAACCAACGTGGAGATTTCACCAAGTAAACGGAGGGAATATCCTTCTCCAAGCCCTTGTACAGTGAAGGAAGCGGGAGAAACATATTATTTGGGTTTAATCATTTGTTTTCAATTTCGTACATTAAGTGATAATGTTTAAATCGAAATGTAAATTTAAATGATCTAAAGTGTAAATTTATTCACGGCTGGTTTCGTACATTAATGTAAATCAAAGATAAATTTAAATTTAAATGTTTCATTTGAGTTACTATATTCAGTTACTAAATGTAAATAATTCTGAACCGAGCGAAACACATGGACTCTGGAAAGAGGAAAAATCCATAAGCGCAGTGAGTTAAACCGTAACCTATCCTACTATAAGTAAATTCTTGTTAACGGATAAAGATAAATCTTTTGGGACAATAATTTATAGCTAACCCTTCTTACGAGAAAGATTAGCTCGTATATTACACCTCATGTACACTTCTAAGTGTAGATGAGATGAATATCCTCTCTCGTAGGGAATATCTTCCTCCACGTCTTTGTCATCAAACTTCGTTTGCTTTTATCGGAGAACGTCTAAATGTTATAACTAAATATTATTAAAAATTAATTTTCCTTACTAATATATAACAGTTTTAGAGTTATCGGCACATCTTGACATAACCCTAAAATGAAGACCTAACCCATAAGTGAAGTTGGGATTTACGTGCTGCTGCGAGTATAAGTCTAGAGCCTGTTGAGTAAAAAATTGTCATTTTATCAACATATTAATTTATTGCATTAACTCTTCTGGTCAAAAAATTTAAAACATTAATCTACACTTCAAAAATCCCGCCGAGTTTCTAAGTGTACATGAGGTGAATATCCTCATGTTACACGATAGAACAACATTATGCCGTTGTTTATGCCGCACGTTACATCAGTCGAAGTGGTCAAGATCAATATGCATGCAAAGTGTACTTCTGGACAAGAAGAGGGTAGAAGAAAAACGAAAACAAAATTCAAAAATTTATTATTTATCATTGGCTTAACAACTAACTTAGTGTTTACTGAAATGAGATAAAATGCAGACTAAACATTGATTTTAGAAAAGCTTACACATCAAACCTGAACGTAAATTAGAATTAACTGACAGTATAACAACATGACCTCTAACTTTAGACTCGACTTACGCGAAAAAAAAAGTACAAAAACAAGACATCTAACTTTACGCTGGAGTTACATGGAGAGAGAAATACATGTTACGAGAAAATAAAAGCAACATATCTAAATAAAATAATTCTCTATTACGTGCACTCTATACATGTAACTACAAGAGACAAAATCCATAAGTACAGTATCTACAAAACACTCCCGTGATATCATAAAAGTTTGAATCCACCAGTCATTAAGTCATTTAAAAATTCTTTAATTTATGTCTTATCCTTTCAAAAAAAGGATTAAAAATAAATTAAAAAACATGTAAATTTGCCATTTTTCGAACTTGAAAGAGTGTGAATATGCATCCCAAACGAGTGCGGGAACTAGTGACTAATCTCTTGCCGTGCTCACACAGTACAAAAGAGATGTCACCCAGTTACTAGACAAAATGTGAAGTGGTCAAGATCAAACTGCGTACTTGCGATCTCTCATAACGAACCATGTGAACTCCCCGGCTACTTCGTGAGGGTTAATATGATGACGAGTCTTGTATTCCCAGAAGAGGTTCTACCACGTGGAACCTCCTCTGGGAGAACCTGACGAGTTAGCACTTACACGCGAACAGCCAACAAGTTGGAACATATCTAAGCTACAAAGGCTCGTTGCACACGTCCTCCTCCGAGTCACACGTCCACAGTATGACTTTAATGAGATTTACAGTAATGCCACGTAAATAATTGCAGTGGAAAAATAAAACTATTTAGACTTTCTGATAGAAGAATATATGAATGAAAGCCGAGTCATCAGTCACAAGAGGTGTGAAGTGTCCAAGGGTTAGGTACATCGATGGGGAAGTCCGTGGTCCTTGTAGAAATTAACCACCCTCCATAGTTAATCATTGGACCATGGATCACGTTATGTAGTTTACTTTTTAACCTCAGATCACGATAACTTAGTAGATATTGCTCGAAAGTATGTATTTCAATATTTTACAGTTTCTGGTTGTTGTTGAATATCTGCAAACTTCTAATGCAAAGTTGTGGTCCACTACAAGGACCAAATGGCTAAACTCGGGTTCAATGATCGCTATTAGCCCTCTTGAACAAGAAATCAAAACTTTGATTTATTATGAAATGCGAAGAGAACTTTTGTTTTTTAAAATCTTCGTGATTAAACGCAAGACTTTGGCCACTACTTTACCGAAGATCGATAGCTGAGATAGTTGAGTCCCAGACCTCTAAGCAAAAAGTCTGGGGTTCAAACCTTCCTGCTCTCGGTTGGAGATGCAACAAAGTCGCTGTCGTGTGAAACTGGTCCGAGTACGCTGTGGTTACCCACAAAAGACAGTCCGATTCCCTTGAAGAGATAAATGGACAAGATAAACATTTATCATTTATATCTCTTTCACTATTGAGCATTTTTTCTTCATCCGAAAGCTGCTGCTCTAGACTAAGCCCCCAAGCCGCCTAGACTAGAGATATAACATGGTTGTCCAGATTAACTAGGTTCTATCCAGAGGGACCCAAACTATGGATAGTCATAGTGGAGCTTAACCATTTTGGACTGACTGGGGTAAGACCATGATTCTACTAGAGTAAGTTTTAGATATCTTAGCATCCGGCAAAATCTGCAATAGCTGACCTGGCAGTGGCTTACAAGTGACTATAAGCCGC
Source organism: Asterella californica (assembly GCA_036924285.1). Classification (NCBI taxonomy): domain Eukaryota; kingdom Viridiplantae; phylum Streptophyta; class Marchantiopsida; order Marchantiales; family Aytoniaceae; genus Asterella; species Asterella californica. Next base: position 19,993,352 of record JAYKYS010000002.1, on the reverse strand, counting down.
CGGTTGACGAGTTACGGATAAGCCAGTGTAATTGTAATAACATATTAGCTTCAAATAATATAAGTTTTTTGAGAAAAAGCTACAATAGTATTTTATTTAAACTTCTTAGCAAGAGAATAGACGCAATTATCCGTAACCCGGACGGACGGGGATGTCGTTTCCGTCTCATTCAGTCTTTACCAGCAAGAAAAGTATATCTCATTCATCCACGGAAGAATAAGTATTTTGAGAAAATAATATTTGATTCAAGCAAGGTTACTTTTCCTTGAAAGAAGTTATTTTGGTTTCCCTGCGAGCAGGCTACTTCCATTTACTGGAGGAGGAGCTCTTTTGGCGGAGGGAAAATACATTAACAACATTCGTTAACCCGTTTGCTGGAGAGACAATCCCAAACTTAAGCTCGCCGTAGCCTTCGGTTAATGTACGTGGTGGGGTTTAAATTTTAAACGTGGCAGTTCAAATTTTCAAGAAAGCCGTTGTAGTCTGCCGTGACTTTATTGCCCGTCGTGGTCGTGAGCGGCAGATGACGGATAATCACAAAGTGTGCGTCAAACTTCTTTTTTCGTAAACTCCGTCTGTCGCTGTTGGATTTTTGTTTGCACGAAAGATACACTTGAGAATGCGGGAGATATCTGGTTCCAAAAAGTTCATGGAAGTCGATAGAGAGAAGATACGCAAACTCCAAGATCTAGAAACAACTGTATTTGCACTTATTCTGAATGTACAAGTAGAATTAAAATAAATATGATCGAAAAATAAATTAGAAAAAAAAGTTATTTCCTACTTGTTAAGAACACCCATTTATGCTAGAATCGATGTACCAAACGATTTACATTCATAATTCAGTTTAGAAAAATAGAACATGACCAACATCGATAACATAGGATATATGGTGATACACATAACACGAAAGTAAACATTTGTATTCCCGTCTGAACTTTGTTTCACGATATAGTATTGGTTTTCTTTTTAATATATATAAATATCATGAACTGTATTACATATTTGAATAAGAGGTGAATGTACTTACGGATCTTCAAAAGAGATGTAAATATGTAAATACTTCTAATTTATGATAAAATTATTTTAAGACATTTAAGTTTAAATTGGAATACAATAAAAATTTATCCTAATGCTTTTACGATAAAAAATTTGCACTGGATCAATGTATGTATGCGAATCTTTGGGCATTTAGTATAGAAAACTATATTATCTTTTTGTTCAACCGTCAATACTTCAAAAATCGTATCATCTTTTATGTACAACTTTAGATAACATTTTACATTACCTCTGCATAAATTTGCAGAAATTATCAATAGTCTCACAAATTATTTTAGGATTTTTTAGGTTAACATGTTCAATAAATTATATCCTTTGCGAAGAGTTGTCTTTATTCTCATAAGTTATATCAAAATATTTATCCACAACTTTAGTGATCTATAATTTATCTTTATTACCTTTTTGTACAATAGTTATAAGTTCACAAACTGTTTCAAACTGTTTCATTCTTTAATGTATAACTCTAGATAACTTTTGACAAACACATTTACGTCTCTGCAGAAAATTGTCAAAATTGTAACTTGTGAGAATAGTTAACTGTTCTCACAAGTTATATCTATTCACGTACAAACTTTAGATAAGTTTTGTGTATCATTATCTCCACCCTCCAAACAACCTTTCATCGTTCAATTCTTTACTTCTATCCAGAATGAACTGTTTTTGTCAGTAAGACTCCAATTTTGACCCGTCCGTGGCTGCAATGCTGCATAGGTCGCTTGGAAAACCAATTGATATTTCTCGAACGTGGCATCTAATTTAGTTGGCTCTGCATAATAGAGCGATTGGCATCCACATGAAAAGTTACATTCGTACGTGCAAGTAAACAAATACAGTACATGGAATGGAGTAAAGGAAAGAGTGGCAGTGAGAGACACCAACATCTGCCGTGTAAGGTCAGTCGAAGATCATTAGGAAGTTGTGTAATAAAGCCGTTTATTTATTCAGGAGTAGAGCATATAGCGGTGGGAGCAACCAACTTGCTTGAACATGTCACAACGCACTTACAATGGACGATGATTTCCTCACGAGGTATGTGTCCAATCAATCTTTCATGTGCCATTTGTGCCACCACAAAGGTCATAAAGCCTAAAGAAAAGCTGATAACCGTTCCCAACCACTGGCCGCCTCCCTCCTGTATATTCATGACGGATCTCACACTTTAGATACTCTGATGCATGAGCAAAGAATGATTTCCAACTGAGCTCACTGACAAGCACTCTAGTTCTCCAGTAGCAACTCTTCTTAGAAGAGTTTTCTCTTGGAGAAGAGGGACTCCCACTTCGTACATGAAGCATGCAACGACTGTCTCGTATTCATGGTCTTCAGGGCTGTAAATGGGATAGATGTAACAGAACGCGCCGAGAAGCTCTGATTCCGGATCAAGACTTTTGCTTCTGTCGTATACTGAGAGCGAGTGTATACACTAAATTTCTTCTTGCGGAAGTATCAAGTACGACCTGCTTGGTCGCCTGCGAGGCAAAGACGCCGTAAGAATTGTGAGTTTAGAGTAGGGATCGTCCGTTGAAACTCACATCTGTATCTGATGAAAATCCTCCTGACAAATAAGAACTGCTCCACCCACGTGCCAAATGAGGAGAAAGAGTCAACTTACTTCAGAAGGGCTCTTTCCCGAGTCCATGAGGCTCTGCAGACGAGACTTCAATTCATCCTCGGCCACGGGCTGATATCGAGATCCTTCAGGAACTCCCTCGACTATAAACGTGATTTCCCCTCGAGGTAACCGCGACTTGAATTCTGTTTGGGCTTGTCCCAGCGTGCCCCGCCAAAACTGCAATTGTGACAAGTTCAAGCGTCAGCTCAATCTGGACACCGGACGTCTGAACTGACGGAGCTGAATTTGACCTAGATCGGAAATTCGGAATGAAAAATTCCAGCAAGTACCTCTTCATGGAGTTTCGTCATCTCTCTAGCAACTGCACACCGTCTCCATGAGAGATTTCGCGCCAAGAAAGACAAGACGCAACGCTTGTGAGATCAGTTCGCATGAGCCAAGCCCAGGTCTGAGTTCCCTTTTAGAAAGCTGTAGAGTTAGCATAAGAACGGTAAATCAAATGTGATCTGTTTGTAACTAGACGTGATGCTTGTGCGGGGCAGAACTTGGGATACCTCGAGGGACCAAAAGCGGACACGCAATCGTCCAAAATTTTGCCCAACTTGTGTGGTGGTATGTAGAGAACCTGGGTGGCGGATTCACCAGCAGCGGTAACTAGCCTTCTTTGACGGGAGGTGGACTGTGCTGGGAGAAAACCAACTGACATGACCATCAACCGCTTGTTAGTAGCACACACATGGATCATAATTATACATGCCCTAGTGAAAGTTTCCCCCCTGCAAGAGGAAAATCAATCAGGAAAGACTGGACATATATATATCGATATATGTGGATAGCAGCGAAACGCAAGAACTACCCACAGTATACTTGAAGGTAACCCCTAGAAATAGAAATCCAGAGAAAGAACATAGTATAGAATGAAGACATTAATAGACGCACAACTGCCGAGTTTTAGCGGGAAAAAGTATAACCCGAGGACAGAGCGTTGAAAATGCGTAGCACATTTCCTGAAAACAACGCCCCCAGGTACGCTACCGTATCAATATATATACTATACGCTGACAACCGGAATGACGACTGAAGCAAACTTCTTGACTTCTTGACTTTCGGAAGTGCAAGAGGAATCGACTAAGGAATCAAGTTTCTGAGTACAGTCCTCCCCTTACCAAATGTGAACTCATCAGTAGGTAGACCAGAAGCAACAAGGGCAGTTATGACTGCTGATGGTCCTGGGATCGGAAATATATCGACATTAGCCTCCACACAAGCCCTCACCTGCACACAAATTACTAGAACCGGTAAATATCGGTGACACTTGGACCATTCAGGCAAGCGAAGTCCAGCTGTGGTTAGCTAACATCTCCCCACTTCAACATCTGTCAGTAAATCTCTTCCACTGCATCTCTTTTCTCCGAACTCCATAATCTAGCACCAATGTCATATCGCAAGTCCTGCTAAGTACAACCAACAAGAGAACACGTACAATATCACAGCCGGGATCGCTGATGCCAGGCATGCCTGCGTCGCTGATGAGAGCTACCACTTGACCTCTCCGCAATCTTTCAAGAACCATATCTCGACGAGCTATTTCGTTGAACTTGTGGTAACTCATCTGTCAAGTCGCAACCGTTTTATATAAGGGGGGTTGCACGGAAGTCCCACTTGCTTACGACGAAACAGAGAGCCAACCTCTATCCCTAGAAAGAGTTGCAGCAAAATTGATCCTAGGGGCATATGATAGCCTAGTTGTCAACTCAGAATCGTCACGCAACATACTTGCGCACATATGCTAGCGTAGAAGTGGCAGAAGCAGTAGTAGAATGCAGGATTCACCGGCTGTTTATAGACTGATTGCTTCACTGTCGTCCAGTGACTAACTGGACGGAAGTGCTAAAACTGTTACCTAAGATCTACTACGTGGGATGAGCTCTAGCACGAAATCATCAGGCATTTGAGTCGTGAAGACTACGCATCGAGGCCTACCACACTTCCAGAACTTGAATACCCATGGACTACAAGTAATAGATCAACGGCAAGTTTGAAAACAAAGTACAATCTGGTTGTGCATGTATTATGGTACGCGGGTAAAGCAGTTTCCATAGAAAACAGTAACTTCCCCGTAACAGCAACCTGACTGTGCATGTACTTACAGTAGGTGTCCGGATTTCATAGTGTCGAAGCAACCTGGACGAGTGCCTAGTATCCTCTGCTAGGATCAACGTTGCTGACTTCAATACTCGTAGAGCCCTGTCTTTGACTAGCCAAATTAGCGACTTAATTACTGGCAGGACAATCGTCGAACAGAGCACGGAAGCATCGGAATGCCATGCACTAATGAGACTGATTCTTGAAAGTTCACCGTAGGGTTATATCTTCCAAGTTGCCAATCGGCGTGCCCACTAGATACAGCCCAGATTTTAGTTCAGCCTGCATCAATCAGACCCTCAGAATCCATCAGTTGATCGCACCTCGTCGGCGAGTCTAGCATAAACCATCAGAAATCACCACGGCGCGTCTCTTACTTCCACAAGCAAATGTAATAGTTCCTGTCGGCGCAGGACGATGAAGACGATGACCAAGTCATTCATTAGGCGGCAAAGGGTACGACATAAGCGCCTCGAATTCAGTCGGGGTAACATGAATTCAACACTTCATGTTACCTCCGACCAGGAGCAAGTTTATATTCCATCTTCTACTTCGAAGTCTGATAGAGGATCTCCCACGTCGCTTGAGCTCGGAACAATTAGTGAAGCTGCTTCAGCTGCTAATATCGTTCGGAGCTTCAGCTCAAACTTCTAAGAAACTTTCCTCTTTCCGTGGCCGAATTGGACATAACGTAGTACATATCCGGAAGAGTCTCAAAGTGAACAGAGGTTCACCTTGGCTTCTGACGAAATCTCGAATCCGTCCTCGTCGTCTTCCACAAGCTCCTCGTTCTCCTTCCCTACGACATCGTGCTCACCGCTCTCAAAAGATCCATGAAGGCTTCTAGCACCAACCCTACACCTAACTGAACCGCTGACATTCGCGATTTCACCAGAGGCAGACAATTTCCGGGGCGAACAAAACGTGGGACGATGCTTAGAGGCAACGAAACTACGATTCGAGGCCAGGCATAGCGAAGGAGCTCCGATTCTCTTGTCCTTCAGAGCCCCGTAACGTAAAAGAAAAATATTGCGGCAAGCGCAATCCGCTCCTCCTCCTGCTCCTCTCGTCTTCAGCATGAAAACACTTCTGCCACTGCTTCCCACACATGAACTCGACCAACGTCGACGACAGCACAGATGTTCAAAAGGAAACAAAAGGTTCCTCGGGGCCAGGGAACAAAATGCCATCTTCGACATACCTCACCTCACCTCGCCTCGACACTATCCACTATCCACTATCTAGCACTGCACCCTGGAACTATCCATAGCTGACAATTTGCTCGTACGTTGCCAAAACGATTTCCATCAACTCAAAATCCTCACAGACCAGAATAGCTATCGCGCCTTGCCCGCGCTGATGCCTATCACCTCACAGCCGCGGGAATCGTAATCGTATGAATGTGTTTTTGATGCAAGTTCTCGAAGTGGAGCAGGGCCTCTTGTACAAACTTAGCTGAGCCCTCGATGACCCATCGTCACATGCGTTGAAAAGAATAAGAAAGAGAAAAAAACATAACAGACAAGTGCGAATAACCCACATCGTGGTATACAATGCGAGGACAACCATGAACAAAGGCGCAGAAAGAAACAACCAGGAACACTAGTTATTTCTAGTTAACTGCGAAAACGGAACAATAAAGAAGGCTACATGAGCTGATGTACCACCTCTCTTGACGGACGATGAAAGCGCCTCCACTCTCTTCTACAAGTCTCCGCCAACGTCTCTGTAATGCTATACTGATCTGCTGCTGCACATAATTAACATACCATCATAAACATAGGATAGTCTTCTTAGAGTTCTCCATCTAGATACGTACTAACAAATTCAACATGTCAATAAACTTCGGATGAAGACAATCGCAAGAAAAAAAGAACCTACTGAAACATCCCTATCTGAACAGTTCTGTATCTTCCGCTCAACCACCAAAAAGAGAATTAGGGTCTATGTACACTTATGTGCTTATTTCGCTTATCAAGAAAGTCAGACATGATTGAAATAAAGGCTTCCTTCTCATCACATTGGTTTTACTTTGAAAATAAGATATATGCAGGAATATGGCATCTCCAAGGTTTTAGGATAGAGGTACCTCAAGGACTTAATCTTCGAGTTTTATGATGACGTCGTCTATTCCACATGCCCAACATTGTCCACGTGGAGGGCAAATAGTTTGCTTTTCAAGCACTTCTCAAGTTCCCAGGAAATTTGGAGCGCGAAGCACTCACTGTCACATTTCCAAATCAAAAACAACGCACCTAATGTATTTCGAAATTCACTCGTCAACCTTCAAAATGGATGTTCGATCAGCATTTTCTACTCATTCCAAGTGTCCCTCTTCTTGCATGTCATGTTGTTCAATTCTGCAAATCAATCGGCGCTTCAGAGTCGAGCAAAGTGTGTAAAGACGAAGCGGCAATTCTTGATAGTGCGACACAATGGGTGCGATTTATCCTTCGAGTGTTTCGGGAGATGGATGGGTCGGTGCTTACGACAGTGCGCACTGTCTCTTCAATTTCTTGAGTTCATAGTCTCTTCTCAATCACATTACAGTTCGAGTTGTAGGGCATACAGACCTCGACAAGCACGGTAGCTCATCGAAGAGAACCTCTTTCTCTTTGTGTTGTGCTAGACTGTGAGACTGCCTGCTGTATTTCTTGACACCATGAATGTAACGTGGTGTGTATGCAAATTCACCATGGATCCGATGACAGAAAGCAACATTTTCGATTCTCAAGCGGCAGCATTTATCACTGAAGAGCAAGACGTACCTAATCTGCCATCAGGACCCACAGTGCAAGCTCTTGTTCCACCTCTGCAGCCTTCTGCATCCTTCAACTCCTAACCTTCAGGTAATAATCGATACCTGTGGGAGAACTGACAAATCGCGGCCTTGTTCGAAACGCGAGCAATGAATTTATGAATTATTCGAGTAGGGAACTTATGATGACATCCCAAGCTAAATGAGAAGTCATTTCTTTGGTCTTGAAAAACAAAAGGATTGTTGTCGATCATAAACAAACAAAGTCCAAATGGGACAGTATATTGCTGGTTTATAAGCAAATTAAAGACTGGAATGCTCGTTAAATGAACGAGGCGTTCCACGCAATGAGTTCAGCTGATAAGTGATCTAATGACTTGCCTGTTACATTCTATGAACAATGATATAATATCATTGATAGATTTTAAGGAGAGAGACCTTGTGTTCACCTTAAGAGAGACCTTGTGTTCAACCACCAGCATTTGCAGATTCATAGATGATGATGAGTGGTCTTGATGACACGGAACCCTCTAATAGCTCCCTTCGCCTAGAGAAACGAAAGAAGAATTCACCTGATCAGAGGAAAGTGCTCTCTGATGCATTCCGTGAGGGCGTACTACAGTCGGTTGCAGATTCTCCCATCTTGGGATGGAGCAAGTGTACTTGAAAAGCAGAGTAAGTCGTGTCATCGTTGCTATCTTCTGTAGGTAGTCCAAACACGAGTCTCCAGACAGGACCCGAGTCTCTATTAGGGCCGAGTTCTCCCAAGTGATTCTAAGAAGCAACATTTCCACTTTACAATTGCTGAAGTCAAAGAATCACTCTAACCGCGAATGGGAGGACTATGAAGGGCGTTAGTGTCAACTAGATTATTGACGTAAGACCAAAGTTTATTGTTTATTCTTCAGAAGGGACTTGCCCACTAGGTTATCTTTTTCCATTTTCTAAATAAAAAAAAAAAAAAAAAAAAACTTTTTCCATTTTCTCGGTCCGTATCTAACCTCGAACAACTTGTTTAAAAGCGATACATCTCAAGCGAATGAGATAGAAAAGTGCAAAGCCACCGCTATTGCATGAGTGCAGATGACAACTACTTGAACAGACCTACACCAAATACCATGTTACAGTTTGATCAAAAAAGCCACAAAATACAAGCAAAGTGAAAACTAGTGGATAGTACCTTATCCAATACAATCCGTGCTCATTTAACAAAGTGCAAAACTGAATCTCATTTCTTCTCCGTGTACCGGAGCTGTAAGAAGCATCCGCAACACAACTCACAGCGAAAAGAACTGGACAAACACAGCAAGCTACTGAACATTTCTGTACCATGTCCTGAAATCTATGTAACTACAGTAAGCATCGATGTGTGATAGCTTCGACTCGACTGCATGGGAATGTGACAGCCGTAGAACAAAACTATTCAGATTACTAAGAGTCCAGGATACAAAGATAGAAAAGAGGATGACCTAAAAAATTACACACGACATCTTAAAGATATGAAACAGTGAGAGCACGAGGGGAGTGGCGGCAGGTGAGAAGATAGAGTTCATTCAAATTCAAAACTCCACGCTCCTCGGTGCTTATCTCTAGCCCGATTTTTAAGTCTAAGTTTTGAAGCATCCGAACAGAGTTCATTCAAACTCCAAGCAACACGGTGCCTACCTCGAGCCCATTTTCTAAGTCTAGATTGTGAAGCATTCGTACATTTTAAATATCACCGTGACAGTAATGAAAACGGAAAATGATGAACGAATGATTATCGATTTTGTGGAAACATCACATTTCCGTCGATTCCACAAAGAGCTGGTACGTGGAGAAAAGGTAGAAAGCAACCTCCCTACTGTCGGCGCGATAAGATCAAGAAAAGAACAATGAACTTATCACTTTCCGGATCACAAAATCACAACGACTAACACTACTGAACTAGAGTATGCAAACCGAAGAGTCAAGACACCACACATGAAGTTATGAACTAAAGAATGGCCCATGCAGAGAATATGGGACGAGGCAGTGATATGCCCCAACTCCAATTTAAAGTCCCTGCGTGTGAATGTATGATAGTCTTTTATGAAAACTGTTTTCTATGAGAAGACTGGGTCATAAATGAAAATCCTTCTTGTTTTACATTTTCATCTGAAGAAAATGGCTTGGCTTATATTTGTCTTTTGATTTGATTAAATATACATGCTAGATAACTTCGAGGAACTTTTATTTTTTGTCAATAAAAACCGGAAACCTTGAACATTAAATAATAAAAAATAACACCTATAAATACAAAATTTCGAGAGAAAACCCATAAAACAGGAAAGCTTCCAAAGCAATATAGACATGAATTTATTGCTAAATTCTTCCTTTAACTCTTCTCAAGAAGAGGTTAGGAAATAAATTAAACCCTTACATATTTCTGATGCAGGAGGTGAATATATATATGCAAGGAAGTCTCTTCGTCCAATGAGAAACCAGGGGAAACCAGCTGCAGCAGAAGAATGCTGAGAAATACTCGAGTGCATTAGTTCAGGGAGATGCACATAAATGGTGCTGCGCAACTCGCAATGCATTTGATTACCGTTTAGTAAAGCAGAGAGAGAGTACGGTAAATGTGGAAAATGCAGAGGACGACACTAAATTACCATTTTCTCGTCCTCCTGCTGACTCTTGCAAAGTTGAAGGTTAGATAAGTAAATGCATACGGTAGCAATAAGCAAGCTTAGCCTGGCCGTCCCTTACAAGTTTCTTGTATGCCTTCGAATACGTATGAGGTTAGGCATAGGTCCGAGTTACTTTCTTTGTGCAGATTTCAAGGCAATAAAGATGACGGGCGTAGTTGCCTTGAAAGAATGAAGAAAACATCAAGTGCTGCGTTTACTTCGGCCGTTCATGAAATGGTATATCATCTCATGATCGGACATATACAGTGGCAAAAACTGAAGCCTATTCTTTTCTTCGCACTGTATACAAGGGACTATATACAAATATCCGGACAACCCGAGGCGTTTCCCTAGCCAGCAACCAGAGAAACCAAGTTCGCAGTAGCCAGATTCAACGGATGGTTGGGCCGGTTCTCTTTAGTCTCAGCTCCCCAGAAAGCGCTCGAACGTTAGAGAACTAGTAAGCGTGACAAAATTTCCAGAGTTTGATGTGTCAATTTAGGCACAAATTACCATGCTCATCCCATGGTCTCGTCGAAAATGACTTCCCGATCATACTCCGCTGCTTGCTGATTGTGTTGTCCTCAGTCCTATAGTCCGGAAAGTAATCGAGAAAGGACTTTCTCCCCAGAGTCTTGACTCCGTGGAAAAGATACTCATCGATGTATCTCTGGTGTATGTTCAGGCCAGACGTGCATAAGCCACATGCAAAAATGCGCAACAGCGAGGATTCAAAGTCAGCGAACATATTTGTAATGTCACGACAGGGACTCCTGAGAGCGTTCTATATCATTCCAAGTCCACAAAGGAAAACCTTGCCTTCCAGTCGCGGAAACTTGGAAACGGTCACAAAGCGGGACGTACCTCAGACAACTCTTCACCGTATAGTCTTGCAAGTAGTGCCCGTCCTGGATCCTGACCGCAGACAAAAACAAACAGTGTCATCCTTATCATCCTCTACGGGCACGACAGTCCCTATCAAGCATGCTTTGTGAGAAATTCCTTGATCTTGCACGCTACACAACCTGTCGCAAATTAAGGCTCACCTTCGTGGCTCGCCAGATGAGATAACGATGTTGAGCTTCCTGATTTTTTGCAATACCCAGAGAATCCGCAGATGGTTGGGCTTTCTCCAAAATGTTTAGCCAGGCCTGCAAATCTAGTTAGATTAGTAAGGTTACACAAGTGTGAGCGTATGTCTATAGAGAGAAGGATGATAGTACTTCCTGCTCCAAACGTTATCCTGCCAAGAATCATATGGTGAGCCTGCAGCTTCCACACGTAGAAGCTGTAGGCTCACCATCAATACTAATCCTTATAGTCATACACGGCAAATATCTGGACACATCCACTTGTGAATGGTAGCAACTTCCAGCTTCCACGTACTAGTAGATAATCCTGGAAAGCTGGGTACAAGGTTTCGCTTAGGTCTTGGCCTTGCGGCTTCGTCCACAAGACAAGTGGAGAAAAGAACTGCATTGACTCCGCAGTAAGTTTATCGCCCCAAGGGAGAACCTGTAGAACGACCACAAATAAGCCACAAATTAGGCATGCCACGAACATGGCTATCATTCTGATCGCTAAACTATTAGGATCTCTGATGATTTCCACTCAATGCAAAACATGGAAAAAGAATCCGACAAGCACTATGTGCCCCCGGAAGTATTGCGGTTTTGGGGCTTGGGTCCCAACCCCTAATTGAAACATAGAAAGTAACAGGAGGGTCTTACCTTGGCGTGTTTGTTCGAAAGAGCCATGAGGTTGCCGTAGTATCTTTCCTTGTACAGTCTGTCCGTACTTGTGCTGTATAGGGGGTTGAGGTCTCTGTAGTTCAACAAGCAACGAGAATTGGTACAGCTCAAGAATACGCACCATGAACAACAAAGGTCTCCGTTGAGATAAGATGACAAAGGGTGGACCGCACAAATGACAACGCAACAAGAACAAGCAGAGTTTAAGAGTTCACTGAGCGATGTGCAGAGATCCGAAACCAGGGAAGAACAGAAAAAGGGTTGGTGTTTACAAGACAATGATGTTCCTGGTTGAAGTGGAAAAGAAATCAGCACAAAATATGGGGATGTCATACTCCGGTCTCGAAAACCCAGCTACATTTAGCACCTACAGAGAGCGCAGAGAGAGAGCGCAGAACAACAATTCAGTTCCTCCAACTGCTGTGTCTTTCTAATCGGGCTATGAAAGAATTGCTCTTTAGGCCTGAAGCTCCATCAGAGTATAACAGCCGACAGTGGATCCTCGTACTGCAGACTGCCTTCACCACAGTGGGGCCCCTCCAGGCACTCCTTCCAGTAAACATCGTCCTAAACCCCTACTCTCTACTGGTCTGTCACCTAGCTCTGAGTCGATGCAGGAAACCTCACTGCACTCGTTTGCTCTATCCAGCCATCCACGCGACCAGAACCATGACATAATATATCTGCGTGCGAGATGATAGAAAGACTAAATAATTTCCTGATTACCCACTCCAGTCAACGAGATTGTTCAGTGGTTTTAGCAGCCGATGAGGTAGGATTCGACCCACCTGCATGGAAGGACCAGCATTGATGTAGGTGCTTCTAAAATATCGAAGTTTTGAAGATGCAAAAGCTTTGTTTTCGACCACTGTCGAACCATCTCTGGCAATCATATTCCTGAACTCATCCTGCTTCACAGAATTCGAAGCAGTTTACGATCCACGCACTTCGTGTGACTCAATGCTTTAGCTGAAAGTAAGTGTCCACCCATACAGAGAAAGTGGAAACCGAACCAAGTCCTCCAGTATTTTCTTCGACTCGACAATGTTGTTGTAACCTTGGCAAACCCTAACTCTAATAACAGACCTTCAAGAGTAAAGGCGATACGTCGGAGCGCCTGCCTACTTCTCGGACTGCGAAGTCTGCGAAAGGGCGATACAGACCTCCTTCTAACTGTGACTCATCAACTTGGTTTCCTGCGAACAAATCCCCTTCACCTGCAACCGCAGCACAAGATCTTAAGTGTAGAATCTCGGCTGCTGCAAGGTTTCTCGATTTCTTTCTTCTGCTGGTCCTAAACCATAAACCCGAGCTCCCAGAAGAATGCTGTAAATCCTCCAATACTCTTTTCGGATAGAGCTCGTAGTTCAAAAACCGGCTTTTTCTTTCTGCCCAACCCACCGTTCCCGAACTGCAACTAGAGTATTCGTGCTTTGACGAGGAGCTGGCATTGGAAACCGAGGACGACAATGGGCTCCCTGGCCAAACAGCCAATTTAGGGCAAGAGCTTACTGCACTTCCCCCTCCACGAATCGGTACCCTCAAGGGATTCATACATCCATCTTCTGAACATTTTCCAGACCTCTCCACCGCCTGACGACTCACATACGGCCCAGCGTCTACATGAAATGCAGGGCCAACATTGACTGTCGTCATCCTGCTGATATTCAAATCTTCACAGCGCCGAGCGTTCCCAGTTCTGGCTCAATTGACTCTGTAGTTGCGCGCCTGCAATATGCTTGTGAGGACTCCAAGAGAAACTTGTACTCTTCGTGTATCAGCCTTAGGTCCGAGCAATTGTGTATTCGTGCTAAACCTTCGCTCTTTTCTCAATTCCGAGTCGCCTATAGCCGTTCGCCTGCAAGTTTCTCATCACCACGAGGTTTAGTTCTCGCCTACCAGCCACAACCAGTAGCTAAGCTCTCGCCCTTTTACGCGGAAGTATATGATTAATTCGCTGTCTTCCTGCTCTTCGGTGCAGTAGAAAGAAGTTATTATACCGTCAAACCTCGTTATAATCACACACTCGGAGACCCTGATTTGTGTATAATAAAGGCTTGTCATATATAATCAAGATAATGATTAAAATTTAACATGTGATTATAAATCTATTTCAATTTTTTAATAAATATTTTATAATGTGATTATATTTTAGATATCTCAAATTAAATTTTGATCAAACTCAACGGGAAATGAGGTGGGTGTTCTAGGCGTGCATATTGTTCACTTCCTCTATCCTCAAGAGAGGGTGTCATGCCCCCATCAATTTACTACTAACGCTTTTTTTTATGGAAGAGTTAGGTAATTAAAATAATAGTTAAATTAATAGGTACCATAAATTAATGATTTTTTGGCTTTTGGCTCTCGGACCCAGGACCCCGGACTTGTACTCTTGAAAGCGCGGGTTCACATGCATCACTATACGTTCTGCCTAGATGTTGCTGTGACTCATTGTTTGTCTAACACTTTATCTTTATAATAAACGTAATATTAATCAATATTAATTTAAAATTAATGTATATAATATATGTTTAATATTTGACAAAAACAAACAAAGAAATAGAAAAAAAACCACTCCTCGAGTTTACTCTACGTAACTCTGAAAATATTTACCGATTTCACTCTGCTAGAGAGTCAATCCACTTTCTATATATATATATCTTTTTAACCCGTTGGCTTTGCGAATCAGTCAAAGTTAACTTCTCTAAATTTAGATCATTAATAACTTGGTTAAGAATATTCATTCCAGCTATACAAAACCTTTAAGTGCATCTCAAAAATAAAACTTCGTTTGGTATATAAATCATTTATTTTCAAAAGTAAAAATATTTTTAACTTCTAAACTTTAATTTATAACCTAACTCTTCTAAAAAGAAAAATTAAGACATATATTATAGTTCTTTGCATATTCCCCTCTTCAGAACTTAGAAGAAGTGAATATGCAAAGAAGTTTAGCATTCAAGAGTTTCTAACATTATTAGTGGTACTTGTCTGAACTGATCAATCATATCATTCGATAAGTAATACAGTCCAACCACGAGCATTGCATACAATCTCAAACTGACTCGACCTTGATGTCCATCAGAAATGAACTCTTGCAGGACGGAAGGAAAAAGATAAACGACTAACAAAATAAATGTCCGTCATTCGTGATCATGTAATTTTGACTGCAAGTTTAGTTTTAAATCAACTAATATATTTATTTGAGTTGATCGATTTCATCGTGTGTCAATGGGTGGGCCCTTTACTTTTACTTGAGGAGCAATAGGAGTTCAACGGATCGGTAAGATCCATGCGTTCCAAAAAATTATAGTAGATATAAGGTATATAATTTTGTTCAAATATTAAGTTGTCACAGTCACAACACTCTTAGTTTAGAAATCTGACGTCGGGGGTTCAAATCTCCCACGATCCACCTTAAGATGGAAAATATAAAAAAATATAGTATATTTGAAGAAGTACAGAAATATACTCTTGCAGAGAAAAATCAAAACATAGTTATTTCTAAGCTGAGAATAGTAAAAGAGGTGACTTTATAAATCAACGGTGACACTTGATTCTTTCTCCTTGGAAACTAATCCTTATAGAATATTCATTACCTTCTAAAACAAAGAAGGATAGAGAATAGAGAAAAATAAATATGCATTCAACATGAACTTCTGGGGAACCTTTTTCTTTTTTGTTATCCGAAAATAAATAAATAAATAAATAACTTTTATACTAATTTAGAAAGTATATTTAAATCTCGATACATGTTAACATTTAAGTGAACCTAGAGATGAGGAAAACCCATAAGGCAAGAGAACCTGAACCGCTGCAAACGGTATATATCTCCGAAACGGAAAACATTAAACAGTAAGTTAATGAAAAATTTAACTGATTATCTAACCTTTCCCACCGGAAGGGTTAGATAATAATTAAATCACATGCATATTCGCCCTCTCCCTAACTAACTCGGGAGAGGGTGAATAATATGCATGACTAAATATTTCAAGTCCAAGACTAAACAAGTCCAACCACTATTCAGAGCACTTGCATATTCATCTCCTCCATCTCCCGAGGGAGGAGGTAAATATACAGATGGTTAATTTAATATCTAACATTTCTGCAGGAAGGGTTAGATATTAAATTAACACCAGAGTATATTAATGTATTAATGAGTATGGACCTCGCATTTGTATCTTCTGAAGCACGGCACTCAGCGCAAGACTTATGGGTTATTTTATACTCTTCTCATGTTTCCAGACATGGGTAATATATAATTTTTATATAATTTTTTAATTTTTTATATCTATCTATATATTTTTACTTAACATCTATATATATTCTCGATATCATTAAGCGAGCAAAAGTTTCTTAACATAACTGACCCGACCTTGATGTACAATCTTACTCTGTTACTGTTCTATGTTGACTTATGTTCAAAGACTAAGTATTACAAAGGTCTAACGTGTTTCAGTTTTCTACTCGCTCCGCACATCTACTTTCATAGTATTACTCATACTAAAAGTGTACACTTTCAATTAGTGTTAGATGCAATATAATCTTACTCAGACTAAAACACATTTATACTGATCTTTTTAGGGATGAAAAAGTAATCTTACTTACATTAAATGCGTTATTCGAGGTAGAAATTACAATACCCCATCAAAGGACAAAACGAGATGATCATAGACGAAAGGCCATCTCTCCATTAATAAATACTATTCTTATATGTCTTCAAAGTCCATGCATATTTCCCATATATGCAGAGAAGATCGGATAGCACTCGGAACAAAAAATGTAATCGCAAATAAACATATTACGCCAGTATTTCAATGTTTTATCAATGTAGTTAAATTGTTAATATGTTTAAAAACCAGGCCCACAATTCGGAGTGTCCTCGGGCGAGGATAAAAACTTTCTATTATAGTTAATTCGAGTTGAACCTCTCTCTGATATTACCGTAATGATGGTTACTCAAAACCTATGCAAATGGAAAGGCATGCGTGTGCAAAACTTAAAAGATCTCACTTCTTATTAGTAATAAACTCGTGTACCTTTAGAGTAAATGTAGTTCTATAAATATGTAAGATAAGTTTCCGTATCAAACTTATAGTTTCACAATTCAAATACTATAAGTTGTCCCTCTGAATCATCACGACTGACGATGATCATCTTCGTCTTGATCTTTTAATCAGAGTAGCGAAGAGCTAAGATATCACTTGTTTTACGAATGGTTCTATAGCACCACGATATGTCTTAATGATGATTATATTTTTTAAGAAATATGATCATAAATATCGATAAACTGGAGGTTATAATAAAGTGGTTCTACTAAAATTAGTTCTAAATAAATACATTATAAACAATAAATCTACCATAGACAATTCTTTTAAACCCATAAAGCCGAATGAAGATGCAATAAAGTCAGTTGTGTACATACATCTATGTTATGCAATAAATATGTTAACAAGTTGTTGTGCCTGCAATGAGATTACAAATGTTATCCATTTGCCAAGATAAGCAATTCGTGAATTTCAGAACTTTGTTATATGTGTAGGTACATAAAAGGTGTTTACGTGACATGTTCCAAGCCAGTAAAAAGTATATTGATGAGCTTTTATATTATTGCATATAGCACCCAGTTGAGTTCATGTTCTGCAAAAAAAACTTATCATCGTCATATATTGAATTAAATATGATAAAAATTTATTTGTACATATATATATATTCATGTGATTACATTTAGGAGTATGTGTATACATGCTATTTGCCTTGTATATCAGTATATGTATTATGATAGATTATATAATTTGATAAATGAGTTATATGAAGAGTTATAATAAATATAACTCAAATATAATACTATTTTTCAAATGTATATACATGTTTATTATATATCCAACTTTGAGTTGATGTTTACATATATATGATATGCACGTACATGTATGTGATACGCATATGTATATATATAGTAGATATGTATATTTATTTATATCTTAGAATAACAAATCTTTATATACAGTGATAGATATAGTTGAGAAATATAAAAATAATTTTTGAAAATAAAATCATCTTGTCGAATATAGAGAGACTTTGTCATGTAAGTCAAATATTCTTTCAATAGATAACATTGATGAAATATTGCAAGACTAGAGCGAAGAAAAAGTATGAGAGAAAGTCATATGAAACACTGAAACAAAGATTTAGATGTTACGTAGTTCTAGCTTAAAGGCTAAGACAGCCCTTGGGAAGCCAAAGGTATTGAGTTCAAATCTCCCCACTGACATCTCCCTTAGAATATACTTGAGATCTACATCACAAATGTTATCTTAGTAGGTTGGACCATGTGCCTAAAGATTGGACGATTTCTTTAATAGTAGCATGTAGGTTGGTCCATTTGGGAAGATTATGTTAGACCTTGTGTCTAAAGACGAGGACGGTACCTCTTTAATAGTAACATGTTGTGCAACGCACCCGCTTACTACACGCATCAGAAAGAGGAGATCTCGACGTATTGGAGCTTATAATACTATGATTCTAAAATATCAGAATGTTAGTCCTTCATTGCAACGTGAGTAAACAAGAAAAATATGAAGTTTCATCATAATACAACATGTGTCAATCTATAAGACCATGACATCAAATATATTATGATAATATTTTATTAAATGTTGATAAAAATATTTGCAATGCTCCTTATTTCCATCTAACTTAACTTTTATTTCCAACTTATATCATTATAATTTATCAATCTAAACTAAATGATTTCTAAACTTAACTATAAGTTCATAACTTCAGTTATAAATAATGAAACTATGCCTAAGTTATCTATTTCTTACTAGGTTAATTCATTTCTCATCCTAACTAAACTAAACTTTGAATTATAACTAATCAACTTATATACAATCATATATGCTAAATATAAATTGAACTTCTCATTACTTCTCATACATATTCAAAAGCTCAATGCTTCTATATAAAACAATAGTTCTCGTGAGAAAAACTAACAATACATCTACAACCAGGTCCGTAAAGCTGATTCAGAACAATTTGGTAAAAAATTAATATAATATAAATAGTTCGAGAGAAGATATATTTGTTTTGAAATAGTTATAGAGCAAGTATAACAATTTTGAGATAGTTTGAGAGAACGCAACGGTTTTGAGAATAAGAATAATATGTTTGATCATTGGTATCCGTGATCAATGTGAATTGTTCCATAGTAGGAGAACTGAGTAGCCAAAGTATGAGAATTGAGTCGTTTAACTTATGAGAATTGAATTGAGTAGCTGATTGCGTAAAACTTGTTGTTTTAATATAGTAAGTTTATACATATAGTACAAATTATATGTAGATATGTACTAAACCAATCATAATGCACTGCAAATCTCTTTCGATTATCTAAATCGACTTTCATGTCTAAACCTCCGTTATTGCTTATTCTACAACAATGCAAAACATAATTGTGTATAAGCATTATCCTATCAAACAACATACACGAGAGACAATTACAAGCATGACCTTACCAAAATAACAAACATGAGAAATTATCTCTAATATTATTTGTGCTAAAACTTATTATTGCTTTCGACTTCCATCTCATACATAAACGTTGTCCTTGCTTCTAGTCAAAATTATCCAACTCTTTTCTTTTCGTCCATATCTGTTACAACAATTATCAAGATTAAGCCGATGACAAAAAGCATAGAGGCCTGAGATAAGACAGTCAAAATTACAAGCGCTTTCTTTCTCATCAATCTCCATTGCACCCACAGTCAAGATTGAGATGTTAGCAAAAAGCGCAAAGATAGGAGCTCAGACGGTCCAAATTATCCAGCGTTTTCTCTTTTGTTCATAACCATTATGACCACAATCAACATTGAAGCGATGACAAAAAGCGTGAAAGATCGCTACGGATTAGGCTTAATTATAATCTTTGCTGTTCTTTTGAGGTGAAAGTCTCTATCCGTAACATCACACCTACTTTCGTCGTGGTTCGCACCGCAATGTACGAGGAAAATGACAAAATATGTATATTATTATTCTTATATATTTTTGTCAAATTTAGTATTAACTAATATCATTTTTATATTTATTTTAGTAAATAATTATCACGTAAAATTATACTTCAAGAAGTAAATTTTTCCTCCAACTTTCAAGAGCTCTATCTTATTCAATTTTTTCAAAACCTTCACTAGTTGTGCTTAGTAAAAATTAACAAATATATATTAATTTAATATAGATATACATTTTACCTAACCCGTCCTAAACCTCTTCATATTTGCTGATGATACGCTTGTGGAGCGGAGGGGTTTGAACTTTGTAGAGCTGGAGTAGGAAAAAGAGCGGAGCCAGCATAGTCGGAGAACTCACACGGCCGTGAACCACGTCTATTGCTGGCCCAGGGCGCCCACATATGTTACTGCAGAACGGAGACGACGCTGCTTCACGAGTAACGTCGTTGCATGCTTCCACGTGTTCGCAGGTACAGTATACTCCATGCAACTGGTGTGTTGTGTAGGCCTGGCCACAGTACGCAGTCGGAGGTCCTCAGGGTTCCGCTGCCGTAGACGGCGTAGAGAAGTTAATCGTGAGTGCAATCGGCCGCAGTCCGTTGTACCGTGCATACATGGAAGGGAAAAGCTGCTAAGATAAGAGGAGAATGCGGTCCACCTCGTACGTAAGCTACCCTAAGAGGTCTGGCGAGCTTGCCTTACCGTGGTTCGCTCTGTCTCTCTCTCTGCCTCTCCAGGATAGCGTGAGTGCGTGCTGAGGAAAGCCAAGAGTCTCCTCCAACCAGCGGTTTGAGCGACGCGCGATCCATCGAGAAATTCTCAGTTTAGCCTGGCTCTACTGGCCTGCCACGGTCCCAGATATGAATTAAGGATTCGAGCTAGAGGCAGATTTTGGTTGGGATTTTAAGTTCGGCCGGAGAAGAAAGGAAGGCTCTTCGGAAGGAGAAGTCGTTGTGGGTGTCGGATTTGGACTGCGGGACATTCCAAGGTTTAGGATCGAGGACTAGGGAAGAAGCAGCCATGGCGGCAATCAACCAGATGCTGCTCTGCGGGAATCACACGACGATTCAGCAGCCGAGATGGCAAGCGCAGTCTCTCAGGGGAGCGCAAATGGGTGACGTGAAGGTGGTGAGAATGGCTTCCGCGACAGGAGGAAGGACCTCGAGCGTCAGTATCAGGAGTTTGTTCGGAGGAAAGAAGCAGGATAGCGACGACGACGCAAAAAAGGCAGGATTATTTGGCAATCTGCAAGGCCTGTACGAAACCGTCAGGAAGGCACAACAGGTGGTGCAAGTCGAGGCTGTGAGAGTGCAGAAGGAGCTGGCAGCAGCTGAGTTTGATGGCTATTGTGAAGGCGAACTCATCAAGGTCACTCTTTCTGGTAACCAAGAACCTGTAAGGGTAGAGGTTTTGGAAGCTGCCATGGACGTTGGGCCCGAGAGGCTCGCGGAGTTAATAAATGAAGCGTACAAGGACGCCCACACCAAGAGTGTTCTAGCCATGAAGGAGCGTATGAAGGGTTTAGCAGAAAGTCTCGGAATGCCTCAGGGAATCGGCGGTCCAGGGGGAATGCAAGGGATGTAGGTTTGTGTTTAGCTCATCGCAGCTTTGTACCAAGTATGTGCATTTTTGCCGCTTGTGCATTATAGTGCGTAGAGATAAAAACAAGATTATGTAGGATGATTTTTGACTGTAAAGAATTTCGAAACTCATACCTCACGTTGCAGAGCATCCTTGGGACCGAGGATCTTATCGTCGAATGAGAATTCGGTCCCTCTTGATAAAAGAAATTTTGCACTCCGAGTATTATGAAACTAGTTTTATCTCCGCCCTGCACCGGGTTAGCAGCAAACACTGTGCAGTCGGCAGGAAGGAATCTTGGTCTTGTGGCTCCAGATTTGGAAGAATATATTGACTAGGTTGAATTGATGTGGATGGCACAATCCACTGTTGCCACAGCAGACTACGGAACCTTGTACGGTAACTTGTCTATGCTTCATTCAAGATTATTCTTCTCCACCAAGTGTGAAGCGCTGGTGTAATTGCAGTGTTGATTTTCTCTTCAGTAGTAGATCGGATACGGTCACATTGTGCAGTGAGGTTTCCTATCAAATTGTTCTCTAATTGTCGTGTGACCATTCAGGAAATTCGTCAGTCTCTGAGACTGCCATTATTTTTGTACAAGCTATAAGTGTTTGCTTATCCGGTTACTTTTTGGTTAATGCGAAAGATTCAGTCGCCAGCTTGAAAGTTGAGCTACGTTGCGTTCCCCGAGAAACTTTGCCTTCAGTTACCAGAAAGTGAAATTTCAGGTTTGTTGATCAGGAATGTGATCACTACTACCCTGCTATATTTCAATATGCTCGACGCAGGTCTTCGGTTTAAAAAATCAGGGATTAGTCTTCCCTCGACGCATTGGAACATCAGTCGCTTCTTTACGGAAATTCGTCTCACTTAAAGAGATGGAGTTAAGTGCTGGTGCAGGTGTTGGTAACCACTTCCACAAAGTGAGGTATGTCTTGTGAATTGAACTAATAGAGGGAGTTTCGAAGGGTGAGTTAACAAATAAGGCATGCTGTCCAGAGTTAAGACTGCTGACAAGACTGGAACACGTTCATAGGTGCTGAACGTATCAGAGAGATCACGGACTAGCAAAAAACGTGACGTCGCCTGGGACACTAACAGACTTCGAAGTGTGGGAGTGTGCCATCTGAGTTGTACCGTTCACAGTTAGAAGTAGGCTTGGTGTATACGTGTGATGTTGATGGGAAACAGCAAAAGACATGCTAGGTTTCACATCGCTATCATTTACTCGATGCAGTGATTGGAAAACGAAACCAACAAGCTAGGTTTTATATCACTGCTATTTACGTGATGAACAGTGATTATGTCCAGACCCAAAGGTTTTACATCACTGCTATTTACTTGATGAACAGTGATTATGTCCAGACCCAAAACCTTACTTCTTACTCTACATTTACAGAGGACTCGTATGGCCAACATGAATAGGTCGGTAAGTTCAGCGTTCCAACCTCTCGAGTCAAAGAACTGAGCAGAAAACTATTCGTCCCGAGATAAAAACATCAGACACTGACACTACGGTATACCCACCGCTGGCTCTTTTCTCTGTAAAGGCAGATTAAGCTCTATGGTAACCACCTGCACATATCCGGTTCCAGTGGGTTCAGATGGTTTCTACTTTACCTGTAAAAGATGGCGACATATTGGAGTTTCCTTTATACACTAGGTACACTAATGCTCACGCGCTATGTGTTGAAGTGGGTAATGTACAGTACAAAAGGTGAACATGCCCTCAGCCATCTGTCCGCCTTTCAAGATTCAGCTCCCGGCTACGGATCGCTCATGGCCAGGGTCTCGTGTAATCTTTCAGGTAGAAGCTGAACAGATGGCAGGCGTAATTTTCCCATTCAGGAGGGAAAGAAACAGGCGGATGCGGAGGAAGCATGGCGACTTGCCCGTCTAGTCTGAAGTGCAGAAGCTCAAGAACATGCCACTGATCACTGTCCTGCCATCCGTCCGGTTTTGGGGGGGAGACGTGTTCGGATAGAACAGTTCGCAGTGCATCCTCCGTCAGTCCCATGAGGTCATCAACCACCGATTCGGGTAGAGGAGCGTCAAGATTGAGCAACTGGACATCATACTCCTCGTCATTGTTGTTGAGAGCTATCCACTGTAAACGAGCCAAGGCCTGCTCGTTGCCATCGTACTCCACGTAAGTCAGGGTTGGACTTCCCCCATCGTAGCGATCAAAAATAGCAATATAGCGTCTCGTTCCCCGCTCGTTGTGAGTACTCCTTGCCGTCTGAAAATTTGGTGGTATGTAGTCCACAAATCTCAAGTCTCTCTGGTTGGCAGTGACAGCCTCTGACTGTGACATCAGTGAGTAGGGCGGCATTTTGACAAACAGTACGCTCACTTCTCTGAGGTGGTGTAATTGTGCAGTCAGCCGACAAATCATACACTGACTGCCAATTCTTCTCACTTGGCCATAGATTGCCGGTCGGTAGTGCTGACTTGTCCAACCTTCGTACACAACTGACGGAGTGAAATTCGACACGAGGCACGATCAAAATGGCCAAAAAGGTTTTGAATCCAAGATCCTTCACAAAGCTGTGTCCATCTCTCTTGGAAGGTAAGCATCTTTCAAAATCTTTTTTCTCTCATTTGCTGAACTGACTGACACGAAGGGTCATATGAGACACAACAACCAGACTGCAGTAATGCTCACATGATGGTGCAGATGACGTAACTTATGCAGCACGTCCACGAGTCACGATTCTACCCTCGAATAACAAACATTTTCGCCAGTCAAGCAAACGGACGAAATCCAAGAAATTCATGCAAATGCAACCTAAAAGTAGCTCAAGATACAAAGAAGACCAACTATGCCCACAAACAGGAACATGCAGGACTTGTTCGAGTGGAAAAGGCAGCTTCAAGAAGCAACTTGTACACAAAGCTTCCTCGGATTGCTCCAACATACTGGAGCATAGTGACGAGCCCCGGTCGTACAGTAAGTTAGACCGTTTTGCAGAACCAACCCAGGAGACTGAAGGCGGAGTGCTTCTCAGAGACCCAATTTACTCGCTGAATGCAGTCTTGACGGACCAATAGGAGCGACACACGACTCACTCAAGCAAACATCAAGATTCTTACGATTCGGGACCTACACTCGCTCGCTACGAATTCAGAAGGCTACGATGGCAGGCAAGAAGCCAGGAAGGGAGGCAGGCCTAGAGGCGAGCAGGGCAGGCGGACAGGGAGGCAAATCTGCCAAGCACTTACTGCGAAACTGGAAGAACGACGGGTGTCGGTGGAGGCCATCTTATAAACGCGTATGATTGCTTCGGCAGACAGGTTTCTTCATCCTGAATCCAAACGTCCCTCCAGTCTCCGGGAGATCAAGAGATGTAGTACCGGACATAGACATGGAGTGGATAGACAGTCAGGACTGACGAACTGAGGCAGGCCGATTGAGGTCAACAAAGTCTTCTCCGAGCATTGGCGTCGTTGTGTTATGAGCGTGAAGGAAATGTTTTCCTTCTAGGTTTCTACCGGATCCATCGAATGTACGATCCGGTCTTCCGCCTCCGGCTCCTCGGTATGATTCTCTTTTTCCTTCTACGTTGGTCCTGCTTTTTCTTGAGTAATAACGTCATAATAAAGAACAAAATGGCATCTTCCTGAACGATTGAGTGGGAAGGAAGCGATAACTCTGTAGTTTGTGAAACCTCATTCCTTGGAACAGAGGAAAACCGTTGTTACTGAGCGACTACGTTTCTTCATTCGACATGAATCTTCCACTTGATCGCCGTTACCTTTTACCTTTTATCTGCAGAAGGTTCTATTTTTGTTTCATTTGACTTCTCGAAACTCGTGATCAATATCATTTATCCTTCAGAACTGACATGCTTATCATACCATGGACCATCGAGGCGAACTCGAGATACTGTAAAGAGTAACGAGAGAAAGTTGTAATTAGTGAAGTGACGTGAAGGGGATATTTAAACGTTGCATGTGGTAGACTTGATCTTCAGAGCCATGCAAGTCACGCTGGCGGAGGACAATTTGACAGGTATTTGTAAAGTTCTAAGCATGAAAGAGAGACTGGTCACTGGTTTCAGCTGATGGATCCAATGATTGAATGCGGACGAAAGCACGTTCTGCTATGCATCACCGAAACCAGCCGAGCGGAACCCTGAACGATGACACGTGGTAATATCAACATACCGGAACCCAATCTGCTTGCTAACATTTTATGGTACTAATACCGCCTTTCTATCCTCCCCGGGTACAGTATCGGCCTTAGAGGGTTGTTGCTATTTTTACCAAGGTTCTCCTATTTTCACCCAGATTCCTCCCCGTGGGCGGGAACTTGATATAGATCCACATATTCTTCTTTGCAGTAACGGGGATGGAAAATTTAATATATATTTAAATGTTTGTCTCTGTTCAATAGAGCCATTTGCATCGATATAAAAGTTTACATTCCAAAGTGGCACATGAGAATGTGCGCGAATAAAAATTTTGGGTGCTGAGTTATAGATAGTTTTAAATAAAACCATTGGCATAGATACACAAGTTTACATTCCAACGTGACATATGAGAAAATATTTAATATATTTATTTTAAATATGATATATTAAAAAGAAATTAGATTTTAAGTTATAGATAGTTATATGATCTTGCTTTTTATGTAAATATAAAAATAAATTTTAAGGTTTGAGGAATTAAAAAATTTCTGTGTTATATATGAGTGAATGGTTGATAATAGCTTTCGTGTTAATAGAGGCATTGACATCGATACGAAAGTTTACATTTTAGCGTGAGACATTAGAATGTAATCAAATGTGACATGCATAATATAAGAAGCATATTTATTATAAAGTAATCATAAGTTGAACTTTAGTATATTTATTTTAAATATTATATAATTAAAAGAAATCAGATATTAAGTTATAGATAGTTTTAAAATGAGGATCACGATCACACAGATATAAATATAGAAACACGTTTTATAGTTTGAAAAATCATAGAGTTTTTTGTGTTATGGATGAGTGAATGGTTAATTATAACCTTCATGTTAATATAACCATCGATGTGTGGTACATGAGAATTTACTCGAATCAGACGTGATAGATTATAAAAGAAAAGATGTCTATTATAAAATAATAATAAGTTCAAAAATAATATATTTATTCTAAACATGATATAATTATAATATTTTAGATGTTAAATTATAAATAGTTTTAAGATCAAGATTTCATAAAAATAAAAATAACTTTTAAAGTTTGAGGAATTATAGAGTTTTATGTGATAAAGATGAGTGAATGATTGATAATATCTTTCACGTAACATTTGTAATGTAAGTGTGAAGAATTACATTGTGAGTGTTAAGAGTTTCTGTATTCTATTTAGACGTGGGAGTTGTGCAACAAAAAATTGATGCGTTTTATGCGTACAATATGTGTTGTGAGTGCAAAGAATGTGTACCATTGTGATATTTTCATTCATTGTGATGTTGTTACTTCGCGTTGTTGTATTGAATGGTTAGTTTTGAGTTTGAAAATTGTGCACACGATAATTGCTAAGTTGAGCAGATGACAGATTACGTTGAGCAATAGATCAAGAATTTGAAAATAATGTTGAGAGTTGAATTGTGTTCAGTAAATGTGATTACGATGAACAATGGGTTGGAGATTTGAAAATTACATTACGTGTTGACTTTATGATTTAAGATTTCAAAAAATAATATTTTGTAGTATGTAATTAGAGCAACCACCCGCTCATCCAAATCTCCAATCCTCATCAATGTCTCTGTCGTAGCTCGAGCCCAGTGACTGTGACTGTAATGACTTGAGCTTTGCTTTCTATCCTCCTCTTCATCTTCAAAATATATCTTGCGCCTTTGATCTTTTTCTTCCTCTGAAGAATATACATTGCACTTTGTAAACTCTCTCTCCTCACCCACATACACCCTAGTATCCAAAGCATGCGATAAAACAGTCTCACCCGTAATCTATCACTTCCATTTGATGATGTCGATGATGACATCATGAAGCTTACACTTCGCAATGCTTAAAACCTCCCTCAAGGTAAATTTCACATTCGCATTTAGAATGCGATCTTCCAAGACTCCTTTCAAGTCTATCGAAGCCTCGATGTCCGATTGTAGTTTGTATGCAGTCGGCTTATCTTTTTTCTTCTAAAATTTTTTTGTTTTTTTTTTCGATGGAGAAGGAGCATCATCCATTGGTACATCTTGAGCTCTTGCACCCTGAAGCTCTTGACAAACTTTCTCTCCTCGAGTTTGTCTCTTGGAAGAAGTTCTTTCTCCTGCATCTTTTGAATCTCACTTTCTCTTTTCTTCCAACAAAGCTTCATGTTGGTTCTTGACGATGTAAGCATGTACCGATAGAGATTTTATCAAATCCTCTCATCCAGTATCCCTTCAGATCGTAGCGTTGTCTTCAACAATGTCTCATGTGTTATTCTTTTTTTGTTTCATTGTGATGATAGATGATCACAATCCACTCGGCTCAATATGCTCGTTAAAACTCCTCAAGCTTGATCTTCAACCCTTGTGCCATAGGTTCTAGCCTCCACTATTGCAATTGCTTGCGTTGATAAGTAGTCCTCAATCAACTTTTTCATCCCTCCTCTACCAAAGTTGGTATGAAGAAGTGCATCAGTATCTCTCAGTGCTACCTTCTCATCTTTCCAAAAGATCACTCCTCGTTGTAAGATATCAGTGAACTCTTTGCAATCCAACGATGTATCTAGTACCATCGCACCAGATACATTGTTTGATCCAACCTTGCTTTCCAAATGGTTTTGTTTCGCTTGTAGACCCCTGCTCTTCTAATCTTGTGAGCTTGATTTGCAGATCTCGCATTTCACGCAAGATCTCCTCAAGGTTTGAATAATCCTTCTTCGATACTACATATGCTTGGACAATCGGAACAACTGGAACAACTGATATGATCTGTCTAACAACAGGAACCACTAGTCAGACTACAAACATGTGCTACAACAGTCGGTGTTGATGCCGATCTCCTAACATAAACATTTTCTTGTCTTCGCTCTCTCTTGGTAAGCATACCAACCGTTTCCTCAACTTTCTTCCAACTACTGGTCAACCTATCGTCTTCCTCCCGATCCTCCAGAAGTACCTCCAGCTTCTCTTGCAGCTTCTCATCTGCAGTCCGAAGAAATAACTCTATCTCTCGGATTGCAATATTAACTTTTTCATTCTAGTCAGTCGAGAAAATTGTCTCTCAAACTCCTTGAGTAACTCAGTAGCTTGTAAATCTTTCCTCGGTTGCTCACACACTCCAAGAATGACTTCTTGGTGACCAGATCAGAGTCATCCAAAAAATACTCATCTATCGAAGCATAACAACCTAGCACAAGTCTACTATAGTTCTATTGTTTGCGTCTGCAGCTGATCTTGAGACTGAAGGTCGCGACATTCTCGTACAATCCATGTGTTGTTACAATATTTTAATTTAATCTCTCATAAATTTTCACAATACAGTATGTTTAACTGAATTAATGATGAATACTACAAGAGTTTCATAAATGAATCGCATACAAATGATTTGTTATTGATACGTTCTTGATGGAAATTTTATGATCTTATTTTTTATATCTTTTTTCATCTTATAATGCATCTGCTTTTGTGAAGTTTCATCCATCGTCTGGGTATTTTGGATCAAACCTCACCACTCTTTTGAAGGAGACACATCTTAAGTTATACCAGCAACTCATTACTATAAACTTCAGACCTAATAGATAAGTTAGTGTCTTTGTTGTATATGGAATCTCAAAATGTGTCATTGAGATTTCGTGAAATATTGAGATATGTTCCAAATGTTAAAGACTTTGAGCTAGATCAATGTTAGAAATACGTTATTCTCTTAAGATTTATGGTAAATGATAAATGATAAATTTTATTATCTATCTCTAGAGGTCTCTACGGACCATGAGACTGTCCATGTGAGTCCACCACAACGAGACTCGGATCAAAAGCTTCGTTAACAATTTTGCAGCGCAGGCACCTCCAACCGTACTCGCAAGAGACTGAACCCACAACCTTCTTCTTAGAGGACTGTAGGCTAAACCACTTGGGACACCGATCTTTGATCCTATGGACAATGAAGATGTATAGTATGCATAAGATTACAAGAATACCTTTGAATATCTTACCACGTTTTATATATAGACACAAATCTTGATAACCATCTCATCATGAATTTCAAGATACATGTTGTGATGTACATCAACGCTAATAATACATGTACATCCATGTCTATGTGCAGTTAATAAAATTTTGTATTTCGATGCAAGTACTAAATATTTTATTTTATGTTAAACATATATAACCATGTGATTTGTATTTATTTTCACTTGCAAAATATTTCAATTCAATCTCTCCAAGATTTTGTCTTGTCTAAGGTAACAATAAACAATAGTGCAATAGTGAAATACTAATGAATGTATTTAACATTTTGTGAATTTCGAATCACTTCTAAGATAAATAATTAAAATCTGCAACAAGACAATCATAGTCAAAATCTTCAATAGAACCATCATACTTTATGTTTATAACCTGTGGAAAAGAAGTATGAGCTGTGAGCAATAAGTATATTAACGATAAACAGGATGCAAGGACGACTCACCTGATAAAATCTGAAACTTCGTCTTGGAACTTCGAATGTCGATGAACACGTATCGCAGATACTCGGTTACAGTCCTGACCATGAGAAGTGATAGTGCTTCAGTTTCTCTCTTAAGAACGTATTTGACTTCAAGGTACTTCAAACCCTAAACCCTCCTGTCGACAAAATAGCAAAACGATACGATAAGATAAGAGAGTTAAAATAAGATATAAGGGGTCTTAAAAGTACACATTTCTTTGCATAACTTTGAGATACTTTACCAAAGGAAGAGACAAATGGATCTCTCAAGGGTAGAGATTGATTTTCTTAATCCAACGGACAATAGTTAACGCACATGGTTTATCTTTGTACTTTCCAACTAATGTATCATTACGCACACTAAAAGAGATTTTAAGTCTTGCTTGATACACGTGAGCGATTGGATCTCATCCTTTGGATCAACGGCTCTAAAAACTTATCGTCGAACGTAGCACGGATGGACCAATCATGCTACGGAAGCCTCTTGTGGAAAGACGGGAAGCAGAGGAAGATTCGAACGGAGAAGATCATGAAACAGAGCGCAAAGAAGAATAACAAGAAGAGAAGCATATATATTCAACAAAAAACTTTTCATTGAAACATTTCATGTACAGTTTACTTACTGCAGGGTTAAATCCATCGTCGCGTTCTAAGCTCATGGATATTTGTTTCGCTTCTTCTTGAAATAAATTCACTTCAGTTTTCACTTGGAAGATCTTTCCATCTTCGTCTATAATCTTTTGCTGGACTTCCTCCGTTGCCCTCTGTCCATTCTTTTCTTTTGCAATGAGCGACTTCAAGAGCATTTTGACCTTATCAAGCTGATCCTTCCCTTCTCGTTTTTGATTAAGACAAATCTGGAGTTCTAAGACATCGACACACACATTCTTGACGTCTGCTCCAGCTCCAACAGAATGACGGAGAGAAAAATCAGTTTCTAAATGGCTCAAATGATTTACACAGAGAGTAGTCTCTTCAACATTTTGTGAAGAGTCCTGTGGAACATAATGAGAAGAAGCGCGCACGCACTTGCCATACTCCTCGTGATAATCATCGTCAAAGATCAAATCGAGAGGGGGTGTGTATACTCTATGATCTCAAACCTAAGGAGAACCTGTTGGCCTGGGTCCCTTGCGAATCTTTTGAACTTTCAACTGATTTTTCAACTTATCTACAGCAAAAGTAGCCCAATTCACTCGTTTGTCTAAAATCCTCTCCACATATAAACCCTTGGCACAATTTTGACCGATGCAATCATTCACGATTTTCTCTCGTCCATCTACTACTTGTAAGAGTTGAGTGATGTCTGTATGAGGGATCCCTGTACTCAGATGGACTTTGAACTGTTCTTCCCATTTCTTCCCTGTGCAGGCCAAAGCATTCTGTGAGTTGTGCATCAGTGACTACGAGATGTTGGTCTATAGTCGTGGGTAACAATCCACGCGATGGAAGTTTACACACAGTGTCAAAATAATCCACATCTTTATAAAATTTCTCTTCCTTCCAGTCATCTTCAAGAGTTTCAAAAGTATCTTCCATCACGAAGATCAGACAAGCACTTAGTACTGCAAATCACAGCCAAACTTATCGATCTCTATTCACCTCAGTACTGTAAATCTCTGAAGTGAGAGCCAAACTTGTCGAGCTTTGTTATGATACTAAGTCGTTATGTTTAGACCAAAATTTTTGAAGAGAAGATCTCTTTCCCTCCAAAGTTCTGGTCAAAGTCAAGGTACGTGCGGACGAGCTCTAGAAGGTCCTTTTCCTCTTCCCTCTTCCCCCTTTGTTCCCGCTTATAGTTTTGTGCACAAGACTTTATTCTTTCAATTTATTGTGTACTATAGGTAGTTCAGATCAAAAAGATATGCATCATTGAATTTGAAACCACTATAGCATTCATAGATCGGACCATTAACACTAATGAAACTATATAGTGAAACATTAGAAGAGCATTAGTACTTTATAGAAACACAAGTACTATGGAAAAAAGTACAGAATGGCACACTTTAGGCCCCTTTTATCATGCTTTGACCCAAGATAAGACGATATTGGATATCCACTCAGATCTTCTTATCTAAAAAGCAGATATAATCTGTATCTCCTCCGGATGGTCAAGTATCTTCTTGACCATCGGATCTTAGTTCTACCTTGAAGTCCTTCCACATAAGTACATATCTTGATCCGATGAGGGCATGTGAATCCATATAGACAGGATAGGTTAAAACCGACGGACCTTCCGGTCAGGCGAGATGCTCAAAGTGAGAAGTTCATACTGGATGGACATTCTTCAATTTCAACTATTTGCATGACGAGTACCGAGACGAGCATAGAACTGTTGTTGAAGCGGACTTCGTAAGTTCTCTTCTCTACTGCTCGGATACTGTGGCAGGCCAAGCCTCTGGTCATGGATGGCCCGCTCCTTTTCCGACGTGGAGACGTTTGACCGACTCGTGCTACAAAGCATGAGCTCGAACTACCAATGGGTCTCAGAAATGTTATTTGACATCAAAGTCTCTAGTTTTCAGGTAGCATGTAATGAGATTACTAGCCTTCGTCTTGTGCAAGGACAATCATACTCTAAATCTAACAAGTTTGTGCTAGGACAATCGTAGTAAAAAGTAGTTTTAAAGCTTTTCTTAAAGAATTTTAAGTCAAAACGACTAACATAATATTAAATCACTTGTAAAAAGTTTGAATTCAATTTTGTGAAGATTTAGTTGTGTCAAAGTTAACTACAAGACCAATCATAATTAAAATCATCAATAGTGCAATCATACTCTATTCATTATCTGCGTTTATAGAGTTCTTTATATGCAAAAGCAATCATACTTTAAAATTGTGCGAGGAAAATCATATTCAAAATTTGCAAGGGAATAGGAACGGTATCAGTAATCAGTAACTAATATCAGGAAAAAAATTTTAATATCAAAATATAAATATCGATCTCTGTAACTATACAAATTATAGTTATCGACCTCTATTACTATCCAAGTTATAATTATCGAACTTGATAACTATATCAAATATAGTTCTTGAGTTTGAGATCTATCTTCTGATTTTTACTAATATCATGAGATTTTTTTTATATTTGTTCCTGATTGTTGATAGACTACTTGTTCTCAGTTTGCAAGCTCTGCGAGGACTATCATAGTAAAAAATATACTAACCTTGCGAATGTTTTTAAGTTTTTCTTAGAAAACTTAAGCCTAACATGGATCAAAGATATGTATAATTTTAGGTGTACTATTAAATATTTGATTTAATTTAATATTTATTAACATTTTAATTGTATCAAACAAAATATAGAAATATTCATTGTATAACAACTACCACAGTAGTGTATTGGCGTCGCTCTACAATTCTTATGTTAGTTTATATATATTTTTATCTTTTCATTTAATATTTATTAATATTATTATTTAATAAAAGTATATATTTAAATATTTATATGTTAAATTATTATGTATTAATAATAATATATGATTACTATAATTACTATATAACTGTAATATATTAGAATTTTCAATTATACTAAATACCAGTTAATTAAACTTAATAAATTAAATCTTAAATCTTACATTTATTTATATAATATGATAATCTAAATTAATAGTATAATTTGAAAATATAATGTATATTTGAAACTAAATTCTATACATATTTGTACTATTGAGAGTATAATTTAGATTATAATTTACAGTATTTATAATATTCAAATAAATTTCTTGAACAATTGGTGTTCAACTTTTGGACTACTTGAGTTTACAAAATGGACAATGGATTCTCCAAAATTAGTGAATTCATGGATGTTGATAATTGCTTAAAGGTGAAATGGTAGACATGAAGAAGTGG
Organism: Asterella californica; assembly: GCA_036924285.1. Lineage (NCBI taxonomy): Eukaryota > Viridiplantae > Streptophyta > Marchantiopsida > Marchantiales > Aytoniaceae > Asterella > Asterella californica. The sequence goes on along the minus strand of JAYKYS010000002.1, from coordinate 19,959,343 downwards.
AACGGTCATAGGTTCGATTGAAGAGATGAATGGCTCCTCCACACTACAAATATAACACGGGGTCATTGTAGTCTCACGACTTGTGCATTTAAGCTGGATGTTTGGATAAAATTCCGATATGGGAGAATCGAGTTTTTAGCGCACCACCTAATCAGTGGTGTCGAAGGCAACGCGAAAAAAGACGACATCCAAAAATAATCCAAAAAAGATAAAAATAGACTAACTTAGAATTGTGTAAAGTCACTCTAACTTTTCAAAATTCCAAGGTTTAGATATTGACAAAAAAGAAACATGGTTTAGAGAGAGTGCAAAGCCCAATATCCTTCCCCACGACCTTGTACAGTGAAGAAACCCGGGGAAATAATACAGTCACAGTATAATTTTTGCTTGTCCAGTGAAGAAGGAAGCAGGGTATACAGTGCAGTATAATTTTAAATTATTCAGTGGCTGGGTTCGAGAAAATTAAAACTGAAGGAAGCGGGGGACTATACAGTCTCGGCTATACTCGCGGCTGCTTTCGTGCAAAGACAAATTTGAAGTTAAATTTAGATGTCTAAATTAAAAATACTAAATTTAAATTTCTATATTTAAAAGCCGAATTCACCTCAGCGAAACACATTGCCTCTGGAAAACCAAAAACCCATAAGTGCTGCGAGTTTGACTGTAAGTATACCAGTATAAGTAAAGTTGTTTTTTCGAATGAAAACAGACTATCGAGACATAATTTAGAGTTAACCCTTTTTTAAATTAGAGTTAACTCATAAATTATGCCTCATGTACACTTCTAAGTGTACATGAGGTGAATATACCAATGAAAAGACCCCGTACAAATTACGTCTTCTCAGATTTGTAGCACATTCCTCTGCGGATGGTTCAAAAACCTGCTGCGCAAGGTCAGCGTCCTTCGGAACCCTCACTTACCTCTTTGGGTGAAGTTTCATTTTATAGATTATTGTAGATGCTATTTAAATCATGAATGAAATAAAATACTGATATTTTGTTTATTTTTGACCCTAAAGGATAAAGATAATATGTACTTATTATCAAATGGACAAAAATCTTTTAACTGGAATCTGATTGAAACTGGGAATTGCAACTTATCCATATATCTATTTTAAATTACAAAACTGATATTTCCAGTATTTTATCACATTTTGGAATATAGCTGATCAAACATATAAATAAAATAGTTGAATGTGTATTTTAAAAGACTTATGGTTTTTTCATTAAATATTATACTTAATTAAAACATTGATAAATATCTTTGTATGCTTTATTCATCTTTATATCAAATAAATATTTCTGAAGATTACGTTGGCATATAGTAATATACGAGTATGACTGTATATGAATATATAGTAGCACACACCAGTTTACAAATATTTTCATTTTTCCTATATACAAGAATATAGGAATAAAACACTTATGTGCATTGATGATTGATTTATAATCATTTTTAGTTCGTGATGCATATCTGAAGTAATTTTATGGATTCAATACGATATATATGGTGAAAAACAAAATGTATCTCGCCTATCAAGATCGAACATGTTATTTTTAGATGCCTCAGAACTTATGTCGTTATGACCAGATATAACCACTCTATGCGTATGTTTTTGTATCTAATAGTAAGTTTTATGTTATAAGATATCAGAATATAACCATCCAGTTATATAGATAAATAATTTCAAAAACAGTTTCGAGTATTAAATTAATTTATACCTAAATTAAAACTCGTATTAGAAAAAGACAAAATAGATAGATGACACCATTATTTTCAATTAAATGGTAAAACTATCAATTGGCAACCTATAATATTTAATTTCTAGCGATGTTATCACACATATATGATCAGAAGTATTACTTACAGCTTTTATTCTTAGATTTGCTCAGATTTGTGTTCTCGATTGATTGGTAGAATACAACATATACTTTGTCAATATAGTTAATAATAACATTTTAGATTTCATATAAAAAGTAGGTTTAAGAGTTTATAATATACAATTGTACTAGAATCAAAACCGAAAGAACTATATAAATTGCGGTTGCCCATTCGGCCTCTGTGTAAAAAGAAAGAGCCATAATCTGATTGCAAATGATTAACTCATCAGCACTTATGGCAAAACAAGTGTTTTTAATGAATGATTACTTAAAGCTTACGCAGATGATATCACTAAGCAAAAGCATTAGCACGGACGGATAACGGACTTTGGGTGGTATTTACTTTTCATAGAAGAGTATAAACAGTTTTTGTCCTACAATGATTTGATTCTTAATCTTCTCATGACTTCTCCAAAATCTGGTGATCTGACAGCAATCTTCAGACACAAATTCATAAACTGAGAATGCATCTGGATACAAAGAAGAGAAGAAACAAGGATATAACACACAGCATAAAGAGAAATCAGAGGATGAATGTCAGTCCAAATTGTTATGACATGACCATTTGAAATCAGGTAAGAAATTTAAACGCCCTATTCAAAGTAATATTTATGAGCTCTATTAGCTCTATTATTATTATTATTATTATTATTATCAGAGTGATTATTATGCATAAGGAGGACGACGAGGATGTGACATGAACCCCTAATATTGCATGGTTGAAGAAAATGAAATTCATTTTAGCTGGGTAGGAAGATTATGCTAAATATAATCAAGAAAGCTTTGCTTGCTTGTTAGGGTTCCAACGGAATCCAATCCAACCTGTACATTCAAGCCCATTCCCGCCGAGGAATTTCGAGTGCAGTATGCACGGAGCGCATCAGAGATCAGAGATCATCACAGGGACCAATGCAGAGAGCTGAGATTTGCAGTCACAATAAATTTCATCCCTAGAATCTCTGTTGAAGATTTCGTTGTCTCAGCAGCCTCGTGTTTGCTGTATTGTATGCCATGGATTTCTGTGCCGCAATGTCGACCTCGTCACAATCAGTTGGAGTGGGATGTTTTGTTGCCTCAGCGTGACCGCTGTATTCATCGTCGCCACTAGCTTCAGACGTACGGTGGAGAAGCAACAGGAATTGTTGGTGAAAATCGTATTTTGTTGTAACATGAAGAACGTGTGCATGACTGGGAAGAGCTCGTCGCACTTGTCGAAAGAACGAAAGAACGAACCGAATTGGCGCTCATGGCAGTTTCGAATCTTCAATTCGAATCCTACCTGCACCGATAACTATGAACAGAAGAGTCAAAAATTATGTTCCAATTGGGTGAGTTATAATCAGGCAGGTGAATGGAAGGCGGGGAAGGGAAGGGAAGGGGCAGGGACGGTGGCGGCCACTGATGGCGAGTAGACAGACGCGGCGGAGTTGCAGGTTTGATGCAGCGCGATGGGAGACAATGGGGTGGGATGTCATGTCGCGAAGTCGAAAGCCGGGAGCTACTCGGTAGTTGTTGCCGTGGAGAGGACAGGAAGAGTTCCGAAGAGAGAGAGAGATTCTCAGTTATCCACAAGAAGTTGGTTGTGGAGAAAGGGCCAAGATTCTCATCATGTGATTTGATCGAGCGTAATAAGCGAGGGCACGGAACGGCCGGGCGGGGCAGGACAGGACCACAACAGACGAGACCCGTGAGCATGATTGTTGATGGGGAAGCGAGCTGGATGCACGGATAAGGATGTGGCTTCTCGGCAAGACGTAGAGATTATTTTCTAGAGGGCGTAAATTGCCCTCTTGAGAGCGAGCTCGCTTGCCCTATCGTTTTTGGTTAGATCGACATGAATGTGTGGTGGTTGTTTTCGGTTCCTTAGATAAGCCAGTTGCAAAATCTTGTCCAATTGTTCGCTAATGGGTCGACAGGAATCTGCGGATCTTGTTTTGTTTGAGTGCGCGAGAACAGAGCTTGAGGACTTGCTCATGGCGCGAATGCGCATTGCTGTTCTTCTCGTTATGCCATGCAGTCAGTCACAGGCAGCTTTGACCGATTGTTTTGGAGTGAGCCATAAGGACGCGAAAGTGAGTTGCGTGCATGGATTAAACACTTAGAAGCAGTCTGGCGACTGTCAAGGGGGTAAAACCGCTCTCTCTCTCTCTCTCTCTCTCTCTCTCTGTGTGGGGCGTTAACGCACTTAGGGTTGCCCAAAGGCCTCGCTTGTGAGTTTGTTTCAGAGGGATATTTCCGCTGCACCGTTTCTAAAAGTCCTTAGCTGTAGCGGTTGTTGTTTCCTTGGTTGAAAAGGGACGCTAACAGAAAGCCCACTTAAAATTCGCTAACGGTGGTTTCGTTTGCAACCTAAATGTCCCTGTTTATGGAAAACGCCCCAACTGTCCTTGTTTTCATCAGGTACGAGAACATTACCCCAGCTGTGCGAGTTCTATAACAATGCCCCAGAGCCACCTCTTCCTCCCAGAGTTGTGTGTCACTCTTGGGAGTGAAGCTATGTTAGAAACTGTTCGGACACAAGCTGTTCTGTCTGAGCGAGGACGAGTTTGGGTTTAATCTAGCGGGTTCTCTGTACACTTTTACACTGTACCGTATCTCTGGTTTCAGTCTATTATTGGTGGTTTCGAGCTCTAACGTGTCCGATTTCTAGAGCTGTTCGCAACCCTAGCCCCGCACAGCAGGTTTGGGAAGCTACATGTTTGCTTAATTAGGCCTTCATGTACGTACCAGGAAGCTGGTTGCTGTCGGTCATTCTTGACAGGAGGGTGGTGAGGATCTGATTCAGAGGATTGAGGTCGGGACGTGTTTATGTTGACCTGTAGTGCGGACCGATTGTCTCCATGTTGAGAGCCACGCGTCTGTCAATCTTGGAACGTGCTGTGGTTTAGTTTATCAAGGCGGTGGAATTGAGTCTTGTATAAGTTCGGGCGTCGAGTCTTTTAGTAGGTGCTGAACTCTGCCTTTGTCTCGATACTTGAGAGTTCCCATGGAAAATCTTGGCTTGAATTTCGTGAGCCTCGTGAAGCCCGATGTGGTTTCGACATCGGATTCATCTGTGCCCACATCTCTAGTTTCGTTAGCTACCCTACTTCCGCTTGAAGCTGAGGCCGAAAGTCTGATTTCTCTGCTCCAGAGAATACAGAGTGCAGCTTTTCAGACCACCGGTGTCAATCCAGATGTCTTTGATCCCAAACCTTTTGTGGATCTTCCCCTCCGATATGGTCTACGCGAGACGGAGACCGCTTTCCGTGCTCTCTCCCGGAACTGCAACGGAACCATCTCCGTGGGGACGTTCCTAGAGTTTCTGGAGCAGTATTTTGATGAGGCAGGATCCGACATTCAGGTCATATTGCCAGATGACTACCAAGCGGAGCCACACGGTTTCTTGGAGAACGTGCATAACTTAGACGTTCGAAACTGGGCCCTGCAAGTGCATTCAAAGTGGCTACAGCTCACTCGCCTCACCGTAGGAGCTGTCGGAGACCACCCGGATAGACACACTCTGCTTCCATTGCCTCATCCCGTGGTGGTACCCGGATCCAGATTCAGAGAAGTGTATTACTGGGACAGTTATTGGGTCATACGAGGACTACTCGTGAGCAATATGGTGGATACTGCCAAGGGTGTAGTCCTGAATCTCCTGTCACTGGCAGAAACGCTGGGGTTCGTTCCCAATGGGGCCAGATCGTATTATTCGAACAGGAGTCAACCCCCTCTACTGAGTGAGATGGTCAAGTGTGTGTATATAGCCACGAACGATGTTCTTATTCTAGAGCAAGCTTTGCCTATACTACTCAGAGAATACGCGCGCTGGACCAGTGGCCCACATATGGTGAAAATCACAAAAGGAGGCCGGACACATCAACTCAGCAGATACTTTGCTTTCTGGAACAAGCCCCGACCCGAATCTTACACCATCGATATCGAAGTTGCTTCCAATGTGCCGGAGGAACTCCGTCCACAGTTGTATCTTGATATTGCCTCAGCTGCAGAGAGTGGATGGGATTTCAGCTCACGCTGGATGGAGGATCCAGAGAAGCTGCACACGTTGCGAACAACTTACATCCTTCCAGTTGATCTGAACGCCTTTCTGTATCAAATGGAAGGTAACATCAGCAAGTTTGCGTCAATTCTAGGTGCAAGATATGTCAGCGACCAGTTTTGTGCATTTCAAGCTACACGGAAGGCCGCCATGGACGCCATCTTGTGGAATGATGCAAAATGTCAATGGCTTGACTACTGGCTTCCTAAAGATAGCCCGGAGCCTTACGTATTCAACCCAAGTGCACAGAATCAGCAGAACCTTGCATCTAATTACGCCCCACTTTGGGCCGGTCTTCTGGGAACTGAGAAGACGGGACGTGCTGTAAAAGTGGTGGATGCTCTAAAAACTTCTGGCCTGCTGCAGGAAGCTGGAGTTTCTACCACCGACCAAAACACAGGACAGCAGTGGGATGCACCGAATGGTTGGGCTCCTCTGCAGCATATGGTGATCGAAGGCTTGGCTCTATTAGGTGAAGATCCAGGAACCGAGCTTGCTGTGGATATTGCTCGTCGTTGGTTGACAACCAACTATCTTACATACAAGCACACGGGACAGATGCACGAGAAGTATGATGTTACTAGTAGTGGATCTTACGGAGGCGGGGGAGAATATGAACCTCAGACAGGATTTGGCTGGAGCAATGGAGTAGTTCTAGCGCTGCTGGACAAGATAGGTTGGCCTGCAGATCTTGACATTCAGTCCTGAGATTCGAGTCCCATTGAGTCTGCAGCCCTCGGGCTTTTCTCTGGGCACGTTTACAGCAGCGGTATCCGGCGATTTGTTGTCTTGCTACTGTGCACATACTGCATTACAACCAGCACAGTGTTCGGGATCGTAGAGAAGGGTGTAATCCATTCATTCCTTCATTCATCAGCTACACACGAAACGACTAATTGTCGTAGCTGCCCATGTACAGAGATTTCTATCAGTTAGATGTAAAGTCGAACGTTTGTTCTCAGATTCTGCTCTGTGGGCACGAACTTTCACTCTGTCCCGCACTAATCAACGGATTTCGTCATTTCTCACCTCAATCTTTCACGTCCGGAATTACTGTATGTCATCGTGCATCATGTTCTCTTTTTCATGTGGATAAGGACTTATAATAAGAATGTTAGCAGTGTACAACTTTACAGTTGTAAAGGAATCCAACCGAACACACAGCCAAGAGGATCCTTGCCGGGAGAGACTCCAGAGTCCAGATTAGGTAGGAGGTTATGACCAAACTACCAATAAAAGTCCACACCGTTACCGAGCTTTGACTGCAAGGACAGCCTCATGAATGCGTCGACCGTGGGCACGAGAAACGTAACCCAGTATCTTATCCAGTCAGCACTCGAATGCAGAAGAATCTGTCAATAAGTACCTGAGAGAACCAATTATGAACTTTGTAAACACTGCCCTTTTCACCGGTTCAACAACTCTGCCAAAGAAAGCGGGAAATCTTGCAGTACAGCTCCAGCTTTACCTACTGTCGGATGGGATAACCATCTCGACATATTCATGGTGACTGTTTCAGCATGATGGCATCACCCAGCATGTGCCCATGATCTGGAGCTTCGCATTCGTGAGTCCTTCCCTACTGGATAGCCCAAACGAGTCAAATCGACTTGGTGGTCCATGACCGCTTCCGGAGAGCCGACAGATAATCGTGGGTCTCAGCAGCCATTCGAAAAACGATTCCCATTGTTCCAAGATGTTGCCGTGACAGTGTGACACGAAGGCTGTATAGTTTTCTGCACTGAGCCGATGAAAGTAGTTGCCGTACAGCAAATCATGAGTGCCAATCTTTTCCTATGGACTTTTTATCCGATAATGATTGTTCTGAGTAGAAGTAGTACCAGCGCTCGGAATTGTACTTGGTCAATCGGGATTTTTCGGATTTTTAAACCTGCACTCCTCCATTTCGACTTGCTAACAGGAGGTTCCCACAGGTCATAACAAAAGTTGGACATTTTCCGCTTGTTTTCCCGCTGATCTGCTTGCTTTTTGACCACCTTTTATTTGGATGGTGGATCTCCAGGAGATCTGCACTTACCTCTGAGAGAAGAAGAACAAGAAAATAATCCAGTGTGGATTTCATTCCAGTAAGCTTGATCCGTTGATGAGAGAAGCATCTACGTGGCAAATGACACCGTATTATGGTATTCATCTTATCCTTCTGTTAATCAACGGAAATTTACTTGATCAGAAAAAAACACAGGCTAATTGCTTGAAAATTGAAGTGATCATAATACACAAAAAGAGCAATCAAGATCCGGAACAGAAAAACGTTACACATTTGGTGATCATGAGTATCACTTCCAAAGATTAACATAAGGGCCTCTCAGATTAATGTGCGGTTGGAATGACATCCTCTAGCTTGTTATCGCGCCGTGCAAGCATTTAAAACTTGGTGCATGAAGTAAACTAACGGTGCATGAAATAAACTAACGGAGAGTACTTCTATAATTATGAATATAGAAAATCCAAGGAAGTGTCAGTTGCAGAGCAGTAAGAACTGCCTGAAGAGTCTGCAAACGTTTATGCCCAGTAGCCGAATCCAGCATACACCAAACAAAGATCAAGGATCTACTTACAAACTACTTCCAGCATCAAAAGTCTGCTCCGGCTTCCGATTAGCACCTTGTACCCTTCAGTGGTGGAGAGAAAGAGAGGAGGAGAGTCGAGAGGAGAAGGAGAGGAGAGTCGAGAGGTTTAAGAGAGGAGAGGGTTTAGGATGGAGAGAAGGAGAGGAGAGGAGAGTTTTGGAGATTCGAGAGGAGAGAACTAAAGAGAGTTTTGGAGATTTGAGAGGAGAGAGCGAAGAGAGAGGAGAGTTTAGGAGAGGAGTGAGGCTACGAGACAAGAGTGACAATAGGCGAGTGAGTTGTTGGGTGAGTAGAAGAGGTGGGTTAGTAGGAGAGGTTGTTGAATTGTTGTAAGATTTTATTATGTACTTTGAGCGATTTCGGAAAATCGCTGTGATGAAAACAAGAGGAGGTGGTGGTAGTGCTGACGGTGGAGTTTCAATTCGAGGTCGAGGTTGAGTCGATGGAAGAGGACGAGGCCGAGGCAGAGTCTCCAGAGAGCGGAGGATACGACGATGGTCTTGTAAGTTAATTATCATATTGTCATGTGTTATCGTTACAAGTTGTTTCCCTGTCTTCATGTGTTGTTTGATGTTAGGGTATGTGTCGCTATCTTCATGTGTTGTTCGATGTTAGAGTTTAGCGATACAGCTTGTGTCGCTGTGTTAGGGTTAGTGATATAAGATGTTTCGTCCTGTGAATTAGTCGAAGGTGTCTTATTAAGACGAAACACGACTTGTTTCGTCCTGTGGTGAGACGAAACATGTGTTTCCTGGACTATGAATGTGTCTTATTAAGACGAAACACGGCTTATTTCGTGCACGGTATTTCGATAATTCGACAATGCCTTGAGAATTCTCTCCCTCTGGAGTAAACCCCTTTAGGTTTTCCTCCACCTTACGTAACCTTCAGTGTCACCTGATAGGGGTAAAAGATGCCCTAAACAGACAACAGAAAAATAAATCACTGATAATAAATCTACACGTAAGAAAACTAGTTCACTAAGCCTTTGCAAGTTCATCTGTACGAACGGCCGCCGAGTCGGTCGCACAGTCAGCATTTGGCACCTCCATCCGAATTAACTCCACCACGGCTACCTCTGGCCACCGGAATCACCTCGTTCTGACACGTGGAGCCCGATTTATCACCATTGTCATTTTCCGACCTCCTTAAACTTTGAAGTGCCGTAAGTATTGCCTAAGGTATCAGTTTCACTTGATTTTTTGACCCAAGTGAATAATATGACGAGATGTACATTTTTCTACAAAAGATTTGATACCGACTTGGAGTATCTTTGATGCCATCTCGCTATCCCAGGACTTAGAGGGTCGCAATTGAATTCGTACTAGTGATCCCGACAACCCGATCGCTACTCAGGGACTTAGAGGGCCGCAACCGAATTCGTACTAGTGACCCCGACAACCCGAAGGCGAGCTTAGTCCTCTAGCATAGGATCCATTTTAAAATCCGATGGTAAACTCCTTCTAGCATCCACACTAGGTGACTACACTAGTGCAGGGATAGACGGAGGCGTCTCGCATTCACGATACGTTTAAAAGACATCTAGTGTCCCGTCCCTAGGCAACTTGGTGCCTCTCATATTCCCTCGAAAGGGCCAACCTACTCCAAGCCGGTTGTGAGTCTGAAGAGGTTTGATCCGGAGACCTCTTTCCTACAAGTTTCTCAGCTACATCACGAAAGCTGATCTCACAACTGGTTCTAAAGACCAGTTTCTAAGCTGATATGCTAGAAAACTACGGTATTTCGTCTTTCCTTTGCTAACACGAAGTGCCATAACTTTCTTTAGACATGCTCTTTTTGTGCAATTTAAAATGCAAACAAATACTACATACTACAGTCTACATGAGAAAAATCTAAAACATATTTTCTGAACTCACTCAGATTTATGATAAATTTTCCGGTATCAAAAATCTTGTAGAAGAACCCCAAGTAACTTTTCGCTTGCAACTCCGTTTGCAACTTTTGAACATACCACGGTGATAAGCACAACGAGACCTATGCCATGGTGTTTTCAGATTTTTGAATGCTCACTTCTTCCAGAATCGACTTCTCTGAGGTCTTAACTTCACTCAAAGAGACTAACTTCTAACTAAGAGGTGAATTATTTACTATGTGGAATAATTCACATCACGACAACGGGTGAGATTCGTACGTCTCTCGGTTCTTCACATACAAGCAAGCCAAAAATGGTTGCTCGGCCTCCTTGCCAAACCTCGCCCTCACGTTCATTCTAATGTGTCGAGCACAATGACTATACGTCACAGTTGGAAATATCTCAGCAACGGCTTTCTCCAAACTTTTTTGCCGATCGTTGATGATGACAGTTTGAGGACTCTCAATTCCATTTAATGATTCTCTCAATAAACCATAGAACCACGTCTGGTTTGATGTGTCTTCTCTCGGAGCTACAGCATAAACTAAAATGATAGCCTGGTTTGTACCATCGAGGGTGGAAGCCAAGAAAATTTGACAAAGAAACTTGTGTGACTTCGAATGACAAGCGTCAAGACATATCACTTTTTGACAAGAGCTAAAGACATTATGAGTAGCACTGGGACAGACAAAAAAACGACTAAAATTTGTCGGATGATTTATCCATGTGTCCCAATCCACAACAGCTAAGGGATCGACGTCTTTGATCCTTCTACATATAGATGGAATATAATGAAAAGAGACAGTCTTATTATCTTCTAACTAGTCCTGTGGGTGCTCACGGCTTCTCCAAACTTGGTTATATGGGGCTCGTTTATTAAAACTAGTCCGAACTTTTTCCATTAAATTCCGGACTGGAATGTTGGGATCTATGGCTACTCTATTACACAATACTTGTGCAAGGAATTTAGAGTTTGACGCTGGTCCGCGTCAGTAAGCTTGTTGTATAGGACAAGTATGCTCCAGATTACACACGCCGATGATGATTCTTTCTGTGAATTTTCCTCTTTGTGCACGTACTCTCCGATTGCACGACTGCGTTACTGACCCGTCTCTTGTCTCAACTCCAGTTTCATAGAATGTTTCTCTACCAAAGGTTAAATATCGCATCTTCTCGTCACACCTATCATTCTCAGGAACTCGCCGTGTGCTTTGGATCACAGTGACATCTTCTCGTCTTCTGCTCTGTCTTTGTCTCTGTCGTTGAGTGAACTCGTGGAAGCTACGAGGCTGGCTACTTATCAAATTCGGGTCCAAGTTTTTGTTATTTTTGACTCGCTGTTCGATCGATTTTTTGCAACGAATCCTCCCTCCATAACGACAAACGTGCACTTTGTGAGCGAAATATGACTTGAGCTTGTTACAAGCTCTACTGTTCAAAAAACACCAACAATCTATAGCAAAGTCAAAATCTTTCCAGCATTGAAATTCTCCCCTCAACCTCAATCTGCCTGCAATCTCTCTTAAGACGTCTAGTGTTTTTTCTTGAAGCACGCGGTCAGCAAGACGAGCGTCAGTCATCTCCTGCTGTCATCGCTCCAGGATCATTTCGTCTTCTTCCTCGTCACTTCTTGCGTCCAGAAAAAATTCTCGCTCTTCATCTTCAAAATGTAATCCATCGAGGGAATCTAAATCATTGTCCTCCGACATTATCAATAAGTGCTTACATGCACTGCAGATCCCTGTCCCAGATGCTTCACTATTACCACCATGCATTGTTCATAGTCATTCTTTATGTTCGATGTGGAACACTGTATCATACCTGCATTCATTCTGCAGCGCGATGTGGAACATTGTATCATGCCAGTACTCATTTTGCTGTGCAGTTTCGCTTGTCTTCTCGCGCACTAGTCTAGCTTTGTAACACATCAGCTTTTGAAAGCTGACATGACTATCCGACTGGACGTCTGATGTGACAAAGTAACTTAGAAAACGGACGGTTGTCAGTTTGGAGGTCGATCAAGAAGGTCATCGTTAAGAGGGGGTGGATCAAGTCCGGGATTCTTTCTGGGGGGTGGATCAAGTAAATTTACAGTACTAGCAAGTTCCATCTCATTTTTCTTCTCTATTCTTTAGAGCCATTGTCAATGATATGAAACTCTACATTTTGGCTTGGAAGCAAACAGAAAGTAGTATATCAGTGAGAGTGGAATAAAGGAAGAATACCTGGCGATATATTTGAGAGACAACACCAATCAGGTTTTCTCTAGCGTATAGGTAAAGTCGAAATCAATCCATTCCATTCCATACTTAGGAATCGAGCCTATATTCGCAGGCAGCATCCTTGTTTAAACTTTTGTAAATGTTTTGAGGTAGAAAAGAAAACTCAGGACACAATACTTCTCACTTCTCTCTTGGAATAGCGCAGAGTGGATTATCGTCACTGTCCATTTCTCCGAAAACGCTACTTGTCAGATTCCCCGAAGGTTTCTTTTCTTTTACCATTCGATTGCTTTCCGACTACTCTAGGTGACAATCGTAAATCGTTGGGAAATCATTATTCTGGTTGTCGAATGTCGTCGAGGATAGAGAAGGACATGCTCTGGCATAACACACAAGTAGAGGGAAAAGCTTTATGGCAGGTCGGGGCTTTTCCTCTTCCTTCAGCTTTACAGAACCTCAAACACTACAACCGTAAACGCGATGCTCATGCTCCCCTTCTATCTCCACATATCCAGAAGTCCTTCGGACCGGCCGACATCATAATCAATGTGTCCTTTTGCCACACGCTTACCACAAGGTTAGAGACTTCTACTTACTTACCACAAAAATCTACTTAGTCAGCCCCCTCCAGCAACTTCACTACTCTGTCAACCCTAACTAATCAAAAGTTTCTTTGTCAACCTCCACGTAGGATGTACCGGGAAAGTTCTTATGATGTTCTTGATACAAAAGTGTTAGAAGAACTTTAGTGCAAAATTTGCTGTGATATGTTCTTCTACTAGTCATTATTACCGGCTACTGGTTGATACTCCTTGCTTTTACTGGTAATGTCAGGTCATGGGGTTGACAAAGAAACTTTTGAACTGTCGAGGTTGACAGAGTAGTGAAGTTGCTAGAGGGGGCTGACTAAGTAGATTTCTGTACTTACCACCGAAGTCGCGTGCAGAAGCCGATCGCAGAACTGAAGCAGGTTAGGATCTACCAGTTCCCTTCCCAGTCAGGACAGCTACACCGAATGCTTCAGTGCTACTGACACCGAGTGGAGAACAACGTTGTTACTCGAGAGTCGGGACTCAAGAACCAACCCTGTTGACAAGGTCCATTTACGTGTCAGGTCAGTGAGATACCTATTTCGGCCAAGGACTCTGAGAAAATGCATTTCGTCGATTTCCTTCAGCGCTTACTGTAGTGTGCCTCTCACTCGGGGCATACTCTGCCGCTTAACGTGGCTCCATCGGTGTAGCATACAAAGCCAGATTCACATTCTACGCCCGTGACAGCCACGATAGAGTGTGCAGCATAAGGCACTCCCAGCGAGGAGGAAGATAATGTCACATTCCCCCTGAAATAAGAAACGTGCTCCTCACGTCTTCTTCTACTAGTGAACTCGCAATCAAAGAGCACGCGTCCTCTTTCTCTGTGCTTTCTTTGCATTTCCCGCAATGCCTGATTTTTCACGATGCCTGATAAAAGAAGAGGACACTAACTCAGTGTCCTCTTCTTTTATCAGCATAGCGTTTGTTACATCTGGTTCAACAAAGACAGGAACACTGTTCACGTTCGTGCCGCCGTCTCCTGTAGAAACCTCCCAAGGAAGTAGTGCAGACGTGAACCCTCGACGAGGATTGCATAGCTAACGTTGATATCAATCTTCTGCACCGCTCTTGTGCAGCTCGACAAGTTTACTACAAGCAGCAGTAACCTGGCTCTTAGTGGTAAACCCAAGAGCTCGGACGATATCACAGGCCAGCGCAGCTGTATGATTGTTTAAAGCAGAAGTGTTATCGTACAGGACTCACACGTTTGCAACTCTGCGTACTTTCGCAGATGTTTCATACCATTTCCATGCCCTTTTCCCCTTTCATGGGGATCCATTGAGCAGCGTGGTTCTCGTATGATACTCACCAAGATCGACAAGGCAAAGAGTCAACTAATGACTCATTACACTACCTGCCCACTGAAAAAATGTGAGTGCTCAAAAGTTAACAAAGGAGTGAATTCAAGAAGTACGATTCAAAAAGGATCATGCGCTTCTCGTATCCCAGTAGAAAGAAGTCTTCGTTGAAACACACTTTCTTCCGATGAACGAGGAGGGTGGTGCCAACTTGCCCTTTACCTCGAGGTCGATTCCAAACCACGTACCCACCAACCGAACCGAGAAAACCGAACACGGTGGTGTTTGTCTCAAGAACCCGGCCAGCTCGGATTGACGCTGGAGAAGGCGACCCTCAACGAACAAAGTTCATGTAAGAGTCTTGAACACTACGATCCAGAATGTAATGTCTCAAGACCACGGGCTGTCTTGTACGTTTGATCTAAGTAATCGACCTACGTTTACGTCGAAGACCGATCAACCAACTGATTCCAGGCGCCAATCAGTACTCTTGAGACATTTCAGTCGTTCCGCTTTCTTTCTTCTTCTTTCTCTGAAAGAAAACGTAAAGGCAGAATGCGAGAACGAGGAGGTCCAGGCGGCTGCGTGTCTCACTCACAAAATCGGAAACGTCATCCCTGACTTGCATGTACGTGCTACCGCCGCCCCCGCGACTGCTGCGTTTGCAGCTTCTCGCAGAATTGCAGTCCCAACGACAGAAAGGCGTCCTCCGCTCCCCTTTCCTTGATATGGACCACATGAAAGGAAGAGAAGAGAAGAGTCGCTGGAACGAACCATTGCTCGAAGACCGGCGAGGCAAAGCTCTGTCCGCAAGTACTCGAAGATTGAGCCTCTTCGAGTACGAGCGAACAAGCCATCGATCTGGACGACAGATACTGTAGGTCACAAGCTGTCACAGGCGAGCAAGTTCAAGGAATGTTTCCGCGACTGGACTTGTTGGCTGTTTCCGTGCATGCACGAAGAGTTCCACCACGTCGCCGTTGGCGCTCATGGTATGATTCGTGAAATTCCTGGGCCACAGACCACGACAACGATGGCTGCCGGTGACTGGGGCCGAGAGATTGGGTAGCCGCAATGCAGATACAAGACAACAGAAGTCACAGAACAGAAGAGAACGGCCGGAGCGTGCGAACCCTCCTTCCCTCTCGTCCAAGTTTTGGGACCCACACATTCCTGTCGTCGGTCGATCCAAATGGCAATATCGAACATGGGATCCATCCGCTCCCATCGAAGTCTTTAAAGGACGAGGAGGAGAAGAAGAGCAGACCAAAGATTTATCAGGTTCTGATTCCTCCTTCGACTGATCTGATCTAATTTAATCTTGTTCGAATTCACGGGACCGAATTGAACGAAAGCTGGCGATTCCACCGTTTCTTCGTCCATTGGAATTCTGAACGCTGACAACTTTCTCTCCTCCTACTACACTCCCTTGCGTTCGTGGATGGATGAATGGCACTCATTCATCGATGGATGATGAGTGTGACGGCTTCTACATCGTTTGTGACATTTGGTGTTAGTGCAGCAAAATTAGTGTTAATAA
The DNA here is from genome assembly GCA_036924285.1 of Asterella californica. NCBI lineage: Eukaryota > Viridiplantae > Streptophyta > Marchantiopsida > Marchantiales > Aytoniaceae > Asterella > Asterella californica. Next base: position 19,943,300 of record JAYKYS010000002.1, on the reverse strand, counting down.
CAGTTAAACTGGTAAACGAAATATCTTTTCATCTCAACACTAATTTATGTAATCTAGGATACAAACAAAACACAGCAAGTGATGTTAATAGTGGTTCTTAGATCAATATTGACTTAGTCTTTTATGATATGTATTAACTGAAATTATGATTAGTAGATTATGATATTTTAATACGCCATTTATACATAAAAATGAAAAGTAAATCTAACTCAACCTTGTAAGCTTTAAAACCACATCATCATGAATCATATTTTCAGAATTTGTACTAATCTTAGTATCATATCTAAACTTTTGATAGTTTCTGTTCTCGTGTTTTATCCACGGGCAAATTCTTTGCAAGTATGCAGAAGTAATTTTGCAGTTAAGAAGTGAAGAATTTTACATATTATTCACCTCTTCTATCTTTCAAGGAGAGGAGAATATGTAAGATGGTTCAATTTATCACCTAACCTGTCTAGCGGAGAGGGTTAAGTGATAAATCAAATAATAATAACAATATAATAATAATTAACCTAATAAAAGATTTTATGCTATTGGCTAGGTCACAGGTCTAGTCTTTTTTTATCATAAGACAACACCCTTCTGCTGTGAACTATCGCCATACGGTCACAAATACACTTTGGTCAAAGAATACAACATGGGATTCAATCGTTATTATTAACATTTATACAAAAACTATTTATCGCTATTATTTACTAGGGTGCAAAAATACCAAAATCGTATCACCAAATATACATAAAACAATTCAAGACATCAAATTATTTTTTATTTTTTTCTCCAGAAAAGTTAAGTAATAAATTAATGTCAAAATGCCTGCCTCTTTCATCTTGGAAGAGGTGAATATACTATCCATCCCTCACCTCTTCCATGTCTCCTTACACACTAAATTCAGAACGCACCTAGCCCAAAACAAGCTTCAAAAGAGTTCAGATTTAGTGCTATTACATGACTCAAATCAGTGGTACCTAGTTAGATTCCAAAGTGTTTCAAGTTTATCTATCCTAAAAGTAGGTTCCATGTAGATCTTTCAGATAACGTTCTCATTAATGTAGAAGACAAGTTCCGGTCATTTGGTTAACATTTAAATTGTTTATTTTCGCGAACAGAGATTACATTGTACTGGACGAAAAGAATTTTGAACATATGGAATGTAATCTAGTAGAATTCAAGTCATCCAAAGAACTGTATACAGTAACGATACTCTTTATTTCAAAAAGTCAAAAATTATAACTATTATAAGGGGAGCTAATTGCCCAGGATTACAAAAGTTTAAGTTATTTCCTCTTTCATGACCCAAAGTGGGTGTGTTTCCTAAGGGACAAAACGCGACAAGCGTCTGACGCATACTGTGGACGCATACTGTGATAATTCCGGTGGTCGATAGGGCATCGCGGCTTCTAAGAGTTGAATGCAAGATCATCTTTCTCGTTTGTATTATTGGGAAAATATACAAGTGATAAGTGAAAAGCCCATACCAAATTGATTAAAAAAATCAAAATATTTCATAAACGGTTAACTGTGAACCAAATCTAGAAATGCGAGAATCAAACATAAACTATAAGGGAGCGCTGACCGATACACTCTCTAAACTATAAATACTGGCTGCTGATAGACACCTCATCATACTTAATAAAAATTTAATTTATTTCTTAATCTTTTTCAACAGAAAAAGAAAATAATAAATTAAATCTTTGCATATTTACATCCTCCATCACGAAGAGGTGAATATGCAAGGAAGTCGTTATCTAATACAGTATTCCCTATAGGTACAAAAGTCTCAAGTTGTTCTCATCTCTCCATAGATTTATTTTTAGTAGTAAAAATGCAGTGGAATCTATCAATCGGATGGGATTCGATGTCCTCGAAACTGTTGACGATTTCCCTTGGAAATCCCCTGGAAGCGGACCCTTAAAGCCCTTCCCGAACTTCCATTTTCTGGACTGTTTATCTGACTTATGTCGGTTTGCAGAACCACGATGTAAATGCTATTCATTCGAACAAATAGACGAGAGAATCTCTCATTGAGGATAAATATGTTGCACTCCCGCCGATTGATTGAACACACCATACTGTAGCGTATTCTTGATCAAGTGATGAGTAATTTTAGTATGATACATGAAGTCGCACTATTATGTTTGAGTTTGTCTCTCGCCTCTCAAACCTCTGACACAATTCCCCAAACTTTTATTGCTTCCGTCTAAACCTTCGATCGAACGCTTTTATCTGCTTATTGCACCTGATCGATCAATGATGATAAAGAGTGATTGTTGTGCCCTGCTGATAAGTGAACTTCTTTTCGAGATGATCACTACCGTGTTTATACGATTGATGGAGGAGTTAAATTCCGACTAGGGGTATTTGGGATTTGGGTAACCCAGACCCGTCATTTCCGCTAAGCGGGTACCCCGAACGCATTCAGTCTGGGTAACCCCGACGAATCTTTATACATTCATAACGTACGTATTTATACACTAAATCGTACGTTCTTTATATCGATGGAGAGCTCTCGGAGAGAGGAACAAGTAAGAAAAAGAATTTTTGAATATGAGTGCGGAACGAGGAAGAAATAAACGGACGAAAATTCTGTGTGAGCTAGAGTGCACATAGAGAATATTTTTTCAAATTTCAAATTGATTCTCATTCGGGCAGTAGCACGAATTGATAGTGCAGCTGCCCACAAAAGTTTTATAATTTGCCCTAATATCAACGACCATCCAAAGACTACAGATCTGGGACAGGAACTCACTGAGAGGACCGCAGTCAAACTACTGTACTAACCGAAGGGCAAGAGAGGGGTGAACCATTCTTTTCCTAGTTTTCAGTCCAAAGCCTCAGCTTCTCACACCATTTTGTGCACGAGGAGAGCACGTCTAGTTTGGAAGCACCCCTCCAGCAATTTCTGGAGGGGAACTGAAAAGCACTCTCTAAGTTTATGAATACCCACTTTCTGCACTATCTATTCTCAGAAGAAGCACCAAGTATTATCTTTCCAAATTTACTTTTGGTGTATAGTATTTCTTAGTTCAATGACTTGGACATTATTTTCTTTACGGTATTATGCTTTTTCTACTTGCTAATTTATTTCATTCTGGATTTGCACTTCTAATCTTATTCTCAGATTTCTCAGATTCTTAGGAAATTTATTTAGTTTATAATAGTGAGGTATTACGTATCCTCTCATTTCTTTTGACATGATGACTGTGCAATGCTTAGTATTAGTTGTACAATTAAAAATTATTTATGTGATGAACTTATTATTGTTTTTGTGTTAGGTGTGTATATCTTTGTTGTATGTTTTCCGAGAGGTTTGATTGATCACTTTACAGAACAGACTCCTATTTGAATCATGGAGGAGCGACGTTGGGGGCAGTTCCCTTCTGATCATGTCAATTATCATGGGAGGAGACGACCTGATGCCAAACAAGTAATTCGCATTCCGGAGGATCTGCTAGACACATTTGAGAGATTACGACATGCTTTGGGACCCGGAGCTTCACATGCTCGAGTTTTGAGATGGTTGTTAGATGGTGCAGCGAGACGGATAGAAGTGTTGGAGAGGACGCGTGCAGAGCAGTTAGCTCCTCCTCTAGATGAACCAAACGATATCAGCGTTGAGTCAGAGGAGCGGATGATTGTCGATGATAGTCAGTCAGCAATCCCAGATAGCCAATATGACCATATGAGTGATGTGGACAGATCTAGTGTCCTTGATGCGACACAACACGATGAGTTGGCTGAGGAGCGGATATTGGAGACCGACGATGAACCACGAGCGCGCGAGGTGGCTGAGTATGGACTTTGGGGTAGAGGGAAGATCACAGAGTTCTGCGAGATCTTTCATGTGAAGTGTCCTCGAGCGGGATGTGTATTGTATTGCACGACTCCAGTCATCTCCGAATTACAACAATGTTGGCAGTTGAAGTTTGGATGCGATGTGAGCCATATGACTGTTTTTGTGAAGGGAGAGATGGAAAGAGATCGAGGATCACCACAAATGATTGCACAAATGTATCACGTTGCGTTGTGTGCGGGTCTCAGTTACACTTCGGTTGCAAGTATGTTGGATGCCATGGGTCTTCATATTCCTACGGAGACTCATTGGTATGACTTCCAAAGTGGAGTTGGACGAGCTATTGGATGGTGTAATGCTGCTTTGTCATTATGGGAAGACACAAAGACACATTTACATTCTTCATTGTTATCATCAACTGGTAAATATCTTTTACTCACTTGAGATTTCAAACTTTATTGAATTATGTATATTTTAAATAATTTATTTATCTTTTATTACATTCACTTGTCTTATGCAGATCCACTAGTACTATATGTCGATTGTAGATGAGATTCATCACGCAATGGATACCATGGGACAGTTCCATTTATCAATGCTACCGACAATCATGTAGTGGAGATGGTTACGATGACACGTGTGGAGGTTGAGAGCTCTTGGCGGATAGAGACAGACGCTGTCGAAAGAGACATTCAACGGTTGATTGAAAAAGGCATTCACATTAGTGAGATTATCCATGATGATAATCATTCAGTTGACACAATTATCGATAAGTAACGTTCTCGTGATTTTGTTACAGCAGATCTTATCATTTTTTGTTTATTTTTACTGATAAAATAATTTTATCATCTTTTATTCTCATTTTTTTAGCAAAGATTTATTATACTCATACATCTTCTTGGGCTGTAGGTATGGGATCTGTAACCAGAAGGACCTTTGGCACAAATGCAAAGGCATCATAACCAAGTTCAAGGAAGAGTTGCAAGATACTAAGATGTCGGCAAGTGATCGTGTGATCCAAGATGCTAGGAGTCGGAGGGAGCTTGCTGTGTTCTCAGTCATTCAGTTGAAGACTTATTGTCGGACAAGCGGTCTTTCAATTTCGGGTTCAAAGATTGTACTCGTGAGTAGGGTTGCTGAGCATCTTGGTCTTCCGGCCGAGGAGTATTGGGAGCCTAAGCGAACCCGCGGGTTCAAGTACCCTGAGCTTGCAGCCCAAGATAATGCATACAAGCTCAAGTCTTGGATATACACATGCGCTCGTAGATGCAGCGAACGGTAACTTTTTATGAGCTTTTTCATTTGTGATTCTCATAGGACTGTAAATTTAAATTTACTGATGTTATATTACAAGTATTTCTCTAATGACTTATTTCTTTCAAAATTTGCAAATTGCAGAGGTGATAATGGTCCAGGTATAATGGTTTTGGATATCTTGACCGCAACTTCACACTGGGTAGGTGATCACTCCGATTGTCGGCTTCTTCCAGGTGATCGCTCTTGTACCTCACGTGCGCATGGAGAAGGTGCAAAGTATCCATACGACGGTTCGACACATAGGGCTGTGCAATCATTTTTGATGAAACATATCACACCAGCAAAGATGCGATTCTACACGCACGCACGAGAGAACTACATGAGCGAGACATTTCACTCCGTCATCAACAAGTTTGCGACAAAGAGGATTCATTGGGAACATTCGCACGAGGCTCGTCTAGCATGTGCAACTCTTGATTGGAACGAAAATATATGTCGAGAAGTGATAGCGGTGTATCCACGTCTACAACATGATCTTAGTGTTCGTAGACGACCACAGACCAATAGAGTTCTAGTGCGTCGGACGTCCATATGGAAGGATGAACTGAAGAAGCGCATATTTGGATACTGAGTTTCAACATGTATCCTCTATACTCAGGTATTTTCATATTATGCATGTTCTTATCTTCAGCTAATGCCGTATAGTTTTATAATAGTTATAATTTTATTATGGTTATAATCTTTATTGTAATGTACGTTATGGTTATTTGCAGATCATCGTGCAGTTGTATCTCAAACTCTCGATATATACTTCCAGTTATTTGGTGAAACTTGCTATGTGCAATCAGTCTAAGTACACTTTATTTTCAGGGTTTAATTTATCTGCTTTGGATGAGAGAATTTATTGTAGACAATAAGTTCATAAGTTTTTTACAGACTTTCATTCATAGTCAAAACTTGCTCATTGGCTTTTGCAGTTCTCAGATATTTCCGTAGCTTTCATTTTTTACAGACTTTCATTCAGTTCTCAGATATTTCAGTAGCTTCCATTTTTTACAGACTTTCATTCATTCCTTTTTCATCGATGGGGATGGAAGCTGTATATTTGTGACAGCAATATATTATCAAAGTGTGCAGTTCTACAATACGTTCTCGAAGTTAATATACTGCTGCACATTCTATCACATTTGAATCTAATGAACAGAAACCTTCTAACTGCACACAAGTTTTACAGTTGGAGTCAAGCAGGAGTACATGAGACAAGCAAGAAAATTTATGTCATCTCAGTGGGGATTGAACCCACTAAACCCCCATCTGGGTTGAGATTTCACAGGAGCATTACAGAAAGCTCCTGGACCTGCTAGACAGGATGCACATGCTTCAAAAGACCTAGACTATGCAACTACACATAATGCATATAAAAATTACAACACAGTGCAGATAAGAAGTGAAACTCAGTCGTTCTTGAAACCAACAAATGATTCTCCGGGTGAAGACCAAGTTGACTTTACAGGGCACTCAAGAACGTCTGGGAGTTGAGTTCTATCGCTGTATCCAAACCAAAGTGACAAAGCTCTGTATACTTGGAATCGCTTCCTTGTGTTCTTCACCTCTGTGAAAGAAGCACAAGCACGTCCCAATAGTTGGATAAGGTCGCTGAAGGAACTGAACTCTTGATTGGCTTTACAGAACTCGAAACAAGCCTCATAATACACAGGAAATTGACTTCGGAGCTCTTCATCGGTGACGCTAAGAGAACTCTATAGCACCCCACCTTTTACAACCCAATGTCCCATCTCTCCCCCCTCCCATGTTATCTTTGCGGTGTGTCTGTCCGCACCAGAGGCTGCCATAACACACTGCTGGACACAACACCTATCACGATAACTCGTGCTCAAAGCAACCCGTAGCACCAGAGATAGCGAAAGTTGAACAATAACCAAACGAATGGTCCACTGAACGAGCAACCTTATAACAGCGACAATGAATTCAATGAGCATAAAGCACATCGGATTGATCTTTCAGACAAGAAAGACAGCAGCAGAGATAGGACAAGCAAGAGAGGATTTCGGAGGGCTCCAAATCAGCCCCAGCAGCAGCCGCATGAGATATATCGATGATGGAGCTAACGGAGATGCGTGCTGCACTGCTCTAAACAGTAGTAGACGTTGATGATTGTGACTGCTGTAACAAGCGGCTCAAGAAAAGAAGAGCCCAAGAAAGCAACGAGAACAGAGAAAAGAGGACAAGCAAGGAAAGCCGAGCACACACTCCAGATGGACTTGAGTATGACGTCCAGCGAAATAAGACTTAGTGTGTTTCAAAATGAAAAACGTGCTCGATCCAATCCAAAGCCTCAGCTTCAATGTGTCACTGCATCTCCATCGACTGACGTCAGAATACACAAGAATTTCAAACTCCAGCCACGATCGCAGGAAAACAAGGAGCGAAAAACGTCAAACACAGAAGAGAGTGGAACCCGAACGATGAGACTCTTGGCTGCTCGACAACAGCCGCCAAAAGACCCATACACAATACGCGGCCCCTAGGGCAGCTGAGATAAGGCTATCCCGCGCGTCCGCGTAGTCAAACGCGTGCCCGGCTATTCTGACGCGCGGAGGGAATGATTCCATCCGCACCTTTTATACCCCCAGTCGGGGTTTAAGCACCAAACTCAAAATGTTTGAAACAAGTTCCAAGTCTCGTAAAGATCACTACATGCTCTCCGCAAACATGTACCCTATCTCCATTCTTCATTTTCCCAGAAGATGTTTAGACGCCCCAGCACATCATCCAGAAGTTTCCCTTAAAGCACGAGTTTGACTACAAGCGCTCCGGGTGACTCAGAAGACATTATTCTGCGGGTTTGCTTTCAAGGAACAGAGAAATTTAACCGTTATGCAAAATATAGTTTGGTGATCTGAGAAATAAGGAATGCTTAAAGCTATTCATCATCTTTAAGAAGGCGTGCATATTATTCACCTCTTCCAAGTTAGAAAGAAGAGAATATGCAAAACTCATTTAATTTTAAATCAGGTGAACAGACTGTTGCCCTTATATGCTAGGAGGCACTTATTGTTAGAAGAACATGCACTTGGGAAAGAAGCCAATGCCAAGAAATTTGACAAGAGCAGGTAGAAAAGATCTCAGCTTTTCCCAGTAATAGAATACTTAAAATAAACTGAATATTTCAAACTCATTCTCAAATATTTTTCCACCTTTCCCATGTTCAGAGGTCTTATCCGGACCCTGAATATATTTTCGTCGTTGACGCTTGCTCTCTTCTCGTTTTTTCACGAAACAACGCTTTAGATGTATATTCACTTCACTGGAGACTGTATATTCACCTCATGTACACTTAGAAGTGTACATGAGGCATAATTTATGAGTTAACCCTAATTTAAAGAAGGGTTAACTCTAAATTATGTCTCGACAGTCTGTTTTCATTCGAAAAAACAACTTTACTTATACTGGTATACTTACAGTCAAACCCGCAGCACTTATGGGTTTTTGGTTTTCCAGAGACAATGTGTTTCGCTGAGGTGAATTCAGCTTTTAAATATAGAAATTTAAATTTAGTATTTTTAATTTAGACATCTAAATTTAACTTCAAATTTGTCTTTGCACGAAAGCAGCCGCGAGTATAGCCGAGACTGTATAGTCCCCCGCTTCCTTCAGTTTCAATTTTCTCGAACCCAGCCACTGAATAATTTAAAATTATACTTCACTGTATACCCTGCTTCCTTCTTCACTGGACAAGCTAAAATTATACTGTGACTGTATTATTTCCCCGGGTTTCTTCACTGTACAAGGTCGTGGGGAAGGATATTCACTTCCTGTGAGAAGAGTTAACTCATAAATTTAAAAAAAATACTTCTATTCGTTATTTTATTCGTAGAAGAGTAAAATTTCAACTCACAACGCTTATAAGTTTTTCTTTTTCTTACAGTCCAGGTGTTATGTTCAACTGTTTTAGATTTATCTTACCACTGTATTCAATGCAGTAGCAAAATAAATCCAAAAACTTTTTACAGTGGCGCAATGTTTACTTTCTGCCAAAAAAGAACTTCTATGTTTTCAAGAAAAATTTTGCCAAAATGAATCATGTATATCGAATTATATTGCTGATTGTCCCACACTCATTTGGGGATGCATATTATTTATTCACCAGCTTTACAAGTTAGTCTCGGAACAAACTACTCAATATTCAAGAAATGTCAAGATGAAGATTTCGGGGTTTCTTGGAACAAAAGGAATCTTTTCTTTAGACTCTAAATACACTAGGAGGAAAAAGAGAATATCCACCTTCATGCTTTTATACTCAAACTCGGGGTTTAAACCTCAAGGACTTCAGTCTACATTCATCTCATGATGAGCTAATTCTGACGTAAGGAGCTTTCGCCTTTAAGGGTATATCATGATACCGTCCATCCTTTTACGTAATATAAGGGCCACGTCCATCAGTTTAGTCTTCATTCAGAACCTCCCACGGCATCTAGAGAGTTCACTGGAAGCGCACAGGCTCAACCTGCTGAGAGGCCAAATCCTGTGCTTAAACCAACACCATTCCATTCAGACGAACTACGGTGTCCTACAGATACGCTTGCTAGAAGTAATTTTCATCCGTGCCCTCCTAGTCTTTGCGTTTAGGTTTGGACTTGTTCCCATCTCCAGCTCGCGGTGTGGATGCCCGATTACCTCGGATAGCACATCCAATCTGAACCATGAGTTCTGGTTATTTACACGATGTCCAAAGTCTTAAGACATAGACAAGGCACTTTGGAGTCGCTCGAATCTTACAAGACAGATCATTAATCACGATGGCAAACTCAAGTGGAGAAAATGAAAGTATCGTGGAGCTAATCTGTTACAAGCACGACCACTGTCAGAACAAAAGGTTTCCCGCAAGTTGCCTGGGTTGGTGCCAGATACACCAATTTTGTGCTTGTAAGGTGGTCAATATAATAAGTCGTGCCTGGGGTGACCATACCAGTCACCTGGATATGCAACTCATGCGTGCCTGTACCGGTACTCCTCGATCTTAGAAATGAATTGTAACCTACAGCCAAAAAAACACCTGGAAATCACCCAACTGGGGATGGACATTCTCGAATCTGGGGGATGGTCTAGCATGTTTCTAATACGTGAAAGAATCTTACTGATCTGTCTAGGTCTTGGTGTCACTCTCCATTTTCACCTCGTTAGACGTTTGAGCTCGTCTGCCGCAGAGCTTGCTTGAAGATAGCCTTGTTTAAGAAGTCAAATACCTTGAAAAACAGAACCGTATATATTTGAGAAGAGTGGGACTTATATTCCTAACACTTGGTGAATTTAGGTGCACGTCATCAAAATAAATCGAAAATTAAACGGCTGGGACATAACCTAGATTCACATTTAGTGAGGAGAATATGTCTCCTAATAACATAATCTAACAGCCTGTCTGTGCTACTTCCTGTTGATCACGTAGGCCCACAGAAATCTGCAAGAAATTTAGTTCAACAGACCAAACTTAGCCCTACATGAATATTACTATAACTGAGCTGGCCCATTGAGCTGTTGAGCACTAGCTGAAGGTTTTACGTAACCTAAGCTTCTTAGCTCTTGAAGCAACCTCCTTTCTGCATACGCCTGACGAGAGTAGGAAACAGTTGAGAAGGTTAAGTTCTAGAGAGTGATGGAGTCACAGATATCCGGAACGTCAATGCTTCAAACCACCATGACTGGAAAACGGATGACGTGAGGTAATGGCATAGAAAAGCAAAACAGAGCAGATTCCAGAAAACTACAACACATCTTTCATCGTGGGCATCTTAAACATTCAATCGGAGCAAGGCAAAGAGAATCGAACAGCAATTCTGTTCAAATCAAGAATATTGATGGCAAAGGTGGGGGAGAGCTGGCAAAGATACCTCGAGAGTTGGACTGTTGGAAGGTAGATTGGCAGCAAGAATTATGCTCCAACCCGTTTTCATAGCTGCACACATAATACATCGACACTTCCCTAGTTAGAACCCATTTTTTGTCATGACAAAGAATCCCGGGCCGGACAGTCTTTCATATCAATCGACGCGGAGCTTCAGGATACTAAAACTGTACATCAGCATAACCATTGGTGCACCAGACGATCAGAGTAGACACGTACATAGCCTGCGCGCCATGCTAGCTCCGGTGTTATCAGGACCTCCCCCGATTAGAGCTGTTAAACTTGGAGTGCTATCCTGCGAGAGAAAGATATCTATCACCATGAGATGATTATTAAACAAGACGCTGAAGTCCTTCTACAAAGTCAAATTGTACTGCGTTAAACTTGACGTGCTCTCAGGAATTCACAAAGCAATTCTCCTCTTTTCCTGATCACTACGGCGTTCGGACACTTACAAAAGGCAGAGGGAAAGAAGCAAAGAGATGCCCTAGACGCGCTGAGTTGCACCCAACCCAAACGTAAAGCTGTCCAAAACGTGACAAGAAAACCTTTGTCAAAAAATCACAGCAAGTACACAAATCCGTTCAGTCTACGCGTTCCTGCGGTAAAACATCAGGAGCCCGGATTGGTTAAAACATATCCGTTTCATTTTCTTGGACGATGAACACTAGACTCGCTAGAGGCCCATAAACTAGAGGAATGGCCAGGCTTCCCGTTCGTCGTTCCTCTTACTTAGGCTTTCGTCTTAAGTTATGTCCTCTGATCAGAAAAACCGACATCAATCACTTGAGCTCAATACCCTGAACACGGCGCACATTTTGACTCAAACCCATGATTTGAGCACGCAGACAAAAAATAAATAAAGTGCGAGAAACCTCACCTGATTTGTCAGTTTCAAAATTTGGAAATGGAATGTAGAATCATGAGCCTCATCAGAAAACACAAAGAGAGGCAATCCTTCACCTTCCGACGTGCTTACGCCTCCCATAACTTTGGATTCACGCCGAACAAGTATTCAAGTGCCACTAATGTGTCTCCAAACTACTGTCGATTTGTGCAACACCTTCTTGGGAGACTGTGATCGCCTGAACTCAACAACGTCTTACTCCCTTTCTTCTCTTTGAAGGTCTGTAGGAAATTGCATCAGAATGCAATCGTGATTCGTGTCTCTGTTTTCAGCATGTAGACCTGGTTTCATAGCACGCGCCTACGAAGTACCTCAAAGCACTCCCCGTGTCTCCGAAGAAAGGCGGAGCTGAAGTCGTCTCCAAAGCTTCTTCCTTCCAAGTTGGAGGCATCCGAGTAAGGAAAAGGGAATAGGAATCTGCTGCTACGTGAGTTCCTGCAATCGAAATTCAAAACGTCGAGTAATTTTCACATCTCATCTATCGGCCGTACATCCTCAGTGAGCAAATCTAAATCTTACAGACCTGAGACCACGTTCCGAATCGAGGCGTCTAAGAACTTATCGAAGACTGGAAAATTCGCGCTTGACACTATACTACGGTGGCGGCTTTCAGCCAACCATCTCTAACCAGGTAGACTCCATCAGCCAGCAGTTTCTTGAATGCGTAGCAACAGGCAGTCTGATCGTGGTCTAAACCACACCTAAGCACCCTAACCGTAATCTACAATCAGTGGGAGTTTGGTACAGTTTAATCAAACGGTATACGTCCGAGAAGTTCTGGCTCTCCTGCGGTGATTATATAACTATGCTCGATCAACTTCAGTAACTTTTGCTTTTATATATTATCAAGAATATTATAAATATTATATGAAAAATCTACACTAAGTTTCAACATAAATCAAAATTAAACTTAATTGTGAAATGTTAGTCATCTAGTAACGACGACGTCAATAGAAAACTCATAAATGAAATGCAAGGCCACACGTTTCTGGAGGTATAAGTGAGAGTGCCTGCTGAAATAAGAAAATAAATTAATCCGTACATTAATTTATCAATTAACCCTTCACTTCAGAACGGTTAAGTGATAAATTAATGTTAAGTCTGCAGCCCTCTTCCATCTTCAGATGAAAGAGAAATGAATAACTATTAATAAACTCCAAACTTCTGTACGCAAAGATAGAAAGAGAAAGAAAATACGGGCGGATGAAGAGAAAAATTCTTGATTTGGATCTGAAGTAAAATTCTTTTAAAAGATGGGGTGAATAGACTTTTCCTTATTTGTATTTAGAACTCATGAAATATTATGAAGGAACACGAATGAGCTCTTTAATATACAACTGTCCCTAAATGATCATTTCTAGAGAGAAATGAAAATATGATTAAGTCTCAGAAGAATTAGAGGGCTATTTTAATAGAATAATTGTCCCTGTACTAGCCAAACATGTCTGATTCTGAAGTCAAAAGATTACATCTGGAAAATTCATAAAGGACTAATACATAAAATGAACTGAACTAGAGTGATAATAATGCATCCTTTACCGTATGAATATGCATTTTAAGTGACTTAGTGAAGAGAAACCCAAAGAGGACAAGCGGGAGATGAGGACAACATTTTAGCTCTGCTAGTGGTTAAAGTCCGCTCCAAAGGAGTGGATTACAGTGAAAAAATGATTTGTGATATGCAAAATAATAAAGAACTAATGTGTAATAATCATGTAATAATTATGTAATAAAGAAAAAAGAGGAATCGGAGTCAAAGTCGGAGGACATTTTGGTTCAAAGTGGAATAACAGTGAAAGTTTGATTTTAAATTTCTAAAAAGAGCAAGACTCTCTTGCATGCAAACCCGTAATAAAACTCTAAACTCAGGACTGTAATAAAATCTATGTATGGAAAAAGGAATTTATTTTTTACTGTGATCTTTTAAAACTAATTAGCACGGTGATTAAAGGAGTAGAAGGAAAAAACAGAAGTAATGAAAACAAGTTGCAACGCGTGCAATGGTATTACGATTACTATGCATTTGCAAAGAGTGATTTTTTAATTTCAAGAATTTGTTACATGGATAGTTATAGAAAAGATGTTTAAATGACATGTTCACAGTCAATGAAAAGTATCTCAATGAGCTTTTCATTTTTTATATTCTTGCATGTAGCATCTGCTTGGATCAATGTTTTGCTCCAACCAGATGCTTAATATTATCATCATATATTAAACTAAATATAACAATATGTATATATGTATATATATATATATATATATTACATTTAGGAATATATATATACATGCATATTTATCTTGTATGCTAGACCGAGTATATTGTTATGATAGAATTTATAGTTTGTTAAACAAATTATATGAGGAGTTATACTAGATATAACTTAAATATAATATCATCTTTTATTTATATATATGTTTAATACATATTCAGTTTAGAATTGATGTATACATATATATGATATGCAAATATATGTACGTGTGGGTACATATATACTGGACTTGTAGAATTAATTATACGTGAAGAATAACAAATTTCGACATACAATGATAGATATTGTGTCATATTTAAAAAATATCTGAAAATGAATAGCATAATCAAATGTATAAAGACTTTATCATATGAGCTACATATTCTTTCAATGGACAGCATTGATGACTAGTAGAACAAAGATTTAGATGTAATATGGTTCAAGCTCAATGTGTAAGGCATCCCTTGGGAAGCCAAAGGTCTAGAGTTCAAATTTTTCTCTTGACCTCTGTATAAGAGGAGACTTTAGAGCTGCACCACAAAAGTTACCGTAGTAGGTTGGTCTTGTTGACATCTATCTAAGAGGAGTCTTTAGAGCTACATCATGAAAGTTATCATAGTAGATTGATCTCTTTGAGAGTTTATGTTAGATCTTGTGTCTAGAGGTGGAGACGATATTCTCTTAATAGTAGCATGTTGTGTAACGTCTCAGCTTACTACACGCAACCGAAAAGAGAGATCTCGAGGTTGATCTCTTTGGAGATTTATGTTGAACTTTATGCTTAGGGATAGGGATGATATCTCTTTAATAGTAGCATGTTGAGCAATGTTGAAACATAATATATAAGTTCACGTCTGTTCTATGTGTGATTGTTCAATGTGTGACTGTTCAATTCTTTGTGTGTAGTCAGTACTTGTCCTTATGATCATTCAGTTCCTATCTCTCTCTTGTGTACCTGCGTTGTGACTCTCACTTGTTCTTTTGTTCCTTCACTAAGGCACCCCAATGAGCTCGATCTTTGGAGATGATGACCTTCATTTTTGTCTGATCTCAATTTCGCAGCTTCAGCTGTGTGTGAGCTCCTGCAAGAACCTAACTCTTGATTTGTCAACATGGTATCAGAGCTAGGTAGAGAGATGCAAGAGAGAGCTTTGCAAGGGGGCTTGACACGAGAAACGTAAGGTTCCATCTAAGGAAAAGAGAGTATGAGTGAGGATGTGGATGTATTTCTGATTATGTGAGAAAAACGTAAATGTGGGTTGAGTGATCAAAATTTTTGATTTTGGGTCTATTTTACAGTTCCAATGAGTTTGAAACTAGATTTTGATAGGTTTCTCGAGTTTTTTCGCGATTTCAAGGGCACTTACTTATGGTGTCTTGTGAGGAACGGTCGAATTAAGTAGGATACACCTTTTTTTGAATTTTTCGTGATGGTGACAAGTTATCCTAAACTCACCTTTGACCAGCATTTTGAGGGGGTTAGAGATGAGTTTTGTGAATTATGAGAGCACTCCATCGGTTAGAAATGACTTTACAATAGGGGTTTCAAAATACCTTTGCAACGAACCTATTTTCGATCAATTCTGACCTCGTTTGAAACCGTCATCATACTTTGTCGAACTTTGACACTCGTTAAAGGCCTTCGAGGTCATTTTGGAGGAAACTAAAATTTTCTGAGTTCTACCTCCATCCCACATCACATAAATAATGTGGTCCTACTTTCATTTTGCCAACAATCATACCAAGTTTTGTTTCATTTGGAGACTGTTTGGTTAGACCAGGCTCGTGATAATGTACAATGGGGTCAGTTACCATAAGTGACAATTTACTTTTTGATTCCCATAAGTTGAATATTTTGAACTACCCTATCTGGAAAGCTAGGGTACATGCCATACTTGCTAGAAATGACTTGTTGAAGTTTGTTACTGGTTTACAAGAGACACCTATTGTTCTTGAAGATGCTATTATTCGAGACAAACGTGATCAGTTAGCACTTTCTGTTATCAAGATGACAGTGAAAGATGCTGAACTAGTAGATATCTTAGATACAAAAACTCGAAATCAGCATGGGATACTTTTACCATGACACATGAAGTGGCAAAGAAGAGAAGTGGCGAGTTCTTAAGAGTAAGCTCGCAACCTTGCAAATGCAAGAGGGTAAAAGCATTGAGGACCATTTTATGTCTCTCAAGTCTCTCTTATAGGACATCAAAAGCCCTAGGAGGAAGAGTTGAGGGTTCAGAGGCTATTCATTCGTTTCTTGAAAATCTCCCTCCTGCCTATGAGATATCTGTGAAGGCTATGGAGGTTCGTCTTGGAAAGATTGAGATGGACGAACTGGAGAGTTTGGTGCTACAAGAAGAAATCAATATCAAAGGGCAGCAATTGACGAATCAGTTTTGCTGCACATCAACAAACAGAGGGGAAACTTTCAGAGGAAGAGGAAACCATTTCCTCTCAACAAAAGGTGGAATAGCAATGATGGGCCAGGCAACCAAGGAGGAGGCTCTTCGGCATATGCACAAGGTGACAAGAAATGAAAGCTAAAAACTGTCATTACTGTGATAAATCAGACCACTATGCTCGTGAGTGCAGATTGAAGACAAGACACGAA
The DNA here is from genome assembly GCA_036924285.1 of Asterella californica. Taxonomy (NCBI): domain Eukaryota; kingdom Viridiplantae; phylum Streptophyta; class Marchantiopsida; order Marchantiales; family Aytoniaceae; genus Asterella; species Asterella californica. The sequence goes on along the minus strand of JAYKYS010000002.1, from coordinate 19,926,560 downwards.
GGTCCTAGTAAGGACAAAATAGAGCAAATCTTGCTTAGGCTAAGTCCACTGGCGAAGATAATGAGCAACCGTTTTTTACTGCTCTGTACACCAATAAGTTAGATCATCCATGGTGGATAGATTCTGGAGCATCTAAACATATCTCTTCTATTTGAGAGTGGTTCCACAACTTCCGAGAGATCACCAGTGGACCAACAGTCTAGGAGATGGTGAGAGGTACGAAGTTAAAGGACAAGGTGATATTCACCTCCAACTATCTATTGGAGCAGTATTTCGAGTTGAAGGAGTTTGGTACATACCTGATGTGGTGCATAACTTGCTCAATGTTGGGAGGTTAGTCCAAGCTGGCTTTTACACCAACTTCAACAACAAAGACTGCATCATAGAATACAATCAAGGTGTAGTAGCAAGAGACAGTGTGGCAGGTCATTTATATGAGCTTGAAGCTACTTCCTTACTTGAAGTTTTGCTTAGTGCTATTGTACAAGAGAAGATAGATTTGTGGCACAGAAGGCTAGGTCACATGAGTTCAGATAGAATAAACTTGATGTACAAGTTCAACCTAGTTGATGGAGTACAACAAATCGATTCTTTGCACAAGCCATGTGAGATCTGCTTGAAGAGAAAAACACGTTCAGAAGAAGTTCTCTTCAGCAGCAAGAAGGGCTACAGCTCCACTAGATTTATTGCATATAGATCTAGCAGGACCCATTGATCATCCATCATTAGGGAGAGCTGAATATTACATATTGATAGTTGATGATTACTCACGAAAAATGTGGGTGAAGTTTTTGAGGAAGAATAATGAAGCTTTCACACACATGAAAGACTTCATAACTGAAGTGGAGCTTCAGACTAGCAGAAAAATTCGAAAAATCAGGAGTGACAGAGGAGGGGAGTTTCTGTCCAAAGCAGCGGAGGCTTTCTACAAAACCAAAAGCATCGTACGACAACTAAGTGCACCTTACACTCCACAACAAAACGGAGTGGTGGAGAGGAAGAACAGAGTGGTTGCTGAAGTAACCAGATGTCTACTCAAGGATGGAGGACTAACCATGAAGATGTGGGCTGAAGCAGTTAACACTGCAGTTTACCTTCTCAACCGAAGTCCAACAAAGATGATGGAAGGTATGAGTCTTGAAGAGGCTTTCACATGTATAAAACCTGATATCTCAAACCTTAGAGTTTTTGGGTGTAAGACCTATGTACTTGTGTTTAGAGAGTTGAGGAAGAAGTTACGATTGTTCTAAAGTTTGCACTTTTATAGGCTACTTTGAACAAACGAAGAGATACAGACTACTTGACAGTAAAGAGAAGATTGTCATTAGTAGAGATGTTTTCTTTGATGAGTCAAATCATATTGCTCATCTTGAGGTAGAGAAGGAGATTACCACTACCTCAAATGGTACTAGTCTAGCTTTCAGATTTCCGCTTTCTGAAATGTTACAAGATAATAAGTCTGATTTGTCAGACTTATTATCTTGCCACCTTATTATTAGCTGTTAGAGGTGGTGTAGATGTTGATGTTGATGAAACAGAAAATATCTTGCACACCTGAGTTGATAGTAGATCCAAAAGATCCTGCCACACCAGTTACAGTTCCAGCTTCAGTACTTGAACAAGTGCTTCAACCACTTCCGGATCAAGTAAGAAGATATACTCAAATCAGGAGGCTACCTGCTCGACTTGTTGAGATGTGGTTAGCAAAGACGATTGATAATGAAGAACCACTGAAGTTCAAAGATGTTATGAAGTCTGAGAAGTGGACAAAGGCAATGAAGGAGGAGTTTACTGCATTGTAGAAAAGGATACTTGGTTCTTGACAACTCTTCCTGAAGGGAAGAAGTTGATTGGAACCAAATGGGTGTTTAAAATGAAGTACTATGCTGATGATACAGTTCAGAGATATAAGGCTCGACTTGTAGCCAAGGGCTATCTACAGCAGCAAGGGGAGGACTATGGTGAGACGGTTACCCTGTAGCGAAGATGAATTCTGTTAGGCTGCTAAGCATATTTTCTGCTTCAGAACTGGAAAGTATGGCAACTAGATGTGAAGAATGCTTTTCTGAATGATAAAATACAAGAGGAAGTATACATCTTGATCAGTTTCGGGAACTCTTGCTAATCAACTTGATTCGTGTTCAAACTTAGAAAACCGCCTTCAGCCGAAAAGAGAAGATATTAAAAAAAGAAAAACTCTGCCGTCAACCAGTTCTGTTACTCTTCACGTCACATCGCTACTATCTGATGATACCACCGGCAGAACATCCGCGACCTAATTTCTCTCAATCAAAACTTCACAAATCTTCTTTTCTCGAGTAATCAGAAAACACATGCATAAACACTTGCCAACTGACAACAAATCACTCAAGAATCAAGCCAAATCCACTATGTGACGTAGAGAGTCTAGGTTCTACTCACTAAGCGCATCTATCATAACTAGGAGCTTGATGACTCAACTCGAGAAAAGATGAGAGACTACAAGCTCCAACTCGAAATATACTCCTTGGTGATCTCAACTCAAGAAACTTGGTTAACGGTACTAACGACACTACCGGCGCTAAAGACGCGCGTCACTTCACACTCGATCAAACTAGCAATTGGCAAAAATGACGTGACAAAGACAATCAATATAGCAAGCAGAGACTCAGCTGCATTGCCACGGGAGTTCTTGCTAAGTTTTTTCTTGATCATGTCGTAGGTATATTAGCATCTCTGCTTGTCACAACTTTTGCAAGACAACAATAATGTAACTTTGACTCTCAAGTTGTTTTGTCTGTTACATACTCTCTATTATTCTTGCAGTTTATGGGAAACTTTTGGATGAATGTGAGAACTCTTGTTTCTCTATGGACACACCACACCAGTCACCTTTCATTCCACTGTATCCATATAGCAGAGATGACTTGAAAGGAGCAAAGTTACTTCTTTTGTAATTTATGTAGCATCCCTTTTGATTGCTGGCGCGTATAGGAGATATCTTGAGTGGAGCACGTGATAGAAACTCTACCTCGTATTTATCTTGTCCCCAAAGAATGTTTACTTCTGCCTTAATTAAACCCCCAAGTAACTTGAGAAATGTGCCTAGTAACCAAGAGAACTCTTTTCTCCAGTTGTAAGCTAACAAAGCAATTTACCAATTGAATCTCAGGTCCAAAATATGACAATAAATACCAGCACACAAACAACAACCAGAATGCATAACTTACTTAACAATTGTGAACGCACATCCAAAATTCACCGATGTCGAGGTTTAGGATCAAAATCAAAGTAATAGTAATATATGAGAAAGGTTCAAATACAGAATGGAGAAGTCTGGTTTTAATGGTTAAGTTGGTGTTGTCCAACTATCATGCATGTTTATGCTCTCGTCTGAAGCTAGAATGCATAAAGATGGCTGGCATAAAGATGGCTGGAATGCAGTCACCATCTTCCTGCGTAATACTCATGAATCTCAATCTTTACTCATGAATAATAGGTTGAGTGTTAAAGTGCCCTTGAACAAACAGTTTAATCCAACTTAATTTTCTCATCTCATATACTCTATATTCAATATTTTATGAGGAACATTATTAGGATGAACCACATTAATTTTGAAGGTTCATAATTAATATGGTCCACATTTATTATTTTCACATATGATGTAATGTGGATTGTTATTTACTGTGTCTATTATTTGAACGGACTCCTTGAAAACCCCTCATGATAATTAGTATGATCTACACTATTTACGTTCTTAGGTATCCTCCGTAGGAACTATGTAAGCAATCTCATTAGCTTCCTCAATAGTCTTTCGTATGAAACATTCTTAAAAGATAAATGTGATCTCTCGTCATTGACTCAAGATATTGATTTCTTAATTGCTTATCCAAGCATATACTACTCCAATGCATTATACATAAGAAAAGATGTCCAACTACTAGATAGTGTCCTTAGACATACTCTTTAGTAACTTCGTGTGGTTCGTACCATTAGGCAAGTTCTTTATGAACCTTCCGTTGCAACTTCCTCGAAATGTTCTTATGAAAGTGTTTTATGAGCCTTTTGTATGCAACTTCTTTACAAGATTTCTGGTATCTTTCTACAATCCTTTGATACATTCATCCTTTAATTGCATCTCTAGGCATATAATACCAGTCATATAATACCAGTCATATAATACTCTCAATATCAACCAATGGGTTATTTGGACAGTAAAAATATCCATTACCAGGTAGTTTTCTTAGGTATCCTCATTTAGAAACTCTATGTATGTAGTTTTCTTAGGCATGTTCCTTAAGAACCTTCAGTCAAACAACTTCTTTAGGAAAGTTCCTTAGGAACTTATAATAAGCAGCTTCCAGAAAATTGATGTGATTTCTCTACAGTCCATTAAGATATTTATTCCTTAATTGTTTGTCTAGACATATACTACTTCTAGTATTATCCAGTGCGTTTTTTTACAACAAATTGCAGAACTACTAAGTAGTGTCCTTAGGCATTCTCCTTAAAAACTTCATGTATGACAAGCAGTTTCCTTAAAAGACTTTCGTAACGCGCGCCTAACGCGCCTCTACAAGTGCATGCGATTCTCGGTCTTGACGATACGACCATCTTCTCATAATGCCAAGATCAAGAGCAAGACTGTATCTCTTCCTTCTTGCCTTCAATCCTTGTCTGATTTGTACATGGTTTAAAGGATAGTTTCCTTTTAAACAACTTATCATTATTTTCAGAAAAAATTTTTGAGCCCAAGAATGATCAGAACTGATGCCTTACCAGCACCAGTATGTATTCAGATGAAAAATCATATATTAGTCTGTCTGATTGAAGATCTCAAAAGATTGAATCCTAAAACGATTCATTTTGCTAAGCAAACCCTTTGTATATCCACACGGGGTTTTAATCTGGAATCACTTTCCGTGGATGAACATTGCGGTAAAAAATGATTAGTTCAAGAAACTGTTGATGCACTTATTGATAAAGGCATTAGACGACAAGCTCAATTCCACCAGCTGACTACGGCCACTTTATATTACATTCATACCAACCCATCAAACTAAAATGTCTACTGGAACATAGCCTATAGCTGCGGGCAGCAATACTCTTGTTGTTTGTTGTTTATTGTTTTTTTCCCCGCAGGGATTGGCGCAGGTCTAACTGCGTAGCAGATTGTATAAACTCGGTAGAACTTTCTGGCTGGCCTTTGGCAACTGAGAAACCGCTATCTGGACGTGGACTGCCTGGACAATCGCTTCGGTGTTCATCGCGGAGCGCGGCAGGCACGACTGCAAGACGACGCTTGTCGTTGAAAACCTTTTAAGCTTATGTTGCTCTTTGCAAATACAGGACAATTAAATCCGTCTCTGCACTCCAGCCGAGGAGAAGTGTATGTGGGGGTCTTCTGATCGGACTACGGTAGTAAGATCTCAGTTCTTGCTTCTTCTCTTGTAAAGTTTGTTCCGTGTCCATCTCGCGCGTCACTCATTGTCTGGAGCTTCTGGCTCACACGTTGTTGGTCTCCTTCGGTCTCTTTGGGTTTTAGGAGCGAATTGTGTCTCAACGGAGAAACCCGAACTTCGGAGATAAGAACTTGTACTGCGGAAACAGTCTTATTTTTCTGAACGTGATCATGGGAGACTACACCAAGAAGCGGTGGCTGCCACTCGAGGCCAATCCGGACGTAATGAATCAGGTTGAGAATTTTGTTTCGCTGGGTGTCATTGTCCTGCTATAGAAACAGACTGAAGGATCAGTTCAGGATTGGAGAGTATACAGGCTTACATCACCTCTGCCATTACTTGATCTTCTGAGGTGGGATATGATTCCAACCGTTAGGATGATCCACTCAAAACTATGCAATTCATTGACTTATTTCTTCGTTAGTTCCTTTTCCGTCAGTTCGTTTTGGAATTTAGGAGTTGTCTTATCAGGAACTTCAGCATCTATGTCGTTAATATTCGAGGACAGGTGCTGCTGTAGAAATGCAGGAAAGTAACGTGCAATTACAGAGACTTCAAGTTTATCGTGTGCTTTTCTCTCGCAGGCGAAGTTCTCAGCCGACGAAGGACTTATACTTCAAACCTAGAAGCTTGAGGAGCTTTGACTATCAGGTGTATAATTCGTATCTGTTGTTGTATGTGATGGTCCGCGCAGTTTGTGCAAGGCCTCGGATTTCCTGAGGATGCAGCTTTCCATGACGTTTATGGCTTCGATGACGAGCTTCTTGCGATGGTTCCACAACAGGTGCTCGCGGTCCTGTTGCTCTTTCCGATAACTGAAGAGGTGGGTTGGAAGCCAGTCCCAGCTTCTCAGTTTGCCATGGTTGTAGTAGATACTGGTTATCTGGCCTGCTTTATATCTTATGATCTACCTGTAAGATCTCGTTCTGCTCGAAGGTCTTAAGATAATTCAGAATCTTTTCAGTAGAGCTTCTAGTCTTGACCTCCCGATGTCGTTATGAAGTGTACGATCTGGGGTTATGGGCGATAGTTAGTTTCTGATCAAGGATATATCCACTCAAACAGAAAGGATGAGTCTTGATGGAAGCACTGTAGAACCGATGTTGCTAAGCTTCCAAGGAAGTCGGGAAGGAGGAATTCTTGGTGTCGAAAGAAAGAATGTCGCAATTGCTAAACTGTGATGTTTATCGTTGTTTCTGCTGGCAGTCTGAAGCAGCAAGTGTCGCTGAACAAGAAGTAGCCTCGAAGGGAGTGTCCAAGGTTTGTCAAACATACAAACTGCTGATCTTCCGAACTTTGGACTCTTTGTAAGCATCAATGATCAGTAAGACCGTTAATAGAATATGATACGTTAAATCTGCTTACACCCAGGAACAGGGAACCCCAGGGAACTCAGGGACTGTTGCTAAGAATGCATACGTATACCATTGAGTTCATTGCAGGAAGTACTACATCCCAGAACTCTGGTAATGCTGTCTCATGGTTGTTATTTGTGATCCTCAGACCTACGAGGAGCTTTCAGTACTGCTAATTGATTGATGGTCACTTACAACGTTGTCATCATTGCGCGATGGCAGGTGAGTGACAAGGTTTACTTCATGAAACAAACTGTTGGAAATGCTTGTGGGACGATTGGACTGCTGCACGCCGTAGGCAACAACTTGTCTCAAATTGAACTTGGTAGGGAACTTTTCTACTGGTGATTTGGGTCGTACTGTTCATGTAGAGACGAGTCGCAGCCAACCTGAATTCTGTTGTGGAAAAGCTATTGGATGCCGAAGATACAGATAATAGTTTGAGTACAGCTATCTCTCTGTTTTATAGTGGAAACGCAGGATGGTTTATTCACCTTGTTTATCCTCCTTCATTTGGCTTGTGTCATGTTCCTAATTATTCTTGCCTCTATTTTACAGCTGAAGATTCGTTCCTCAAGAAATTTTTCAAGTCTACGTCGCATATGAATCCAGATGAGGTAATAGCTCAGACATTCCCATTTCGTTCATGATTAATTCAGCATATGTTACGCGTAGAACTGGAAAAATTATACACAAATGAACACTGTCCTTCTGATTTTAAAGGAAATGAGGGCAAGTTTTCCGATGGTATCTGCTCCTGACGGAGTTCACAAATCGGTCAGATTTAAGGGGAACAGTCCCATGTTCTTCTCAAGCGACGAAATCATCTAAAGATGGACTGTCAATTATCAGTTATATTGTCAGTTTTGAGTGATGTATTCTCCATTGCCTACAGGTCGTATGATATGTTCACCATGAGGAATATTAGTTTCCTGAATTATTGTATCTCATTTTAGATTTCTCTAAACCATCTTCTTTCTTGGTTACTGTAATAATTTGCGCTAATCAGTGACCAGATTAGTTTGTGTACGGCAGTCTTAGTCTCTGGCAGTACTTCTCGCTTGGAGCTTTCATTCAACCTCTTTCTTTGATTTTTAGCGCGCAGAGTTTCTGGAAACGGACACGGAGCTTGAGGGGGCTCATTCAGCTGCCGCTTCTGCCGGGGATACTACTGTAAGTTGATCTTGACCTAGTAGTGTCTAGCTGAAGTGCTCACTAGATACTCTCCTTAGGGCTCCTTTGACTTCATTCTCGATTACTGGACCTGCTCAGACCGCGTCTGCTCCAAAGATTGGCTTTTATCCTTTCTGAGTTTGTTCAACTGACTTGTCCTTTTATCCTTTTTACCATGTCAAATCACAGCCCCCAGACATAAGCGTTTCCGTGGATCTTCATTTTGTTTGCTTTGTGCATGTCCAAGGTAAGTCATCATGGCCTCTTCACTACTTCTCGGGTATGTCACGGTGACTGTTAAGAGTGCTCGCTTTATATGTGAAGTGGACTGTACCGTAGCTCCTGACCTTCTAAACTTATTTCTCAATTTGTGCTTCGTTGCTGTTTTGATCCTGGAAGGTGGTCTGTACGAGTTGGATGGGCGAAAGTCTCTACCAGTTCATCATGGCGTTTCGTCTAAGGACACACTCTTGAAGGTATCGTAGTTTCAGAAATTTATCTCTTCCATCGACAGGAATTGTGGGTGGAGATTCTGACGTGAGCTTTTCCCGCAGGATGCGGTCAAGGTTATTCAAGCGTTCATAGCGAGGAATCCTCAGTCACATAACTTCAATGTCATCGCCCTCTCCAAAGAGAAAGCAGAGTAAGCCGCTTTCCTTCTTGCTGAATCCCTGTCAGATGAATGATAAGGATGTGGCCAGGAAAAATGCTCGGCAGGTTCTTTCCTTGTAATGGCGGGAACACTGTATTTTGATGAAGCTGGCTTGTCTCTCAGTATTTCTGGCTCAACCTTCACATCATAGTAGGGTCCGAACGTGATAATGGGGTGACTTATCTCAGTAACCATGTAAGGGTTTTTTTATCACTCGTCGAGGAACGGTTTCCTGTATATTTGGCCTGACCTCTTCGTCTGTTCAGCAGACACATGTAAACCACGCATCATGATCGGTTTGTGGGACTTTAAATTCTATAGCACTATTTACCCTCTCTGATGTGACGGCACTCAAATTGGCATCATATCCTGAATTGAGCTGTCCATCGCGAGGTTCTGTCCCAGTGATAAATCTTTGGCCTTCCTACCTACACCGTACGCAAAGTCACCCACACAAAGGTGGTTGATTGTAGAAGTTAAAGTTAAATGGAGGTCATGATAACGTTGTTACTACTTAACGATGGGGGAATCACTCACTGTCGTACTTTCTGGCATCAGTGACTGATTCCCTCGTCAGTTGTCTCTGCAAAGATATTATGGTCAGAGTAAACGTGGATACAGCCAGTAAAGTTTTGTTCAGTTCGTCTTAAACTGCTTTAGACCCTCACCGCTGGGTTGCCAATCAACGATTAGCGTCTCGTTATCTTATCAGCCCACTGGGATATGGGACATGGAAACCAGTTGTACCAACGAAATCAACGTCTTATGAAAGATCTGTTTGATCTTTACAGGAGCATTCATGTACTTGCAAAGTAAGCAACATACGAAGGCGCCCACAGGACTTGCTGTCGGCGTTACTGTGCTGTTGTTATTCCGTGTGCTGAACACCCATTGAATTCTGCAGTGAAATGCAAATTACAAGTAGCCGCATGCAACATATTTAAGAACTGGTTGAGAGCCTTCACATAACTCATAATGGCTAAGTAGGAGTGACTTAGGAGTATGTATGTGTCGTTCTCCTACCACGGTTTCCAGGATCTTTCGTTGTGGAGGGATATTCTCTTCAAGAGATATTCTTACTGCGGTTGAACGATGAGTGCAACGGAGCATAAAAATACTGCAGGTAACACTTACGGGTAGAAGAAATGTGTAGGGTATTAGGAGGTGTCAATGTTAAGAAATATTCACAGACGGCTGAAAGGCGAAAGACTGGAACTTCGGAGCGGCTAGCTTCCTGCTGAACCGGGGTTCGTTTTTGGGTCGTCCTTTGTGCACCGAAGAATACAATGTTTTCATTTATGACTTTTTATCTGGCATTTGGATTCATTATTTAACTAGCAGATTTCTCTATACAAAATGGACGTAATGAGTGAGAATTCAGTAAGAAGGCATCCGCGAGTGTTTTCTACGGACACTTCCAGAAATGCTCGCAAGAAACACTCATCAAGGTTTAGCCGAAGTCCTAACTGCTCCTTTCCCGCAAGTTCAGAATCCTTCAGAAGGGTTCTAACATTGACACACCCTATTGATGGACTGAGTTCCAACAGAAGCAACAGTTAAAAGGAGTTCAAATGTGCATCTATCGGTGGCAGTGCGAATCTGTTGTATGAACTTGGCCACAAGTAGGACACAACGAACCATGTAACAGCGAGTTCAAGTCACGCGTCCGGTCACACTGAATGGTTGTCTATGAAGACATTGTAGGTAGGTAAACCACGAAAAGTATAACATAACGGGAGTGTGTAAGAACCCAAACCAACTCTATAATACCTTGGGACAAGGCCGCGACGCGATGAGTAAGAAGCGCATGGGAAGACCCTTGGGTAACTTTTGCAACGTTGTTAGAATGGATGTTTAATTACAACGGATGTTTAATGTATAGCAAAAACTACAGGAGGGAGTGGCTTCTCAGTCCTGAAGCACTCCCCGAAGTGGAACCGAGGGGACAGGACTGAGAAGTCACGACCACTCTAGTGGTTTGTATACAACAAAGAAAAATGGGAATGTAAAGATCGAGAGAAACTTTTAGATCAAATAACATGTAGAGATTGTGATTTATGAAAATTATATATATATAATGGTTTATCAAAAGAGATAGTGGTTTATCAAATGGATCGCCTGCGGAAGTTACTATATCGTACACAAACATTCTCTCCAAAATACCCAAAAAAGAAACTTTATACTTCGAAAATCTTTTACTCCAACGTGAAACCTTCGACTGTCGAAAGGATAAGACGCTCGATGAGGTAGGGTTAGTGAAATCATCATACTGGTATTTCTCGCTTTCCAAGTACAGTGTTTCGCCAGAACTGAAGTTGCAGTCACATCTTGACGGCGCGTCTTCGGCTCCGTCGGTTTTTAGACTTTTATGCTTATCGTCTTCTACAAGAAGTTGTCACGGTTAACTCTGTCGCCGGTGAACTACATCTATCTAAATAAACAAAAAGCTACGCTTGTAATGTAATTGTGGGGCTATGCGTTACTGAGCAGTTATTTACCGGATCTAACTTAATTTATTTTCTTTTCAGGTTTCACAGCGATTCCTTCTGCGAGTTAACTGTTTGGTAATCTCTTTCTTTTTGGGTTTCACTTAACCGTTTATTAATATTACAAAATATGAGATACGATAAAAGATTTACTCCTTTTTCTTTTCTGTTTTCGCAATCTACATATAGCCATGCTAACGGATAACAACAAAAAATGATACCTTATTCTCTGTTATCTGCTCTAGGCAACTTATTATACCAGTCGACTTGTATACGGTGGCTGTTCACAGTTTGAGATTATGTTCACAAAATCTGCTGTTAAGAAAGTTGAGGATTGAATTCACAAAATTGCTGCCGCACCAAAGCGGATCTGAATATGCATCTCAAATGAGTGTGGGAGCAAAGAGACACAAAAAGATAACCAAAAATATAGATTTAAAACTTTTTGAAATGATTTGTCATACATGATCATTTTGGCAGAAAACTTTTCTTGAAAATATAAAAAGTGAAGTAAGCAAATATACGCAATGTTTACTTATTGCACGGAGCACAGAGTACAGTTAAATAAACCTAAGATAAATAAAAATCTTAATTTAAAAATCTAAATTTAACTTACTAAATTTAAATATTTTTGAGATAATAACACGTGAACTTAGAGAAGAAGAACGTATAAGCGCAGTGAGTTAAAACATAAACTCTTCTACTTCTGAGCTGAACGTAACACATGAACTCTGGAAAGAGAAAAAAACTTAGAAGCGCAGTGAGTTCAAACATAATCCTTTCTACTATAAGTAAAAAAGATATAAATAAAATCTTCTGGGAATAAAAATAATCTTTTTAATAAATTTATAATTTTTTACCCTTCCAAGAGAAAAAATAAAAAATAAATTACAGACTATGTATATTCCCCCTCTTCCGAACTTGGAAGAGGGTGAAATATGCATGCTTGAATACTTCTGAGTATACCCTCTCAAATTGCAACGGACCGTTACCTCTGCCATGGACGGAGCTCAACCACATATGTGGAAAATCGTTGCTAATATTCTTTCCCACGGCCTTGTACAGTGAATTTCGTTTTCTTTTATCAGAATATGTATAAGTGTTATAAAAATTATTTTTATAAGTTATTATAAAAAATTAAATAATATCATAAATATTATATGTTAATCTATCCCAGAGTAGCCAACTCATCTGGAGAGAACCCATAAATGAAGAACCGACTGATGCGTTCCTGGGGGTATAAATCCAGAACCCTAATTGTTATATTGCGCCGTTTGCAGAGTATGTTAATTAATATTCAAACTCTTCCCATCGGAAGGGTTAAAATATTAATTAACGTACACCTCATGTACACCTCATGTACACTTCAGTGTACATGAAGTGAATAATATTCCTCCTAGAACTATCCGAATGAACCGAAGCACACAGCTTCAAGCTTCGGTTCATTCGGTCCCCTGTGGATAGTGACAACAGCATGTCTTTTTGAAAATAGAATTACTAACGGATTAGGTAAGGGCTAACTGGGTTTAACGTATAGGATAATGCACTGCCCGAGGCTAATCACGCCAGGAAGTGCATTAGTCTGCATTTTTTGTCGTGCTCAAGGTTTCATGTCTCTTGCCCATGACATTATGCTGTAATGTTGTTGTTAATGAATTCATTGTTGCTAATGTGCTGAATTCAGAGTTGTTAATGAATTCTATTGGAATGGTAGCCTTGCCTTGGGAAGTGGTTCCGGATGTGTTTCAGCAAATAATATTTTGAGAAAAGGGACAAGTCGTGTATGAGAGAAAAAATGGAGGCAATGGATTGGTTCCGGAGGGTGAGATGAGCTCAGTGACTATTTTTATATCTTCTTAATTTTTTCTTCCACGTTTGTTACTGAAGTTTTCATTTAGGTTATAGATAAAAGTTTATATGTTAAACAAACATTTTAAAATAAGTTTAAGTTTAGATTTATTTTATTTTAGAAATTATAAATATTATCATAATCACAAGCTGAGATGAGTCAAGAAAGAACCCATAAATACAGAACTTTAATATGCACTGCTCAAACCATAAAACCGGAAGCATACTCTCAGATAATCATTAAGTTATAGGTGATTTTAATTTATTACCTAACCCTTCCCCTCAAAAAAGTTAGATAAAAAATTAAGCCTGCCACCTTCTTCCTCTAAAGATGGAGAAGGTGTCGAGTTCTTCATGTGTAGATTGAAAGGAAGGCCGTCCATGCAAGAATGCTTAGCGAGTAGATTTCAAGTTCTGTACATATTTGAAGCAAATTTCAGCAGGCAAGGAAAGATGACCTCTTCCGAAACTGCCTTCTCACCGGGATATTTCTCTATACATTCTCTGAGGGTAGTGCATATATATTCACCCTCTTCCAAGTTCGGAAAAGGAAAAAACTTGGAAGAGGATGAATATGCATGCTCTTTAATATATATTTTAAATTTTTCTTTTAGAAGAGTTAGGTTATAAATTAGAATTAATTATTCATCGCCATGAGAACTTTTCTGGTTACTGTATTTATGAGTTTTTTTCTTTTCTGTAACAAGCGTAGTATTGCATGTTTTTTTTTTGTTTTGATTTAGAAGGCGTCTTAATGGTTAGTACTGCTTTGTATAAACCATGTGAAAGTTATTTTCCTCAGTTATTGAAAGATAAAGTCTTTACTCTGCTAGACTTTTCAACTGATCCATATGTATTATTCAAAGGCAGTTACATCAGATTTGGGTCTTGATATGGTTTCTTTCCTAACAAGAACATAATCAAACATCACTCTCATGTGAGTGATGTTTGATTCATTGTTATTCGATTAAATTCTTCAGTCTCGTGTGTCTGAGTTATCCCCGTTGGATGGTTGGTCTTTCGGAGATTGTGTCCCTTGTCAGTATAAACCGGACGGTGAAACTTTCTCCTTTTCTCTGTCTAGATTGTCAATTGAAGTTCTTTGTTCAAATCATGCATGGCTCTTGTTCTTTACCAGTTCAAGATCTGATTGGTTTTCGTTTTGCTCCTTTCGAAGGCTTTGCACTCCTCATCTTGTGTAAGAAGTGAAACTGGACCGATCTCAACAATATTTGTTTTTTCCTTTGGATTTTACACTTATGGATGTCATTAGGCTAGAGGACCAAACAAGGTGGATTCAGATCAAATTGTCCAAGAATCCATGAAATACCTATCCAAATCTTCACGTTTGCAGTGTTGTCTTAATTTTTAAATCGATCAATGTCTCATAAACAGTTTGTAGATTATTGTGCTATCGACGTCTTCTTGTGAAGTTCTTTATGTTTAAAGATCGTCTCGTTGCTTGTCTAACATGTCTGTATGTTATTTTCTAGTCAATACATGCAGAGTAGATGTCACTGCTCAGGACTTTGCCGTATGGACCGACAGCCAGACAGTACTCGAGAATACGATATAATGGTGCTTTTCTTTCCATGTCGCAAGTTCCAAACAAAGGCGAGTCAAAGAACCTAACAAAGTACAACCAATGCCTAAGTGACATGCTCTTAACTGGCTAAAACCAGTAAGATAAACTCCACAAAGTACAACCAATCGCTCAGTTACAGCTCTCAACTGGGTAAAAACAGGAAGATACTTATGAATCAACATTCTAAACGTGGAAGACCCTAGACATAATATATTATAAAGCAGAAGGATTTGATGTACGTGATGTAAATGTCCGTAAGTAGCTTGGCGTAAGATTCCGCCTCGATGACTGACGACTCCGCATATATAACTGCTATATAACTTCGAATGATGCACGGATGGGTTGTGATCGTCTTTCAATTTCGTCCTCACGTCTTACACCAGGTCCACAGTTACAAAATCAGTTGACGTGTTTCACTTCTCCCGTCACATTCCACTCCCTACAAGCCGGGTTTCAACTGATCTCATGAGAGTACCTGGTACATAAGAGACTCAACTCACCGTAAGAATCGATGAGGGGAAGAGACCTCAGCCCTTGTGACCAACTAGGACCAGAAGATTCAGTTGATCCTATTCGCGGAAAACCACATCTTCTAACCTACGTCCCAGAATAACTCTTCACATTATTAAACACATTTCTCGGGCCAAGTCAAATGAACTGTCTGAGATGCGGAGGTTGAAACTTTCAGAAAGCATAGAAGCACAACGCAGTATCATGCATGCTGGGTAAGGTATACACCTTACGAACTTTCTGGTGAAAGGTATAAAGAAAACTCAGGCTTAACACTGCCGTTAACACTGCCACAAGTCACCTACTACTACTTGGGCCCCTGGGTACGAATCAGCTAGTTCTGGCTAGAATGGACTTGAGTCTCTCGTTTAGAATTTCTTTCAAAGGAAACCTTAAATATGTAGAAACCTTAAATGAGTCATTGTCAAATCTACACCACCGAGAAACTTACAAAGGGGAGTCCGGCATCGTATATACAGACTTAAAATAAATACTAAATCTCGAGACTTCCCAAACAAACCGCACTTGAGAGAATCTCTGCAAAAAATGTCTGCTACACACTGTATCTAAACCATGGCGTCATACAGGACACCGGGATCTTAGTTGCTGGCAAAAGTAGCCTGTACACAGGACAGAGAGTATCAAACTGTCCACGCTGTGATTATGCAGTATGGAGATCTGCGAGATGCAGCCCTCTGGTGATATCAGGCATCAACTTGAAAGCTATACACTCAATTGGGTGGGCGTACGAGGTACAAAATTTAAAGGAACAAAACTTACCTAACCTCTCTCCAGACAGGTACTAACCTTCGAAAGGGGGGCTGCGCAGAATGGACATCTACAACTACCTCGAATGTATTCATTGACATTCTTCTTCGCTTAAATGCTCAGATAAATCTTTGGGTCAGAGCAATCAGTTGAAACTAAACTAAACTTTTCACGCTGTAACATGCGCCCTAGATGAAAGCAGCCGCGACGGGAAGTGCTCGCGACGAAGTGCACGTTAACTCAGACCTTCTCCTACTGAGACTGACTGTGATGTCGACCACAGACACAACTGGAACTTGAGAACTTTCGTATCGTGGTGTGTGGAATGAGTCACACACAACAGCCAACGTGGATACGCGAACGAAACTGGTTCTTCATAACGAACGTAGGCATGCCTTCGGCACACATTACTTCACGCCATGAAACTTCTTGCCGGCCTCAACAGCTTCCCTATGACACCCCCAAACCAAACCGACTTCAGAATGGACACTTAATCATTCCACTTACCAAAGGAACATAACTTGTGTCTCAAGCTCTGAATCTTGCATAAACTGTCAAGTTCGAATGTCAAACACCAGGAGGAACAGAGCAACTACTGAGAGGCACTGTGGTGTTGAATAATGTTCGACCAGAACAAGGTGAGATATCCTACTTGAAGGCGTCGATGACCTCCTTTGACTCTGGGTTTACTTTTACTCCGCAGTAGAAAGCATCTGCTGCCTCCTCGAACCGCTGCAATGTGCAGAAAATAGTACACAATCAATACTTCGAGAACTAGCCATAACAACAGATAAAACAGAAACTCCATTCGGAAGCGATACAATCATACCGACCTCGCCTACTCGGAACATTCATTTGGTAAAAGACCTGTTAACTTGGACGCGTGCAGATAGATACATCCAAAAACTAGAGTATGCTTCAACAGAAGCTTCCAATCAGGGTCGACCTCTGACCTCCAGTTGGCGCAACGCTGCACCCTCACGGTAGTAAGCCTTGACCCAGTCTGGAGCCAGCTTGCGACATGCTTGAGCGTCAGCAAGAGCGCTTTCTGCTTGTCCTATTTTGAGCCAACATAAGCTTCGGTTGGAGAGTACTTGGAAGTTTGCTGGATCAAGATCCAATGCCTGCAAGCAATTCCGAATGATGTGAAATGTCCAGAACTTTCTGAAAAGCTTGCTACACCTTGAGTGTTCATCTTTGACACACAAACCTACTCGTAATTCACCCTTAATGTTCTTCAGCCGATCCTTTCGAAACATCCACCTCCAGAAATACCTGACTGGTACTAACGAATTTTGCATTTGCTAAAGAGTAACATTCCTTTTGAGAATCACACATTATATTAACGTGTACAGGCTTACTGGACAAACAAATCTGCTTCCACCCAATTAGTCTTTGTTTTACTTACCTGTGTATAGGCGTCGATCGCATCGATGTAATTATGCTTTTGGAAATATGCAGTCCCTCTTGCCTTCGCTTCCAGAGCCGCCTCCTTCTTCTCTGGGGATACCTGGGTTCGAGAAAACAGTGACAAAAGATTCCACCAACCTTGCATCTTGATTCTACTGAAACAACGGAGAACTCGTCTACGCGTGCTATATGGAATGACTTGAAAAATCAATGCCTGCTCAATTCCGCAGTCTCAAAGGGTCAGAGAGCTAAAAGTTACCTCCATCACCACAGGCTTCTCTTCCACCCTAGCTTTCTGCTTGGCCTGCTCTTCTCTATCTCGTTTTTCAGCAGCCTGCGTTCGACACAAGAAAGTTACTATCGTCGTCAGCTTCAACAATCCGCTTCGGTCAGCAAAACTGAAAATCGAAAGCGGATATATCCTAATGCTTTAAACAGTATCGCAGACTGCATTTTCGCAGAACCAACCCATCATGAATCATTCTTGCCTGCAACCTCAAACAGGAACCCTGACGAGGGGGAGCTGCGTTCCACTAGCAACAAGATCTTTCTGGTTTTTGAACCTAGAGATCTCTTCTTCGATTTGTAGACCAGGTCTCTTGGACCCTAACCCCCATCCACCGTCCGCGTATCGAATTAATTAAAGAACCCACAACTTGTTTGCTTCGCGGCAGTCACAACACATCACGTCTCACTCGGATTTTTGCGGCTGAGGAAGCCTAGGATAACCTCACAAGAACCTCCCTTTAGAGGAATAAACCAGCTATGTGGCGGAACTTTAGTTACCTCTACTTCGGCAGCAAGTTGCTTCGCGTGGTTAAACAGACCATCAACACTCCACTCCTCTACAGCTGGTAGCACGGTAGTCACTGGCAGCAGGATCTTTACAATAGGGCGATGATCACTGATAGCAGCAACTTGAATAGGTGTCATCTCCGCCTGCAGAGCACAAGTAAAACAGAATACGTCCAAGTACTTGAGAACTAGTAGAGTTCGTAAAACATTTCTAGCACACAGCCTGAAGTCGGACGAGAGCTACTGAAGGTCCAAAGTTCCCAGAGGCTACCAAACCTAGCAATCTCTGGAAACGATGATGCGATCCCACTCCAGAAACCTTTCACGGATGATAAGTTGCAGTGTTTCTTCTTGTCTAATTAGACAAGAGAATTCCTTCTACCGACAGGCCATGTTCACAGGATATGCCGAAGATTTCGAACATAGATTAGCGTGGCACTTTGTAGGGAAAGAGGAGTCTGAGGATCATGAAAACTTTGAGGGACATTTGGATGACTAGAGAGATCTGACAAGCTCTTTGTTACATGTCTCATATTTAATTTTTACAATGAAAATTCATGCTCGTTGTGTCATTTGACTTTTTTCATCATGAAAATATGTAGACACTATACTAATTTATTGCTGTAATAAATTAAGATTTATTTTACGTGGTATTTTTTTATCTATGAACATATCAATGTTGAGTTAGTGGTAGAAGAGAAAAGAGAGTTTGGAACTTTAGAACTATTTTATACATATGTAAGTAAAAGTCTAAAAAAAATCTAAAAGTTTAAAGTCAAATATGATATATGATTTTTTCTGAAGTCCAAAGACTGAACCTAAACTTTTCAGATTCAATGTTCTCTCCCTCACATATGCTCAGAGCGTGAAGGTAAGATGACAGCTTACTTCATCGGTCACGTTCGGGTTAGCGCCTGCGTCAAGCAAGAGTTTGATCGTCTGCTTGTTCCCTTGCTCTGCAGCAATATGCAGAGGTGTGACTCCTCCTGCAACAATGTTAGTTTCCGCTCCATGCTGCACCATAACCAGCCTAGATTTAGAATAACCCCGTATCCCGGCAACGCACCTATTCTCAGGGCCTCCTGGTTGGCATACATCGAGTGCTAGAGTAACTTCCAGATCTTGGGGGCTTCCAACCTTTCGACATAGATTCGTAACATGTCGAGAAGTTGCGTTTTATGCACTCGGAAAGAAAGTACAGTCAAGACCTCGAACTTTAACAGAGTCGTATGTGGCAACGGACTCACAGCAGCAGAATATCTCTTACTTGAGGCATTTTCCAGTTCCTTTACCTTGACAAGTCAGGACCCACCTTTATAAGAAGTTCCACAATTTCTGTCTGTTGTGCGGCTACTGCTGTCAAGAGCGGTGTAGCGCCGTCTTCCGTGGAGGAATTTGCCTGTCCGTTGCAATCGAACCCAACATCAGTGCAAAATTACAGAAACGCCGACGCAGCAGTAAGGATCTCCCGAGAAAATTCTAGCCAGGAACGTAACTTTTAGCTACAGACTCAGTCTTTTGGGAATGAGTGGCAAAGGGCTAGAGGATTGAGTTAGGTACATCTGCACCACGTTCAAGTAAAAGCTTCAATGCTTCCAAGCGCCCATGTCCTGCTGCCCATATTAAGGGGGTCCCAGAACTGCTTGCGGCGTCCACAGCCACTCCTTTCTCTAACAAAAGCTTTATGAGCTCCAAGGACCCTGCAACGCCAAATTTGCTTCTAAGACTCAATGCTTACGAACGATGTGAGAAGTACTCCTGCATCCAGAAACTGCAAGAGAACCACTTGCCGAGCTGTACCAAGCAAGCTTCACACGATGCTTCACATGCGCATAATCAGCGCATTCCGAAATGAACCCAAACAGAACGAGGACATGAACAAACGTCAATCACTGTGTTACCTGTCCCTGCAGCATGGTGCAGCGCAGAGGTTCCCAGATCCTGGGCGGCTGCGTGGGGATTAGCTCCATGATCTAGAAGATATTTCGCTGTGGAATACAAGCCTGCTCGTGCCGCAAAGATAAGCGGAGTCTCTCCTGTGAGAAGAAAATTCCCAGCTTTAAACCTCTCGCCGAAGGCACGACACCCCGTGAAAGAAACAAATCTGAATTCCGTACAGGAGTCACTATTTAACCCTTTCACGTTCAGACTATAAACTAAAACATCAAACCCTTCCATAGATCTGTCCTACTTGAAGTCGAAGGACTTAAGACTGCACCCATTTTCCATTTTTTCTTGTTGTTACTATCATTCCCGGAGAAAGTTTGAGGTCCATCTCTTGCAACTAACTTACCCTCGTCATCAAGTGGGTCCACAGGAAGGTGCAGTTCCTCCACCAAGTATTTGCAAATGTTCTCATGTCCCCCTCGGGCAGCAAAATGTAGTGGTCCACGCCCATTTCCGTCCTTCACATCCCCGACAGCATTGCCTATCTCATGTCCCTCTGCGATTATCTTCGCAGCGTCTGTAGAATTCGCAAAACACAAATAATGCACGTTCAGATAACTTCCTCCTATTAAAGGAATATATTTTCGAATTTGGTCCACAAATCCACAAGCAACCTCATTACGAGTGGTACAAAACGTTACCGAACAGATGAACAGGTCTGCACATCAAGGGCACACATTATGGCGAGTAACAATACTAAAGCCACCGCCTTGATTTCCTCTACCTTTGAAAGCAGCTAGCTCTCCATCTCGTGCTGCCTTTAGTAGCTTCTCAACCTTCTGACGAGCTGCAAAGCCAAAACTCCTTTAAATCAGAACTCAAACGACTGAACAGGCATGTTCCATACGAGTTTACCTCTTCCGGTTTCGGAGTTTCAAAGACGAGCCTCTATCAAAGAAGCCTTCTCAACCTTCCTCATCATAACCAAAACGGACGAGCATAAATCGTAAGTCCTTAACTAATCCTCGATCCAATCTCCCAGACACATACTAAAAGAGCTGCGTTCGGAACTTTCCGCGGGTAGTAAGGCCAGTACAAACAAGAGGAAATTCACTAAGATGAGGACCAGTGTGAGAACGAGATTACCCCTGTTAAGTCTGCACTTAACCAGGTGGTCCCGAATGATACTGCGTACACAGCAACAAAGCTTCATGTGGCTAAAACAAAGATTAAGCAGCCCAGCGACTGCTGGAAGCAAAATCCCCTCTTCATGTATCTCGGGTATTACTTAACTACTATGATGACCACCAATTTTCTGGACATGCTAGGTAATAACTATCTCTTTAGCTCGCATACAGAGCAGGGTTCTAGAAGTACTGCAGTATAACGCTCGAAACAACCACCAACGCCTAAGCGACACATGAGGTCCATTTCTAACAAGGACAACTGGGAATGCTCGACTGCGACGAAGCTTCAGTCGGCGAGAAATTTTGCTAACTTCCGCCGCGTGATGCCCGCAACCCTAAGTGAATGACCAGTTTATTTATCTTCCATACTTCCTTCACTAATTTGGTAAGCTGTACAACCCACCAAGAAGACGGGAAGACACCAACATATCCATTTGTATGAGAGCTATCGAATTGCTTGTTCCTAATAGCCACCTACTGCAGAAATTCGTGTGGTAAGTACCGTAAGAATCAAGTAATTTAGGAGCTATCGGAAGCCCTCTCTCTCCTTGAATTGTTCATTTCTATGCTCCAGGCTCCTGATGCGATCTCAGTAGGTGCAAAGGTAAAATATTGGAACTCTGAATCTCCGCCATTTTATGTATAATTTTCGACAGGGCCTTGATAAGGCCTTGATAAAGTTGTCCGAGTCGCGAGGGGCACACAGCAAGTAGCCCAGAGGTTTATAGCACCTTGTGCTGCAACAAACAAGATCCTCTAAAGCATACACGATTACGATCTCCATTACTCCCGTCCGGTTCACAGCTGACTCTCTAGCACCAAGGAGAGTAAACCTCTGGCTTACCATCACATACATCAACGTCAACTCATTCCTCGAAAAATAAATTTCTTTGACCTGGGTATTATCACTAAAAGGTTCACATTCATTACAGGTGAAGACAACAAGCACTCTTCCTTCACTGTGAGAGAATAAACAAGAAATCTAACCTCCAAGAGCACCAGTGGCATCCTGTTGTTTCGTAGTTCCCATCAAACCTCAGCTTTCGTTATATGACTCTTCCGCCTGAGGTTCCTTTCACGTTCGACTGAAACTCCTCCGTTCTCTCTCTTATATTCTACACAGTGTCCTATCTATGATCCAGAAAACAAGTCGACGGGTATGCTGCTTCAGTAACTTCCAACAATTCTCTCTCTCTCTCTCTCTCTCTCTCTCTCTCTCTCTCTCTCTCTCTCTCTCTCTCTCTCTCTCTCCAGAAAACAAGTCGACGGGTATGCTGCTTCAGTAACTTCCCCAATTCTCTCTCTCTCTCTCTCTCTCTCTCTCTCTCTCTCGCTCTCTCTGTGGCAAACTCTTTCCGTAAACTCTTTGCTGATAACACTGAAATGTCGTCAATGCCAAATGAGAAAGTGAAAATTGCGTGCGACTCGGCAACGCTTGCTGAAGACGATCGACCGGACTCACGGGCCGCGGAACGCACGAGAATCCGAGTCAGCCATTTAAAGGAGTGAGTGCCGGGCAGACGATCTTCGTTCTCTTCGTTCGATTCTTGGACCAATTCCGGAACCATCTCCAGCTCCCTCACGAGGACGACGACTGACAAACCTTCCTAACTGTTACGTCCTACGGCTTTGTGCTTCGCTGATCACCACCACAACGACGTGTTACTCCTAACCATGTTAATCGTCCCATCCGACTTACGGACCAGTAACATCGCCCATTTACCCTGGTGAAAGTGAAAACTCATAAGTTCTCCTTTCCTACTCTTGTCCTTACCACGAAGCAAAAGCTTATATCATCGTGAATCTTGTACTCGAGACTGCAGCACACAGTAATTCAGTGGTCGCGGGATTCTCGAGCTGGAAAGAAACTGCAAGTAACGAGAACCCATAAGTTTTTATGACGTTGTCGCGGTCACGCCGGCTGCTCACTAAATTGGGAAGGGACTATAGCGTCAGATCGATCCTTGATCCACGGAATTGCACGGAAGTCGCAACTGTACTACGGTAGTAGTTTGAGGGACGGGACTCCCTTCCACAACAGGGAGGGAGTAGCCCGGAATGGCACTGTTATCGGCCTATCGTAGCCGCATCTCCCCGTCAGCATCCGGTTCTAGGTTGTCCGGTCCAGCGTGTAGCCGTGACACAATGATGTTAATAGGGCAGGTAATGGCTTAATCGGACCCCTGTGCGCTTCTTTTAACTTAATCAGACCCCTGAAGAGTGCATTTACTTAGTCTAACTTCTTATCTACTATCGACTGTCACAGATGATGTGGTACCAGTCACGAGACAGTCATCTGATTACACGAAATGTTATTCTTTAGTCTTTTTCTTATAAATATAAAAACTATCAATAACAAAAAGTTTGCGAGTTTAATTAAATAAACGTAATTTTCAGAATAGTATGTTCAATCACATGGCCTCTCTCACAAGCGGACATGAGCTCATGCTCATTCCTCCCCAACGGCACAAGTAAACCATTGAGATTCAAGATGTGAGCTCCTCTTCGACACATCTAGTCTCAACAACCAAACGCAAAAGTCATCAGATGAAGAAAAAAGAGCAGATATGGTTTCCATTTCAGTCTCAATCATCTTCAACTTTTCGCTCTATTGCTCAATGAGAGTTGAGAAAGTCTCAAACTTAGACTTCTAAGATGTAATCAGTATCGTCAATTGTCTCTCCTCCTCTAACATCTCCTTGTTCACTTCTCCTCTCTTCAAGAAAAAAGAAAATAGATCACATAATAAGAACTTAAAACATACAACTAATATAAACAATAATACAAAACCATGTAACTTCATCCTCATACAATAGATCCTCAAGATTTTTACCTAAAGAGATCAAATCTTTGATATGTTGTTCAACTTGATTACTCTTAATTTCCCATTCTTGTTGAGTCTTTGTAGTTCTCCTTGTGCGATAAAACTGACAACTCTAGAAAAGATCAACAATACAATATAGAGAATATTTTTCCAAAACCGAAGCAACGGCCAACTTCGGGTTGTCGTCTTACGAAGAACATTGTAGAAAACAATTGGGAGTTTTCTCAACTGTTTGCTAAGTGAACGGCGAGTGAACGATAAATAAAAAATTTATATTTATAGAAACTAATCAGAATCGTCTCTTTTTTCTGACCTGTCAGAAAATAGATAATATATCTTTATAATATTAAAATAATAGAATTTGATGCAAAGAAGAATACAAATAAAACATAAGAAAAATAGATAATATATCTTTATAATATTAAAATAATAGAATTTGATGCAAAGAAGAATACAAATAATAATTCAAAACCATATAACTTCATTCCAATACAAAGAAGATTGTACCTGCTTGAGCAAGAAGGGACTCGTCGATTATGACCACATTCCCATCTCTTGTGGAATCTACAGCAGAGGACTCGCTTCTAACCGTATGATCCTCATATATTACTCCTATGTGGAGCAAAAGATGAGTCAAGATAATGTCTAGAAAAATCTCAAGATGTCTCACAAACTTCTCTCTCGACATATGTTTCTTGATGATCATAATCTCGTGTCTTACGGACTCAAGAATAAACTATACCCAATCATAGTCAGCTCCAAAAGTCTCAACCTTGTCCTTAACGTAAAGAGCAAGTTGATCGTTGTCATGATGTGAATTATTTCACATGGTAAATAATTCATCTTTTTGTCAGAATTTAGAATCCCACAGTCAAGTAAGACCTCAGTAAAGTTGATTTTGGAGGAAGTTGAGAATCTGAAAATACCATGGTGTAGGTCTTATCGCGCTGATCGCCGTGGTGTGTTAAAAAGTTACAAATAGAGTTGCATGTGAAAAGTTACTTGAAATTCTTTTACAAGATTTCTGAAACTAAGAAATGTATCATAAATCTGAATGAGTTAGAAATTTATGTTTTAGATTTTCATCATGTAGATTGTACTGTGTAGTATATATTTGCATCTTGAAACATAAAAAAAGATCACGTCTAGAGATAGTTATGGTGGTTCAAGTTAGTGAAGAGAAGATGAAATAGCGCACTTTACTAGCATATAAGCTTAAAAACTAGTCTCTAGAACCATTTGTGAGATTGGCTTCCGTGAGTAGCTGAGTAAACTTGTAGGGAAGAGATCTCATGATCAAATCTTCGTAGACCCACAACCGGCTTGGAGTAGGTTGGTCCCTTTGGAGGAATATGTAAGGCATCAAATTGTCTAAGGGGTGACACTAGATGTTCTTCAAACGTACCGTGAATGCAAGACGTCTTTGTCTATCACTGGACTAGTGCAGTCACCTAGTGTGGATGCTAGAGGAAGATTATCACCGGATTTCGAAATGGACCTTATGCGAGAGGACTAAATTCTTTTCGAGATGTCAAGGTAATTAATACGAATTTGATATGCAGCTCTCTAAGTCTTGGGGTAGCAAGATGGGATCAAAGATACTCCACAGTATAAATTCTTTTGTAGAAAAATAAAGATTTCATCATATGATATACTTGGGTCAGAAAATCAAGTCAAACTGATACTTAAGGAGACTCTTACAGCTTTTCAAAGTTAAAGAGAGCCGGAGAACGACAAAGATGATAACTCGGACTCTTGGTGTCAGAAGGAGGTGATTCGGTGGTCAGAGGTAACCGTGGTGGAGTTACTTCGGATGGAGGTGTCAAAAACTAACTATACAATAGCATGCACAGATCTGAAGTGACATCTTGCGCGCGTGTATTGGACTTCCCAAATCCTCAAACCGTCCATCGACAAGTCGCAGGCGCAAGCTAACCCCTATGCTGCTCCCTTGTATCAGTGTATGTACATACGAAGTTCTTTGTCATAATAATGAAGCAGGTCCCTTGCGTCTTTGATATAACGTCTGAGGTCTCAAATACCCAATCAGCAAGTAAACTAGGGTCTAGCTTGATTTTTCCTTCTTTCGAGTCGCATAACTTCTTCACTAGACGTCCAAACGAAGTAAACAAGATGCATATGAAGCCAAAGCCTGTAAGCTGAGGCCTAGCTTGTTTTCCCCATCTTTCGAGTCCTGTAACTTCTCCACTAGGTGTCTAAACGAAATAGACAAAGTGCTTATGAAAAGCTGACAAGGAGCTCTATCCATTGATGCGATGAAAGAGAAGATCTGAAGTTGCGCCAAAAGCTTGTAAGCTAGGGCCTAGCTTGTTTTCCCCATCTTTTGAGTCTTGTAACTTCTCCACTAGATGTCCAAACGAAATAGACAAAGTGTCTATGGAAAGCTGA
Organism: Asterella californica; assembly: GCA_036924285.1. Taxonomy (NCBI): domain Eukaryota; kingdom Viridiplantae; phylum Streptophyta; class Marchantiopsida; order Marchantiales; family Aytoniaceae; genus Asterella; species Asterella californica. The sequence goes on along the minus strand of JAYKYS010000002.1, from coordinate 19,900,230 downwards.
CAAGGAGCTCTATCCATCGATGTAATGAAAGTGAAAATCCGAAGTCGTGCCAAAAGTCCATAAGCTGGGGCTTAGCTTGTTTTATCCGTCTTTCGAGTCTTGTAACTTCTACACTATGCGTCCAAACAAAATAGACGAAGTGCCTATGGAGTGTTGACAAAGAGCTCTACCCATTGATGCGATAAAAGTGGAGATCCGAAATTGTGCCAGAAGTCCGTAAGCTAGAGCCTAGCTTGCTTTCTCATGAGTGTCTTTGGAGCGACAAGCATCAAAGTCTGAATTTCAGATAGGAGCCGGTCCACGACACGACATCCACCCCCTCTAAACCTGTGCATCCTCCAGTATGCACCAGAGATACCAACCAAGGAGTGGATCGGCACGCACACTCGTTCTCATCTTGTTATCCTCTCTCTCATCTCAGTCAACCTCATCCTCAAAATTACAACCTGATCGTCATCTTGAAATTGCTACCCTGCCATGATCTTCCCTAGATCCATCATCGACTTTCTTCTCCAACCTCCCATCCAATCACCCCCTCTATATCTACACATTTTTCTATGCGAAGACATAGAAGGAATAACTCATCATACCAGAGAAATGTCTTCCATCCGTCTTGTAGAACCTCATCGTCGAGGTTTGTGATCCAAATGTCGTAGTAGACATTGCCTATCCTCCCAATCATCACCACATATCTTGACTGTAGCCCTCAACCTCAAGTCTGTACATGTCATTGTACGTATTCATCTCTTCTTTTTTATTTTCTGAAAAAAGAACCACACTGCTGCAATCAAAATCCTCAATCGCAACCGTCATTGTCTCGCTGTACAATGATATCTTCTTCAACCATCATGCTCTCTGTACAATGGTATCTTCTTCAACGGTCATCCTCTCTGATCTCTTCTTCTGAAAATCCTTACAACGTTCCAAGCATCATTCTCTCAACCCAATTCACTTTTAGCAATGGCTTCTCCTCTGTAAGTCATCCTTATCCATCATCCTATACCCGTAGCCTCGAGAGCATCCGTCCACTCTCTTTCATCCTCAGCAAGTCGTTCGTCCTTGATGATGTCAATGATGACATCATGGACTTCTCTTGAAGTTGCACCCAAGATCTCCCGTGAAATGAATTCAACCTTGACATCTTGAATGCGCTCCTCCCAACCTCCCTTCACATCCATCGTCATCATCTCTGCATCTGGTTGTTGTTTGTCTGCAACCAGATCACCCACGTCCATTGTCTGCACTCCAACTATCTCATCCGGTTGTGAAAGATCGTCCTCCATTGCCAATTCAGGAAGAATAGTTTCTTGTTGAACCCTCCTTCTCCAGCTTGCTTGTCTGAAGAGGTCTCTTCTTGTCTCTTCTTCTCGCTCTGCATCGTGGACGCAGTATCCAACTTGAGCTCGCTTGGATCCATGTGCTCATCCAAATCATCCATATGGAGATCACGCTCAATCTTCTCCATCCTAGTACCATAACTTGTAGCTTCGATAGCTACAACTGCATGTGCCGCAAGATAGTCATCCACAAACTTCTTCATCCCTCCTTTACCAATGTTGGCTTGAAGGAGAGTACCCGTACTTCTGAATGCAACATTTCCATCCTCCCAAGAAATAACCTCACGTTTCAAAAACTCTACAAAGTCGATGCAATCGTCTCGTCGATGATCAGTATCATCGCATCACACACACTGATGTACCCAAGCTGGTTTGGGTACAAGTTCCATATCAGTCGATGATCTCTTATCCTCCAACCTAGTAACCTTAGCTTGTAGATCTCGCATCTTTTGCTGTAGGTCCTCGATGGTTGGATCTTTCTCCTCTACAACCACAAGTGGAGGTTGAACCTCAGGTACTTCCAAAATTGGTGTGGTAGTCAGTGATACAAGTGCCGACTTTGTAACCTTTTCTCTTGTATGTCTCCAAACAAGAAGTTCAACCGCTTCATGCACAACCTCCCAATTCGTTGTCAACCCTTCTTCTTCCTCCCCATCCTCCAAAAGTAGCTCCAACCGCTCTTGCCATGGTTCATCAACAACTTGAAGAAACAATTATGTCTTGTAGGTCTCCAAGGTTAGCTTCTCCATCCGAGATAGTTGAGAGAATTGTCTCTCAAATTCTTTTAACAGCTCTGTAGGCGGTAAACCCTTGTTAGGTTGGTTGACCCATTCCAAAAATGACTTCTTGGTTACTCGATCTGAGTTTTCCAAGAAATATTCTTCCATCAGCGCATGTGAAAATGTATCCCAGTTCCTCCCAAAACGTTTTGTTAGACCTTTCACATGCTCCCTTATCTCAAGCACCGCAGCGAGTTCGAATGTCTCGGTCACCTCCTTCTTCGATACTTGATCCAAATCCATTTTCGTCTTGTAACATCTCAAGTAGTTTGAGATGTCTCCCCTATCAAATAGATCGAGCTTGTCGATCATCCTCCGAAGCGCTTTCGTCCCCAAAGCCTCCTTTTGTTGGTTCCCTTGCTCTTGTCGCATAAACAAAGTGAAGACTTGGAACAATTGTGCACTTGCTGCATCCAACTGCATCCCTGGTATACCCTCTGATCCATCCATCCCGTCCATAGTCATGGCTCGTCCCATCCTCCCATCCTCCTGTGATCCCAAACCATCCACATATCCATCATCCCAGGTCCGCAGCATCCTCCCGAACAACCGTATCCATCTTAATTCTCGTTCATGATTGTTGATCTCTTCTTCCAAGTTCAAATACAGAAATCTCCACCCCGGACTTTCACGTCGAGTTCACCACCGATATCGTGCCAGATTTTGCGTGAAGGATGTCTAAGAAAACGCAAGGTTCCTGGCTGTGGAGATGCAGTGTGATGAACAGAGACAAGAAAGAGACAAACCCGCATGAAAATGAACGTCGCTGCAATATATACCAACTCACAATGTATGTACACTGCCGGTTCTTTCTTCCTAAGAACACAAAACTGTGAAACATACCAGTGAGATCTGTAACTTGCTTCAAAGCTCCTAAAACGAACCACTGAATCCCAACCCTAATCCGAAACCACCGAACCGTAGCTCAAAGCAAGAGAAACTTTACTTTACTAACAAACAGAGCTGCACCAGAATCACACGATTGAAACCCAAGTCCAATCCACCTCCATGTACAAGTTCTTAGCTAAAGCTAGCTACCACAAGCTGTATATAGCCAACCAGAACTCTAACGAACTCAAAAAAGCAAAACCCGTAGCGAAGAAATCGAAAAAGACATATCTGAGAACTTTCTCCTTTCGCCGAACGGACTTCAGATGTCGATAAGGTCTCCTCCGATGACTTCGTTAACCCAAGAAACCTTCAGATCCGACTCCCAACAGCCGAGATATCGCCGATTTTCGGTCGCAGGTGACCGAACCTTCAAAAACTGCTCCTTGCGGCTTAAAACCACACACACCGCTCAAACGGATCGCTTGATCTGATATCCGTCTTCCATGACAAGTAGATCTAGCTGTCACGAACCCAACGAGACTCCAAACAAGCCGTTTGGAGTTTCCCTTGCAAAACCACGCAAGAAATTTGGTCGCAGGTTGTAAAAAACTGATGTAAATCGACTCCCTGCGGCTCAAACTCGCTCACCTCACCCAAACCAACAATCCAATCCACGTATTATCTTCTCCTATGTGTAGATGAAGACTCCTTGGTCGCGTAGGCACCAAGAACGGAGAGCTTGGCACACCAATCGCGAAGAACAACCCAATTTTAGATCGCAGACGATGAAAAACTTGACGCAAGCGCTTCCTTGCGAGTCAATTTCACTCAGAACTCCTAAACCGTCCGATGAAACTTGGTATAGTCTTCAATTTCCTGTAGAACTCGGTGTTCTGATCCCGATGGATCCAAGGACAGCAAGTTTGTACTCCGGAACGGTCCGAACGATCCAACTCTCTTTCACAAGTAACTGAAATCTCCAAATCTCTTTCTTGCGTCTCAATTTCTCTCAGTACACATCTCCCGATCCGTCTCTTCCAAAACCGTCTTAACCTGTGCGTAGCCTGCACAGATCTGAACCCAATGACACCTTGCGCACGTGTATTGGACTTCACAAATCTCCAAACCGTCCACCGACAAGTCGCAGATGCAAGCTAGCCCCTAAGCTGCCCCCTTGTATCAGTCTCTGTACGTACGAAGTTCTCTGTCATAATAATGAAGCAGGTCCCTTGCGTCTTTGATATAACTTCTGAAGTCTCAAATACTCAGTCAACAAGTAAACTAGGGCCTAGCTTGATTTTTCCTCCTCTCGAGTCGCATAACTTCTTCACTAGACATCCAAACGAAGTAAACAAGGTGCATACGAAAAGCTGACAACGAGCTCTACCCATTGATGCGATGAAAGGGAAGATCCGAAGTTGCGCCAAAAGCCTGTAAGCTGAGGCTTAGCTTGTTTTCCTCATCTTTCGAGTCTTGTAACTTCTCCACTATGTGTCTAAATGAAATAGACAAAGTGCTTTTGGAAAGCTGACAAGGAGCTCTATCCATTGATGCGATGAAAGAGAAGATCCGAAGTTACACCAAAAGCCTGTAAGCTGGGGTCTAGCTTGTTTTCCCCATCTTTCGAGTCCTATAACTTCTCCACTAGGTGTCCAAACGAAATAGACAAAGTGCCTATGGAAAGCTGACAAGGAGCTCTACCCATCGATGTAATGAAAGTGAAAATCCAAAGTTGTGCCAAAAGCCCGTAAGCTGAGGCCTAGCTTGTTTTATCCGTCTTTCGAGTCTTGTAACTTCTCCATTAGGCGTCCAAACGAAATAGATGAAGTGCCTATGGAGTGCTGACAAAGAGCTCTATCCACTGATCCGATGAAAGTGGAAATCTGAAATTATGCCAGAAGATCATAAGTTGGAGCCTAGCTTGCTTTCTCATGAGTGTCTTTGGAGCGACAAGCATCTAAGTCTGAATTTCAGATAGGAGCCGATCCACGACACGACACCATGTGTTTTGTTGGATCGAGAACGTGATGGAGATTATTTTTGTGATCCGTATTTCGTGTGTGATTTTCATTGTTGCGGAGAGAGTCTTTCTTGAGGAGGACGGACATCTTGACTGTGATTGATTGTGAGAGCTATCAAAAGAAAAACATACTGCTACCAATGATCAAAACTCAAATACAATCTCTTGTATCCACGTATGTCAATAAGACATTCAAATCTGTGCAAATGAGCTTTTCAAGACTCGAGAAACTTTATTCACGTCTCAATTGCATCATCAATGTCCACAAGGATCAAAGTCTTCTATTTTCTCTCTTGCGCACGCCGTCTTCTTTTTCTCTTCAATTCTCTATAATGTCCCCTCGAACTCTCACCGCACGTTGATTTACCTAAAAAACAAGCCTGTTGTTAAACATCCCCCTAGCTAAGCTAGAGTCTTTATGTCCTTACACGCACACTTACTTATCAAACAACTCTCTAGCTAAGCTAACCCTTTGTTTAATAAAAATTTCTCAACCTTCGATGTCATCTTGATGCAACCTAGATTATGAGCTAAACCACGATTTTAGAACCAAAGCCACAGCTACAAGACCACCTCACAAGGCTTACAACCCTCCCATAACTATATCAAGTATCTTCCAGCTCATAATCTCAATTGCATGCGGAGGCTTAAGTCAAGAAGCCCACATTTAAAGAGGATACTAATTTCTCGTCCCTATATGTGCAAGACGTAACCACACACCCAACATAGACTCCCATCCAGGTTGTCAACATGTTGAGATAGGAACCAAGAGCCATAGCTGTATTAAGTATCTCCTAGCTCATACTCTCGGTTGCATGCGGAGGCTTATGTCAAGAAGCACAAGTTTAAGGAGGATATCAATCCCCCGTCCCTAGATGTGCAAGATGTAACCACACACCCAACATAGACTCTCATCTAGGAGATCAACTTGTTGAGATAGGCCAAGAAGGATTTGATCCAAAGACCTCTTCTTCCTAAGTGGGCGTCTCTTTCACTAAGGTGCCCACCTAGGTAGAGGAGTCTCTTCTTTCCGTTTAATAAAGTAAAGAAACATGTACATAAGTTTACAGAACTTGCTTTTGTCTCTTTTGCTAACTTTTGGGGTGTTATTTCACTATACATCTCCGTTTCTAATAATGAAAGAACCAGAAACTATACTAATCAAGAACACCTATACGATGATATCATCAGATAATAAATCTCAGTCACCAATGGAAAACGACAAAGTTTTTTCTTTTGTCAGTTTCTTAAACTAGAAATGATGCAAACATATGTGTATAGCCTTGTTCTGCGTAAATGAAAACACGTGCCTGTTCTAAACAAGAAGAGCTTTCACTTGGTATCATCGTGACTTATTAGTAGTTCTTTGGAATATAAGCTAGGGGCAGTTTGTCTAACTTGGTCCTATCTTAGTACACGCTCAGCTTAACAAGCTCGTTGTCGTGATGTGAATCATTTTACATTGTAAATAATTCACCTCTCTGTCAAGCGTTAGTCTCTCTGAGTGAAATTAGGAGCTCAGAGAAGTCGACACTGGAGGATGTTATATATTTTGAGTCGTAGTAGGTTGATTACCATGTAGATGGAGTTAAGATCATGGGTTGTAATTACATGTCGCCCATGCATGCTTCCTAGCGAGGTTAGGTTATCTTTCGAGATTACGTGTCGTTTTACATATCTTCGTATGTAGTTTAGGGGTTACGCTGGCACTTTAGGGGCTTGACGTGGTAGCCTATGTGCAAAATTAAGTCACCACATGGTTTGGGACACAAAAAGACAGGGGAGTGAAGCTATGAACTCCCATTGGTCCAATTTTGTCTTTGTGTACTGCTAAACTTAGTAGTAGGGGTCTTAAGAGGAGTTCGAGCATTTGGTGAGGAGACTTCGAAATCTGAGAGCACAGGGAGATAGGGTTCGTCGTGCCAAGCACTGTCAGCGAAATTTTTGATCGATTTGGAGCAATAAAGAAGGAGTTATGGCTGATTGAAGTTCGATTTGTGCCAGAATTGCAGCACTTCTGTTGATTTTGGGGTTTTCGGTGTCAATCGCAGTAGATTTGAGAAAATCGCTTCAAACTTTCGTGGTCACGTTCACTGTCAGTAGGGCTACGACTGTCCCCAAATTTTCATGTCAATTGAGTCTGTGAGTAATTCAGGACGACCGCTGAAGCAGAGGGGGTCCGAAAAGCTCTCAATCTAGAGCATCAACTTCAGAGAGCGAGATCTGGAGTTCTGTGTACAATCAGGAGGCCCAACTTCACAGGAGTGTTCAGCAAGCTGTTTACTGCAAATCCTGTAAGAATCTTCTGTCCATATCTCGACACTCTAATTTGATCTCAAGCTGAAACTTCGTGTGTATGGTCAGTAGGGCCTCACTTACATTTAGGAGGAGTTCTGAAGTCTGAACCATCGTATGTTTCTGATTCTGGACTGATAAAGTTCGTTGTCTGACCTTATTATTGCTAGTCTGACCTGATTTTCGCTTCCTGAACATACTGGAGGGTCCATTCGACTTGAAGTGAGTGTTTATAGTGTTCCCTTTTGATCTGAAGCCTACCTATGTATAGTAAGAAACCATAGCTTGAAGTCCAACGCTTCCCTGAGTAGACTAAACACAGCCTTCAAGATCTATCACAGCCAGAAGGTTCCGCCCTTCCCAAGAAAACTCTCCACTCGACATCTGGTGCTTCCACTAAGAGGCTTCTTGGGGTGATTGACCGTGAAGTTGAGTTCCAAGACGAAGAGGAAGATTGATCGAAAGAGCGGAAGCACTGCTGGTGCTACCTCTACGGCTGCTGCATCTACGTTTGCTGCAGCACCTACTGTAGCCCCTGCGACTGCAGCGACATCTGCATCTGGTCTCGACACGACTGAGATTCTGAGGACGCTTGCGGCCCTGGTCCAACAGCATCCGATCGTTGGAGGGGGTGAGTTAAAATCCACAAAAGCTTTGCGAGCGATAGTTAATAGATGTGGAAGGTTTGAAGGAAGAGATATTTCTAGATATATGCGTGAGTACCGAGGAGGATGGAACTTGTTAGAGTTACTGATATAGAGATGATAACCAGCTTTGAGTTAGCTGTTATTCCTAAGTTGCGGGACCAAGTTAGGGATATACAGAGAAGAAATCTAGGTGTGTGGATGAGTTTTGAGCGATCTCTTCGAGAGGAGTTTCTTGAAGAAGATTCAGAAAGAGTCACTAGAAGAACGTTCTTAGACTGGGTTGAGCAGCAACCTGGTCGTATGATGAGCCTGAATGAGTTGTTGAGAGAGTTTGATCAGAGATACCGACAACTTTCAACTCTAGAGCGCATAACTCTAGATGCTAGGTGAACTGAACTTTTTCTGCAAGCTACCGATGATGTTACGGCAGATCGGTTATGCTTTATGTTGGCTGACCGATCGGCTGAAGGAGGAGTTACTACTGATTGGGGGAGAGTTGAGGATGTTGTGGCTGTACTAACGAGGCAGCGAAGGGGAAGAGTGGCTGTGGGAGGACGTCTGTTTGCAGAAGTGACCACTCAACCTCGCACTGCTCCTCAAGTACAGCAACCTCCGGCTCTTGCTTCCAGACCTGCTGTCCCGGCTGCAGTACCTTTGATGCCAGTTGTGTCAGTTCCTGCACAAAGGGCACCGGTTCAGAGACCTGCAGAGAACCATGGACAGCAGAACCAGATCGAAGACCTGATTCGGCAGATGAGAGAACTGAAGGTGGAGCTAGCTGGATTGCAGAGAGAGCAGCCGCCGGCGCCTGCTGCTGCACGTCCAGGAGGTGCTCCTGTTCGTAGATGTATCTGGTGTGACAGTCAAGATCATTTCCGAGAGGACTGTCAAGAGCTCACGGCTGCTCTGCGAGATGGTGTGGTTCGCTACCAGAACGGTAGGCTGCACCTTTCTTCTACTGGGGAGCCGCTAAGCACGCAGTTTGGACGAGGAGGCATGAGGAGTCTACCTCAGATTACAGCTGCTGCAACTGTACATGCATTGATGGCACCACCGGTAAATCTTGATGTATATGCTAGTCACATTGAAGTTTCTTCTAGTCCTACGTTGCTAGATAGAACTACTGAGAAGAAACCTGTTCAAGTTCCTTCTGAAGTACTGAAGAGAGGAGCAGAGACTATCCGTAGGGTCACAGGGTGGAGAGATCCTGTTGATGATGCGTCTATCAAAGCATTCTTGGACGTGGATAGACACGTTCACTGGCAGGATGCTTCTGTGGAGGAGAAGAGGCGGCGAGAAGCCTCTGAACTTGATACTGGAGTTCCAGAGGAGACTGGAGATAGACGGAGAGTTACAAGGAGACGAGCGGCTCTTCCTGAGGACATCTCGTCTACTTCTGCAGCTCCTCCACCTGCACCAGGTCCGATGGAGGACGTGCAGAGATCCCAGCAGGAGCCAACGACTGCTGGGAGACGGTTTACTGCCCAAGAGAAAGAGAAGGGACCGGCTTATAAGTTGGCAGTTGATATTGAGACTTCAACTGATCTCAAGAGCATCTTGGAGCAGAGAATACTTGACGCGCGAATCGAGTTTTCTCTTCGGGAGGTTCTTGGTATTGCGAAGAGGGAGTTTCACGAACTAATCATCGACATCATCAAGCGGAAGAGACAGGTGATGTCTGAACAAGTAGAAAGCCAGATGATAGAGATGGTAGGAACTTCTGTTAATGATGCAGAATTCGGAAAGGTGCATTTTCAGGAGGCTGATGATACAAAGTATCAGCAAGAAGCGTTGGTTGCTGGTACCAACACTGCTGAGTTTGATGATGAAGAAGCTGGCGACGAGAGTCCAGCTACTGATAGTGACTTCAGGAAAGAGACACTGGGCTCGTGCTACGACTGCTACACGAGTTCGCCTCGGGAGTTTAGAACCTGTTGCTGTTTTGGTTGATCACGATTCAGAGATCATCATCATGTCACGGGAAGTGTACGAGAGAGGTCAGTGGCCTATCGAACTGAACCATGGTCGGGTGCTACGAGCAGCAAACAACCAGAAGGGAGAGTTATACGGCGCTTGTCCTAACGTGAGGGTGAAGTTAGGTGATGTGGAGGTAGATCAGCACTTCTTCGTGCAATCTTCTGCTTCATATCCTGTGATTCTTGATCAGCCTTATATCACCGCAGTTAGAATGGAGACGAAGGTGATGGATGATGGATCTCACTATGCTAGGATCCGTAGTCCAGATGATAGACGTTCTGTGCAGTTTTTGACCGTTCGTACGAACCACGAACGAAACAGACAGACTTTGAGAGATTCTCCTATTTGTAGGAGCAAGGGTTTTCAGAAACCACTCTTGTAAGACGGGATAACAAGAGTGATGGATCTGCTGTTACTATGATCCCGCTTGAGCAACCTGTGGGATCACAAGAGGCTGATGAAGAGGTTGCTCAAGATTCTGAAAACAGCTACACTGTACATAGTTGGAAATCTGGTTTGATGACTTTCAATTCTGATGATTGGAGTGAGTTCACGCGTGTAGAGGATCTGACTGAGAAGAGTAGAAGGCAGATGGAGAAGTATGCAGAAAATCTGCACTGTACAGGAGTTCTGAGTGAAGATGAGATGATTTCTGATGTTTACGAGGAGTTTGTAGGTGTACAGTCTTTTGTTCGTTGGCTGGATGATGTAGATAGGTTGATGGACCAGATGGGAGGAAGGGTGGTGATCCCTATCCACTCTCGTAAGGTCTATGAGGAGATTACCTCGTGCTTGCAGTCTCGTCCTCATCCGAGACTGGAGAGTGGATGGAAGGATGCAATCTGCTGGTGTGGCTCTCGTGAAGAAGCAGACGTTCACACCAAATACAAAACTGTAGCTAAGAAGGTGAAACCAGTGACGACCCAGTTATCTGTTGATTTGCGACAGCAGATGGAGTTAGCGGCCACTGAGCCTGTACTGAGAGATCCTAAACAGATAGGACACAAGTTTACTCAAGAGACACTCGAGCAGCTCCAGATAGGAAGGGGTGGCTTCTTGACTGAAGTGGAGAAACGAGCTTTTGAGCAGATGATAGTTAGCCGTGGTAAGGCATTTTCTTTCTCAGCTGGAGAGATTGGTTGTGTGGATCTTAGTGTGATAGCTTTGATGGTTATCTTCACTGTTCCTCACGTACCTTGGGACTTGAAGCCGATTCCAGTCCCTCGTGCCTTGCTACCGAAGGTTATTGAGTTACTGAAGGAGAGGATGCGGATGGATATTCTTGAACCATCTATGGCTCCGTACTCTAGTCGATGGTTCACAGTACCTAAGAAGACAGGAGCCTTACGCTTCATCCAAGACTTACAGCCTGCTAACAACATCACGATTCGAAACGTTGGAACAGGACCTGTGGTTGATGAAGTAGTCGAGGCATTTGCTGGAAGATCTATCTATTCAATTGGAGATCTGTTTTCAGGTTATGATCAGTTTCAGCTTGCTTTGGAAAGTAGAGACTTGACTACCATGCGTACACCTTTGGGGTTGATGCGGATGTGTACTCTTCCTCAGGGTACGACAAACTCAGTAGCTCATATGCAAAATGCGATGCATAAGGTGTTACGAGAGTTTGTACTTGAGGTTACTATCTCATTTCTTGATGATATCTCCATGAAAGGCTGTCCGGTGGAGGACAAGGACGAAACTATGACTGTTGATGGTTGCAGAAAGTTCGTTGTAGATCACATCCGAGATGTGGAGAAGATTCTTATGCGTCTGGAAGAAGTACACCTCACTCTATCAAGTACCAAATCTCGTTTTGGTATGTCAGAGATTGTGGTGGTGGGTCATTTGTGTGGTATTTTTGGGAGGCGTCCGAACCCAGAGAAGGTAGATGCTATAGCAAGGATAGCTGACTGCACCAACATCACTGAGGTTCGACGGTTCTTGGGAGCTTGTGTGTTCTTTCGTGTGAGTATTCCTCATTATGCACACATTGTCGAGCCTATGTATGCACTTCTGAGAAAGAGAAGGAGGTTTACTTGGCGGCAAGAACATCATGAGACGATGGAGCAGCTGAAAGAGATTCTGAAGTCTCCACCTATACTAAGGAGGCTTAGCTACGAGAGCGGGAGACCTGTGGTACTGACTGTTGATACGAGTCCAAAAGCGATTGGATGGGCAGTTGGCCAAGAAGATGCACAAGGTGTGCGGTTTGTTTCAAGATTTGGAGCTCGGATCTTAACAGATAGACAGCGTAACTATCCTCAAGTGAAGCGTGAGTTGTGGGGAGCTGTTACTGCTATGAAGGTAGATCGAGAGTTCTTGATAGGAGCTCGTGTGATACTAGAAACAGACTGTTTGTCTTGTTAGGAATGATAGCAAACTGTAATACTCCAGACATAGCAATGCTACGATGGATTGCTTATATCCGGAGTATGAACCCTGAGCTGAAGCATATAGCAGGAAAGGATAATCCTGTTGCAGACATGTTATCTAGGGCTCGTTATACAGATGAAGAAGAAATGTTTGCAGAAGTTGAAGATGAAGAGAAGAGAGACGTTTGGTGCCAAGTTGGTCAGCAGACTTCAGACTTGGAACCACTACCGTTCTACGAGGAGTTCTACACGGAAAGGTTCCGTGACATCGGATTCTATCTGAGTTTATTATGCAGACGAGAGGGTTGGAGTGATGCAGAGTTTAAGGAGATTAGAAGAAAAGCGTACGGTTACCTTCTACGTGAAGATTATCTGTGGAAACGTCCGAAGAGAAGAGATGGGATGCTGGCTAGAGTGGTGGATGATCAACCGACAAAGCTGAATCTGCTGAACGAGTTTCATGACACCTTGTGGGCTGAACACCGTGGAGTTTGGACTACGTACACGAAGATGAAGGAGCGATACTGGTGGAAGGGTTTGTATCAAGACGTAGTGGATTTTGTTGGGTCGTGTCTGCACTGCCAGTTCTACTCTAAAGTCCGTTACAGAGATGGACTTATACCTACCTACCCACCTAGTATTCATTTTTCGTGGGTCCTTGATCTTGTGATGATGCCGCCGGGACTATGGGGGATGCGCTATTTTGTGTTAGCTCAGGAAGATCTCTCCAACTACGTGGAGGGACGAGCACTACGAACGAAGACTACAGAGAACATATGTAGATTCGTGCTGGAAGATATTATCTGTCGTTATGGATCTGTTGGAACATTACGAGCAGATAGGGGCGAGCTGAGAGGTGCAGAAGCGAAGGAGTTCTTTGCTCGTTATGGAGTAAAGCTTCGACTTACTACTGCCATGAATCCAGAAGGGACTGGTAAGAGTGAACGAGGACACCGTTCTATCGTTCACGCTTTAGTGAAAGCATGTGATGGTAGACCTAGAGAATGACCGAGACTGCTTCCATTTTCTTTATGGGTTGATAGAACTACACACTGTACCACGACTGGCTATATGCCAGTTGAGCTTATGTTGGGGCAGAAGCCGATCATGCCTGCTGAGGAAGACTTTCCTACGTGGGCTACGCTACCGTGGGAAGATGGTATAAATCATACTTCACTCCTTGCTTTACGAACTAGGCAGTTGGAGCGAAGGGAGGAGGATCTTGCTGAAGCGCAAGAGAAGCTGAAGGTGGCTCGAGTCAAAAACAAATAGCGTTTCGACAAGACTCATCGACTACGACCGAAGCCAATACGTGTTGGTGATTGGGTTCTAGTGTATGATAGCACGCTGGAGAACCAGCACTCTACACTTCGTAAGTTCTCACGAAGATGGTTCGGACCTTATGTTGTGCTAGGTGTTTATGAGAATGCCACTTATAGTTTACGTGAGCTGGATGGTACTCCTTTGAAACTATCTGTGGCTGGCAAACGAGTGAAGTTGTTCAAACAACGTGGAGGATCAGTAGATTTGTTCAGTTTCTTGGAGTCTGAGCAGAGGATGCCAAGAGACGAAGACGACTCGGCTACTGAAGTGGCTGAGGCAGAGGAGAGTGACGATGAAGAAGAACAGTCGGAAGACTGAAGAGGTTGGCACATGTCGGAGGATGTGCAGGTTTGGAGGGGGTGGATGTCGTGATGTGAATCATTTTACATTGTAAATAATTCACCTCTCTGTCAAGCGTTAGTCTCTCTGAGTGAAATTAGGACCTCAGAGAAGTCGGCACTGGAGGATGTTATATATTTTTGAGTCTTAGTAGGTTGATTACCATGTAGATGGAGTTAAGATCATGGGTTGTAATTACATGTCGCCCATGCATGCTTCCTAGCGAGGTTAGGTTATCTTTCGGGATTACGTGCCGTTTTACATGTCGTCGCATGTAGTTTAGGAGTTACGCTGGCACTTTAGGGGCTTGACGTGGTAGTCTATGTGCAAAATTAAGTCATCACGTGGTTTGGGACACAAAAGGACAGGGGAGTGAAGCTATGAACTCCCATTGGTCCAATTTTGTCTTTGTGTACTGCTAAACTTAGTAGTAGGGGTCTTAAGAGGAGTTCGAGCATTTGGTGAGGAGACTTCAAAATCTGAGAGCAGAGGGAGTTAGGGTTCGTCGTGCCAAGCACTGTCAGCAAAATTTTTGATCGATTTGGAGCAATAAAGAAGGAGTTATGGCTGATTGAAGTTCGATTTGTGTCAGAATTGCAGCACTTCTGTTGATTTTGGAGTTTTCGGTGTCAATCGCAGTAGATTTGAGAAAATCGCTTCAAACTTTCGTGGTCACGTTCACTGTCAGTAGGGCTACGACTGTCCCCAAATTTTCATGTCAATTGAGTCTATGAGTAATTCAGGACGACCGCTGAAGCAGAGGGGGTCCGAAAAGCTCTCAATCTAGAGCATCAACTTCAGAGAGCGAGATCTGGAGTTCTGTGTACAATCAGGAGGCCCAACTTCACAGGAGTGTTCAGCAAGCTGTTTACTGCAAATCTTGTAAGAATCTTCTGTCCATATCTTGACACTCTAATTTGATCTCAAGCTGAAACTTCGTGTGTATGATAAGTAGGGCCTCACTTACATTTAGGAGGAGTTCTGAAGTCTGAACCATCGTATGTTTCTGATTTTGGACTTATAAAGTTTGTTGTCTGACCTTATTATTGCTAGTCTGACCTGATTTTCACTTCCTGAACATACTAGAGGGTCCATTCGACTTGAAGTGAGTGTTTATAGTGTTCCCTTTTGATCTGAAGCCTACCTATGTATAGTAAGAAACCATAGCCTGAAGTCCAACGCTTCCTTGAGTAGACTAAACACAGCCTTCAAGATCTATCACAGCCAGAAGGTTCCGCCCTTCTCAGGAAAACTCTCAACTCGACAACGTACACAATGGAGAACAATCCTTTTGTTATCATCTTTCATTGAATAAATTATCATACAACACGACATCATCCTCCTTTTCACGATCGTATCACAACTAGAAGGTTTTGTCTTTCTCAAGAAACTCTCACCTCGACCCCGTGCACTTTCTTTGGTGTCCGACGATAAAGAAAAATACAATTGATGAGCTGGAACACCGAACATCATTCTACACACTCGCACATCCACAAAAAATAATGTTTTCTCTTTTCGTGTCTCATGAGAATCCAATCATTAATGAGAGCACGCTTAACTTGCTGTAAATGATGTACGCGTCTTTGTGGAAGGATCAACGTCTCTCTCGTCCGAGATAGATCAAGATGTATCGACTGATCTCTTACACTCCCAATCTTGATCTCCTCTGAAGAGGAGATCAACTAGGTACCTTCATTCCGCAACATTCGCATATCAACTTCTAGTATGTGTGATTCCATTCAAACTTTGAACAACAAACACGAGTCAAATTATATTAACTAAATGTAAACAAGTATAAGTAAAAAGATATATTACTCACATCGAGACGAGCAAAGTCGGAAAACATGCCACCATCAACCTTAACTTCTCTAGTTACTCTTCTCAATCCTCTCATCAAAGCTAATTCCACGTATTCTTTCTTGATCCAAGTCTACTTAAGATGATAACGTGAATCCTCCATGCATGTATAATGAATGAGAGAAGATCCGTCCTTCATCTTCTCCACTTTGTCATCTTTTAAGAGAAGAAAAAGAGTGAATAAATCCTTTTGTCTTAACCTTGTTAAGAGAGAAATGCTCTACTCCAGAGCGACCAAGGTATAAGTCACTCTAGTTTAGAGCGACCTAGAATGGACCGCTCCTACTTAAAGCGATACAAACGTGAACCATTTTGAATCAGAGTGGTTCATGTTGAACTACTTGAGTTTAGACAGAATCGCTCTAAACCTCACATGTTGACCGTGGGTTCAAAGCGATTCAAGATGAATCATTATGAACTCAAGAGCGATTCAAACGTGAATCGCTTTAGGTTCAGCAAGCGATTTAGGATGAATCGTTCTGAACTCAAGAGCGTGAATCACTTTAAGTTCAACGAGTGATTCAACATTGAATCGCTCGCTGCTATAACGATTCATGCATGAATTGCTCGATCTTGTGAGCGATTCAACCACGATCGCTCTAGAATAGTTCTAAAACTAACCCTAACATTCATTCCACAAGAAATTCAAACATTCATGCAATGCACATTTTCACACAAGAAATCATACGATACATTAAATGAACAGTATACTTACATAATATACTTACACACCAAGAATCTAACATAACCAAGCAAAGATTTAAGCAACAATAACCTAAACAAGCAAAGAGACGATAAAAACTTGAATTTGGTGGAGAACCTCTCAATATCCTCATTCTACCACGAGCTACATCCCTGCTACCACCACGAGCTCTCTCTTGCTTCACCATAACTTGTCTAGAAATTCACTATTGCTCTCAACTCAAATTCGGAAGTCCACTTCTTCTCCTTCTCTCTCTTTCCTTCTCCTTCTCCCACTTTCGAATGATTCTCTCTTGCTCCTCTCTCTCTCTCTCTCTCTCTCTCTCTCTCTCTCTCTCTCTCTCTCTCTCTCTCTTTCCCTTCTCTCTCTCTCTCTCTCTCTCTCTCTCTCTCTCTCTCTCTCTCTCTCTCTCTTCCCTTCTCTCTTCTCTTTCTTTCTCCATCTCCTTCCTCCTCCCTCCTCTTCTTCTCCCTCTCTCTTCCCTTCCCTTCCTCAAGCAAGAAGTTATATGGGATGGAGAGTCGATGATTGATTTACGAGAAAGAATTGTTTGCAATGGTTGATTGCTTGAGGAAATGACGACATTACTTGGGACTTCATAAAATCTAAGTGTACATCGATAATATTCACTGAAGTACTTTGAAACATAAGATCGGATGATGCTAAAGCAACTACAATGACATGATACTTTGGCACTCATGAATGTGAAATTAATCCACAAAGCAAGAAAGGATAATGTGGTTCCGGACGCCTTGTCGTAGGGAGGAATATCTTTCATCATCAACACAAATTTACAAGTTTTGTATCCTAAGGAGTCAGACTTGGAGAAGCGGATACGTGAAGGTTACATGGGTGATGACCAAATGAAAGAGTACATGGAACAGCTCAAGCGAGGAGTGAAGTTACAAAACATGCAGTTGAGACATGGATTACTCATGTTCAAGCAAAGTTGAGTTTATGTGAGACAAGTAAAACTTAGGACTAAGTTGCTTAAAGAGTGCCATGATGCACTTTTATCAAGCCATAAAAGAGAAATTCAACTTTATCAATGATAGCTAAAAGGTTTTATTGACCTCACATGAAAGACAATGTTGTCCACTTTGTGAAAACATTCGTAACTTGTCAAGCGAACCGGATCTCTTATGTTAAGAAATAGAGGTTACTTCATCCTTTCTTGATTCCAGCCAGACCTTGGGAAAGCATCAGCATGAACTTCATATCGTCTCTATCTGACTCAAATGGATACAACGCAATCTTTGTGATAGTTGATTGGTTTAACAAACTAGCAAAGTTTACTTTGACCTTGGATACCTCAACAACGTTCACGACTTCTCAGCTATTCTTGGATACTTGATAATGTTCACATGGATTATCTCGGAGCATTATTTCAGAACGGAACTTCAAGTTCACAAGTGCATTTTGGAAACACTTGTTCCAAAAGTTGAGGACTAAGTTAAAACTCAATATCGCTTTTCATCCTTAGAAGGTTAGACAAACGGAACGAGTTACTCAATTCTGAATCAATACTTGAAGAATTATGTGAGCATGGACCAAAATGATTGGGAAGAATGGCTCAGTCTTGCAAAGTATTGCTATAATTCCACGAAGCATTCAACAACTAAAAAATCACCTTTCTTGTTGACTTATGTATCTGAGCCAGAAGGGCCTCTTGACTTGATTCTTGCAGAGGGTTCTACATCGACATGATCAATAACATGATAAACATCAGCTGAAGAGTTGGTGGTAAAAATGTAGCAAGGCGGAAAGAAATGAAAAAGAACATTGACAAAGTGCATCAATGTTACACAAAACATGTGCACAAGCATCAACTACAAGTGAAGTTTCAAGTGGATGAAGATGTATGGTTGAGTACGAAGAACTTCACCCTTCTAGAAGAAATATCAATCAAGTTCTCATCAAAGTTTACGAGATCTTTTGTGATTGTCAAGAATCCGCATGAAGATGTCCATTTTAGACCTTCCTCCAAAATAACAATTACATCCAACCTTCCATATTTCTTTATTGAAGAAGTACTTTAAGGATGATTTGCGACCGGAGTGCAAATAGATTCTCAGACCTTAACCTGATGTCGTGCAAGACAAAGTAGAATACGAAGTGGAGATCATTTTGTAATCGTGGCGTAAATCCACAGAACGGAGTACTTGATCAAATGGTGTGGATATCATTTGAAGGAAGCAACATGAGTGTCGAAGGAAGATTTGGAACATACAAGCGATGTATCAGACCTCTTCAAATGACGACAAGGACAACAAAGGCGTTAGCAAGGTGAAGACATCTCCTTCCAACTAGGAGTGAAAGAACGACGAAGCATGCGAGTAGCAACTTTAGACGATTTGGTCGAATGGACCTTGTAGGTTTGACTTGTATTTTATGAAAATTTGTTTTTGGAAATTATCTAAGTGTATTGATAGTGCATGGCTATGACTAGTTCTGATCAAATATTTAGAATGTTCTCAAGAGGAGAAACAAAACCACTCAAAGGAAGCGAGCTTGTTTGGATAAGAATCTAAATCAAGATTAAGTCTTGAAGTCAAGACTTAGGGTTGCGTTAGCGTTGGCAAAGCAAGTGTAAATTTCTACATTTTTCTTGTGGCTTGGGGTGATCTTACGTTGCAATTTTATAATTGCAAGATAAACATAGTCGCGCGTCTAAGTCAAATCAGGTTGTGATAAAAAAGTGAGCTTCTGGAGATCTAGTAAGTAGGTGTGAATACTTATAATAAAACTAAGACTCAAACCAAGAAGAGAATTGTGGATTAGCTACCATAATGTAATTCTGACACCAAAGAGTTGGCTATTCATTTTGAAATTGGCGTCAACTGAAGGATCATTATTGATGAGAGCATCAACCTCCAAAGTGAAAGTGAATGTCACAACCCTCAATCTTAAGATCCGGTGCAGACGTGAATAATAGAACTCTAGCGGACTTTCGCTAGGTTGTGAACGATGCGAGTGAGACTTAATGATTTGGCTGAGAAGTCGAGAATAGATGAACTCTAAGTGGTTCCTTGAACCAAGGTTGAAACATTGGGTTAGGACGTAAGGATCTATCCCAAAAGGACCACTGACAAACGTTAACCTAAGGGAGCAAGTTTAGAAACAGATCCAAATGCAAGTCTGAGACGTACGTCCAAAGACATAGGTCTGAGCAGACCGAGCATGGGTCCAATGCAGACAAGTACTGGTCGGATGTTGATCCAAACCACAGATCTCAATGTGACGCTGGACCACAGTTTCTCATAAAATATTAAGTGCTGGAGCTCCAACGACATTTTGGATAGTGGACGTAGCTTCACTTGAGAACTCGAGGTTAGTAAAGTATCATCAGAAAGGCTTGGACGAGAGCTTTGTAATGGTACCAAGAACTCTCTGAATTGATATCGAAGTTGAGAATTATGTTCGATCTCACGATCAATTTGCAGTCTAAAAAGGAAGGCGGATTCGTTGATCTCGAGAAGTATATATGAGAAGGACTTAATGCTTGGGTGGACTAGGACGAGTCATCCGATTCTAAGGTTCAACAAATGGAGTCTCTGAGCATGAGGTGATGGCTGGACCAGTACCAAAGCGCATTTTGATCTAGACTTAAGATCGATCCATGAGTAGAGCAAGACTAGAGAACAAGACGGTGGGTTAGACCATCGTTCGGGAGCTTGTACCTTGACGGACATCACGAACGATTGGATCGCTAAGTGTGTTGGAAGTATTGTTTAAGACCTTAGACTTTATGGAAATTCCGTCCCAAGTCACGTTATGACTTGCTCATATGTTGGAGCAGATCTAGCTGAGTCTAAGTCAAGACTTAAGAATGCTGAGCTTGAGAGTTATAGAGACGATCCGTCTTTGGTTTAGACCAAATGAGATAAAGATAAGTGGTACATGGAAATTAACGTGTGATTGTGTTTACAAATTAGCGTTGTGAATTTCGTGATCCACTGAGTAAGAGTTTCTACTGACTCAACAAGGCAATAAGTGTGAAAAACCAATTAACAGACAAAAAATATTGAATATTTATGCTGAAAAATAAAACTCATCTGAAGTCAATATCAGAAAGAGATTGAATAGAGAGTAATCAAATTAGCTCGTTAGATGTCATATTGAGGTATGCTGTGGTGGAGCAGTACAATCTTAAAGTAGATAAAAGAAAAAATAATGAAAAATCTTTGAAGATGGAGTGAAGAAAAATCTTGAAACTGTATGTCATAAGTATAATTATACACAATAACAATATTTATTTTTTGGTTTTATAAAAGAGATTTCGAGTGCACAACTCGAGAGAAAGATTCAAGAAACTTGAGAGATGTGTGTATTGAAATATATTGAGGTTTCTGAAAATGGTATACTTCTAAGATTATCACCAAAATGACAAATTGATCATGAAATTGAGATGATTATAGAAAACACACATCTTTATAAAATTTCATATAAATTTATATCACATGAATTGGAAGAATGCAAGACACAAACTGGTGTTGTATAAAAGATTCATAAAACCAAATGTGTCAACATATGGAGTTCTAATCTTTTTGGACAAAAAATTCAATAGTCTATGTATATACATCGATTATCAAAAACTCAATCAATAGACGATGGAAATAAATTCTTATTACTCTAATTGATGATCTATTTGACTAATTCAAATGAACAAATTATTTCACTAAGTTAGACTTAAAAAGCGATTATAACTAGATCCAAATTGACATCAAAATGTGAAAAGAATTACATTTCGAACAAAATATGGTCACTTTGGATATTTAGTGTGTCATTCTATCTCACAAATGCACCAACAACTTTCAAAAATATCATAAATGACATATTCTGACTTTACTTAGATATATCAGTTGTGTTTCTTGATGACATCCTAGATTATAGTAAAACAATGAAAGAACATAAGTAGTATTTGAGACATGTTCTTCAAGTCTCCCGCAACAATCCGATGTACGTCAAAATTTTAATATGATATTCATTATGAATATATGAATTTTGCAAAACATAGTTGGATTATTTGAGACATAGAATGAATGTAAAAAACATACATTCATGATAAATAAGACAGTGATCGTTCAACAATAAAAGAATTCAAAAGATCAAACTCAACTCAAGAGTTTTTTGGAATTGATAAGATTCTATGGTAGATTTGTTAAAAAATTTGTAAAAATTACACAACCACTAACCATGTTATTAAGCAAATAAAGAATAAAGACAACACAAGAAATATGTTTCTAAGCATTGAAGATCACGCTATTGTCTTCATTGTCATGTTTGATGCATCCGTTGTTTCATGGGTCGTTCGAGTCGTACTATTTGAATATCAAAGGATGTAATGTTACAACAAGAATTGGAAAATAGTTTACATCCAATTGTATATTTTTTACAAAAGTTATTATCGATAGAATGAAACTATCACATCGTTTAAAAATAAATTTTGTCATTATCCTCGTTATGAAACATTGAAAACATTATTTAAGATAAAAAAAAATTTATGATCGAGATATATCACAAACTTTAAATCTATTTGAAAACACAAAAATATTATTTTTTAAAAAAATACTTTGAACAAAATCAAAATAACTATTGAACATGACCATCATATATGGTAGAGACAAAAAGTTAATTGTTGATGTATTAACTCACATGCATGTCTTGCGCAACATGATCTCAAAAGCTAATTTTGATTTCTAGAAAGATCTAATCGAGAACGCAAGGTCTGACATATAATTGGGGTGACTAACATCTCAAAAAACGTCATTCACAATCATGGATTAATATTTCATGAAAAGAGGTTATGCATTGTATATTATCCAAATCTACATATCATCATAATAACAGAATATCACGATTCAACTAGTTTGATTGAGAAACAATTTCATGATTTAGAGTTGACAATTATAAAGCATATGAATCTCTGGCCAATCCTGTATCTGTCAGAATGGAGATTATGAAAAATCCACAAAACAATTCTTCTCGAATCTTTATTCTTAAAGATGTGTGAAAACATATAAAGTTATCGTACATCCCGTATAGCAAGATATCACCCTATTAGTTCATCGTCCAAGTTTATATCCAAGTTCACACCCATCTTCGTTAGTAGAGCTGTCCATTCTCCCAAACTCCCCCAGATTGAGATCCGGACAAACAAAACATTTCCTTCAAACAATATACAGTATTCCCCTTCAGAAATTCGCTACCACATGTCTGTAAAAGATGATACGCGATGATTCTTGCCTTTCCCGATTAATGGGCACTTCGATTTTGTACGCGCACAATGAAACATTCTTGGAAGAAAGAATATTGCCTTCGGCCAATATTTCCCACCCCTAACAGCCGATTTTTTGTCACCAGTTGCAGGTTCTCGTTTATAAAGTTGATAACTAATTTGTCCCTATCTATTCACTTTGTCAATACAAATTGAATTCTCGGATTCTCATGGAATCTCAATTTCATACCAGTTGATCATACAGAAGGATGCCGGCCGTCGACACGCTCAAGGGGGCTCCGAAACGTAATGAAAGTAATGACCGTACACGAACTGCAGGTTCAGGGCAGCCGTTACTTCCAAGGCACAATTTTAACAACGTTCCATGAGCAACATACACTCAAACGAACCTACCCCTTGGTCAGTTCACCAACACTTTCAGGCTGGAAACCTAAAATGGCAAGCAGCGTAAACGCGGGGAACAACTTGAACGCAAATGTCTAACCTCTCCAATTGCTGTCATACACACAACGGCCATGGCCTCAAGAACGGAGGACAGAATGTGGAATCCTACATCGTTGGATTGATACGAACTGGCCAACGTCAAAATATACTCTGAAGACTGATATTCCCTTTCTGCTATCCATTTCATTTAACCTCATTTGAGGTTCAACTGTAAGGGATACTCTCGCTAGTAAATGATGCAGAATCCCAGCTCAAACGACCAATATGCCGCAAAAGAGACAACATTACAAGTGGATCTATGCAAGCTGACATCAAGATATTTACAACTGTGTTAATGTACAAACCCCACAAAGGGTACTTTCTCAGATTTCTTGCTCCTCGCCGCTTGTTCTAATCTAGCAACTAAAATGGGACCACTGACCTGAGCACCGCCGTCTAAAGCAACACCTCCAAGCCAGCCGATTCGTAAACCTCAGCTTCGATGCGCCCTTTAATAGGGCTCAATAAATTTGTAAGTGTTCTCTCTGCCTCTTAAGCAGTTTGTGGACACGGTTCAGAGATGATGTTCTCTCGCTTCTCGGTCCTGCAGACACTGTCACATAGTGTTAGGGCAGGGTCAGAACGTGTTTCGCAGCCCGCTGCCAACCGAGCAGCTCCGAACAAACCACACCCAGAAACGGTAACTGATACAGGCTCAGCTAGCGTCTTTCAGCTATAACACATGAGACAACGGCGATATTCGCGAAGTTACAAATATTTCGGGGTTAAGTTATCTTCATACGTCGAGAATGGCGAATTTCGGGGTTAAGTTACTCGAAATCTGAACCGAAGTCGACAAGGAATAAGAAGTCTCTCGCCTTAAATTGTGTTCTCTCAGGATGTTTGAAATACAGAGACACGATACAAAGTTAACAACCAAGTGCAAAAAGGAATTGACCGCAGCTTAAGGAGGAAGCACTTAATGGCTGACCTGCACATGATCAGCTCGCCACCACATGGACTTGAGAGCCAGTTGGGGGAAGCATACACGAGTATGTGATATACTTCACACTGTCCACCAGAACCACCACAAAAATCTGTGACAAGCCTTTCGCTGCACCTGACCCAGTCCTGCTCTCTTCTCCAGCAATATCCTGACGCCCAGTAAAGACGGAAACAACTACTGTTGAGTCTTCCGGCACTTGACTCTGAGGCTGCGGCTCCGGGAAAACCTTCTCTATCACAGGCTCCCCTCCATTTCCGTCTTTTCTCCGAACAGGAGGTAGTGGAACTGCATAAGGATCTCTCCTCTTAGGAGTTGAAGGCTCAGAAGTGTCCGTAGAATTGACCTGATCTTCCACGTCAAGCCCACTAGAAGTCTCTGCGTTTGGTGCGGCGCCTGCTGGGGAAGTATCAAAGCGGAACACCTCGGTGCACATACCTGTGCTCAGGACAGGTCCTGTAGAGAAGATGAATACGAATGCTGTGAATCCAAGAGCTTCTGATCTTGTAACAATACTTTCAATCTTCAGCAGTCTTATGTGGGTGATTAGAAGCAAGAAGCTGATTTCCGGATTCTTCTAGCTTATAGCATGTGGGACGCTACAATTGCAATTTGTTCAACAGGTCCGAGTGGACTGCTTCAAAGGAAAACCCTTCACCTCTAGTACGTGCATACCTTTTTTCTTGTACAGCGAGCAGCGCCATTATCTCCCTTATTGGAGGTCAACTTCCCCTTTACAATGTGTATCTCTTTTTTGGTTTAGAAACGACATTGTACTGAGTCGGTATAAACAGACTCAGTACTCAAAGGCATCGAAGTGTCTACGGGTTATTACAGTTGCAAGGTTGAAGATCCGATTATCAACTTATGCCCGAGTCAGTATCAAACAACCAATTTGCACTCTGTCACCTTGGTCAAGTTCCACTGATCTGAATCCGTGGGACGAGAGGGCTTTCAAACGCAGAAAGGGATCCAGTGTAGTTTCAGAACTTCGATCTCCATAAACTTCCAAGTTGTTTACTCTTAAGGCTTTGTGTGATACAATATACCTAGTTAAGGACCAATTCACGACAGTCCATTAGTAGGTTTTAAGAGTCATGGTATACGGGATCTGAATAGCTTCATAGCTTCATAGCTGAAACTAAGATAGCAGACAAACGAAATTATTGCTTGAAACTGAATGCAAGCAAGCTGAAACTAAGATAGCAGACAAACGAAATTATTGCTTGGAACTGAATGCAAGCAAGCGATGTTATCCTCCGATCAAAGCTAACTTAACTCTGATTAGTCTTTGATTTGGACGCGAAGCATTCGATTAGGAGCTTCACTGACCAGTAAAGGAAGATATAAAATTCTACACCCACACACGATTAGTACCTGCATCCACAACCCACTGCTGCAAACTTCCAACAATGGGCTTGAGGAATGGTCCATTGCGACCATGCGGAGTTGTCTGAGTGACACGAAAAGCTCTCTGGTTCTCAGACGGTATTTCACAAATCTCCATCACAACTGCTTGAAGATGTTCTTAACTCTCTTCAGCACTAGCAAGTGACAAAGGGGAAATTTAGGAAGTTTCCAGGCTTACATGACAATCAGGAAGAGAACTCTCAACACCTACTTGACCTATCAAGCGTCAACACGTCTCGGCGATTCTGGAACTAGAATAAACAGATCAGCCGCTACTGTTTCCTGTTTACGTTTCAAATCTGCTGAAACCAAGAAGGATATATGGTGGACCATGATATAACGAAACCAGCAAACCAGGTCCACTGTTGCTCCGTAATATATTTGAGACTGAAGATACACAGCAGCCCCAGCAGCTTTCATCCCTACGATAACAAACTGTGGCATTCGCATTTGAAGCATACATGGATTCAACACTCTCCAACGAACTCCAGACAAAATACTCTGTGTGGGAGAAATTTTGATTTTTGATTTGTTCGAATGATGATAAATGCTATTGCTTGGGGTTCTATCAGGACAACAGAATGTCCAGGGTCTGAATACCAAAGAATCCCATCCTCTCCCCTCCTGCATATCATATAACAACACAACTTCCTTCTTGTCATACTGAACACACAGATATTCCGGAAGAAAGATCCCAATCAGGCCCCGTCTGCACATCCTTCGTCCTGCTTCATCCTTTCTCCCTCCGCAGTCTACCATGCTAGAGGAAGCGAGTCAAGAGGGTGGCTATTCTGAACGAAGTTGCACGGATATTGCTATTAAACATTACCTACGCTGCAGCGATGCTTCAACTCCATTGGTAAGTAGAAGCGCTGAATGTCAATGCAGAATACCCTCACGTTTGGCTCGCTCTGGACCTGTGCTATAACAGGAACCTAGATCAGTGTGCACGTCTACAATCTGCAGATCCATGCGAAAAGCACCTTCTCCCATGTCTCTGAATCCGAATACACTCGAACATATCGGTACGTATTGTAAGTCAATCGGAACTCTAGTTGTGTTCAAGGGCGGGGCTTCCCAAGATAGGCGACACACACAGACATGACTCTGGTTGTCCAGTATACGGGCTCATCTGCTGGCGCTCTTGGGAACTGGCAAGAGGCACAAGTCTATGGTCCTCAGCCTGAGGCCTCTGCCTGTCAAGGGGCCTTGCAACGAGATAAGCGTCTGCATCTACCGTATCCTTCGCAGTTAACTCTCTCACCAAGACATACAGGCTGCTTGGCGCATTTATGCGCACCCAAAGTTCCGTTGCAAAGCTGCGCAACAGACTCGCAAGCAGTAGGCGCGAGCCAGGTCTCCTTTCTGAGGTTCCCCTGCTCTTGCTTTCGCGTCATTACTAGCTGCAAGAGACTTTGCTGGTCTATGACTGATGTCCAGCCTGAAGATGGCCGAAGGATAGTGAAGACCACTTCGGGATGGAGGAAACTTCGACCTACTTGTTTGGAGTTTCTTCCAGGTGAGAGGGTCGTCAAGATTTGACTTTCATTGTGCAAAAACTCTTGATCCTGACTAGTAGCGGAAATATCAAAACCAGTGGCTGCGCACACCATCTCAAGGATCTTCCGATCAACCTCAAGATAAACCATTACAGGAAACTGCCCTTTAAGAGTTTTGGACGACTTCAATCAACGGCAATCTCTAAGACCAGTAGACAGGTGGACAACTTTTCACAGCAGAAAAAGTCTACTGTGATCTACAGTGCACATATGTGTCCCGTACTCCTACTCCTACTCTTCATCAGTGAAACACCATGTACTCTGATTGAGCCAAATCTCGTCACCTGAGATCGAGAACGTCTACAGGAGAGGATGCACGTGAAGATGACGCTATAATGTCTTTACGGTTCTAAACATAAAACGAAAAGATAACCAGAGTTCAATCGAAAAGCTAAAACAGAGGCCTCGGAGAAAGAATACAGTGTGCAACCAGAAACCATCTCCTTCGTGCCGTGTATGGACCATTACTGGCACAACAGGATATCGCAATCCGCATAGTGCCTGAGAGAATAGTTGAAAGAACTAGGAGAGACCAAAAGCAGAATGCGTTCAGAAGATCTGAGCGCAAACGCAAAATATAAGGTGGAAATTTCGCTCTAAAGCTGAGTAAGCAAGTCGTGCCCAAGGAACGCCAAAGTAGAATCGTAATGGTCGAAAATGGTGTCAGCGAGGCATCAACACAGTTCTAGTGTTGCAGAAGTTTACGTGGCTATCCGCATAACAATCAAAGGCTCGAGGTCATAATGGTGCGGTAATATTAATTGTTGAACTGAATCCAGGTATCATGTAAACAAAGAAATGCATCAAGGAGACTCGGTGGAAACGTGTATTCCCTTACCCAACATCCATACTTCCTCATGCACAGGAAAGACAAAGCTGTCAATATGTATTGTGATTCATTCTTTCATCAAATACCTCGCATGAAAGGTGAGGATTACCTGCTACGCTTCCCAACATCAGTTGAGAAAATTTCGGCGTTGCTGACACAGAGGTCGCCAAGGCATCGCTTTTGTAGGCAGGCTTCTGAACATCGTTGCCCTCACGAAGCGCACCAACATTTCTGCTGTATCTTTGCCCAACGACAATTCCTCCTCCCTCCTGGGCTTGAGTAGAAACAGCTTGGATCAGCTGGTGGTCCGCGGGTGTAGGAGGCGAGCGGCTATTCCTAGAAGAATCTTGGTTGCCGTGGCCTCTCCCCTTCTCGCCTTCTTGACTTGAAGGATCCTCCTTTCCAGAGACTTTTGCAGCTTTGTCCCCAGCCATCACAGCTCGGATAATAAGATTCCCATCGACCTTGATAAGCTTGTTGTTCCTGGGAACGATCAAGGAGACTTGCTCGCTCACATTGGTAGCAACAAATTTCTCTTCGAAATTCTGAGCAGATCTTGGCTCATCTCGACGACTGTAGCACTCTGCGCAGGATTGCCATACCCTCTCTGAACCAGCCGTACCATTCCTTCTCAAGAGGTTCCCGTTCCCGTTCCGTCTCTCACTCCTCGCTCTACCAGTGATGCCGTTCCTAGCACCAGCATCCGCAGCGTCCACATTGCCTATATTTCCCCTTCCGCCCTCTACCCAGGGTTCCCTCCGGTTCATGTTTCTCAAGCTTTCACTATCTTCATTCCAGCTCGTGAGTACTCTACCTCCTACCCTAATCTCAGCGTTACCAACATGAATGTGGGTGCTGCCAGAACTTACAGTAGGGGATCCCCAATCGCCAAAAGGTCCTAGCAACATGGTAATGCACAGCAGTCCCATAACACCAACCGTTGCAAGACTTGCAACTTTCTTAGCCTTCTTTTTCTCTCCAGGTTCTTTCGTACTCCTTGTTCTTTTCGGCGTCTTTGTCAAGGTTTGTTGAGGCTTCAACCTGGGAATTGGTACAGGGGGCATCGGAGCACCTGGATATACAGGCCTAGCACTGATCAGTCCTGGATACTGCATAATGGGCATACCACCTCCTGGCCTCGCAGGTTGGTAGAAGAAACCTAATTGTCTTCGCAAATTGACGTTCTCAGCTGTCAAATGACTGACGGTGGCATTTAGCTCAGCAATAGTAGCAGCCATTGTTCTCAATCTTCCCTCCAGCTCGTCCACATAGACTTTCTTCCTCTGTCTAGAAAGCTGGGCACTCTCCCGATTTCTCATCAATCGGGCTTGTCGCTTTTCGTCGTCCTCATCATTACCAGCCCCATCCCCAGAATCACTTCCTTTCCCATAATCAATTTCACTTTGCGCGCATGACTGTTGCTGCCCCTTATCTGCCTCCCCTCGTTCCCATGATCTCCGCTTGCGGTCACTTCTTTCTACACTGTTTCTAACAGCAGTCACAATCTTGCCCACACTAGATGCAGGTTCAGCCCCACTCTTCACCTCTTGAGCTTGGATCGGGACTATAGTAGGCATAACCGGCACACCTGCTGCTGCCCCGGGTATGGTTGTGTCAAAATTGGATGTCGAACTCTCCTCCTCGGAGCCATTCTCCGGATGATGACTGCCGTCTTCTTCCAGATCTTCGTTCCCCCACCAGTTAGGCGGCATGCCGGAGCTGGACCCTCCACTCGCCTGAGTGAGAGTGCTCTCAGGGGAACTTGTGGGACGAGGAGGAGGCGATGTTTCTTGAATACCTGGTGCCGAGACTGCCCCTGCAGTCGAGGAGGAGGGCGGGGAAGTTTTATCACTTTCATCGACGTTCGCAGAATAGACAGGGCAACCTGAACTGGCACTGGCAGGGGAACTCGAGAGTATCATTGTGGAATGGGATAACAGTTGCCTGCCATCTGAATCAGGTGCAGGTGTGCTCGCCGTGGCAGGAACACACCCTTGGTAAAACGGCGGCTCAACCTCCTCCGTCGTTGTCATGGAGTTGAGATAACTCTGATCGAAAAAAAGAGATACCCAATCCTCTCCCAGATCGGCAGTCTCTAGACTGCCAATTTCCGAGAGGCCTTCAAACCCTCCTGGCATCAACATGTCTATCGCCATCGAGCTAGAGTTGCTGTCATCGTGGTTTATGTTGTTGACTCCATTATCAGCTTCCACCACCTCAACCTCCATATCTCCTCTACAATGCACCTGAAAAGGAAAATTCCTCACTCACTGCTCATACCCTCTAGCGGGGTCCGAAAATCAAAAGCGCAACTTGAGACTGGTGCCAACGCTGATACTGAAGACACCGCTCACAACTTTACGAGGTAGATTAAGAAGTCTCTCCAATAGTCCTGATCCTCCATTCCGAAACTCCTGAGCAATCAGAAGTTGAAAATCATTAACCGACTTGGCAATGACTCGGTAATAATGTTTTCTGACTGTGGAATTCTTCCGCTCCCTGCCCTTCCCCCGCTCTTAGCCCCGTCGTACGCAAGATTACCGCATCTAGTCCTCGTAGATTTCTACTCTCTCCACCTTTCTCGATCGATTCACACGCTCGTGAGACCAAGAGCTGTCTTTATGTTTCCTCGTCGAGTTTCTGGATTACGGGGTCCTCCTATTGCCTCTTTCAAACGTCACGCCTCTTTCCAACAGGACTCCTCGCCCGGCTCAGCTCTCCCATGCGCGACTCGGTCGCTGCCGTCGGATCATGTATCTGACGGGTATTTCACGATCTGCCTACCTCGAAGCCGGCACGGCCGACGAGCGAATCGTCGCTCCAGTGGCGCGAGTCGCCCGACTGGTTTCATGTGAGTTCCTCACCTCTCTTCGTCAACGTCACGTGGAATGTTCCTTGACGACCACATATATCCACATGTGGAGCACGCACAGAACATGAAATCTAAATGAAATACTGGAAATAGGACTTTTCAGTATTTTGGTAAATCACTTTGACGCTTCGGAAAGCAGAATATGGTGTTGGAATTTTCGCTTCTGTCAGTTACGCAGATTATACTAAATTAAAACTAACTGTAACGGATAATGGAAACAGGCATATAAAGGGTTTTCGGTTACTTGTAAATCATCTTGATTCTTTGACGCTAAGGTAGTGATGCTGGCATTTTAAGTTTGCCCAGTTACATAAATTATGGCAAATCATACCAAGCTTCAGGAAGTTGAGGACAGTTTAACTAGTTAGGATTAGTGTTTCTTTTATTGTAATGTTGTAACCCACAGCCTGACAAAAAAGCACCAACTCGTCTTATATTGAAACCACAGGTAAAAGGGAACTACGGTCCTGTAACCATAGTTGCGGAATGATTGATCAATGGCGTGCAGAATTTCAGTTTCACCCAATTTCAACCAAGTCCACTCGGACTTCCGGGACACGTGTTGAACTTGCAGTCAGACGCCACCTGCGCAGAAAACGTTTTCACCTATGGATGTATTCATTCACTCAGTTTTTCACTTTAGTCAACAGGAGAATACTCTATTCCTGGTATCTGATAGTCTCGACGTCATATAGTCTCTCGTCTTTTGGCGCAGGCTCGAGTCATCTCAGCCACAAAGATCTACGTGATGCAGGAGCTCATACTACGTAGATGATTGCTGGGTTAGAATTCCAGTGACTGAAATGTCATGTAAGCGAAAGTTGTCTCATCTTGTCCTTGCGTCAATCAGCACCGCTGTCCGATCATTGCCGCAGACTTACAACGTCGTTAGTCCCCAAACTTTGGCTTCCTTTCTGGGAACCTGAGGGCAGGACTAAAGATTACCGATTTGTCCTTGTCGGTTTCGGAAATTACTATAGTAGTAGTGTAGCCAATGTAGCCCCCGATCCCTTGGCATGAGCCATTGTCAGAGTCACCGGCAGTCTCGTTTACACTTATCAGTGTTCGAGTGCCCGTTGACAATGAACTCCATGCCGACATCTATGAAGGCTGCCGAGCACTCTCGACGTGGGTCCAATAATCTTGATTCAAACCACGCATGTAAAACCATGTGACTTATTCTACCTATAGTACTAATCCTGCATAATCACCTAGCTGATGTTCAATGGCAGTTAGCATAAAAAAAAAAAAAAAAAAATTTCGGCACGGACCAGTGATAATCTGGATTTCTCATAACACACTTTAAAAAAAAAATCTATAAATCGAATATAAACAAAACGAAATATAAAAACGAGAACATATTTTCATGAGGTGCTCCACTTCTTTTATTCCACAAGTGGAGCACGGCTTCTCGCAGTACTTACAGTTCTATTATCTTGCTTTGATGATTATGCATCCAGGTGCCCTAAGTTTTGTATTGTTAAAAATATAAATTTAACTTCTTTTATTGTATCTCGAACAAATATCATCGGTGGTCTACAATAAAGTTAGTATTTTTAGAAATACACACGACTGGCTCGGAGTATCACCTTGATTTATTCAAATTAATCATCTTCTCTATAATCAGTTATACTTCTATTTCTCAAGGTTCTCTAATTATTTTTATCATTTCATACAACGTTATCTTTTTCCCTGAAGTGCTTGTGACCAGTAATGAAAGTGATTTTTTACCCTAATTTCCTGCTTGTCCTCTTCTTTCTTTCTGGCCAGAAGGTAATGTTGCATGCATATTCTCCGAGTATAAATGCACATGGGGAAATACAACGCAAGAGAAGAAAAGGAAGATGTCATATCTTAAGCTTAAGATCTCTAAATTTATTCAAAGAATCGAATACTCTATTCATTTTAACATGGGGAAATAAAACGCAAGAGAAGAAAAGAAAGATCTCATATCTTAAGCTTATGATCTCTAAATTTATTCAAACAATCGAAAATTCTATTCATCTTACTATGATATATTATTCTAAAATAAATATATTCAATTTAAACCATACATGTTTTGATGGAAAAGCTCATTTAGATATGACACAAGCAAGATAACTACTTGATTTGTACGACATCAGTTCGGTTGTTAGAAATTATTAGAAATTATTTTTGACGTGAGATCTGAAGCATGTTGCAGATAAAATATTACGGTGTACAATTTATACTTTGCAGGATTTCAAATATGATATCGATGTTTTATCCATGAACTATGGTAAGTAGTGGGTGTTCTAATACTATAAATAACTACGAGAATTGTTATGACATCTTCCGATCTTCCGATCGATGGTTATACATCCAAAGTGCACTTCTGGAAAAAGAAGAGAAAATGACAATCGGAAAGCAAGAAGGAGAAAATCCGAGAAGAGGATTCGTTCCGGTGGACATGTTAATATAGATGGAGGTGCAGAATATTTTCATCTGTTCTATAATTTCTCGTCTGGTTCTTTTGGCAAGTTCTGAAATAGTTGGAACATTGCACATCATGGCTTATGTGTATAAACTGTATATAATAATACTTTTCTAGAGAAAGTGAATGGTGCACTGCAAACAGGCTGCGTCTAGGGACCTGATAACGACAGTTCGAATCTCTTTGCAGGGAAAGAAAAAAATTAGTCTAAGATCAATTAGAGCTACTCTTAAATAGAGTGCTCGGAGGGGTGTCTTGGAAATTTGATTAAACTGAAGTGTTTAATGAGGTGTCTTTGAAAATTCACGTACTACTAAACCTCCCAAGAAGTCTCACAATTGGTAGCTTCTGAAAATAATTTCTGAAATAGAAGCATGTCCACTGAAATACATAGAAGAAACTCAGCCGAGGATGATAATGAAGGCTTTCCAATCATGAGTTTGAATATGATTGATGATGCATTTGACGACGAGTGTTTGATAAACTAACTCGGTTTCTCTTTTAATTATCCCCAGCACAGATGTAAACTAAAGTATCTAGCGAATACTTTAAATCTTACTTAAATCAGTCCAAAGCTCTCAAAGAACATGCGGTTTCTCGTTCTAAAGTCTTGAACTTCCTTGGCACATGTAGTCCGTATGTGGATCCGAAGTGCTCCACTAGATGAGACGAACTTGGACACTACACAACTTCTAACAATCACCGACATTCAACAATAAACTTCTCATGCACAGTTGGATATGAATTCGTTGAAACCCAATCCCTAGAAGACATAGACAAAGTTTTTGTAAAAATAATAGTCAATCAAGTTCATGAGAAAAAGTTACATCAGCTTCGAATAGCTACTCCTTCAGCTTCCTGTCCTACTCTTCGACACACCACGCTAAACAAGACTACACGAGGATGTCCTTCCCTGTCTACTCTATCTACTCCTTTGGGTGCGGATGTGAAAAGCCTACTACTGCAGCTTGTCTCACAGTAGAGACATGCTGCATGTCTTCTTGATGTTTCGTCTTCTTCTCTGTATAGTTACCTGTCGCAATCAAGACATTTACTCAATTTCTATCTTCTGAAGTCTTCGGAAGACTTCCTAGGGTCGTAAGAACTGATTTCCTAATGGACCTAATGCCGGAGGTGTCCTCTTGAGACACTGACTCAGATCCGGAGTGAATGATGAGATAAGAAGTGCTTGTCTTAGGAACACTCCTAGTACCCATCCTCTTCGATGGCGACGGCGTCTTCTACGTCGTTGGAGTCATCTGCTTGGCTGAAGATCTTCTTCGGGGTTGTGCCTGGTCCTCCTTTAGGTACTGAAAGTGGAGGCGAAGACATAGTACTCGTCAGGTCCTCCTCCTCTGAAGTCTCCTCCTTCACTCCTTCTTGTCTCGCTGGCCCATACTTGGCCAACTGAGACTCCTTCAAGTCCTCTCGAGACACATACATGTAGCAAAAGAAGGGTGTAAGGTGCCCTCCTGGTGGGGTGTCCAAATAAGCTAACTATGTATGTACATAGACATGGAAGAAAGCGCCCTAATTGACCACTTTCTCTATCTAGACAACTTCCAAGAATTTCACATCCAGATCTCTTAGGTATATGACCTTCTGAGCTTTCTCCTTGGGAAAAATGTGAAGGTAAAGCTTCCCCAGAAGTCATTTCTTCAGCTCTCGGTAGTGTTCCACTTTCCAACCATTCCTTCCATGTCTATCTTCCAAGAAGAGGCAAGTAGTACTCCCGTGTACATACCATTTCTCTGAAATAATTGGAAGAATTTTGTCCTTATTCAGCTCGTAACCTATGTTCTCGGATTCATATCGATTGAACGCTCTTCTCCATCACTCCATTGTCCATACTGTTGATCGTCCTCTAGCCACTCTTGCCTTGACATGTACACGGTTTTGGAGAGTGAGACTGCCCACACCTCTTTTAACAAACCTTGGTTGACAAGATTTCAATCCAAGTGAAAAAGTAGAGGCCCAACTCCTTGATGAAGGGTTTGGCTGCACTCAGCATGGCTTGGGATAACACAAGATCTCGAGGATGCATAATGATCATTCCGAAGCTTCTAGTACACTATACAGCACATGCTTGCTATGAGCTTAAGACTCAATCCTTACCAGATCCTCATATTTCAGTTTCCACTCTCAGACCATTTTGTCTTCCAGAATTCTAAACATCCTGACTGCATCATGTCTTCTAATCTATATCTACGCAATTCTAACTAAGCAAAGCATAACATAGATTCCTAAGAATACAATCCACCTTGCAATTCATCCTACTTCTTAGCAGAAGATGAAGAGGTATTCTAGAAGAGAGTTCTACGAAATGATTAGAAGAAGTTTGAGGGCTCCTGCGGTGATAGTGACCTCCAGGAAGACTTTCGGGATAGCTTCTTGGTTATTGACTTCTTCAGAAGACTGCCCGCATCTAAGCTTCCTATCAATGGTCTCACTTGTCTTCTGACTTCCTGCACGTAATTTATCCTCACGACAGACACTGAACATTCACACTCTATCTTTTGATTCCTCATCTCGCATACACTCTCAGAAGAAGTTTGCTACGTAATGGGAAGACATGACCCTTGACATTGCTCTCCAGATTTTGCCAGCAAGACTTCCTCACAACTCGTATCTAAGGTTGGAAGAAGAGAGAACATGATGCTATGAGTCAGATAGAAGAGATCCGTGGAGGACCTTCACATCTTTTCGCGCTTTCTGTGAGTCTTTCCAGTCTTCTAGCTCTCTAGGAAGACGTGGATTTGAGAAGCAAGAAGCTTGGGAAGCACTGACATGGATCCCAGTTTCTTGCTTCTCGAAATAATTACCAACTCATAATTCCACTCTGGATTCACATCAAAGATTCTCGCAATTCAATTCAAATCAGATCGATACTACTTGATGTGAATTCGAAATTAAGCTTTTAGAAATGTCTGGATTTGAAACAAGTCTCCTGTCCATGGATTGTGGAGACAAAAGCACAATGGAGTAGAAAGTGGATGGATAGAAACAAAGAGTTTTCGAGATAGAGGGGAGAAGATCAAATTCGATTTCGGGACGTGAGATTGGAGAAGAAGGCTTTCAAAAATTGGATAGCATTTCCTCCTGCAATCCACTCAGAGGAAATTCTAGAAGAGAGCAAGAGAGTAGGCAAGCTTCCTACAAGCAATAGAGGAAGAAAAAAATCATAGAAACAGAAAAGAGATAAGGTGATGAGAATATGAAAGAAGCGAGAAGAACCTCGAAATTTGCTAGCATCAATGCGTTACGCTTCTACTCGATCTCCAAATGTCTCTTGTGCATTTCTGATGTGAGTGCTTCGATTGCTGCTAACTCACGAGCAACTTCCTCTTGCTATGAACATGTCTTCGCATAACACTTTGAGCTCTGCTGCTTGCAGTTTGAAGCTCAAATCTTCAATTCTAGAGTTCCAATTCTTGCGATCCTTGCGAAATTCTATCTGCTTCTGTTGTAAGACAATCGTCCTCACAATCTCTCACTACAATTTCTCTGTGCGTCCGCTGATGTCTTCCTCGATGTAGATTTTGAAATTAAGTAGGAGAAAGGAATAGAAGACATGGCGCTTCTTTGATTTGGTAGTTTCTCTGTCTACTCCTCAACTGCCCGTGTTTTAAGTAAGTGTCTTGCCCTGCCTACTGCTTAGGTGGCTGCTCCTTTAGGTCCACCAAACACCTACTGTGTCATTCAGTGGATACTAGGTTGATGTCTTTCATAATTATAGTCACCATCCTCTCCCATAAGACTCGCACTATGTCGCATGGATTCCCTTCTTCAAGAATACATCTTCTGAGAAGACGCCCGTCTTTCGGCTTCCGGAAGCAGTCGGTCCCTTCCCAAAAATCCATCTTAAGTTCATCTTCCCGCTAATCAGAGGGTAAACTTAAGTAACAATTGCTGCTAACTCACGAGCGACTTCCTCTTGCTAAGAACCTGCCTTCGCGTAATACTTCGAGCTTTGCTACATGCAGCTTGAAGCTCCAATATTCGATTCCAGAGTTCCAATTCCTGCGATCCTTGAGAAATTTTATCTGTTTCTACTTCGAGCTCTCTTGCTGCTGTAAGACGAGCGTCCTCACAATCTCTCACTGCAATTTCTCTGCGCATCCTCTGATGTTCCTCGATGTAAGTTTTGAAATCGAGTAGGGAGAAGGAACAAAAGACATGGCGCTTTCGCATCTCTTCTCTGGTTTGGTAGTTTCCATGTCTACTCTCCAGCTGTCCGTGTTTTAGGTAAGTGTCTTGTCAGCCCTAACCCTACGTACTACTTAGGTAGCTGTCTCATTAGGTCCACCAAACACCTACTGTGCAGTCCAGTGGGTACTAGGTTGCTGTCTCTCGCAATTATAGTCACGGTCCTCTCCCAGAAGACTCGCACTGTGTCTTCTGAATTCCGTCTCTCATAAGACATCTTCCGGAAGGAAGCCCGTCTTCCGACTTCCGAAAGAAGTCAGCTTCTTCCCATAAATCCGTCTTAAGTTCATCTTCTCGTTAAGCAGGGGATAAACTTAAGTAACAAGATCAATTCAATTATATTTACACGACAATAATTTATAAATTCAAAAAAATCCCAAAATTTACAAACTGTGGGCACCACAGGAGATTAAGTCAAAAGATGAACAAGATGAAGACGTTGCTGAAGAAGTTGGAAGGTCAACATGAGCAAGTGAAAGTTGATAACAAGATGCTCAATGCGGATTTAGCGCAAAAAAGTTGAAAATGGAAAGAAAGCAGAGGCTCTTGTAGCTCAAACTGAACCAATTCAGGATCTAGCGGTACTAGGTGAAGGAGTAGCCCAACCAACAACAAAATCAATTGATGCTTCTCACGCAAACAAGACTAAAGGTTTGCTACGGAAGGCACAAGGTAGTACTACTAAATGTAATCCTTCCAAAGAAACACATAAACATAAAGTCAAGTGGGCTTAGTCAACTACTCCATCACCTTTCAACTGTGAGAAATTTTTTCCAAATTTGAGTTATGCGTTATTGAGATGGAGAATTACTTGGAGAATTTTGATGGACGTAGTTGGTTTACTTATGCGGTTAATAGACCGGATGGAGATGCTAAGGAATGGTATGGAGTTCAGCAATGGATGAGATTTGAATGAAACAACTCTTATGTTTACTTGAGCAGAGTTGAAAGATGAGATTTGACTTCATTTGATACTACTTGATGAAGCTACACAGTTTCAGTTAGAGCTCATTCATTTGAGACAGATAGTACGTACATCGTGTTTTAGAACATGTCACTCGATTGCATATAGTGGATAGCAACAACCTATTATTTCACTTGAAGAAATGTTTGCAAAGTTTCGGTGCTAGTGTGTTTGACATATAGGTTACATTCCACAAGTCTGAGGACATGCAAGACTTGTTTGATCTGAAAGCAGTAGAGAACACAAAGCAATGTAACTATACCATGCAGCCTCTTGAGTTTCTGTGTGAAATAGGTGGTGGTGAGCCGTGTAAAGGATTTTGGAAAAATCCTCATGTCATACATTGTCCTCTCAGAATATAGGTGGTAGTAGATTTGATGATTCACGATCTAGTGCTCCAAGAAGACGATGTCTTTGAGAATCTCAACAACGAGGAGTTACTTGTGGTCCTACTCAAACACGACCTACTGGACTTAATGCATCCAATGGAAGATCAAGCCAAGTTCAACTTCCGGTGTTATGAGCGATGGACTTAGTAATACCACACCTTTCAAGGGTTATCATCTGATTTTGATGTGGACGTGATGGTTATATTGCTCATGAGTATCAGCAACCTCCAGCAACGAGCAATGTTTGTGATTTGATAACTGAAGGAATGACCAATATTGAAGAACATGTTGAGACAACTGTCTGGAGCAAAGGTTTGTGAGCATATGATAGAATGTGGAAATTTTCTATCGTGTATTAAAATGACAGTAAAGAATCATCAACGTATTTGCTCATTGATACAAGTGCATATGTGAATGTCTGGGATGAGAAGTTAGTGAAGTCCATAGGGTTGGCTAGAACTAAGAACGAGTCATTTGATAGTAATGTTTGTGCAAGATAGCACAACCGTCACAAAGAAGTTCATGAGTATTCTTGTTACTGTCGGAGAGATAACAAAGAAGTACGTTTTCTGCCTAAGTCAATGAATAATGTGATATAATAAACAATTAGATATGTCTTATCTTGTACAAGTATGTCAAGTTAATATGTGAATGATACAAACAATAAGGATCAAGAAAGCATCATTAGACAAAAGAATTCATGGATAATAGAGAGAGTTCAATAAGACTCATGCGTTTAGCTCTTCGAGGAGAGCTCAATGTTTGTGGACTTAGTCTAGAGTGATGAGTACTCTTGTCTGTTGTGGGATGATGATAGACCCACTGGTAGTACGATGACGAACATTTATGCAAAAAAAAGTAATGAAGATTTATTCTTGTAAGAGAGAAAGAGTGAGAGAGATTTGGTATGAAATTTCTTTTAGTGTTAAACAAAGATCAGAATACGTGAATTATTTAAACATAGAGAATTGTTCTTGATGAATAGTAACGATAGATTGTGATCATCTAGACTTACCATGAGTAAATTATGTGTGTGTCATGCATGTGTCAAATGTATGCACAAGAAGTGCATCTTGTGTGTTGCGACCTCATCGACATACTAGAAGTTAGTCACAATCTGGTCTATTTGATAGAATCAAGTAAGGATGAAGTTCACATGACATGTCAAGTATGAGCTTTTATGGGAAGAAAGATAACTTGCTTGAACCATAATATTGATAGAAAATATAAAAGTTCTTGTGAGATTAATCTCTAACAAGATGAGACCTTGTGGAGGTCATGTGGTTGGATGCACTGTGCGTGAAGCTCGTTGGCTCAATGTAACAAAACTTACACACAAGAAAACACATGGAGGGTCAAAAGATCAAACCGAGGAAAGTGCAACCAACCACTTTTCTTAGATAAGTATGAAGTTCATTGGGTGTTGCAAGTTAGCGTTCAATAAGATGCTAGTGAACATATTATTGACTCGCCAAAGCAGATGAACTCATTTGACGTTATGCTTCTTTCTTGCTCATGATCATTATGTTTGACAATAAGTAAGCCTTATTGGTTTAGGACCAAAATGTATTATGTGTGATTATAAGCTGTATGCTTGTCCTAGAACCATGATTCGTCATCATCTGATCTAGATTCAAGATTAGTGTGAGTTTAGAAGGTTATTTTGCAGACAAAAGATATGAGACCATTGTATGCTAAAATCACTTGTCTGCTCTTACTTTGTTCTATTCTTATAGCATATGTTCATTTTGGTATCCAAATTTCTAAATCAGAAACTCTGAAGTTTGGATGTCTTATATAATATCAAGTTTTTTGCAGATGTGTCTTGAGATAAAAAAGAGCTAAATGCTTGTCTAGCTAAACGATGGATTGAGTTGAATCACGAGAGTCATGCCGAATGGTCCTTCTAAGACAATAGAACCGAGTAGATTTGACCAATCTGCTCGTTTAAATGTGGAGTTGTGGTTCTGTTGATTGATCATGAGTGTCAGACGTCAACCAGGTTTACTACTACGGTATTATCATAGTAAGGAGGTGGATAAAAAAGAACTAACGAGTTCACCAGCTAGGAGCTAGGTTTTAATCTCTCCCAATAGCTTCACTTAATGCTCGGTAAAGGAGCATAGCTTAAAGATTGAGCTTGATGTAAAAGCTCTAAAATAGAAAGCTTGATATTATCTTGGATTGGGTAGTGTTTTCCTTGAATTGAGAGTTTTGTCCAATGTTGTATGGCAGGTGCTGTAGTTCAGGGGAAGAATTGCTCTTTGTTAGTTGGGACGATTGTAATGATGTTTACTAAAATAAACTACATACGTGGATAATGATTTCATGATACACGCGATCAAATGAGAAGCTAGCCGATTCGAAGATAAGAGAAAGCCTAAGCCGTCTTAAGATGGGTCAGACGGCGTGCGATGGATTTCTTTTCTTCTTTCTTTTTCCAACAAGGGGACTCTTCGGAGAGCACAAAGAGAGAAAGTACTTGCAATAGGACACTCCTTGAAGGAGGATCCTGAGAAATACCAAGGGGACCGGTCTCTGAGATTTCTTGTCTTCAAGTCTTGGATTTGTCAGTAACTACTGATAGAATTCCTTGAGAAGTCAATATCATTATATAGAGACTAGGTAGTGTTAGCAAGATTGGGTCCTTGTTTTGAGCGTCCAGACATTGCAAATGATATTTTGGAGAGAGAAAAATTGAAGCTTTGTGCGATAGAAGATCCAAGGAGTCTCCCTGATCAGAGCCAATAATGTTGGAGTCCATGTAAAGTATATGAGTCCGTGTTTTCATCATTTTTGTGAAGAATAAGTTTGGATTTGTGTGTAGAAGTTGAACTGGAGAGACATAGTGTGGTTTTTATTCTACTTCTTTGCAATTATCTTGCTTTCTTATTTTCATCATTCCACTAGAAGCTGTACTCTTACTTGTTGCTTCCGTTGATCCTTTGCATTCTGATTTGATCATCATGAATGAAAACATTGCTTAAAGTCTTCCAGTCCAAATCCATAGCAGCAACTTAGATGTTCCAAAATCTCATATTAAAACTTGAGATCTACAATCAACTAGTCAGTTGTTTTAAATCGATTTGATGATTTCCAAACTTCATGTATTTATTAACGGAGATTTAAGAAAACTAGATCTCAAAAAAAAAATTATAAATTCTCCAGAGAATTTAACGCTCGATGACTAGATCATTACATCATTATTTACAAAAAATTTCTATTTTAAAATATGTGACAATTTCAAGTACGGAGTGGCAAGAGTTCGTACTTTTCCAAGAAAGACGTGTTCGGGTTGTCGCATCCCTAAGTAGGTGATGAAGCGTGGGTACCAACTAGCAACGTGGCAGACCGGCGGAGAAGAAGGAGGTTGCCGGATTCATGAGCTTCGTGGTGGGAACAGGTCGTCTGACCGGGACCTGCCTCTCAAAGACTCTCGGCAAGAGTGGTCTGCAGCACGACCGGTTCATTGCCGGTCATCAGATCATGTGGGCGCCACAACAGCAGCTTTGTCACTGCACCTGTCCTTTGGCCCCGAGCGCCTGCCCCTACTCGTCAGCATCAAGCACGCAGTCGTCGGCTGCTGCGGCGTGGCAATCAAATAAATGATGAAGCAAGAAGCGATGGGATGTTGGCATCAAGCATCGTGGAAGAATAGCAGAGGTGAAGAGGAATTGTGAGAGGATGGAAACTTTTATAGTTCACGGTTATAGTTCACGGTTTTCGGCCACTCGAATTGCATGTGTGCTGTGATATCGATCGGTGATTGTGCGAAGAGCAATGGCTGTGCGACATCTTGGAGTTTGTGTGGACTTCTCCCCGAGCAGTGACTGGCCCTGAAATGGACGATGGATAATGTGGTGAAAGAAAACGATCATGTGCGCCTCATTTAGAATAAAAACATCGATGCAACTTAGCTGAGTATGTGCGGTGAATCGGGTCACCTGCGATCCTTTCTTCGGATTGAAGGATTCTAATGAACTACGGTCTGGCACCAGTGAGCCCGGAATTTCTAGGCATCGTAACAGAGGCTACGAGGAAGAAGAACGTTCACCAAAGAGAGATGCAAGAGAAAATCTTATCCAAGCAATCAAGCAAATTCCCATTCACGCAAGTTTCATGAGACAGGGGCCATAGTAGATTAGAGAAGGTGCTTATGGGCAGCGTGACGCTCCATGTCGTCAACCATTCGCCCATTCCAGTCATGGTTGTCAGGTTTGCTTGGGGAAGGACCTTGTCATCACTAAACGTTGGTTGCTTTGAACTCGAACTGGGACTTGTGAGCCATGTCAGAATTGTTGTAAAACCAAGTTGGCACGAAGATTTCAGATCGAATCTTACAGCCTACTCCATACGACAGTAAATGCTTCTGAAATCTCCTAGTCAAGAAGAAACTATTACGGAAACCATCTTCAGGTATCACTGAAGATCGTTCTACGTGCTAAAGAATTGGACAAAGTAAGGGACAGTTACGATATAAACACAGGAGAATTGGACAAAGTAAATAGACAGTTACGATGTAAACACAGGTTGTAGACGAGCCTACAGCGGTTTCCAGAGTATTTCACTGCTTTCACCCCCAGGAACCCCTTACAAGATGTTTGGCCAAAACCCCTAGTCACCCCAACACTTGTTTGGTGCCCGCCAGCTTTGATTGCGAGTGATGGCTGCATCGGCATAATCTTGATGCAAAAGGAACCTTTTACGTGGTCACTCGTTCGAGGCGAGAGCC
This sequence comes from Asterella californica, assembly GCA_036924285.1. Taxonomy (NCBI): domain Eukaryota; kingdom Viridiplantae; phylum Streptophyta; class Marchantiopsida; order Marchantiales; family Aytoniaceae; genus Asterella; species Asterella californica. Next base: position 19,856,670 of record JAYKYS010000002.1, on the reverse strand, counting down.
TTCCGTTGAAATCACTTTAAGACAAACCTTTGGGGACCTGTTTGACAATGTCCGGCCCGAATCGCTCGTGCACTTGTAGGCTGAGGCTCGATTCTGAGCAAAGGGAAAAGGAGGCTTCTGTGCGCTTCACTGCCTTCAGGTGGCATAGCTCGAGTTACCACAAAACCCAGACCCTTACGGTGGAGTTAAATTAGGCTATGCAAACGCTTAGTATGCATCGAGATTCCAGCTAGACTCATTTCACAAAAATATCCGACGGACGGCCGCATCTTTTCTACGTGCGCCGCTTTAGAAGAGAACGCAAAGATCTAAGCAAAGCCGGACATTCCAAGAGGAGCACCGACAGAATATAGAATACTCGCTAGGATACAAAACGCACGGACACTTCACATGATGAACACAATTTAACTGTCATGTGAACACAGTTAACTGTTGGGCACCTTCAAATGACGAGCAAACCAACAAACCGAAGACCTGGCTGAGCGAAGTTTGTATATTTCTTTCAATTTCTTTCAAAATTCGCACATTTGCTACGAGTTTTATACAGTGAAATCAGGAGCATAAAAACGAACCATATACTCGCTGAAAGGACTTCTCTTCAACTTCCGCACTTCTGTTTCGAGTTTTGTACAGCGAGTACTTAAAACGGGTAAACATGAAGCCGTAGGTCTCCTTCTATTGTAAGCCACTCTATTCATCTTCCGCACTTCTGTTTCGAGTTTTGCACAGCGAGTACTTAAAAACGGGTAAACATGAAGCCGTAGGTCTCCTTCTGTTGTACGCCAAGACTCCAACGCGAATAGATTTGCGCGCATTCGTCTTAAGTCCGCATTGACGGCCTGTTGATCATCGTCATCACAGATCTGCTCAGCTACAAAAGCTTCCAGACTGTACCGTCTCCCAACAGAAAGGGTTTATTGCACGTCGGAATTAAGCTTATGTACAAGCTCTGTACACGTTTGACTAACGAAGACATCCCAGGGAGAAGAGCAAGCAGCCTAAACGAAAGGATTTTGCTTTTTCGGCGGGTTCAAGTCTGCTTTCTGCTCTGCATTTTTGGGCGACTGCAAATCTTGGTGATCTTGATCGCCATGATCTGCTCCATTGTGCTTGGCAGTCGACACGTCGGCTTTCTGTCCGATTCCAATGACATCCTGCCTTGATCGAGTGGCTTCTTCAGGCCTTTTCATCTGCAGAAACAAGCAATGAATTTAACTTTAACTTCTCCCGCAGTACGCACACGTAGTATAGAAACACCTCCCTAACACTGAGTAGGCGAAGGATCCCACTGCACGTATGTAGGCCTAACTCCTCTTCAGGGTGAACAACTTCGCATCACTGAATCGGGACGTACCCGCAATTAACGTCCAAGCATGACTCAACCAACTGCAATGCGTGCATGAAATAGACCTCCAAGAGCAATCGTGGAACCACAGCAATCAACGGTAATACTATACTCGAACTCTTCGACCATGACAATGCATCTCAACACCAACGCTACGATTCACCGAGATGATACAACCACTACTTCAGGGAACATGTCTGTCTCCTACGACTTCGATAATCGCACAGGGCTAGGTACGGGTCCAACTGCGAGCAAACAAAAAACTGCTTTCACAGAGCAATGCTAGTTTACCCGCGAAAGTGAATCAGCGTAGGCACATTGCTAACCTGTGTCTGAGAAGAGTTCCAATCGCCACTTCCGCTTTCATAAAGTTCCGACATTTCGGCAGGTGTACAGAAAGAGTCTTATGAAATTTCCGAAACCTAGTAGATGATATAGTATCTGGTCCGGACTGGAAGAGGAATGCCCGGAGACGGGGGAACTAGTAATAACCAGAAGGCTAGAGCAAAATCGGCGTAGTGTCTCAATTTTATGAAGTACTCCAAGGCGAACTGCAGACAAGCTGATACTGAAAGCATCTTGCCTGTGAAAGCTTTATATGCTCCAAGCGATCGATCCCGCAATCAATGTGCAACAGCCAGGTGACACGACGTCCCCATTTCATTTACTGGAAATCCCGTCTCTGGTCCTTTCCAACAGAATATCATACTCTTGATCTGAATCAAAAGTCACATCTGCTCGCGTGGCTGATCACTTTCTAGCCAAGTGTCCAGTTGTCAGTCACCACCCTTCGAGCTCCCACCGGACCTGAAAACTCCACAGATATTTTCCGCTTTCTCTTGCTTCCTTCCGTCTTTCGAACAGCGCAAAGGCCCGCTCTGCTGACTCACAAACTAGATAAGGTGCCAAGTTCGTGCGTGATCACCATGCTTCGTCCTTTCCGTTCAGTGCTAAATTTGCCAGCATTCGCATATCTGAGGTAATCGGCGATCAGTATGTCGACAAATTGGTCACGTTCTGGAAGAACGTGACCAACAAAAGGCACCGTCGTTTTAGTTTTCTTTTCCTCTTCCGATGATAATTTTTTGTCGAAGCTTTCGTTCGGAGATCGTCCTCTCGGTCAAGCTTCCGCTTCTTGTTTCTGGAGGAGAGCACTGGGACTCACGACTCCCGCAGACGATTCACGCGCCCTTCTCCCTTCTCCCTCCTCCCTCCTCCCATCTCTCTCCTACTCCCATTCCCCGCCACATACATCGCCGGCCGGCGATCCAAGCAGCACCGCGTTCCTGTTCCCGGCCACAGCTTACTGAACTTAGGGGCAGTTATGTTGGATGGGGTCCAGCAGACAGGTGTCAAGCCCTGCCCTCCGGCGGTCAGCAAGGAGTCGGTCGGAGCCGAGTCAGCCGACCACATGGCCAGTAATTTTCTTGGTTCTCATTTGTTTCCGGACACCACTTGTACTCCTTGTGAAGGATTCCAATCAGCTCCAAGCAGACGACCTGCTGGACGTACTTCTTGTCATTGACTGCAGTTTACGCGAATCTTTACCGTCATGGACCGTCTTCGGACTCCCGTGTTTACAGATACGTTTCTTGGATCTTACATGCTCCAGGGGGAAATTCCGGTGTTTAGTGTTGTGAGAATCAGAATCAGTGCCAGAATCAGTGCGTGTCAAAGCTGGAATATTCCAAAAATACTTTAGCGACAGACGTTAAAGCCGCCGTAAAGTTTCCTGCGGTATCTCTTGAGGAGTCCCTGGAACTGGTCGTTACCTGGAAAGGTTACCCTTCTGGCCATAACAGGTTCTGGTCATTCGAGTTTCTTTCTTGTGTACTCCTCGGATTTATTTTCTGAACTCGTTTTCTAAAACTGCTGTTAGAGTATCCGAACTGTATGCAAAGCTAGCAGTGAAAATTTAGTCCACTGACAGTAAAAGAATTTATGGATTTTATGCTTTTGGTCATTAGAGAATCTATTTCTCCAGCCTTGACTTGCTCTATTGTGACTTCCCTTTCTTTTTCCTAATTTTTGACATCGCTGATCCAAATCACAGAGAACTTTTTAGGAAAAGTTTCTCCCTAATAATGTAAATTTTAAACGAGTTCTGACTAAAATATACCGGTCTATTACATCAAACCGCACAATAAAGGCGGTCACTACGGATTGTGGCAGTTTCCATCGGAATTCATCCGGTCGTTTTTCATCACAGAATAGGAAGTCTGGAGTATGAAATGTATTAGGGTGTTCAATGTTAAGGTGAAAAATTCCAGGATTGGCGAAAGATAGAATACCTTAACTTTCCAATGGTTAACTTTTTACTGAACCGTGGTTCATTTTAAGTCGTCTTTCTTAACTGAAAACACGTTCATTTTCATTGATTATTTTTCATTTCTGTCACTTGATATCATTACTATAACAGACTAAATTTCTACATACAAAAAGAAAAGAAAACGATCGAAAATTCAATAAAAAACACCCGCGAAGGTCCAACCAAAGTCGTAACTCGTTCTTGCGAGTCTAGAATCATTCGAAAAGATTCTAACATTGACACCCCTATTAACTCGATCGTATGTAAAACACCCAGAATACAGTTAGTACAATCATGCACACTATTAAGTAAGAGCATCGATGCACATAGCTTTTTAGGTTAGTTTCTCATTTCTTTTTTGGTTTTTCTCGAGATATCTCGAGCCCATCAGTATTTTGGAAATGAACCAAGGTGGCATCATCTAACGGATTGTTTTTATTCTCAAAACTGTAACCAGTTCTAAGCACGAAGATTTGACCATGTGCAACAATTTGCAGCCGTAAACAGCCAGAGCTCAAACAATCCTATAGATACTCAGTGTCCCATTCTACGCAGAGTGAGTGACAGAGAAATTCGTCAGGCACCATATTGTAGTCGGTTGTTCCAAGTGATAGCTTAATTAAATATTCAAAATTCATGCATAACGCCATGTTCTCAACTGAAATTTGCAAAGATCGATGCCAAATCAAAACACCATGCACAATCATTGACTGGTATACCACCGAACTTCATACATCTGCTGCGAGGCCTAATGCAAGACTTGACGACGACAATTCATTCAACGAGAATGTTTACACCATTCTTTCTGGTTCGTAAAGGGGTCCGGCAAGGATTGCCGCTTGCACTCTACTATGCCTCTCATCTTGCTCGTGAAGAATGGACGACGGGCAGACCTTATTCAAACAATTTATGTTGCCATTTAGATCTGGTATTATTTGCAGATGACGTTAGAATCTACTTGCAGTTGCATCATCAATCTTTCCTCGCAAACACAAACGCTTCTTGCCATCTTTGCTTCGGCTTCTAGTGCACGCATCAATCTACTCAAGTCTATCATCACTATTACAGACGGTTGGCAGACTCCTCCACATAGGCTCTACTCTTGTGGCTGCAGAGTCCTTACGCCTCCAGAGACAACTAAATAATTTGACATCTATATCGGCTCCGATTTAAAATGGTAACACTTTGGGACTATGTCATTTCGATTCTCGTCTGCAAATGCACTACTTTCTCATCATCATTCTTTTCATTCCATGTCCTTCTCCTTCTTCCAAACAAGTGCTCATTCATTCTTTAATGCATGTCCTCTCTGTCGCATCATTTCTTTTTTCCATACAACGTCAATATACTTCTCTGTTAAGGTCTTTTCTTTATGGCTATACTCAGGCGCTATGTAGTTATTCCCATGTATATTCACCCCGGTGAACTCCTCTGCGTGCATTTCAATGTTGATTTATTTTTGAGATTATTTATTGAAGTAACCAATCCAGAGACATCCTGGGAGGTTTATTACAGAATCATTTTTCAGTGACACCCCTATAAACCGTTCAGTTATATGGAATTACTTTTTTCTGTTTGAATCTAACTCTAGAGGAGAAGACGAGTTTCTTTTTGTTTTCGTGAGCTTATTTGGAGAGGATTCGAACTCAGGTTGCCAACTTCCCACGCACAGCCTGTTTGCAATGACCCATGCACATCCTGGGAACAATTCCTACGTACAGTTGATATTACTTATAGACTTCACCGCTTCCTCAGAAAACCAGGCAGGGAACACGACTTCCCAGAAAACGAGAGAAAGTCCAGGAAGAGAAAATCGTATGTATTCTGTATTAAGCACCACTAAACAAAGAAAACTGATCAGGTAAATCCGGTGAACAGGATTGAGTAGCCTCACGAATCCGGTTTCCTGATTTTTTCTTCCGTGCCGTCCGGTTGTCCTTTTCCTTGTTTTTCAAGTTATTTTGGGATGTATATCCCAAGCGCCTTGGGATTTATATGCGCCTGAGTCTACTTCGTTCATTGTATTGAGAACTCAACGTCATTTATTTTTAATTTTCAACCAATTCTGTGTGACACTAGATGGCTGTAGTGAAAGATCAATAATAAACGGACCCTTCTAAGCCGTCTGAAATCCCTTTTTTCTCTTTATATTGCTGTAGTGAAAAATAAGTAATAAACGGACCCTTCTAAATTTTGTTTTCGAGATAATTTATTTTAGACCTTAGAGTCAACGATAGCAATCTGGTATACAGAGTCGGATTCGAACCGGGTCTGTCACGTCTCCAGACTCTGACTGTTTCCGCTGCACTAATGATGTTTTATAAACAAAGGCTACTTACTTAACCTTATTGCATCGACTCCTGAGTCGTCCGATGATCAAAGGCTGCGATCCTCACTTACCAAATACTCACGTGCCAAGGTTTCCTATCGGATACTTAGCAGATCGTTATTCCAATTGGGTTCCAACAATTCGTTCACTGACTGCGATATAACGTAAGCCTCCGCTGCCGGAGTGCAGGGATGTGACCTGTTCTACTCTTGTTTCCTCCATAACACAAGTGATTATGGTTCTGGACTTTGTGTAAACTGCGAAAATTAGTTGGTATGCTAATTCTCGCGCGAAGTTAGGAAAGTGATTTTTTTCTGTCACGGCAGTTTTATAATATTAGAAGGTAGGTTTAATCTTTTCACAACCAATTATCAGTTCTGATTCATCTCCCACTTTACACGCTTGTCGTCTTGCTCCGTTCTGGCGTTCCCGACGTTGGGATGTATATTGGCTATAACAGAGATGGTCATCCTAAGCTATCTTTAGTCACATGGACTTCTCTCACCAACATCTTGATCATGGAGGACTGCAGATTACTTCTCCTAGACACTTCAATATAACGTTACTAGAGAGACAAGTCCTTAATATCTTTCGTCTTGCTAATGCCCCGTTGTGGAGTCTATCTTTTCATGCATTTTTGAACACTTGTTTACCACTAAGCTATGCCTTGTTGCCACTTCCTCATCTTGTCTTATTACATCCTCTCTTTGTTATGTCCTCCAGATCTTCGCACATTACTTTACTTTTTGCTTGGGATACTTTAACCCTTCATCTAAGGTATTCCATCACTTATTCTCTTCTATATTATCCAACCATAGGTCTTTTTCTCTATTTTTTTTGTCTATTTATACTTCTCTTCTCGATGTTGACGTACCTCAACTTTCCACTTCCTTTCCAGCATTGGGTCTGTCTGACCCTTCAATGCTCTAGAACTACATAGTATCTTTGGTTTTCCAACCTCAACATCCACCTTTTGTTACTACTTTCTTATTCTCCATTCTTGATTTGTTATATTTTCATCCTCAAGAGATCTTGTCACATAATGGATGGTCATAGGATCATGTTTGTTTCGACCAACTCATTGTAGCTACTATCACCTCTTTCTGGACATGTCTCGGTCACAATGACCACACTGATCATCTTGCTCTTCGGAGGTTCAATTTAATATGACATATGTCATGATCACGATATCAGTGAAAGCAACTTTTTCATTTTCTGCAACACACACTTCATCCACATGAGGTGACTTTTCTCTGGAGGATTCTGCACCAATCTATGTTTATAGGTATGAAGGTAGCACTTTTTTCTCTGGATTCGAGAGGGTGTGCTTATTGTTCAACACCTGCCGAGGATGTGACTTTCTTCTCGTGTTCTCGCTGTGGTCACTATGGACAAGTTAACGTGTTTTTTTCCTCTCTTACATACATTGATGTATTATAACAATGTTACTGTGTTTGGCTCGACCTCAGCCCACGCGACTCGTGTTACTCTCACTTGTTACACAATGCTGGCAAACATATTGACGTCTTCAGTGTAGTTTTTTTTTCAAGGTGTTCTTCATGATTTTCCATAGTGGATGTTCATTCGAGAAGCACACCAGAATTTCCAAGTCAACCTCCAACGTCAGCCATCTCTTGCAACACAACAACTGTATGAAGAGGCTCTCATCCTCTTCTCCACTGCCATTAGATAGGTCAGGGGTTTAACTGTTATATAACACTTTTGGTCTTCTTTGGACTATTCTGGCCCTTGAAGGCCCTCCGGCTGGTAGTGTTTTGGCTTTGGGCTCTGTACGTTTTCTTTCTTGAATAAAACTCTCCAGCGTATCGTCACCGTTCATAATAATAATAATAAATATTATTGATGTAAACATGAACTATTTGAAACTGCGATTGCAACAAAAAGCTTAACTTGTTAACCATAGAGATCCTCCATCAAACTTCGGCTTCGTGAGCTTATCTCAAAGTGAAGCAAAACCATGGAATGAACTCACTCTTGCCTGGATGCGCAAATTGCCATATATTCTCATGTTAGCTAACACGAGAATGTTGTCTTTAGAAGCAAAAGTCATTTGCTTCACTATCAACTACGTTAAAACGATTTCTGAGTCAAGAGGGAGGGAGGATTAGAAAACAAGTTATCACATAATCATTAGAGAGTGGTTGGTACCATCAAATCGTTGTGTGTTTATGGAGTGGAATAATGATCCGACTTAGCTACCAACAACACCTTAGGTACTAGAGCACTAGTTCATAAAAGATATTAATCAAGTTATGGCATTATCCTTCTCGTAAAGGACTCGTTTATATGCAAGAAATTAGCATGCACTTAGTTCATACCGAACCTGCATACACATAAGATGATATTACGGGACGCAAGGCTAGGTACAAATAACATGAAAATGTGTCTAGAGGAATGAGCTCGCACTCTTCTTTTCTGCACTGCTATCCGCGAATATGTGATAGTTTAGTGAACATTTATTCGAGTTCTTTGAGATAGAACTCGAATAAGTTGCTTGGTTCATTTCTTGAGGAGCTATGGACCTATGGGAGTGAAAGACTTAGTCTTATTAGGGAGTTAAAATGCTATCAAGAAAGAAAGTCTTCAACGGATCACATCGTATGACTTTTAGTTTGTATTTCTTCCAACTTCATTTTGTTATGAGGTGTTTCAGTAATCATGATATTATTTTCATTTCATTTCTGTTACAGTCTCGCTACACTTGGAGTAATAGATGGTACAGCTTACCACAACATAAACCATTTCTTTCATTTTCTTTTCTTATATTTTCGTATTTTATAGTTGTTGAACTATATACCATATTTTCGTAAACTACTATCTGGGTTCGGAAAGTTGATACACCATACTTTAGATATGATTTCGGTATAAAATTTGATATATTACAGTTTAGGACCTTAGGCACATTTTAGGATCAAAGCTTTGATACGCTAAAATTTTACTTCAATTTCAAGAAACTGAAGTAAAATGTTCAAATTTAGGTTCAGGAAATTGACACATCACATTTCCACATTTCAAGATGATTTTTGGTTCAAGAAAATCTGATATATAGCATAACCTGGCATCATGCACACTTTCGTTGTTTAGGATTTAAGCATATTTTGCAAAAAAATATATTTAAAAAGGTAAGAAAAGGAACATTCCTCCTCAGGTAGAGATCTTATTTTGTTGAAATTTGTTCCAAGAAAACACAAACATTTGTTTAAACATTTTCCAGTCAATACTCACAAGTTTGTTTCCTTGCATATTCAACTCTTGCATATTGAACTCTTCCAAGATGGAAGACCTTACAGTCAAGAAATGTTAGATAGTAAATAATAATCTCTCTTAAAATATTTCTCCATCTGTGCACATTCCTAGCTTTTATGGTCTATTGTTGTATTCTTTCCAAATGGTTGATCATGTATTATCTCCCTGATCCGATCATTATGGTGGACGAGTTTAATTAACGATTTGTCAAACGTTATAAAACATAGTAACATGGTTGATGTTCATTTTTCTTGCATCAAGTGAAGTTGCACGACAAGTTTGTAAGCTTAGTGGAGAGGATAAGAAAGTGGACCGACAGGAATGAGAATTCAAGAATCCGAGTTCATTCCCCTTGAACCATAACCCTGAAAATCCAACCTGTCCTAGACGGATGGCTCACAAGGTGCACATATCTCCCACAATAAAAGCCAGTGGCGATGCTTTGAGCAACCACAAGAAGAAAGATGATACGGAAGAGGGAATATACAAAGAGTTTTAATTTATATTTTAACCCTTCCTTTTGGAATGGTTAGATTATAAATTAAAACTTTATTAAAAATATATTTATTTGTGAAAGTTACAGGTCTTTATATCCACACAAAATTCGTTCAGCGAGAGTTACTTGTGAGTTACTTATGAGTTTTGTGTAACTCATGTGACCATGTGTAATCAAGTTTACCAAGTAGATTCTAATTTAGTGATTTAAATTTAATAAAATAAATTTAGATAATTTTATCACAAGTCACAATTTACAAACCCAGTCGAGCATCAGCTTTTTTCGTAACTCTGCACTTTAGTGAATTGTTTTTTCACTAATTTTTTTTAAAAGATGTAGTCAACAAATTGTCCATGATTATTTTGTAGTCTGTTTAAACGTTTTTCTTTTTCCTAGTTCGTCTAGAAGTGCACTTGATGCATATTCTTCTTATGAGAAGTAAGTAAGCATGCAAGCATATTCAATCTTATGATGAATAACTCTGGCTATACTCAGGATCAGGTCAAGTATTCGATAGGGATGCTTATTCACCTAAAATGTTGTTCTCGAAAGCTGGTGCTCGCATCACTTAATATTTTCGTCCAAGCTTGGAGTAGGAGGGAGTGGTGTTAAAACATTTGTTTTCTTCTGGTTTTACTTTATTCCTGCCGTTTTTTTATTCACCACAGTGCACAGACCCGAGAAAAAAGACGTCTCACTCCGCACTCTTGGAAAGACATTTCAGCGCGCAGGCTCACTCAGCTTCCCTCCAGGTTGCTGTGCTGACTTGGGGACGACAACTCCAACAACATTTCATGTAATATTACGTGCGCGATACAACTGTGCAAAAAAAACTGCTCATTTCAGCTAAGAAGTGCGGACAGTATGTATTTACATAGGTTTGTAAGGACTGTGTGAGAATGAGAATAAACTGAAGTCGCATCATTTCTGAATGAGAATAAATTTCATAATACTGAATGAGAATAAACTGCCATTCAACAGTAAAGTTCGCCCGCACATATAACCTTCATTGCTACGTTGAGTTCTATATGCCACTATGTTCAACTTTCCCAGCAAAGATTTCACATCAGACGAGCAACTCGAAAATTGCCAGAGGATGTCACTAAGATATCTATAACTCGAGGGTGTGAGCAAGTGAAAATCCAGTTTGAGAGATGTGATCAAATAATTATCCCTGCAACTATCTGATGCATCAACTTTTTAAGAAGTTTTTTTAGTTTGACATTCACTAATAGCAACTCTTGCAAAAACGTAAGAAGAATTGCCTCAATGTGCATGAGAAGGCATCACATAAGTCCAAGTGGAAAAAAGAGTTCGCATAGTGCGAGAAGAACAATCACGCAGTTACTCTAAACCAATGACAATGTCTTACTCGCATCCTCATTTGTTGTTTCCTCACCTTCTCTTGGGTTTTCAACTAGAATGCATATATTCTCGCCATTATGAGAAGAGCTCAGTTTGTGACCAAACTCGTCTCTGCGAAAGGGTTTGGTTAGAATTTAAACCTCATAACAAATCTTTCCATTGGTTTTCTCCTCGTAGGTCAGGTCGCACGATTCTCGAGATTCAGTGTTTTCTCTTGTTTCATTCCAAGTGTTATACCGAAAGAATTCAAGTGATCTCGGAAGAAAAATGAAGTCAATGAATTTGATGTTTAGAAAAAATATTACTTGACAAAAGTTACACTCGGAAGGCATACATCCATGTTGAAAACAAAAGATGATCTATTTTAAACATAGACTCAAAAAAGATAACATATTGCATATTAAATTAAATATCTATGAAATTAACATAAAGCATTCGGATATATACTACTTCTAATGTGTCTGAAACAGAAAATGATTATAATTTAACTAATGCTTAGGTCTTCCCCGCACAAAAATTATCAAAATTGACTTTTCAGTTTAATGTGTGTGAACAATAGTGTTGGAAATAATGCACAGAACCATTTTGATTTTGCATACCGATGACTTGACCACTTTCCTCTGTCTGGGAGGCGGGTTGGGAAAGAGGACGGTTTTGCAGACCGGTGAGAATTATCAGCACTCACACACGTGAATGCTGGCTTAGCGTCCAGCTTCGTGTCACAAAGAGTGTTCATGTAAACGAAACTATCCACGTACATCGAATCATGAGTTGTAACATCTTTATGATACAATAGAGGGTGTCAAAGTTATGAGAAATATATTTCTAACGGCGGAGAGGAATAGAACCGTAAAATCACAACTAACAACTTTGTATCATTATGCGTGCAAAGTGTACTTCTGGAAAAAAAGAGGAAAATGACAACCGGACGACAAAGAAACAGAAAATCAAGGAAGGAGATTCGCAAACTCAGACGTAGAAGGCGTTCCAGACGGAATGTAGAAAGCAGGCACCATTTTCACCATTTTCGCTTCCACTAGTCCCACTATCTAGTAGATGCAGCCAGTCGTTCCTACTCTGGGTCCGGGATAAGTACGCTGCAAGAACAGGTTACCGAACGATTATTAACTATTATATAATGATAATTTTTCAAAGAAAGTGAGTGGCCCAATGCAAGCAGACTGTGCCTAGGGATCTAGCAACATAAGTTCGAGTCTCATGCAAGTGAACTCATGAAAATGAAAAAGGATTGCTCTAATAAGAACAGTTAGAGGTACGCTTAAACAAAAAAAAGTATTTGATAATATTAAAATGTTTGGAGAGGTGTGTTCAAAATGTGATTAAATTGAAGTGTTTAGAGGGATGACCTTGAAAATTGATTTCGTACTAAATTTTCCAAGAGATTTCACGATTGGTTAGTTCTAAAAATAATTTCAGAAATAAAAGCATGAGCATTGTAATACATGGAAAGAACTCAGCCGAGGTCATAATGCGGACTGAACAAAACGCGATTCATTTTGAGTCGCGTTTGTTACTGGACATCACTATTTTTTCAATGTTTTTTTTCTAGTTCTGACATTCAAGATTATTACTCAGAGCAGTAGATATTCTACAATAAAAGAGAACTTGCAAAACTAGTGAACGATTAAAAAAAAGCCCGTGATGTTTCCTTGCGAGTATCCCCGAAAGTGCATGCAGAAAACTTCGGTCAAGATCTTGTCGAAGTCGTAATTCTCTCCCGTGGGTGTAGAATCTTTCAGAATAGTTCTTAACTTTGACACCTCTAATATTACCAGTTCTAAAATCTGCTGGTGCGTGCGTAATCATTATCATGCAAAAACTTATTCTATTCATACCCGCGTTCACGGTTCTGAAGCGGTTTGTTATTGGGGATTATCATTGAATAAGTAGATCAACTTTGTTTTTCTTATGTTATCGAAAATATTATAACTGTTATAAAGATATTCTAGATTAATTTTAATAAAAATCAAAATAATAATTTAAATATTAGTTATTTTAAGAAGAATGACAAAATGAATAAAAAACCAATAAGTGGATTGCAGGACTATGCGCTTCACGAATAGAAGTGCAGAAACTACTGAAACAAAATAATATATTTATAAATATATTAATTTATTACCTAACCCTTCCCTTCGAGGTTAGGTAATAAATTAAGCTTGCAGCCCTCTTCCAGGAAGAGGTGAATAAGCAAGCTATCATGGGGATTATCATCGATAATCCTTGTGCGAAGACGCCCTTAATCTACTATAGCACCGTGAATTTCTGCACCGCTTTCTCAGTTTCTCCTCCTTTTTCTTTTTCTCCTCGCAGTTAATCCTTGGGATGCATCTCTTTATTTCATATGGCTGTCAATGGGGGTTGAGATGAATATTATCTTTCACATACGCGTTGAGATTCGCTCGGTAATGGTTTTGGTCCGGTAATTCGGCGTCGGTACGTACTTGGTTCACGCCGCAACCAGATTCCTTCATCATTTATGAACGATCATCTCGCCAGATTAGAATAAGGTTGAGGACTGTAGTCTGCTAAGCTGGTCCAGAGGATTGATACCTTTGATTCACAAAGCAAGAGCACGAACAGAAGAATCGTTTGCAAAACGAACAACATACCGAGACGAATCTTCAAACCGCGGCTGCTCGCCCTGTAAAGATCCTCCTACTTGTGCAATACAATCTGTCAATATCCGGCGTTCGTGGCTCATACAAAGCAACAAGGACAGGTGACAAGTAAAGACTAGTTCAGGAAGAATCCGCAGTTTTGACTTCTCTGCTTCACCGTTTTGAGCACCAAGAACAGTGCTATCAATTTGATGAGGAGAAGCTGCCCTACATTACAGATCCTTGATGAGGGTCTATTTATCTAGGTTTATCCCGTTTATCTCTCCAGAACGAGGGAACTTGAAGCAAGGAAGAGCAAAACAGACAATGAATCATGGAAAGAATGATGTGAAGCAGTTCTTATGGATGTCAAGCTCGTTCGTAGATTATCATAAGAGATATGAACGAAGTATGAGCAACATTTTGATATACCTACATTACAAGCGTCCCGACTCTGGGATTCTGTTCTCGCGGAGGAGGAACGTGAAGTTATTAACGAGGTTCATAGAGCACCTTGATCATGAAAGCAACTACTCGTTCTGGCTGGCTTCAAATGTGTACACTGAACGAGATCCCAACTCATCGGCCGTGATCGGTGAGAGAAAGATGGCTGGCGGCGTCCGCGGCTGATGAATTGGTTCCTTCGAAGTTCAACTCCTCCCACTTCCAAGCAAGAAAGAAGTTGTCGTCTTTCAAAATGTAAAAGCCATCACTGTGGACGGCCCAGACGCAGAAGTCGCAGTTGAAGAGGAAAGCATAGCTGCCATCGTGGTTCCACACATCGAACCGTTGCATATACGTGTTCCCAGCATTTATCCATTGGAAACTGCACCGCCAAGGCCAGACATACGCTTGTACGTCGAAGGAGTACGTCCACTCGTAATTCGGCTTAATATCGACAGGAGGAAGGTGACAAACTTTGTTGTTGCACATCACCTCGACTGGGTCAGCGGGTAGAAGGCTGATTATCTGAAATCCTCCCTGAGATCCGGCCGTGGAAATATTCTGGTGCTCGTCCGTTGATTTCACAACTTCGTAGTTGCCCCCACAAACGAGCTTGCAGCTTCTTCCTGGCGCTTGGACGCACACCTCCTCATCAACATGGGCTGCTACGATCATATTCAAAACCAAGAAAGACAACATCAACAGCGAGCTCCCCAAGTGACTGCTGCTGCGAATGATAGAACTTAAATTCATTGCTCAAATTCGGTCAGATCTAGAATTCCCGTACATCACTAGGGAGAGATGGTGGAAATTTGAGTCATATGGAACGCTTAGTAAAACTCCACAGCGTTTCTGCTTAGAAGCCTTTATTTATATAGTCGGTATGAACGTTTTGTTCGGGACTGAGTGGAGCAAAGACTTTGGAATTCCGGAATTCAGTTACTTGAAGGTAGGGAATTCAGTGACCGGATCTGAACTCGTGAGTCTTCTTCCATCCACAGACAGACGAGTCATGCGTGATGGGACGTGAACCCGTCTTTCTGAAGGACAGTCATGTCAAGGAAGGAAGCGCCGAAAGCACGCGTATACCGGTTCAAATGAGAATGATTCTTCCATGCGGATGAAAAGCAATGAAGCAGAGAGTACTTTAAAAAGAGTAGAAACAAGAGCTATCACATCGGCAACAGTAACAAGTAGTTGAGACAACTAAGTTTTGCCGTGCACGTCACGTTTAATCAATGAGTCAATGTCAGAGAGTTCAAGCTGAGGATGAACGATGAACAATGACGGGGGGCTCAAATTTTACATACAACCCTGACAGTCAAGTCCCTATCAACTTCGCTCACCTTCGAAAGTTCCCTTTTAACGATTGATTGATTTGTTTTTGTTTGCTCACCTTCTACAGAGGCCATGACGGTGCGCGCCAGTGAGAACAAAGTGAGAATTCCAGGGCAAACCAACGTACAAGTAGGAAATGGAGTAATGAGAAACACGATGCGATTTTTTGTTCGTTAGATGCGGTTATAAGTAGAATCCCAAGTAGTTTTAGGTTCGAAAAACGCTCCACACTGCGGAGCGGATCTGACATGGATTCGAAATCAACATGCAAAAGGCGTCTGCGATGCATCGGTGTCTGTATTTCCACCGTGAACAGTGCGACTAATCATTGGATTTTAGTAGTGTATAATACAATACGCCAGGCCTCCCGGTTTAAAATGGATCATCGTTGCTAATAGGAGTTTTAACTGCTGAGAATACAAAATGGTTTACAGCCGCAAGGCACTTGCACCAGCTCGATCATGGAGATCTGGCTGAGACAGCTGACTCGTCGAAACTTTAAGGAGATCCTGCAGTGCCGGAGGACCACCAGGCGAAGCTTGCCGCCTAGTCCCAAGAGCAATGAAGCAGCAATCTTCTCCAGCTCGGCAATACTCTCTAAAATGAACCTCCACTACCGAGTACCACACTGCTTATTCTGGCTAGTTAGGCAGAGGAGTTGGAACGGAACGGTCACGCAGAAGCAACTATTTAGGAGTACAGCAGCAGACTCACCATGCAAGGACATTACAGAAACTCGTCTGACAATAATGCCCGTGGCGATCCTTACTTTCTGATTTGACCATGAGCTGGGAAACAGTGGTCGGATGAGGATTTCAGAGCGACAAACTCATCTCTTCTTGGATATTTCAAGAACTACGACGATGAGTGAAGGAGCAAACCTACCGAGGGGTCTATGGAGGAGGGAAATCAATGACAGCGCGAGATAGGATCTCGCCTAACCTCGAGACTGTAATCGTTTCGTGTACGATTCGGGAGAAATTTCAACCGAGGAAACCTTTCCTTTAGTGATAACATCGAAATATAATGTGGACGTGGGTTGCGAATGGGCTCCCCGCTTTGTGTTCCTTGCTCGGTCTTGGCCGGAATTGCTTCCCCAATCCTAGATGTTTTAGCTAGGCCCTGTGCCACGGGACTCCAGAAAGGGACTCTATTCCATTTTTTGAGTACGAAAGAGTGACTTGGTTGAGTGGGGAGGTAGATGACGAGAGAACGTGCAGTCTTCTCCGTTGTTCCTTTACATTCCAAATTGAGGAATTAGACGACGAAGCAACACTCCGCTAACTGCTAGGAGTCAAGCCGGATATCTCTTTCAAGTATTGTCGACTTTATTCATACCGAGAGAGATGAAAAGGCGAATTCAGAAACACAAGGACCAGAAAGTGTCGGAAAATGAGATGGGGCAATGGAGAAGGCGGATGGGAAGCAGCAGGTGAAAGCTTGGACTTGAGTAAGAACAAGTTGAACTTCAAAGCGATGAGGAAGTGACGCAAATGACGATGGATACCACAGTTATGCTGGACAAAAGTAAGAGTGTAAGTCTTTCGTCGAAGGAAACGAAGCGGAAAAACTGAAAAACGTAAAGGAGACTGCAGCGAACAAAAGAAAAGGACGTGCGGCTAAAACAGTCATTAATCCTCGAACGAACACGATGCCTCCAAGACGGAAAGGTGAAGCTGACAAACGGATAACCAATCATTTCTAGACCAAGTTTTATTTGAACCAACGTGAGGGACTCTAATATAGAATGGTGCCATCAGACTCACTACCTCAGAATATGAACGCAAATAACCATAACATGACGGTCCGATGGAGAGTCAGGATGAAAGTTGACAGGATTTCAGTCGCGGGACGAACAGTGTACCTCATGAAGAAAGGGCTGGCTATCTACACTGTTGATTCCTCACTTGCGAGAGATTTTCTGGGAGGCATGGGTTGAAAATCTTAACACAACGCACCTCACGAAGAAAGGGCCAGGTATCTTCATTGTTGATTTCTAACACAGCGCACCTCATGGATAAAAGGTTGGGAATTTACATCGTCGATTTCTCACCTTGGACAGCGCGCGTCATGAAGAAAAGGTTGGGTCTTTACCCGGTTGACTTTTCACCTTCCGAGAGAATATATATGTTCAAGACATTCGCTGAAAGAATCCTAACACATCAGATCTTTGATGCAAAAAAGGTCCGGAGGAGGCAGGTATAGACTTGATCCACCACTTGGCCACCTTGATCACGTTCCATACAAGTAAATGATAAATGTTATTACTTGTCCTTTGGTGTCTTTGTGAACTGAATCTTACATGAAAATCCAAATTCAATATTTAGCATTAGTTTCAAAAATGTTCATAGAATTAAAAATGAACTTTTTATATAACATTCTAATTTCTACTTTCATTGCAGGAAGTGGTAGAACTTGTTGTTAGATTCTCATGGACATTTCTCTATCTCATTTGGATACTTAATGATGAAAGTTATGAAGTTCGAAAGATGAAAAAATCAAGTTAAGCTTTAGCTTGTCGATGCCGATCCTAACGTTATACTAAAGATGCAAGGGGGTTGCTTGATCATTATCTGTACAAAACTCACGTATTATGAACTGATGTAAAGAGTAGCTTATCCCTGTGACTTGTCCGTAGACGATTTGAGAGATTAGGAGGTCAATTGTATACACATATGTGTCATTAATTTCAGATCTGTACAAGTTATGCGTTGGTTAAGACGGTTCGTGAAGAAGTGTACTCCGTGCACCTCTCTTCTTATACAACAACTTCGCATATGACGACAAGAGTACTAATCTTTATCTCCACTCAGCGGAGAGTACACGGATCGCTCATGTGAAATCATATTTTTTGACACAATAAGGTCTCAGTGTCTCCACAACATCAAAACACGTACGATAAGGATATGTGCTAGTTTCACACCCTAGCCAGTCCACAACGCGACATTGTTCTTTAGTCTTGTCCCAACCTTGGGGTTGTTCATAAGTCTAGACGTCCAAGTGTAAGCCGAAACGTGTTTTGGTACTGGTCCAATCATTATCTCATGCCCCCAGGATCCGTCGTCGAAACCTGAGGTCGATGACTCGTCTTGGCCCACCCAAGCATCGAACCTCTCTCATATATACTTCTGGAGATCGGTAGCCCCGCCCTCCTCTTTGAACCCTAAAAATTATATCAACAATCTGATCACGAGATCGATCATAATTCTTAGCTCCGATGTAAGTTCAAGGAGTTCTACATATCACTGGAAAGCTCTCGCTGAAATCTTTCCAATGATACCTTACTCGTCTCGAGATATTACGTAAAGCTCTGTCCACGATCCAAAACGTCACTAGAGCTCCAACACTGAAGATTTTTTCGAGAAATCGTGGTCCAACGTCAAACTTGGACCTTGTGGTTTGAACCAGCATCGGACTAGAGTCTATCTGCACCGGACGCACGTCTCGGTCTCACATCTTGGATCCACGTACTTATGTTTTGGTCTTACGTTTCGATCCGTTTCTAGACTTGCTCCCTCAAGTCAACATTCCTTTGGAGTTTTCTTGGGATAGGCTTCCATGTCCTAGCCCAATGTTTCAACCTTGGTTCAGAAAACCACTTAGGGTTCTTATGTTCTTGACTTCCCGACCAAGCCGTTAAGTCATACTCGTAGTGTTCACAACCTAGCGCAAGTTCACTAGTGTTTTATTGTTCACGTCTGCGTCTGATCTTGAGATTGAGGGCCGCGACAAATCGTGACTATTTAGCACAATCCTTATCATCATCACTACCACCACCACCACACTGCGTAGTCTGTGGTCCTCAAGAAGAGGTGGTCGCCTCATGTGACGCCTCCTTGTTGAACCCAGGAGTCACCATCCTCTCCTCCATCATGTTGAGCTCAATCTGTTCAGCCAAACCAAAGACAACCGCCAACATCATGCAGTGTCTCTGAGGAGAATCGTATCTCTAACTCTCCTGCGTAACTCTCGGTCTAGTATCCCATACTAGAACTAGACTGCTTGTGTATTCGTCACCCCAAGAGTCATGTTGATCAATCGCCTCATGCGAGTATATGTCTCACTTAAGCTCTCTCTAGTCTTCCGTTGGATCTGCAGACTCCTCAACTTGTTGATCCGCACACTTTGATAGTTCTTCCTCAAATACTGGAAGAACTGAACCACAAGGTTAAAATCTGATTAAACTCGTACTATCCCCTGCTCCACTACTAGTGGGCGCATCGCTGATAGAAGATACTCTGTCATTCGTGGATGTATCATTGCTATTGGCATCCGAACTCGCAAGTGCGACGTCTTCTGAAACTGTGTCAGTAGTGATAGAAACATAGTTGAGGGACCAATGTTGTCTCCACAGTTCAATCTCCATGATGTAGTCTCGCTGAACTCATGATAATCATCCATCGGTGGTCGTTCCAAGTGTTGAAACAAACCTTTCCATGTTGTCGTGATGTGAATCATTTCACATAGTAAATAATTCACCTCTATGTCAGGAGTTAGTCTCTTTGAGTGAAGTTAGGACCTCAGAGAAGTCGATTCTGGAAGATGTTATATATTTTGAGTCATAATAGGTTGTTTACAGTGTTGATAGAGTTTAAGCTCATGTGTTGCACTTACATGTCGTCCATGCATGCTTCTTAGCGGTATCGTGTGGGATTTTGTGTGAAGGATGTCCAGGAAAACACGAGGTTCTTGGCTGTGGATGTAGTGTGCTGAATAAGGACAAGAAAGAGAGAAACAAGCACGAAAACGAGCGTCGCAATATATAACAATTCTCAATGTACATACACTGCCGGTTCTTTCTCCTAAGAACTCAAGAATGAAAAACAAACCAGAGCGGTCTGTACTCTGCTTCAGAACCCTCTACAACGAGTCTCTAAATAGCTCAGACCCAAAACTATCGAAGCGTAGCTCAAAGCAAGAGAAACATTCCTTTGCTAACAAAAAGAGCTGCCCCAATATCACACGATTCAAACCCAAGTCCAAACAACGTTCATGTACAAGCTCTTAGCTAAAGCAAAGTATCAACAGTTTCAAATTCAAATTTAATTTCTTTCCAAATTTCACAAGTAGCAGCGAACTCAGGTACTAGCTCTGCATAACCAACTAGAACTCCAACGAACTAAAAAAGATGAAAAACGTAGCGAAAGAACCGAAAAAGGCTTATCTGAGAACTTTCTTCTTTTGCCAAACGGTCTTTAGATGCCGTTAAGGTCTTCTTCCCTGACTCAGTTGACCCAAGAAACCTTCAGATCCGACTCTCAACAGCCGAGATATCGTCAATTTTTGGTCGCACGTGACCGAACTTTCAAAAACTCCTTGCGGCTTAAAACTGCACACATCATCCAAACGGATCGTCTGATCTGATATCCATCTTCTCTGGTAGGTAGATCTAGCTACCCTAAATCTAACGAGACTCCAAACAGGTCGTTTGGAATTACAAAATCATGCGAGAAATCTGACTGCAAGATGCAAGAAACTGACGTAAATCAACTCCCTGCGGCTCAAACTCGCTCACCACATCCAAACCAACAATCCAATCCACGTACGGTCTTCTCCTATGCATATATGAAGACTCCCTGATTGCGTATGCACCAAGAACGAAGAACTTGACTCACCGATCACGAAGAACAGCCCAATTTCAGATCGTAGGTGATGAAAAACCTGACGCAAGAGCTTCCGTGCGAGTCAATTTCACTGAGAACTCCCAAACTGTCCAATGAAACTTCGTATCGTCTTCAATTTCCTGAAGAACTCGGCGATCTAATCCCAATGGATCCAAGGACAACAAGTTTGAACTCCAGAACAGTCCGAACGGTCCAACTCTTTTTACAGATCACTGAAGCACTCCAAATCCTCTTCCTATGTCTTAATTTCCCCCAGTACACACTCCCTGATCCGTCTCCTCACGAACCGTCTTAACCAACACGTAGCCTGCATTGATTTGAACCCAATGACACCTTGCGCGCATGCATTGGACTTCTCAGTTCTCCAAACCATCCATCGACAGATCATAAGAACAAGCTAGCCCCATAAGCAGCCCCTTTATGTCAGTCACAATACGTACAAGTTTTATCCAATAATGACGAAGCAGGTCCCTTGCGTCCTTAGTATAGCGTATGGAGATGCAAATACCCAGTCAGCAAGAATAAACTAGGACCTAGCTTGATTTTCTCTTATTCCGAGTCTCGTAACTTCTCAATTAGGCGTCCAAATGAAATAGACGAAGTGCTCATGGAAAGCTGATAACGAGCTCTACCCATCGATGAAATGAAAGTGAAGATCACTTTCATTTCATTTCAAGTTGTGCAAAAAGTCTCATTTTCAGTCCCATGAGTATCTTTGGAGCGATAATGATAAGTATTGCAAACAGATTTTCATGACAGGAGTCGGTCCACGACACGACATCCACCCCCTCTAAACATGTGCATCCTCCGGTATGCACCAAGAGATACCAACCAAGGAGTGGACCGGTATCGTGTCGGATATTGCGTGAAGGATGTCAGGAAAACGCGAGGTTCTTGGTTGTGGAGATGTTGTGGGCTGAAACAGAGACAAGACAAAGAAAAACAACCACGAAAACGAACGCTGCGATATATACCAACTCCAAATGTATGTACACTGCCGGTTCTTTCTCCTAAGAGGACAGAACTGAAAACCGACCAGAGCGGTCTGTAACCTGCTTCAAAGCCCTTAAAAACAACCCCTGATTCTCAACCCTGACCCAAAAACACCGAAACGTAGCTCAAAGCAAGAGAAACTTCCCTTTGCTAACAAGCAGAGCCACGGCAGTATCACGCGATCCAAACCCAAGTCCAAACCACATCCATGTACAAGTTCTTAGCTAAAGCTAGCTACCACAAGCTGTATATATCCAACCAGAACTCTAACAAACTCAAAAGAGCAAAACCCGTAGCGAAGAATCGAAAAAGATCTATCCGTGAACTTCCTCCTTTCGCTGAACGGACTTCAGATGTCGATAGGATCTCCTCCGCTGACTCCATTAACCCAAGAAACCTTCAGATCCGACTCCCAACAGCCGAGATATCACCGATTTTTGGTCGCAGGTGACCGAACCTTCAAAAACTCCTCCCTTCGGTTTAAAACCGCGCACACCGCACAAACGGATTGTCTAAACTGATATCCGTCTTCCATGGCAGATAGATCTAGCTATCACGAACCCAACGAGACTCCAAACAAGTCGTTTGGAGTTCCCCTTGCAAAACCACGCAAGAAATTTGGTCGCAGGTTGCAAAAAATTGATGTAACATTATGGGTTTCGAGTTAATCCAATCCACGTATTGTTTTCTCCTATGCGTAAATGAAGACTCTCTGGTCGCATAGGCACCAAGAACGAAGAGCTTGGCACACCGATCGTGAAGAACAACCCAATTTTAAGTCGCGGGCGATGAAAAACTTGACGCAAGCGCTTCCCTACGAGCCAATTTCACTCAGAACTCCTAAACCGCCTGATGAAACTTGGTATCGTCTTCAATTTCCTATATAACTCGGTGTTCTTATCTCGATGGATCCAAGGACAGCAAGTTTGGATTCCGAAACGGTCCGAACGGTCCAACTCTCCTTCACAGATAATTGAAATCTCTAAATCTCCTTCATGCGTCTCAATTTCTCTCAGTACGCACTCCCCGATCCGTCTCTTCCCAAACCGTCTTAACTTGTGCGTGCCTGCGCAGATCTGAACCCAACGACGCCTTGCGCGTTTGCATAAGACCTCCAAATCTCTCGAACCGTCCATTGACAGGTCGTAGCGCAAGCTAGCCTCTAAGCTGCCCCCTTGTCACAGTCTCTGTACGTACGAAGTTCTCTCATAATAATCATCAAGCAGACCCCTTGCGTCTTTGATATAACGTCTAAAGCCTCAAATACCCAATCAGCAAGTAAATTAGGGCCTAGCTTGATTTTTCCTTCTTTCGAATCGTATAACTTCTTCGCTAGACGTCCAAATGAAGCAAACAAGATGCCCATGGAAAGCTGACAATGAGCTTTACCCATCGATGCGATAAAAATGAAGATCCGAAGTTGTGCCAAAAGCTCGTAAGCTGGGGCTTAACTTGTTTTCTCCATCTTTCGAGTCTTGTAACTTCTCCACTAGGCGTCCAAACGAAGTAGACGAAGTGCCTATGGAGTGCTGACAAGGAGCTCTATTCCCTGATGCGATGAAAGCGAAGATCCGGAATGGTGCCAAAAGCCCGTAAGTTGGGGCCTAGCTTGTTTTCTCCATCTTTCGAGTCTTGTAACTTCTCCACTAGGCGTCCAAACGAAGTAGACGAAGTGTCTATGGAGTGCTGACAAAGAGCTCAATCCACTGATGCGATGAAAGTGGAGATCCAAAATGGCGCCAAAAGCTCGTAAGCAGGGGCCTAGCTTGTCTTCTCATGAGTGTCTTTGGAGTGACAAGCATCGAAGTCTGAATTTCATGTAGGAGCCGATCCACGACACGACACCGGCACGTACCTGGTCTTGTCGTCCTACTTCCCATCGAGTCAACCTCATCTTCAAGCTCTTCTACATAATCCTCATCCTCAAATTGAAACTCTGTCAAGATATTTGCTAGATCGACCTCCTCATCTCTCTTTTTGAAAATCTTGACACGTTTATCTGCCACTTGTACCTTCAAGCTCATTCCGTCCAACTCTTGCACGACGTAAGTTGCGTTGTCATGAAGCTTCTTCACCACATACGGACAAAATCATTGCATGGAAAACTTTCGGAGTGCACTATGCTGGTTGTCTAGACTGTTGTCATAGACTAACACCCAATCACCCTCCTTGATTTCCCTAGGTCTCAAACGATGTCGCTGATCAAATCTGACCTTGTTCTTCAACAGTGCTTCTCGTAGTCACATTTAAACCAACAATCCAATCCACGTACGGTCTTCTCCTATGCGTAGATGAAGACTCCGTGATCGCGTAGGCATCAAGAACGAAGAACTTGGCTCACCGATCGCGAAGAACAACCCAATTTCAGATCGCAGGCGATGAAAAACTTGACGCAAGAGCTTCCGCGCGAGCCAATTTTACTCAAAACTCACAAACCGCCTAATAAAACTTCGTATCGTCTTCAATTTCCTGAAGAACTCGACGTTCTGATCCCGATGGATCCAAGGACAACAAGTTTAGACTCCGGAACGGTCCGAACGGTCCAACTCTCCTTACAGATCATTGTAGCACTTCAAATCTCCTTCATGCGTCTCAATTTCCCCCAGTACACACTCCCCGATCCGTCTCTTCACGAACCATCCACCAACAAGTCGCAAACACAAGCTAACTCCTTAAGCAGCCCCCTTACGTCAATCACAATAAGTACAAGTTTGTTCAATAATGAGGAAGTAGACCCCTTGCGTCCTTAGTATAGCACCTGGAGCTACGAATACCCAGTCAGCAAGAATAAAATATGGCCTATCTTGATTTTCTCTTATTCCGAGTCTCGTAATTTCTCATTAGGCGTCCAAATGAAATAAACGAAGTGCCCATGGAAAGCTGACAACAAGCTCTACCATCGATGTAATGAAAGTGAAGATCCGAAGTTGTGCAAAAAGTCTCATTTTCAGTCCCATGACTATCTTTGGAGCGATAATGATAGTACCGCAAACAGATTTTCAGACAGGAGTCGGTTCACGACATGACAACGTGGTTAAGTTATCTTTCAGGATTACGTGTCGTTTTACATGTCTTCGCATGTAGTTTAAAGTTTATGTTAGCATTTTAGGGGCTTGACGTGGTAGCCTATGTGTGAAATGAAGTCATCATGTAGTTTGAGGCACAAAAGGACAAGGAAGTGAAGCTATGAACTCCCATTGGTCTATTTTTGTCTTTAGCGAAATATTAAACTTAGAAGTAAAGGTCTAAAGAGGAGTTCGAGCAATTGGTAAGGACATTCTGAAATCTGAGAACACAAGAGGATAGGGCTCGTCGTGCCAGTCCTTGTCAGTGAAATTCTTGATGGATTTGGAGCAATAAAAAAGGAGTTATTGCATATTGAAGTTCGGATTGTGCTAGAATTGCATCACTTTTGTTGATTTTGGAGTTTTCGGTGTCAATCATAGCGGAATTGTGAAAATTGCTATAAACCTTCCAGGTCGCGTTCACTGTCAGAAGGGCTACGACTGTCCATAAATTTTCATGTCAATTGAGTGAGTGAGTAATTCAGGGCGACCGCTGAAGCAGAAGGGGTCTGAAAAGCTCTCAATCTAGAGCAGCAACTTCAGAGATCGAGATCTAGAGAAATGTGTACAATCAGGAGGTCAAATTTCACAGGGATGTTCAGCATGTTGTAGACTCCAAATCTTGTTAGAATCATCGAAAGTTATTGAGCCAATTCTCTGTTCTAGGTCAAAATCGCTGTCTGGGTATTAGAAATTGCCGTAATTTCTTTGCTCATAATGTTTTTGTCCATATCTCTGTGCTCAATTTTGATCTCAGGCTGAAACTTCGTATGTGTGTTCAGTAGGGTCTCATTTAAATATAGGAGAAGTTTTTGAGGACTAAGCCATCATATGTTTCTGATTCTTGACTGTTAAAGTTCACCATCTGACCGTATTACTGCTAGTTTGACTTGATTTTCATTTTCTGAACATACTAGAGGATCAAATCGATTTGTGTGAGTGTTTATAATGCCCATTATGACTTGAAGCTTATCTCTTTAGTAAGCAACCACAGCCAGAAGCTCAGTGCTTCCTTGAGTAGTTGTATCACAACCTTCTCGATCATATCACAATCAGAAGGTTTCGCCCTTCTCAAGAAAACTCTCACCACGACAATGTTATGAAAGATGTGAACAATTGTGAGTTCAGTCTGTTGCAAATCGCACCAACTGTCAAGCTCTTGGATGAAGTCATCCAGCTCAAGGCCTCCATTGTATTCGAGTATCGTCGAGGACCATTCGTGACTCCACAGATCTCGTCCATGTCTCACAACAACGGTGTGACGACACTATCTGTGTCTCCAATCACGTCCTCGTCTGAATTGTTGTCCTCTGTCGGTGAGACCGGTGCTACTGGTTGATACTTCACACCACTCAGTATGAACCGACTGCTTATTGCAGCTGAATCTTTGCCGGAACCTCCGTGGACCTCCGTGATGACAACCTCCGAGTAAATTGTGAACACCAAGCTCTAACTAGAGCGTCGAAATCTCGTCACCACACGTGACGCCAACCTACCTAACCTTGCTCCAACTAAGCTCGCCTATCTCTTACTAAGATGGCCAAGGTAAGGACAACTTGTACATGTCAATCACCATAGACAACTTCTCACAGTCTGCTAGTTCGCAAGTCCAACCTCCCTTATGAGAAACAAAGATAGTATGACTGGCCCGCAGTTCCAGTCTCACTACGGATAGCACATTGGAGTCAACTCATGTCAGAAATCATGCGTCGACGCACAAACAGGAAGCAGAATATGGAGGGATCTCAACCACAAGAAGTCCAAACGATAACCCTCCACATTCAAACATGCACAAAAGATAAACTCATCTTCACTCGGTGTCGTGCTACTTGACGGCTACATGCTACACTTTCTACTCCAACACTTGAGTTTAGTAGTTCTAGAAGTTAGCTCAATATTACTTCTAGTCTTTTATGCATATGTTTGACACCTTTGCATATGGTGTTAACACTATTATGTTATATATTTTGAGTCCTAGTAGGTTGATAGCATGTTATTTATCTTGTTCAAGCATTCGTACGCTTGTGTAAGTGATTTCATACTTATCTATTTTGTTCAAAGTACATAACTTTAGGTTTACCATGTTGATAGAGTTTAAGCTCGTGAGTTGTATTTACATGTCGCCCATGTATGCTTTCTAGCTTGTTTAAGTTATCTTTCAGGGTTACATGTCATTTTACATGTCTTCACAAGAAGTTTAAGGTTTACGTCCTTTTAGAGGCTTGACTTTGTAACCTATGTGTGAAATTAAGTTACCACGTGGATTGGAGCACAAAAGGACAGAGAAGTGAAGCTATGAACTCCCATTGGTCCATTTTGTTTTTGTGAAACTCTAAACTTAGAAGCAGAGGTATTAAGGAGAGTTCTAGCTTTTGGTAGAGGGATTCGAAAATTTTAGCACACAAGACGAGAGAGCTCGTCATTCCAGTCACTGTAAGTGAAAGTTTCAATCGATTTGGAGCAATAAAGAAAGAGTTATGCCAAATTGAAGTTCGGATTGGACCGAAATTACATCACAATTATTGATTTTGGGATTTTTGGTGTCAATTGCAGCAAAATAGAGATAATTGCTTCAAACCTTCATGGCTGCGTTAACTGTCAGCAGGGCTACTACTGTTTAAAAAGTTTCATGTCATTTGAGTGAGTGAGTATTTCAAGGCGATCGCTGAAGCAGAGGGGGTTTGAACATCTCAATCTAGAGCAGCAACTTCAAAGCTCGAGATCTAGAGAACTGTGTACAACCAGTAGGTCAAATTTCACATGGATGTTCAGCATGCTGTAGACTCCAAATCATCCCAAGTTATCAAACCAATTCTCTATTCTAGGTCAAAGTAACCATCTGTGTCAAAAATTGTCATAATTTCTTTACTCAAAACGTTTTTTATCCATATCTCAGTGCTCAGATTTGATCTCAGAGAGAAAGTTCGTATGTGCGTTCAGTAGGGCCTCCTTTACACGTAGGAGAAGTTTTGAAGTCTAAACCATCATATATTTCTTACTCTTGAGTGTTAAAGTTCACCATCTGACCATATTAGTACTAGTTAGTCTTAATTTTTGCTTTCTGAACATATTAGAGGACCCAACAGACTTGTGTAAGTGTTTATAGTGTCACGTTATAATCTGAAGCCTACCTCTTGAGTAAACAACCACAGCCGGAAGCCCAGTGCTTTCCTAAGTAGACGTATCACACTTTGACATCAGATTTACATCTCTTCTTCGGTGACCATATGCACAATTATGACCATCAACTACTATAAAATATACCTAAGGTCACTACCTAGATGCCCAAACCTATAGTAGCTCCAAAAGTCTCTACGTGGTAGCTCCACTAGCTCACCCAAGTCAACTGTCATCAACATTCTCCATGCGCGTCTCTACGGCATAAGCAAACGCTACCACAACTACAACTTCCTCATAGTACTATGACGTCGTCTTACCACTCCTCTAGGAACGTGCAGAAAGATCTCCTACCACCTTAAACAAGTCCATAAATACTTGCACGCATCCCTAGAAGACACAAAGAGCTATTGATCTAGTGGTAAAACCAAAGCTAAGAGCTAAATAGTTAAGCATCTCCTTCATGAAATAGTGCTAAGATGATTATCTGATTTTACTCACTCTCACACCACTGAAATTGGATTTAGCTTACGCACGTCAGCATGCTGCCTTGCTAGCTCGACTTGGCTCGGCCTCGTCTCCGCACTCTCTCACTCTACTCTCACGCACCTCTGCTCCTCGAAGCCTCTAAGAAGCACATCGTGATTCGAGATCAAACGCGCACATGCAGGAACACACTCCAAACAGCAACTTCGAACAACAAGATAGAAATTTGCCAAAGAACACACGCAAGCGGATTTACGTTAGATTTTTGACGACTCTCGATCATCACTTCCTTGTAACTCACTCGATCCTTCACCAAATTGAATGATTTTTTATGCACAATTGTCTTCTCAGCACGCACTTACTACACTCATCACCAGCAGTAAATTATTGACCAATGTCTATTCGATATCCATCGATGCGTATCTATCGATCATCAAATTGATCCAAAAATCTGTCACAATAAATTTTGGCAGCGCTTTCGCACTATCCGACCACAAATTTGACCAAGAATAAGTCCACACATTACTAATCCAAACAGCGATCAAGCACACGATAAAAAAAATCTCTTCGTGCACACACACACACACTCGCAAATCGAAGATACCAACAATCTACACACTCAGGAGATACCACTGACAGAAATCTGCGACTTGAGAGCACTCAATCATATATCGCAACTTCGGTTTTCTCGAGTAATAAGAATTGATACTCACTCCATCATGCCAATAGACACTACACAAACACTTAAGTCAAGCCACACCCACTCTACGCATCAAAGAATCCAGATTGCGATTACCAAGACTATCTATCATAACTAGGAGCTTGAAGGCTCAACTTGAAGAACTGAAGCTTACAAGCCTTATCGACGAAGTATACCCCTAGTGGAGCTAGCCCAAGAATCCGTCTTAA
This sequence comes from Asterella californica, assembly GCA_036924285.1. NCBI lineage: Eukaryota > Viridiplantae > Streptophyta > Marchantiopsida > Marchantiales > Aytoniaceae > Asterella > Asterella californica. The sequence continues at coordinate 19,826,966 of JAYKYS010000002.1, read as the reverse complement.
CGATACTAACGGCCCTATCGAGACTAGCCATTACGCACTCGGTCAACCTAGTCGAGGTGCTAAACTGACGTGACAACTCTACCCATGTAAAATTTTGATCATCATTTCAGACGTTAACATTTTCCTTGCTTCGGATCAAAATTATTGAACTTTTACTTTTTGTCAATTTTCGTTGTGATCATTATCAAAATTGAGACGATGGTAAAAAGTGCGAGACATCCATATAGACGATCAAAATTATCTAACATTTTTCTTTCATCCGTCTCCATTGCCACCATTGTCAAGATTGAAGCGCTAAGAGAGAGCGTGGAGGTAGAGACTCATAAGGTTAAAATTATCTAGCACTTTCTCTTTCGTCCATCTCCATTGTGATCACTATCAACATTGAAGCAATAGCAAAAGACGTGACGACGACGAGGAGGAGGGAGGAGAAGAGAGAGAAGATCACTACGGATTAAAAGATTTGTTCCGTAGCATCACCTCTACCTCCACCATCACGTCCACACTACATCGCACTTCACGAGAATGATGACAATTTGATCCACAATCGTCCGTACCGCACTCCGAGGAGAACGACAAAGACGATTCTTTTTCTTTGTTTTTCTACAGTTTCTGTCAAATTTATTATTAGCTAATTATGCCTTCATATTCATTTTGCCACAACAGATTATACTTCAAGAAGTGAATTCCTCCTCCGACTTTCCTGGAATCTGTCTTATTCGCTTTCTCAAGACCTCCACTCAGCTATGCAAATATTTATTTGCATAGCAATATTATAACTGTTAGAACCAAAGTGATATATATAACCAAAGTTAACCTTTCATGAACTATTGTGCACTGATATAAATGCATACCAGAAGTGAGAGAGAAATCCTTTGAGTAACCCACTTTGAATAGCTTTCTAGGAGAGATAAGACTGATGCTCATTCCAAGAGGAGAAAATGTTTTATAAGATTATTATTTCAAATAATTCTTACCAATATTTTTATTGTTTAAACTACTCAGTTTTACAAGATCTGCCATTATGGTAACAATAATAATAAATAAATAAAAATTTATCATCTTATACTTTTACCCAAAAGGTTATGTGATAAATGATCTAAATCAACCTCTTAACCAAAAGATTAGGTGATCAATTAAACCACTTTACATATCATATGAAGAATATGCATACATATGCAATGCGAGAAGGACGAGTTGAAAAAGACTTGCGCTGGAATAGGATGGAAGCAGTTGGTTGTGATTTTTTTCTTCGTTATTTGGTGTATTATGTATTTTACAAAAATAATTATTTCTCTTCGCAGAGGTATAATATTCTTTCTCTTCGGACAGATGGTATGTATGCTCGAGAAACCCATGTTCGCTTTTTGTTATCGAAAAGTTGTAAATGATATGTAGAAATTCTACACTAAATTATGATAAATAATTAAATTCTATAGTAAATATTAATTAATAAACGAACCGAGAAGTGCGACCAGATCCGGTTTTAATCCGTAAAGCTTCTGAAAGTACAAAATGCGGCACTCTTGTGACCTTGTGATCACTAATTTATTGCGGACGTTCATTTCTTACTTAATCCTTCGTGACAGAAGAGTTAACTAATAAATTAATGCTGCATTTTTATCTAAAGATAGGAGAGGGTAAATATGCATGCTTTCCACTGAAGAATATGCATGAATGGGGGTGACGCAATTGAATAGAGGAGGACCCACGGAAAAATTAATGGAGACCCGGCCTTTAATCTTTCTACCCAAAGATGCTCGAACTAGGAAGTAGTGTGATTATATAATGCAAGGAAGATGAGGTGAAAATGAAAATGCATAGCAACAACAAAGTGTCATATGCCTCATAAAACTTCTTATGTATATCGATCATTGGTGCGTGCTATAGACGAATCTGAAGGACGTGTAGCTGAAAGTAGCGGAAGTCCTTGCTACCGAGAATCGGATGTGAACGGCCTTTCGATTGGTTTGAGATTGTTTCTTGGGCGGTAAGTCGTTGCGATGGCAGGCGAAATGAGGAGTTGTTATGTACGCCGAGCGGAAATGTGTATAATGTGGCAAACGGCACATGAGTTGATGAACAATAACGGGCCTGTGGATGAGTACGTTCAGCTACTTGATTCGTGGTGGAATTTGGATCGCAGGTGCTTTTAGGAAGTGTATCGAACTGAGTTCCGAGATTGATGAGCTTCCGCGAGTGTTCACTTCGGTGGCAAGGCTCGTAGTAAATTTTGACTGTCGTTATTGCCCGAAATGTAAGCTCGAAGTAGCTACTGCAGCGTTATTAGTGTAGGGATTCGTTGACACACGGCTTGAGGAGCATGTTCCGAACATTGGAATCTGACATAGATGCGTTTTGGCATTGACATAAAACTGGTCTAGTGCTCAAGTATGTCGAGATCAGGCGACCCAGTTGCCGACGAACCAAGATCCCCGGCAGAGCTTGTGAAAAGCTCAGCAGATATGCTCGTAAGACACGCAGCGAACACGATCGATGTTATAACCGAATCCTTGTCCGCAGCTGGGTTGATTGAGACAGATCCTGTGCCAACGTCTCGGACGGAAGCCGAAGACAGCACAAAGGCTATATCTGGGCATATTGCTGAGGGTAGTGTTCCACGTAAGGATGAACCTGGTTCTGGATACGCAGGCCACACTAGTGACGCCCCTGCCCGAGATGCAAGTGATAGACGCGCCAGAAGTATATATGGGCTTGAGGGTGAGAATAATTCCGGACGCCAGGGTGTCACAGGAGCTGGTAGTGAGCCTGTATTTGTGGGTGTGGATCGAGACGATGCTGGTGCTCATAGACCAGCGTCGTCAATTTCAGCATCTACAGTATTTCGGTTACCCGGTGAAGTGAGTGAACCAAAGTCCAGGCGCGCGTCATCATCGCTTCAAAGTATCACGAACGAAACAGTATCAGGAACGTCCAGCACAGACAGGTGCTCAATATTTTTCCCACATATATCCTTTTCCGTCGCGGTATCGACCTAGTATTCCTCTCTGGAAAGTGCTTCGACCATCAGCTTTGTTCCGATCGACGCAGCCGATACTTGAAGAAGCAAATTAAGGGATGAGTATCGAGGCTTAGATCGAGAAGAGGGCTAACTTCGTATTTCGTCTTACTTTCGAGTAGTTTAAACGAACCGCCCCCGCGATTTGTAGGCGTTTGTGTTGTGCAGTTGACCTGACAATTAGTCTACTTCTCCGAACCATATGTATAGCACACAACTGTACCAGACATCACGAGGTGTACAAGAACCATCTTGATGCATATCTGATGATAAATAGGGATCTTCTCGTGTGGTTCGAGCAATGGATGGTTGTCTGTATGTACGTACTGCAAACGTTACTTGTTCAGTCACTGCTAGCCCGCAAATTCAAGAACTTTCCTTGTATTGAAGGCCCTCGTCAGATCTAAGGGAACTCATGTCGATAAGTCGTCCCTGTTCGCTCTGTCAGAGCGCCCAACGCCCAAGTCTAGACACACCTTACTTGATGCTTATATGTAATCTTTTCGAGAAGTCGCATTTCTGAGCCCTGAAGGTCTTGGGACTCCCACAGATACACAGTCTAAAGACGGCTTAACCTAAGGTTTGACAATGATCAGGTGCTCTACATACTGTGATTCTAAAGGTTCAGGATTCTGCTCGGACAGAATAGTTTTGTGACCTGTAGGGAAATGTGCTTTTCGTCCGGAATTTGAGGAACGGAACGTCTTATCCTGCTAATTCTTACTTCTGCAGACAGAGAATATCTTTCACTGGTGGACTTTTTTGAGTACCTGTATGTTATACTTTCCTCATCATTGCTCTTCACCTTAAAAATTGCAGATATCAACTGAAAAAGAATAATTCTGAGAAGGAAACAAGAAGGGAATCAAGAACGAAAAGAATTCTGTGCCATAGATGTTGCTGCCCCAAGACTATGTTTTGACCACAGCTAAATCTGCTCCCGTTACTCCATTTTGCCATACTGTTCCCGGATCGTATGCGTCCTCTTGTCGTCATCGCTTCCATTAATGTAGAACCCATCTTATTACAGTGCTGTAATTTCTTTAAGGAGTTACTTTCCGGGCAGGTCATTGAGGGTACGTTAGATATCAGTTAGATGTCCGCCTTTGGGTGTAAGGAGCCAACTTTCATAGTTTCATTCCCATCGGCACACCCTTCGGTTACGAATAATTCGCTAACTCCGCTTGTCAGTTTAGCGCACATTCGGCCCCTGATTGCTACATACTTGACCCCGTATTTACCAGAGTCTTTACTAGAGAGTGGTCCTTGATAAAATCTGCCATTCTCGACGTATGAATATATAGTTCATCCACAGGTCCAGACGGCCTGTGTAGGTCAACGGGCATGGACCGGTTTGGTTGATGTTTCACGAGGGTGTCTGGAGCCGGAATTTTGGAGTTCCCTGCTTTTCGTGGCCCTGGGTGTGGCAGCTTATGGGACCCGAACGTTACTAACTCTGGTGCCTTCCGATTGCAGGAGAGAGTCTACTGATGATCAGCGCGACGCTGAGTATGTTGAGGAGAAGGATGATGATGCGATTAAGTCGCTGGAAATATTTGCGTTCTCGTCCTCATCAGATCCCCAGAGGAAACAACCGGAGACATTATCAGCTTTGAGGTGGAAGAAGGCTTATCAACATGTTAAGAAAGACAATGTGTGTTTGTTCTTGCCTCAGCTATCTATGTTCAGTTGGAAGTAAAGCGTCTTGCGCTTGAAACAAGCGGGTTCCTCTCAGTAGATACTTAAAAGTCTCACTTAATAAGGCCCGAATAATTAGGTCAACGTTCTGTGGCCAAACTCGAGAGGTACACCACCTTGGTGGGACAGAATACCTCTTAGATTAATGTTTGATGTGCCCATGGTCTTAAGGCCAACATTCTGGAACTGGAGATCACTTCCTGTGTGATATAATCACGATTCGTGTCTCTCACGTGGTGCATGGGCTACTTTGATATCAGGTAATGAAGAAGATGGCCTTGAGTAGCCCTATAGGTACCGGGGCGACACTGGACGGCCATGCCTTGGGCTTTTTGAGCATACACAGTGGCATTCGGAAGACCCTCTTCGCTTATCTGTATAATGAGTATCCACCACTAGAGGATGTTACCACCAGCCGTTACATTGTATGCAGATATTTGAACTTCCTATGCATCGAATGTTTTTGTCGGACTCTTGAGTCATCTCTGGCATTGGCACGGTGCCGTGTGGTCCACATGTTTCCTTAATCATTCTGAAGGAAAACGGAGTATTTGATATTGGGTATCATCCTGGCTCACCACTTTATTCTTATACTGAAAGCTGAGTATAAGTGGATTACAAATTTTCGCCCCACTGTTAAGGCCCTCCAGGTGGCCGATATTGTTCTTACTTCAGTCTCCACGTAAGGGCTGTTATGTTCAACTACAACATCAGATATAGGATCATCCATATCATAAAACAGAAAAAATCAGCTGCGTTGTCAATCAAACAATCAAACAATCAGCAGCAGTATCTGTTCTGATCAATTATCTCCAAAAGAGTAGCTTTTAACATAAGTTGTTGATACTCTCATGAATGTCACGTGCTGTTGAGGGCCTCATCAATATCATATTACGTTATATTCGAGAATGTGTGGAATTGTACAGGATATCATACTTCAGAGTAAACTTGAAGATTCTGGAATCGAATTCTAGCTTAGGTAGTGGAGAGCCAGTTATCTTGAATCGAATTAGATACGTGGCAATTCCGGCGAAACTTCATGCTTGTGATCTAGGAGACTCAGGAATGAGTGTACTTTGAAGGTAGAAGGGCTATCATAAGATGAGCTATCGTTTACAGCACAGTATCGTCTTAATGTATCAGTTATTATCAGTCAGCTGAAGTTCTTGTATGTTTTTCTCCTTGCAATAGGGCCGAATGTGTTTGTCGGATCATAACCCTAGGCTTTTACAAGAGTCCTCACGCCTATCTACGTAACAGCTACAACAAGCTGGATTTGGTCGTTGTAGTCGATTCCTGGTATGCCTTCAGCTCCTTGCATGCATTCGGGTGTGTCATACTAAGCAGTCCTATTAAAACCAGAAAGCTTCGGTTAACTTGGACGATCATTCACCACATTGCTTTTCTCTTAGACAAAAACGTTTTCTTGGCTGCTATTTTGAACACATTTCTGCTAAACAATAAACAGGGTTCATATTGTGAGGACAATGATACTGGGAAGAGACGGTTTCATTCGCCTTCTGGTATTTCGAGTATACAGAGGCTTGTTTATTCTTCGTCAATTTCCTTTTATAGGGAATGTCCTGGTAAGTGTAGTCCTTTTCTTCTTCCTTTTCTTCGGTTTCCTGAACTGAAGTCATGGCAGAATTAGGATGTCGACGCTGGCTTAAAACCTGCTTTCTTTCTGTCGCATGTATCTAAAGAAGTGCAAGTGCCCTTTGGGTATTATCTGGACGATCCAGCTAAATCGCTCAAGGGCAGAAGAGTTTTGTTATTATTTCAATCCTGTCGTCATATATGCAGACCAGATTGCTTCAAATGTCATATGTTACTTTTGGCTGTGGATAGGGCAAGGATCTAAACCCGAAAGCTTTGACAGAGAAACATGAATGAGATCAAGTTCATACGATATGGATCTAGCCTGAACTTCACGGTTAACAAGAACAGTTCTGTTTTCTACCATATTAGTGTGTGGTTTTCTGCAGGCAGTTTTTGCGCCGAGTTCGTATCGCTCTGCCTATGACACTAGGAGGTGGTCTACTGACGCTCTGCCCTTGGAATCACCCTTTTATTTTGCAGGCAGCTTTCGGCGCCTTAGGTCAAAGTATTCGCCCGCTGGAGTTAATGCTCTTATTCACGGGTATATTTATGGTATTTTACGCGAATATGGGAGTTCATTTTTTCGGTTACTCGGGCTCTCTGCGCATGAGGTAATGCACCAAAATGTATATGAGTTCCGTTTGCTGAATATACACCAAAAGCGAGCCGCGTATGTATCCTGGAAAGGGTGCGGTAGAGGGGTTTATCGCTATTGGGTTGTATGAGTAGAGTCTTTCACAGTATGTGTTTCCGCGTATGTAGTGCGTTCCGGATCTCGGCCCCTAGATTACATTCGCTGGGTCTCATGGGAGCGAAGTTTTGACTGTGATAAAGGTCATTCTTTAAGATCTCCAATACAAGCGTCTCAATGTGGACTTTACATCATCTGTCTTTCGGTTTATCGACGGGTATATTACGTGTTTCATGTCTGATATTGCACTCCGGACCTTACTTTGTTGGTAGTCAGGACGTGAATAATACTCCAAGATAACATCAACGCTGAGTCTCAGTTCCAGGTATTGCCCTGAAGCGGCTCACCTTCATGTACAAGTTTGTCGGCGAGATTGTTATCGCAGGTGCAGAAGAAAATCAGATGGGGAGGTATCCTATCCTGAGATATTTTGTACACGTACGTACAAACTTAAGTTATACCCTGAATATCACCAGGTGGATTCTTGTCCTAACAATCAAGGGCTATTTTGCTTGGTGAGTTATACATTTGCCCTGGGTGGAATCATTCGTTTGATTTTACGAGTTGTTGTTTACCCTTTGGTCTGAATAGTATTTGAGCTGCTATCAGTAAGCAAAAACCACAGTTGTTTATCAAGTCCACTTCCTAATTTCTCAGAGAGACATTCATGTAACATGCTTTTCGCGCATTTAGAAAGGCGCATCAGTTGTTCCAAGACAGTCAGCGGTTGAAGCGTATGGCGTCCAGGTTTGCTCTGATCGGCGCCTCCGTTTTGGATTTGATGCCACCAAGAACAAACGAGTAATGTGACAATAATGTATTATTTTGGCTTATTCCAGGGTTTGGAGAATCCGAACTTTGGGGCAACTCATTTCGAGAACATTGGTACAGCAATGCTGATTCTAATACAGGTCTACGCTAAAACCGGAAACACCTCCGTTAAGTTGCTACGGACTTGTTAGTATGTGAGCTGGTTGATGCCTGTAGCTATAGCCTAACCTCTCTGCTGGTTTCTGATGAGGTCAGAGACCAGGTCGAGGTGCATGCAGGGGAGGTGTGTTATACCTGCATGCTACGCCTGTATCTTGCGGTAGTTAGGTTCTTGAGTGTACACCTACTCAGAGCCTACACTGTGTTTGTGACTTTTGTCCAGAGAATTGTCCATGACTTTCTTCATGGTTGACAATCTGGTTCTGAAAGTGCTGGTTCGATTATTCCGGGTGTAACATGATCTTATGCTTGGCTTTGCTGGTTGGGACTGTCCACAGATTCTCTCGTTCGAAGGGTGGAGTTTGATCATGATCCAACTCAGAAATAGTCAGCCAACAAATGGTAAGCGGGCACTCATTTCAGAGTGTTGAGGTGAGAAATTGATGCCTGCAAGTGGGAGAAAAAGCTGTCATATCTGTTTGCCTTCCATCACCACCTTACGATGTTCTTTGTACCTACCTGTGACAGCCTCGGATGCATATTTTATTGTCTTCGTTATAGTCGGGGGCTACTTTATCAGCAACGTATTTATTGCAGCTTTCAGTGGTGTCTTCCTCAGAGTGAGACAGGAACACCAGGTATGTTAGTCTGTACAACCATGACATGGGTTGGAAAGGACCGTAAAATTTAACATCAACAAGAGTCCTTTTCTCACTGTATACCGCTTCAGTAGATGTTCTGGCCGGTATTGAGAAAGAAGTTAGCCTGAGACAATAGATACCCAATAGGTTATAGGGTACCCAATAACCTTTCTAGTCGTTATTAGTTGGTAAGTACTGGAGCACACTGGTATTCTGATACTGAGTGATATCGATCATGTTAAGATTGTCTCTAAATGCTGCTGGACGTCCTGCAGGACTTCGTACCGTTGTCCAACTGCGACAGGTCTTGCAGGTGTTGGAAATTTTTCTAGTTATTGATCACTTCGGTAGTGTATATTTTCCACAGAATATTTGCGTATGTAGTCACGGATACTCTACTGGCTTTCACGTAGTCATACTTGTTTGTTACCCTCTGCAGCTCCTCCTCAGAAAGTACCGACGAGACAAGGCGTTCTCACTTGCCAATGCAGTTGCGATGGCCACTGTGTTAAAGGACGCTATTGTTGGTGACAATCAGAACTTAAACTGGAGGCAGCGTCTCAGGCGCAGGACATACCAATTCAGGCGGTCCTTAAGCCGCGAGGGCTCAAAGTTGAGGTCAAGTATTACAAGGCGCATGGACAGTTTTGGGCGCGCCAGTAGCTTTGGGCTTACTGGACTAGATAACGAGCCGACGGGTCGCTTGTCCTTCAGTTGGGGTCTGTCCAATGGTGCCCGCTTCGGTCGTTCCGTCTCGCGAAGCGCGTTTTCGATAATTCGGTTTTGGGAACAGAAACTTTCATACAAGTGTCGGATACTAGTGCAAAGCAAGGTTTTTACGTATGGAGTTCTCTTTGCAATTAGCCTCAATGCGGCGTCCATGTGTACCTTTAACTCGAAATCGACGGAGAGTGGTCTGGAGGCTATACGTATCCGCATGGTGACAGTGGACCTTATAGTGAACATAGCAGACCATGCGCGTAGAACTTAGAATGTCATTACTCAAATCTTGTCCACACTAAGTCCGAGACGCTGCAGATTTCTTTCGAGTCTTGTACAGTCGTTGCCCAGTGTGTTGTCACTTCATCAGGAGGTTCTAGTCATCTTCTAGACGTTTCTTGGTTACACAACTAAAAATGGCTGCACTAACCGAGACTTGAAGCTACTAATATATGATCCTTTTTACGAGTAATTATGAAGGACTCTAACTAAAGGGACAAGTGTATGTCGAGCTTGGGTGTTTTCCTTTTCCCCAAGTTTCTGCAACCTGTGAAAGCCCATTCCTGCTGTAGGACTGTCCATGACGCAATGTCATAGGTTTTTCATGGGAAATTTACATTCTTACTAAGACCTCATAGAACTCACAATGGTGTCTTGACCGCAGAGCTCGATAGGTCTTAAGAGGGTCGCTGTAAGGTAGGGTTCGATAGGAAAAGCGTTGAACGTAACTTGCTTATCCACCAAGTTGTAAATTTGAGATCAGTAGTTTCAAAAGAGTTCATAGTAGTTGTGGCTGTGAAGCCTTGACGGGGATCAGACGCACTACAGATTTCGACGGTGATAATCTTCTATCTCGAGCTAATTGTGCGCTTCCTCGCAGCCGGACCTTATGGTTTTGTCGACGAAAGTATGGTGCCTTAATTTGCGGTTGCTGCACTTCATGGCTTTCAGTTATCTCTCGCTTTCTGTTGAAATGCTCTTTATCGGTTCCCTCTAGTATCTTGTTAACAATACTGATAGGTAGGTTTAATCTGCCTTGCGAATGTAATTCATCCCTCCCGAAAGCTTGTGATATGAACGTGAAGCAAAGGGCAGTGTCCTCGTCCTTAGTTATCACTCTTCATTGGGTTGGATCTTTGATTCTTTATCTGAAGCTTGGGCATTGCACCCTGTCTGACTTTTGAGTTGGATTTCTAGTTTGGATTAAGGTACTCATTTCAGTTGATGTTGGTTCTTTACCCCTTTATTACTCTTCACATAACTGAGATGTGAGAGGATTGTCTACAGAATGCTCAGGTTACTCCATTTCTGCTTAGACTTGATGTCTGAAGTTCAAGTACAAAGTTGCAGATAAATACCTCAATTCAGTGACGAATTCAATGAATGTACAGGAATCAACGTAATTGACACGGTGATCGTTCTCGTCTCTACCCATGCTCTCAAATTTCATATGAACGCTCCAGTTCCAATTATCTTGGGCGTTCGATTGGTCCGCTGGTTCTACGTCAAACGAAGCAGCCAACGGGACAGAGAAGTGGAAGCCTCTCCAGTTCTGGCAAGTTGATTCTTGATTTATCATTGCAAATTCGACTGCTGTGTGAGAGTCTCGGTTTTCTGGATTCAGTTGAATGTTTCACTAGGGGTTCTTGGGCAGATGTTGAATCACGGGTACCATAGATACCCGTTCAGTACGTAAGTAACTTTGCGAAAATCGTTGCAGTGGTCCAAATAGGTTGATGTTGTGCACGTTTTTCCTGTGTGGCAGGCATCTGTGGGTAGAGTTGCGGGATCTTTGGCGAGTGTGTTTTTCAGTTTCTTGATTTTGATTATCAATACCTCCATATTCAGTATGGAGCTATGGGCCGGGCGCATGCTCCCCGTGGATGGCTTCACTCCTCGTACTAATCATGATTCAATGCCGGAAGCGATGCTTTTATGGTTCACTGTCACTACGAGTGAAAGCTGGGTCAATCAGATGTGGTATGTCCTGCGCCCGGGAACGGAAAACAGGTACGGAGCGTTGAGCTTTTTAGCCATTTGGAAGTCACTGTTTCTCTTGGATGAATGAAGTTAGCCTCGAAACCTGCCGTTGTGCAGAGAGGAAAGTAAACGGGATAAATATTCAGAGTTGATGAGATCATTAACCAGTGTACGACTCGAGCATACAACGCTCTTTTCACGTCATAAGGTGATTGACGAACACAAAAAACGGATGTGCAAGTTCGCAAAGTGTAGTTTGGCTCGCCTCACTTTGTCGCAGTCATGCAGATGTGTTATTGGTCACTTATAGTCAGTTCAGTTTTCACCTCGATGCCCGGTTCTCCTAATGACCTTCAATAGGTTGTTGAGTCTCAAATGTTCACCTCAGCACTAAGCTAGACACTACCCAGCTATACACAGCACTCAGCGAGTAGTCACTCACACCGAACTAGAGCAGAGCGGTCAGACTGAGCTGTGTACACAGTGGAAAGGGCAGGGCTGCGCTCAAAGAGAGAGAGAGAGAGAGAGGTAAAAGCAGGATGGAGGCAGAGTACACGCAAGAGTCAGGGGCCAGAGAATAAAGTGGAATGGTACCTGGTTTTCTCGGCGCACGCTGATATCCGAAAGGCAACAAATGTTAGGTCTAAAGTGGTTGGGGTTTTGGCTAACGGTCGTTTACCCTAATTGCGATAGCCTCCAACTAAAATTAGTTAGAATATCTGCTTAATTGTTGGGAGATTTGCTTCTAACCTCTACTTCTTCTGGGTTGACACCTAGCTCTTGCGATTGCTGGTTTAATTATTACCGATAATAGTTGTTGTCTCGCTCAGCTCGTTAGGCATCGCATTTAAACTTGTATTTTGTCCTGCTGGCTCAATTATTACCAATAATAGTTGTTTTCTCGCTCAGCTCGTTAGGCATCGGATTTAAACTTGTATTTTGTCCTACTGCCACCAGGGGTACCATCGTGAGAATGTGCTCACTCTACATGTTTCCTCTTGGCTCGACCTCGGTTATATTCATTCGCTGACTTCCCAAACCAAGTCAGAATACATGTTACCACTCTCCATTATTCACCTTGTACTTACATGGGTTCAAAACTATTTTGAGGTTACATGTAATGTGCGGGCGAAGTCACTGTTTTCTTAGAAACCTGCTTTACCCGTGTATCAATATATAATATCTGCTTAATTCGTATTACACCTCTAACATTCCCGCTTAATGGGAGTTTAGCACTATTTCTGTCTGTGTTAGACATTATCGATGCTTATCGCTCGGTAATGCCTTGGTTAATACATCTGCTGTTATTTCTTCAGTAGATGAGCTCCACTACATTCTCCTTTGCCTTTTCTTCTACAAATTTTGCTTAGTTCTAGGATGATGAACAGCTGAGAGCTATGTTCCAAGAGTTGTCTCAGTATAATGCACTAGCATTTTTCTTTCCAAAACCTAGTTCGTGAAGAAGTCTTCTGTTGTAAAATAACTCCTAGTCGACTCTATGTATTTGGTGATTGCGGGTTGGTCATGTTAAGACCATACACGTGCAAGGTCAAGACATGATATACATGATCCACGGTCTCGAATGTTCTAGGAGATGTTACGGTTTCTATGACATCTTCAAATTCATCAAACATGTTCTTCATCATACATCTTGGAGAACATGCAGTTGTTAGATGACATTCATCCATGGATGATGACGAGTGTGCATCAAGTGCAATCATGGATTGGATCGACTGTTTTGTCGGATATAGCGAGAATGAGATCTCGTGCACATCGTCCATGGTTCTGATGGACGAACTTGTTACATAGGGAGTTGTTGAGATGAGCATACGATGAAGTTTGACGCTTAGCACACCTTATAATGGATAGCATCTTCGATGCATGACAACAATCTCAAGTAGTGAGTCATTGACAAGTCATCCATAGCTTTGATGAACCTAGTGGGACAACCTAGAGCAACATTGCCTACACTTTTGAGCTTCTCTAGTTCTCATGCATACTGAGAGAGAGGCCTTAGACTAGTATGAGATGTTAGTTTGCAGTTGTTGGTAGAGCTCAACACCGATGAGAGAAAGCATACGATGAGATTTCTTACACGTATGACGGTTGTGTCTTCGTTGTCAAAAATACCATGTCGTCATTTGTTGGATCAAGCAATGGACTTGAATTGCTTGACTTGGATTGTGAGCCTTGGTTTTGTTGAGTAGCGTCGGATGCGATCGATAAGCCTTGCGTGGCATTTGAAACTGCCACTTGTAGACATTGCAATCTGTCAGCTGATTGCTCCACCACTCAGCACCATCACGTAGCCGCTTGTTGATCGGCTCTTGTCTGTGTCATCATCCATGGCTGTGTCATAAATCCAGCTAGCATCGGATATCCTTCTAGAATAGGATAACAATTTTGTTTCCTGTACCTTAGATACGCAGCTTTGATACCTTTTTATATATCAACACCTTTTTTACACACTTCCAGTGAGTAAAAGAAGAACATATTGTTGCGAGTCCATCACTGATGCATTTAGGTACTTCTCAGTACCTAATACCACTATACTAGAGAGTGGTCCTTGAGCATATCTGCCATTCTCGATGTATGAAGATAATCTTTCAAACCTTGGTGGTTTGAGAACATTCGGCCCCTAATTGCTTCTCACTATGTACTTGGTTGGGCTAATTGCGTGATACCCTTACACTAGAGAGTGGTCCTTGAGCATATCTGCCATTCTCGACGTATGAAGGTTCTCAAATTGGTAGTTTGTCCTCAGATGTCCCGGAACTGAACAGAAACTCCTGGACCGACAAGGCCTTGATGAGTCGGATAAGTCTTCATCTAATGACCACTTTTCCTACTCATCTACAGCCTAACCCTCTCTATTGGGTGCTGATGAATTCAGAGAGCAAGTGGAGGTGCATGCGACGGGAGTGTGTTCTGCTGCATGGTCAGAGTGTATATTGTGGTAATTAGGTTCTTGAGTGTACACCTACTCAGTACCTAAATGCATCACAGTAACTAAACGCATCAGTGATGGACTGGCAACAATATGTTCTTTTTTTACTACCTCTGTCTGTCTTCTCCCTGTATTCACTCGCTAAATCTGTGCTCTTCAACTCACTTCAGCTAACTCTCTCCTGCTCTCCTGCTATTAGCGCACATTCGGCCCTATTGATTCTCACTATGTACTTGGCTGGACTAATTGCGTGATACTCCTATACTAGAGAGTGGTCCTTGAGCATATCTGCTGATTGAAGATAACTCTCTCCTGCGCTGGATTCTTTGGGTATCTGTATCTAAGTTTTGCTTTGATAGCCTTCGCTTATTTCAATATTGTATTACACAAAGCTAGTTTCTCTTCATTTCTGCATTGGGGTGCACATTGGTTCTTACATTAGAAGCGATCAAGCGATCAGATTGCAGCAGTACATACTGCATTTGTTCTCTTGTCATTGCCCTGTCGTATTCGACTTCATACCAAGGGGAGCCTTTTCTGGAAATGTGCTTCGCACTACACATTCCCATCGGCACACCTCCGATTATAAAAATGTTCGCTAACTCCAATCGGTACCTAAGTCCATCAGAGATGGACGGGTAAATACAGGCTCCTCTTTTAGTACCTCCGTCTGTCTTCTTCTCTATTCACTCCCTAAATCCGTGCTCCTCAACTCCTGCATTAGATTCTAAGGTTATCGGTATCCACGTTCTGCTTGGATAGCCTTCGTTTATTGCTATGGATTCTATGATTCAGCACTATCTACGTTTTGATTTGAAAACCTTCGCTTCGTTCAACGTTGCAGTAGACAAATCTAGTTTGTCGTCATTTCTGCATGGGGTTTGCTTTTAGCCTTTGAAGCATACTTCACTTGTTATCTTGTCATTGTCTACTCGAATTCAACGACATACCGAGGGGAACCTATTCTGGAAATGTGCTTCGCGCTACACATTTCCCTCGGCACACCCTCAGGTTATATAACAATTCGCTAACTCCGCCCGGCATTGTTGGCGCACATTCGGCCCCTAATTGATTATCGCTGTGTACTTGGCTTGGCTAATTGCGTGATACCTCTATATCAGAGAGTGGTCCATGAGCATATCTGCCGTTCTCGACGTATGAAAATAACTCCAGTCGGCAGAGAGCAGGTTGAGGTGCATGCGACGGGAGAGTGTTCTGGTGCATGCTCCGAGTGCTTACTGTGGTAATTAGGTTCTTGGGTACACTACTCAGTACCTAAGTGCATCAGTGATGGACGGGCAAATACAGTCCCTTCTTTTACTACCTCTGTTTGCCTTCTCCTCTATTCACTCACTAAATCCGTTATCGGTATCTTCGTTCTCCTTGGATAACCTTGGTTTCTTGCAATGGATTCTATGGTTCAGCGCTATCTAGGTTTTGATTTCATAACCTTCGATTTTTACACCCTTGCAGTAGACAAATCTAGTTCGGCAAGGGGTTTGCATTTAGCCTTTGAAGCATACTGCATTCTTTCTCGTCATTTTCTATTTGAATTCGACGACATACTGAGGGGAAACTATTCTGGAAATGCGCTTCGCACTACACATTTCCATCGGTACACCCTCCGGTCATATAAAAATTCTCTTAACTCCGCTCGGCATTGTTAGCGTACATTCGGCCCTAATTGATCTCACTGTGTACTTGGCTGGACTAATTGCGTGTTACCCCTATACTAGAGAGTGGTCCTTGAGCATATCTGCCATTCTCGACGTATGAAGATAACTCCAGTCGGCATTGTTAGCGCACATTCGGCCCCTAATTGCTTCTTACTATGTACTTGTCCGGGCTAAACAGTTTAGCGTACATTCGGCCCCTATTAGCTACTTACTGTGTACTTGGCCCCGTGTTAACCTCTGTACTAGAGAGTGGTCCTTGATAAAATCTGCCATTCTCGACATATGAATATATGTACTTGTCCGGGCTAATTGCATGTTACCTCTATACTAGAGACTGGTCCTTGATCATATCTGCCATTCTCAACGTATGAATATAACTCTCTCCTGCGCGGGGTTCTTTTGACTATCTGAATCTACGTGTTGCCTTGATAGCCTTCGCTTATTTCAATATTGTAGTACACAAATCTAGTTACTCTTCATTTCTGCATTGGGGTTTCTGTTAGCTTTCACATTAGAAGCGATCAGATTGCATCAATACATACTGCGTTTGTTTTCTTGTCATTGCCCACTAGCGTTCGACTTCATACCAAGGGGAACCTTTTCTGGAAATGTGGTTTGCACTACACATTCCCATCGGCACACCCGTGTTACTTCTATACTAGTGAGTGGTACTTGAGAACATCTGCAATTCTCAACGAATGAATATAACTTGTGAAACCAAGTTAGCATACATGTTACCTCTCTTTGTTACTCACTTTGTACTTGCATGAGTTCAAAAATATTTGGGGGTTTTACCTAAGTGTGCGGGGGAAGTTACTGTTTTCTCAGAAAACTGCTTTACCCGTGTAGCAACATATATCCCCATCAGCCGCATGCATATCATATATCCCCATGCATATGAGTGTACGATGTTTGAAAGACCAGTTGTCTACTTTGGGAAGATCAGTCAGTGATCTTTAAGGATGAGGTTCTAAGTGCACCTTTCCCTCCGGACATGCATTACACAATTCCAGCTTCCCTTTTCTCTCCAGTTTCGATCCTTCTACCATCGTCCTCAAGAATCCGATTGTTCCGAATGTTAGTTTCGAACAAATGAACAAGGCAAAGATGTCAGAGACCAACGCTGTAATTAGTCTAAATGAGTAATGCGCTGTCTTGGTATTCAGCAACCAAAAGCTTTGAGAGCTTACCCTTCTGCCACTTCATGACAGAGTAGCTCGTCTCCCTTTGTCAGTGAACACCGCTTTCCACAGCTCTGAGTAGAAATCTCCTTGAGAGGGTGCTTGAGTCTCAGACATATCTGACATGTTCACCTTAGCACTAAGCTAGACACTCCTCAGCTATCCACACAGCACTCAGAGAGTAGCCACTCAGACAGGGGACACATGGAGGTCACATAAGGCAGAGCAGTGAGACTGAGTTCTGTACTCACAGCACAACACAGACACTGCTCTATACACACAGTAGTGCACAGAGGGGTAGGACTGCGCTCCGAGAGAGAGCTGAAAGCAGGATAAAGGCAGAGCACACGCAAGAGTCAGGGGCCAGGAATAAAGTGGAAAGGTACCTGGTTTGCCTTAGCGCACGCTTATATTCAGAAAGTGAACTCATGTTTGGTCTAAATTGGTATACGCTAACCTTAATTGCTGCTGTCTTCAACTAAATTAGGATGTAACTACGTTAGAATATCTTGCGGGGTCTAGGTATGTTAGAATATCTCACTAGATCTATGCCTGCGGCCCGGTGAAGATCACTCTTCTCCTGAGGACGAAAAGAAAATCTCTGCAAATTTGGCCAAATTTGTCTGTGGAAGTGGAGACTTTAACACAATCTCGGTTAACCCCAGTATCGGCGAAGAGGCGTAAATGCTAAGGAGAGGTAATTTTTTTGTCGCTGGTGTAACGCGCCTGGGAGAGGCCCTCTGTCACAGTTATATTCTGGGTCGTAGGGTTTGTAGTCTCTTTAATTCCTGGCTATCAGTAATGGAGTGAGTTTGTCCTATCAGGTGGCTCTCTCCGGTTATTTTCGTAATTTACTGGGTGGTGACTGCCATTGCGCTCCTCAATTTAATCATCGCGGCGATTCTAGAAGAAACCGAGCTTACAGACTACCAAAAGAAGGTTATACAAAAGGTGAGATGTGGACATTAAGATTGAATTTCTTGAGAATAAATGTGTCTCAGCCGTTTGACGTTTCGAAAGGTGTTGTAGTGAATAGAAATTTTGCTTAGGACCTCTGTTTAGCATTTTCCATGTGCTCAAAGTGCATCGACTTCAATCCAGTCATGGTGTCTACTCTAGCCGTTGTCACTTGTTTGTGCAGATTGATAGCTGCGGATGCTTCTAGGTTGTAGTTTGCTGAGTAGAAAGAGTAACAAATCTGACTGGGAGCAAGAGAACTGCACGACTTTGAATCTCTGAAATCCTCACAAAGAACTGTGTATCCGCACTAGTTTTGAAGCGTCGGGAAAGAACAACGCCTTCCCACTAATGAGAACACCAAACGAATTAGTGTGGGTTCTGACTGTACACTGATACGAAGCTTTAGAAAAGAATTTCACTTCATTTCTTGAACAGAACACAACAAAAATTTGGGCGGGTTAATTCGGATAACTGTATAGTTCGGACCACAGTGGATTATGCGGAAACTCGGAGAACCTGTCACGATGAATAGTGTGCTGATCACTTCTTTGTTAGTGTATTATATACCTCAGGACTGAGGTATATGGGAACTACACTAAGAACGGGATTCTGCACTCAGATGTTCCCTGAATTGATCAGAAACTCCTGTACCGACAGGGCCCTGCTGAGTTGGAAATGTCCTCAACTTTGAGTGATCACTTTTCCTACTCATTTATTGCCTAACCCTCCCTGTTGGGTGCTGATGAAGTTAGGAAGCCGGTTGAGGTGCATGTGACAGGAGAGTGTTCTGTTGCATGCTCCTTGTGTACCTTGTGGTAGTTAGGTGTTTCAGTGTACACCTACTCATTATTACACTATTCATTACCTACAGCTGTGTCCGTGACTTTTGTTGGGAGAATTGTTTACCTTCTTCATAGTTACAATGTGGTGGTGCGTTTGCTGGCTCGGTTATTCCCGAAGGCCACCTGTATGTTCCTCCAGACGATGTACCTTGTGTCTACGTTCGTCATTTTCTAGATATCCTGCCCTTCATGTTTCTCTGCTTCGAGACTTGTCGTCTTTATTATAGTTGTAGCTGTTTTCTCACTCAGATCGTTAAGCATAGTACGAAAACAGCTTCATGTTTCTCTGCTTTGAGACTTGTCGTCTGTATTATAGTTATAGTTTTCTCAGTCAGATCGTTAAGCATAGTACGAAAACAGCTTCATGTTTCTCTGCTTGGAGACTTGTCGTCTATATTATAGTTATAGCTGTTTTCTCGCTCAGATCGTTGAGCATAGTACGAAAACAGCTAAGATCGTTAGGCATCGTACCGTATTTGTACTTGTATTTTGTCTTACAGCCGCCGTGGGTACCATCTTGGAAATGTGCTCACCCAACACATTTCCTCTTGGCCCCACCCCGGTTATATACATTCGCTGACTTCTGAAACCAAATTAGCATACATGGTACCACTCTTTGTTACTCACTTTGTACTTGCATGGGTTCAAAACTATTTAGCGGTTACCTAAGTATGCGGAGGATGTTATAGCGTTCTCAGAAAACTGCTTTACTCGTGTACCAATATATATATTAGTGGGATATTAGTCAGATGTTCCCGGAACTGAACAGAAACTCCTGGACCGACAGGGCCCTGTGAGTCGGTTAAGGCTTGATCTGATTGACCATTTTTCCAACTCATCTACAGCCTAACCCTCTCTGTTGGGTGCTGATGAAGTCAGAGAGCAGGTTGGGGTGCATGCGACGGGAGTGTGTTCTGCTGCATGCACCGAGTGCATATTGTGATAATTAGGTTCGTGAGTGTACCCCTACTCAGTACCTAAGTGCATCAGTGATGGATTAGGTAGGACGGGCATCAGGCTTTTCTTTTACTACCTCTGTCTGCCTTCTCCTGTACTCACTCGCTAGATCCGTGCTCCTCAACTCCTGCGTTGGATTCTATGGTTATCGGTGTCTACGTTCTGCTTTGATAGCCTTCGCTTCTTGCAATGGATTCTATGGTTAGCGGTATCGACGTTATGCTTTGATAACCTTCGCTTCTTTCAACATTGCAGCTTCTTTCAGCATTGCAGTAGACAAATCTAGTTTGTCTTCATTTCTGCATTAAGGTTTGCATTAGCCTTTGAAGCGATTAGATTGCATCAATACATACTGGATTTGTTCTCTTGTCATTGTCCACTCGAATTGGACTACATACCAAGGGAACCTATTCTGGAAATATGCTTTGCACTACACATTTCCATCGGCACACCTTCAGGTTATATAACAATTGGCTAACTCCAGTCGGCATTGTTAGCGCACATTCGGCCCCTACTTGATTCTCACTATGTACTTGGCTGGGCTAATTGCATGATACCACTATACTAGAGACTGGTCCTTGAGTATATCTGCCATTCTCGGCTTATGGAGATAACCCTCCCTGTTGGGTGCCGATGAAGTGAGGGAGCCGGTTGAGGTGCACACGGCAAACAGTGTTCTGTTGCATGCTCTGTGTGAACCTTGTGGTAGTTAGGTGTTACAGTGTACACTTATTCGTTACCTACAGCTGTGTCCGGGACTTTTGTTGCGAGAATTACTTCTAACCTCTACCTTTCTCATGGTTGACACTCTGGTGTTGTGTTTGCTGGCTCGATTATTCCCGGATACCTCCTGTTTGCTCTCCTTCATGTTCTCTGGTTTGCGACTTGTCGCACTATATTATAGTTATAGCTGTTTTCTCGCTCAGATCGTTAAGCATCGTACTTTGTACTTGTATGTTGTCTTGCAGCCACCGGGGTATTATCTTGGAAATGTGCTTTCCCTACACATTTCTTCTTGGCCCGACCTCGGTTATATAACATTCGCTGACTTCTCAAACCAAGTTAGCATACAAGTTACCACTCTTTGTTACTCACTTTTAACTTGTATGGGTTTATAAACTATTTGGGGGTTACCTAAGTGTGCGGGCAAAATATTGTTTTCTCAGATAGCTGCTTTACCCGTGTACCAATACATATATTAGTGGGATGGAATTGAATAGAAACCCTTGACCGAGTAGGAGCGCGCTGAACTGGAAATGTGTCTAACTTGGCTTTCTCACCGTTCCTTTAAAAATCTTCCTGATGAAGCTTTTACAGTAGAACTTGGTTGTAATCACATCCGATATTGTCACAAACATGAGGTAAGCACATTTTCTTCGGGACCAGGTATTTCCTCTGTAAAATTTCTTGTGGTACTGTTTATATTCACGAATTTGAGTCGTTAAATAAAAGAAAAATGAATTATCCAGTAAGTACTTCGTAAGTGATTAGGAAGCGTGATTAGATTTCTTGTATCAGTCTTTTCGGTTCAAATTATTTCTATGTGGCACTGAAGAACTTCAAGAGAATCGCATTGTCCGAACTTACAAGGATTGCACTGAAGGGGCCCAAAAAAGTGAAAGGCGCAAAAAAGTGAAGCAAGAAGAGCTTGTTAATTTTTATAGTCACATTTCTTTCACCACCAGAAAAGCTGCTTTACCCGTGTACCAACATACATCTCGTCAGGTGTCTGCTTTGTGTAGGCACTGAGAATATGTAGACTCGAAGCACGCTAGGTTTGGTAGATCAGGAGGAGTACCTACGTATTATCCGTGCCATCCTTCACTCAGTCTATGTTTCTCTTTTCAGCGTAGGTTCTCCATATATTGCTTTGTATCTGCCCTCATGTACTGTTGTTGATGTTAAATGCTTCTTGAGCTAGGAGTATTAGCTACTTTTACCCGATTTCTGCATGGTCTCTTGTCTAAGAAGATCCCTTCACTTACTGTTGAATTAGTGTATGGTCATTTCAAGATTTATTAGGAGGAGCATCCAAGCACTGCTTACTGGGGATATGGAAATGAGGTCCGCACAGGGTCTTTGTCAAGCGTGTTGGCTTGCACTACGCTTAGATAGTCTGCATCTAATCTTGTACAAATTATCTTCTTAGTTTTCCTACACCAGGGCCCTATTCCTCGGAATGTGCTGTTGAAAAAGTAGACAACTTTAGCTTATATCTACCCCATCTTTCAGCGTACAGTACTATGTGTTTCTTTGGGTTTCAAATTCTCTGATTAGATTGAGTGTACGTAGGTAGTTCTTGCATCTTGCTAGACCAGCATATATTAGTTGCATAATCAGTAGTTACTGTAGGCGGTATTTAGTGCCGCTGCGGAGCTTTTTGACAGAAAGCCGGGGGTAGAGGAGTATCCGTCTCCAGTCCGGTCCCGGACGCCAGAGGCTTAGCGCGTCCTTCTGAGGCCGTATTATGTGTGTATGTGCACCACGCTTGTGGTTGTTGGAACGTCACAGGAAATATTCTCGAAGGTGCTCCTAGTTTGACTCTGTTCCGAGCGGCTAAGTATCTAACTTTTACAAGCGATTTCCACGGGCAACTACTTGATAAGCTGTAGTCTCTTTGTTTCTGCTCTCTCCCTAGTATCAAAAATATTGCTTTCATGCTCGAACTGCTCTCTTTCGTTGATCATTTCGTCGGCGGACAGGTCTCCACGTCAGTACCTTGGATTTCCTCATCCTAAGAGATTTGCAGTGGACCAAAGATTCATTTTTGCATCTCCGTTGCTCGCTTTGGTTACTAAGAGCTCCTGATTGCTGCTAATACAACCTATGTGTATGTTCCATCCAAGAGTGTGGAACGTTTCTCTTCGTCCTCTTGCCTTGAGGTTGTATAAGAGCAAACATAATCCTTCCATCATATCATAACGGTTGGTTTCGTTCCTTTGTCTGTGGACAGAGAGATCACGTCAAACGGTTACAGGTTAAGCATATTCATCGTTTGTCTTCCACTAGAAGTTCAGATTGGCTCCTAGGCGGCATTGAATACCTGAAAGACGCAAAGCGTCGGATCAGTTCCATGAGTGTCACTAGCATGTCGATTTTTCCCTCGTCAAGGTCAGAATCTCCTGAAGTGCAAGAACAGAGAACAGGCGACTCTGTACCACCAACAGCTAGCAGCTCCCGAGGCTCAGAAACTTCCGAGGGCCCTTCGACCACAGATACACATGTAGATATACCAGGATCTGGTACAGGGAGAGCTAGCAGCAGCATCCGAGGCTTACAAGTTTCTGGAGGGGTTTCGCCCAGAACGTTCTTATACAAACCTGTAGACAAAGTAGACGACCCCGCGGATGTTAATTCGAAAGGAAGACGCCTACGACGAAGCAGCGCTAGTGATTTAAGCAGCATTACAACAGCTACTCTCCCCCCACCCCGCCGGCGTAGACCCAGCCAGGTGTCAGAAAAAATGTTCCTTAGAAGTGGATTTACCGGAGCGGATTTGGCTCATACCGCTGTTGATGGTGGAAACAGAACTGCACTTCAGGCCGCCCTTTTGGCTGTCATAGATGAGCGTGCAGTAGGGGCAGGTGGTGCTGCAGCAAAGGAAGCCGGAGTTCAGTCCAAGCGTCAAGCTGCGTCGGATCCAATCTTGTCTGGAAGGAAAAGAGGCAGTCGAGTTTCTTTTCTCCTATCGGATTTCGAAGCCATACAGGTGGTTGAGGAGAAAGCAGCACCGTGGTGGATGAACGAACGATCCTTGTTCCTTTTCCGAGCTGAGAACAGGACAAGGGTTTTCATAAAGGATGTAGTGGAACATGAAATTTATAGGCGGTGGCAGGTAACGTGGGCTGTAGTTGGTACTGTAATTATGGTAGAAACCCACCCCAATGGAGAGTATCGAATTGCTCAACGGTTCCTCACTGCTTTGGATGGGTCAACGTTTGTGGTAAGGTGTTCTCCACCGATTCTTACCTGCTCTTATACACGACTTCCTCCGGTCTGATTGAAATCCTGGAATCTTGAGCAACAAGAAAAGTAGACATGAAACCTTGTCAATGACCGGTGAACTTCTTCCAAAATGGAGAAACAGCGTCATAGACATGTCCATATTAGCTTGACTGTCATCATGCTCTGAGAGCCGGAACATCACCATTAATCACAGAGCAGTTGGTACTTGCAGGTTTTTACGACCGATATGATCCTGAAAAGCGTAGCGTATGGCTTTCTTCTCACTCGTGAAGCGTATTTGGAAGACCCATACAACATGATTGACGTCGTGAACCTGCTACTCCACTCGCTCTACTTGAGAAGTCACTTATTCATAGAAGGGACCGAGATGTTTGCTAAAGCAATGCTAATACTGATGGCATGTCGTCCTTATCGTTTGATCCCTCGGTTTCAAGGTCTGAGGAGTCTGTCTACCTCTCTCCTGCGAACGATACCAGCCATTTTTCAGCTTTTGCTATTTACTGTACTCGTGTACGCGGTATTCGCTCTCGTAGGTGTGCAGTTATATTCCAGCCGGTTCCGAAGATGTACAGATACCAAAGTGACGGGCCATGTAGACTGTATCGGCATGTTTTACAATGGGGTAGGTGTCCTAGCGCCTCGGACGTGGGTAAATTCATCCTTTCACTTCGATGGCTTTCTTCAGAGTATGCTATCTCTGTTCGTGGCATCCACATTCGACAACTGGTTGGAGTACTTCCTGTATACAGGAATGGACATACCACATAGGCCTGATCAGACACCCAGCCAAAACTCGCATGTTGCGCATGCTATTTACTTCGTCTCGTTCGCGTGTATCGGAGGTTTCTTCATCCTACGTATGTTTGTGGCTCTGTTCATCGACCGTATCGGGGTTATTTCGGGAACCAAGTTGTTGACCGAGAGACAGAAGCTATGGCGAGACAACAACCGGCTAATCCAGAGTTTGACGCCAAAGCGTCGACCGGCTGTTGTCACTGGATTCTTGATACGTGGCTGCTGCTCCAGGATTGTTCATTGCAGGTCGTTTGAGCTACTTAGTATCTTCGTAGTGTCTCTGAACTGCTGTGCTCTTGCAGCATCAGCGTTCCATTACTCTGGGGAAGGGTATATGACAACATATTTTCCCCGTGAAATACTGGTTCGGCTGGAGTACTGTTTCTGTGCAATCTACTCGGTGGAAGCCCTTCTGAAGGTTCTTGGACTTCGGGTGCAGCGCTCTACACTTTTGCTTGTGGCTTTCAGTTGTGCTTGCTGTCTTGAGTTCAACCCTGCATGCGTTGCGGGTTTGGATCCTTTAGGCATTGAAGAAGAGAGTAGAACTTGAAGGACTGTATTCCTGACTGTGTTTTGTTTAAGTGCGCCCGTAGATGAAGGATTGGTGGTACGATAAATGGAATCCCGTCGAGATGGTGACTGTGGTTTTGACTATTGTCTGTATTAGAACAGATCGAAACGTAGTGAGCAGTTATATTGCGAGATTGAACGTCATTTCCAGAATCTTTCGACTATTTCGCTATGTCCGTTCCCTCCGAACCGTAGCGAACACCATTCTAGTGAGTTTGCCATCTATGGTGGACATTGTTGCGTTGATGGGTATTTGTTTGTTTTCCTTGAGTCAAGTTGGAGCGCAAGTCTTCTACAACATCAAGGACGGAATCTGCATACGAAACGGTGGAGAAGCTAGTTTCGAGACGTGGTTAACTTCTTTCCTTCTCTTGCTCCAGGTACGTGTTGGAATTCGGCAGACGCCCTCTGCTTTGTTTCCTCTATGGATTATATACTGTACGTGAACTCCTTTATACCTGTGCCGAACAGTCTGACATGGGTTGCAGCCTAGAATCGAAGTCTAGACTAACGAAGTGTCTATTCATACCCGTAATTTGCGATTAGTAACAGTCCAGTCAATATGGTGATTAATACCGTAGAGAAAATCAGTGTTCAGTTTCGCCGCGTTCATAACGGTTCGTAGACAAAATAAAATGTAGAAGTGGGAAGCACTTGGCAGGTAACCTTTTCGGGTCCCCGGCAAATAATCGTAGTTCACCAGAGGCAAGTTTCGTGAGAGAAACAACGTCGTAGCCCTCCGGTAGTTTAGCATCCAGTGGTCCTGGTAAGAAACGAGTGCATGTTTTCTTCTGGTCAGTTTTCTCTACAAATGACGTCCGTGCTAACTGTCTTGGTGCAACCCTGTTTTGTATACGAGCAGGTCACGACTCTGGACAACTGGTCTTGCCTCATGATTGACATTACACTCGCTCCACCAAATTGTGTACCGGATGTGTCGATTTTTACCTCCGACTGCGGATTCCCTCTCGCAGGCATTGCTTACATGCTGATATGCATTTTTATCACGACGTATATATTCTCAAACCTCTTCATCGCCCAGATCTTAGATACCATCACGTTTGGTTTGCTGAACGAGAACGCGCTACTGACACCAGCTCACTTGATGGCTTATCGGGATCTGTGGGCCCTCGAAAAATATGATGGCAAGTGCGTATTTCATACCCTGGTCCTTGCTCTTAACCGTCAGCCCAGCCTTAGACGTAGCCACAACGGTCCCCGGAACGCTTCGTCTTCCTTAAATTTGTGCGGCTGTTGCCGTCGGAGAAAAGGAGAAATCTGTTTAAAAATTTTGACAGAGAAAGTGCTCTGCTTCTTCTAGTACATCAGTGCCAGTAATTTGTGAGAGCGGCAAATGGACTGAAGTGTCAGAAGAGATTTGAGTTCTGAACAGTAAGGTGATTGAGAAGGGCATTATGAAGCCGTCAGTTGAAGGTTGTATGCGTTCCTGAAGTGAAATTAGGCGGGTGCCGATGTTGATCCGACTTGCCAACAGGTGTACAGGTCACTTACCACATCATAAGCTAAAAGAGTTCTTGATTCAACTGGGTCACCCGTTGGGAGGGAGAAGATATGGTTTCGTCGAGTGGTGAGTGGTCGACGATTACCATTTTGTTATACGGGACGGTATAGCAGATCTGACTTTCGCTAAGTGGAAATGATCAGTATCTTCACCCCTTGTGATGTAGTTCAGTTTGACAAGGGTCACATATGTGCGTCTGAGATTTGGTGATCCTTGTTGTTATTGTCGTTCTTTTTCTTCAGGTTCTCGCGTATTGAGTACGAAATCTTCAACTTCCGCAACAGAAGGGGAATTCCTTTCCGGTCTCTACTGGAAACGATTTGTCTGTACAAAGTTGGCTCCAGGGTACATGAATTCAACTTCTCCAATCTTGTCGTTGAGCCTGGCTAGCTAAGCGAGCTATGAATGCCTTGAGGCGGTATCATCTTCTTCTGTATCCTTGGATCATGCAGGCACTGGAGCTACCCGTACGTATTCAAAGAGAGAAACATATTCAGACTATCTACCAAAACGGAGCTGCTATGAAGATCCAGGGTCTGGTCCGTGGATTTTTGCAAAGAAGGAGAAGCAGGAAGGACATACTTCGAGAGACCATAAGCGGTGATGATAAGAAACGAGGCAGTGAAAGCGCAGACAGCTCTCCTGCTGAAGATCCTGTCATGGTAAGTCAAGGTATGGCTAGGGCTCCTGGTCGAGTTCAGTCTCACCTTCCGACCTCAGCAGCAGCAGCAGCGAAGGCTGACATGATGAGAACGGAAGTAGTTGCGGAGTCACCTTCCGTACCACATGGTGATGATACCCTGGGACTGGGAAAGACCTAGGAGCCGCCTCGTACATCCCCGGCCAGAGCAGCACGGCAAGAGGTATGATCTAGTCCAAAGTCTGCTTATACGCAGTTCTGAAGTGCTGAAGCAACTTAAGACGATAGAGCTGTACAGCATATTGACCAGTATCCCACGCATGCATGCATCCATCTCATAGTTCTTGAAGAACCATGTAGTGTAAGGTTGAACTGAGGACACCGGAAAGGGAGTGGGGTTTGACATCTCTGCTGGTAGCCAGAAATAAAACATTTACAGTGTCTTTATTGCTCGAAGTTTTGGGAGGATTGATGCTCGACGTCGTGAGTCCTCATGGCAGAGGTTCGAGTAACGGTTGGTAGAGATGTTCCTTCTAGGAAGATACTCGGAAGGACATGCGTCACTGCAAACGCAATTACCGTCGTGCCGCATGCACTCCAAACGAGTTTTCTGCCCACCTGCAGGGCTTGTGTATATCTGGTGTAGGGGACTTCGAATCCTGGGAAAGTTGACAGCAGTGTTATCTGTATTGTGTGCAAGTCACGTGAAGTTCTGAATCACGTCAAGGTATCAAGATGTGTATGTACTGTACCGCCTTTTTCTGTTGTCCCTCTTGTACGTTTTCCGTCGTTGGTATAGAGGGTGTACGATCGAGCCTTGAATTGCCTATTCTCTCATAAGTAGTCATTGTTGTCTATACGTCGATTGTGTCTATACGTCGATTGTGTCGTGTAGCGGAACGGATGGATGGAGACGTTGTGAAAACCGGAAAGAAAAAGGAAGTAGCGGAACGTACGGATGTAGTCGTTATGAAAACCGGAAAGAGAAAGGAATTCCATTGCAAACGTAATTACTTGTTTCTCGTGGAATCAGATGTGAAAACCGGAAAAGAGAAAAGGAAGTGAATAAAGCCGGAAATTCGCTAAGCATAGCCCCGGAATTCCACTGCAAGCAGAACTCTTTGTTAATTTCGGAGAGCGAGAATCAGTACTCTCCTAAGCCGTGTCAATGATTCTGCTCCAGTAAGTTCACTCCGCAGAGTACTGCAGCGAACGACATCCGTCTTACACCACCTTGTTCAGTGTACCTTCCGTGTATATGGTTGATTTGGCAACACATCTCTTTCAATTCATTTCCAGTTCTTTCGGTTATGCACTTGATGCTTTTAGCATCAGTCACCTTGCATCTTCCTCCGGTGCATTGCACTTTGCATCGCAGTTTGTACCTTATTTGGAAATGTGAACCTTATTGGAAATGTGCTTCTTGTTACACATTCCCATCGGCACACCTTTCAGTTACAGATAATTCGCTAACTCCACTTAGACTGTTTAGCGCACATTCGGCCCCTGTTTGCTGCTTACTATGTACTTGGCACTGTATTTACCTCTATGCTAGAGAATGGTCCTTGGGAAAAGCTGCCATTCTCGACGTATGAATATGTGTTCACGTAGATTCGGGCGAGATGCTGTCAGGGGGAAGCGCATTCTGTGCTAACCTATATATATCGGTTTATGCGTAAAGCAGCAGAATGCAAGGACTATATTCCGTGTAACCCATGTAAACCCAGCTTGAACTTAACAAAACCGGGCGCCATGATTCGTTTCACACCTCTGAACTTTGGATGTAAGCAACTACAGTTTCAATACGAAACGGTAATACGGAAGTTAACCACCTCTTCCAGCCTAGCAGGTTGGCACTGACTGGTAGATCCAGTTGATATCAAAACAAACAAAATCTAGAGTAGCTATCTCGGCAATTCCTGCGTCATCTGTGAATTCTATTGTCGGCTGTGAACTAGACTCGGTCGTAAACAAGCTTCATGTATGTTCTTACGGGAGGTTTCTGGACTTCGCTCAAGGTTGGACCGAGTGTGGGAGAGTAGTTGTCATATACTTCTCGAGCTTCGTCACTTAATATTATGTAATCTCAGTCCGTCCGAACGTTAACAGACGTTACTCACGAGGAGAGGGGCACACGGATAGTAAAGGACATGCAAGTGTTGAAGATGCAAATACTACATACTACTTTCTAGATGCAAATGAGAATCGTTGGCTGTTGGAATCGCAACAAAAAGTAAGTTGTAGCCATGTTGGATCATAGAAGCTATAATCAAACAAATAATAACATATTACCAAGAATATATAATTTTGGTGCGATCGAATGCTATGACTATAGGTAACAGGAGCAAGGGCAAAAACACCGTCGTGCACCTCCAACTAAGGAAGGGCGTAGTCATCAATGTAAGCGGTCAGATGTTATAAAGTTTGAGGTTCCAATTTCACATCATGATATAGTCAATCTGTCGAGATGTACATCGAACTTGTTCGCTTGAACTCTGTTTCACTTCATGGACTTGTCGACTTGAATCTTCAGTACATACCCATTTCGCTAGATATCTTTTGATTCCCATTCCTATCAAAATATGCATCTAACATGAATTTTTGGGAAATTTTTGCTCATCTGGTGTCACTGTAAAAGATATAAGTGTTAAGCCCCTGGTGTTATAGGAAAAGACATAAGTCATAAGCGGAAATTTTATACCGAGTTGATAGAAAAATTTAAAATTATTTTTAAATGTGAACTGTTAGTAGAACTTGGAAATGCCTGAAGATCTCGACATAAACTATAAGGGAAATGTAGACTCATGCTGATGCAGGCGCAAGAAGAAAGTTTCGATTATTCTTGGTGGGAATACAATCTAATTTCAACATTTCCACTGGTACAAGTAATATAGTTCATTCAGATTTTCAAGTTGTGCATTCTACTTATCAAACTATGAAGCCTTTGAATGCATTAAGGATGGCAAACTCCTAGTAAAAGTGTTTTGGCTGTTGCCGTGTAGGAAGGTATAATTTCATCTGTTCTTATTTCTCTTGAACATAGTAGTACTTGAATTCAATGTGTTTGGTTCTGTTGTGGAACTTAGGGATTTTTGTTATACTTTAATCATTCCTAAACCAAAAAAAGAAGAGAGAATTCTTGTTGTATATAGTATTTTGTCTTATTAGATTATAGTTAGAGGAGTGAAAGAGAAATGTAGATCCAGATAACTTGCTAACGCATAGCTCCTCAATTCCATTGCAAGCGTAACAACTTGTTATGAGATGTATAGCATCATATTATTATCTAACATTCAATCATAGTGAGTACTATTATGGAGGACTCATCTTATATAGACGACACATTCTGAGATCGCTTCTTCGATTGTAGTGCAGAAAGCGATGTATTTGACTTCAATGGTAGTAATCAATAACACACCTTGTCATCAATTCATCCATCCAATAGTAGATCCACATGAACATGAACACATCGAGCATACATATACACCTCCTCCAAGTTCGGAAGAGAGGAACATGCAAATGAGCTTTATTACCTTTTCTCTTGGGAGGGTTAGACTATAAATTAAAACTAAAAAATTAAAAATATTTTTATTCGTGAGAATTTCAGATTTTTATATCAAAGAAAGATTCTATTCTCGTTAGTCACTTTTGAGGTTTGTATAACTGAAGTGAGCATCTGTAATCAAGTTACCATGTGGGCTATAAATTTAGTGATTTTAATTTAATATTTTAAATCTAGTAAAACTAATTTAGAGAACTTTGAAACAAGTCATAATTTATAAACCCTGTCGAGCAATACTTTTCTCCGTGACTATGTGTTGTAGTACACTATATTTTTTACTAAATATATTTTGAAGACTATTGTCAACCAATTACCCATGATTATTTTGGTTGCATGTTTAAACGTTTGTTTTTTCTTCTCTTTTCTTAGAAGTGCAATTTGGATGCATATATTCACTTCGTGACCTTAGTATCCATACATGCTCCATAAAGGAAAATCAGGATACCTTATCAAATTCTGATTATGGCTTGGATTGAAAACAAAAAATGTTTTAAGCATTTCTCATCAAGTACCAAAGCTTTTGATGGCCAAGCAGAATTCTTTATTTGGATTTGAGCAATATTTGCCCATATGCTTATGGAGTAAGCTATATCAAGCTAAACACTAAACTTTATCAATCGTGACCACATAAGGGACTCCACAACTTCTTGGTATGGAAAGTCTTCGATGTTAGGCAAATCGTCATCATCTAACTTAAGAAGTTTTTAGTTTGCATGTTTTTAGTTGGTGTAGATTTGCGACTTCTAATCCATAGCCCTTTACTATGTTGTGGATGGATGCGATTGCTTTAACCTAAACACATGGTTGATCCATCTTTGATTGTCAATAACCACGGTGGTATATAATTCTTCATCATTTACGTTATCATTTTTCCATCATTTTTTCTATCAATGATACTATCGGTGCTACATACCAAATCATCATCCACAAAATTCTAGTGATGATCTTTGGTTCTATGAGTTGATGATATGCAGTGACACGGTTGGGTTGATATCTCTTCAAAACATCTTTGAACTTCAAGCTCCATACCATGATATAATAGGACTAGGAGAAATGCACCCTGTCATATTGCACATCATTTTATAATGCAACTGAAAACTGATCCACGAATGTCTGTGCTTCACAAATTGCACATTATCATTCAGACTGCACACCTTATAAACTCTTAAACGCACACACAAAGTTCATCTGCAGTACTACAAATATTATAGTTATCTACCAAATATGAGGTTCTAAATTCTGTTTGGTCTTCTGATTTTTCTTCTGTGATATTTCATCTAATATTTCTTTTATTTGATTGATTTCTTCCACCGTTGTTCTTTTTCGTTGAATTTTTTCAGCCTTCTAAGCAAGCGCAAAAGTACCATCATTGTAAAGAAGAGTATGGTTTTGGTATTGTTACAAACAGAATGAGACGGTGAAAGAGAACTAGAAGTTTTACAACAACAAGAATGAGACAGCTTGACAACATCAAATTTTTCTTCTCTTTTGTAGGATGTTTATGAAACGTACTCTGCCAAATGCATTTCAACCTTAACCACCAAAAGTGTTCCTTATGTTAGATCTTACCATAATTATTTTATCTTAAAAATAACTTGTAACCACAAAATACTAAATTTCTCATTCTGTTCATCCTCTCTATTCTCCATGTAAATTGACTCCTCCAATTTTGACTTCATAAGACGTTAAAATGGATGATCTTCACTTCTTTAATAAGAACTTAAATACTTATATTCCCACCGTTGAAATATCTCATTAAATCAATGTCTGATACCAATGAGTATTCTTTCATCGCTAATCTTGTCGGGTGGTGAGCATTACTACCACCGGATTTCAGTTTGAATGTTAAAGATCCACTTATCTAACTATTCGTTAAAATTGTGCATTCCATAGTCCAAAATCTAGAAACGAATGGTCTATTTTGTGAATTCCAATAGTCCATATCCTTTTTGAACTGTCTAAATTCTTGATTCTTCTGTCCAAATTAAAGCGCTTTCAGCAGTTATCCGCTCCGCACTTTGCTACCAACGAGCTTTCTCTAAATAATAACGTACTACTTGTTCTAATGCCTCTAATAATTGCGTCGTTGTGCTTGGGCTGTGAAGGTTTTTAGCCATATAAATAGCTATTCTCAGCTATTTTATCCATTCATCTATGCTTTTAGTTTTGCTTGTTGCAAACAAGTTTGAGACTTTTTTGTCATAACGCATTATTTTACCATCCATCTCGGATCGTCAAGCTGAGAATTCTTCTTTTCTTGTATTAAAAAATTTGTGATTTGAATTTTGAATTGTCCAAATCTTAAATATGGATCAATTATGTCTTCATAAGTTCATCTTGTGTTATAACAAATATAAGTTTGAATTGTTCATATTTCAATTCAGATCAAAAACTGTTTACGAATGATTTGCAAGAATATAGAACTGAATTCTGTTTGTCCAAATATTAATTTGGATACTTATGTTATCTCCAAATATTTATCAAATTAAAATATTAAAAAGATAATGTAAATAATATCCAAAAAATCAGATATGAATTAAATGATTTAATTTGAACATCGTCCATAAATTATAAATGTATTAAAATTAATACAGAAGAAACCAATCAACTATTAAATTTGGTTGCTGTTAAATAGAACTTCATATAAAGAATCTAACCTTATATAAAGACTCCATGAAAATAAAATAACTCTTCATATTTCTTATTATTTCACAATATGTACATTATACATGTGTTTAAAATTATCGTACACCGTCTCATCTCTCTAGCAATTGACTATACAACCTAGGACATTCTTCTTCTAAAGAAGTATTCTTAGAATACCAAGTTGGGAGATGTGAGTCAATAATGTTGTAGCTTTAGACGAAGAAACAATCTTCTTTAAATAGATCCATAACTTTTCAATTAAAAAAACATTTTTAAGTGAACCATAAAAAATTGTAGGTAGAGTTTGCATATATCTTTGATTGAAGAAGTGAATATATTTTCTCTCATCAATAGATATGCAATCCAATATATCATATCAAGAAACTCTTTAATAACATTGTTGGAGTCTTTTTTTTGCACCTACCGTCTTGTTGTGTCAGCAGAAACTCTTACTCAGTAGGTCGTGAAACTCACATCACTAACATGCAAATCACAATCACATTTTTGCATTCAAGCACCACTTACCTACATCTCATTTATTCAAGACCGTCTCCTTAACTCTCAAGCTCAGCATTTCTTAAGTCCCGACCTAGATCTGACTAGGTCGATCTCAAAACATGAGTTAGGTGTGTTGGAGATATCATTTAAGACTTGGACTTTATGAGAGATTTTTGGATGGACTCCCATAAAGTCCAAGGTCTTAAATGATATCTCCAACACATCTAGCGGTCCAACCGCTCTGATATCTGTCTAGGTCCAGGCTACCAAACGGTGGTCGAATCCGTCATCTTGTTCTCAAGTCTTGCCCCAACCTTTGGATCGTTCCTAAGTCCAAACGTCGAAGTCTAGATCGAAATGGGCCTTTGTATTGATCCAACTAGCGATATAGAGGAGATATTCTTTCTTGACAGCACTGCTTGCATTGGAAAGAACCCCATAGGTGAAGATCATGCAAGGGTGATGATACTTGGTTTGGTTGATGACGATGAACAGCATGAAGTTTCAAGTGACTTACCAACTTTTGTGTCTGGTCATTCTTTCCTCGTGAAATGGTCAATCTTGAAACTACGGGTTGTGAGAAATGGTATGATTTTGAGAGACCGTTACTTAGCTTACGAAGATATGGATTTCGTGATGGACATCCAAGCGAGCACAAGCAGAGATTCTGTGCCAAAATAGCACTACCATATTCTTATCACATAAAACATAAATGTATGGATCTGAAGGTGAAGGAGGAGAGGGAGTTGTGAAAAAAAACTATGAAATATCTCCACAGACAAAGCCATCTCTAGAGATATGTTGAAAGGATGTTCATGTCCATAAGACTGTTGTAGAATATCAAGAATCGAGATAAGAAAAGAAAGGTAGGTGTTTTACAAGATGAAGCATGATAGATGAGAGGAGTATGTCAATGCGAAGATTAATGTTTCTCAAAAGAGAACAGATGGTATGGTACTTTTCAAAGATGGAGATATGTTTCTCAAATGACATTTTGGTTGTTTCATTCAGTGTGTAAATCTACTTTCTATAATTATAGAAGTGAATTTGTGGAAGAGACGAAAACTAGTTTTCACGAAATACATGTACACATAAACCAAGGCAATCAGTTATGATCGCAGGAGCTTTGTTGAAGATCGATCATCTTGGAGACCTTAAGAGAATTGATACCGTATTTGCAATATACAAAAGATACAAGAATGAATACTATCCACTACAAGTTGTCAACTTGTTACACAAGGAGTATGTGATCTCACAACTGTTAAGAAAGGACATTTCTAAGGCTAATAAGCTACTCAAGTGCGTTATTTCATTCTCCTTTACTAGCTAAAATTTTATAACTTTCTCCATACATGATCATATTTATAATTGGATCACTAACATATACTACGTCTTACAATCTAGACATCGGTGTTCTAAAAACTCTACTATGAACTTACTAAAATTTGTTATACACTTCACGCTTTCACGCTTTGTGCAATCGAATAATTTTTTCTTCACAAGCCTATTCATGTGTTTTGACATCTCATGATAATCAGCATGACGAGCTCTATTATATGACATTTTCATACCTTCAGAATGCTCACTTTCTCGTCTGTCTTGCTCCTCAAGAGTATAACTTGTTCTAATAAGGACTAGCTTCTCACTAAGTGATGAACTTTCGTCATATGACATAATTTGCATCACGACATCCACCCTCACCAAACCTGCACATCTTTTGATATGTGACAACTTTTTCACTCTTCTAACGTTCATCTTGTGTCATCACTAATCTCTTTCTCATCCTTTTTAATCTCATAACATTATCAAGCTCCTCTCATCATTAGCTTCGATTCCAAGAAGTTGAACAATTCTTCTACACCTCCACGTCTCTTAAACAACTTAACACACTTGTAGTCATAGGTAGACTCAGTTGGATATCATCAAACTCTTATAAAAGAATAAATGATGTCTTATGCACATAAGTACATATGAAGTCCAAACCATCTTCTTATGAGAACTTACGAATGATAAAAATATTACTATCTGCGTAGTGTATTACACCAAAATCCAGTCACATACATATCAACTTTGATTACAGTATGTGAGTTTGCAAACACTCTTTATTTTTTATACAAGTCATATTTCATCTCTCTCTCGTATGCATTCGTAAACTCTCTTTTATCTCCACGTAGGCTCTCGTTAGATCCATAAAGACATACAATCTCTTCAAGCATGAATCTACATAGACCTTATATAATGCTCATCCTTCAATAAAGTTTAACATATTCTCGAAATAACATCATGTAATATATCCTCCAAGCTAGAATAAGACATAGAGGAAAGTATAATTTTATATATATCAATAAAATGAAGAAATATACAAAAGAATGCCAACATAGAAGACAACATTATGATTATTAGTTGACACTAAATTGCAAAAGCATGAAGAGCAAAGAGCATTAGATCATCCCTCTTCTACACATCTTACTCTTAGTTCTATCTCCTCACACCAAGTTACGAAAGTGATGAATGATAGTTCTGTCAAGTTTTCCTCTTTGATAGTGCACTTTTCTTGCTTATCTGTTCTCTGAGGATCAAGTAAATGATTTCAAGTTAGAAGAGAGCAGATTACTGGATACTTTTAGTCTAGAAAAGATCACCACATGGATGTTCCATAAGTCATGTTTGTCACAAGGGTATACATTATCATCAATGATATCGACAAATTATGAGCGAGATCGTTATGACAATAATTTAAAGGCAAGTTTGACATAAACAAAAGACAACGATCGTAATATCGAGTGTATTTTAATGATGAAGAGAGCAATAAGAGGAAGAACTTGAGCTGCTACAAATGTAATCACTGGATTTGTGCAAATCATAAAGTGTAAAGTTCTTGGAGAGTTTTGATTTAAGTCTTCACATTCAAAATTCTATCCTTTCAGAAAAACTATTTCACATTTTAATATTTTTGTTCATAGAAAACACACCGCAGAATGAGTTACTCTAATCAGAAATATGGTGATCATATTTCTGGGGTACATGCACATTTCTGGTTTAACATACCCGTTTTGGGATATCTATTAGAATACCATATGCATGCATAACCCTTAGATATTACAAATATAACGGTTCTAGATCTAATAGATATTATCTTGTGTTACTGAGCGATTAGTTATAAAATTAACTCTAAATAATAAATTAGTTATAAATAATCTAAACTTCAACTTACATCCTAAACTCATATTTTAATCTAAAACCTACCTATTATCCTTCTTAACCTACTTATGATCTCCAAACCCTAAACATGTATTGTATCATAATAGGTTAGACTGATTTACTATTTCTAAGTTAGTTAAACTCAACCCGCATGATAGAAACAAATAACCAGGTACAAACTGCATACAGCGTAACGCTTGACACGATTCAAACAAGTTACTGGGTATGCATTGGTGATTTATCCCGATCTAAACTCTTTCCTCCCTTCTCTAACGGTAATAAAAGAAGACAAAATACTATATACGAGAAAAAAGTCCTCTTCCTTCCAGGGTCTCGACAAAGCAGGACAACAAAGTACCATATAGGAAACCTCCAGTAATTGGCTTGATCATATCCCCAATACAATCGTTACGCTTGATCATACCCCTCTTGATGTGTGGTTGTTTGATAATACCCTGACGGTGATTGACAGTAGAACCAGTCATTTCATCTTTTGGTTCATCATTTTAGTACTTTGAACCTTGACTAAATATCACTGTAATTCAAAATATGTAACATTAAAGACACGTTAAGACTATCCATATTCTCATTCTTTTAATATGTGCAGTTTCACATGTGAGTAACATGACAAAGTGACTAGTTTTACAGGCAATAGCCAGTAAGGGGTGAGATCAAGCCATACATCGTTAAGACGGGTATGATCAAGCTCACGTAACCTACTGGGGGTGTGATCAAGCAAATTTCTGAGGAAACCTCATAATTTTACATATGTCGATCATTGGTGCGTGCTATAGAGGAATCTGAAGGACGGTAGCTGTGTGTCGCGGAAGTCCTTGCTACCGAGGTCGGATTTGAACGGCCTTTCGATTGGTTTGACATTGTTTCTTGGGGGAGAAGTTATGGCAAGCGAGCTGAGGGGTTGTTATGTACGCCGAGCCGCCGAGCGCAAATGTGTATAATGCGGCAAACGGCACATGAGGTGATGAACAATAACGGGCCTGTGTCGAT
The DNA here is from genome assembly GCA_036924285.1 of Asterella californica. NCBI lineage: Eukaryota > Viridiplantae > Streptophyta > Marchantiopsida > Marchantiales > Aytoniaceae > Asterella > Asterella californica. The sequence goes on along the minus strand of JAYKYS010000002.1, from coordinate 19,788,717 downwards.
GAGTGCGTTCAGCTACTTGACTCGTGGTGGAATTGGATCGCAGGTGCTTTTCGAAAGTGTATCGAATTGAGTGCCGAGGTTCAGCCAGTGTTCACTTCGGTGGCAAGGCTCCTAGCAAATTTCGACTGGCGTATCTCCGAAATCTAAGCTCGAAGTAGCTACTGCAGCGTGATTACTGTAGGGATTCCTTGACAACCGGCGTGAGGCGCATGCTCCGAACATTGATATCTGACATAGCGGTGTGCGTTTTGGCACTGACAAAAAACCGGTCTAGTGATCAAGTATGTCGAAATCAATCGACCCATTTGCCGTCGAACCAAGATCCCCGGCAGAGAGTGTAAAAAGCTCAGCGGATACGATCGACGTTGTAACCGAATCCTTGTCCGTAGCTGGATTAATTGAGCCAGATCCTGTGCCCAATTCTGGGACGGAAGCCAAAGACACCACAAAGGCTATATCTGGGCATATTGCTGAGGGTAGTGTTCCATGTAAGGATGAACCTGGTTCGGGATACGCAGGCCGCACCAGTTCTCTGGACACTAGCGAGGCACGTGCCCGAGATGCGAGTGATAGACTCGCCAGGAGTATATATGGACTCGAGGGTGAGATCAGTTGCAGACCCCACGATGTCATTGGAGCTGGTAGTGAGCCTGGGTTTGTGGGTTTGGGTCGAGACAAGGCTGGTGCTCGTAGACGAGCGTCGTCAATTTCAGCATCAACAGTATTTCGGTTGCCCGGTGAACTAAGTGAGCCAAAGTCCAGGGGCGCGTCATTATCGCTTCAAAGTATCACGAACGAAGTTGTAGGCATCCCGAGCGCAGACAGGTGCCCAAGAATTTTCCCACATATTTCCTTTTCCCTCACGCTATCGACCATCGTTATTATTCCTCTTTCCAGAATTTGTGCTTCGACCATCAGCGTCGTTCGATCGACGCAGCCGGATACTTAAAGAAGCAAATTAAGGGATGTGTATCGAGGCTTAAATCGGGAGGAGAGATAACTTCACCTTTCTTTTTACTGTGGATTAGTTTAAACGAACCGCACCCGCGATAAGTAGGTGAGCCAAAGTGTTTGAGTACACTTGTCCTGACAATGGTTCTCCCAGTCTACTTCAAACTATACGTACCAGACATCAACGAGGTGTACAAAAAACATCTTGATACAGATATGATAATAAATAGGGACGTTCTCCTCCGGTTCTAGCAATGGATGGTTGTGTGTCTGTACGTACTGCAGATGTTACTTGCTCAGCCACTGCTAGGTCGCAAATCCAAGAACTGTTCTTGTACTGAAGGCCCTCCTCAGATTTAATAGACCTCATGTCGATAAGTCAGTAAGTCAACCCCCAAGTCTAATGGCACTGCCCGTCTAAGAGCTGTGTCTGGTTATCACACAGACACAGCTTACGTGATGTTTATGTGTGGTATGTTGGAGAAGTCACGTTTCTGAGCCCTGAAGGGTGAAGGTCTTGGGACTCCCACAAATGCACAATCTAAAGAGGGGTTAACCTAAGCTTTGATGGATCGCACGCAATTCGTCACGACCAGTGGTCAGGTGCTGTCCATGCTTGATCCGAAAGGTTCTGTACTGGATCCTGAGTGGGACAAAATAGTTCGGTGGGCTTTTCGTCCGAAATTTGGGGAACGGAACTTCTTATCCTGCTGATTCTTACCACTGTAGACACAGAATATTTTTCACTGGTGGAATTTTTTGAGTATCTTTTAAGGTTGGAGGCACGTCCACTGTATGCTATGCTTTCCTCATCATTGCTCTTCACCTTAAAAGCCGCGGACATGCACTTCAAGAAATAATACTCAGAGGGGAAACAAGAAGGGAATCAAGAGAACATAAAAGAATTCCGTGCTATCGATGTTGCTGCGAGACTATGTTTTGATCGCAGCTAAATCTGCTCCCCTAACTCCATTTTTCCTTACTCTTCCCGGATTATACGCGTGCTCTTGTCGTCATCGCTTCCATTGTAGAACCGATGTTATTACAGTACTGTATTTCCTGAAGGAGTTACTTCCCGGGCAGATACTTGAGGTTACGTAGATATCAGTTGTCTGCCTCTTGGTGTATGAGCCAACTTTCATAGTCCATCCACAGGTCCAGGCGACCTGTGCAGGTCACTGGGCTTGGACCAGTGTGGTGGATGTTTCACGAGGATGTGTGGAGCCGGAATTTGGAGTTCCCCGCTTTTCGTGGCCCTGGATGTGGCAGCTTGAGGGGCCCGGAATGTTACAGATTCTGGTGCCTTCGAATTGCAGGAGAAAGTATACTGATGGTCAGCGCGACGCCGATTATGTTGAGGCTGAGGTAGATGAGGGAATACTTCCGTTCTCGACCTCATCAGATCTCCAGAAGAAACGACCGGAGACATTATCAGGCTTGAGGTGGAAGAAGGCTTATCAACTTATTAAGAACAACAATGTGTGTTTATCCTTGCCTCAGTTGGCTTTGTTCATTGGCAGTGAAGCGTCTTGCGCTCGAAACAAGCGGTTTCCTCTGAGTAAATACTTAAAGTCTCTACTTACTAAGCTCCGAATAATATAGGTGAACGTTCTAAGGCCAAACTGGAAGATACACCAACTTGGTGGGACAAAATATCTCTTAGGTTCATGTTTGATCTGCTCATGGTCTTAAGTCCAAGATTCTGGAACTGCAGATCACTTCATGTGTGATATAATCACGATTCGTGTCTCTCACGTGGTGCACGGGCTACTTTGATATCAGGCAATGAAGAAGATGGCCTTGAGTAGCCCTATAGGTACCGGGGCAACACTGGACGGGCATGCCTTGGGCTTTTTGAGCATACACAATGGGATTCGGAGGACCCTTTTCGCTTATTTGTACAATGAGTATCCACCACTGGAGGAATGTTACCACCAGCCATTACATTTTATGCAGATATTTGCACTTCCTACGCACCGATCGTTGTCATAGATGTTTGTCGGACTCTTGTGTCATCTCTGGCATTCACACGGTGCGGTGTGGTCTACATGTTTCCTTGATTTTTCTGAAGAAAAACGGAGTATGTGATCTTGGGTATCATACTGAGCCACCACTTCATTCTTATACTGAAAGCTGAATATAAGTGGGTTACAAATTTTCGCCCTACTGTAAAGGCCCTCCAGGTGGCCGATATTGTTCTTACTTCAGTCTCCACGTAAGGGCCCACTTATGTTCAGTTACAACATCAGATATAGGATCATCCACAACGTACCATAATAAAAATCAGCTGTGTTGTCAATTGTACACTCAGCATCTGATCTATTCTGTTAAGTTATCTTTAACCAAAGTTGATGAACCTCTCGTGAAATGACACGTGCTGTTGAGGGGTCATCCACATAAGTATTACGTTTATGTGATCTTAGAGAAAGTCTGGAATTGTGTAGGATATCATACTTCAGAGAAAACTTGATTCAGCAACGTCGAACTCGAATTCTACTTAGGTAGTGGAGAGCCAGTTGTCTTGAATCGAGTTAGATATTTGGCAATTCCGGTGAAACTATATGCTTGTGATCTAAGAGACTCAGTAATTAGTCTACTTTGAAGCTAGAAGGACTGTCATAAGAGGAGCTATCGTTTACAGCACAGTATCGTCTTAAGGTTTGAATCATTATCATCAATCAGCTGAGGTTGTTGTAATTGTTCTCCTCGCCATAGGGCCGAATGTGTTTGTCGGATCATAACCCTAGGCTTTTACAAGAGTCCTCACGCCTATCTACGGAACAGCTACAACAAGGTGGATTTGGTCGTTCTAGTCGATTCCTGGTATGCCTTCATCTCCTTGCATGCATTCGGGTGTGTTTATGCTTAAGCAGTCCTATCAAAACCAGAAAGCTTCGATTAACTTGGATGATTATTCAGTACATTGCTTTTCTCTTACACAGAAACATTTGCATGGCTGCTATTTGAACACATTTCTGCTAAACAAAAGACAGGGTTCATATTGTGAGGACAATGATACTGGGGAAAGACGCTTTCGTTCGCCTTCTGGTATTTCGAGTATACAGAGCCTTGTTTATTCTTCGTCACTTTACTTTTATAGGGAATGTCCTGGTAAGTGTAGTCCTTTCTGCGTTCCTCACTTGGTTTCCTGAACTAGCAGAATTAGGAAATCTCGAAGCTGGCTTAAAACGTCCTTTCTGGCTGTTGCGTGTATCTACAAAAGGCCGCTTTCACGTGCCCTTCGGGTATTATCTGGACGATCCAGCTCAAGGGCAGAAGAGTTTTGTTATTATTTCAATCCTATCTTGAAATATGCAGACCAAATTGCTTTAGATGTCATACGTTACTTTGGGTTATGGATAGGTCTAAACCCGAAGCTTTGACAGCGAACATGAATGAGACAAGTTCGTACTATGTGGCTCTAGTCTGAACTTCACGGTTAATCAGAACAGTTCTGTTTTGTACCTTAATAGTGTGTGGTTTATTGCAGGCAGTTTTACGCCGAGTTCGTATTGCCTCCTTGTCTCTGACACTAGTAGGTGGTATACTAAACGCTCTGGCCTTTGGAATCATCGTGTTATTTTGCAGGCAGCTTTCGGCGCCTTAGGTCAAAGTATTCGCCCGCTGGAGACGATGCTCTTGTTCACGACTATATTTATGGTAGTTTTTGCGAATGTGGGAGTAATGTTTTTCGGTTTCGCGGGCTCTCTGCGCATGAGGTAAATGCACCACGGTTTAAGATGTTCCGTTTGTTGAACATCCTGGAAAGAGTGCGGAAGAGAGGTTTTATCACTATTAGTTGTATGAGTAGAATCTGTCACAGAAAGTGTTTTCGCGTATGTAGTGCGTTCAGTTCGTGCGGTGTGACTGTAATAAAGGTCATTCTTAAAGATCTCCAATACAAGCGTTTCAATGGATTCACATCATATCCATCTTGCGGTTTACCGGCGGGTATAAATACGTGTTTTCAAGTCTGATATTGCACTCCGGGCCTTATGTTGTTGGTAGTCAGGACAACATGAATAATACTCGAAGATAACATCAACGCTGAGTCTCAGTTCCAGGTATTGCCCTGAAGCGGCTACCTTCTTGTGCGTAAGTTTGTCAGCGAGATTGTTATTGCAGGTGCAGAAGAAAATCAGATGGGGAGGTATCGTATCCTGAGATATTTTGTAGCCATACGTACAAACTTAAGTTATACCCTGAACATCACCAGGTGGATTCTTGTCCTAACAATCAGGGGCTATTTTGCTTGGTGAGTTCAACATTTGCTCTGGGTGGAATCATCCGTTTGTTTTACGAGCGGTTGTTTACACTTCTGTCTGTATTTGAGCTGCTATCAGTAGCAAAAACCAAAGCACGCTTCATTTGAGGAATGGTTAAATCAACAGTCGTTTCTAACTTCTAGTACTTATTAATTTCTCTGAGAGACATTCATGTAACATGCTTTTGGAAAGGCGCATCAGTTGTTCCAAAACAGTCAGCGAGTGTAAGTGTCTGGCTTCCAGGTTTGCTGTGACCGGCACCTCCGTTTTGGATTTGTTGCCACCGAGAATAAACGAGAAATGTGACAATAATGTATGTTTCCCAGGTTTTGGAGAATCCGAACTCTGGAATAACTAGTTTCGAGGGCTTTGGCACAGTATTGCTAATCTTATTACAGGTCGTTACTCACTTTGTACTTGCATGGGTTCAAAACTATTTGTGGTTACCTAAGTGTGCGGGCGAAGTCACTGTTTTCTCAGAAAGCTGCTTACCAATACATATGAGTACGTTTACTTAATATACTAGTAAAACTGTTTACATTGAACTTTGCTGGTTGGAACTGTCCATAGATTCTTTCGTTCGAAGGATGGAGTTTGACCATGATCCAACTCAGAAATAGCCTGCCATCAAATGGTAAGTGGGGAAATAATTTCACAGTTTTGAGGTGAGAAACTGATGCCTGCAAGTGGGAGAGTAAAGCTATCATATCTGTTGCCGTCCATCACCAGCTTACGATGTTCGTTGTACCTACCTGTGACAGCCTCGGATGCATATTTTATTGTCTTCGTTGTAATCGGGGGCTACTTTATCAGCAACGTATTTATTGCAGCTTTCAGTGGTGTCTTCCTCAGAGTGAGGCAGGAACACCAGGTATGTTAGTCTTTACAACCATGACAAGGGTTGGGGAAAGGACCCTAAAGTTTAACGTCACCATAGACGAGCTCTTTTCTCACTGTATACCGCTTCAGTAGATGTACGGACTTCACAATACTATGTGTCGCATAGTTTCAGTTTTATGTGTCCTCATAGCTTTCTGGCCGGTATTGACAAAGAACTTGGCCGTGAGACAGTAGAAGTCTTGGCGATGGTCTTGAGTACCCAATTAACCGTTGCAGTCATTATTTGTTGGTCAGTATTCAAGTACGCTGGTATTCTGGTGCTGAGGGATATCAGTCATGTTGAGATTGCCCCGAAATGCTGATGTTGACGTCGTGCAGAACTTCGTATGCGTCGTCTAACTGCCACAGGTCTAGTTATTGATCACTTTGGTACCGTATTGTATCCACTCAATATTTGCGTATGTAGTCGCGGATACTCCACTGGCTTTCAAGCAGTTGTATATTGTTTGTTACCTTCTGCAGCTCCTCCTGAAAAAGTACCGGCGAGACAAGGCGTTCTCGCTTGCCAATGCAGTTCTGATGGCCAATGTGTTAAAGGACGTTATTGCTAGTGACAGTCCGAACTTAAACTGGAAGCAGCGTCTCAGGCGAAGGACTTACCAGTTCAGACGGTCCGTAAGCCGCGGAGGCTCAAAGTTGAGGTCAAGTATTTCCATGCGCATCATCAGTTTTGGGTGCGCCAGTAGCTTTGGGCTTTCTGGACTAGACATCGAGCCGACGGGTCGCTTCTCCTTCAGTCGGAGTCTGTCCAATGGTGCCAGCTTCGGTCGTTCTCTCCCGCGAAGGGCGTTTTCGATAATTCGGTTTTGGGAACAGAAACTTTCATACAAGTGTCGGATACTAGTGCAGAGCAAGGTCTTTACGTATGGAGCTCTCTTTGCAATTAGCCTTAATGCGGCGTCCATGTGTACCCTGAACTCTAAAGCGACTCCGAGAGATATGAAGGCTATATGTATCCGCAGGATGACAGTGGACCTTGTAGTGAACAATGCGCGTAGGATTTAGAATGTGATTACACAAATCTTGTCCACACTAACTGTCAGACGCTGCAGATTTTTTCTTTCAAGTCTTCAACAGTTGGTGCCTCATGCGTCGTCACTTCATCATCAGGAGGTTTTAGTCATCTTCTAGACGTTTCTTTCTTGATTTCAGTAGTTACACACCTAAAAGTAGGTGCACTAACCGAGACATGCAGCTGCTTATATCTAACCCTTTCTGCGGGCAATTATAAAGACGGGTGATAAATTAAGCTAAAATAACTTGTCTATGTCGAGCTTGGATCTCAAGGAAGATTTTCCGAAGATTTTGCAAACCGTGAAGACCCATTACTACTGTAGGACTGTCCATGACACAGTTTGATAGGTTTTTCATGGGACATGGACAAGTACATATTTACGAAGAGCTCATAGAACTCACAAGGGTATCTGGCCTTGGAGCTTGATAAAGCAGACGCGGAATCGTCTTGGAGGGTGTCTATGGATAGGAAAGCGTTGAACGTAACTTACTTATCCACCAAGTTGTATCGTTTTTGAAGTTCGAGATGCATAGTTTCAAGAGTTCCGAGTATTTGTGGCTGTAAAGCCTTGACGGGGTTCAGACGGATTGCAGATTGCCACGTTGATAATCTTCTATCTCGAGCTGGTTGTCCGCTTCCTCGCAGCAGGAGCTTATGGTTTTGTTGACGAAAGTATGGTGCCTTTCTGCATGTTGCCACATTTCAGTTATCTCTCGCTTATTGTTAAATGCTCTTTATCAGTTTACTCTACTATCTTCTACCAATACTGAATATGCCTTGCAAATGTTATTCATTCCACCCGAGAGCTTGTGATTGAACTTGAAGGAAAGGGTCGTGTCCTCGTCCTTCGTTATCACTCTTCATTGAGTTGGATCTCTGATTACCTGAAGCTTGTGAACGGCATCCTATCTGATATATAAGTTGGATTTCTAGTTTGGACTGGGGTAACCATTTCAGTTGGTGTTGGTTCTTTACCCCTTTACTACTTTTGACATAACTGAGATATGAGAGGACTGACTAAAGAATTCTCGGTTATCCATTTCTAACTTAGTCTTGATGTCTGAAGTTCGAGTACAAAGTCACAGATAAATACCTCATTCGGTGGCGAATTCCATGAATGTACAGGCATGAACGTAATTGACACGGCGGTCGTTCTCGTCTCTAGCTATGCTCTAAAGTTTGACATGAACTCCCCAGTTCCAAGTATCTTGGGCGTTCGATTGTTCCGCTGGTTCAGCGTCAAACAAAGCAGCCAACGGGATAGAGAAGGGGAAGGCTCTCCAGTTCTGGCACGTTGATTCTTCTTGATTTGTCATCGCAAATTCGACTGCTATGTGAGAGTCTAGGTTTTCAGGGTACAGTTGAATGTTTCACTAGGGGTTCTTGAGCAGATGTTGAATCACTGGTACCATACTTTGGGAATATAGTTGCAGTGGACCAGTAGATTAAAGTTGAGCACGTTTTGCCTTTGTGACAGGCCACTGTAGGTAGAGTTGCGGGATCTTTGGCGAGTGTGTTTTTCAGCTTTTCGATTTTGATTATCAATACCTCCATATTCAGTATGGAGCTATGGGGCGGTCAAATGCTCCCCGTGGATGGCTTCACTCCTCGTGCTAATCATGATACAATGACACAAGCGATGCTTTTATGGTTCAGTGTCACTACGAGTGAAAGCTGGGTCAATCAGATGTCGAATGTCTTGCGCCCGGGAACGCAAAACAGGTACGTAGCGTTGAGCTTTATAGGCACTTGAAGCCATTGTTCCTCTTGAAATGAAGTTAGACAGGAAAGTAAATGGGAGAAATAATCCAGAGTTGATAGATCCAGAACGAGTGGACGACTCGAGCATACAACGCTCTTGTCACGTCACAAGGTGATTCAGGAACACACGGAACAGATCTGAAAGTTTGCAAAACTGTAGTTTGGCTCAGCTCACTCTGTCGCAGTCATGCAGATGTGTTATTTGTCGCTTATAGTCAGTTCAGTTTTCACCTCGATGCCCGGTTCTTCGAGTGAAACTTCAGAGGTTGCTTGAGTCTCAGACGTATCTGAGATGTTCACCTCAGCACTAAACTAGATACTCCCCAGATATACACAGCACTCACGAATAGTCACTCACACAGCGGATACATAGAGGTCACATAAGGCAGAGCAGTCGGACTGAGTTCTGTACTCACAGCACTAAAAAGGCACTGCTCTGTGCACACAGTAGTGCAGAGAGGGCCAAGGCTGCGCTTGAAGAGTGAGAGTCCAGGATAGAGTCAGACCATACGCAAGAGACAGGGACCAGAGAATAAAGTGGAAAGGTACCCTGCTTTGTCTGAGCTTATGGACAGAATGTCAAACACATGTTAGTCTGTAGAGACTACAGTTTAGGCTAACGGTCGCTACCCTAAATGCGACTGCCTCCAACAAAATTAGGATGTCACCAAGTTAGAATCTTTCTAAATTCGAATTACACCTCTAACGCTCGCACTTCATGAGAGTTTAGCACTACTCCTATCTCTGTTAGACATTCTCGAAGCTTATCTCCCGATAATGTCTTGGTTAGTACATGTTGTGTCATGTTTTCAGTAGAACAGTAAATCAATTCCACTACATTCTCCTTTTCCTTTTTTCCAGAGATCTTCGTTTAATCTTTATGTCCTTAGTTCTAGGATGATGAACAGGGTCCTCACTAAGAGCTATGTTCCCAGTGTTGTGTCACTGTGACTGATAGTCCACTATCAGTCACAGTGACACAAAATCCTAGTTCGTGAAGAAGTCTTCTGTTCCAAGAAACGTCTTGCGTGGCATTTTCAAATGGCACGCAAGACTAGTACTGTTGTAGACAGTGCAATGCGTCAGCTGATTGCCCCATCATTGAGCATCATCACATGTTGATCGGCTATTGTCTGTACCATCTGCACCTTCCGACTGAATCACATGCAAAGCTTTCGTTGGGATGGATCAACCAGAAGCCATGATGAAAAGGGGAAGAAGCAGCATCTTAACTGATGAACCCATTACCGTATCTGAGTGGTTGATTTAGGACGGAGGGGCTATAATAATCTCTGTGTAATGGTACTTTACTGGCACATCTGCTGTTGGCACATCTCGTCTTCTGCTGAACTATCCATCTGATGCAGTACAACTTTAGCTTGGCTGAGCTTGCATCCTCTCCTTAGCCATGGCGGGGTTTATCCGAACGACTATTACGGGGATCTTGGATGAGCTCTGAGCTCCGCAGAGCTGACGAATAGATATAAAGACCGGAGGCTTCCAGGATGGCGTCCGAATATCCTTCTAAAGTACGGAAACAGTTCTGTTTCTAGATTCGCAGCTTTGGTACCCTTCATATACCTCAAAACGCTACTTACAAACTTCCAGTGTGTTGGTGATGGTTTGCTGGTATATCTGGCCAATGCTCCCACTGCGTAACATACACATATCACGTCTGGTACAGACCATTACAAACATCAGAGAACCTAAAGCACTTTGATAGGTGAACTGAAGGTTTGTGTACATTTTCTTCTCCACCTCTCCTTCCACGCTTCTGCTCAGTTTCCACCCAAGCTCTAGAGGTGTAGAGATCAAATTTACCTCTGCCATTCTGTATCTCTTCAGGATCATCCCTTCTACATAGTGTAATTGCCTGATGTGAATCCATCCTTTTTTCCCGTCTCTATCTACCTTGATCCCTAGAATAAACTTCACACGACCTACGGTAGGCATTCCAAAGACTTAGCACAAGGATCTTCACACTGTTGATAGCTTTCTTGCTTCCTAGCAGTAAAAGGTCATTCACGTATACAGCCACATACAAGACTTTGTCCTAGCAATAAGCACTAAGATCAAAATCTGTTTGTGTAGAGCTTTGTCCTCTCAAGCATGAGTCTAACTTCTCATACCAACAAGAGCTTGCTTAGGGTCATAAAGTGTTTTTCTCAGCAAGCAGAACTTTCCTGCGCCTTCTTCATACTTATGAAAAACATCCATGTAGATTGTTTCCTTCAGATGTCTGTTCAGAAATGCTGTTCTTTTCACATCTAACTTTTCTACTTCCCAATCCATCTCAGCAGCCAGAGGTAACAGCAGTCACATAGATCTATACCGGGCCGCAACAGGAAAAGTCTCTGTGTAATCTGCATCTGCTTTTTGGTTGATCAAATCAGATTAGAGATTCGAATCATAAGTTTGAAAGGTCAAAGTCATAAGTGGAGATCGGAGGTGAGAGCCGTTTGAGGTGAAAGCCTCTCGTACGTTCGGAGCGCAGCTGTGTTGAAAGACCCGACTGACCCCTCATTTACCCGAATTCAAGGAGTGGCCGTTTCTTCCTCAAACTTAAAGACTTTTTGAACTCTTTCTGCTGTAATCATTCACAAAGGATACATACCATGGAGGCCCACATGTCCCCGACATTTGAATGTACGAGGTCTAAAAGACCAGTTTCTCTACTGAGATGTTTCTAGGAAGAGGTGCCTTGTGCACCTCCAGCTTCCCTTTTATATCCAGTTAAAATCCTTCACCCATCTTCTCAGAAATCTGAATGTTAGCTTCAGACAAATACAAATGATGCAAGAGGCCAATGCTGTTGTTACTCTCAATACGCTGTCTTGGTATTCAGCCTCCAGAAACTTGATCTTACCTTCTGTCACTTCGTGACACAGTAGCTGTTCTCCGTTTGTCAGTGTACACCCTTTCCACAGCTCTGAGGAGAAATCTGCTGCAGAGTTTGCTTGAGTATCACATATCTCTGACATGTTCACAAGGCATAGCAGTCAGACTGAGTTCTGTCTCACGGCACTACACAGACACTGCTCTATACAATAGTGCACAGAGGGGCAGGGATGGGCTCAGAGAGAGATGAAAGCACGATAAAGCCAGAGCACAAGCAAGAGTCAGGGGTCAAGAATACAGTCGAAAGGTATCTGGTTTGTCTGAAACAGAGAGTCAACACATATTTGGTCTAAAGTGGTTTAGGCTAACCCTAATTGCTAGTGCATCCACTAAATTAGGATCTAACCAAGTTAGAGTATGTGTTCAATTCGAGTTACACCTCTAGCACTCCGGAGTAGATTTTTCTGCTCATCGATATTTGCACTGCGTCTAAGCTTCGGACGCTAGAAGTTCAGGACACTATTTGAGATGCCTATGCAATTCACTGCGACCGGAATACCCGAGGACGTCAGTAGATCTAGACGTGCAGCGCGGTGAAGATTACTTTTCTCCCGGGGACGAAAGGAAAACCTCTGCAAATTTTAGCGAACTTGTCTGTGGAGGTGGAGACTTAAACACATCGATTGTATCTGGGTTAACTTCCAGTATCCGGAAAGAGGCGTATAGGCTAAGGGCTATCTTTCGTCGCTGGTAAAACGCTGATGGTAGAGACCTCTTCACAGTTTTATTCTGGGTCGTAGGGTTAGTAGTCTTAAATTCCTGGCTATCAGTAATGGAGTGAGTTTGTCCTGTCAGGTGGTTATCTCCGGTTGTTTTCGTACCTTACTGGGTGGTGACTGCCATTGCGCTCGTCAATTTAATCATCGCGGCGATTCTAGAGGAAACCGAGCTTACAGACTACCAAAAGAAGCTTATACAAAAGGTAAGATGACAATGACATTGAAGTTCTTGTGAATAAATGTGTCTCAGCCGTTTCTACGTTTCGGTGAATAGAAGTTTAGCTTAGGTAACACTTGCACCTCTGTTTAGCATTTCCCCTGTGCTTACTGTGCATGGACTTCAATCGAGTCATGATGTCTACTCTAGCCGTTGTCACTTGATTCTGCTGGATAGCTGCGGATACTTCTCGGTTAAATTTTGCTGAGTAGAAAGAGTAATAAATCTCAGGGGGGGTAAGAGGACTGCACGATTTTGAATATCTGAAATCCACACAAAAAACTGTGTGTCCGCACTAACTTTGAAGCTTCGGGAAAGAAAAACACCTTTCTGGTAGTGTGAACATCAGGTGATTTAGTGTTGGCCCTGAGTCTACACTGATATGAAGCTTTAGAAAAGTATTGCACGTTTTTCCTTGAACAGCAGACCAGAAAAATTAGGACGGGTTCCGTTTGCTCTAATCTTGAAGCTTGGAAAGTAGTCTACACGGACAAAGTTTTCGCGTTGATTAACGCTGTACGGACCAACAACCCATTATACGGAACTGGGAAAACCAGTGACGCGAATTAGTATGGTCCAGACTAATTGCGATGAATGGTGTACTGACCACTTATTTTGTTGATGAAGTTATATACCTTAGGACCGTGTAATAGAACATTTCTTGGAGAAGCTCGTCAATTGAGGATTCTGTCTCCAAACGGGACTATCGCTCTGACCTTTTTCACACGTTCAATTTTCTTGAACCTTCTTTTTCACTTGAGTAGTTGTTTTGACCGTTTGGTAGCTTTTGTGTACGGGATTCAGCTTTCACCTTACTGGAGCGTGACTCCCGTAGTTCTATAGCACTTTAAGCGGCACATGTCTCGACTAGTCCTGCACACTCTCTTTGCTAGGGTGTGGCGTGATCGTCTTCCGCTTGTCTAATGAAGCTACTTGTTCGAGAATATATGCGTAGGTTGAGGTAATTTTCGATTATACACTCTTGGTTTTGATGAGTTCACTTCAATTCAGTCATGGCCTTTCCTAAAGGACTGTTCTCTACATTGGGGTATGAAAAGAAATGCCCCTAGTGAAGGTGTTAAGTAGAACAAGGTTTCTCCAACCTTGTTCTCTGTCTGTGCTTCATTACTCATTTCTATGCATGGGCGTGTATTGTCCAAACATATTATCTATGCCATCCTCTACTCAATGTGAGCGGAGATTCTCCCTTATAGTGCTTTATATCTGCCGTCAGGTACTATCGTTGATGTTGGATGCGTCTTAACTAGGAGTATAAGCTACATTTACCAGTTTCCGGCCGTGCTATCGTGTCTAAGGAGATACTTCAGTACTTCGATTTCCTCAGTCCAAGATATTTTGCAGTAGACAAAGATTTCATCTTGGCATCTCCGTTACTCTGCTGGCTTGCATGTGATATATGGATCTTTTTACCGCTCATTAAGAGTTACTAAGAGCTCCGAATTGCTGCTAATACAACCTAGTTAATCTGTTTGTTCCATCTGGCAGTGTAGAAAATTTCTCTTCGTCTTCTTACCTGAAGATTGTGTAGGAGCAAACATAATCCTTGAACATGTCATAATAGTTGGTTTCGTTCCTTTATCTGTGGACAGAGAGATCACGTCAAGTGGTTACAGGTTAAGGATATTCATCGTATGTCTTCCACAAGGAGTTCAGATTGGCTCCTAGGCAGCATTGGTTACCTCAAAGAAGTAAAGCGTCGGGTCAGCTCTATAAGAGTCACGAGTATGTCCATTTTGCCCTCGTCAAGGTCAGAAACTCCTGAAGTGCAACAACAGTGGACAGGCGACACTATACAACTAGCAGCTAGCAACTCCCGAGCCTCACAAACTCCCGAGGGCCCTTCGACCACAGATACACATGTGGATATACCAGGCTCTGGTGAACGGAGAGCTAGCAGCCGCATCCGGGGCTTACAAGTTTCTGGAGGGTTTTCGCCCAGAGCGTTCTTATACAAAGCTGTAGACAAAGTAGACGCCCCCGCGGATGTTAATGTTACATCGAAAGAAATACCTCTACGACGAAGCAGCACTAGTGCTTTGAGCAGCATTACATCAGCTACTCAACCCCCACCCCACCGGCGTAGATTCAGCCAGATGTCAGATAAAATGTTTCTTAGAAGTGGATTTACCGGAGCTGATTTGGCTCATAACGCTGCTGGTGGTGGAAACAGAACTGCACTTCAGGCTGCCCTTTTGGCTGTCATAGATGAGCGTGCAGTGGGGACAGGTGGTGGTGCAGCAAAAGAAGCCGGAGATCAGTTCAAGCGTCAAGCTTCCTCAGATAAAATCTTTCTTAGAAGTGGATTTACCGGAGCTGATTTGGCTCATAGCCCTGCTGATGGTGGAAACAAAACTGCATTTCAGGCTGCCCTCTTAGATGTGATAGATGAGCGTGCACTGGGACGAGGTGCTGCTGCAGCAAAGGAAGCTGGAGATCAGTCCAAGCGTCAAGCTGCGTTAGAGACGGTCTTGTCTGGAAGGAAAAAGGGCAGTCACACAAGGAAAAAAGGAGTTTCCTTTCTCCTATCAGACTTCGAAAGCATACAGTTGGTCGAGGAGAAAGCAGCACCGTGGTGGATGAACGAACGATCCTTGTTTTTTTTCCGACCTGAGAACGGGACAAGGGTTTTCATAACGAACGTAGTGGAACAGGAAATTTATAGGTGGTGGCAGGTAACGTGGGCTGTACTTGGTACTGTAATTATGGTAGAAACCCACCCCAATGGAAAGTATCGAATTGCTCAACGGTTCCTCACTGCTTTGGATGGGTCAACGTTTGTGGTAAGCTGTTCTCCACCGATTCTTACCTGCTCTTATACACTACTTCCTCTGGTCTGATTGAAATCCTGGAATCTTGAGCAACAAGAAAAGTAGACATGAAACCTTGTTAATGACTGGTGAATTTCTTCCAAATTGGAGAAACAGCGTCATAGGCATGTCCATATTAGCTTGACTGTCATCATACTCTGACAGCCGGAACATCACCATTAATCACAGAGCAGTGGGTCCTTGCAGGTTTTTACGACCGATATGATCCTGAAAAGCGTAGCGTATGGCTTTCTTCTAACTCGTGACGCGTATTTGGAGGACCCATACAACATGATTGACGTCGTGAACCTCCTACTCCACTTTCTCTACTTGAAAGATCACCTATTCACAGAAGGGACCGAGCACTTTGCTAAAGCAATGCTAATACTGATGGCATGTCGTCCTTATCGTTTGATTCCTCGCTTTCAAGGTCTGAGGAGTCTGTCTACGGCTCTCCTGCGAACGATACCAGCCGTTTTTCAGCTTTTTCTGTTTACTCTTGTCGTGTACGCGGTATTCGCTCTTGTAGGTGTGCAGTTATATTCCAGCCGGTTTCGAACATGTACAGATACCACAGTGGCGGGCCATGTAGACTGCATAGGTATGTTTTACAATCAGGTTGGTGTCCTAGCGCCTCGGACGTGGGTAAATTCACCCTTTCACTTCGATGGCTTTGTTCAAAGTATGCTAACTCTGTTCGTTGCATCCACATTCGACAACTGGTTGGATTACTTCCTGTATAGAGCTATGGACATACCAGATAGTCCTGATCAGACACCTCGCCAAAACTCGCATGTTGCGCATGCCATTTACTTCGTCTCATTCGCGTGTATCGGAGGTTTTTTTATCCTACGTATGTTTGTGGCTCTGTTCATTGACCGCATCGGGGTTATTTCGGGAACCAAGTTGTTGACCGAGAGGCAGAAGCTATGGCGAGACAACAACCGCCTGATCCAGAGTTTGACGCCAAAGCGTCGACCGGCCGTTGTCACTGGATTCTTGATACGTGGCTACTGCTTCAGGATTGTGCATTGCAGGTCGTTTGAGCTACTTGTTATCTTCGTAATATCTGTGAACTGCTGCGTTATTTCAGCATCAGATAACCATATGTCTGCGGGAGGGTATATGGTCACAACTGTTCCCTTTCAAGTATTGATGGATCTGGAGTACTGTTTCTGTGCCTTCTACACTTTGGAAGCCCTTATGAAGTTGTTTGGACTTCGGGTGCAGCATTCTACACTCTTTTACTTTTGGCCTTCGGTTGTGCTTTCTTTCTAAAGTTAAATCTACAGTAAGATCCCTTAGACATTGGAGAGAGTAGAATATGGACTTTATTTCTGACCGTGTTTTGTTTAAGTGCGCCCGTAGATGAAAGATTGGTGGTACGATAAATGGAATGCCGTCGAGTTGGTGAATGTGGTTTTGACTATCATATGTATTCGATTGCAACGAATTAACCTAGGGAGCAGTTACGTTGCGAGATTGACCGTCATTTTCAGAATCTTTCGACTTTTTCGCTATGTCCGTACTCTCCGAACCGTAGCGAACACCATCCTGGTGAGTTTGCCATGTATGGTGGACATTGTCGCGTTGATGGGTATTTGTTTGTTTTCCTTGAGTCAACTTGGAGCGCAAGTTTTCTACAACATCAAGGACGGAATCTGCATACGAAACGGTGGAGAAGCTAGTTTCGAGACGTGGTTAACTTCTTTCCTCCTCTTGCTCCAAGTACGTGTTAGGATTTGACAGACGCCCTCTGTTTTATTTCAGCTGTGGATTCTAGACTGTCATGAACTGCTTTATACCTCTGCCGAACAGCCTGACATGGGTTGCACCCTCTATTTACCGACAATCGAATTCTATACTGACGTGAATTGTGTATTCATATCCGTATTGTGCGGTCAGTTTGAGTCCAGTCAGTAGGGTAATTAATATCGTATTGAACATCAGTGCCCAGTTTCGTCTAGTTCGTAACAGTTTCGTAGGCAACAGAAAATCTAGAAGTGGGGAGTAAATTGCGGGTAACTCTCTGAGTGCCCGACAAACAATGATAGTTCCCCAGCGGTAACCTGTGTAAGTGAACAACGTCGTATCTTCTTGTAGTTCAGCATCAGGTGGTTCCGGTGAGAAACCACTGCAAGTTTTCTTCTGGTCAGTTTTGTCCACAAATGACGTCCATGCTAAATGTCTTGGTGCAAACCTGTGTTGCGTATACGAGCAGGTTACGACGCTGGACAACTGGTCTTGCTTCATGATTGACATTACACTCGCTCCACCAAATTGTGTACCAGGTGTCTCGGTTTACACCTCCGACTGCGGATTCCCTATCGCAGGCATTCTTTACATGCTTTGTTGTGTTTTTGTCACGACTTATATTTTTTCAAACCTCTTCGTCGCACAGATCTTAGATACCATCACGTTTGGTTTGCTGAACGAGAACGCGCTACTGACACCAGCTCACTTGATGGCTTATCGGGATCTGTGGGCCCTCGACGAATACGATGCCAAGTGGGTATTTCATACCCAGGGCCTTGCTTTAACCTTCAGCCCAGCCTTAGACTAAGTCACAACGCTCCCCGGAACGCTTCTTCTTCCATTAAATTTTCCAGCTGTTGCCGTCGGGGAAAAGGAGAACTCCGTTTAAATCATTGGGAGAGAAAGTGCTTTGCTTCTTCTAGCATATCAGTGCCAGTATCTGTGAGAGCGGCACATGGGACTGTGAGTGTCAGAAGAGATATGAGTTCTGAACAGTGAGGTGATTGAGAATGACATTATGAGCCCGTCAGTTGAAGGTTGTATGCGTTGCCCATGTTGATCCGACTTGCCACAGGTGTACAGGTCACTTACCACATCATAAACTGAAAGAGTTCTTGATTCAATTGGGCCACCCGTTGGGAGGGAGAAGATATGGTTTCGTCCGGTGGTGAGTGATCTCCTTGTCGCCTAGAGCAAGGGCCCCTGAACCTGCTCGTTACGATAAACCATTAGCACTTTCTACACAGACATGATTGTAAAATCCGACTTTCGCTGAGTGTGGAAATGATCAGTATCTTCACCCCTTGTGACTGTAGTTCAATTTGACAAGGGTCGAAACATGTGCGTCTGAGATTTGGTCATCCCGTTGTTGTTACTGTGGTCGTTTGGTACAGGTTCTCGCGTATTGAGTACGAAATCTTCCACTTCCGTAACAGAAGGGGAATTCCTTTCCGGCCTCTACTGGAAACGATCTGTTTGTACAAAGTTGGCTCCAAGGTACGTGAATTCAACTTCTCCAATCTTGTCGTTGAGCCTTGCTAGCTAGGGAGCTATGAATTGCCTTGAAGCGGGATCATCTTCTTCTGTATCGTTATGCAGGCACTGGAGCTACCTGTACGTATTCAAAGGGAGAAACATATTCAGACTATCTACCAAAACGGAGCTGCCATGAAGATCCAGGGTCTGGTCCGTGGATTTTTGCTAAGGAGGAGAAACAGAAAGGACAGGCTCCAAGATACTATAAGCCATGATGATAACAAACGGGGCAGTGAAAGCGCAGACAGCTCTCCTGCTGAAGATCCATTCATGGTAAGTGAAGGTATGGATAAAGCTCCTGGTCGAGTTCAGTCTCACCCTCCAATCTCAGCAGCAGCAGCGATGGCTGACATGATGAGCATGGAAGCAGTTGCGGAGTCATCTTCCTTACCACATCATGATAAGAGCCTGGGACGAGAAAAAGGTATGGAGCCGCCTATCATCCCCGACCCACGGTAGGAGGTACGATATAGTCGGAATCCGCACTTCTGCTGTTCTGAAGTAACTGAAGGACAATCGAACTGTACAGCATATTGACCACGCATACATGCGTGTCTCCATCTCATAGTTCTCAAAGGAAAGGTCCCATGACTTGTAAGGTTTAACTGGGGACAATCGAAAGTGAGTGGGTTTGGCATCTCTGCAGGTAGCCAGAAACAAAACAACATATAAAGTGTCTTTTATGCTCGACGTGTTTGGGAGGATTGATGCTGGATGGCGCGAGTACTGATGGCAGAGGTCTGAGTAACGGTTGGTAGAGATGTCCTTCTAGCAAAATACTCGGGAAGGACTAGCGTCACTGCGAACTCCTGCGATTAGCCTCGTGCAGTATTCACTCCAAATCAGTTTCAGGCAACCTGCAGAGCTAGTGTATATCTAGTGTAGGGGACCTCGAACTACTGTCTGTCAATACTGTACTGTCTTTTACGGTTTTTGATCGTTGGTATATAGGGTGTACGATCGAGCCTGAATCGCAATTCTTTCATTCGTAGTGGCTGTTGTTAACTCGGAGAGGGAGAATAAGTACTCTCCTAAGCCGTTTCGTTGATTCTGCTCCAGTATGTTCACTGCACAGACTACTGCAGAGAAACTACATTTGTCTTATAGACCACCTTGTTCTGTGTACCTTCAGTTTCTCTGCTTGATTTGGCACCAGGTCACTGACGGACAGCTGCATATCACTCTGTTCACGTAGATCTTCGACTGAGATGTGTGTCAGTGGGGAGCGAATCCACTGTTAACCAATATATCGGTCTCTGCCTATAGCAGCAAAATGCAAGAACATGCACATAAAAGGAAGGTAACGCGTGTAAACCCAGCGTTAACTTATAGCTGAAATCACAAAACGGGGCTCCATGATTCGTTTCACATTTCTGAACTTTGGATGTAAGCAACTACAGTTTCAACACGAAACACTAATACGGAAGTTAACCACCTCTTCCAGCCTAGCAGGTTGGTACTGACTGGTAAATCCAGTTGACATCAAAGCAAATGAAATCTAGAGTCGCTATCCCAGTGCAGTTACTGTGTCATCTCGTGACTTCCACTGTCTGCTGTGAACCACGAGTCCGTCATAAACAAGCTTGTCGCAGGTTCTGATGAGAGTTTCTCTGGACCTAGCTTATGGTTGAATCGAGTGTGGCAGAACACTCCTACGCGCCTTTGTCATATACCTCTCTCGCTTCGTCACTTAGATCATGTATCTTCGTCCGTTCGGACGTGATATTCATCTGGTTAGACGTTTCTCACGAAGAGACCGGCACACACATAGCGAAGGATAATACATGCGTTTTGAGTATTGGCGTTCCTGTAGGAAGATAAGTAGAAGAAAGGGCTAGACACCGACTTCCACCTCCAACGCGGAAGAGCGCATTCACCGGTGTAAGTGGTTTAAACCTCTTTTTTTGCAGGATGAATTTCTGAAGCTAAAGATCGTAATGCCTTTACAAGTAATTTAAAGTACAAGGCCATCTTAAGTATTAAAGCTTTACAGTCTGAGTTGACATCTTGGGCTACACGTTCGTGTTCGAATTCGCTTGAGCTCTGCCTCATTCTGTATTGATTTGTCGTCTTGAAGCTACAAGTTCGTAGTAGTGGTAACTCCATAGCCATCCCGGCTGGACATCTCCATCATCGATACGTAATGGTTCCTCCTTTCGATGTACTGTTCTATCAATAGTGTATGCCGTTTGATTGTGTCGCCTGTGTGTATATGGTTCTACCTTGTATAGAGAATGGGCTCGTGGCTCAGAGGCACGTACTGCTCAGAGGCACGTACTGCACCTCAAGTCACTGCCGCAGATGTCCAATCTGCGTCACACCAGCCATGAAGTCGAAGTCACTTTGTTCTCCTCCATAAGACGTGGAAGCCTCTGTTCCATCAGATTTCCGCTGAGCCGTAGTCATACTAGCTATCCTCTGCTGCAACTGCTCAATTCGGACAGTTATACATGCTTCTGACGTCGTAGTAGACGGTGGACCGATCGGTCCTCTCTCAGGTGCTGGACCTCTACTTCCAGCTCGACCACCACGGCCTCCTTGAGCTCCTTCGCCTCGTCCACGATCAGCCTTCCCTTGCCGTAGCTCGGGATGGAGATCAAAACAACAGTCACTACTGTGATCAGGTCGTCCGCAATGCGCACATTGCCTAGATACCGCTCGAGACATCCCTGACGTCTCATAACCACCTCTCCTCTGTCGATAATCTTTTTGTTGATGAGGACCATCATACATCCAGCAAGGACCCGCTTGCTGCTGAATAGAGAAGGACGGCATGAGCTTCTGTCCACCAGATCCTCCGACGCCTTCTTGGGATCTTGACTGCTCCGCACGATCCTTACCACCACCACCACCACCACCATCACGCTGTTGCGTAGTCTGTGATCCTCGAGAAGAGATGGTCGTCCCATGTGGTGTCTCTTTGTAGAACCCAGCAACCACCACCCTCTCCTCCACCATGTTGAGCTCAATCTGCTCAGCCAAACCAAAGACAACCGCTAATGTCAGAGCAGTGTCTCTAAGAAGAGTGACATCTCTGACTCTCCTACACAGCTCCCGATATAGTATCTCATACTAGAACTGGACTGCCTGTGCTTCTGTCACCCATTGGTAACGCTGATCAACCGCCTCATGCGAGTAAACGCCTCGCGTAAGCTCTCTCCAGTCTTCCGTTGAAACTCCTGTAGACTCCTCAACTTATCCGTCCGCACACCCTGATAGTTTTTCCTCCAACACTGGAAGAATTGAACCACAGGGTTCCTCACACTACCACCTGCTCCACTACTAGTGGACGCGCTGCCGATAGTAGGTACTCCGCCATCTGTGGATGTACCACTGCTACTGGCACCCAAACTTGTAAGTGCTACGTCTCCTGAAACTGCTCCAGTAGTGATAGAAACGTAGTTGGGAGACAATGTTGTCTTTACAACTCAATCTCCATACTGTAGTCTCGTCGGAACTCATGATAATTGTCCATCGGTGATCCCTCCAAGTGTTGAAACAAACCCTTCCACGCCATGAAGGGTGTAAACAGCTGTGAGTTCCGCATCTGCTGCAGATCGCACCAACTGTCGAACTCCTAGATGAAATCATCCAGTTCGATGATACCCATTGTAATCGAGGTCCCTTCGTAGCTCCATAGATCTCGTCCATGTCTCACAACAACGGTGTGATGACACTCGACTCATCATCAAAAAACACGCTATTTACGTCTGACTCGTCCTCAGGAACAACTGACAGCAATGATGTAGGTAGTTGGTACCTCACCTCATTCCGTGTATATCCACTATTTGAGAAGTTCCCACTAGAACCTCCCGAGAACTCCGTGATGAGAGAATCTCGATAACACACTCTCTGGCCAGAGGACCGGCAAAGAAGTGCCCTTTGGGCCAAAAACCAAAATGCCAAAATCTTCGTCACCATTGTAACCACCACTTGCCTAACCCCGCTCCTACTGAACTCACCTATCCCCTACTAGGACGATCAAGGTAAGGACAACTTGTATCTGCCATCACCACAGACAGACTCTCACGATCTGTTGGTTGTCACTCCAACCGCACCGTGAGAGAAACAAAGATAATCTTACTAGTCCGCAACTCCAGTCTCACTATCGACAGCACACTAGAGTGAACTTACTTCGAAAATCAAGCGTCAACACAAGCAAATGCGGCGCACAAACATGAAACAGAATATGGAGGGATTCCAACCACAAGAAGTCTAAACGATAACCTTCCACACTCAAACATTCACATAAAGAGAAACCCAACCTCATCCGGACTGACGTCTCCTCTTCAGTGATGACGTGCACAATATACGGTCACCAACCGTCGTAACTGCTACTTAAGATCACTAACTAGATGTCCACACCTCTAGTAGCTCCAAAAATATCTACGTGGTAGCTCTACTAGTTCACCCAAGACAATTGCCACCAACTGCCTCCATACGCGTCTCTACGGTATAGATAAACACTACCACAACTATAGCTTTCCCTTAATACTGTGGGGTCGCTCTACTACGTGTGAAACGTGCGAGAAGGTCTCCTACTACCTTATACAAGTCCATAAGTACTTGCACGCATCCCTGTAAGACACCAAGAGCTATTGTTCTAGTGGTAAAGCCAAAGCTAAGACTACAGAGTTAGGTGTCCAAGTCCAGAAATAGTGTTGGGATGGGTGACCAGCTGGTTTTACACTTCTCACACAACTGAAACTTGCATACCTCTCTCACGCACGCCAGCAAGTTGACTTGCGGCGGGCTCGAGCTCAGACTCAGGCTCAAGCTCCGCTCCGTCTCCGTCTCCGCACTTTCGCACTCCGCTTTTCACGCCTCCGCACTCACGCACCTCTGCTCCTCGAAGCCTCACGCCTCCTAACACGCACTCTACACCTCGACACTCCCACTCACTCTCCGCTCCGCTCCACTTGGAGTAGAGTATAACGAGTACAACACACCAAAAGAGGCTCGGCTACACCTCCAATTGCACAAGATTACACCAAAAGAGACTCCAAAACAGCAAAAACAGCTTGCGGATGCAAACGAGTAACCAAAAATGTGACGTAAAATAGCAAGAACACCCAAAGCAACCCGAACACCACGACAACTGGTTCGCGAATGCACAATACACACTTCACGAATGCACACACAACAAAACTCCTAAACTCGAGTTTCCACACGAAATTGCACAAAAATCTGAATAACTAGTCTTTTTGCACTTCCGGGTCACACGGCAACGAACTTGGACATGCCATAACTTCTTCAATGCTCGGCCAAACTCCACGAAACTTGGTGCACTAGAATCGTCTCTCCAATGCGCTTCCAAAGAGTCCACTCCGGTCTCACATTGACAAGTATTCCGTCTGCCACACCCAAACACGCACTCTGGTCCGAACAGATCACTTCAAGAACATTCCGCAAATTTTCTGCAGCGCTTCCGCATGACAAAAAATCTTCACTCGATCTCACAACAGCAATCAATCCGCGAACAGCAAGGTATCATGCGCCCACACATACCTCGATCGCAGGTCCAATCAATCAAACACGAACTACAACGCCCGAAGATACCAGCGGACAATTTCAGATCAGCGAGCTCTTACTGAACTCTGCCTCGACCTGCACTCAGTTCTTCAAGTAATCTGAACAGAGAAATTATCATCTCCAACACTGCAACAAAGATTACTCACAAACGGTCAAGCCAAACTCACTCTATGCTCGAAAAGAATCCGGGTTACACTCAACTAGACTAGCCTGGAGCTTGAAGACTCAACTTGAAGAACTAAGGTCTCCAAGCCCCACCTGCGAAGTATACTTCTAGTGGGCTCTCTCACCAACTCGTCCTAACGGCACTAACGGCCTTACCAGAATTCGTCACTCCGCACTCGGTCAACTTAGCCGAGGTGCCCAAATGACATGACACTCAACACTGCTGGTTGTCGGTTCTTTTCTCTACGGCGAGAACTCCCAGACTACATGCATATTAAACCTGAATTAAGAAGTAATCTTCAGTCTTTTCATTGTCAACTCTCTAAAGGACGAATGCTTAATGCAGCGTTCTCTGTCTTGTCCTTAAGCAAACCAGGTGCGACATTCACCGAGAATATTCTCTCTATGATCGCACAGCCTGCTTTCTTTGGAATGTCATGCTCCGATGTGTTGCAAGCAAAATGCATTTTATTTTGGGGGACGTAAATTGCCCTTTCGGTCATAGACTTCTCGCTGTGTTTATATAGTTGCTTTGTAGTCTTGGCTTGCTTGCTTATTTCACCTCTTCTGCTGCAAGCTTAATTTATTACTAACCCTTTCGACGGGAAAAGTTAGGTGATAAATTAATATATTTTTGAAGTGAATTTTTTAGTTCATTAAGTATTCGCACTTATACCCTAGAAGCGAGTTGTTCTGCACTCCACTTATTGGTTTTCTATTAACGTTGCCGCGGTCCCCGGAACGATTAACAGTTAAACTTTCATTTTGATTTTCGTTAAAATTTAATCTAAATTTCCATATAATACTTATAGATAACACAGAAAAGTAAAAATCACTAAAGTTGATCGAGCATCCTTAAGCATCATTTAGTTCATGAAGCTTCACTCCCTATGTTTCGAAATACTTCAATTCGATACGATATTATTCATCCTCCGGTCATTCTTCAAGCGTAACTCCTTCTTGGTGTAACCAACAAGGAGTTACGCTTGCAATGCCAATTCCTTTTTTACGTTCACAGACGTTCCTTCCGCCCCCTCCGTCACTAAACCGTCCTCTGATACAACAAAATATGCTACACTAGAGAAAATCCCCCCTTCCTTTCCGCTCTTCACAATCGACGTATAGCAAAATCTACCAAATGTTTATGGTTCTTCGCTTCTTAGAGCAGGTAGGAATTAATTGGTTATTCTCACACATTTTGTGACAATTCTTACACCAATCCATATATCGATTTATCCATTTCTCCCTAATCATATAATATGATATTTCAATTTATATTAATGAAAATCATATTCGAAGGGGGTAATTTCAGTACTTGAGGGCAAGCTCTTCCGGCCGTATTGAGTAGTTTGGGAGATCAGGTACAAATTCGCGCCAAGTCTACTCGATGATTAGAAATGGGGTGAGATTGGTTTTCCATCCATTTCCGGATGGATGGGGAAACACATTGTACCGAGTGTCCGTAACCAATTAGAGCAGACATGTGATGAAGAATGTGCATCATCTCATACCAGACGTACTACGGATTCCGGACCCAAAGTGAATACTCCACTCGGTTATCATATGATTTGAGTGTACAAGACTTTTAAAGGCTCACACCATAAAAGGTGATGACAGATCTCTCTTAAGAAGAATTAAGCAACACATCTTGGTCACAGAAAGCTTGTCAGACTTGAATTAATCGTGAACTATTTTGAACTATACTCGACTGAAGGCTGAGTAAACAGTGAAACAAACTATGCTGAATGAATACAGAGTTGTGACACTAACCAAAATGGAAAAGGAGACCTGCAAAGCCGTCACGGTCTACCGCAGCTTCAATGCATGGAGCAGACACCTGAGAGAATATAGAACTAGTATTTACATACAAGTTACAAATCAGTATTACTCACTTTCTGCGAGCGACTTCTGAAATGCCTGAGACTGCTCATGTTTTACAGAAATCCCGAAGGGTGTCTTCCAACGCTTTTACATCGTAGTCCGCGGTAAAGACACAGTTCCCAAGAGGTCCTTTGAGGAGAATAAGACGCAGCAGGCCATCGGCTACTTTCTTATCAACCTGCAAACCACCAACACCGTGAACCTCGGTTCGGCTACCAAGCTGCTTCCTCCACTTTGACCCTAATCCTTGACACTACTATAACATAAAATCAAGGTTCGGATTAATGAACTACATCAATTGTACCTTAACGATCAGAAGCTCAGCACTGCGTGAATAAATAGATCAACCAACGAATAGCGGAACAGAGAAGACTACACGTTATGCAAAAGCCCATCTCCAGCAACAGGTTTGTAGGTGTTACCGCCATGATACTCTTGAACAACTGTACATCCATAGAACTCGGTGGCTCCACTGGCAACTTAGCCCTCGAGGTGATAGTGAAGATTCGGTTGAAAAGATCCTCGTCAATCCACCCCATTTTCAACGACATGTGTGCGGACATTATCTGCTCGGTGAAAATAGAACGAACAATGCCGTCACTAGGTACGTCATTATATGGATAATATCCTATCGATATGGTTGAAATGGCTACACCAACAGATAAAATGTTTTTATCGCCTTAACGTAGGACGCAGTAGCTACAGGTCTGAGTATATCTCTACAACAACTCCCAAATATCCTCTACAATAAGTTTGTCTCGTACAACTTCAAATCTCCCAGGGGTGGTTCAAGTTAGCGAGCAGGTCCTTCTGAGCAATATTAACATACCGTGCCTGCGCCAACAGCTTCTCCATGAAGCCAATTCCCGTATCCTGTTCCAGTCTCTATTGCCTGCGTGATTACACGACAGAGGTTAGCGGCGACCCAGATTCATCTCCGGGATGTATGTTGAAATAGAGTTGTCTCCCCTGAAAAGACTGCCTAAAATAATAACTGCGCAACTTTTTGTCGTATAAATCTTCATCACCTTATTGCTAACTTTCAGAGGTTTCCCATCGTTTCCCACACAAAGATCAGCCGTTTAGTACTTGGCTCTGAACATCTTAGTTTGATTTCCGCCTCTTACAAATGAGGAGCGCTGATCCCAGATGGTCAGGAAATTTACATGTCCAAAAGTGTGGCCCAAATTTAGTGTCGCCCTTAAGCCTCCTTCCCTTTCGTCGGCTGCAACAACAGCTGCCTTGTTCTCGCACGATCGCTTGACGGCATACACGAGAGCGCCCGTATCCCTGCACGTCAAGACAATACCAGGTATTGGAGGGCTCTATTGACCGGAACCTTCACCTAGGACGCATTACCATCTCACAGTACCTTCGACTTTTAAGGGATCGCTCCTGCCTACCTATAAACCATGGCGATAATAAAAACATCACATGCATGAACTCGAGAAGTAATGAATAACTGCAAGCTGTATGAACAGTAAAGGATCTAGAATGAATCTAACTAAGAATAACTCTCCTGTGAGATTCTCACTAGTCACTGCAAAAGATTTGTAACCCCCCCTGCTTTCGCCTTCAGTTCAGTTTAAAGGACATCATGGTTGAAATGTCGTGGATTTCCTGCTCGGCCAAATCAACCTGAGACACGTATTATGACCAGGTGGAACAGTACCTGGCGAGAATTCTGTCCATATTCTGTTCTTGCCATTCGAAAAATTCAGCGTCCCTAATCAAACCGTACTTGATAACTTCAGAAACTCCAGATGCCAGTTCTCGGTCGGGCAATGTATTCAAAGTATCAGTATCCACCAACACACACTGTGGCTGGTAGAAAGCTCCAATCATATTCTTCCCCAAGGGATGGTTTACACCTGTCTTTCCGCCAACTGACGAATCGACCTGTTGACAAAACATTAGATCTACATCAACTCTTGGGCGGAGCTAAGTTGAAGTAAAATATCGGCGCATGGGAAGATAACAAGTTGACTCAAATCAACTCTCAAACCGATATTCTGCAACTAGCAGTATGGCTGTCCAAATGGACTTTGGAGCAAGGATATCCTACGACACCGTATCTGACTTTTATTGGTATCTTGGGCACCACTCTGTTACTACCATCGGTTGGTAAGCTCTTGTCAGCCGAGTGCTAAAGCATTCTGAAAACAAGAGACAACCAATTATCATACCTGAGCCATAAGAGTTGTTGGGATCTGAATAAAGTTAACACCGCGCAGGTATGAAGCCGCAGCATATCCACACATGTCACCGATTACTCCACCACCGAGGGCGATGAATGTACAACGCCTGTCCATTCTAGTCTCTATTGCTTTGTCATAAACCTTCATCAAAACTTCCTGGAATTCCGGAAGAGGCAGATTAATATAAAATCTCAATTTGCTAAAGCTCTCATGACACCTTCATAACTTTCTCAAATGATGCCATTTGCCAATGCCTACACTCAAAGTAAGTGAAGACAGCACCGAGCACGTGTCCGGTGTCAGTGCAACCTGGTGCCTGATACTCCTCAAAACTGAACCACAACACACAAAGAAGACCTATGTCCTCCATCGAAACGAATCGCTTACCATGTTCTTGTGCTGCTCTCCGTCTGGCAGAATTACGCTCTCAATTTCCAAATTGTTGCCTCCATCCCTTAAAGCAGCTATAACTCGAGACAGGTATAATGGAGCAATTGTCGTATTCGTGACGATAAGTACTTTCTTCCCATGAACATGACTGTCAAAACACATAATTTCAGAAAGAGGACCGAGAATCAACTGAAAATATTATCTTGCAATTCGAGCCTTTCGGTAGACCAGCATCATCGAGCAATGCAGGAAACCATCATCCAAATCGAGGAAGATGGCGCTAACTCAAAAAGAGAGTCATAAGCTAAACCAATGACAAGGAAGTCCCTCCGAAAGGGAGAACATACTTCTGGAGCAATTCGGGTTGATTCAAAAGCCCTTTTCCTATGTAAATAGGATAGCTGCGATCTCCCAAATCCACATCCACAACAGTAAATTCTTCCTTAGGTGGGGCTTCGACGTCGTCCAGGACCTGGGCTGCGTTTGCTCGAATCTGCATTTTAATCTTGCGGCCTCTACCCGTCGTACCCGCAGGAGTTGCTAATGAACCCAACTCCTTGCCACACCGAAATGTCGACGACTGCGACTGCGACTGCAACCTCCTAAACGCTCTCAGCACGCCAGGATGCGAGCAGACAACTCTGCATCCGGACGTGGAAAGACAACTCCCATCCACAAACGCGTTGAGAGAATAAGAAGAAACCAGCGAGGAAAAAGATCGGCAGCTCATGGAAGCGGCCACCGCCTCCATACCTGCAGCCCCCCTTCTGCCTGTCGATCCAAAGCGACCGTCAGAAACGCTCGTTCGGCAATTTGCTGCACAACAACCAGTTTTAGAAAGAAACGAAATACTGCGTCCGTGTGCTGTGGAATCAGTCGAGATCCCGCTCGATCAACGAAAGAAATGAATGAGCAGCATGAAGCCACTAAACGGAACGAGTGATTGCCGTGCGCGGCCTCTCGATGTCTGGACTCTGGGTCCCTGGGGAGAACGAAAAGCGCAATTGTCTGACCGGCTGACTCACTCACTGACCTTCTCTCACTGACTTCGCTTTGCATATCTGCCTCTCGTTTATCGCACGTGATTCCCTTTTTAATTCGTCTCTTGTAACTTCTAGGTCCGAACTCTAGCTCGAGATGACCCACTAGCAACCGCGTGAGTCGTGACCAAGTCTGTCCAAATCAGTCACTCAAGAACGGTCCCCCGGTTGTTGCACGCGAGGGGTAACGCAACGCAACTTTGGTCCGTCTCTGCCGGTCCATGCATTCCACGTGCTCATTGATCTCGCATTACAAAAAATGTCTTGATCACACGTCCAGTAAGTTTCATGTGTTTCAAAAAACAAACCATGTCATGTTGTTCATCAGTTAACTACCTCCACCATGCTCGATCGACTTCGCGGAATTTTTTCCTTTTATGATATCAAAAATAATATGTATTAAATGATAATGGTATTTTAAATTGATAAAATAATTATATATTATTATATATTTTACTGGACTTACAATTGCGAGAGGAGCAAGATTTAACTCATAAGTGGAATGATTCCAGACGTGTCTTTGAGAATATAAATGCGGCAGCATGCTGATTTAATCATTTAATCGACAGTTTAAATGAAATTTCCTCCCCTCTTCTATTTTCAGACGAGAGAGGTGAATATGTATACAAACTGCACTTCTTGCCAAGGAGAAGAAGAGAAAAGTGCAAACAAGACACAAAATTATCATGAGAGACTGGCTGAAAACTTGCTTCAAAATGTTTAGTAAAATATATATTAACAACATGAAGTCTTCTGGTGCTCGACATTTGAGAAAACATGAGTGACGATTACAAAGTACACTACATTTATTTGACTAAATTTAACTGGCTAAATTTAAAATATTAAATTTAAAATAATTTGGTTCACTTCATTACACGTTGTCGGTGCAGGTGCAGAAAACCATAAGTTATTCCTGCAAACTGAACTTCATTTTGGTTTTAAAGGCTAGTCCTTTCACGATATTTTTAATTTTTTAACTTTTAATTTATGTTTAAAGTTTTCAAAAAATAAATTAAAAACGCTCCAATAATAACATGTATTTTAGACTATACCTGCTAGGAAAGCGGATGTGTGGAGTCGGACATGTCATTGATCTGGCGAAGTAACTAATTTCACAATAGCTAATCCACTGTGATCAAACAGTATATAGTTAAGAAAGGTGTGATAAAACAACTTTCGTCCGCTTTGTTATGTCCATGAATGCACGTTTCACCTTCTTCTCAAATGGTAGAAAAGCTTTTTCTAGCTCTCTTAGAAACTGCACGTTGTCAACCTTTTGTCCAGCGAGTTCACTTGCTTGATCGATGATTATTGAGATGTGACGAAAGAGTTCTTCTATGCTTAAAACATCTGGAGTAGTTGTGCCAGCTGCATCAACATCAGAGACAGAATTAGACTTCATAAGCTCTAACGAGCTCATTGCTTATGAACGACAAATCCAGTTTTGTGAAATCATTCACAATGATACTGGATTCTGAAATTATCGCTTTCGTCACTAAAAGTTGCTCAAATGACGATGAATGAAATGCTATATACAAGAAGCGAGAAAAACGGAGCAAACTAGACATGCAACGGATATTCTTCAAATAAACTCAGCCACGAAAACATATTGATTGATTCGTGATTACCTCAAGAAACTACACTAAACGAACAAACACACATTGCACATAATCAACATAAGCATTTGAGCATATACAATCTTGAGTCGATGGTGAATATAGTCGTTGTCCATTGATCATCATAGAATAATCTTGCACTCTGCTCATAGTAGATTCACCACCTGGAACGTGAATCGTGTCCTTTCAAACATCAGGTCGATTCATAAAATATGAGATTAAAGCAGAAAAACTTTATGTCACAGTAGATACAGTTCTCACTGTCCAGTGAAATCTCAGTGGATTACCACTCGATCTCATCGTCGTGTCTAAATCATGTGTCATTGAACTTGGAGCTGAACCCAGAGACTGAAAACCTAGATCACGAGACTTTAGATGCACAAACTAACGCAAAGGAAAGAAGCATACACGACAAATTCTGTTCGTGCTCGACTCAACTTTTATGTCCACCAATATTGTCTAATACCTCGAAAGCGCATCATGATTGACTGTGAAAGAAGAATACAAAAGAGAAAAAATGAAAATGAGAGATATCATCCGAAGTACACTTCATGTCTCATGTTCTACATGGATGATGCATTGCACTATGACGAAGTTCGAGGGTTAAGGGTCGACTGTACTAAATACCAATCATGTTCATATCATGTTAAAGTTATTATGTTAGAGTGATCACGACCAACGGTAATTACGATTTAAAGTTTATTAACTTCACAAACTTTGGAGATGTATCGTTTTACAACTCTGTCATATCCATTGGATTAGTTGCAAGCTTGCCTGGTAGAAAGCATTTTGAACTAAAGGCAAGACATCTCACTCAAGTTTAATGATTTGAGGTTTTCCATTAATAATGTAGCAATTAACTTCACTCCACCAGAACGTTTTTAATCAGTTTTTAATAAGTGTGGACAATACACAGAACTTCTAGATGCGGAGAAACTCGCTATTACCCACAAAAGACTTTACCCAAAGGTCAGTTACGCATGACCCAACTTACCTTCATTCCAGCTGGAGGGCTGATCATAGTAGCGACAATGAACTCTCGTCAATTCTAGAGCTAGAGTAGTAACGGGATACCAAGACTACCAATACTCTCGAACACTGTATTGCCCTCCTTTTTCTGCACAGTGGTGACCTCACAACTCAAATAGAGTCCTTTTTACGGGCAGTGTACTTCCCTTCATGCCCCAGATTAAGGAATGCATAGAATTTTTAGCCATAGCTAATAACCCTATGAGCATAGGGCTTCGAAATACAGTGTGTAATGTACCATGTATTTCGTTCACGATCACCGGTTACGGTTCAAGGTCCTTCTATGATAGAAACCACCAGAAACGTACGAACGCAGATTAGTTTTTATAAGCATGCACAGTCACCTCTTCCGAGTTCGGAAGAGAGAAAAATACATGTCTGTTTAATTTAATATTTAATCTTTTCGACAAGGTTAGGTATCAAATTAAATGCCTGATTAAAACTATATTCATGAGTACAGTGTCCTTGACTTGTACCTTCTGAAGCACGAAGATCCAGTCTACACTTATGGGTTTTTGTTTACTTTCTCCGTGTTTCCAAGCATGAGTTAATAAATAACGTTTATAGAATATTATAATTATTTATATATACTTAATATATATATTATTTACCACTTATATAATTCTCTGATAACAAAAGAAAAACACAAGTTCCCAGAAGTTAAAATTGCATGCATATTTAGGTAATGTGTTCTACTCGTGGAGCGCGGGCTCGCTTGCCGGTGTGAAAGTTAACTTACACGTAGTATAATGTTCTGGTACCAATACGGATCTCAGGCTATCTTAGGCAGTTTGACGAGAATAACATTTTCCGGCTTCGTGCGGTTTTCTCTTAAAACCGCATGAAGCCGGAATTGATATATTTAATTAATAGATATAATTGTTTTCTGATGGCAATATGTTTCATGGGTTAACATGGAGTTACCCGGACATCAGGCTGCGTAATGCCCAAGAGTCATTTGAAATGGAATGACTCAAATTTAACTTTAGATAGGTTGGTGGAAGATGTCTTACAAAGGTTCAACGAGATAAATATTCTTTTTCACGGCCTTGTACAGTGAATTTCGTTTTTTTTTATCAGAAAATATGTAAATATTATAAATATATATAAATTATAAATTATTATATAAATTAATTTATAAATAATATATATTAACTAATCTCGGAGTAACCAACTCATCCTGATATAAACCATAAGTGGAGTTCGGTCTGATTCGCTGCTGGGAGATAAGACCGAGACACTGCTCCCTAAACCTCGCAGTTTTATGAAAAAAATAATTTATATTCTAACCCTTCCCACCGGGAGGGTTAGAATATAAATTATACCCCATGTACACTTCTAAGTGTACATGGGTGAGATATCCTCCGAGATAATATGAAAGTTAAATGGAGCGTGCTAAGTTACTTGGAATAAAGCGGAAATGCAAAGGAAACATAAAGGAAACGGGACTCAAATAATTTCGCTCCAGGACATTACCGGTGGATATTTCGTCTATCGTCACTGATGTTCTATCCGTGTAAGTGTTGGCACATGCACATAGTTACCGGTCATTGACCTGGTGAAGAGTGGCTTTTTGTCACGGTCAAATGGAGGGCCTAGGGCACGCTATAAATCTCCATCTCTAGCGCCGCCACGAATCTCGTCGAGAGCACCTTCATTTCATGGAAGTGCACTGCAGGCGGTGACAGGTTCGACTCTCCTTCTGGTGTGCTTGCTAGAAGAATCTATCACGATAGATTGTGATGATTATGGTATCAGGTAGGCTGGCAGCAGCAGGTTCTCTCTTGATTTTTATCTGCGCCTTGGTCGTTTGATCGACTAGAAATCGGAGAAACAGATAAAAGAAACTTACGAGATCGCGGCGGATAGAAAACTCGGTTGGAGATGAAATGACGTCGAGAGGTGCGGCAGTGATTGTGCGTCCGATCAGGTTGTGTAGACATAACGATCAAGGACCCCACATCTTCAAGTAATTTCAAGCAATGTTTGAAGAGGTAGTAGATTTCGCTGTGAAGGTGGCACTGGTCGGCATAGACTTTCTCTTTCATGAGACTTCGTCGCACGGGCTTTTTCGATGTCTAAGTCGCAGGACTCATCTCGCCTACGGTTCTGGTCCGGAAGGGTTTCTTTGTCCGAGAGCAAAAAGTGCTTTGAATCTTAAGACGTGTAATATCCTGACGACAAGGAACCTCCACCTGTTCCGGACGAGACCGAGGAACTTCCTGCGCATCCAGGTCTGGATGAGCTGGCCGGACTGCTGATCGATTCCAAGACAGTACCAGTAATCACGAGAGATTGTACCTTGCGACTTCCTTCTCATGGTAGTTGTCTTTTGGTGTCCCGGACTGATGCTTGAATGGTCGGATTTCGTCCCTTCTCCCGGGCTGAATACAGTCAAGAATGGGCGTTTGTAAGATTCATCAGGACCGCTAGACTGTCCCTCCGTTTGCCCTGGGAGAGACAGTTGCATCTTCACATTCACAGTATCCGAGAAGCGTCCACCTTCCTTTATTCGGCTCCTAGCACAGGAAGGCATGCCACAAGCTCACAGCAAGCCAAGCAAAAGCTTTAAACTCTGACTGCGCTGGACCAACAAAAAAGCTCATTCCATAGAGAAAGCACTCAATGAGTCGTGAAGAAAGAAGTCCAAGCTCAGTGAAAAACTCACGACGGGTCAGTGAATGACGCGGTGTTGCTAGAACAGAAATAAGCTTTACTAAAATACACTGGATGCGGCGGAACGACAAAAAGATGCCTCATATCGACTAGTATACTCCGCTCTGTAAGGGTTATCTGAAACAGTAAGAGGGAGGATCCGACTGGAGAACAGAAGCAGGGTTACTAAAACCTCACTTCGGTACTCAATCCTCGACCTCGTCTAATCCACCGTCGTAGGCTGTACACTTTGCAGAACAAGGCCAGGTCAAACAGATTCGTAGAACTTCCTCAAACTTGAACCCATCTGAGCCTTGGCCACCCTGGTCCAGAGAGCAACTAGAAAAAATACGCGTTTAAGTTTCAACCAAAACTTCACAGAAGTTCGGGGCTAAGAAGGCAATAGACCTGCCCCACACATAATTTTCTCTTATCAGTACTGCACACGTGAGCACAAACCTTCCCCCGTTTAAAAACCTTTATGCGGATCGCTTGGCTTGAAACTTCTAGAATATAAACCATGGGAGGGTCTTGTTAGCAAACGAACACCCTCTTCCCGGGTGTGTAAGCTACCTCCTCAATTAAGTGCCCCTGCAATGTACAGGCTTAACACCTTGACCGGCTGCATGATCTAAGAAACTTCGTTTTCCCCCCCGGAATCCAACACATTTAACTGCTTCGTTTCCGTGTCACAGAAAATAGCTTGCGAAGTCTTGCCTTGAGAAACTTACTTAGCTTCTTTCAGATCCTTAGCCTTTCCATCAGAACTTTGTACAGAAGAGACTTCGACAGATCCCGACTGTTTCTTCTCTTGGGTGACAGGCATTCCGTTGGAATTTATCTTAGAGAACCTGTGACCACCTACGGCAGCCTTTGCAGCCCTTTTCCCCTCGATGACTCGCTCATAGCTTAAGAAATCTGGTTGATTTGTAGAAGAAAGAAGCCGTGCCCACATACGATCGTTGACATTGACGCGATTCTGTGTCTCCGTTGCTTTCTGCAGTCACAATAAGATATGTGCAGTATCGTCAGTCAAACGAGCAATATCTAGTTCCAGTTTCATTTGCAGAGGACTGCTGACAGCAATGACGTGAAATTGAGCTCGCTGGTCCTTACAATACGAGAACGGTTTTCAAGAAGATCGCTCCATCGATAAGGACTTCTTACCAAAATAGGGATGTATGCGTGTCGACCGTTGACAGGACCCACGGTGAAACCGCTGTATCCTGCCATAGCTCCATGAATTGCACTATGTGCCAACAGAGTACAATAGACGTTATCGGAGGCATTGCTGGGAATGGCTCGAATCATATATGTAGGATCTGAAACATCATGGACAGGTGTAAAATCCCAGCTTAGTTTGTGCAACGCACTCGTAAAGCAGGTAGACGCTCCATACTATCATCCCTAAAACACATTCGCTTCGTCCAGTCACCACAAATTAGGAACTGAATATGAGAGGAACCAACACACAGACCCAAAAAGGTTCGTGTTAATTCTGTACTAATTACGATGACAGAAGAAACAAACTAAAAAAAGAACAGAGCAGCTCATATTACCAATGTATTTGAGCGTCAGAGGTTCATTCGCTTCAGCAAAATGTTCCTGTGTACATAGAGAATACACTGATAGTATCATAAACGGGAAATAAAACTCTCGGCGTTGATGACTTGCAAAATATTCGATGCAGAAGTAATGCAGAAAATATGTAAGTTCACTTAAAGCTTCATACCTTCAAACTCTGACACAACCATAGACCCACATCTAGGAGTAGGCGATTTCCAGATGCATCACTTTTGGTAATCGTACCGCTCTCCGTCATAAGCTCTTGGCCAGCACCTTCAGCCACAACTAAAACCATGTGACCATTTTCTCTTAAGCGCCTGCGCACAAACTCGTACAGCCCTCCTGGCCCTTCCAGATAAAACGGCACTTCAGGTATCAAGCAGCAATCCTGATGATACCATGAACGACACCACGAGGTTACAATGATTCCTCGTCCACTTCGTAATTTATGAATCCTGTGTGATCATGATGAATCATGTAACATCTCCAATCACATCCCCATAACCTCGTTAAATACAGCAAGCACTTCACTTTGTTCGAAAGCCAGGAGATCGACTTCACTCACCACATCCCGACTGGCAAGCGTTGCGTACATAGCAATGTAACCTGCAAGACAATCCAACACCTCGTTATTTTCGACTCTTTCTCTCACGTTATGTATTGACTAGGAGATATCGAAACTACATGCCAAAGCAGCACCGCTCCGGACAACTTGAACAAGCTCTGCCTGAGCTCTAACCAATGAAGCCACTTACCACTATAGCGACCCATTAACTTCACGAGACCAACTCCATTCTTCACACTCTGAGCTTCAACATGCGCGGCATTGATTGCCCTCTGGGCTTCCTCCACAGCGGTATCAAAACCGAAAGATTTATCAATGATCTATCATCACCAACCACAGCAGGGCGATGTTAGCACAGATAAGACACAATGCCTTCTGGCTTCAGGATATGAGAATAAGACCTACAATCTTGTGAAAACATTCAGGGCACGTGGCATTGGAGTTACGAATTCCTTCGTTCTCTTCACTTCGGAAGAAGCGTGCAAGAACTCGAGTGGAAAGGGATCAAACGAAGCATACAGCGATATCATTGTCGATGGTCTTCGGAATACCAGCAACAACCACCTTCACTCCCCGCTTTTTCAGTTCCTGCATGACGATCCACCGATACGTTCAGCATACACTGGAGCGAAAACTAGGTCAATGTCAAGTTGTCAGTAGCATCCAGTGCATGACACGCAACATGATACCAGGGGGATTGCTATTTTCTGTCTCACCAGTTGAAACCCTAACTTCCGCTCACTCGCTGGCGTAGATAACTGCTAGCGAGGGAGTTTATTCACCTAGTATTTCCACCATGATTCACAGATGATATATACCTCATATATAACCGCGGCACCTCTTTGAGTACCATCACCTCCGATGATGTAAACCTTCACAAAGACGGGTCGGTAACTATAATTAAACTTTAATCTGAGAACTTGCTGGTGGATACATCAACCAGCCTAGAATGTAAACCTGCTCAATACATAAGAGTTGTTCATAAACAGCGAAGAGACGGTAACAATTGTAGTCTTTGGCTATTTCGCTAAATATTAGCAGACCAGGTACCTGATTGATACCGCGATCCTGAATAGCTGCAACAATCTTCGTCTTGTCATGTCCTCCACGTGAAGTACCGAGTATTGTTCCGCCTTGCTTGTGGATGTGATTCACTTCTTTTGGAGTTAGCGTGATGGTGTTAGTCGAGTAGAAACCGGCATAACCACCCTACAATTATTAGGCACTAATAGGAGTTAAGAAAATGCAGATAAATGTCCGTCCATGATACACAAGATGAAGCAGGTTGCGACCGCTTAATAACTCAAAGCACCAGGACGCTGATGATAAGTAAAGTTTACTCTGAACTTACATCTATGCCAAGAATGTCTCGAACTCCGTACTGGGTCCACAAACCACACACAATTTCACGTATTACAGTATTCAATCCAGGGCACAGTCCTCCACATGTCACGATACATGCCCGCACCTCATCCCCTTTGAAAAAGACCTGATTCAATCATCGACTACATAAGCAGCGCAATTTTTCCACAGGCGGATGTGACTGTAATCTCATCCTTTTTTCGGTCCAAAGAAGATGCAAGTTGAAGGTATTTTCGAGCAGGTAAACTTTATAATGACCCACCTCGACAGAGCTATTCAAAGCCCCGCCCTAACCAAACAAACTCTCCTGGAATCGAACGAAGTACCAGCAGGCCTGGAAGTCTCGGGTATAAAAAACTTTCACTCAGCGTAATCTGCCGACTACATACCTTTTGGCGTGGGCCTGCCCGCCGAAAGTAAGTGCCTTCTGCTGGTGTTCTCAGTTTAACGACCACCTGCCAGAACAGAGACGGGCCATCAAAGTCTGGTAACCCCATCTTGCAGATAAAAGCGTATATATCCAGATTACTTGAACACCTGCTGCGACTGAGTT
The DNA here is from genome assembly GCA_036924285.1 of Asterella californica. NCBI lineage: Eukaryota > Viridiplantae > Streptophyta > Marchantiopsida > Marchantiales > Aytoniaceae > Asterella > Asterella californica. The sequence continues at coordinate 19,749,320 of JAYKYS010000002.1, read as the reverse complement.
CTAGAACTTACATTTCTTGCAACAACGTCATCGTCCTCAACGAAATACTGCCTGCATACCACCACACTACGTTATCAGAAACTGGAGTAGGTAATCCTGACGTTTCTCCAAACGAAATTCAAACAGAGAAGGCCCTTGCTTAATCGATTTTAAGACATCTGCTTGCATAAACGAAATTCCAGGTTTAGCATGAGACTTACTTCACTGCTGTGTACGCCGGATTGTCTTGCAGCGGATTCGGATAGCTCTGGGCACAAAAGAGAATCGTCAAAGCAATGACCAAGTCAAAACTTCACGTATCAAAATGCTATACTTGAATTGAATCTACGATATCCAAGGAAGCGTTAAGAACTGATTGATGCGCGCGCAGCCAAACCTGCTAAGAATCGATCGATACGGTGATCAAGATTTCTGCATCGGCACAGAGAGGGTTGTTGCACAGACTGCTGCCTGGAGAAATCCAAGCCGGCAGAGTCGGTCGCTTCATCGCAGCGCAGAATGACAATATGGAAAATAAAATCTTTGCATGCTGACATTAAAAGTAACAGGCAATCTAAGCGACGGAGTTTCAAAGTACTTACGGGCAAATCAGGAAGCCAATCGGTCACATGAGGGACATCTTCGAAAAACACAGACTCCTCGCCACCCGTAATGGCCCTGGGTATGGATTCGGGCCGGCTGGAGCGTCCATTCAACATCTTCCTAGCCTGGAACCCCGAAGAGTCCCCCAAAAAGCCACCACGACCAGGGCCCAGGAAAAAACGATGATGTGAATTTGAGATGCTATGACCGCCAAGTAGCTGGGACCCTCTCAAAATCTGTGACACGGGCAGCTCCCGTGTATGTCTCCGCCCACATCTCTCTACCTCCTTCAAATTTGGAACAAGATTAAGACTGGAGGTAATGGGGGTCGTCACTGAAGCCATATCGACCAGATCGATTCGGCACGACCGATCGACCGGTGTGAAAGGACTACAGACGCACCCAGACGGCAAAAATGAAAAACGGTATCAGAGAATCTGACGAGCTACGTACAGATAGACAGGGAACAGGCCGAGACCTCACGCCCCAACCGAACAAATCGATCACTGGTCCTATAACACACACACTCACTCACTCAACTAACTCCGATCAACAGACAGAACACAGAATAACTCCGCTCCAGTGCTACTGGTACCGCGATGTGTGTCTAATGGTGATCAAAAGCACCCGCCGAGGTTCTTCAATACCCGAGGAGGGAAGGGGCTGGAGAAGATGCCGACGGGACCCAGGGACTTCAACCTCGTTTCGCCTTTTCGTTCCCTCGCTTCTTAGTTACCAAAGTCAAGGAGGAGGAGATTGAGAGCAACAAGCCAAAGCCAGAGTGGGCCAAAGATTAGTGCTACAGAGTGTTTCTTGTCCCACACCTCTAGCCATGGGTTGCTTTGCTTTAGCTCTGCTTTGCTTTGGTATGCTGTGGACGACTACCGGGGGTAAGGGGAAGGAAATTTCTGCCGTGGCGGCGTGTCAATCCATGGCTTAGGAGACGGAGGAGGGAGCGGAACTGCACACCCAAGGGTCTGGACGCTGGACTGAGGAACCCGTGCAGCTGTACCGACACCACTTTGACGATGCAGCTGCAGCATGTGGGTACTCTGCTAAACAGGAATTTCTTCTCCCTTCGGAGATCTGTTTCATAAATTTTGTTTCGAGGCAAGCGAGCGTGGAGGTGCCTTGAGTTAGTCAGGTCAGTCCGTCAGACAGTCAGATGAACAACAAAGCATGCAGTCATCCACCACCCTCTCTCCGTGCCCCAACCGTCCATGTGTTTCCCGACAGTGGGAAGAAAGGCATCGAACTTGGATATCCCCTGTTCCGTCCTCCGTGGTCGTCGTCTTCTCATCAGTACCGTGTTCTCCGGTCCCCTCCCCATTCTTTCCTCCCTCGCCAAAGTAACACCCCTTCTACTCTGAGCAGCCATTTCTTGCCTTACCTGGTCCACGGAATCCTTCCCTCCATCTCTCTTAGCATCTGTCCGTGCCTTCACTGATTGGGGACCGCCACCCTCTGAGAGTTCCCTCGCCCTCTCTTAAAAATCATTCCGTGTCGTTCGCACCAGCGCTTTTCAGCCGGGATCGTGTGGTGTAATTGCGGACAGTCAGTCAAGCACTGCACTACACTTCACTGGAGTGAGACTGTCGGAGCTTAGACTGCTCCTCGTTCAACTTACTTGTTTATCACTCGCCTCCCCGTCCCCGTTCCTTCTTCCTGTTCTTCAGTTGGCGTTCTCAAGACATGCATCCATTCCTCCATACCCTGCATAAAGTAATTAGCCAAGTTTGACTTTGCGACCTCACAAATATCTCCACACTGTTTGCTTTTATCCTCTTCTAGGCCCTAGAGCTTACAGCGCAATACCCCGCATCCGCCGGATTCTCAGGCACACAGCAAGACAGTATAGATGTGAGAGTCTGAGACTCGATATTTACCGTGCTTGTACAGAATCGGGTGCGCGCGCGCGCGAGAGAGAGAGAGAGAAGAGAGAAACCATTACTTGATCCTTATCATTGTCTGGGTTACCATCTTGGCCTGCGGGTGGGCTCTTCTGGTGGGAAGGGTTGGCAAGGAGAGCCAAAAGACAATAGATCCTGCGAAGCACTGTGCACCTACTGCAATGGGCGTCGTGTTCATAGACGGCAGCACTGTGCGGGACTTTGTGAAGGACGAGGATGCGTTCTTCAAGGCAGTAGATCCCCTATTCAGAGACCTGGATACGAATAAAGATGGAGTTCTATCGCGCTCGGAGTTGCGGCCTGCTTTCGAGAGGTTGGCCCTGATCGAGAGTCACCTTGGCGTTCCTGTTTATAAAACTCCCGAAGAGCTCAAGGCCATCTACGACAACGTGTTTGAAAAGTTCGACACAGACCACAACGAAACTGTCGATCACGCCGAGTTCCGAGAGCAGATCAAGCAGATCCTACTGGCTGTGGCTGATGGCTTGGGCGAATCACCTCTCAACATGGTCGTCGATGATGCGAGTCTCTTAGCGAGAGCCGTGGAGCATGAACAGGCCGAGAATCAGCGCCACAAGGCCTAAGTCCCTGGACTCACAAGCAACACCTTCGCTACCCTACAACTCCTCTTTTCATTGAGGGTTAGCGCTTGTTCTTTCGTGCATGATGTGCGTTCACAGATTAGATCGTCTACGCTTGAACACACTTGGCACGTCAATCTTACGGTTGGCTTGAACAATCTCGGTTCTATTTTCCCTTCGGCGCATCGTGTCGAGGTTGTATCCGATGTCGGGACAAGTAGTTAGGGAGAGACGGCTGACGAGGGCTTTTATCTTGCCGCATCAGCTTACTTCTCGGAGCGGGTCGTGGGGAGGAATGTGCAATTCGTTTATGTTATCTATACAAGGATATATGGTTCTGCCTTGAAGTGAGCGAGAGCAGTAGCGGCTGCTGTGGCTGCCTTCCGCTTTCCTTTGAACTTTTCTATGCCAACTCTCGTCGTGGTGACCGTGTGTTATTGGTCGCACTGTAAATCTGAGGCCAGTTACTTTTAATGATTTGAACTTCGACAGACCTGTTCAGTTTTGAGTTGGTGGAAGCAATTCTTGAACTGCTTGAAGTATTGTGCAGAAGGGATCGCTGAGGTTCAATTAGTGGTTTGACACTGTCGCGGAAGTTGAATTGAACTTCGACAGACCTGTTCAGTTTTGAGTCGGTGGAAGCAATTCTTGAACTGCTTGAAGTATTGTGCAGAAGGGATCGCTGAGGTTCAATTAGTGGTTTGACACTGTCGCGGAAGTTGCTCTCATTCGTTTGTTACAGTAAGTATTCTGGCACGGGATCGGCCTGATCCCGTTGTGGAGTCGAGTTTTCCCGACGAGTAGGAGAACGAAGAAGTTGCCTGACTGACAGTCAATTTCCTGGCAGCCATCATAGTGAGCCCTCCCCTTCATTCATGAGAGAAACGCTGGCTGGGGCCGCGGTCCTCTGGCGGCCTAGAACAGCCGGATCAGCAGCAGAGGCTCTCCGAGTGAATGCTTCGCGTTTGCTTGTTGAGGGAGATACAATCCGCCGTTCTAGCCAGTGCAACTCGCGGATGATGCTGTCTTGCAAGACCGTATGGAACATGACGGAGTCATCGTCAAATCCAGATCCTTACCCCTTCCTCTGGATTGCATGCAGTTAATGCAGTGTCAATACTGACCGTTCATAACAACAGCTCCTTGATGATGGTGGTGAATTTGCGAGGTACTTTACTCCTCTGCATCAAAATCACGACCGGCTGCGGCTGACTGTTTCCTGGACTTGCTCTCTTCGAGAAATGTCGACGATCTGTTGAGCTCAATGGACGGGAGTTCTGCAGTTCACCGTCGAGGGTTTCCACTGTCTCGCGATTCAACAAATCAACCAATCTCTCGCCATTCTCGGATTTGGCGCGAAATTAGTTGGAAATGCCATTAGTGGATAATATGTTAGTAGCTAAAGTCTACTACCTAATTGAAGCCAGAAACGGTGGAATTCAAAATTGAAGATTCAAAATTCCGGTTGAAGATGAAACTGGTGGAATTCAAAATTACGAATTCAAACACTATGAGAAGTTGGAATAAGTTGAAGCACAGTAGCAGCCTTCTTGGATTTCCGAAAGCGGTTGAAAATTTTAGACCTTTCCTACTGTGAAAAACTTTCCAACAAATAACTTTTGTCATATCGTGTACAATAAAGTTGCTGTACTTGACGAGTCCTACGATATCAAAGAGCCAGATAATCATTCAGAGCAAATTCAGAAAAGTTAAAAATGGACCATCGTCCAAATGATAGCCTATCCATGGCACTGACAACAAGATGTTGACATGAGAAAACAATTCACTCCAGAGTTACCGATCATTGTTGTAGAGTATCAAAATCACTTCTGATAATGTTGTACCACCATCTTAGTTTCATCTCAGACACGTTCTCTGGTTCTTGAATGTGATGATATTACTCAGTGAGTATGAATTCATGTAACTGGATCTGTATTTCTCGAAGAACATTTTGCGTATATTGTGCTACTCATAGATCTAGCATAAAATCATTTTTTGTTCAGATGTCTTGTTAATTTTTATCGAATCAAGAAACTCTGATAACGCATTGTCAAACCCTTGGGATCCAGTGTTTATCTTTATGAGAAGACATGAATTAACAGAAAGCAATGCTCCTCTTTTCAGACATTCTTCTATCTATTGATATCTAACTCTTTTTTATAACATACGATGGGGGGATTAACCACGGTCCCTTACTTCAAAAGCGGAACAAATAAACCCGGATTAGGAATACTGAGTGATATAAACTGTTTGATCAACAGCGAGTACAAATGTCTACTCCACATTCATGTTTATATTCGTTTGTGACTTGATTATATTTTCATCTAATAATTTGAATTTTGTTTTCCAGATCTATACAAATGAAAAGTGAAGATGAGAAATATAATTTCAAGAGAGCTGTAATACAATTGATTAACTCATATAGTAAACAAATTCATTGATTGACAAAAAACTGTGAAATTTACTTCAGAGATTATTTTTGTTGAGTTGTTCATGGATGAAAATAATATGTATTTTATTGAAATTATTCTCTGAGATCGTTGATTCAAATATAGTTTTTGAGATTGATGTATTTGTATTTTCTTTATATATATAAAGTATAGCAAAAGATGAACTAATCAGAAAAAAAACAAGAAAAATATCGAGAATGAAAATTAATAATGGACCGTTTCTTCTTTAAGAAACTGTCGGCCAAAAAATTTGAACTTCTGAAACTGAACCTGGACATGATTACAGTAAGTAACTATACTGTTTTCCGTATTTAACATGAGTGAGACTAATTCGGTAAGGATATTTTGAGATGTCCATATAATTATTAGTGTCATACATATTATTTTTTCATATTCATATTAATAAAAACAAAATATATTTAATTTATTTATCTAAATTAATTTATCAACACTTAAATAGTGTGAGTAAAAGATTTCAGAACTTTAATATTTCTGGTAGACAGTTTTTTAAAAGAGAAATGATTTGTAATCAGTTTTCATTCAGTCCTACAGCTCCCGATACAGCGATGCTTTCATGTTGCGAGGGCTCCCGATATTTTAAATTGGTTTGATTTCAACACAAAGTATGATTTAATTATAACTATTTTTCATGGAGGCTGATGGTTTAATTGTTCATGATGGTGTCCTCCTCTTCTCGATGTAACGATGCTTTAATGTTGCCACGTGCTTCGGAAGTCTTAAAGTCTTTCTTTTGACTTCAATGCAAAGCAAGATTTAATTCAAAACCTTAAAAGTACTAATTTTTGACTCGATGTAACTATTTCTCGTAAACCTCCTCCCGATGCAGCGATAACGATTTAATTCATGCTTTATTTAGACCTTAATGTTACGTCGAGTAAAAAATTATCCCGATGGTTTTCCTCCTCCTCCCGATTTATTAATGTTGCGAAGGCTCTCCCGATACTCCATTCCGATGATTTCTTGTCAGTCAATGGTTTCAGTTGACGTAGTAAACGATAAGGGCATGACTGACCAACGACAAACAATGGCACACTTTTATTGCGTCTATACCTCCACGATTTTCTGCGATGTCACTATAACTATCTCTTCATAAACAAACTAAGCAAAAGATATAATATGAACGGCGAGGTTTTCTTGATAGTCCTTGACCATGCGTGCCTGGAATCTAGATGTGTGCATCAGGGAGTGAAGGGGAACTCACGCAGGAGATGGACGAAATCGGCTCACGAGACATCTCATCTCACGTACCGTCCCCACAAGGTGACCAACTCGAAACTGACTCTCAGCTAAGTTGTGATGACGGCCGCTCAAGAAAACCATAATAGATAGCAAGTACAATCTTATGCAATTCGTTTCACGGACTCTCCTGTAATCAGTGACACTGCAAGTAATCTCATGAACTTTATTCTTCTGGATCCTCTGGAGATTCATGGACACCAGCTGCCAAAGGAGTTCGACGAATTGTGGGGTGAGCAATTCTACGAGTCACCGTTTCAGAGCTTCCGGAATTGATCTACGAAAAAATAATGATTCAACATGACAGCGGGACTTGCCGAAGCCTTCCGCTGCTCTGCTTTGCATGAGCGTATCTACCACTCAAAGACTTCACGACTATACTGCACAGATCAACACGCAAATTATCTGATAGCATTACATGGAGCCTTGTCTTCCGGAGATGACTACTTTCCCTCTGCCCTGCCCTGCAGGAAGAGATCATAGGACTTTAAGACGTGAGGAGGCCGATACCGGGTCCTGTTTGTTTCTTCATATACACGTCAGAGAGACGCATCTTATTCACCAGATTCTGCTCCTCCACCAAGGAATTGCCCGCTTCAATCAGTTTCTCTACTGTTTGCTGCATACCGAAAGTTAGTTAGCTTCTGTCAGCGGCTACCAGCTCCATGGACGGCTTCTCCGTATGACGTAACGACATTGCAGAACATTATGAGCGAGTTTTAAATACTAATTTTTACCGCATCGTCAGCTCTAGAAAGACTTTCCTCAGTACACGTAACAATTACAGGATATTCCATTTAGGACTTGATATTCGACAGCGTACTCAACATCATGCGTCCCCACTTGAAACCAGAGAATGTACCAAAGCGTTTTGCTGTCCAGGGTCAATGGACTTACCTCGGGTGCAATAAATACTGGAAGAGGCTGATCCTTCTTTCTGTTTACTAGCTTTGTGGCGAGGTGTTCAGTTCCAATCTCTTTCGCCCACTGCGGAAGAGATCTATTAATGAGATAAGGACGACCAAGAGAACGCAAGAACGGTGGTCAAAGCAAAAGATGCAAAGTTCAGAAACATGCATTTACACGGTTTTTTCAACCCAAACACTAAACCCTAAGTTGTTGACCGTCCTTTAGCCATGTTTTGTTGGCAACGAGATTTACCTTCAGCACTTCCACATCATAAGTGCGAGACCTCAGAGCGCCGTAGAAATCAATAGCTGCGACAGGAGACACGACGGCGGTAATAAGTTACGGGTGTACAACATGCAAGGATCCCGCGATATATCCAACAGCGAGTAGAAATATATTTTAGTGACTCGTTGACTATGTAGTAGCACCTTCGGTACTAGTACTTTCAAAAGGTTCAGAGAACTATAGATAGTCTCTTTACTTGACGAAATCGTATTCCGCACCATTCAGGGTAATCCTCATAGGCAATTCTAAGTCGGGGGCAAGCTGCAAAGCTCACAGCGGTGGTCTAAGAATGACTCACCAGCAGATGACCGCACCCCTACCGTAGTGCTTAGAGCCCCTTGTCCGCCTTGTCCTGCCTAAAAAGCACGAGCTCGGGGACAGGCCAGTGCTCGTGCATTATTTTGTTTCTGGAACTGTTCAAAGCTTCAGTCTTCGCTGTGAATCGAGTGTATTCATGTTCAGTTCTGGTGTTACAGTCTTCACAGGTCTCCAAGAACGTAAACGGAGAACACTATTTGCAATTGAAGCTTACCTTGATTTGGGAACATATCCACGACGGAAGCTATGTCTTGCAGAGTCAGCCCGTCCTTACGATACATTCTAAAAACAGTGTTAATAATGTCTTCCCTTGTTGGTTGCCTGGCATCATACACAGCATAGATGGTTACATACATTCCCACGAGAAACTCGTGTAAGCGAAAAACCAGTAAAGACATCCATAATTACTGAGTAACGAAGTGCTGGAGAATTTCTCATTTAATACAACACAGGAAAAAGAACACCAAGTTACCAGTAGAACTTCTCCATTCGGCCGTCTCTTATAAGAGGCGCCCAAAGTGTTGAGAAGTCATTTCCCGTGACTATGATGGGCACTCGGTTTACGATGTCAGCTTCTCTCCAGTCCTGCCCGACGCTGACTCGATTAGGGTTGTCACAGAGATTCATGAGGGTGCCAACCACCATCTGGTTGTTGACCGTGCATTGTGTGTTCTCTACATGCCCAAGATCACAAAGTCAGTTCGTGGTAAGCTTGAGAAGGTGTGATCGACACGGGACTAATGAACTTCATAACACCGACAAGGTAACTCCAGTCCAAATAAGCACTTGCCTAACGAATCATACCAAATCGGCCAATTCCAGCATCAAGATCATTGATGACCAACGCGCTCATCTTGCCCTGCAAAGTTCAGTAGAACATTCCGTTCAATAGAGCCATATGCAAAGCGGAAATAGACGTTCTAGGTTCTATGTTTCATCACCGGAAACAAGAAGCAACATATATTGATACACGGGTAAAGCAGCTTTCAGAGAAAACAGTGACTTCGCCCGCACATTAAAGGTAACCCCAAAATAGTTTTGAACCCATGTAAGTACAAGGTGAGTAACGAAGAGTGGTAACATGTATGCCGACTTGGTTTGAGAAGTTTGCGAATGAATATAACCGAGGTTGGGCCAAGAGGAAATGTATAGGGTGAGCACATTTCCAAGATGGTACCCCCTGGTGGCAGTAAGTCAACATACAAGTATAAATGCGACGCCTAACGAGCTGAGCGAAATGTCAAAGATTAGTGAAAGTAAAACACGTTGTATGTCAAGCAAGAGAAAAACAGAAGGAAATGAGGGTAAAGGCAAGAAGAGATGATCCAAGGCAAAGCGTAACGAAGGTAAAAACAGAGCCTGTGTAACAGAGAGAAAAAAGAAAAACACATGGATTTCATAGTGGCAGAAACCGAACTGCATCGTACAATGTATGCCCCAAATGGTTCCTTACTGACATAAAACTGTTTATACAGCGTTAGTTTGGAAACACAAGGCCGATCACAGAAAGGAAAATGGTAAAGGTTGTAAAACATGAAGCGGGCTAATTAAAATAGCTCCACTGGAATATACCATTTCAGCAATTTAAAAATACATCAAGCATTCTCACACTAAAAATTATCAATCAAGACGTCGCGAGCGACAAGGAAGCAGAGTCAACGCTTGCCTGATTTTTTATAACTTGTGAAGCCGTCCGGTACCTGTCACGAATAAGCCTACCAGGCTGACCTGACCAACAGCCACACCAGAAAATCAGCAATAAGCTGCGTAATCCAGAGAAGAACACTGCTCGTCGGAATCGCACCCGGCTAGTTCAACCGATGATTCCAGAAGCTCTTAGTGTAGTAGTTCGCTCTAATATGCTAGAAGCTAGTGCATCTGGTTTGTCCCCAAATCAGTTTCTAGCATGTGAACAAAGATTGTTCAGTTTCCGTATTCTGCTGTTTTGAACTCCTCGTATTCACACCAATTCACTGGTGGCCGGAGCCGGAACTTGTCAGCACTGAAAAGTCTTTACTTTGTCCATGAGAAAGTGCGACGACCAGATATGGCATAGATTCACGCATTTCTGGGATGCCAACTTGCGGATGACGGAGGAAACGGTGCTTACCAGCCCATTCTGATTCCATCTCCCCAGCGGACATGATGACAGGTTCCAGGTCCAAAGCTTTACATATAAGCTCTATCTGAAAAGATTTACCTTGTCCCTTGCCACCCCAAACACCTGGACAATACGGAGTATACTTTGTGACTACACATTGGGATCTGAACGACCCCAGATTTCGAGGAATAACAAGATACAGAACTAGAATTTCTGAACGATCATGATCTTCTCTAGGACCAGTGTCACTTCAGATTCCTTCCATCTTCAACTACAGCGGCTAGCATCTTGTGTCAGCAACAGACATCTGAACGTGGAAAACTTTCGACTTCCCAGAGACCAGTAGCCATGGAGGAGTTGGAAAAGTTTACCAATAATAAGGGGCACCTGCGTTTCCAGACGAGGAGCGAGATAGTTTTTCACCACGTGAGTCACTGAAATGCGATCTTAGGGTTAGTCATACAAGCTAGCTCAAGTTCAGCTCGACATAAATGTGTTTATGTAGCGGCAAATTCTTGCTAGCATTCAACCTCTACAAATGGATAAGAAGTGGGCTTGCACCAGGTGTACTCTTTACATTAAGTACAGAAGATACCCCTCGAGGCTTCTGTCGATAAGGCAATTAAACCAAAGCCGCAACAAGCAGACCTGAGGTGCTCTTTACATCCCATAAATAATATTAACCGCTATTTGGATTCTAGAATCACCCCTGCATTAGGAGAGACCAAGAATCTGAAATTCATTTGTGAAAGATGGCGGCCAAGTGTGAATAAGGAGCAGAGAAGAGCTGTAGCCCTTGCACTCACCAACTTTGTCCTGCGACATACACAGCAATGCTCCGTGTGAGGATAACAAGCACAAGTCTACTGAACTTCTACGTGCAGAAAACAACCAAACAGGTACACGCAAAATGTACGGCCATGGACAAAGAGCTTATAATCACCAGAAAAAGTGGGGCGATGTAGTAGTCCCCTTGGATGTGGTTGAAAGATCGCGTCACTTTCTGCCTATATTTGAAAACGATATCGGCTGCGCACGCGACCAAAAGCGGAAAATCGTTAATAAATGTTGCGCATCTACAGCGGAACCTTTCTCTCCTTCCTCATGAACTAAGGATAATTAGCAAATTTGCCACTCCAAGTTTGTCTACTAAGATTACTTCCCAAAACGGAGATGACTTTGCCGACGTTCAAACATCCCATATGAGAATCATGGTCGTTAAACTCCGAACCAGTGCGTGGGAACCCACTGAGAAAATTCCTTGCTTGCGGGATTTTGAAGGTATTCAAAACCCCCAGAAATGAACAATGTTCGAGTTTCAAACTTTTAAGCAAAAATCTCAAAATCTAACACAGAAACAGCGCAAAGTCGTGATCGTTTGGCTACCTTCACGACCGAGGAATTCCCCAACAAAAAGATCATCGATCATTCCTGCTCGTGCACCCACGGTGATGTTCATGTTATCTGCTTCCTGGCCAAGCCTGTAGAGGTAATCTTTGCCCTCGCTATCCTTCGCCGTCCATGAAGACTTGTAAGCCTTCGTAGGCTTATCTTTAATCTTTGCATCTTCCGCGCCAGACTGCTCATTCTGCTGCTCATCCGCGGCCACTCCTTCGCCATGCGGCGAGGCGGATGACGATGGAGAGGGAGATGCTGCGCAACATACTGCAGTGGAGCTCCTCTTATTCAGCCTAGCTTTACATAAACCCAGTGTGCGTTGCTGTTGTCGTTGTTGTGGAGACGAGGTATACTTGAGGCCCTCATCCGCAGCTGCATTGCTGCGCCGTGTACTACTGGCAGACGCATTTCTTCGCCGGCTGAATAAGCAAACTGAACACTGAATCGACGACAGTTGAGCTGCTGAGGATGATGGCGATGGGCTCGACCTTGCAAGCTCCATCTCTCGTGTGTCGTCCCTTTGTTTTGTTTGAACTGCGTCGTCCTTCGTTCATAGAGCAGCAGCAGTCCCACTGTCCCATGAGGAGATGGATGATGATATTGATAATATGAAAAAGATTCCCAGAGAAACACACACCACCAATTTGTCCATGACATTCCCCTCCTGCCTCTTGTTACTCTTACTTGCATCCATCCATGTCGACACAAGAGACAACGCCTTGTCTCTTGCTTGTCTCGGCTTACAAGAACGTGAGCGGCCATGCTCGTCCCACACTTCGCGTCCTGACTCCCGGCACAGAACTCTCGCTGCTGCATATGGACCCATGCCTCCCTCAACACACTCGAAGCAGAGTCAAATATAGCCACCCGTCCCCACTGCACTGCTGACCACCTTTTCCAAGTTCTTAGCACTTTCGGCGTTGATTGAAGTCTCCTTACCTGACCAGCTGCTGTAAGAATGCTGCCTGCTTCTTGCAAGTTGCAGGTTCGCCGTCATCGAGAGCCTGCCTGATCATAATCGCAATATCAAGAAAATGATTCTGACGTTCAAATTCGGACTTCGCGGACAACTTTGCCTCCTTTTCTTACGACGCGTTATGACCATACAGTTTAATCGAATATCAAAGGTGGTTTCTTTCTCGAGATACTTTTCGGCCACTATACTACCACTACTATTGCCACTAATTTGTTAGCTTCAGTACTGGAAAGCTCCAAAACCGTCAGCTGAGGCGTGTGGCAGCATCTGCGTATGATGTTTCTTCACTCGGGTTGTACTGAGCTCTAGTCATGTACCCATTTACTACTCTGAAACCCAGACAATTCTTGTGTTGGCCTCAAGAGATAGTAGAGCTGTTCTTCAGAGCTAGAGCGGCTTTCGCCTGCACCTTGTACCAACTTTGGCTGAGAAGACACGAACAACTGCGATCATTGCAGTCACGGCTGTGCCTCTCCCAACGGTGGATCAGAACATCTTAGACTTTGCTGCTCCAATGTGTTTCAAGATGTCAAGGTCAAGGTGTGATTTCACTAGGTCGCTTGAGCGGCCGGCGACCAGCGATCTCTGATTCCAACTAAGTGTCATTTCTTGAAAGTTGTGCAACTGTCGAGCAATTACGCCTTGGTAGGTGCTGAGCATGCATCTTCTTGCTGCTCGGAGTAATCCCTTCCAGCATTTCAGAATACACTCCTCTTAGAACGTGAAATTCCACTCTGTACCATAACTATATCAGAGAATGTGAGGCCAAAACCTGCACTTCTCATATCAAATGCTTATGACAAGGTTCCAAGCTATGTTGTTGCAACACACAAGCACTTCACAAAACGTTTATTAGCACAAACACGAGATCAAAATTTCAGTGCACAACTCTGGCACCAATTTCAGGCAGTAACTCCAGAAGTGGTTAAAGCTTCGAGATACAGAACCCGCTCGGGTTCCGATTCAAAAAACAAGCTGCAGTATCATTTACTGGAAAATAAGAATCCATACAGCTTTCATGGTAGAACTCCAGCTACAGCACCTCCTCTATAATTCTAACGCAGTATCTACAGTGACCTACCCTACACTTTAATTGTATCCAACTTACTAAGTAGAGAAGATCTCTGAAGTTCAGATGTAGCAAGCAGTAACTCAGCAATTTCTACGCCCGCCATGGAAACCGAGTCTAATGCAACATTTGTTTGGCCCTCACTTACTTCTGCACCTTCTGTCAACGGTACGATATATAGGTCTTCAGGATTATTTTCAAGAGGTCCTTGAAAGCTCACAGGAAGTGAGCATCCCAAGGCAACTTTAAGTCTTCTGGCCTCCGTCTTCACTGTTTCCACAATGTCCACAGCTGCTTGTATGGACGTTGTATCAGGTTCTCCCTGTAGGTCGGTTGCAATCTGCCACGAAGCATGTTCTTTGTCAGGTTGCATCAGGTTCGACTTGCATAATGACTTTCTAAGGCTTTCCAGTTATACGGGTTCTGTAATACTGAAGTCTGCAGTTTCAAAACGAGGGGATTCGGATGAAACCTTCCACTTACTTTGACAAGAGTCATCCGGAGGCGGTGTGCTGATTGTCCCAAATGTTGCACACTCGCTAGACGCTCTTGAAGGGCTGCGTTCTCCACCAGCAACCTTCAGACAATAAAGGTGAATCAGTATCCTTCTTCTGTTGTCGCACTCTAGTCCGCTTTTCCTCTACCAGGAACGTTTCTGTCACCTAAACATCAGCAGCTTTCATTACAGAAAGAAAACCATAAAAGTTGAGTCAAGAATGAGACGAACCTTGCAATCCCACTATTAGAGTCATCGCCCTGACGATTCGACGTAATAACAGGAGGGCTGACACCTTTACTTCCATTAGCAGAGCCAGTTCTGAACCCTGGTGATGAAATGTCTAATCCTCTCAACCAAGCCTTCAGATAACCCTTAGAAGCTGTCGGCGGATGCTTGGTCTTGACCACCGGCTTCTCTGGAAGTGCTGGCATGATGCTGGAATCATCAGGCAATACCTGTGACTTGGGCTCTGACCAGCTGGCAGGAAGCAATCTTCCACCAGCGTTGGTACTCCTGTGCTGCTCCAGTAGTTCTGTAAGTTCCCTGTTTACGGGAGGAAAGCGTTAAAGCTCGTTATCTGTTGATGTCAAGTAAGAGAAAACTAAATGAACCCCGCCTCCGAAACTTTCATTTCATACTGTGCAACCAAACCTTACGCGATACCTCCTATAACCCAAGATCTCCATGGCTCTGAAACTATAAGACCAGCCTCAACACCAACTTCCGTACATTCGGTGAAGCCTTCAGAAGGGGAAGTACCTCTCTCTTTCTTGAAGATACTGCACCTCACTCCGTAGCGTAGCAACGTCCATAAGGGCACTTACTTTTTCGGCAGTCACCTACAATGGTATCAGCTACTCAACACCTCACTGAAACAGATACAAGCTGTTCTTTCCACGGACATCGTTCACAGTAAATAGTAAACATATTCTATTTGTTAATTTACAAGATAAGCCGGATGTATGTCCAAGACAGTATTTAAGGAGTCATGCAGCGTAGTAAACTTCTTCTTCTCATGTTATCTTTGCTTTCATATACACGTCGGTTATTTGATTAGCAGCGCGATGCAAGAACTAACCACACACATAAGATACATATATATTGATACACAGGTAAAGCAGCTTTCAGAGGAAACAGTGACTTCGCCCGCACATTAAAGGTAACCCCAAAATAGTTTTGAACCCATGTAAGTATAAGGTGAGTAACGAAGAGTGGTAACATGTATGCTGACTCGGTTGGAGAAGTCAGCGAATGAATGTAACCGAGGTCGGGCCAAGAGGAAATGTGTAGGGTGAGCACATTTCCAAGATGGTACCCCCTGGTGGCAGTAGGACAAAATACAAGTACGATGCTGAGCGAGAAAACAACTATTGTCGGTATTAATTGAGCCAGCAAGCGCAACAGCTAGAGTGTCTAACCCAGAGGTAAGTAGAGGTTAGAAGCAAATCTCCCAACAAAGGTCACGGACACAGCTTTAGGTCTGAGTAGGTGTGCACTGAAACACCTAACTACCACAAGGTACACGCAGAGCATGCAACAGAACACACTCCTGCCACATGCACCTGAACCGGCTTCCTGACTTCATCAGCACCCAACAGGGAGGGTTTTAGGCAATAGATGAGTAGGAAAAGTGATCAAGCGGAGTTGAGGACTTTTCCACACACATAAGATACATATATATTCATATACTGGGACAGGGCTTTGCATCTTCTATGACAAGAGATCACCTGTGCAAGCTTCTGCTTTAACTCTGTAACTTGGTTCTCAAGTGCCGCCTTCGTAGCTGACTCCAGATAATGTCTCTCTTCTTGTTGTGAAAGCAGAAGCAGCGCTTCAACCTGCTCGCAGGTGAATAAATTTCAGAGCTGAAGGTGGATTGACGACTTCAGGATCTTAAAGAAGAAAGGACTGAGGAACGAAGGCGGTCCAAGTTCAACACAGCTCTGCAGCTGTTAGATAAGTCATCATCAAAAATCCTAGATCTCACGACTCATACAATAGTGTTGGTAACATTATTTAAACTATACTGCCTTAGTTCACTTCTACTTGATGGTCTCCAAATCCAAATCATCTCATGAGAGTAAAATTCCGATATCTGATGTACATAGGGTTAACTCCTGCTTTTCTACCTTCTCTACTAGGTAATGTTGTCCTACAACATAGACTTTAAGTCACGAAAGAAGTAAGTGAGGCAATCCAGCTTGTCCTTATTCTCAGTACCTTCTCCTGCAATGCTTGTGCAAGAACTCTTTTGCTGTCATCATCTTTACTTGTGAGTAAATGAGCGCTGCGGTCATCCTCTTCTTCATGATGGTCCAAAACCTGATAATATCACTCACCCAATACACAGTAATCTCAGCGAAACCGAGCTAAAATTCACGAGCAAAACAAACCAGGCGCAATAAACTTATCCAGTAGATGGTATGTGTATAAAGCACAACTGTGAGAAAACATCTAAAAGCTGGGGCCAGATTGATAAACACAGAACCGCTTGGCTGACAAACAGAAGTCCCTACCCTGCTAGTACTTGCAGCATGAGTGGTTTCGTTTTCGGGATGAATGTTGGGATCTCTCTCCTCCAGTTTAACCTCACTGGTCTCTGGTTCTCCGCGCAGCTCGGATCCCGTCTCTTCGCATACTGGTTCAGGTATCCTTCTCTCCAGTTCATTTAGCAACGTTCTCGATATTAACATCAGTTGGTTTTTCTCGTCTTCTAATAATGCTGACACCTCTGCTACTAATGTGCGATACTGAACTTGCAGCTGCGGCAAATCACTTTCGAACCTTGGTTTTACCATGGCCTGCATATCCAGAGTTAGTGCGGTCCCTCGATGTTAGCTACATCTGGGGTTCATTCACTGTATGACCAGAGAAGGCGCAAAATTGAATCTCATATAGAACGGTAAGGCCGAGTGATTATTACTAATCGTCATCCACAATACGACGACCGACCACTAGTCAGAAATGGCTGGGTACCGTAGATCACCATAATATCTATGAGACTGCCCTTGCTGCCCGGTGCAACACACTAGGAAACGCAGTCAGGTGCCACATGAAAATGAAACTGGGTGATAATGTGGTACTTTGAACCTTCGAATAAAAGGTTGCAAACACAATCAGAAAGTGATATTCGAGTTGGAAGATACGAATAAGCCAAAAACCTGAAATAACTTAGCGAGGATTCACTGAGATTTGAATCTCGCTACTATTGAAGCTTCGAGAGGTATTGAACGATTTTACCGGGACATAGCACAAGACGCTCTAAGCTTACCAAGTGATCCGCGTAGAGAGAAGCCCTTTCTTCTGCCAACTTTCGAGCAAGATTTTCCTGGGAAAAAGTCAGCAAGCTTCATCATGACCTGTCCAATACTCAAACTCCATGCCGTTTAATCCAACAGCAGAATCCACCACTGAATAGATGTCACTGGTAAGCGGAGAAGTCAAAAGTCCTCAAAAACTGCTGATAAGATAACAAACTTCTTCTAGTTGGAGCCTAAATTTGCTAACGCATCTTGGTGAACGCAAGCTGCTCCTCTGGCTGTTCCCGATCAAGACTTCCCAGGTTTCCAATACGAGAAAGGGACCATTTTAACAATCTGTTTCTTGCTAATCCCTTAATTAATCTCCATCGGGAGCTGATAAATATTCTTCGCGCAACAACAAAAGGAAACAAACCTCTTCCAGCTGGAGCTTGAGAGTGTTTTCCCTTTCTTCTGCATGTACTAGCTGTTCCTCAACTCGAGCCTGTTTGGTTCAGTCCATACCAACAGACTTCAGACTAGTGACCAAAACTAGCCAATCAACCTAAAGAAGGTTGATTGGCTAGGAACGCAAGGCTTACTAGATCTGAAACCAACACTCGGCCATATCTGTGCAGGTTCACAGTGCTATGAGGAATTTAATCCATAATCATGCACGGAGAGATGCACAAAACACTGATGCGACAGAGCTGAGGCAGGTGAGAGGATTCAGAGCACATTCAAATACTATACCAGATTAAGCTCTGCCGTCTTGCAATCTTCCCGCCATTTTGGATCAACCATGAACCCGTAGGTCCAAATTGCATCCTCATCTTCAAGTAGCACCTGTACTCTTTCCGACAGATGTTCACAACGATCCTTGTTCTCCCCTCCATTTTCCCGCAAAAGCCAGAACTTGTCTACCACCTGAAAATATATCATCTTCAAACTAGGTAACTGAAATGAAATGCGAGGAGGGAGACAGGGAGACAATGAGCCCCGTGCAACAGTCTATTATGGAACAGTCTTTAGAAAGGTCAAAGTTATCTGTCAGGTTTGCAACAAAGAATGGGAACGTGACAAGTGAAGAGGTTTAGAAGTTCGATTCTTCAGAACCGATGGTCTGCACCTTTTGCAGCTTGTTAATCACTGCGTTTGAGGTTTCAAATCTTTCTTCGAGTTCGACGTAGCTCTTTTCCTGTTCACTGCACTCTGTCTTTACCTGCACTAATCTGCAAACATATTCAATAGGCAGTACTTCATATATAACGGTCTATCCGTACAGCAGCACAAATGCAAAAGCTATCCAAATACACTTGAAGGTAACCCGTGAAAACTGAACCGGAGCGAGGAGGTTAAACGAGCATCCCACACCCAAAAGGAAATATGTACGCTAAGACTGTAAAGTTTTAGCGGAAACTGTACAACCTGAGAACAGAGTGTTGGAAAAATGTATAGCAGAACGAATCGGACTCCGCGCACGCACTTAAGCCCAAACAAGTGCCTATATGCATACGTCAAGAATGGAAGATATTCTCAAGGACCACTAGTATAGAAGTGACACGCAATTAGCCCGGCTAAGTACATAATAAGAAGCGATTAGGGGCCAAATGTGCGCAAACTTGCCAAGTGGAGTTAGCCTACGAAGTACGTATATTCATACGTCGAGAATGGCAGATTTTATCAAGGACCACTCTCTAGTACAGAGGTAGAAACGGGGCCAAGTACACAGTAAGTAGCAAACAGGGGCCAAACTGACAAATAACAACGGGGTGTTTGAGTGTGCGTTAAACCTCAAGTTATAACATTCTATAATCAAGGGACGGATCAACGGAAATGCATAGCACAGGGCTATTTCCGGGGATGGTGCTCCCTGGTATGGAAATGCAAAGCAAGAGACAATTACAAAATGCAGAGCAGACAAATCTATGCGCATGCAATTTCTAATGGAGAAAAGGAAATGGAATCTAATAAGCAGCAGTATTACATGAGTACAGCTGAACGATGCATGCAGTCTGCTACAGAGACTTATATTAACCCGCAGACAGGACCCAGAGTAACGATCATCAGAAGTGGGGGTTCAGTTGGAGAAATTCAGACCTGATCACCATCCGTATCTTAACGAAGGGCGCAAACCCTGAGCGCAGTTGAACAAACCAAAAATACATTAACTCATAATTTTCTCCATAAGGGTCCCTGACACAACTTAGGTAATAGCTGGTGTGAAAATACCTAAATACCACAAATTACCCGCAGAGCATGCAGGTAGAACACACTTCCCGCTGCATGCACCTCAACCTGGTCTCTGACTTCATCAGCACCCAGCAGAGAGAGGTTAGGCTGTAGATGAGTAGGAAAAGTGATCAGTAGAAACTGAACAGTTCTCCAACTCAGCAGGACCTCCCCGGTCCAGAGTTTCTGTTCAGGTCCGGACTTCCCAGGGCAAACTCCCGTCTTTGTGTAGTGGTAGGTGAGCTTGGCATAAAAATTACATATCTATATATATCTAAGGATCCCGCGTAGCATTACCTGTATGTAGAAAATCAAAGACCCGGCAAGGAAGTGGATGTAAAAAGGAACTAGAAAACAGGAACTAAGCGGACGGAAATCATGAAGGCATGGAAATCCTGATATGTTATCGAGTAACATGAAAGGTAGAAGGTGGGAGAAAAGACGGATGAGATGGTCAGCCTAGCAAGGTCGGGGAGCAGCTGCGATATGAAGTGAACCAGTATAATTCTAAACAATGCAAACCCCTTTTAATCCACCTTCTCATCGGGACTGTAACAGATGCTAAGGCAGATTATGCTCCCTGTCTCCACGAATTACCTAGGCCTGTATCACTGCTTCCTACTTCAAACTCAAGTAACTGTATGGCAATGCATCTCCCTAAGTGACTTCATAAACAACCCTCCTAAATGTTGTGTTAGAAAAATGTAGCAAACAAGACATTCCCTAGAAAACAGGGCCGTCAGGTATAGGAAGCCAAGAAAGATTACGTACTAGATGGAGTGCAAGCTATTATATCCCGTAAATGTTCGAATGCGCCAGAAATCGGGGTCTAGAAATTAGCTAGCAAGTAACTAGAAGCAGGAAAAAGAGAAGAGAGTGCGTAACTGTTTGTAAAACAATCAGTAAACAGGGCAATCAACAAGCATAAACACTCGTCCAGAAAAGGTTACACTTCTCTGCTCAAAAGTCACTGACACAGCTGTAGGTAATGAGCAGGTGTACACTCAAAGACCTAACTGCCACAAATTAACAAAGAATGCCGGTAATTCACGCTTCCCTTTGCATGCACCTCAACCATGTCTCTGACTTTGTCAGCACCTAGCAGAGAAGTCAGCCTATAGATGAGGAGGAAAGGTGGTGAATCGAGATTGAAGACATTTCCAACTCAGCAGGGAGTTCCTATTCTGTTCCGGTACATCTATGAGTGAGTGAACTCCCGACTTTGTGTAGTGGAAGATCAGTGAGCCTGATAGAAAACAGCGTGTACACATGCCATATATGTGTAGGGATCCCACGTAGCAATATTTAAATGTCACGAAGGAAAGACCGCAGAATGGAAGCAACGAAAAGACAGTGCAATACCAAAAGGAAGCACGGAAAGAATAACGTGTTACCAGCATAAGAAACAACGAAACTGGAGAAGGCGGGCGAAGAACCTGTTTCGCGGAAGAAAAATTATTTAAGATGAGTTGGGAAGAATATACAGCGACTGTGCTAATAAGAAACATACAAGAACGCATGAGGGAAGTGCAAAGGTACAGTAACTCAAAAACCCCACAATGGAGGTCCTGGTTAGTCCCGCACTGACACATAATTGCCCTGTACGACGTCGGTTTGGACACGTAGGGAAAAGGAAAAAGAGGGGGTTAGAATATATTAAAGAAGCTTCAGAAAGGAGTGCAGATTAACACAGAACCAGACTAGGATAGAAATGATAATAGCAGCACCATTAGCATAGCAGCAATCCATAGAGAGTAGTTTACTTATAGACAGCATATCTTCCCCCCATGCTACATCCCGCTAGTTCCAACACTACTTTTCTAGCTAGAAGGCATGACTGATCGTCACTCATGTACACGAACTCGGATTAAAGGATGGTGTAATTCTAATTTTGAGGGTAGTTAGAAAACCTTTTTCGAATCTCCTTAACCTCATCGACCAGAGAAGTCTCAGAATTCTGTAGCCTCTCAACCTGTTCAAACCAGTGACGCCATTCCAGGATTAATCGAGTGTAAAAGTACGGTATGTGTTCGACAATCGTGAAGCAACATAGCAAACCCTGCAATTGAGTTAGGTTTCTTAACGTTTACATTGCTTTCGGTTGTCAACTACTTTTGAAACAAGCGAGTCTACTGGATGGAAAATGGCAATTGATATCAGGTCTGTGAACAACTAACCTCCATAAGTGCCTTGTCTCTTTCAGCGAATGCCCCAGCCATTCTGCTTTGATAAAATTTGACCTCGGTTTCAAGCTCCTTGTTCTGAAGGGAAACAGCAGACCGAGCTGTAAATACGATATTGGTTTTCATTATAAAAGCTCACTGCAAGCGAAACCTCAGTCAACAGAGAAGGAGCCTAGCCTAAATTTTCCGTACCTTACTATAACCGGTTGGTGGCTTGCTGTGCTAAATGGACAGACGTGTCTCTAACCTCGTATACTTTTGTTTCTGATATGTTTGGTGTAGGGTTCAGCACAGAAGTTTGTAGATGTGATTATTTTAGGCTCCCTCACAACCTAGACTGCAAACTTAGCTAGTTATAATTCAACAGAGTCCAGTGGATAAAACTTATAACTAACTGAACTTCAAAATACCGTACTTTAGAGTCATATGTACTCAAGGTAAGGCAGACAAGCCTAACCCATCCATCAAAATAGCGTACTTTAGAGTCATAGTTTACGTCAAGGCAAGGCAGGCAAGTCTAACCCATCCATCAAGGTTCCTGAATTTCTCCTCGGCAGGAATTTCTGCACTGGTTGCGATTGCAACACTTGCGGTAGAATAACACATAAAAGAAGTCACCAACTAGGAGAAAATCTTAGAAACGGTGTATGAGGCCTCCCAGAGTGTAACTCCTGACATACTGACCAGTGATCGATAGTCTATACCTTGTCCATGGCAGCCTTGAATGCGTCAGCAGTGCGGCCCTGCCAGTCGTACCGATACATAAAGCATTATTTCCGTGGTCTAAAATTCTCTAACAGTACAAGGTAGACAGTGAACTTATAGCACAAGCTATGCAGCAATATGAACAGCGAGCACACCGCTCTATTGATGAAATAACTGCAACAGAATGATCTTTGTTCCGTTGCAGATCATTCAGTAGAGATGTGAACAACAGCTTTGTGTGTAATCTGACAACCTGAATCTGAAGCTAATTATGCATATTCAAACTATTCTGAGACTGACCTTGGCACGATATGTTTCTGTAAGCTCTTCTTGTAGACTAAGATTCTCCTGGGTTTGAAGAACAAGTCTCTGCTTGCATGCCTCCAGCTCCTGCTCGAAACCAGCAGCCCTGGTACAGCCTTTTAAGTTGTTCCTCATTCCTTCTAAAGAAAAATATTTAATTTTAATCACCAGCGGAGCTCTACTTGTTAAACAAGACAACCGTGCTTGACTTCCTCGCAGTTGGTCTTTATCTCAACGAAAGTCGAATATCCTCTTTGTCGATATTATGCTTATCTGAATAACGTGCGCTATCTGTGGAGTGCTTCGCAAGCCGTTTCAGGACCTCTCACAATTATCCAGACTGGCTCTTTGACACCTCAGTTTCCATGATTTCCACTCACTAAGGGAGTGCGTAGCTTAACTCAGTTGTCCTCAAATCCGTCTATATGGCTTAACTCGTCTGCATCCGTAAAGCTTGTTGGAAGCCAAGGGTTGAGCTTACTTTCTTCCATTATGCATATAATAGTAGTTATTGTACAGAAAGCTGTATTCACCCAAAACAATCCTAACTCGACGCACAATGTTATCACAGTAATTCCCGTATTAAATAGAGTAGATTGCTAGTGACCACATACGGACTAAGAATGGTAAATCTCTTTTTTTCTTCGTATATCTCAACCAGCAAAATACCTTCGGGCTTGCATTCGTGAAACAATGTCAATATTGCCGGAGAATCCTGACTGTTGCATACAAAGAGTCTCAATATCGCGCTGAAGCTCGTCTCTTTCTGTATACAAATAGCAACGGCCACAATAAGTTACCCCTTGTTGCAGAAGTTTGAAAATCCCGATCACAGGAGGAATTTACTCCAGAGAAAAGAGTCTTTGGAGTAATCTGCCGCATGATTGGCTAGAATAGGACAACCCAGAACCAGACGTTATCATCGGGCAGTGCCTCTTGTAGCCTTAAACCATAACACCTGGATGGACAGAAAATAAACGAAGTTGCAGGAGAGTGAAGAGAGAGACAACCGCGCGGTTGTTACTTCTAAGTGGGGTGCTTGACTTTTTGGCCTAGTTCTTCTAGATGCTTCACAAGTTCATGACATAGACTGACACACATGAAGTAAGTTGCACCAGCAGAAGGCTCCGACTCCAGGGTACACAAAGGAACTTTCATGAACTTCTCGGATACTGCAGCTTAGGTCAACTTGGCCACAGTTCTAAGACACCGCATTGAGCCCGTCGATCCACAAAACGCTTGATTTTACAAACTACATGTATGCAAATTATGCGGAGCAGAGCTGCAGAGACAAAAGAGTTAGAAGTAGAACGCTTTCGGTAGTGGCCAAGTAGCAAGTGGAAGTGTGTCAGAATCAGAACCTCGTTCCAGCTGCACAATGCGCCGCATTAGGCCCGCATTCCCACTCGACGTTTCATCCATCGCTATAACCTACGAAACAAAACAATCTTGTTTAAACATGGAGATACATAAGTCCTGAATTTTCTGCTTTCTATCATTGTCAAACAGACCAGAGTATACCAGGTACCTAGAAACTGAAGCATTGATATTTTTCTGAGTGAAACGAGAAGCAGCAAGATGATGATAATTTTGACACAGATCACTGGATTTCCGACACGGAAAGGAAGCAAATGTAACAGTCGCCTTCTCTCGCTCCTCACAAGGAAGCTTTAATGTTCAATGCCTTTTCTCTCTGTCACTTACTTCACTCACTTCCACTTGCTGCAGAGGTTGACCTTCCCTTCACAGATAGCACAATTAAGTAGTTCCACAGCTTGCTACACGTAGTCCAAGCATGATTGCTACATCCGGTGGAGAACTCCCGTAGACGATATGAACTTCGATATATGCCTCCAATGAAATAGATGGAGGTCAATCACCACTACGTAAATAGAACATTCAGAATGAATGCACTGTCCGGATCTTCGCAGCAGAGAAAGCACACTCAATTTGCCCACTGTTCCAGTCTCTTAGGCCAAAACCAGGTGGTTCAAACTAAGCAACCAAAGCAAGAGCTAAACTGTTGTTTAAGAACTACACTGAGATTCAAAGTCGTCGTCAAGCAGGGCTATTGGCGGCGTCCTCAGTTGCTATCAACAGTAACTCCCTCCAAGCTTAACGCAGCATTTCATTATCTCGCTCCACGGATGCGCAATCTCCAGCATCTCTAAAGATCCAAGGGGTGCATTAGGGTATAAAACTCTGAACTGAGTTCGTAGCGACTTCGAACTTGGTCTGCCTTCTAACTGGAACTTCAAGAGTTTAACAAATATGACCAATTCAAGTACAAATGACTGTTCCTCCTCATCAATTGCACTGTCAAACTGACAAGGACTTATACAGAAGCAGTAACACTGCGCCTATACACTTGTACAACATGAAGAGGATGAGTCGTCTACAACAAAGCTAGTGCGAATCCCTCGTTGATGCTTGGCCCCGAAATAACTTGGAAACTGCGATACGCTTTCAAACTCTGGATCCATCAACCTAAGCCTCGTCTATAACTGACGCAATCTCTAACTCTCCCTGATGTCGTAACATCAGACGTAGGAAGCGTCGTGAGCGCAATTATGCTTCCACTCTATCCCTGATTCAACCTTGTGAAGCTAATCTCACCAGAGCTGTATAATGCGAAATGATGCCGATTTTTTCCACTTGCATGCAGACGTGCATTATACTAACGGTCAATCAACGAACTTTATTTTTCACAAAGAGGATCGAGCCTATCATGCATTCATAACTAAAGTCTCTGAATGAAACGAATGCTCACTGACCTTCACAAACGAAGATCAGCTCGTCTTCCGAATTAGTGAAAAGCTGTGCGAATTGCGAGTGAGAATTTCCAATCTACACAGATTCATTTTGTACTTCCAACTAAGCTTCTACATATACACATACCTAGAACCACCGTACTCACTCGCGCACAAACAGAGAGGTTCTATACGCTCAACACTTGCAATCGAAGCAACGAGAGCGAACTGCAGAAAATTCATACCTTCAAAGCCAATTATACAACATCCCTGCAAGGCAACGGCCGATGCCGTATCGATCCAGTGGAATGAGCATATCAATAGGCAGTCGATAACAAGGAACCGAAGACGCTTGAAAGGACGAGGGAACGTAAACGAGAAATCACAGACGAAGTGGAATCAACATGTCTCAGGAAGGCCAGGTAAGCTCCTTACTGCCTGGAACTTTGACTTTCGCGAAAATAGAGAAAATATGTTAAGAGAAGAAACATAACTTAGAAAGGAAACGAAAGATCCCGACCAGAGGGATCACACCAGCCAGTGAAACCGGAAGATGACCGATGTCGCACCTTCCCCGTTGATTTATTGTACAAAATGGTATCACAGAGAGAATAGGGAATCCGACCTCTTCACTACAGTATCGGTGTTCTGTAGCTCTCTCTAGCCGAGATACAAAGGTAAAGATGTCATGCTCACGAGGACAGGTGGCATGTTCAGAAGAAGTACGCTGAGGAATAGAGACGAGAAAATAGCCCATGCACACAATAGCCCATTCACACCAGAGTAGTCTTTTGGTTCCTGATCGGTTTTTCTCAGGCCCCAGTCGACCGGACCGACCTCAAACATTCTTATTGTACACGAACATGGACAAAATAACCTCAAATTAGAATTACAGCTTTTTTAATTATCTATCGATGCCGCTTTGGGGCACGAACAATGTAAATCCATCCACAAGTTTATTTCAGGTTCAATTTAATTCAATGCATATTATTATTTATTCACTTCTTCCCAAGATCGGAAGAAAAGAATATGCGCAGGCCATTCAGTTTATTATTTAACTTTTCTTTTGGAAGAGTTAGGTAATATAAATTATGCATAATCATCTCATGTTCAGATGGAGGAGATATTATTGCATTTTTCATTTATGATTAAATTTTTTTCTTAACCTTTTTTATTATAAATAAACTTTTTAATATTTAATATATTTTTATGTATCAAAAGGAACAGATTTTGTGGAAAAAAAATTGATCGTTTCATTCATCTTACTTAGGTTTTAGATGTCGAAGAGGCCATGTGTAACCAAGTTCAGCTAGGCTTTAATTTAGTATTTTGAATTTAGTTATTTAAATTGAACAACCCATATTTAGAAAAGATATATGTTTTCTTTTTCTTCTCATGTATATTTTTCCGACGCTTTCCATCCCAGTGGCAATTTACCTTTTTTATTTTTCCATCCCAGTGATAATTTACTTTTTTATTATTTTTCCAACAATTATGACCCCAACAACAGCCAATTTTTCTCTTTCATTTTGTCTTTGTTAGTACTCTTGTCTTTTTCTCGAATAACTTTCCCCGGGGCATTTGAGATGCATATTAAATTAATTTGTTTATTATTTGATTATTTGGGCTAAACAAGTTGTGGTAGTTATATTCTCCAAAGCACATCTAGACCCTCTCCACTTATGGATTAAATCGGGGTCCTTCCGCACCACTTGGTCCACTCCACATATATTAATTAAAATTATTTTATTATTTTATCTATTGAATATACAATTATTATCTAAAATATATATCATTTTTTGTATCATTAAGAGAGCACAAATTCTCCAGAAGTTCATCGAGCATTAAATAAGACTCCGAGAGAATTAGCATTTTAAGTCCAATACAGAAGGCAGAGAACCTGCATCTCATGTATCGTCATGATGTAGAAATTCGTGTCCAAAAACTGTTAGAGGGTATCGGAAGGAGATTTCTTATTTCAGTGATGGTGTTTTTTATTAACCTTTCAACTTTTTAGGCGAGAACTAAAATGAGTGAACATAACTTGCTTGTTATTATAGATCCTAACTCGACAAAAGCTGAACGTGAAAAACCTCGCAGATGTTAATAATATGCATGCCCAATGAATTTCTGGGGAATTTTTGTTTTTTATTGATATTGAAAATATATAAATATTAAATAAAATTTGAATATCAGGCGAATAGAATTAATCAAAATATTTTATAATTATTAATTATTAACTCATGCTTAGAAACACGGAAAGATCATGACATAAAGTATGAATACACAGTCGCGCTTCCAAAGATACAAGTACAGGACCTTCAAGCTGTTTATATGTTAATTAACAATGACTTTATTTGAATAATTAACTCTTCCTGTCGAAATTAAACCCTTGCATATTTGCCTCCTCCATTGAAAGATGAAAGAGATGAATAATATGCACCGGTGCTAATAATCCCTAAATTAAACTTCTTATTTCGGTGGTTTTTTTCTATTTTTTTCTACTTCGCTCAGGGAGCATGCATATTCCTTCTTCCTTATTTAATTTATCACTTGCAGGAAAGGTTAAGTGATGAATTAAACCTATTATAAAATTAAATTTCTGATGAGACAAGAACTAGGTCTTATTGTTCTTGGTGCACACTTCGGTAAACATGGCTTATAGATTTCTTCTGGAAGTTCTGAACATGCATAATATAAAATTGAATATTTATTTATAAAATATATTTCTATTTCAATGTTATTTTTATTTTTTACTTAATACTTATAGAATTACAACTAACAACTCATAATCATTATTAATACAACAAGTTGAACCATTAATAGGTCTAAATGTTGAAAAGACTCCACTGCATTGTCTGATCCATTTGCGCTACTAGATTTTGCTCTTTTCTCCACGCTTGTTTTTTTCTTCTCTCTGGGCAAAAATTTCATGTTGTATGCATATTTAGCCTTTCATTTTTTTACATAAAATTTAAATGCAAAAGAACACAGCTTACTTATTACCGATCTTAACTCTAAAAAAACTCAACGTGAAAGATATGCATCCAAAGTGCATTTTTTTTGGCCTGAGAAAGAGAAAAAGAAAATCTAAAAGCGTGATTGTACCGGACACTACAAGGGGATGTAATCGAGATGTTAATTAGAACTCTGTAAGTGTTAGAGGAAAAATCTTTAAATCAAATATATTTCTAAAATAATACTATATATTAATTATATATTGCATCTCGGATCTTCTCAAGAAAACTCATAAGACATGTGAAGGTAATCGCGCAGCAGGAACCACAAGAACGGTCTACTGTTCTATCAGAAAAATAATTTTATTCAAGGTTTAATTTATCACCTAACTCTTCTCGCCATAAGGGTTAGGTGATAAATTGCATAGTCGTCTACTCCCCCAATATGGAGAAGACGAAAGATTACGCAAAGAAGTCAACATGCTCATGAAGCGGATAGTCTCTAACTTCCTTGATCCATAAACCTCAAATGCACATGTGATAATTGAGTCCATGTGACTCAGCTAATCAGTTTTTACTCAGATTAGCGACAAACCGAACCGAACTACAAAGGTTGTGCCTGTGTTTAAGGTAGTTCACATTAACGGGAAAAATGTAAACCATCATGCAATATCTTGTATCAAAATATACAGCTACCGGAAGCTATAAAACAAACCTAAAATAGACTATTTGTGAGACAATTGAACAAACTTAACATTATTTTCTTACGAGTTGATTTGGTACACGAAAACATCAACAAATTCTCTAGTGTGCGTGTGATAATATAAGAGACTGGACCTACGCGGTCCAAATGAAGAGGATGTGCTTACAAGCAGTCATGATCTGTGTATGGGAATGAAACATAAGAAGTCATTCAAGTTTTTGCACTGTTGGGATATTCTCAAGCTAGTTCCCAAGTGGACTTCATATAGACAAAATTTCACAAAAACAAGTCCATGATGAAGAAACGTAAATCGACTGAGACGCTTTCAAGCCCAACTATGAGTGGAGATTCTAGATATAGGTAAAATTGCTTCGAGAAGCTATCTCAAATGCACTACCATTGCATCCAATTGCTCCAAAGCTTCATATAAAGAATCAAAGTTTTACTTCTCAAGAAGAGTTCACAAGGAAAGCTCAAAACAAACCATAAGTGAAATGATGATAAGACACAAGCAAATTTTGTACAAGAGAAGGAAGACACGGAAGGCTGGCGGAGCTCCTCCTTCTGGATAACGCTACTCCTTGCTCTTTTGGCTATGACGATCTGCTCTCGTCCAGATTCACTGTGCTACTTCAGATTCACGTTGCGCTATTTCATTGATCGGATGCTCTCAATACTTCACTGATTTGCAAATATTTTTTTGATTCGTCCGTCACATCTATGGATTTTCCTTCCTTCTCACTCGTTGCTTCTCCGCCGAGCTGCTATCTTCTATCTTCGTTTTTCTTTGTTTCTTTTACCAACGTATACTGCCATGCCTCTAACGGCTATCACGTGGCACTCTTCTTTGTATTACTTTTCTACAATCGCTTCTCTCGTTGTATTCGTACCTTCCTTGCTGACTTCCTCGTTGTCACTCTACTTCTCACCGCGATCTATTTCACTCCACATCAATGTTGACGACATGTTGTAGTTACAATTCTTCAACCTTATCTTCCACTTACTACGAGCAATCTCTTTATACTTTGTGCATTCTCTATTTGTATGTACACTCTTGCTCTTCGCTTTAATTTTCGCTTATCCTCTCGACTGTTTACTCTCCTTTCAGATTTGTTCTCCATTCTCTGACGAGCCGAAGCGCTAGACACAAACGCACTCACGATGCATCCTTCTTGAGAAAAGAGAGTGTCTCTTTGCATTTGTGGTCCTCGAGTGAGTTTCCTTGTTTTCTCATTGTTATGTTGCACACTGCAACTCGACCTATTGCTACAAAGATTAAGCATTTGCTACATTGCGCATCTTTTTTCCTGTTCAAAAGAATGGACTCTAAAATTGCAGGACGAGAAGCTAGGCTTATCGACGCCCTTCAATCTTTGGCGATCAAGCAACCAGTTAGACCTGATGCAGACGATGTCTCCTACATATGTGTCATCTCATGAGACATTAGTCTCAACGCAGTCGCTGAGCTTGAAGATCTTGCTATTATTCTGTTCTTCTCGTGTACCATGCCTCCTGCTGCTGCTTTACGACAATGGATCCGGAGTGAGTGGAAAGAGAAACATTCTTTGGACATTACACACATTCGCAGTGTGGGTCCTTCTCATTTGATTGTCAGCCTACAAACTATGGCAGGTAAAGAGATGGTCCTGATACATAAGACTTGCAATGTCAACGGTTACTTCGATTGCATTCTCCACTGGACACCTGAAGTCGAGAACGAGAATTTCTCACCTGCAGAACTCCTAGTCTGGATGGAATTTCTCAACCTTCGATCTTACTTTCGGAGTAGAGAACAACTGGAGTTCCTCTTCGGTGCACTCGGACCGATTATGGTCATACCCCCTACATCTGAAGATCACGCCACGAGAAATGTACGAGGCTGTGTCATGTGGAAACTTTCGATGTTATTCCTTCTTTTGTTTAGTCGATTATGGTGGCGTGGAATACGAACTACCTGTCATCTTCTACAATGTGCTTGGTTGTTGCTACAGATGCAGGAAATTTGGTCATGATCCAATACCTGTCCACTGAAGCCCGATATGATGTTGTCTATTCGTAACTCAACGGAGCTTATTGACGGTCATGACATCCGCTCTTCAGAAATTGAGATTCCTTTGGAGGCTTCATCGCAGGTAGCGCTAGGATCTCCAAAAGCTGCCACTCACCATCATGTGGACGAGATTTTGCCGCAGATACCACTAGGACCTCCCAAAGCTGCTACCCGTCATCTCGTGGACGATTCTGCTCAGAAGGTGACTCTCGATGCTCCTCCCGTGCTTGCAAAGCAGATTCTCAACCTGCATGTTGACAACCTTCGGACATCTGGATTCAAATCTCGCAAACTGGTGACTGTGTTGACAGAGATTACTGATTCTTTCACATGTCGGGACATCTACTCTTGGAGTCTTGGCGATTTATCTAGCAAAATCAGTGCTAGATACATTAAAGAGGAACTCCTACACCACAAGCAACCTGATATTTTTGCAGTTCAAAAATTATCAAGTTGAGAAGATACGCGTCAGTCCGGGTGGGGCTAGGTTTCTCTTTATGTGAATGTTTGAGTGGGG
This sequence comes from Asterella californica, assembly GCA_036924285.1. Lineage (NCBI taxonomy): Eukaryota > Viridiplantae > Streptophyta > Marchantiopsida > Marchantiales > Aytoniaceae > Asterella > Asterella californica. Next base: position 19,717,346 of record JAYKYS010000002.1, on the reverse strand, counting down.
AGGGTTATCGTTTGGACTTCTTGTGGTTGGAACCCCTCCATATTCTGCTTCTTGTTTGTGCGCCGCGTTTGCTTGTGTTGGCGCTTGATTTCTAGAGTGAGTTCACTCTAGTGTGCTGCCGGTAGTGAGGCTGGAGTGATGACCAGTCAGACTACCTTTGTTTCTCTCACGGTGCAGTTGGAGTGACGACCAACAAACCATGAGAGGCTGCTTGTGGTGATGGCAGGTACAGGTTGCCCTTACCTTGATTGTCCTAGTAGGGAATAGGTGAGCTCAGTAGGAGCGAGGATAGGCAAGTTGTAGTTACGGTGGTGACGGGGATTTTGACATTCGGGTTAGAGAGTGTGTTCGCGAGATTCTATCACCACGGAGTTCTCGGGAGGTTCTGGTGGGGACTTCTCGAATAATGGGTATACACGGAGTGGGGTGAGGTACCGACTACCTACACCATTGCCGTTGGTTGTTCCAGAGGACGAGTCAGACGCAGACAGTGCGTTTTCTGCTGGTGAGGCTAGTGTCACCACATTGTTGTTGTGGGACATGGACGAGATCTATGGGGCGGAGAAGGGGCCTCGACGTTACTCGGGTACGGTGGGTACCATTGAGCTGGATGACTTCATCCAGGAGTTCGACAGTTGGTGCGATCTGCAACAGATGCGGAACCCACAGTTGTTCACACCTTTCATGGCGTGGAAGGGTTTGTTTCAGCACTTGGAGGGATCGCCGATGGACGATTACCACGAGTTCAAGCAAGACTACGGTGTTGAGATGGCAGTATCCAAAGGAGGGTGTGTGTGTGCTGGAGCTATTTGGAGGGATCAGCACAGGTTTGGCTGCGGTATTGCAGGCAGGCATACAAGTACAGCGATACTTGTATGTGGAGAGAGATGAGGTCGCAAGACGCGTCTCATTGCGTCACGTGGCACGGTTGGTGCAGAGATATCCTGAGTTGTTGCCTATATCAGCTGTTAGAAGATACCAGCAAGCATTACCGTCAGATATTTCGCTGTTGGGGGCGCAGGATCATCACATCTTCTGATCTCCTGAAAAGTGTCTCTATACATGGTTGGCCACCAGTAGCCAACATCCAACATCTTCTTCACCGTCGTCTTCAATCCATAGTAACCTCTAGCGTCCTTGTAGTGAAGACACGTGATCACTATCTTAATCTTTGAGGGCTCGAGGCATCTCCTCAGCTTCTCGTCATCTCCCTTTCTAAATAGAATATCTCGGAAGATGGCATAAGGGTCTTCCTTGTGTAAATAGATAGCTTTCTGCTCGGCATCCAATCCTTCTGGGTACTGTTGGTCTTCCAAGAACTTCCTCAGGTCCTTGAAGATCGATTCTTCTGTGGAAGTCGTGTAGACAGGGTCAGAAGATCTCATTTCGACTTCTGAAGAGAGAGCGGTGCACCCTCGTCAGACTGTGATGTCCTTGTAGAAACTTGGAACAGCTTCTCATCAGGGAACTCGTCTTCCACTTCATCTATTCTACTCTCTGTCTGCAATCAGGATAGGTAGTCAGCATTGACATGTTGTCTTCCAGGCCTGTATTCCACAGTGTAAGTGAATTCTTGAAGTAGAAGAATCCACCTAGCAATCCTATCAAATAAATCTGCTTTCTTCACCAAATGTTTCAAAGAAAAATGATCCACATAGAAAACGAATGGATTAGTTAGAAGATAGTGTCTAAATTTCCTACATGAGTAAATCATGCCAAAACACTCTCTTTCAGTTGTAGAGTACTTCTTCTCTACACTGAGTTGTTTCTCGCGTAATAAATGAGAAAATCCTTCTTCTTCTTGTCTTTCTGGCTCAGTATCACTCTTATGACAAAACCAAAAACATCCACATAAATGTGGAAGATCTTTTCCCAATCAAGTGATCTCAAGATAGTGGATTCTGACAGAAGCTTCTTCATCTCCTCAAAGACTTCCTGCTGCTCAGAATACCAGACGTAAAGTTCATCCTTCTTCAGCAACTTGGTAAGTGTCACCTCACATGCAAGCGGTTCCCCTGCCCGAATTGGTCATCACCTTGTCCTTCCTACGCTACCTATGCTGCCACATGGTGTCCCAACTAATATTACATGGAAAAACTGCCACCTTTAAGATAGCATGTTCGATTCTACTATATTTGGAATTGTGAATGAAGTTACTAACTACTAAGATTGCACGGAGACAATCTCTACCTGATCTGCTACTATCGGAGCTCCTAATGCGGCTTCTGATAAGCTAGCCATGCAATGGGAGTCGTATCCAACGGTGTTAAGGTCACAGGACCAGTAACAGGAACAATCCGATGTCCCTCTATTGGCGGTACAAAGGCTTCACTCCAAGCCTGCTGCACCAACCGATCAGCATACTGCTGCAACTCTCCACTCGAACTCCAGAGTGGAACATCTAAAGCAGATGGTACTAATGTAGACATGATAAACATGTCCTCCACCTCCTCAAAAACCGGAGTATCCTCCGCATGGACATTGCCCTCTAACAACTCGTCCGGCCAAGTGATGACCGAACTGAAACCTGCAACAGATGCCATCGTCTCTGATGTACGCTCCGTTGTCTCAACTTTAGCACTGAACCGCACTGGTAACCGGCTCACTCGTCCCTCACCAGACTGCCAACCCGGTCTGTAAGATGATGTCTCTGCCCAATAGTCGATCACGAACCCCATAGGATATAATACAGCACCTCCAACCAATACATCATAAGACTCCGCGGCCGTAATGATAGCCTTGGTCCTCACCATGGAACCATCCGTGGGATGATCTGGTCTAACTCTCACCGTCAACAACTTGCGTGTCATGTGTAGAGTTGTACCTCCTGATCCTCCTAGAGATGTCTGTAGCTGGAATGGACATCTCTCCACTTCGAACTTCTTCAGCCCCAAACCGATACACACCGCTTTTCCCAACATCAATGGTTGGGCTCCAGAGTCTAACAACACTTTCTGTGGTCGATACACCTTCTCTGAAGGTGCCACCAAACAGAAGATACCACTTCTGTTGTCCAACAACACCACACCTGGTGCCAATCCAGCACGGTCAATTGCCGGTCTAGCTGGTAACTCATATAGTCTAGCAGCCGCCGCTTGCCAAGTACCACTAGTAGCTGTCCTGATCTTCGATTCCATGGACACATCTACCGCCTCTTGCTGAACCACCTCAGCACTAGAGGTAACCACATCCTCGCTCTCACTGAGCGTGGCTGCCAACTGGAACACTGGAGCCAAGCTGACTCCCAATGCCCTCATATCCGTGGCTGAAAATAGTGGGACTCGCAGAACTACTGTAGCCGCCCCCAACATCGAATTCGACGTCGCATCCACAGACGTCGAGGGTTGACTCGCATTATCCCCACTCTTGGATGTCGATGTCTCCAACTCCACTGCACCATCGGTAGGCCGTTTAGGAACCATAGAAGTGGTCCTCAATGCCTCTGATAGCGTGAACGATTGAGGAAGTCTGGTCTGTCTACCAGCCTCCCCGCGTTGTGGATCCAACTCCACTGACGCACCTCGTGGCTCAGAGATACGTACTGCACTTCGAGTCATTGCCGCAGATGCCTCAATCTACGCCACACCAGCCATGAAGTCGAAGTCACCTCCTTCTCCTCCATAAGACGTGGAAGCTTCTGTTCCACCAGATCTCCGCTGAGCCATAGCCATACTAGTTGTCCTCTGCTCCAACTGCTCAATCCGAGCAGCCATACCTGCTTCTGACGTCGTAGCAGGCGGTGGACCAACTGGTCCTCTCCCAGGTGCTGGACCTCTACCTCCAGCTCGACCACCACGGCCTCCCTGAGCTCCTCCGCCTCGTCCATGATCAGTCTTCTCGTGCCGTAGCTCCGGATGGAGATCAAAACAACGGTCACTACTGTGACCTGGTCGCCCGCAGTGCTTACACTGCCTAGGCACCGCTTGAGACGTCCCAGATGTCTCATAACTACCTCTCCTTTGTGGACAATCCTTCTGCTGATGAGGACCATCACACGTCCAGCAAGGACCTGCTTGCTGCTGACTAGAGAAGGACGGCATGGGTTTCTGCCCATCAGATCCTCCAGCACCTCCATGGGATCGTGAGTGCTCAGCACGATCCTTACCACCACCACCACCACCTCGCTGTTGCGTAGCCTGTGATCCTCGAGAAAAGGAGGTCGTCCCATGTGATGCGTCTCTGTTGAACCCAGCAGTCACCACCCTCTCTTCTATCATGTTGAGCTCAATCCGCTCAGCCAAACCAAAGACAACCGCCAATGTCGGAGCGGTGTCTCTAAGGAGAGTGGCATCTCTGACTCTCCTACGCAGCTCCCGGTCTAGTATCCCATATCAGAACAGGACTGCTTGTGCTTCCGTCACTCCTTGAGTAACGCTGATCAACCGCCTCATGCGAGTAAACGCCTCGCGTAGGCTCTCTCCAGTCTTCCGCTGGAACTCCTGCAGACTCTTCAACTTGTCGGTCCGCACACCTTGATAATTCTTCCTCAAACAGTGGAAGAACTGAACCACAGGATTAAACTCTGGTGGTATCCCGCTCGCACTAGAGGCTTCACGTCGTCAAGTGTTGGGTCAAGCAATGGACTTGAACTGCTTGACATGGATTGTTAGCCTTGGATTGGCTGAGCAGCGTCGTATGTGATTGACGGGTGTTACTGCTCGGACACTCTTGAGCTCTTTGCCTACCAGGTCGATGGAGGCAAAGGCTGGGGGCGAGGCACGTAGAGTTCGTCATCCTTGGACATCATAGGATGTCGTAGGAGAGAGTGTGGAGCTTGCAGCTAGAACTGCAGAAGTTTTTCGCACAGTAGCGGTGGGGGTTGTTGGTGGTGAGCAGAAGGAAACTGCTTCAGAGGCTGCAAGATAGCAGTCAACGACTTCGTCTTCTACCTCTAGCATGGTGACAAAGGATACTTTGGAGCCGGAGATCAGACCCAAGCTTATAGGAGAGGAGAGACGAAGAGTTCAGAGATTCCTGAAGAGCTACAGGAATTGTTTTGCCTTTAGTATGAAGGATTTGGGTACCTTGAAGGGACCGGGTATACGGATCGACTTGGCTAATGACACGCCAATCTTTCGACGTCCTTACAGGTACAGTGACATGGAGAGAACCTTGATCCAGAGTAGGACTCAAGACTTGGTGGAAGCTAGGTTGGTGGAGATGTCGCATGGAGAATATGCATCTGCCACAGTTATGCCAGCAAAGAAAGATATGTATGGCAACTACACGGATAGGCGTATGTGTGGAGACTACCGTCCTATCAATCGGCAGACGAAGTCCGATAAGTATGCCATGCCGACACCTGAGGAGATCTTTGATGCAGTGGGGCATGTGAAGGTCTTCAGTACTTTGGATCTTCGAGCAGGGTATCATCAGTTGCCGATGAGAGAGGAAGATAAACCCAAGACAGCATTCTGGGGGATTGACTCTCACCGCAAGGATTGTTTGTATCAGTGGCGGTTCTTACCATTTGGGTTGAAGAACGCCCCTGCTGAATTCCAAAGAGTGATGGATAGGATCCTAGCAGGATTGGATTTTGTCAAATGCTATATTGACGACATCTTAGTCTATAGTGCTACAGTGGAGGAGCACGAGAGACACTTACGGGATGTGTTCGAGCGGTTGAGAGCTCATGGGTTGAAGTTACACCCTGGGAAGTGCAAGTTCTTCCAGGAGTTGGTAGAGTATCTGGGTCTCACCATCTACCCAAGTGGGTTGGGTGTTCAACAGACGAAAGTCGAGGTCATTGCACGTATTCCACGCCCCACGGATGTGAGTCGAGTTCGAGCATTTGTTGGTTTGGTGAACTTTTATCGCCGATACGTGAAAGGATTTAGTGCAATTGCGAAGCCATTGACCAAGCTGATGAAGGTGGACCAGGAGTGGCAATGGGAATTGGGACTTGGAGCAGTACTGACTCAGCATGATGATGAGAAAAAAGAGTTCGTGGTGGCGTATGTCAGTCGTTCCAACAATTCGGCGGAGGCGAGGTATAGTTCGTACGAGGGGGAGTGTTTAGCTGCAGTGTGGGCTGTTGCACACTTCCGATGTTATCTGTTTGGGAACCCCTTTACTCTCATCACTGATCACCAGCCGCTCAAGTGGTTGATGGAGTCCGACAAGCTTATAAGGAAGCTTGCACGATGGGCTCTGATCTTACAAGAGTATGACTTTCAGGTAGTGCATAGACCTGGAGTTGCAAACCTAGATGCCGATGGGTTGAGTCGCAACCCGTGCACAAGTCAGCAGGATCAGACTGGGGCTCGATGGCATGATGAGGTTGATGAGGAGATAGTGACAGGGTGGCATGCATCTGCCTTTCTTTGTGTTTTGGCCATGAACTCTAGTATGGAGGACCAAGTCGTATCTTTCTCAAGTGAGAGAGTAGATGACGAGTCTCCAGATCCTGAAGGTGGAGATGGTGTTCCAAACCAGCGAGATATCATAACGATGTGACCGTGATGGAATATCTACGTACTGGTGTGGTGGTAGGCACAGTAAGTGTCAAGGAGCGAGATCGTGTTCTTCAACGAGCGAAGAGATTTCGACGAGAAGGACGACATGTACTTCGAGTGTGGGATGATGAGAGAGTGCGGATAGTGCCACATCCATCCCAGAGGACACAATTAGTACGACATGCTCATGAGGAGTTGGGACATTTTGGAGTGAAGCGCATGCATAGCTTACTTCAAGGACAATATTGGTGGCGTGGTATGCACGTCGATGTGCAACAATTTGTCACACGATGTGTGGTTTGTGATCGAGTACGAGCATCGTTTAATGCTCCTACTCCACAACTACACCCTTTACCGATTATGGGGTTGGGTTACCGTTGGAGTTTGGATTTTGCGGGACCCTTACCGTTAAATGTACGTCACCATCGATATGTGTTGGTGATGGTGGAGCACTTTTCCAAGTGGATTGAGTTGGTGGCATTACCAGACAAGGCGAGTGAAGGGACGGCGTATGCATTCTTAGATCGAGTGTTGAGTCGTTTTGGAGCACCAGCTGAAGTGCTGACAGACCAAGGTACAGAGTTCCTTGGTGAGTTTCAGATCTTGTGTGATCAGGCGCTGATTGATCATCGAACTACATCTCGAGATCATCCTGAGGCGGATTGTTTGGCGGAGAGGGTAGTTCAGACGGTGAAGAGAGGATTGCGTAAGTATGGCTTGCAGAAGGGCCACTTGGGAGACTGGGATGTGCCGTTACCATTGGTTGGCTATGGGCTACCGTTTTAACCGACAAGCGTCTTTGGCTTCCTTCTCACCGTATTTTCTATTATACGGTCGAGATCCAGATCTACCTTCGGCAATTCGTCGTGATTCTGCTGAGGTGCTGAACCTTGATGACCCGGATATGTGGGTGAGAGCATGTTCTCAACGAGCAGAGACATTTCGGAGAGTTATGCCCATGGCTTTTGAGAATCTAGCGATTGCTCAGCATAGAGACATGTTGCGATATGCAACTATCCGAGGAGGAGATTATCGGCCATCGATTCGCAGGTTTCATCCTGACGATTATATCTATCTGCAGCAGACTACACCGACGACGTTGGATGTGACCGCAGGACGCACTATTTTACGAATGCGTGAGGTGTTACCTTCTGGAGTACTCATGTTAGAGGGTCGTGATGGTGTTGTTTGGAAGGACCATGTGCGTAATTGCGCACCATGTCATCTTCCCAACATCGATGGTACCGTTGATCCAAGCTTGGCAGTTGTACGAACAGGCTTGAGGTGTATGTTGTGTGGGTCTGCTGGTGGAGCAGCCCGTATGTTGGTATGTGATGGTTGTTCGAGAGGTTGGCACATGTCATGTTTGACTCCACCTCTCACTGTCATTCCTATTGGACGGTGGGTTTGTCCTCGATGTATATAGCAGGGATAGCTGATTAGATCTTTGCGTGGTATGGATTGAAGACAGGCGACTAACGATGGAGCAATGTAGCACCCGGCCTCCTGATCCTTGCACCCATGAAGGTGTATATCACGTAGTTGAGATATGGAGCTATCTGGAGTTAGAGGGACCTAACCGCCAGTTAGGGGGGCGATTGTGGTACACTTGTGTATGTGTATGACATCGTCCATGTGTTATGTGTATATGTGGTGTTCCTTTGACAGCGATGTATGTTATGTAGCGATGTGTATGCACACGACATGAGGGCTAGGAGTAGGGAAGCTCGAATTGAGCTCGGGAAGAAGCAAGGAGGTGTCTGACAGAAATTGGGCAGCGCTTCCGCGCCCAATGTCTCAATAGAAAGAATGGGGGGTGGGGTAATCGATCAGGCTGTCTGCACACAACCAAGGAAGCGCGGGGAATACCAGACAATGGCGAGAAGAAGTGGGAAGGGGAAAGAACGTGGGGAAGAACCTCTACAGTCTTCTTCTGCTCCCCAAGTTGCCTTCGACCTCCGCGCGCTTCTGGCTCTTGTCCTAGCTCCAATGTGACTCCTCCCGACTGCGCCTGCTGTCAATTTCTGGCCACGCCTCGATTCTACTTTTGATTCTACTCGCTACTCTCCAATGTCAGCTTCTCGGGAGCTCACAGAAACGGTTTCGCTTTCTGCCTTTTGTGCTCCAGCAATTCGGTCTCGCCCTTCGCCTAGCTGCCAACTGGTTCTCTCCTACCTCGATGTCCTCACTCGATTCCTCTCTCAAAGCTTACTTGCGAAGCTCACTCTCTCCAATCGATCTTCTCAAGCGCGTTGTGCTGCGAGAAGTTGGAATGCGCTTAATGTGCTTCCTTACGCATCTTTCCCGCAGATTAAAGGTTCTCGACATTAGATGTCTTCCCCGACCTACCTACCTATTCGATGCGACCCAGTAGGTACACCTACTGTTTTATCCGAAAACTCGTGGTTAAGTCTTCGCGGTCGTTGTCTTTCGGAAGACAGGTGTCTTCCGTCGTCTTCTCATCTTCTGCCGTCTTCCCATCTTCCGAAGACACAACTGAGAAGACGCTCTTCCGAAGACGGTCGTCTTCCGAAGAAGTCAACTTCTTATTGAAAAGCTCATAAGGTCATCTTCATGTTAAGGAAGACGTAACCTTAAGTAACAACGCTTCTTCAGTTATACAAACAAGTTATTATTCTTAAAAATTTCAAAAATTCGTGCATCTTGTAATTTGTGGGCACCACATACGCCCACCCTCACATGTTTGCATCCCCGCAAACATCAGTGGCTTCTGCACTTCTGTTTACGTCCAGTACTTCTTGACGCGCCACCCATTAACACGAGTGGTCATCAGTGTACCGTCCAACTCTTCCAACTGCAAGGAGCCATTGTCGAAGACCTCCAAGATGCGGTAAGGGCCCATCCAGCGAAGATGAAGTTTCCCGGGGAACTTAATATGTCGGTTGTCGTAGAGAAGAACCAAGTCCCCATCCACAACAGTCACCTTTCTCAACTTGCTATCGTAGTTTACCTTACGTTGCGCTTGCACCTCGTATGTCTTCTCCAAAGTTGCACTCCTGTCTTCTTCAAACTCTACGAAATTCAGAAGACGTTGCTCCTGGCTCTCTTCTTCTCTCATGCGTTCGGATACAGCTAACCGGTATGTTGGGATCTCTAACTCAATGAGCACAATAGGTGTCATGCCGTAAGTTAAGTAGAAAGGCGTCTTCTGGGTCGTGACTTTAGGTGAAATCCTGAAAGCTCATAACATAGATGGCAGTTTCGTGTCCCAGTCATACGCATGGTTAACAGTTACCTTGTTCAGGATGTTACACAGAAGACCGTTCGACTTCTCCGTCAGTCCATTCGCTTTCGGGTTGTATGCCGTCGTCTTCCGATGCTTAATCCTGAAGTATTGGGTCAAGAGGGAGATGGTCTCATTTAAGAAATGAGTATCCCTATCTGACACTAATTCCAGCGGACATCCATACCTAGTGATGATGTTATGCCAAAGGAACCTTGCTATTACTACGGCATCGTTCTTCCTTGTGGCTTCGCCTTCCACCATCTTGGTAGCATAGTCGGTAGCTATTAAGATGTACCGTGCTCGTGTTCTTCTCGCCACCGGGGCGATAGGCCCCACAAAGTCGATTCCTCACTTTTCGAACGGATCGAGCGGAAGAATGGGAGTAAGAGGCCACCTTGTTGTAGCGGTCGGTCTTCCCACCCTCTGGCATGCATCGCACTTCCTGATCTCCTGAAAAGTGTCTCGGTACATGGTTGGCCACCAGTATCCGGCGTCTAGCATCTTCTTCACTGTGGTTTTCAGCCCGTAGTGCCCCCCAGCATCTTCGTAGTGAAGACTTGTGATCACTGACTTTATCTCTGACGGCTCGAGGCATCTCCTTAGCTTCTCGTCATGTCCCTTCCGAAACAGGATATTCTGGAAGATGGCGTAAGGACCTGCCTTGTGTAAGAAGACAGCCTTCTGCTCCGCATCTAATCCCTCAGGATACTGTTGGTCTTCCAAGAACTTCCTCAAGTCCCTGAAGATCGACTCTTCTGTGGAAGTCGCGAAGACTGGATCAGAAGATCTAGTCTCGTCTTCTGGGAAGCAGGCGGTACGCCCCCCTCAGATGAGAGTGTCTCTGCGAAAACTAAAAACAACTTCTCGTCAGGAAACTCGTCTTCCACTTCATCTTCTCGTCGTTCTGTCTCCAATCTCGCTAGGTAGTCAGCATTGACATCCTGTCTTCCGGGCCTGTACTCAACTGTGTAAGTAAATTCCTGGAGTAGGAGAATCCACCTAGCTATCCTCCCAGACAAATCTGCTTTCTTTACAAGATGTTTCAAAGAGAAGTGATCCACATAGAAGACAAACGGGTTTGCTAGAAGATAGTGTCTAAACTTTCTACAGGAGTAAATCATGCCAAGACACTCCCTTTCAGTTGTCGAGTACTTCTTCTCTGCATCACTGAGTTGTCTTCCCGCGTAGTAGATGGGATAATCATTCTTCTTCTCATCTTTCTGACTCAACACCACCCCTATGGCGAAAGCTGAAACATCCACATAGATATGGAAGACTCTTTCCCAATCAGGTGGTCGTAGGACAAGGGATTCCGACAGAAGCCTCTTCATTTCTTCGAATGCTTTCTGCTGCTCAGAAGACCAAACGTATGGTTCGTCCTTCTTCAGCAACTTAGTGAGTCTTCCTGCTACCTCTGCGTACCTGTCAATAAACCTCCGGTAGTATCCTACGTTGGCAAGGAAGCTTCTCAACTGAGTCAGGTTAGCAGGTGGGTGGAGTTTCATGATGACCTCCACCTTAGCACAGTCGACTTCTATACCTCTTCCGGAAATCCTATGTCCTAGCAAGATTCCTTTTGACATACCAAAGAAGCACTTCTCCGGGTGAAGAGCCAAACGATGTTCTCTACACTTCAGAAAACACTTCCTTAGAAATATCAAGTGATCTTCTTTCGATCCAAACACTCAAAAATCATCCAAGAAAATCTCCATAAAGGTGCGAAGATACTCCTTGAAGATTGTAATCATCAATCTCTGGAATGTGACGGGTGCGTTGCATAAACCAAACGGCATTTGATTGTACGCGTACGTGCCCCAATCAGTAGTGAAAGTGATTTTCAACTTGTCTTCTTCCCTGATTGAAACTTGGTTGTACCCAGAATACCCATCCAGGAAGCTGTAGAACTCATGCCCTGCTACCTGGTCTAACACACAGTCGGTGAATGATAAAGGGTGATGATCCTTCTTCGTGGTCAAGTTCAGCTTTCGGAAGTCCTGACACACTCGAATCTTCCCTGTCTGCTTCTTCGGCACGATGACAATAGGAGCTACCCACTCACTGCTAAGTACTGGGAAGATGACTCCTGCCTTCAGGTACTGGTCAATCTGATCCTTCACCAGAAGCGAGTACTTGGGGTTGAGCCGATACTGCCTCTGCCGTGCAGGAACAACGTCCTCCAGCAAGTCGATGCGATGCTCTCCCAGCTCTCGAGGTATGCCCTTCATGTCTTCTATGGTCCATGCGAAGACATCTTGGAACTCCGTCAGAAGTTCTCGAAAGTCTTCCAACTGTTGGCCCTCGATCACCTTGGAAAGCTTCAGCTTCTTTCCAGGAGCAACCTCCATCTCTTGGAGATCATCCGGGTTTACCATTCCTTCAGTGTGACTGTACTCACTGGCACCAAAGTATTCCGGTTTGGGAGCTTCTTCTGTTTCAGATTCGTCTTCTGGAAGTCCAACTGTCGGATCTTCCGAAGGGAAGACGGTGCTTTCGTCTTCTGGAAACTCTTCTTCCGCAATCTCGTAGCACTCAATGTATCCACAGACCACATCTTCTACTTTCTCTGCCACTTCTGTAGTACACATGTTATTCACCAAAAACTCATCATACCATTCATAACTGTCAGAAGACGCAGCCGAGTCTTCTGAAGTGTATCCCTCTGTTGTAGAAGGAGTTTCACCTTGGTGTCCAATCTTGATCCAAGGAAGTGAGACCTTAGCCTTCTCACCGGGCTTGGGTGTAGGATTGGGAAATCTCAAACGATGTCTTCTCCAGTCGGTATTTACATTTGCAGCATACAGCCATGGTCTTCCTATCAACACCTGATATCCAACCTTAGCTACAGGTTGCAAAATGATGTAAGTGAGGTAAAAAGATACTCCACCGATTACCGTCAAGACATCTTTCAGTTGCCCCAAAGGTCGTCTTCTGGTCTGATCCGCCATTCTGAGGATTCTCGAAGTAGGTTGGAATTCAATGAAGCCTAGGGCATGCGCCGTTTCTTCAGTCATGATGTTAACTCCGGAGCCGGAATCAATGGGTACCTTCTTCAGAAGACAGCCATGGATCTCCATATCAAGTTCTGGGGCTCCCAAGTCGTCATGCTCTATTCTTAGGATCGGAGTGCACTTGGGAAGTTTAGCTGTTCTCCTCTTCCTCGATCCTCGAAGCATAGATTGTAACAACTTCCTGTAACCAGCATTGTCATCCAACAGCTGTTGGAAGGTTACATCCGCCTTCTGATTCCACAAGTCTCGCAAGAAGTCGTAAGGAGATCTTTTCAGAAGGGTGACTGGTGTTTCCAACAGAGAAGATGTAGTGGCTGCTTCCTTGGGTGGAAGACCAGAAGAGTGTCTTCCCTCGACTGGAGGCTGTTCCCGTGAGACAGGTGTCACCGTAGTCGGTATAGGAAGCTGCTGTACTATCTTCCGTCTCTTCTCCAGCTCTTCTTGCATGATCGCTTCAACCTCTTGTCTAATGTCAGGAGCAAAGTACTTCGGATCTTCTCGGTCGTAAGTAGGAAAAGACGGCCGCTCATGAGAAGATGACCTCTCCTTACACTGCTTCTTCTTCTTGACTTCCTTCTGACGAGATTCTGACTTCCCTTTGCTTCTGGTACTTACCTTGAACACCGCTTCATCCAAGACTTCCTCCGGAGGTCAACTATCTGAATTCGGGTCAGGATTCCAAACAATACCATCCGTCAAAGTGAATGATGACGCTTCTTCAGGTGTCTCCATCTTCTGAGCTGCAGTCGTCTTCTGCAGCTGATGTTCCTTTCCTTCGCGCTTCCCGGGGTCTGGTTCGTCTTCCTCGATATGGAGACAATCCGTACAATCCCCAGGATCTTCTTCTTCTACCGTGATGTGCTGTACCACTGCTAACTCGAGCTTAGAAGTTGATGCTACTTCTGCAGGAGGCGTGGTATCTGCAAATCTCACCATTTGTCGTGGTCGTAAGGTCTGAGGACAATTCCCTGTGAAATGACCGGCTTCCTTACAGTTCCCACACAAGGGCACTTGCCCGATCTGTCTTCTCGGATGAGGACAGGTGGACCACCAGTGTCCTGTCTCTCCACAATTATTGCACGCTCTAGGAAGAGGGTTGAGAGGTCGTTGTGATGAAGAAGGCTGCCAGGGCGTCCTGGTCTGTACATTACTAGCTCTATCCCTAGGTACATAACGATTATATTGGGCGGGAGGCGTAGGAGTGAAGGGTTGTATCGTCTCGATTCTATAGCAAGTTTCCCCACTGGGATCGTGTAGATATCTCTCATCGTCTTCTTCCCATCCTGCCCAGTTGACAGCTTGGTCCTGCGTACACTGGTCTCTGGTGTGCCCGGAAGAGTTACAAAGGTTGCACCAAAGGTTTGGCCGGAAAGCCGTAGGCTGCTTCCGCTTGTCCTTCTGGTTCAGAAGATGAACTTTCAGGTCGGCAAACTGCTTCAGCACCTCATCGATGCGGGGATCAGGTGCAGACTGTATGATCTGAGTTTGAGGCATCTTCTGCACAACTTCCTCCCTTGCTCACGTCTTCTCCTTCTTCTTCTTCCGCGTCTTTTTCTCTTGTTCAGATTCGGATTCTGAACTTTTGACAGTAGACTCTTCAGAAGTAGAGGACGCTTCCGAATCACTGTTATCAGTTTCAGTGGACTTGGACTTCTTCTTGGACTTCCGAGAAGACTTCTTCGACTTCTTGGACTTCTTCGAGGTCTTCCCTTTGTCTTTCGTCATATTCTGAGTGATGCTCGAGGTTTCATACTGCTCGGCATGCTTCTGTACCTCTGCTAAATCATCACCTCCTCCTCTTCTGCAGTACAATTTCATATCCTGAGACAATCCTCCCAAGTACCAATCCACAGCTTGCTGAGCACAGTAGCCTGGTCTTCCTTGGTTTTGAGGGATGTGATCTAGGAGATCTTCAAACCTCTCGGTGTAATCCCTCAGTGTCTCTTTCTTCTTCCATTCGAGTCTCTGAAGCTCTATGAGGGTCATCCGATCATAGCCCACTCCTCTGAACCTCTTCAGAAAAGCTGCCTTCAGAGTAGCCGAAGCGGCCATTACTACACCATCATCCAACATCTTACTCATCCACTTCCTTCCCTTCCCTACGATCAAACTGGGAAATACACGGAGTCTGTCAACATCAGCGTCTTCCTTCTTGGATCTAGAGATGGTCTCGAACATCGTGATGAAGTCGTCCGCGTCAGCATCATCGTCGTACGGATGGTACTTCTGCCGAGTGTGGGAAGCCATGTCGACTGCCGACTGGTACGACTGCCAACTTCTTTCTTCCTCAAGTCCAGGTGGTGGAGATGGTCTTCTCGAAGGTCCAGGCCTGTCTGAATCACGAAGGTCGTCTTCTGAGTCAGAATTATTGTCACTGCTACCTTCCGAGACGTCTGGAACAATCTCCTCCAGTCTTCCCTCACCTTGAGAAGCTTCTTCCGTACTTGGGAAGACGTCTTCCGAGTAACCAGTACCAAAATCTACTTTATACACGTGATCACCCGGTTGGTTTCTGTCTTCGCCAAAGATTATGCTCGAGATGGAAGGCTCTTCCAACTCTACCGATCGGATCTTCCTGAGCTCTTCTTCTTTCCTTTGGTGTCTCAAGGATATCCGCTGCTCTCTAGAAGCGGTTCGTTGGGGTGACTTTACCCACTCAAGATCTTTACCCGTGCGTCTTCTGCTTCTTCCTCTGGTCAGAGGCATCCACCAGAGTACTGAGAACCGATGTCCCTCTCCTTCTACCACTAGATCCGGGAGACCAAATGACTGAACAACCGATCACAGGTTCAGAACGTCTTCTTCTCCTGCTTCTGGTTGCACTCACTGCAATCTTCCAAGATCGAGTCTTCCAAGAACTCTTGGAAGCAGGGAAGCGGCTTCTTCCAACTCTCCCTGATGTATCTTATCAGCTTCTGGTTGCGGTTCCTGTCTTCTAGCAGGATAGAGTCCCACAACATATTCAACTACAATCGAAGTTAGTTTGAAACGAACCTAACTAATGACACACAGATCCAGGAAGCTTAGAACAGAAGTTACTAAGATGAAATCCCTGGCAGCTTGGCAGGATTACTCCTTTTGCCAATTTAGTATACAAGATATCGTTCCCACAGAGGATTTACGTAAGTAATCGCTGCTCCAAGTTCTAAGATCTGTTCAAACACACAAACACACGGGTTTTGTCCAAAAAGCCCGTCTTCTCACAAAACGACACACAACCACACGTCTTCAGACACGCCACATGGTGCTCTGGAACTAAACAAACAACTACCAACTAAAATATCACACAATTATTCACAGGGAAGCTCGGGAAGACGATCTTCTTGCTTCCAGGTTGCTTCTTCCGGTCTTCTCGATATCGTCTTCCCGAAGCGATTCTCGTCTTCTGGGGGTTCAGCTCGTCTTCTCACACCTCCAGAAGGCTGTCCCGCTTCGCAGAAGTCGACCAGCAACGGTCGTTACACCTTATTCTCACACTCACATTCCAACGGGTTAGATTGATCACAAGGTGTATGCCCCCTGTAGCCTTCTCAGGCCTCTGCCTACGGAAATGGTCTTCTCTGCAGCACTACAACGACATTCACCTTCACGGAAGCTCAATAGAAGTCTCGGAAGCTCACTAGAAGAAGGTAAGAAGATGGGGAAGATGGGAGAAGATGGGGAAGATAAGAAAATCCAAACAAGAGAAAACAAGATGAAAAGAGTAAATTAAGATTCCGACAAGCTTCTAGTCCGGATCCTGACTAACAATCCTGCTTGTAATAGTTTGGGGAGGAAGACAACAAACGTGAGTACTGTTGCACCGTCTTCTACTCGAGGATGTCGTCTTCTGTTGCGGGAAGAAGGCTTCTTTCTTCTTCACTTCGCTGCTCTGACTACTCTGTCTTCTGGGATCCCTTACCCATAAGACCGTTCGTACGTAGATCCCACGTGCTCTACTGAACGAGCCAAGCTACACTTCCACAACTGCTGACAGTCACCGCCACTCAAGAAGAACACTTCTCATGCACAATTGGGAGCGAATTCAAGGAACCCACCATCCAGAAGACATGAACAAAGCTTCTGCACTCAAATCCACAATCTATTCCTCGAGAAGAAGTCACAATGGCATTGGGAAGCTCACTCTCTCTACTTCCTGCGTCTACTCCTCGACACATCAGTCTAGCTAACAGGACTGCACGAGGATGCCGTTCCTTGTTCCTAGACTGTCCACTACTTCTATCTACATCTTCGAACCACTGCTGGTACGAGTATGCAGACCCCTCCTGTGTATTCCAAGACTATTCGTATGTTTCCAACAACGGGTGTAGTGCGAAGAACTATCTATCAGGTGTCTTCTCTCTAATGTGTCTAGTCTGCCTGCACCATAGAATCAACTACTGAACATTTTAGAACTGGCAGAACAGGCAGAACTCTTCCTCCTACTCTGCGATCCTACTTATGTCGCTGCCATGAGAACTAGGGGAGACGACCATCAGGGAGAGAGAGGCGCTGACAGGAGGTTGCTACCTCACATGCAAGCGGTTCCCCTGCCCGAATTGGCTATCCACCTTGTCCTTCCTACGCTACCTATGCTGCCATATGGGATCCTAACTAATTTTACATGGAAAAACTGCCACCCTTAAGATAGCATGTTCGATCCTACTATATTTGGAATTGTCAATGGAGTTACTAACTACTCAGATTGCACGGAGGCAATCTCTACCTGATCTGTAAGTCGGCCTGTCTCTCACCCAGGGATACCTCAGATGACTAGGATTACTAGTGCACCTTAATTACAAAGATTCTATCGTACCCATGCTCACTTCACTCAACACTCTGACCCGTATGGTCACATCGGTCCCTCTAATAGCGTTCTTGCAAACAAGTTCTACCCCCGCCCTCCATATTGCATCACATAGTACTCAAGGACTCCCAAGGTCTCCAATGCTCACTTTACTTATAGACAGGAAAATGAGAGTGTCTTCCACCTTCTCAACTCCTCCTTATATACTCTACAACTTCTTACCGTGGTAACTTTCACTAAGTTACGTTACCTCATGGTAAGTGCGCAATCCAAAATAGTAAAACTTCTAAAGGCTACTAAGACTTAAGAATAGCACACACATTAATTGTTCTACTTTACTAAAGTAAGAGATTCTCTTACTTTAGCTTTTGTAAAGTGTTAACTTTCCACGCTATCCAGTAGAAAGACGACAACACACTAATACGTCTTTTGAGGAGCATCTTTAGATCTTTGTGCATGACTTTTCATCATGCATCCAATCAGCGATGGTCAACAAAGTTACATACTTTTGAAAAGCATATTTAGAGCTCCGCACTTGTCCTAGAGTGTCATAGTGGAACCTCTAATAGTTTCCTCAATTTAGTTATAACTATCTCAGCTAGTTATGACTACTTTTGATCACTCTAAATTTAGATCTTCAAACTAGAGTAACCTTTAAGATAGTCATACCTAATGAAATGTATATAAGCATACACACAAATAATGGGATACTTGTGGTGTGACATTTACCCCCAGACTTAATTTTCACTCCGTCCTCGGAGTGAAGTATCACGTTGATGGAACTTCTTTAGCTTGTCGTGGTTCACTCGGTCGAAGAACGTACCACTCCTTTCTTGAAGATCGTAGGTGCCATTACTCCACACTTTGGAGATGATGAAAGGTCCAAAATATCGACGTAAGAATTTCTTTTGAACTCGCTTGTGCCTAATAGCATCCCATAACATCACCCACTCACCCTCTTGAAATGGCTGTAACTTCGTTTTGTTCTTCGCCAAGCGCTTGTCATAGCTCTTCTTCTGTTGTAGCTGAGCCATCTCAATTCGTTGAGTTGCGTCGTCTCTATTCTCCTCCAGCTCCAACAAGGTTTCTCCCCTCTCTTTCTCAGCTATTGGACCACCCTTTCTCTTCAGTCCAGCTTGCAAGGTCTGAAAGGTGGTTAGGTCGAACTGGATTGGTAATCTTGATTCCAACCCATACACCATCTTGAAAGGTGAATATCCTGTAGACGTCTTCACTGTTGTACGATACTCCCATAGAACCGCATGAAGACGCTTGTCCCAATTGTGTTTGGCCCCTTCCATGTCAGCATCCTTTGCTAACATTTGACACAAGGTAAAGTTTGTCCTCTCTATCAACCCGTTTGAACTAGGTTTATATGAAGTAGTAACCCTCTGAGAAATGGAGAAGTGGGTGCACATAGCAGTAGTCATACCACTCACAAATTCTCGACCTCTATCAGAAACTAACTCCATAGGACATCCAAACCTAGTAATGATCCGTTCGTACAGAAATCTACCCACCTCAACTTCTCCAATAGTTACAAGAGGTCTAGCTTCTACCCACTTCGTAAGATAATATGTGGCTACAACAATATACTTATTGTTGCGAGGGGTGCGATTCAAAGGTCCAACAAAATCTATTCCCCATTTCTCAAAAGGTCCGAGAACCGGAATAGATCTAAGAGGAGTGGAAACACTAGATTTAATAGCGAAAGCTTGACAAACATCACAGGTTTTACAATACGTCAAGCAATCTCTAAACATCCCCCTCCAGTGATATCCTGCGTCGAGTATCTTATGAGCCGTCAACTTGCCTACGAAATGTCCTCCACATACTGGACCGTCATGGAATTCTTCCATGAGTCGTAGAGACTCCTCCTTGCTCGCAGCTCTTCTCAGGACCCCATCAACTCCTTCACGGAATAACACACCTTCCACCACCGAGTAAGGTTGACTTCGTTTCACCAACGCCTTCTTCTCTCTGGTCCGCATCCCATCTGGATAGACACCTTCCGTAACAAAATCCCAAATTTCTTGATATTCTATTGGGATAATAGAGTTGCTCATCAAGACCATCAAATCTTCGTCAGGAAAGGTGTCATCCACCGGCTCCTCTCCACCGCCATCGTAAGCTCTAGATAGCAAATCTGCATTCGCGTGTTTCTTCCCTGGTCGATCACAAATCTCATAGTCGTACTCTGACAATAAGAGCTTCCACCTTGCTAATCGTCCTTCGACCATAAGTTTATTGAAGATGTACTTCAATGCCTTATGATCTGTAACGATAGTGAACTTATCTCCTATGAGATAATGTCAAAATTTTCTCAAAGCATAGATCACTGCTAATCCTTCTCTCTCTGTCACAGAATAATTTCTCTCTGCCTTGACCATTTGCCGACTAGCATATGCGATAGGATGATCTCTACCTTCAACATCATACTGACTTAAAGTACATCCTATTGCTATATTTGAAGCATCCGTATATAGAATAAATTGTTTATTCCAATCGGGCTTAACCAAGATCGGAGCTGAAGTAAGAGCTTTCTTCAGTTCCTCAAAGGCGGCTAGAGCTTCTTCATCCCCTAAAATCAACACGTAATCTACTCCCTTCTTCAGATATACAGTCAAAGCTTTATGTGAGAACGAGAGTATAAACCTTCGATAATACCCCACCATACTTAAAAACTGTCGTAGCTTAGTGAGAGTACTAGGAAAAGAGAGCTCTAAGATCTTCTGCACCTTCCCTGGATCAACGGCAATGCCGTCCTTGGATATGATATGACCCAAGAGTAACCCTTCCTCACACCCAAAAATACATTTCTCCGGATTGAGAGACGCATTTGCTACATCTAAACATTCTAAGACCTTCACAAGGTGCTCAAAATGCTTCTCCTTACTCCCGTAAACACAAAAGTCATCTATAAAATCTCTCACAAACTTTCTTAAGAAAGGTTCGAACACTTTGTTCATAAACCTTTGAAACGTCGCAGGAGCATTACACAGACCAAATGGCATGACTCGAAATGCAAACGTACTCCACGGAGTAGTGAAAATGGTCAGGTGTTGATGTTCTAGTGCAATTTTGATCTGGTTATATCCGCTATAACCATCTCCAAAGCTGTACCATTCGTTTCCCGCCACTTCTTCCAAGATCTCGTCAATGAAAGGTAGAGGATAATAATCCTTCTTTGTGACCGCATTGAGCTTCTTGTAATCAACACACACCCTCAATTTGCCATTTTTCTTCTTTACGATCACAATGGGTGATACCCATTCAGAATGCTCCACCTCGTAAATGAACCCAGCAGTGTGCAGCTTCTCGATCTCTTCTTTCACCAGATCCGCAATTGGAGGACTCACTCTTCGTTGCTTCTGTCGCACCGGTTTGACTTCCTTCTCTAACTCGATACGGTGTTGCTCCAGTGTGACCTCCCTCAGATCCTTGTAACTAAATGCAAATACATGAATGTATTTGCGAAAGATCTCTTCGAAACAACTCTTCTCTTCTTTAGTAACCTTCGATCCATAACGTAAGGTGGCAATTCTTCTCTCCACCTCCTCGGGAGTCAACGGTTCTTTGTCTCTATCTCTTTGCACTTCCGGAGAAGAGAAAAGATCCACTACGTTCACACCCACATTTCGTTCTTCTCTCTCCTCTTCTGACGATGTATTTTCAAATTCTAAATCTGAAGAATTGGTACCTACATCAGAAGTAGTATCGACAACTTCTGACTCCCAGTAGTCCGATGTGGGTCGATCTGATTCTGACGTCCCAACTTGATCTCCGAGCAATGGAACTTTGATCCGGTGGTGATTCGGTCCGATGCGTAAATAACCTTTGTGCCAATTATCCGTTGCATGTACTGCTCGAAGCCAAGGTCTTCCGAGTAACATTTCATAACTTGACTCTTTCAAGATTTGAAATGTCATGTTTACTTGCACTCCCATTACTGACACACAAACTCTCTCCAGCACTCCCAATGGTCTAACTCGCTGTCTGTTAGCCATACCCACCGTGATACTAGAAGGACGAGTTGGTACTAGATCCAACTTCCTCATGAGTCGTTCTGAGATGGCATTTACTGCCGATCCTCCATCGACAAGAACATCTGAGACATCTCTCCCATTGATACGAGCCTCTACTTTTGATGCATTGTTGCACACCTCTCCTTCACTAGCATCTAAAGCACTCACACCGACAGTAGAAGGATTTACCTTCTTCTTCCGACCTCGTCGAGAGCTTAGACCGCTACGAAGTTCTTTCCTCATCGAAGGATTCAGAGCAATCAACTGTCCCACAGTAATGTTTGCTCGTTGCTTACCCACGTCTTCCACCACATTGTATTTTGATTGCTCCATCGAAATGTGAAATCAGTATTTCCCAATTTCTTCCGCCGTTCTTTGGTTTTTGAAGAAGATTTGCTACTCCGAGTATTTTGACTTGGAGAATCTTCCATCACGACTGGTTCTCCCTCGTCGAAATGCGTCCTCATTCTCTTCCTCTCTTGAGCCAACAGCTCTACAGATTGAAAACCTTCTCGTACATCTCGTGGCTCCAAGATGTCAATGTATGCTACACCCTTGTCCTTGCTTTGTGAAGTTGAAGCTCCATACGCCGTTCCACCATTACGACTTGGACATTTACGTTGGAAATGTGATCCTCCACACGTAAAACATCCTTGGTTCGTGTAGTTACTTGGTGATCCTTGCGGTGGTCCCCCTCTAGACTGATAGTTCTCATAACCTCGTGAGCCTCTTCCAACATTTGGACTGCGGTGTTGCAACAAATTCACCATATTGATCTTCAAATCCGCTAGAGACTCTGTCAAACTTTTCAACTCATCACGAAAGTCGGGAGTAACAGATCTAGATGGTACAGTGACTGTAACCGCACTAGTAGGAGCTACCGGAGTCAGATTCTGAAATCGAACAGTCGGAAGACTCGCAAGCGTCAGAGTTGGCATGATCGGCCCTTGCACATCTCCACATGCTGCCCCAACAGTCATTGGTTGCAAGTCGTCTCCATCCAGACTCTCTTCCATCCTGGTTGCGATCTTCACTACATCAGCCTTCGAAGTTGGTCTCATACCGCACTTGTGTTCGAATCTCCGGCCTCAATCCCCCAATAAAATTCTTTGTGAGCATTGCTCCAATGCCCACCATCGTTGGTTCTACTACATCTCCACTCTTTCGTAAAACCACTCGAAACTTTTGTTCTAATTTCTCCACCCTCTCGACGTAAGTCCTTACTTTCTCTTTCTCTCCTTGTTTGAGGTAAGTTACCTCTACCATTAACTTCTCGTAACTTTCATCGGGAAGAAAAGTTTCAATTAAGGCCTCCGTCAATACTTCCCAAGTATCAACTGGAGTCTCCACTACGCTTCTCTTCTTCCTATCCTCATACCATGTCAATGCAGAATTCTCAAGAAATTCAGGTATCAACCCTACCCACTCGCTCTTCTTTCGATCTCCATTGCCAATGCATGCTCTTTTGAAGTCCCTCACAAATCCTTCCACGTCTTCTCCATCCTTTTCGTAAAACACCGGAAGTTTTCCCATTCTTCTCTTCTTTTCTTCTTCTTACTCAAGGAACTGCTTGCGGATGTGGAGATCGCACTTCACCGCAATCCACAATTTTCCCGTTGAGCTCTCTCCTCTCCAAAGGTTGGAATAAGTTTGACCCTCATGGTCATCTTATCTCTCGTGTGACAGACTATCTCCATCCTCGCTAGAGGTCTTCACTCGTTCCGTTTCTACACTCAACCTTCTCTCGAGACCTTCGGCTACAGTTTCTAGCAAAGCAACCACTGCGCTACACTCGTGCTCAACTGGAATCTCGTCCACTCCACATCTAGGACAAAAGGTTGTAGGGTCAATGACGCCTTGTCTAGGGGAAGAAGGACCTATGTGTAAGCTTAAGTCGACCAACCCTCTTCGCTCACGCAAAAGTCTATTCTTCGTAGGACACTTGCTCACTTTATGTCCTTCTTCTCCACATAAAAAACACCTCGAGTTCTTCTCCTGGTTCTTACGACTACTCTCTGCTTCTTCCTCAAATTCTAGTCGAAATTCTCCTTTCGCCAGATCAGCGGTAACTATCACCGCATAGCCTTGAGGGATCTTGCTCAACCTCAATTTCCACTCTTGCTGTCCTTCCATGACGATGATCTGTCATACATCTCTCTCGCTCTATAGTTTGTTTGACACTTTTGATCACTCGACTATCTTCTCGCTTAGCAATCTCTCACATTACTAAGTAGAAGCTTAACTTGTCAACCCTGAGCCTCAGAGATCGAACATAACCCTCTCAAGAATTCTGAAATTCTTTCACTCTTTTACTTCAGCAAGCGATATAACAGATTTGACCCCCCTTCGCTTCGAATGCCATAACTCCAGTTCTACTCGATCAATTCACGCATGATTTGGGTGCCTAGATAGCTTATCTTGCAAGCTATCAGCATGGAAGATTTCAAGGTCTAATTCTAAAAAATGAAAATATGAAAATGACTGTAAACTCCTTCCCGAGAGCTCACTATTTGATACCGAAAAACCTCCTTAACTTCCGAAAGACATAACTCTCTTCTTACAATTGATCTCTCGGAGATATCAAGCTTATTGGAAAGCTTATCTTGCCCTCTATAACATGGTGTATGTACAAAGGTTCTGAACTCATGCTCAAAAACAGACATGAACTGTACTAACAACTAAATACGAATCTTTGTATCGAGGTCCCGGCAACGGAACCAAAATGTAAGCCGGCCTGTCTCTCACCCAGGGGTACCTCAGATGACTAGGATTACTAGTGCACCTTAATTACAAAGATTCTATCGTACCCATGCTCACTTCACTCAACACTCTGACCCGTATGGTCACATCGGTCCCTCTAATAGCGTTCTTGCAAACAAGTTCTACCCCCGCCCTCCATATTGCATCACATAGTACTCAAGGACTCCCAAGGTCTCCAATGCTCACTTTACTTATAGACAGGAAAATGAGAGTGTCTTCCACCTTCTCAACTCCTCCTTATATACTCTACAACTTCTTACCGTGGTAACTTTCACTAAGTTACGTTACCTCATGGTAAGTGCGCAATCCAAAATAGTAAAACTTCTAAAGGCTACTAAGACTTAAGAATAGCACACACATTAATTGTTCTACTTTACTAAAGTAAGAGATTCTCTTACTTTAGCTTTTGTAAAGTGTTAACTTTCCACGCTATCCAGTAGAAAGACGACAACACACTAATACGTCTTTTGAGGAGCATCTTTAGATCTTTGTGCATGACTTTTCATCATGCATCCAATCAGCGATGGTCAACAAAGTTACATACTTTTGAAAAGCATATTTAGAGCTCCGCACTTGTCCTATAGTGTCATAGTGGAACCTCTAATAGTTTCCTCAACTTAGTTATAACTATCTCAGCTAGTTATGACTACTTTTGATCACTCTAAATTTAGATCTTCAAACTAGAGTAACCTTTAAGATAGTCATACCTAATGAAATGTATATAAGCATACACACAAATAATGGGATACTTGTGGTGTGACAGATCTGCTCCTATCGGAGCTCCTAATGCGGCTTCTGATAAGCTAGAAAACCCTGCAGTTACCTCGGGTGTCACTGAGGTGGCTTCCTCCTCATCGTCCTTGACTGGCTCTGCTGTCGCTGCTGCTGCGTCTTCCTCGGCTTCTGCTTCGGAAGACAGAAGCGTCTTCTGGGAAGCGGAGTCGACCGGTGCTTCTTCCGTCTTCTGAGGCACGGGTGCGGGACTATGGACTATGGGGACCTCATAGGGATCCGGGGAAGTCGCTTCCTCCACGCGGAATACCTGGAAAGACGGCTCATCTTCATGTCTTCCAGAAGACATCTTGTCTTCCGGGGCGTCTTCTGGAGTCTTCTCGGCTTCCAACGTTGTCATCACCAAGTGTACAGCGAAGGTCGAACTCCTCCTTCTCCATTCCGGATCCAGTCGATGGTGCTGGAGCGTGGGAAGATGCGGTTGCAGGTGTCGGAAGCGAGGGAAGACCATAAAGTGTCTTCACTCCTTCTATCTGTCGATCCAAGTACCTGAACATGCTCTCCCGGCATTCCACCAACATTGCTTTGGACTCGCTGTCCCATCCTCTAGCTAAGGTAAGTAACTTCTTACCCGCGGTGTAGTTGAACTTCTTCCGAAGCGCTTCCACCGACTGTGCCAGCATCTTCTGTGCACGGACCTCTGCTGCTTCCCTCTACGTCTTCTCAACTGCAGCTCGCGCTTCTGCGGCTTCTCGCTGCGTCTTCCAGGTGGTCTGCTCTTCTGCGAGGGTGGTGATCTTATCTCGCACTCGGAGGACTTCCTGATCACGCTGCTGTACCCGCGCCTGCAACTCCTGGTTGCTCTTCCGAAGCTGCACCAGCTCCTTGGCAAAAGCGGCTGCTTTCGCCTTGTACTTGGCTGCAAGCTTCTCCGTGGTGCGGAGACTAGCTTCTAGCGACTCCGTCTTCTTCTGGTCTTCTCCCTGTCGCAGCAAGGTGCGCAGGCGGAACCCAGGTTGCAAGGGCCTCTCTTGTGCCTTCGCTCTCTTCTCCAGCAACTCCATAGCTGGCTGGATCTCCTTCTGGAAGTAGGCGCTGAACTCCTCCAGTCGTCTTCCTGCGGAAGACAAGTTCATCTCCACCACTCGCTCCGCGGTGTCGTCTTCGTCTTCTAGAGGCAAGGAAGCCTCTTCCACCACAATAGCCTTCATCTTCTGCGCACGAGAAGAAGCTACTCTTCTCATCTTCCGGGGTGGAAGACTCCTCATGGCAGGAACGGCTCTCTTCTTTGCGCTTCCTCGCATCGCAGCAGGAGCGCCCATCCATCCTTCGTCTTCTGGAGTCTTCGGAAGACTCCCAGGCATTGCAGAAGCGGTCTTCTACTCTGATCGGGTACTCAGCAGGTCTTCTTCGAGTCGGACTCTGATCCTGAATGAATGAGGGACATGGGTGTCCTCGGTACACTTCTGAGACCCATCTTCCTCAGTGGCGTGGCGTCTTCCGACCCACTAGACTCGTCTTCCCTCACCAGAAGCATCTTCTGGTGAGAGCCGGGCCTCAGCTGTGGCATCAGAGTGGGAGGGGGCGTTGCTGCTGCCTCTCGGTCATCGTATTCCGAGGTCTCCTCCTTCACCTCCTGTCGCTCCGTTGACCCGTATCCTACCAGCTGATCTTCCCTAAGATCCCCCATGGCTACATACAAGTAGCAGAGGAAGGGCGTCAAGTGTCCTCCTGTCGGGGAACCCAAGTATGCTAGCTCCGTCTGTACGTAGTTGTGGATGTACGCGCCCCAGTAGATGGGCACCCTGTCATCCCACACGGATTCTAGGAACTCCACGTCCTGATCTCCTAAGTACCTTGTCTTCTGCGCTTTCCTCTTGGGAAAGAGATGCAGAAACAACTTTGCCAGAAGTCGCTTCTTCGGCTCCCGGTAAGATTCTATCTTCCAACCGTTCCTCCCCTGCCTGTCTTCCACAAAAAGGCAGGTGGTGCTCCCAGGCACATGCCATGAACTCACGATTCTAGGCAAGATCTTCTTCTCGTACCAATATCCTCGGTTCTCGGATTCAGGCCTGTGAAAAGCTTTACGCCACCAGTCTTCAGTCCAGGAAGACGGTCTTCCTCGAGCTACTCCTGCCTTCGCAGGTACACGGTTACGAGGTGGCAACGCTGCCCACACCTCCTCCAGAAGTCCTTGATCTGCGAGGTTCCAATCCCACAGGAAGAAGTCGAGACCCAACTCCTTGAGGAAAGGAGTGGCCTCGACCAATTCTGCCACTGGTAACACCAAGCCTCGCGGGTGCATCGTCATGCTGGAAGATCTGTTGCACTAAGCCACAAGCACTTACTATGAGCTGAAGGCTCAGTCCTTCCCAAGTGCCCACAGTCTAGCTTCTACTTCTCAGAAGACGAAACTAGTCTTCCAGAAGACAGCTACTCCGTCTTCCGGGATTCTAACAATACTTCCTAGATAGCTCTCGTCTTCCGAGCTATATCTCAACAATCCTATCTAAGCAAGGCCTCGCATGGATTACCAAGAAGGCAACCCACCTTGCATTACATCCTACTTCCTATCAGAAGATACAAGATTCGCGAAACATAAAGTGCAAGACAAGTTCAGAAGTCGGTTGCGGGCTCCTACGGTGACAGTGGCCTCTGGGAAGACACTCGGGACAGCTTCCGATTCAATGTCTTTCTCGGAAGACTTCCCGAAGTCAGACTTCCTTTCACTGGTCTCACCTGTCTTCGTCTTCCTACGCGTAATCTATCCTCACAACAGACTCAAGACAATTGCACTCTGTTCTTCTGACTTCTCACCTCTCATACGCACTCAGAAGAATCTTGCTGCTCGGTGGGAAGACATGACCCTCGACCATTTCTCCAGATTCTGCCAGCAAGTATTCTCACGACTCTCTTCTAAGTTCAGGAAGAAGAAGGAATGGCTGCTATGGATCGGACAGAAGAGACCCGAATGGACCCTCACGTCTTCTCACTCGTTTTGTCAGCCTTTCAGTCTTCTAGTCTCTCTAGGAAGATGTGGAGTTTGAGAAGCTTGGAAGACCGGGAGGCACAGGCCTGGTTCCCGACTTCCAACTTCTCGAAATAACAAAACAACTCACCACACCACTCGTGATTCGTACCAAGCCTCTCTTAACACAAAGCAACACAAATCCACTCTTGATACGAATTGTGTTCAGTCGACTTCCGAAGACAGTCTTCCGAAGACAGTCAAGTTTAAGAAGTGTCTTCCGAAGATGTTCCCATCTTCCGAATCGTCTTCTGTTCCAGGTTTCGGGGGTAGAGAGGTAGTAGGGTAGGGAAATTGATAACTGGGATCTCCAATTTGAGGGCTAGGAGTAGGGAAGCTCGAATTGAGCTCGGGAAGAAGCAAGGAGGTGTTTGATAGAAATTGGGCAGCGCTTCCGCGCCCAATGTCTCAATAGAAAGAATGGGGGGTGGGGTAATCGATCAGGCTGCCTGCACACAACCAAGGAAGCGCGAGGAATACCAGACAATGGCGAGAAGAAGTGGGAAAGGGAAAGAACGTGAGGAAGAACCTCTACAGTCTTCTTCTGCTCCCCGAGTTGCCTTCGACCTCCGCGCGCTTCTGGCTCTTGTCCTAGCTCCAATGCGACTCCTCCCGACTGCGCTTGCTGTCAATTTCTGGCCACGCCTCGGTTCTACCTTCGATTCTACTCGCTACTCCCCAATGTCAGCTTCTCGGGAGCTCACAGAAACGCTTTCGCTTTCTGCCTTTTGTGCTCCAGCAATTCGGTCTCGCCCTTCGCCTAGCTGCCAACTGGTTCTCTCCTACCTCGATGTCCTCACTCGATTCCTCTCTCAAAGCTTACTTGCGAAGCTCACTCTCTCCAATCGATCTTCTCAAGCACGCTGTGCTGCGGGAAGTTGGAATGCGCCTAATGTGCATCCTTACGCATCTTCCCCGCAGATTAGGGGTTCTCGACATTAGGTATCTTCCCCGACCTACCTACCTATTCGGTGCGACCCAGTAGGTACACCTACTGTTTTACCCGAAAACTCGTGGTTAGGCCTTCGCGGTCGCTGTCCTCCGGAAGACAGGTGTCTTCCGCCGTCTTCTCATCTTCTGCCGTCTTTCCGTCTTCCGAAGACACAACTGAGAAGACGCTCTTTCGAAGACGGTCGTCTTCCGAAGAAGTCAACTTCTTATTAAAAAGCTCATAAGGTCATCTTCATGTTAAGGAAGACGTAACCTTAAGTAACAACGCTTCTTCAGTTATACAAACAAGTTATTATTCTTAAAAATTTCAAAAATTCGTGCATCCTGTAATTTGTGGGCACCACAGAAAGCTCAAAACAAACCATAAGTGAAATGATGATAAGACACAAACAAATTTTGTACATCAAATCTCGTTTTTTTTATTGAAAAGGTGTTATACAAACATGTTATATCAAAATGTTATAAAAAATGACATTTTCTTCTAACTGAAATGTGTTAACTAGTCTCGGAGTTGTTAGCACATCTTTACATAAACCATAAGTGTGGTATGGACTGACGTGCTGCTCGAGATATAAGTTCGGAACTCTGTAACCCAAAAGGTATCATTTCATGTGCTTATTGACTTATGCACTAGCTATTCTTGAAAGATTAGGGAATAAATTAATGTATACTTAAAAAGCCACCTGGATTTTTGATGAATATCCTCCATATAGTTAAAGATGGAGTTCATGTTACATGATTATCGTATTCTATACATTTTTTAATAATAAATACTTTTATAACAAAATTAATAATTATAACAACTTGTACCTTCTTATTCATTATAAATATATCATTGGACTATCAGATATATATTTTAAACCATATGTGTTTCAACTGACAAATATCACTGATAAGTATTAATAATATCATGTGTAGATGTCATTTAGAACTTGGAGACTTCTAACTTTCTGTTTAGCATCAACAATTATATAGTTATAGTTAATAAGTTATATAAGTTTATTATTATTATTATTATTATAAATCACATACTTATTAGTGTATAATTAATTATTTATTTATTATAAATATATGCTAAGTAAGTCACTTTAAGTTACTACACATCTGGTTTTGGAGTTGTATGAAATCTCCGAAGAATACTAAATACTCTAATGATGAACTATAAGAAGTAAAGTTCAGTTGTCAAACTATATACTAAATATATGTCTTGTGTTCACATGTTTATTTCTTTCTTCTCGCGCGAACAGATATTAGGGCTTTCAAAGTTAAGCAAAAAGATTTCTAAATGAGAAGAAGAAAACCATAATTTCGTATCGAACCGTTTATCGCTGACAGGGCGCTTTCTGAGATGAAAGTAATATGCTTTGCTACACTCTAATATTTTGTCACTGATATTTTCTTTTTGAAAAACTTCTTTTACTTAAAATTAAACTCATGGCCGAAACAAGCAGAAAGCAAGTAAGAAATGTCCGTGAGTTCTTGGCTGAATTGTAATTCCCCCGCGGTTCAAGAATATTTTAACAAATTCTAACTTTGACACCCCTAAATAACCATGCTCGATCAAACTTTAGTAACTTTTGTTCTCTATATGTTATCGAAAATGTTATGAATGTCAAGTAGAAAATCTAGATTAAGTTTAAAAAATCAAATTTATATTTAAATATTATTTATTAGTTATTATAGGAAAAATAAAAATATTCTTAGAAAACTCATAAGTGGAATGCAGGACTATACGCTTCTGAGGGTACAAGTGCGAGAGTCTACCTGACCAAAACAATATAATCATAAATATATTAATTTATTATCTAACCCTTCTCGTAATAAGAATTAAATAATAAATTAAGCTTGCAGCTCTCTTCCATAATAATCAACTAAATATGCATCCTAAACAACCTCCCTCTTGAAGGTGGAGAAAACGACAAAGAAAAATTTAGGAGGAAAATTCATGATGTTCATTGCTTTGCGCTTGCATATATCATTCTGTTTAATGGATATAATATAATTGATAATGGTTTATTCTTAAAGTTTTTATTTTTTAGGTTTTCTTTTCGAGAACAGGATCTCCAAAAGTACAGATAATTTTTGCATGGCTTTTCTTGCAACGAGAAAGAAGCGACAAGGAAATAAGGAGCAACACTAGAAGTCCATGATCTTGCTTTAAATAACGATTTGTGCTATTCTATCAGTGCGAGTTATTTTGTGTGTACATTCTATCAATTCAGGAACAACTCTCGACGAGAAAAGGCCATAATCCCCTGCTGTTCTTACTTTAGAGATTTCTGCTATTTTATATCAGTAGGGGTTGTTGTGTGTAATGTATATTAAAAATAAATCTTTATTAAGTTTCAAGCTCACAGTTTTGTAGTTTTGGGAGCACGTCTTCACACACTATGGTTATAGGTTATGTGTGAATCTATCGCAACTCTAGGTACACATGATAGTTAATATTTATAAATAAATATAATAGCTTGTATTGATTTAATGTCAAATTTTATATAATATTTCCATTTTCTCTATTAACAGAAGGAGAACAAATGTCCTCGAAGTTTCATAGGAATATTAAAGGGATTTTACCATACCTTGCATGCACTGCAATAAATATATTTTTCTTGAAAGGAACATGATACATACTAAAAACAAAATTACAACCAACCTCCTCCTTGAATTTTTCCCTTATTTCTATGCTCCTCTTCTTGTTCGTTCTTCTTGCAGTGAACTTGGAATGCATATTCATGACAATTCACGTAAAAAATGTTATTCGTAATTTGGAGATCAAATATAACATAACAATGCAAAATAGGGCTTTATAGATTTTTATATGAAGAAAGCGTTATAAATCTACGTAGATTACTCGTAGTAAGGTGATTATCACATAAATCAATCTTGGCTTGTACTTATGTGCGGGGCATTTCTTGCTTCTATATAATAGAGAAGTATATCCCGAATGGTAGTGCACGAATGCACGAACCAACCTATTAAAAATAATAGATTTTTAGACAATTTTGATATTTTAAATTACATGTTACTAAATTACTTTTAAAAGAGTGATTTTCATTAGATCCTTTAAAAGGAGAATTATTATTATGATCTATTATGTTATAGTTAGAAAAATAATAATACACTAATAGAAATAAAGTTTGAATGATATCCACAACGGACATGTCAATACTAGTAACACATCCTCAAAATAGTTTAGTTCAATATTATTCTAATTATTTTAACAGCATATTCAAGAATTTAACAAAAATGTTTATGAAAATATTTTAATAACTTTACCAAAAAGAATAGAACAAAATTATTCTTATCTGGCATATGTTTACATCCAAAGATGACTTGCACCTTCGATATCCTAGTTCCCATCACTTAATCCAAAGTAAGATCTACAAGGTTATAGATTATAGAAGAAAAATTTAGAACAAATATCAACATGATTCATTATTAATAAAACTAAACAATGAATAAAGTTTCTTTTCCAAGAAAAAATTGACTGACAGATAAAAGTTGCTATCAGTCATTATACAAGGAGATAGCATAAAATGGAAATACAGTTTTTTCTTACCTTTCTTGTCAGATCATTATGTTTGTATAAGTTGACATGGTCTATGAAGAGAAACAGGAAGCGCAAAAATATCACCCAAAAAAATGATAAAGAAAATCGCACATTAACATGCCATTTCATATCTTAAAGCAAAGAGGTTGGAGGTCCTAGAGTTGGTAATAGACAGCATGTGAGTGCCTATCCATGTCCCTACAAAATCACATGGTTATGATAGATCTGATAGGGAATTAACCACCGAGGATATTATAGTAAAGAAGAAGTCTCCTAAATTTGATCAAGTTTTTGAGAAGCATATTGTATGACACTCATTATGTTTTGGAACCATTATGGGTAATAATTTATTACCTGGAAGAGTTAGGTAATAAATTAATGTCACCATAAATTAATATTTTCTTGATAACGACCCCAGTAGTATCTTTTCAGAAGCACATGGTGTTAGTCCGTGCTTATGGGTTCTCTCTGGATCCAGATGCAACTCGTGATTCTTTTTAAAATTTAAGATTATAGAATAATTTTATTAATAATTTTATTTAATTTACAATTATTATCTAATATAGAGACATATTTCTATAATATAAAAAATAAACAAGAACATCAAACCACAAAATGAAGGAAAAAATCACACGATACCCCAAAAATGATCTTTGACTCCATGTAACTCTAAAATCAATCCACTTTTTTTATCTTTTCTCTCATACCGCTCTTGTCGTATTCTTTTTAAATAAAAATCAACAATTTCAGTAAATGTTAAATGTTAACTGAGTAGAAGAAAAACAAGAAAAAAGAAGAAGAACACAAACCATAAACCATTAGCAGACAGCCACACTTCAAAAGATACAAGTCCGAGGAATCACTAAATATACATTAATATAACGTATATTTAATTTATTACATAACCTTTCCTGTTCTAATAATTTTAATCTTTTAATTTATTGACTAACCCTAGTAAATTAGTTCGTGAATATTACCTCTTCCATTGATACATGGAGAAAATGATTATGCATGCTTGAATAATTAGATGATGAATATGCCACGCGAGGTTTACTTCTTTGATCTTTTGAAAACACATGAGTCCAAAAGAATGATATTTTTATTTATTTTAGCAAAAAGTTTATAGTCAAGAGATTCTAAAACAACTATTTTCAGTTATCATTTATTTATAAAAATAAATTAATGCTGATTTTTATCAATAGAATCTCACTGTTTTTATATGAACTGGAGTTTTGAAATTTTATATTACTTTCAGTAAAAAATATGGTATTTTATATCATTCAAAAAATTTTATTTTTAAAAAACAACATATTATCTATTCATTTTAATGGAAAAATAATATTCTAAACAAAAGACATACGAAGACCTCATTGGTTTAGGGTCAGAGTGAACGTAAATTTTCGTTTGAAATAGTTTGACACTGGAGTAGAAAGATCATTGACATAACATTACTTTTTATTGCACGGACCTTTCATGCTTCTGGTTTAAGCGCAACTTGGATAGGCCTATAGTCCACCGCATAAATAGAAACAGAGCTGAGGCTTATAATCGCTTTATTTATTCTTTTCCTTTTGAGTAGTCTATATTAAAATATTTTCTAACATGGACTCTTCCCGTATATTCATGTTGCATGTATATTCACTCAAGCTCATGGTGATTTTTTTTATTTCAGTGTCAATGTATTTTTGAAAATATTTTTCGGTTCTATAAAATGTGCTCTCCTTGTTAGAGTCTGAGGGGACCAAATTTTAAATCGACCATTCTTAACTGAATATTTATTAGAAGATTTTTTTACATCTCTTCTTAGAGAGAAGTTCTTTCTTTGACCCTTCTAAACTCAAGATCTGTTTACATCTTTTCTTAGAGAGAAGTTCTTAATATCATATAGTATTATAATATCTCTAACTCATCATATAACAATAAATTTTTTTTACTTGTGACATCACGTACAATCAATTGTATATTATGTTTTCAGGATCTCTAATTTTATCAACTCCGGGTTGAGATTCGAACTCGCATGGACCGGTCTCGAGATCTAGATAGTAAGTAGTGCGCCCGCGTGTGTTTTTGAACTCATTTTAAAAGACAGTGTATAAATTCAGAAGTGTTGATCTCGGATTGAGATTCAAACTCATGTGGGCTATTCTGTAAACCTAGACAGCAGTCACGGCACCAGCATGTATACTTAGTCAATTATGCTGACCTAACCCCTAACCCCACCAATTATAATTTTATATTCTTCCCTCGCTACCAAGACCTCATGGCTGCGAATCTTCGTACTTTATTTACCGTGCGAAAATACCATTTGTCTTTTTTCGTCTCTTTTGCAGACATGCACTTCGGATGCATATCATATTGGTGCTGATTGAGGTTCTTTTGTCGCGTTGTTAAGTTCTTGTTTTATGTTTTTTGACACACTAGAGACAACACAAGTAAAATTATGAAAATTTCCAACACAAACAACTCAACTCTTGCATAAAAACGCTATCAAAAAATTAATACTTTTTATTTATAAGTAAACTCTTCTAATGAGAAAAGAACGGTAATAAAATAAAATCTTCTCTTCATTTTCCTTTTCTATCCGAAGATGAAAGAGTGAAGACGCAAGCAAGATAAACTTCGGAGAACGTTGTCTCCGTCTTATCAAAAAAGATAGAGATATTATGTAAAATTTCTGTATAAAATTTATAGAAAAAATGTAATTTATCTTTAAATAATAAGTGATAGCCTTCCCTACAGATTCTACAAAAACCAGACATAACCCATAAGAGAAGCCCGAACAGACGCACTTCTAAAACTATATACCAGAAGCTGCTCACAAACACATCACCCATAGTTGTAGTTTTAATTTATTCCTAACCTTTCTCAACAAAAGATTAGATAATAAATTAAACCCTTGCAAGATGGAGGAGGTGAATAATATACAAAGAAGACTTTTTTTTTTCTTTTGCGTTTTCTATCCGAAAATAATTGATGACGCATCCTGCTGCGACTCCAAAGTGGCAGGAAACCATGCGCGATTTAGATTAGAGCTCAAGTATAAGAAGTTGACACAATTCAGTATGTGTTAGAGTCACAAATGCGCTTCATCATAGAAGCATGGGACAAGACAAGAAAAAGGTGGGACGTGATGGTGATTTACAGTTAGTTCTGATTAGTTACAGTACTCCATATCTGGAGGAGGTCTAGGTAGAGACGAGCGATTACTGCAGTAATCTCCTTGCTGCAGTACTGGAAGCTCATGAGTGAATGAGAATGACAATGAGAGAGAGTGGGTGTTACTATAAGCCACGGCAGTTACCACACGAAACTTATGCACGTCCTTGCACGTTTATGATTATTTACCATCCTAAGGATAAAGGATCAAGACTCCTCCTTGGCATGAGTTAGTGAGATAAATGCGTGAAAAGGAAAGGGGCAATGAAGCCGTTAAAGGTCAAAAATAATCGGGTGGACTACGAGGGTAAAAATACTTACCAACCGCAGTCAGTTTGAGCTTGCCTCACTCTCATGATTAATCAGCTTCACGCTCAGGTGAAACAAACAGCGCGCCAACAGAATAGGACAAAGGATTGGTCTAAGAGCTTCCGGATAATAGTGTACTATGTACACACACTATGCATGTATATGGGAATACATATATATATTAATTATCCAAGAAGAAGAAACTTACCCGATATACTTGTTAATTCATGAAATAATAAATTAATAATTGAAGGGTAACTGGAATTCGAAAGATACTCCAGCTCGATGAATTTATTTGCGTACTCATTAGTTGAGCTGTGATTAACTGCTACGGTGGTACAAAAATAACCCTCCGGATGTATGCCGTGCCTACGATCCGTAGGGAGGCGTTGCCGGGCTTGTACAGACCGTCGGCTTTTGAATACGAATGTTTCACATCAGGTACATACAAAATGTCGTCATTATACGCCGCACGCGACAGAACTGAGGAGTAAGGTCCCAAGTGCACTATAAGGTTTATCTTTTCGCACCGTTCATAGACAATGTCGTTTGTTTTTAAACTTAGGGTTATAGACGAAGGCGAACTTGTTTTAGTTTTTTCGTACTTTAAAAGAATCGTGGAGTTTTGGACGCACAGTCACCTCCGCCATACGCAGTTCTCACGCAAAAAACTTGCAGAGGGTACCCCAGACTACTCTCTGGAATCCGCTAAAGTTTGAATACTTTCGACTTCTAGTTTACTGGGGAAAACAGTGCGCTGTAAATAAAAAATATTTTAAAATATTTTAAACCGAAAAGCTCGTGGTTCGTTTATGATTAAAGACATATGGGTTATTTCCTACTCTCTTCGTGTTTCCAGGTATGGATAACAGATATTTTTTATAAAATATTTTAATTTTTTTACACTTATTTAATATATATTTTTTACTTAACATATATATATATTCCCCTTGGCTTAGCGAACCACGAGTGTGGCTGCTTCTGCAGCGCTGTGAGGTTCGCTGCAAGCGATACCACTTCCCGCCGCTCCTTGCCGGACGTCTGGCTCCTGTTCCCCGGGTGTCAGCGAGCCGGACAGTGGTTCATACGGCAAACGGACGAACTTGCGTACCTACACTGTAAGCTTCTACAGTTGTAATGCAGTACTCAAACTGATGGACATATTGTAACTCAGGTCGGTTTCCAGGTTCAGGTCACATCGCGCGAAGTCTCGCTTTAATATATACTCTGTTCACATATCCGTTTCGGGGTATCGATTATAATATCTTGTCTATGTTATACGATTAGATGGTCCAGATCTAATGGTTGTATATCGAGTACACTCTATTTTATATTAATGGACGATTAAATAAAAATTTAACCCTAATTTACTCAAAATCCTAAGCACCTGCACCTCTAAGCTCCGTATTATAAATCATACACTGAAATGGTGTACTGCTGCCTTTGAATAAATAAATAAAGACCATACCCTGAAAATATACGTTGCTTTAAAAGAATGTAAACATATGCACAAGTGTTTGCAACACGAAGGAAAAAGAAAGTACAGTAGTTTAGGCTTTAGGGTTTAGTGGGTATAAAGGGTACTCCGAAAATTGTTGTAGAGACCATTTCCGTTTACAGAAAGTTTGCTGTTTTCGGGAGGAAACGGGGGAACTCATTCCTCATCAGCGAGGAAATTAGCCGGATTTCAACTCCGGCAACGGGCCGCAGAATGGCTGTGT
Source organism: Asterella californica (assembly GCA_036924285.1). Taxonomy (NCBI): domain Eukaryota; kingdom Viridiplantae; phylum Streptophyta; class Marchantiopsida; order Marchantiales; family Aytoniaceae; genus Asterella; species Asterella californica. The sequence continues at coordinate 19,679,618 of JAYKYS010000002.1, read as the reverse complement.
TTGAACTAGCAGTCAGATTAGGGTTCGTTGCTCATACTTTACTCTACGCTAACATGCGAGTGTCAACGGTGATGTTACCAGACGTGAATATTGATTGTGAAAGGCCGGGGAAAACGTACAAGCAGCCTGGCCACGGAGAATAACAATGTACTGAGAAAAGTTATGACTTTATTCTGAGAAATGAAGGATCACATCGTCCAAATCTGAGTCACACTGTACTGCGGAATGCTGAAGAGGAGGATATTCAAGCATGGACTCATGCTTGTTTATTTGCTTATTCACCTTTTCCATCTGAAGATAGAAGAGGGTTACAAGCTTAATTTATTATCTAACCCTTCGGACCGGAAAAGCTACAAGTTTAATTTATTACTTAATCCTTTTATAGAGAATAATTAAATAATAAATTAATGTATTAATGAATGTATTGTTCAGGTCAAGTAGGCTCTTGCACTTGTATCCTCTGATGCGCATAGTCCTACACTCCACTTATAAGTTTTCTAACAATGTTTCCATAGTTCCTGGAACAATTAACAGTTAAATTATAATTTTGATTTTGATTAAACTTAATTTAGAATATCTATATAACAGTTATAATATTTCCTATAATATAAAGAAAAGTACCGAAGTTTATCTAGCATGCTTATTCTTTTATAGGTACAAGGTTCTCATGTGAGTTTCGGTCTGTGTATAGTCCTCATAATGACTTGAGACTGAAGGTCGCATTCACTGTTTCAACCTAGGATCACCGGTGATACCACACTGCAAATGAAATTTCTTTCGGGAGACGAGTGGTGCAAATTATCCGTTACTTGTAGTAGTAACTGGATGATGGGATATCCCACAAGAGTGCATTCCGCATCTCAAGATTCGACGCTGACACTCCGCAAGGTTGCTGCGGACGTGGTAGGGTGGGGTTACCGTGGGTAAGTAAGGGTAGGTTAACCGTGGGTAACTAAGTGAACTCTGAATTTCGAAATATGTACATAGAGGCTAGAGCCAACGTCGAACGTAGCCTATCTGGAGTAAAGTAAAGTAAACAAGATATCCTCAGGACTCAGGAGTGACAAAGGCATGTATACGAACATTATACGGCGTATGACTATGTAGGCATGCGTTTGTCTCCTCTGAGAGGATGCCCGCGTTTACCGGGAAGATAATGATGTCTCACATATCGTCTGGACGTTTTGACATAACATCATTCTACCGTAACTACGAGCAACAGAATTCTGTGGGTTTGTAGGTGTACATTGTTGTTGCACGAGTATGCTTCCCTTTCGTAGGCCCGGCACCAGAAGTGCTTGCTTCCTTCCGGTCGTGTGACTGCGCTGCCGGTCTACCAACTTAATTTCAAACCACTTTCTTTAAAGAGCGGCTAATATCCTGCGTCCACTCCAGCTTTCCACACAAGGATAAAGGTGGAATCGCGTTGAAACCGTTCAGTGACACTCATAATTGCTGATTATCTGCAGGGTTTGCATGGGTCAACTCGACGGCTGTACCGGTACTACTACGACCCCTCTGGTTTGTTCAAGAATTCAAGATACGCTTTGTGAGTGGAATTGGGAACAAGTACCAAATCATTGCTTATCATAGAGATCAATGCTTCGTGTTCCTCTTCGGGCTATCGGCTATCGGCAGTCACTGACTGGCTACCGTAAGGAGTTCAGGGTTCCGGTAAAATATCCGACAAATTTGAGTAGCGGTCGTGTTTCGTCAGTTCGCCGTCTTCTCATTTGCGATCACACGTATCGTTCGTGTAATGTCCGCAGAAATCCACAACTCCACTTTTCCGTGGGTTTAAGTATCCGGTAGTAATAAAAGGGAGCCGGTAACTTCCGTAATGGCCTCATGATCCTCTGCCGGGTCAGGACTCAGAAGAGCTAAGAGCGCGCGGCAGTGATTATTCTAATCAGCCATTTTCATTACGGGTAATTAACCTTAATTACTTATGATAATATGCAACATGCATAAATCTCTATACAAGTGAAGTTGAATGGTTGCACATGTACTTGTAACTGAATCAATGCTAAGTGAAATATGTATTTGACATTTTATAAGAATATTGCTGTGAATTCTAAAAGTGATTTTGTGCAAAGATGAGAAGGTTTGCTTGCAAACATTTAACTGATTTATTCTAATATATTAGCAACGATTTCTTACTTCCGTTCTTATATTTCGATATACCGGTACTCTTGAAAGCAGCCATCAAATTGTCGACTGCTGTCAGTGAAACCCAGGTGAAAATCGAACAACCCTAACGTCTACCGGGTCGTCCAGTTCCGCTTTTTGACTTTTACCTCCCGACAGAGCTCTCAAAGTGTCCATTTTTAGATATCCGCCGGTTGATTCTCCAGAGGGAACCGGTACTGTCAGAGGAGTGCTACGGACCGTTTACCGAGTTGATAAACAGCATCTTCAACGGAGAGACGAGGGTTCGAACCGACTGGTCGACCGAGCGTGGGAACGATCAAAGCAGAGGTTCCTAATGCAGGCGCTAATGCTTTAGAAGGTGGTAATCAGACATCAAAGTCAAATGGCAGCTCGTTCTCTCTACGATCAGTAAGCGGAAGCATGCCTTTGGCTCGGTCTAGAAGCACTCTATTTCTACCCGTTGGAGCTATGAGTGCCGGTGCCTGCAGCTCTGACTGGTCCCCTGTTGTCGACCGACATGCACCGGGCACCGGCAAGTGCGTCAAAGTACACTGGCAGCTGCCGTATCACAATTACAGCCACTTTGTGTGCCTAGGATACGTGGTGTAGGATATAGAGGTAAAAGAACAAAGTCGCATTCGTGTAAACATGCAGAGACTACACATAATTTAATGAACGATTAAAGGGCCTAATCATATATGTGCAAATACTTTTCCACAGTGATGGGAAGTAAATGTGATGTAAAATAAAAAATCACTGCAAAAGCAGAGAGACATAGAGTGGATAGAGCGAAAGAAAATTGTCTCACTGTTTAATTATGAATCAGATAATTGTATTATGGAAATTTACATCAATAGATTGATTTTGTTATGTGTGACTAAACATAATATGTTGAGATATTTTTGTATATTTTTATTATGAGCAATTATCGATATTTATTCAATTTTCTAAAAGAATTTGATTTATAAGCAAAATTTATTTAACAACCTTTATATTTGATATTTGATTACTTTTCTCCTTCTTTTCTTTACGCGAGAAGCAGAGAAATTGTTTGCCGAGCAATATAATATACGACTGGAGTTCTCTCTTTTTTCTTTTTATTAGTCATGAAATAACAAGTATGTGAAGATAATTAACGTAAGTGAAGAAGATGTTCCCAAATTGCACTTGCAAATTGTTCTTTAGATATCAACTTCTGGATGTAAATTTACTTTTTTCTTACTGACTGCAATAGGTAAGTCCGAAATGTGAGTCGGGTAAGAGAGGTCTGATAAAAACATTTTGATTGGACATTTAGGGTTTAGGATTTAGGGTTTAAACCATTGGAGAGTCATTGTACTTTTAGCTTTCAATCAATTTTTCTAACATCCTAAGAGACTCTTTATACACCGTTTTCTTGACTAGAAGGGAGTGCAAAGCGGCTTTGTTCTTAACCTCCCCTCCAATTAGTTGAAAAATAGTAATCACTGCATGAAAATTTCAAAATTTTATCACTACTACGAGTCTTGAGTTTAACCTCCCACATCTTAGATTCTTTGGATTACTCTTGCATAGTACTTAGGGTATGTCACTATGTTTCGTACGGTAAGATAATATAAAAGCTAAGCAAATCAACAGTTTGAAGTAGCAAGCAAATAGAATAGGTTAGCAAATGGTTTTATTCTTATCTACTACTGATGAACAGATTAAAAGAATAAATATCAGCTTGAATGGTTAATTTATTTTTTGGAAAATAAATTAAGAATATTTCAAAACTAAAATGATAATCTACTTTCACTAATTTAAAGGAATATAAGAATGCTTGTATTTTTAAAATAACAGAAATGAAGAGTTTTATGTATTATTTAACAAATCAAAATTGAAGTAAAATATATAATAAAGAGAAAAAGTTATTAAAAATAATATCGTACATGATGTACTACTAATATCCTCATACCTTTTTTTTGTTGATTTCTTTAAAGTATTTTTACTTGTATTTTGTTGGTATGGAGTTTACTCGACTGATCATCGTTGCGTGCTAGCACAGAAGAGAAATTTGTACTCCCCCTTTGTTGTTCCATGAACAGAACCCAACCTCTAGATAGGATTTCCCCATCCTTCGATCACCTCTCTGATCGAAGAAGTGCAAGGGATCAAGCCTGCACGTCCATGCATATCTTGGGAGGTGGAGACTCTTCACATCAAGCTAATGCATGATGAGTATTCTCAATCTTTGTTACGATAAAACTCAAAACGGAATTTATTTTCTTGCAACAACAATTATGGTAAAAGAAACTATAAGGGATAAGCTTTACAAACTTACTTTGCTCCAGGAGACAACCGAACAAGGAGTTAACAAGGTACAACTTAACTTTTGCTATTAGACATATGTCATCATACAAGAGGTAAAAATTGCATTTTACTTTCCACTAATTAATTCTAGTAAAACAGTTTAAATTAGTAAGTGTTATTAAAATGATAAATTGAAAATATCACAGTAACAATAAGAATTTCCAAATTTACTGATCAAATATAAATAAGAGAATCTGATTTATTCTATTCAATATGAATATTTTCCTTTATTAAGATCTATCATCTATCACAACTTATATCTGAAACCTATGGATTCAATAAGATGTACAGCCTAATCTTTCAACAGTCTTGGACTAGACCCATGCATTTTCTTGAACCTTTCAGCTTTCTTTATATATGTTAGATATATTATATAAATGCTACAAACTATAGCATTATTAAGTTCAGTATATATGATTAAATAAAATTTTATAAACCTTCAACTCTTATAAGTTCAAAAAATACAAGTTTTTTGACGTAGATTAGATAGATATGCATATTATCTTGTGAAATAAAGTATTTATTCTTGTTCATTTATATATAAAGAATTTTCTATGAATATTAATTATAAAAATTTAATACTATTAATGGCCAAATTTTAGAAATATTACTAGAGACTCACCAAAATAGTTGTATCAAATTTTCAATATCAATAGAATGTAGAGCATCAAATATAGTTAAACTAAAGAGTAAAAGAAAAGAGTAAATACAACACAACAAATCAGCAATAACAGTAATTTAATTTAAAATGATCAATGAGTCATTTAAAATAGTGTTAAAACCTTATAACTACTTGTAAAAAATATTAAATTTGAGCAAAATAACATATAATGTTTTACAGATTACTATGCAGATTTTATTAAGAGTTATGATTGAGAGTGCAGGATTATGATAGTGGTGATTTCATTGACGTTTCAAAAAAGCAAGCTTTGGGGGTCTTCCATTACAATGACTAAACACATCTAGAGGACCACCACCAGAATCTTAATTTTATTTGATTTAGGTCTATAATTGTATAGTTCACACACTGTATATGATTTATTATTACTACTATTTTATCTATTTAATGTGTATTTCTCAGTTTAACTGCACAAGTATCTACTTATTAGAAAAAATAAAAATAAAAAGTTTCGGAAAAATGATATATTTATTATGATACAGGTTTAAACTATTTATCTTGTACTAAAATATTCACTAAATTATATAGCAAAACATATTTATATAATGATATTACCATCTGATGCACGTGAGCCATTGCGAGGTCAATAAATGTTATGATTGTGAAATAAGAATTCATCTCTTTAAACCCTGATGAGTATAGAAGCGTGAAAAAGAATATGCTTTTTTTTGTCGTAGTGTTCTTTGAGTTTGAAGAAAAGATTTTGTTTTGCTCCAAGAAACCTCGAAATCTTCATCTTAACACTTCACTATCAATAATTGCTTTAAGATAATCATAACTTGTAAAGCTAATGGATACTTTTAATTTGATTCATTATTTCACTGGTTACCTTTTCACAGATGAAAAGGTAACCACCATAGTGATTTTCTCCATAACGGTTAAATAATAAATTTTCCAGTTCTCTGAAAGAAGTTAACGGAGAACTACTTGTAGTCGTACTCGGGCTCTAAACTCGCGGTATTGGTACAAAAACAGGAAGAAGAAATATTTCTTGAGTTCCCTTCTTTTCTTTGCAGTTTCTTTTTTCTCCAATAAACCTTGTAGACTTTATTTTACCATTTCTCGTTCAATACTGAGTAGTTTGTTATGAAGAGAACTATAACCTGTAAAACTAGCAAAGAGTTTTAGTTTAATTCCTTATTTCATAGACATGCTCGGATGAAGATTTTATCACCAGATTCATTTTTCTGCCTAACGGTTATATTTCTTAGTTCTCTGGAAGCGTACCAACGTAAAAAAACACTATATTTTTATTTAATAAATATAAATTTAATTAAATTTATATCGAGATAAAATATTTAAAATAAAAGTACCTTATTAGTTTATTCTTCTTTTTGAACTTTCTTCTATGTAAGATATATAAATTAAAAAGTCCAGTTATAACTGCAAGTGGTACTAAGAATATTGATTAGTGAACTCCTGTTCTGCTATCAGATATTGATTCAACCCTAAAGTAAATAGTAGAAAATGAGTATGCCCTCAACTAAGGAGAAACAAACGAAAGTATTCTCGAACGAAGCATATAACTAGAGGAAGTAAATTCTGTGAGCTCCAGTGCTTTATTTGTTGTCCATGATCTCTACTCAAACTGCTACTGCAATCAAAGAAATGAGTAATCTTACAATAACCCTTGTCTAATATGCAATTTTTTATAAAAGAGTGAAGCATTAGAAATGAGACCTCTTCACATCTTATGTACACATAGCTTTCTGAAGTTCTTTGTTACTGTGTGGTTATTTATTCGGTTGACATTAAAGTTGTTTTTGAACCAGGTTAAATGTCATATGCATGAAATTCTCTTTGTTCAACTTTTAACACGCAAGCAGGATGCATAAATCAAGATGCAAGCATTTATCTCACCAGATTAACATGTTTTAATTTTTTCACTAATCGCCTAGTATGGACAATATTACGAAAACTGATCGCCTGTCAGTTTAATTATTTATTTGTTAGACGAACTTAAATAAATAAGATAAACTGATTGTTATAAGTGCGCTGAGACAAGAGGTATAGTTCTAAACATTCGGTTAGGACTGTCTCCAGTCCTCTGGCCTAATTATAAAGGGCGAAAAAGAAGTCTTGTGCCTCCTGTTTGGGATACAGATTAGCAGAAGTTCCCAAGACTTGCTTAGCCTAATGCAGATATGGATGTGGGTACTTAAATCATTTTGGTTCAAGCTAACCAGAACATTAGGGTGCCATTTTAGATACCTTTAGATTAGATTGACTAGCTGTGTTAAGTCCTCTCCATTATAACAATATTACAAGAGCTGTCGGCTCTGGACAGCCTCTACTTATGAAGGTAAGACTTTCTGAAGAAGTTGGGAGTCGGGGAACATTATCATTTTCCTAGTCTCCCGTTTCATCATACTATTTCTAAGGTCCCTACACAGGAACAAACCAGTTGACTCAACCATGAATTTCCATTATATTATATCATCTATTTTCAGTAAGAACGGTGATAAGACAGATTTCACGAGCTGGGGCTAAGCTTCTATAGAAAGTGTGCTCATTATACTCAAGGATTCTAGCCATTAGGTCTGACAACTTAACTTGCTACTGATGTTGATTATATTTAAGCGAAGTCTATTATGTTTTCTTTATAAAGCTTTCAGCTGATATAACAATAAAGAAAAGTTCTTTTTAACGCTTTTGATAGTGCAACAACCAACTGATCTGGTTGTTAGACTTATCAAAAGAACAATCTTCCAATTAAGCTTACATTTCGAGGAGTCATATGAGAAATGAATAAGTGTAGCCCCAAGAGGTTACAGTAGAGGAAGGACAGTGGAGAAGAACATTTGATCTTGACATTTGTCTCACATGACTGAGCAAGAGGGGAACAGCTGGCTGGTACAGCGGCATGTCAAATCAGTAATAATCAGTCTGTGAGAGAAGATCGGATAAGAAGAAGAAGCAGCAGAAGAGAATCGAAAGGTCCACCCCCTTTCTTAAAAACTCAGGCATGATTCATTTCATTGAGCCGCCGAGGGGTACAGCCTACAAGGAGAGGGAGGGAGGGGAAAGAAGGGGAGGTCAAGGCATGAATTAATAATTATTAGCGTAGCAAAATAGCTAGAATTCTATCACAGTCGATAGGCAATGAGTATAGCAGGGAAGTATTACTTACATCATGAGGTTAGTCCACCCACACCGCACTTGAGATGTAACCAGCATGGGCCATCCGATTAGGTGAGATCATGTGCGAGAGAGAGTTCCTGGTCGTCGATTATTGCGACCTTTCTTGCTCATCGGATTGAGCATGCGATGAGCAGGAGGAGGATCAAACTCTAAAGTAGGTACTACAGTGTACTACTCTAATCTCTACAGTAGGGGAACAGCCATCTCATACATACACAAAAACTACATACATACATACTGCCTCTGCTGCCCGGGCCCACGGCCGGAACCGGGATTCGATGGAGATGTCATTTGTGTCGTCAGAGACAGGCATGAGGTCAAGGAGACACATCGAGCACAGAAATGGTAGGCGTTTAACCCTCTGAGAGGGACGGACGGACGTACAAAATAATCACAAGAAGCAGATGGAGCATTTTCTGTCGGAGTTCCCCCAATCTTGTATATATTATTTTGTTTTGCTCCGGAGGAAGATGGCAAGCTTCCGCAACAGTTAGGATTGCGTCTTATCGCACTACAAGACACACGAGGCATGGCGGAATGGGGAGAATCAGCCCGAGCCATCAAAGGATGTATGATTACAAGAATGCTCATGATGGTTTGCGTTCGTAGGATAAATGGAGAATCCGTCCGTATGCGCGAAGGGGCACAATTGGGAGAACGTGGTTGGTACGCTGAGGAACGTGGTAGGAACCGCGTGGGCGGTCTCAAACAGAAAGGAAGAGAAAGGAAGAATCGTACTTAAACTACTTAAACTTACTGCGTAGTACAGGACGAAACGAACAGCCGAGGCCGCCAGCCAAGCCAAACCGTAGTCGTAGTCGTAGTGGTTCGGTACGTGGTTCCCTCTATCGGGTTCTGTTCGTTCGTTCCTTCCCCGTTCAGTTATACTTGTTATTCCATAACCTCCAGGGCGGGGTCTCGTAACGCCGCACGGAGCCCATCCATCATACAGCGGATGTACATCCCCATCATGCGTATATCCATCACGGCGGGATGCATGACATATGCATGGCGCTGTCCAGAAAGCCACGAACAGTGTGGCCGCAAAGCGGGGTGACGGAAGGGCATAATTCGGGCACTAGGGCATGGCTGGTATTGGCGACCCCAGGGACGCCGGGGGTCCGGCTCTGCGCCCCCGTCAGGCATCTCGCTTCTGGACGTCACTCTCAGTTAGAAGGGCCCAAGTCAACCTGTGCCGCAAAGCCACCTGTGCTCGTATATCATTGAAATGGTACTTGGCGGGATGAATGGGAAATTGAGCATGAAGCATGTGCAGAGCTCTCCGTCCACGTGGCGTCCCGGTTACTTATGTGCTCCCGACTACCGTCTTCTCACACCCTTTGCATTGCGCCCCCCCTTCATTAAATCACTTTCCAGTCGCCAACTCCGCCCCCACCCCGGCTCTTACTCCCCCTCCCCCCCAGGTATTTAGGGACGTACCACAGAGTTTCCATGGTCCATAACCTTTCGATTCGATCGTCTCAGATGGGTTTCGCTCTCTCCGCTCTCTCGCGTGCAGTGTGCCCCCGCAGCTCGCTTGAGTCCGACAGTCCAGTCCAGGGAGTCTTTCCTCGCCCGCTTGCGCAAGAAGAAGCTTTGGCCACCGCTTGAGCTGTAAAGCGATAGTTGACAGAAGTCGATAGGAGGAGACAGGCTGAACCTTTTTGCTCAGCAGGACCCATCGACTCTCGATCTAGACAGTACTTACTACTAGCCTAAGGCTTCCTCCTCGTCGTCCTCCTCTTGCTACGGTAGTACTGGACTCCTTGGCTTCCTGGAGCACGTCGATTGCAACTTGCGTGCTCAAGATTTCCATCTCTTCGGTGTGATAAGGATCGGAATCTAAAAGAGCCGTGAGAGGCGAAGGAAATCGATCGGCCTAGCTCGTACCTTAGCTTGGACCCGTTCGTTGGCATTCCCTTAGAGTAAGAGATTCTGTGTGTTAGTCGCGTTCTGAAACAGTTGCTTGGAGCTTGGAGCTTGTAGCTAGCCCGAGTTTCATGCAAACGAAAAGCTCCTCAGAAACACCCTCTCGTCGATCGCATGTGGAACTTATGATCAGTTGTTGCCGCTGCTGAAGGACCCGAGAGTTGGGAATCACTTATTTCTCCCCGTCTCCACAATTTGGTCGTCCTGGCAAATCGCCGGAGGACTATGACTCGCCATGCTTGCTGTGAAAAGAAGCAGAAGCTGAAGAAAGGATTATGGTCTCCCGACGAGGACGAAAAACTCGTCCGATACATCCGCTCGTATGGTCATGGCTGCTGGAGCGCTGTTCCCAAAAATGCCGGTAGGAGCTCTTCGCTCGCATGCACAGAGATAATCAGCTGTGATCTTATATTATATTATATCACGTGGAGTGTAACCTTTTTTCGTAGCCCTATTATAGGATTATTATATGCTGCTGCAAAAAGTTATCGCTCGACGTGTTCGGTACTGACTCTTTTTCGTCCCCGTTTTTCTCAACTTTGGCAGGCCTCGCGCGTTGCGGCAAGAGCTGCAGATTGCGCTGGATCAATTATCTACGCCCAGACCTGAAACGCGGAGCATTCTCGCTTGATGAGGAAAAGGTCATCATCAAGCTCCACGCAATCCTTGGCAACAGGTAAAGTCTGAGTTTCCCTTATCTGAACTCGCAAAGTGTTTCCTCCTCATCTTGTCACAGTTTTTAGCATAGTTTTGAGGGGACTACTCTTGGGCAATCGTCATGCACGCGAATGCTCGCAAATGTAGCTGGAAACTCGAGTAGGAACTTGGAACATATTATGCTATAAACTTTCTTCTCGTGGCGGATTAATTGGATTGTTGAATTCTCTCCAACTGATCTTATGTAAAAATGATGCAGATGGTCACAGATCGCAAGGCACTTACCAGGCCGAACGGACAACGAGATCAAGAACTTTTGGAACTCGTGCATCAAAAAGAAGTTCCGCCAGCAGGGAATCGATCCGAGCACTCACGGCCCGCCTTCTGGGAACCAGTATCACTACAACCCGCAGAAGAACTTCTCGCCGCCGCCGCCACGGGCGACGACGACGACGACGAATCTGTGCTTCAACAACGAGCCGCAGTCGGCTGGGACTCTCAATTCGCCGGCATCGACCTCGACGTTTCAGCCTCTCCAGAGCCAGTCGTCCGGTAATCTGTCGTCCCTGTCAGGGACTTCGACCGTGTCCAATAATCTCATCAAGCCGCCGTCAGTGGGATGGAGAGAGCACGCCCTGGACAATTACCGCTACCTGGTGCACCAGGAGGACCTGGTGCAGCATGTGAAAAGAATCCACAAGGAGATGGAGCACGTCATGAATCCCAGCAAGAACGACCTCCAGCCGCTGGACAACGTCTCGATCGGGGCACCGTCGTCGCAGCTAGGGAATCCGTCGAGCACTTTGCTGCTGCTGCAGCAGCATCATCAGCAGCAGCAATTCCAGGCTGCGAATTCACGACAACTAGACAAGCCGGATTTCTTCGGTTACGTCCACGGAACTAGCACGCAAACTGGGCAGGCAGCGCCTTTGACTGCAGTACCACCAGCTTACAACCCTATTTACTGGGGGGCTTCCGGACCCAGCGGATCCCAGTCGTCGATAATAATAGCAAAGTCGGGATCTCCGGAGGTCGACAACGCTGCCGCATCGGAGTTCTCGACCAGCCGCACTTACGGAAGAGGAGTTTCGGTCGGCGGGAGCTCGTCGACGGGAGCGTTCGGCTCGGAGATTTACAACCATGCGTACGACAGCGGAGATCTGTCAAGCATGGGATTGGAGGCCATCGTCGCGGCTGCCACCAAAACCGCGGTCATGACGGCTTCCAGCTGCTTCCTATTTCCCGTGAACGAGCTCGAGGATCCGTCGAGCGGCAACGAGATGACTCATGCAGTGTACTCAGTTGTGGATTCGACTGGGCCCGAATATGTCGATCGCGAAGACAGCAACTGCAGAAGAGTGGGATCCGGACGACAGCACGAGTGCGACGAGGAGGAGGAGGAGGAGGAAGAGGAAGAAGAAGAAGAAGAGGTACAGTACGTGGTGTTCGACGGGAACGACAACTACGATGACAGTTCACCAGCTGCTTCCATCGAGAGCACGGCTAGCCGGAACAGCTCGCCGCATCATCTCACTGACAACAACAAACATCTCCTTGAGCTCGCCCATATTTTGCCCGACGATCTTCCGGAGCTGGAGGCCATTGGAAAATCGGAGCCTGATGTCGACGAAATGGACGAGCATTATGACCACGATATAGTGCTGGCGATCGAGGCTGGACTCGTGGGGGCTCAGTCTCAGATGGACGTCCCAGAAGAGAATATGAAGTTGAGCATTTATGACATAATGAACGACTACTCAGTCGATCAGGGGAGCGCTTGGAATCAGCTCGAAAGCGGCTTCAAAGGCTTGGACGCTTTCTATGACCGAAACTAACTACGCTAGCTAGAGATTAGTTGCACATCCCGTTTCGGGTCCGACTCGGTGTTACACTACATGCTACTGTAGCTAGCTAGTCTTCGAGTTCATGAAAAGTTCTAGTGCTTCCAATGATGATGATGATTAAACAAACCAGTAACGCTTATCCCACACAGCAATCGAGTGGTCGAGTCATGTGTCGATGATGGGGATCCGGAGAGTGACGAGGTTTTCTGATACGAGGCCGATTTTAGGTACTAGCCTGTAGCAACACAGATATATTGTACATATCATCTGTATATGACGGTAGAAGTCCTATATACTTGTAGTTACTGGGGCTAGTAGTACCACTCGGCGCGATTTCAGAGTTTTGCCATCTTGTCTCCTCATTTTTTACCCCTCTGAGCTTGAACCAGTTCACACACTCATGATGTATCATCACATGTGGTGGTTTCTACATCATGTACACTGCTCTAGGCTAGCCTTGATCGGTGATTCATGAATTAGAACTATCTTAGTTCAGATCATTCGACAGTTGCTGTCATTGGGTTGGTACTGCTGTCGGCTATACTACTCCATCTATGAAGTGAGAGATTTTTTAATACTATGATTCTACTTCGACTTCATGCTTTATACTCGTTCCCGAGTGATCCTGTATCTTGAACTCTGATCATGATTGTCCAGACAATGGTAGTAGATGCATGGGCTGAGACTGTGTATTAAACATCGGTCTTGTTGAGCTTGTGTGTTGCATAAATTCTCGAAGTTCAGCTTTCCTTCTTTTCATACATGTGCGCGCATTCATTGGGTTTAAAACAAATGTTCACAGAGAAGAAGAAGAAGAAACTCTGTCACCGTGACGATGGATCTCGACTGGGAGAAGTGGAAGCACTATAGCTAGCTAGCCCTGGCCTCAGGACTGCTGAATCAGAACTGGTCAACTTTTCTCCTCACTCACGAGCAACTTGAAGGCTTTGCTTGTAAGATCATATCATCATCTTTTTGCGAAGGACGCAGAGAGGACCTGCAGGCAGTACCGTTATCGGTGCTGAGCTCTTAGTAGTTACTGCCTAGGAAGAACTTCTGGACCCATGGCAGTACGAACAGGGCTAGGCATTCGAACTCGCAGGAGAAGAGTGAAGCTCCATGTAAACGTCATGCTACTTCACACCAATCACCAGGGCCTGCACTGTGTACTATAGACGAGCGATGCCCGCAAGAAAGCGCGCGTTCAGCTGAGAAGTGTACTGCAAAACTCACAGAAGCTTCAGATGCTCCGATCGATTAATTAGCAAGATGGGATCGGACTCACGGGAGATTAGCCAAGCTAGCTAGCTAGTAGGCCTAAATTATGGTTTGTAACCGTAAGAAACATCATCATGAAATCGAATTAAGCTCAGATGCCTTCCGACCGTATGCATATATATATGTGACACTGTCTCACGCCTCAGAGTTCCGAGCTCCAGCGTAATCATGTGTGTAACAGACATGTTTTACGAGCTTGTAATTAGCTCGATCGCGACCGGCCGCCTTGTAAGTTTGAATGCTGCAGCGAGCGCGATAATCTTCAAAACGTGATGACTTCCATTACGAAATTCTTGAAACTGACGATCCCTCGCTCAAATGGAGTCGCGAGTTTAATTCCAGTTCTCTCCTGTCGAGTCTCGTGTGTACACTACCGGATCTGACCGGCTGCTAGCGGTTCCCTACTCCGGTAACCGTTCAACAGGGGACGTTACACAGTACATAATTATTTCCATTGTGTATATAATAATCAGAGGGGATATTTATTTTCCTGGAATCCTGAACCCGAAATTCATGAAACTCAGAAACTCAGCTGGAAGTCAAAATAAACTCCGGACTCCCGAGACCCAAACCATGGGACTACCGGTAGCCTCCGTTCCTACCGTAGTAGACGCCGACGGTCCATACAGGACCTACTGTAAGGGGCCGGACGCCGAGATCCCGGGATCATGGTGCCTGTAAACGTCGACCGCAAGATGCCATTCTCCCGGACGGAGAAGCTTGTCGTAAAGAAGGTTCTGATGGGACAGACGCTCGTCGCTGACGGTCGCTCCTCTTTTTCTGACGGATCTTGGTCGCGAAACTTCTTCCGTATCGAAGGTTGACACTGAATCAACTGCTACTGTAGCTACAGACACACGCGGTCGAAGACTGACGGACGGACTAGAGAGATCGTAGAGAGAAGAGGAATAAAAGTCGCGATGATTTCGACTGCAGCCGAAGAGAAGAATCGCGACGAAAGTCATTTATTGTGAAGAGAGACATGCGAGATATACAGACACCCACTCGGCCGCCCAGCCTGCACTTACTTCGGACCCCTGCCGTGCCTTCCAGTCCTTATCGCACATTCTGTGGACAGAGAGTCTGGAAAGATTAGAGTGGGTCGGAATTCGATAGGAGAGTCCAGGCCTCATTTCCGTTGTGAGCTAGCACTGCGCCGGTCAATTCAAGACGTCGGGACTGGACGAAGACAGTATAGCTAGCTGCACAGTACTGGCTGTCTTGACAATGGGCACATCCGATCGAATGAGACCTCGATCGCGAGTTTGAGACCATTCATCTTTTATTCACGCATTATCGCGTCGATGCATAGCGCGGAGCTATCCCGCATGTGAAGTTAAGATAAGAACCGGGCCTGACTCCCGATCGACTGAGGGTCAAGCGAATTTTCGGTACTGTGCCTTTGCAATTCATTACATCTGAGCACGACGTCTGGAAACGAAGTGAGCCTTTTCTCTCTACAATGTCAAGCCTGGAGTTGTTCACAAGGGACTTACAGTTGACTACAGTAAGGAGTGACAGCGTCTCGAATGAATTTGAAGTAATTAATGAGAGATCGAGCTACCAACTTCTCACAAATCTCAGCACGCAGTTCCAAGGGCAACACGATCTAGACTAAGTATGTCGACCATAGTCGGTCGATTAATGCGCTTCACTTGCAATGGGAAGGAAAGATCGATGATCGATGTAGTAAGCCTTACAGTGAATGGTATATCTCATGTATCCGAAACCTTGGCTAGGTTTGGGGAGGACGGTCCTGGGAGGGAGGACCTTTTGGACTTTGAATCGACCTTTTACAGTGTGAAAGGAAGAACATGCCTGGCCCAGTGGACATTCGGTGGGTCGCGGAGTGTTTGAAACAGCATTCGCCTGCAGGAGATGCGTAGTTCATTCGGCTTTCTCCCGGAAAAATTGACCGTCTGGTGATTCTGGAAGATATATATACATGAGTTGGATTCTGGGTGGATCTCATTGATCATTAAGAGCATACACAGCGAGCTCGCCAGTATGCAGAAGCAAATTTGAATATGAAGTGGAAAGTAGGGCGACAAAAAGGCGTTTTCTAACGAGGTTTCCACCGGGACTGTCTCAAACTTTCACTTTTCTCCAAAGCTCACACATTCAAACTGACTGAGCAGCTTGTTTAAGTTCGAAGTTAAACTTCGAGTCAATTGCTAAATGATCAAATATTACCCATCATTTAGCGATGCGCTACTTTGAAGCTAAGTTGTAATTACTGTAGCGTTTTCCTCTCCCGGTGGGGAATGCTAGATCTAAGAATCTTGAACACTTCTAAACACAGTTTTTGGTTTCTGTCACTTAATTACATGTATTTCATAATGGTACACTAATAAGATGTTCTACAGACTGGTACTCATATGTCATTCAGCTCTAAAATTCAAGTACTTACGCGTAATTAGTACTTTAATTTTGAGTGGTAACGCTAAGATGGAGCGTACACCACTGAATGCTGCCAATGGCCTTGTGGAGTACGCTTGAGATCCTCTGATAGAGACCATGGTCGACAGAATCGATGCCACTCACTTCTGTAGGCATCAGAAGAAGGTATCTAATAAAGTTAGGGCTTGGCATGCAACGGGAATTCCTGAGCTGCTCAGCCTGCAGCAGTGGAAGCAAAAGCTTACGTACTGCTTGTACTTGAGAGAGACCGGAAGGACAGATAGGTTTGAATTCTATGGAAGTCTATCAGCTAGCTCACAGCAATAACATGAATTTAAGTACAAGCCGAAAAGCTAGCTAGAGCTTGAAGAGCGAGCTAGCTAAACTTCTTCGTGATCTGATGAATCTCCCTCTCTGTTCGTACTAAACACGAGAATTGTTTACGTTCCCGCGCTGACTTTGGAAAGGGTGTACGAATACCTTGCACGATGTGACATATTTATACACACACAAAGGCAGTAAATCATGAGTTGGGTATATACTCTGGAACTTTTGTGTCCACTAGTAGCGTGTGAGAACGTACCGTACTGAACCGTATAACTCAACTTAGCTTTTCAGTGTCCTCCCTTCTCTGCTTGCTAAACATCTCAGGACCAAAAATTCACGTCTGCTCCTCCTCTCCCATCCCATCCCCTCCTGCCCCTCGTCCCTGTCCACCCACAGAGATCTCAAGCTCGTACAGCTCCCCAGCGATTCCTGCACGCCGCTACTTTTACATGTCTAGATCAGTGATACATCAACAACCAACTCTAAATTTATGCTGGCTCGCTACTGGAGAGAGAAAGTCCTCGCTCTGAGCATATCCGAAGGGGATGTTCGATCCCAACTGACAGACGAAGAGCAGTGACTTCAGTATAGCTAGCGCTAGTGTACTTGACAGGACAAGATGCCATTGGGCCTTCGTTCACACGGGAGTCTGTCTGTCTGATAGATATCCACCCTTCTCTACCCCCAGCTAGCTAGCTACAGTGGCTGTGACTGCAAGTTAAATACTACCGTGATTATGACCGATTGTACTGCCTTCGTGTATGTACCTATATATGTCTCTATCTACCTTGAGGAGATTCAGCTAAGTTTGTCGATGAGAAGACTGTGTTTGGTGATCGTCACTATACAGTAGAAGGTAAAGCATAGCGACATATCTACCGTACTGTTATCATTGTGCATTTATGAAACTTTGCTCAAGTCTTAGGTAGCAGATATTTCTTCGTTATTTGTATATGATCTTCGTGAGGAATTCGATAAGTTTGGAGCAAAATAGCTGCAACGAAGGTTTTACAACTGGTCCCAAATCAATCACTGGCGCGCAGCCACAAAAGTGTACCGTTACTGTACTGGATGTATGTACAGTCTTCGTCCTCGTGTACAGTACAAGTAGAGTCGACAGAGACAGTTTCAGTACTCATGAAAACGATCACATCTGCTCCTCCTAAGCTTGACCGGTACCGCATCTTCTCACCAGTGGAACATGATTTTTCAAACTTGGAACTGTCAAACCCAAACAGGAGAAGATGGAAAGTCCCTTTCCTGTCGATGCATGCATCTCTGGCCTTAGGCTAGCTAGGTGCCAAACTCCATCATTGATCATTAATTCTCACCATGGCAAAGAATAGTTGGTAGCTTTATACGTACTCAACTTCCAGCTAATATACAGTTAATAGACATGTAAACTGATACTGCTGGTGGAATCTGATAGGATTTATTAGCCGGTTTAACAAGTCATGGGTTTTGAAGATGATCATGTTATTGATGGACGCACATTCAATATCTTTAAAAACAAGTACAACTTGAGTTGTGTGGTGATATGGTAAAGAACAAGACAAAGCAATTTTTTTAAAAGAAACATCTCTTTCTTTACAAGGAGTTCAACATGGTAGAGTGCGTAACTCAAAACATTGTTTATTGTATACTCCGGGAAAAAGACACTTCACAAAACCGGTTTTCCAATTTTGCATGATATAACGTATGTAAATGATAACATATATACAATGATTTCTCAATGGAGTAACCGTTCATAGCTCTATTGCTATATTATATGGTTCTACTGTACTCATGACTCCCCTCCGTCTATACTTTAATTTACTTCTCAATAGAATCCATTATCTCGTGGAATTGTATTATAACTTAAGCCACAATACTGAACTTCAATGGATTCATCAGTTAACTTTCAAAAGTGGGAATATAAGTACTAATTTAAGTATGCTTACCATCCACAGCTTTTCATACGAATGTGCTAACTAGCTTCCAAGCCCTGAACAGTACTGAGCTCGAAAGTGATCCTACTTAAGCTTCACTTTCCTAACTATATCAACATCTTTCCATTCTGACTAGTAAAGCAGTTGTACTGGCATGGCCTTCCAGTGCACTTTCAAGAGCTCTTCAAAAAGCGAATATTAAGAAAGATCCAAGTTGAACTCATTTGGAACTTTTAATTATATGTATTTGTCTAGAGTTGTAGAAAGCTATGGTCTAGTGATTATTGGAAGGTCTATCTCTAATCTAAAATCTTTATGTAGTTAGATTTTTAAAAGTGGATACTTTCATTGTTTGCTTAATTAATTATTTTAATATAATTAATTAAGCAAACAATGCCTTACATCTGTTCCCGATAGATCTTGTCAAATGATCTGTTTGCAATTGGGACAGAGTATTGAATTTGATATATGTATTTATACTTATTGTAATGTGTTCTTTTGATACTCAACTTAAGAGTAGTTGAGTACACTCTTTTTACTATGGTAAAAATCCACCCATAAATACAATGTGATTATAAAGAGGTTTTAGTGTATCCATAGTTATAGAACTAGATTGATGGTATACTGTTATATAATCATGTAACTAGCATGACCATACAATGCCATGTGATCTTCAGGAATCTTCTCCCTACTGTAATTGGGACCCCTGGAGAAAAGGGGTCCCAATACTATACATGCCACTTAGTTTCTTCGTCCAAGTTGTATTAATCATGAGAGAAGAGTCATATTATATGTAAGGGAAGTTTATCATCTCATTTGCTTTGAGGCTTCTCACTTCAACGCTGACTTGAGGTAATGAACAACAAGCAGCTTCTGAGAACCATCCCGAAGAGACTTGAGGGGGGACTAATATAAAGATTCGAAGCTCGGTTCGTTCATCACACATGAGTTATCTTTCACATGCATCATCGCTGACTTAAGACGTAATACGGCCCTCTTATAGATCCCTTCAAACCCCGTTGAACGTAAGCGCCGCCGAGTACTTTGCAGAAGCTTCGCGTCTGGTTTCTTCCAGCTCGGAGAAACCCCCTCATAGTACAAATGTACGATTCGCTAGCCCGGCCGAAGGTGGCAGTTGAAAGCTCATGAGCTACTCATGATCATCACTACCGCAAGCGCATCTACAGTACGCACGTACTACCGATCGACTTCACTCCTGAAAATGACATGAAACCGTTTTGTGTACGTACGTAAATCACCGGCTCGATCCAGATCTCAAAATTAGTAAAAATCCACGAGAGCGTGAGTTTCTGAAATGCAGCTGCGTGCGACTTAAGAAAAGCTTTCAACGGCCTCTATAGACTGCGTAGTCCACATCAAGGATGCCTATAGCTACAGTACGTACGTAAGGAGCTGTAGCTTGACTTCAAGCGGCAGGAGCATGCGCGTATACACCAAGAAGTCGTGATCGCAATTCAAAGGCGGCAAAGCCAAAAGCTCCCTATAATGCGATCTCCTATCCCTCTGCTAAGAGCATCCATACTTGGCTCGCCAAAATTTGGAGCAAGTTTGAATATGACGTGAAAAGTAACCCTGCGAAAAGGCATTTCCTGACAATTGCGGGGCATACTAAAAGCTGCATGAGAGGACAAATAGAGTCACGGGGCTGTCAAGTTCGAAGCTGAATTCAAGTCAAATAGCTATATGATACATCATTCAGCGATCGTTACTTTGGAGTTGCGTTTGGCGAGCCAGATGGAGATGCTCTAACGACTCGTGTGTGTGTGTGTGGAGTGTCAACGCAGAGCTCGAGAATCTCATGACCCCGGTGCTCCACCAAAACTTGCACAAACTGAGGCTATCTGCTAACCTTTAAGACCAACCGTCAAGGAGATCTCGAAGCATTGGATCGAACATCATGTAGTCGTGAGCCATCCGATCAAAGCCAAGGCTACCGGTAGTCAGATAGAGAGAGATTGAGAGAGAAAGCGACATGTCCTTAGCTAGCTAGCTTCTGCAGCAAGTTTGGCAGAAGTCCCGGATGTAGGGAGACAAAGCTGTCATGACTTCTAGCTAGTCTAGTCGACATCATAAGGCTGTTGAAGTGAGTGTCATGAATCATGATGATGATCGGAGCAGGTTCTCCTCCATGGATCGATGGGTTGAATTGAACGTTAGTCGGAATTTGAGGTGCTGAGAGACTGGCGCGCAAGTAAGTTTGTCGGTTTGTTTAGTGGACCAGTTTCTCCACCGCCGCTATTTCGCCTCCTGGCCCCCCCTGGAAGAACGCCGGAGCTTGTTGCATATGTCTGTGTACGTACCGGAGGCAAAAGGAGAGATCCACCCCCACCTTGAGAAAGACTTCTAACGTACCCCACACTTCCGGAAATTTGTCAACCGTTCGATTTCGATATCCACGCTGAAAGTGCCCAGCACCACCGGAAGAATCAGTACAAGAGGGGTCCAAACTAAAGTACCACGCGCTTTACGGATATATGAACTTCGTCCTTTAGTTCTAAGGAACACCTCCTTCTAGAGGACGTTCTTCTGATTGGGGTCCCGTAGAGCTGAAAGCTCTTGATCCGTCATATTCAATATAATTCTGATGTTATTAAGCACTTGAGCCCGCGTTCCTCCGGATGATTTATCTAATCATCTCTGATGGACGGTCGACCTTCGAGCATTAGTGGGAGGAGCCAGCCAAGCAAATGCTTGTAGCTCTTCATGAGTACATTCCTATTCTTTGCGCTGCTACACACTCAACCGCTGTTAACGTTCTGTAACGCCCATGCCATGTCACTTATACATTTATTAGGAAGGTAGACGTCAAAACTTCAAACACAAGAACACTGTAATGCCCATAAACTCTTATTTTAAAATACGCAGACTCTTGAAGTAATTAATATGTGTTTGAGTACGTTCTTCATACTGCCAACTGTGAAAGCAATTACAAGAGATCGCTCGGTTTCCATGGCATTGTGTACATACTAAGTCATGATTACTACGATCCGACTACGCATGGAGTTATATTTGGATGGAATCTTTGATTACCCTTGCAGATCTTATCAGCACATCCTTAGCTTAGAGTTGGTGCAGTGTAATAAGAGTTTCACGATGATATAACTGCTTCTGAGAGTCAGTCAATCGTCTATTGTAACTATTAAATTATACAGTGTGTGGACATGGTGGAGTTGACGTTCCAGTTCTGTCTACGATCTACAGAAGGCAATTAATTAATTGCAAGCCAAATTATTCTACTTTCTAAACCGTTCGCATCCAGCGTGATTTTTCTTCATCATTCTCTTGAGATTGTATCGGGATTCCTCTAGATCATAGCCAGCTTGAGGAGATAATATCAAAATTCATGAGAATCAACCGTATCATGAATAGGAGAGGCTCAGTTACGAGGATGAGCTAGCTACAGTTCAAGCGCATGCATATATACATTAGTACTGTGACAGGTTTTCATCTCATGTTTATTCGATCTGGTTAACGTAAACCAGATTGAATAATCACTTAGATAAACGTGTGTCTACTGAACGAAAGTCTTAGAGAAATTGCCAAACCGCTCGTCACACTGATCTCGTTCTAGCATATGCGATTGCCAATGGAGGAGGCTGTGAGCTCACTCATCCATATTTCTCAGGTTCAGCTTCAACAGTGATCTAGCTTCACTGAAGAAAGACACAATTATGTCAAACATTAAATATATATTAGTGCTGAGTGCTGCATCAGGATTATTGTAGCTTTTATGTGCGCCAAGTTTACTCATGATCAAAGTAGAAGCTTAATTAAGGAAATTAATTAGACTCTAGTCATTGAAAGGTATCTAGGAACCATATCTACGCTCACAATGAACCAGTAATTCAGTGATTTAATTATCCTTGCTCCAAGAATTGTGTATTGCCTGAACAAGGGTCTGCTAGCTCATAAAGCCCAGTCTTACGGGTTTCCAGCAAATTCCTATATTAGCCTTAGCCACATGAATTTATATACATGTGTGATGAAAAGTACAAATCATATATACAGTCCGAAGATAATTTAGTGTACATAGTGTAATTTCTTAATACATGTAATTACTGTATGCCTATGAGTTATGTAACCTAATAAGGAGCCTAATCGAATCCTCCTTACACAAAATATATTGTATTAGTTGAGCCTTGCTGACCGGAGATATAGATACTCCCGCATTTCAGAGTGGTAACCACTACAGTAGCCAGTAGCACTTAAGAGACGCTCTATATATATGGGAAATTAAGTGAATCCTGATCTTATATCTCTGTAGCAAGCTCCATGTATTGACGAGTGACCGCTGGCTAGCTAATTTGTGCATTTCCAGCTCCAAATTAAAACTAATCTAAGATTTCTACTAATTCTTAATTAAGAGAGCTCCCTACATATCATGAATTTCACTGTCAAGCACTTATACATGCAGTTTGCGCATAACAGTGGCCATCAGTATACGTAGTACCTATAGGTGGACATGAAAGGAAAATATAGCCCTGGAAGGGCAAAATGGAGAAGACCAGAAGAAGAAAACATTATCTGAAATACCAATACTAGATCCAGATCATGTCCCATGCATACAATTTTGTATCCTTCCACTGGTCCGCTTGATTAATTAATACGAAAGAAGGATGAAACTGAGTAGCTATTATATGTAAAATTAACTGGAATGGGAATTCCAAGCAAGAAGGAAAGCTTAAGGGAAATTAAAGGCAAAAATCTCCAAGCAACTAGAAGTACTTGTAATCTTATGGTCATATACAGATTATAATTACGCAGTGACTGTCATCTTCCGCCACTGCTCTCGTTCCTCTGATGTAGCTAATCTCTTTCCTTGTCGAATTCTTAGCTGGTTGAAGCTATACCTCCCGTCAGTAAGGACTCATGATCAGGACTCTCCAAAGCAACTATGGATCGATCCCCCAAGCAAAGCTATCAGGATTCGCTTCACAGTCATTGAAATATAGGAGATACGAAGATATATAAAGGTTTCAAATGTTTTCTTGGACGAGTATCTATTCTTGTTGATTGCCTTGTTTATCGATTGTTTAAATACTTGCTAGCAGTATATATGTGAATAGCTTTCATTCGCATTTTGTGCTGCAATACACGTACATGTTCAAATTAAACGGTTTTATATGTAAAGTTTCTCGTTTTCTGAAATCGTGAAAACATTCAACATTCCGTTTTAGGCTTGACTGCGATACTGCAAAGTGGAAATATATCTTGCCGTTTCTGCATCGTGCAGATTCTAACGTTGATTATAGCTGGGCATGGCAATGATGGTTTTCCGCCCAGTAATTATAACATGTGAGTCGAGATCGTGACCCGTGACTTCAGGCTTTGTTTACCCGGGAGCTGAGAACATGAGTGAGAATTTGAACTCTTTCTAGCCTGATCGGATCGAAGAACATGAATGACAATTTGAAATAAAACTACCCTTCGCAACTATAGCTGTCAACTACGACCCATATGCTATATATAACTAGACGGTCGGCTGCGACTAGAATGGGTGAGGAAGATAGTACGGGTGCCTTCAATTGGCTATGAGTGCACCTTTTCAACTGCGCAGAAATTGAACTCTTAAACTCTTAGCTACAGGAACTGAGCAGTAATTTGCAACTGCTACCAATGGCATTGCACTTGTAGACCTGGCAGATGGTTGTTCAGTTCAACATCAGTAATCGCAAGTATTGAAATTGATAAAAGTGGGTAGGTACAACGTAACAGTTTCATTTTTCTTCGTAGTACATAGCATTGTACAGCATGACTGATGTTGAACTTAACAACTATCTGTAGACAGTGCCTGAGTCTGACTCTCCAAAGGGTCGCAGTGAGATAGTGAAATATACTTTGTCCTTTCTGGAACTGCATCACCGTCCAAATTTAAACTCTGAACGCAGCGGGAGTCGCAGCAATGGTTTTCTAGCTATGCAGTATAATATGATCATGATTTGAGATCTTGACCGGTTAGCTTGTGTGAGAAAATGAGTGAGAATTCTAATTAACTCCATCGCCCAACTAACGACGGATCCCGCAAACTATGACTAAAATGAGTGAGGAAAATGTTACGGGTTCGTTCAGTTGTCTTATGACTGTGCCCTTTCAACTGCGAAGAAAGTGAAATCAGTTTACTCTTCACAGGAACTGCGAAGAGTTCCTTGTAATTCTCAACTGCAAATGTGAGTGGCCCCATCAGTCATGCTGATCTAAACAACCACACACACGAGAAGAAGTGGGCATTACTGTGCATAAAGTCCAAGCATGCACCCCAAACGATGGGTTCTACTATGTTCCATTTCCGTCTTGCACTAGTCAGGCGCAACGAATTCGAGATCAGATTCCGGACGCTATGATATATCATAGAGAAAGAACGGCTATGTAATTAAAATGCGTATTAACGACAGTCGAATATTGCCTATGAAATTAACTAGTGTACTTCCATGCATGAAACCCGCACGGACAATGCAGGGCTGGCTGGGAATGCAAAATACTGCTCCACAGCTATGGACTACTTGCTGTGTCAGAACTCATTCAAGTTGTAGTCGACATAGCAAGGCCAGGAGGTGTCCGCTGGTCGGGAGTGACAAGTGCTGGTCGATCCTGCTTGGTATACATGTCAGAACTTCTTAGAGTTGGTAAGCATAGCTAGCCTCCATGCCCTTTTTAGGAGCGAGTTCCATTAGCTTCTAGCTACAAGTCCATGCCTGCTTCAGGACTTCTCCCCACTGAACTCTATGAGCTCGACATATGTGGTTGTCCTCCTTTCTGTTGTACGTGTACTTACATATGTGTCAGACTAGCAACTCGACTTCACGTCCACACAATACACCTTTTGTTTCCCGAGCTTGATCATCCATCTTTTAGGCAATGGAAAGTATGTATACTCCGGAACCCCGTCTTCTCTTGAAGTTCAGGAATACCATGGTCAACTTATGCAAGTACTTTCATGGATGGACTATACTGAAAACCTGTACAGTTTGATTTACACCTTCCATTTTCTTCTTCTCTCGTGACTTCAGATGTTTCAAGTCTTCAAAGCTTTTAAGTTAATTCTTGGTCGCCAATTCTTCAGTAAAAGCAATATGCTGCAGTTCCCGTCCATTAAATTAAATTAAGTCCATCACATTGAATATTATGCACTTCATGTTCAAAACCTTCCAAGTCTTCTGATATGGTCGTCCTAATTAACATACCAATAAATCTTTTTAACATGCATGGTTGCAAAACTCTCTCTCTCTCTCTCTCTCACTCTCTGAGAGGGAGAGATATATAACACTCATGCCATGCCTTGTCTCGTGTAGAATAAGAATTCTGGTGATATCGGCGGTTGATTCAAGCTGTCAGTAGAAGCAATCCGGATTCCGGACTTCTCTTGCTACATGGCCCACATTCTGTACAGTCACTGTGGCAAGTCACTATAAAAGTCTCTTCTTCGCTGTATCTGTCGGCCAGTCGGTACGTAGACGACTGCCTTCTACGTAGTATAAATACGGTCTCTCTGCAGTGCAGACCCACTCGTAGACATCCCCATCCATCGGCCTCGAATCAATTAATAGACTGCCGCCTTGTAAATTTACCACCACCTCCTTCTCTTCACTTTCTGGTAATTCCATGAAAATCTACCTACCGGTTTATAGTACTCTCAGCTTGTAAAATTACCTCCTCTTACCGCAGCTGATTCCATGAAAATCTGATTATTCTACCGCGCGGTAAAATTCCTCTACTTCTCTTATGATCGCATGTCCCGTTTGAAGTTCGAACGTCTGATGATTAAGATTGCCAGCTCCGTAACCGTTGACAAGGCTTCATGGACCAGCTGCCTTATGGTCAAGTTTATTTTAAAACCCAGTGCCGGTATCAACTCAAATAACTTTTGGAATATTCTTTTTCTTCACCATGTATTCTAAGAGCATCTCCATCGCGGGTCTTTAAAGGCTGCCCTAACCAGTTAGTGAGCCAGTTAGGGGAAAACTTTCCCCTAACTGATCTTTATACTAGTTTTTAATTTACTGAATTCACTAAAAACTATATCGCTTCTTTAATAATAAGTAAATAATAAATAATAATATTACAATAAAGACTCATTAATCCATATCAAACCATTTGAAGAATCGTTTTTGGTAGTTTTGAAAAGGTTTGAGTTTTTGATATTCTTTAGAGATCCATTTAAGATGGAAAAAATTCTCCATAAATGATAAAGATCTTTTACTCTTCATCTGTAAATTAGAGATAAAGAGATATTTATCTCTATATGGGTGGAGATGCTCTAATGTATTCTAATGTTAGAATATCTTCATTCGTTTCGAGTAATATGAATTCTTCATCTCTATATTTATCAGTCTATACTAAATAGTTTTCTTTTTAGTGTTCAAATTATAAAGCGTAAAGCTCGAGTTTTTCTTCACATAAATCTTTATTTGATAATTTCCATTTTGGTACGGAAGTTTTATCATCAAAAGCATTTTGTGTTGAACTGTGACAAAATTCTTTGTTGTCTATCAAATAACCTGCAAAATGAGATCCTCCTGATTACAAAGCATACTTCTATGGTCACTCCGGGTTAACTTGCAATGCCCTCATATTGGGGCCAAATACATGTTCCTTTGATGAGTATCTAGGATATTCAAGTAATAATACTTCACTTATTTATGGAATCATAAACCTCTTATCTCGTTAGATATGGTGAATAAATAGGGGTCAATAAACAAGGGTATAAAAACGTTGTCTATCATTAGAGAAAAATAGCAGAAATTTTCAGAGAATTATGTGGCCACATAGTTTGTTAGCCTACTAGTTGGGCCAAAGGTACTTCTACATATTCCAACTTGAATTTCAATTGGCAAGAGTTCAATCAGATGCAAAAGGGAAAAAAAGGTAATTATAAGACTTAGTGCTGATGGTGCTGATGCATATGGTGCAAAACATTATAAATAAGTAACAAGAGAATCAAACATGAGAGTTCTAAAATCCAAATTACAAAATCAACTGCAGCAGATAAGATATTAGCGATTTGATAATTGGGTCTTCTTTTATGTCTATATAATTTTGTGAGATATGCAATAATCTGCCCATCAGATGAGTTCATGTTAGAGGAAGGAAGCTTAGAAGGTACTAATCTTTTCGTGAGTTTAAGATCTTCTTCCTCTCAAAATAATCGTCTCTACTTTGAACTTTAGTCAGAGACTGATCCTTGAATCTTAATAAGATTGGTGTAACTTTCTTGTAGTGGAGGTAGATCTTATTTGTTATATGGAATTGTAACATGAAAGTTGTGGAAGGTAAGATTCTGCCATAGAACATAAGAAACTTTGTCAAACAGTAATTACGCATGAAATGTTTTAAGGATAGCACCAGGCTTTTTATTCAAATAAGACCATTTCTTTGCCATGGTTTGAGTTTCGAAATAGTTGCAGTTCATTATCAGTATTTAGATGAGTAGATACTAGATTCTGATCTTTTGTGGTTGAAGTGTGAGACATAGATTTTGATCAATCTGTATGATTAAGAGATGATGTGAGAGTCAAGTTACAGATCACATAATGTAAAGATTTATGCTAATCCCACTTGAATCTAGAGTAGATAAGCAGCTGGTGATGTCTCATTTGCCACTGAATTGAGCTCCCACGGTAAACTTGTATATTAATTTTTTGTTCAAGAACAAGTAAAGGTACATACGTACCCTTGAAGAGGCGAATAACAATATTCATGCTTCCTGAATTTGAGAGCGGAGACAAGCAAAAGGACAAGCAGGAAAATAGATCCCGAACTTGATGTAAACGGGTTCTCGTCATGGCTGGAGTTATCATGTTCGACTATGTTATCAGCAAATGTTATATATGCTATACAATCATTTAAAATAAATCAATATAAAAATTATAAAAATTTGATAAATATAAAATGTTTACCGAAGAGACAAATGCTGGAGACCAAGACATAACCAGTAAATCTTGAGGAGACCATCGCGCTTCTAAAGATACAATTCTAGGATCCAATGACTGTTTATACATAATATAATGTGAATTCAATTTATTACCTAACTAATGTGGAATGAAAAGTTAAGTAATAAATTAAACCACTGCATATTTGCCTCTTCCATCGAAAATATGCAGGATGATTGTGCTCTCTTCATCTGGTCCTTCCACGTGATCATAGAGATATTGGGATGAATCATCTCAGTTCTAATGTTTGTTTCTTGCTGTTATAACTAGGAATTCATGCCTTCCTCTGAAGTAAGGTTAACACATTTACATTGCATTTTACTTGCAATTAACTTTTGGACTAAAATTCAACTAGCCTTTTGATCAAGGCTGTGTTCACCACCACTTGAAATTCTTTTATCCAGGTGCTTTAGTTAATATGTTTTCTTGCATGTTTCCACCCCTTCTCCCTCCAGTATAACCGTAAAATAATTATAAGAAATGCCGCGGACTAAATTCAAGAATTCTACTGTCTTGCCTCCAAAACTAAATCACTCAACAACTGAATAAAAGCTGATATACTTTTGTTTGGGTTTTCAATCACTCATGAGCTTGAAATATCGATTACTCTTTCTTTCATATATCTTACCTCCCGTGGTAAAATCTGAAGATGAATATACACCTCTGATTACTCGGCTCAAAGGAGAAATCGAATATCAACTCTCAATTCTTGTTTAGAGCCAGAGCGTACCATGAGAGAAGTAAGAGGTATCATTTTTCTTTTCTTTTTTGTACTACATTTTTTAGACAGCGATTTTTCATTGCTCTACGAGAGCTTAGCAGGCATGGTTTACATGAGAGCAATTGCAGTAGGCGATGCTACTTCATGTGCACCTGTTGTATGCAAGAATTTTGATTTACAAGTGTGATATTTTAAAAGCCATAAGAGACCTTAGAACTACTGATATGAGGCTTAGCCTTGATGTTCTTCTTTCTTTTAGGACGTTGCTTGACCCTTCGGGTCTTTTTTTTCCCAGGTAAGGATTGATGAGGTCTTTCCATCCATTGGCTATTCATTGCATCGCATGATTCATTCTTGTTTAGGATGTATACTAAAATTCTTGGTTATACGCCTTGTGAGTTTGTGAGTTTTCACTAAACCCATAAAGCTAGCATGACTCAAAAGAACTTTGTATTAACATCCCGGAGGAGATGAGAAATAAAAGAAGATATTCTTATATAAGATCAAAACAGAACATAAAATTATTAGCTGAGAACTGGATACAATTACCTGACTTCAAAATACCCGGCGAATCTGAGCTGTTAAATTCTCGCTGGTTATGAGTGCATTTGATTTTCTTGTCTTTCTTGAAATTACATTCTTGTATGCAATTCGTATATTGTGACTTCAGCTCCCAAAGAGAATGTTGGTGCGATTTTGCGACAAAATTAGTCTGAAGAAGTAAAAGATGCTAAAACGGAAACTCTTTTTCACTGAAACCCTCTCATGTCCGTTTCCGCGGGTGTACTTGCGCTCTAAGTAAGCCGGTAGCTAATGCAAAGAATGAACGAGTCTTGGTAGCTTTTTTCTGCATTACTGGCTTGCAGCTAAAGATAAATGATTAGTTTGGTTCTCTTGTTGTATTACCATACCACTCGTTGCATATATATTCATCTACGTTACAATGGGTTCTTCTCGTAGAAGGGTGTTAGGGGAATTATAGTTTTCATCATAATATATAAAAATTTATAATTTCAGGGGAGTTTGTCCTCAAAATATTAAATCTTTTTATTCTTCTAACGATGAAACATTGATAATTAACTGAAATTTTCTTGCCTATAAAATTTATAATGCGCCGTTTAACCTTTCTTGTGACCAAATGTAATAAAAGCTGATCGAGTACTAACAAACTGAAGTCTGTTCTTGAACGAGTTTTATTTTCTACTCATGTACAAAGTGGACGTATTGAAGCGAAGACATGACAAGCTAGTGGTGTACGGAGTCCAGTGAGAAATACAGTTCATCGAATAGCCTTGTACTGTGTTAGATTCATCTACAGCGACTAGAAGAATCTGGTCAGCATCCTTTCTAGAAAGATTCCTCAGCAAGTCACTAGTCCTGTGACGTCTCTCCCGCGATACTGTGGGTGAGTTGGGACGTTCATATATATATATTCACCTTTTCTATTTTATATGTGGATTAGCAAAAAAATATGCAAGTTTATTACTGATCTTTTTGTTAGCCCTCGTTTTATGAATTGTCGTGGCTTTATGAGTTGTGGGAGGACCGTTTCACCACTCAAAGTGCATTTATCATTTAACATTTATAAATATATGTAATTCCTTTTAACATATTTGTATAAAATTTCTACATAACACTAGGGTCTTTTGTGGTAACCAAAAGTGAGCAAAATTTCCCCAAGTTTATCTCGTATCCATATTTATTTTGCCACATTCCTCTTTCGTGAAACTGAATCATCAACCATTATATTAAATTATATAGAACTAGAGCTCGCATTTCAAATACACATTTCAAATGGAAGCTTAAAGATGAAAACAGGAACTTATGAGAAAGAACACGCAAAAGGGACTGAGATAACAAAAGTAACAGAAACCCCTTTTAACCCATTTTGCTGTGGTTTATATTTGATCGAGCCATCGATCTTATGTCCGAAAACTACTGTCTAGGTTCAGAAAACTAATAAACCACAGATGAGATATAGTTTAGGTCCAGAAAATGGCCTATATGATTCAAGCACGGTTTAGTATCCAAGATCTGATGTGCCATTGTTCTGATCCCATTTAAATTCCGGAATTACTATGTCACAGTTTAAGCTCGGTTCTGCTTCGAGAAATTAATATGCCACAGTTACGGTTCGATGTGGAATTGAGTGATTGACAATCTGGATTAAAAATCTAAGTAGCGGGATAGGTAGAGGAAACACGTGGGACAGACGCTGCAGCGATAACCGTTTAAGTCGTGACATAAAGCTTTTCAAGGGCTTTGCACCATAGTCCCGAAGCTTTTTCTAGATAAACGGACTCCCTTCAACACTGTGTACAACTTTGTCACATAGAAACGGCGATAGATAATTAATCAAGAAGAACAATAAATCAGATGTATATATACTACTTTTAGTATTTCTTCTCAAAGATATAATAAGTTGAGAATGTAGGTTATTCTCGCATTCGCAATTCTTTAGAAGGTCGAGCAATATAGTGATGGGGTCTGAGTAGCTGAATTAATCTGGGCATAGAGTTCGAAGAGGTAGAAACTACAGCGTCATGCGAGTACATAACGTTTTGTGAAAACCGGAATGTTTTGATGTAGCGAAACGGAAGGATTGAGTCGTTGTGAAAACCGGAAAGGAAAAGAGAAAGGAAGAGGATAGATCCAGAAAATCACTCACGCATAGCCCGGTTGCAACGGAGCTCCTTGTTCTCGTATTCATTGTTATCTTGCAGGATAGAAACGAGTCAGACGATTTCACAGAACCAACGCTCAGTTGTCGAGAACCAGTTATTTGGCCTTAATTTCAGTTCCTATCTTAACACAGCCCAGTTCAACCCTACAAACGTCAATTTTGTATTTCAGGATGTGCTTACATTTCTAACTATGACGGGATTCATCTTGCGGGTGTAAAGTTTAAAGCCACCTTAACAGGGCTACTACTGTTAGTTCTAGCATTGCAGATCTCCAGTTTAGAATTCCTTTGTGTGAATGTAGATCAGACCATACGAAGATAACTCGAACCTGCTATATCCCTGTGATAGCATGTAATGTTGTCCACCGGATTACTTGTGATTCGGTCTCCTCTGCCTCCGAACTGTGAAATCCTTTCCAAGACCTCTAGAAACTATCCAGTTCTAGGGACTTGAAACTTGAGGCTAGAAGGGGAAACTTCGTTGCTAGTAAGTTGTGTGGTAAAACCAAGATAAAAGTATCTGAGCTTAAGGCTTTCATTGCAGGTAAGGACGTCGGTATCAGGGATACGAGAAGGTATCTGCGAGCAGTTTACAACCCCTTGACACTTCCCAATTCGATATCACCTATAAATACGTTAAAATATCATTATTACTTTACCATACTGTGCACTGCCTAGATTGTGACGACCTGAGTTGGTTAACTCACTGAAGCTGATTCAAGTTTCAGTCTGTGCAATCTGGACCAGGCTTTAGTTCAAGAGGAAAAGGCAATCTGCTAAGACCTTGCACCAATGCTGTCAGCATTCGGCATGTTGACATGTCAGTTCAGCACCTCCGTGACTGACCAAGTTCAAGGACAATGAGACTATAAGGATACCGCTGGTCTGTCATTTCCATAACGCACAAGGTGAAGGTGAAGGTGAAGGTGAAGGAAAGTGGTAAATGAACTGTAGCCTCAGGGTTTAAGGAGGAGAGTTCCTAACTTTCAAAACTGCTCAGTATGTACAAGGCCTTAGGTTCAGCTAAAATATACCGGCGCTGGGTCAGAAGCTAAGCATAGTCCACAGCAAGAATGTCGTCAGTAGGAAAACTCTCAGAAGGACGAGGAAGGCAGGGAGTCTGAGATTCAGAAACAGCAGATTCTGCAGGGCTAGTAGTGCCCATGCAAGACGAGTCGGTTAGGTGCTGGGCACGAACAGCCTCGAGGATCCAATCAGTTCTCATGACAGCAGTCACGGTCAAAACTGCACAGGTGAGCACGGCGGCCAGAAGTCCGAGCCACAGCCCAAGCAGACCTAGTCTGCAAGCGAAAGCTAAGTAGATCCCAAGCGGAATTCCCACTAGGTAGAATGCGCCGAGGTTGGCATATGCTCCAGTAGTAGGGCGAGCACTGCCTCGAAGAACACCACAACAAACAGTCTGAGGGAAGTTTCCAAACTCACAAAGTCCCATGATCGGAAGAAGCCTGGCCACCCCAAGCAGGATATCCTTGTCTGATGTAAACAGCTTACCCCAAATCTGGCGTGCACAGACGAGCCAAGTTGCACCCACGCAAGCAAGAGCAATGCTCACTGTTAGAGCGGCCAGAGAAGCATGGTATGCAGCTAAAGGAGCATTGGCACCTAGCTCGTTGCCCACTCGGGTGGAAGCGCAAGAGCCCAGTGCCACTTGAAGGGCGTAGCACATGGTGTCTCCGTTCAGAACAATGGCCATGGTGGCCACGGCTTTATGGGCATCAGGAAGAACGCCAGTCAGAAGTGTCATGGTCTCGTAGCACCACCATTCCAAGCAAGTCATGAGACAAGCCGGGCCTGCCAGTTTCAGGAATGGGCCCCAATCTTGAAAGCTCGCCATGGACCAGCCAGGCCACGAGCGTCGGTGGATCCCTGTCAGGCGGATGTATACAACAAGCATGATTATGAGGTTGAGGTCAGTCAAGGCCGAGGCGAGAGCTGTTCCTGAGGCCCCTAGTTTCAGTCCAAACACGAGAAGAAAATTCAGGGGTATATGCAAAGACATGGCGAGGGCAGAACACAGCATCATCGGCTTTGTGATGCACTGCGACCGGAGGTAAATACGCAATGGGCTCAAAACCGCAGTCGCAAACAAATCTGGCAGCAGGAAGAAGAGGTACTCTTTTGCCATGGCTGCAATGTCACGGTCTTGACCAAACCAAAGCAATACCGTCTCCACGTTGAGCCAAGCAAATGCGACAGGGATAGTCGTGAGGAACATGACCAGAATGCCACGTTGAAGTGCGAGCCCGATGAGCTTCGGGCGCTTAGCTCCAAAGGCCTGGCAGCAAAGTGGCTCCATACCACTGGACAACCCCATAAGGATCGAGAATCCTGTGACATTAGCATAAGTCAAAGCCATCGTACCTCCTGCAAGCTCCAAACCTCCCAGATGTCCCAGGAACATGGTGGAGATGATGAATCTCGCAAACCACATCATATTCATCGCTGCTATGGGACTTCCGATCTTGTTCTGCTTGCTTATCTCCGACAGAATTTGGGTGATCGTGGGCCATTCCTGAAGAGCATGATGCAACTTGTTCAGGGTTTCCATTTTTGCCAGAGCGTCGTCCTCTTCTCCCACGATCTCCTTGTGTTGACTGGTGGGCCAATTCTCGTCGCTCTTGAGAGCAACTTCCTCCTCATACGCTTCATTCCCCATTTCCATCTCCGCCTTGTTGCTGCCTCCCTCCGCCCAATGGCAGGCCTCGTTGCCGCCTCCCACCGCTTGTCGAGCATCCCTCGGGTGCTCAAGATGCCACTTACTGTTGCTACTGCATCAACAGAATTCCACAGTAAAACATGGCGGGAATTCTTAGCAGGTGTCACATATAGCCACTTCTCATCAACCTTCCACTTTGCATGCGTCTTGACTACATAGGCGAACTGACTTGATATGCAGGAAATTCTGCGCACATAATCCAGCGCCTGATATCCTTTCATTCATCAAGAGTAGTCGCTTAGCCATCAAGCTCTGCTGCTGCACCTTCTTCCTACACAGGCAAGCAGTCTCAAAACCCGAATTCGCTGTATATTTTGTTAAAACATTTGTCTTAGTGAATAACAAACAAGAAGTAAAGAGTACTAGGTATGAACAAACGAGCGGCTTGTTTACTAACCGCAATGTCTACTGGTTTGCGACGGACGGACTGACTGACCAGATTCAAAAGAAGTAAAACATGAAAATGAAGACGAAACAGGAGCAAGGGGGAGAAGATTACACGTATATGTCCACGAAGCGAGTAACGCTTATGTCTGACCTATCCAACTGAGGGAAGAACGAACCCTCGCCGCAATCAGCCATGCTTCTTCATAAACACGTCGTGCCGATTAAAAAGAGCAACGGGTTCGCATCTGGTCTTAATGAATCTCGTGGATACCCGACCATCCCACCAATTGGCCAGTAGTTCACTTCCCACGGTTCTAACTTCCGTCAAGCACCACCCTCCTTCAAGCACTTTAGCGGGTAGCATGACCCTAGTGCTAGCCAGTTCAACTTCGGAAGCCTTTTGATTTCTCTTGCTGTTGCTATCAAAACGATCGGACCAAACGTCGATGAAATATACACCTTCAAGGACCAAACCTTCAGATCTTGATATACAGCCAGAAATCTTTTAACAGACAATGTTTTGGTTTCAAATGCACTCAAATTCTCTCCAGAGCTAACCACAGAAGGCTCGAGAAATGACAGAGGGCTTTCAACTAAAGAGCAGCAACCGCCCGCCGCTAAGCGACTCTTGGATCTTCACAATGACGTAACTAGGAAAGTCTGTTGGTTTTCCAAAATAACCATTCCTCCACACGGGCTCCATATCCTTCATTCTAATATGCTGGACATTTCTACCCAGACGATATACACGATAAATTGCTCGAAGACATGAATGAGAGAACCAACCGATCGGACGCAATTGCTGGATTTCCATATCCGTCAGTTCATACCATTCATGTCTGTCAATTCATACCCGAACAAAGGAATCCTCTACGGTCGACCGCGTGTAATTTCCCCCGAATGCTCTCGTTATGGTGTTTGATGTTTTACGAGTCCGCTGTCAGCAAGACGTCCTTGCAAGGATGGTTTCACATGATCCCTTGGATATTCTGTTACTTAAAGATATTCTTAACTACGTAAACTACGTTTCATCCTACGTCGTTAACTCATCCTACCATTTCACTGTAAACTATGTTCCATCTTACGTCGTTCACTCATCCGACCATTTTGCTGTACCGTATGTTACGTTTTCAGTTTGAGGTAAAGAGTAGTTATTTACTTGCTCCATCCCCAGAAAGAATGATTTACTTGCTCCATCCCCTCTGAGTGAATACATGTTTGATACACCGTAGACATGCAGCTGACAGTTCTCCATGTTATCGTGGCATATCAGATATCGAATGTGCACTATAGGTAGTGTGCAAACTGATAAAACTTTTATGTCAAATCATGAGACATTGTAACCCATCGATAATAATCGTGATTTGAAACTAAAATGTAAGTCTCACTCGCTCTGACATGCCGTGAGAACTGGGATAATTGCTTGTTATCGATCAGAGGTTTGATCAAACAAGTATTCATTAAGAGGGAGTGGATCTAGTTCATCATTCCTTCTAGAGGGGTGGAGGAAGTAAATTCCTGAGATAAAGAGTGAACGAGAAGTAAATAACGAAAAGTCCAATATGGAAATGTATGTTTGAAAATAATACAACAAAATCACATTCATCCGTGATGGGACATTCAGTTAATTTATTACCTAAGTTTTCTCAAAGAAGGATTAGATAATAAATTAATACATAAATTAATAATGATTGTGTGCTAATAGTCTCTCGGATATGCATCCCAAATGAATATGGGAGCTGAGTAAGAAAAAGACAAACGAGAGTATAGTCTTAAAATGATTGGAGGTGGTGTGCTGTACATCATGCTTTGGGAATGATCTTTTATGAAAAAATAAAAATCATTCTGTGAAGTAAACACACATGCATAACATGAATTGAATATCTATCATTAACCATCTAGCAGAGTTGACAAGACAAATTACATTTCTAAATTTAAGTTTCTACATCTGAATTACTAAACTTAAATATCTATAATTAAATATTTCTAATATGAATATTATACATGGACTCATTGAAGAAAAAACATGTAAGTGCAGTGGGTTGTAATGCAAATCGTCCTACTATAAACACAGTGTCCTTGACGAATAAAAATAATTTATCTTTGGTACATATCAATTTATGGGCTAATTTTTCCAAGAGGAAGGGTGGAGTCATAAATGAATGGTGTGCATATATCTCTTTCATCCGAACGTGGAAGAGGTGATTATGCATGTCATTCATGGTGAAATTAGAAGTACGTTGCTCCACATTTCTCTTATATTTCTCACTTTGACAAAAAGATTATGTAATAAATTAATATGCAGATTAATTAATGCTTGTGTACTAACAATCTCTCGAATATGTACTTCTAGAAGCGCATCAGTCCACACTTCTCTTATGGGTTATTTATCGCTCGTGTACAACCTCTCGCATATATGTTTCTCGAAGTGCATCAGTCCACACTTCCCATGTGGATTATATCTCACTTGTGTGTCATCATCTTCCCGTAAATGTGCTTATGGAAGCTCATCAATCCACACTTTCCTTATAGGTTATTTTTCAATCATCCCACAACTCCACGACTGGTTAACACTTAAAACTTAGAGATAATTATTTCTCATTAAAGCTTAGTATATAATTTACACATAACATTTATGTATTTTTTGATAATAGAAAGCGGGCAAGAGTTCTCAGAAGTTCAAGTAGCATGCATAATCACCCAGGAGGAGGAGTGCATAAATCCATTTAGCTGTAATAGACTGCAGTAAGCATAAAATATTAAACCTACTGTATCAGTTATTATGATATGAACCAATAAAACTCATCATATTTTCTCATTGCTTTTGCTTCTTTTTTCCTCTACCCCTTAGTCACAGTGATAACTCTTTTAAAAGATCATAATAGAAAATATAATTTCTCCCAGACATAAAGCTTATTAAACTAGATCCAAACTATTTAATATCTTTGAATGTTGTTAAGAACGTTTACCTAGATTAATTAAGGTTCTAATATTAATTCTAAACATTGTTTTGATTGGAATAACTACCATTTTCAGCTCAAAAGCCTCAATTGAGTTGGTGGAAGATTTTTACTAGCAACTTCAGAGCCCAAACTTATATCAGTAGTCACAAGAACTGAGATAACTTGAACCATATGAGCTTAATTCATGACGCTGTTAGACATATAATTGCAGCCTTATGTTTTTCTTGTCCACATGTTTTGATGAAATGACCATTGTACAAAGTAAATCTATTATTGCCAGAAAGGGGTGAAAACCAGCCTTTGTAAATGTTAATATTTTTATGACATGAGATCTAATTTGGATATTTGATCCCATGCTTATCTCTTTTATCGGATTTATTTGAGCGATGATAGCTTCAGAACCACTTGTCACTTGATACCAGATTTTAGTTTCAAACGTTTTTTTTCTTCTTTAAGTATTTGTTGTTCATCGTATTTTTGTAGGAGCATACTGAATTTCTCTCGTAGTTCTTTCAGATCTTCATGGTTCTTAAATCTTTGTTCGTCTTTCTTGGTTAGTAAGACATCCAATACCACATGTAGATTATTTATGTTTTCATTCAAGATCTTATGATGAAAAGTTCATCTTGTTGATGTTTGATATAACTCTTTGAAGTAAATCTTTCATACATTGTTTCGGACTAGTAGCCTAATTGTGATTTCCATGTTTCTTGAGACTATTTCAAAGACTCCATGTTTGATCTCTATCTAAAACAATATTCCACTAGGAATATTTATAGAGTTGGATAACAAATTTTCCTCCAGCAGATTTGTAGTATGATGCTAAGATATCTTTCTTTTGAATTGTACAACAACATGTTATCAATACGGAAATTGTTTACGGGTGAGAATACAACTGTATTGTTTCATTAACTCCTAGTTGAATGTACATGGACCATGTCGCGATTGAACTCCGATGATAGAGAATATAGTCCATATCGAGAGTTAAGATCATTCTCCATATTGTAGAAATTATGTTTCTTCATATGTGTTGTGAACTAATTCTTCTGGTTGTAATGAGTATACTTCGACAATTTCTTGTTCTAATTCTTCATCCGATTAAGTCGATCCGTTCTCTCACATTCACTCACTTAATTATTCCAGTGTCTCTTCTTCTTCCGTGTTGCAAACGGTTCGCTCCAGGTCTGTGGCTCCAAGATCTTGCTGGTTACAACTCGCGCTTGTTGTGTTCTCCAGCATGGTCACCAAAATGTTACTCATGATTCACACTAGTATGCCAGAGTCCCTTGTAAACAGAAATTTTAGAGAAATAATTATAAGCATCTCATTAGGATTACACGTTGTTCTCGATTTAAGTCTAGTGACCCTCGAAAATGACCACCAAGAAATACGTGATATGCTTCTTCTCTCATGTAGACCTTTCCCATGCATGTTTATGTTCTACACAAGAAAAATCATAATCACAAGTTAGCTTATAACTAACGAGATTAAATAATACATAACTATTTTAAATTAGGGTGTTGTTTCATCAATTGATTATTAAGAAAAAGACAAGTTGTCTCAAACTTGCAGATAATAAAAATTAAAGGACTATCATTGTGCAGAGCTAACTTAATATCATGAGAATAATTTGTGATTGTCTCCATCACTGTCTGAACTAACCGATATTGAGAAAGATATAGAAGTGTGAAGATTAAATTTTTTGATGAAGAGTAGTGTTGATGTGGCATGAGACAAGTTGGGAATATATGAGAATTTGATGTGGTAAAGTGTAACATGAACGAGGTGCTAATTAATGTAAGGATGGTTTAGTCATGCTCATTATATTAACAATACTTGGTGATGTCTAATCGGAGAGTTTGAAATTAACATACAAAAGATGTCTCACCGTTATAATACTATAGATTTTCAAATGATACACTACCAGATGAATCAGTTCAAAGTGATACTGAATTTAACATATCATTTTCTTTCTCTCTTATAATGACATAGTCAACCACTGAACCAAAGATAAGATTTATTAATATTTGAATAGTTTTCCTTAACAAAACTTACAAAAGAGATCTACTTGGAAATTTGGAAGTTACAAGGTAAACTAGGTAGAGTAAAATTTTTGAGTCTATCTTGAGTAAAATACTTTTTGATATTTATGATGCAGATATGAGTGCAGAAGATTTATCATTCTTATTGGACAGCATGTTGCAAAAACTCGAGGATGACTTGACTAAACCACGTGCAATCAGTAAGTTTATATATTTCAAACAAATTAAGTAGGAATGTTACAAATATCTTATTATCTCATACAGTTTTATATAAAAATATACCTTCATCATGAACACTTGTACTCATGAACATGTACATCGCCTTTTATTATTGTATAATTCTATTGATCATTAATTCACATCAGAGATTAAACTAGATTCAAGTTATTTTATAAATTGAAATTATTTAGATGATTTGTACACACTAGATTGTGATATTATAGGTTTAGGACTAATTAATCTATGATTTTTTCACAATCTATTTTAAATAAAAATTAGGAGATTTTCCATTCCAAGTTTATATTCTCAGTATCGTCGATCTAATATGCATATTAAAAAATAAATTTGATGAACTTGGATCTCATGTGCTATATAGGTTTAGTGAAGGAGTGACCCCAATATGAAAAGCACATTATCTTATTATATTTTGTTTGAAAGATGTCTGAGAAATCGTGAGACTTTTAGTTGTGAGAATCCCAAGTATTGAACAAGCAAGAGAAAGAAACAATACGCAAAACGATCTCTATGGAAATGTCAAACCCACTTTATGTACACTTTCGTCTTGTTCTTTAATAAACACAGAGCTTATGAGCGACTCATGTAGACTATAATCTTCTCCGAAGCAATGGATATGGTTTAAGAGTCTCAAACATTATTTATGACAAGAAAGGTGTAACTGTAAGTGTAACTTTGAAGTAAAGAAGTGCGGCAGAGTTGGCAGGTAGAGAATGCCTGCTTTCTTGCTTCGATAACTTTTGCTTGTTTTATGTTACCTAAAAACTAATCTTTTTTGATAAACTGAAACTAATGATAACGATTAGATGATAATTGGACCTGTTATGTTACGGCAGATCCAGACATAACCCATAAAGCCAGATCGGACTCACGTGCAACTAAAAGCACAAGTGTGGGAGTCTGCTGTTAAAAATATATCGATTTAATCCAGGTATTAATTTATGAAGAAAAGTGCAACATCTTCCACTGTTGGAAATGTGAAGTTTAATGTTTACACGATCAGAAAGGTCGTGTAAAGGACTGAAGACGATCTTTCCTCATTGCCTTGTACATCGAATTGCTTTCTGGTTATCGGAAAACATGTAAGTATTATGTAGAAATGTTGTAAAAGATCAAATTTATCTATAACTCTTAAGTATTAACCAGCTCCAGAATTGTCAAACAGATCCAGACGTAACTCCTAAGTCAAACGTTTACTTACACGCTGCCAGGAGTATAAATCCGAGACCTTGTTAACAAACAGCTTAATTTATTCATAACCCTTCCTACATCAGTTAATCAAAAGCTATCCTTCCTTCTAAGTGTACATGAGATGAGACAATTATCTCTGTGTTAAATAAATATCCTCACTATGTTATGGCTGGAAACAGTTATGGTAATTAGGCAATTGCGGTGAAGGAATGGTCCATCGCAGTTACGGCAAGTCGATGTAACAGGAATTACAACAGGTGCGACGTTGCTGTAACGTGGTACGACGAATGTTTGAGACGCCCTTTAATTTCGGGTTCCACCAGATGTTGAGTGGATTTCTGTCGTCACTAGATCATTCTTGACTTCCGTGAACACAGTTAAGGACATGTCCCGGTATGCTAGCTTTCCCATGTATCAAGCCGAAATATATTCACACGAGAGAGGAAGTTCGAATACAACCGCTACCACAATGGAAAAATACATATTGGCCCCACCCTACGATATTAGATTGACCACTGCAGCTGCTTTACTCGAGAATCAGTAAACAGGGTATTGTGATAGTTTGACCTTCAACTGTCCATGCATGATTAGTGCGTAACGTGCAGTCGAACCTGCCTGAGTGCATCTCGTGAAAGTGCAATCGCTGTACGAGTGCAACACCTTCTGTTCCACCGATGCAATTTACCGATACACGATAGAAATGCAGTATTGCAGTTCTGGTTAAATGAAGTGCTTCCGTCACCAGAGGTGTTACGGACGAACTATGTAAGTGCAGACACTCGATAGCTGCAGCAGACTGAGTGCACTTCTGAGGTGTGGGCACTTATGTAGGAAAAAAATAATATTTACCGCTGAGGTTCTAATTTTTTAATGAATGAATGAAGCACTTTACCTTTTTTTAATCCTCAAAAGGTGCACATATATAATCTGGTGCAGATCTAGATGCGACCCTGGATATGTTACATTCGTGTGATTCCCAATCTAAAGATATTTGAAGGAGCATTGTTTAGCAGGGAGAAGACTGAGTTTCGGCTCACGTGCTATCTCGACAGTTCTATTAGACTGTAGCTAGTGCATCTATGGAGCGTGTGTAGTGAGTTTCTGACCTTTCGCATGTACGTGAATTGGTATCGACGTCTACTGTAGGTAATCGTCTATTTCTGCTGCAAGAATCCTTAGGATGACGCCTCCAGAAAACGAAGACATTACACGACGTGAACGCAGCCTGGGAGAATTACTCATTCGCCTTGACCATTACATAGCCTGATGTTTAGATCTTGAAATCAACTATCAATCTTTACGGCGGCAGAAGTTTATGCGCTTCTCTATGTACAGCACCCGCTGCCGACCGAGTCTAGTGAGAGCCCCGAATCCGAACCTTTTAGATGCACTAACTATTTCGCCTCCAGCTTCCTATACGTTGTTTGACTCTTGGGAGAAGACACGAAGATGTCAATCTACTTATTTACGCTTCAGCTAGTTCCGCTTCCACCCACCACGAATAAGTGACTTGGTTTTCGTTGTCACCAACTATGTAGTGCCTACATACAATATGCCTCTTGGTAGAGGTCAAGGAAGATGTTGTTGGTTTTGGCTTCGAACTGTGATCCCATACTAGTGAATACATAATTTCTTCACAAACTAGCTTGCAGAAAGTTTGTTGGTCAAGAAGGTCGGTCGACACAGTCTATCCGTAATCTAGATCTGAAAGTCTAACAGGCCCGGCAAAAAACCTGAGTAGAGATCAAGCGTTGCAACGTTCCGCATGAGCACCTCCACGAATATGAACCTGACTGGTTCCGGTCCTTGCACTCAGGTACATCTTCGGTGCATGCAGATTGTTCTGTTTGCATAGATAAGCATCACGGGCAAAACGTGAAAGGACTGCACCGAGGGGTTAACCGATGACCAGCCTGACCAGAAACTACGAATTCAAGATTCGCAGAACTAAACCAAGAATTTGTGAAGTTCCTATGTTATAGTACTATCTCAATATGTGTCAGTGCAGTAATTATCCTTGTTTCGTTTATATATTTTGACTTTTGCCTTCCTATCCCATCGAGGACCACCAAAATGGCTTCTCGTCCGAACCTGAGAGGCCGGAGTAATTCTCCACCCAGGTATGCACCTCATGACAATTTACCAACACAGGGTTCTGCTGGAAGTTCTCGTGGATTCTCACGAGACAGTTCTGGGAATTATCGACCTCTGGCTTACGATGGCTACACGTCCGATTCCGGGACATACAACTATGCTTCCACGCGCGGATTAACAAGATACGATTATCGCTTGCCATACGGTGGAGGTCCGAGAGCTAGATCTCCAGACTACTCTGTCACTCGGGGGATGGGAGCCATGTCACTAACCGATCGAGCCCGCGGCGGACCTTCCTCTGCTGGCTATGGCAATGCTAGTAATACAAACACTGCATCCGGCGCTTATCTGCCAAGACCTCGTGCAAGACCGTCTCCTAGCAGCTTGGACACTAATCGTCGTCCTCGTCCATATAGAAGTCAGAGTGCACCCCGATCCTACACACCAACCGCTTACGCTGGGAGTCCAAGAAACACACCATCACCTGAGGCTGTACTAGGAATACCCCCCAGACCTATGGCTCGTCCTACTCCCAGTTATGCACTCAGCGAATCCACAACATATCGATCTCCCGCTCGGCAAGTTCGGACGCCATCGCCGCCTGCTACTGCTGCTGCTCAGCGT
This sequence comes from Asterella californica, assembly GCA_036924285.1. NCBI lineage: Eukaryota > Viridiplantae > Streptophyta > Marchantiopsida > Marchantiales > Aytoniaceae > Asterella > Asterella californica. The sequence goes on along the minus strand of JAYKYS010000002.1, from coordinate 19,635,330 downwards.
CGTTTTTACGCTAGACAAATCATGGGCGATGGAGCCAGAAGAGTTGGAGCCGGTTTGAGTAGAGCCTTGCCGCCCGCACGCCCGAGACTCGCCGGAGGTGGAGATTCAACAACCCGAACTAACCCGCGCTCCCTGTCCCCCAGCTATGCGGATTTATACCGGGGACAGGCTCAGGCAGACTCGGCTTCCACCCGTTCCATAGACACCGAAGAACTGCGAGCAATTCGCACAGCTCAAATAGAGAGATTAGTGCGAGCCACTCGACGAGATCGATTAGGTGAAGGCGCGGCTAGCCATGATGTCACCGTAGGCCGAGTAGCGCCGATTTACCTCACACCGTACATCACACCGTGGAAGAGACGTAGGCGTTTCAAGAATACTAGAGCCCAGAGTCCTTTCTATACAGTAGAAGAACAAGAACGAAGAAACTTAGACGATGCAGCGGGCTTGCTGCCCGATGGCGAAAGCAGCGTTCCTTTCCCCTATCCTAGACAAAATTTCTACGTAGTCAACCGATATGCAGGTGGGCCTTACTACTACGAACGGCCGTTTAGTCCACGGCGTCCTAGGAGGGGATTTAACTGGGAATACCATCCCGACGACACGGAGTTCTCAGACGCAACTGGGCATCACTCTGAAGATCGGGGTAGCAGTCACGGTGTAGATCACGGGAATGGTCGTGGTAACTTTCAGGCTTTCACACACCATCCGCACTTCCCATCCATTGCAGAAGACCAAATGTATGGCGTAAGAGGAGAGCGATGGGTTAACCCTAACCCAAGAGAACTCGATCAGACCCTCGTTGTTGAAGATGCGATGGATCAGAACTTCTGAAGCGCAGGATTCTTTCACAGCCTGAGGTGAGGTAAGTTCGACAACCTACAGTATTGTAGCTAACGATTGCCTGCGGTTAGGCTCGTGCTATCTACTGTAGTAGACGACAGCCGACATTCAAGCGAAAAGAAGCGAAACGTACCACCATGGAGCTCTCCTGACGAGGTACGTACCGTATGCTCACTACAGTAACCCACTTCTGGACTTCAAGTTCCAACCATGCTCGTCTCAGCTCTGTCATGAGCAGCAAGCCAACTGTCCGCAACTCATGATCTTGTCTTCTGTGTCTTGCAAAATTATTTTGGCTGCAAACTTACAATCAGGGACACCGGATAAAAAACAGTGACATCCAGACACATTTTTCCCGGCAACGTACGTTACTTCTACCTGCTCACATCAAATAACAGCGTAAGGTGAATTTAGTCTATAGGGTAGAACCTATCATTCCGTGCACTTCCTATAAATATGAGATACCGTCGACAGTGAGTTACTCCACTAACGCTTGACGGGATCACTTTAGTATATCTGTTAGGGGTGTTAAAGTTAGAATTCTTTTTTCTAGAGAGTAAGATTTCGGCGAGCATCTCCAGAGGTGCTCGCAATAAGACGGTGTGGTTATTTTTATTTATTTTTATTTTCTTATTTGTGGATTTTTATATTAGGAAAGTTTATTGCTACGAGTAATGATTTTAAGTTTCAGAGATATGGTAGTGAGAAAACCATATTATCTCCTCGTCAGAGAGATCCTCAGTGAACCGTGGTTTCAAACAACACTAGCCGTCTGTAAATTACTACTTCCTTCATCTTGGACGGTTGGGAATATTTCTGCTTAACTTTGACCTCCTCTAATCGCCAAGCAAGCTCCGGCTAATTGGATAGACAGAGCTTGCCACTATCCAGGCGTGTTTCCCCTATTCTGTAGTTTACGCTGAAGGAGTACCTTCAATACCTTCCTGGTATTGAAGGGTTTAAACTGCTATCAGAACAAAGGAGGGGGATTTTCTACATGTAGGACAGGAAAGGAAAGCTCTAGTAAAAGCACGCCTAGTCGCGGTTTCATGAGAAAAAAAATAAATAGCTCTAAGACATAGAGTTACTGGAAAATACTTGTCTTTTGACAAAAAAAGGGAAGCTGATTTTGTAAGCACTGACTGAAACCCAAAAGATTTATGAGAAGAGTAGATTTTAAACAAGTTAGATTGACTGTGAACCACGATAGGAACAACGCGATTTTAGCTCAGAAATGTTTTTGCTTTACCAGCAACCAAGTACAAAGACAAGTTTTAACAACACCGCAGTGAAGTTTTTCTTAACCAGCACCCGATTGGGTTAACAATGTTCGGTGAAAATAGTTATCATCATAGAGAAGGCAGAGGTAAAAAGCAGAGTAAAGACAGACACCCTAGGACACAGAGTGGGTTTCGTGGATAAAAACATTAGTTGAGTTTAATCTTCAGATGGTGAAGAACAAATAGAAATATCAAATTACCTCCTCTTTACACGCAAGCTGCTGGTTAAAGCCCGAGTATGACTACAAGTGCTCTGGTGACCCAAAAAACTTTATTTTGCAGGTTTGCTTCAGAGAACCAAAAATTTAACCGGTATGCAAAAAATGATTTTATTACTTTTCGTCCCAACTTGGCATCTGTGAAATGAGGAATCCACCTAAAGCTATTCACCAGCTTTAAAAGTTTTTTAACGAAGTAATTTGGTAATCTAAAAATATTTTCTTGCATTCGGACTTGTCTTTCAAACTGTCTTTGTAAGCAGTAATGACATTCACTCTCCTTTTAGCTCTTGATGGTCTGCTAGACTTTGCCGACTCAAGAACCAGTTCATCCACTTCAGTATTTAGACGATTATTCTTCAACATCCATATGCGTATTCTTCAGGATAATTAGTGACATACGTGAGATACTCCTCTCTCGTTGTTCAAGTTTCATGGATCATCTCAATATCAGACTCGCAGTAAGCTGATTCTTCCACATGTTCTTCCTTAAGAGTCTTCATCATTTCTCTTTGATGGACAATGAGAACATGTCTCAAGATATCTTCATCGTTGTCAGATAAACCAAGACATGATAAAGCAGACGGGTTTATGTTTGCTCTAGATCCAAAAATCATATTCATGCGTTCGAAATGAAGACATTTTGTATTTAACTTGATTTATAAAGCGACTCCCATAAGCATCTGCTCTTCAGACGCCTCTCTCCATGTACTGTCCTTCAACTATCGAGCTTTTTTGTACATATCAACATATCCAACAACCTGTTTTTCCAACTCTTTATCAGTGACAAAAGGAAAACCATTGGGGCCAGATATCTGAGCTGCCATAATGTTAAAAGTGATTGTTTTTGTCAAACATCTTCCTCCACCTATCTTAGTTTTGCTGTCGACACCATGCAGAGATGCAAAATTCTCAAGGTCCTTAGGTAAATGACGATCTGCCCGTCTTCAACACCTAAACAAATTCACTTCTTCTTCGTCTCCACAACTCTAGGTGTTATAGTATCAACGATTATTTCAATTGTATCAGATTTTTCAATAGTGACACTCTCCAAATCGCAAGCCATTTCTATCCAAAATCAGACTCCTCTCAGCTCTCACAACCTCCTGCAATTTCAAAATGTCACCGCAAATATGAAGACTGAGTAAGAATGTGGACGCAGGAGCACTCATATCATGGAGTGGAATGAACTTTATTTAGAACTTCGCTTTTACTTCTTGAAATTGAAATTCATATGATAACTTTATAATCCTTCAATTCTCACGGACAGTAGATCCGATATCAAAATAAAGTTAATTGTAACTTTCTTGTCAAATGCTCGTAAATCAGTTTTGGACTTTTTCTCTTCACTCGTGGAAGAACCTTTCGCTTAAGATTGACACCCCTAATACAAATTACTTCTCACAATTTAGTTCAGTTATTTGTTTACTCCACCCATCATGAAGATTGTTGAACTCGTTCCACCCTCTCTTATTGGTGTATTAGTGCGTGTCAAAACTGGAACCTTTGGAAAATATTTGTCGTCCACGGATGAGTGTTACGGGTGTGACCAAGGACCCCCAAACATCACTAACTTACCTTTTGTTCAAATCGGACGTACATTTCAGCCATAAGCAAATTCAGTACTTGGAAAATTTATTATCATTTTGTGGTAATCACTTATACAACATTTTTTTTGTTTTTTTATAAAACTCCTCTATATATGTAAAGATATAAAATATCTAGAAGATTAGTTTAAACTAAGTTGACGAGGAATTGTTTATTAGAGTTAAAACTCTCCTCGGTGCTTTTATTTTTACCTCTCGATATATTTTATCTTTCAGATAGAGACAAGTCCGATATGTTGCGGAATGATCCATGACTATTATGGAGGTTGAGAGATGAGGGATAGTTGATCAATAGGACCACGGAGGATTTACGAACTCCCTTCACATCTGTCGTGACCTCAATGTCCGACTGCCACTTGTATGCAGCCGACTTCCTCTTCTCTCTTGGTTGCTCCTTAGCTTCTCCTTTGATGAACAAGGAGTATCTTCCATTGGCAGATCTCGTGTCCTTATGTCTGTAAGCTCTTCTAGTAATCTCTCCCCTTGAGTTTATCTCTTGGTGGAGCTACCTTCTCATGCATCCTCTACGTCTCGTCTTTATTGTTCATCAATGAGAGCCTCATGTTGGTCCTTTGCAATATAAGCATGCAGACGTAAGCTCTCCATAGGATCCTCTCATCTCGTCATTCCTCGAATGATAGCGGTGGTTCTCAATGATGTCTCAAACGACATCTTCCGCTTTTCCTGTGTAGAGATGATCGACGTCCATAACTGCTTGAAAATCATCTTCTCGATGATTCTCGACCCTAGCACCATAAGTCACAGCCTTGACTACTACAACATCATGTGTCGTATGATGTTCCTCTACCAACTTTGAATTCCTCTTTTCCCAAAGTAGGTTTAAGAGCGCACATGTATCTCCTAGTGCGACCTTCCCATCCTTCCAAAAGATAACGCTCTACTGCAAGGTATCAGTGAAGTCATTGCAGTCCTTTCTTGGATGATCTGTACAATTGCACCAAATCTGTAGTTGAATCCATATCTACTTTGGCGCATGTTGAGCTTCCAATGTCAAGTCCTTTTCTTCCAACCTCGTCAGTTTGGTCTACCGGTCTCGCATCTCTCACATTACCTACTCAAGTCCATAGTCGTCCTTCTACGATACTGCAATTGAGGTTTGCACAACTGGAGGTTGCAAGTAGAAACAACATGAACCATCGGCCAAACAATTGGAGTTGGAGCAACTGGTATAGTTGTGGTTGCAATCGATGTTGACCTTCTAATGAGAACTTTCTCATGTCTTCATTCTCGCATTGTGAGTAGAACAATAACATTCATGGACTCATTTTCAGTCGTCCGTAAGTCCTTCATCTTCGTCCCTATCCTCGAGAAGCACCTCTACCTTTCTGTTGCAATTTCTCTTCTGCAACAAGAAGGAATAACTCTATTTTGTTAGGCTGCAATTTAGTTTTGCTTCTCTGTTCGAGTTAACTGAGAGAACTGTTTCTTGAATTCTTTAAGTAACTCTATGATACGTAAATCTTTGTTGGGTCAATCGACCCACACCAAAAATGACTTTTCCATAACTCGCTCTGAGTCTTCTACGAAGTATTCCTCCCTAAGTGCACATGAGAACGTTTTTCAGTCATTGTCGAATTCTCCTCAACGTTATCATGTGATCTCGAATCTGGTATACCACAACTAGTTCGGATGTTTCGATCATTTCATCTTCTAACACTCGATTTAGCTCCATTTCTTTGACATAATGCCTCAAGTAGTTGAAGATATTCCTCTCATCGAATTGATCGAGAACGGCTTGGAGTGTCTTTGTCGCCAATACCTCCTCATTTGTTTGCTTGCTGATGTTTCATGAACAGCAAAAATGTCTGAAACATTTGACCAGTACCAGGATCTAGTTGTAGCTCCGCCACTCCTCTCGAACTGCTAGCTCCATCATCCTTCTCATATCCACTCATGATTCTTTTCTTTTTCCTTCCAAGTTTAGACACCACATAAGTCTTCACCTCGTACTTTCACGTCAAGTTCACCATTGTATCATATTGTACAAATTTTATACGTGAAAGTTATCTACTAATGCACGAGGTATTTGACTATATACAGTGTGTAAGAACAAAGCGAGAAAAGATACACAATCACAAGAACAAACCTTATCAACTTCATTTTATATACACATCTGCCAAGTACTACAAAATGGGGTGAGTAGACTAGAACATTATCTAGTATGACTCAAGTTCCTAAATCTAGTTTTGGGACAAGAATTTTCGAAGCGTAACTAAAAGCAAAGAAAACATCATTTTGCTAACAGTCAGCTACAACAACGTCTAGGGCGTTTGCGTAGCTACAACAACGTACAAACGTATGTACAGTAACCACATCGGTAATAGACACTTTGCATCACCGCCTACTCAGTTTCATCCACTAGCAAAAATGCTCAAATCACCCCGATGTAAAAAGGACTGTTGTGCAGATCATGCAACTAGCACCGTATAACGTCCAACTTGTAAAAAAAAGCTAAAATGCCAATTTGAGGACTTTTTTCTTCTCCCAACTGATCTTCAGATACGGATATCTTTTGACTCCAACGGTCCAAGGAACCACCAAATCTGATCTCCAATGATCGAGATAACTCCAACTTTTGGTCATAGATGACACAACTTCCAAAACCTCCTCCTTGCGAGCTAAGATTGCTTACATCGTCCAAACGGATCCTCTGATCTAAGATAGATCTCTTTTTGTAAGTAGATCCGACTATCTAAAATCCATTGAGATGTCACGTCAGTTGGTAACTCGGCTAGGTTGACCGAGTGCAAAGTGGCGGATCCCGGTAAGACCGTTAGAGCAAGTTGGTGAGAGTGTCCACAAGGGGTATACTTCGCAGGTAGGGGCTTGGAGACCTCAGTTCTTCAAGTTGAGCCTTCAAGCTCCTGGCTATGGTGAGTAGTCTTGAGAGTGAGATCTGGATTCTCTGCGAGCACAGAGTGGATTTGGCTCGACTGTAGTGATTGTCTAGTGCCTGTTGGCAGGTGGAGTGAGTACATACCTTGTTATCACTTGAAGAACTCAGATTGCAAGGCCTGGGGTAGGGATTTCAGGTCGCAGATTGCTACCGATGGTATCTCCGGAGTTGGCAGATCGTTGGTATCTTTGATTTGCGGGTGCACGCGTGCGTGGAGTGGTTTGTTTTGGTGTTGTGATCGATCGCTGTGTGTATGGGTGTCGTCTGAACTTGTTCGTAGTCGATTTGGTGGTGAGGTAGTGCGGAAGCGCTGCTGAAATTTCGCGGAATGTGTTGAAGTGATCATTTTCGGACTGAAGTGCGCATTTGGGCGTGGCAGACAAAATAGTCGACAATGTCAGACCGATGTGGACTCGTTGGAAGCGCGCTGGGAAGACGGTCCTAGTGCAGGAAGATTCACGAAGTTTGGTCGAGCCGTTTTTGAGTTATGAGAAGTCGAAATTTCTGGTGACGGATTTTGTGACGGGTTTTAGGTCAGCAGAAGTGCGTCGGAGAGTGTCAGGTTGGATTGGGTCGATAATTTTTGGATCTGAGGAGTGCAGTAGGTGCGCGCCGGGAAGCCGACGAGGCTTCGAGGAGCAGAGGTGCGTTAATGCGGAGGCGTGAGAGCGGAGTGCGGAGGCGGAGCGCGCGCCCGTCGCAAGCCAGCTTGTTGGCGTGCGTGAAAGAGGTATCCAAGTTTCAGTTGTGTGGGAAGTGTAAAACCAGTAGGTCACCCATCCCAACACTATTTTTGGACTTGGACGCTTAACTCTGTAGTCTCAACTTTGGCTGTACCACTAGACCAATAGCTCTTGGTGTCTTACAGGGATGCGTGCAAGTACTTAGGGGCTGGTTTAAGGTAGTAGGAGACCTGCTCGCACGTTCCTAGAGGAGTGGTAGGGCGACCCCAGAGTACTAGGGGGAAGCTGCTGTTATGGTAGTGTTTGTCTATACCGAAAAGACGCGTATGAAGGCAGTTGGTAGCAGTTGTCTTGGATGAACTAGTAGAGCTATCACGTTGATATTTTTAGAGCTACTAGAGGTATGGACATCTAGTTAGTGACCTTAGATACAGGTTATAACAGTCGGTGATCATATATTGTGCATGTGGTCACCAAAGAAGATGCGTCAGTCCGGGTGGGGCTGGGTTTCTCTTTATGTGAATGTTTGAGTGTGGAGGGTTATCGTTTGGACTTCTTGTGGTTGGAACCCCTCCATATTCTGCTTCCTGTTTGTGCGCCACGTTTGCTTGTGTTGGCGCTTGATTTCCAGAGTGAGTTCACTCTATTGTGCTGTCGGTAGTGAGGCTGGAGTGATGACTAGTTAGACTACCTTTGTTTCTCTCACGATGCAGTTGGAGTGACGACCAACAAACCGTGAGAGGCTGCTTGTGGTGATGGCAGGTACAGGTTGCCCTTACCTTGACCGTCCTAGTAGGGGATAGGTGAGCTCAGTAGGAGCGGAGATAGGGAAGTTGTAGTTACGGTGGTGACGAGGATTTCGACATTCTGGTTAGAGAGTGTGTCCGTGAGATTCTATCACCACGGAGTTCTCGGGAGGTTCTGGTGGGGACTTCTCGGACAGTGGGTATACACGGAGTAGGGTGAGGTACCGACGACCTACACCATTGCCGTTGGTTGTTCTAGAGGACGAGTCAGACGCAAACATCACGTTTTCTAATTGTGAGTCTAGTGTCACCACATCGTTGTTGTGGGACATGGACGAGATCTATGGGGTCACGAAGGGACCTCGACGTTACTCGGGTACGGTGGGTATCATTGAGCTGGATGACTTCATCCAGGAGTTCGACAGTTGGTGCGATCTGCAGCAGATGTAGAACCCACAGTTGTTAACACTTTTCATGACGTGGAAAGGTTTATTTCAGCACTTGGAAGGACCGCCGATGGACGATTACCACGAGTTCATACGAGACTACGGTGTTGAGATTGAGTTGTGGAGACAACATTGGTCTCCCAACTACGTTTCTATCACTACTGGTGCAATTTCGGGAGGCGTAGCACCTACGAGGTCAGGTGCCAGTATAGTGGTACATCCACGAGTGACGGAGTCTCTACTACCAGCGGTGCGTCCACTAGTAGTGGAGCAGGTGGTAGTGCGAGCGGGATACCACCAGAGTTTAACCCTGTGGTTCAGTTCTTCCACTGTTTGAGGAAGAATTATCAGGGTGTACGGACCGACAAGTTGAAGAGTCTGCAGGAGTTCCAGCGGAAGACTGGAGAGAGCCTACGCGAGGCGTTTACTCGCATGAGGCGGTTGATCAGCGTTACTCAAGGAGTGACGGAAGCACAAGCGTCCAGTTCTGGTATGGGATACTAGACCGGGAGCTGCGTAGGAGAGTTAGAGATGCCACTCTCCTTAGAGACACCGCTCCGACATTGGCGGTTGTCTTTGGTTTGGCTGAGCGGATTGAGCTCAACATGATAGAGGAGAGGGTGGTGACTGCTGGGTTCAGCAGAGACGCATCACATGGGGCGACCTCCTTTTCTCGAGGATCACAGGCTATGCAACAGCGAGGTGGTGGTGGTGGTGGTGGTGGTAAGGATCGTGCTGAGCACCCACGATCTCATGGAGGTGCTGGAGGATCTGGTGGGCAGAAGCCCATGCCGTCCTTCTCTAGTCAGCAGCAAGCAGGTCCTTGCTGGACGTGTGATGGTCCTCATCAGCAGAAGGATTGTCCACAAAGGAGAGGTAGTTATGAGACATCTGGGACGTCTCAAGCGGTGCCTAGGCAGAGTGAGCATTGCGGGCAACCAGGTCACAGTAGTGACCGTTGTTTTGATCTTCATCCTGAGCTACGGCAAGGGAAGGTTGATCGTGGACGAGGCGGAGGAGCTCAGGGAGGCCGTGGTGGTCGAGCTGGAGGTAGAAGTCCAGCACCTGGGAGAGGACCAGTTGGTCCACCGCCTACTACGACGTCAGAAGCAGGTATGGCTGCTCGGATTGAGCAGTTGGAGCAGAGGATAGCTAGTATGGCTATGGCTCAACGGAGATCTGGTGGAACAGAAGCTTCCACGTCTTATGGAGGAGAAGGAGGTGACTTCGACTTCATGGCTGGTGTGGCGCAGATTGAGGCATCTGCGGCAGTGACTCGAAGTGCAGTACGTATCTCTGAGCCACGAGGTGCGTCAGTGGAGTTGGATCCACAACGCGGGGAGGCTGGTAGACAAGTCAGACTTCCTCAATCGTTCACGCTATCAGAGGCATTGAGGACCACTTCTATGGTTCCTAAACGGTCTATCGATGGTGCAGTGGAGTTGGAGACATCGACATCCAAGAGTGGGGATAATCCGAGTCAACCCCTCGACGTCTGTGGATGTGATGTCAAATCTGATGTTGGGAGCAACAACAGTAGTTTTGCGAGCCCGACTATTTTCAGCCACGGATATGAGGGCATTGGGAGTCAGCTTGGCTCCAGTGTTCCAATTGGCAGCCACGCTCAGTGAGAGCGAGGATGTGGTTACCTCTAGTGCTGAGGTGGTTCAGCAAGATGCGATAGATGTGTCCATAGAATCAAAGATCAGGACAGCTACTAGTGGTACTTGACAAGCGGCGACTGCTAGGCTAGATGAGTTACCAGCTAGACCGGCAATTGACCGTGCTGGATTGGCACCAGGTGTGATGTTGTTGGACAACAGAAGTGGTATCTTCTGTTTGATGGCACCTTCTGGGAAGGTGTATCGACCACAAAAAGTGTTGTTAGACTCTGGAGCTCAACCGTTGATGTTGGGGAAGGCGGCGTGTATCGGTTTAGGTCTGAGGAAGTCCGAAGTAGAGAGATGTCCATTTCAGCTACAGACATCTCTAGGAGGATCAGGAGGTACAACTCTACACATGACACGCGAGTTGCTGACGGTGAGAGTTAGACCAGATCATCCCACGGATGGTTCCATGGTGAGGGCCAAGGCTATCGTACGGCCGCGGAGTCTTATGATGTATTGGTTGGAGGTGCTGTATTATACCCTATGGGGTTCGTGATCGACTATTGGGCGGAAACAGCATCTTACAGACCAGGTTGGTAGTCCAGTGAGGGACGAGTGAGTCGCTTACCAGTGCGGTTCAGTGCTAGAATTGGGGCAACGGAGCTTACATCAGAGACGATGGCGTCCGTTGCAGGTTTCAGTTCGGTCATCACTTGGCCGGGTGAGTTGTTAGAGGGCAATGTCCATGCGGAGGATACTCCGGTTTTTGAGGAGGTGGAGGACATGTCTACATTAGTACCATCTGCTTTAGATGTTCCACTCTGGAGTTCGAGTGGAGAGTTGCAGCAGTATGCTGATCGGTTGGTGCAGCAGGCTTGGAGGGTGTGTGTGTGCTGGAGCTATTTGGAGGGATCAGCACAAGTTTGGCTGCGGTGTTGCAGGCAGGCATACAAGTACAGCGATACTTGTATGTGGAGAGAGATGAGGTCGCAAGACGCGTCTCATTGCGTCACGTGGCACGTTTGGTGCAGAGATATCCTGAGTTGTTACCTATATCAGCTGTTAGAGGATACCAGCAAGCATTACCGTTAGATATTTCGCTGCTGGGGGCGCAGGATCTCACGTTTGTTGACATCATTCACTTGGTGATAGCCGGTGGCCATGTCAAGGTCACACGCGTGCTGGGAGAGGTCAGGGTTTGCATGATCCACGATCTAGGATGTTTTGGGAGATGTTACGAATCTTACGACATCTCAAGATGCATCAGATGGATTCTCCAGCGTACATCTTGAAGAATGTTCCTTTGTTGGGTGATGCTCGTGCACATATGATGACGAGTGTGCACCAGGTTCGGTCTTGGGTTGGACCAGCAGTGTTGTTGGATGCAGCGAGAGTAGGATCTCGTGCACATCGTCCACGATTGTGGTGGATGAACTTGTTACCGAGAGAGGTGCTTAAGCGTGCACACGATGGAGTGAGACGATCAGCGCATCTCACGGTTGATAGCATCTTGGATGCAAGACGACGATCTCAAGTAGTGAGAGTCGTCGATAGGTCACTCATGACAGTTGTGAACCTAGTGAGACAACCTATGACAGCGTTACCCACTTTGGTGAGCTTTCCAACGTCACATGCTTACAGAGATGGAGGACCTGGGCTTGTGTGGGATGCTCGGTTACAACAATTGGTGGAGCCCAATGCCGACGAGAGAGAGAGAGCGATGGGTTTTCCTACGGGTACAACGGCAGTAGCTTCAGTGTCGGAGGCTTCACGTCGTCAAGTGTTGGGTCAAGCAATGGACTTGAACTGCTTGACATGGATTGTTAGCCTTGGATTGGCTGAGCAGCGTCGGATGCGATCGACGGGTGTTACTGCTCGGACACTCCTGAGCTCTTTGCCTACCAGGTCGGTGGAGGCAAGGCTGGGGGCGAGGCGCATGGAGTTCGTCATCCTTGGACATCATGGGATGTCGTAGGAGAGAGTGTGGAGCTTGCAGCTAGAACTGCAGAAGTTTTTCGCACAGTAGCGGTGGAGGTTGTTGGTGGTGAGCAGAAGAAAACTGCTCCAGAGGCTGCAAGATAGCAGTCAACGACTTCGTCTTCTACCTCTAGCATGGTGACAGAGGATACTTGGGAGCCGGAGATCGGACCCAAGCTTATAAGAGAGGAGAGACGAAGAGTTCAGAGATTCCTGAAGAGCTACATGAATTGTTTTGCCTTTAGTATGAAGGATTTGGGTACCTTGAAAGGACCGGGTATACGGATCGACTTGGTTAATGACACGCCAATCTTTCGACGTCCTTACATATACAGTGACATGGAGAGAACCTTGATCCAGAGTAGGACTCAAGACTTGGTAGAAGCTGGGTTGGTGGAGATGTCGCATGGAGAGTATGCATCTGCCACAGTTATGCCAGCAAAGAAAGATATGTATGGCAACTACACGGATAGGCGTATGTGTGGAGACTACCGTCCTATCAATCGGCAGACGAAGTCCGATAAGTATACCATGCCGACACCTGAGGAGATCTTTGATGTAGTGGGGCATGTGAAAGTCTTCAGTACTTTGGATCTTCGAGCAGGGTATCATCAGTTGCCGGTGAGAGAGGAAGATAAACCCAAGACAGCATTCTGGGAGATTGACTCTCACGGCAAGGATTGTTTGTATCAGTGGCGGTTCTTACCATTTGGGTTGAAGAACGCCCCTGCTGAATTCCAAAGAGTGATGGATAGGATCCTAGCAGGATTGGATTTTGTCAGATGCTATATTGACGACATCTTAGTCTATAGTGCTACAGTGGAGGAGCACGAGAGACACTTACGAGTGCGTGAGGTGTTACCTTCTGGAGTACTCATGTTAGAGGGCCGTGATGGTGTTGTTTGGAAGGACCATGTGCGTAATTGCGTGCCATGTCATCTTTCCAACATCGATGGTACCGTTGACCCAAGCTTGACAATTGTACGAGCAGGCTTGAGATGTATGTTGTGTGGGTCTGCTGATGGAGCAGCCCGTATGTTGGTGTGTGATGGTTGTTCGAGAGGTTGGCACATGTCATGTTTGACTCCACCTCTCACTGTCATTCCTATTGGACGGTGGGTTTGTCCTCGATGTATATAGCAGGGATAGCTGATTAGATCTTTGCGTGGTATGGATTGCAGACAGGCGACTAACGATGGGGCAATGTAGCACCCGGTCTCCTGATCCTTGCACCCATGAAGGTGTATATCACGTAGTTGAGATATGGAGCTATCTGGAGTTAGAGGGACCTAACCGTCAGTTAGGGGGGCGATTGTGGTACACTTGTGTATGTATATGACATCGTCCATGTGTTATGTGTATGTATGGTGTTCCTTTGACAGCGATGTACGTTGTGTAGCGATGTGTATGCGCACGACAACTGTCACGTCAGTTGGTAACTCGGCTAGGTTGACCGAGTGCAAAGTGACGGACCTCGGTAAGGCCGTTAGGGCAAGTTGATGAGAGTGTCCACAAGGGGTATACTTCGCAGGTAGGGGCTTGGAGACCTCAGTTCTTCAAGTTGAGCCTTCAAGCTCCTGGCTATGGTGAGTAGTCTTGAGAGTGAGATCTGGATTCTCTGCGAGCACAGAGTGGATTTGGCTCGACTATAGTGATTGTCTAGTGCCTGTTGGCAGGTGGAGTGAGTACATACCTTGGCAAGTGGAGTGAGTACACTTGTGTATGTGTATGAAATCGTCCATGTGTTATGTGTATGTATGGTGTTCCTTTGACAGCGATGTATGTTGTGTAGCGATGTGTATGCGCACGACAGAGATTTCAATCAAGTCATTTGGAGTTTGGGGTTCTTTTCGCAAAACCACCCAAGAAATTTGGTCACAAGAAGTAAAAAATTGACATAAATAATTTTCTTTGGGCTCAATCTCTCTCACCACGTCCAACACAACAATCCAATCCACGTGCGATCTCCTCCTATGAGTAGATGAAATCTCCTTGATCGCATAAACATCAAGAACAAAGAACTTGATCTCGAAGAACAGTCCATCCTCAAATCGCAAGTAAACAAAAACTGATGAAAATCTTCTCCATGCGAGTCAATCGCTCTCACACCTCTCAACTTTCCCGGTGAAACTTCGTAACGTCTTTTCTTCTGAAGAACTCGATTGATCCAAGGACAACAAGTTTGGACTCTGGAACGACTCGAACAATCCAACTCTCCTTCGCATGTAACTAAAGCACTCTAATTCCTCCTCTATGTCTCAATCATCCTTAGAACACACATCACGATCCATCTCTTCACGAACCTTAATATCTTATAGCATCACATGCGTAACAATGACACTTTGCACGCATGCATCTGATCTCTCAATCTCTCACAACATCCACAGAAAAGTTGGTGAATGTTGTGTCAATTACAATACTTGTACTCTCTAGAATCCTCCCCAAAGACTTTTTTAGCTTTTTGATCTTGAACTTATTTTACACAATAACAGTATGTTGTTATTATAAAACACAATAACAACATGTTGTTGTTTTCTATCTCAATCTCCCCTCCTATGTTCGCTTCAGCTTGGGGCATCCGGTCACCCTTAGTTTGCTCCAGCTTGAGACACCAGGTCGCCCTTGGATTGCTCTTGTTTGGAACATGAGGCCATCTTTGGATCTCGTCAGTTTAGTGTGCGTAATTGTCGTTCATTCGTCTTGAGGCATCTGATAAATAACAACATATTACTATTTACCATTTCGGATCGTCTCTCCATTGGGTCGCTCATCTTGGGATGCCGATTGCTTCACTCTTAGGTCGTTCTTCCTGTGATGTCTAATAAATAACAACATATTTTTATTTATCGGGGTCGGATCGCCCTTCCCTTGGATCATCCTCATAATAACAACAAATAGTTGTTATCACCCAAAACCCATAAATAATAAAAGTTACCATAACGTTTTCACCTTTGTTCTGTTTACACCTTTGTTCTGTTTACGACAACTTTTATATTAATTTTCATCACCTTGACAAGAGTTATCTAATAGTGCAGTCAAAAAATCATTTGTAATAAGTTGATAAGATTTCATCCTAAGACCTTAGTTGAACACCATAGCTGGTCCGCGACACGAAAACAGCTCTATGACATAGAGCTGCTTACTCAATATTGTTTGTGAGTTTTGATTGTGTTTAATGAGAGAACTAGGAGTTTACCTTCCACGATACAGACGGGCCAGTGTAACTTTATTTCGTTAAATTCAATAACACAGACGAGATTACTCTCATAAGTTGAGTCCATCCCGACAAGACTCCAATCGCTGTCTATGTATATAGAGTTCCAACCTTAGTTCCAAACCCATATATGTAAACACATAAACATGTACTCTACTTAACAGCTAATAACGTATCCAACTCCTCCGGATGGAAGCTGGGTGACAGGGTTAAAGCCCCTCGTTGAGACTTCACGTTGCACAGTCGACTCCTTACTCCGTCCTCGCTAGTCTCGCCTGTAGGAACCAGCACATGTCAGCAAAGACATACACAGAGAGGGAAAGCAGAGAAACGAAAAGCAGACAACATGCTTACATTGTGCTAGTCTCGAACTGCAGCTAATGGATTCACCACAGCAGCACGAAGAAATCGACAACAACGACAAGAGCCGTGGACCTCCAAGACATCCGTTCCGTCCACGAACAAAGCAGCAGCATGGAAGGCGTGTATCGTGCCAGTAGACGCTTGTCGACCGTGAACGAACAAGACAGTCCTCATCCACTTCACCTCGACGGAAAGTGATGAAAAAGATGAAAACCAAGTTGTCAAGAGACGAGAAACCTGAGCAAGCGGAAAACAAATCTCGATTGCTTGGTTTTTCTCGATAAGAGAACCGAGCAAACGAGATGTAATTAGGATCCTTCCGAAGACTAATCGAACGAACGCAATGGACAGCCGTCACCATGGTGGTCCAGAAGCACAACAATCCTCGAGCACCAGAGCAGAAACAACGAAGATGAGAAAAGAGCCCCAAACACGAATCTCTGAGCAGGAAGAACATGAATGCGCAATCGACGAGCACGACAACACGAGTGCGAATGAAAGCAATGACGATGAATTTCCGAGCAGCAATCAACGACAGTCCCCGAGAGCAATCCTTGAGCAGCACAGCAAAAAGACGGAGAATGGGCTCGAATCGTCGACCACGACAAGAGCAGCGCGGTGAGAAGTGAAAATAATCGCAATGATTTCTCAAGGAGCCATCACAGCAGCCTACATGAACAGCCCCGCGCTCGCGCGTCTGTCGTTCGGCGGTTGGTGTTCAAAATGAAGATAAACACGCGGCCTTGCATGCATCGTCACTTGTCTGACGTTCGACGTCTATGAGAAAGAAAAAAGAGCAAATTTCCACCGCTGAGTACATGGTTTGAGAAAGAGGATGATGAGAAAGTGGATCATCTAGTTCTAGGAAGAACCAGATGATCCACTCCAGACAGATCATGTGAGTTTGAGCTCAATGTTTTTGTAGTGGAAAGGTAAGTATTTGACCAGTTACAATAATCGGACAGATTCGACATTCATTTGCAACTTCACTAGTCTTTTTAGGAATGCACATTCTTCAAGAGATCGGGTCGAAGTCCTTTACAAAACCAGTCGTTTGATCACTCCGAAGAAGATTTTGGTGTTTGTAGATCTGTAAGTTCTTGCATAGAGAGGATCCTTGAAAGGTTCACTGATCCAATGTCTTTTCATCAAGCCGACGAAGATAAGCACGATGAAAGTATGTGATAACTATTGAACGAATATCCTTCTCCACGGCCTTGTACAGTGAATTTTGTTTTCTCTTATCAGAAAATATGTAAATGTTAAATTAAATTAATTCATAAGTGATAAATTTTAACCAATCTCGGAGCAGCCAACTCATCCG
The DNA here is from genome assembly GCA_036924285.1 of Asterella californica. NCBI lineage: Eukaryota > Viridiplantae > Streptophyta > Marchantiopsida > Marchantiales > Aytoniaceae > Asterella > Asterella californica. The sequence goes on along the minus strand of JAYKYS010000002.1, from coordinate 19,618,105 downwards.
GATATAAACCATAAGTGGAGTCCGGACTGATGCGTTGCTAGGAGGATAACTTCGAGAATAATTCTCAAACCGTGCCGTTTTATGAGGACACTAATTTATGTTCTAACTCTTCTCGTCGGAAGGGATACAACTTAAGTGTACACCTCATGTACAATGTACATGAGGTGAATATCCTCTCTCCTAATATCTATCTGCACATACAACAGCTAGTGTTCACCATTACATTTCTGTCTGAAAGCACTGATTTGAATTGTACTACTCAAAGATTGACAGTCACTTTGAGCTAGAAGCCGAGAAATGTTCATTTTATACTGGAGTGATCAAAGGAAAATAGTCTAGAGAGCAAGAAAACAATTGAGGCAAAACGCAAGTAAACGATTTAGTCATATTGCTCGCACATCAGTCCCTTCGCAGTTGACTGCAATGAGTATGGACTTGCTAACTACGTGCGACTAATGCAAGAATTCGGAGACCTAAATTTCCGTACAGTCGACCAAATGAACAACCATTACTACGTTTTCCGTATCACACATCACAATAATCACTCTTTCAAAGATCGGTAAATATCTGAAGGTACATGTGTTTGTTATTATATATTATTTATATTTATTTTGGTTATAGTAAAAGAAGCGGTTTATGCTCGCGACATCAGTTTTAGGGGATTTTTGCATGGATCTTTTTGTACAGTAATCACAATTTTGTAGCCTTCTCCGAATTGGGTATTGTCTTATGGACCTATATAATTCCGACTCCAAGGGATTAATTTCAATGTTCAGTTATTATGTCTGCATGACTTCTTCTTTTTTTATTAAAGTGAGATGAACGTGATGACATAGTGACAAACATCACAAAGAGGGACCTGAACCTTATACTGTTTTTGGTTTTCTCCCTTTATAGTTCTCTTTATTGTTTGCAAATGAGCATTAGCTTGTTTGCAGCCCCATCCATCTATAGCCGGGGCGGTGTGAGGTCGAGTCTTCCTGCCGGGAGGTCTCAATCCGTGCAAAGACATCCGCATTCGATGACATAAAATCGCACAACGAAAAAGAGATAAAAATTATATGGTATTGTGAGCTTAACTCGTTTCTTGCTTCAACAACAAAAATAATTCTCTTCATAGTTTTCAATGGTTTGTACAAGTAACCTACTGTGCTGTTTGGAAACTGTGGGTTATCATTTTGAAAATTGATAACTCACAGTTTTCATTCGATTACATATTTTTGTTTGTTTGTCGAATTACGTCTTTTATTATTATTTCCGTGGTTTAATTCTATGACGAATGAGAGAGAAAAAGAGAAAGAAAGATTTTTTCTTTGTGAAGAAAAAGCAAAAAGTTTGCAAACATGACCTCTTGTGAACTTCTTTATAACTCGCAGTTCCTCGGCCGTGTATGGGAAATGTATATTATTCAGACAATCCCCTCTCAACAGCAAGTTACTTATATTTCAATCCAAGAGCATCTCCAGCGAAATCCTTCTCTCATAATCCGATGTTATTTTCTTCCATTGGGGTACTGATGTTAACTTTAAATCAAATTCTAAAAGGTTTGGCATTAATCAAATCCTTGTTTTAGAGTTTCATATATGATGTCTTTTATTTATTCATAATTATTCTTAATAAAGTGTGACTATAAACTCTACTCACGTTTTAAGTTGAGAATATTGAATATAGATCCTATAAACGTTCCTCATATTTTCAGTTGAGAATATTGAGAATAAAGTTTTCAATATTCTCACTAGAGAGGACCGGATCTGATCAAGCAACATACCTTGTGTGGACCGAAGCAGTGTGATTCATGGGAAACTAAATTGCAATTATTTGCTTGCTCTATCCCCAGAGAGATGATGAACTAGTCCCACCGTTTCTTATCGATGTATTCTTTGATTACTCTCTCCAATAGCTTATCTCTAGGTTATCTCGCCATGTCAGACGCATAAATGGACTTACATATCAGCTTAGGTGGACTTACATGACTGCTTTTAGCTTCAGAATTCAGTCTTTTTCTTGTATCGCTTTCAAATCTCATATCCGGTGTTGAGACATGTCAGAAAAACATAGGTAGAAATAGCTGACATGTAAGTTCACTTAGACGTCCGACATGACGAGGTAACCTATAAACTTTCAGTTATTAGAATAGGGGGTGGATCAAGCAATAAAGTATGTCAAAATTAAAACAAAAGATTCTTTACCATCCAAAAGAGAAAAGACCATAGGTTGTCCAATAACAACTTTATCTAAAGCAGTGTATCGTTTAAGGGGTGTCTTTGAATCACTATAAGTATTTGATTTTTTGAAATTTTGAAATTTTGTAAAGCACAAGGTTTGTCATTTTACACCATTAGTAGTACAAAAGATATCGTCCTTCAGAGAATTGAAGTCAAACCGTTGTAATTTACAGTAAAACTGATCATTTTTGCACACTTTTGTGTCCGGACGTCTGCTAATTACTGCCGAACCGATGGTGTTTTCTTCTGTCGCGAAGAGAAGGAAGTGGAGAAACCCCCACCACGTCCGGACGTCAGTAGGACGACAGAAATTTGCGAGATAGACAAAGCCAGTAATTCGAAATGAACTAAAGCATAGGATAAAACGAAAAGAAAAAACAGAAAAACCGAAAGCACGCTAGGAACAAGGCTCACAGGGGGAGAAGGGCAAAAAACAAAGCGACTCCACGACTAACATCTCCTCAGGTGAATAAGCATCCCCAAGCGGCTTTCGGGTTCGGATGGCGTTAGGGAATATTTTCCTGGACGGCCGTTGGCTTAGCGGGGGTAACGGCTGGAAATTTATTTTGCGCTAACGTGCCAGCGCGAGTTTCGACGCGTTGCGAACGACTTTTTTCTCGGGGGTGAAGGGAAACAAATGAGGACGTGCTGCCGCGCCCTGACGTTGTGCTCTGCTGTGGTTAATTGAAAAAATGAGGCGGCCATCGGTAGCACGTTTCGCCGCCACTGCATGCAGGCTTTGGTTCATTTTTGAAAGCAGACGCCGGTGCTACTGACGATCGCTTTCTTCTCCTCGACCATGTCTCGGCCTGTAGTGTGCTGCCGGATTTGATCGTTATTCGCGTTGGAGGATTCGTGTTTGCTGCTCATCGTTTACGTTGTTTGCATTCCGGATTCGATCATTGTGCTGGCATTCGCGGTCGCTGATCCTCTTCTTCGTCGTCGAGGATTGGTGTCTGGGGCTCGTGCTTTGCTGTGATGATGTTGGATTGTCGCCATGGTACTGGCTTTTGCTTTGCGTTGCGTTCGTCACGTTTGCGTTCGGAGGATTCTAATGTCTCGTTTGCACGGTTCTCCTTTTCAGGAAAACCGAGCAATCGAGCTTTCTTTTCTACCGTTTGTGGATGGCTGGGCGGGGGCTGTGTTGTTCGCAGGCGGAGAACGACGCTGTTTCGGTTTCTTTCGGGTTCCTCCAGATGTCTTCGAGGTCGAGGTCTGCTGCTCTTCTTCTCCATTTCTTGCTGCTGCTCTGCTGAATCGATTACGAGGTTTTTCGTTCAAGTTCTTGCGGATTGAGGAAAGTGTTCTTTCGGTGAATTCTCGTCGTTTTGCAAGCTTGGGTTGGATTCAGCTTCGAATCGATGTGCGCTGTAGTCAACACATGCCTGGTGCTTCTTATTGACTTTTATGTCGTCTTCTTGCGAGGTGGTTGGTCGTCTTCTTGCGAGCTGCTTCGTCGTGGTGATGGTGGCCGGACGTGCGGAAGCTACTATGATGACCTACCCGTTTCCTTCGATTGCTTACATTGTTTTCTCTGCTCGTTTGCACGTACTTGTCTATCCCTCGATGGCTACTGACTCGGAAGGCAACGGTGCGACCAATGATGACCAATTTGCCTCTTCGCCTCTCCCGCTCGACACTGCTGCATGAATTCTGCCAGGGAGTCCTTTGCTTGTACCGTCGACTCCTTCTCCTCCACATCGTCTGAAATCTCCCCTCATTCCTCTCCTAAACAGTCTCTGTCTGTTTTACACACTGTTCAAGTGTATTGCGACCATGGAACCGATGAGTACAAGTGCCAGATCGATAAGTTTGCTGTCCCGTCCATTCCTGCTCCTTACCCGCTGATCTCTTCTCGTTATCTGTCATTCTGTGAATCTCAACTTTATTTGAGCAGGAGCTACATATACATCAATTTTCGCTTCTGTCTCAAGCCGCCCGAATTCCTCTTGCCGCGTTCGGATTATGTGAAAGTTTCGTACGCTTTTGTTGGGGCGCTCCAATGTTTTCAGTGTATTGTGGGTCCGTTTTTGTATTTAGAGTCGACTGACTTGTGGTTAGTTCTGGAGGATAGTCGGTCCACTGTTTTCTGTTATCCCAAGTACATTCGGGAGGAAGGGAGCGAGAATCTAAAGCCGGTTGTTTCTTCTGTGTATAGAAGAAATTGTGAACCCTGCGTGTGCCAGACGGTGTCGTAGGGCGTGAAATATGGTCTGGGATACACGGGGTATCTGGCTGTAGAGAGATACAACTGGATCTATGACCTAACCGATGAAAACTTATGCTCTCAATATCTAATCTATCAGTCTTTTTTGTAGGTTACTAGCGAGCTAACTTGACCCAAGTGTAGCACATGTGCATCACACAAATGACTCGGAGCTCGATTCCACTCTAGATAAAGGCAAGGCTCATACACGGTACGTGTCTGCTTTAGATCCCAAGCACTCTTCATACAATCTCTCATCCACATCCGCTTCACTACTTCTTCTCGATAAACTACCTAATTGTAGACTCTGACCTTCTATTGTTTGCTGATACGAGTTTGCTCAGGAAGATGTCCACAGCAAAGACCGCCTACTACACAAGCTTCCCAACGATACAAGACATATCGGCAGCAAAACAGCTAGAAACTCGGGGCGTGATACCGAGGATAACGGTACCTCAGCTTCAGCAAGACGTGGCACCTCCATTGAGCGTGATCGCCGTACCAATCTCACAATACAGCCTCCTTGTCATCCACACGACACCTCCAAGAAGCACACCTCCCATCTTCAAGTCGTTTTTGTTCAACTCCAACCAAGAGATTTAAGCAAAATCTCTCTACGTCTTTCTCGCCTCGCTGCAAACTGAACTTTGACAATCTCGTGCCTTCACCTCGATTATCCAATCAGGCTCAAACCTCACAGGACACCCCCTCTGACCCTTCTCTACTACTGTATGAAATTTCAGTCTCAGATCTGACCCCCCACTGTCCGCGATGAATCAAGCCACCCGCCTGTGCTAACTTCTGAGCTTTACAGATCTCGATGGCCAAAATCCTAGATCTCCACACATTCTCTTACCCAATTGAACTAAAATTTCACATGTGACTAGCTGATAGGGCACACTCTCATCCTGGAAAGTTTCACTCAGAGATCCAATCCCATGTGCATGGAGCAACTCAAGCTTTGAATCCAAAGAAAGCGGGCTTTCTCATATCTCTCAACTGTAACAGCCAACTTCAATTGATCATTTCAGGAGCAAATCCAACCCAAATGTAGGATTGTTTTACATCAATACAACCAGCACGGAGTGAACTACTCGATCCCCTTGACAGCTCCTAAAGATCACCTCTCAAACTCCCGGATCACTCCAAAACGTGGCTCGGGGTACCGATTTGACCCCCCTGACTCTCAACGTCCATCACTCTCTCCTCAGAATTCCAAATCGCCTGATCTTTGTCTCTAGAGTGTAGCCCGTCTCGAGAGCTTTCCAACAAGACCACTCACTCCTCAAATGACCCCCGGGAAGACCTCCAAAACCCTAAAGCCGTCTGCAGATCTGGAATGGCGTTGATTGGTCGAAAATGGACCAATAAGAAAACAGATCTGAAAACCTCTTTTGTCCTCTACTTGGTATCCTAGAACAACTATAACCTTACTATCCTCTCATGCCTTCAAGGCATCGACCCCAACCTTAGGTTAATTACATTCGTCGAACTATAGAGATCGTACTCAATACTTAAGATTCAGTACAAGGTCAAGATGACGACCTGGAACCGATTTACGATGAAAGGTACTACAAAAGGAAATGGAGAAGCCATCACTTGATTACAGTACTCCTCCCCAAAGTTCCTTGCGATCCACGCACGATGATTGATCTTCCGCCGACAGTGACATCGAACATCCACCCAGACGTTGAAAGGAATGTTGGCTGGATAATTCAGGTCCATTGGCCCTCGTCAAAGTAAAATGTACACTGTCAAGTCCCAGTCCTCTCCATACGTGACGATTGGTAAGATCACCGGAGTAGGCGAGTCCATCATCCTCCCCATGAACTCTTCTCCAAAGTAGGCGACGAACCACTGTCGAAAGTGATCGCGGTGGATCAAGTGAAGCTTGATATGAAACGGGTTCGGAAATGGCAGATTTGGAACTCGATTCAGTCCTCCATCCATGAATACAACTCCTTCCGCTCCTTCTTATCACGTAAGACACTAAGACACACTCATGAAAACTACCCCCAGAAGAATGCCTCACAAACCCCCAACCCACTATCTTATACCTATGTTTGACAACAAGAGCCATTCACGCGAACGTTCACGGATCATTGAGTCTGCACATCTTGTTATCGTGCGATCTCACATCCAGATCTCTGTGAACGTGACACCTAATACCCTCTCATGCGAACTACACAAAAGGTTCACCAAACACAAAGAAAACACAACACCCGTTCTACACTGAATTCACATGTGGGACGTCTCACAACACGACATCCACCCCCTCTAAACCTGCGCATCCTCCGGCATGCGCCACAAACACTTACAAGTTGTGGATGGCATCACACAACGTCTTCGTCGTCTTGAATGATGTCATCGTTATCAGCATCCTCAAGAACCAAATCATCCTCGTCGTCGTCCAAGAGATCAAACTCCGCTTTGACTTCTTCCACGCTTATCTCTTCATCTCGCTTCTTGAAGAGTTTCACACGCTTTCCTGCAATGGGAACTTTGAGCTTTGATCCATCAAGCTCCCGAAGTGAATATGTAGCATTGTCATGCACAACAAGAACCACATATGGTCCAAACCACCGCTTAGAGAATTTTCTAAGAGCACTGTGTTGGTTGTCCAAGCTACAATCATACACCAACACCCAATCGCCTTCCTTAATCTCCTTTGGCCGCAACCGATGACGCTCATCAAACATGCCCTTATTCTTCAACCGTGCCTTTCTCAACCTATCAACTGCAATCTCTATGTCCTCGGGTCTTCTTTCCAGTTGACGAATCCGAAGCGCAAGAAGATCCTCCTTAGACATATTATCCTCCCAAGGTAGAACGCTCCAAGTAGGAATGTGCTCTTCGATGGGCATGATAGGTTTTTGTCCTTGCATTAGCTCCGCTGGCATGTACCCAGTCACTGAACTATGTGTGCAGCGATCAGCCCATAAAGCAAAAGGTAAGAACCTTGGCCACTCCTTCACCCTTCCTCTACAAGCTTTCACAATGGCTTTAACAATAGGAGGATGACCTCGCTCACTCTTAGCATTCCCTTCTGGATTGTAGGCCGTAGTAAGAGCTAGTTTCACCCCGCATCTCTCAAAGAACTGCTTAGCTTCGAGAGTATTCAGCTCTCCACGATCTGCTGTAATCTTCCCAACACACCCGTACCTACAGATCACGTCCTCCAACAAGAATCTGCAAACTCCTTCAGTGGACTTTGTACGCAAAGCCCGTCCTTCTACTTGGTTGGACAGATCCTCTCGTGCAAGAGCCAAATATCGCATTTGCCATATCCCTACTGGCATGATAACCAGATCTACCACCCATTTATAATGAATTGCAAGCGGATACGTAGGATGCAAACCGTCTCGATGTCTGATCTCTGAGTACATCTGACAAGTCTGACACGATTCTACGAACCCCACAACATCTCTATACATGTTACGCCACCAGTACCTCTCCTTGAGCTTTGTGAAGGTTGCATAAATACCTCGATGTCCAGCCCATAAACTGTCATGGAACTCTCGAATAAGTTGCATCTGCATCTCTTTCTTGCACACAACTCTTTGTGGTAGATCAACATCTCGCTTAGATCGCTTCCACAAATAACCACCTTGTAGTAGATAGTTGTAAGCCTTCCTCCTGATCTGTTTGAAATGTGTATCACTCCATTCATGGTGCTTCAGCAATGTGCTAAGATAACGCCCAATATCTATCCATTCACCCTCGTACAACTCCTCTTCGAATGGTTTTGGATACACTGCTTCTCCCTTTTGCGCTCTAGAAAAGACGGTAGTGCCAACATCCTCTGTGTCCTCGATCATATCTTCCTCTCCTTCATACCTTGCTCGAGACAACATGTCTGCTACTGGGTTATCCTTACCAGCTATGTGCTTGAATTCAGGATTCAATGATTTGATGTACGCTATCCACCTTAGCATAGCAATATCGGGAGTGTTACAATTCGTAATCATTCCCAACAATGGCAAACAATCAGTCTCCACAACCACCGATGCTCCAATCAGGTAATCTTTCTCAGTCTTCATAGCTGTAACCACCCCCCATAGTTCTCGCTTCACCTGTGGGTACTTCCTTTGTCGCTCACTCAACACCTTTGCGCCGAACCGCACAGCAAACCTGTTTCCTTCTTCATCATCTTGCCCCACAGCCCATCCAATTGCTATAGGACTACTATCAACGGTCAGAACTACAGGTTTACCCCCTTCATAGCTGACTCTACGAAGTACAAGCGGGGAAGACAACAGTTCTTTTAGCCTTCGAACTGCCTCTGAGTGCTTCTCGTCCCACTTAAACTTCTTGCCTTTCCGAAGCAAGCCGTATAAAGGATCAGCAACATGTGCAAAGTGAGGAATCCAAACATGATAGAATACACAAGCCCCTAAGAACCTCCGTACTTCAGTTTGCGAACTACATGTATCCTTCATCCGTTGGATGGCATCTACCTTACTTGGATCAGGCCTACGACCAAACCATCCACACAAATGTCCCACAATCACAACCTCTCGCACTCCAAACGAGGACTTAGCTCCTGATAATGTCAAGTGGACTTCCTCAAGACGTGACAATATCTTATCAACATCTGCAATATGATCAACAACAAACTTACGGCACCCCCTCTGATCTGTCGCTTCATCCTTCTCCTCCTCTGGACAACCCTTGATTGGAATGTCATCCAAGAACGGCATTGTCTTCTCCGGAATAAAATCTCGTAAGACTTTATTCATCCCATTCATCATGTGCGCCACTGAGTTAGTAGCCCCTTGTGGTAACGTGCACATCCTTACCAGTCCCAACGGAGTCCTCATAGTGGTGACATCCCTACTTCTTTCGGCAAGTTGAAATTGATCGTATCCGGAGTAGAGATCTCCCACAGAATAGATCGCTCTTCCAGCAAATGCTTCAGCAAACTCTCCTACAATCGGTCCTATCCCTGTATTCCTGATAGTCACTTGGTTTACTGGCTGCATATCTTGAATGAAGCGTAACGCTCCACTCTTTTTCGGAACTGTAAACCAACGACTGGAATACGGTGCAAATGAAGGTTCGAGAATCTTCATCTGCATTTTCTCCTTTAGAAGCTCCATAAGCTTAGGTAGATGAGCCCTAGGTACAGGGATTGGCCTCAAGTCCCAAGGTGCATGCGGCACTGTAAAGATAATCATTGGAGCTACTACGCTCGGATCCACGCATCCTATCTCCGAAGCTTCAAAAGAAAAAGCCTTCCCATGCTTACTCAACATCTCTTTGAACTCTCGCTCTTCAATAGGAAAGAGAAAATCTGCGGATCCTACCTTCAACTCCTTGAGCGTAGCTGCAGTAAACTTGTGACCCACTTGGCGAGGATCCCTTAAGCTCTTCTCCTTCGAATCTTGCTGAACTTGGTTGTTGGAGTCATCGGGTAAAGGTTGAGCTACAGGCTTAACCTTTCTATCCACCGTTTTGTACTTGGTTTCAACCCTGACTTCTGGTTTCTGGAATGACTCTATGATCGAATAGAGCTCTCTAGAATTTATTTCCACCAGTTGATCTTCACTCCTTTTCTCAATCTTGGTAAGTTCCTCCAAAGGATCCTCTAATCCCATCTCCATGTAAACACCCGCTATTCTATCCTCCTCGTCAAGTACACACACTTTTTTTAGATCTTTCTCAACTCTTTCCACAGCCTTCCGCTCCCACTTCTGTAGATCAACAAGCTGCGTATATAAACCAAATCCACCCTCAGAAAATCCCACAACTCCTGTACAAAAGGCACTTCCCTTCGCTGACGAGAGTACCTCCTTTTGTGTATCGGTATCACCATACCCTCGCTCTATGGTGACCCTATGCAAAAATCCTTAAACTCTTCAGTGACTTTAGGAAGAGAACCACTCCGCAAGTTCTCCCGATTGCGCTCATGGTTAGGGGGTACAGTTAGAAACTGCACTGCTCTCTTACCGTCTTGATTTCTGATCCTAGCATATGCAGACCCATCATCCAGCACCTTGGTCTCCATCCTTACAGCCGTAATGTATGGCTGTCCAAGAATTACCGGATACGAAGTAGTGTCTTGAACAAAAAAAATTTGCTCTATGACTACATCCCCAATCTTCACCCTTACATCCGGACAAGCACCGTAGAGTTCTCCCCGTGTGTTGTTCGCTGCCCGGATCATCCAACCATGCTCTATGTCAATAGGCCACTTCCCTCGCTTGTAGACATCTTTGGATACGATGTTAATCTCAGATCCATGGTCAATGAGAGCAACCACCGGATCTACCAAATCTCCTATCTTCACCAAGGTCTCCGCAGTACCTCTAGCCCAATGTCCCCTAGTATAATAACTGGGAACCCTATCATCTCCCTCATCTTCATCGACAGCAAATCGAACCTTATGACTGGTGCAATATTTAGCTAACTCTTGCTCCTCCTCTTTCGTTATTCTCGTATCTAGAGCGTTTGTCATAGCAGTCTCTCCTGTCAACTGCCTCTTCCTCTTGATGGTGTCAATAATGACATCATGGAACTCCTTCTTTGCTATTCCAAGGATCTCTCGTAAAGTAAACTCAATCTTTGCGTTGAGCACTCTCTCTTCTAACACCCCCTTCAAATCTGTAGCAGCTTCAATATCTGACTGCAGCTTGTAGGTAGCAGGCTTACCTTTCTTACTCCTTTCTAACCTCTCTGTAGTAGATGGTGGAACTTCCTCCATAGTCTCTTCTCGCACCGGCGTTGTATCTAGCCGAGGTTTCTCACCTCGTAACTGCCTCTTAGGAGTACTTCTCTCCTCACTAGGACCAGCATCATCCCTCCTACGCTTCTCCTCCATGAGAGCCTCATGTTGACTCTTTGCCAAGTAGGCGTGTACAGACATTGTATCTACTGGATCACTCCATCCAATAGCACCTCTGATTGTCGTGGCCACCTTGAGTAACTCACCCCTTGTTGCTTTTCCTTTCTCCATTGTGGTCACAACATGACTCCATATTTCACTCGCCTTTACTTCCTCTTCAGAAGTACTATCTCTATCTTTCACTACCTCAACTCCATAGGTAGCAGCTTTTACTGATACCTCAGCATGTTGTGAAAGATAATCCTCTAAAACTTGCCTCATCCCTCCTCTTCCAAAGTTAGTTTTGAGGATCTCACCTGTCTCCTTCAAGGCAACCTTCCCCTCCTTCCAGTAGATCACTCCTTGCCGTAGGATGTCAGCAAAGTCTCCGCACTCCTTCTGGTGATGTTCAGTGCTATCGCACCACATACATCTCTGCACATACCCTTGCTTTGGAGCGGTTTTGCTCTCAAGTACTCCTCCTTTCTCCTCTAGCCTTGCTAGCTTAATCTGCAAGTCTCTCATTCCTTTTACCAATTCCTCTATTGCATCTTTTTGAGGTGCAACCATAGGGACAGGAACAGCAGGAAATGAAATAGGAGGTACTTGTACCGTAGGTACTTGTACATTAGGCATTGTTGGCTGCCTACGGGGTAGTACGATTGGCGGTGGTCTCACTTCTTGCCTTACCACCACCTTCCCTCTCCGATACTCCCGCTTCGCAAGTACACCCACTGCTTCAGAAACCTTCCTCCAATCAGCCGTGAGCCCAGTATCTTCCATCCTGTCTTCCAGAAGTAGTTCCAACTCCCTCTGTAGCTCATTGTTAGCTGCTTGCAGAAACAGCTCCACTTTGTCGTTCTCCAATGTGAGCTTCTCCATCCGAGACAACTGAAGGAATTGTCTCTCGAACTCCCTAAATAGCTCTGTAGCAACAAGCCCTTTATTGGGTTTGTTTACCCACTCCATGAATGACTTCTTAGTCACTCGATCTGCATCTTCTAGAGAATATTCTTCTTTTAATTGAAAAGTAAACTCTTCCCATGTTGCGCCATGAGAGTGAATGATCTCCTTCACATGCTCTCGTATCTCTGGTACGACAGCAAGCTCAAATGTGTTGACCATCTCTCTCTCCGGCACTTTACTCAACTCCATCTCCCTAGAATAGTACTTAAGGTACTTGGAGATGTTCTTTCCATCAAACTGATCCAACAAACCCACAACAGACTGCAAAGCTCTAGTAGCCATTGCCTCTTTTCGTTCAACGGCTTGTTGTTGTTGCATGATCAATGCGAATGCCTCAAGCAATCGCATGTCAGATCTTTTCAATGGGTTCACCCTCGCGACCTCTCCAGACGTAGAAGCCTCATCTATGAATTGAGATAGGCTCTCAGTGTCCATGATTGGAAAAAACGTATCTCTCAACCCCAGACGTTTCACGTCGAGTTCACCAACTGTCGTAGGGCGTGAAATATGGTCTGGGAATACACGGGGTATCTGGCTGTAGAGAGATACAACTGGATCTATGACCTAACCGATGAAAACTTATGCTCTCAATATCTAATCTATCAGTCTTTTTTGTAGGTTACTAGCGAGCTAACTTGACCCAAGTGTAGCACATGTGCATCACACAAATGACTCGGAGCTCGATTCCACTCTAGATAAAGGCAAGGCTCATACACGGTACGTGTCTGCTTTAGATCCCAAGCACTCTTCATACAATCTCTCATCCACATCCGCTTCACTACTTCTTCTCGATAAACTACCTAATTGTAGACTCTGACCTTCTATTGTTTGCTGATACGAGTTTGCTCAGGAAGATGTCCACAGCAAAGACCGCCTACTACACAAGCTTCCCAACGATACAAGACATATCGGCAGCAAAACAGCTAGAAACTCGGGGCGTGATACCGAGGATAATGGTACCTCAGCTTCAGCAAGACGTGGCACCTCCATTGAGCGTGATCGCCGTACCAATCTCACAATACAGCCTCCTTGTCATCCACACGACACCTCCAAGAAGCACACCTCCCATCTTCAAGTCGTTTTTGTTCAACTCCAACCAAGAGATTTAAGCAAAATCTCTCTACGTCTTTCTCGCCTCGCTGCAAACTGAACTTTGACAATCTCGTGCCTTCACCTCGATTATCCAATCAGGCTCAAACCTCACAGGACACCCCCTCTGACCCTTCTCTACTACTGTATGAAATTTCAGTCTCAGATCTGACCCCCCACTGTCCGCGATGAATCAAGCCACCCGCCTGTGCTAACTTCTGAGCTTTACAGATCTCGATGGCCAAAATCCTAGATCTCCACACATTCTCTTACCCAATTGAACTAAAATTTCACATGTGACTAGCTGATAGGGCACACTCTCATCCTGGAAAGTTTCACTCAGAGATCCAATCCCATGTGCATGGAGCAACTCAAGCTTTGAATCCAAAGAAAGCGGGCTTTCTCATATCTCTCAACTGTAACAGCCAACTTCAATTGATCATTTCAGGAGCAAATCCAACCCAAATGTAGGATTGTTTTACATCAATACAACCAGCACGGAGTGAACTACTCGATCCCCTTGACAGCTCCTAAAGATCACCTCTCAAACTCCCGGATCACTCCAAAACGTGGCTCGGGGTACCGATTTGACCCCCCTGACTCTCAACGTCCATCACTCTCTCCTCAGAATTCCAAATCGCCTGATCTTTGTCTCTAGAGTGTAGCCCGTCTCGAGAGCTTTCCAACAAGACCACTCACTCCTCAAATGACCCCCGGGAAGACCTCCAAAACCCTAAAGCCGTCTGCAGATCTGGAATGGCGTTGATTGGTCGAAAATGGACCAATAAGAAAACAGATCTGAAAACCTCTTTTGTCCTCTACTTGGTATCCTAGAACAACTATAACCTTACTATCCTCTCATGCCTTCAAGGCATCGACCCCAACCTTAGGTTAATTACATTCGTCGAACTATAGAGATCGTACTCAATACTTAAGATTCAGTACAAGGTCAAGATGACGACCTGGAACCGATTTACGATGAAAGGTACTACAAAAGGAAATGGAGAAGCCATCACTTGATTACAGTACTCCTCCCCAAAGTTCCTTGCGATCCACGCACGATGATTGATCTTCCGCCGACAGTGACATCGAACATCCACCCAGACGTTGAAAGGAATGTTGGCTGGATAATTCAGGTCCATTGGCCCTCGTCAAAGTAAAATGTACACTGTCAAGTCCCAGTCCTCTCCATACGTGACGATTGGTAAGATCACCGGAGTAGGCGAGTCCATCATCCTCCCCATGAACTCTTCTCCAAAGTAGGCGACGAACCACTGTCGAAAGTGATCGCGGTGGATCAAGTGAAGCTTGATATGAAACGGGTTCGGAAATGGCAGATTTGGAACTCGATTCAGTCCTCCATCCATGAATACAACTCCTTCCGCTCCTTCTTATCACGTAAGACACTAAGACACACTCATGAAAACTACCCCCAGAAGAATGCCTCACAAACCCCCAACCCACTATCTTATACCTATGTTTGACAACAAGAGCCATTCACGCGAACGTTCACGGATCATTGAGTCTGCACATCTTGTTATCGTGCGATCTCACATCCAGATCTCTGTGAACGTGACACCTAATACCCTCTCATGCGAACTACACAAAAGGTTCACCAAACACAAAGAAAACACAACACCCGTTCTACACTGAATTCACATGTGGGACGTCTCACAACACGACAACGGTGAATACTCGCATATACAGGATAGCTTGTAAGCATAAGCCGTACCCCTCTGATGCAGATGCGGCAGGCTGCCCGTGCAAAGCGAGCAGCCAATAATGTTCCTCGTACCAGACAACTGCAAAGCAAGACTCTTGTGGTGTCACTGACGGTAGCCCAGACTGGAGGCGATCTCGATTTGGCTTGTTGGGGTCCCTTGTGCGATTTTCTCCAGTGCGAATGTGACACAAGTTTGATATATGTAAAGAGGGGGGGTGCTCTGTTACACATTCATATTCAGGGGGTGTTATGTTTACGCGCAAGCAGTCCTTTGGATGTGAAGAACAGGCTTGTCGCTGTTCTGGGTTGGAAAGGAAGCGGTAGGCCTTTGGGCGGTGAGATCTACGTGAAGAGGCTCAATAATCGTGGTCTCCATACCTTTGTTGGTATGGTAGGCTACTGTATGAAGGACAAGTCTGAGGTCCACCACCGCTCCTACATGAAAAATATAACTGAGTCTATGCTTGTAGATGGGGAGGAGCTGTTCACTCTCCTTGGAGCAGCTGACACGAAAAATCGAGTCGAACTGAATTCTAACAATGTCTTACAGAGGGCTTTGCAATTTAACAAGTATAAATGCAGGCATCCACTCGTGAGCACGTTGCGTTCTTCTCTGCGTTCCATGGTTCGCTCTGGGAAGTATTCACCATCCTGCAGATGGCTTATGGGTACTGGAATACAACGCGGTAGGAGCGACGCATTATGGAAGTCTATGGTCCATCCCGAGGCGGTAACGATGCGAGATATAGACAGCATTTTCTTCGCAAACCACCAGTCTCGAAGAAGGTATTTCGATGCAATTACACCCGAGGAAGAGGAACTCCTGCAGAGTTTACTCTCTCCAAGGACGGACACTGCAGGTCCGTGTTTTGAGTCCGTGCACGCTTTCCCGGAGTACATGCCTCTCTGCAATGCATACCTACGGGACATGACTTCGAGGCGAGCAGACTGTAAGTATAAATTCCCCCTCGTACTTACTTTGTACCCTTTTTTTCTGTGTGCCTTATTTCTGCCTGACAAAGCTGCTTTGTTCCTGCAGGCGACAGCAACGGGGATGGAGCCAGGAGGAGTGACGCCTGAAGTGTTCTCTGTCTCCAACTAGCAGAGAAGCTATGTAGATAATCGTAAATAGTGTTAGCAGATTTTAGTGTGCAGACAGGAGGTCTCGTCGAGGTAGACATACAAGTTCATATGTACAGTGCATAGAGCTACGTAGAGGTAGCGTGGTCGTCCTCAAATATCCGTTTCCAGATGTATAAAAGAACGATTTCGCTGAAATAAAGTTAAAGTGGTCCATCGTGGCCTTTTTTCCTTATCGGCATTGTGTAACTTGTCCTGGGGGTATCGAAACGGACCGAAAAAAAGGGCCAAAACCATTTCGGTGAATTAAAATCGAAGTGGTCCATCGTGGCCTTTTGTTTGTACTGGCAGTGTGTGACTTGTTGTGGGGGGTCGAAGCGGACTGAAAAAAAAAGCGCCCGAAACGGGCGGACCCCATGAACACCATTTTTTTGCGGAAGCGAGAGGAGAGAGGATGAAAGGAACAGGAGGGAAGCAATAAGAGAAAACCGGAACGAAAAAAAGAATTCGAATTGTGGCAAGAACCACGGCAAGTAGTAGCGGAGTGGAAAATTATTGCCAAAAAACGGGAGGCCCAAGGTGAATACCAAGCTAAGTGAATATACAGGTGAATAAGCATCTCTTAGTCATAAAACATTACTATTGTGCAGAATAACCTTTAAGCCAAAAATGGTTTTGGTGATGTCTTCATTCCAACTTGGAATCCAATTTATAGCTGTTCATTAGTTTTATGTTATGATTCATCTCGGAACAGCTACCGAGTATTGCCAGATAAATGTTAAGATGGAGAGGTTTCTTGAAGCAAAAGAGAATCTTTTTTTCATGCTCAAAATAGACTGGGATGAAAACAAAATATTCACTTTACACTTTTATACTCAAACTTGGAATTTAAAAAATATGGAAACTTTTGAATGGAATATCTATAGACGTTGTGCAATCCCTAACATAATTTGAGTTCCATAGTTACATCTTCTCATCTAAATCTTGTAATTCTCGTCACAAAGAGATGTGTAATAATCTCTCTCTTTTTACTTTTTACTTTTGCTTATTTTTGAAATCAGTTTTGATGTGGAGCTTTTGGCAGCGACGTGCTGTTGCTCTTGCACAACTTGAGATCTTTGTACGAAGATTCGATCTTACGCCATACCGGTTATGGACAGATGTGGGTTAGTATATTAAATGGTGTCAAACTTAGCACCTGTGGAGATTATCCTTTATCTCGTGAGCAATAGTTCCAAGCACGAGCTTCCGAGCTGCAAGTACCTCTAGAACTTGCAGAAACAGTCTGAAGGTATATTCTTGGTGCTCGTGAGAAGTTCACCTGTAGAATACTTTCAACTTACAACGCCAGAGATGACTTGTATTTATATCAAGTTTAAACGGCTTGTTTTGATCTAATTTCAGGATCAAGACATCTTAGGCTAAAACATCCCATGTTGATCTAAGAGTTGGGTTCTTTTCCTTCCCGGATGCTTTCGTGAGATATCGTAAGTCTGTTTTTATCTTAAGAGATAGACCGAAACTTAAATGTGTCGACTTGGAGGTCCGACTCAAATGAAATTGATCTAAAATCAGCATTAATCGTCTTGTTTTGCACTGCATAGTACTCGAAATAAAATGAATCCACATCATCCACATTCAGCACTTCATCATCATTTCATCATCATACAACATATTCAAGCAATTTAATTCTCGTATGCAAACAAAAGAACTTTTCATAGCAAATAAGAGGACGCATTGATTGTTCTCAACATGTTCATATCTTTTCAAGTTTGAATTTGGATGAGTAATTTTAAAACCTCTCTTCTAAATCTTGAGGGTCTGATTTGCGGATCAGCAACAACCTTCTATTAGCATTACACATTAGGGTTAGAGAGTTACATATATTAAGAAGTGTCAAAGATAAAACAAAATATTCTCTAATGTTTAGAAGAAAAAAGTCGTAGTTTATCCAAAGATAGCTTTATCTAGAGTCTTGTATCACTTAAGGTGGTGTTTTTGAATAGTTACAAGTATTTTATTTTTATTATATAGATTTTTTGAAATTCCAGTAAATTCTCTAGGTCATTAACTTGCTTACGACTGAAACTGGCATCCCATTTGAACAAAAGGTCAATTAGAGACACCCGTGGATGTTTTCTACGGGTACCTCAAAAAAAGCACTTAGAGACGTTCGCAAATAACGTCCGTGATCTCATGACCACAACCGTAACACTCGTCGCGAAGAATATTTCCTAAATGTTCTAGCTTTGACACGCCTTATTAATCTTTTTATTAATTTTTTATTAACTTTGACATCTTCTATTGTAATCTTTAATAGAGCTACATGTTTGACGATTGTGACAACCATGTAGATCCGTTGTGCTAGATCTGTTCTCAAAAATAAAAGTGATCAAAGTGCTCAACTTGATGTCCTCACTTACGAACGGGACTGATGAAACTCTTCAGTCTTTATTAGCGCTGGTAATCGCAGGTCAAATCAAACTCAAAGCTTTCTTTTATGTTAGTCCTTAGTCCATGTTCGTTACTTTTGCTCACGAGTAGAGTCTCTTGGAACACTTCATCAGCTTGCAAAGAAGACGTACTCAGATAGAACAATGTCGTTTAGACTACAGTGGGTAAAATAAACAATAAACCTTGCACACATTGTAGACTTGGATGAGGTATATGAAGTATGAGTGAAACCGATAGATTATAATTATCTAGTTGGGTTTGTGCTGATATAGAAAGGTGATGACATATGACGAGCTTGCTCTTGCACCGCCGTAGGGCAAGCTGTAGTATTTTCTCGTGTGAGAAAACGCACGTCATAATTTATAATAGAGGAGGGCTCGTGTAGCATTTCCTCGTGTGAGAAAATACACGTCATAATTTGGAAGAACAGAGGGCTCCCGTGTGCAGACGAGTCGTAACATTTCTTCATGTGGTGAAAATGCATGTCATAATTGATGATAGCGGAAGGATCGTGTTCGCATCGACTCTACCAATCAAACATAACTATCATTTTTAGACTTCGCACTAGCCCAAGCTACATGCTATCACATTTTGTCTATTATGTGTAAACATAAAGCGTTCAGAAGATCGCTGGATAAATCAGCTTACGCGAGAAGTTTGGGAAGGGATAGGTTGTGATCAAGTTATGTAAATGTACAAGCTAACCATTGTGAATATTTCTTGGTGGTTGTTTTATGGCTAGTTCATCTTAAAGACGTGCAAACGCATATAATGGAAGACTGCATCCGTCATAGAGAAACCCTTTCCTTGGAGAATTCGACCAGATCGTCTATGATATCACAGAGTAGCAGCAGTTCGTATTTTGTTTAGAAACATTGGGTTACGCGAAAGCCGCTTATGGCCCCGCTTACCGCCAACCTGGCCCTCACCAACGCTCGCCCCGCTTTATTAACCACCTCCTTGCAAAAAAAGACGATAAGTACGTGCCGGAATTGACGGCGCTATAATAGCGAGCAGAGAAATTTGAGCTGTAACTCCCGGTAAGCAAACGGGCGATCAAGAAAATAGCACATAACGCCGTCGAAACTCCAAACGCGCTTGGGGATGCTTATTCTCAGTTTTCTGAAATCAAACCCGCAAACTGGGAAGTCCAGTGACGGTAAATCAATTTCACAATTTTTAGTCAAATTTTCACAAAATCCTGTAAAAAGCTTTACTGAATTTATAGAATCCTTTATGACCAAGTATTCAATGGCCCTAATGGGCGATAGGAAAGAAGTGCAGTTTAGAAATTTTAATCAAAAGAAAAGTACGTAAAAATTGTTAAGATATTTCTAAAATTTAATCAAAGAGAATCTTCTTAAATTTGTTTGGGTCAAAACATGAACATTTAAACAAATTCACTAGAGTCATTAAACTTAGATAATCACGTCTTTTGTAGATTTGCGAAACATATAATAATCATCGTGGAACAATTCCCAAGTCGCGTTCTTTTGAAGAAGTTAGCTAAAGAATCTGTATCATCTTATCCGCGTCTTGCCCGCTATAAAAGTCGTAAATCGTCTGACTCGGCCGATGTGGGAAGCCGCTAGGAAACAGCGGCCCTCTTCGGTCTGGACTCCGGGAAGGTGATGCGGCCATGTCCTTACTGTAGTACCCTTCCCGAATCCGGAGTGAGGTCCGGGGTTTAAACCCTGGCACGACCAGAACGGGCATTTCTGGTGTCCTGCCCGGGACTGAGGGTTTGCTTACATGCACGGTACGGGAGCAGAATGTGGTAGAACGAAAAAACAAGGAGCACTTTGGAGATCTTGCCAAACATACAGTGAATTCTCTTAATTCTTGTAAGGGAGGGAAGGAACTGATCACTTTAGTGACATAAGATTAGACTTGCCGCACAAACTTCTCTGATGAGGAAACGTTCTCAATCTTCTGGAAGCAGCATTTCGGAGAAGTTTTGTGGTGTTCTGTGCTTGCAAGGAGAATAGGACGTTGGTAGGAGGGTTTATGGCGGAAACAGGGGAAAAATGCATACTTGAGCAGCGATTGAATCCGCTCACCGGGCAATCGGAGTGGGTTGTCGTAGCTCTGCAATCAGAGATAGATGATTACGACGATCTCGGTGCTTTAAAGGAGAGAGGAGGATCCCTCGCACACACGCAGTACTTGGACATGTTAAACGATGTTGAACGTAACAGAGCTTATGATAAAGCAATCCGAAAGGCTGTTGCACAAGGTGCCGATCATGTCTTGGATATTGGGTAAAGAAAGAAAAGAAGTTTCTTGTTTATTGAACCTTAATTTGCCAAGATAACCATGCTAAAAATTCTGGTTCGTTTTCTGAAATCGTATATTCTGGCAGCAAGAGGATTGACTGTTTCTGGCCGGTTTCTAATGCAGTGCTGGAACCGGACTCCTTTCGATGATGGCCTCTCGTGCAATGAGCGAAGTTGTTCCTTCTCGTCAGATTCGAGGTTATGGACTTGGGGAAAAAACTTCGAGCATCGGGAAAGTCACGGCCTGCGAGTCCTACCTCCCAATGGTTCGCTTGGCACGCAGGTTACTCCGAGCTAACAACATCGGTACTGTACGTCTTATTCACAAGCGTTCGGACGAGATCGAAACTGGAATCGACTTGAGCTCCCCTGCAGACCTCCTGGTCATTTTCTGCATTCCTTCTTAACGCCGGTACATTAATGCCACAAGCTTACGATGTCATGTTGAGTTGATTGAAGAGGTATCGCCTGGTTTAACCGGTTAGCTTATTGACGTTCAAGGGATACTCTCACTTGTGAACTCGCGTCTTTTGCCGTGGTTTTCTGTTCTGAACCAAGCTGATAGCTTGAATGGGATTTGTAGGTGTCTGAAATACTGGACTCAGAGCTTTTAGGAGAGGGATTGATTCCAACTCTGCGGCATGCACATGCCCATCTTCTTACACCTGGTGCACGAAGTGTCCCCCACCGAGCTACAATCTATGCACAGGTATTCTCTCTCTCATTCGAATTCAGCAAGTGGTTCCACAAGAGTATTATTTTCAACTGGTGTTTGCAGTAAATTCTCGCTACCCGTTCTCCTTACTTCTTACATTTGCACTTAGATGGTGCAGTGATGATATTTTCATTAGCGCGTTAGTGTGTAAAAGGAGTGGTGGGAAAAGTAGTTGGTATATCTGGCATCTTTTGTCTTGGTTCTGTTTTCATGGGTTACCTTCAAGTGTACGTAGGTAATTCCCAGCTTCCTGTCCCCCATAATCAGTAGCTAATATGGATAAAAGAGGCATAGAATACATGTGATTATCTACAATTATAGCTACATTAAGTGCTAATTGAGCATGCCACGAATGAATTAAAATCTCATAAAGGCCTTCTCATATGACCTTCTCCACTATTAACCACACACTGTTTGTATACATTCATCCCTTCCATTTAGTTAGAAGTTACTGTTTTCTCAGAAAGCTGCTTTACCCGTGTACCAATATACATTCATCCCTTCCATTTTCTTGCTCTGTACTTCTCTGTATGCCCTCAGATATCCCGGAACTCAACAGAAACTCCTGGACCGACAAGGCCCTGATGAGTCGGTTAAGTCTTCATCTTCGCTTGACCACTTTTCCTGCTCATCTACAGCCTAACCCTCTCTGTTGGGTGCTGATGAAGTCAGAGAGCAGGTTGAGGTGCATGCGACGGGAGTGTGTTCTGCTGCATGCTCCGGTTGTATATTGTGGTAATTAGGTTCTTGAGTGTACACCTACTCAGTACCTAAATGCATCAGTGACCCACTGGCATAAATTTTTTTTCTTCCTTTACTACTTCCGACTGTCTTCTCGCTGTATTCACTCGATAAATAGGTGCTCCTCAACTCACTTAAACTAGCCCACTTTTGCTCTTTTTTGTGTGTTTGGGTATCTCAATCTACATTCGCCTTGACTGCCTTCGCTTATTCCACTATCGTAGTACACAACTCCAGTTGTTTTCACTTCTGCATCAGCTTTGACATGAGCTTATACATTAGAATCGATCAGATTGCATCAGTACATACTGCATTTGTTTTCTGCCAATTGCATTGAACTTTATACGAAGGGGAACCTTTTCTGGAAATGTGCTTCATACTACACATTCCCATCGGCACACTTTCCGGTTACAGACAATTGGCTAACTCCCCTTGGCCCACATTCGCCTCCTAATCGCTTCTTACTTTGTACTTGGCCGGGCTAATTGCGTGTTACCTCTGTAATAAAGAGTTGTCCTTGAGAATATCTGCCATTCTCGACTTATGTGAATATCTGTACTTCTGTGTGCATAGCATGCAGTTAGGTTCTTGAGTGTACACCTACTCAGTACCTACATGCATCAGTGACCCTGTGGCAAAAATTCTTCCTGTATTCGCCATTCTTTATCTTTTGCCTGTCTGAATAGCTGATTTCACTCGATATATCTTTGCTTAACTCATTTAGGGTTCTTTTGCGTTTGGGCTAGCTATTCTACGCTCGCCATCGACGCTCTTCATTTATTACACTATCGTTCTGTCCAACTCCAGTTTTTCAGTTCAAATACAGTTCTTTCCGTTCTGCATTAGATTCTACATTAGAATCGATCAGTTTGCATATTTCTCTGCTGCATCGCACTCTATACCAGGGGGAACCTTCTCTGGAAATGTGCTACGCAGTGCACATTGCCATCTGGCACACTCTTCGGTTACAAACAATTGGCTAACTTCACTTAGCAAGTTAGCGCACATTCGGCCCCTGTTTGCTACTTGCTATGTACTTGGCCGGTTTACTTGCGGGTTACCTATGTACTAGAGAGTAGTCCTTGATAAAATCTGCCATTCTCGAGTTATGAATATATATACTTATCTGTACAGTCGGAATCATATATTCTTTCTTTAGGCCGACGCCTTCGAGACATTTACTACACCTTAACTAGGTTGTCTGATAGGTGGGGAGCTGCATAGAAGCCCGCTTCGTGTTGTATTTAGGCCCACTACGTCTATTTCTTTATGTGTACTAGTCGTATAAATATATGTACTTCGCCAGGTTATTTGTGGGTACCTAAGTGCTAGAGCGTAGTCCTTGATAATCTGGCATTCTCGATGTAGGAATATATGTACTTCGCCGGGTTCTTGCGGGCTACGTAAGTGCGTGAGCGTGGTTCTTTACTCGACCTGCCATTTCCTTCCCACCTGTAGATTCCCCCCATCTGTACCCAGAAAGTTCATCAAGCCTGGTACTACAGGAGGAGGGAGTGAATAAACTCAAATAAAGGAGAACCGTATGAAATATATTGGTCTTGTACGAATTCGTACGAATATATGTACTCCTCTGGGTTTCGGGTTACCTTAAGTGTGTGAGAATAGTTCTTGCTTAAAATTTCAATACTCATGGACCAAGATATGTACGTCTCTGGATTCTACTGGCACCGTCCCAGCCAGGGCGCGGCTTCTATGTTGGAGAGGCTACGGCATGCAGTTTCTAATGAGTAGATCTTCTCTGGGTTCTATATATGCGGATTGGAGTCAGTGTATGTGGTTAGTTTTTGCATTGCGCTGTTACCCGCGTAGACCGAAATGTATCTGTTCTTATAGTGAATGTATATCTTATGACCTAAACTGATTGCTTGCTTTCTTCTAGCTTGTAGAAAGTGAGTTCCTCCGGAGAAGCTGTGATCTGTTCGGTGTTCAGGCAGAAGTAGCAGATGGATTGTGGCTTGAAGGTCCAAAGTCCCGTGGATTCTCGACCGCTATTCATGTTGATCCTCTTATGGAACATCTGAATTTGGTACGCACACTTCGCTCCTTAGGCTTTTTCTTCTTTTTGCTCATAATGATTCACATTTGCGTTGCGACCCCTAAAGCGGCATGCATATCTCTCTTTCTTGCCCTGAATTTCTTCCTCCTCTAAAACTCTTCAAGCGCTGCAATATGGCGGGCGAGCTGTGCTAACTTTAATATCAAGTCCTGTGCTGGACCTCAATTCTGGCTGTGCACCTGCAGCCACTGCAGTCAGATAAAGAATATTGCTTGTTCTTCTTGTCAATCCATCCCAACCCCAGAGCATCTCGGAGAAGTTTCTAAGAGCCCTCAACCCGGGATTTATCTGTAAAGTGGTTCTTTGCTAATCGGGGAATTGTACCCGGATATAGCCGGTAACCCACATCAAAGAGTAGCAATGGATAGAACGTCTTCGCATTTTCAGTTCCGAACTTGGCAATGGGCGTGGAGCCTATCGTCTCAGAGAGTCACGACAGTGTTACCCAATCAAGTCGATGTTTCTATCCACATTTCTGCTGTTTGCTAGGTAGTTACATTCCTAATCAAGTGGAGGTTTATGTTCCTTGATCCAGCTCTCGGAGCCCTTCAAGGTCTTCGATTTCCACTTCAGCCAAATACCAGCTGATCACAGGGAGAGTGAGCTACATGTCCCAATAACAGGAACAGGGAAACTACATGCACTCATTTCATGGTATTCTTGCCTAAATTTAACCGAACTGGCAGGCCTGACTTTTGGTATTTCGGTTGTTGTATACTGTCGTTATATTTTAGTTTAGTAAAACACAGTTTAGTCTCCACGAATATGAACTCGTGTTTGTCCCTCCCTTCAGATCTTGATCTTTGTCTAGGATCTCTGGTTTAATGTCTTGATAGCTGTTGTCATATCTTCGTATTTATACACCTGTGACATTCAGTTTTGATGTGTGGTTGATTGCATTGGTGTCTGATAGAACTTCTTTTTGGTGACTTGAAACAGGTGGGACCTTGGCCTGGATGAAGAAGGCACCATAACATACTCCACGGCACCAGCTTGGTCACGCGCTTCTGGTGGTACCGATCAGTCCTCGTAATTTACATGATTGTTATCTAGTAGGACATTTGTTCAGCAACGTGTTGTATGAAGTGAGCTTTAGTGGTGGCGCCAACATACTTTATACGCTCGTCACTATGGGAAGTCCTTTTTCGCCGTCTGTTTGTCCCCCTCTCTGATTTTTCATATGGCGATAAGAACAGTGAGGTTGCAGTGCATTAGTCTTTTCGTTAGTTTACCTTTGGGATTGCTTCACCTGAAAAGCCCTCGACATTTCTAAATGTTCGTGCTCGTTTCTTGCTCGTACTGTTTGTACATGTTCACAGATATTCCCAACTGGAGAGATCATTGGAGACAATGCGTCTGGTTCTTTCCAAGAAATAATGTGACCGTTGTTGCTGGAGAGTCTGAAATCATAGAAGCCACACATGACGAGATCAGCGTCAAGTACGAAGTAAGATCGTCAAAGGTTGAAGCACGTGAACCTGGCCGTGGAAGTACATCCTTTGAGTTTGTCATGAGACCTGAAAGGATTGG
Source organism: Asterella californica (assembly GCA_036924285.1). Taxonomy (NCBI): domain Eukaryota; kingdom Viridiplantae; phylum Streptophyta; class Marchantiopsida; order Marchantiales; family Aytoniaceae; genus Asterella; species Asterella californica. The sequence goes on along the minus strand of JAYKYS010000002.1, from coordinate 19,592,200 downwards.
TATTCTGGGGGACAAGAACTACCGCAGAGTCCTCAGAGAAGCTGTACTGAAAGCTGTGAGTAATTTGACCATATTATATCTTGACTCTGTCCCGTACAAAATCGGCTGATGGTTGCTTTCAGCAAGAAGTGCAACCACGCTGCGTTGTGTATTGGCACTGTTAGTTCAGAGTCACGTAATGCAAGTGGTGTACCTTCTTCGAATATTTGGCTGAGACCTCCTTTGTGTTCGAAGCAGTAGATAGTAGTACTAAATTTTCATGCCCTCGTGATTGCCGCGTTACTTGCAGAGTTATCGTTGCTGACCCAGTTGTTTTCATGTGTCTGTCTTCTCATTGGATAATCTATTTTGTTGCGCCTAATATATGACCATATTTGCCTATGGAATAGGTACGACCGAGGCGATCTCCATTGTGCCTTATCGTTGATGACAGCGTGCTCTGTACTGTCTTAGCGGGTGCAGCCAAGCCAGATGCCCGTGTGGTAGCCATGTTGCCTGGCCTTCAAGTTGACGGCCCCCGTTACATCCAAGCTACTGCCCTGTTAAATGGTCTAAACCCCAATCAGATTGAAGTTATTGGGCAAAAGGCGGCCTATCTTTCATTCAGTCAGTTAAGCGGCAGGAAGGTAGCAGCGCACTGAGTTGAACTCTTGCCCTATTTGTCTCCTTACTGGCTAATGGAACATGTTCCATTTGAATTCCTTGTCAGGAGTCCTGTGTGTACAGTTCGTGACTCTAGAACGTCTTATTATGGGCTTGGACTAGTGTCCCCAGACCAGTAACTACAAAGCATGAGTGTATAATATCAGGAGTTGAAACATTGTCTGTTTTCGGCAGGTTGACGTCCTACTCGCGGAACCATATTACAGAGCTTACGAAGACCTCCTGCCGTGGAGACATCTTCGCTTCTGGTGGGGAAACTATCGACATTGTTAAGACCAAGCATTTTGGTTTTGGTTTAGTAGTTGATAAAAAGTTCCTCCATGATTAGGTCTTTCAAGTTGATGTAATTTGGGTGGATTTGAAGTGACTTTGTTATGTGACTGTTGTCTTGATGAGTCAGGTATGAGAGGACTTCTCTTGCCCCTCTCTTGGCTGATAATCCAGCGATTATCCCTTGTCAGGGTATCTTACGTGGTGTGGCACTCTTTCTTCCGGTAAGTAACTTTTGTGCTGTGATGAGGCAATATTTTCTGGCAAAGCTGCGTCTTGTTCGGGTGTGGTTCCTTAGAGAGAACTTGCCTCCTGTTTCTAATTTGGGAATACATTGACTCCATGTACCAGCAATGTTTTTGACTTCAGCCATGAGAGAATTCTGTTCAGTAATAGTTATGAGCACTGTCTTATGTCTGGATGTGTGGGCTGCTGAACGTCGGTTCAGAGTGAGGTTTATGTACATGATAGGAGCATTTGTATCGTGTTTGAGGGTCGGGGTTGCTTATAATGTCCTACGGGTTGTAAAATTCCACTGCGGGAAGCCCCAAGTACTCATATATAGAGCAGTGTGACGCCAAACCCTCCGTGACGACAGCAGGGCTCCACGTTCCCCTCGTGATATATGAATCCCTTCTTGATGTGTCTTGATTTACCTACGGCCGGCCGATCTAAATCTAAACCCTAACCCAAAACCCGTAAAGCCCGTCTAGTATCGTTTGTGTAAAGCAGTCACGACCCGATCTTTCAATCAGTGCTTGAGATTCCATGCGTCCGGTTGGAGTCTTACAGCCACCAGGCGGTACTATCTTGGAAATGTGCTCACCCTACACATTTCCTCTTGGCCTGGCCTCGGTTATATACATTCGCTGACTTCTCGAACAAGTTAGCATACATGTTACCACTCTTTGTTACTCACTTTGTACTTGCATGAGTTCAAAACTATTTGGGGTTACATAAGTGTGCCGGCGAAGTCACTGTTTACTCAGAAAGCTGCTTTACCCGTGTAATATTCTATTAACCTAAGTGTGCGGGGGAAGTTACTGTTTACTCAGAAAACTGCTTTACCCGTGTACCAATATATTATATTAACGGTTATACCTTCCCTGTTGGGTGCTGATTAAGTCAGAGAGCAGGTTGAGGTGCAGGCGGCGGGAGAGTGTTCTGTTGCCTGCTCTGCGTTCATCTTGTGGTAGTTACGTTCTTGAGTGTACACCTACTCATTAAGAAACAGCTGCGTCCGTGATCTTTGCGCACTAGTTTGTTCGTATATCCTTCCGACTGAGCCCGGAACTGAACAGAAACTCTTGTACTGACAAGGCCCTGCTGAGTTGGAAGAGTCCTCATCTTCGCGTGATCACTTTTCCTACTCATCTATTGCCTAACCCTCCCTGTTGGGTGCTGATGAAGTCAGGGAGCCGGTTGAGTGTGTTCTGTTGCATGCTCCGTGTGTACCTTGTGGTAGTTAGGTGTCTCAGTGTACACCTACTCATTACCTACAGCTGTGTCCGTGACTTTTGTTGGGAGAATCTCAGAAAGCTGCTTTACCCGCGTACCAATGTATATCCTTCCGACTGAAAGTTGCATGGGTTCAAAACTATTTGGGGGTTACCTAAGTGTGCGGGGGAAGGTACTGGTTTCTCAGAAAACTGCTTTACCGTGTACCATTATATATGCTTCCGACTGAAAAGATGGAAGAGTCCTCAACTTCGTTGATAACTTTTCCTATTCATCTATAGCCTCCTTCCCTGTTGGGTGCTGATGAAGTGTCCGTGACCTTTGTTGGGAGAATTGCCTCTAACCTCTAACCTTCTTCATGGTTGACAATCTGGTGTTGTGAATGCTGGTTCGATTATTCCTGGACGCTTCATGATTGCTTCTCCAGACGATGCATATTGTATTTCGGTATGTTTATGCTTGTATCATCTAGAGATCTCGCCCTCCATGCACTTTGCTGTTCTGCTTATCGCTCTATTTTACAGTTATAGTTGCTTACTCGCACAGATCGTTAGGCATCGCATATTGTAGTCATCTGTCCTTCACTTCCCTACCTGAGGGTACCATCTTGGAAATGTACTTTCCCTACACATTTCCCCTTGGTCGACCTCGGTTATATACCTCGGTTACATATATACGGTAACTTCTCGACGTATAACTTCTCTGCCATTCTCGGCGTATGAATATAACTTCTCAAACCAAGTTAGCATACATGTTCCCTCCACTCTTTGTTTCTCACTCTGTACTTGCATGGGTTCAAAACTGTTTGGGGGTTATCTAAGTGTGCGGGGGAAGTTACTGTTTTCTGCGAAAACTCTTTTACCCATGTACCATTATCTACTATATGGAAGTTACTGTTTCTCCGGAAACTGCTTTACGTGGGTACCATGATATATTATATGAATGTTAACATTCACAACCATCTTTGCTACTAAGTACGTCGCTCCTGTGTACCTATGTGCTAGAGCGTGGTCCTTGATAAAATCTGCCATTCTCGACGGAGGGATATATGTACGTCGAGAAGGCTCTCTATGATAAGGGTGTTTTTAAAGTGCGGGAGAGTATTATGAGTCGTTCTGCTATCCTCACATACCAGCATATATTATATTAATGTCGGCGAAACCCAGTCTTGGTTAAGAAATTTTATACTCGTCCGTGTACATTAGTCGTGTGAGCAGTCCGTTGTCAGTTACCCGCCCATGTACAACCCGTAAAGCCCCTCTATTATCATATGAGTGAAGACGAAACCACCATCCGACCTTCCGAATGAGCACACCGAGATTCGATGCCCCGGTTGGAGAGTGAATTGCTACATGAAGTTGGCTGTGGACCGTTTGTTCGACTTTTCCTGGTTGCAGCTGGATCACTCTACATGCACGGTGCTTTTGCTATCAGCATTTTAATTCTCCTCTCTTCCAGTTTTAGTTGCCTTCTTGCTTCGATAGTTAGGCATCCGGTATTGTACTGGGTATCTATCATGCATCTTTGATGCACCCACTTACCAGGGGGTACCGGCTTGGGAATGTGCGCTTCCTACACAGTTCTTATTGGACCATCCTCGGTTATAAATAATCGTGCTAACTTCTCAAACCAAGTTAGCATACATGTTCACTACTCTTTGTTACTAACTTTGTACTTACACGGGTTCATAATTATTGGGGGTTACCTTAAATGTCCGGGGGAAGTCACTGTTTTTACTGCTTTAACCGTGTATCAGTATATATGGCGTATCTCGAACAGGTCTTGGTCAAGAGGTTTATACCTGTTCGTTCAGCCATGTGTATTCAGCTTCTTTTGTCTCTGTTGCCCAATCTTTTGAACGACAAATCCATGATTTGATGAAAGTGTCATGTGCTTACAGGACTTGTGGAGAAGTAGGAAAAGCCTGCACAATGTGGAAGGCTTTGACCACTCAGCAGTAAATGGTGTCTTGGGAGCTTGCGGAGAACTTCCGCACCCGGTTGAGGGACCTATACTACCATATTCGATATGGCAGTGTGGCCAGTCTAAGGTCTGGTATTTTCACCTCACGTAATGACTTACTCTGATCTTCAGCACTATTAGCCAGTACATAGCAACCTGGTAATATAAGGTACACTGAATGATTTCATGCATGCAGGAGTTAACTGATCCATTCGCAATTATGGAATTCGACTTTACTCTCCCGTTGCAAGCAGTCGAAGGGTCAGTTAAGGTAACTGTAATCAATTCTTGACTATACATTCGCTAACTTCTCAAACCAAGTTAGCCATTCTCGATGTATGAATATAACTTCTCAAACCAAAGTGTACATGTACACCACTCTTTGTTACTCACTTTGTACTTCCATGGGTTCAAAACTATTTGGGGGTTACCTAAGTGTGCGGGGAAATTACCGTTTTCTTGGGGAACTGCTTTACACGTGTACCGTGTAGGAATTCGAGTGTGGAACATCTGGAAGGACTCTAGAGTTTTCTGTCTAGACCGTTCCTAAGTTAGTTGGGAGTTTCTTTCATGCCGGCGGCGGAACTTGCGCAAAGCCTACACTTAGCAACATGTTAATTCTACTCGTATTAATTGCCCTGCCGTGCATGGAAATAGTAATATATCGCTTGTTGGTTCATTGGACGAACTTATGTACTTAAAAGGAGACCACTGTTCAGTCTCCGACATTCTCTTCCAGTCCGTCATTCTCTCTGTTTTTCTCTCTGTCTTCTATCATCGATCGCTTCTGCATTTGACTCTCTGTGTCTAAGATTGTCTACGTGTCAATGCCCGAGTCGGGGAAGTTAGAGATAGCCTTATGTGAGTAGACATCGAGAGATCAATCCTGTTCACAGGCTATGGGCCTACACTGGTCGTCGATGATGGTACAGGTTCAAAGAGCTAGAAAAGCTTGTAATCCTGTTCACAGGCTATGGGCCCACACTGGTCGTCGATGATAGTAGAGCGCAAAGAGCTAGAAAAGCTTGTAGAGCAAAACTACATCGCATGGGCAATCGAAGTTGAGTCTATTCTAGAGACGTACGACTGTCTGGACATGGTGGCAGAACAATACGATCCAGATTTGATCGAAGGATCACGGTCGTTGACGGTGAAACATGCCCCCGTAAGGCGATTTCTTCTGGGGGCGATGGAAAACCATATCAAAGGTATGGTAGATTGCCACATGTGGTGCTGGGAGGTATGGGAAGGGTTTAAGAAGATCTTCTCTAGTGAGATGCTCGAGAAGTCCGCTCGACTTCTAAATGAAATGCAAACGTGAAGATGCAAGAAAAAGAAGGTTTCGCATCTTTCAGTCGTTCGAAAGCTCCTTAGAAAGATCAGTTATCTCTTAAGCACTCTCCGTTCCAGCTACGAATCTGTAAAGGTAGCATGTCTAATCAAAGAAATTGGTTGGGTTATGTCGCTAACAAGCTGCTAGAGTCTAGCAGCGAATAAACGAAAGGAGCGCGGGTTCTTATCGTTCCTTCCATAGGAGGAACGATAAGAAAGGGAAAATGAAGTCTTTTCCACTTAAGAAAAGTGAGAATGTGAGCACTGCAATGAATTCTGAAGACTGCAGTGATTCTAAATATGCACTCGCAAGTAACAGAAAGGAGATGGCGATGACGAAGAGATCAGGATGGCTTCTGGAGTCTGGCGCGACATGTCACGTCTCCTACCAGAAAGAACTGTTCTAGGAAATTGCACCTCTGAGAACTCCCATGACTTTAAAATGCGGGCCAGGAAATCTGATTCCTGTTGCTTGGATTGGGAAGGTGTCGATTACGTTCAACGTGGATGGAGACCTGCGAAGTGCATGTCTACACTGTAGGTACCTGAATACACTAAGAACTTAGTGTCAGTTCACAGTCTCATCAAGCGAGGTATGAACATTTGATAGTTCTAAGGACAGATGTGTTGTTCAGAAGGACGGGAGAGTAGTCTGCTATGGAGTGGTAGATGGGAAATTGTTTCGTTTGCTGGAAACTGGATCACAGCAACCAAGTGCGATGGTAGCTGAGTAAAACAACGATCTTCGACTATGGCACCTTAGGCTCGGTCATTCGGACATTGGCGAAGGTGAGCGTAGGACTGAGACTAGAAAGAGATGGGAATCGGACTTCTGCGCTGCTTGTGCTGAGGGAAAGCTCACAAGGGATCACAGACAAAGAAGTCGTTAGCAGAACCATTTGAGCTCATAGGCTCGGTCACCTGACCGAAGGTAACATCGGACATTGGCGAAGTTGAGGTTAAGACTGAAACTAGAAAGAGATGGGAATCTGGACCTCTGCGCTGCTTGTGCTGAGGGAAAGCTCACAAGAGATCAAAGACAAAGAAGTCAGTTAGTAGAACCACTTTACTTCATACACTCGGATGTATGGGATATATGACACAGAAGTGTGTAAGCGGTGCAGCGTAGTTTTTATCCTTTGTGGACGACTACACCTGCAAAAGTTTCATTTGCTTGATGAAGCATAAGAGTGAGGTCTTTGACAAGTTCAAGAAGTTCGTTGTCGTGGTCGAACTCCAGACAGGAAGGAAAGTGAAGGAAGTGAAGAGATTTCGATGGGATGGAGGGAAGGACTACCAGAATCAGGAGTTTGTCTCATTCTTAGAAGAGAAAGGGATTGTGATGGATCTCTGTGACGGAGAAAACAGTCCAGCATGCAAAACTGCAACGCAGCTTTTGGGGAGTTGCTGAATTGCCTGCGGAATATCAGCCCCACTACTGCTTTAGATAATATGACACCTGAAGAGCGTTGGAGTGAAAAGAAGTCTGATTTTTCACACCTGCGAGAGTTATGCTTTCCAGCGCATGGGCACATACCCAAGGAGCAGAGGAGAAAGTTCGAGAAAAAGGCCGAGAAGCTTCTTTTCATTGGCAACGAGGAAGGATTAAAGGATACATATTCTTTAATCTGAAGACGAGACACTTTAGTCCCAAGACCATACAGGTTATTCGTAGTAGAGATGAACAGTTGGGGTTCGCGAAGAGATGTCTCTGAGGAACGTGCAGGGAACGTAGTTTCTCCTCTACTTACGTTTGGTTGAGAAGGATAAATCTTCTGCTGAAGATTTACCTGAAACAGAACATCAGCCTTCAAAGGTAGATGAAGATTGCTCACCGGCAGAAATCTTCAAAGTCTACATTACAAGAAGACGACCACACTCAGAAACTGAGCTCACAAACAAGGAAGCGGCAGGGGATGATTTACTCACCAAGCAAGTGATGGAGGAGAACAGCAACTCAAAGCACATCTCCGGGGATTCTCAACAACGCTATCAATCGTGGAAATGAATAAAATTTCATTCGCGAGGCGAATTCATTTGATGCACACATATTCACCGATTCATATGATGAGATGTATATGTTGAGTAGATCCGACTGGAGCGAGTGAGAGAAAGTGAGCTCTGAAGAGAAACGATTTCTCTGTACCTTGGGAAATAGCAAGTTTACTTGCAGGGAGAAACCCATCGACTGTAAATGGGTGTTCAGGATCAATCGAGAAGCTGACATATAAGGTCAAGATCGTGGCCAAGGGGTTCAATCCGAGGGCGACATTAATTACTCTGAGACATAGGCGCTGTAGTTAGATATTGGTCGATTAAGAGTGTTGTGGGGGGATACAGCAACTAGACGTGCAGTCTGAACGGAGAGTTGAAATAGAGCATCTACGTGGATATCCTGGGAGAGTAGTCAGACCCAAGAGAAAGGGAAGTCTCTCTCCTGAAGAAGGCATTGTACGGACTTTAAGCAGGCCCTCAGCGCATGGTACGTGGAGCTGGACTCCAACCTGAGAGAGCAACGTTTTCAGAGAGGTAACTCTCGTCTGGGTTTCCAGAGAGGTAACTCTGATCTGCGGACTTAAGCAGGCTCCCAGGTACGAGGAGCTAGACTCCTATCTGAGAGAACAAGGTTTTCAGAGGTAACTCTGATCTGAGCATTTACTGCAGAGAAGGGAATTGTCTACGTGTCAATGTCCGAGTTGGGGGAAATTAAAGATATCTCTTCTGAGAGTAGAGAGACATTGAGAGAGCAATCCAGTCCACATAATCAATTCTTGACAGTACTCATTAAGGATTGCATGCGTACCTTTCCACGATAGATCCCGAGCCCTGGCTCGACGGTGCTGGACAAGGATGGGTTGAGAAGATAAATACAAAGCAGAAGAGACAGCTACCCGAGGAAGGGGAGACTTGTCCAAGTAGTAAGGCGAGTTACCCTCACCTTCCAGGTCTCAGCCAGGGAGGATTTGACTAGATCTTCGGTAGAAGAGACTTTGTCAAGTTGACCCCTAAAAGAGTTGGATTATAAGGCAGTTGCTTTTGGGTTTCGACTAGAGGCGACTGAATCTTGTGAACAGGTCCGATGGTATGGGCTTTCTGATGTCACTAAACATTGAAAGTAGTGAATTTACACAGTCTACTATCTTGACTAGCGGGTACAGACCTTAGTCTACTGGTTCATCTTATTCATCCCGGTGTTCAACTGGATGCTATCTTCTCGAAACTTAGAGCTCAAGTGCGAAATTTCACAATTTCGAGACTTTTCTTCTAGTCCTTTGTAAATTTCGGAAGTATCAAGACCCAGGAAAGTATTCTCGTAAGGGAGTGATTTCGTGTCAAAGATTAAGCATAGGTTCTGACACGTCGAAATACTCTCCGAATTTCTCAACAGTAATTTGTGCCGTCAACAGCTCTGCAAGTCGAGCTTTATGGATATGCGGGCAAACTTCCTCGGCCAGCGCCACAAGGCGATCCTTATATTCCCATAAAGCACTCCTTACGGAAGGTCTTGACGCCAGGTTCTTCCGAGTACACTCTCGCCAAAGAGAAAGATGGTTGTTGTGATGCTTCCATCCCTGTGTTATGTCGAGAGAGCATGCCCATTGCCTCTTTCACAGTCGTACTCATTCCAGGTTCAAACATATTCCAGAGATTATCTAAGAGATCTGCTACTCTCAGAATTTCAGCTGTCTTCTTTTTCCAAGTCTGACATTCTCTTTAGCCGAATACATCCTGTTCTCCAAGTCTTCGCTTGTTTAACTGGCCGATCTTGCACCCAAACGGTGTTAAACATCTCGTATCTGGTTGATTCTCGTTGCTCTAGTTGCCATCGCCACTGGAGCTTGGCTATCTCCCTCCGCTCTTCTAGTGGATCTACACAAATTCCTCCCACAACGCTACTAGTGCAATAATAGAAGCTGAACGATCATAAGCCGAAGGGCCTTATAATTGAATAGCTTCCAGCTTCAGCCGAGGTCTTTGCTTGGTACTAGCGTATTCGAGCATAGGGTGTGTGGTGTGCAAGAATAAAGTTCGTTTACCTATGGATGTAATTCTCTGCACACAAGGGAGTTATCCAACCCGTTACTCTTCCGATTGCGCTTCGCGATAGTAGGTAAGATGTGGATGTCCCACTTACAATCTTCCGAGAATTGCACCATTAGGTAATGTCACTCTCGGAATGAAGTCTGCGCCCCCTTTCCAGTTCCAGTAATAGTCTAATTTCTCCCTTCACCCTTTATAAGCCATGCCTCACGTTAAAAGCCATACCTCACATTGAGAAACATCCGCCTCCAACATGTGAAACCATATTGTGCTAAGGTTAATCATCTTGTGGAGCTTCTTTGCAGAGTCTTCCAGGCCAGCAAAATCGTTGTCGAACATCATTGCCTCCGAACATGATTGCTGGCATCGGAATGGCTGTGGTCGATGAATTCAATGGACTTTTCTCTGTCCAGCTGTTCCAACAGATCGTTGAGGAAAATGCTAAAAAGGTTCGGAGAGAGAAGACGGCCTTGAGCCAAATTTTTATCTCGAAAAGATCCGACGTCGACCATTGAATCATTAACGCACTCTGGGTGTGGTGGTATAGCTTACCCGCCACACCTTCCCTTTTATGTCGCAGTTTTACAGACGGCATGATAGTCCGTCTCGGATCGCCATACGTTATTGATATCCTTATTTACAATCGAGGTAGAAACAGAAAGTGGGCTTTCCTTCTATCCTGCTGCCTTAGACAATCTGGTAAGTGTGTAAAGGTGGTAAATACACCCTCGTTGTCCCCTGAACCCTGCCTGCCCTTCGTTAATCACGCTTTTCTGTTCAGTAGCGAGTACTCAGGAAGGCGACAGAACAGTTTACCAACAACAGTTAGCAAGTTGATCCCTGTATAGTTGCCCGGGTCGTCCTCTTTCCTTTTCTAAGAGGTTAACGAAAGAAACTATGTCCACCGGTCCACCAGTATGTAATCTACGATCGAGTATTCGTGATACTTATGGTTTAACCTAGTCCAACCATGTCCTCTAGTATCAGTCCGCCCGTTCAAAGCTTTGAGCTTGGAGTCTCGCAGCAAACGAATCAGACGTTTGCAGTTCCCATTAGCCGATTCGGATCCCCATACATCCCGATAACATCATTCACCTCTCCCTCCCAACCCCTTAAAGTCACCGAGTAATATCTCGAGGAATTTCGCAGTCAGCCTATGGATTCACATGCAGGCTTCAGGCGTATCCAGAAGTTATGAACATGACCTATATAACTAAGATAATGCACTTCACACTTGTTAACAAACCCTACCCTGGTGGGTAGCACCTTGGGTTCTACGCATGGACCCATACCATTTATAATGTGGCAACATAGGAATTAGCATGTCTGGGGTCTCCCCTGATTCCTGTCCCGAACAGACGTGTAGTACATCTTCAAGGACTTGTTCTTGAGGTGCTAAGCCATCTGTTTCCGAGGGTTAGTCCAACCCTGCAGAAGTGGAAGGACCGTAGTTTAATCCCATTCTTCACCAGGGGAGCCGAATTTTCCTCTTAGAGGCTTTGACCGGGTTCTTGGAGGCTTTGTTTGCTTCTTCCGAATGTGGGTTCTCAGCAGTCTCCGACATGGCAGGTTCAGGAGATCACTAAACAGTTGATATCTGTTACTATCGTGGAGTGAGTTTTGGTTGGGAAGGTACTTTAGGCTTGCCCCACACCGTCCACTCGTCACTAACCCAATGTTGCGGGTGAGAACTTAAAGAGGTCCGCTTGTTTTCCCGCGAGAGATCATCACCGCTTGCTAGAGGGAACGCTCTGGCATTAGGCTGCAAGGGTAGGCTCGTGAAAGCCAGTTCAAAGTAAAATGTCCCCTCATTTCACGCTAACTTCACTGGTAACCTTAGTAGTGAAACCGTGATTTTACCAGCTCAAAAGACAAAAGGGGATAAGCCGGTTACAGAACACAAACAGTCCAGCAAGGGGGCAGACATCGAGGCTACAGCAAATGAGCACTCAATGAAGAGATTGCCAAAAAACCGGAAGTTTCTTTAGGTTCGCCCGTATGAGGTCGCCCTAAAGAGAGGTTTCCCCGCACTACTAGGCCGTGCGAGAATGGACCACTGTCACACCCAGCTAGGCCGGCAGTTCCTGACAGAACTCAACTGGCATGATCAATGAAGTATCAGATGAAATTGAATTCGACTCTCCAGGTTTCAGGGACGAGCCACCTTTCCAGGACACTGTTAGTCTTCACCGTGTTGTTTTGTTAAATCCCTCAAGATCCTTTGGGGAGTACCTTAGGGTATCTATATATGTTCCTGCGAACGTACTCCCTCCACGTATGAATATATATGTTCCTGCAAAGGCAGAGTTCTGCAGACTTCTTTGTACTTCTTAGCTAAGTGAAGAGAATATGCCGCAGGTACCAGTTCTAACTTCAGGACTTTGCCATGGAATCGCGCTGTGGATTGACTGGGTGATGGATGCGCATCACGAACTTGTGATTTCAACAGGGCCTAAAGGTAACATCACTCGTCGAGCTGATTCACCGCTCATCACCTCCTTAGCCAGTGTAGCACCCACATTGTGAGTTAGTAAACCATCTTGTTCGTACTGCGCTTTCAGGTGGTGAACCAAACTACTGGAAGCAAGGGGTAAAACTCCTGAATATGCCAGTGCAACTAACTGAAGGAGGCTCAAGTCTGCATATCTCGGCTGCTTTCGATCCCAACACTGGTGACATCGCAGTAGCTGTTGACACACGATAAGACTGCATATCTCGGCTGCTTTCGATCCCAACACTGGTGACATCGCAGTAGCTGTTGACACACGATAAGACTGGACTTCAGTCGAATGTTCATGCAATTCAAATGATTTCGCAACAATTCAGCACTGCAAGAGGAGTGATCTCCTTACCTACGAAGGCGTTCTGTGATAGCTTCCACTTATTGCAGCTGATGTTCAAATTGGTGACCATGCTTGGTATTATGTTTTGCAATTTTGTTATTCTGGTTGGAAGTCTAGTGCCGCGCATGTTGTAAGTGGAGGCTGTATGGACGAGACCGTAAGCCGATAGGCGCTACAACAAGACTTGTATGTGAAAAGCATAGATTATGTTTAAAGCACTTCACATGGTGAGCTCCAAGTAAAGTCTACAGTGACATCAGCTGAAAGGCAATGGAACTTATCAACTGCATTTACCAGCATTTACGTGGTGAGGTCCAAGTAAAGTATGTAATGATACCAAAGCAAAAGGCACAGGCAAAAGGAAGACTCACATATTCGTGTCGCGTTATGAACGTAGATAGCAACTAGCGATCAGGTCTATCATTCCTTGAAACACTAATCGGATCTTTTCGTCCAAACGGATTGCAAGAAAATTTGTCGTTTGTTTGTCAACTGTCTATCTTTTCTATGTTACTGCGTTAAAAACTGTAATCATCTGATGAGAAATGTTTGAATGGTTGATGTTGTGGAGACCGTCGGTTTAGCCATGCTGTCGATGTCTGCAGAATTTGTATGGTTTTCTTTACGGACATGAAATGTGCTTTCTGTGGACTGGGGAGTACAGTTCTGCGAAAGCTTTCTGCTACTAAATCCTCCATCGATTCCCGAGAAAAGAACCGCATGAGTGCATCTTCAGTTCATTGTAATTCTGGCTCGTTTCACCTTCTGACGGCACACGTACACGTTGAGAGTAGGACCCTCGTAAGAGAGTTTAAACTTATCATCTAGATATAATAACAAAGATATCTTTTATGACCATAATATATAAAACACTAAAAGTTTCACAAGCAAACAAAAATTTAAATTGGAAAAAATAGAGAAAACATAATTCTGAGGTTGGAAGCAAACAAGTTTTAACAACTATGCATCCAAAGCCAATATGATGAGTTGTGAGCCAAAAGACAAACACAATTTGTGGACTGAAAATTCTGACTTTTCATTCCATCATCGTAGCACTTCGCTCCATTTCATGCTTCTTGTCTGCTGTTTGTTTTGTCCGGTAGCAACAAAGTTGGAAAAATATTTATGAGATAATTTCGTGATTTTATATTAATGTCCACAAAATTACAAAAGCTCCATAATCAAACAAGTGTTCAAAGTGAGAGTTCTCCTAGGATAGGCAAAACCTTCTAGCACTGAGGATCTTCAAGAGCAAGATCACTACACAAGCACACATCTCTCAAACAGTCACCACAAATCCTCATTCTCATATCACCTAGCCTTCAAATTCAGATACTTCAAAACACTAGGAATTTCTTAAAAAAAACAACTCATGTGAATCACTAGTGCTTTCACTCGTCGTCCGGTAGAGAGTGTTATTGCTGTGCATGCGGCAAAGAGGTCACAGATGTTTCAAACTTACCTTTTGTTCAATTCAGATGTGAGTTTTAGTAGTAAGCAAGTTATGACTTAGAGCATTTACTGTAGTTTTTCAAAAATTCAAAAATTTATAGTGATCCAAAAACACCACCCTAAGCAATACACTGCTCTAGACAAAACTTCCCTTGGACAAATTACAGCCTTTTTCCTTTTGGATGTTAGAGAATCTTTGTTCTAGCTTTGACACACACTAATCTAAACATTAAGTGATAATCTAAAACCATTTATATGCTAAAGAGATTTTGATAAATTTAATTCCAAATAGATATATTTTACTCTCGTGTAGTTATAACAAAGCTGATCACTAGTGAAACCCTAGAATATTTTCTACTGAGCTGTGCTCCAGAGATCATCAATAAGTTTGATAATCAGTAAGCTTTGATGAGGTGTGCATATTTTCTTGTTGTCGTATTAATGTCCTACTAACTATCATTGTCGTCTCATTCCTTTTGCTTTTCAAATATTTCTGGATTGCTTTTTGAACATCATAGTTTCCACAAGTGGTATCATATTACATATAAGCAGTAATAAACTAATCCATTAGCTTACAAACTAATCGCAGAACTGAAAAAATGTTTTCCCAAAGGGTTTTTCTCTTGACAGTGTTCTCTCATGGAACTTTCTCCTTATTTGGTATGTTCGTTTTCACCTTGTTCTCACGTACACATGTTTTTATTCATTTTATTTATCGAACTTGACTTCTGTGTATGGAATGTTTTCAGATCCGACCTTCTTCTTAGGATCAACACTCAAGAGTGATGTGTTACATACATGCAAACATTCAAGCTAGGCTTCAGCAGTACATGATGCTTGTTGTATCCTCACCTTGTCAAAAAATGGTGGAGGCTTGATCTATGAGAAAAATATGGCGGGTCTCATCAACTTGAGTAACGAAGTTTCTTGTATTTTCATGGTTGATGTGGTGTCTCAATTCCTTCCTTGTACTATAGAATCGTATAGATAGAGGGTGGTCGGCTGAAATTTGCTTGATCACACCCCCAGTAGGTTCCTTGAGCTTGATCATACCCCTCTTAAGTTCCTTAAGCTTGATCATACCCCTGACGGGTTACTGACAATAGAACCAATAACTTTATCTTTTGGTTCATCATTTTATTACTTCCAACCTTGACTAAATATCACTGTAATTCAAAATATTTAACATTATTCAAAATAGTTAAACTATACATGCTAAGAAATTTAATATGTGCAGTCTCACATGTGAGTAACATCACAAAGTGACTGGTTTTACAGATAACAGCCAGTCAGGGGTGTGATCAAACTATCGTAAGAGGGGTGTGATCAAGCTCAAGGAACCTACTGGGGGTGTGATCAAGCAAATTCCTGGGGTGGTCGGTATTACACCTTCTCTCTATTCCATCTCTGAATATATTTTGCGCTCTTTGATACTTTTAAGAGTCATTTAATGTAGAATCCTAACGGCACTTCTACATTTAAATTATGAAATTATTTTTATTTGATCTGTATTAATCTTAAGAATATTATTGATGATTTATTTGAAATTTTTTTATTTAGTTCTCTTAATATAACAAACATAGACATACTGAACTTATTTATATGTTGTATACATTTATAGAACGTTTATTTATAATCATGATATTTAATAAGATACTTTTATTGTTATTTTATTGTGTTTATAAGCTGAGACAATATGTTCATGTATTATTCAAAAGAAATTAATTATATGATCAGTGGGGGAAAAGACAAGATAGTTTAATATGTCAGTGTTTATTTTAAAAATCTAATATTCAGTTCTGCTGATTCTTTTAGTTTAATACACAGTTAACTTAAAAGTTGAATTTAGCTCATAAGACATGATCCAAGAGTTTCATAAAACTTAATCCAATATTGATATCAAACTCGAAGTAACTAAATTCTCATATTAGTTTACTTTGACTAACAGGTGAAGGAAATACAGATGGAATGGTGACATGCAACAAAATGTTAAAACCCCGTATGACTACAAGTGCTAATGGTAACGTAGTAGATCTCATTTGGAAGGTTCGCTTTTAGAAAACTGAGAAATTTAACCGTTATGCAGAAACTGTTTCTTGTGATTAAGTGATCGTCCCAACATGGCATCTGGGAGAGTAGAAATCAAACTAAAGCTATAAAGATTTGAAGGTTTCTTGGAGCAGAAGAGACTCTTTTCTTCAAACTCAAAGTACACTCATTGATGAAAAAAGGAATATTCTTTCTCATGCTTTCATACCCATAACGGGGTTTAACAGACAAGATATTATTTGGGAGAATTAATAGATATGTTGCAGGTGCATCCTAAAGCTTAAGGAGCCAAGTTGAAAAAGGTCAAGATCTTGCGCTTTCCAACGTAACGAGAAATTTCACTGTCAACAGTCTACTCAAAAGAAGGTGACCTCAGCCTAATTATCAAACTGCAGCGATTCCGACTAACGTTGCAGTTATCCGACTGTTATCGTCTTAGCGTTGAGAGCAAGAATCTGGACAACTTTGATCAAACGCAACGGAGACTTGCACATGTGGCTGGGAGGGTACAACAGAAGAATGGCAAGAGCAAAATCAGACCCAAGGAAATTACAAAAGAATCGTATTATTACCGTAATATAGACATTTGTCTGGGGCGAACGTTTGCAGTGCTTCAGTCGATCATCTCAGGTTCAAATACCTGAGATGATGTCCGGATCTGGACCTTGAGGGATGTTCAGGATCGATCACCCGGTTCTGCAGATTGTGCTCCTGCATTTTGGATGTTAGTCATACGGCAGAGTATATACTGATTGATACCATACAATTTCTTCGTTCTCTTTATCGTCTGTTTCGGATCGGAAGGACTTTTGTGCAACCTTAGGAGTTTCTACTATTGCCTTCGAGGTATAGGACTTCACGGATACCATAACCTTTTCAAAATACAAGTATAACCGCAAGCACCCTACAACGTCCTTCTCTCTATGCACAAGTACTAGAAGCAAGTTCTTTCCTGGAGTTTCAACTTTTCCACTAGTCAGTGGCAAATATCTCAAATTTCTGTTTCACTCCATTTCGTGGTTCATACTCCGGTCCAGAACAGGATAACCTTAAGAGGCCAAGCAAGTAAAGGTTTCTTGCATCATATGTCTCAATTTTTTTCTGGGAGAATTCCTCCTCTTCTGATTCTTCATAAGAATTCTTAACCTTCGTGGCATGTTTTAGTTTTCTGCTTATATTATTTAATCAAATTCAGAGCACGATAAAGAAAGAGAATTTTGAGGCTCTTCTCACTTGATAGAAATTGGAAATCAACTTCTACCAAGCAGTTGTAGTACATCAACTGCGTTAATGCGTGATGCAGATGTACAAGACCATATTTATTGTGAAATCCAAATGTTAAGTCTCTCTACAGAAAACAACAAAAACATAATGTTTATGATCCACCTAGTTGTCGGACGATTGAAAAAAATGACATCATACCTCGTGGATATCAACTGTGAAACGGAGCCACTGAGCTTTTACTTTGTAAGCCCGGTAACTGCTGACTTGTGAATATCTGCATGTCCGTAACTTTACAGACGTCTGAATACAACAAGTTGATCCATGGAAGAATGTCCCACCTATCGATCCAAGATAGGTGAGACATGTCACCAGTAATTTCCATGGAATAATTTCTTCACTCTCAAATTCTCACAGCCTAGGAGGAACATCCAGTATTCTTGGTCCCAAATGAATCTGGGGCATACCTTAACCAGATTAAAGTAGGGAGACATATGACAGATCACCTGAAACAGTTGCACCGTTAAAATAACAAGAGCTAGGTGCTGCATGCTTGAAGCCAGTCATAAGGATCATACCGTATCTGAACTCCAAAGACTAGAGCAGTTGTTAAGAGTGTCAGCATAAGATGGAAGAGTGAGCGTTTTCAGGATGATCTAACGATGTATCATCCTACCGTAACAGATGACAATGTGCTCTTTGATTATAGGTACATGCGCTTCGTCTGAATCACCATAATGCAACGAAATAAACTGTGACAGGAACTAGTTCCAGGGGCTCACTGCCAGAGAACACTCCCCGGTTCCTAATGAAGGATGTAGATTCAGATCAGTTCCATAATATTCAGAAATATTCCACTGACGATTGTTATCCGTTCATAGTAATAAGCCCCAGGGCTTTGGCACATTTGCTCTTATTCTGAAGACTCTGTTCAGATTCACTTCAGGTGAGAAGGCAGCGAAGTAGGCTACGGTCCCTAAGTCATTTTGCAATCGTAACTACTCCATCTCAACATCTTGCAGCGTTCTTTGGAGCAAGTCGTATGATGCGACGCCACTCTCAACATTAGCAATCTCCGACAGTACACGCAAATGCGAGACCTCGTTAACAGCTCTCAACTTATACGCTTGGAAGTGCACGACTGATCAGCCTGAACCACTTCTAGAGAGTTAAAAAGCCTTCTGCCACTGGCTCAGGAGATTTCACCTCTAGTGTGGGCATAAGTTATTATACGTCCATTGCAACATCTCAAACATATGTACAAAATCTACAAAATCTTCTTTCAAGGGTGATAGTTTCAGGAAAATAGATGCGAATTTCACATGTACGCAGAGAAAAAGTTTTCCTGCAAGTACGCTCACCAGGTTGCGAGTTGGGGATCTCACTATTCTGTTACTCGTCAGCAGGATATCGGACAACAGTTCACAACAGTAACTGTTCCGAATTCAAACCGTCCACAACAAAAGGCATCTGCTGTCCCAATTAAGCTTGGCCGATTCCTTAAGGTCAACTCTCTAATCAAACATTCAAGTCAACATATTCCAAGCCAAGGAGAACTTAGATGCATACATGCAGTGCACATGCGACCAACTATCGTGGTGATGAGGTCAACTGGCGAGATTCTAACCACCTAAGAAGACATGGAATGATGGCCCCTAGTTTAGATAGATTTCCTGCGTGCACGGTTCGGCAACTTAGAAAATCTTTGCTCTTGCTGACGGCAAACATCTCTCTCGCTGTGACTTGTACATCTAGGGATGGTTGGCCTTGCTTCAGTCTGCTTGAAGCGACAGCAGGGCAGTTTGCTGGATACAATATTCCTTCCTTCCTTTGGTGCTTGTTGTCAGTCAAAGGCAAACGACTCGGGTCCTAGCCTGTCGGCGCTCCGGAAAGTTCTAGAGTGGACAAGGAGTTGTGGTTAATCGAGAAACATCCATCTCTTTCTCCGAAACTGGGACATGAGCACCTCCAAGGTTCTGGACGGGAACACCTACCGCATGGAAGGAGAAGGTTGTTCCAGCAACAACGAAAGGCAAGTGGGGATTAAAAGGTAAGGACAAAGGACGGACGTGTCGGGTCGAGACACGCCAAACGTGCTTAATTTACTTTACCGGCACCTTGGGACTTTCAGCTGGGGCTGGGTAATAGCGCCTTCCACAAGGTACTACTGATTCTCTCACGACTTGTGCTCCTGAAAGCTTACACCGGTGACAAGCAGTAGCAGCAGAAACGATGCTGAAACGATGCTAGAGAGAGAGAGAGAGAGAGAGAGAGAGAGAGAGAGAAGACACCGCCGCTCAAAACAGCATACAGCTAATTTCTTTCACCGTTAGTGGCGTGAGTGATTCCCCAGTCACGATGGTGGCTCATGTGAGTGTAGCTTAATCAATTTGACGTGTGGCTGGCTAGCTCGAAAAGGCGGTCACTAGCACGCATATTTCTTGCTGATCTAAGTATACTTTCGTGAAGAGAGAAATGGCTTTCTCAACAACACTGGACATTCCGTGATTCGGTTACAACTGACTTGCGAGACTGGGACGAAAGAAGGCAAAGGGGAATCTCACCATCACAGGGACAAATCCGAATGAGGGTTAAACCGGCACAGACGTTCGATCCGTATCAAGAAGCGAGTCCTAGGAATGGACCGTAGAAGCAACAGTCAAGGTCGATAACAGAAGGGTCACTCACAGATTCCGAGATGATGGTGGCGCACCTCCTACGTGCACTTGTGGATCTTACCCTATTAATAAGAGATAGACAAAAGATGCTCGCCTGCCGGGCCTGCCCTGGAGCTGGTCGTCGGTTTGCGGACACGCATGCTCGCATTCCTGGCCTGGCTGCTTTCCTTCCTTGAGAAACACACGTGATTGTTATCTTTCAGAACTTCGTCTCCACTCTCCTGGAAGAGCCTTTCCGGCGGCCCGCTGTCCAGACCACCAATAAGTTTGTGATTACAGATCCGAATCTTGTGAGCGGAGCAATCAAACGTTTATCCTGGATTGTAACGTTTACTGGATATAATCAGTTTACATGAGAGTAAGTAAGAATGATCAGCTCGACGTGTTGCGTGGACCAGTGTCAACTCTTTCCCGGCCGTCCCATCAGGACAGCAGACAAGCTCTCATATAAGAGTAGGAAGGTGAGCTCTTACCAGCAGAGAAACTCCCGAGGCGTGGGGAAGTCCTGGCTCGGACCTGCGTGCGTTAGATCTGAAACCTAATTACGCTGTTCGATTTTCGTGCTACGACAGAAGAAGTTTAACACCCGCTTATTTTCGAATTTGCATATGGTAACAGCGACTCTATCTCAGAGTTGACCCGATCGCGCGAGGAAGTTCAGCTCCTTGATAGTGAGAATTTTCCACTCAAATCCAGATTAACGATATCCTCTCCAGTCAAATCCAGATTACATCGGTTGCTCAGGCCGACCCAACGACTCGTGACGCGGGGGTTGAGTAAGGCCGAACTCTTTTCAGTCATGCTAGTTCGCAGTACAATTCCTGTTGGAAGTACAATTCGTCGGCGGTATACGTGGGCTTTCTGCGTCCTTTGCCAGCAGCGGCATGAGTGTAGGTGTACTTTGTACCTGAAAAGAAGCCCTACTCTTTACTCTCTTGATGTGGACATCGGCTTACCAGTTCTATATATGCATCGATGCTCTTCAACCCTCCTTTCTGAACGAGAGCTCGATCTCCCCTCTTTACAACGTAACATACAAGAGTTCCGTGGCCTCTTCTATCATCCCAAATTCGAAATGATTCGCTCAAAAGCTACGGCACTTTAGCAATCTGCTGTACCGCCAGCCACAATGGGATTCCATCATTGGACAAGAAGTGGACAGAGAGGCGGCAAGGGAAATGGCTACAGCCACGTCGTCGCTTTCAAAATTCATCGGCGCGACATTGCGAGGCCTTGAAACCCCCATGAGCTGCTCATTATATTTTTGCTATTTATTCGGGTACCGGATTCAGAATGATAGAGTGATGATCATAGACTACACTCTCGTCAGACGGAGGATGAGTTCTGGGTCTAGTTCTGGACCCTAGGCCCGGGGGTCACAGTTTCACCTCTTGTTCCGGTCATGAGAAGCCTCCTGGAGTACTGTTCTGAGAACTCTACTCGTATCAATTGGTGTCGTGCGAGTCTGCATGAATCATAATCGTCCGATGAAGTGAAAAATAACGATGTTAGGATAGGGCAATTAGGACGAGTAGAGTTAACGTCTTGCTCTCTGTTATGATATAAGAGTGTACGATATTCCTACTACCCAGTTCGGCCGATCTTTTACGTGTAAAACTTGTCAGGAGAATCTGAAGGTCCCACCACCACCAACCTGGAAATCTTCCTAGAGTTGCGTAAGGTAATTTGCTCGTTTATATAGGGTCTCGTGCATCCCAATGAGCACGAAACTTCATGAATCCATGAAAAGCGTTTCCATCGGTAAACGTATTCATTATGATAACCACATGCGTGACTCATTGACGTCATTTCCACATATAATCTTGTATGGCGACGCAATGGATATCAAACGGATGAGAAGAGCCCATCAAGCAGAACGAGGGGAAACAGGAACCAAAGGGCCAAGCAACCAACACCCAGAAAAGGGAAGAGATGACTGAGACATAAGAGAGATAACTGTGTATAACTGTGATCTCAAGATGACTGTGAGGGAGATAACGCAAGATAACTGTGGTGGAGAGATAACTGTCTGTGTATGCGTGCTCGATGAACTTCTGGGGAGCTTTTGCTCCTTTAATGATAACTGTTATCTCAAGATAACTGTGAGAGAGATAAGGCAAGGAAACTGTGGTGGAATTCAGCTTTCGTTAGATAAAAGCTGAATCCAAACGTATGCTTTCAAGACGATCAAACATTCACTTTCTCAAATTCCACGGTGAATGTACCGTAATGCGGAATCTATACAAGCCTGCCCATTATCCAACCCTTTCGTCACTAAGGGTTAGATAATATATTAATGTTTAAAATAAAATTGAATATAAATTTCGTAGTATCTTCCAGCACTCGTAGTTTCAAGGCTCGTGTTCACGCAGTTGCTTCTATGGGTTAATTTCCCGATCTCGCCTCAACTCTCGGTCCTGTTATCGTTTCATAATTTATAGAAACTTTTTTATATTAATTTATTATAATAGTTTTACATATTATTTGTTGAAAATGAACTAGTGCTAGAATAGACTAAGGCAAAACTGTATATCACAGCCTAAGAGACAATATGAATGAGAGAGAGAGCTCATTGAGAGAGAATGTATGCTGAACCAAGCAAATGAATTACTTAATGTACAATGATCTTAACATGAATATTAGACTTTGCTTTGGTGATCTTAAGAAAGGTCACCATCTAATATCCGAAATCTGTTGCTGAATGTATGTTTTCATACTTTACGTATTCTAACACTACTTAACATTTTTTCATTTTAACAAAACTCCATGTTCTAATGCATGTATAGAGCCTCTCCATAATTCCTTCGATAAAGGACACGGCAAACGACTCAGGAGAAAAGGAAGTAATGGTTTCCAAAACAAAATCACTCTCCTCTCTTACGCGTTATTCCCTAAGTCCCTCTGGGATTCATAGTCAAGCATGCATTATTATTACCTAACCAAAGTTAGATTGTAGTTAGCATAAAAATCAAATCTTTAATGTCTAGTAAAAATCTTAAATAACCCATGACAACCTGCACTTTTGTCTCAAAGTATACTGTTTTTCTCGCTCTACCTTTTAATCAGTCTATAAGGGTCCCTATAACCGACTATAAATATAGTGAGACATAACAAGTGAATTGATTGATCTCATTCATTCAGAGCACGCGTGAAGGAGCAGAGAATACATCTTACAGACACGTTAGCCATACACAAGGCACGTGCCAAGTTCGAAGGAAGCGGTGGTCGGCATAAACGCCCAGGTAACGCAGGTATATAGATTGGATCAGGTCTTGCGCTGTTGTCTTTCCTCGATCATGCTCTTCCAGATGGCGCTCCCTGGATCAGAATACATCGATAACAAGTTGCCGTGGAGCAGGTAGTGTCATGCTCGTGTATACTAATGGACGTTGGTTGCCTTCTTAGGATTCATATCATTTTTACTTCTGAAATGAATGTGATGGGAGGGATAAAAGCGATCGTTGGTGAGAAAGGAAGGCTGCGGTTCCAGTTTTAGAGGGAAGGAACTTGTTGTTGACGTGGCGAACGATAAGACCTTGATCAAGGAAGGAAGCGCCATCAGCAAGGGTCTGGTGTAAGGGACAAGAATGGCGCAAGTCTATACCTAAAGTAGACCTTACGTCAGATATATGACTGTGTGAATGTCATTTCAAATTTAATATTATTTTTTATGAAAACTGTAAAATGACAAAAATCGAATGTTTATTTTGTAATTTTATATATTCTTTTTAGTGCAAAACAAAAACCGTCATAATATACGCTGGTAGAATATAAAGTGTCAATGTAAGGTAAGCCACGTCCAACTACAGACAGAGAGAGAGAGGAAGTGCGAGTTAAGTTATAAGAGGTTTACTAAACTATGACAGTAATGGAGAAAGAGACTCTTAGTTTTCAACTTGGTGAGTGAAAAAGTGGTGATGATTCTGTCCCCCCAAGTCTCTTGAAGAAGATGATCATGGGATCAGTTTCCACAGCCAGTCGGAGTGGAGCCAACGTAAGCATCCTCTAGAACACATGTGAACATTCAGGATCTGTAAAACATGGTGAATAAGCTGCTCTCGTAGAGAAATCTAGGAAAAATGTTTCAGGAGCGCTGGGAAACAAGTCTTAGCGCATCTTTACATAAACTTCAGCAAAAGTCTATCTGAGTTTCGAGACCTCTCGTAACATTCTGACTATAAGTTGAGCGATTCGAGCTTATTTTCGCTCTATAAGAGTTCTCCAGGGACAAACGTAATACGAATATTACAAACCAATGTGGATGCGAAACCAATGGATCCAATGGCTGACAAGAAAATTCATACCGAGGAATACGCACAGAAATGGCTCGCAAAGTGATGGAAATTATGATCATTGCATGTAATTCGATCTTGAAAATCCTTTATCCAATACCAGTAAACAGTTAATGGCCTAGTATCTGACCAGATATCAGACATTGTCCATCCTACCCAAAGCTTAGGTAAAGATCCTTTATAGAACAGAACTTGCTTCTCGCATCCCACTGTTACACGAAGCTTAGTTGACATTTGGTATGAAGAGACTGCATGAATCAACCATGGTTTTATGGAGGTTGTTAGAAACTGGTGTGTTTTCTCCCCGTCTGGAGAACTCTGCAGAACTCCCGGACAAGGTTATACAGTGTAGCAGAACCCACTACCCGCAGTGAGCTTACGAGCCTAAGCTGCAGCACGAGGGAAATGTTTATGAAAGAGAAATGGAAGTCAAAATTCTACATCAAGTAATATTGCTATTCAAGAAGATTCACAAGAAGAGAAGAAACAACGCCATCAGGCAGTGCTCGTGGCCAAAATCAGATCTTGCTCCTTACCTTAGATTTCTTGACATTTCATTTCCTCAGTGTTTGACGAGTTGCTGAATACCTCGGAGCTAACAGCTTGGGTGTTGCGTTGTGGACCGGCCAGCCCGATATAACATGAATGACCGTGACCGTGGTGGCATCTGGTAAACGGCACAGTTAGAATCTGGAATACGAGAGCAGCTTATTCACCATGTTTTAAAGATCCTGAATGTTCACATGTGTTCAAGAGGATGCTTACGTTGGCTCCACTCCGACTGGCTGTGGAAACTGATCCCATGATCATCTTCCCATTAGTGCATGATTTCTTTCAGAATAGTTCATATTCTTTTTCTTCATTTTCTCACCAGAAATCTACTTAGTCAGCCACCTCTAGCAACTTCACGACTCTGTCAACCCTAACTAATCAGAAGTTTCTTTGTCAATCTCCATGTAGGATGTACCGGGAAAGTTTTTATGATGTTTTTAATACAAAAGTGTTAGAAGAACCTTAGTGCAAAAATCTGCTGTGATATGTTCTTTTACTTGTCATATTATCGGCTACGGGTTGATGCGTCTTACTCTTACTGGTAATGTCAGGTCCTGGAGTTGACAAAGAAACTTTTGAACTGTCGAGGTTGACAGAGTCGTGAAGTTGCTGGAGGAGGCTGACTAAGTAGATTTCTGTTTTCTCACAGTGAACGGTGACGGTACAAAGGAAGCTTTATTAAATACAAACAGAAAAGACCATGGAGCAAAGCTGCTCATTACAATATTCAGAATACTTTCTTTTTTTTGTTTGGTTTTTTTTTAGGCCTCTTTTCGCTGTGGGGCTTTCTGCAGCCGTATGCTGCTGCCCTTGCACAGCATGAGTCCCCCCGCAAGGAGGACTCGACCCCACGGCGCCCGGGCTACAGGCGGATGGGGTAGTATCCAGAATACTAGTTTGATCACGAGACATGTAATATAGTTTGTTATTCTCGGTTTCGGTCAACTCCACTGGATATGGAACCAACGTCCCGTAAGCCAACTTCACGAATATTATTGTCTACTTGAGCATTTCATCATTGGTCCCCAAATGGATACGGCATGACTCTTGCTTTTGAGGATTCTGCTTCATTCCATTCTGTCGTGTTGTAACACTTCAGTTGGGTTTTGGTACTTTACGTTCCTCGACAAGCACGAACATCTAGACAAACTACTGTACAGGGGAACTATCCTTGAAAGCAGTGCTCGAGAAAGTTTTTGATGACAACTGGTAGATTTTCATAGAACACAAAGTATGTTCAACTGAAGCATGTGTGGGATTTAAATTGTAAAGAACAATTCTTTTCCCAGAATTTCCTGACATATTTGGTTTAACATCAAAAGTTACAAATACAATCATAATACAGCATAAATAATAATCTAATAACACCAAAATCACAACACGAAATATTTCCTTAGCATATCTCGGAAACACCTGACTGTCAGTGCTATCATTCAACGTAGATGAATGTTGGCTTTGCTACTAGCCATAAACTATATATACATATAAAACCCCAAAGGGCGGGAAGTGGACATTCTCCAGTTTCTTTGTACTTCATATATAGACTAGATTTTCATTCTTAGTACGTCATGTGTAGTTCATCGTGGTTTTGTTCCATTAGAGTCTGTCAGTGTTTGGAAAATAGATTCTCTAATGGTCGAAGTTGCTGGATGAAATTCTTTTCAGAGACCATTTCGTGTAAGACTTGATTCTCTTCCCGTGGGTGATAATCTTCCATCGTGCTACAGAACAAAAGAACCAGAGTAGTTTTCATGTGGCCAAATGATCTTACAGCAAGAAGGAGACGACCAGTTATTGTGGTGCTCACCCAGAAATTTACTTGATCGGACCCTCAGAACGAATCGCGGACTTGATCGGACCCCTCTTATAATTTCCTTCTTGATCGGACCCCCAACCTGCAATAGCACGTAAAGCAAGTAACTGTGCCAGGTCAGAGTACAGCTCGGACTATGGAAGCCACACCACGACAACGCTAGAGCCATGGCAGAGTACAGCTCAGACTGTACAAGCGAGGCGACAAAGACGCGGGAATAGAAGTTCAGAAACTCAAGCTTGCTTCACATTGTTGAGAACTGACAGAAACGTCGTGCAAATTGTAAATAAAATTAAAAAGAAAAAACAACCTCAATGATATAAAAGGTTTACAAACAAACAGAAGTTATGGAAATAACATCCCTCCTACAAAGGATAAAAAGCAAATAGAGGACATGCATCCATGCATCCAAACAAGTTACATAAGAAAAACTACTTACATCCGGAGGAGGAAAGTCAAAAGAAAAAGCAACGAGTAATCCTAGTCGGTCAAGAGCTTCTTCCTCCACTCCGAGCAATAAATTCTCCACTTCATCTTTCGAAACCTAACACCACTTTAAATGATATCTCTCGTCCTCTTCGTGAGAATACTTGAACATTGAAGGTCCCTCCTTCATACTCTCCAATGCCACACCTGCTAGAAACAAAGATATTATAAAAAATAGTTAAAGAAGAGGGCAAATAAGGTGGGCGAAACATCGATGTTTCGTCTCGACAGTGGACGAAACACGGATGTTTCGTCCACTGTGATAATAGGGAAGGGGTACCCCCTTCTCCTCGAGGTGAAACATACGTGTTTTGCCTAGATAGTGGGTGAAACACGTATGTTTCGTCCACTGTGATAATCGGGGAAGGGATACTCATTTCCCTCGGGGCGAAACATACGTGTTTCGCCTCGACAGTGGACGAAACACTGATGTTTCACCCACTGTGATAATAGGGGAAGGGTACCCCTTCCTCTCGAGACGACTGTCGAGGCGAAACACGTATGTTTCACCCACTGTGATAATAGAGAAGGGGTACCCCTTTCCCCTCGAGGCGAAACATATGTGTTTCGTCTCGACAGTGGGCGAAACACGTATGTTTCACCCACTGTGATAATCAAGGAAGGGGTACCCCTTCCCCTCGAGGTGAAATATACGTGTTTCACCTCGACACTGGGTGAAACATTGTTGTTTTTCCCACTGTGATAATAAGAGAAGGGGTACCATTTCCTCTCGAGGCGAAACATGTATGTTTCACCTCGACAGTGGGTGAAACATCCACTGTGATAATAGAGGAAAGGGTATCCCTTCCCCTCGAGGCGAAACATGTATGTTTCACCTCGACAGTGGACGAAACACGTATGTTTCGCCCACTGTGATAATGGAGAAGGGGTACCCCTTTCTCCTCGAGACGAAACGTACGTGTTTCGCCTCGACAGTGGATGAAACACGTATGTTTCGTCCACTGTGATAATCAGGGAAGGGGTACCCTTTCCTCTCGAAGCGAAACATACGTGTTTCGCCCACTGTGATAATAGGGGAAGGGGTACCTTTTCCCCTCGAGGCGAAACATGTATGTTTCGTCTCGACAGTGGGCGAAACACCCATGTTTCGCTCACTGTGAATAACAAGAAACCGGTGAAACAATATGTTTCGCTAACCCTAACTACTTTTCTACATCGAAATAGACTGTTTCGCCTACCTTAACAAGCATATCACATCGAAACAGAATGTTTCGCAAACCCTGATAAATAATACAACACTCATTCAAACGAAGACATGGATGTATATCTTACAGGATTCATCTCTACGTGCTCTCATCTCTCCCGTGACTCCATCGTGGCCTCGACCTCGTCCTCTCCCATCGCCTCGATCTCGACCTCGACCAACTCCTCGAGTTCTCATCACATCGATTAAATCGCTCAGAATAGAAACTTCTATTTCAAAACAAACTCAAGAATTATCAAATCTTTTACACTCTACAACATGCTGCACACACGTTTGCACTCTTCTCTTCACTCTCTCTTCTCTTATCGCACTCTCTTGTCGCCTCTCCTTGAACTCTCCTCTCCCTGAACTCTTTCCTTTCTTCGCACTCTCTTCTCACTCTCTCGCCTCTCCTCCCTCTCCTCTCCTCTCCCTTAACTCTCTCCTCTCCTCCCTCTCTCCCTGAACTCTCTCTCCTCACGCTTCACTCTCACCTCTCCTTTCCCTTCACTCTCTCATGTCCTCCTGTACTATGCCTATCCACGAACTCTCTCTCCTCCTTAAAAATTCATCAACGAGAGGATATGTCCAGGCACATACCAAATAGATTGGTAAGTAGCTTTCAGCTATGTTCATTGTTTTGGCAAATTTTTTGTCACATTTTATGCATATCCTTGGAAGTTTCAGTGGTGATTTTGATCTTACATGACACTGCAAATTTTTGATAAGAGTGGATAAGGATTGGCTTTCTAGCCGATCTGGAAAGCTTCCACCACTAACTCGTGCTAAGAAATTATGGAGTTTAGAGTAAATGTCGAGGCAAACGGAGACTCGACTCGACAATACTTTCAAAAACATGAGACGATGCATACTAGCAACATGTGTCAATGTCCATCGTTAAAATAATCGTCCAACATCGTTACGTCGTTAATCGTCAAACAATATCTCTTGTTTTGAAGCGATATGACCTTCAGTTCCAGGACTCTTACGCTATAACTGAAACTACACAAAACTTCAACTACTTACACCTCATCCTCATCTTCATCACCACTAGATGCAGTGAAGATTACCTCATTCTCATCCTCAACCAACATCTCGTCCTCCACTGGAAGAGAAGCAATGGGTTCATTAACTACTTGTTGTCCAGGACAAGTCCGTCTGTTATGTCCTTGTTGCTTACACCTACTGCAACTCCTTAAACTATATCGTGATTGTGATCCTAATTGGTCAGATGATGAAGGATCAGTCACTGAAACTACTCTTCTCCTTCGATGAGCAAAATCTGAACTTGGAAAATGATTCACCGGTATATCATGTAAAGAGAAAATGTTCTCAATAGTGACTTCGTCAGTAGAATTTGCTTCTCCATCTTCAGCCACGTTCTCGTCAGCATCACCAGTTGTTTCAGCTGCAGCGGTAGCTCTCGCTTGTGAGAACTGAGTATTATTATCTATCCTCACTACTTTGTGTCTCCCGATACGCTTAGCTATAGGAGGTGGTCCACAAGTGCACACTGGTTCTAAGTCATCGGTTGTCATAGCAGGCAGAAATGAATGACCATAAATTGAAATAAGACTAGAATTGTACCAAATTGAGTCTAGTCGTGTAACTGGACTCTCTCCAAGTTCTCTGTCGAATGCTATCACGTGACCACATGACCAAGCTATTTCTTGATATTCCAAACAAGTGCATGTACCTCTACCGTTTACATAATGTTTCACAACATAACTCTTTCCAGTTCTATGACAACGAACCGTGGCCTCGGTTTGGCTCGATATTTGACAGAGGAAACCCTCAGCAGCCTGCTCATTCTCATTAAACCTGAGTCTCGCAAATTTTGTTAACAAATTTGTCTCGTGATGAAGCTGTGTCCTTCACTTCGTAAATTGCTGCATACTATAATACCAAAGATCGAGTAGAATCTTCAGAGGTGCATTCCATCGGATTTGTCCGAGAGCATTGTTCATGCTCTCGGCAACATTAGAAGTAACCTTCCCATAACGTGGTAAAGGAAAGACACACCTACTATATCTCGCTGGATCGATATCTCATAAGTATTCTCCTAGCTGTTTGCCTCTTTCTCCGGAATCAGCCAGCTTGCTCAAGACGCTGTCGTACCTGCATTCATACATAATGAACCCAATTAGTAACCACCAAGAAATGGTTCATGCAAATAGAACGATAGCAGATAAGAAATCAATTTGAAACATAACAATAAGAAATTTGAAAAGCTTACATTTCACGAGTTCGGGCATAAAGACATGCTAAGAACGGCTGCTCAGCATCCTTTCCAAAGCGTGTGCGCACGTTGGAGCGAATGTGTTGTGCACAGTGCCCATGTTTTGTGTCAGGAAATATTGTAGCAACGGCTTTTTCAAGACCTTTTTGTCGATCACTGATTATAACAGTTTGGGGTGATAAAATCCCATGTATCGACTCATGCAGTAGACCACAGAACCACGTCCAATTTGAGATATCTTCTCTTGGAGCTACTGCAAATGCCAGGATGATAGCTTCGTTTGCGTCATCAAGCACCGTGGCTAGAAAAATCTGAGATGGAAATTTTCGGCTCTTACTGTGACAAGCATCTAAGCAGATCACTCTCTGACAAAACCTATATGCGTTGCGGGTGGCACTTGGACACACAAAGAACCTATTGAAAACGGTTGGGTGATTCTCCCATGTTCCCCAATCTACTACACACTCAGGGTCCACATCTTTAAGTCTTCTACACACTGATGGAATATAGTGAAACGATACGGCTTGGTTACCTTCTAACCAGTCACGCGAATGTTCTCTACCTCTCCACACTTGGTTATAAAGTGCTCGCTTGTTGAAAGATGTTCGGATTTCTTCTATCAAGTTACGAATAGGTGTATGCGGATCAATCGTCACTCTATTACACAGAACAGTAGCAAGAAACTTCGAATTTGATGCAGGACCACGCCAATAAGCCATGTGTGCCGTGCAAGTATGTTCTAGATCGTAAACTGTGACAGTGATTTTTGCACTGAACTTTCCTCTTTGTGCTCTAATTCTCCATTTGCATTGATTTAACACCTCTTCGACGATCAAACCTCCTCCATAGAAGACGGTTCTCCTCGCACTCAAATACCATAATTTCTCTCCACAGCGATCATTTTTCGGCACCCTTCGATCTGCAGTTGGTGTGACTGAGCTTGCTTCTTGATCATCTCGTCGCCGGCGTTGTCTTTGTCTCTGAGAGAACTCATGAAAGCTGTGTGGTTGAATATTACGAAAATCTCCTTCTGCCGCTCTATTTATCTCTCCTCTCTGTTCGACACTTTTGCGGCAGCGCGCGTTGTCACCCCACCTGCATGTCCGCAGCTTATAATTCTCTTTCGATTTTACCTTTTGGTTTGCTCTACTGTGAAGAAAACACCAGCTATCAACAGCAAAATCAAATCTTTGAAGGATGAGAATTCCGCTCCCAACTTCAATCTGCCTGCAGCATCACGCAATGACTCTAATGTTCTTCCTTGCAACACGCGACCATCAGCTCGAGCTTGTGACATTTGTTGCCGCCATTGATCTAGTATGCTCAAGTCTCTTTCATCATCGGTCCTCGCATCCAACGTAAACTCGTGTCTGTCAATATCCTCAAAATATAATCCATCTAGACATCTCTCCTCTTCAGTACCAGGAGATTGCACATCCTCCATCGTTTAAGTGTCTGCACTCACTTCCTAACTAAACCCCGTCGCACTCTATTCTCTTCCGAAGTATCAGTCGACGAATATCTACCTCTCGCCGAATAGAGAGAGAAATTGGTCACTGTGTTACCAGTATGCTGTCGTTCAAATTTCTCGGAAAACACTTCAGACACTTCAGTTGTAAGCATGACATGTACAATCCGACATGTACTCTAACATGGCACAGTTACTTGTTTTTAGAATCCGAGCTGTACTCTGACATGGAACAGTTACTTGTTTTACGGGCTGTTGCAGGTTGGGGGTCCGATCAAGAAGGAAATTATAAGAGGGGTCCGATCAAGTCCGCGATTCGTTCTGGAGTCCGATCAAGTAAATTACTGGGTGCTCACCAGATAAATGACCATACCCGTAACTTTCAAATATTTAGAAGTACTTCCAGCTTTCACACTCCCTATTGAGGAATGAATGAGGACCAAGTTTTCTGTGATTTATCAGAAACAAAGAAATTAGAAGCCTCGGACCCCACAACCTAGCCCTGTCGATCATTTGGGAAGAGACGTGGAAGTATAGCGAGCACAGCCAGCATAGGCGTTGCGACTCGGCGCCAACTTTAAGGAATAAAGGAAGTAAATTGGTACCTCCCATACAGCACCTTGAGTATGTACGAGTGATCACGCAGTATGTTCGAGTGAGCATTTTTGTTGCGTTACAGGGCCACTCAAACCTTTCTTGTAAAGGATGCCCGTAACTCCCATAAGAATTTTTACAAGATTTTATTGTAAAATGTAAGTATGATCTCCTTAACATATTTGAAAATGATTTTACCGGATATTAGGGTCATTCAAACTTTTTCCCATAATTATATAATACAAGGTTTAGATGAGAAAAAGGAAGTCTAAACTCTCAGGCTTTGTCAGGGATTGCGCAACGCATGTAATTATTCGAATTAAATGTTTTCAACTGTCTTCAAGAGATGTCGTTTAGGGGTCGTAAAATTTACAGCAAAATCTGTAAAAAATTTTACGGGAAACATGCGAGTTCTATAAAAGTGGTCAGAGAAAACGCAAAATCTGTAAAAAGTTTTACGGGAATTATGGGAGTCCTATAAAAGTGATCAGAGAAACAGAGGAAGCAGTGTTTTGAAAAGATTCCCAGAGTGGAGAACATGCGCCTTCGTAGAGAAACTGGAACTCTTGCGTCATAATCTCGACCGAATCCCAGAATGTTAACTCATCCTGAAACCCGCTGGATAATGTCAACAAGGGAGTGACATGAAACCAGCAGGTCGGTATAACACAACAAAGTACACGGTGATGCAGTGGACTCAGCACTCTCCAAGTTCGCAACACGTTAACTCTACTCCTATTAATTACACTGCCGTGCAGTGTAATAGTGATATATCGTGATTTACCACTTCATCGGGACGATCAAGATTCATGCAGAGTCGCACGAAGTCAATTAATAGGAGTAGAGTTAACTCTAAGTTTTCCTAATCTGACAATCGTGACCCGACGTGGACGTAAAGGACCGGTGGATGGACCGTGGTCTCACAAAATGAATGGTGCAGTTCGAGCCAGAGACCTCGGCTTCATGAAGGGCAATCATTGGCGGCTTACTTCATCAAGCCGGCCTGCGTACTAACGGAATGTGTCAGTGCTAATGATTACGTCAACCGAGACCATCTTTTCTACTCTTTTTATTTAGAACCAACGGAATGAAACTTTACTGTCTGTCCCCCCGCAGGGCAATCTCCTGCCGGTATACATGACTCCTCCCCTCCCTGGAAGTACGACTATTCAGGGTCAACCGAGACAGCTGGCAGTCCACATACCAGGAGACCATCCTAGTCTCTCTGGTTGTGGGGTCGAACCCTCTGGGCTCGGAGCCATTGCGGACTAGAAGTTTATAGAAGTCTTTCACAACGACCTCCGTAGTGCAAAAGGATAAACGTAAAAGATGTTTGTAACCTGTAATGAGATATTATTCTTATTATTGGTGAAATGATATTATGGAAAAGAATATGTGACAAAGTTAGAAAAACAAGTTTTATTTACAAAGATGAAAGTCTGGAAACTGGCCGAAAACCCAATAACTTCCGTTTCCAGGAAAAATATGTCCCAAACTGTATAAACGAATTCGTTCAGCTTCGTTCTAATTCATGCATAAACTTCTGATCTCACAACAGGAGAGTGAAAGCTTTTATCGCCGTTCTCATTTAATGATCAATGAGGTAACGTGTCAAATATTACAGGGCATTCCATATTAATGAAGTTGTGTACATCTACTACAGGAAACAACCTGTTAGACACATTTCTAATCATATGCGAACACTGAAATCTTTGACACAAGAAGAGTTTTAACGAGTGTTTAAACCCCTAAACTAAACTCTAAACCCTCATCTCATCCACTACTTATGGGACCCAACTTTGACTCTTACTACAAACGACGTGTTTACATCACTCCACACCTCAGTTAATTTTTTGAGTCGGGCAGGCCACGTTTACCTTTCAGTGGAAAGAGCTGGAATGAACCTCAACATTTGGGACCAAATTTCGTGTAGGGTCCATCTCAAAGTCGTATCATAAGAGCGCCTGTAGCTCAGTGGATAGAGCGTCTGTTTCCTAAGCAGAAAGTCATAGGTTCGACCCCTATCTGGCGCGGAGAGTCGGAATTTTAATCTGTGAATAAATCATAGAATTTCAGAATTGGATGCTTGACCGCGTGACGTCGGACGTTACTGCGGTGATAATTTCCGTTCTCAGCGTCATGGTCTCTAGATTCAACGACTCCCCAGCTCGTCAGATCCAGGTCAAGAATCGTCGGTGACGTCCCGACGTTTTGGGCAGTGAAGCGAATGGTACAACCATTCCAGCGTACTTCGCGCGGTACATGGTACAACATTAGCTTCCGGCTAATAATAACCATGCGTATGTCATCATTAACCATGGGTATGTCATCATTAACCATGGGTATGTGATCATTGGAACTCTCTAATCCCACTAGTATGATTGCAATCATTGGGACTCTCTAATCTTCGGACAAGTGGAACAAATCTGTAACCTTAGTGCAAACGTTACACCAGGCCAAGATTTCCTAATATCTTGGATCATGTTAATAATGATTCAAATGTTTCTTCTTGTCCCGAAGAGGGACTCTAATATCTTGGATCATGTTAATAATGATTCAAATGTTTCTTCTTGTCCCGAAGAGGGACTCGAATGGCGGGTTTTCCATTTCAAGCTTTGATTTACAATGACAATACTTGATAGTGGTTTTTCTTTTTCATAACTTTTTCATGGAAATTACAAGCCGGACATGCATGGGGATGATTCATGTTTTAAGGTTTTGTTGTCAAGTAAGAAGCGAGTTTGGCGCACGA
The DNA here is from genome assembly GCA_036924285.1 of Asterella californica. Classification (NCBI taxonomy): domain Eukaryota; kingdom Viridiplantae; phylum Streptophyta; class Marchantiopsida; order Marchantiales; family Aytoniaceae; genus Asterella; species Asterella californica. Next base: position 19,556,831 of record JAYKYS010000002.1, on the reverse strand, counting down.
TGCCATCTTTTGAACTACAAGTAGAGGAATAAAAGGCATCACTTCACGAGCGACGGACTTTTTTCACTGTAGTTTTTTTCTTCTCTCAGTTATAGTGTGAGAAGTCAAGAGCTCAGTAGAACTCTCCCTGTCTCATAAGAACTCGTTGTGTAATTACAGGGTCATGATAACACGAAAGATAAGTGATTATAACAAAATATGCTGGATAGTAGAACATTTCAAAATTTAAATATTTAGAATATTTTGTTTCTTCGATTCTCATTGATGCGCGATTCGCTTGATAATTTTGAAGCCGTCCGTATTCCTCCTGAGCTCATCATGGGCTCATTTTGAAATCTTTTCTCTTCTGTTCATTTCGTTACCAAGATCACAATGTTTGATCTCGCACTGCGATGTGAAATGTTTTGCGCGAATCTCTCAAGGGCCCCGTCCGTGCTAAACTTACTTAGCAAAAATTAAAAATGATTATCGATAGAGATCTCCACCGCTAATATAGCCAAACTTGTGATTTAAATCTCTTTTCCACTTGGACTTTCTGCTCCCTGAAGCAGCTGCCCTTACACGAACTGAACCCTCTTGACAAAAGGATTCGACCGCACTTCACCTCGGCTACGGTCGGATGAGGCTGCCAACAAGCCCATGCTCGTTGGATTATGTGGCTGATTCATGTAGACAAGAGTTCTGTGTCTGATTAAAGATGAGAGACCAAGGTCACAAATCACAACATTGCTGAATGGGTATTTGAGAAATTTGCAATGAAGATAAGTGAACTGATCGCAAGTAGAATTCTCAAGAAGAGACACCAGTGGTTCTATAGTGGATTTGACATGTGGAGGTGGATGATGCACTTCATCGGTAGTTTTTTGCTTTGCAAGAACAGAAGAACAGCCATTCCTGATGATTTGTTCATCATGAAGGCAAGAATTATACAACGTGAATGCAGACAGCGACTACTCTCATTTGGTGGCTTACAAAACCCTTGCATTACAAAGACCATAGACCTGCAAACTTTGAATCAATCATCATTCTATTCTCGTACTAGGGTGATATTTAAGTAATGTTGAAAACTTGGGCGATGCTGAAATGCAGTGTGATGTTTAAGTCAGTATGCATGCAACATGAACTTTTGCCCAAAAGGAAAAAAAAGATAAGCATGGAGAGAGGAGCAAAATCTAATAACGTTATTGGAAATGCCAGTGCAGAGGGGTCTTATCGGACAGTGCAGTGAGGTCTTATCGAACTTCTCTATTAACATCAATGTCAGATTAATAAACTTTTTATGAGATGTTAGTTTTAATTCTATAATTATTAAATGAAAAATATAAAATAATTTCTAAATAAAAGTAACTTAAAAAAATAAATATTATATGCACAGTGTATGCTATAACTTCCGGATATAACCTATAGCCATGCAGGTTGGAGCGCAATCCAGGAACCATATGACCTGCTTCCTGTCCTGTCAAAATATAAACTTTATTTAAAGTTTTATTTATCACCTAATCCTTCCCGCAGGAAGAATTAAGTGATAAAGTAAACCGCTTTGTATTCCGAACTTGGAAGAGGTCAAATATACATGTAAGATGAATTTCGGAGAATTTTTGCTCGCTTGCTGTTACCGGGGAAAATGTATAAGGGTTAACCAAAAATCTTATACTAAGTTCATAAAAAAAATAAAAAATTCATATAAGTATTAACTGTTAGATCAACCTGAGAACACGAGAGAAGCCAGACATAAACCATAAGAGGAGCGGGAACAAACGTGCTCCCCAGAGTACATATATATGCGGGTCACAGATCACAGTACTAGGTCAGGAATGTTCAGTATAATTTATTACCTAACCCTGGTTAGGTAATAAATTAATCCTGTGAATATTGCCCCCTCCATCGAAAGATGGAAGAGGTGAATAATATATGCAGCGCAATATGCAAGGAAGGTTATTCAAAAAGAAATAAAAATTTGGGCGCCTAAAAACACAGAAAAATACATGCAAGGAAGGTGATACTTGTCTCCCTCAACCACGTACTGCACTGTAGTTTATGACTCAAGGTTTGACAGAAGGGCAGAAATGGCAGAGACTGCACGCTTCTCGTCTCTGGTCCCTGCAGTCAAGAGTCTACGTTGCCTAGGTGTATTAACAGGCCACTGCCGGTGGATATTGAGAATTTCCTTTTCAGAGTATTCCCATCGGGTTCCCCAAACTCCAAACAATTTTCAGAACTGATCTTCTCACACTGTTTCAAAATGTATGGTCATTTTCAGCATGAGTGGAAAAAATTACTACAAAGCAACTCATCACTAAATGATAACGGATCAGATTGACTTCTCTATTTTGAAATTAATTGACTTTTGAAAAAATATATATTTTATTTTAGAAAAGTTAATAACGCGATCCTCGATAAATTTCTGGTGAAAGAAAAAGCAAAACCTTTATCGGAAAATCTACATAATTTACCCTAAAAAGCAGATTTTTGTCCTGAAACTTTCCCCACAGCTTCCGCTATAATACCGGAAATGTTTTAGGATCAGACGTATATTCCGGAACTCCCCGAGCAATGTGTTAGCGTGCATAAAAGAAAAGACACTCCAGGTAAAAGAACCTCGTTAAAAACCGAAACCGCCTCGCTCCTTCCCACGTTATATTCAAATTTGCTCCGAAATACTGTCGAGCCTGGTGGGGATGCTCTGATCACCTCACACAGACATCTATATACAGCATATGCCGTTTCCACGAATTGAACGGTACCAGAGGCTGGACAGAAGAAGCTTTGGCCGTCGACCGATCAGGATCGCGAAGTTCCAGGACCAGGAGTCGATCACCGATGACGTAACAGCTGTGACTGAGACGACACTGTCGATCGATTATGCATATATGGTGATGATGGGCTTTATTGGTAGAGTCCATAAAGCAGCCAGCAGTGCGATGCAAAGTGGAATGTCTCTTCTTCCTGACGTAGTGCCGGTCGTAAAGCCAGGAGCTGTCAATCCCTCACCTACTATTGGAATGTGTGGCCTTCTTCTCTTGGTCGGCCTGTTTCGTTTTCACTTGGCCTTCTGTTCTCTCTGCACACCTTTGGGTTTAAGACTTCAGCCTTCAATTCTTCTTCGTAGACGTGTGGTGTGCATCGAGGCGGCGCGCTTGAACTCAGGATCTTACTCCTCGTACTCGAGTGTACGAACCTTCTCGCCGACCCAGGGACACGATATATATGATGAGCTGATCACTTATTTATCGTCCCTGGATGATAGTGCAATGGTCCGTATTCTTTCGTCTTGCTGGTATGAGCTCGAGCGCTCAATCTCCTCGACGAGATCTTCGACCTCGGGGCTCGAAGGCTATGAGCCGAGGAGTCTCCAGCCCGGCACGCAGTGAGTAAAGACTCGTAATAAATGTGGGCTGAGCACACGGTGTGGTACATAGTCTGCTCGGCTCCCGTTACTCGGAGCAGTACGTAAAACTTTCCAGCATTTCTAGTCTCCCAGACTCCCAGTGCTCCGGGAGGTTCTCTCTAAAGCGGCTTTTACCCGACATCCTGCCGGCAGAACCGGCAATTCAAATTCGGACCTGCGGTTTGGTTTTGCATTTCAGCGCACCGGAAAACGGGCGCCCTGCATTACAACGGAGCCCCGATTTCTTTCAGCTCCAGCACGAAACTGTATGCCTATGTAGACCTCGGCCCCAATCGGTTCGAGCCGACCCGAACCGCAAAACCATAGTTTAAAGCGGTTTGGTTCAAGTGTAAAAAAGTTTATATGGTTCTGTTTATAACAGCTCAGGTTTAGAGCCTGACCGCATCTGAGTTAGCAGTTTCGCTTATCCCCCATTAATCGCAGATTATCTTGAAAACCAACCTGTTCCCGACCACCTTGTGGAACTGTGACCATTTTCGAGACTTAAAACCCCCGGTATAAAAGGGTCCTGCAAGGAATATTCTTTTTGGATTATTGTTCTGGATTCAAATTTCTCGCTGGAATCTAGAATACACACAAAAGTTTAAAATTTAACAAACTGATTTCTAATAATGCTTAGATCAAAAGTATTACTATTTTTATAATCATATAACACTTTTCAGTCGCTTTCTAACGTTTTTTGTCATGTCAAAAATAGAAATCAAACTCAGACGTTATGAAAAGACACGGTATGCTCTGGGTAATCCAGAAGTTCTCTTTTCACTTCCACGCACGTCAAAAAGTGAAGGGTCTGGGTAACCCAGACCCTAAGTATCACGAGTGAGGGTTTAAGAGAATCTGAAACTATGCTGCCACCGCACTTAAGGAGCTGCAGTATAAAGTATGCCTCATGTCAAGAATCGAAACATTACAAGAACAAATAAATTTTTACTTTCAGATTCAATATTTATTATTTAATTCAAATATTCAAATATACACCAAATGAAATCAAGAAGATTACACTAGGGAGAGTCAAAGTTCTAAAATTTTCCAGATATTCTTTTCTTGCGGGGTGGAGTTACGAGTTCAACTAGAAATCCATGGATGATTTCAGCATGCACATCCGGAGGTGTCTGCAGGAAAATGCCATGTTTATTTATTCATTTTTTACCTGTTCCGGTTATGAGTTGTGATAGTGGAAAAATGAAGACTGAGAAATTGTCTGGAATAGAAAATAATTAAATCAAAAAGAGTTTTCAATTCAAAATTGCATCTCGTAGTGAACTACGATTTTCTACAGATTTATTTGATAATATATTTTGAATTTTCTCCTTCCGGATGTCTGGAAATCTTTTCTTTTCGCTTAACTTTTACTCCCCCTATTACTTCCAAATCATGCATCGTTTGGAGTAAAACCGTTTGCTCTTTTTAGTGCCTCTTCACACTTGCATCATATTTTATTTCTAGTATATCTCCGAAACCTAGAAAAAGAGTATGACTTTCTTTTGGATTTCTGTGCAATATACCTTCCCTTTCAGACCTGTCAATGTTTTTTTTTGTTTTAGTAACATATTTTATATTTTACACACTTATGAAATTAATACAAAGACGTGACTATTTCTTGTTGTCAAATTTTCTAAAAAACGTAAAAAACTACTCGAAAGGGTAACCTCTCCCATACAATTTGGTACACTCATGTGAGAACTCTAGAAATTCACTTTAGTTAAAAACTAAATAGTATGAAGAAAATATTTTGTCCATAACGAACTTACATAGTACTAGGTATAAATGCAAGTGTGAATATATATGCTGGATGAACTCCTGGGAACTTTTGCTCGTTTAATGTTATCAAAAATATATGTATATATTAAATAAAAATATATACTAAATAAATATAAATAATTAAAATATTTTATAAAAATTATCTGTTAGTCCATGTTTGAAAATACGAGAAAAACAAAAAATAAATCATAAGTCTTGACTTGCATCTCACGCTTCAAAAAATATAAATCTGATAAAATATATTGATAAATATATTAACTTACTCAAAGTTTAATTTAATACATAACCTTTCTTGGATATTTACCTCCTCCATCGAAAGATAGAAGATGTGAATAATATGAAGGTGCTCTGAAGTCACGTGAAGAATATTTTACTACAGCAAGCAAACTCCACTCAAGAAAAACATAAAAGAACAAAAGAGCTATTCTAGAGGTAAGAAGTAAAAGGTGGTGCGTCAATAGATTTATTCTGGCGGGTAATGCACCGGCATGCCAGACGCGCGTCTACCGCTAAACTGAATTGACGCGCGACAGTTTTTCTGATTTCGCCATGCGTATTGGGGAGTTCCAAATGCGGATATCGACCGGTTTTCTTGCAGTTCTTCCCACATATCCCTCTCGGACGTTTCGAGGATGATGTGATGCGAAGAATTTGGAAGGCAGGCGCATTTACGTACCTCTCTGTGGGAAGCTTGCTGATTCTGAAACGTCTTGAATGGATTATCCGTCCGCGTTGTCGTGGGGATAGCATGTCATGCAGACCTCAAGCGTGGACGAATATCGACCGTTCTAGCACGAGAAACTAAGACAGACACAGTTCGGCACATTATGGATCTCTGTCGCTACATGGACTCGACTCTCCCTCGAGCTTCAGTTGTTCGCATTCGCACCATTCGTGCCTCCTGAGCTGCCCACATCGGCAGCTGCAGACCACCATATCAGGGCAAATGAACGTGTCAATGAAGTACTCTTGTCATTTCCCTCTAGCACGAGTCTACTCCCCTGGGGCCTCGCGGCCTCGACTCGATCGTTCATCGATCATCGATTCTCTCTTCTGCTTTCAAAGCAACTTCTTGTACTGCATTTGGGACTTCCAGTTCTGGACAATCGCTTGTCCGGTCAAGCTGATAGCAGCGACTGCCGCTCAGACACGTCGACATTCCCCGCACCGTCTGGCACGCCTCTCTAGAACTGCGTCTAACTGCCGTACGTATTAGCGCATTACTGTACAGTGCTTCTGACAATAGTAAAAGAAGAGTTCCGGAAACGACGCAGTTACCGTCTGAATTTCTGACAAAAGTCATTTTGACGACCTTTTTCATAAAATAATAACTCGTGTTTGACTGTTGTCCTCATCCTTGATAACTACACCGCTTGATAAGAGCTCAAGTGCTCCTATAAATATACCTGGAAACCAGGAGGACCTCATTTTGCCAGCGAGATTAGCTTGTTGGTAGCCACATCCGCCAAAAACACTCTATTCGTATTAATTGATGCAGTGCGAGGCGATATGAATCCTGATGGTCCGATAACGATATAGTACTATCTTCATGCACGACAAGAATTAACGTTTTGGGTAGCTAGGGCGACGCGGGTTCGAATCCGTGCAACGGCATCAGCTTTCTGCTCCAGAAAGCCTCACGGCGAAAAAAGACCTAAACAATGGTGTCGCCAGTCTAACTCGCCAGTCTAACTCGCCAGACAACTACCAATAATATTTTTGGTAAGTTGTCTGGGAACTAAAATTTATAGCTGTTATACTCGGAATAGTCCTGTCCGCCTGTAAATTTGAAAAGAAAAAGGTACTCGAAATATTCTTGCTAATAGAATTTGACTGTGAAAACATAATCTATTAAATAAATATTTGAATTAAAGCTATCATAGTCCGGGTTTTACACGAGGTGATTCTTATATCTAGTTATTGAGTATTATCGAAAATATCTAAAAGATAATACGGAAACGTGAATCGCTTGGTCTTGAGTAATTCCTTAATAATTAATTATGCGGGCAACAGATGGCAGTAAGCTTCTGGTCCGGAGTGGACATGGCAACGTTATGAGTATACCCACAACGACACTACTGTCGGTTTGGCAGTTTATATAATTGACCAAGTGAACTCTGGAGGAATATTGGAGTGCCAGAGTTTTAGGGATTAGAAGAAGACTAACTTGGTCAGGTCCATGACTGACTATAATATGTACTCAAGCAACATGTCATTTACTATTATTTGTTCTTTGGTATCTTCGCGGATAATGAGGTTGTCCATGAGAGTATACCACAGCAGACTTGGACCAGAAGCTTTGTTAACAGTTTGCAGTAGATGCACTTCCAATTTTATCCATAATGGATTGAACCCAATACTTTTCTCTTTGAGTACTGTAAGCTAAACCACTTTGGACAAGATCTTTGATGTCTCAAGTGATTATATACACATTGCATATACACGTGACTGCGATAGGATGAATCATGTGGTCTGAGCGTGTTATACACAATGTAAGGAGTTATTGTGAACATTTTTCTATTCAACGTGAACGTGAGAAGCACGAACACATTGTGGACTCACAGTCCACTTAAACCACAAGTTCCGCTATATTAGCGATGGAGATCCTCATCGTTAATCACTTTTAATCTTTGCTAAATAAGTTCGGCACTGACGGGACCCCTGAGAAATTCGTGCAACGCAGTCGCCATCAAAGATCTTGATAGCAAAATGAGCAAACGAAAAAAAGTTTCAAAATGAGCCCATGATGAATTCAGGAAGAATACGGACGGCTTCAAAATTATCAAGTGAATCTCGGATCACTGAGAATTATAGAAATCGAATATTTTAAATATTTGACTTTTGAAATATTTTACTACCCAGCATATTCTGTTATAATCACTTACCCCTCTGTTACCATGATCCTGCAATTACACAGCGAACTGTTTTGAGACAGGGAACTAGACTGGGACCTTGGTCTCTAACACTCTGACTGAGAGAGAAAAAGAAGTTAGAGTGAAAAGAGTATGTCACTTGCGAAGTGATGCCTTTTGTACCTCTCCTTGTGGTTTAACTTCTATTTACGATCAAGTTGGATTGAAAAACCGCTGTGACAACTATCTACTGACTGTAACCAGTCATGCGTCTGATCAAGTTAGGTCTTTGGCACAAGTGCTCATCCAAGTTAAATCACTAGTAGTGGTATAAAAGGCTTTACTTCGCACGCGGCATGTCATTTTTCATTGTAGCTCTCAGTGGGAGACCAAGGCCCCAGTTGAGCTCCCTGTCTCAAAAGAGCTCACTGGGTCATGATAACACGAGGATAAGTGATTATAATAAAATATGTTGGGTAGTAGAACATTTCAAAATTCAAAATTTAGAATATTCTATTTCTAAGATTTTCAGTGATTCACTTGATAATTTTGAAGCCGTCTGTATTCCTCTTGAACTCATCATGGGTTCATTTTGAAGCCATTTCTCTTTTGTTCATTTTGCTATCAAGATCACAAAATTTCATCACGTACTGCGATGATGACTGCGTTACGCAAATCTCTCAGGACCCCGTGCCAAACTTATTTAGCAAAGATTAAGTGATTAGCGATACTTGTAGTTTAAACGATCGACGCATGCGCCTGAAGAAGTAAATATTTATACCCTAATTGATCTCTGTTCCAGTATGGTGGGAGCGTCGTCCCCAAGAATTTTATCCGTTTCTGCTCCGGACACAAACTTGATGTGGAGCTTTTCCTCGGCAAACGAGCGTAATCTCGACAACCGGCCGTGGGAATCCCGGAGGATGCCGGAAGCCCGGAAAACCCTGCAAAAGCGTGTTGACTTTGGAGAGTCGAGACAAAGCACTCCCGGACAGACAACAAACAGTCTCCTTGGCTTCCTGGTTCAACTTGGTACCGTACTCAAGGCTCGGGAGAATTCGACGTTAGAGTTAAATACTCCGATGTTTCCTTCTGAATTTCCGGAATTTAATATACTTTTTGAAGGTAATTTTCATAATAATAATATAATAAAAGTGTGATATATTTTCTTGATAAAAATAACCTTTATTATTTACTTTTTTCACTTATCGAAAGATTACTGAACGCTGCTAAAATTCCTCCCGACCACTGACCGTACAGTTATTGTGGTTTGCTATTACGAATTACCTAAATTTTTATATTTATTTTATCATTAAAAATAAAAATTCATCAGGTGGTAGCTCGATGAAGTGATGGAGGTGCAAGTTCGACCCCCACATCTCTTTGACCGAGAGGTAAAGAAAACTTTGCCCGGTGGGTGGAGTTCAGCTCATAACCAAGAAGATGTGAGCAAAAGATGTTCTTTTTGTGTTAAGTACGGTGGTTCATTCCAGAAATCTATTTTTATAGTAGCAAGCTTACCAGATAGACTACCACAATACGACAAGACTTGGCTTTTATAGTGTGTCGTCAATGGTAACAACTGAATAATAAATTTAAAAGAACTTTAGCTTATTTTCGCTAACGGATAGCGGAATTGACCACAAGTCTTACGACTTTTATCAATAACACTTTTAGTTAACTCACTACTCTCACACTAGTTTAGTGCGAATTGTAGTAACAATACTGTATATATTTTTTTCTCTCTCTCTAGTTGCGTGGACAGCATTCATGACCCTCTTTTGGATTAAGGTGATCTGGTCATCATGCTAGTGGTCTACTAAACGACAGCGTCGATACGATGATGATATACCGATTATGGCTATTGTATAGTATATTTGAGAAGTTGGCTGAGGAGACGCTGTTGTGCAACATGCTGTTAGCGAAGTAGTGTTTCTCTTGCTTTCGGTTACGCTTTGGAGGTTCTTGTCCTAGGTTTGGGTTCAAAGACTTGATCAAAGATTTTGGGTCTTTTTCACATACGACTTGTTTCTGGTCTTCAGTTTCGTTAGAAATAGTGCAAGTGTACGTAAAAATGAGGTTTTGATTTTTGAAGGGCTCGTTCTTGTGATTATGTGTTTTTCTTTCTTGTCTTGTTCTTGCTTACCATAGCTCCACCCCGATATCTCACGTATTCTTATGTAATTTTCACGAACAAAATTTGTATGATACGATAATGGCAAACTCAGCTTTGCTCTTCGTTATTCGTTGCAGAATCTGCAAAATCAATTTAAAAATGTTCTCGACTCTCGAATAGTCGACGAATAGTTCACCGACACGGTGGTGACAGTGGGATGATAGACCGCCTGCAGTGACTGAGGTGGAGAGAATAAGGTGACGGGCCGCTGGAGGTGGCAGGAGTGACAAGGGTGGGATGGTGAGAATGACCACTCAGATCGTCAACTGTGGCAAGGATGGATTGGCGAGGATGAGATGGCGGACCACCGGCGGTGACAAGGGTGGCGAGGATGGGATGATGACGGTTGCATGATGGTCCGTCAACGGACGGATCGTTGGCTGAAGCACGAGTGGCGAATGTGGGATGACGGTTCGTCGATAGACGGATTGCCGACGTTGGTAGCTGTAGCGAGGGTCATGGGACGGTCTGAGAGGAGGTGCAATCCCAACACATGGCAGGTCAGTGGGTGACGTGGTTAGGGTGGCTGACAGCCAATGACAAACGGACGGATGATACAGCGTGATCATGACAAATATCAACGAATCATCGACGTAATTTCCTCCACAATCACGTAACGGTACCATTTCTGTTGATATTTTCTGTTAAAAGTTCAAAAAAATTAATTATTTATTAAAAAGTAAAAAAATAAAATTTTATTATTTTGTGACATACAGATTCATCAAAATGTCCAGAAATTATGCGTGCGTCTAGAAATTATCCACGCTTCCGGTACTAGGTTTCGATATTCAAAATCTCCCATAGATCATTGGTGGTGCATATTATGAGTTTCAACTAACCATATGAAGAAATTCAGGACACATTTCTTACCTTACTCATATTGTAGTTCGCTAGGCAGAATTAGCTCAACATTTCAGATTATGTCTCTTCCTTTTCTCAGTAAACAGATTCTGTCAATACATACTGATACATTTTCAGTATCTGCGATATTTAATTGTGACCATTTGCGACACACTACAAGAATACATTTTTGTTTGTGAGTCCGTTACTAGACAATATATTATGTTAACTGGTAATTTCACTTAGAGTTACAGTTTCTAAGTGAAAAGACGAGAGTGACGTGTAATCTTTTGAAGAAACACCGAAATGCTTTTCACTTGACAGGTGAATGGAACTTCATTCTTGTCGGGTGTCACTAATGGTAACAGTTAAATATCGCAGGATACTGCAAAATATATCAGTACGTATTGACAATGTTTGCGATATATTGATTGCCAAAAGGAAGAGACAGAATCTAAATATTGGGCTAATTTTGCATAATAGGGTAAGAAATGTGTTCTAAATTTCTTCACATGGTCGTTGAAACTCAGACAGATATTTTTCTATTCTATATTAAGATAATATGCACCACTAGTGATCGAAGAGAGATGTTGAATATTGAGTTCTAGTATCGTAAATTTAGCATGGATAATTTTAGGATGCATGTCGAGAGATGAAGAGAAGATTGTTGTTGTGTCGTGGATTGACTTTTACATTAAAACTACCAGGTTGTGCATTATCATTCAAAGACGTTTATGGAGCAAAAAAACACTTCTTACTTAATTTTTTAATCTTCATTCTCACTACATCATGTTTTAGAGCTTATTCTAAGCTTCTCATGGATACTTCATTTGTTTTGTTAATACACTTAATAGTTACGTTACGGAGTTTGAAAAATGATGAATCAAAAGAGATTCTAGTTCGTTGGGGCTGATTGAGGGCTGATTGTATAATTAGCAATCACTTGTCAACATATTATTATTATTATTGCCAAAAATCTTACAATAAATGTCACTGAAATTATTAAATTATAGTTATAAACTAAGCAAGTGTGGTAATCAAAATATATCAAGTATGACTATATATCTAAATATCAGTATATCTAAATATAATATGACAATTAGACCTTACATCCAGGCAAGAATTATTGAAAGAACCATACCCTCTAAAACTATTTGAGGGACAACTCGCCGAGTTAGAAAAAAGTTTTAATACAAATATTAGATAATGAATTAACTGCTCAGTCCTTAGACATGACTCGTGAGTGGGGCTAGATGAATAAATAAGCACCAATACTCTTGAGACTTTAGACAAATTTACCCAATTCAAAAGTTAAATCTTGAAAATATTCTTGAATCAAAAATTAGTTGTGAACTAGTCTTACTTGCGAACTACTTGGGAATGCAAATAGAATTTTCATTATTTGTTACAAATTCTCAATAGTTTACTCATCTTTTGATATGCGAGTCCAAAGTAATTACTACTGGAACATCCACCAAATCTAGCCAAAATTGGATCTTTTTTGTTAGTGCAAAGAAAAATCAATGAGAATATTTGTATCTTATTATCAAAGCTAGGTCTTCTGCTTCTTCTCACATATTCACCCATCTCCTCATGGGGTAAATTTTGCATTCCCAAAAGTAAGATGATATGTATGATTTCTGTCAACTTTTTGAATATGTTGTGAGGAGGACATCCATTCTCTTAATACATGTCATGGACGAGAGGCACTACGTTTATGGTATTGTTATTCTCGTAGTGGTGAATTCACCAACTAAATAATTAAATGTGCAATCATATCATATATAGAGCTCAATATTCAATAATCTGATGGTGATGATCACATCGAATATTCTCGGGGTCATAAATGTGCAATCATATCATATATAGAGCTCAATAATCTGATGGTGATGATCACATCGAATATTCTTGGGATCATAGTTATGTACTAACATCCCAACCCAACTGCCCTTGGGGTCAATAAGTATCCAAAGATAGCAAGTCATTTTGATAATCTTTACATGCGTTATATATCATATTTTGCATGAAGGTTGCCCAAGAAAATATAGAGTTATTGGCTGTAGAAATACCGTGTGTCTAAAAAAATTGAGAGAAAAAGCCAACCATAACAACAAGCAATCCAGATATGTCAAACCTCATTTTATATACACTTTCGCATTTTCTCTATCAACACAAAAATGATAAACATACCTAAGAATTCTATAATCTGCACCCAAGTCAAGTCTATTTGGCAATTGTCTCTTTTGACCAATCTATCTTCAGATTTTTATAGAGTATTTATTCTTGACCTTGTTGGCTCCAATAGTTTTCAAATCTGACGCTCGATAACCGAGTTATCTTCTTTTGTTGGTCGAAGATGATAATCTCCAAAATTTACTCCTTGTTGTTTAAAACTACACACATTGATGAAATTGATCGCTTGATATAAGATAAGTCTCATCTTGTGATATTTCTCATCACTCAAGACTTAATGACACCTTAAACAAACAATCTGAAGTTCATCTGTGACAAACAATGAAAGATTTGGTCATAGAAAATTCAAACTGAAATAAATCAATCCCTTATGGCTCAACTTTGTTTACCATTGACAACATAACATTTCAATCCACTCATAGTTTCATCTTTCGTTACATAGAGATTCAGTGATCTCGTTGACATCAAGAACGAAGAGCTTGACTCACCAGTCGCATAGAACAAAGCAAAAAAGAAAGACCGGAGATAAACAAAAATTGACAAAAACATCTCTCGGCTCCTCGTATCTCGAATCATTTGATGAATTTCATACCGTCTTCAGTTTTCTAAAGAATTTGATATTCTGATCCGAATGGATCCAATGATAGCAAGTTTGGACTCTAGAATGATCGAAACAAACAAACTATTCATCGTAAGAATCTGAAACTTTTTTTTCCTCTCTCCATACGTCTCAATTCTATCTAGATCACACAATCCATCTCTATTTTCAAGAACCATCTTCTCCAGTGCGTTGTATGCTCAAATTTGAACCCATCGACACCTTGCGAGTGTGCAATGGACCTCTTAGTTCTCAAAATATCCATAGATAGATAGCAAATACATAAGTTAGTCTCTTAAACTGCCCCTTTACTTCAATCTCACTACACGTACGTTCACTCCAGATTATGCAAACAGACTCCTTACAGATTCTGTCCAAACCACATCGTGTTATTAGGGGTGTTAAAGTTAAGTTGAAATATTCCTACACTGCGGAAGGAAAAAGGCCAGAATTTTTGAACAGCTAGCTTTGTATTGAACCGTGGTTTGGTTTGGATTGCACTGATGAATTGAGAGTACAGTGTTTCATTAATTATTTTTAACCATTGTCACCTAGAATGATTACTAAGTAGATTTCTCTACTGCAAAAACATAGCAAAACTGTTGAGAACTTAGTAAAAAAACACCCATGGTATTTTTTGGCAGACATCTCCAGAGATACCCACAAAAAACATCCACAAAGGCTTGGCTGAAATCGTAACTCCTTCCCGTAGGGCACTGACGGTCGTTTCTTACTCTCGCTAGGTTCCTGATCTAGCTTGCTTGGTGACTTGGTGCTCCAGTTTCCATCTGCCTCCCTGCGTGGTGAGCTGATTGGGAAGGCCTGTGACCCTGAGTTGACGAGGTCATTCTCTTTGTTCTTGCGGTTGATGAATAAATCTTTTTTCTTTTTGCTTCAACAAAAATGTATCTCCCTCCCTCGAGTCAAAATCTTTCAAAAAAGTTTCAACTTTGTCACCCCTATTGTTCCAATGCATACCAACTATTGGGATGCGCCCTTACTCTGACTGGACGTTCATCACGTTATGTAAGACTTAAACCCCCGCTCATGATATTTAAGGTCTGGGTTACTCAGATTCCTCATTTTTTGATGTGCACGGATGTGAAAGACAGACCTCTGGGTTACCCAGAGCAACTGTGTCTTTTCATAATGTTTAAGTCTGACTTCCGTTGTTGACGTGGTAGGTAGTGTTGGAAAGCGACTGGAAAGCGCTACACTTTTGCAAAAGAAAATTTTGATTTTCATCTAAGCATTATCAGAATCCAGTTTGTTAAATTCTACATTTTTCTGTGTTCTAGAAATAAAAATTTAAGAAAAATATTCCATCTGGGACCCTTTTATACCCTTAGTGGGGGTTTCAACCCCACTACCGATATATATGCTTTTGGTTACCCAGAGCAGATTTTGCACATCAATGATGTAGGCTACTGATGTCCGTTCGTGCCGTATTGTATAACGATAGAACCAGCATCAGACGCTCTACATTTCTTTAAAAAAATTAATGTATGGGATCCTAAGATACGTATGCAGTACCCATTGACACAAAACGGCCCTTCTTGCGAGAGATCTGCAGTGGTTGTGAAGAAATTCGAATTTGAAAAAGTTTTGACATGGACAGTTGCTCCAATATCTCTGGGCAGTAACTCCGAAAATCTCTGGGCAGTTACAAACAGAATGTGCTTCTTGCAGGAGGGGTGGAGCAAGGCATTATCTTCGAAAGTATGTTACGGCTGTAAACTGGATGCTGCAGGGGTGGGAGAGACTTGGGGAGTTTGCTTGATAAGTTTTGAGTTTGGGCTGGATATCTTTCTCTGGAGCGATATTCATTTTCACTTTGATTTTCAAAGTTGGACATTTGATATCTTGATCGTGCCATCTTACTTTCATGTCATTTTACAAGGTGATGTTCCGAGACTTATAGAATTATATTAGAATTATAAGATATTTGATGTTTATGGACTTGTTTTGGTACAGATTTATGAGCTGCATAGCTGTCTAGTCATGTTAGTTTTGAATATTACATTATTTTATGAATAATCATTCCTAAGCTGTGTTGATTATACTCAGTTTATATTTTATTGTTGAGCCTACTAGATATTATGTATTTTGTCTTTATTCCAAAGTTTCAAATGATATAAATTCTGTTATTGAGTTTTTTCAAAATTGAAGTTGGACTTGTTGGCATGACGTTTATGAGTAAGTTGTTACTCGTAAACGTTGCATACTTGTATCTCTGATCACTATTTTGACTATATGGCGGGTCGACGTTGAGATCAATTTCCTTCTGATCAAATCAACTACCATGGGAGAGACATTCGAATAACGTTCAAGTTATTCGTATTCCAGATGATCTTTTAGACACTTACTCGCGTTTACGCCATGCATTGGGATCTACCGCGACACATGCATAAGTCTTGAGATGGTTGCTAGATGGTTCAGCAAGACGTATAGATGTCTTAGTGGCTGCTCGTGCACAACGTATAGTAGCCCCCAGCATGTGCATGATGAGTCCATAGTTGAACAAGAGTCACTAGACCATGTGGATGATAGTCAGACTACTGTTCAAGATAGTCAGGTTGAGCCCACAATAGTGCGTTGTAGAGTTGAGAGTTTTCCTCGGGAAGGGCGGAACCTTTTGGCTGTTATATGATCGTGAAGGTTGTGGGAAGACTACTTGGGAAAGTGCTGGGCTTCAGGTTCTGGTTGTTTACTATCCAGAGGTAGGCTTCAGGTCATAAGGGGCACTATAAACCTTCACATAGGTCAAATGGATCCTCCAGTATGTTCAGGAAATGAAAATCAGATCAAACTAACAGTAATAAGATTCATCAGCGAACTCTAACAGTCAAGAATCAGAAACATAAGATGGTTTAGGCTTCAGAACTCCTCCTACATGTAAGTGAGGTCCTACTGGATACACATATGAAGTTTCAGCCTGAGATCAGTTCCCAGCACTGTGATGTGGACAGAAAAGTTCTGAATAAAAAAATTGCAGCAATTTTTGGTACCCAGATGGCTATTTCAACCTAGAACAGAAGATTGGCTCGATGAATTTCAAATATTCTCACAGTCTTCGAAGTCTACAGGATGCTGAACATCCCTGTGAAGTTGGGACTCCTGAATGTACACAGAACTCCAGATCTCCTCCTCTGAAGTCGCTGCTCTAGATTAAGAGCTTTTCAGACCCCCTCAGCTTCAGCGGCCGCTTTGAATTACTCAGTCGCTCAATCGATATGAAACTTTTTGGGAAATCGTAGCCCTGCTGGCAGAGAACACAACCTCGAAGTTTTGAAGCAATTTCCTCAAATCTGCTGCGAGTGACACTCAAAACCCCAAATTCAACAGAAGTGCTGCAATTCTGACACAAATCGAACTTCAATCAGCCATATCTCCTTCTTTATTGCTTCAAATCGATCAAACTTTTCGCTGACAGTGCTTGGCACGACGAGCTCTCTCTCCCTGTGCTCTCAGATTTTGCAGTGTCCTTACCAATTGCTCGAAATCCACTCTAGAGCTCTGTTTCTAAACTTAGAGTTTAACAAAAGACAAAAATGGACCAATGGGAGTTCATAGCTCCATTTGGTTGTCATTTTGTGCCTTAAACTACCTGGTAACTTATCTACACTCATAGGCTACCACGTCAAGCCCCCTAGAGTGCTAGCATAAAACTTAAACTACCTAAAACGACATACAGCCCTAAAAGTAAACTAAAATCAGCTAAAAGCGTGCATGGGCAACACGTAAGTAGCTTAAACCCTATCTACATGATAAATCTAAGTCATGTACATTGAGTATCATAGATAAGTATGAATTCACTTGCACAAGCGTACGAATGCTTGAACAAGATAAATATCATACTACCAACCTACTAGGATCCAAAATATATGACAGAGCTAACACCATATGCAAAAGGTGTCAACCATAAGCATAAAAGACTAAGAACAGCACAGAGCTAACTTCTAAGACTACTAAACATCAAGTGTCGGAGTAGAAATAACATGCGCCAAGTAACGCGACAGCAGTGATCAGTGAATCATTTACTATGTCAAATGATTCACATCACGACATCCACCCCCTTTGAACCTACACATCCTCCGGTATGTGCCAATCTCCTGAGTCTTCTGTTTGATCCTCATCATCATCGCTCTCCTCCGCCTCAGCCTCATCAGACACTGGGACGTCTCCGTCTCTTGTTGTCCTCAGCTCTGACTCCATAAAGTTGAGTAACTCAACTGACCCTCCGCGTCTCTTGAACAGTTTCACACCTTTGCCAGCCACAGATAGCTTCAAAAGAGTACCATCCAACTCACGCAAACTATAGGTGCCATTCTCATACACATCTAGCACAACATAAGGCCCGAACCATCTTCGAGAGAACTTACGAAGTGTAGAGTGCTGATTCTCCAACGTGCTATCATATACCAGAACCCAATCACCAACATGTATTGGCTTCGGTCGTAGTCGGTGAGTCTTGTCAAAACGTTCCTTGTTTTTGACTCGAGCCACCTTCAGCCTCTCCAGCAAGATCCTCCTCTCTTCGTTCCAACTGCCTAATACGTAAAGCAAGTGAAGCACGATCTATACCATCTTCCCACGATAGCGTAGCCCACGTAGGAAAGTACTCCTCAGCAGGCATGATCGGTTTCTGTCCCAACATAAGCTCAACTGGCATATAACCAGTCGTGGTACAATGTGTAGTTCTATCAGCCCACAAAGCAAATGGAAGTAGTCTCGGCCATTCTCTAGGCCTACCATCACATGCTTTCACTAAAGCATGAATAATAGAAGGGTGTCCTCGTTCAATCTTACCAATGCCCTCTGGATTCATAGCAATGGTAAGCCGAAGCTTTACTCCATAACAAGCAAAAAGCTCCTTCACTTAGCGCCTCTCAACTCGCCTCTATCTGCACGTAATCTCCCAACCGATCCATAACGACAGATGATATCTTCAAGCACGAACCTGCAGATATTCTATGTAGTCTTCGTCCTTAGTGCTCGTCCCTCCACACAGTTAGAGAGATCCTCTCGAGCCAACACCAAGTAACGCATCCCTCATAACCCCGGTGGCATCATCACAAGATCAAGAACCCACTGAAAATGGATTGTGGTGCCCACAAATTACAGTATTCACGAATTTTTGAAATTTTTGAGATTAATGACTTGTTTATATAACTGAAGAAGCGTTGTTACTTAAGGTTACGTCTTCCTTAACAGGAAGATGATCTTAAGAGCTGTTTGTAATAAGAAGTTGACTTCTTCAGAAGACCGTCTTCTCAGTTGCGTCTTCAGAAGATAGGAAGACGGCGGAAGATGGGAAGACGGCGGAAGACACCTGTCTTCCGGAAGACAGCGATCACGAAGGCCTGACCACGAGTTTTCGGGTAAACAAGTAGGTGTACCTACTGGAGCGCACCGAATAGGTAGGTAGGTCAGGAAGACACCAAGGACGAGAACCCCTAATCTGCGGGGAAGATGCGTGAGGAAGCACATTAGCCACCTTCCAACTTCCCGCAGCACAGTGCGCCTGAAGAAGATCGATTGAGAGAGTGAACTTCGAGCTAGCATTGAGAGAGGAATCGAGTAAGACATCGAGGTAGTAGAGAGTACGTTGACAGCTAGGCGAAGGGTGAAATCGGATTGCGAGAGCACAAACAGTAGAAAGAGCGAAGGCATTTCTGTGGAGCTTCCGAGAAGTTGACAGTGGAGAGTGGCGAGTAGAAGCGAAAGAAGAATCGAGGTGTGGACCGAAATTGACAGCAGGCGCATTCGAGAGGAGTCGCATTGGAAGCTAGTACAAGAGCCAGAAGCGCGCGGAGGTCGAAGGCAACTCGGGAGCCGAAGAAGACTGTAGAGGTTCTTTCCCCTGTTCTTTCCCCTTCCCACTTCTTCTCGCCATTGTCTGGTACTCCCCGCGCTTCCTTGATTGTGTGCAGGCAGCCTGATCGATTACCCCACCCCCCATCTTTCCTATTGAGACATTGGGCGCGGAAGCGCTGCCCAATTTCTGTCAAGATATCTCCTTGCTTCTTCCCGAGCTCAATTCGAGCTTCCCTACCCCTAGTCTTCAAATTGGCGAACCCAACTATCAATTTCTCTACCCTACTACCTCTCTACCCCCGAAACTTGAAATAGAAGACGATGGGAACATCCTCGGAAGACATCTTCGGAAGACTGTCTTCGGAAGTCGACTGAACACAATTCGTATCAAGAGTGGATTTGCTTTGCTTTTGTGTTTAGAGAGACTTGATACGAAGCCTGAGTGGTGTGGTGAGTTGTTGTGTTATTTCAAGAAGTTGGAACTCGGGAACTAGGCCTGTGCCTCCCGGTCTTCCAAGCTTCTCAACTCCACATCTTCCTAGAGAGACTAGAAGACTGAAAGGCTGGCAAAATGAGCGAGAAGACGTGAGGGTCCATTTCGGGTCTCTTCTGTCCGACCCATAGCAGCCGTTCCTTCTTCTTCCCGAACTTAGAAGAGAGTTGTGAGAAGTATTGCTGGCAGAATCCGGAGAGAATGGTCGAGGGTCATGTCTTCCCATCATGCAGCAAACTTCTTCTGAGTGCGTATGAGAGGTGAGAAGTCAGAAGAACAGAGTGCACATGTTTTGAGTCTGTTGTGAGGATAGATTGCGTGTAGGAAGAAGAAGACAGGTGAGACCAGTGAAGAGAAGTCTGACTTCGAGAGGTCTTCCGAGAACGACATTGAATCGGAAGATGTCCCAAGTGTCTTCCCAGAGGCCACTGTCACCGCAGGAGCCCGCAACCATCTTCTGAACCTTTCTCATACTCTACTTCTCGCATATCTTGTATCTTCTGATAGGAAGTAGGATGTAATGCAAGGTGGGTTGTCTTCTTGGTAATCCATGCGAGGCCTTGCTTAGATAGGATTGTTTAGATATAGCTCGGAAGACGAGAGCTATTTAGGAAGCACTGTTAGAATCCCGGAAGACGGAGTAGCTGTCTTCTGGAAGACTAGTTTCGTCTTCTGAGAGTGGAAGCTAGACTGTGGGCACTCGGGAAGAACTGAGCCTTCAGCTCATAGTAGGTGCTTGTGGTTTAGTGCAGCAGATCTTCCAGGTATGTCGATGCATCCGCGAGGCCTGGTGTTACCAGCGACAGAATTGGCCGAGGCCACTCCTTTCCTCAAGGAGTTGGGTCTCGACTTCTTCCTGTGGGACTGGAACCTCGCAGATCAAGGGCTTCTGGAGGAGGTATGGGCCGCGTTACCACCGCGTAACCGTGTACCTGCGAAGGCAGGAGTTGCTCGGGGAAGACCATCTTCCTGGACAGAAGACTGGTGGCGTAAGGCGTTTCACAAGCCTGAGACCGAGAACCAAGGATATTCGTACGAGAAGAAGATCTTGCCTAGGATTGTGAGTTCATGGCATGTACCTGGGAGTACCACCTGCCTTTTCGTGGAAGACAGGTAGGGGAGGAACGGTTGGAAGATAGAGTCTTACCGGGAGCCGAAGAAGCGACTTCTGGCGAAGTTGTTTCTGCATCTTTTTCCCAAGGGAAAAGCGCAGAAGACGAGGTACTTAGGAGATCAGGACGTGGAGTTCCTGGAATCAGTGTGGGATGACAGAGTGCCAATCTACTGGGGCGCATACATCCACAACTATGTACAGACGGAGCTAGCATACTTGGATACCCCGGCGGGAGGACATCTGACGCCCTTCTTCTGCTACTTGTATGTAGCCATGGGGGATCTTACGGAAGATCAGCTGGCAGTGTATGGGCCAACGGAGCGACAGGAGGTGAAGGAGGAGACCTCGGAAGACGATGACCGAGAGGCAGCAGCAACGCCCCCTCCCACTCTGATGCCACAGCTGAGGCCCGGCTCTCACCAGAAGACGCTTCTGGTGAGGGAAGACGAGTCTAGTGGGTCAGAAGACGCCACGCCAATGAGGAAGATGGGCCACAGAAGTGTACCGAGGACACCCATCTCCCTCATCCATTCAGGATCGGAGTCGGACTCGGAGGAAGACTTGCTGAGTACCCGATCGGAGCAGAAGACAGCTTCTCTAACACCTGGGAGTCTTCCGAAGACTCCAGAAGACGAAGGATGGATGGGCACTCCTACTGCGATGCGAGGAAGCGCAAAGAGGAGAGCCGCTCCTGCCACGAGGAGTCTTCCACCCCGGAAGATGAGAAGAGTAGCTTCTTCTCATGCGCAGAAGATGAAGGCCGTAGTGGTGGAAGAGGCTCCCTTGCCTCTGGAAGACGAAGTCGACACCATCGAGCGAGTGGTGGGGATGAACTTGTCTTCTGCAGGAAGACGACTGGAGGAGTTCAGTGCCTACTTCCAGAAGGAGATCCAGTCCGCTATGGAGTTGTTGGAAAGAAGAGCGAGGGCACAGGAGAAGCCTCTACAGCTTGGATTCGGCCTGCGCACCCGTCTGCGACAGGAAGACAGCCAGCAGAAGACGGAGTCTCTGGAAGCTAGTCTCCGCACTACGGAGAAGCTTGCAGCCAGGTACAAGACGGAAGCAGCCGCTTCTGCCAAGGAGTCGATGCAACTTCAGAAGAGCAACCAGGAGTTGCAGACGCGAGTACAGCAGCGTGATCAGGAAGTTCTCCGAGTACGGGAGAAGATCACTACCCTCGCAGAAGAGCAGACCACTTGGAAGATGCAGCGAGAAGCCGCAGAAGCGCGAGCTGCAACAGAGAAGACGCAGAGGGAAGCAGCGGAGGCCCGTGCGCAGAAGATGCTAGCTCAGTCGGTAGAAGCGCTTCGGAAGAAGTTCAACTTCACCGCGGGTAAGAAGTTACTTACCTTAGCTAGGGAATGGGACAGCGAGTCCAAGACGAGGTTGGTGGAATGCAGAGATAGCATGTTCATGTACCTGGATAGACAGATAGAAGGAGTGAAGACACTTTATGGTCTTCCCTCACTTCCGACACCTGCAACCGCATCTTCCCAAGTCCCAGCACCTTCGACTGGATCCGGAATGGAGAAGGAGGAGTTCGATCTCGCTGTACACTTGGTGGTGACAGCGTTGGAAGACGAGAAGACTCCAGAAGACGCCCCGGAAGACATGATGTCTTCTAGAAGACAGGAAGACGAGCCGTCTTCCCAGGTATTCCGCGTGGAGGAAGCGACTTCTCCGGACCCCTATGAGATCGCCATGGTCCCTAGTACTGCATCTGTGCCTCAGAAGACCGAAGACGCACCATTTGACTCGTCTTCCCAGAAGACCATTCCGTCTTCCGAAGTCGAAGCCGAGGAAGACGCAGCCGCAGAAATAGCAGGGCCAGCGAAGAGCGAGGAGAGGGAAGCTACCTCAGTGGTACCCGAGGTAAGTGCAGGGCTTCCCAGCCCATCAGAAGTCGAGGTAGTAGCTCCGGTAGGAGCAGATCATGTAGAGATTGCCACCGAGCAATCAGAGTAGTTAGCAAACTCAATCGACACTTCCAGATTTAGTAGGATTGAACATGCTATCTTAAGGGTGGCAGTTTTCCATGTAAAAATAGTTAGGACCCCATGTGGCAGCATAGGTAGCGTAGGAGTAATACAGTGGAGGGCTAATTGGGAAGAGGGACCGCATGCATGTGAGGTGACAACCTCTTGTCAGCGCCTCTCTCTCTCTCCCTGGTGGTCGCCTCCCAAGGCAGATGGTTAAGTAGGATAGCATGGTAGGAGAAAAGCTCTCTGAGAGCTCTGCCAGTTCTGTAGAATTCGGCAGTAACTGAACATACACACCGATTCTACAGACAGGCAGGAGAGACACATTAGAGCAGGGACAGTCTAGGAACAGGGAACGGCATCCTCGTGCAGTCCTGTTAGCTAGACTGGTGTGTCGAGGAGTAGACGCAGGAAGTAGAGGGAGTGAGCTTCCCAATGCCATTGTGACTTCTTCTCGAGGAATAGATTGTGGATTTGAGTGCAGCAGCTTTGTCCATGTCTTCTGGGTGGTGGAATGTATTGAATTCGCTCCCAATTGTGCATGGGAAGTGTTCTTCTTGAGTGGCGATGACTGTCAGCCGTTGTGGAAGTGTAGCTTGACTCGTTCAGTAGAGCACTTGGGATCTACGTACGAACGGTCTTCTGGGTAAGTGATCCCAGAAGACAGAGCAGTCAGAGCAGCGAAGTGAAGAAGAAAGAAGACTTCTTCCCGCAACAGAAGACGACATCCTCGAGTAGAAGACGGTGCTACAGTACTCACGTTTGTTGTCTTCCTCCCCAAACTATTACAAGCAGGGATGGCTTGTTAGTCAGGATCCGGACTAGAAGCATGTCGGAATCTTAATTGCCCTTTTTCATCATGTTTTCTCTTGTTTGGATTTCTTCTTCTTCCCATCTTCCCTCATCTTCCCCATCTTCTTATCTTCTTCTAGTGAGCTTCCGATACTTCTATTGAGCTTCCGTGAAGGTGAATGTCGTTGTAGTGCTGCAGGAAGACAACTTCCGTAGGCAGAAGCCTGGGAAGGCTACAGGGGGTATACACCCTGTGATTTATCCAACCCGATGGAATGTGAGTGTGAGAATAAGGTGTAACGACTGTTACTAGTCGACTTCTGTGAAGCCAGACAGCCTTCTGGAGGTGTGAGAAGACGAGCTAAACCCCCAGAAGACGAGAATCGCTTCGGAAAGACGGTATCGAGAAGACCGGAAGAAGCAACCTGGAAGCAGGAAGTTCGTCTTCCCGAGCTTCTCTGTGAATAGTTGTGTGATATTGTAATTGGTAGTTGTTTGTTTGGGTCCAGAGCACCATTTGGCGTGTCTGGAAGACGTGTGGTTTTGTGTGGTTTTGTGAGAAGACGGGATTTCTAGGCAAAACCCGTGTGTTTGAACAGATCTTAGAACTTAGAGCAGCGTTACTTGTGCAAATCCTCTGTGGGAACGATATCTTGTATACTAAATGGGCAAAAGGAGAAATCCTTCGTCACTACATAGAGTGAGGAACCATTTTTGGCGCCGCTGCCGAGGATTTCATCTTAGTAACTTCTGTTCTAACCTTCCTGGATCTGTGTACCATTAGTTAGGTTCGTTTCGAACTAACTTCGATTGTAGTTGAATGTGTTGTGGGACTCTATCTTGCTAGAAGACGGAAACCGCAACCAGAAGCTGATAAGATACACCAGGGGAAGTTGGAAGAAGCCGCTTCCCTGCTTCCAAGAACTCCTTGGAAGACTCGATCTCGGAAGATTGCAGTGAGTGCAACCAGAAGCAGGAGAAGAAGACGTTCTGAACTTGTGATCGGTTGTTCAGTCATTTGGTCTACCAGATCTAGTGGTAGAAGGATAGAGACATCTGTTCTCAGTACTCTGGTGGATGCCTCCGACCGGAGGAAGAAGTAGAAGACGCACGGGTAAAGATCCTGAGTGGGTAAACTCACCCCAGCGAACCGCTTCTAGGGAGCAGCGGATATCCCTGAGACACCAAAGGAAAGAAGAAGAGCTCAGGAAGATCCGATCGGTAGAGTTGGAAGAACCTTCCATCTCGAGCATAATATTTGGCGAAGACAGGAGCCAACCGGGTGATCACGTGTATAAAGTAGATTTTGGTACTGGTTACTCGGAAGACGTCTTCCCAAGTGCGGGAGAAGCTTCTCAAGGTGAGGGAAGACTGGAGGAGATTGTTCCAGACGTCTCGGGAGGTAGCAGTGACAGTAGCTCTGACTCAGAAGACGATCTTCGTGATTCAGACAGGCCTGGACCTTCGAGAAGACCATCTCCACCACCTGGACCTGAGGAAGAAAGAAGTTGGCAGCCGCACCAGCCGGCAGTCAACATGGCTTCCCACACTCGGCAGAAGTACCATCCGTACGACGATGATGATGATGCGGACGACTTCATCACGATGTTCGAGACCATCTCTAGATCCAACAAGGAAGACGCTGATGTTGACAGACTCCGTGTATTTCCCAGTTTGATCAAAGGGAAAGGAAGGAAGTGGATGAGTAAGACGTTGGATGATGTTGTAGTAATGGCCGCTTGGGCTACTCTGAAGGCAGCTTTTCTGAAGAGGTTCAGAGGAGTGGGCTACGATCGTATGACCCTCATAGAGCTTCAGAGGCTCGAACGAAAGAAGAAAGAGACACTGAGGGATTACATCGAGAGATTTGAAGATCTCTTGGATCACATCCCTCAGAACCAAGGAAGACCCGGCTACTGTGCTCAGCAAGCTGTGGACTGGTACTTGGGAGGATTGTCTCAGGATATGGAATTGTACTGCAGAAGAGGAGGAGGTGATGATTTAACAGAAGTACAGAAGCATGCCGAGCAGTATGAAACCTCGAGCATCACTCGTAATATGACGAAAGACAAAGGGAAGACCTCGAAGAAGTCCAAGAAGTCGAAGAAGTCTTCCCGGAAGTCCAAGAAGAAGTCCAAGTCCACTGAAACTGATAACAGTGATTTGGAAGCAGCCTCTACTTCTGAAGAGTCTACTGTCGAAAGTTCAGAATCCGAATCTGAACAAGAGAAGAAGACACGGAAGAAGAAGAAGGAGAAGACGCGAGCAAGGGAGGAAGTTGTGCAGAAGATGCCTCAAACTCAGATCATTCTGTCTGCACCTGATCCCCGCATCGATGAGGTTCTGAAGCAGTTTGCCGACCTGAAAGTTCATCTTCTGAACCAGAAGGATAAGCGGAAGCAGCCTACGGCTTCCCGGCCAAACCTTTGGTGCAACCTTTGTAACTCTTCTAGACACACCAGAGATCAGTGTACGCAGGACCAAGCTGTCAACTGGGCAGGATGGGAAGAAGACGATGAGGGATATCTACACGATCCCAGTGGGGAAACCTGCTATAGGATCGAGACGATCCAACCCTTCACTCCTACGCCTCCCGCCCAATATAATCGTTATGTACCGAGGGATAGAGCTAGCAATGTACAGACCAGGACACCCTGGCAGCCTTCTTCATCCCAACGACCTCTTAACCCTCTTCCTGGAGCGTGCAATAATTGTGGAGAGACAGGACACTGGTGGTCCACCTGTCCTCACCCGAGAAGACAGATTGGGCAAGTGCCCTTGTGTGGGAACTGTAAGGAAGCCGGTCATTTCACAGGGAATTGTCCTCAGACCTTACGGCCACGACAAATGGTGAGATTTGCAGATACCACACCTCCTGCAGAAGCTGCATCATCTTCTAAGCTCGAGTTAGCAGTGGTACAACACATCACGGTAGAAGAAGAAGATCCTGGGGATTGTACGGATTGTCTCCATATCGAGGAAGACGAACCAGACCCTGCATCATCTTCTAAGCGCGAAGGAAAGGAACCTCAGCTGCAGAAGACGACTGCAGCTCAGAAGATGAAGACACCTGAAGAAGCGTCATCTCTCACTTTGACGGATGGTACTGTTTGGAATCCTGACCCGAATTCAGATAGTTGACCTCCGGAGGAAGTTTTGGATGAAGCTGTGTTCAAGGTAAGTACCAGAAGCAAAGGGAAGTCAGAATCTCGTCATAAGGACGTCAAGAAGAAGAAGCAGCGTAAGGAGAGGTCATCTTCTCCTGAGCGGCCGTCTCCTCCTACTTACGACCGAGAAGATTCGAAGTACTTTGCTTCTGACATAAGACAAGAGGTTGAAGCGATCATGCAAGAAGAGCTGGAGAAGAGACGGAAGATAGTACAGCAGCTTCCTACACCGACTACGGCAACACCTGTCTCACGGGAACAGCCTCCAGTCGAGGGAAGACACTCTTCTGGTCTTCCACCTGAGGAAGCAGCTACTACATCTTCTCTGTTGGAAACACCAGTCACTCTTCTGAAAAGATCTCCGTACGACTTCTTGCGAGACTTGTGGAATCAGAAGGCGGATGTGACCTTCCAACAGCTGTTGGATGACAACGCTGGTTACAGGAAGTTGTTACAATCTGTGCTTCGAGGATCGAGGAAGAGGAGAGCAGCTAAACTTCCCACGAGCACCCCGATCCTAAGAATAGAGCATGAGGACTTGGGAGCCTCAGAACTTGATATGGAGATCCATGGCTGTCTTCTGAAGAAGGTACCCATTGATTCCGGCTCTGGAGTTAACATCATGACAGAAGAAACGGCGCATGCCCTAGGCTTCACTGAGTTCCAGCCTACTCCGAGAATTCTCAGAATGGCGGACGAGACCAGAAGACGACCTTTGGGGCAACTGAAAGATGTCCTCATGGTAATTGGTGGAGTATCTTTTTACCTCACTTACATCATTTTGCGACCTGTAGCTAAGGTTGGATATCAGGTGTTGATAAGAAGACCATGGCTGTATGCTGCAAATGTGAATACCGACTGGAGAAGGCATCGTTTGAGATTCCCAATCCTACACCCAAGTCTGGTGAGAAGAGTAAAGTCTCGCTTCCTTGGATCAAGATTGGACACCAAGGTGAAACTCCGTCTACAACAGAGGGGTACACTTCAGAAGACTCGGCTGCGTCTTCTGACAGTGATGAACGGTATAATGAGTTTATGGTGAATAACGTGTGTGCTACAGAAGTAGCAGAGAAAGTGGACGATGTGGTCTGTGGGTACATTGAGTGCTACGAGATTGCGGAAGAAGAGTTTCCAGAAGACGAAAGTATCGTCTTCCCTTCGGAAGATCCGATAGTTGGTCTTCCAGAAGACGAAAGTATCGTCTTCCCTTCGGAAGACCCGACAGTTGGTCTTCCAGACGACGAATCCGAACTAGAAGAAGCTCCCAAACCGGAATACTTCGGTGCTAGTGAGTACAGTCACACTGAAGGAATGGTGAACCCGGATGATCTCCAAGAGATGGAGGTTGCTCCTGGGAAGAAGCTGAAGCTTTCCAAGGTGATCGAGGGCCAGCAGTTGGAAGACTTTCGAGAACTTCTGACAGAGTTCCAGGACGTCTTCGTGTGGACCATAGAAGACATGAAGGGCATACCTCGAGAATTAGGAGAGCATCGCATCGACTTGCTAGAAGGCGTTGTTCCTGCACGGCAGAGGCAGTACCGGCTCAACCCCAAGTACTCGCTTCTGGTGAAGGACCAGATTGACCAATACCTGAAGGCAGGAGTCATCTTCCCAGTACTTAGCAGTGAGTGGGTAGCTCCCATTGTCATCGTGCCGAAGAAGCAGACAGGGAAGATCCGAGTGTGTCAGGACTTCCGGAAGCTGAACTTGGCCACGAAGAAGGATCATCACCCTTTACCATTCACCGACTCTGTGTTAGACCAGGTAGCAGGACATGAGTTCTACAGCTTCCTAGATGG
Organism: Asterella californica; assembly: GCA_036924285.1. Taxonomy (NCBI): domain Eukaryota; kingdom Viridiplantae; phylum Streptophyta; class Marchantiopsida; order Marchantiales; family Aytoniaceae; genus Asterella; species Asterella californica. The sequence continues at coordinate 19,527,841 of JAYKYS010000002.1, read as the reverse complement.
GTATTCTGGGTACAACCAAGTTTCAATCAGAGAAGAAGACAAGTCGAAAACCACTTTCACTACTGATTGGGGCACGTACGCGTATAATCAAATGCCGTTTGGTTTATGCAACGCACCAGCCACGTTCCAGAGGTTGATGATTACAATCTTCAAGGAGTATCTTCGCACCTTTATGGAGATTTTCTTGGATGATTTCTGTGTGTTTGGATCGAGAGAAGACCACTTGATATTTCTGAGGAAGTGTTTTCTGAAGTGTAGAGAACATCGTTTGGCACTTCACCCTGAGAAATGCTTCTTTGGTATGTCAGAGGGGATCTTGCTAGGACATAGGATTTCCGGAAGAGGTATAGAAGTCGACTGTGCTAAGGTGGAAGTCATCATGAAACTCCACCCACCTGCTAACCTGACACAGTTGAGAAGCTTCCTTGGCAACGTATGATACTACAGGAGGTTTATTGACAGGTACGCAGAGGTAGCAGGAAGACTCACTAAGTTGCTGAAGAAAGACGAACCATACATTTGGTCTTCTGAGCAGCAGGAAGCATTCGAAGAAATGAAGAGGCTTCTGTCGGAATCCCCTGTCCTACGGCCGCCTGATTGGGAAAGGGTCTTCCACATTTATGTGGATGTTTCTGCTTTTGCCATCGGGGTGGTGTTGAGTCAGAAAGATGAGAAGAAGAAGGATTACCCCATCTACTACGCGGGAAGACAACTCAGTGATGCAGAGAAGAAGTACTCGACAACCGAAAGGGAGTGTCTTGGCATGATTTACTCCTGTAGGAAATTTAGACACTATCTCTTCTATGTAGATCACTTCTCTTTGAAACATCTTGTAAAGAAAGCAGATTTGTCTGGCAGGATAGCTAGGTGGATTCTCCTACTCCAGGAATTTACTTACACAGTTGAGTACAGGCCCGGAAGACAGCATGTTAATGCTGACTACCTATCCAGGTTGGAGACAGAACGACGAGAAGATGAAGTGGAAGACGAGTTTCCTGACGAGAAGTTGTTTTCAGTTTTCGCAGAGACACTTTCATCTGAGGGGGCGTACCGCCTGCTTCCCAGAAGACGAGACTAGATCTTCTGATCCAGTCTTTGCGACTTCCACAGAAGAGTCGATCTTCAAGGACTTGAGAAGGTTCTTGGAAGACCAACAGTACCCCGAGGGAATGAATGCGGAGCAGAAGGCCGTCTTCTTACACAAGGCAAGTCCATATGCTATCTTCCAGGGTATCCTGTTTCGAAAGGGACATGACGAGAAGCTGAGAAGATGTCTCGAGCCGTCAGAGATAAAAGCAGTGATCACAGGTCTTCACTACGAAGATGCTGGGGGTCACTACGGATTGACGACCACAGTGAAGAAGATGCTAGACGTCGGATACTGGTGGCCAACTATGTACCGAGACACTTTCCTGGAGATCAGGAAGTGCGATGCATGCCAGAGGGTGGGAAGACCGACCGTTACAACAAGGTGACCTCTTACTCCCATTCTTCCGCTTGCCCCGTTCGAAAAGTGGGGAATCGACTTTGTAGGACCTATCGCCCCGGTGGCGAGAAGAACACGAGCAAGGTACATCTTAATAGCTACCGACTATGCCACCAAGATGGTGGAAGGCGAGGCCACGAGAAAGAACAATGCCGCAATAGTAGCAAGGTTCCTATGGCATAACATCATCACTAGGTATGGATGTCCGCTGGAATTGGTGTCAGATAAGGGCACTCGTTTCTTAAATGAGACTATCTCCCTCCTGACCCAATACTTCAGGATTAAGCATTGGAAGACGACGCCATACAACCCGAAAGCTAATGGGCTGACGGAGAAGTCGAACGGTCTTCTGTGTAACATCCTGAACAAGGTAACTGTTAACCATGCGTATGACTGGGACACGAAATTGCCATCTGTGTTGTGAGCTTTCAAAATTTCACCTAAAGTCACTACCCAGAAGACGCCTTTCTACCTAACTTACGGCATGACGCCCATTGTGCCCATTGAGTTAGAGGTCCCAACATACCGGTTAGCCGTATCCGAACGCATGGGAGAAGAAGAGAGCCAGGAGCAGCGTCTTCTGAACTTCGTAGAGTTTGAAGAAGACAGGAATGCAGCTTTGGAGAAGACATACGAGGTGCAAGCGCAACGTAAGGTAAACTACGATAGCAAGTTGAGGAAGGTGATTGTTGTGGACGGGGACTTGGTACTCCTCTACGACAACCGTCATATTAAGTTCCCCGGGAAACTTCATCTTCGCTGGATGGGACCTTACCGTGTCTTAGAGGTCTTCGACAATGGCTCTTTGCAGTTGGAAGAGTTGGACGGTACACTGATGACCACTCGTGTTAATGGGTGGCGCGTCAAGAAGTACTAGACGTAAACAGAAGTGCAGGAACCACTGATGTTTGCGGGGACGCAAACATGTGAGGGTGGGCGTATGTGGTGCCCACAAATTACAGTATTCACGAATTTTTGAAATTTTTGAGATTAATGACTTGTTTATATAACTGAAGAAGCGTTGTTACTTAAGGTTACGTCTTCCTTAACAGGAAGATGATCTTAAGAGCTGTTTGTAATAAGAAGTTGACTTCTTCAGAAGACCGTCTTCTCAGTTGCGTCTTCAGAAGATAGGAAGACGGCGGAAGATGGGAAGACGGCGGAAGACACCTGTCTTCCGGAAGACAGCGATCACGAAGGCCTGACCACGAGTTTTCGGGTAAACAAGTAGGTGTACCTACTGGAGCGCACCGAATAGGTAGGTAGGTCAGGAAGACACCAAGGACGAGAACCCCTAATCTGCGGGGAAGATGCGTGAGGAAGCACATTAGCCACCTTCCAACTTCCCGCAGCACAGTGCGCCTGAAGAAGATCGATTGAGAGAGTGAACTTCGAGCTAGCATTGAGAGAGGAATCGAGTAAGACATCGAGGTAGTAGAGAGTACGTTGGCAGCTAGGCGAAGGGTGAAATCGGATTGCGAGAGCACAAACAATAGAAAGAGCGAAGGCATTTCTGTGGAGCTTCCGAGAAGTTGACAGTGGAGAGTGGCGAGTAGAAGCGAAAGAAGAATCGAGGTGTGGACCAAAATTAACAGCAGGCGCATTCGAGAGGAGTCGCATTGGAAGCTAGTACAAGAGCCAGAAGCGCGCGGAGGTCGAAGGCAACTCGGGAGCCGAAGAAGACTGTAGAGGTTCTTTCCCCTGTTCTTTCCCCTTCCCACTTCTTCTCGCCATTGTCTGGTACTCCCCGCGCTTCCTTGATTGTGTGCAGGCAGCCTGATCGATTACCCCACCCCCCATCTTTCCTATTGAGACATTGGGCGCGGAAGCGCTGCCCAATTTCTGTCAAGATATCTCCTTGCTTCTTCCCGAGCTCAATTCGAGCTTCCCTACCCCTAGTCTTCAAATTGGCGAACCCAACTATCAATTTCTCTACCCTACTACCTCTCTACCCCCGAAACTTGAAATAGAAGACGATGGGAACATCCTCGGAAGACGCTTCTTGAACTTGACTGTCTTCGGAAGACATCTTCGGAAGACTGTCTTCGGAAGTCGACTGAACACAATTCGTATCAAGAGTGGATTTGCTTTGCTTTTGTGTTTAGAGAGACTTGATACGAAGCCTGAGTGGTGTGGTGAGTTGTTGTGTTATTTCGAGAAGTTGGAACTCGGGAACTAGGCCTGTGCCTCCCGGTCTTCCAAGCTTCTCAACTCCACATCTTCCTAGAGAGACTAGAAGACTGAAAGGCTGGCAAAATGAGCGAGAAGACGTGAGGGTCCATTTCGGGTCTCTTCTGTCCGACCCATAGCAGCCGTTCCTTCTTCTTCCCGAACTTAGAAGAGAGTTGTGAGAAGTATTGCTGGCAGAATCCGGAGAGAATGGTCGAGGGTCATGTCTTCCCATCATGCAGCAAACTTCTTCTGAGTGCGTATGAGAGGTGAGAAGTCAGAAGAACAGAGTGCACATGTTTTGAGTCTGTTGTGAGGATAGATTGCGTGTAGGAAGAAGAAGACAGGTGAGACCAGTGAAGAGAAGTCTGACTTCGAGAGGTCTTCCGATAACGACATTGAATCGGAAGCTGTCCCAAGTGTCTTCCCAGAGGCCACTGTCACCGCAGGAGCCCGCAACCATCTTCTGAACCTTTCTCATACTCTACTTCTCGCATATCTTGTATCTTCTGATAGGAAGTAGGATGTAATGCAAGGTGGGTTGTCTTCTTGGTAATCCATGCGAGGCCTTGCTTAGATAGGATTGTTTAGATATAGCTCGGAAGACGAGAGCTATTTAGGAAGCACTGTTAGAATCCCGGAAGACGGAGTAGCTATCTTCTGGAAGACTAGTTTCGTCTTCTAAGAGTGGAAGCTAGACTGTGGACACTCGGGAACAACTGAGCCTTCAGCTCATAGTAGGTGCTTGTGGTTTAGTGCAGCAGATCTTCCAGGTATGTCGATGCATCCGCGAGGCCTGGTGTTACCAGCGACAGAATTGGCCGAGGCCACTCCTTTCCTCAAGGAGTTGGGTCTCGACTTCTTCCTGTGGGACTGGAACCTCGCAGATCAAGGGCTTCTGGAGGAGGTATGGACCGCGTTATCACCGCGTAACCGTGTACCTGCGAAGGCAGGAGTTGCTCGGGGAAGACCATCTTCCTGGACAGAAGACTGGTGGCGTAAGGCGTTTCACAAGCCTGAGACCGAGAACCAAGGATATTGGTACGAGAAGAAGATCTTGCCTAGGATTGTGAGTTCATGGCATGTACCTGGGAGTACCACCTGCCTTTTCGTGGAAGACAGGCAGGGGAGGAACGGTTGGAAGATAGAGTCTTACCGGGAGCCGAAGAAGCGACTTCTGGCGAAGTTGTTTCTGCATCTTTTTCCCAAGGGAAAAGCGCAGAAGACGAGGTACTTAGGAGATCAGGACGTGGAGTTCCTGGAATCAGTGTGGGATGACAGAGTGCCAATCTACTGGGGCGCATACATCCACAACTATGTACAGACGGAGCTAGCATACTTGGATACCCCGGCGGGAGGACATCTGACGCCCTTCTTCTGCTACTTGTATGTAGCCATGGGGGATCTTACGGAAGATCAGCTGGCAGTGTATGGGCCAACAGAGCGACAGGAGGTGAAGGAGGAGACCTCGGAAGACGATGACCGAGAGGCAGCAGCAACGCCCCCTCCCACTCTGATGCCACAGCTGAGGCCCGGCTCTCACCAGAAGACGCTTCTGGTGAGGGAAGACGAGTCTAGTGGGTCAGAAGACGCCACGCCAGTGAGGAAGATGGGCCACAGAAGTGTACCGAGGACACCCATCTCCCTCATCCATTCAGGATCGGAGTCGGACTCGGAGGAAGACTTGCTGAGTACCCGATCGGAGCAGAAGACAGCTTCTGTAACACCTGGGAGTCTTCCGAAGACTCCAGAAGACGAAGGATGGATGGGCACTCCTACTGCGATGCGAGGAAGCGCAAAGAGGAGAGCCGCTCCTGCCACGAGGAGTCTTCCACCCCGGAAGATGAGAAGAGTAGCTTCTTCTCGTGCGCAGAAGATGAAGACCGTAGTGGTGGAAGAGGCTCCCTTGCCTCTGGAAGACGAAGTCGACACCATCGAGCGAGTGGTGGGGATGAACTTGTCTTCTGCAGGAAGACGACTGGAGGAGTTCAGTGCCTACTTCCAGAAGGAGATCCAGTCCGCTATGGAGTTGTTGGAAAGAAGAGCGAGGGCACAGGAGAAGCCTCTACAGCTTGGATTCGGCCTGCGCACCTTGCTGCGACAGGAAGACAGCCAGCAGAAGACGGAGTCTCTGGAAGCTAGTCTCCGCACTACGGAGAAGCTTGCAGCCAGGTACAAGACGGAAGCAGCCGCTTCTGCCAAGGAGTCGATGCAACTTCAGAAGAGCAACCAGGAGTTGCAGACGCGAGTACAGCAGCGTGATCAGGAAGTTCTCCGAGTACGGGAGAAGATCACTACCCTCGCAGAAGAGCAGACCACTTGGAAGATGCAGCGAGAAGCCGCAGAAGCGCGAGCTGCAACAGAGAAGACGCAGAGGGAAGCAGCGGAGGCCCGTGCGCAGAAGATGCTAGCTCAGTCGGTAGAAGCGCTTCGGAAGAAGTTCAACTTCACCGCGGGTAAGAAGTTACTTACCTTAGCTAGGGAATGGGACAGCGAGTCCAAGACGAGGTTGGTGGAATGCAGAGATAGCATGTTCATGTACTTGGATAGACAGATAGAAGGAGTGAAGACACTTTATGGTCTTCCCTCACTTCCGACACCTGCAACCGCATCTTCCCAAGTCCCAGCACCCTCGACTGGATCCGGAATGGAGAAGGAGGAGTTCGATCTCGCTGTACACTTGGTGGTGACAGCGTTGGAAGACGAGAAGACTCCAGAAGACGCCCCGGAAGACATGATGTCTTCTAGAAGACAGGAAGACGAGCCGTCTTCCCAGGTATTCCGCGTGGAGGAAGCGACTTCTCCGGACCCCTATGAGATCGCCATGGTCCCTAGTACTGCATCTGTGCCTCAGAAGACCGAAGACGCACCATTCCACTCGTCTTCCCAGAAGACCATTCCGTCTTCCGAAGTCGAAGCCGAGGAAGACGCAGCCGCAGAAATAGCAGGGCCAGCGAAGAGCGAGGAGAGGGAAGCTACCTCAGTGGTACCCGAGGTAAGTGCAGGGCTTCCCAGCCCATCAGAAGTCGAGGTAGTAGCTCCGGTAGGAGCAGATCATGTAGAGATTGCCACCGAGCAATCAGAGTAGTTAGCAAACTCAATCGACACTTCGAGATTTAGTAGGATTGGACATGCTATCTTAAGGGTGGCAGTTTTCCATGTAAAAATAGTTAGGACCCCATGTGGCAGCATAGGTAGCGTAGGAGTAATACAGTGGAGGGCTAATTGGGAAGAGGGACCGCATGCATGTGAGGTGACAACCTCTTGTCAGCGCCTCTCTCTCTCTCCCTGGTGGTCGCCTCCCAAGGCAGATGGTTAAGTAGGATAGCATGGTAGGAGAAAAGCTCTCTGAGAGCTCTGCCAGTTCTGTAGAATTCGGCAGTAACTGAACATACACACCGATTCTACAGACAGGCAGGAGAGACACATTAGAGCAGGGACAGTCTAGGAACAGGGAACGGCATCCTCGTGCAGTCCTGTTAGCTAGACTGGTGTGTCGAGGAGTAGACGCAGGAAGTAGAGGGAGTGAGCTTCCCAATGCCATTGTGACTTCTTCTCGGGGAATAGATTGTGGATTTGAGTGCAGCAGCTTTGTCCATGTCTTCTGGGTGGTGGAATGTATTGAATTCGCTCCCAATTGTGCATGGGAAGTGTTCTTCTTGAGTGGCGATGACTGTCAGCCGTTGTGGAAGTGTAGCTTGACTCGTTCAGTAGAGCACTTGGGATCTACGTACGAACGGTCTTCTGGGTAAGTGATCCCAGAAGACAGAGCAGTCAGAGCAGCGAAGTGAAGAAGAAAGAAGACTTCTTCCCGCAACAGAAGACGACATCCTCGAGTAGAAGACGGTGCTACAGTACTCACGTTTGTTGTCTTCCTCCCCAAACTATTACAAGCAGGGATGGCTTGTTAGTCAGGATCCGGACTAGAAGCATGTCAGAATCTTAATTGCCCTTTTTCATCATGTTTTCTCTTGTTTGGATTTCTTCTTCTTCCCATCTTCCCTCATCTTCCCCATCTTCTTATCTTCTTCTAGTGAGCTTCCGATACTTCTATTGAGCTTCCGTGAAGGTGAATGTCGTTGTAGTGCTGCAGGAAGACAACTTCCGTAGGCAGAAGCCTGGGAAGGCTACAGGGGGTATACACCCTGTGATTTATCCAACCCGATGGAATGTGAGTGTGAGAATAAGGTGTAACGACTGTTACTAGTCGACTTCTGTGAAGCCGGACAGCCTTCTGGAGGTGTGAGAAGACGAGCTAAACCCCCAGAAGACGAGAATCGCTTCGGAAAGACGGTATCGAGAAGACCGGAAGAAGCAACCTGGAAGCAGGAAGTTCGTCTTCCCGAGCTTCTCTGTGAATAGTTGTGTGATATTGTAATTGGTAGTTGTTTGTTTGGGTCCAGAGCACCATTTGGCGTGTCTGGAAGACGTGTGGTTTTGTGTGGTTTTGTGAGAAGACGAGATTTCTAGGCAAAACCCGTGTGTTTGTGTGTTTGAACAGATCTTAGAACTTAGAGCAGCGTTACTTGTGCAAATCCTCAGTGGAAACGATATCTTGTATACTAAATGGGCAAAAGGAGAAATCCTTCATCACTACATGGATACTAGGTGGATAAGTAGGTACAAGTCCATCTCTGTAACGGACTTTAGAGTAGAACTGGCAGTGTAGACATGACCCAACAAAGTCCACCACGTCTTGATACAAACCCTTCCACCAGTAACGCTCCTTCATCTTCGTGTAAGTAGCCCATACTCCACGATGTCCAGCCCACAAGGTGTCATGAAACTCTTTCAGCGGATTCAACTTCGTTGGTTGGTCATCCACCACTCTAGCAAGCATCCCATCTCTTCTCTTCGGACGTTTCCACAGATAACCTTCACATAGAAGATAACTGTACGCCTTCCGTCTGATCTCCTTGAACTCTGCATCACTCCATCCTTCTCTCCTAGATAACGAACTCAGATAAAATCCAATATCACGGAACTTTTCTGAGTAGAACTCCTCATTGAACGGCAGTGATCCCAAGTCTGAAGTTTGCTGACCAACTTGGCACCAAACGTCTCTCCTCTCTTCATTCTCCACTTCTGCAAACATCTCATCCTCGTCTGTATAGCGAGCCCTAGACAACATATCTGCAACTGGATTGTCCTTCCCTGCTATATGCTTTAGCTCAGGGTTCAGACTCCGGACATAAGCAATCCATCGCAGCATTCCTATGTCTGGTGTATTGCAGTTTGCTATCATACCCAACAAAGGCAAACAATCTTTTTCTAGTATCACACGAGCTCCTATCAAGAACTCTCGATCTACCTTCATAGCAGTAACAGCTCCCCACAACTCACGCTTCACTTGAGGATAGTTACGCTGTCTATCTGTTAAGATCCGAGCTCCAAACCTTGAAACAAACCGCACACCTTCTGTATCTTCTTGACCAACTGCCCATCCAATCGCCTTTGGACTCGTATCAACAGTCAGTATCACAGGTCTCTCGCTCTCGTAGCTAAGCCTCCTTAGTATAGGTGGAGACTTCAGAATCTCCTTCAGCTGCTCCATCGTCTCGTGATGTTCTTGCCGCCAAGTAAACCTCTTTCCCTTTCTCAGAAGTGCATACAGAGGTTTGGCAATGTGTGCATAATGAGGAATACTCACACGAAAGAACACACAAGCTCCCGAGAATCGTCGAACCTCAGTGATGTTGGTGCAGTCAGCTATCCTTGCTATAGCATCTACCTTCTCTGGGTTCGGACGCCTCCCAAAAGTTCCACACAAATGACCCACCACCACAATCTCTGACATATCAAAACGAGATTTGGTACCTGATAGAGTGAGGTGTACCTCCTCCAAACGCATCAGAATCTTCTCCACATCCCGAATGTGGTCTGCAACGAACTTTCTGCATGCATCAGAAGTCACAGCTTCGTCTTTGTCTTCCACCGGACAGCCTTTCATTGGAATATCATCCAGAAACGAGATAGTGACCTCAAGTACAAACTCTCGTAACACCTTATGCATCGCATTCTGCATATGAGCTACTGAGTTTGTCGCACCCTGAGGAAGAGTACACATCCGCATCAATCCCAAAGGTGTACGCATGGTAGTCAAGTCTCTACTCTCTAAAGCAAGCTGAAACTGATCATAACCTGAAAACAGATCTCCAATAGAATAGATTGACCTCCCAGCAAATGCCTCAGCTACTTCATCAACCACAGGTCCTGTTCCGACGTTTCGAATCGTGATGTTGTTGGCAGGCTGCAAGTCTTGGATGAAGCGCAGTGCTCCTGTCTTCTTAGGTACTGTGAACCATCGGCTGGAGTACGGAGCCATAGATGGTTCAAGAATACCCATCCGCATCCTCTCCTTCAATAACTCAATCACCTTCGGTAGTAAGGCACGAGGGACTGGAATCGACTTCAAGTCCCAAGGTACGTGAGGAACAGTGAAGATAACCATCGGAGCTATCACATTAGGAACCACACAACCAATCTCCTCGGCTGAGAAAGAAAATGCCTTACCATGACTAACTATCATCTGCTCAAAAGCTCGTTTCTCCACTTCAATCAAGAAGCCACCCCCTCCTATCTGGAGCTGCTCGAGTGTCTCTTGAGTAAACTTGTGCCCTCCCTGTGTAGGATCTCTAAGCACAGGCTCAGCAGCCGCTAACTCCATCTGCTGCTGAGAATCAACAGGTAATTGGGTCGTCACAGGTCTCACCTTCCTCGCTACGGTTTTATATTTGGCGTGTACTTCCACTTCCTGATGAGAGCCACACCAACAGACTGCATCCTTCCATCCATTCTCCAATCTCGGGTGAGGAAGATATCGCAAGTATGACACAATCTCCTCATAGACTTCACGAGAATGGATAGGGATCACCACCCTACCTCCCATCTGCTCCATCAACTTATCTACATCATCCAGCCAACGAGCAAAAGACTGTACACCTACAAACTCCTCATAAACACCAGAAATCATCTCATCTTCCTTCAGAACTCCTGTACAGCGCAGATTTGCTGCACACCTCTCCATCTGCCGTCTACTCTTCTCAGTCAAATCCTCTACCCGTGTGAACTCACTCTAATCATCAGAACTGAAAGCCATCAAACCAGATTTCCAACTATGTACAGTGCAACTACTTTCTGAATCTTGAGCAGCCTCTTCATCAGCCTCCTGTGATCTCTCAGGCTGCTCAAGCGAGATCATAGTAGCAATAGATCCATCACTCTCGCTATCCCGTCCTACGAGAGTGGTTTCTGAAAACCCTTACCCCTACAGATAGGAGAATCTCTCAAAGTCTGTCGGTTTCGTTCGTGGTTCGTACGAACGGTCAAAAACTGCACAGAACGTCTATCATCTGGACTACGGATCCTAGCGTAATGAGATCCATCATCCATCACCTTGGTCTCCATTCGAACTGCAATGATATATGGCTGACCAAGAATCACAGGATACGAAGCAGAAGACTGCACGAAGAAGTGCTGATCTACATCCACATCACCTATCTTCACCTTCACGTTAGGACAAGCGTCGTATAGCTCACCTTTCTGGTTGTTTGCAGCATGTAACACCCAACCATGGTTCAGCTCGATAGGCCACTGATCTTTCTCATACACCTCCCGTGACATGATGTTGATCTCAGATCCGTGATCAACTAAAGCAGCAACAGGTTCAGCCAAACTTCCAAGACGAACCCGTGTAGCAGTTGTAGCACGAGCCCAATGCCTCCTTCTGAAATCACTATCAGTAGCTGGACTCTCCTCGCCAGCTTCCTCATCATCGAACTCAATAGTGTTGGTACCAGCAACCAACGCTTCTTGCTGATATCCCTTGTCATCGGCTTCCTGAAAATGCACCTTTCCAAACTCTACATCATTCAGAGAAGCTCCTACTGCATCTATCATCTGACTCTCTACCTGCTTGGACATCATCTGTCTCTTGCGCTTGATGATGTCGATGATCAGTTCGTGAAACTCTCTCTTTGCAATACCAAGAACTTCCCGGAGAGAAAACTCGATTCGTGCATCCAGTATCCTCTGCTCCAAGATGCTCTTCAGATCAGTAGAAGTTTCAATATCAGCTGCCAACTTGTAAGCCGATCCCTTCCCCTTCTCTTGGGCAGTAAACCGTCTACCAGCAGTCGTTGGCTCCTGCTGGGATCTCTGCACGTCCTCCATAGGACCTGGTGCAGGTGGGGGAGCTGCAGAAGTAGACGGGATATCCTCAGGAAGAGCCGCTCGTCTTTTTGTGACTCTCCGTCTATCCTCAGTCTCCTCAATAACTCCAGTATCAAGCTCAGAGGCTTCTCGTCGCCTCTTTTCCTCCACAGAAGCATCCTGCCAATGAGCGTGTCTATCTACATCCAAGAATGCTCTGATAGAAGCAGCATCTTCCCATCCTGTGACCCTACGAATAGACTCGACTCCTCTCTTCAGTATCTCAGAAGGAACCGGAACCACACTCTTCTCAGCAGTCCTATCTAGCAATGTAGGACTAGAAGAGACCTCAATATGCCCAGCATACACATCAGAATTTACCAGCGGTGCCATTAACGCAGTTGCTGTTGCAGCTGCAGCAATCTGAGGTAGACTCCTCATGCCTCCTCGCCCAAACTGCGTGCTCAACGGCTCTCCAGTACAAGAAAGGTGCAGCCTACCATTCTGATAGCGAACCACACCATCTCGCAAAACAGCTGTGAGCTCTTGACAGTCTCCTCGGAAATGATCAGGACTGTCACACCGGATACATCTACGAACAAGAGCACCTCCTGGACGTGCAGCAGCAGGCGCCAGTGGCTGCTGTCTCTGCAATCCAGCTAGCTCTACCTTCAGCTCTCGCATCTGCCGGATCAGGTCTTCATTCTGGTTCTGTTGACCACGGTTCTCCGCAGGTCTCTGAACAGGTGTCCTTTGTGCTGGAGTTGACACAACTGGCATCAAAGGAACTGCAGCTGGAACAACATGTCTGGGAGCAGGGACCAAAGGCTGTTGTACTTGAGGAGCAGCATAAGATGGAGTGACCACTTCTGCAAGCGAACGTCCTCCCATAGCCACTCTTCCCCTCCTCTGCCTTGTAAGTACAGCCACAACATCCTCAACTCTCCCCCAATCCATAGTAACACCTCTCTCAGCAGATCGATCGGCCAACATAAAACATAACCGATCTGCTGTAGCATCATCGGTAGCTTGCAGGAAAAGCTCTATTCTCCTAGCATCTAAGGTTATTCGCTCTAGAGTTGAGAGTTGCCGGTATTTCCGATCAAACTCTCTCAGCAACTCACTCAGACTCATCATACGACCAGGTTGCTGCTCAACCCAGTCTAGAAATGTCCTTCTAGTGACTCTCTCTGAATCCTCCTCAAGAAACTCTTCTCGAAGAGATCGCTCAAAACTCATCCAGATTCCAAGATTTCTTCTCTGTACATCCCTAACTTGGTCCCGCAACTCAGGAATGACAGCTAACTCAAAACTTGCTATCATCTCAGCATCAGTAACCCTAACCAGCTCCATCTCTCCTCTATACTCACGCAGATATTTAGAAATATCTCTACCTTCAAACCTTCCACATCTGTTCACAATAGCTTGCAAAGCCTTGGTGGATTTTAACTCACCCCCTCCAACGATCGGATGCTGTTGGACTAAGGCCGCAAGCATCTTCAGAATCTCAGCCGTATCCAGACCAGGTACAGAGGTCGCTGCAGTCACAGGTGCTACAGAAGGTGCTGCAGTAGACGTAGATGCAGTAGCCGTAGAAGTAGCAGCAGTAGCGCTCTTGCGATCCATCTTCTCTCCTTGTAGTAAACTCAACCTTCTCAATCAATCACCCCAAGAGCTCTCAGTGGAAGCACCAAATGTAGAGTTGAGAGTTTTCTTCGGGAAGGGCGGAATCTTCTGGCTGTGATATGATCGTGAAGGTTGTGGGAAGACTACTTGGGAAAGTGCTGGGCTTCAGGTTCTGGTTGTTTACTATCCAGAGGTAGGCTTCAGGTCATAAGGGGCACTATAAACCTTCACACAGGTCGAATGGATCCTCCAGTATGTTCAGGAAATGAAAATCAGATCAAACTAACAGTAATAAGGTTCGTCAACGAACTTTAACAGTCAAGAATCAGAAACATAAGATGGTTTAGGCTTCAGAACTCGTCCTACATGTAAGTGAGGTCCTACTGGATACACATATGAAGTTTCAGCCTGAGATCAGTTCCCAGCACTGAGATGTGGACAGAAAAGTTCTGAATAAAAAAATTGCAGCAATTTTTGGTACCCAGATGGCTATTTCAACCTAGAACAGAAGATTGGCTCGATGAATTTCAAATATTCTCACAGTATTTGAAGTCTACAGGATGCTGAACATCCCTGTGAAGTTGGGACTCCTGAATGTACACAGAACTCCAGATCTACTCCTCTGAAGTCGCCGCTCTAGATTAAGAGCTTTTCAGACCCCCTCAGCTTCAGCGGCTGCCCTGAATTACTCAGTCGCTCAATCGATATAAAACTTTTTGGGAAATCGTATCCCTGCTGGCAGAGAACACAACCTCGAAGTTTTGAAGCAATTTCCTCAAACCTGCTGCGAGTGACACTCAAAACCCCAAATTCAACAGAAGTGCTGCAATTCTGATACAAATCGAACTTCAATCAGCCATATCTCCTTCTTTATTGCTTCAAATCGATCAAATTTTTCACTGACAGTGCTTGGCACGACGAGCTCTCTCCCTGTGCTCTCAAATTTTGCAGTGTCCTTACCAATTGCTCGAAATCCACTCTAGAGCTCTGTTTCTAAACTTAGAGTTTAACAAAAGACAAAAATGGACCAATGGGAGTTCATAGCTCCATTTGGTTGTCATTTTGTGCCTTAAACTACCTGGTAACTTATCTACACTCATAGGCTACCACGTCAAGCCCCCTAGAGTGCCAGCATAAAACTTAAACTACCTAAAATGACATACAGCCCTAAAAGTAAACTAAAATCAGCTAAAAGCGTGCATGGGCAACACGTAAGTAGCTTAAACCCTATCTACATGGTAAATCTAAGTCATGTACATTGAGTATCATAGATAAGTATGAATTCACTTGCACAAGCGTACGAATGCTTGAACAAGATAAATATCATACTACCAACCTACTAGGATCCAAAATATATGACAGAGCTAACACCATATGCAAAAGGTGTCAACCATAAGCATAAAAGACTAAGAACAGCACAGAGCTAACTTCTAAGACTACTAAACATCAAGTGTCGGAGTAGAAATAACATGCACCAAGTAACGCGACAGCAGTGATCAGTGAATCATTTACTATGTCAAATGATTCACATCACGACAACGTACTGATGAGTTGGACGAGGAGCCTCTTGTCGAGACGGAGGATGAGTCTCTCACACACGTGTAGACCGAATATGAGTTATGGGACCGAGGAAGATCATGGAGTTCTGTGATGTATTTCATGTGAAATGTCCACGATTAGATTACGTATTGTATTGCACCGCACCAGTTATTACAGAGTTGCATCAGGTTTGACAGTTGAAGTTCGGATGCGATGCAGACCATATGACGGTTTTTGACAAGAGAGAGAGAGGAGATCGTCAGATGTGATAGGACAGATGTACCACGCTGCATTATGTGCATGTCTTAATTATACTTCAATTGCGAGTATGCTAGAGGTCATGCGACTTCACGTCCCCACAAAGAAACATTGGTATGATTTTCAAGGTGGACCTGGATGTGCTATAGGGTGGTGCAGTGCTGCATTATCACAATGGGAAGAACACAAGGCGGCGATGCATGCAACATTGTTTGGAGGTAAATACTTATCTTATCATTTATAGTTTTAGTCATATTAAATTATTTATATACATAGGATATTTGATATTTATTTTACTTTGGGATCATTGCCAAGATTCTTATAAGTATTTTCTGTAATATTGTATATACTAGAGCCTTTGATCTTATACGTCGATTGTCGATGAGATTCATCTCGCAGTGGATATCATGAGACAATTCTATTCATCAATGCAGCGGACAATCGAATTATTGAGATGGTCACGATGATGCAGATGGAAGCTGAGAGCTCTTGGAGAATAGAGACTATCGTGGTTCAGAGAGGATTGAGAAACTCCAAGAGAAAGACATGTTCATCTTGGAGATTATCCATGATGATAATCACGTTGTCGACACTATTATTGATAGATATATAACTTCATAAGTTGTTTCCAAATTTTTTTGGAGAAAATTCCATTTTCCATGGTTTCATCTTGCATCTTCTTGTGCAGGAACGAGATCCGTAACCAAAAGGATATTTGGCACAAGTGTAAGGAGATTGTAACCAAGTTCAAGGAGGAGTTGCAAGATGTGCGTATGTTTGTGAGTGATCAAAGAATCGAGGATGCATGGAGCAGAAGTCAGCTTGCGATCTTTTTGGTACAAACATTGAAGAGTTTTTGTTGATTGAGAGCTCTTCCTCTAGCCAGTTCAAAGATAGTGCTCGTGAATCGAATTGCCGAGCATCTAGCTCTTTCGACAGAGGACTACTGGCAACTTGAGCGCACCCGAGGACTGAAATATCCTGAGCTTGGTGCACAAGATATTGCTTATAAACTCAAGTCATGGATTTACACTTGTGCTCATCGTGCTTTTGAGAGGTAATAAGTTCATTGTTGTAGTTTGTCACTTTTATGATTAAAATATGTCAATCTCACGTGATTACAATTTTCACTATCTAACCATATTTCCTCCATTTGTTGCAGAGGGGACTTTCGTCCGAAGTTGATGTGTTTTGACATTTTGACGATCGCATCACATTGGGCTGGTGATCATTCGGATTGTCGTATTCTTCTGAGTGATCGACCTTGAGCGCGAGTTTGAAGAAGGTGCGTGCTTTTCACATGACGGAGCTACGCATCTTGATGTGACAGCCTTCCTTACTAAACACATCACACCGGCGAAGATGCAATTCTACATACATGCGAGAGAGAATTTCATGAGCGAGACCTTTAACTCTGTCCTCAACAAGTTTGCGACGAAGAGAATCTAGTGAGAGAGATCGCATGAGACTCGATTAGCTTGTGATGCTATGATTAGAACGAGAACGTTCACCGAGAGATAATAGTAGTTTATCCACGTCGACAAAATGATAGTACCATCCGTCGACGACCGGCAACAAATAGGGTTCTTGTGCGTCGAACAATGACATGGAAGGATGAACTGAGACATCGTATTTTTGGATACTGATAATAGATAAATAAAATTATTTCTTTACATTTTGATTGTACAAGGTATACTATTATTTTACATAGTATATTATTTCTTTACATTTTGACTTTACGTGTATATTTTGGGGCACTTGGAACCTATCGCAGTTCTAATATTGCTGAGCTACCGAGATCGCGAAGTTGGAAACTTTATTATCTTCAGTTATGGATACAGGTACCGAGCCACATGTTGCACTTGATGGTGAGCCTATGGTGTCTAGTCTGTTTGCTTTTATCGGATAAGCTTTACTCCCTTCATTTCTGGATTTGTATTTGTTTTCATGTATTTGCTGTTTCCTTGCCACTAGTCCCTCTTGTTGCGATGATTGTAACAGACTGTGCGGTCTCTTGTCTCTTCAATTCTTGCAAAAGGTGTCTTTTCCTGCTGGTTTACCAAGACTTTTGTATCTGCTTTTATTACCCTTCAAAATAAAAATATAGTTTCTCGTTCTGTTATGGGTCCTCTTGAGACAAATACCCTCTGCGTTCTGCAGTGTATGTTGGAATTTCCTCGCGAGATCGTCGAGAATGAGATAAAACCGGTGAAAACAGAGTTCACTGAAATGATATCTCTGTCACAGGTAATAGGCTATGGTGAGAACTGATCAGAACATTTAGAGATGGCATGAGAATATTCTAGCAAAACTTGTAGAAGAAACATGAAGGACTAGAAGAAAGTCAGACGGTTTCTGAATAAAAGGAGAGAGGTAATACAACACATGGTGAGAGCACAAGAAGAAGGAAGAAAAATGAGAGAGTGGAGAACTTCTTGAGTTTTCCAAAGGAGACAGAAGGGAACCTAAACTAGGTCACAGACAGACAGACTCACCATCAATATGTATATTGACATAAGATCCACCAAAATGCAACCATTACAAATCGAAACTTCAGCTGTTCGGTGCAAGCATACCGTTACACTTTATACTAACCACATGAAAATTCAACACCATCCTCAGACAAATGATTTGACCCCGTGTAGATACACTTGACGAGAAGATATATAGATGATATAACTAAGGTACAGTCAGTCTAGACATGGTATCAAACGTCTAGCTGCTGGAACTAGTAAGTAGAATTACGAGACCTCTGAAAGTGTTGTGAGCATCTATTTTTGTTTACTTAATGTGATAAACCAATGTCAGCAGAAATTGAACTCACGAAACCGCCGTCTCTGGGTTGACGTTTCACAGGAGTGCACAAGCAACTCCTGGACCCGCTAGTCAAGATGCAGCTAATACAGATGCAATGCAGATGTCATGACAAGATAAAACATGCAAAAATAAAACAAAATTTACTCTTTGAAGCCAACAAATTCCTCCAGGAGATGGCCAAGTA
Organism: Asterella californica; assembly: GCA_036924285.1. Lineage (NCBI taxonomy): Eukaryota > Viridiplantae > Streptophyta > Marchantiopsida > Marchantiales > Aytoniaceae > Asterella > Asterella californica. The sequence continues at coordinate 19,509,611 of JAYKYS010000002.1, read as the reverse complement.
ACCTTCACAACTATCTCTAACGACTCAGGTAACTGAGTTTGATCTCTGTATCCAAGACAAAAAGCTATAGCTTTAACACTTGAAATCTTTTTCGCGATACCTTGACCTCTGTGTATGATGCTGCTGCACATGCCAACAGTGGTAACTCGTCGTCAAAACCAATTTGCATATCAGTCCGTTGAGAGACCTCTACACATATCTCAGAGAACACAGAAAACTCCGATCAAATTTGCTCAGGAGTCACAAAGATGAGAGTTTCCAAAACTCCTCCACTGACAACCCATTGGCCAAGCCCCCCTCTTTCCATCAAAGAATTGCTGTATGACGGGTTTCTACTACTTTAGACTCAACCATAACTGCAGAATCAATCACCAAGAAACATGTCTGTGCAATCACTGTCACAGACAAGACACTCGAGAACAACAAAAGCGCTCTAGGAGCCTCAAAAAAAACCTCAAGCACTCAAAGAAGCCTCAAGCACTCAACACTTGCAGTTGAAGCAACGAGAGCGAACTGCAGAAAATTCATACCTTCAAAGTCAATTATACAACATCCTTGCAAGACAACGGCGGATGCCGTATCGATCCAATGGAATGAGCATATGAATAGGCAGATAACAAGGAATCTAAGACGCTTGAAATGAACAGAGAACCTAAAAGAGAAATCACAGACGAAGTGGAATCAACATGTCTCAGGAAGGTCAGGTAAGCTCCTTAGCCGAGATACAAAACCCCTTGTTCTGTAGCTCTCTCTAGCCGAGATACAAAGGTAAAGATGTCATGCTCACGAAGACATGTGACTCGGCTTCCTACCGCCAACTCCACCGAAAGAAAATCCAACGAGACTCGCTAAACAAAAAGCTTAACTTCCTGCCTTCAACTCCACCGAGAAAAATAGCACAACGAGAAAACACCGAGATCGAAAGCACAAGAAAAAAACCTAACTTCTTGCCGTCAACTCCACCGAGATCGAAAGCACAACGAGAAAGCACTGAGATCGAAAGCAGAAGCAGAAAATCTAACTTCCTGCCGTCAACTCCACCGAGATCGAAAGCACAACGAGAAAGCACCGAGATCGAAAGCACAAGTAGAAAGCCTAACTTCTTGCCGCCAACTCCACTGAGATCAAAAGCACAACGAGAAAGCACAAGCAGAAAGCCTAAACTTCTTGTAGCCAACTCCACCGAAAGAAAGCATCAAAAGCACCGATAATCGAAAACCACAGCGAGAAAACACGTGAATCGAAAACAATGAGAGACACTCACGAACAACAACGATTCCTGCACTCATGTCAAAATCGAGCCGCCGACTACTGCCTGCGCTAGTCGCTCGTGAAGCGCACTACCTAGGGCACTTCGTGCTGGGGACGGTGGGCAGGGCGGGAAGTCTCGCGTGGGGCAGGAAGCCCAACTGCCCGCCCAGATCCTGACACCGTCGAGGCAAGTGCATCCGGAGAGAAGGATTCTCTCCTGCCCTTTTATACCCTCAGTGGGGGTTTAACGCGAAGTGTGTCGCGCTTATTTCCTTGGGAAGTTACTTACTAATGCAAAAGACGATTTGAACGTATCTTGAAATCGTTCAGTATTTGACAGGTGAGACGTTAGAATCTGGCGAGAAGTTGAGAATGCGATGAGTACTTGTTATGTCGGCAGTATCCTCTATTGACATTTTTGTAACCGGGGAAGTTCCCGACAAGTCTCGCGAGGCTGTGCAACTCAACGTAGCTTTCCGATCACGGGAGTTTTGTCGGCAGCGTCAAGTCCGGAGTGAGTGTGTGAACAGAAGTATTTCCCCGGTACAGTATACATACCGTAGCATGGAGCACATGCCCACGAAGGCAGATACAAGTGAACGGTCCGATGTCGAGATCCGTGTTGAGATTTGTAATTCTGTGTCTTGGCGCCTAGTGGCTGAGAACTGAAAAGAGAGGAAGTTCAAGCATCGCCCACTAGTCCCACGCATCAGGGTGATTCTGGGGGCCGGAGGAAAGCTTCAACTTTCTTCAAAGCTAGAGACAGCATCACACTCATCACCGAACAGGTTCGGATCGGTTGTGTCCTACTCTCTCGTGTCAAGAGTAAGAGTTATGGGACTTGATGAGGAAGTGTTGGTTAAGAATTCGCCAAGTCGTTCGGAGTCTACTCAGAAGGAGGAAGCGCTCATATTACATGGGCGCCCTTTCTGCATCGCTTGCTGGATTCCTACCTGTCGTCCAGACACCGTTTGGTTGTTGTTGTTAGCACATTCATGACGACTCAGACCCAGCACCAGTATCGTCGTTGTATTCATTCTCGGTGTAACTAGCGCTTTTGTTGAGCTTTTCTCCCTTCTTTCCAGGAAGGTGCCCGCGTACCCTCGAGTGCCTCTGGTGCTAGATTCTCTCGTATTCATGGGCGCTTTCTCAGGATTACCGCCCCAAAGAGCAGCATGAAACCCAACAGTGCTTTTGTACCGGTTTCGCATATTCGGCGTATATGATGATCACCCTTCTGGTTTGCAAAGGACGTTAGTTCTGGTCTGCGTCTGAACGAACTTGCATCTCACTAGATAACCGATTTCATCTTTCATGTACTAAGGTCGTCAGTGGGTTCGTTTTCAACTGCAGACGTCATCGCCTCAACTATAAGCATACCCGTAGTCCACTTCGTGTTTTGTATACTGTATGCCTATTAAAACAATGCCACATAGAAAGTGACCCGGTTAACAGCATGCGATCCATTCAGTACGTCCTTCCGCCTGAAATGTCCTTTGCATGAACTTGTCTCCCATGCTTCAACGTGTGTGTGAACCGCAGTCATGCAAGGCTGCAAGCTCGATGTATGGTGGTGACTCAATTCACCTCACCAGCAGAATAAGGCCAGCAGAATACGGGTTCTGACCACGTGATCTGGTCAGAGATAAATCAGTGAGGTAGAGAGTACCTGTGACTGAACCGAACCGCCGACTAGGCTTTCCTACGATTTTCATTATGACTGTGCTGCCGAGGTCCGTTTTGGTCGTCAGTGGCTTGGAGGCAGTGGTTACACGTCGTCTTCGCGTCGTGACGCAGTGTAACATCACAGAAAAGAGAGCTTCCTTTATAGCACCACCAACTGAGCACTCATTATGTCGACCCCGGAGATGTGTCTCAAGGGAGCTCTCACTTTCTCCTTGGAGTAATCTTTCTTCGTCCCTTCGGTATTGCTAGTACAGTACTGACTACGATATGCTTGTCTCTCCTTGGAGATTAGAGTGAGTCATTCAGGTGGAATTTCACCATGGCCAGGACCCAGATCTGGACCTGATGGGGAGATATTCAAGTTCACAGCTGCACTGAGTCCTAAATAATAATTTCGAGCCTTTTCATGAGAAAAATGTTTCCACCCTAGATATCATACAGCTCGATCCATGTTTCAAGCCTGGTAATCTTACAGCACGAGTCTGCTGCATTTTGGACAGCGCTCGGGGCTAACCGGCATTCTTTGTATTCTCAACCGGCTGGAATTCCGAAAAGTCGGGTCGAAATGGTGTCCAGCAGGATTTTTTTGCAGGTTAAAGTTTTACAAAACGACAATTTACCTGTGTTAAAAACCGGGAAGACTATTAAATGATTGAAAAAAACCGCTTCTCATTCATTGCCGTCGGATAATTTCCGGTTCTCTGAACTTTTTACCCCGAGCACTGATTTTGGACCACCTCTCTGACATCTTGCAGTGAAGCACGCCTAAAGAGTGAGATGTGTAGAGAATCATAGTTTGTACTACAGCTTGTGACTGGATGATGACATCCTCTAAGTCAAACTCTAAGGTACAGCCTCCACTTATCCCAATCATGGGATCAGCTAGTGCTGCGCATGCACGGGCGAGAGCTATGCATTGGCTTGATACAGAACGAGGGAACTGGAAAAGAGTATTTGAGCTGAGTGTACGGAGTATATATCTAAACTGATGTGGAGGAAAGTTATTTACGTGAGTTGGTATTTTATTCCTCAAGTTCCTACTCACTTCCACTTTCAAACACCAGATAGATATAGCAGAGTTTTCGGGATTACGCAACAAATACCACTTTTGTTGTGTTTGGAGTGACTTGTTTATTCATTCTTGACCTCGTTTGTTCGTTGCCGGAGAAAGTCCTGCTTCCTGAAAGCATTTCGACTTGGGAATGACAGTTTGATTATGCACTATTATGCAACTATTATGCAATGATTTGCTTTCTCATGTAAGCACATGTTTTGAACAATCCACGCTACTCAACTAACTCAGACGACACAGACATTATGCTTTGGAGCAAAACGCGCTTATGGATAAGAACAGATGTGACGGTGGCCTGATTCGCAACGGCATTATGTCGTGGCAAGGTGCTAATTTCACGTGGCATTCTGGACCCTAGCCTCTAACCGCACATTTGGTAGATAGGAGCACGCTGCTTGGAACTACTCGCACGCACAGTAATACGGTACCGTTTAGGTGTTACAAAACTAAGAAACTGTACTCCGACAAATCCTTCTGCGAAAAGAAAATAAGTTAAACTTGTGGCCAAAACAAAAGTGCTACATATGTTTAACGTGAAAGCATTGTTCATGAACAATAAAAGTTTAATATTTTAATTAATTTAAGTTTATCCATAATTTAAACTTGTGTCTGAAGTTTCTCATAATATGGAACATTGTCTCCCACAACAGAATACGACGAGTTTGTTATAACTGATAAGATATCAGCTTGTTAAAACTGATCAGAAGTAGAACTTAACAAAAATATCCAGAGATGAAATGTGCACAGCTTTACTTAGACTTCAGACAGACTGATAGAGACAGAAAGGGTCTCGACTCATACTACTCTACAAAGAATGTAGGTTAATATTCTACTCGTATATAACTGCTCTCACCTCAAAGTGAATTACATAACTAGTGTCACAGTACCTCTCATGTCAAAGTCATATCACAAGTCATCTCTCTTCTTCTTTTTTGTCTTTTTATCCTCCGTAGAGTTAGATGTGACCTCTAATGATATTTAACACCCTCCTTCATTAGATCATCACTTTCTTCATATCTAGTAAATCTCTCGATTATGTCTAAACCTTAGCTTTGTTAAGGTTTTGGTAATAATATCAGCTAGCTGGTCTTCTGATGGACAATATTCCAGCTTGACTATCTTAGCTTCAGTTTTTTCCTTGATATGATGTAACATTGTCTCCAAATCTTTTGTTCTTTCTCTGATTACCCTGTTGTTAGCCAATAAAAATTTCACTATGATCATTCAAATGTAATCCTGTAGGTCTGGATATCTTTTCTCTTATCTCGAACAATAAATTTCTTAACCATGTCAAGGTTATAGAACCATCACTAAGAGCAATGTATTCAGCTTCTGTTGAAGACCTTGCTACTGTATTCTGCTTCTTGCTGCTCCAACTGATAATTCCACCTGAACATAAGTTGAAGCATGCACCTGATGTGGATCTTCTGTTGTTAGTATCTCCAGCCCAATCACTGTCACTGAAATCATGAAGCTCACTTCTCCCCTCTTTAAATATAAGACCAAGATTGATAGTATCTTTCAAATATCTCAAAATTCTCTTTGCAACAACCCAATGAATGATTGGTACAATGCATAAATTGACTTAGCCTCCCAACAGCATAACAAATATCAGGTCTGGTGTGGATGAGATATCTGAGTTTACCAATTAACTTTTTGTACAGATATTCTTCAATGATATTTTCAACTATAGTCTCCTCAAAACCACTTTCTTGCTCCATAGGTGTTGCTGATGACTTGCAATCTTCCGTATGAAACTCTCCAAATATAGATTTTACGTATGCTTGTTGAGAAAGTATAATACAGTCCTCCATCTGCCAAATATCAAAGAAGAATCTTGATAAACCCAAATCAGACATCTCAAACCTCTTGTTGAATTCTTCTTTTAGTAGTTGCGCCAACACCTTATCACTTCCTGAAATTAAGATATCATGCACATATAAGATGAGTATAATCTTAGACATAGATGTTTGGATCCAGCTCTGATCTTCTGAGTTCATTGTTGTTTAGAAACTCATGTATCTCAGAATACCAAACTCATGGTGCTTGCTTTAATTCATATAAGGATTTTTTGAAAATGCACACATGATCCTTCTTTTTTTTCACTTCAAACCCTGATGGTTGAAGTGAAATCTGATATATCTGTGATATCATCCATCTGATATATTTTCCAGTGGTAATGACCAGCGAGAGCCATTACAAGTCTGATTGAATCTCATTTTGCAACCGGTGCAAAAGCTTCTCCATAATCAATCCCTTCTTGTTGTTGAAATCCTCTTGCTACTAACCTTACTTTCAACTTGTCAACTGAACCGTCTTGGTTGTAACTTGGTTTTGTAAATCCATTTGCATTGGATGGCTCTTTTTCCTCTTGGTAACTTAACCAATCCCATGTATGATTTTTGAGTAGCATTTTGTACTCCTCTTGCATAGCTTATCTCCAACCAAGGTCTTTGTTAGCTCCTTCAAATGTAAGTGGATCATCCTCCTGAATGCTTTCTACAATTCCACAATAATCATCAAGCCTTGCTGGTGGTTTTCTAACCCTTTCTGATCTTACTTGAGAATCTGCTGCATGTTGTAAATCATCTCCTTTAACTTCATGAATACTTTGTAACTCAGATTCAGAATCTGGTTGGAATTCAACTTGCTCTTCACTAGGATTAGTGATAGATGTTGACTGTTCCAAGTCCACTTCAAGATCAAATTTATCATATTCTGAATCAGTCTGATCTTCACTTGTAGGTAGCTTAAATCTGAATGTATTACAAGCTTATTTCTCACTTTCCATCATATCAGAATCCAACTCATAGTATCTAACATCTCAGCTGATGTGAGTCTTTTTATAAACTGATTGTACACTTTGTAACCCTTGGTTTGCTCAGCATAGTCCACAAATATACACTTCTCAGATTTTGCATCCGACTTCTATCTCTTTTCATCAAGATGTGCATGTAAGCTATGCACCCAAAAATCCTGAAGTGAGACATATCTGGCTTCACTCCTGTAAATATCTCTTCAGGTGTCTTGTGTTCCACATCTGTTATATATGCTCTGTTCATAATGTAAACAGATGTGTTGTAAGCTTTGGCCCAAACATAATCAAAAAGAGTCTTGACCTTCAGCATGGATCTACCACTTTATATAATCACCATATTTTTCCTTTCAACTACACCAAAGTTGTGGAAAGTTGCCTTTGAATACCATGCTCTTCATAAAATTGAGCAAAGAGGTTAGAACAATATTCTCCTCCTCTATCTGATCTAAGACCTTTAATGTTCTTGCCACTTTGATTTTCTACAAGATCCTTGAACTTCTTGAAGTATTCAAATACGTCAGATTTGTGTTTCAAGAAATATGTCCATGTCTTTCTGCTTGTATCATCAATAAATGTCAGAAACTACTTACAGCCTCCAATAGAGCTTGTTTGCATGGGTCCACAAACATCTGAATGGACCAAGATCAATAACTCTTTTGTTCTTACGTCTCATTCCTTTGGAATTTTTTTTTTGCTTTGTTTTCCAAATATACATCCTTCAGATATATCTCCAGAAGTTGGTAGTTTCATCCTGTACAACCTTTCCACTATATGATTATCCATCATATGTTCTAGACTTCCAAATTTCAGGTGTGCAAATCTCTGATGTGAAAGGCTTGCTTGATTTTAAGAATCAACAACCACATAGACTTGTTGAACTTGAGGCTCAATATTCAAGATATATAATCTTGACTTCTGATCTTTCCTTCTTGAAGCAATAACTCTCTGATTATGTGAAGCATCCAGTATTTGCACTTTTGTATCATCAAAAATCACATTCATTCTATGATATGTGATTTCTCCAACAGAAAGCAAGTTCTTAGTGAGCTCTGGAATAAAGAGTACCTCTTGTATACTCTTCAGATCTCTTTCACTTGTTTCTACTGTCACAACTCCAGTACCTTGAACTTCACATCTTATACCATCAGCACGAGTAACCTTAGAGCATGCAGTTGCCAAAAAGTCCTTCAAGAGTGATCTTTGGTTGATATGTGCTAAAAGCACCAGAATCAATGTACCAATTCTTATCTCCGGTTGTTGTAGATATCAAGCTGGTAATAAAAATATTACCAACATCATCCTCTTCTTGTGCATCTTCTTGAATAGCAATATTACTTGATGTAGAATTTTGACTTCCATTTGTCTTTCTAGCATAGCAATCTTTAATCTTGTGATCTTTCTTTCCATAGAGAAAGCAAGTTCTCAATTTCTTTCTGCACTCTTCAATCTTATGATCTTCTTCTTACAGAATGAGCAGAAAGTTCTGCCTTTGTTTCGTGAGTAGGAAGACCCATGTTTCTGAGATTGCTCTCCTCTTTTTCTTCATCATAAAAATAGATCCTTGATTTTTTTGAGGGAAAACTTTCTGATCAACTATTCTTCTTCATGTAGTAATGTACACAACTCCTCATAAGTTGGCATACTCTCTCTTTCGGTTGATATCAGAAACAAAATGAAAATTTGGAGTACTAAGACTATTCAAAGTTATCGACATCAAATCCTCATCACCATATGTCTCTCCTGCTTTGATGAGCTGCACATAAATATCATCTATCTTCTCAAGGTGCGCTTGAGTATTTACATTCTCATCCATCTTGATAGAGTGTCTTCAACTTTGTCATTCTATTTTTGCTCACATTATCTTATCTGATAGCTAGCTTCTCCCAAGCTTCTCTTCTTGTATCAAAAGCCTCAAAAGTAAGTCTGGTACTCTGCTTCACAGCAAGCAGAATACTCGATAATGCTCTAATTTTGCTTCTTAATGAATCATAGAGTTTCAAAAGAACTCTCATCATAAAATGGAATTAGCTTCTCTTCTCCAAAAACCACACCCCTTCCTTCTCACTAAATCCTTCTCACTAAGAATGCTTTCATGATCAGTTTCCAATAACTATAATTGTTAGGACCTGAAAGTCTAGTGCTCTCATTCAAAGCAAACTGAATGAAAGTAGCAGCCATAGTTGCTATCTTGCTGAAAAGATGAGTTCAAAAATCTCCAGAAACTAAATACCAGATTATCAGAATCTTAAACCCTTAGTTTGAGCAACCTGAACTCTGATAACATGTTACAAAACTGAGAACTGTACTCCAAGTTTCTAAGAATATGGAACATTATTTCCCACAACAGAATACTACCAATCTGTTAGAACTGATAACTGATCAGTCTGTTAAAAGCAATCAGAAATAGAACTTAACAGAATTATCCTGAGATGAAATGTGCACAACTTTACTTAGACTTCAGAACTAGTAGAGACAGAAAGGACCCCTACTCAAACTACTCTACAAAGAATGTGGGTTAATATACTACTGGTACATAACTGCTCTCACCTCAAAGTGATTTACCTAACTGCTGTCACAGTATCTCTCACAACAAAGTCATGTCACAATTCATCCTTTTTTTCTCTTTTGTCTTTTTATCTTCCGTAAAGTTTAGATGTGACCTTCTAATCAAATTTAACACTAGACTCCACGCAAATATACCCCAACATCTTGATTGTTTTCTGGTTGCGTTTTTAGTGAAGTGTTGATGTTTACTGCAGAAGACAACAAGGTGCTTAGCAGTAGAATTGCGGGGTTATGCATTTCGTATAGTACAGATAGTGAATAGTGAGGGACATGGAATAATATACTGAGAATGCATATGAAGTCCAAAGAAGAACAACAATAGATTTCTATTTTTTTTCTCTTTGCAGAATCGAATGGCTAGTTATGCAAATACATAGCAAAACAATGGTGCTTTTGCATGCAACGGCTGTGCCCTTGGTAAAGAAGAGAAGGTGAAAATAGTAAGAAACACAGGAATAAATGTAGAAAATGTCTGTGAAGTGAAGAAAGCGACATTATATTTATTTTTCACTTTCAATCGATGGCTAGCTGTTCAAATGCATAGGAAGAAACCCAACTCTGAGTGATTTAATGTAGCCCCAAAGCAGAACAAAAGGTGACCATGGCGGAGAACAACATCCATCAATTATTCCGTATTATCGAAAGTCCACAACCTTACAATCCTCTCGTGTGTTGGGCTATGGGGAATATCTAGCTTAAACTTCCTAATTTGATTTCCAAGTTTTATGTCTCTACGCTGAAGGAACTGATATTTGATAAGTTTTCCATCAGAAGGATGCATTGCAGACCATATTGGGATTGCTCAGACACTTGTGTTATGACACACTGAAGCTTATGGATTTAAACCCTATCCAGTTCTCACTTTATGATCTAGAATAAAGACGCACACTGAGATGTCTTATTTCTCGGGTCTGCGCACTGCCCTTTGGATACAAAAGCAGCCGGAATGGAATAAGAACAAAAAAAAAAAGAAATGTTTAATCAGCAATCCGTCATACACCAAGGTAGCTGAAAATTAATAAGCGATGCATTGTAGCACATGTAAAGAAGAACGAGGAGGTGATTAAGCATGTTCGATCACGACTTGTGCGACTATGCGTTAGCGATTTATCCTGATCTATCTTATTCTTTTCTCTTTCTCATTTTCACAACAACTCCATCTGTGCGTTCTCACTATCTTTTTATCTTTTTTATTTTCAGAGTGATTACATTCATCAGTTCAGTTATAAATAAAAGCTTTCTCTCTTCTCGACAAAAAATTATCCGCTTCCTTTCTCGTTTTCACAATCGATGTATAGCAACAATCGTTAAATTGTATAACTTGTGAATAGCTTGCATCTCCTAGCGTGGAGTTGCAAGTTATTTTCTTTTTGCACGTCTCTTACTTAAAGTGTGAACTTTGGCTCGATCTAGTGCTTCTCAAACCCTAATCCGATCGGCCATTCATTTAAAAGCCCTTAAGAGCATATAGCAATGCAAGCTATTACGCACAACTCCAGTAGATGAAGGACTGCTGCATTACTCACCTGAAATGTTAGTATGAGTTTAGTGTAAGTAAGCACTGAAGTAGATAGATCCTGGAAAGTGGAATGTTATTTGGGTTCATTTCATTTGGGGTTCGTTGGGCTCTTCTGACCGCCGACATAGCAAAAGCTGTGTAAGTAGATCCCTAGCTTTGGAGTAGATAACACTAACAAACACGTCAAACCAAAACAACTCCTACATTTACAGTACGTTCAAAGTATGTATGGGGATGATCAATTCTCTTGATGGAACCCCGGAGACTATCATATAAAACATTATGAAATGTAGAATGTATTCACATCGACAGTCAGGTCCTAAGGCTAGCAGTACCCGATCTAGAAAAACAACAGCAACAAATTAAACCAATCGAAGTCACTGAAGCTAATAGACGAGACGTCTAGCTTCAAACTTTTCAGTCTCTTGTATAAAGAATGAAAAGCTGGTCCATGTTCATGTTCCATGAGAGGTAGTAGTTAGTTACCTAGTTAGATGATCATTATGATGAGTGCTACATTGTTGTACAGTACTGAAAATCATTAGGCACATAGACAAGTTAATTTTCATACCAAGTAATTAATAAAAACAGGAACTGCAATAAACGGTATTGCAGGTCTAAAGTCAGAACTCATATGGAGTACAAATTACCATAATAAGCCAGGAAAAACACCTTCTGAACACGTTGCCAAAAACTTACTGCTTGGACCAAAATATGCAGTGCTTGGGGAAGAACACTTCTAGCTTCAGTACTTTTAGGCACAACAACAAATTAATAATCATTATTATTTGCTTTAAGAGATTATAGTGTTTCGTCATGATGCAGAATCTATTCATGGAGCTCCCACAATACTACTTACTAGGTAGTGCACAGCTTAATATGTCCTTTCCTCGGTGGATCAAACTTTTGTCCCCTTATGCTGTCTGCTTCTGATGGAAGTGTATCATGTCTTCTCACTCAAACGACTTTAAAATCGAAATCTGTTTGATTATTGTATAGAGAATATCTATTAGCTCCAGTCTATTCTTCCTTTGGAATTGATTTCGCAGGTCATCAATATAAGTGCTAGCAGGCGCGCGGGACATATGTATGAGGGAGGATGCTATGTTACGATAGCATAGTATAACAAGGTTTCCGTTAGAAGAAAAAAAACTCACTCGAGAGGTGGTGAGTTTGAATCTTCAGATAAATTTTTTTTTTGCGACATCCGGCACTGTTTAGGATCGTTGTTCTATCTGTAAACCTTCTCGTGCTCGGCTGCAGATTTTTGGTTCTTGTCCTCTCTGTGAGAAAGAAACCACGAGGTTTAGGAGATAGTGTTTGGAGTGAGCCTCTAAGATTAATTTACAGACATCACCGACAGGTAGAGTACTTAGCAACATGGATTGCGATTAGCAATCCATGTTGCTAATCAGTTACGAAGGAGAAATAAACCTTAGGATCTATTAGTGGTGTCAAAGTTACTTTTTTCTTCTATATAGTGACGTACTATCACCCTTTTGGTTCAAGAATAGCACAGAGACAAAACGGAAGCAACGAAGGACAGTCAAGTCCTCGAGTCATTTACTCGAAAGAGCAATCAGAGCCAGAATAAGAGAAGTAATAATCATCAAATGAACAGATTTTCCTCACTAATAGCTAAAGTCAGATACTTAAGAATTTTTGGATATCAAGCACCCTAAATGAGTTTTGAGAGAAACGATCCTTATGTCTCCTTTTCTTGATCTTGTTTGACCTCACACTACTTTGATACCATGAGCTGATCACAGATAAAGCAGACTGCTCCATCTCCACATCTTCTGCACGAATTCGTGTGTTTCTTATTACTCTTAGGGGGTTTAATTGCAGTTTGGAGGATATATAGACATGAGCTTAACCGGAACCTAGCAGAGTCAATGACAGAGTGGGAAAGAAGTTGAACCACAAGCACAGAATGCAAATCCAAGGAACAAACCACACAAAAGAAAAGAACCAAACTACTGTAGTGAGAGAGTTAGAGTGTGAAAACTGTTAGAATACAGTATGGTATGAATACACTTACAGTAACTGGTTCAGGTTATTAGGTGGTGACCTTACGACCAAGACCAAGACTATATTATCCAAGCCCAGGCCATTGTACATTATTATGTAATTCATTTGCTTGGTTCATGTACTCTCTCTCAAAGAGCTCTCTCACTCTCTCACACTCACATTGTCCTTATGCCGTGACTTAGAGTTTACCTTAGCCTATTCTACCAGTAGTTCATTTCCAACATGATATCAGAGCTTGTTTTGTTGATGCATTAGCACAATAACATAGGCACTAGGTAGGCTTTCGGTCCTTAAGTGAGCAGTTGGAAGACGCTTCAACTGCTGCGAGGAGGACGCTTCACGCACTAAGATTCTGTATTTTCGCTAACAGAACTTTACAGTTCCAGCGATCAATCTAACAAAGAATGTCTGCCCCCTTTGACACCAAAGGCTGGGCCAAATTCGACAACACGTACTTCACGCTTTGGAAACACAAGACAACCTTGCGGCTCAGGGCCCATGGTGTGCTTGACATCGTGGAAGGGAATGCGCGAAGACCACGCGCCACGACACCCGGGGGTACTGCGGTACTCATTTCTCCTCTTGCTACTGGATCCGGCAGTATCATGAATTGAGATCAGCATGACGTCAACGCACTCGCAGCAATCAACGAATGTTGCGAGAACAATGTGGCAAGACATATAATGTCTTGCACTAAGTCGAACGGTGCATGGATCACCTTGACTAGATACTTCGCTGGTCAAGACATGGTGACCAAGATGCACATAAGAGAGAAGTTGCGGGTTTTAAAGACGAAATTCAACGAGACGATCACTCAACACGTGAACAACTTCAAGTCTCTTCTCCAGCAGATGATTTCAGCTGGATTAGTAGTTGACAATGAGGAGCAAGTCCTCGTATTCATGAGTAGCATGCCCAACAACTACCATCTATTCTTGCAAGTAATGAGAACAAGTCCAAATCTCTCGCTGCAGGACCTTATCACCTTCCTCATCCAAGAAGAAACGATAGGGTGCAAGCTATTGGTCGAACCATCTACTGCTTTGTTTGTAAGGCGTCGACAAGGAGGACGCAACAGCAACAACCGGTGCAACAATGGCAACAATCGACAAGGTGATAATCAACCACCGAAAAGACAACCAGATCCTAATGAGAAATCTTTTCAATGCAACAAGACCGGACATCGCATCACCGAGTGTCCAGACAAACCAAGCAGAAGCAATGAAAATTCGAATGCTGGCAACCAAAACAAGAATCGAAATAGAAATCGCTGTTCCTAGAGCGACAATAACAACACTCGTCAGATTTTGGTGGCATAATGCTCATCTGCAATCGTGCAGACAACTGATCCTCATTGGTATGTAGACACAGGTGCCACACATCACATGGCACATAATCGACAACAGTTCGTCGAATACTCACCCGTCTCTAGTGAGAACAACGAGAACAATGCGATTCTACTCGACGGTAACACTATCATCCACGTAGTCGGTTCAGGCATGATGAAAGTATGCTTGCTCAACGATGAGCACGGTATACATACGCGACGTTCTTCATGTACCCGCCTTGCAGAAGAATCTATTTCAGCTCGGTAATTCGATGTCAATGACGGCTGGTGTTTAATTGACAACGGACTCTGTCATCTCGAGGACAGATTTGGACAAGTGCTAGCTCCCTTGCCCCACCGTTGATGACCTCTATATGCTCAGAGATTCAATTTTGGTCATTGACCAAAACGCGGTTGTTGCTACAGTTGGAAGCACTCCAATAGTTCACACTTTATCTCCCAGTCAGAGAACAGGACCCCACCTACGAGCTAGACCACAATCAAACCAGCGGATCTGCGCCTTTTTTTTCAATCGCAACATGCGTAGAATTCGCTTCCCGCGGACCAGACCCAGTTCAGTCCTAAGCAATGTGCGCATCCAAGAGGATTTACCAGCCAGCCAACCAGCCAATTTACGGATTTTTTCTTCTCTGTTTTTGGAGCTCTTTCCCACACTTGAAATTCTTGCTCCACAATTAACGGAAGTCGTGCACTTGAAAAATGAGGATCTAAATTCGTTTCAGCCGAGCTCTACCCCCTTTACTCACACACCCTTTGGTGATTTTCCCACACGCATCCCACCGGCTGGACTTCCCAAGCCTCGAGCGCGATGCTTGACGGCATAAGAATCAGCACGGTGTCGTGTCGTGGACCGGCTCCTACCTGAAATTCAAACTTCGATGCTTGTCACTCTAAAGTCACTCATGAGAAGACAAGCTAGGCCCCAGCTTACGAGCTTTTGGCGCAACTTCGGATCTTTACTTTTATCGCATAGATGGATAGAGCTCGTTGTCAGCTTTCCATGGGCATCTTGTTTATTTCGTTTGGACATCCAGAGAAGAAGTTATGCGATTCGGAAAAAGGTAAAATCAAGCTAGGCCCCTAGTTACTTGCTGACTGGGTATTTAGGGCTCCAGGCGTTATATCAAAGACGCAAGGGGCCTGCTTCTTATTATTCAGAGTTGAACTTCGTACGTACAGACTGTAACAAGGGGGCTGCTTAAGGGGCTTGCTTGCGCCTGCGACCTGTCAGCGGACGGTGCGGGAGATTTAGGAGTCCAATGCAAGCGCGCAAGGCGTCGTTGGGTTCAGATCTGTGCAGGCTACGCACTGGTTCAAACGGTTTGGGAAGAGACGGATCGGGGAGTGCGTACTGAGTGAAATTGAGACGCAGGAAGCAGATTTGGAGTTTTCAGTTACCTGTGAAGGAGAGTTGGACCGTTCGGACCGTTCCGGAGTCCAAACTTGCTGTCCTTGGATCCAACGGGATCAGAACACCGAGTTCTACAGGAAATTGAAGACGATACCAGTTTTCATCGGGCGGTTTGGATGTTCTGAGTGAAATTGACTCGCAGGGAAGCGCTTACATCAGATTTTCGTTCACCTGCGACCTGAGGTTAGGCTGTTCTTCGCGATCGGTGAGCCAAGCTCTTCGTTCTTGGTGCCTACGCGATCAAGGAGTCTTCATCTACGCATAGGAGAAGACTGTACGTGAATTGGATTGTTGTTTTGGGTGTGGTGAGCAAATTTGAGCCGCAGGGAGCCGATTTACGTCAGTTTTTTGTAGCCTGCGACCAAATTTCTCGAGTAGTTTTGCAAGGGGAACTCCAAACGGCTTGTTTGGAGTCTCGTTGGGTTCAGAGTAGCCAGATCTACCTACCAGCGAAGACGGATATCAGTTTAGACGATCCGTTTGTGCGGTGTGAGCGGTTTTAAGCCGCAGGGAGGAGTTTTTGAAGGTTCGGTCACCTGCGACCGAAAATTAGCGATATCTCAACTATCGGGAGCCGGATCTGAAGGTTTCTTGGACCAACGGAGTCAGGGAAGGAGACCCTATCAACATTTGAAGATCGTTTGGCGAAAGGAGAAAGTTCCCAGATAGGTATTTTTCGGTTCCTTCGCTACAGGTTTCGTCCTTTTGAGTTCGTTAAGGACTTAGTTGGTTGTGTATGGCTTGTGGTAGCTAGCTTTAGCCAAGAGCTAGTGTGTGGATGTGGTTTGGACTTGGGTTTGGATCGCATGATACTGTTGTGGCTCTGGTTGTTAGCAAAGAGAAGTTTCTCTTGCTTTGAGCTACGTTTTGGCGATTTCAGACTAGGGTTACGTTTCAGGGGTTTGTTTTAGGGCTTCTGGAGTAGGTTACATACCGCTCTGATCTTTTCCTCAGTTTTGTGCTGTTTGGAGAAAGAATCGACAGTGTACATACTTTCAGAGTGGTATATATCGCAGCATTCCTTTTTCGTGGTTGTTCTTCTCTGTCTTGTCTCTGTTTGGCACACAGCATCTCCACAGCCAGGAACCTCGCGTTTTCTTGGACATCCTTCACGCACAAAATATCCGACACGATAACGGCACCCTATGCGAGTGCACTAAGCCCTCTCACACGGATCGTGCTTGTTCACCTGTCCTCCTCAGCTGACGATTGCCAAGTGACGATTGCCAAGTGACGACTGCACACTAAGAGAGAACAGTCCTCGATCTTTACCCCATCGTTTGAAGAGCCCATGTCCCTTCCCAGAAGCCCAGCCGGCCATCAAGATCCCCCAAGGCCACGAGACGTCTTAATAACGTCTGTAGCTCGGGAGTCTCCTATTACTGAGGACTCTCACGTGACGATTCCAAGAGCCCTGCCAAGTCACACGACGGTTCTCGGAAGTTGGAAGTCTTTGGGTTCCGTGCCGGCTGGGACCTTTGTATCCCGCAGCGCGGTCTCTCAGAGATACGCGTCGTCGCCGCGGGGCCTGGCAGCTGATACGGACTGCCCCCTCACGAACTGTGGGGATAGTCCTCTCAGGTCCTTGGAGGTCTGCACGACCTCCGCCGACCTCGGGGCTAGAGACGCGGTCCTTCAGGGACCCGTGCGGAGCTTATCACCCGCGCAGACCTTCACGGGTACGCAGGGCCTTCTTGATCCACGCCTTGGTCCACCGGTCCGACCTACATCTTTGACTCTCCCGACCTGCACTCTGTAAATTCTGACCTAACCGGTCTTTTTCTCGGTCTCGATCTTCTCCGCATCTCTTGGACGACCTTCAAGGTTTTACTTCTGGTAGTCGGATCTCTCCTCCGACGCCACCTCGACCCTATGCTCTTGTTACTACAATGGCGGTCTCTCTACCTTGTCACACCAGCGACTCGGTCATATCAACCACCACCGAGTCCACGAGCTGAGTCACCGCATGTACGTTATCCCTCCTCTCTTCCTCACTCTCTGAGGATATTTGTCTAGCTTGTGCACACGGCAAACATGCACGTACTAAATTCCCACGCACCAGCTCTACTCGATCAACTCGTCCATTCGCACTTGTGGTCATAGATCCCCTTGCACTTTTTCTGACTACGAATATTTCATCACCTTCATTGATGATTACTCGCGCTACACTGTCACTATTCTCTTCTACTATAAGAGTGACTGTTTTGTCACTTTCCAAGACTATCTTGCATTTGCTGAGCGTTGTCGTGTCGTGGACTGACTCCTACTTGAAATTCAGAGTTCGATACTTGTCGCTCCAAAGACACTCATGGGAAAAGCAAGCTAGGCCCTAGCTTATGGAGCTTTTGGCACAATTTCGGATCTCCACTTTCATCGCATCAGTGGATAGAGCTCTTTGTCAGCACTCCATAAGCACTTCGTCTACTTCGTTTGGACACCTAGTGGAGAAGTTACAAGACTCAAAAGATGAGTAAAACAAGCTAAGCTTCAGCTTACGGACTTTTGGCACAACTCCGGATCTTCACTTTCATCACATCGATGGGTAGAGCTCATTGTCAGCTTTCCATGGGCATCTTGTCTACTACATTTGGACGCCTAGTGGAGAAGTTACGCGACTCGAAAAAAAGGAAAATCAAGCTAGATCCTAGTTTACTCTGCTGATTGGACATTTGTGACTCCAAGCGCTATACTAAGGATGCAAGGGACCTGCTTCCTCATTATTGAAGAAAACTTGTACGTACATAGACTGACATAAAGGGGCAGTTTAAAGGGTCAGCTTGTTTCTGCGATTTGTCGATGGACGGTTTGAGGATTTGGGAAGTCCAGTACACCCGCGCAAGGTGTCATTGGGTTCAGATACGTGCAGGCTACGCACAGGTTAAGACGGTTCGTGAAGAGACGGATCGGGAGATGTGTTCTAGAAAAAATTGAGACGTAGAGAGGAGATTTGGAAGACTTCAGTAACCTGTGAAAGAGAGTTGGACCGTTCGGGTCGTTCTGGAGTCCAAACTTGCTGTCCTTGGATCCATGAGGATTAGAACGTCGAGTTCTTCAGGAAACTGAAGGCGATACGAAGTTTCATCAGACGGTTCGGAAATTTTGAGTGAAATTGGCTCGCAGGGAGCGCTTACGTCAGATTTTCGTTCGCATGCGATCTGAGATTGGGTTGTTCTTCACGAGTAGTGAGCCAAGCTCTTCGTTCTTGGTGCCTACGCGATCAAGGAGTCTTCATCCACGCATAAGAGAAGACCGTACGTGGATTGGGTTGTTGGTTTGGTTGTGGTGAGCAAGGTTGAACCGCAAGGAGTCGATTTATGTCAGTTTTTTGCTACCTGCAATCAAATTTCTTGCGTGGTTTTGCAAGAGAAACTCCAAACGGCTTGTTTGGAGTCTCGTTGGGTTCAGGGTAGCTAGATCTACTTATCAGAACATGCGATCCATTTGAGCGGTGTGTGCGGTTTTAAGTCGCAAGGAGGAGTTTTAGAAAGTTCGGTCACTTGCGACCGAAAATAGGAGATATCTCGGCTGTTAGGAGTCGGATCTGAATGTTTTTTGGACTAACAGAGTCAAGGAAGAAGACCCTATCGACATCTGAAGACCATTTGGCGAAAGAAGAAAGTTCTCAGATAGGTCTTTTTCAGTTTCTTCGCTATGAGTTTTGCCCTTTTGAGTTCGTTAGAGTTCTGGTTGGTTATGTACAGCTTGTGATAGCTAGCTTTAGCTAAGAGCTTGTACATGGATGCTGTTTGGACTTGGGCTTGAATCGTGTGATGATGGTGCAGCTCTTTTTGTTAGCAAAAGGAAGTTTTTCTTGCTTTGAGCTACACTTCAGTGGTTTTGGGTCATGGTTGAGATTCAGGGGTTCGTTTTAGGGGGTCTGAAGCAGATTACAGACCGCCTCTGGTCTATTTCTCAGTTTTGTGTTCTTAGGAAGAAAGAACCGGTAGTGTATGTACATTGAGAGTTGGTATATATAGCGACGTTTGTTTTCATACGTGTTTGTCTCTTTCTTGTCTCTGTTCAACACAGTACATCTCCACAGCCAAGAACCTCGCGTTTTCATGGACATCCTTCATGCAAAATCCGACATGATACGACGATAAACTCGACTGTTGGATCCGGCGACTGCATCGATGTTCCAAGCTTTCACGATGTTCTTACAGCAGCAACAGTCTGATGAGCGGAAAGAAGCTTTGGCAACAAAGGCGCTTCAAGCGGTGGTCAGCAATTGACCAGTTTGATGAGAGAGATGTCTCAAGATATCTGAGGCATTATGTGAAGGAGATGGAGCTGAATCGAGTCTCAGAAGATGAGATGATTGAGACGTTTTAGTTGGCAGCAGCTCCTGAGATTAGAGATCATGTTAAAATGCTAACGAAACATTTTAACAAGGATTGGGAGACATTTGCTCGTGTCGTGATGGATGAGTACTTCTTGGAGGACTCTGATCGAGTCATCAAGAAGTCTTTCTTGGAATGGGTTGAGCAACAGAGGAAGGGTTTACAAGCTATTGAGTTGCTTAGGGAGTTCGAGAAACAATTTTCTAGGTTGACTAGGATGAAAAAGTTGACGTTGCAGTCCAACAAGATAGAGTTATTTCTTCGAGCTGCAGATGAGAAGTTGCAAGAGAAGCTAGAGGTACTTCTGGAAGATCGGGAGGAAGACGATGGCCTGGACATCCTTCACGCAAAATCCGACACGATAGCGTGCCACTGGTCAATCTCTTGTTATCTTACGATCTGACAATTGTGGAGAATATCGTTCAGTTGCTTTTGACGCCTTCTGTCGTGAGCACGGCATCCAACATCAATTCACAGTCCCTTACTCACCTCAGCAGAATGGTGTTGTTGAGCGCAAGAACCGCAACTTGCTTGACGTTGTCCGTTCTATGCTTTACATCACCAACCTCATCAAGTCCTTCTGGATGAAGCAATCACATGCGCCACCTTCCTCCAAAATCTGTGTCCGTCTAAGGTCATCTCGTCTATTACCACACCTTATGAACTCTGGCACTCTTATGCCTTCACTACTCCTCGACGACTCGATCTTTTCTTTTTGCACGTCTTTGACTGTCGCACGTTTTCCCAGGTTTCCGGGGTTGAGCGCACAAAGCTCGATGATTGCTCTCACGAGTGTATCTCCTTGGCTATAGCGACCAAAGTAAAGACTACTGTCTCCAAAGAAAATCTGATGGTCATATCTTCATCTCTCGCGATGTAATTTTTGATGAATCTTTTCTGACTCTCCCTCCCACATCCGCCCCCTCTGCTAATCCCTCACTCACTTAAGAGCCTCCTGAGGTCGACATCCATTTTTGTCACACTGTGCCTGCTCCTTCAGCTGGTCCAGCTTACATTTCGTCCGTCTCTCCGGCTTTCCTTCATTGAGAGTTCCTCTGCTCCCTCCTACCGGTCCAGCTCCAACCTCATCCGTTGGTCTTGGATCTGGAGGAAAAGTTTCTAGCAGCCGTGGCACTGGAGGAGGAGCTACCAGCAGTTCATAGTCTAGTGGGAGTAGTCGTCTCTCACGTATTCACTCCTCTAGCCATTCACACAATCACTTTCCTCCTGCAGAGCACATGAGTCCACCATCCTTATCTTCGGTGCACATCACCATGCTCACCACGTGTTCTCAGTCCCTGTCCATAGCGAGTCGTCTCTTATTCCATTGGATTTCTCAGCACCGCCTCCACTGAGATGATCAGCTCGACATTCGGTTCCTCACAACGGAACCCTGACGAAGGCTACAACCCCTCATCGCTGATCCCGAAGTCTTGAAAGAATACCAAGTGGGCATTGATGGTAGCCGAAGCCCGTGCCAATGGAACTTGCTTTCTTACGCAGAAGTAGTATCTTTCCTTGATGCTGATCAATGGAGAAGAGCGATAAAGGAGGAGTTGGATTCTCACGAATCAAACGGTACTTGGAAACTCACCGACTTATCACAAAGACGCCGACCGATAACATGTAAGTGGACCTTTAAGTTGAAACTTAATACCGATGAGTCCATTGCTCGTTACAAGACGAGACTTGTGGCTCGTGGTTTAAATCTACGGGTTGGATTACACCGAAACTTTTTCCCATGTAGTCCGTATTCAGTCAATACGGCTCATCCTTGTCATCTCAGCGCAGTATAATCTACATGTACATCAAATGGATGTTAAAAATGCATTTCTGAATAGAACACTTAACGAGGAAATATACATGTGTGTCCCGGAAGGAGTGGCTGCAACTAGACGCAACCAAGTATACAGATTGCGTAAGAGACTCTACGGTCTTAAGCAGTCATCAAGAGAATGGTATTTGATTATAGATAAATTCTTGCTTTCTCTTGGATTTACTTAGTCTGATGCAGACGGAAACGTTTACTACTTGCATCAGAAACAAGACTTCGTCATCCTTGCCGTCTACGTGGATAACATTGTGATTACCAGTAGCAATGAGGCTCTATTATGTAAGGAGAAACTGAGCTCACGGTTCAAAATGACTGACATCGGTCCAGTCCATCATTGCCTTAGCATTGAAATTAATAGTGACCCCATTTTCTGGCAGTATCAGACTTAGTCAAACTCTGTATTTGACACAGAAGCTTATTTCAGTTTGGTTTACAGGACTGCAAACCTGTAAGCACCCCTCTAGTTACAAGTGAGAAATTTTCTTCGATGACTCTCCTATCACTGAGGAGGAGAAGAAACTATGTAATAGTTGTCCTTACCAAAGTGCAGCTGGCTCTATTAATTGGACCGCAGTATGCACTCGTCCTGATTTGTCTTATCTCATTAGTGTACTCTCCTAGTTCATGAGTAGTCATGGACCCAGACACGTTGCTGCTATGAATCGTTACATTTCTGGAGGAGCCATCAGCTGGTCCTCTAAGAGACAAAGTCAGTAGCCCTGTCAAGCACATAGGCAGAGTATGTGGCTCTTAGTACGAGCTGTTCAGACACAATCTGGTTACGTCAGCTCCTAACCGACATCGGATTGCATGACAAAGAGCCCACTGTGACATATTGCGACAACCAAAGTGCGATGACTCTTGTCGACACTAGCAAGTTCTACGACCGTACAAAGCATATCAATATCCGATATCATTTCATTAAAGATCACGTCGTTGGAAAAGTTATAGAAGTTCGATATTGTCCTATTGAGGACATGGTTGCAGATATTTTGACAAAGAGCTTACCGGCTCCAAAGTTGGATCATCTGCTATCAAAGCTAGGAATGTTTTCTAGCTGATAATGTTTTATCTGAACTGTTACTGAGTGGGAGTGTTAGAATACAGTATAGTATGAATACACTTTACAATAACTGGTTCAGGTTATTAGGTGGTGACCTTTCGTAAGGTCACCAAGACCAAGACTATATTATCCAGACCCAAGGTCACTGTACATTATTAAGTAATTCATTTGCTTGGTTCATCTACTCTCTCACACTCACATTGTCCTTATGCCGTAACTTAGAGTTTTGCCTTAGCCTATTCTACCAGTAGTTCATTTCTAACAAAAACTATAACAGCGAAGCCGTTGTAAAAAGAGAAGCAATTGGTGATATACAATCTACTGCGTCGCGTGCCTCCTGAAGTAGAAACTGTCAGACAAAGGAACTTGAGAGCCATATAAAGAGGTCTCATGGCTGTATAGAATGACGCGGAATTCTGAAAACGTCACATATATGTAGATCCAAGCAGAGCGCAAAAAGGAAACACGAGGATGATCAGTGATTGAGCTTGTATCGACAGAAGACTCATGGCGACAAAGAGAACGGACAGAGAGCCTCTTTGCTAAACATCAAGTAGTGATCATCTAAGAAAAACGTGAAAATATTCTTGTTACAAGAATCAGAAGTAGCACAAATTTGAACAGAGCGCAAAACAATCGTTGCCCTTTTACTTATAAGGAAACCTTGTGGAATAGACGTTGTATAAAGATGACTGAGCGATAGTGCAGAATCGATGATTTATGGAATTGTCACAACAAAGACTTTGGAGATATTGAGAAACTGTTCTATATATCATATGTGATGTTTTTATTACATATTTTACGTCTTATTATATTATACAAATTGTTTTATATAAATATATATGTATTATATACTTTAAAGATTTTATTATCCTTTTCAAATAAAATTAATATTTGAAACTAAACTAATTATTAATCCAAAATTGTAAATATATGGTTATTACAAAAAAGTTAGTAAAAACAATTAGTAGAAATATATAAATTAGTAGACAGTTAGTGCTAATTCTTTAGATGTATTATTATACGTTCACTGTATGAAAAAATATTAAAATTAAAACGATACCTCATGAAAATAATCATTTGTTGCAACCATAAAACCTACCATTCAAATGTGACAAATCATGAAACCAAAAATAATGATTCATCATTTTTATGATGAGTTAGATTCTTCACTATATTATCATTTTTAAATTTCTTAGTCTTTTTACCTCTTATAACATAAGTTCATTTCAATAATATCTTATTGTATTTTCTGTATTCTAATATTCTAATATTTATATTGTTTGTTTCTTTTAAAGGCCTATATTACATGATTTTAGAACCACGTTGGAATGTAATTCCAAGCATAAATTATGACAAAAATGTCGATGATGAAATTTTGATATCAACTATGGTTATTTTGATAATTATATAAATGATTTAGCTAAAAGGGAAAAAATAAAAAACTATCATTTCAATACTTTCAAAGATTTCTGCTTTTTGCTTATAATTTCGAATTACCCCAAACCCAGTTTGTAAAAATATTCGAGTGTCCTTCCCGAGGCCAAGAGTAGGATCAAACTTACAGTGGTAAAGTGAGTGTAACCACATGGAAACATCACCGAATTCAAGTCCCATGAGCCATGATCCAACTAAACCTTGAACTGCTTGGGAGCCACGTAGTCGGTTCTCATAGTGGAGAGTTCTGATCAAAGCATTAGAGGGGAACGAATCCCAAAAGCAGCAAAGTGTTGAAGTAAAGTTGCTGACATGGTCCATAACACCCGACAGGTTGTTGTTAGTAGAGAGAGGGTCAATGCAGTTGGGGGTAGCATGACTGAGGAGTCCTATCTAAAGTTTGGAGACATTGTAAGTCACGCACGAAATATGACAGTTACCTATCAATCTATAAAAGTATTATTCGTTTTGGATGTTACGTCCTCTCAACGTCTTATGTCCAACTCAAAAGCTTGTTACCAAGCGAACCCCTTCAAGAAACTCATTGTCCAAACCCATATGTCTCACAGTTCAAATCTGGGAGTGGTAAAATGACGCATCGAGCTTTATCGATAAATAAAGGAGACTTCTTGACTTTGTTTCAACCAACATTAGTGAGAATATGCGACATCGTCAAAGCCTAGCAGTTGAAACATTCTTCTTGTGTATAAAACTGTGTTCTGTTCCACGTAACACACTCCACCTCACTTGATGAGCACACTAACTGGAAAGCTACATATATATCTAGCAGCATCTCTTCGAGCTTGAGAAATATTCAAATATAAAGAATCTGCACGAGAAGTCAATCCGCTGGTAGATGGTCTTACCGAACCACCAAGTTTCCCAACCAACCATAAAAGGAAGATGTTAGGTACGAAGAGACCCTCCCTGACTTGATCCGAATGTGTTCGGTAATAACCAGAGTAGTAGTTAACTACTACTATGGTTAACCAGAATACACAAAGCTGTTAATATTTCGAAATCCGCATATAAAATTTCCTAAATTCTAAGGGATGAGTTCCAAGGATAAGCTTTTGATCAAATAAATAACTGTATTGTTTATTCGTACTTGACTTGTATATGATGCACGGAAGAGGGCGATGATGATTTTAGTATAACCATTAATAACAAATCAGGACTTATTTATATATAAAAAATAGATTTCTCCGCACAAGTTGAAAATCCAAAGGAGGCAAGATGACAAGTTGAGCGGTTACTGATTTAAGAATCATTAGTTTGAACTGCATGTGGTTGAGTTATGGGATTTTTTAGCAGCTGCTAGAGTATAGAAATATCTAGAGAAATATACCAAATATATAACTATTTGTAATATATTTGAAATTCACATAAGGAAAATAAAAAACATCAAGGGGTGATTCATTCATGCAGCTTAACGGTTTAAGAATATAATCCACATCCTAAGCGTGACCAAATAAAATTTTCATCTCTTTGGATTGGACTGGATCTCGATATAATAGGCAAAAGCCAGTAGGGTTTAGAAAAAAGTTAAAGCAAATATGATAAGGTTGTGTCTTGAAGTAATGAAGGTCAGTAGCTTTTGATTATTTGGATGCAGATTGTAATTCCCTAGGAGGAATGAAACAAATTCACACTATCAATCCACTTAATAATCCAACTGTTTAGACCTTACTGAAGATCGGTGTCCCAAGTGGTTTAGCCTACAGTCCTCTAAGAGAAAAGTCGCGAGTTCAATCCCGTGCGGATACGGTTGGAGGTGCATGCGCTGTAACTTTTGATCCGAGTCCCGCTGTGATAGACTCATATCGACAGTCCATGGTCCGTGAAGACCTCAAAGGACATGTAATAAAATTTATCATTTACTGGATTATGATATGATGTTCATCAGTAGCTAAGGTCAAAACTATTATCACCTATCAATAATCAATGATAGAAACAATAATAATATCGTTGTGTTTGGAGGAAGGCGGCATTTGTCAACCATGAAATCATCACTATCATGACCTTTCTTTGTTTCATGAAATTTTACAATTTGTTTTGGTCCTATTTCTCATAATTTTTGTTCTTGTGAACTTGTTAGAATTACTATCCACTATGATATTCCTTCTAATACAAATAGCTATCTAAACATTCATTTGTGTGAATACTATATTTATTACTTCTACAACAAATATTTAATTAAATAAGGTTAAATATGTTTTTCTACATTGATTTATATTTCATGATAATCTCTAGAGTGTAACAAGCTTGCAATATTTGCTTAGACATCCGTCAGCTGTGAAATTAGAAGGAAAGAGATACATTTTGTCTGTGTAATATATTTAGTTTCATTCAATGGCCGTTAGTGGAGGAGGCAAGAGCTTAGATGGGGATAAATCGCAAATGCATATTAGTCCCTCATACCGTGACAATCACAATAACTTGTCATTATAACTTAACAAGCAAATATCATTGTCAATTATTCTTGTGGTCATTCTCATTCTATCCTAAACCACATACTAAGAATAAAAGGTTTTATATAAAACAAATTATAACTGTTATGCAATCATGAATAGAAAGTAAAACTGTACGAATATATATATAGCTATATCATCTAGTTGACTATAGATCACAATATGTATATGTAAATAGACTATATCTATAAGACAACATGAATAGAAGTATAATATATATATATATATATATATATATATATATTATAAGGTTCTTAAGGTTTATCCAGAAATAATCTTAAGTAAAAACAAGAAGTTACAAAAATATTGAATATTGTGCATGACCTCAATAGGCTTTGAGGAGTACCTCCATAAAACTGAAAGCTACTTTGACTATATCTGATGTATACTACGTTATGGAGTGTTTTATTATACCGTATTGATGTAGATTTATTTATGTACGCACGTAGTAATTTTAAATACAAGGTGCTCAGAAAAACTCGAATGAATATTATTTTACCCAAAAAACGTTTTGAGATAACGTGCTTCAGTTCGCACATTGTCAGGCAAATAGATGAAAGTAAAACTTTCAGAAATAGTGGTTAACCTCTCGATGACATTGAAATACTTGGACTATGCAACAAACAATGAAGAGAACCAAAAGAGTTTACCTTTTGTCTTATTTTATTTACGGAGAAGTTATATGTCATGCAGGCATCCATCTCCTTATTTGATATATAATTAAATTAAATTATTCAATTCCGCAAGTAATAATTAAAATAAATGTATAATTGATACAATTTGCAATAAATAGAATATCAAAAAAAACTATTCATAACAAGTATTTCAATTACAAGATGTTTGATCATAAACAAGAAGAACTACACCTACTGCCCTCTTCGATCTAAAGAAACTTGAAGGTGAATATATGCAGTTAAAGTGGGAGTTGGGGGATATATTACTGCGACTTCAAACCGAGTAGAAACAATGTAACTGCGAGGTTGTGCATAATTTTCTTCGAACTCAGCACAGTAGAGAAGTCTCGAGTCCCCACAGTTTACTGGACATACAATAGTGGACTTCGCAAAACTGATGTCCTATTTTTGACCTCATGGTTAACTTTGACTCGAGAGAACAATGCTAGGGGAGTTCCTGTGTTTACTGTGGTGACTTCCTGTCTTTCCTGCCGAGCACTGCTGAGTGTAGAGACATCCGTAGAGACACGTGGCATACCACCCACCGGACTCACCAGCTAGCCAAGTGGTCATGCACGATTGGGGGTCCCAAACCTGACAAGAGGTGATGTGGTTGAGGGCTTAGATCGATCTACTTACCAGAGTTGGCGTGATGGAGGGATACAACAGGGTGCGAATTTCCCTTGGGCTACAATCTTCCCGTTGCAACATGACAACAGAGGACATGTGATTCATGGAGTCACCAAACGATACTGGCGTTCTCTTGTGAACAAGAATCAGGCTCAGCTCTCGTTAACAGTGGCAGTTGTTCGGAACGGGCTAAAATCCTCGTTTACTCTTGACGAGAACAAAGGCTTAGAGAGAACTATCCATGAGCATTCTTCTGAGATACGAAGCAGTCAAAATTGTGAACGGTCCCCTTCTCGTATCAAGAGTAGCGACTAGTATGGCTAGATTGGCAGTTGTTCGAACTCGAAAGCTCGTGGTACATTAGCGATCCGTTTGTGAACCAGTCAAACTGATTGATTCGTCACGTTTAGAATTCTCAGCTATCGATCCTAGCGGTTGTTGTATAGTATGCCTAAGACTCAGAAAGGCCAAGAACCGTATGCCCATTGGCTTAGCAGAAGGTAAAAGTTTATCCGAGTATCCTTTTCTATACACTAAACTAAACTTGTTTGTCGTGTCGGTCGTGTGCACTACGTTCCCCACTCGATCATACAGCGGAACTGAACTAGGTAGTAGTAGTCTCCCCTGCCATTCATCAGAATCCTTTTTCCACCGGATCGAGATATCAACACACAACAACCACATTCTTTTGTCGACTTACTTCGTTTGTGCTAAAGGCTCCCCATATCTATCTAGTACAGTAGCTTGTGCATTGGGAACCTCAACTAGTACTTCTCCGGTCCATCTTCAGCTGTTAGAAAGAGAGAGAGGGAGAGAGAGAGAGATCTCAGTGCGCCAGTCGAAGGCATTGCTTAAAAATATATCCACACTCCACTGCTTATTTGACTCTCGAGTGTGAATATGGTTACAAGTTCAATGCCATGGGCGTGTCAAAAGTATCTTCCGTACGTACAAACCTTCATAGGCTCATTCTGCATAAAACGAACGGGTGCTTCTAGAGTCTTTTTGGAATTACCTTAAGCAGTCTCTTCCCGTAAGCTTTGTTCGTTCTGACATTTGATACTTAGACTTCAATATCTCATACTTCTTCGAGGATTATAGCGCTAGTATATAAGGGATATATTTCTCAGTACAGCAACAAAAGCGACATGACGTTGCAATTGATTAACAATAGTTAAGTCTGATCGAGAAGGAAAAGTTTGGGAGTTCCTTCCTCCACATCACCTCATGATCACCTCACCACGTCAGTGTGACTAAATAATCATTGCCCGTAAGAGTTGACAAGTACAACACAACGGATGGAGAACCCTCGGCCAAAACCAGAAGGGCAATAAAAAGCTTGGAACGCTTGGAGTTGAGTTGATTTGAAGCTTCCGTTTTCACGAGACACTATGAATGGATGTTGCTTGTTCTCCTCCTATTACAGACAGCATCCCCCGCTATTCCTTAGAGGCTTTGTTCACATGGAGGTATCAAATAATTCATCAAAATGGAAGTGTTGGTGTCGTCGTCATAGTTCGACGGGATTCGAGCATAGGCATATGGACATACAGTGGAGAATCGAAGCCCATGCTCAGAGCAAAGAAGAGTGTGTACGCGAACTACTACTAATATTACTGCATCTCAAAGCATCTCAAAGCTCAGAATGAAGATCCCCTAACGGGAAGAAGGAGAAAGGTTGTAGTTTA
The DNA here is from genome assembly GCA_036924285.1 of Asterella californica. Lineage (NCBI taxonomy): Eukaryota > Viridiplantae > Streptophyta > Marchantiopsida > Marchantiales > Aytoniaceae > Asterella > Asterella californica. The sequence continues at coordinate 19,479,773 of JAYKYS010000002.1, read as the reverse complement.
TCAAAGAATGGTTTTGTATAGAGCCGTGGATGGTTTATGGTCGTATTCTGTGAATTGAAAGAATTATTTTATTTTTCTAAAATTAAAAGTAAATGATTTGAGTTCTAAACTTCTTACAGGATAAAAGGGAAATAAGAGACGTTTTCCTGCTAAACTCTTGGCCGAATTCGTAGCACTCGCCCGCAAGCCAAGAATATTTACACAAGATTCAGGCTTTGACACGCTCTAATACACAAAAAGCCGAAAAGGGCAGAAGATAGCAATTGCTAGTCGCAAAAGGAACCACCGAGCTTCCGAAGAGAAGAGGGACGCGTCGAAGACTTGGCTAGTTGTCGGCGCTGCTAAAATGAATTGGGGGAGCCAAGATGGATGGCGCGACGGCGGTCTTGGGTCGTGACTATCAGAGACATATCTTGGCTAGACTTGGCCAGACTAGGAGTAGGCGGACGTCCGGCTGCCATGTCGCCGGCTGCCAAGGTCCATGCATCGGATGAACGATCAACGTTGAGATCTTGTGATACTTGGCCAGCCTCGTCATGGCCAGGAGCCTTTATAAGAGGCCTTGACATCTGCAGTAATCCCATATCACTCAAAGCTTGTCCTCGAGCAGCAATCAGCACTATTCGGCAATTCCAGCGGCCTACATCTGACTGCGAGAGCACAACCTTGCCCTCAACTCTCCCTCTCTCTCTCTCCCGCTCTTGCTCTCTGTGGACTTACATCTCTTCAGCGGATTCACTCCAAGCTCAAGAGGTTGTCAGTTCGTAGAGAGTTCTCAGCGTCCAGACAACAGCTTCCAAGCTCTTAGTCCAGCTCCGATCTCACGCAATGGCACCCCAGGCCGTCGATGCTGCCTGCGCAGCCGAGACTGCTCCTGCCATTCCCACCAGCAGACCTCGACTCATCGCCCAGGCCGTTGGTCCGGCTACTGTACTGGCAATGGGCAAAGCTGTTCCTCAGAATGTGTTTGAGCAGGCGACGTACCCAGATTTCTTCTTCAACATCACCAACAGCAATGACAAGCCCGCCCTGAAGGCGAAGTTCCAGCGTATCTGTAAGTATCATTTTCATGGAATTTCAGCAGGTGAAGAACCCACGTGGCGTGATAGCAAAGGGTAGTATGCGATGAATGCGAGACGTGACTTGCTCGACTGTAGACGAAATCTTAATATCCCTTGTTGAGGCAATGGCAGCAAACTACTCGCAACGCGGTGGTTTAATACCCCTAGGAGTTTGTAAATCGACTATCAAAATCTGAGCTCTCAATTCCAGTAGTCTTCACGCAAACACCCGTTCGTGGTACTGAGACTCTCCTCGGAGGGTTAATCAGGGCTGTTTTTAAGCTCTTACTTACTTACTATACTACATAGCAGTTGTTCAATCGCAGGAGGTCGTATGGAGCCTGCCCCTCGCTTCATGCTCGACTCTTTACTAACCATTCACTCGGCACTGCAGGTGACAAGTCGGGCATCAAGAAGAGGCACTTCTACTTGGACCAGAAGATTTTGGAAGCGAACCCCGGCATGTGCACGTACATGGAAGCATCTTTGAACTGTCGCCAGGAGATTGCCATTGCTCAGGTGCCCAAGCTCGCGAAGGAGGCTGCCCAGGCTGCCATCAAGGAATGGGGCAGACCCAAGTCCGAGATTACTCATATAGTCATGGCTACGACTAGCGGTGTGAACATGCCAGGAGCGGAGCTGGCTACCGCCAAGCTCTTGGGTCTTAGACCCAATGTGAGGCGAGTGATGATGTATCAGCAGGGATGTTTTGCAGGGGCGACGGTTCTGCGAGTGGCGAAGGACCTCGCAGAGAATAATGCTGGCGCTAGAGTTCTAGCTATCTGCAGTGAGGTGACTGCGGTTACCTTCAGAGCTCCATGCGAGACTCACATTGACGGTCTTGTAGGATCTGCTCTCTTCGGAGATGGTGCTGCTGCCATCATTGTTGGGGCTGACCCCAGGCCTGAAATAGAGCGCCCATTATACGAGATGCACTGGGCTGGAGAGACGGTTCTTCCTGAGAGTGATGGTGCTATCGACGGTCACTTGACCGAAGCAGGTCTCGTCTTCCATTTGCTGAAGGATGTTCCCGGTCTGATCACCAAGAACATCAGTGGATTCCTCAAAGACACTAAGAACCTCGTCGGTGCTTCCTCCTGGAATGACCTCTTCTGGGCTGTGCACCCCGGCGGCCCTGCTATCCTGGATCAGGTGGAGGCCAAGCTTGAACTCGAGAAAACTAAGTTCCAGGCCAGCCGTGATATTTTGGCGGACTACGGGAACATGTCCAGTGCATCCGTCCTGTTCGTCCTCGACAGGGTCAGGGAGAGGTCTCTTGAAGGGAAGAAGAGCAGCTTCGGAGAGGGCAGTGAGTGGGGATTCCTCATTGGGTTCGGGCCAGGTTTAACAGTCGAGACTATGTTGTTGCGGGCTCTCCCCACCGAGCAAGCAGTCAATGCGTAAGCTGTGAAGATCATGTACATACCTTCCAGCGCCAGCAGTTGATCTTCTGGCGACTGAATTGAAGACCGAGTGGAGACACTACACCAACCATTTTTTTGAGCTGGAACTGGCATCTAATCACGATTGTACCTGCGCTTTGATCCGCGCCAAAGGCGCACCCCCGGTGCCTGTACTTCGTTGTAGGTGTCAACGAGCCTCATTAAGAGCTTGAAGAGGTATAGACAGACTACTTGATGTGAACCGCCGTGATCTTACGAGCCTCTGCGGTAATTCTTATTTCTAAGCTAGCTAGAGTGTGTACGTGCATGACCGCCGAGAGCCCTGATCATGATCCCTCTCCTGTTCCAGCAGCCACTACGCAGAGTTAAGCTAGCTACGTGCACTACGTAGCTTGGATTTGAGTGGTGTGCCCTTAGCGTAATCAGCTGGGTCTCTTAAGAGACGTAAGCTGTCGAAAGATGGCGGATCATGAGTGTGGTATCTCAACTATAGGCATGCATAGCAATTTGAGGTCGGGTGTATAAATAGGTTAGAGTTCGTGATGACCGAAATGGTTCCAATCCTAGTGATTGGACACAGCATAGTTTATAATTGACCACCCTCTCTGTAGAGGGAGGAGGTCGAGAGGTCAGCTGATTTTTTATTCCGGGACGAGGACTCACAGATGTTCATGTAATATGTAGTTGATCAAATGTGACTCAATAAAAGGTCCGTCCGTTTATTATACGCTACCGACCGTGAGTCGGCTCCAATAATTGAGGCTCTGCCTAGTGAACTCTGGTATATCTGGTTGATTTGAAGCAGGACGTGTTGACGCAACCTTTTGATTTGAGGCAGTACATGTCGACGCAACCTGTGCCTAATAAACATCTCTCTCAGTGACGAGGATACAAAACTCAACTAATTCCTCATAGTTCATTCCTACTCCGTTGCTAGTTTGTGATTCAATATGTTAGGCATGAACCTCGAAAACACAGGATGGAAAGATTCGAGTCGTACGCAGAAGACGATGTGATGTATAGCAAGCTGAAGAGATCATACATTTGTAAGTCGTTAGTAGTGAGCAAGTAAGTAGTATAGCGGACAGTTCGGTCTTCACTAACGTTTACGAACTAGATAGTTTAGGTAGCAAGTCACGAGAAATAGAGGTAGTCACGAGAAAGAGTCGTGGAAAAGAAACTTGTAATCCGGTAAGTTTTGACTTGGTTGGTCCATCCCTGTGACTAGTTGCTCCAGAATTAGAGTGTAGGAAAAGGGCAAATACCCTTCACCTTTAGGAGGTGCGCCATGGTAAGGAGATTATGTGTACTAGAGATGCTGTCGCAGAGCTCTGTTTAGGATTTTCGTTTTTTATTTTAGGAGTCAAAGTCCAACCGGTTTTGAAGTTTCAAGTTCAAGTCTTCCAGCATGCTGGTGTTACTGTTTCCGTCAGACTAGGGCTGGTATTACACTCGAGAAATCTCAGACTCTCAGTATCTTCAATCGTAATGACTTCCGGGGAAGCAGCGATCATAGCGGCAGGCTCCCGTGAACGATCTTCCCCGGAATGCGGACTTCCTTCAGCTCACAGGGTCTTTGGAAACGACCCTCCCCAGAGCTCTCCGCTTCTCGTAAGCATGTGCCACACTAAATATTCTCCTGTGTTTCCTTGTCCCTTGGCGTCTAGGGGAGTACAAGGACCTTCTCCGTCAGGAAACAGAGCATTGTGGTGTATGTACTGCTCCCCGCGGGATTACTTAGTCACCTGGCCACAGCAAAGCCATCGAAGACATCCGGATGCATGTGATTTCCAGTTTCTCTTTCGAGGAAAGGACCTTTTCGATTTCATCAGACGGAAAGGGTAATATTTACGATTTTAATCAGAAATTACTCACTTCCCTAGACAGTGTTAGAATTTGCATGAAATCTCTTGAATTCTGCTCTTGACGAATATAGAGAGAGGCAGATGAGAGTTTAATTCATGTATATCTGAATTCCTGCTGTGTCGTTTGAACAAGCTTGGCCAGCGAATACCGGCTCCATTTGGCCGAAAGGAGCAGAAACAGAGGCTGAATTTACCCCCAAAAGAGCGATAAACTGTTCTAATGGTTGTGAGAAGCTCTCGCACCGCAACGGGGAAGAAATACCCCAATACTGACCCACAGTGAAGTCTGTTGCGCACATCCAAGCAAACGAAGGGAAGCTAATCTGAACTGGTATCTTCTGTTCTTCCTGTTTGCTCTAGACCGTGGCTCTGTACTCTCCTATATACGATCTGTGCTCACCACGCCCAGCGCCAGCTTCAGAGGCAAAAGATCCACCACACGGTCATGAATTACTTCCATTCCCTGTGCAGGAATTACGTTGGCATAACCGTTGAGGTTTGACGTGAATTACTCTCCACGTGCAATTCTCCAGCAGTGTTCGCTCCTCCTTAGTTGAGGTCGGCTCGGCAAAAGGTGCCTGTCCGCTGATTGACGATTCTCGCAGTGACGTGACTAGGACAGAAAATCCTCATCCGCAGCCTACTACCCCTAGAAAGTAAGTGCAAAGCGCATATACGTCAGGATGATTACCGTCGTTGAGGATCTTCAGTCATGCAAAAGTTGTAAATTTTGTTAGACAGGCAGAGAAGCTGCAAAGCCGACTGTGTTTTATATCATCGTAGGATCGTAGAATTCCTGTTGGCAGGCTCATGGGAAGAGTGCTCCTGGCTCCACGTGTGTCTCTGTGCTGTTTCATTTGTGGGGGCCAAGGGGATCACCTGAGGAGAATTTTGGGGGTACTTTGGTACGGTTTCACGGCCACACTGTATGCGTGTTTTTCTGTCTCTTCTAGCCACAGTCTATGAGTTGAGTCGGGCACGTAGAAGTAGCGAATCATAGACGTTGACAATTTCCGGGACTCTCGAGTTCTCTCTCTGTTCATTTCATCCCTGTTCTCCTCCTGCTGCCGGAAAGATGGACCTCTCCGATCGATACATATTCTTCTCTATCATTCAGCATTTTGACCGCTCCGTCCGGTAGATGGGCCTACCCAGTCTCTAACGTGTGCTCGTACCTTTCTTTTCGGTACGTATTTGTTGGACAGTACGGCCCGTAAAGCATTTATGGCATTTTCCACGCTCGTTTTGTGAGTATCACGACGATTTGCGGACAACGAGCAGTAATGAGATCCCACAGTAGCAAAAGAACAACAACGCATCCAAATTCGAGTTCTCTACGTTGTCTTTTGTCACTCAACTCGCTCTTCGCTCCCTGACTACTCTTGCACATGTTTCCAACTCTTGTTCTGTCTCCAAGTTCATCTCGCTTAACTATTATAAGATTGATGAGACCTCCGGTGATTAGAATCTCTCGTCCTTATTACTGACATCGAATCTATTGTTATACTTTCGCGTTTGTTTCTCTTACACAACATGTAAAATATTCTGAGCTCCCCATTTAGAGGCTCTGTATGTGATAAGGTAACAACTTCTTGCAGCATAAAATCCCATGGAGAAAGAGATTTCAATATGCAATCAAAGTGACCTCCGCAGCTAAGGAGCGATAAAATACGCACATGCAGTATGGGCTACAATAAGACTTCTTTTCTTGGTGATAACTCTATTTCGTAAGAAATTTATTTTTAGTGGTACTTCTTTCACGATTCGAAGAGCCTTCGAGAGCTATACACTGAAAGTAGCACATGTTGCCCCAGCGGGTGGGCCTTAACACATTCTCAAGCTCCAGCCGGCAGGGAGACTTGAACCCAGGTTTGGCATTTCCAAACCGAGAATGCTTGGGTTCGAAGTGAGAAGATGGTGATTAAACGAGAGTACAATTAGAAAAAATGAATCAACAAAGCTCTGGATCTCTCTCCGCTCTGGATCAAGGAAGTGAATAGAATTCATATTTTGGCTTGCTTGTTCACCTCTTCATCTGAAGATAGAGGAGTGAAACAAATTTAATTTATTACTTATTTTTTTCTGTCGAGAAAATTTAGATAATAAATTAATGTACTCATTATATTTCTTGTTTTAATCATTAAACGACCGGACTGATAGTCTTAGATTTATGGACTTCACTTATGGGTTCTGTTTTGATGTTTTTGTTGTCCTTGGTACGATTGATATTTAATATACTAATTTTATTTTATTAAAATTTACTATAGAATTTATATACAACAATTATATATTTTTCTGATAACATAAACAGAGCAAAAGTTCCCAAAAGCTCGTTGAGCACGTTTATTCACTCTCACTCGCTCAAATTAGACGAACAGCTTTAAAGAAAAACCACTTAGTTATAATATTTCTAAACAATAGTAAAGATTCTTTTTGTTCTAATCTTCTCTGCAAAACTGACATTCGGCAAAAGACCCCATTCGTTAAGAAGATACGACTGAAGTGCCGTCTACAATAAAACGTCAACTACAAACGAACACCAATTAGTTCCTAATTAATACTAAATCATCTCCGTGTTTGGTCATCAACTAAAGCTTAGAAAGGTGGCAAAAAGCGGCACAGTGAAAACTCAAGTGATGAATGGACGGTTTCTGCACCAAAGTTAATATCCTTCCGCACGGCCTTGTACATTGAATTTCGTTTTTTCTTATCGGAAAGCGTATATATTATAATAAAATATTATGAAAATTTAAATTGATTTATAATTAATATATGTTAACCAGTCTCGGAATTCTTAGCTGATCCAAATATAAATTATAAGTGAAGATTGAGATAATACATTATTAAGAATATAAGTCCGAAATAATGATATTCAAAAAATATAATTTTATGAGAAAAATAATCTATCTTCTAACTTTTCCCGTTGAAAGATTTCTCCTATAAAACCAAGAACATAAAACATAAATTAAAGGTAAAGAGCATAAATGAATGTACACCTCATGTACACTTCTAACTGTACATGAGGTGAACGTATCCTCACTCACATGGTTTATTTCTTCTGTACGGACAGAATCCGAGGCTGCATTTATTTATTTACCAACCATTTGACTTCTTCGATTTATTAGCTTCTAAACAGACAACGTTTTCCGCTTCATTTCCCCGGAAATTAGGACTCCAAATTTAGAAGAACAGTTCCAGTGCGGGCGACACGTAGCAAAATCATCACTTATTATCTCTGCTCATTTTTCATGAGAATTTCTCTGCATGATACTCGTGGTTGAAGACGTGGCCATGCCGCGGATCATTCTCATTGTTGACACAACGAGCATGATCCGCGCGGGAAAAGAGAACGACGTTGAATTTGTAGTTGAACTACGCTGGAGAAACTGTGGCGGATACTGATAGTGCCAAACCCCAACAAGGAAGTGAGAACACCACATCATAATACGCATGCTCGATCAACTTCTGTATTTTTTTATTTTTTTTATGATAATAGGCATCCCCAACGACCTTGTACAATGAATTTCGTTTTCTCTTATTAGAAAACGTATAAGTATTATAAAAATATATTATAATAATCTATAATAAAAATTTAAAATCATTTATAAATATTATATGTTAACTTCTCCGGGAGTAGCAAATTGACCCAGACAGAACCCATTAGTGAAGAGCTAGCTGAGGCCTTGCTGGAGGTATAAATCCGGGAGTGAAATTGTCAATTAGCGTCATTTCACAGAGGCATTAATATATGTTTCTAACCCTTCGCGCAGGAAAGGTTAGAAACATATATTAAACACCCATGTACACTCAAGTATACATGGATGAATAAGCAGCCTTTTCACTATGAATATGCAGTGCTCTGATCGACTTTGGAGAACTTTTGCTCCTTTTATGATATCTGAAAAGATTTATGGTAAATGATAGAAAAACTTTATTATATGTTAGCTGGACTTACCGTTGTGAGAAGAGCCAGACTTAACCCATAAGTGGAAGGAGTCCAGTCTTCGCTTTGAGAATATAATGGCAACTGCCTGCTTAACTCATTTAATTATTTAATGAACAGATTATTTTACCTAATCTTTTTAGAAAATTTAACCACCTGTGCATATTCCCTCTTTTCGAACTTGGAAGAAATCAATATACATACACTCTCAATAGGAAGTGTAGAAAAGTGGCAAGTCCGGGTTGAAAACGTGCACTAAAGATTAAAGTAATAAATATAAAATGTTAAAGACGGTATGCAAAGAAAGTACTATGTTAGGATTGGGAACTTTTAATTTTAACTTTTAAAGATATTTTATGTTAACACAGAAAGACTCTTTACGAGCACAGTAAGATCAGAAGCAAACATTTGCGAGAAAAGCGAACAACGTAGTCCACGCTTATCATCCGTTCACTGTTCAGCACCTATCCGGGTCCTTGTGTCATCGATACTCCCTAACCGAGTCATCGCCTTCCCGTGATATATTCTGCTGCCTTGATGGAAGACAGAAGAATATGTGATGAATTAAACTCTTAGAAAACCTTCTTTCTCTTACTGGCCAGACCACCATGCTATCTCTCCCGAAGTGGAGTTTCACATGTGTTACTTATGGTTTTTTCCTCTCACTTCTATGCGTTGAAAATATTTTTATATATATAAGGATAATATAACGTATCTGATGCTCGAATATGACTTAAGATACTCTATGACATAGATCAACGGTGATCATTCACTTATCACAGTGAGATCACCGTTAATTATCAAAGAAATTTTAAATTTTAAATTTTAAATTTAAAACTACCTGATATGTCAAGGCTGCTCGGTTTTTTAATGTAACCAATTTCTGATTGATAGGTAGATAAGCATAGATTTCAGCACTAGGTATTATAAGCTGTAACCGCTATTTGGTACATTAGAGCTCATATATATATATATATATATCTTATAAAATTCTCATAAATAACCTTGATTAAAAAATAAAATTCTGTAACAACGCCTCACCTTCTCCAGTGAGCATGGCAATCGTGCTCCAAGATTTACTTTCCGCTCTCCGCACTTGAAATCTTGTCTCCTTCTGACAAGAACTCAAGGTTCATCCATATGTTCAAGTAAGAGCATCTTCACTTGCATACCTTTTCAATCATATTTCATACTATAAAAAAGATACTTTGTGATGCATTTCGCATTGCAAAAGTGATAAAAAATGACACGCAAATCATTTGTGACCGCACGGGTGCATTTTAACCGTGCATATTTTAAAAAGTAACGCACAATCATTTGTGATGCAAAAAGTATTACATCTGGCACATTGTAATGTTGATGCAAATACATCATAAACTTGATGCACATAATCACTTTAAATTTCAAATTTATGATGCATATAACATCATATTTGTGATGCATATAGTATCATATTTGTGATACTTTTCTCATCATACTTGCTACACATGTAGCATCAAGTTTTGTGATGCTTACTGAATCACAAGTGTGATTCTAACACGAGATGCGGACTTTATCGTACAAACGATGATACATCAATCGTAAGTTTTGATGTCCATGGCATTGCAATCATGATATATTTCTCATCGTAAAAGTGAGAAAGAAAAATGGTATTCTAGGTTTTGCGATGCAAATAACACCAAAATTGTGATATACTATGCATTGCAAGTCATGCTACAAATTCACATGTTTTAAGACAGTTGGATTTTGACATAATTCTGACATCCAACGTTTCTGACATAATTAAGACATAAATTCTCACAATATTACGATAATGGACTTAGATAAAATTTTTATGTAATAAATTTATCATTGCTATGAATGTCATAAAATAGCATCTTTAGAAATTCCAATATTTATTAAGACAACATATCGATATCGACCTACAATTTTGACATCAAAATTTCGCTTGTCGGAATGAATGTTGAAAATGATAATGTATGTTTTATGTCGCATTGTCATCCTACTCGATTTCACTATAAAAAATACGTTTTAAGACATATTTCTGATAAAAACAAGATGTCGTAAACCTCTGATAATTTTTAATTGTTTGATAATGATTATCTTACTCGTTGAAAGATGTCAAAATATAGATGAAAATGATTTCGACACTACTTTCAAAATATCGACATAAATGACTACATCATTAAGATATCTTTTATGTCATAATTTGTATCAAAATAGTTATTATAATATCATACATAAGGACTATCGTATGCATTTATGTCAAATGGTAGATAACATGTCGGAACTAATGTAAGAAAAGTTGGCAAAATCATAAGATTTAAGATATAAATTAAGACAAATCATATTTCATAATAACGTCTTGATGCTATCGGAGTTTTAATAGTTTTATTCATTGTCAGACTTATGTCAACAATTTCAAATCCGCTATCTGAATGATGTCAGAATTTCTCCGTGAACTGACGTATTTGTTACGAATGCGTCTTTCTTATTACATTTACAAATTCCAAACCACAGTCACATCTACGCTCCTCCGCTTATATCCTCACCTCTTATAGCTGCACTTTGGACCTGTTTTACACATTTGTACTATATCTTTTAGAGGACGACATATCCGGAAGATGCAACGATTCCTATAGATATCCAACAGGAACTGCCTCCACTTGTTTCTACCATGGCTAGTAGCTCGAGTCAAGGATTGGTTTTTGCGCTTGGGGGCATGATAACTTACAAGACGGATGTCTATGATGCAAAAGGTTGGAGAACAAGTTACGCAAGACGTGATGAATGAGATTGGATCCACTCTGATCCAGTCGATGTGCACGATTGATATCATGAAAGGTCAAGTGGGAAGTGCTTCCAACTAGAACTTGTCTTATGACACTCTGTCTTTTGCACAAGAGGTCGATGCGAACACTACAGCGGGTCCTCTACCTCCTAAGAAGAAAATGAGACTATCAATCGATGCAGAAACAAGTGTACTGAACAAGAAAGTGGAGATGAACGATCTCAATGCAAATGTGCGGATGGTGTATGAACGTCATATGAGACAAACAACTCGATGATTTAGTCCTTCACTCGCACCGAAGAGAACCATCTTTGATGAGATTCAAGGATTTTATGAGAATGAGCACGTACTCGTAGAGTTATTTTTGAGAGACAAAGTGTCAAGCCAGGGTCGAAACTTTAAGTTATATCTCAATGTACAGGTTGGTCATTTTAGTGAAGGAGACCTGACATTGGACGAGATGCGCAAGACTATTGATGAATAGAAAAAACAAGAATTGGACGATCACAACCGTTCGGATGTTGATGTGAGGAACAAATCATCCCAAGAGAAGAAGGTGGAGAAAGGATACGTTAAAACTCACAAACTAAGCGCTAGTGGGAATTTGAAATTCTCCACGGAGTTTGTAAGTGTTTAAACTAGTGTTTCTTTTCTATCGAATTGTGAATTTCTGACATGAATCAGAAGACTTCTTGACATCGAGATTGTCATAATTTCCATCTTAACGTTGTCTTAATGTGGTGGTAATAATTCAGTCATAGATTCTGACATAGTTTATGACATAAAAGCACCTAATTAGAGTTTATGGTCATCTTGAAAGCTACTATATTATTTATGACAAAGGTGGTATAATTTTGATGTGTTTCATGTCTTAATTATTATCACAATTATGTCTTGTTCTTGTCCTAGTTTGAAACTTTTATGACGATAATTAAGATGACCTTTATGAAATTCCAACATCTATGATGTCAGAATTATTTTTGATTTCTAGTCATTACTAATTACAACATAAGTGCGATAGTGATTTACCGTTTCATACATCTATGACATCAGTCCTCCATTACGATGTATTTTCAAACATGTTGAATTGTTGTGACAATTCTGTTATAATTGTTGTCTTGATTTGACATTGTGTTGTCTTGACAAATCGACAGATATGATCATGAACCAATAAGGACAGAGATGGAGACTACATTGACTAAGCATGCACTGTTTGACACTCTTGATGCTGAGATCTAGAGGAGAGATAGAGTTGCAGTTGTGGGTGTCATTGTGGTGGAGGATTGAGAGGCTGAGGAGGACTTGTCGTCAGACTCCTCATCCATGGATGATGAGGATGCACCAGTAGAACAATGGAGGAAAAAGATATATGATAACAAGGTGAATGAATTACATTCTCACCAGGTATGAGGAGTGAACATTGTCATGTTTTTATTCCATGCTAACTTAGCATATTGCTTATCCATCCAGATTCATGAGCTAGAGATCACAATTGAGGCACAAAAAAGATTGATAGCAAATCAAGCAAGTTCTTCTTCCATGAAAAACTAGACAGAAGATATCAGTAGCTATTCCAATGAGGTAAGTGTACGAGTGGATATACTGATTTATACTTACAATAAGTCAATAGTCTTGGTTTTCTCATGTGTGAGCTTCTGTCGTTTTTGAAGGTGGTGCCTATTGCATCTCCGACTATCCGTCAGAGGTCTTAGATGAGTCCTCATCGGAGGAGGTCAAGGCAAAAGAGGAAGAAGAAGTGATGTCAAAGGTGCATCCACTGACGAAGAGGAAGAAAACAACGTCGAGAATAAGACTTATGAAGTGTTGTGGTTATTGTAGCAGGATAGAGTGAGGCGCATAGATATATCATATAGAGTGAGACGCATATACAAAACCACCATACTACACATGATGTTGTAATGTATTTCTACGTTTTTAGTCATTATTTAGTAACCTTTGTCTCATTCTTAGATGAGTGGAGTCTAACAAACATCTAAATGCTATGGTAATTAATGTAGCAATGATGTATGATTGCTTGTGACAAACACGTCAGACTATAAACCAGGAATCTATCAGAAAAAATGTAGAGAAATGAATGTTGGATACTTGTCGAAATGATGTCTGGATACATATTGTAAAGAACATTTTTAAAATATATCAGAAGCATATTGTAAAAGATGTCGTAATTTTATATTGTAATACTGTCAGAATGATGTCGTGAACAATGTGCCAAATCCTTCTTTGTATTGATATCGTACGACTTTCAAAAATATTGTCGGAATTTTATTTCATAATTGTGTCAGAATTGTATCATAAATTATGTGGGAAATAGTATGTCAAAATGACGTCCTTAATATGTCATAATTGTTGTTGTAAATCTTATGTGAAATTATGACCGGTCTGTAGTAGTGAGTGTGATGTGTTTGGAACCGTAAGTATGATGTTATATGCATCGCAAGTGCGATTCATATTCATATATATATAGCATCACTTTTGCGCAGAAGTGATGCTATATGCTCGCAAGTTTGTGATATTATTTGTTTCTCACATTTCAATGCATAATCTATTGCAATTTAGAGTTAAGAGTTGTGTTTTTGAGCGTTTGTGATGGATTTTACATCGTAACATAATGTATAATGATATTTTAAAATGATATTAATGTCAAGAGACACATACATCCATGAGAATACATATACAAAAAGGATAAAAGTCCAAACATTTTTTATGTATTACATGATGACAAAAGACATATGTACATGCAACAAATAGTGCTAGTTTGTAACAACTAGCCAATCTGAACTGCAGTTCACACAATATATAAATTATATATATATAAATTATATATATATAAATACAAATCAAATAATATAAAATGTATAAACTTCTAAAACATTGACAGCTGGTAGCACTTACCGTGCTATTCTGGCTGGATCTGGACATCGACACCTTTGGTCGACTATGAGGACGAATAGCCAACTCTTCGGTAGCATCCTCTCCTCCTGATCAGAAGAGAACCTGTTTGTGAGACATGAGATCCTTTGTATGTCTACCACATTGTCAGAGCGAGAATCTTTCTTGGAGAGGGCGGACCTCCTGACTGTGATCGATCCAAGAAAACGACCAGAAGAGAAAGACAAGTAGCCGCTGACGATGAGATCTCCAAAACCCTGCTTCTTGCGTCCACCAATTACAAAAACAAGCACTCAAACACACCTTGGGTACACAGATAGGTCTCTCAAGATTCAATTAACTTTATTATAGTATCGTTTGCACCACCAATTTCTCCAACTGTACAGAAAATCTCTCTCTTCCTCTCCTTTGCACCTCTCTTCACCCGTCAAGCCAAAAGTCTACCCAGTACGTCTCAATCCGAACCTAATAGAGAAATTCAGGCCCCTGAATCTTATTCCTCTCCTTGCCCCAACTGAAACTCTCAGAAATCTGATCCAACGTCGATCGAAAGCCCCCTGTAGATTTCCAAACGATCTCTCTCAATAGAACTGTCCCCTGAGAGTAATTTCTCCCCAGAACAGTTTATTTAAACAACGTCCAAGCCTAAAACTCCTGCCTCTCTCTCTTACGATGCTCTCCCAATTCAATCTGTGAGCACTTTGACCTTCTCCAGCCTCCTAGCTTCTCCTGCGTGTCCTCAACCCCCAAATCCCTAATCCTCTTCCTTCCGCTTCAGTTCTCTCAGAAAAATCTCTTGAAAAAGTGTCCCCGATCCCAAGCCGCCGCAGGTATTTAACCTAAAAGTTAAGGCCCCAGCTTAAGCTGCTCCCCTGCTGTCCTTATAAGTGCACTCACTTATCAGAAGCAGAGCCCTAGCTTAAGCTGCCCCCTGCTGTCTTTATGCGTACAGAGCTTTATTTACAAAGTTTACCCCTTTTTAAAATAAGTTTCACAGTTGTCTCCACAAACTCTACCCCCTCACTAATAAAGGTTCTCATAGTCTCATTCCCCATCTTAAGCTGACTCGATGGCTATTTAACTAATTAACAAAAGTTTCCTGTGCTCTTGATGCCATCCTGAATATACTACAAGCCATCCAATGTAGGCCGAAGCCCCAACACTTATGAGGCTGCCCCACAGGGCTTACAGCCTCCCCATATGCGCACCAGGTATCTCCCATAGTATATTCAAGATGGCATGCGGAGGCTTAGACCAAGAAGCCCACGTTTAAGAGAGATACCGGTCTCTCGCCCCTAGGTATACAGGACATGGCTACATATCCAACATAGACTCCCATTCGGGAAGCCAACATGTCAGAATAGGAACCAGAGGCCAAGAGGGATTGATCCAGAGACCACTTCCCTCCTAGGCAGGCGCCCTATCACTTGTGATGGCCTTTGGTTCCGTTCAAAAAGCTTTTACAGTCTGTACATATGCTTTACTAAGGAAATCTTCCTGTAAAGTCTTTACTAGCTTTCTCTACGCTAACTTCTCTATACAACTCCGTTTTAAACGAGTAAAGAGTCAAAACTATAATACTTGTGAACATCTACACACCTACGCAATCAGATTCTGAGTTCGAGTCACGAGTCAGAATCGACAGATTTCTCTCTTTCGCATATTTCTCAGTTTAAAACACGTGCTAACTATTACTTAAAGCACTTTCTGTCAAAACTGGAAGCACGAAGTCGCTCTCCTCGTCAAGCTCTGCATTCTGGTGTCTTTCGACTCCTTTAGGGTGATATTCCAACTCAAGCTAGGGGGCAGCTTGTCAAGCATGGCCCCAGCTTAGCTCCTGCCTAGCTTGTTAAGCTGCAGGGCAGCTTCCTTTACACAATATAGAAAACAATCTCTGCATTACTTTTCACTATATAGACCTATGTACAATACGACATTCACCCCCTCCAAACCTGCACATCCTCTGGTATGTGCCAATTCGTCACCGATCCTCGTGGTCCTCCAAATCGTCTTCGCTCTCCTCGACCGCCTCAGAAAGGTCTTTATTTGCTCCTGTCTGCTCTGAACCTAAGAACTCAGCTAGCTCCACAGTCTCCCCTCTCTTCTTGAATAACTTCACTCGTTTCTCAGCAACTGGAAGTCTTAAAGGCGTGCGATCTAGCTCTTGCAAGGAATAAGTAGCATTCTGATGTACATCAGAGACAAGGTACGGGTCAAACCACCTTCTCGAAAACTTTCGGATTGTAGAGTGTTGGTTCTCTAATGTGCTGTCGTATACCACACCCAGTCCCCAACTTGTATCAGTTTTGGTCGAAGTCTATGAGTCTTATCAAACCTCTCCTTGTTCCCAAGTCGAGCCGCCTTCAGCCGTTGCTGTGCTTCAGCGAGATCCTCCTCTCTACATTCTAGCTGTCTGATTCATAGTGAGAGAAGCTGCACACAGTCCACATTGTCCTTCCATGGCAAGGTAGCCCAGGTAGGAAAGTCTTCTTCTGCTGGCATCATCGGTTTCTGTCCCAACATTAACTCAACAAGCATGTACCTTGTAGTAGAACAATGTGTTGTTCTATCCGCCCATAAAGCAAAAGAGAGTAACCTAGGCCACTCTCTATGCTTACCATCACACGCCTTCATCAAAGCCTGAACTATCGATGGATGTCCTCGCTCGCTCTTGCCAATCCCCTCTGGATTCATCGCAGTAGTAAGCTTGAGCTTCACACCATATCGAGCAAAAAACTCTTTCGCTTCCGTATCCCGTAGTTCTCCCCTATCTGCTCGTAGCCTTCCTACAGACCCATATCTACAGATAATATCCTCAAGAACAAACTTACATATCCCTTCTGTGGTCTTCGTCCTCAAAGCTCGTCCTTCTACAAAGTTGGAGAGATCCTCACGAGCCAAAACCAAATATCGCATGCCCCATAACCCCAGAGGCATTACCACCAAGTCGAGAACCCACTGGAAGTGAATGCAAGGTGGGTAAGTTGGCACAAGACCGTCCCTATACCGGATCTTTGAGTAGAACTGACAATGCAAGCAGGAACTGACGTAGTTCATCACATCCTGATATAGACCTTTCCACCAATACCTTTCCTTCAACTTGACATAGGTGGTCCAAATCCCTCGATGTCCGGCCCACAAAGTATCATGGAACTCCTTCATTAGTTGTTGCTGAGTCTGCAGATCGTCCACTACTCGTATGAACATTCCATCTCTTCTCTGCGGCCGTCTCCAAAGATACCCATCACGTAGAAGATAGTTGTAAGCTTGTTTTCTTATCTCTCTGAACTCTACTTTGCTCCACCTCTCCTGCCTCTCCAACAAGCTCAGATAATACCTATGTCACGAAGTCTACCTGTGTAAAGCTCCTCTCTAAACATCAACGGCTCCAAGTTTGTAGCCGTCGATTAACCTGACACTGAGCATCCTGTCTCTCTTCTTCCTCAGCTTCTGAAATCATGACATCCTCATCCACAAATCGAGCCCTTGACAACATATCTGCAACCATATTCTCCTTTCCTTTTATATGCTTCAGCTCTGGATTCAAGCTCCTAATATAAGCAATCCAACGTAACATTGCTATGTCTGGCGTGGTACAGTTGGATATCATGCCTAGTAGAGGTAGACAATCCGTTTCCAGGACTACATGAGCACCAATCAGAAACTCACGATCTGTCTTCATTGTTGTCACCGCTCCTCACAACTCACGCTTCACCTGAGGATAATCTCGTTGCCTGTCTGTCAAGATCCTAGCTCCAAACCTAGAGGTAAGCCACAATCCATTCGCATCATCTTGACCTATCGCCCAGCCAATTGCCTTTGGGCTAGTATTCTACTGTGACAATGACAGGTCTCCCACATCCGTAGTCTACTCTTCTCAAAACAGGCGGAGACTGTAGAGCCTCCTTCAACCTATTCATAGCTTCTCGATGGACTGAGGTCCATATAAACCTCTTACTCTTCCTCAATAATGCATACAAAGGCTCAGCAACATGAGCATAATGAGGAATGGATAAACGATAAAATACACAAGCACCTAGAAAGTATCGAACCTCTGTGATATTCCACAGTCTGCCATCCTAGCTATGGCTTCAACCTTCTCCGGGTTTGGTCGCCTTCCAAAAGCTCCACACAGATGTCCAACCACTAAAATCTCAGACACACCAAACTTGGACTTAGCTCCCGACAGGGTGAGATGTACCTCCTCCAAGCGAGTCAAGATACGTTCTACATCCCTGATATGATCCGCAACAAACCTTCTACACCCATTCGCAAGTACTGCTTCATCCTTGTCTTCAATCGCGCAGCCCTTTATAGGAATATTATCTAGAAATGGAATGGTAACATCAAGCACAAACTCCTTTAGTACCTTGTGCATCGCATTCTGCATATGAGCCACCGAGTTCGTTGCTCCTTGTGGAAGAGTACACATCCGCATCAATCCCAGGGGCGTACGCATAGTAGTTAAATCTCTACTCTCCACAGCCAGCTGGAACTGATCATAACCAGAATATAGATCTCCTATTGAATAGATAGCTCTCCCTGCAAATGCCTCTGCTACCTCTTCAATCACAGGACCCGTCCCAACGTTACGAATGGTTACGTTATTCGCAGGCTGTAGGTCTTGAATAAAACGCAAAGCTCCTGACTTCTTGGGCACAGTGAACCACCTGCTAGAATATGGCCCCATAGACGGCTCAAGTATCCCCATCTGTACCTTCTCCTTCAACAACTCGATGAGTTTAGGCAACAAAGCACGAGGAACTGGGATCTGTTTCAGGTCCCAAGGCACATGAGGGATTGTGAATATAACCATAGGCGCTATAACCTGCGGGTCCACACAACCTATCTCCTCTGCTGAAAAAGAGAATGCTTTGCCATGCTTTACTACCATCTGTTCTCCTGTTTCACCATCCATACCTGTTTCACCATCCATCTTTTTGTATTTTCCTCCATATCTTCAACTCTTGTAAACCGACTCCACCCATCTGTCTCAAACATCAGCAATCCAGACTGCCAACTCTGTACACCACACTTATCTCCAGACCTTTGTACATGTCTCGCTTCCAACTCTAACGGGACCTCAACAGCAGGTTCTACACCCCTGTCTTCCCGCTCTACAGGAGTGGACTGCGAAAACCCTTACATCTCTTAGTTTGAGAATCTCTAAGGGTTTGTCGGTTCCGCTCATGTCTTGAACGAACCGTCAAAAACTGCACTAGAGTACTTATCATCAGGACTCCGAACTCTGGCATAATGAGACCCATCATTCATCACCTTTGTCTCTATTCAAACAGCGGTGATGTATGGTTGGCCCAGTATGACAGGATAGGAGGCAGACGACTGTACAAAGAAATGCTGATCAACCTCTACATCCCCAATCCTTACACGTATATTGAGAGAGGCTCCGTATAACTCACCCTTTTGGTTATTTGCAGCTCAAAGCACCCAACCATGATTCCTTTCGATTGGCCACTGTCCCTTTTCATACACCTCCTTGGAAATGATGTTGATCTCCGACCCACAAGTGCAGGTACTGGCCCAGAAAGTCCCCCAAGTCGAACCTGCGTCTCAGTTGTCGCTCTTGCCCAGTGCTTTTCCTTGAAATCGCTGTCTGCGCTTGACCTATCCTCCTCAAACTCTTCGTCTTCGTTCTCAATAACAGCAGGACCAGCAACCCATACTTCATATTCATCATCTCTGAATCCATCAACACCAATAGCATCTACCACACCAACCATCTGACTGCCTACTTGTTCAGTCAATACCTGTCTCTTTCTCTTCATGATGTCGATTATCAATTCATGAAACTCTCTCTTGGTGATACCTAGTACCTCGCGAAGAGTAAACTCAACTCTAGCATCCAAAATGCGTTGCTCCAGAATAGCACGTAAATCTGTTGCTATTTCGATGTCTGTCGTCAACTTGTAAGCTGGAGCTTCCCCCTTCTCCTGTGCTGTAAACCTTTTCCCCCGCACTCTATCCGTAGCAGTAGGCTCTTGTGGTAAATCATGTACACCTTCCATAGGATCTACTGTAGGTGGTGGTGCTGTAGAGGTAGAGGGCATATCCTCTGCAGCAAGAGATCTTCCAGTTGGTATAGTTGGCGATGGTTCTGCTGCTCTCCTTCTTGTAACTCTCCGACGATCACCGTCGTCTGGTACCCCTACGTCTAGGTCGGAAGCATCTCGTCTTCTCTTGTCTTCCACCATAGCATCTTGTTCGCTACTCGCTTCTAAAAAAGCTCGAATAGAAGTTGCATCTACTGGATCTCTCCACCCAGTAGCTCTCCTAATGCTTTCTGCACCTCTCTTCATCATTTCAACTGAGACCTCATTAGCCTGCTCAACCATAGTTGGATTAGCGTGCACCTCAACCTTCTCTGTATACACATCAGCCTCTGCAGAACCCGCAGTCATCGCTGTAGTATTCGCGCCAATAAGTGCTGGAAGAGAACTCCTCATTCCTCCTCTTCCAAAATATGTGTTAAGAGGCTGCCCCGTGGCGGTTAAATACAGCCTGTTATTCTGATAATTGACTACGCCCTCCCGCAAGGCAACCGCCAAGTCTTGACAGTCTCCTCTGAGATGATCTGGGCTATCGCACCAAATACATCTTCTGGTAAAGGCTCCTCCTACAGGTCAAGCACCTGGTGCAACAAGTCGTTGGTCTCTCCTCAGGTCTGCCATCTCAACCCTCAAATCTCTCAGCTGTTGAGTGAGTTCTTCTATCAAGTTATGTTGATTTTGGTTCTCCACAGGTCGCTGCTGCTGTCTAAGTCCTCTCTGTGCTGGGATAGGTACTGCAGACACTTGAGGAACCACTTGAGGAATCACTATGGGTGCTTGAGGAATCACTATGGGTGCCTGAGGTATTGTAGGAGGAGCTATATGAACTGGAGGAGCTAGTCTTTGCTCTGGCAAGGTCTCTAGCTGCAACACCATCCTACCACGACGTTGTCTAGCAAGGGTGGATACTGCTTCTTCCACTCTCCTCCAGTCAGATGTAACTCCTCCTTCAGCCCCTCGATCAGCCAACATGAAACAAAGCCTATCTGCGGTGAACTCATCCAGAGCCCCTAAGAACAACTCTGTCTTCCTAGCATCCAACGTCAACTTCTCTAGACCAAAAAGCTGAGAATACCTCTTCTCAAATTCACGGATCACTTCATTCAATCTAATGGAACGTCCAGGTTGACGCTCTATCCAATCCATTAGAGTTCTTCTAGTGACTCTTTCAGAGTCCTCTTCTAGAAACTCTTCTCTCAGTGTCCGTTCAAATAGAGTCCATCCATCTAAATGTCTTCTCTGTAAACCCTTAACCTTCTCTCTCAGTTCAGGAACAAGAGTCAATTCAAAGCTTAGAATTACCTCCACTTCAGGTGCCCTGACCAACTCCATCTCACCTACATACTCCCGCAGGTACCTAGTAACATCTCTCTCATCAAATCGTCCACATCGACCAACAACTACTTGTAACGCCTTCGTGGATTTCTGCTCACCTCCTCCAACTGCAGGCTGTTGTTGAATCAAGGCAGCCAACGCCTGAAGAATCTGAGATGTGTCTATGGCAGGCTGTGCTGCTGCTGTTGGAACCACCGTAGGTCCTCCTTGAGAACCAACTCCATCCTGACCAGGAGTCCCTTGAACATGAGCACCTTGAGCAGCATCAACCCCTTGTACAGCAGCACTGTGATCCATTTTCAACCCAATCTAGCCAATTCTCCAAATCGATCACCCCAATTACTCTCAGTGGAAGCACCAGATGTCAGAGCGAGAGTCTTTCTTGGGGAGGGCGGACCTCCTGACTGTGATCGATCCAAGAAAATGACCAGAAGAGAAAGACAAGTAGCCGCTGACGATGAGATCTCCAAAACCATGCTTCTTGCGTCCACCAATTACAAAAACAAGCACTCAAACACACCTTGGGTACACAGATAGGTCTCTCAAGATTCAATTAACTTTATTATAGTGTCGTCTGCACCACCAATTTCTCCAACTGTACAGAAAATCTCTCTCTTCCTCTCCTGTGCATCTCTCTTCACCCGTCAAGCCAAAAGTCTACCCAGTACGTCTCAATCCGAACCTAATAGAGAAATTCAGGCCCCTGAATCTTATTCCTCTTCTTGCCCCAACTGAAACTCTCAGAAATCTGATCCAACGTCGATCGAAAGTCCCCTGTAGATTTCCAAACGATCTCTCTCAATAGAACTGTCCCCTGAGAGTAATTTCTCCCCAGAACAGTTTATTTAAACAACGTCCAAGCCTAAAACTCCTGGCTCTCTCTCTTACGATGCTCTCCCAATTCAATCTGTGAGCAATTTGACCTTCACCAGCCTCCTAGCTTCTCCTGCGTGTCCTCAACCCCCAAATCCATAATCCTCTTCCTTCCGCTTCAGTTCTCTCAGAAAAATCCCTTGAAAAAGTGTCCCCGATCTCAAGCCGCCGTAGGTATTTAACCTAAAAGTTAAGACCCCAGCTTAAGCTGCTCCCCTGCTGTCCTTATAAGTGCACTCACTTATCAGAAGCAGGGCCCTAGCTTAAACTGCCCCCCTGCTGTCCTTATGCGTACATAGCTTTATTTACAAAGTTTGCCCCTTTTTAAAATAAGTTTCACAGTTGTCTCCACAAACTCTACCCCCTCACTAATAAAAGTTCTCATAGTCTCATTCCCCATCTTAAGCTGACTCGATGGCTATTTAACTAATTAACAAAAGTTTCCTGTGCTCTTGATGCCATCCTGAATATACTACAAGCCATCCAATGTAGGCCGAAGCCCCAACACTTATGAGGCTGCCCCACAGAGCTTACAACCCCCACATATGCGCACCAGGTATCTCTCATAGTATATTCAGGATGGCATGCGGAGGCTTAGGGCAGGAAGCCCACGATTAAGGGAGATACCGGTCTCCCGCCCCTAGGTATACAGGACATGGCTGCATACCCAACATAGATTCCCATCCGGGAGGTCAACATGCCAGAATAGGAACCAGAGGCCAGGAGGGATTGATCCTGAGACCACTTCCCTCTTAGGCAGGCGCCCTATCACTGTGATGGCCTTTGGTTCCATTCAAAAAGCTTTTACAGTATGTACATATGCTTTACTAAGGAAATCTTCTTGTAAAGTCTTTACTAGCTTTCTCTACGCTAACTTCTCTATACAACTTCGTTTTAAACGAGTAAAGAGTCAAAACTATAGTACTTGTGAACACCTACACATCTACGCAATCAGATTCTGAGTTCGAGTCACGAGTCAGAATCGACAGATTTCCCTCTTTCGCATATTTCTCAGTTTAAAACACGTGCTAACTATTACTTAAAGCACTTTCTGTCAAAACTGGAAGCACGAAGTCGCTCTCCTCGTCGAGCTCTGCATTCTGGTGTCTTTCGACTCCTTTAGGGTGATATTCCAACTCAAGCTAGGGGGCAGCTTGTCAAGCATGGCCCCAGCTTAGTTCTTGCCTAGCTTGTTTAGCTGCAGGGCAGCTTCCTTTACACAATATAGAAAAAAATCTCTTTGCATTACTTTTCACTATACAGACCTATGTACAATACGACAACATGCACAACTGTGAAGAAGTGCTAGTACAAAAGATGAACATAAGTCTGATGGAAACCAGAACACGAAGAGCAGTTAGTATTTACCTTCTTGTTGTCAACATACTCTCACATCTTATGAGGCTCATAGTAAGCAAGCTCATCAAGCTTAGGAGATCTGTTCTCTCGAGAAACATGTGGTTAAAAAATTCAATATATACAAAAATGTTAGTTAAGAAATTAAATCTTACATGTAAACTAAAAGGAAAAATGAACACAAAAGAATAGAATAGAATAATATGAAAGGTACGTCAAAACATAAAAGAAGGAAAGAAGACTTACAAATTTGACTTTCCATGCTAGAAAATTGTCTTGTCCATAGGAATGTGTGGACTTCTTTCGTTTTTCAAACGATCGGCAACATCAGTAAATTTCTTGTCCGGGATCACATTACTGTTGGACCATGGTCTGATATTGCATCAACCTGTGAAAAAAACTAAGTGCTAGAGCACTAGTTAACAAAACAGAAATTACAGGAACTGACACGAACAATAAAGAGAAGCGAGAAATGTCACGTCCATGATCGACTTCAGTGCAGACTGAAATATGATCAAAGAAAGACCGATGAGACACATGAAATTGTCTAACTCTAACTCTGGTAACCTCTACTGCTCTCTTGCTCTCTCGATATCAGCTAAACGATTTTTCTAAGACTCTGGATGAGTTCAAGACAAGACTCGTCACGAGGTCTGAGTGACCTAGATGTACATGGAGAAGGAGGAGGAGGAGGAGGAGGAGTAGAACTCAGTGTGATCACTCGTGAGACAAGAGAAGGACGAGGAGGTGTCCAACCATGCTATAACATCTTGTATATGCTCCAGCCAAGACATCTTGGTCTGTGTCTCTCTCAGATGTTAGAAGATGTCATCTATCTACGTTGTAGATAGATGACACTTTGCTTATCCTCTTTGTCTCACTAAAGAGGATAAGCAAAGTGACAAGGATGAATCAAATAGATGTCACAAATAGCACATATAAAGACACAAACTACCGAAAATATCATATCACTCTTGGAAATTTGCATAGACATGTATTTTCATCCATACATTATATATGAACGAACAAACATACATTTGTATTTGCAAAGAACGCAAGTAAGTTTGAAGTAAAGAACCTGAAGGACTGACAACGACTAAACTCCAAGAAGACGAGAGTGTGTTCACGTCATCGAAGATCTAGAACTAGACGTCTTTGTCAAATTTTACACTTTGGATATATCAGAAGTCATCATATTGTACTCAAGAACAATAAATAGAAGTGTCGGATGGACATAAATAAGTTCAATGTAAGTAAAGTTTGGAAAAGATCGCTTAGGGTAAAATTAATCTTCAGTGAGGAATAAGGTTCAGGATTACTAAACTTGTGATGCTCTGTGCACCACAAGTTCAGGTAAATTTTGAATGTACAACAGCAAACAAGAGGCAAGCTATCATTCAGGGTTCTAGCTGACTCCTACAGACACTACACAAGCCAGGACTATGCGGACATCACAGTACATCAAATTTGGACATTCAAGTGATGTAGAAACTAAACATGCCATTTCTTGCCTATCTAGTGTTAGGCATGCTTTACTTTTAGACTTTTAGTAAGTAAGTAAAAGTGCTTTACTTGCTCTACATACTTAAGATATTTTTAGATTTTTACTCGACTACCTAATTTAAGTAGCAGTGTAAATTTAACTAGTTTATGATAAATTGTATTATAGTTTCGACAATAATATTATATATTTCAGCTCGTACGGCTTTGTTGCTGGGTGTATATTTTGACTTAAGTCATGTATAGTAGTCATATCTACTATATTTATTCAACTATTAATATATATTACCGTGTTGTGTTCACGTGATGTTTAAGGGTTTGGTAATTTAGGATACACATATTAAAATATTATATTGTTAATATTTTTATTTAATATTATGTATTAAAAGATAAAATTTGGTTTTTGTGTATTATGTTGTTTAACGATTTGAAATTTAATATCATATGTCCATACTACGCTCATTATTTTTACTGTGGTTGTTTCTAGCAGCTTGACCAACAATGTGAGAGAATCTGTCTCATACTACACCATGTCATAAAGAGATTAGTCCAAAAATATTCTCTATATTAGATTTGCGATCCTTTCCATATCGTAATATTTGTGATGCTAAAACAATCATAAATTTTGTGATACTAAACGTATCACATTTGCGATAGAGATCATGTTGCAAAATTTACGATGACGATTTTAGCAATAAAATTAAATTTGTGATGCAGTCTGCATAGCAAGTGCGTTTTTCCACTAAAAGCAGCATTTTCCAGTATCACAAAATCCTTTTTTTGTAGTAGTGTTTCTAATAATTTAGTTTCAGTAAACAGGATTTATTTCATTTCATAATATGTTTTATATAAACAATTTGGTGTTATCAGAGATATTCGTCTCCAGTGATAAAATCTTATTCTTTATATTCTCAACTAAAAACACGAAAGATATTATCATTGTAAACTCAAGTCCAAATAATCACATGTAAAAGTTTTAAATCGAGAAAGTGCTTCTTCAAGTATCCCAGTTCATGTAGTCGCAGTTTTAGCTGCCGTAGTCCATGCTCCAAGAACGTAAGGATATATAGAAATATCGTAAACAAAACTTGGAAAACTCCATTAAAACTAGCTATTCTTCTTCAAAAGTAAAATCAGAGGTATTAAGAATTTTTTTTAAATGATATAAACTTTTCGCTTAACTTCCTCCTTCTCATAATCTTTGACGACAATAGAATATATATGCAATATCAACTTGGGGTTACTTTTGTTAAAAGATACAAGTGCTTCCACCATTTTTCGCTTGCGAATAAAGTGAAAGTCTCTACTACTCAAGTGTTTAGAAATTTATTTATTTATATATTAAATTTATCTCTAAATATTTAAATAATAATCAAATGTAAAGATACGAGAAGATCTAGACATAACCCATAAAAGTAGCACGAAAAGACATTCTTCCGAAACTACACATCCGAGATACTACTCACACACATCACACCTAATTGCAGTTTGAACTCATTACCTAAATTTTCGCAGTAGAAAGGTTAACCATGTATATTATATTACATGGTTATTCATCTCTTCCATCTGAAGATGGAAGTGGGCTGCAAGTTTAATTTATTATCTAATCCTTTCGACAAGAAGAGTTGGTAATAAATTAATGTATTAATTGATATATGGTTCTTGTGAAATAGGCTCTCCACTTGACCCCTGACGCGCAAAAGCCCTGCACTCCATTTATGGTTTTTTCTAACCACGTTTACAGGGACAACTAACATTTAACATTTAAATATTATTTTGATTTTTATAAAATTTATTTTAGAATATCTTATAAACAGTTATAATATTTCTTATAATTTAGAAGGAACAAAAGTTCCCGAGAATCGATTGAACATGGTTATTGAGCTGATTTCCATCCGAAGATGGAAGAAGGAAACTAGTTTTAATTTATTACTTATCATCTTCATCAAGAAGAGTTAGATAATAAATTAACATATTAATATTGATTCGTTTAGACAATAAGCCACTCGATTTGTAGTCTCGGAGATGCGTCCGGATACACAAGACATATGGGGTATATCTGTCTTGTAACAAGTCACTGTCTGTATCAATATTCTGGAGTGGATAATTTCAAATAACCAAGAATTACCGAAGTCAAGTTTAGCAAAGACTGCTCTCATCCGGCTGAAGGCACGAAACCAATAAGGGGCGTCAAAATTGAGAGGTAAAGATTCTTCAACGGCTAACACAGAACTAGTCGTAATTTTACATGAGTTAACTTTATATGAAAGCGCGACTGAGTCTGGATCGCGCTTGTGACTCTGACATCACAATTTTATCAATTGATTTTTTTCATTCTGACATTTAGAATAATTATTCAATATAATAGATATTCGATTGTAAAAATAAACAAGCAGAATGAATGATAGTTAAGAAAATACTCACAGAAATTTTCCTGTGGATATCTCCGGAGATGTCCATATGAAACATCTCTCAAAGTTTGACCGAAGTAGTAACTCTTTCCCTCGGGTGTAAAATCTTTATGAAAGATTAATAACTTTGACACCCGTAATATCTTTTTGCAGTGTACGTCCGCAGCTACTTGCAAAGTATTTTTGTCAAAAGGTCTGGCACGCTGACCCCAACACGGGACAGCTCCTAGACCCTAGCCTGACTTATATTTTGTCTAAACTGAGTTTACTATAGACTAAGTGTGGCCCATGGAGAGCTTTTGCAGTTATAAATGGCAAATGGTATTGTCTATTGTCTATTCACCTAAATCTTATCAACTGCGTATTCACCCAAGGTGCGTATTCACCCAAGGTGGAGTTCGTTCCAGGCCCGGACAAAAAAATTAAAAATTTATGCCTTCTCGGCTTCTTTGCTGCCTTCCATCCTTCGGGGGACCAACCCACTGTTTTATTCGGTAATACTCGGGACATCTTCTTTCGGGGGTTGTAAATATTTTCTGGCCGCGCTCGATTCTTTTCCACTTCGTTTTGCGTCACTTCCGACGTATTTATTGGGGGTCCTTAATATTTTTGGGGCCTCCTTGCGGCTGCTCTGACAAATACGCAGGGACAACAACGAGTAATGGAAACGGCTTCGGGGAGCCGCAATAAACTTTATTGACTGTAAAACGATTACAAGGGCATAGACCGGTATGGACACCATCGACATACCGAAGGCAATCCACCCTCTACTGCTAAACAACCTACAACGCCATAAGACCTGTACAACGCCATAAGACCTCAGGTACGCGTTCAGAACTTTGCTGAGCGCGTACCTGAGGTCATAAGCCGAAAGGTACAAAAGCTGCTCGCTATATACATGCAGACTGAAACAAGTCTGTGGCAACCAAGTACGACACGAACTATACTGCTTAGCTACTGCTGTCTGTACACGCCACAACTATACTGAAAACTACAGGGAACTCAAACTGTTATATACTCTTCATGCTCGAAAGCACGGCCAGCATCCATCCGTCGTAAAAACGCATCGAGCAGCGGAATATACGCAGGTGCCTCTTCCTCTGCATTACTTCGAGTTGGACACCGTGGAGACACCATCTCGGCTACCGGTACTGCTGCAGGCTCAGCAGCAAGGACGGGCCCTTCAGTCCACACTGCACCATCTCCCTCGCTGTACCTCCTCTTGCACTGTCCACAGCGCCGCTTATCCTGCCAGAAGAAAATATTCTGCACATCTTCCGGGGTCACCTCTGCAGGATGCAAGAAAGACCTCCAAAGCGAATCTACTCTACGCTCCTGCATCCCACCTTGAATGAGCCAGCGTGGAGAAGCAGTATATTTTCCAGATGTCAACATGCTACGCAAGCAAGTCCGAATTGTAGTAGACAATGGACGCGAGTTCCTGTACTTATTGAACTGAAGCGCCCGAGCCAGGATATTAGCATAAGTCAACTCCACACGATTCTTAGTGTCTGCAGCACCCAGAAGTACATACATATCCTTGCCATCACTCAACATGCTCTCAGAAACGTTTTTCATGGTCGCATGGTGATAGTCCTCCTCCTGGTCCTTCATACAGTAACCCAGCATACCAACATACGTGTGCAAACCCCGGTTCGTCAAAGACTTCACACAGATCTCTGCACCCAAAGGCTTTTCCCGCTGCCAACCTAAAGCACTCGTAAGCAACCTCTTCACCTGTGGGCAGTTTTTCGCGTGGATGCAGACAACTCCCTGAAAGTGTAAATGAAGCAAAGCACCACCACGCTCTATAGAAAACAAGCCCGAAACACACTGCTTGTCAAGAAAAACACCCAACATCGAGAAAAGCTCTAAGTCCAGGTCCCCCCCAGTCCTACAAACAGTAATGGACACCTCAAGGCTCTTCTCGGGATTGCAAGGATTCCTCTTCTTCGCTCTCGCTTCCCTTCGGAGAGACATTTAGTCGAGATGGTTCTGGAAAGTGAGGACACACGTACCTAAATTTCGATGGATCAAGAAGAAGACAGACACAAGATAGACTACGTATCCTATAGATCGCCCTCACTGTAGGTTTAAACAAGTGTACGTTACAACAGTCGAGGAATAAACGAGGATAAGTAAACATCTGCTGATCTGTACCCTGCAATACCAGCCAGTATGTATCGTCCGTGGTGCCCAGGTACATGAAAGGCCCTGACAGAGCTGGAGACACTCGAGCTACCTTGACAAAATCGGTATCAAATAAAAACTGTGGAACATACTCTACAAAATCGAGGTCTAAGTACACATAAAACCAATCGTTTTCCAACCTCCGATCATTAAAGCCTTGATGCGAGACCTCGTCCAAGGTAGGAAAGGGAGGAGGAAACCCTAATGGTATATACAGAAAATCCTCGTCAAAGATCGACGAGGATTTTCTGTATATATATCTGAGGACTAACAGGTACCACCTCAAGATCAGGGCTCGAAGTACAAGCAACTTCCGGACTTGCCACCGTCCCAAACGGTTTCATCATCGAGCCAACTCAAAACAACACTAAACACCAATAAAGCACACAGCGCAGAGCAATCTACAAGAAAAAACCACCGGCACAAAACGAAGCAACAAGCCAAGAAGCACTCCCCTAGTCGAAAGTCGCCGCTCCACCGCATTGACAATCCCTACGAGACGCCACGCGAATGACGTCAGTCAAACGACAAATCGGACAGCAAAGAAATCGAAACAGGCCATAGGCCAGTCCGCTGCCCCGATCACCGAAGTCATCCGAGAGCAAAATTGACAGTCCGCGCCCAACAACGGTCCCGCGGCAGTGGATTTCCGCAGTCGGTCTCCAACATCCCTGCGATCCGGCTGCTCCTCAATCACCACAGGCCATAGGCCCGATCGCGCAAGCCATGCCACACCCAACACCATTGCACCCCGCGGCAATTTACTCGCCGCGTGATGAAATCCAGTGCTGCTCGCTAAAACCGCGTCGACGAAGGAAATCGACTGCCGCGATCCAAAGAGGAGAAGCACAAACCGCCGCGAGAAACAAAATCCACTGCCACGATCCAAGAACTACTCACGCAAACGCTCACGGTCACGAGCACGATCGTAATCCCTCAATCAGAAGCAGCACAAGCCGCCGCGAACAACAAATCTCACTATCGCCATCCCAAGAACACGAAACGCGCAAACACGCTCACGACCACGATCCCAAACTGTCCCGCGCGATCGAATTGGTAAATCCATCGCGGCAGCATGCAAATCCAAGGCGAACAGGCAAATCGCACACCGCCTGAACAACAAAGTAAACTGCGGCACGACGAGACCAGCCGCACGACGAGACCAGCAACAGCAACAACGAACAACATGGCCACCACCAGCAGCAGCGAACGACAGTCTGCCATTCGGCCGCCATCACTACCGCCGTTCCTCCCCTACCCCGCCGCGCACATTCGACCCCACTCTAACGTAAATCGGCCATTCGGCCGCCACGACCATCGCCGCTCCCCCCTGCCCCGCCGCGCACATTAAACCCGCCGCGCACGTTAAACCGTTACTCTAACGTTCATCCCTGCATTAAACCCGCCGCGCAACGTTAAACCCTTACTCTAACGTTCTTCCCCTAACGCCTTCTAAGACGTTATCGACGAATCCCGACGCCGTTTTTTCCCCCGCAACCCCCGCTTGTCCGTTTCCTCGAGACGCCGCTAAATTCCGTCAGCATGCATATTCACCTAAATCTTACAAATGGTATTTGGTTTTGTCTAAATATTTAGTCACTTGCAACTCAACTCTACAAGTAATATAAGTCAGACAGTTCTTTCCTCTTACAGTAAGAAACGCAAGGCAAATGACAAAGCAGTATTTTCTTATGTTTTCTTTTCTAGCTGGGTTTGCTAAACTTATCCCCACATGTGAGTTGAGATGTATATTTCAAAAATGAGTACTCGTGAATCACTTCCTCAATCTTTGGATGAAGAAGGCAAACATGCACGGGGTTTTAATTAAACTCACAGTATATTAATGTATAAATTATTTTAGATTTTTAGATTTACATTTTCAATAGTGCAATAGTGTATTCCTATTTTATGGTTTATATCTGGATGTCTTTACATTTCCAGATATAGACTAACAGTTAATATCTGTAAAATATTTTAATTATTTCCATCTACTTGGTCTATGATTTTCTTTTAAAACTACATATTTCTCCGATAACAACAAGAGAGCAAAACTTTTTTGAAGTTTATCGGGCATGCATATTTTGCGGACCTACCAAAGAAACTCCTCAGGACCACTTTCGGTATTGACTAAAACAAGGCCCTAAGACTCCTTCAAGTTTGCATATTCATAGTCCCAAGAAGGAAATTATCTTCAAATGGGGGAATTCCATTCATTCTATTATACTGGGAATTTAACTCCCAGGGAAAATTGAATTAAATGAATTTCAATTGCAATACACCAAACAGGTAAATGCAAGCCTCAACTGCTGGCTTTCGTGTCGTAGATTGACCAAAAGGGATACTACTGATTGTGACTCACAACCGTTCGATATCCTTATAATTAGCCCTAACAATTAACTTTAAAAATGTACTATGACGATGAGACTAATTTTTGGACACAAGATTCTTAAGAATATATCAGTTTGTTTGTTTTCTAATGGTTACATGCTATTAGTCTTATTATAATCATGTCTCAAATCAAACGTACTTTTGGTAGCATAAATTTGTGTTATCTAAACCTAAATCAATCTAAATGAAAGCTTGATTTCATCACGCATACATATGAGCTTTCTATGTTGTGTCAACGAGATGATTTTGAATGGAAATATACGGCCTTCTTAACGAAGAAAATCATTTCTATGAATTTTTATATCTTTAATTCTATCTTTCATTTTTCACAAAAGTTCATATATCGAACCAACGATATTCTATTTGCTCACAGATGTGCGCATGGAAGTGAATGAAGAAAGTAGATCAGCATGTCTTATTAAGGCAGTTGGGTATTCCACGCACATTTTATTTCTTGATACTTTCATTCTGTTGTCATGTAAGTGTGCAACTTCACTTACATTATATTCCGTGCATATTCACCTCCTACATCAGAAATATGCAAATATGCAAAGGTTTAATTTATTATATATCTCTCTGTTGGAAAAGGTTAGATAATGAATTAAAGCTACAAGTAAGTATGATGAGTTTAGGGTTTAGTTTCTCAGATATGTAGTTTCGGAAGCGAATATTTTCACATTCCCTTACGGGTTATGTCTGGATCTTCTCCCCCTCTCCTGGTCTAGTTATCATTTAGTGTTTAGAGATAAATTTTATTATTCATATCAGTGACATGAACTTATAGACATATGACAAATGGTATGTGTGTCACTTGATGTTGTGCATGCGTATTACTTGATGGCTTCAAGTGATATCGTGTTGTACGAATTTTGTGCATAAAATTGTCCAAGAAAATACAAGGTTCCTGGTTGTGAAGTTCTCGTGTACGTAAGAAGTATTATCTTGTCGGATTTTACGTGAAGGTTGTCCAGGAAAATGCGAGGTTCTTGACTGTGGACATATGGTGTGCTGAACAGAGATAAGAAATAGAGAAACAAGCACGAGAACGAGCATCATAATATATTCCGACTCTCAATTTATATACACTGACGGGTCTTTCTCCCTAAGAACATAAATTTCAGAAACAGACTAGAGAGGTCTGTAATCTACATCAAATCCTCTAAAACGAGTCTTTGAATCTCAACTTTGATTCAAAACTACCGAAGCGTAGCTCAAAGCAAGAGAAACATCTCTTTGCTAACAAAAAGAGCTGCACCAATATCACACAAAACAAACCCAAGTCCAAACAACGTCTATGTACAAGCCCTTAGCTAAAGCTAGCTACCACAAGGTTTACATAACCAACTAGAACTCTAACGAACTCAAAAGGATGAAAACCGTAGCGAAGAAATAAAAAAGGCCTATATGGGAACTTTCTTCTTTTGCCAAACATCTTCAAATGTCAATAAAGCCTTCCTTCCTGACTTCGTTGGCCCCAAGAACTCCCATATCTGACTCTCGACAGCCGAGATATCATCAATTTTCGGACGCGGTGATCGAACCTCCAAAAACTCCTTCCTGCAGTTTAGAACCACGCACACCGTCCAAACGAATCGCATGATCTGAAATCCGTCTTTTCTAGTAGATAGATCTAGATACCCTGAATCCAACGAGACTCCAAACAAGCCGTTTGAAGTTCTCTCTGCAGTGGGTGAAATTTGGTCGCAAGAAGCAAAAAACTGACGTAAATTGACTCTTTACGGTTCAAACTCGTTCACCACACCCAAACTAACAATCCAATCCACATATGATCTTCTCCTAGGCGTAAGTGAAGACTCCGTGATCAGGGAGGTACCAAGAACGAAGAGCTTGGTTCACTAATCGCGAAGAACAACCCAACCTCAAGTCGTAGGCAACGAAACACTGAAGTAAGCGCTTCCTTATGAGTCAATTTCACCCAGAACTCTTAAAACGTTTGATAAAACTTTGTATCATCTTCAGTTTCTTGAAGAACTTGGCGTTCTAATCCTGATGGATCCAAGGACAGCAAGTTTAGACTTCGGAAGGACCGGAACGATCCAACTCTTCCTTGTAGATCACTGAAGCACTCCAAATTCTTTATCTACGTCTCAATTCCTCTCTAAACACACTCTTCGATCCGTCTCTTCACGAACCGTCTTAACCAACACCTAGCCTGCTCAGGTTTGGACCCAATGACACCTTGCGTGCATGCATTGGACCTCTCAATTCTTCAAACATCCATCGACAAGTCATAGAAACAAGCTAGCCCCTTAAGCTGTCCCCTTACATCAGTCGCGTACCGTAAAATTTTCACATTAAAGGAACAAGCAGGCCCCTTGCATCCTTAGTATAATGTCAGGAACCGCAAATACCAAATCAGCAATAGTAAGCTAGAGCTTAGCTTGATTTTTCCATCTCTTGAACCTCATAACTTCACCACTATGTGTCCAAATGAAGTAGATGAAGTGCCCATGAAAAGCTGACAAGGAGCTCTATCTGTTATGTAATGAAAGTGAAGATCCGAAGTTGTGTAAAAAGCTCGTAAGCTAGGGTTTAGCTTGAATTTCTCACCTTTCGAGTCTCGTAACTTCACCACTATACGTTCAAATGAAGTAGATGAAGTGCCCATAAAAAGCTGACAAAGAGCTCTACCAATTGATGTAATGAAAGTGAAGATACGAAGTTGTGTAGAGAAAAGCTCAATTTTATGAGTGTCTTCGAAACGATAATGATAAGTATCGAAAATAGATTTTCAGATAGGAGACGGTCCACGACACGACATCCATCTTTTCTAAACTTGTGCATCCTCCAATATGCACCACAGATACCAACCAAGGAGAAGACCAGTAACGCATACCGTCTTGTCGTCCTACTTCTCATCATAATCAACCTCATATTCAAATTTGCAACTTGATCGTCTTCTTGAAATTGCAACCTTATCATGATTTTCTCTGGATTCATGCTCACCGACTTCATCTTCAAGCTCTATTGCATAATCCTCATCCTCAAACTGAAAC
Organism: Asterella californica; assembly: GCA_036924285.1. Lineage (NCBI taxonomy): Eukaryota > Viridiplantae > Streptophyta > Marchantiopsida > Marchantiales > Aytoniaceae > Asterella > Asterella californica. The sequence continues at coordinate 19,444,662 of JAYKYS010000002.1, read as the reverse complement.
TCTGTCAAGATATTTGTTAGATTGACCTCCTCAAATCTCTTTTTGAAATCTTGACACGTTTACTTGCCACTGGTATCTTCAAGATAGTTCCGTCAGACTCTTGCAAGACGTAAGTTGTGTTGTCGTGAACATTTTTCACCACATACAGATCAAACCATCACTTGGAAAACTTTCATAGTGCACTATGCTAGTTGTCTAGACTGTTGTCATAGACTAACATCCAATCACCGTCCTAGATTTCTCTAGGTCTTAGACAATATCGTTGATCAAATCTGACTTTGTTCTTCACTCGTGCTTCTCGTAGTCTATCCAAAGCAACTTGGATATCCTCATGTCTTCTTTCTAACTTTCTAATTCAAATAGCAAGAAGTAGGTAATTCAAAGTAATCACACTCCATGTCAGAACATGTTATTCAATCTGCATGATAGGTTTCTGATCTGTCATGAGCTCCACTGACTTGTAACATGTTACCGAGCTATACCTCTTTTGATCTGTCCATAACGTAAATGATAAGAGTCGAGGTCACTCGCGCACCCTTTCGTTGTAGGTCTTCATCAAAGCCTTCACATGGATGGATGACCATGTTCGCTCTTTGTATTCTCTTTGGGGTTGTAAGCAATTGACAATGACAATCTCACCGCACACCTCGCAAAGAATTCATGAGCCTCATGTGCATCTAACTCTCCCCGAACTGTTGTGATTTTTCCCACATATCCATATCGACAATTAATCTCTTCCAAGAGAAATTTACTTACCCTTTCAATTGTCTTTGTCCTAAGCGCCCTATCCTCAACTTGATTTGAAAGATCTTCTCGAGCAAGTACCAAGTATCTCATCTACCACAATCCAACTAGCATAGTCACCAAGTCTACGACCCTCTTGAAGTGGATTGTCAATGGATAAGTCGGGTGTAATCAGTCTCGATGTCAGATGTTCGAATACATCTGACATGTCAAACAAGACTCTAGACAACATCCTTGTACATGTTTTTTCATCAATATCGCTCTTTCATCTTCGTAAAAGTGGTCCAAATCTCTCGATGTCCAACCCAAAGACTCTCATGAAATGCTCTAAGCAACTTCTGTTGATCTTCTTTGTCGCAAGTCACTCGTAGCGGTATCCCACCTTTCTGCTTTGACCGCTTCCAGAGAAATCCATCTTGCAACATGAAGTTGTAGGCCTTCCTTAGAACTCTCCGAAACCTCTCATCCGTCCAACTTGTTTGCTTAACCATCGTACTAAGGTACCTCCCAATGTCAAGAAATTCACCACCATACAACCCTTCAACAAATAACTCATCTTCCCTTCCTGTGTGTGCAATCGAATAGAACTTTGCACCCACATCGTCCATATCTTCAACCATTTCATCCTCCTTATCATATCGAGCTCGAGATAATATATCTGCCATCAGATTATCCTTCCCTGCGATATGTCTAAACTTTGAATTCAACGACTGATATATGTGATCCATCATAACATCGCAATATCAGGAGTCATACAATTCATGATAATCCATAATAACTGCAAACAATCAGTTTCAACCACCACTGCTGCTCCAATCAAATACTATTTTTCGGTTTTCATGACTGAAAAAATATCCCATAGTTCTCTCTTCACTTGCGAGTATGCATGTTGACGAGCACTTAACACCTTCGCTCCGAATCTAACCGCAAATCTGTCTCCATCCTCATCATCCTGACTTACTGCCCATCCGATTGCAACCAGACTTGTATCTACAATAAGAACCACCGGCCTAGCACTCTTGTAATCAATCCTTCTCAAAATTGGAAGAGATGATAGTAAGGACTTAGCTTCAGTACCGCATTGGTATGCTCTTCCTCCCATCTGAACTTATGACTCTTGCGTAACAACTCATATAATGGATCCGTCACATGCGCATAATGAAGAATCCAAATGTGATAGAATACACAAGCACCCAAAGCGTAACAACCTTACTTATGTCAAGAAATCGCATCCACTTTGTTTGGGTCTGGTTTCCGACCAAACGATCTACACAAATGACCAACGATCAGAACTTCTCTAACCCCAAATGTAGATTTCGCATCTGACAGCATGAGATTAACTTCCCAAAGTCAAGATAGGATTTTTCATAATCTACGATGTGACCAATGATGTATTATCGACATCTCCTTTGATCTAATGCTTCATCTTTCTCATCCTCCACACATCCTTTGATGGGAATGTCATCCAAGAACAGCATCGTCTTTTCAAGGAGGAAGTCTTTTAGAACTCTAATCATCTCGTTCATCATGTGTGTCATCGAGTTGGTAGCTCCCTGTGACAAGATACACATCCTAACCAACCCCAAAGGTGTCCTCATTGTCTTGAAGATTCTGCTCTCCTCTGCTAGTTGAAACTGATCGTATCTTGAGTAAAGATCATGTCTTGGATGAATTGCAGCGATCCATTCGTCTTTGACACCGTTGCTACCTTAAACCATCTGCTCGAATACTGTGCAAACGACGGCTCCAAGATCTTTATCCACATCTTCTCCTTCAACAACTTCACCAATTTAGTCAAGTGAGCCTGCAATACTGGAATTGATCTCAGATTCTACGGCACATGTGGTACTGTGAAGATAACCATCGGAATAATAACATATGAGTCTACACATCCAATCTCATGTGGCTAAAATGCAAATGCTCTCTCATGTCTTGAAAGCATCTCCTTGAAGCACTTCCTCTCTTCTAATAGACGAGACCCATCAGACCCAATCTTCAATTCTTCAAGGGTCTCATCAATGAACTTATGTCCTATCATTGCAAGATCTCTCAAACTATTTTCTGTTGAAACTCGATCTATTCTGTTGTTTAGTGTCATCCGACAAAGGACCAGCAACTGATTTTACCTTCTTATCCATTGTCTTGTACTTCGTCTCAACTCGAACCTCATGTGTCCAGAAAGATTCGATCATTGAATAGACCTTCCTTGAATGAATATGCACAATCTTATCTTTATCCTCCTATCCAATAGACGTGATAGCTCGCAAAGGACCCTCCAACCCATCCTCCTCATAAACACCAAAAATCCATTCATCCCCTTCTAGCTCACCCAACTCTCTCAACACTAGCTTAACCTTACGCAAATATTTTTGTTCTTTTCTTCTGAGTGCTTCAACTTTCTTGTAAACAGCAATCGCATACTCTGAAAACATGACAAACCTTGTACAAAAGACACTTTCTCTTTCAAGCGAGAGTACATTCTCCTGCGCATCACTACAATCCCGCTCTATAGTGGTACTTGTAAAAAAAGTAGAAGGCAGATTAAGTGAGGAGGAACGTATTTACTTGTTATATCATCTGCAATTTCTTGAACTAATCGTTTTTGACAAACAACTAAACCAACGACAATTAATAATTGTATCGTTTTCTTCCCATCTTGACTTCGGATCTTAGCATAAGCAGATCCGCCGTCTAGTACCCTCGTCTCCATCCGAGTTGCTATGATGAAAGGTTGATCAAGAATGAGCGGGTATGATGTTGCTTCAGGAAGAAAGAAGTTTTGTTCGATAGCAAAATCACTTATGCGCACTCTAACGTCCGGACAAGCTCCATACAAATCTCCTCTTGTGTTGTTGGCTGCCCTTATGATCCACCCATGCTCTGTATCAATAGACCACTTCTTCCTCTTATATAACTCTTTCGACATGATGTTGATTTCTGCCCATGATCAATCAGAGCAACCACATGCTCATCTAAATCTCCAATCCTTATCAATTTTTCTCTCGTAGCTCGAGCCCAGTGATTGTGATTGTAATGACTTGAGCTTTGCTTCTCATCCTCCTCTTCATCCTCAAAATGTACCTTGCGTCTTTGATCTCTTTCTTCTTCTGAAGAATATACGTTGCACTTTGCAAGCTCCCTCTCCTCATCCACAGACACCCTTGTTTCCAAAGCATGCGATAAAATAGTCTCATCAGTAATCTATCATTCATTTGATGATGTCCATGATGACATCATGAAACTCACGCTTAGCAATGTCTAAAACCTCCCTCAAGATAAACTCCACCTTCGTATTTAGAATACGATCTTCCAAGACTCCCTTCAAGTCTATTGCAGCCTCGATCTCCGACTGTAGTTGTATGCAGCCGGTTTATCCTTCTTCTTCTAAGACTCCTTTGCTCTTTCTTTCGATGGAGAAGGAGCATCATCCATTGGTAGATCTTGAGCTCCCGCATTTCGAAGCTCTTGACAAACCTTCTCTCTGTGAGTCTGTCTCTTGGAAGAAGTTCCTTCTCCTACATCCTCTGAATCATTACCTTCTCTTTTCTTGCAACAACGCTTCATGTTGGTTCTTGACGATATAAGCATGTATTGATAGAGCTTCTATCGGATCCTCTCATCCAATATCTCTTCGGATCGTAGCAGTTGTCCTCAACAGTGTCTCACGTGTTATCTTTTCTTTCTATTTCATGGTTTTTGGGATGGATCAACGGACCCAACAAAGATTTACAGCCTACAGAAGTGTTAAAGGAGTTCGAGAGACAAATCTCTCAACTATCTCGGATGGAGAAGCTAACCTTGGAGACCTACAAGAAAGAGTTGTTTCTTCAAGCTGTTGATGAACCATGGCATGTAGAAGTAGCTCCAACCAGAGCGGTTGGAGCTACTTCTGGAGGATGGAGAGGAAGAAGAAGGGTTGACAAAGAATTGGGAGGTTGTGCATGAAGCTTCTTGTTTGGAGACATACAAGGGAAAGGGTTACAAGGTCGACACTTGTATCGCTGACTACCACACCAGTTCGGGTAGTATCTGAGGTTCAACCTCCAGTTGTGGTTGTAGAGGAGAAGGATCCAACCATCGAGGACCTACAGCAAAAGATGCAAGATCTACAAGCTAAGGTTACTAGGTTGGAGGATAAGAGATCGTCTACCAAGACGGTGCTTGTACCCAAACCAGCTTGAGTACATCAGTGCGTGTACTGTGATGATACTGATCATCAACGGGAGATTGCATCGACTTTGCAGAGTCTTTGCGAAGAAGAATGATTCAAGACTTGAGGAGATCATACGTGGAATGCGAGACATGCAGATCAATCTCACAAGATTGGAGGAGCAAGGGTCTACAAGCGGAGCAAAACTCGTTGGGAAGCAAGGTCAGATCCAACGATGTATCTGGTGCGATGGTACTGATCATCCACGCAAAGATTGCAAAGAGTTCACTGATACCTTACAACAAGGAATGATCTTCTGGAAAGATGAGAAAGTAGCGTTGAGAGATACCAACGCACTTCTTTAGACCAACTTTGGTAGAGGAGGGATGAAGAAGTTGATTAAAGACCACTTATCAGCACAAGTAGTTGTAATAGTGGAGGCTAGAACCTATGGTACAAGGGTTGAGGATCAAGATGAGAGAAGTTTTAACGAGCATGTTGAGCAGAGTGGATTGTATAATTTCTTGGTTACTCGATCTGAGTTTCTCAAGAAATATTCCTCCATCAGCGCATGTGAAAATGTATCCTAGTTCCTCTCAAAATGCTTTTTTAGATTCTTCAAATCTCTCTAATCTCAGACACCGCAGCGAGTTCGAATGTCTCGATCATCTCCTTCTCCGATACTTGATCCAAATTCATCTCCATCTTATAACATTTTAAGTACTTTGAGATGTCTCCCTCATCAAGTAGACCGAGCTTGTCGATAATCCTTCGGAGCGTCTTTGCTCCCAATGTCTCTTTTTGATGGTTCCCTTGCTCTTGTCGCAAAAACAAAGTGAAGGCTTGAAACAAACGTGTAGTTGCTGTATCCAACTACACCTATGGTATCTCCTCTGATCCGTTCATCCCGTCCATAGTCATGGCTCGTTCCACCCTCCTATCCTCCCATGATCCCAAACCATCTACAAGTCCATCATCCTAGATCCGCAGCATCCTCTCAAACAATCGTATCCATCTTCGTCCTCGTTCATGATTGTTGATCTCCTCTTCCAAGTTCCAACACAAACTCCACCTCGGACCTTCACGTCGAGTTCACCACCGTATCATGCCAGATTTTGCATGAAGATTGTCGAGGAAAATATAAGGTTCTTGGCTGTGGAGATGTAACGTGCTGAACAGAGACAAGAAAGAAAGAAACAAGCACAAAAACGAGCGTCGCAATATATACCAACTCCCAATGTACATACACTACCGGTTCTTTCTCTCTAAGAACACAAAACTAAGAAACGGATCAGAGCGGTCTGTAATCTGCACCAACCCCTCTAAAACGAGTCCCTTACTCTCAACCCAGACCCAAAACTATCAAAGCGTAGTTCAAAGCAAGAGAAATATTTCTTTGCTAAAAAAAGAGCTACACCAGTATCACACGATTCAAACTCAAGTCCAAACAACATTCATGTACAAGCTCTTAGCTAAAGCTAGCTACCAAAAGCTGTACATAACCAACTAGAACTCCAACGAACTCAAAAAGATGAAGTTCGTAGCGAAGAAATCGAAAAAAGTATATCTGAGAACTTTTTTCTTTCGCCAAACGGACTTCAGATGTCGATAAGGCCTTCCTTCCTAACTCTGTTGGCTTCAAGAACTATCAGATCCCACTCCTAACAGCCGAGATATCGTCGATTTTTTTTCGTAGGTGGCCGAACTATCGCTTAAAACCGCACACACCGTCCAAACGGATCGCTTGATCTGATATCCGTCTTCCCTGGTAGGTAGATCTAGCTACCCTGAACCCAACGAGACTCCAAGCAAGCCGTTTGGGGTTCCTCTCAAAAAATCACGCAAGAAATTTAGTCCCAGGTTGTAAAAGATTGACACCCAAACCAACAATCCAATCCACACACGGTCTTCTTTTGTGCATAGGTGAAGACTCCTTGATCGCATATGCATCAAGAACAATCTAATCTCAGATCGTAGGTGATGAAAATAGACGTACGCGCTTCCCTGCGAGCCAATTTCACTCAGAACTCTCAAATTGCTTGATGAAACTTTGTATTATCTTCAATTTCCTAAAGAACTCGTGTTCTGATCCCGATAGATCCAAAGACAACAAGTTTGGACTCTAGAACGGTCCGAACGGTCCAACTCTCCTTCACAGATCATTGAAACACTCCAAAACTCTCTCTTGTGTCTCAATTTCTCCCAGAACACATTCCCTGATCCGCCTCTTCACGAATTGTCTTAACCAATGCATAGCCTGCACAGATTTGAACGCAACGACACCTTGCGCGTTTGCATTGGACCTCCAAATCTCTCGAACCGTCCACTGACAAGTCGTAAATGCAAGCTAGCATCTTAAGCTGCACCCTTACATCAGTCGCTGTACGTATAAGTTTTCACAGGATAACGAGCTAGCAGGCCCCTTGCGTCCTTAGTATAGCGCCAAGAGCTGCAAATACCTAGTCATCAATAGTAAACTAGAGCCTAGTTTGATTTTCTTTTCTTTTGAGTCCCGTAACTTTTTCACTAGGAGTCCAAATGAAGTAGACGAAGTGCCCATGAGAAGCTGACAACGACCTCTACCCATTGATGCAATGAAAATAAAGATCTGAAGTTGTGCAAAAAGCCCGTAAGCTTAGGCCTAGTTTAATTTTCTCATCTTTTGAGTCTCGTAACTTCTCCACTAGGTGTCCAAATGAAGTAGACAAAGTGTCCATGGAAAGCTGACAAAGAGCTCTACCCATCGATGTAATGAAAGTGAAGATCCAAAGTTGTGCAAAAGGTCTATAAGTTGGGGCCTAGCTTGATTTTCTCATCTTTCAAATCTCGTAACTTCTCCACTAGGAGTCCAAATGAAGTAGACAAAGTGTCCATGGAAAGTTGACAAGGAGCTCTATCCATTGATGGAATGAAAGTTAAGATCCAAAGTTGTGCAAAAGTCTCGTTTTTAGTCTCATGAGTGTCTTTGGAGCGATAATGATAAACATCTAAATAGATTTTCAGGTAGGAGCAGTCAGGACACGACATCGCTTCCTCAACTTTCTCCCAACTACTAGTCAATCCATCGTCGTCCTCCTTATCCTACAAAAGCACCTCCAACCTCTCTTGCAGTTTCTCATCTGCAACTCGAAGAAATTACTCTGTCTTGTTGGACTGCAGCATCAACTTCTCCATCCTAGTTCAACCTAGAAAACTATTTCTCAAACTCCTTGAGTAACTCGGTAGCTCGTAAAATCTTCCTGGGTTGCTCAACCCACTCCAAGAATGACTTCTTGGTGACCCGATCATAGTCCTCCAAGAAATACTCGTTCATCAATGCACGAGCAAACATTTCTCAGTCCTTGTCAAAATGCTCCGTTAGCATTTTAACATGATCTCTAATCTCTAGAGCTGCTGCCAACTCAAACGTCTCAATCATCTCACCTTCTCATATTCGGTTCAGCTCCATCTCCTTCACATAATGCTTCAGATACCTTGAGACGTCTCTCTTATCAAATTATGGTCAATCTTGCTGACCATTGCTTGAAGAGCCTTTGTTGCCAAAGCTTCCTTCTGCTCATCAAACTGTTGTTGTCGTAAGAACAATGTGAATGCTTGAAACATCGATGTAGTCGTCAGATCCAACTGCATCTTTGACAATCCACCCGAATCACTAGCTCCATTTCCATCACCATTCTCTTCCCCACTCATGACTATCAGTCTCCCCTTCAAGTTAAACATAAAAGAAATCTCCACCTCGGGTCTTCACGTCGAATTCATCATATTTTGTCGTATTGCGTGAAGGTTGTCAAGGAAAACATGAGGTTCTTGGTTGTGTAGATATCGTGTGCTGAACAGAGACAAGAAATAGAGAAACAAGTACGAGAACGAGCGTCGTAATATATACCAACTCTCAATGTATATACACTTACGGTTCTTTCTCCATTAGAACAGAAAATTGAGAAACAGACGGGAGCGGTCTGTAATCTACATCAAACCCTCTAAAATGAATCCTTGAATCTCAACCTAAATTCAAAACTACCGAAGCGTAGCTCAAAGTAAGAGAATTTCTTTGCTAACAAAAAGAGCTACACCAGTATCACACGATTCAAACCCAAGTCCAAACAACGTCCATGTACAAACCTTTAGCTAAAACTAGCTACCACAAGTTGTACATAACCAACTAGAACTCTAATGAACTCAAAAAGATGAAAATAGTAGCAAAGGAACCAAAAAAGTCTATATTGGAACTTTCTTCTTTCACCAAACGGTCTTCAGATGTCGATAAGGCCTTTCTTCTTGACTCCGTTGGTCCCAAGAAGTCCCAAAATCGACTCCTGATAGCCAAGATATCACCGATTTTCGGTCGCAAGTGATCGAACCTCCAAAAACTCCTTCCTGTAATTTAGAACCACGCACACCACCCAAACGAATCGTCTGATCTGAGATCCATCTTCTATGGTAAGTAGATCTAGATACCTTGAACCCAACGAGACTCCAAACAAACTGTTTGGAGTTCTCCTTGTTGAGGTAGGCAAGAAATTTGATCGCATGAAGCAAAAAAACTGACATAAATCGATTCCTTACGGCTCTAACTCGTTCACCACCTCCAAACTAACAATCCAATCCACATATGATCTTCTCCTATGCGTATGTGAAGACTTCATGATCATGTTGGCACCAAGAATGAAGAGCTTGGCTCATTGATCACAAAGAACAATCCAACCTCAGATCACAAGCAACAAAAAACTGATGTAAGTGCTTATTTGCGAGTCAATTTCACCCAGAACTTCCAAATGTCCAATGAAACTTTTGTATAGTCTTCAATTTCCTGAAGAACTTGACGTTCTGACCCCGATGGATCCAATGACAACAAGTTTGGACTCCGAAACGGCCCGGACGGTCCAACTCTCATTCGCATGTGACTGAAGCACTCCAGATCCTTTCCATGCGTCTCAATTTTCCTCAAAACACACTCTTTGATCTATCTCTTCATGAACCGTCTCCACGAACCGTCTTCACGAACCGTCTTAACCAATGCATAGCCTGTTCAGGTCTGAACTCAATGACACCTTGCGCGCATGCATTGGACCTCTCAATCTCCAAACCGTCCATCGACAAATCATCGAAACAAACTAGCCCCTTAAGTTGCCCCCTTATGTCAATCGCGTATATGAAAGTTTTCATATATAATGAACAAGCAAGTCCATTGCGTCCTTAGTATAATGCTAGGAACCGCAAATACCTAGTCAGCAATAGTAAGCTAGAGTCTAACTTGATTTTCCCATCTCTTGAACCTCCTAACTTCACCACTAGGCGTCCACATGAAGTAGATGAAGTGTCTAAAGAAAGCTGACAATGAGCTCTACCGGTTGATGTAATGAAACTGAAGATCCGAAGTTGTGTAAAAAGCTCGTAAGCTAGAGCTTAGCTTGATTTTCTCACCTTTCGAGTATCGTACATTCACCACTAGACGTCCAAATGAAGTAGATGAAGTGCCCATGGAAGCTGAGAATAAGCTCTACTAGTTGATGTAATGAAAGTGAAGATCCGAAGTTGTGTAAAAAAAAGCTCATTCTTAATTTTACGAGCGTCTTTGGAGCGATAATGATAAGTATCGAAAATAGGTTTTCATGTAGGAGCCGGTCCACGACACGATAGCGTGTAAGGAAGCATGCAACCAATTAAAACCTTGTGCTAAGTGTAAATTTTTTCTTTATTTACACTTGCAAACCCAATACAATTTTGATGTTTGTAGTTGATTTCAAATCCCTAACCTAGCAAGTGGACCACGTAACCCTCGGAATATCTTTTCCACCCGTACCTCAAACACCCTAAATTGAGGTATGGAGATCGAGTTAAGCTAAAGTCAAGTTTTTACCCAAAATTTTACTAAGTGCAAAAACTCCAAAATCACTCTTCTTCCTTTGCTAGTCTAGTTCTCTACTCCAAATCAATTGTTTGTTATGTTGGTGGAAAGCTCTTTCCAAATGCTCTCCAATGATATCAACAATAGCCCAAACCAAGCTCTGTAGCCACTAGTAAGGCCACACAAACTTTACCAAAATTCTCCCTATATATGAAAAGCATACATGGGCACGGAAACTTTTTTCCCAAACTAACAACTTCAGCTCCCAAATCTAACTACACAGATAGACAATCCTACAAATATCTTTTCATTGATAACAAAAAATATGGGTTTGGACTTTGAAGCACGGAACAATAAAAGAAGTTGTATGTGGTTGTCATATTTTCTTAAGAACTTCTCACACTTACATAGCTTCAATCTTTGCACCAGATACTGTCTTCTCGTGGATGATAGTCTTGTGAAGAACATGACGATCATCCATAGATATTATTCATCCATATCCACTGATTAGAGATAATGATAGAGATAGTTATTTGGAAGAGTGTTATTGTCATAGACATATTGTACTAGTTTAGAGGAGATCATATTTTATGTTAAGACGATATTCCATCACATTTTTGCTGTGGAGTCATTCGATATCTTTATGCGTCATTAGGGTGATGTAGAAAGATATGATGCATAGCTTTTATTTACATCATGTTTTATAAATAGACAAATATTTGTATGTAGATATGAGTTACGAAAGTAATATGATGCATACCCAATTTATTTGATTGTACACTTGTTTCTAGACATTTTTATGTTATACAAGTTTGGATACTTGTTTCTTAGATATTTTTCAATTTTACTTTTTGATATCTAATATTCTCTGTGATCCTGTTTGCACAGTAAAAGAATTCCGTCTTTATTTTATTATAAGTTATGAAGTACTCCATCACCTCTTCAACTATTATTTGCATGATTCTATTTCTTTCACCAGTTCTTGAGTTTCTTTTCATCTCTAGTTCACGATTCTTTTCATCTACCCCTTGCTCGTACATTACTTGATATTTTTTTATACACTAATTATTTTTATCTATCAAAGAGTTAAGTAACATAACCCATCCGGATAACCCACCCATGCTAGTTCCATCTTATTTGAAAAATGTCTCTCTTTGCATTTCACTTTGAGTGTTTAACGATTGCATGAATGTCATCCAGATTTTCATTGATCAGTCACATAGCCACAACGACGTTTCAGATTGATTTTTCTTGCCGAAAAGATTCAGTTTATGCAAGGTTAAGATATCGTACAAATTTTGCACGTGAAAGTTGTCCAAGAATACGCGAGGTATCTGATTATGATGATATCGTGTGCAAGAAAGACACACAACCACAAGAACAAGCCCTTCAAATATCCCAACCTCACGTTATGTACACTTTCGTTATATCTCACAAAACTGAAGAACAAACACAAGTCGTCTATAAACTGCACTCCAAATTCCTAATCAAGTCTTCGAATTCAAACTTAAGACAAGAACCGTCAAAGTGTGACTGAAAGCAATGGAAACGATCCTTTGCTAACAGAAAGCTTCACAGAAGCATCTCCTCACCTTAAGCTCACAAGTACCCTATGTAACAACCATAGCTACAACGTCGTTGCCGTGTCGATGCTACCAATCAATACACCATTGGTCTGATGATCAGATCACTCTTACCCAAATGAGGGTCTTGAGTGCAGTCCACGTAGCAAACGATATAGAGAATGCAACTCGATGTCGGAATAAAATTCGCACCATCACAATCAGTATACAACCAACCCGATGATCAGATCACCCTAACGAGGGTCGTGAGTGTAGCCCACATAGCTAGCAGTATGAAGAGAACTCTGCAGAAACTCGAAGTAGGCACTAGATCCGTAATGAAGAACCCAAAAATGATCAATCTAAGGATTTCTTCTTTTCCCCAAACGGACTTTCGATAGGAAAATGATCTATTCTCTATTCTGACTCCAATGATCCAAAGAATCTCCAAATTCTCCAACAATCAAGATATCTCCAACTTTCGATCGTAGGTGACCGGATCTCCAAAACCTCTTCATTGTGAGGTCACATCGTCCAAATAGATCATCTGATCTGAGATCCGTCTCCTCTCGTAAGTAGACTACACTGAACCCAACAAGACGCCAAACAAGCAATTCGGAGTTCTTCTCAAAAAGTATGATCAAAAGCAACAAAAGAACTGACGTAAAATGATCCTATACAGCTCAATCTCCCTTGCCACGCTCAACACAACAATCCAATCCACGTGTGATCTCTTCTTATGCGTAGATGAAGACTCCTTGATCGCGTAAGAATCAAGAACAAAGAGCTTGGTTCATCGATCAAATTTTATCAAATTTGTGTGATCAAATTTCTCTCACACTTCCCATTTGCTCAATGAAATTTTATAACGTCTTCAGTTTCGTGAAGTGCTCGATGTTCTGATTCCGATGGATTCAATGACAACGAGTTTAGACTCCGGAACAGCACGAAAGGTCCAACTGTCCTTGACATACAAATGGAGAACTCTGATTCTCTCTCCTTATGTCTCAATTTCTCCCAAAACACACATCATGATCCGTCTCTGCACAAACTCTCTTATCCTCTATGCATCTAACACTGATGTGAACTGAATGACACCTTAAGTTCATGCATTGGACCTCCAATATTCCAAAACGTCCACAAACAGGTTGTAAGTATAAGCTGACCCCTTAAGCACTCCTCTTATGTCAGTCACAGTACGTGAAGCTGTCAAAATCTTCCTCCCAAAAGATCTTTTTTTGGCCGTTGATATTGAATTTTGTATTTGTCAAATAACAATAAGTTATTATTATTTATTATAATTAACAACTCGTTGTTATTTCCCACATCCAGATTGCTTCGTCTCAGATCTTTCCACCCTTGAGCGCCTTGTCTTTCAACTCTAGGTCATTCCACCCTTGGAGCGTTTGGTCGTTTCATCACGGATCGCTCCACCCTTGGGGCATCCAGCAAAAAACAACTAATTGTTATTTGTCATGCTCGACAGTCGTTTCACCACGAATCGCTCTCCCTTGGAATGTCTCATCACTTCACCCCGTGTTGCTCTACCACTGGGACATCCAGTAAATAACAATAATTATTAATAGTTTAGAACTCATAAAAAATAAAATCATCGTAACTTCTTTGTCTTTGTTTCATTTATGATAATTTAAACATCAGTCTTGATCTCATTGAGGAGATCTATCCAATGCTGCTATCAGAAGTGTACCAACAGCAAGTTTAGTAAATAGTTTTCCCAAGATCTTTGTCCATGCTATAGCAAGTACACGACATGATAACATTTGAAAGAGAAAAAACTACAATTTTGCCGTAAGTAACTTTGTATAGAACCGTGACTCATTCTATACCGTCCTTGTGAATGGAGATGATGATTTTTCACTAAATTCTTTAGTTTTAAAAACCAACATAGTTATTCATAGCAATATATTCTCTGTTACAAAAAGAAACTGGTCAAAGAAATGAAAATTTGTTAGGAAAACACCCTACAAAGTACTGCCGAAGTCGTAACTCCCCCGCGAGTTCAGAATTTTTCGGGAAGATTCTAATTTTCTCACCCCCTAATAGCGTAGTGTACCAAACCAGATTCTTCTAAACCCTAACCCTAAACCCTTCTTCTTGACAAAAAGAACCCCAAGAACTGTGCGACTCTGGGTTGTTCTGGTAAACCCTAAACCTAATCAGCTAGACGTATTTAAATATGGACTTGCCTTCCCATTTTATGGAAATGTTTTCTCGCAACTACAACTTTCTTATGCTAGAAGCCTAGCATCCTACAAGAGGAGGCGCCACCAACCAATTTTTACTTTTTATTTTACCTTTCTCCTTTGTTTTAACTTTTCTTGGGGTTTATCTGGTAGCGTGCGAAGCCTCAGGCCCGGAGATATGTTTGAGCCTTACTACAGTGAAGAAAAGAGAGATAAGCCTTCCACGGTCCACCACGGTAGCCAAGGTAGCCACGGTCCAGCATTTACACCACCGCAATATCGCCTCACTAAACATATTCTCTTCTCGTGGTGGATACGCCAGACTACGGTGTCCTTATGGCATTGTTTCTTTTCGCCATGGTCAGTGCCGTCCTCACTTTTGACAGTACTGTAGCTAGTAGAGTTCCAACCACGGCTAGCTGTTCTTCGTATTCATCCTCTTCAGTTATTCCTTCTGTTTATTTCACCTCCCCGGCTAATCTTTTTTCTCGCAAAAAGCTTCGGTAATAAGATAATAATAATTGTAATTATTATTTATTTATAGTTTGGAAGTTTATGTTGGACTCCGGATGCACTCCCATTTATGACTTTAATCCAGTTTCCGTGCCTAAGCTTGTATCCTTGTGGCTCGGAGTCCAAGGCTTTTCCTTACATATATATATATTTTTTACAAAGAGAAAATGTTTTTTTAAATAAAATTTTATTGGGTTCCAGGTGTTAGTACAATTAGATTTCTCAAAATCGATACTTTTGGTAGATAGAGTTTCTTATATTAGGTTTATCAAGTTATCCGTTTTGAAAGATGATCATTTTATTAACTGGAAGGTATAGAAGGTCAAAGATGTTGATTTGGAGAAAATATTATTACTTCATTGTACCATAAAACTAGTTAACTAAGTTAAGATCCAACATTAGAAGCATCTGCTTGTATGATTTTATAATCATAAGGATCGGAACAAAACAAGCATTGGAGAGAAATTTGTTATCTCCATTGGTTAGAGTTGGATTCTTTAGGGATTTGTTTCTTTTTTTATTTGAACATGAGAAAAATAATCCTCTTCGAGCAATTTTTGAATTAAAAATCCGAAGTAGCAGTTTGCGTCATCTCAAATGAAACTTGAGGTGAATGCCAAGCTTCTATTGTATTCTTTTCTCTAAATGTATACTTTACTAAATATCGTTCCTTTGGACAATTTGGGTCTGAACTTCA
Source organism: Asterella californica (assembly GCA_036924285.1). NCBI lineage: Eukaryota > Viridiplantae > Streptophyta > Marchantiopsida > Marchantiales > Aytoniaceae > Asterella > Asterella californica. The sequence goes on along the minus strand of JAYKYS010000002.1, from coordinate 19,428,944 downwards.
TGCTTCCAGCTGATATTTGGAATATAGTAACAAATTAAACCATCAGTGATAAGAGAGAAGAAGGTCTCACATGATATCAGTAAAGATGTCCACCTACCTGCGAGAGGTCCTGCCACACAGTCAAAGATCCTTGATCCTACGAAGTCACCAAAAGTCATCATGATCCTCTTATCAAACTCTCTAAGACGCGAGATAAAGATAAGAGATGGAGATATTGTGCGGAGAAGTAACCAGGATGACGTGCAATAGAAGAAGAAAGGCTACCAAAGATAACATATGGGTCCTCCTACAAGAAGAGATTCTCGACATACAAAACGTCCTCCGTCAAGGAAACATCTAAGAACCGAGAAATGAAGTCTCTGTACACATCGATACTTTGAGGATACGTAAATCATCTCTAGGTGTAACAAATTCTTCTGGGAGCTGGAGGTCCGATGATATACATATGGGAGATCAAGCCCTGCACTTTGACACCTTCACTCTCAACCCTACCAAGATCAATTGAGAGACGAGGTGATCAAAGGTATCAAAGACTTGGTCTGTCGGACCTAGGATATGCGTATCATTAGCTAAAGATGAAAAATACAACCTGGAGCAGCCAAGGCGGTGGCCAAGAGAGCTCTATAGTGAGTTAAGACAAAAAGAGATTCACCCAGAGGATCTCCCTGACGAGTACCTGCAGCGGAGCTGATGATTGTAACCTCCTCTATCAAAAGACCGTGCTGGTAATAAAGAAGGGAGGAAGAATCATAGAACGATCCTTCAAAGAGATGATGGGAGCTCATGGATGATGGTGGATCTGACTCGTCAGAGATCCACCATCATTCATGAGCTCCCTAAAGATGAAAGCACAAAAACATTATTAAAAGTGTTTTCCACGTCCACTTGTAAGACAAACCAATCGGGATGGATGTCTAAGTCGAATGAAACAGACTCACAACCTCCAGGCGTCGCAACTCCAAACTAATGTGGACAGAGGTGGTCTTTAAAAGTATCTCGAAGCTGAAGAACAATGATACGACTAATAATTCGTAGGAGAATCTCGTCGATGACTATCCGTCGAACCTCTCCACATCCTTCATCATGACCAAAAGTCTAGCGGCCCCTAGTACTTGAGCTATAGAATGAGGAATATGTCCTTGAGCTACTGCTGCTGCTACCTGGAAAAGCTCCGTGAAACCACTAGAGATGTCGTCTATATGAAAACAGTCTTGTAAGTGCTCGTAAATCATCCCAAGCATACCTCTAGAAGATAGATGTGGAGCTGTACACAAGTCCTGGACAAACAAGATCTATCGAGACATAATGGCTCCTCAGGCTAATAGTCCTGAACCTCAGGTGGTGGAGGATCATCCGATGGGGGTGAAGAAAATGCAACGAAGCGATCGTCTCCTCAGTAAGACATGTCACTGACAAAAGATGAAATGCTCTAGCAGCTCTACTATACTCTTAAACCTGACCTAACATCCTACAACGTCGTATGCGGATGAAAAGATGAGACATCTTATGTATAGACAGACTCACTCCTATCTCGTATCGCACGTGCTGATTCTTCTTGCAAAGCCGCTCAATCATCTGTACAAAATCTTCGAAGACAAGCCGCCATCTCTTGATGTCTCTCTTTGCCACCTCAAGTATAATGAAGGCACCAACGAGGTAGTAGGAGGAATAATAATCATGCCGTCTCGTCTCTGATGTTCCGTGCAAACATGTCGAGAGGTAGACGGAATGCCTACCTCATCTTGTCATGGAGAGCACGGGATAGCCGATGGAACAAATGAGGACAAGGAAAACTCATCTTGAACAATCCCAGAATAGTGCTAGTGTGGACTCTCAACCACTCTCGCGGTTCAGGAGGAACTCCATGAAGAAGAGCTAACGGTGTCATAAGGACAGCACGTGTAGATCTCCTCTCTCGGCTAATCTGTGCATCTCATGTGGTCCAGCCATAGCTCTTGTGCATCTTTCCCACTTGAGACTTTATCTCTTGCGAGATAAATAACTGACCACACACTGGACATGATGTGTCTCGGATTAATCTCGATCTCATGAGAGAGAGAGTACCCATAGCTAAAAAAAGATGATATTCAATCAAATGGTACTCGTAATAAGAACATCTCAAAAATATCTACTCAACTAAAGAACCCTGATCCATAAAAATAAAAACATACTATATGTAACAAGAAATCTCTCAAAAATCTTTAACAGAAGAGTATATAACCTCAAAAACTTCAACAACCCAAAAGAAATTAATTTTTTCTCATTTTTTCACAAAATATACTAATTCGAAAACCAAAAAAAATTTAATTAAATAATTTATGTAAAAAGATCTGAATTACCCACCCAACACAACACACTCTACCCTCTCCTATTACACCCCCTCTCTCTCCTTTCCCGCACGTCCCGCTCCCACCGCTCGCTCACCAGGACACACTCCGGAACATGACTACTTCACCTTCACTAACGCGACATATGCATTGTAGGCCTTCAGCAGACTGCTGCCGGACGTTTGTGCCCAAGTTTCCACCATGAACACGGCTACAGTGGCATGCATGATTGTCTCGACGGTGTGTACTGTAGCAGCAACTAGAAGACGTACGACTCATGCATGAAGTCTCGTGGCCAGAGTATCAAATTCCACTATATTACAGAAAACCTCTTGCAGAAAAGTATGAGAACTCGTCAATATGCTAGAAGATGTTGTTGGACCTCGTGGATGTTTCCGTCTTGATGTTGTGGACTTGAACGTGGTTTTGTCTTGTTCAATAGTGACAGACAAAACTATGAGAATCAATATCCTTGCATCAGTATCTCTCTCTTTACCTTTCTGGGTTTTGCGTGCTTCTCTCGTCAGGTTCTTTTTCCTCTTGTTAGGTATGATATTTGTTAATAGTTCTTTTCATTCGTTTGTTGTTATGCATTAGGATAGGGTCGATTGTGAAAAGAAGAAAAGAGAAATTTTTATCATATTGATATTTTATCATATTGTATATTTTATCATATTAATATATGATTAACTGACGGAGAGAGTGAATGGAACAATCTGTGAAACCCAAAAAAGAATTACGTTAGATCTTGATTAATCTTTATTGCCTAACCTTGCAGTTACATTGTAAGCGTAGCTACTTGTTTTTATGGGGTCGTAGTTTGAAATAATGTCATAGTTTGAAATAAATATGTTTACACTAAAAAGCTTTTTATATCTTATGGATTTAAATATGCATTCACATAGGTGCATTTGGGGCATCCTTCGCGTTTTTATTATTTCTTTTCCTTTTTCTCTTTTCTACAAAATACTTATTAACAGATGAAAACATATGTTAGAACTACGTTTATAGTCACCCGTTGATTATAATTCCGAGGTGCGTGAAAATACATACAAATCTAGATACTTCAAGATCCGTTACGTATTCAAGGTCTTTTGTTATTTTTTGGATCAGTTATTTTAGCACAAATATTTTTAGTACTTAAAAAGAAACAGTTTGAAAAAGTACAATTAGCTGAAATGAATTTTAAAAAAATTGAATTAAGTTAATTGTATTTAAAAAAAATTGAAAAAATGGAACATAAACTAAAAGAAATGTTCCATTTTTTCAAATTTTTTTTTCAAAAAAATCAAATTTTTATTTTTTTTTAATAGACATCAGGTTACGTGGTACATGAAAAGTAATATGGTTTTTACAGGTTATATTTCGAATATACTGTAGTTGGGGAACGATCTTGGCTATGTAAATATCCCGAACTAACCAGAAAATTTTCACGACAGCGATAGACGGAAAAGCGAACGCAAAGGCCCACGATGTGGAAGCAGCCTAGCGAAATCGAATATTGCACTGTGAAATGCAAATTTTTGCATTTCGAACCCGCAATATTATGCTACGGTCATAACTAATCTCATTATCGTGTAGTTTGGTTTCTAAAGTTCTTCAACTAATAGATTATGACACTGACTTTAGTTAATGGGACAACTTAACCCTTATAATACTCATCACCATAGTTCACTTAAAAATTAGACTTTCAGTCGTAAAACTCATGCCTACTCGAGTTTATAGTTAGCAGTTTCGTAGTAGAGTTTGGGAATTCTTGAGTTATTTATTGAGTCCAAGTTCTTACTTGTCAAAAACCATAGTCACAGAGATGACTATAGATGTGACTATAAGATGTGACTATAGACTAGACATTATCTTTAACACCCCTCTTAATGTCAGTGGTACTGAATATACACCAAGTTCAAGTCTCAATTCTTGAAACCTGTCTGAAGACAAAGGCTTGGTGAATATATCAGCAGTTTGGTCATCAGTTGTTACTCATTGAGTAACAACCTCTTCTGAAATTATTTTCTCCCTGATGAAGTGAACTTGCACTTCAATGTGCTTTATTCTAGCATGGTGCACTGGGTTTTTCGTCAATGCTATTGCACTCATGCTATCAGTCCAGAATACTGTTGGAGTGTCTTGGTTGACACCTACATCCTCCAACATCCATCTTAGTCAAATGGTCTCTCGTGCTGCATTACACAGGTCACGATATTCTGCTTCAGAGGAGGATAAAGCAATAGTTGGCTGCTTTTTACATTGCCAAGTGATGCACCTCCTCCCAGCATAAATGCGAATCCAGACATTGATTTACGATCTGTTGGATCGCCTGCCCAATCAGTATCTGTAAATCCAACAAGTCCAAGTGACATTCTGAGCTATATCTGACCCCATAACTGGTAGTTCCCCTGAGGTAGCGCAAAACTCTCTTTGCTGTCCTCATATGCATAATTGTGGGAGACTCCATATTCTGACTGAGTTTGCTGACTGCATACGAAATATCTGATCTTGTAGTGACAGCCAGATAAATTAACTTCCCGATCAGCTTCTTGAACTCTGTTGCATCTGCACGTTCATTATCAACTGAAGGACTTTGCCACTCCTTCGAGATAATCATAGGAGTAGGCGCAGGCTTGCACTTCTCCATCTGAAAATCCTGAAGTATACTTTCTGTATATCTTGCCTGACAGAGGTATAACATTTCGTTGTGTTCCAGAAACTGAACTCCAAGACAAAAGTTGAGAAGTCTTAGATCCTTCATATCAAACTCTTGCATTAAGGCTTCTTTACTTAACTTCTGCTCGCTTGTTGTTAACGGAAAAATATACTTGTGTTAAATGAAAATCTTATATCATATCGATAATAAAAATAAATTGTTCTATAAATATTAATTATTAGCTAAACTTGGAAGCATAGTGGGTTTATGTAAATGCTCCAAAAAATACATATGCGGACTATTATCACCACCCGATAATATTTTATAAAAGATTTAATTTATTACTTAACCTTTCCCAACGGAAGAATTGGGGAAGAGTTGGATAATAGATTTAACTCTTGGATATTTTCATCTTTATCAAGAGGAGGTGAATATACATGCAAGATCAACAAAAATATCTATCGGATGTACATGAAATGGTTTTGATGAATAATGGAAGACTCATTTAGAGATTGTTAACAAAAAGAAATGAATGGTTTCGATGGAGAAAGAAGAATGGAAGAATTATGTAGAGATGACTTAAAAAAATGAATTGTTTCGATGGAGAATAAAATGGACTCATGTAGAGATGGCTAATAAAAAGAAATGAATATAGATTCGAGCAAAGATTTGAAGTAACTATCAAATTTTGGGTACGAGTTGCAAATGAGGAGATGTGATTGAACTAATTGAGAATAAGAGCAAATTACTTTTCAGATATTGTAGTGCCAAAACTATTCTCACATTTTTTCGAACGGAAACTGTTTCAAAAACATTCAGATCAGATCTTGCAAGATCAAAAACATATTTGAATAGATCACTCGATGATAAAACCTTTCCTTATCACTACTTGCTTATGATTCAATTGTGTCTATAATGTCAAAGCTCGAGTATGATTACAAGTACTTTGAGTGATCTATACGACTTTATTTTGCGAATTAACTTTCAGAGAACTGAGAATCTTAGGCACGTCTTGTACTACCATAAGTCTCTTCATCCAGCGTCGTCTTTGTGTTCTCAGAATCTCATTGATAATATGAAAATGATGACCAACTTGAAAGAACTCCTAACAAATTTCCGAACTAGATTCTCCATTGTGTCATTAACACATGTAGCTGTTAACGGATATTCTCCAACAGTCTTCCACGTTAATGGAAATTCTCCAACGTTCTTTCATTTTGAGCATTTCAAGAGTTTTCATGAAAGCATCACTTGGAAGTATTTTGTAGTTTCTACAATGGTTTCCTCTTCGTGATTTCTTCAATGATTTCTGTTTTGTTTTAATTGTGATATGGGTTAATTGGAGGGTTGAACCCCGACAAAACATCCGTGTTTAGCAAAAAAGGTCCGCTCCCAGAGACTTGTTTATGTTTTTCTTTTAATTTTGACGACAAGAAAGAACTCATGAGAAGTGTTCAAAACGTTGTTAGGAATAAAAGAGAAAGAAACAACCTGCAAATCAAATAAATGAGGTGAGTCTTGTGATCTAAGATCAAGAGGCAAGAATTCAACCAAAGTTATGCGCACCTCTTCTCCAGAACCACCTGGTCGTATATGAATGACTTTCTTTCTTCATCATTCGTGTATGCCTATATTCCACTTTTAAGAACTTCTGAGAGTTCTCCTATCGGAACTTGGTTTTTAATCAAAACACACATTTACCATGAATCAGCCTAGCTACAATTAATTGAGGAGTTCCTGCATGTATAGAGGATACGAAAACAAGCTTTTAACAACCCGGAGGTATGTTTGATGACGATGTGACGCTCATTATACAACATTTGCAAGTCTGAGGACCCTGGCCTACTGTGATAGTGCATCATGAGCCAACGGTACATGACATATCCGCTATATCCTAGAATAAAAGGAGACAAAGAAACCGCTGATTAATTTCAACAACTGGTTCGGTCAAGTACTCACCAGACTTTACGTTATGGGATCGGTACCCGCTGCACGATAATCTTGCATGCCTTGCTTCGACTCTGTGGCGCGAAGAGAAAACAATTTCTGGCAAGAATCAGATCAGGGGATGGTGAAATCGTTGAATTCAGATAGACGCTTGAGGCCCATTAAGGTCATGAACTGCCGTTCACAGTCTAGTATACCATCAATTGCGATCATTGGTCCTCACCGAGCTGTGGTACAGAACTTGCCATTTTGGTCTAAACCACCAAAACGAACATCTATTTGTCTGTTATCAAGTAGACCTTTCGGCTATTAACCGAGCGGCCTATAGTCTGCTCGGTCCCCAGCGCCACATGGCGTTGCTCCGCAGTTGAGAGTGGGGGTTCTAATTAGCCGTCTTTAGACCCTTGGATCGAACCACTTCACTGCACACCTTTGATATTTCCACAATCCTCTGGATAGATGCACTATTTATTACTCACCCACATATAGTTGCACATTGCATACGAAATCAATCAGGAAACTTTGAATGTTATGATATTCGAAATAGGTGCGTGTTCGGCCACAAAACTTAAACACCCTCTCTTCATGACATGACATTCACGAGATGATGATGACTATGATTTCGTTACTCAGAGTGAAATATAGAACAAAGAGTCCGTCGGCCGATACCGCCATGTAAGTTACAATACTAAGGCGACTTGATTGACAGCGGTTATAATATGTTCGTCCTCGACCAGTCTAAGCCTTCTAAGCTTGTGAAGCTATAACACTACACCTTTGAAACCGGTTACAAAATGAGGAAGAAACACCGAAGATGTTCTCAGCACATCGTGAGGTAGTTTAAATACTTCAAGTACTTGAATGCTTGGAAGCAGCGGCGGTCCATAATTTACCTCGCTTCATGTGGCTGGTCCTCATCGTGATTCTGACAAAGGCCCTTATTTTGATACGACCTAGCAATGGCGGCCAGTCTCCAACCTAGGACTGAACGCTCACAAATACACAATTTCATGACAAATGCTGCCAACTTTAAGTTGATGGAAAAGAATTGTGACAAGGACGGGGAACTTTCATGACTCATGTAAGTCGATTCACAATTTGAACAGCGTCAAGAAGGACATTCCTATTCTAACTTTTTAACGATGAACTTTCATACTAAGCATGTAGCCGTACGCGAGAATAATGCCGCCATATATGTTACACCTCATGACATGTGCAAAATCTTTACCCCCCTGATGGAGGTGAAAGAATAGGGATCCAATGACGTACGACCCCACAAACAGCTCTACCACTGTCTCCGTTGTCCACCTCCACCACGCCCTCTTCCACGGCCATATCCTCCGCCTCTACCGCCATAGCCACCTCCTCTGCCGCCGTAGCCAGTCCTGGAGAAACGACCCGATTTACGTTCAGTGCACAGTTTCCTAAACGCTCTGCCGCTACATTTGACAAGTACTTCACAAGGATAACCATCAATAAGAGTGCAAGCTCGGGACGTCCTCCTCAGGCAGAAGACATCCTCCTCATAATACCAGCTTCAAACTTCGCATGAGCTAACAACTGAGCCACCCTTAAGAAACTAGCCACTTACCGGGGTTGGGAACTCGATTCAGGACGTGGAACTAGTTCCGGCAGCTTCTCGCACACTTCAATCGTGAAGCCCATTTCATCACCACCGCCTAGAATTAGGAGACCGCCATACATCAGAACTTGGGCGCTACTAGCTTCCAAGATGCTTCAATATCCGCCCATAAAGTCTCAAGAGGACCATGTGGGGCCAATTCGCCCGAAGACGTCTACAGAACGACATAGCTGAGACCTACAGACTGGAGGAGAGAGACCAACGTACCAGAAACGAATTCATCAACGAGCTTCGGAGATACATCAAAAACAGCTCCCTTCCCATCGGCAGTGAGCTGCATCCGCCTTACTTCTCCTATGGAATCTTCAGTGAGGAATTTCCTCAAGAAGTTGAAGGCATATCTACAAATTGAGAACAAAGTTAAGAAATGATGTACATGAGCGTCAGATGCAAGTTTATAAATGGCTTAGAATCCCCAAGGGCACATACAACAACAACAACCAATGTAAGTGCATGAACACGACTGTATTGGGAAAACACTCGTAAGTCCAAGCTGTTCATCCAAGGTGACGGCACATACGTTGGAGAATAAATCGCAGATGTACTCTGGAGATAAAGGGTAGTAGCATCATCCGTGGATGTAAACAATGATCGTCTCTTGACATCGGTATGTCCCTACATTTGTCCCAAATTTGTGAGAAACCTAGAACACAGGGAGCACACACACCGATTTCTCTCTTGAAATAACTCATAATTTTCCTCAGCAGCCCCGAGAAACTACTCCACGAGACAACAAGGGAGGCTTTCAGCACTTACAGAAATTCTGGCTAGAGCTTTGGCGATGACATCAACAGCAGGGACGCCACAAGAATCCAAAAGCTCCTGGGCGGCAACTCGGAACAGAGGAAGTACACTGCCATTCATGCAAAGGACCAGTGTTCAAGAATTATTTCCGCGCCGAATAAGCTTTCAGCGAATACAGCAGTTACAAAGAAAGCTCAGAACATCCTACGGAACACCACGCACCTTCTCCACAAAAAAGACCAATATCAATCCAAAATCACTTGATAGACAGACGTGATGCTGGATTTTCGTCATACCTGTCTGAGACTTCGCGTATACTATCGACAGCGCTCGTAGCCGAGGCCTTCGCTATGTCAGCCGGTTGAGGAGCAGCCATACGCTCAAATTTAAACCCCGCTTTCCTCTCAATCTGCGCAATCATGTACTCCTTCTTCCGATCGTAGAGCATCACAGATATTCCCAATTTCCCTGATATCAGAAAGCGGATGTGCGGTGAAGTCAGAGATGGCCGCACACTATCAGCCCACCTCCAGTAACAGCTACCTCACCTCATACGGCAAACGTTCTTCTTGCTTTCGTCGTTCACTGGATAACCAAGAACCGGGGAAAGGACAAATATACAAGGCCAGTATAAACACGAAATAAGACAGAAACCCGGTTAAATGCCTGATTGTCTCACCTGCTCTTCCTGTGCGACCTGATCGATGGATGTAAGTTTCTGCATCTCTTGGCGGTTCGCACTGCAATCCCACAAGTTCTAAGCAAAGTTCCAACGAAACGTATAATCCTCAACCGTACGTAACAACTAGTTCACAATCAACACATTTAAGATCCAGAAAGACGTTCTACCTGAACAACTAGCTGTACATCGTTGATATCAAGTCCTCGGGCGGCAACATCGGTCGCAACAAGAACTGTGAATTTAGCTGACCGAAAAGCAGCCAATGTTTGCTGCATCCGGACAAGACGAATCAGTGAACGGCATGAGATAAACACACCATTTCCAAATTCCCGTGAACTGCAGACGTGGGTAACACCAGCCAACAAAGTGTGAACACCTGAAAAGTCAATCGCATCTTGCAACTACAGCGGATCATCCATACGGCGGATTCTCCGTGAACTAAATAGAGACGAAGTTGAACTGTAGACTAAACGACACACAATGGAGTCAGCTTTCACCTCACGAACGGCTTGAGTTATGTCTCCATGCAGTGCCCGGGCAGTACCGTGCTGCAGTGCACCTGCTAGCTCAGAAGCATCGTTCTTGGTCTCCGTAAAGACAATGCAGCGTCCTCCACTGCTTGCGTCATGCAGGACAACGAAACAGAATCATAAGAGGGCAAGTAACTAGTTTCGATCAAGTGTGCGAAATTAATAGTCCCAATTGAACAAAAAGCGGTATGGGAAAAGCAGATACAGGCCGGGTAGCTACTAACCTTCCGTAACAACTGATGATGTCGGCTACAACCTGCGATCTGGCGAAGTAGACACAGGGCATCAGCAGATGCTTCACAGCTGCACTCGCCTTCATTTTCTCGTCTCCCACTAAATCGACTGTGGTCTTGTTCGTCTTCAAGAACCTTGAGGCAATCTGAAAGATTGGAGCATAAGTTCCGACACCATGCAAGAGTAGAAGGTGAAAAGCTCCTCGGAAAGGAACTGGGACTTCCACCTCTAATTTCCTCGTCTCAGCGAATAACAAGTGAGCCACAAGGGCAAACGAGATGGATAAATGAGAAAGCGAAGGCTCTTCCCAAATTTTAAAGCGATAAAAACTTACCTGCTTCACCCAGTCGGGCATGGTTGCACTGAAAAGCAAGGTCTGTACCGTCAGAGCGTCCTCCACGGCCCCTAAATTGGTTCCAAAAACATTGATTATAATAGACTGGCATTACAGAGCAAGTCTCATGAAGGCTGGAAGGGCAGAAGGAAGGGGACACGCCGAACCATTACTCAACCGATGACATGAGCCCAAAAAGAGAAGGCCAGGGGCTCAATCTGGCCCCAACATGAAACAGAAGCAAGGGGAAATGCCACTAACGTGACAGCCCTGGCTACGAGACCATGGTGTTAATCTACACCAGGAAAGACTCAAACGTTGGCTTACCAAGTATAGTTTCTACATCGTCAACAAAACCCATGTTCAACATCTCATCGGCTTCATCAAGAACACGGAATTTCAGAGTTTTCAGGTTCAGCGATCCTCGATTTAGATGATCCTGCCATCGACGCCATCGAAATCAGTAAATCATTACAACCCCTGGAAGTTAAACTACTCCAGTACGTACACTTGAATGAGAACAAGCACCTGCAAGTCGGGATACTTCGCGGCGCAACGAGACAGTGGAAGGATTCGAATCTAGATGTAACAAGCTGTACCTTGATACGGCCGGGAGTGCCAACAACGACATCTACACCCTTGCGAAGGGCGTTCTCTTGTGGACCGTACGGAGCACCCCCGTAGACACAAACTGTGGTGAGACCAACAGACTGACCGTAATGCTCAAAGTCCGCATGCACCTGGAAGAACACAATGAAGAGACTGATTAAGATCCATACAGCAGAAACGTATCCTACAGTCCGTACGTGCCAAAATTCTCAACTACTGTCACATTCTGATTAAGAATGTAGAGATATTCAGCCCGTAGGTAGAATTCCCAGATACTGAGCGGTTGCAGTGAGCTTAACTATTCGTAGAGAAAGACAGTACTCCTTAGTAGAGATCACAATAAGGATCTTAATCATGATACGAGGCAAGCACCACAGCACACATTCACGCTAGAGACTTAAGGTTCAACCCTCAAACGTTTGAGAGTGACAGTAAGTAATCCAAACTCGAGAAACCTACCTGCTTGGCCAATTCGCGGGTGGGAACCAAAACAATAACGCTGGGAGATCTTCCATACGCTCTTTTGTTGGCCTTGAAATCTGCGTTGTTAGTGAGGGACTCCAGAATTGGGAGCACAAACGCAAGTGTTTTCCCCTGACCGGTGCGAGCACGACCCACCAGATCTTTGCCGTCGAAAACATCATCAAAAGTTTGCGCCTGAATGGGGAAGAGAGCCTCAATTCCTTTTGACTTTAACCTATCCCTCAAAGCCTTAGATATCCTGAAATTGGAAACCGCGAGAGGATTCGGCACATCCTCAGCACCATCCTCGCTGTTTTCTCCAACTTTCAATTTCTTAGGACCTTTCTCCTCGTCGGACAAGACCTTGTTCTTTTTCCTCTTTAAACTCTTGTCATCGGTAACAGAATTCGCGTGTGTTCCATTCTCATCAACCATAGGACTCGAAGGCGACGTTCCATTCTCTTGCTCCTTCTTCTCCTTCTTCCTCTTCTTCTTTTCAGCATCAGCCGCAGAGCGTGGTGGGGAAGCAGCTGCTACTTTGTCTGCAGATTTCACCTTCTTCACCTTCTTGACGGGCTCAGCGATCGACATAGCCTCGACTGGGGCCTCAACTCCCGGCATCAGGAAATGCGATCACAAGTCCCCAAATTTAAATCTCAAATACAATTATGGTCTATGAAATCAGCGGCGTCCGGCTTGCATTATTCAAACAAAGTTCCTCTTCTCCTTGAACGAGACAGAGGTCTTTGGTCCAGCTAGCAATATAAGCAGTGACATGAACGAATAAGCCCTGCAGAACCCTCGTTCCTTTGACCGCAGCTGACGCTCTTTCTTCAGGCAACAAGGGAGGAGTTGCAGCGGCTCACGCGACTCGGGGAATCAGCCCTCGAGTGAAATCAGCGGAGCTCCACTGCGAATGTTTAGAGCGACTGTCACTGTCCCATCGCTACTCTGCTGCTGCAGCATTCCTCCTTTAGGGTTAGGGTTCGTTGGTTTTGCTTGGATTCGTTCATCTCACCGATTCCTATTCCTTCAACTTCCTTCCCCTCTACAACTGGTCCGCCGCGAGAATCACCACATAACCTGCTGTTACCGGTACAGCGTTGATGTTCGTCTGTCCACTCACGGTACTACGGAGAAACTGTAACTTATTGCTGTCTCGACCTAAGGGAATCTCCACCGGAGCATTGTAAATGCCTCGGCACTGTAAACAGTCACGGTAACCAGTTGCCTTCTTGGCGTGATGAGTGAAAAAAGAGAGTAAATGGTAATTCTTCATTGTAAATTTATCTCGAGTCCCGTACCGGGTATACGACTATGCTAAACTTGAAACGCAAGAAATGGTATTCTCTCGAACGTTTTGGTTTCGAAGAGACCGGGAACTGATATTTCCCGGGCCATTTTTAGTGTTCGAGTGGAAATGCTCTAAAATTGGAGGATAACGGGGGTTCCAAGCGTATGGTACGGTGGAAACCTCACTCCGTAAAACGTTGCAAGTCTCTCCGTTGAGAATTTATGAAGTTCCCGGTGCAAGCCGAACCGGGTACCTCCAGCGGTACCCTGTAACCATTTTTAGGAATGGTTGTAAGTAAGCAGTAAACTTTTTTCAATCGTTTTCTCAATCACTCGGACGTTCAGTATTAGCGTTCCCCACGCTTCCAACCTCTTGGACTTATGTGGTCAGAAGTGCGTCCTCGATCTTTTTTTGTATGACTTATCTTGGGATCTTCTTGCTAATAATTTATATTTATATTTATATTTATATTTCGAATTAAATTAATATAAATTTCTCAGTTAACATTTATATATTTATTATACCCACAAGCGGGCAAAAATTCCCCTGAAGTTCATGTTGTATTCATATTGGGCAAGCGTTGATACATCAAGTGGGCCTGGCACCCGTGCATATCCTCCATCGATAGAAGAGGCAAAAGCAGATCTGTTTGTGTTGTCTTTATGGGTTATTTCTGGATTACCTCGACATTCTAGGTGCGATTAATTTTAATAGTTATCATTTATTAGTTAATCATTTTAACAGTTTAATATAGAATTTTTAATTAATAATTATCTCTTTTCTGATAACAACAAGCGAGCAGAAGTTCCCTAGAAATTCATGATCACGTTGTATGTATATTCACTTGATGGACAGTTAGAAGACCCGAGTGCTTTTGATTAATTTATTCTTTAACTTTTCTCACAAAAAATATACAAAAAAAATCAATATCCGAACTGAATTTTGTATTTTTATTAGCAAGTTTCCTCACTTATAGTCTATGCAGCGTGTGAGTCTATAATTAGGTTTATTGCATATGTATGGATCTGCTTGTAAATCCAACCCTGGTTATCATTTCACCTGATAACAGTTTAGTTCAGAATTTCTGCTTTAATATAATATTTCTATTTAAAATTTCTATTTTTATTACCATAAAGAAACAAAAATTCCCAAAAGTTTACATTGCAAGTTTATTTATTTGGCACTCGATATTTATGGAGATCCTTGGTATAAAATTCGAGTTAACTCTATTATATTAACTGATGGCATGCGAGTTGCATGAATCTTGAGTCCGAAGAACTAACAAATAACAATATATTATTATTTCCATACACGGTAGAACACTTCATATGAGTATAATTAACGTGTTGTGCAATTAATGGTGGGGTTTGATACTCCTCGGTGGTAATCAGTGGAACGGAAGGCTCGGGGGAGTCGCTCCCGGAAGAAAGGACGTTTACCCAACAAGGAGGATATTATTCACCTCATGTACACTCTGGAAGTGTAAATGAGGTGTAATATATGTTCTAATCTTTCTGACGGGAAGAGTTAAAACATATATTAATGTTTTCATCAAATTACGCGCTTTGAGAATTAAGATTTTGGATTTATTTTTTCTCAGTAACGTATTAACCCGGACTCCACTTATGGTTTATACCCAGATGATTTAGCTACTCCGAGATGGGTTAATATATATCACTTATAAATTAAATTAATATTTTGTAATAATTTATTATAAAATAAAATAATATTTATATATTTTTGATAAGAGAAAACGAAATTCACTGTACAAGGCCGTGGGGAAGAAATAGGGGGTGTCAAAGTTCAAAAAAAAGATTTTTCAACGGCAGAGAGATAATTGGTCATAAAATTGTCACATGTAAGTTTGTATATAACCGCGACTCGTTGTGGATCGCGTTTGTGACTGAACATCAAAATTTTATCATTGATTAATTTATTTGTACACAGATAATTATTCATAACAATAGAGAATCCATTGCAAAAGAAAACAGATGAAACGAGTGAAGAACCGTTAACAAAAAGCTCGCGGTGTTTTCTGGCGGATATCTCAGAAAGTGTCCGCGTGAACCACTAACATCAGTCTGGTCGAAGTCATAACTCACGTCTGAGACTCTCGAATATTTCATAAGGTTACTAACTTTGACACCTCTAATATTCTACCTAGCGAGGTGCTAGCCGAGGGGAGTGCGCATTTTCGCCGAAAGACGTTCAACCGAGCTTTTTGCGTACCCTCCAGCCCCACGAAAAGTAGTTTAGGACTAAAGCTGCCGAGGATTACGATAAACGAATGCCAGCCCTTGTCTTAAGGAAGCCGTAAGCGTACCGGAAACCACCGGCTTGTAACGCTTGATGGGGTATTTCCATCCGGTGCTATTCGTTGGGTCGCGTGTTTTGCTTTTGATACGATGATAGGGGATTATCACGATATGTGCGTTCCATCTACAATGCCCTTCCTGATTGGATGCTCAAGTGGTCCAGTGATGAATGTTGATTCAGCCATTCTCCTGGCTATGGAGTTTCTAATTTAGAAACTTCGGCAGAAACTTCGGCAGACAGAATCGAGGATGCCGAATTCAGCGGCAGTTTTCGTGCCCACTGCAAAGAGCGCCAGAGAATATTTGTGGGACCATGATCGTGTTCTTGTGTCCACCATTGAGCTGCGAGAGGGAGCAGCTAATCAAAGAAGAGAAAGTATCGACAAATTGGGTGACTGGTTCGTTACTGTACTCTTCCAACGGTCCTCGTGTTTGTAGGCAGTTTCTCTTCAGATTCTAGAGGTTTAGGGCACTTCGCGATTTTGTCCTTTTCACTCAGCAGAAGGGAAAATGCGGAATGGGAAGATAGTACCTGCTTTTACCTAGCAAGCAGGTACTATCTAAACCGTCGATCTCCACTAGTGTCTAAAGTTAAATATGCATCCCAGGCGCCGCAAGAACGTGTAGAAAAGGACAAGCCCCGGAATAGAGCAAAATGATTCGTTAATTCCTTATAAAAGTAATGTATTTATTCTCGAGAGGCGCTATGCATGCTCGGTTTTACTTCAGTTAACTTTTATTGACTTTGATATATATTCAAGTCAAGCATGCATATTCACCCTCTTCCGAGTTCGGAAGAGGGGGAAATGCATGTTAATTTAATATCTAATTCTTTCGGGAGGAAAGGTTAGATATGAAATTAACGCCTGAGTAGAAAAGTGAATTCATGAGTATTAGTCTCTCGGTCTTGTATTTTCCGAAACGCGAGAGCTTACTCATTGCTTATGATTTTTCTCCTACTCTCTTCTTGTTTTCAGACATATATTAATAAATAATATTTATATGATTTTTTGATTTTTTACATCTGTTTAGTATATATATATTTTTAATATTTATATATTTTCTTGATAACAATAAACGAACAGAAGTTCCCTGAAGTTGAAGTTGCATGTCTTATTCACCTCTTCCATCTGAAGATGGAAGAGTTCAGTAACCTTAATTTGTTACCTAACCCTTCCGACGTGAAGGGTTAGGTAATAAATCAATATATTTATGTATAAATTTATTCTGTGCAGCACCCTCTCTCATTTGTACCATCTGAAACGCAAAGTCCCAGACATGACTTATGAATTTTCTAATTTCCAACGTTCTAGGAAAAATTAACACTTAATATTTAAATATTATTTTGATTTTTTTAATCTAAAATATTTATATAACATTTATATTGTTTTTTATATCTTAAAGAGAACATGCTTGTCCACCAACGTAATCGAGAAAAAAGATGATTATAACGACGTGAAACTTCCGTCGTCTCGCTAGCACAATTTTTATAGGTTCGGCTACAAAACCGACAGCCAAGCAAGTTTTAAGGAACCGGTTCAAGTTGGGCGTTTCGCGATAAGAATGATGATTCACCTCCTCCATCTTCCTACGGAGGAGGCAAATATACAGTCATTTAATTTAACACCTAACCCTTCCAACAGGAGGGGTTAGGTATTATATTAAACTCTATGTATTTGGAAGCATTAATGACTATAGTTTCCCGATCTTGTACTTTCTGGAGCACGACAGTCCAGCCAAGGTTTATGGTTTATCTCCTGCTCTCCTCGTATTTTTAGACATGGATCAACAAATAATTTTTATAAAATAATTTAATTTATATATTAATTTATAAAATATATATTTTTCTGATAACAATAAAAAACAAAAGATCCAAAGAGTTTATCCCGCACGTAGAGTAGACAAATTTCATGGTGGTACAAAAACTAGCCCCCAACGCACCGCCCACAGCGGATGTACTATCCATGACTTGTATTTTTTGCTCGCGAAAAATCTGTTTGTCTTCATCCTCCGTTTTCCATTTCGTGATGTTTGGATGTATATTTAACTGAGCATGCTGCCTTGACCGGACACTCAGTGCTCTTAATCCTATAATATAATAAGATTAGTCCAGCTTCATGAATCCAAGTTGTCAAGAGAAAATAACATATTATATCATTATAATAAATATGATAAGAAAGTACTAAGAAACCCTAAATTCTTTTTCTTTTTGCGGAGAATGTACAAAAATCTCTAAAAGAAATCGGAGATTTGCTTTGTAAAAACAATTGATCAATAATGTATGGATCTCACTCCAGTAAAAGATTAGAATTCAAAAAGATGGAGAAATTCGGTTTGATGACATGATATTGATGCAGTTGTAAAGATACTATAGGAAAGAAAACACAAATGTAATTATCTCTAAAAATTTTAGATATTTGCTTGTTGGTAATAATGACTCAAAAGATGTAGCATCTTATATCAGTAAAAACCTCAAATTTGAACAAGGGGAGATGATAGAGAAATTGGAAGAAATGATGTGATATTGATGCAAATGGAGGTGTAGGTTGAATAGACTTGATAGTTTGCTTTTCATCATCAATCTTACTAGATCTAGACATGCAAATTTGTTACTTATCTTCTTCGATCTTAAACCTCTAATTGGGATTACGAAATCCTTTACATGACAAGATAACTGATGGGGCATATTCGTCGAGCAACTCTGACCGGTGGGGCTCTACCTAACATTGGTTTAGGAATATAAAATTATCGACTTCTGATCAACATGACTACTTCTATTCGCACTAGAGGTTAGGTTTCTACGATAATGGCTCATGTTACCACTCTTTGTATTTTGTTGATAATACGTGTGATAATTTATTTATATTTTCTTTAAAAATATTATTTGTTATAAAAGAATTAGTATATTTTCATTGTTATATGAAATATTGGGTTTTAACAGAAACATTCATGTTCATCATAATTTTAAAAACATTGTTAAAATAATAAAATACCATATATTTGCTTGCGAGCATTTATAATGAAATCCTCGAGGTAACCACCGTAAAACCACGACCTTGTAGCAATCGTGTGTATAGAAATGAAGCTCAATTTGTGTGGTGTGGAATTTGGTGCTAATCTAAACTTCCACTCTTTCTATGCAGATAACTTTAAGTGCAATACATCTGCTTCAAGTGAAACCAAACTATATTCAGCTAGCCGATAAAACTAGAGGTATGTGATTCACCTCCAACTCTTCTTATAGAAATATATTTTGGATGCACTCAATCTTTCTCCAAGTTGTCTTTCAAAAATAAAACCCTACATTGGAAATCCAAATTGTACTTACTAAAGTATGAAAGATGTCTTTCTTGAATGATCAAGATGTTAGGAGATGGATGGGTTTATCCTTATCTATTCATCAAGTAGTAAAGAGCTCTATAATTGTCTAGACTTTTCTTCTACGATGCTATGCGTAATGTTCATATGTAAGTTGATGTAAAGTAAAGTCTTAGATTTGTAAACCTTGAACTGTGTACCTCTTGTCTTTAATAAAAGAAAGCATGTTCAAATGTCGTGTATGTATTTATGATCTTAGTTTTTCTTAGTTCTAAATTGATTTTCATATTGGTTGGATTATGAAGAATTCATAATCCTACTGATGTTCTTGACATGAATAATCTATCATTTGCATATCAAGTCGCCTGAGTATTTACTTTCATAGATCAACTCGAACTCCTTTGGCAAAGTTAAACCTTTAAGATTGATGAAGAGCTTGGTTAACTCGATAGGATACTTTGGACTTCTTCTTTATACCAAAAATAATTTCAGCAGTTAGTCAATATGTGTAGACATGCTATTGCCTCTCTAAGCTTATACAAAACTCCAATGCATGTCACGCAATATCTTACTAACCCGATCAAATACCTCAAGAAGACAAAGAAAATCAACAAAACATAAGTACATAAGTTTATAAGATCCTTTTGTCAGCTAAAGGATAACTCAAGGTGTGAAAAGCTGAATGATTGATGACACTGTAATATAAACAAAAGCTCGTCTAAATGTGCATCCAAACTGCATTTCTAAAAAAACAGAGGAAAAAGACAAATGTTAAAAAAAATCATCAAAATAATCATGAGCAACATGTTGACAACAGCCTTCAAGTGAAAAATACAATTTACTAAGTCACGGAGAAGAGTGTTGCTGGGGTGGGTCTCCAAATTGTAACATGTGACAAAGTTCTCTAAATTTGCTCCACTCAATTTAAAGAGAAAGGCTGAAGAATAACGCTAGTCTATTGGATTTGCAATTTCTGACTTGGGACAAAGTTCTCTAAATTTAAAACTCACTTTATAACGTGATCACATATGGTCACTTGAGTTATACAAAACCCATAAGTGACTCGAGCGAACATAACTAAAGACTTGTGCATCCCACGAGTAGAATATTTTTTATTCTGAAGCTGTAATTTATAGCCTCACTCTTCTAATAAGAAGAGTTAGGAAATAAATTAAAGCTCTTTGTATATTTATAAATAGATAATAGATAATACTAACTCCTCGACTATTCTCTTCTATCAGTGTCATTAATACGTTGAGCGTACAACACACCAATAAGTTTTGCATATGACTTTTAGTCATTCTTGTTTTGATAGTTAAAAGTTATTTCATCACCCATCTTGAGTTCTAACTCTTAAGAAAACTTGAATTGATCGTTAAGACTAGCTTTGAACTTTCGCACTTTCGCAATTTGATGAAAGATCATGAAGATAAGATATAAGAGAACAAATGTCTCAAGTATGATTTGATAACTATTGCACTCCAATGATCTAATTCTTTACATAAAAGAGGAATATACTTGAGATTTAACGCTTTGTAACATGTGTGGTATTCGTAATTTTGAGTATTCAAATCATCAACATAATTCAAGTTTCATCTCTAGTCTTTTTATTAAGGAGACAAAGAATATATTTTGGATATGATTTGTAGTATATTTTTGACCCAAGTATATCACATGAAATCCATCTTTTTTTACAAAAAAATTTGTCTCGACTTGGAGTATCTTTGATGTCCTCTCGCTACTCCAGGACTTAGACAGTCGCACACCAAATTCATAATAATTAATCCAACATCTCGAAGAAGAGTTAGTCTTCTAGCATAAGGTCCATTCCGAAATCCGACGGTAATCTCACGCTAGCATCCACACCAAGTGACTACACTATAAACACTATGAACGAATTATTTAAAATATCAAGTCAAATTTTTGTCGTGCACATACACATCGCTACACAACATACATCGATGTCATAGATACACCACACATACATGTAACACATGGATGATGTCATACACATACACAAGTGTATCACAAAAATAAACGATCTGTACTCATTCCATCATGCCAACCGGCACTAAACAAACACTAAAGTCGAGTCAAATCTACTCTGTGCATCAGAGAATCTAAATTGCGCTCACCAAGACTCTCCACCATAACCAAGATTTTGAAGACTCAACTCGAAGAACTAAAGCTTACAAGCCTTACTTGCAAAGTATACCCTTAGTGGAGCTAGCCCAAGAACCCGCCCTAACGTCACTAACGATCTTATTAGGATTAGCTACTCCGCACTCGGTTTACCTAGCCGAGGTGCTAAACTGACGTGACAGCTGTCATGCGCATACACTTTACTATACAATATACATCGCTGTTATAGACACATCACACATACACATAACATATAGATGATGTCATATACATACACAAGTGTATCACAATTGTCCCCTAACTGACGGTTAGGTCCCTCTAACTCTAGATAGCCTCATATCTCAACTACGTGATATACACCTTGGTGAGTGTAAGGATCAAGAGATCGGGTGCTACAACGTCTCATCGTTAGTCGTCTGTCTGCAATCCATACCATGCAAAAATCAACTATCTTTAATATATACATCGAGGACAAACCCACCGTCCAATAAGAACGACACTGAAAGATGGAGTCAAACATGACATGTGTCAACCTCTCAAACAACCATCACACACCAACATACGAGCTGTTCCACCAGTAGACTCATGCAACATACACCTCAAGCCCGCACGTACAACCACTAAGCTTTGATACCATCGATGTTTGGAAGATGACATGGCGCACAATTACGCACATGGTCTTTCCAAACAACACCATCACTATCTCTAACATGAGTACTCCAGAAGATAACACCTGACTGCACTCGTAAAATAGTATCTCTTGTGATCACATCCAACGTCGTTGGTGCAGTCTGTTGCAGATGTAGATATAATTATCAAGATGAAACCTACGAATCGATAACTGATACATCCTCCTTGAATAGTCACATATCGCAATGTGTTTCTATGTTGAGCAATCGATATGTTCTCAAAAGTCATTGACGTAACTCTTCGAAATATCTCGGCTCGTTGAGAACATGCGCTCACCCCATATATGAGACATATCTTACGTCTCCATAACCACCTCTCCTTTATGGACAGTCCTTCTGCTGATGAGGACCATCACACGTTCAGCAAGGACTCGCTTGCTACTTACTAGAGAAGGACGGTATGGGCTTTTGCCCACCAGGTCCTCCAACACCTCCTTAGGATCGTGACTGTTCACCACGATCTTTACCACCACCACCACCACGCTGTTGCGTAGCCTGTGATCCTCGAGAAGAGGTGGTCGTCTCATGAGGTGTCTCACTGCTGAATCCATCAGTCGTCACCCTCTCCTCCACCATGTTGAGCTGAATCCGCTCAACTAGACCAAAGACAACCGTCATCGTCGGAGCGGTGTCTCTAAGAAGAGTGACATCTCTGACTCTCCTCCGCATCTCTCCGTCAAGTATCTTATACAAGAACTGGACTGCTTGTGCTTCTGTCACCCGTTGGATAACACTGATCAACCGCCTCATGCGAGTAAACGTCTTGTGTAGACTCTCTCCAGTCTTCCACTGGAACTCTTGTAGACTCCTCAACTTATCGGTCCACACACCTTGATAGTTCTTCCTCAAACATTGGAAGAACTGAACAACAAGGTTAAACCCTAGTGGTATCCCTCTCACACTACCACTTGCTCCATTGCTAGTGGACGCACAGTTGGTAGTAGGTACTCCGCCACCCGTGGATATACCACTGCTACTAACACCCGAACTCGCAGGTGTTATACCTCCTAAAACTGCGCAAGTAGTGATAAAAACGTAGTTGGGAGATCAATGTTGTCTCCACGTTGTAGTCTCGCATGAACTCATGGTAATCGTCCATAGGCGGTCCCTCCAAGTGTTAGAACAAACCCTTACACGTCATGAAAGATGTGAACAGTTGTCGGTTCGCATCTACTGTAAATCGCACCAACTGTCGTCATCCACCTCAATGGTATCCACCGTATCCGAGTATCGTTGAGGTCCCTTCGTGATCTCATAGATCTCGTCCATGTCCTACAACAACGGTGTGATGACACTAGACTCACCACCAGAAAATATACTGTCTGCGTCTCACTCGTCCTCTGGAACAACCGACGGCAATGGTGTAGGTAGTCGGTACTTTATCCCACTCCGTGTATATCCACTGTCCGAGAAATCTCCACCAGAACCTCCCGAGAACTCTGTGATGATAGAATTTTGTGACAAGAATGCCGAAATCTTCGTCACCACCGTAACCAAATTTTGCATAACTCCGCTCCTACTGAGCTCACCTATCTTCTACTAGGATGATCAAGATAAAGGCTACCTGTACTTGTTATCATCACATGCAATCTCTCACGGTCTGTTGGTCGTTAGTCCAACCTCATCGTGAGAGAAACAAAGATAGTCTTACTGGTCTGCAATGTCAATCTCTCTATCGACAGCACGCTGGAGTGAATTCACTCCAGAAATCAAACGCCAACACAAGCAAACGCGGTGCACAAACATGAAGTAGAATATTGAGGGGTTCCAATCACAAGAAGTCCAAACGATAACCCTCCACACTCAAACATTCACATAACGAGAAATCCAGTCCATCCGGACTGATGTCTCCTCTTCGATGATCACATGCACAATATATGATCATCAACTGTCATAACATGTACCTAAGGTCACTAACTAGATGTCCATCTCTAGTAGCTCCAAAAGTATCTATGTGGTAGCTCTACTAGATCACCCAAGACAACTATCACCAACTGTCTCCATACACGTCTCTACGATATAAACAAACACTACCACAATGACAACTTCCTCCTAGTACTGTGGGGTCGTCTTATCACTCCTCTAGGAGGTGCGAGAATGTCTATTACTATCTTAAACAAGTCCATAAATACTTGCACGTATTCCTAAAAGACACGAAAAGCTATTGGTCTAGTGATAAAGCCAAAGCTAAGAACTGCAGAGTTAAGTGTGCAAGCTCATGAATAGTGTTGGGATGGGTGACCTGCTTTACACTTCTCATACAACTGAAAACTTGTATACCTCTCCAGCTTGCTGACGGGCTCAGGCTCCGCTTCGCCTCTGCTTCTCACGCACTTCTACTCCTCGAAGTCTCACCCACGCCTACCCGACGTCTGCCGATGCACTTCTGTCGACCTCAAATTGACATCAAAATCTATCACAAGAAATTTCGACAGCGCTTCTGCAGTACATCACTACAAAATCCGACCAAGAACAAGTCCAACCACTACTAATCCGCACAGCGATCAATCACACGACAAAAAAAATCACTCTACGCACGCACGCACTCGCAAATCGAGATACCAACGATCTGTAAACTCCGGAGATACCACCGGTGTCGTGTCGGATATTGCGTGAAGGATGTCCAGGAAAACGCGAGGTTCCTGGCTGTGGAGATGTTGTGTGCTAAAACAAGGACGAGACAGAGAAAAACAACCACGAAAACGAATGCTGCGATATATACCACTCCAAATGTATGTACACTGCCGTTTCTTTCTCCTAACAGCACAAAACTGAAGAACAGACCAGAGCGGTCTGTAACCTACTTCAGAAGCCCTAAAACAAACCCTTGAATCGCAACCCTAGCCTGAAATCGCCAAAGCGTAGCTCAAAGCAAGAGAAACTTCTCTTTGCTAACAACCAGAGCCACAACAGTATCACGCGATCCAAACCCAAGTCCAAACCACATCCACACACTAGCTCTTGGCTAAAGCTAGCTACCACAAGCCATACACAACCAACTAAGTCCTTAACGAACTCAAAAAGACGAAACCTGTAGCGAAGGAACCAAAAAAGACCTATCTGGGAACTTTCTCCTTTCACCAAACGATCTTCAAATGTCGATACGGTCTCCTCCGCTGACTCCGTTAACCCAAGAAACTTTCAAATCCGACTCCTGATAGCCGAGATATCGCCGATTTTCAGTCGCAGGTGACCGAACCTCCAAAAACTCCTCCCTGCGGCTTAAAACCGCTCACACCGCACAAACGGATCGTCCAAACTGATATCCGTCTTCGCTGGCAGATAGATCTAGCTACCTTGAACCCAACAAGACTCCAAACAAACCGTTTGGAGTTCCCCTTGCAAAACCACTCGAGAAATTTGGCCGCAGATTACAAAAAATTGACGTAAATCGGCTCCCTGCGGCTCAACCTCGCTCACCACACCTAAACCAACAATCCAATCCACGTACAGTCTTCTCCTATGAGTAGATGAAGACTCCCTGATCGCGTAGGCACCAAGAACGAAGAGCTTGGCTCACCTATCGCGAAGAACAGCCCAACCTCAGGTCGCAGGTGAACGAAAATCTGATGTAAGCACTTCCCTGCGAGCCAATTTCACTCACAACTCTCAAACCGCTCGATGAAACTTTGTATCGTCTTCAATTTCCTGAAGAACTCGTTGTTCTGATCCCGATGGATCCAAGGACAGCAAGTTTGGACTCCGGAACGGCCCGAACGGTCCAACTCTCTTTCACAGGCAACTGAAAACTCCAAATCTGCTTCCTGCGTCTCAATTTCTCCCAGAACACAACCCGCGATCCGTCTCTTCAAGAACCGTCTTAACCCACACGTAGCCTGCACAGATCTGAACCCAACGACGCCTTGCGCGTTTGCATTGGACTTCCAAATCTCTCGCACCGTCCGCTGATAGGTCGCAGACGCAAGCAAGCCCCTTAAACAACCCCCTTGTTACAGTCTGTACGTACGAAGTTCAACCCTCAATAATTAAGAAGCAGGCCCCTTGCGTCTTTGATATAACGTCTGAAGCCCTAAATACCCAGTCAGCAAGTAACCAGGAGCCTAGCTTGATTTTATCTTCTTTCGAATCGCATAACTTCTTCTCTGGATGTCCAAACGGAGTAAACAAGATGCCCATGGAAAGCTGACAACAAGCTCTACCCATCCATGTGATGAAAGTGAAGATCCGAAGTTGCGCCAAAAGCCCGTAAGCTGGGGCCTAGCTTGTTTTCTCCATCTTTCGAGTCTTGTAACTTCTCCACTAGGCGTCCAAACGAAGTAGATGAAGTGCCTATGGAAAGCTGACAAGGAGCTCTGTCCACTGGTGCAATAAAAACGAAGATCCGAAGTGGTGCCAAAAACCCGTAAGCTGGGGCCTAGCTTATTTTCTCCATCTTTCGAGTCTTGTAACTTCTCCACTAGGCGTCCAAACGAAGTAGATGAAGTGCCTATGGAAAGCTAACAAGGAGCTCTATCCACTGGTGCGATAAAAATGAAGATCCGAAGTGGTGCCAAAAACCCGTAAGCTTAGGCCTAGCTTGTCTTCTCATGAGTGTCTTTGGAGCGACAAGCATCGGAGTTTGAATTTCAGGTAGGAGCCGGTCCACGACACGACACCGGCAGAAATCCACGACCTGAAAGCTCTCAATCAGACCTCACAATTTGAGTTTTCGAGGAAAAACGGTATCTAAACAATCACTAAAGTCGAGCCAAATCCACTCTTTGCTCGTAGAGAATACAGATTGCACTCACCAAGACTATCCATCATAGCTAAGAGCTTGAAGTCTCAACTCGAAGAACTAAGGCTTCCAAGCTCTACCTGCGAAATATACCCTTAGAGCTATCCCAATAACTCGTCCTAACGACACTAACTGCCCTATCAAGATTAACCTAGTCGAGATGCTAAATTGATATGACAAGTTACACCATGAAAATACAATAAGACGATCTCAAAAGATTTATCCTTACATGTCCGACAATAAAATGAGACATTTGATCGCAATCTCAATATTTGTCTATAACAAATCTCCATCAATTTCTATGTTTTCCGATGACAAATCTCCATCATTGCTTATTCTCTAAGTGGTAGTGTTAGTACACTCGCTTATGCATATCTCAAACTCGGCCACATGATACAGGTACATACTCTTGTTACTTTTATGTAATTAATATTTTGGTAACTTTTAATATTAATTTAGAATAACAAAGCATTTTATATTGTTTAGACCGAATTTTATTTTAAACACAAATACTTGGATTCGTTTTTTCAGAAGAAACGAATATAAATACAAATCTTAAAAGAAAAGACTATTATTTATTAGTCCTCAAATGCACATTTTTCGACTCTAACCAAGTGGACCACGTGTCAAGTAAAGAATTGGCCTCGTGAGACCACTCCTTTCATGTATGAAGTATTAGTTATTTCTTGAGTATATATTCTCTTTCTCGTTATGGGTATAAATTCATTTATCACAGGACCAGTGCTCGGGGTAGAAGTCTTCACAACCGGAAAGTATTCGAGGGCTATGAACGGGAGTCGGTTTATATCGATGGTCTACCGACTTTTCTAGTAAGTAATTTGTCGTCATGTATGAGTTTGCCGCTCAATATTAATTTAATCGTTGGTTTCCTTCCAATCTGTAACCTGAAACAATTTTCAACTATCATTCTGTTTCAACAGGTATGCTATAAACTAGATTGGGGTTTAATGGTCCTTAAGGTACAATGTGGTTGATACGAACCACGTACAGCAGAGAAAGAAGTTAGAAGAGGGCCGGCTGGACTCTAGCCGAAACTAGTCCTAGTACAGCTTGCGATGTGAATCGCCTAAAGGGTCTACCAACATTTATTTACATTCTACTGCATCCGCCGAGTCCTTTCCTCTTCCCGGATGAACGCGGACAACTGCTACAGTATGTCTCCCAAGTCTCGCAGTAGCTCCACCCCACGCGTAGAGACGATGTACACAGGGGTACACTCTGTCTGTGTTTGCGAGACTACAATTCATGTGGGGATCCATGAGATACAGGAAGACGCAGGACAAGTGGTCGTCACCGTAGCTCCAGACTCTGCATTTACGACGAAAAAGTCGAGGCCTCTGCACTCCAGACGAGTCAACAGTACTTCGCCGCTATTCTACGGACATTCAGGTGGCTTCCTGCTCGTATTTTATTTACACTCGCTGCTGGAGAATATCATTACAGCGAACTCCTGCCACGGCCTTATTTCGCATCTCAAACGAGTATACATCCTATTTGAGCTACCAAGCGCAGGTTGCCACTGTTTACGCTCGATGCCGGGAAGAATCAGACAAATCGCAGCTGGTGTAGACTTGTAAACCACCAACGTAAGTGGCCTGTACCTTGGGCATGGTTCCGGCAGACGACAGCAGCAAATTCTCAGACAAAACAACGAAGTCAGCTAGCTTTCCTACAGCCAACGACCCCATGTCTTCCTCCGTGAAAGTGGCATAAGCAGCATCGACAGTGTACCTGGCACATCCGAAGTTGAAAAGTCACAGTTACGAAACACGAGTAATATAACCATAATGCATTGTCAAAGCCAAGCTTCCTTTCTCCTCTTGAATAAATTTGCGCTTCAAGAAAAGGTGCTGAAGTGACTCGGGGAGGAAGCCGTTGGCTATCCTTAACCTACCCTTTCAATGCAGCCTCCATTGATATTGTCTCTGAACTACCAAAAGGAAGGGCCCAACCTTCAGGAGTTCTCCATACGGCAGCCTGCATTCCCGCTAAGGCATCAAGAGGTGTCACCTGGAGACAGCGCAGTAAAATCAACACCGTTTTCCGCTGTAAGTCAAGTAATAGCTCCCAAGCTTTCTAACCTTCTCCGACTTGTTACTTAGGAGCATCTCAACATAGTATCCAAAGGCTTGTAATCGTTATAAAGTTCTCCATCAAGATACGTAGATACGTAGAAAGAAGCAAGGATTGATAGTCCAACTGGAATTCAGATGCCCAACTAGGCTACGAAGATCGTAACCTACATTCCAGTCTGAACCAAAAGCAACTCGCGTTCCTTTCGTTAACAGCGAGTTGAAAAGGTATGATCCTTTGGTTGCTCGCTCCTCCCCAAGTTTCTTCACAACGTAGAGCGCATCGTCCAGCAAGTTCATTGGCTGCAGTCACAACACATAATCAGACCAACGGACTTGCACAAGATGAAGCAACTTTCAAGGCAAGCAGTTGACCCACTTAAGCTTCTGACGAAGTAACAACAGGTGAGAAACATAAGTTTATTATAAGAAAAATCGAGAAACAAATGTGCATTACCGATAATGCAACCGAAACTAGACAGTATTTTTTCTACAAAGCACTTGCTTTGCTGATAAGAGTCGAAGTATGGAATACGCTTATTTCAATCCAAGAGCAGGTTTCGTGTCTCGTAGTGGACTAAGAAGACACAAGACAGCGTACTTATAAAGTCACAACCTTCCAACGAAAGCCCCATGTAACCCACATAAACAGAGTATGGAATCTGAAGGGGGCGAATAGAAGGAATCACTTACCTGCACTGATGCTACGACGCCATTGGCAGCAACACGTGCAGGTCCTCCCTTACTCAAGTGCTGAACATGCTCAAGCTGTACAAGTGTATACTGTGTTAACCTTTCTGTCGAAGTTAGACTCTATGGAAGTAAGCTACTCAAAAAGCTGAGCAAAGATGTCAAGAGGAACCTCCAAACTATCCTAAGAAACGAACTCACCCTGAAGCGTCGATCCCGAGGTCCGTTTGTAGCATTCATAGTTTCAACGACAGTCAACAGGTGATCTATAGCAGCATCTCCAATGACATGGACAGCAATCTGTGTAAGCAAGCAAACTTGGGTAAAGTCACATAAGAAATATACAGTGACTAAACTGCAGGCTGCGAGAAGAGCCATAACGATGCTTGCAAGTTAACAGGGAAGTTATACACTGACTTACCAAGATCCTTTAAAAGGGAGGTACAAATCTTTCTCACCTGAAGACCTGCTTTGTCTGCACCAACAATTTCCCGAAATAGCCATTCTGGATCTACAACAAATCCTCCATAGTTGCTCGGATCATCTGCGTACGGCTGTAGTATGCGACACATTCCCCACGCATATATTTCGGTCACCAGCAAACAATGCAAGAACTAAACACATACATGGAAGCCGTCCCGTGAAAACAGGACCCGCGGAATTACATCCCAAGGAGAATGAAGGAATTAATGTACGCTAAAACTGCAGACTTTTGGCGGGAAAACGTATAACCAGAGGACAGAGCGTTGGAAATGTGTGGTGGACATCACATCTGCTAAAAGCACTTTCCGCACTCATATATTGATGAAAGCAGATTGCACTGTTTTTTATCACTACCAAGACCTTGGGAACCTTGACCAGAACTTGCAGACACCCACTGATGCTTATCACGTACTTCACCTCATGAAAGAGTGCACTCGAGGAGCCTAGAGTCCCATCTGCAAATGCCTTCACTCCCCCGATTCGAAGCCACTGACTAAGGATACGTCCTTTTTCTGCCACTGTTCCCTGTCATCACGATATTCAGACCATCACAACGAGGAAGTTGTTTGCGAAGGCAGTTCTATAATGTTGCGAGGAGGAGCATATTACTGGCCATCCATTAGGTACATACACCGGGCTACCTCCATCTACTCTGCTTCCTACCTATAGTCGCAAACCTACGGGTACTCTTCGTCTGTCAACTGACTGTTGGTGCAACCTATATACGAAGATGAACATACTCAGAGTAGGGCCGATGATTCGCTGATCAGTATCCAGATGATAATCATCCAGTCGAAAACTGATCAAGATTGTAAATGCTGGTCTGATGTTCGATTCTACTACGATATTGACTGCAAAGTTTACGGAGTGCAGCAAAAATCAGAACTTACGGCAACTCGACCCCAAGTCTGCAGCGGCAAAAACGCCGAAACTCTAACTGAAAGCTTCGACTCGGAATCAGCCCACATGTACACCTCTGAACACACCATTGCACTGGATAAGAACATGCTCTTTATAACAGAACGAAGACAACATTTCTCACAAGGTCATAGACCTACGCTCTTCAACATCACCTAAATATACACCGTGGTTCCGAACCAGAGGCTCAAGGAGTGGACAACTGTGTCTCGAGACAGAACGTGTCCCTTGTCCTAAAACCCCCAAACTTTGAGCATAAAATAACCATGAGGAGCATGATGGACTAAACCTCACACAACAGTCACAGTCGTTATAAGAAGATAGAAGAGTTCACACCGTTGAGATCATTCCAGCTTTGTTCTGCTGAAACTCCTGGCATATAGGCCCCGAAGTCAACAACAGACGTGATACCCCTACTCAAAGCATGCTCGCAGGCTCTGATCAGTCCATCTCGACGATCTTCAAGCGAAGGCTCCGGAAGTAACCTTACAACTAGGGCCATAGCGTTCTCCGACAGAATTCCCGTGGGATCTGCACAAAGTAACAATCGTTGCGGCCATGAAAAACATAACCTTAGTGCATATCCAAAGTTTCGGTGTCAAAGAGAGCCGCTCGTGAGCTGATGCTCCGTGGAGTTTACACCTATAATCCAAGATTCGCCGGGGGACCAGTTTTTTGCTTCATTATGAACTTCGTTTGTCTCCGTAATGTTAGACGTCATCCTAGAACTCTCCAAGTATCTCCCACTCCCTTCATGGACGTTCATTAGTAACTGAAGTTATAGTACTACGAAGCATGTACGTAGTTCTAAACTTTTAGCATAATCTGCTCTGCTTCCTGTATCCGGAACAACTGCCATTCATCAGACCTACATTTTACACTCAAGAGTAGGCTAAGCTCCGATACCAGTCGTCTTCTACATTTAACGACCACCGATAGTGATACGTGGAGGCACACACCTCCTTCACTGTCCTTCATAATAATCCCTCCGTCAGGACCTGCAGTACTGGAATCTATGCCCGCCTCGGCCAGGGCCAGGGAATTTGCAAAACCCATGTGCCCATCCACACGAACCATCCACACCTGCAGGAATACGTGTCAGAAAAAGCATTTACCTCGATGGGAAATACTTGGATTCTTTCCATCACAGACGCATGGCCAAGTGAAATACCTTCACCAGTATACACTGCCAAAAGGATCACAAAATTCAAGTTTACAGAAGAACAAACCTAATGTACCTATTCCCCAATGTTTCATGAACAGAATAATCATCGAAAGTGTTCTTCAAACTGAGTGGTGTACCTACTGGATTACGAGGTGTGACACTATCAATCCAAGAAACTTCAGGCAGATCACCACCCCAGTTGTGGTGGTTCCAGTTATCTCCAATGACCCAGCTCCCTTTCGCTGTACCTGCAACAATGGATGAATCGAACAATGCCACCAACTCGCGATCAGTCCGAGGGAAGGGGGAAAAGGCATGTCAACCTACGTACATTATGAAGAACTGGCTGCAGCACTTGGTTAACAAGGAAAGTCCCCTGGGACGAAGGAACTGGACAATAGAGAAGATTAAGAATAAAGTCGGTGTCCAAACAGACGAAAACTCTTAAAAAGGAGGCAAGCGTGTTAGTGACTTCTTTCTTGTTCCACTGCCATTTCCATAGATCTGCTCCCCTAATCCTTGAAACACATAATACCATCCCTAGAATGAACGTGACGAATGAGCTTCTCACAAATTTGGAAACTACTTCTTCAACGCTGACTCTAAAAGTTCCAGATCAGTCCATCCTCTTGTGCATCGGATGCTTTTACCTTCTGTGGCAAGTTCAATCCTTCTCACAAAATCAGAACGGCTTTGCACGTCTCTCATGTTTAAGTAATTCATCTAACACAACACACACCCAAGAATCAGAGACCCGATGCTATGAAAAATGAAGTTCAAGGACGACTTTCTGGTCGAGATGCATCTGGAAAATATATCAGAAGCTCCTGCACTGGCCTTTGATTACTTAGCAAGATATTTAACGCCGAAAACGCATAAATGCTTCCAGCTACATGACAACAAAATGCAAGTTACAGCATCCAAAAGAAAACATAAGAGAAACTTAGTATCAAAAGTAACAAATCCAGTGGTCCTGCCAAGGATGACATGGAAGACATTCTTGCCTTGAGGCCACTGGGAATGAAGTGTACGTGCGAATCGATAAATCCTGGCGCAACAAATTTACCCCCAAGATCAATGTACACAGTTCGGGGACCAAGAAACCTCTGCATCCGGAGAAAACGCAATCCACAGAACTTAGGGTCACACTACACAGACTGCGCGGAGGTCCCTTTCTTATTATCCGGTGAATTCGTATTATGTATCTTTAGAGTCCTTTCCGTCCCCTGAATCTCTAGAATTCCATGTGACTGTTCTCTGGCATACAGCAGTGAATTTTCGTAGGAGTAGACCATAGTCTCAAAGTCGTAATAAACACACTTCGAGCTTCTCGCTAGAGAGGCTTTGTTTTACCATCCTAATTTTGTTTCATTCGCTTCTCCACTTCGTTGGGAATCTGGAGAATCAAGAGTCTGGATGTAGGAAATGATCCATCACTGACTAACAACTTCAAAAAGAACAAAAGAAAGGTTGACTCTTGCATATAAAGTGACATACAGATGTAATATTGTAACAAAGGAGTGAAAGTCTGGCATTCTCCGTTGACGCTTAAGAAACAACAGAAATGACAATACTGAAAAGGATAATGGCGAAAACATCATGTAAAGTATGTCACCGTCAAACAGGCAGCTGAAGTATCGTACAAAGTCCACACCTGCGCCTGACTATGAGAACCAATACTGAGAATGCGGCCTTCTGATATAGCCATCGAATTTGCCCATGGCAAGTTGGAATCACCAGTCCAGATCACCGCATTCGTTATGATAGTTTCAGCTGTGTTAGTACCAGTGAAGGCGTTGAGCAGCGCTGGAAAAAAAAAACAACAGTTATGCGAGCGTGTCACATCTGCCAAGTTCCTCTAGATTGCAGAACCCGGAACAGGTTACTGATACCTCTGGAGATATTCTACTACTGGTTTAGCAAACTGGTACAAAAGCGTCTGGTCTTTCGCTCTACAGCAGGACAAACTCCTTAGCCTCACATCCAATGTGAAGTATTCCTGAACCTTGATTGCAGACGACCGAGCTTAAGCTAAGAACTCTTCAAACTCTGCCTCGTGCGCTACACAGAAGTCAATACCGGACGAATTCTTTTTGCTGCCGCATACATTTCGAGTAATTACTCACAGTAGTAGGATGCCAACGAAAAACTTGAAGGAGAAGGAGCAAGCACGATAAGCACTGGAATGAGGACCAGTAAACGAAGCCCAAAACACAAGCGCTTCTGCTTGCGACCCATGGAGACACCAGTTGACACCCTGGTTACTCGCTTGAAAGCATACTTGAGCGATCTTTCAGAAACTTACAAGCTCCGACAATCCCAAATTGTGAAAATTCTTTCTCGGAACCGAGGAAACAGTTTAGTGTGAGATGTTCCAGTCACTTAAACCA
Organism: Asterella californica; assembly: GCA_036924285.1. Taxonomy (NCBI): domain Eukaryota; kingdom Viridiplantae; phylum Streptophyta; class Marchantiopsida; order Marchantiales; family Aytoniaceae; genus Asterella; species Asterella californica. The sequence goes on along the minus strand of JAYKYS010000002.1, from coordinate 19,394,554 downwards.
ATCCCTGTTGAGACTCTGAGCTTTTCTGCTGTTCGACGCGCTACAGTGCGCAACGCAAATCCCAGGGGAGCTGCGGGTCCAAAGTGGAGCCTGTGACTGAAGACACGGTCACTCGTAAGCTCTGAAGCCGCACTGGACCACCAATAGACGGCGGTAGTGCCGTGTCTGTCTGACGTCAGAAGTTGATGATTCCCTTCACGTCTTTCCTTGGAGCTTCTGTTTTGTACATCTTTCGAGTCACAGTCGGCTGTGTCAAACCTACGCCAGTAAGGTTTACCCTTATGGTCGTTCCCTGAATAATTTTATTGAGTTTCTCCATTTTATGGAGGAATCTATAGAGAGATCCTATAACAAAATTACTAGACTTTTATTAGAAATGTCTGAGTTCAAATCTCATAAGAAAGGTTACTGCGAAAGTATGAACTTGAGTAATTTTAAAATTTATAGTTTTTATTAGTTTTAAATCTGAATATATCATCATGGTTTAAGATATAATATAGCTTTGATGATTCGATTTCCATTCAGTTGATGATGTTTTTTAAAAATCAAATCAAACTGAATAAATTAAAATCTCAAAATATCCATAAAAAGTTCCACTTTTGTCCTCAAAATACTTCTCAGTCTGAAAATAGTTTTATATAAAGTGGCTCTCAAATGTCACCAACAAATAAATCTTAATTTAGTGAAGAATTTGATCTTTAAACAACCTTGGAGATTGAGATCTGAACTCAAGCTTCAAAATTTAAAAATCCAATGGTATAACATTACACTATAGTATTTGCAACAAAATCCAATTCATTGATCTTGACAAATTTGATCTAAGAGAAATCATTCAAATAAATATTACATGGAAATTATTATGAAACTTAATTGCAAATATAATGCTTGAATATATTTCAGTTCTAACTTCTAAAATTATTAATTATAACATAAAAGTAAACAACCCAATACTTTAAAAAATAAAGATATACCTTGTTACAAATTAATCTATATAATAAAGAAACTAAAAATACTGTTTATAACAAATGAAATTGAATCATCACATAAAATGACATTCTCATTTAGCCCAAACAAGACGTATCGAGTTGTGGAAGATGTAGTGCGATAAGAAAAGCAAGCAAGAATGCTCGAGTCGAGCGAACAATTTCAATCTCAAATCCAATTAATTTTGTTACACATATGATATATACAAAGTTTACAGTTTGGTAGTTGAGGGTTTCCTCACAAGTATTGAAGTCCTCATCTCTTTGGACACATACATTTAGCTCTCCAAAGCTCAATCCAACGTCACTCAAAACACCCTAAAGGATGTCTCCATCCAAAGTTACCACCACTCTAAATTGTTGACATGTTTCCCTAAATTCTCAAGCCGTTTCTCCAATCCTAAATCTCACAACCATAGAAGAAAGCTAGACATGAACTTCTTGACTGTACCTCACATGTTCCAAATTGACATTCTCATGCAAAATTACAATTTAGAATAGGAGAGAAATCTCTTCCAAAAACAAGTGTGTGAAGCCTCACGCACTTCTGTTTTCAAGTGTCAAAGTACTCCCCAAATTTGGTACGGTCATTGCTACCACAATACGGCTTCAAATCTAGACTAAGTGATTTTGGTCTCATTGGAAATCCCATGAGGAGACTTATCCAGCAGACAAACACTCTCCAAACAAAGATCTACATACAGAATATAGCCTTCGGAGTGACCCGCTTTCCACTATAGAAGTACACGATATCATATTGTTATGCGCAAAAGATATATTTAAGAATACGTCAAATATCTAGCTGTGGAAATTATGTAAGTTTGAAAAAATATGCAAAAAATGCACTAACATTTATAGAAAAAAAGACAGTGAAGCCTTCAAAGAACCTAAGAGAATTTAGAGAAATACCATGTAAAACCAACCAATAAACTTTAAAATATGTTCTGTAATATGTTACGGAAAGGAATGGTTCAAATCTTACACTGCTTTCACATAGTGCGCATTTGCATCTTCTATCATCTCTCTTAGGAAAAGTTTTGATTAATCTTGAATATTTACTCTATCAATAATAATTCTTGATGATTTTCAAACTATTATCTGCACTAAATATTCTCAAGGGTTCAATGTTGTTTTTTTAAAAGTGCACATACAAGTAGAAAAAGATATTTTTAACTGATTTTTGTAAAATTCATTCTAAAATATATATATTATCTTGAAATATATTTTCTTTGGATTTAAATATACCTTATATTTTATTTGAAGAATCTTTAGTTTTTTATGCTAGAGTATTCTTTTATGTTGTAATAGAATTCCTATGTCAAGTTGATTTTTCTATATAGCTATTAATTTTAAGACTTTAAGCTCATGCAAGTCAAATAATTATACTTGAAGTTCACAATTTACATTAAACTATGACATAAAAGTTGTTCACATTTATAGAGACAAAGTGTCTCACATAAAGCTATAAATTATACTTAGATTTATTTTTAAAAATATATTGTACTTATTTAAAGATATTGTATACATAAACTCTTCATCTATATTTAGATTCAAACTGAACTGATTTAAGCTCAAGCTGATCACATCAAGCTCTAATACTGTAGTACATTATTTCATCTTCTCAACAAGAGATGGTTCCGAGATTCAAGAATTATATAATCAAGGTCTTAACTCCTAACACGTGATTGTGTTAATTATTTTAAAATAAAATATAAATTCAATAATATTGTTTTATTTATGTCAACTTCAAAAAAGAGTAGTTTATCTCCTAAATGAATATTTTTATTTTCAATATAAATATATAAAAAATGGTTATCTATTTGGAAATTAGCCTTTAAAGTAAATTAGTGAACAAAATAAAAATTATAATTAAATAACTACACTTAAGTTTTCCCTAAGAAATATGCATACTCACCACCCTGAATAAATATTGCATTAAAACTTGAAAAATCCTCTTAAAATACCCGTTTGAGGGTATGTATTATAATACCTTGTGCATGCATCCTCCTTAGATGTTACAGATATAATTGTTCTACATCTGATAGACCTCACCTTGGGTTCGTTGATGATTAATAATAAAATCAACCTTGATCCACTCTAAAACCTCAATCAGTTGTAATTAATCTGAACTTCAAAATTACACCTTAATCTTTATCATACTTTTGGTCCCTAAATCCCTTTAACCTACAAGTATTATAAACCATACCTTGAAATGAGTACTCATATTATTTTAATCTTAAATAAGCATTACCTGTATGTGAATTAAGTCTATAGTTACAGCTAACACTACTAACATAGTGCGGTAATTTATTACCTAACCTTTCCCGAATGTATGAAGGGTTAGTTAATAAATTAAAGGTATACTGTTTTAATATATAATTAGAGAATAGATCTCGGATTAAAGCGCTCCGGTCTGCTAATGTCTTATGGGTTATGTCTTCTTTTCTTGTATCATTATCTTCAATTAATATTTAAATCTTTATAATTTATAATCTTTTATAAAAACTTTAAAAATTTTATTTAATTATTTTAACACAAATCATATATCAACTGAATTAATCTATTAAAGAGAAAGTTATGTGTATTAAGTAAATCCATAACCTACTCCAGCCACGACCCGAACCATCCTCTCTCAGAAAGCATACATATTAAATCTATAACTATTTCCATGCACCTTGAAATATGAACTCGAACTGTTAGGCAGTAGGTTTTACTTTGTACCCTGTAAGTTAAACCTAAGACGAGCATGAATCCAACGCGGGAACAATGCTGCGAGACGAGTTATGAAACTTGATGCAAGGAACATGTCAAATACCGGGGTGAAAGAAGTGATCACGGAGCAAGCAAGAATCCAAAGCGCTCAAAAACTGGTATCACCAGTTGCAAATCGTAACCGGCTGAACGAAACATCATCTTGAACCATCTGTTACCATCAGTCAAACGTGACCTTTCAACGCACTTGAACCGAGACATCATCTTGAACCAGTTTCAAACTCCCAGTCATCCATCCGGTCAAACGTGATGTTCCAGCGCACTTGACTCCAGTCGAACGTGCGTTTCCAGCGACTTTCCGCGAAGAGAGTAATCGAGACAGAATAACCGAAACGCGAAATATACCTACGGAAACGCGAACTCACGCCCCAAACGCACCGATGTATTCGAATGCACTGCAATGCAGCTAAATGCAGGTAAATTCCTGGTAAAAAGTTAATTGCTGTTTGGCCTTTCACTATTCTAAAGTTTATCCTACTCAGCCAAGCCACAAGCAATGACCTGTTTTCACACAGAGAAATCCGTCTATTTTCCGCCATCGTATCTCATGATTCTGGAGAAGATTTTCATCTATGCCTGACGGACTCCAACCTGAAATGGAGATTGGAATGTCTCTGAAATTCTGAATGAATCTTGGAGATACGAAAAGTATTGCCAAGCAGCAACTTTCCGTCGAAGTTGTGCTGTTGGTTAAATGGTTACAGTACAACAATTAATAAATGAAATGAAATGTAATTCTGGAGATTTGCCGGAAAATAACCTGTAAGTAGACAAATGATTGACGCAGGTTGGACCTGACAGGGCACGAGAGATTCTGGAGGAAACGGAAAGATTTGAGGATTTGATTTGACGGTCCGGAGTAACAATTGGCGGTCGTCGATTTAATATTAGATCGGGAGGATCACGGAACTAGTGCAGAAAACTGCACTCCGATTGGAGGTCTGGAAACGTCGATACAGTATCAGATCGAAAGGATCACCAAGTTTTGCTCCGCCTTTCCTACTGCGAACTTGGTCCACTTTCCGGAGACGCACGTTGCTTGTCCTTTTCGTTTCCGTTATTTTCCCTTCCCCCGTAGACACGTCTACAAGAACGCGGAGCAACCTTCTTCGAGACTGTCAGTCGAGAGCAGAGTTGACTACGGTAATCTGCCGATTACCTTCAGATAATTGGCACCGCACAGAAAGGACTCATCTGTGCGATGGATTACGTCAACTAAATCTGCAGAAAACAAACCAGTACTGACCGAATAAATTTTACCTGCTAGTAAACTGCTTCTCTTGTCCATAACGTTCCAAAGTCCCTTTTTTTCTACCTTTTTCCTCTACTTTCCATTTCACTTTTTCTTTACATGTACCTTTTTTCTGTGAAAAGAGCGGTACCGAAGTGGACTTTGCAGAATTATTCCTGGGGGGAGTGACATAAACTGTTCCCCAATCATTTTATTACTACTGTAAAAGTGATGCTGCCATTGTTCAGAGGTTTTCCATATTACATCTCCTCTTGAGTGTCTCAGCACTAATCCTCCTTCACTGAACTATTAAATAAAGCGACTGTATGTGTGAGTGACATTAGAGATGTCAAAGTCCTGTCGATGTGATAAAAGTTGTAAAAAACAACTGGAAAACTTTGTTTAAGACCGGGTTCACAGTGAAGTGACCTTTTGAGTATACAGAATCATTTTTCTATTAATTAACTTTTTGCCGCTGACATTTGGAATTCATAACTTGAGTATTCACTTTTCTACTACCCACTAGCGGTTGAAACAAGCCGGAAATGAATAAGCAATGCACGCGGATGTTTTGCCGAATTCATAATTCTAACCAGAGAATATCTTGAAAAAGGTCCAACTTTGACACCCTCTATTGCTCGCTGTTGTTTCCGTAGTTACGCTATGCCTTGGATTAAATCTGTATATTGGACTAAATCCTATAGAATGGCTTTAAAACAAGGACCAATGTGTCTAAGACAGCTACCTCGGGCTGCATACAAGGGTAAGGATTCTTATATAGCGGTCTCAGGCTGCACACAAAGACTAAGAGTTTATTCGCACCCACATTTTTGCTTCAGTTTGTGGATTCTCGGGGCTGGTGCAGTTTTTGCAATTATCCCAGAGTTCTCTCTGCACTATGTCACAGTGTGATGTGGAGGAAAGCAAATGTCCAGCAATGATGTTCTCTAGAATCTTGCATCCAAACTGCAAACACGGAACTCAAAATGTTCCGTTCAAAACCTTTTTTCTGAAAATGTGAAAAATTATACATTCAACATCCAACCCTATTCGCAAAATTGCAACTGCACACAGTTTGGACCTCCCATTCATTACCACCGCTAGTTCACATGCACGAGTTTCTCTTCTGCAGTTTTGAAACTGTAAATGCAGAGTATCTCTAAGAGAGCAGCCTCAGGCTCCCACTTATTATCACCCCTAGTTCACAGGCGAATTTCTCTTCTGCAGTTTCGAAACTGTAAGTAAAGAGTAGCTCTAAGACATCAACCTTAGGCTGCACACGAAGGTAATATAATACCCTAACTTCCCTAAGACAAGGGTTACAAAAGGGAACAAAATAATCATCGAAACTTGATGAAACCTAGACTTGGTGCAACTAGACCCAATCTCTCACCACTACGCTAGATGGCTCGTTGTCCAGTCTACTACCAAATCTCTTCATTATTTACAATGAAGGATGTTTAGCGTCAAATCTTGAATCAAGATTCTACTTACATATATAAACTTCGTTTCCTCCCGTGGAATTTGTTTTAGTACATGTTCAAATTCAAAAATTTGATTACATTCAGTTTCATAATATTTGAACATATTTCTTATTCGTGACGTGTCGTCTCATCTTCGTTATCAGCCTCCACGTGACAAAACTTTCCTGACGACGAAATGCGAATTCATATTCGGACAAGAAGTAGAAGAAAAGGCTTTCCATCTTAGCGAGCGTAAGAAGAACTTGGGTGTGGAACTACAAGACCCTGACTGTGATTAAATATGCAGCCAAAGTTCACTTCCGGGCGGGGGCCGGATAACTCCAAGCGGCGAGTGCGGCTGGTTTTCGGTTGGTGGGTCGTGCGTAGGAAAAGATTAGATCTTTTTTCCAAAATGGGCGACCGATGTACGCATGCATTTCAAAGAGGGGGACGCTGTACGCGGGTTCCTTCTTCTTTGTTCTTTTTTTGTTATTAGAGAATAATATAAGTATTAAATAAAAATATATATTAAGTATATATAAATAATTAAATTATTTCATAAAAGTTATTTATTAGTCCATACCTGGAAACACGAGGAGAGCCAAAAAAATCCATAAGCATTGAATGGATCGTCGCGCTTCAGAAGATACAAGTCCGGGCTATTGTACTCATGAATACACATTTACTGACCCGTTTAATATAATACTTAACTCTTCCTGCCGAAAGGATTAGGTATTATATTAAACGTACATGGATTATCCCTTCTTCCGAACTTCGAAAAGGTGATAATAATGCAAGGAAGTCAGACACTATGAAACTGCAAGACATGTAGTTCGTAGTCCTAACTGTGGAACTCGTACATGGGCGAGTGACCACGAGAAACTGAAACAGAGAGGGTTTGTCATCTTAGCGAGTGAGCGCAAAAAGGACATGAACTGCAAGAACGTGAGAAGTACATGGAATGGAGAACTACGGGAGATAAAGCTGAATTTAGATTTACTTATTTCCAAATCATTTTACACAGATACTGTTCTTGTGAATTTTCTACTCTTTATTTTTAATAAAAGGTCTTCAAAGTCCTTAAGTTGACAACTTATAATACGGTACATTACAGAATATTAACGTAACATTAGTAATTCATGTATGTATTCATATATTTGATGTAGATAATATCACATATGAATTAATCATATGATATAAAGATATTCCTCTAAAACATTATTACTCGTAAGTAATTTGGGTAAATAAATCAAAGTGAATCGCTAGAGATTACAGATTTATTTAGCATTTTTAGAAATTTTGTCTACTAGTATGTGGTAACTATAAAAACTTGATAACAAAAACAATGAGCAAACATTCAACGAACTATATAAATCTACCGATGGTCTTAAAATGTTGCTCGACCATGAAAATGGTCTCGGACATAACTTCTCTCTTAGACCCATTCGGAGTTTTATTTAAGGATATAAACTTTTGATCATTCTACCATAAGAAAGACACGAAATGAAGTAAAATGACCGAACATACATACAAAACTTTCCTAAGCTCAAAATTGGTGTGTAAGATGATTGATGATATATATAAGACTATATAAACTAACCTATAACCCTATATAATATATGTAAAATCATGAAAAGAAATAAAAGTAAAGATCATGGACACAATGCATAATGAAATTAAGTCTCATTAGACTCTCTCTTCTAGTTTCATAGTAGTAGGCAGGTAATGACTTCTCTGCATTATCACCTCTTCCAAATTCAAGTTAACTTACAAAACTTATAGGTGTTGTCCGTAGTTCTGGAATGCGCGTTGCATACAATATATATTATTTATATTCAAAATTATTCTATATTTAATATGTAATATTTACAGTGTTACAATTCACACTTCATAAACTTTCTATATCTGAGATTGATAATAAATCCAAACTTCTCAACCTGCACTGTCCGGTCCTTCTTTGCACGGTCTGGTTTTGCCGTTTTATATTTTGCTCCTTTTTCTCTCGCTTTCTCTCGCTTCTTCCCCTCTTGGCAAAAGTTCATACATGCATATTTAGCTTCAATCTCTTCTTGAGTCTTTCTTTATTATGTATAACTTTTTAGATGCCCACACCACATTCTAGGCGTTTCTTTTTTTAATAATATAAAGAAAATTATTTATATTCCAGATGCACTGCGGGAAGTGTAGAAGAGAAGAGACGTAGGAATAATGTGAAATTTTTGGAGGCTGTTAGCTGTGCTTGTTTCTTCATTATAGAAGGAATTATTTTTCCCTGAAACGGTATTCATGCTCGATCAGCTTTTGTTCATTTTGTGTTACTAATAAAAGTATAATGTTATTTATAAACCCAAGACTAAACTAATGAAGGAAGTATATTAGGCATTTGAGTTGTGAGAACTTCCAAGGATAATCCATAAGGTAAGGCGTGAAAGGAGGTTCCAGAACTATAAGCAAAATCCTTTTGCCGTTTATATAGAAAATGTAAAATCACAATATTAAACTTTTTTAATATATAAATCAAGCATACAACCCTTTTCTAACCAAAAGAAGAGAGCACACAAGGGTCCGAATAACCATGCTCGATCAACTTCAAGAACTTTTACTCTTTATATATTATCAGAAATGTTATAAGTATTATATGGAAAAATCTAGATTAAGCTTCAACAAAAATCAAAATTAAACTGAACTATTAAACATTAGTCATTCTAGATACAGTGGTGACGTTAGTAGAAAGCCCATAAGTGAAGTGCAAGACCATGTGCTTCTGAGAGTAAAAGTGCGACGACTTGTTGAAATAAAAAATACATTAATCCACACCTAACCCTTCACATTTATCACCTAACTCTTCACATCGGAAAGGTTAGGTGATAAATTAGTGTTAAGCTTGCAGCACTCTTCCATCTTCAGATGGAAGAGAGGTGAATAACTAATCTAGGTCCGAGTAAACCCACATTCCCATGTGGTGTTAAGCAAAGTAGGATACACTTCAGATAGAAGCAGATCTTTCTAAGATGAATAGATGCAACCAAAGTGGATGTTTGTCGAGGAAAAAGAACTATACAAACGTCAGAAGTGAAACATGATAATACCCATGGTTGATAAGGCACCCCACCTGCCAGCAGGGAAATATGCATGCATGAAATTCTGAGAATGTTTGCTCGCTTGTTGTTATAAAAGAAGATATAAATGTGAAGAGAAAGTCTTATAAAAAATTGATAAGAAAAACAAAACGATTATAAATATTAAGTGTTAGCAAAAACCAGAAACACAAAGAAATCCAAACATGAACCATAAGAAGAAGGCTGGAAAACACGCTCTCTAAACTACATATCCGGGAAACTTATCCCCAAGAAATCACATCCTATCAAAAGTTTAATTTATTACGTAACCTTTCCCATCGAAAGGATTAGGTAAAAATTGAACCCTTGCATATTTACCTCCTCCATCAGAAGATGGAGGAGGTGAATATATATGCACGCTTCCAGAATGAATAAGAAGAAAAGTTCTTACTCCTCTCAGTTTGATACTGGTCAAGCAGTTCCCTTGGTATAATGCTGTAAGTTGGGCTAACAGGAGAGTATGATAACGAAGTGACCCCATCACATGCATTTATAATTTCTTACAGTGCTTACTGATGCTTTGCATCATATTATCCTCAGTGATTGATATATGTTAGATTTACACTACTACATGTGTGTATTTTATTTGAGATTCTAACAACTCTGAAAACAGAAGCGAAATTTATTTCATCTATGACTCTGAACCTCCGTCTTCTTTTGAAATCTATTTGGAATTCCAAACAGATTTCCGATTTAATTTAGTTTACTTGTGAATTATAGTGCCATGCAAGAGAGGCAACTGCATCAGTCGAGAATCTGAAACAAGTCCTAAACAGTTCCAGTATATACTCGACCTCACGACCGGCAAATACAATGAACTGACCGAAAGCTACTTGAGACCTTGAGGCCAGAACAAAATGTTGTTTATTAGTATATATATATATATATATACTCTCTGTTTTCCAAAACTAAGTTTCGCACGCAAATTCCGTATTGATCAAAAGGATTTACGGTTCATCGTAAACCCTATAGCCTAAATCCCCCGTTCTCTCTTATATACTATATTCCCCGCTACTTATGGCATTTCAAACTTGAAGAAATGTGGCCAAAGTAATGACTTGATCGGACTCTTGTGTTCTCTTTTCAGTTTAATCAGACCTCTGAAGGAGAATGTGCTTATTATGTATCATTTGTTACAGTCGTTTTTATGTTGGTGCTAGTAACGAGTAATAGGCGTGTCTGCTTTAATTGTTTCTGAAGATTTTTGATCTGCGAGAGAGAGTTATGATTTCTCCCATGCCTTTGCGGGTGTTTCTTGCGAGCCTTTCAATTTTCACTTGTTTTCCACGTTTGCTCTTGTTCTCACGTTTATTAAGTTAAGTAGTAGAGAAATCTACTACCTAGGGTAATTATTCTAGGCAGTAGAGGTCCAAAATAATAATTTAAGAGAGAATAGTATCAACTTATAAAGATGACTCAAAACTATTCATGATTTTACATGAAACTAGCCGCTGAGAAAATTACGGCGTTTTCTCTTTCATCCGGTGAGTAATATTTCTGCATAACTTTGACACCCCCTAATGTATATAAAAGAATTGACACTTGGGATGTGAGTGAAGAAGAGAAGCAGAAAAAGATATCAGATGATCATTCGTGATTGGTACCATGTTACATGCTACCGTTAATATCAGGCTAAAGGTCTGAGTAAGTAAGGATGTTCTTCAGAAATCAAGTTGAAGAGCGAGCAAGGATATGATAAAATTGTTACTTATAAGAGTATTCTTCAAATTTTTTGGGTAGATTTATATCTCAGCCATGAGGGGGTGACATATGTAGCGTATGTGGTTATTGCGGATCCGATGATCGACTCTTATATCTGTTAGACGTCACTTACTTCGAGATATACCACTTCTTTGACGGCTAAGCGGAAGATCCGAGACTATTCAGATAAAGATGCTCGTGTGCGACTAAGACTTTTAGATGTCTTAATCTGAAGTTTATTGACTTGAGTTCATTAGCATCCATCAGATGAAAAACTCTAAGACGACTACCCTACTTTTAGGATAGTATGTCGTACAACAGCGGATGAGTATACATTACAAGGGGCATTAACAAGGCTTTAGAAGAGTTGAGGCGTTTTCCTTGTCCATTAGGAGAGGTGATAAATGGAGGCTCGGGTCTTCTTACTTGAAGTGGTTGTGCAATTAATTAACATAGTTAAGCTTACGGATTTTTTCTTTCTCTGTCTTGTATCTGATGGTCCTCGTCTTTTATCTCATGGTGGAGATTTTTCTCACTTGTATGTTGTAATATCTTCTTTTATTTCTTCGAGGTCTGATCAAGTTCTAGAAAATTTGAAAAGGTCTGACTCCGACTAAGTCATTACATGCAAGATTATCTGGTTATAGTGCGTTATTAGAGGATATCAAAATTATGAGAAAACATCTCTCAACGGCTGAGAGACAAAACATCATAATTTTATTACGGGTAACTTTGTGTAGAACCGCAGCTCATTCTATATCGCCCTTATGAATGAACTTTATGCTCTCTTCATTAGTTATTTCCCGTTCTGACATAGACAATAATTACTCATCGCAGTAGATTCACTACTGCAAAAAAGAACGAACGAAAAGAGTGAAAACCAGTTAAGCGAACGCCGCGAACACTTCTAAAAATACCCACAGAAAACAATCACGGATGTCTGACCAAAATCGTAACTCTCTCTGGTGGCTCTCGAATTTTCTGAAAAAGGTTCAACTTTGACACTCCTATTGTGAGTGAGAGATGAAATATTCACGAGGGCAAAGTTTGACACTCAAACTTAGAGCGTCTTCGCACCTGTAGTTTTGAAACTGAAAAAAAGCTCTCAATGCGTGTGAGATAGGGTTGGTAATAATCGGCATCTTCGGACTGTGCACAGTTTTGAAGACGTGAACAGGGTTGGAGCAAAATAGTACACCTTCTCGCAGTTTAGGAGATGAGTTTGAGACAGGGTCCTTTTTAGATTTCAGGTTCGTAATTTTGAGGTCACACGAGCGATAAGTGCCAAGGTAGCTTCAAGTAGTGCCAAACTGTGAAACTGTAACAAAATTACGGAGCGAAATCTGAAGATAATCGTGCAAAAATATGACTTTAATGTAAAATTACAACAGGGTAGGATAAAACTGAACTGTAGCAAAAATTTCAAAAACGATAAAGTATTTCAATTTAAAAAATGCAGGTGAAAAGACGCTCTTAGATGTGAATATTCTATCTCCCGCGGGTTACAGTTGCGGCCATTCCGCGCGACGGGCGGTTTCTTTTCTCCCGCTTGACGTGATCGTCCGAAGCAAAAGTCGGATACGATGGGCAAGTCCAGATTTCTCTTAAAATGGCCGCGAGTAAAGTATACAGCAGTGCTCGGGGAGTTTTCCCGGGAAAAATGGAAAATTTCCGGTTGAAGGCAAAGCATATCGGCAATTGTCGGAAATTTTACCATATCTACACTAAAAAGTAGATTTTCCTTCTGGAAATTTCCGAAAGATTTGGTCCAACACCGTAATTTTCTAAACGTACCGGAAGTCACTACTCTAAAAACCGGAACTCCCCGAGAATTGGTATACAGGCTTGACAAAAGTTACCGGTCGCGAATCTCCCGTAAGGTTGAGTTTCGGGAAGTTTATCCTGTACCCGACGGTAGAAATCGAGAATTTCTTCTCCAGACTTTGACACCCGGACATGTCCACGGTCGTCCTGTGTCGACCCTGGTTGTCACGAGTGGTAAGGACTTGCTTCTCGTGGAAGCAACTACTGTAGCTGCGGTTAGAGTCCTACGGTAGTGCTGCGCGCAAAACTACCGGTCAAGTCACCGGCCGAGGCCAAGTTGGGGAGAGTCAGCAAAAGCGAGAGATTTGGGGTGGAACTCGGAAATGGCAGGAATGGCACAGTTTGCAGAAGCTGACTGTGTAGACGAAGGGACCGCAAGCTGTGGCAGGTTGGAGACGCTAATGGCAACCGAGTATGTACAGTACGGGGTTAGAGACGGTGGGAGGGACTGGTCGTGGGGACCGCAAGGTGCAGGTGTATGGTGAGGTCTAGTGAAGATGAAGAAATTTGATTGGATCCAATGGCAATGTTCAAGCAAGCATGTCAAGCAGTAGGGAGCGTCACGTGGTAGGGACGCTTTAACGGTCTGCACCCAAGCGTTTTCCCCAAGCTGGGCGGGGTTGCTGTTCAAGTGCGTCGGAGAAAGAGGACGGAGAAGGCGTAGGAGCGCTGGGAAAGTCACAAGTGGTGACGAGCGGGCCGAAGGGAGGCACAACAAGAGGCAACACGTGAGATTCACGTGGATTTTGCTCAGAATAGGGTGGATGCTCATGGAGGCAGTAGCTTGATGTGAGTGCCACTGAGTGGCTCCGGCCACCTCACTGCCACGTGCTGGGCGACGCTTGCCCTAACACATGGGCCCAGCTCGCATCTCCATTGGTTACAGTGGTTGTACTGTCCTCTCCAGTACACCTGCCATTGCATACTATGAAGATCCCTGTTGAGGGAGACAACACCAAGCCACCGCCTCCCACCCCCCCCCATGCTGCTATGCCACCCCTGCTGGCGTCTCCGAATTGGACTAGGGAGCATGAGCTTTGAAACTTTAAGTTCGCATGAGTACAGCAACTGCGTTACCAACGCATTCGTTTGTTGTACATGAACGGAATAAAAGTATCTCCTCTCTCTCTCTCGCGGACTCGGAGGAAGCGAGCAAGTTCCTAGTGTTCGTCCCGATTACAGGAAGAGTCTATTTATGTGAAGAACGGAGGAAAGAAGGAAAGGAAGAAAGGGGGAGACAGAGAGAGAGAGAGCTTTACTCGAGTGCCCGTCGTCGGCCCCAATCTTGGCGTGCGAAATCTGTTCTTGGTGGAACTGCGGATCGATAGCTGAAAGGCAAACAGGCCTTTCTCGTGGTGGTCAACGGGTGCAAAGCACGGAACCAGTTGTGACTGCGAAACGCTTCTTTACTGTTCGCTCTGTTGTTGAAAGGGCTTGCTTACATTGCGATGGAGTTGGAATAAGAAGCCCCATGCTGCATCCGTTGTTCACACTCCCTAAATTTAAAATTGGATAGAAATCCCAAACGACGTGCGCGACGGATTGAAGGGAAGTTTCAGACTGCTGGCAACGAGCCGGTCGGTAAAGACCGGGAAGATTTAGGAGACGGGGTTCGTCCCTCATATGACTGCAGGAGTCACATCGGTTAGAGGGTGGGAAGTATCATTCAAGCCGCATGCAAGGATTACGTGTCATTATGGTTTGTATAAGCGTTCTACACGACTATGTGATTTGACGAGCTAGCAACTCCAGTGTCCTTCCGAGTAACAGTCTTTTTTAACCAGGTAAGGGTTCACAAATTTCTCCTATGGGTTCTCGAAAAAGCTGCAATTTGTTCTGTGAACTGACATAATAGTCGGTGTCTTGTTACCTTTCGTCAGTGTCGAGCATTGAACCGATTGCTTTGTCACTCAATTTTGACAGCCAGTCCCAGTTTGGAGCACAAAGTTTTGTGAGCAAGGACAATTATCACTTGGACTCCGTCTGATAGACCACTTGGTCCATATTAACTTGGAGGTCACGGATGACGATCGCTCGGTCGAACATGAGTCTCACGAGGAGCATTTCACGAAGAGGACGGTCGAAAAGCCACAAGCAGATGGTGATTCGCCCTTCAAGTGTGCCTGACTGTGTTCTCCGGAGAACTAGACGGATCTACTTAGATCACTTCAAGCTTCTGTCTCCTTCAATGAGTCTTCCAGCTTTTAATTATCGATTGAGCAAGCTCCTTACCCACCACAATCAGATGATGACGCTGTGTATGAGCTTGCCCGATATTACGGATCAACAAATGGACATTATCAACCACCACTATCAGCTGCTGGCGTCAACGATGTGCGTTCTGTCCTACATCAACTCAACAAAGACTCCTGTTAACTAGAGATCTAATTTCTGCTTGGTGTTAAAGGGCCAACGCAGCGTACTCTTTTTGAGCAGAGAGTCTATAGCTTGTATTGTTGAGACGCAGCAGAACCCTTTCTGAGCTAGTGAGCTGTTAGCTTTTTAGTGTTCAGAGACAAACCGAGTATCCTCATACAGTTCATGATCCCCGACATTCAATTCCGGCTCTTGTATGCTCGTTCTGAGACAGAATTGAGGGAACATGAGAATAGATAACATGAAAAAAATTTATCTTTTGTACAGACACCAAACTTTTCGCAAGAAGAGATCCAATATTCGGAATTTATACATGTGTGTCCCAGCAGGTTCCGAAAACATGCTTCCGTTGTTGCATGCAACGACGTTCTGTAGCACCTTGGAGTAAGAAGCAAGGGGGATCGCAATTAGAGATATTTACTACCTAACTTCCAGGTAGCTGATCATGAGGACGGTAAAATCCAGAAGTAGAGGGCAGCTTCCTAGGCCTCCAAGCTTCTGAATGGGAACTGTTGCACCGCTGGTTGTCTTTACAACAACAGACGTTTCGACTTCTCGAGCAAAATGATTCCGAGAGAGAGATATGTCGGCAGTTCTCTGACAGACTTTCTCATGTTCGAAGAGGACCTTTTCATTTATGTTCTTTGGCCGCTTCTTTGAGAAAGGTCTACCGATTCCAGCCTATTGTTTTGCTCCTTCTATATATGGAAAGTAACAAAGTCACCGCATGTTCGTTTGCAGTATCTCCGTATCTCAACATTTGTTCCTGTGGTTTGCTGTTAGTTATGTGTCGGGCTGGCTGTGCATGCAGGATTTGCTCAATTTCCATGAACTTCCAGTTCCTCCACCAAGCTTATTGTCATGTTTCACTTTCACTCTTTTACTGGAAGACTTGGAACAGGTTTTTGACATGGGCACAAGGTACGAAGGGTAAACGAGAGTCTCTGTAACGGAAGCTGCTTGCTTGTGGCCGAGTTGACTTCTGACTGTGCCACCCTATTGTAAACGGAACACATGATCAACGACGACAAAGCGACGTGCGGGAGAATTACGTTCGCACTGACAATTTGTCACAAGCACAGAAGATCGCCACGCAGAACCACTACGGACTGTGATCCAGTGATCCAGGTGGTGGTATGCACTGACGCCTGTAACTTGTACCGTGAGTGAATGAGTACCGTTGGCTGGCTTGTCGAACGCGTGTCGTGAACGAAGAGAAGGAAATGCTTAAATGAACGAGTTGAACGAAGTGATACGTCCCGTCAGACTGATGTATTTGCTCCTCCCACCTTCCATCATGACCTCTCGAACCAAAGCACGTTGTCATTTACGATCTTACGTTTCCATCTGCAAACATGATCTCGAGAGATTGCGGACGAGCGATTCCATCACTCTCTCATGTAAATTCGTACCATGAGCAGAGCAAGTAGGTGTAAGAGTTGCTGGTGGCGTTGCCGCTGACCCTCGAAGGCCTCACCCCACTTTTCCTGCAATGATGAAGAATACGATTCTCACGTAATTATCAGTCTAGGCTTGGGAGGAATGATGCAGGCCACTAAGGAGTCGTAGCAAGGACTCCTGAGCCTTTCACTTGTCAGCCATAAAGCCGTCCCAGACTCCCTTTACTAGGGAACGAATTGACAGCTATGTAGTATGTACTTCGTCCAGAGCGCACTGTCCACTACTGAGGTCCCCACTGCCATACAGTTCTCTGGACCGTAACCGCCTTTATGAAACTTATGAAGCCCTTGACCTGCAATCTGACAGCCCTTGAGGCCGTAGTGGGATTAGGGAGGGGAAGGAGTGGGGACCTGAGCACAACGAGTCTAGTCGTGTGACACAGAACGTCAACCATTCCAGCCGAGATTGATCGAAGATCAATCCTGATATTTGGTTTACGCAACAGGAAGATGAACCACGCTCTACAAAGGATAAACTTGCGTTTGGTGACTTAGGTCGCAATTGGCTTCAGCTACGGTGCTCTTCTGGACGCAATGATTTCAGAAAGCAAGGGCGAGTTCAAGTGAATGACAAGCCGATGATGTTCTGCGTTGAAAGTGTTACTGGTCATTCTGAGCGGATGAAGTACGGAGAGTTACAGTTTGTAACCCAAAAAACATATTTTAGGATCGTTATCCAGTCTCAGGCTCAAAACATTGGCGGCAGCATTGAATTGCTCGATCATTTATGAGAATCAGCAGACAGAAGCGGAAGGACACGATAGGCCGAGCCAAGGGTTCCATTTCATGGCCACTTTAGCCAAACAAATGCCCCACAAGGGCCTCAACGAGTTCCATCAGAAAGGGAGCGAAACCTGGAGACTTTACACCCGAAATTAGGGCAAAAAGGTCGTTTTCGTCCTTCGGAGCTTTACGTTTTTCGCTTTCATCTTTATCCCGGGTGATCGAGCAAACTGCGTTTTCTTTACTATGGTAATTCCCACCCGACGTGGCAGCGGACATGGACATTGCATGTGGCTTTCTCCAAGCAACCCTCCTTACATGTACATGAGGAAGGGCACGCAGTCGCCAGTCCAGCAGCCTCTAGGAATCGAGGAAGACATGCACGGAACCGACAACTGGAAACCCCAGCCTGTGATAGGCAGAGAGCCGGGAGAAGAAGAGCGCCGCGAAGGATAGAAAGGCTAATTGTAATTGTAGCTGTAACTAGCTAATTGTAGCTAACTCGGACATTCTCCTTGAAAGCCGTCTTGCATGTAGGAAGAGCTTGGAACCTCCGAAGCAGTGCTCGGGGAGTTTTTTCGTGAAAAATGGGAAATTTCCGGTAGAATGCAAAGCATATCGGCAATTGTCGGAAAATTTACCAAATCTACACTAAAATGTAAATTTTTCCTTCGGAAAATTTCCGACAGATTTGATCCAACACCGGAAATTTTCGAAAAGTACCGGAAGTCACTACTCTAAAAACCGGAACTCCCCGAGCATTGCTCCGAAGGTTTGCTTTCCTCTAATAATGTCATATTTCTGTCGATTGTTGGAATTTGGAAGTGCGCTGTCAGTTTTCGTGTGGTGACAGAAGTTCGATAGCTGCCTTTGGCACAAAATCGACCTATCCCCTTGCATCGTCTCGCCGCAGCATCTAGACATAAGTTTATCCATCGGATGATTTAAATTATAAAGGCTTTGTATTTGTACGTCTCTTGGTGGAACCATGTGAGGCCCCTCTCCCTCCCATGCTCAAACAAGAGCTTTTCACCTGACCTAAACGAACGGGCAGGCCTTTAGAATCAAAAGTGGGTGTTGCTTCTCGTTGTGGAATTTGGCGATACGGATCTTATGTCAGATAAGTGGATGCTATATTTATGAAGGATAAAAGGTAATCTTTCCCTAATTTCGTCTCTAACAGGGTCTGTCTCCGTATTCAACTTTGATCATATGCCTCAAGGGGAAATATCCTCTATTCTAATCGTCTGTCTCTTGCCTCCCACGAAAAGAATTCTCGATGGCGATCAGTGGTGGTTCGGCAGTGTCACATGGATGCCACAGAAGTAAGCGCCAAGATCTAACCTCTCACATTCGAGAGTTGCGTCCACACAAGAAAGCAAATATGGCGGATGGCTTGCGATGAGACAAACGAAATTTCATCCCCGAGAACTGGGGTGACTTGTCTGCATGAGCTAGCGTAATCGAAAGAGGGATACAACCAGAGGAGGATAGTGACGTCCACCGTGACCTGTACAGGAACGCAGTTTCTTATGTGCGTTTGTTCCATTCGAGAAATGAGAAGGAGAGGAGAAACGAACGACGGCAACGAACTAGTAGCAGCCGTTCTTGGGGCCTTGTGCATACACTTCCTCTTGAGAGTCTTGAGTGATGTTAAGACTCTGACAACCCGAAACGTACCCGACACTCACGGGAACAAGACACAAGAGTGTCACGTTTGGTTCCTCCTCGAAAATTCATTCACCTATAAGGTACTGTTCTCCGACCTCCGTCATCCATTCCGTGATGCGGTTCTCGATAGGCGAATCTCGCACATGCAAACCTGTGGCCCCATACATATGTTAACCGTCGAAATTATATTATTGACTGAATTGAATTCGCAGTTGATCCGGTCCAGTAGTGCTCAAAGCACCACGCTTGTTTCAACTTCTCAGTTTCTTCTTAGCGTGGAGGGCACGCTGGCTAGACCAAGTGTCAACAATCGACTGCACGTTGGTTTATTTGGATTTTAAAATATGTTGAAGTTTTGTTTGTCATAAGTAGCATATCTCAGGGGTCGCCCCTCAGTCTATCGGTGAATTCTTCTGTTCTGCTGCGTTCTGGTTATACGCTTTTTCTAAGAGCATCTCCACCGTAGTAGGTATTTAAACCCTTGGTGTGAGTATAAAAACTGTCAACTGAGGAAAGTAGCTGACGTGGCACTTTACCAAGCAACTTTACCGAGCCTTGGGGTTTTCCGTTCAGCACGGGATTACATTCGGTATCATAGAAATATTATCGACCGTTCATTATGTTTACATTTATCTGTTGAACCCAAGAATGAAAGGAACCTAGCTCCGACGAGAAAGATGTGATCAGTCGCAAAATTATAAGTAGATCCGTCCGACTAACATTTCAGAAATTTGACCGAAACTGAGACACTCTTGTTATACAGGGGCCTTTGTACCCCACACCGGGGGTTTAAAGGGTCCTTTAGTGAGTTAGGGAGCAAGCTAAGAGAGAATTCCTCTACTGCTAATCTTAATAGCATTCTCTAATTTAAGGTACTATTTAAAAGCTACCGCATCTCCTTACTTTGAAATTTTTGTAAAGACTCTTCAACACAGAATCCAACCTTTTGGGAAACAGTTCGTAGTACTTTATACACGTTCGAGAGAGAAGTTCTGTTCTTCTAAGATTTGTTTAAAGTCTGCGGTGGGAAAATCTTACCTTTGCAGATAAAGATACTCTATTCTCAATCTCTCAACTAGAGATAAAGTGATAATATCGCTATACGGGTGGAGATGCTCTAACGAATTATAGATTGCTTTCTGGTTTCTGTAACAAGTTTTTAGTCGTTAGAAAACCAATTCAAACTTTGACTTGGTGAGATACTTTAATCTTGTCATTCTAGTCTTTGGGAGGGCAAAAGTGTTACGTCCGATGTTAGATTAAGTTACTCTTGTGCTCATTTTGCAGGTATCCAAAGTTGCATATTCTGAATCTAGATCAAACTCTGAAGAGGATGATGTCGAGATAACTAGACGCAAATACAATATGGTGGTCAGCCGAGATAAATTGCACAAGAAAATCACTAAATTATTCATAGAAATATGATTCCCCCGTAAATGTAGTGATACTGTGATTTAAGCACCGATTTCGCACAAAGATAAACAATTGAATTATGCTATATTAAAGAGGATGCATTTGAAGGTGTAGAGATTCAAAGCTGCACTCAAACGTGCAAGTGCTGGAGCTGTTTCCTCCCGTTTCTTTATTATTGTATTTTCTTGCCAAGGTTAAAGTCCCTTAGAAAGTTCGGGAAGCTCAGCTGTCGGACCACACTATCCCTCACTTTATACACTGGTCCATTTATTTTCCACAGCGAGTCTCTGATAGTTTGAAATGCAGTATGAAAGTGATGTCAACAAGGTACTACACAAAACTAGGTCTGGTATCATGAAAAGGCTAGGGCACAAATTAAAATGTTACCGAGGAAAGGAGACCAACGAGGGGTGGGGACGATTGAGCCTTTTTGTCTAATGTAACGGCAGAGATTGATCCCAACTACTTGGGATGCGGTGTCAGCCGCCGTGGAGGTTTGTTGACTTGGCACGGCACTGTCATTTTCTTATCTTTCACCTTTTTGACTTAGCATAACACTGCGATTAACTCTGCAGGTATTGACTTAACCGGTTGCGTGCGCCATTGCTTTTCCCTAGTGGTGGCGCTTCCTTTATCAGTCTCTCACCGTTTGTCACGTCAACAGCAGGTTCCCTTCTCTGAAACTGAACCGTAGTTTCTTTTCCCACCCGTGGGGTTTTTGTTCTTTCATCCTCTTTCACGCGACTCTAGTTGATGAACCAGTATATTCACACTACAGTCGAACCTGGATAACTATATCCTTTTAATGATGTTTTATCTAGAATATCATCATACTCGTGACGTGATAGATTTTAATGGAGCAAGCTCCTTTACACAATTATGATCAAGATAAATCTTATGAAGATTAAATCATAAATATAAACATTAGATTCATCTGCACTAAAATGTACTGAGAGAATGTGATGAGAAGAGATACTTCAGTAAAATATATATATATATTCATACGTGACTTATGATAGAGCTTGATCAAATGATGTTTCTGATTATAAATGTAGTTTGAATACAAATATTTTTCATATTCTTCTTGAGATTAATCATACAGTCAGATTGTAAAGACTCATATGTATGTAAGTTATCTCAAACTCGAAGAACAGTTCAATTTTTTTCCGTAATTATCTCATGATATTATAACATAGTGTCTATGTAACTGTTACCTTGTTAACAATAATAGTTTATTGTTATAAAGTTGTATCCTTTTTAGTGTTCAAAAACTCTACTCTAGAATCCTAACAATAAACCTTTATTCGACTGTAAGTTCATTTTAGAAGTAAAGAATATGACTGTTTCATAACCTGCTCCATGTCAACTTGTGAACGAGAGTATCTGTCTAGAGCTTATCAAGTAAGCATTATCGAGGAGAAACATTGGCGCAGTGGCCAATCAAGTTCATATTTGAATATATGCATGCAAGACCAACTTGGGGAAACTTGGGCTCGTTTGTTATAATCAGGAAAAATATAAATATTATATTAAATTCTATATTAACTTGATAAAAATATAAATCTTTTTAAATATTAAACGATAGTCCAACCTCGATAGGAGAAGATCTAGAGATAACCTATAAAGAAAACGTACACTCACGCTATGAGAAAACTACAAATGCAACAATCTGTTGATTTAATTTATTGTATATTTATGTAATAAATATAGTGAATATGCAAGAAAGACGCCTTTTTAACTCTGGAATGGTGAAAACCCTTAACATAATGAATATAGTCAAAAGAAGAAGGTAGACCGAAAAGCTTGAATCTTACATTTAGTAAAGATGTATTCACATCGTCCTTTTCAGAGCTCCTTTGGGTAGGGGTAATTATGCAGACATTTGCTTGATCAAACCTCTAGTAGTTCCATTGTGCTTTATCACATTTATTTTATTGTTCACACCTCTGACTGGCTATGGACCTTCCAACCAGTTATTTTTATCATGTGATGTTCATTTTATTTTGGTTGATAGTGACTAAATACCTCAGTCATTCATATAAGAGTAGCATTAGACAATACACGATCTTTGCAAGCTGATGTGTGCAGTCTGACATATAACAATCATGATAAAATGATTAATTCCATGATCGATATCCAATCAAGCAATACATCGTTAAATCTCTGCTCTCATATAAAAGAGAGCGGAAAGTTTCCATCGGGTTTGTCATTTGCCTCGGAGGCAGTGGACGGGTGACAGGTCTGTGTCACGCGGACTGTCCTGCCAGTCTGAGCTCCTGACAAGTTGCTGTGGCTACAGCTGCCTCCCTCTCTCTTTTCCTGTCCTCGTTTTTTGCTGCATCTTTCCTTCGTTTCCTGCTTCGCATAAGAGCTCGTTCGTTTTGCCGCGCCCTCGCTCTCGCTGATTTTATGTCGTGCATTTTTGCTCTCTTCCTGCTGCTCTTGCTCGTGCATGAACACTGATGCGTTCTCGCTTGTTTCTTGCTGCGCTCACTGTCACGTTCTTGATTTTCTCACGGTATAACATCGATTTGTTTTTTATCTCATGTTTTGACACGACCGAACGCTCTTGCTCAAGTTCTGATCGATTCTTTTGGTTATTGCTCTATAGCTATAATGCTGCTTGTAACTTTTTTTTTAATCTGAGTTCTGTTGGTTTCTTTGCCTCTTACTTTCTACTCGTTCTTGGAGGACTTGACCATTTGCATGCACAAAAAGAGTTTTTCATGCACAACCAGCCAGACGAATTGCACTTCTTTCTGAGATTTTGCAAGTTCTTGCGAGGTGTACTACATTTTCTCTTCCTTTCTTATCTTCTTATCCCGTCTTTTCTTTAGCATATTCATTGCGATATCTCTTTATTTTGTAATACATCCGCACATTTGCAAAAGCCATACTGAGGTTCCTACGAGATGTATTATGATCCTTACAAGTTCTCGGCTTTTTTGATAGTTAGTTGAGTACATTGCTCCCTCTGACCTTTTCCTTGTGCACTCTCATATTGATAACAGTCTCATTCAGAGATTAGTTCACGTCAATACATTTGAAAAGTATTCGTGATGCATGACACCATTGTTGCTGACATGAGATAGATCATCTATGCTTTTGTTTATGTGATAACTTCATTACGCTTTTATTGCAACTCGCTGTATTCTATTCTTAGTTGTATGTCCATCAATTTGTAGTCGATGCTTGTTCTTGTTGTATTCTTGGATTGAAATATGGTACTTGAAGATTGTAGGGTATATAGCGAGATGCCACACACAAAGAAAGAGAGTCAGGTGATATTCTATGAGGTTGGAGAGTACTGGGTTGTGACAGGTGGGACACTGAAATCACGAGAAGTTTGTGTCAGCGAGGATGAGCTTCGATAGTGATTTCCTCATTATGCAAAGGCTGCAGCTATAGAAAATCTGAGAGTTGTTCTAGATAAAGATCATGAGCTCCTTGGTGCACTTGCAGCTGTTTTTTCTAAGAACCAGTCCAAGGGGCAGAGGTATCAAGTTTACAAAGTCATTGCCGGGGTGTTGGAGTTTGCATACCGAACTGAACTCCTTGCTTGCTTTAAGCAAGATGTGAAAGACGTGCTATCTGAATATAATGAATCTTTCATTGGTTTCATTTTGTGATTGAGCAACAAACTCACTAATCTGTATCTTTGAGTAGGGTTTATTGGATAGTGAAGACGGGTGTAACTTTTTGATTTTTCACGATCGTGGAGGATAGAGACGTCTGCTGTGGAGAAAGAGATAGCCATGCTCATGAATAGAAGTTTGGTTATCTCTGAGATTATCCACGATGATAACCATAGCATGGACATCATTATTGATGAGTAAGTATTTTTCTATATTTTTATTTGTAGATTTTTTTATCTGTTCATCCTCTTGTATGATAAAAATGTAAATGTTTGATCACTTATTTATTGATCTTCGGATGTAGACACGGTATTAGTAACCAGAAAGATTTATGACACAAGATGAAGAATATCGAGCAAAAGTTCAAGGATGAGCTACCGGATTCAAAGATGTCGTCATCCGACCAAACCATTAAGGAGGTCAAGAATAGGAAGGAGCTAGCAATGTTCTCAGTTGCGACGTTAGTGGAGTATTGTCAAACAAAAAGACTCCCTCTTAACGACAATAAGGTTGTGATGGTCCATCATGTAACCGGTGCTTTGGGTCTCCGCGTGAAAGACTATTGGGCGCTAGAACGAAGTTGTGGATTGAGGTATCCTAAGCTTGTTGCGCATGACATTGCATACAAGTTGAAGTCATGGATTTACACTTGTGTACGTTGTCGTGTTGCACATGGGTATGTACAGTAAAAACTAGTAACAGAAGGATTTTTTTCTCCATTGTGTACGTAGTTGTAAAAGAAGCTGCCCTGTAGCTTATCAAGCTGGGCACGAGCTAAGCTAGAGCTATGCTTGACAAGCTACCCCCTAGCTTGGATTGAAATATCACCATGAAGGGGGCGAAGAGTTCCAGAATGCAGAGCTCGCCGAGAAGATCGACTTCATACTTTCGATTTCGAGAAAAAATGTTCTAGGCAATAGTTAGTACAAGTCTTAAGTTGTGAAAAGTGCGAAAGAGAGAAATCTGTCGATTCTAGCTTGTGACTCGAATTCATGATCAGACAGTGTGAGTGCGTAGGTGTTCGTGATTATTATAGTTTTGACTCCTCATTCACTAGAAACGAAGTTATACAGAGAAGTTAGTGTAGGAAAA
Organism: Asterella californica; assembly: GCA_036924285.1. Taxonomy (NCBI): domain Eukaryota; kingdom Viridiplantae; phylum Streptophyta; class Marchantiopsida; order Marchantiales; family Aytoniaceae; genus Asterella; species Asterella californica. Next base: position 19,369,091 of record JAYKYS010000002.1, on the reverse strand, counting down.
GCTAGTAAAGATTATATAAAAAAATTTCCTTAAGGATATGTATCAACTGTATTTCCTCTTTGGACAGAAACAGAGACCATCCTAGTGATAGGGCGTCCATCTAGGAGGAAAGTGGTCTCAGGATCAATTCCTCCTGGCCCGTGTTTCTTATTCCGTCATGTTGGCTTCCTAGAAGGGATTCTATGTTGGATATGCAGCCACGTCCTGCATACCTCGAGACGGGAGACCAGTATCTCCTTTAATCGTGGACTTCTTGGCCTAAGCCTCCGCATGCCACCTTGAATATATCATGAGAGATATCTGGTGCGCATATGGAGGGCTGTAAGCCCTGTGGGGTGATCTCATGAGTGTTGAGGCTTCGACCTGCATTGGATGGCTTGTGAGTATATTCAAGGTGGCATTGAGAGCCGGGAAACTTTTATTAATCAAGGGCCCAACTTGACATGGGGCCTGCTTGACTATTACGTAAATAATAATAAGGGTCTAGCTTAGCAGGGGACCTGCTTACCTGATAAGTATGTCTAAAGGCCTTAGATTAGCAGGTGTGTTAAAGGTGTTAGGGTTTGAAGAAAAGACTTTCTGAGCGATTTCAGTTGGGAGGTTACCACAGAGAGAAGGATAAGAGTTAGGGAGCTTGAATTTTATCTACTAGACTGTTTGGAGGTGAATCTGGTAAGCAAGGAACAGAATTGAGAGCAGAGGAAAGACACGCAGGAGTGAGAGGAGAGGTTTTTGATCACTGAAGATTTTGATGGAAAAATTGATATCGGGATAAAGTTTATTGAGTCGTGAAAGACCTATGTGGACATATTTGAGTGTCTGGCTTGATTTGGTGGATACAAGAGATCAAATTCGAGTTCTGATCGATGACAGCAGTCTATTTTTCTTCTGATTGTTTTTCATAATCTATCACAGTCAGGAGGTCCGTCCTCCCCGATGAGAGACTCTCACCACGACAACGTGTCGTGCCGCTCGAATCATGTTCCTTTTAGTTCAGAAACAACTAATTTGAAGCCATTGTATATCTTTTCTAATTCTCTGGTTCCAAAACATGTTCTATTCTTTGCTTATTGTGGTCCGACCGTGTAGACTTATTTTGAAGTGTCCATTTGGATGCACAATATTTATGAAGGGTCTCAGTTTGTGAAATGATAGACATATAGTCTTTCAACTATGGTCCAGAATTTCACAATTATAATACATGGAGTTCATGATTGAGAGATTTTACAGATCTTTTATTTTTTTCGCAATGCCATTGGGGGTTGAACCCGCTGAACCCCCGGCTGGGATGGCATTTCCAAGGAGCTGCAATCAGCTCCTGGATTTGCTAGTCCAAGTGCAGTATTTATGCCTAAATCCAAACAAGCATCACTCAACAATAAAAAATTACCAAAACTACGAAACATACATATATCCTCCACGATCTCATGATATTCATTATAAGATGAGTCTCATCGACAATCCATGTACAAGACCAGTGGCTCTGTACATCATCCACGTAACACACAAATATGACAATCTAACAGTAAGCGAATCTTTGGATGAGCATCTCACATGTGGACAACAATAGGTCAAGTAACAAAACATCTTTATGCTCACTCCATAATCCTTTGACTGTCTCAATCCAACTTATAGGTCGTCTTGAGTCGCTTTGAAAGTCGTACCAATGCGACTTTGTGAGTATGTTTAGTCACATCGTCCACAACATGCTCGCAATCACGGTGTAATCGAGTCCGGCACATAAAATGTCATGATACATCTAACCAACAATGTCAAGTTATCCACGATCAAACTCAATCTCTCATGTAACAAAAACCGTCTTGTGTCTTTTGTCACATGTAAACCTCAATTGCCGGCACTGAAGATAAGTTGTAATCACGGAAGAGAGACAATGTAAAATACATCCTTGTCAAGGACAAGTCACATGAAACACCTCACATAACTTCAAAATCTTCCCTCGATCCCATAGATCATACTCAGCAGAAGGGTGTTCAATGAGCGCATCCTCCACATCTACAAGAGGTTCATCCTCCAACCTATCCACCGATGCTACGATGCATTTAAGATTGGCTTGACTATCAATGACCGTGCCTTGAATATCCTCCACTATAGCATCTTGAATACTCTCACGAGAGGTGTTCTCGCCGATATTGCACTCAGCACATGTCTTCTCTAGATCCTTATCGTGCGCATACACATCGCTACACAACATACATCACTGTCAGAGGTACATCACACATACACATAACACATGGACGATGTCATACACATACACAAGTGTACCACAATATTAGTTGAATAACGATCTGTACTCAATCCACCATGCCAACCGGCACTATACAAACACGAAAGTCGAGCGACATCCACTCTATGCATCAGAGAATCCAGATTGCGCTCACCAAGACTATCCACCATAGCCAAGAGCTTGAAGGCTCAACTCGAAGAACTGAAGCCTACAAGCCTTACTTGCGAAGTATACCCCTAGTGGACTAGCCCAAGAACCCATCCTAACGGCACTAACGGCCCTACTGAGATTAGCCACTCCGCACTCGGTCAACCTAGCTAAGGTGTTAAACTGACGTGAAAGTTACACAACATACACATCGCTACACAACATACATCGTTGTAAGAGATACACCACACATACACATAACACATGGACGATGTCATACACATACACAAGTGTCCTAATTGACGGTTAGGTCCCTCTAACTCCAGATAGCCTCATATCTCAACTACGTGATATACACCTTCGTGGGTGCAAGGATAAGGAGGTCGGGTGCTATATCGTCTCATCGTTAATCACATATCTACAATCCATACCACGTAAAGATCTAATCGACTATCCCTGCTATATACATCGAGGACAAACACACCTTTCAATAGGAATGACACTTAGAGGTGGAGTCAAACACCATGTGTCAACCTCTCGAACAACCATCACACACCAACATACGGGCTGCTCCACCAGCAGACCCACACAACATACACCTCAAGCCTATGCGTACAATCGCTAAGCTTGGATCAATGATATCATCGATGTTTGGAAAATGACATGGCACATGGTCCTTCCAAACAACACCATCTAGACTCTTTAACATGAGTACTCTAGAAGATAACTCGATATGTTGGTTAGTGTCATCTGGCAAGGATCAACAACTGGCTTTATCTTCTTATTCATTGTCTTGTACTTCGTCTCAACTCGAACCTCAGGTGCAAAGAATGATTCGATCATTGAATAGACCTCCTTTGAATGAATCTGCATAACTTTATCCATATCCTCCCATCTAATAGATGCGATCACTCGCAGAAGATCCTCCAACCCATCCTCCTCATAAACACCAGAAATCCATTCATCCCTTTCTAACTCACCCAACTCTCCCAACATTAGCTCAACCTTACGCAAATATTTTTGTTCTTTTCTTCTCAATGCTTCAACCTTCTTGTAAAGAACAATCTCACACTCTGAAAATTTGACAAACCATGTACAAAAGGCACTTTCTCCTTCCAGTGAGAGTACCTTCTCCTGCGCACCACTACAATCCTGCTCTATAGTGGTACTTAACAAAAATCCTTGAACTCTTCACTCACCCTGGAAGCGATTTCTCTCTTAGATGATCTCGATTGCGCTCGTGATTGGACAGTACAGTCAAGAATTATACCGTCCTCTTCTTATCTTGACTTCGGATTCTAACATAAGCAGTTTTGTCATCTAGTATCCTCGTCACATCCGAGTTGTTGTGATGAAAAGTTGACCAAGAATGAGCGAGTATGATGTTACTTCTTGAAAAAAGAAGTTTTGCACAATAACAACATCACCTATGTGCACTCTAACGTCTGGACAGGCTCCATACAAATCTCCTCTTGTGTTGTTGGCTGCTCTTATGACCCACTCATGCTCTATGTCGATAGGTCACTTCTTCTTCTTGTACAACTTCTTCGACATGATGTTGATTTCTGATCCATGATCAATTAGAGCAACCATCAGCTCATCCACATCTCCAATCCTCATCAATGTCTCTATCGTAGCTCGAGCCTAGTGACTATGACTGTAATGACTTGAGCTTTGCTTCTCATCCTCCTCTTCAACCTCAAAATGTACCATACGTCTTCGATCTCTTTCCTCTTCTGAAGAATATATATTGCACTTTGCAAGCTCTCCCTCCTCATCCACAGACACCCTAGTATCCAAAGCATGCGATAAAACAATCTCATCCGTAATCTGTCGCTTTCGTTTGATGATGTCGATGATGATATCATGAACCTCACTCTTAGCAATGCCTAAAACCTCCCTCAAGATAAACTCCACCTTCGCATTTAGAATGCGGTCTTCCAGGACTGCCTTCAAATCTGTTGAAGTCTTGATGTCCGACTATAGTTTGTATGCAACCGGCTTACCCTTCTCTTTCTGATACTCCTTTGCTCTTTCTTTCGATGAAGAAGGAGCATCATCCATTGGTAGATCTTGAGCTCCCGCATCTCGAAGCTCTTGACCTTCTCTCCTCGAGTTTATCTCTTGGAAGAAGTTCCTTTCCCTGCATTTTTTGAATCTCGTCTTCTCTTTTCTTCCAACAACGATTCATGTTGATTTTTGGTGATATAAGCATGTAGCGATAGATCATAGCAGCTATCCTCAACAGTGTCTCACGTGTCATCTTTCCTTTCTGTTTCATGGAGATGACAGATGATAACAATCCACTCGATTCAACATGTTCGTTAAAACTTCTCTTAGCTTGATCTTCAATCCTTGTATCGTAGTTTTCGACCTCCACTATTGCAACTACTTGTGTTGATGAGTGATCCTCAACCAACTTCTTCATCCCTCCTCTACCAAAGTTGGTTTGAAGAAGTGCACCGGTATCTCTCAACTCTACTTTTTCATCTTCTAGAAGATCACCCCTTGTTGTAAGATATCAGTGAACTCCTTGTAATCTTTGCGTGGATGATTGATACCATCGCACCAGATACATCGTTAGATCCAACCTTACTTCCTGAAAGATTTTGTCCCGCTTGTAGACCCCTACTCCTTCAATCTTGTGAGCTTGATCTGCAGATCTCTCATTCCGTGCATGATCTCCAAAAGGCTTGAATCATCTTTCTTCGGAGATACTATAAGTGCTTGGACAACCAAAACAACTAGAACAACTAGAGCAACTGATACTATATGTCTAGCAACAAGAACTACTTGTCGAACCTCAAGAACAGATATTACAGCAGTTAGTGTTGGTGCTGATCTCCTAATAAGAACATTCTCTCGTCTTCGCTCTCTCTTGGTAAGCAGACCAACCGTATCCTCAATTTTCTTCCAACTACTGGTCAATCCATCGTCTTCCTCCTGATCCTCCAGAAGTACCTCCAGCTTCTCTTGCAGTTTTTTCATCTGCAGCTCGAAGAAATAACTCTTTCTTGTTGGATTGCAACTTTAACTTCTCCATCCTAGTCACTCAAGAAAACTGTTTCTCAAACTCCATGAGTAACTCAGTAGCGTGTAAATCCTTCCTTGGTGGTTGCTAAACCCACTCCAAGAATGACTTCTTGCTGATCCGATCAGAGTCCTACAAGAAGTGTTCGTCTATCAGGGCACAAGCAAACATTTCCCAATCCTTGTCAAAATGCTTCATTAGCATTTTAACATGATGTCTAATCTCTGGAGCTGCTGTCAACTCAAACGTCTCAATCATCTCATCTTCTGATACTTGGTTCCGCTCCATCTTCCTTCACATAATGCCTCAGATACTTTGAGACATCTCTCTCATCAAATTGGTCAATCTCGCTGACCATTGCTTGAAACGTCTTTGTCGCCAAGGCTTCCTTTCGCTCATCAAACTGTTCTTGCTGTAAGAACAATGTGAATGCTTGAAACATTGATGTAGTCGTCGGATCCAACTACACCTTCGGTAAACCACTTAAACCATTAGCTCCATCTCCATCAACGCTCCCGTCCGCTCTCATGATTACCAATCTCCTCTTCAAAGTTCAAACCTAGAAGAAATCTCCACCTCAGACTTTCACATCGAGTTCACCACCGTTGTCGTATCGGATTTTGCGTGAAGGTTGTCTGGGAAAACGTGAGATTCATAGCTGTGGAGATATCATGTGTTGAACAGAGACAAGAAAGAGAGAAACAAGCTTGAGAACGAGCGTTACGATATATATCAATTCCCAATTTATATACACTACCGGTTTTTTCTCTCTAAGAACACAAAACTGGGAAACAGACCAGAGAGATTTGTAATCTGCATCAAAAGCTCCTAAAACGAGTCCTTGAATCTCAATCCATACACAAAACTACCGAAGCGTAGCTCAAAGCAAGAGAAACATCTCTTTGCTAACAAAAAGAGTTACACCTTGCGTGCATGCATTGGACCTCTCAATTCATCAAAATCGTCCATCGATAGGTCACAAAAACAAACTAGCTCTTTAAGCTATCCCCTTACATCAGTCACGTAGGAGAAGGTTTTATAATGAAAGTGAAGATCCGAAGTTGTGCAAAAAAGCTCATTTTTAATCCTATGAGCATCTTTGGAGCGATAATAATAAGTACCAAAAATAGATTTTCATGTAGGAGCCGGTCCACGACACGAAACCGTTTGAACAACCATCTCTACCAATCCATCCACCTCAGGATGATATCGAGATATAGTCCGATGATCAATCAACGTCTGATCACACAAGGTCTAAAACTCACCAAGAAACTATGTACCTTGGTCCGTCAACACTTCACCTGGTGCTCGAAAACAACTCAACACTCAGTCTAAGAATGCATATGTTGTCCTCTCACTCGTCTTGTCCGGTAATACCACCAACTCAATCCACTTGGAGAAGTGCTCCACCATCACCAACACATACCGATGATGACGTATAGTCAACGGTAAAGGTCTCATAAAATCCAGGCTCCAATGATAACCCAACCTCATAATCAGTAAGGGGCGTAATTGTGGAGTAAAAGCATTAAACGATGCTCGTACTCGATCACAAACCACATATCGTGTGACAAACTGCTGCACATCGATGTGCATACCACGCCACCAAGCGTGCGCATATCTTACTCCAAGGAGTAAGATATGCGCACGCTTCACGCCAAAATGTCGTAATTCCTCATGAGCATGTTGTACTAACTGTGTCCTCTGTGATGGATGTGACACTATCCGTACTCTCTCATCATCTCACACTCGAAGTACATATAATCTTTCTCGTCGAAATCTCTTCGCTTGGTGGAGGACGCTGTCGAGGAGAGTCCTTCTCAGGAAGGGCGAGCCTTCTGGCTGTGAAAGATCGCGAGATAAAAGCAGAGATTGTATACCAAGACAAGAGCCAAGCAAGAGATCGCAACAGCTGAAGTCCCTCACAGTGACTATGACTATAGATCACTTACTAATCAACAAATCAAGTCTCAAGTCTCAGGAGACAGATCCACCTTCAGACACAACAGATAGGAGAATACTGAACTCACGATGCTTTATTTCTCTTCCAAGCACACTCAATAGTCCTCCACATATATCAATTTACAACCTATCTCTACTCAACTCCTTACGTTGATCACCGCAGATGCCAAACAGTCAATTCTCACTCAACTAGTCTTTTCTCCAGCAGATTTCTCTCCAGAACCTACAACCGATGAAGATCTGAAACTCCAACGCCTTGTATCCCCTCCAACGACAGCTTCAACACTGAAATTTCTCAGAAAAACCTGACCTTCTCAGTCTCAGTCCTCCTCCTCCGCTCAAATAATGCTCTCTTTCCACCAAATTCACCTCAACTCAAGCCTAATAGGTGAAATTCGGACACCAAACTCTTAATCTCCTCTCTGCGTCAACCTCTCAACTGAAACTATCAAGAATTTAATCCCGCGTCAATCAAGAGTCCCTTGCAGACTATCAAAACGATCTCCTTCAAATAAAACTGCCTCCTGTCCGATCAGAAGAAATTCTACCTCCAAACTGCTCTCAGTCCCCCAAATACTTGTCCGTCCCTCTGTCACGATCACCCAAATCCTCAATTCAGTTCTCTCAGAAAAAATTGATCTCCCTCAGCCTCCAAGCTTCTCCTTCCGCTTCAGCTCCCAGCTCTCTGTAGAAAAATCTCCTCAAAAAGTGTCCCCCGATCTTCAGCCGTCGCAGGTACTTAACCTAAAAGCTAAGGGCCCAGCTTAAGCTGCCCCCCTGCTGTCCTTATAAGCACAGTCGCTTATCACAAGCAGGCCCCCAGCTTAAGCTGCCCCCTTACTGTCCTTACGTACAAAACTCTTCTTTCAAAACTGACTCTTTTTTAAATAAAAGTACACAGCTACCTCTGTAAAGCAGACTCCTTCACTGTAAAACGTCACACTGCTTCCTTCGCCATTGCTAAACCGACTCGATGGATAAATAACAGATTGACAAAAGTTTCCCGTGCCCTTGATGCCATCTTGATGCCACCCTGAATATACTACAAGCCATCCAATGTAGGCCGAAGCTCTAACACTTATGAGGCTGCCCCACAGGGCTTACAACCCCCCCATATGCGCACCAGGTATCTCCCATAGTATATTCAGGATGGCATGCGGAGGCTTAGGCAAGGAAGCCCACGATTAAGAGAGATACCGGTCTCCCGCCCCTAGATATGCAGGACATGGCTGGACACCTAACATAGACTCCCATCCGGGAGGCCAACATGCCGGAATAGGAACCAGAGGCCAGGAGGGATTGATCCTGAGACCACTTCCCTCCTAGGCAGGCGCCCTATCACTGGGATGGCCTTTGGTTCCGTTCAAAACAGTTAAATTCTCTGTACACATGCTAAACCCTAAACCCTAAACCCACCCTAAACCCTAAACCTTTTACTAAGAAGTTTCTCTGTAAAGTCTTTACTAGTCTTTCCTACGCTAACTTCACTATACAACTCCGTTTTCTATGAATAAAGAGTCAAAACTATAGTACTTGTGAACACCTACACGCTCATGCTATCAGATTCTGAGTTTGAGTCACGAGCCAAAATCGACAGATTTCCCTCTTTCATACATTTCCCAGTCTAAAACCCGTACTAACTACTACTTAAAACACTTTCTGTCGAAACTGGAAGCACGAAGTCGCTCTCCTCGCCGAGCTCTGCATTCTAATGCTCTTCGACCTCTTTCAAGGTGATATTTCAGTCTAAGCTAAGGGGCAGCTTGTCAAGCATGGTCCCAGCTTAGCTCCTGCCCAGCTTGATAAGCTAGGGCGCAGCTTCCCGAACAAATGCATGTTGAGTGTCTTCTGAAGTTCCGTTTCCGCACCTTTAACGTCATGCACTACGACATTCACCCCCTCCAAACCTGCACATCCTCCGGTATGTGCCAACTCTTCCACTAGTCTCCAAGGTTCTCTAAATCGTCGTCGTCTTCTTCAACGTCCCTTTCGTCTTCTTCAGATAGCAGATCTGCTTCGGCATCCATCATCTGTTCTGACTCTAGAAATTCGCCTAGCTCAACGGATTCTCCCCTTCTTCTGAACAACTTGATCCGCTTGCCAGCAACAGGAAGTCTTAGACGTGTACCATCAAGCTCCTTTAAAGAATAAGTAGCATTTTGGTACACTTCTAAGACAACATAAGGACCAAACCACCTCCTAGAAAATTTTCGAACTGTAGAGTGCTGATTCTCTAACGTGCTGTCATACACCAAAACCCAATCTCCAGCACGTATGGGCTTCGGCCGGAGCTTATGGGTTTGTCAAACCTGTCTTTGTTCTTGAGACGGGCCTCTTTCAGCTTCTGTTGCGCCTCTATAAGATCCTCCTCCCTATGTTCTAACTGTCTGATTCGAAGTGCCAGAAGTTGTACACGATCCATTTCTTCCTCCCATGGTAAAGTAGCCCATGTAGGAAAGTCCTCTTCTGCTGGCATAATCGGCTTCTGACCCAGCATCAGTTCAGTGGGCATGTACCCAGTAGTAGTGCAATGAGTCGATCTGTCAGCCCACAGAGCAAAAGGAAGCAACCTAGGCCACTGTCTATGTCTACCATCACATGCCTTTACTAGAGCTTGAACAATCAACGGATGCCCTCTCTCACTCTTACCAGTCCCTTCCGAATTCATAGCAGTAGTGAGTTTTAGTTTCACTCCGTGTTGAGCGATGTCGCGCTACTTGGCGGCTACATGTTATATTTCTACTCCGACGCTTGAGTTTAGTAGTTCTAGAAGTTAGCTTATATTACTTCTAGTCGTTTATGTATATGTTTGACATCTTTGCATACTGTGTTAACACTATTTTGAGTCTTAGTAGGTTGATTACCATGTTGATAGGGCTTAAGCTCATGGGTTGTATTTGCGTGTCGTCCATGCACGCTTTCTAGCTGATTTAAGTTATTTTTCGAGGCTGCGTGTCGTTTTAAGTAATTTAAGTTTTACGCTGGCACTCTAGGGGGCTTGACGTGGTAGCCTATGAGTAAAACTAAGTTGCCACGTGGTTTAGGGTACTAAAGGACAACCAAGTGGAGCTATGAACTCCCATTGGTCCATTTTTGTCTTTTGTTAAACTCTAAATTTAGAAACAGAGCTCTAGAGTGGAGTTCGAGCATTTGGTGAGGGATCTTCGAAATCTGAGGGCACAGGGAGAGAGGTCTCGTCATGCCAAGCACTTCCAGTGAAAATTTCGATCGATTTGAGTCAATAAAGACGGAGTTATGAGCAATTGAAGTTCGGATTGTGCTAGAATTGAATCATTTTGGTTGGATTTAGGGTTTTCAGTGTCACTCGCAGCAGATTTGAGGAAATTGCTTCAAAACTTCGAGGTTGTGTTCTCCGCCAGCAGGGCTACGATTTCACAAAAAGTTTCATATCGATTGAGCAACTGAGTAATTCAGGGCGGCCGCTGAAGCTGAGGGGGTCTGAAAAGCTCTTAATCTAGAGCAGCGACTTCAGAGGAGGAGATCTACAGTTCTGTGTACATTCAGGAGTCCCAACTTCACAGGGATGTTCAGCACCCTGTAGACTGCAAATCCTGTAAGAAACTTCGAAATTGATCGAGCCAAACTCCTGTTATAGGTTGAAATAGCCAGCTAGGTACCAGAAATTGCTGTAGTTTTCTTGCTCAAAACTTTTCTGTTCATATCTCCGTGTCAGAATTTGATCTCAGGCTGAAATTTCGTCTGTGAGTTCAGTAGTACCTCATTTGCATGTAGGGGAAGTTTAGAGGTCTAAACCTTCATAGTTTTCCTCTCCGTGAGTGTCAAAGTTCACCGCCGAATCCTATAACTGCCAGCTAGACCTGAATTTCGCCTTATGGGTATATTACTAGATCTTACACATCTGTGTGAGTGTTTATAGCCCTATTGTGACCTGAAAGCCAACCTCTTGAGTGAACAACCACAGCCAGAAGCCCGGTGCTTTCCTAGGTAGACGGATTACACTCCAACATACTCTCTTTTTGGTGAACTCGACGTGAAACACCTAGGGTGGGAGTTTTCTTGAGAGTGTTACAGGATCAGATATCATGGCCAACCAAGGATCATCAAGTGGAGCTGCTGCTGCTGCTCAGCAACCTGTTCAGTTGGATGCTGCTACGATGAAGATGTTCCAAGCTTTTTCCATGTTTATGCAGCAGCAGCAGAGCACAGAGAAGAAGGAGGTATTAGCAACCAAGGCGTTGCAATCTGTGGTGCATCAGATGGACCAGTTCAAGGGTACAGATATTTCCAAGTATGTGCGATACTATGCTAGGGAGATGGAGGTGAACAAGGTACCTGAGAAGGAGATGGTGGAGAACTTTGAACTTGCTGTTGTCCCTGAGATTCGTGGGCGTGTGAAGGAGCTCAAGCAGCAGCAAGGACAGAGTTGGGAGAGCTTTATGCGAGCTTTGAAGGAGAAGTACTACACTGAAGACTCAGAGAGGGTGACCAAGAGAACATTCTTGGAGTGGGTGGTGAAGCCTAACAAAGGTTTGTCTATAAATGAGTTGTTAAGGGAGTTTGATCGTCAATATGCTCAGCTTTCTAGGACAGAGAAGCTTACACTAGAGGTTGAGAAGACCGAGCTTTTCCTACAAGCAGCGGACGAGACTATTCAGGAGAAGCTTGAGCTGTTGCTGGAAGACAAGAGTGAGGAGAGAGGATTGAAGACTGATTGGAAGGAGGTTGAAGAGGCTGTTTCCTTGCTGACCAAGAGACAGAGAAGAAGGGACAAGGTGGTGGTAAGTGAAGCAGCACCTTTGATAATTCCTGTCAAGCAGTTGCCTACTAAGCCTGCTTTGGTAATTGCTAGAGAGGAAGACTCACCGCTTGATGAGTTGATTAAGGGTATGAAGGAGCTTAAGCTTAAGCTCACTAGGTTAGAAGAGAAGGAGCAGAATGTACAGCCTGCTATGCAGAGACCTCAGATGAGAGAAGGCTTTGTTCATCGTTGTATATGGTGCGATAGCCTAGACCATGTAAGAAGAGATTGTGGAGAGTTTTCAGATGCATTGAGGAAGGATCTTATCTTCTTCAAAGATGGTAAGATCCATTTGAGAGAGACTGGGATGATGCTGGGAACCAACTTTGGCAAGGGTGGTATGAAGAGACTTGTGAATGATATATCAGCATCACATGCTGTTTCTCTTGTGAATGCTGCTACGTGTGGAGTGAAAGTGGAAATGGAGAGAGAGAAAGGGACTACTGGGTTGTGGTCAGATGTAGTGCGGTCCGTAGCTAGAACAGAGCTAGACAAGGATGTGCTACGAAGGGTTGGCAACTCAATTAGAGAAACTACAAGATGGAATGACCCTGTGGATACTATGTCAGTGCATGCTTATGTTGCAAGAAGTCAGCATGAAGCTGTACTAGAAGAAAAACGCAGAAGGGAGGATGCAGGTGAGGCTTCTACAGCCAAACGACCTGCTACAAGGAGTGAAAGGGCTAGACCAGATGCAAGGCAGGAGACAACACCTACTCGGGAGGAGACTATGGAGGATCTACCATCTACAACACCAAAGGAGAAGGAGAGAAGCAAGGAGAAGGGTAAGATGCCTGCATACAAACTTCAGTCTGACATTGAGATTGCTACAGACCTGAAGCAGGTGTTAGAGAATCGTATCTTGAATGGGAAGGTTGAGTTTACTTTGGGTGAGATTCTTGGGATTGCAAAGCGTGAGTTCCATGAGGTTATCATAGATATCATCAAGAGGAAACGTCAGATTTTGGGTGAAGCAGCTACGCTTAACGCTCTAGGGACCAAACTGTCGGAAGATGAGGAAGATGAGATTGCTGGTTATTGCTCTCAAGTATCAGAGGGAAGATCAGATCAGCATGTGAGGTTTGAAGATGAGGTGGAAGCATCACAGAAGAGTCATTATTCTCACAACCATTGGGCGAGAGCAACCACAGAGACCTTAGTGAAGCTGGGAGATCTAGAGGAACCTGTGGTGGCATTGATTGATCACGGCTCAGAGATTAATCTGATGTCTAAGGAGCTGTACAAGCGTGGGAGATGGCCTATAGACACCGACCATGGGTGGCTTATCCGTGCTGCCAACAACCAGCGGGGAGAACTCTATGGTGCTTGCTCCAACATCAAGGTAACTGTGGGTGACATCAGTGATGTTCAGAATTTCTTTGTGCAAGACATGTCAACCTATCCTATCATTCTAGGGCAGCCTTACATTACTGCTGTTAGAATGGAGACACGAGTTATGGATGATGGTTCAGCCTATGCTAGGATACGTAGTAGAGACGGCAAAAGAGCTGTTCAGTTTTTGACTGTTGCTGCAGAACATGAGAGGAATCGTGATAGCTTGAGAGATCGTCCACTACCTAAGATTACTCAAGAGTTTAGAGAGTCTAGGGGTTTTGGCAGAGTACCATTGAAGAGCGAGACTTCAACGGTACAGTAGAGATAGGATTCTCGCCTGATCCAGTAAAGCAGGAAGCTTTATCCACTAGTTTCTTGGGATTGACATCATGTGGATCAGTGTGTTATAGGAAGGTTGAGAATCTGAAGAGGTTTGAGAGACAACATGTGAAGTATGTACAACAGTCTGTGTGGGATAGTGGAGAGTTAGCAGGAGATGAATACATATCTGGAGTGTTTGAAGAGCAGTATTTGGTAGATACTATGGGGGAGTTGAAATCTATAATAGAAAGTTCTATAGATGATGTAGATAGAGTGGTGAGAGTGAGCTCCAAGGAGCTTTATGATGTAATTGATAAGTTTATAGATCGGCAAGAGGTGTATGTGGAGACCAAGTACAAGTCAGTGGCAAAGAAAGTCAAACCAGTGGCTTTGCCTTTACCACTCGATTACAATCAGAAGATGGAGCAAGCTGCACGAGAACCGACGCTTAGAGGACCGAGAAGAATTGGGCACCAGTTTACAGAAACAACACTGAAGGACCTGAGGATTGGAGGTGATGGATTTCTTACTGAGCAAGAGAAGAAGAGCTTCAGGGAGATGCTATCTAGGCATGGTAAGGCGTTTGCGTTTGAGTCACATGAAGTAGGATGTGTAGATCCAAGTGTAGTTGCACCTATGGTAATCTTTACTATACCGCATGTGTCTTGAAATCTACGTCCTATCCTTGTACCTAGAGCTCATCTACCAAAGTTGATAGACTTGCTCAATGAGAGGATTAGGATGGGTATCTTGGAACCATCTATAGCTCCCTACTCTAGCAGATGGTTTACTGTTCCGAAGAAGAGTGGAGCTTTGAGATTCATTCAAGATATGCAGCCAGTTAACAAGGTGACTATCAGGAATATGGGTATAGGACCTATTGTAGACGAGTTTGCAGAGGCTTTTGCTGGTCGTGCTATATATTCAATGGGAGACTTATATTCAGGTTATGATCAGTTTCAGTTATCCTCTGAGAGTAGAGACTTGACTACAATGAGGACACCTTTGGGGTTACTAAGGATGTGCACCTTGCCACAAGGTGCTACGAATTCTGTAGCACATATGATGAATGGCATGAATAAAGTTTTGAGGGATTTCATTCCTGAAAAAACTATGCCATTCCTTGATGATGTGCCGATCAAAGGGTGTGCTGAGGAGGAGAAGAATGAGGTAAAGGATAAGAGGGGGTGCCGTAAGTTTGTTGCAGATCACATAGCTGATTGTGATAAGATACTGAGTCGACTAGAGGAGGTTCATTTGACTTTATCAGGAGCAAAGTCTGTATTTGGAGAACAGGAGGTGTTAATAGTGGGACATCTGTGTGGATCTTATGGTCGGAAACCTTGTCCAAACAAGGTTGATGCCATCCGAAGGATGAAGGAGACATGTGGATCGGTTACTGAGGTGAGAAGGTTTCTAGGTGCATGTGTGTTTTATCATATATGGATTCCACACTTTGCACATGTAGCAGATCCGTTGTACAAGTTGCTAAGGAAGGGGCAGAGATTTCAGTGGCAAGAGGAGCAAAGCGAGTCTATGAAGAAGTTGAAGGATCTGTTGTCCTCACCACCAACTCTACGGAAGGTAACATATGAGTTGGGCAGATCTGTTATCCTTACTGTTGATACTAGTCCTATTGGCATTGGATGGGCTGTAGGACAAGACGATGAGGATGGAAATAGATATGTGGTGCGTTTTGGAGCTAAGGTCTTAAGTTCACGACAGAGAGACTACCCTCAGGTCAAGAGAGAGCTATGGGGAGTAGTTACTGTGATGAAAAGTGACAAAGAATACTTGATAGGAGCACCTGTAGTTGTGGAGACTGATTGTTTACATCTCTTGGGAATGATCACTAGCTGTACAACTCCAGATATTGCTATGTTGAGGTGGATAGCATATATCAAGTCCTTGAACCCAGAGTTTAGACATATTGCAGGGAAGGACAATCCTGTGGCAGATATGTTATCAAGGGCTAGGTATTACGATGAGAAAGAAATGATAGATGATCAGGAGGATGTGGGAACAGAGTTCTATTCTAGTGTTCTTGCTACAGAAGATAGAAGCTGTTTTGCAGCTCCATTGGAGTTATTTGAGGAAACTATGTACGATGGCGAGTGGTTGGATCTTGGGCGCTATTTAAGTTCATTGGAAAGGCAAGAAGGCTGGTCTGATGCAGATTTCAAGAGGATCCGTAGAATAGCTTATGGTTACTTTTTACATGGAGGACATCTATGGAAGCGCCCTAAGCTACAAGGAGGTATACCGCAACGGGTGGTATGTGACTTGGGATTGCAGCAGCAGCTGATCAAGGAGTTTCATGAGAGTCTATGGGCCGGTCATAGAGGAGTTTGGGCTACATTTGCCAAGATGAAGGAGAAGTATTGGTGGAAGGGTATGTATAAGGATGTAGTACAGTTTGTTTCATCCTGTATACCCTGCCAGATGTATTCCAACGTACGTCATCGTGATGGATTGCATCCTACTTATCCTTTAGCCATTCATTACAAATGGGTAGTTGATCTGGTAACTATGCCATTTGGACTTGGACAAATGAGGTATCTAGTCTTGGCTAGAGAAGATCTATCTAACCAAGTTGAAGGCCGTGCCTTGAGGACGAAGACCACTGCTAGTGTCCGCCGCTTTCTACTTGAAGATGTTATTTGTAGATATGGGTGTGCGGGAAAGATCACTGCAGATAGGGGTGAGCTGGATTCACAAGAAGCAGTTGAGTTCTTCAAGCGATTGGGAATCAAGTTGGCGTTAACCACTGCTTACAATCCTGAAGGGAATGGCAAGAGCGAAAGAGGTCATCCGCCAATCATCAAAGCTTTGGTAAAAGCTTGCAAGGGTAAGATCCGTGAATGGCCTAGACTGCTACCGTTTGCTTTATGGGCAGACCGTACAACTCATAGTACCGTTACAGGTTACATGCCAGCAGAATTGATACTAGGACAGAAACCTGTGATGCCGATTGAGGAGGTTGTGCCTACTTGGAATGTTTTGCCATGGGAAGATGGTAGAAGTACGGAGGATCTTCTTGCATTAAGGATCCAGCAGTTAGAACGAAGACCTGAGGATGTTGCCAAAGCTGTCGAAAGATTAAAGATTGCTAGAGAGAGAAACAAAGGCAGATTTGATAAAACGCATAGATTACGACCCAAACCAGTTAAAGAAGGTGATTGGGTGTTAGTCTATGATAGTAGTCTTGATAATCAGCATAGCACTATCAGGAAGTTCTCCAAGAGATGGTTTGGACCTTATGTGATGTTAGAAGTTTATGATAATGCCACATACTCCTTGAGAGAGTTAGATGGTGCAGTGCTCAAGGTACCAGTCGCAGGAAAGAGAATCAAGCTCTTTAGAAGGAGAAGAGAGGATTGGAACGTTGCAGAGTTTACAGAGGATGAAGCTGAAGACTCAATGCAGGTTGAAGATGAGTTTGAAGCCGAAGTTGAAGAGTCTTGATCTGGATGGCACATACCGGAGGATGTGCAGGTTCAGAGGGGGTGGATGTCGCGCTACTTGGCGGCTACATGTTATATTTCTACTCCGACGCTTGAGTTTAGTAGTTCTAGAAATTAGCTTATATTACTTCTAGTCGTTTATGTATATGTTTGACACCTTTGCATACTGTGTTAACACTATTTTGAGTCTTAGTAGGTTGATTACCATGTTGATAGGGCTTAAGCTCATGGGTTGTATTTGCGTGTCGCCCATGCACGCTTTCTAGCTGATTTAAGTTATTTTTCGGGGCTGCGTGTCGTTTTAAGTAATTTAAGTTTTACGCTGGCACTCTAGGGGGCTTGACGTGGTAGCCTATGAGTAAAACTAAGTTGCCACGTGGTTTAGGGTACTAAAGGACAACCAAGTGGAGCTATGAACTCCCATTGGTCCATTTTTGTCTTTTGTTAAACTCTAAATTTAGAAACAGAGCTCTAGAGTGGAGTTCGAGCATTTGGTGAGGGATCTTCGAAATCTGAGGGCACAGGGAGAGAGGTCTCGTCATTCCAAGCACTTCCAGTGAAAATTTCGATCGATTTGAGTCAATAAAGACGGAGTTATGAGCAATTGAAGTTCGGATTGTGCTAGAATTGAATCATTTTGGTTGGATTTAGGGTTTTCAGTGTCACTCGCAGCAGATTTGAGGAAATTGCTTCAAAACTTCTAGGTTGTGTTCTCCGCCAGCAGGGCTACGATTTCACAAAAAGTTTCATATCGTTTGAGCAACTGAGTAATTCAGGGCGGCCGTTGAAGCTGAGGGGGTCTGAAAAGCTCTTAATCTAGAGCAGCGACTTCAGAGGAGGAGATCTACAGTTCTGTGTACATTCAGGAGTCCCAACTTCACAGGGATGTTCAGCACCCTGTAGACTGCAAATCCTGTAAGAAACTTCGAAATTGATCGAGCCAAACTCCTGTTATAGGTTGAAATAGCCAGCTAGGTACCAGAAATTGCTGTAGTTTTCTTGCTCAAAACTTTTCTGTTCATATCTCCGTGTCAGAATTTGATCTCAGGCTGAAATTTCGTCTGTGAGTTCAGTAGTACCTCATTTGCATGTAGGGGAAGTTTAGAGGTCTAAACCTTCATAGTTTTCCTCTCCGTGAGTGTCAAAGTTCACCGCCGAATCCTATAACTGCCAGCTAGACCTGAATTTCACCTTCTGGGTATATTACTAGATCTTACACATCTGTGTGAGTGTTTATAGCCCTATTGTGACCTGAAAGCCAACCTCTTGAGTGAACAACCACAGCTAGAAGCCCGGTGCTTTCCTAGGTAGACGGATTACACTCCGACAGCGAAGAACTCCTTCGCTTCCGTACCACGCAACTCTCCTCTGTCTGCACGCAATCTTCCTATAGATCCGTACCTACAGATAATATCTTCAAGAACAAATCTACATATCCCTTCTGTGGTCTTCGTCCTCAGAGCTCGTCCTTCCACAAAATTGGAGAGGTCTTCTCGAGCCAACACCAAGTACCTCATACCTCATAACCCAGGAGGCATTGCTACCAAATCAATAACCCATTGAAAATGGATACTGGGCGGATAAGTTGGTACTAGGCCATCCCTGTAACGTACCTTTGAATAAAATTGACAGTGCAGGCATGAGCTTACAAAGTTCACCACATCTTGATAAAGCCCTCTCCACCAATATCTCTCCTTCAGTTTTGTATAGGTAGCCCAAGCTCCTCGATGTCCGGCCCACAAGGTGTCATGAAACTCCTTCATCAGCCGTTGCTTGGTCTGCTGATCGTCTATTACTCGCAAAAGCGCTCCATCTCTTCTCTTTGGACGTTTCCAAACATATCCATCTCGTAACAAGTAATCGTATGCCTTCCTCCTTATCTCTCTGAACTCTACATCACTCAAACCCTCCTGTCTGTTCAAAGAACTCAGATAAAATCCAATGTCACGTAACCTTCCCGTGTAGAACTCCTCTTTGAATGGCAGTGGCTCCAGATCCGAAGTTTGCTGACTACACCAAACATCTCTCTTCTCTTCGTTCTCCACCTGTGCAAACATCTCATCCTCATCTGTGTAGCGAGCCCTAGACAACATGTCCGCAACTGGATTCTCTTTCCCGGCAATGTGTTTCAACTCAGGGTTCAAACTCCGGATGTAAGCAATCCATCTCAACATTGCTATGTCTGGAGTACTGCAGTTTGCTATCATACCAAGCAAGGGTAAACAATCTGTTTCTAAAATCACATGAGCACCTATCAAGAACTCTCGATCTACCTTCATATCAGTAACAGCTCCCCATAGTTCACGCTTTACTTGAGGATAGTTACGTTGTCTGTCTGTCAAAATTCGGGCTCCAAATCTAGAAACAAACCGCATACCATCTGCATCTTCCTGACCAACTGCCCATCCAATCGCCTTTGGACTCGTGTCTACAGTTAGTATCGCAGGCCTTCCTCCCTGATAGTTAAGTCTCCTCAGTATGGGTGGAGACTTCAGAATCTCCTTCAGCCGTTCCATTGTCTCATGATGCTCTTGCCGCTAAGTAAACCTCTTCCCTTTTCTCAGAAGCGCATACAAAGGCTCGGCAATGTGTGCATAATGAGGAATACTCACGCGAAAGAACACACAAGCTCCTAAGAAACGTCGAACCTCAGTGATATTCGTACAGTCTGCTATCCTTGCTATAGCATCTACCTTCTCTGGGTTCGGTCTTCTTCCAAATGTGCCACACAAATGACCAACCACCATAACCTCTGACATCCCAAAACGAGACTTAGTACCTGATAGAGTGAGATGTACCTCCTCCAGACGTGTTAGAATCCTACCCACGTCATGAATATGATCAGCAATAAACTTCCTGCAACCATTGGAAGTCACAGTCTCATCGTTGTCTTCCACCGGACAGCCTTTAATGGGAATGTCATCCAGAAATGGGATAGTGATCTCAGGTACAAATTCTCGCAACACCTTATGCATCGCGTTCTGCAACATATGTGCTACATAGTTTGTTGCTCCCTGAGGAAGAGTGCACATCCGCATCAATCCCAAGGGCGTGCGCATGGTAGTCAAGTCTCTACTCTCCAAGGCAAGCTGAAACTGATCATAACCCGAAAACAAATCTCCAATAGAATAGACAGACCTCCCAGCAAACGCCTCAGCTACCTCATCAACCACAGGTCCTGTTCCCACGTTCCGAATCGTGATGTTGTTGGCAGGCTGCAAGTCTTGGATAAAGCGCAAAGCTCCTGACTTCTTAGGCACCGTGAACCATCGGCTGGAATACGGAGCCATGGAGGGCTCGAGGATACCCATCTGCATCTTCTCCTTCAATAGCTCAATGAGCTTTGGCAGCAAGGCACGAGGGACTGGAATCGGCTTCAAGTCCCAAGGCACATGAGGTACAGTGAAGATAACCATCGGAGCTATCACACTAGGATCCACACAACCAATCTCTTCAGCCGAAAAAGAAAATGCTCTACCATGACTGACAATCATCTGTTCAAAAATCTTCTTCTCTACTTCAGTCAAGAAACCACCCCCTCCTATCTGGAGTTGTTCGAGTGTTTCCTGAGTAAACTGATGTCCTATTCGTCCAAGATTTCTGAGTACAGGCTCAGTGGCGGCTGACTCCATCTGCTGTTGCGAATCAACATGCAATTGGGTCGCTACATGCTTCACCTTCCTTGCTACAGCTTTATATTTGGCGTGTACTTCTGCTTCCTCACGAGAGCCGCACCAACAGACTGCATCCTTCCATTCATTCTCCAGTCTCGAATGAGGACGATATCGCAAGTATGAGACAATCTCCTCATAGACTTCAGGAGAATGGATGGGGATCGCCACCCTACCTCCCAACTGTTCTTCTATCCTACCCACTTCATCTAGCCAACGAACTAAAGATTGTACACCGATAAACTCTTGATACACACCAGAAATCATTTCATTTTCCTCCAAAGCTCCTATACAGCGCAGATCAGCTATACGTCTCTCCACCTGCCTCCTACTTCTTTCAGCAAGATCTTCTACTCTTGTAAATTCACTCCAATCTTCACAACTCAAACTCAACAAACCAGATCTCCAACTTGGTACTCTATATACATTCTCAGAACCTCGAGCAGCCTCCTCATTAGTCTCATGTGATCCCTTGGGCTGCTCAGGCGGGATCATAGTAGTCTTTGATCCTTCACTCTTGTCTTCCCGCTCTACAAGAGTGGGTTCTAAAAACCCTTACCTCTACAAATAGGGGAGTCCCTCAAGGTCTGTCTGTTTCGCTCGTGGTTTGACCGAACAGTCAGAAATTGAACAGAACGTCTGTCATCAGGACTACGGATCCTAGCAAAGTGTGATCCATCGTCCATCACTTTGGTCTCCATGCGCACTGCAGTGATATAGGGTTGACCAAGAATGACTGGATACGAAGCAGAAGATTGCACAAAAAAGTGCTGATCTACTTCTACATCACCTATCCTCACTCTCACGTTAGGACAGGCTCCGTACAACTCTCCCTTCTGGTTGTTAGCAGCACGCAGTACCCATCCATGATTCAGCTCGATAGACCACAGTCCTCTCTCCTATATCTCTCGTGACATGATATTGATTTCGGATCCGTGGTCAACTAAAGCAGCAATAGGTTCAGGTAAACTCCCAAGACGTACCCGTGTGGCAGTTGTAGCACGAGCCCAATGTCTCTTCTTGAAGTCACTGTCAACCGTTGGACTCTCCTCATCAACTTCATCATCATCAACTTCAATAGTGCTAGTTCCAGCAACTAACGCCTCCTGCTGGTACCTCCTGTCTCCAGTCTCCTGAAAATGCACCTTCCCAAACTCAACATCATTTACAGAAGCTCCTATCACATCTATCATTTGGCTCTCTACCTGCTCGGATATGACTTGCCTCTTTCGCTTGATGACATCAATAATCAGCTCATGAAACTCTCTCTTTGCGATGCCAAGAACTTCTCGAAGCGAAAACTCAACCCGTGCATCTAGTATCCTCTGCTCCAGACTGCTTTTAAGATCAGTGGAGGTCTCAATATCTGCAGCCAGCTTGTAAGCAGGTCCTTTCCCCTTCTCTTGAGCAGTGAACCTTCTGCCAGCAGTTGTTGGTTCCTGCTGTTGTCTCTGTACGTCCTCCATTGGACCTGGAGCAGGTGGTGGAGTCTGTGAGGTAGACGGAACATCCTCTGGAGGAGCTGCACGTCTTCTAGTGACCCTCCGTCCCTGTCCCTCTCTAGTCTCCTCTGGATTCCCAGTTTCAAGCTCAGAGGCATCTCGTCGCCTCTTCTCCTCTACAGAAGCGTCCTGCCAATGAACATGCTTATCTACGTCCAAGAAAGCTTTAATGGACGCTGTATCTACGGGATCTTTCCACCCTGTGACTCTACGGATAGTTTCTGCTCCTCTTTTCAACACCTCAGAAGGAACCTCAGTACTGTTCCTATCAAGAGACCTATCCAGCAAAGTAGGGCTAGAAGAAACTTCAATATGCCCAGCATACACATCAAGGTTCATCGGAGGTACTGTTACTGTAGTTACTGTTGCAGTTGCGGCGACTTGAGGTAGACTTCTCATACCTCCTCGTCCAACTGTGTGTTTAATGGCTCTCCGGTAGAAACAAGGTGCAGTCTACCATTTTGATAGCGAACCACACCATCTCGTAGAGCAGCTGTAAGCTCTTGGCAATCTCCTCAAAGATGATCTAGACTGTCACACCAGATACACCTACGGACAGGAGCACCCCCTGGACGAGCAGCACCAGGCGTTGGTGGGAGCTCCCTATGTAAACCAGCCAGCTCTACTTTCAATTCACCCATCTGTTCGGACCAACTCCTCAATTTGATTGTGCTGATCCTGGTTCTCAACCACCCTCTGTACAGGTACCCTCTGTGCAGGAACTGGCACAACTGGCACTGGAGGCGCTTCTACAGGAATAACAGGTCTAGGAGCAAGAGCCGGGGGGTGCTGTACCAGAGGAGCATAAGGTTGATGGATCACCTCTGCAAGCGGTCGTCCTCCTACGGCCACTCTCCCTCGCCGCTGTCTTGTTAGAACGGCCACAACATCTTCCACTCTTCCCCAATTCATAGTAACACCTCCTTCAGCTGATCGATCTGCTAACATGAAGCATAATCGATCTGCTGTAGCCTCATCGGTGGCTTGCAAGAAGAGCTCTGTCCTTCTAGCATCCAAAGTTATCCGTTCGAGCGTCGAAAGCTGTCGGTATCTTCGATCGAACTCTCTTAGCAACTCATTCAACCCCATCCTATGGCCAGGTTGCTGCTCAATCCAATCCAAAAAAGTCCTCCTAGTAACTCTCTCAGAATCCTCCTCCAGGAATTCCTTTCGGAGAGCTCGCTCAAAACTTGTCCAAACCCCAAGATTTCTCCTCTGTACATCTCTGACTTGATCTCTCAACTCAGGAATCACAGCCAACTCAAAACTTCCAATCATCTCTACATCGGTCACCCTCACAAGCTCCATCTCTCCTCTGTACTCACGAAGATATCTGGAAATATCTCTGCCTTCAAATCTTCCACAGCTATTTACAATCGCCTGCAGAGCTTTTGTAGATTTCAACTCACCCCCTCCGACGATCGGATGTTGTTGAACCAAAGCCGCAAGCATCTTCAGTATCTCAGTAGTATCCAGGCCTGATGCTGCAGTGGCTGCTGTAGACATAGGCGTAGCCGAAGTTGCAGCAGTAGACATCGATGCTCCAGCCGTAGAGGCAGTAGCACCACTCCCGCTCTTGCGATCCATCTTCCTTTGTATGTAAATCTCAACCTCAGCAACCTCAGCGATTAATCACCCCAAGATGACTCTCAGTGGAAGCACCAGATTTATGTCGAGGAGAGTCATTCTCAAGAAAGGCGAGCCTTCTGGCTGTGATAGATCGCGAGATAGAAGCAGAGATTGTATATCAAGACAAGAGCCAAGCAAGAGATCGCAACAGCTGAAGTCCCTCATAGTGACTATGACTATAGATCACTTACTAATCAACAAATCAAGTCTCAAGTCTCAGGAGACAGATCCACCTTCAGACCAACAGATAGGAGAATACTGAACTCACGATGCTTTATTTCTCTTCCAAGCACACTCAATAGTCCTCCACATATATCAATTTACAACCTATCTCTACTCAACTCCTTACGTTGATCACCGCAGATGCCAAACAGTCAATTCCCACTCAACTAGTCTTTTCTCCAGCAGATTTCTCTCCAGAACCTACAACCGATGAAGATCTGAAACTCCAACGCCTTGTATCCCTTCCAACGACAGCTTCAACACTGAAATTTCTCAGAAAAACCTGACCTTCTCAGTCTCAGTCCTCCTCCTCCGCTCAAATAATGCTCTCTTTCCACCAAATTCACCTCAACTCAAGCCTAATAGGTGAAATTCGGACACCAAACTCTTAATCTCCTCTCTGCGTCAACCTCTCAACTGAAACTATCAAGAATTTAATCCCGCGTCAATCAAGAGTCCCTTGCAGACTATCAAAACGATCTCCTTCAAATAAAACTGCCTCCTGTCTGTCCGATCAGAAGAAATTCTGCCTCCAAACTGCTCTCAGTCCCCCAAATACTTGTCCGTCTCTCTGTCACGATCACCCAAATCCTCAATTCAGTTCTCTCAGAAAACATTGATCTCCCTCAGCCTCCAAGCTTCTCCTTCCGCTTCAGCTCCCAGCTCTCTGTAGAAAAATCTCCTCAAAAAGTGTCCCCCGATCTTCAGCCGTCGCAGGTACTTAACCTAAAAGCTAAGGGCCCAGCTTAAGCTGCCCCCCTGCTGTCCTTATAAGCACAGTCGCTTATCACAAGCAGGCCCCCAGCTTAAGCTGCCCCCTTACTGTCCTTACGTACAAAACTCTTCTTTCAAAACTGACTCTTTTTTAAATAAAAGTACACAGCTACCTCTGTAAAGCAGACTCCTTCACTGTAAAACGTCACACTGCTTCCTTCGCCATTGCTAAACCGACTCGATGGATAAATAACAGATTGACAAAAGTTTCCCGTGCCCTTGATGCCACCCTGAATATACTACAAGCCATCCAATGTAGGCCGAAGCCCTAACACTTATGATGCTGCCCCACAGGGCTTACAACCCCCCCATATGCGCACCAGGTATCTCCCATAGTATATTCAGGATGGCATGCGGAGGCTTAGGCCAGGAAGCCCACGATTAAGGGAGACACCGATCTCCCGCCCCTAGATATGCAGGACATGGCTGCACACCCAACATAGACTCCCATCCGAGAGGCCAACATGCCGGAATAGGAACCAGAGGCCAGGAGGGATTGATCCTGAGACCACTTCCCTCCTAGACAGGCGCCCTATCACTGGGATGGCCTTTGGTTCCGTTCAAAACAGTTAAATTCTCTGTACACATGCTTTTACTAAGAAGTTTCTCTGTAAAGTCTTTACTAGCCTTTCCTACGCTAACTTCACTATACAACTCCGTTTTCTATGAATAAAGTGTCAAAACTATAGTACTTGTGAACACCTACACGCTCATGCTATCAGATTCTGAGTTTGAGTCAAGAGCCAAAATCGACAGATTTCCCTCTTTCTACATTTCCCAGTCTAAAACCCGTACTAACTACTACTTAAAACACTTTCTGTCGAAACTGGAAGCACGAAGTCGCTCTCCTCGCCGAGCTCTGCATTCTAATGCTCTTCGACCTCTTTCAAGGTGATATTTCAGTCTAAGCTAGGGGGCAGCTTGTCAAGCATGGCCCCAGCTTAGCTCCTGCCCAGCTTGATAAGCTAGGGCGCAGCTTCCCGAACAAATGCATGTTGAGTGTCTTCTGAAGTTCCGTTTCCGCACCTTTAACGTCATGCACTACGACAACGCGATCTCGCTCTTTGACACTTACTATGTCTACCACCACGCCAGTACATAGATATTCTATTATTGTCATCGTCTTGGATATCTCGCTGGTCTAGAACACCTTCAAGATCCGAAGACTCATCATCTATTCTCTTACCTGAGAAAGATACGACTTGACCCTCCATACTAGAGTTCATGACCAACACACAAAGAAAGATAGATGCAAGTCACCCTAGCACCATCTCTTCATCAACCTCGTCATGCCTCTAGTCTGATCTTGCTAGCTCGTGCATGGATTGCGACTCAACCCATTGACATCTAGGTTTGCATCTCCAGGTCTATGTACTACTAGGAAGTCACTGTAAGATCAGAGCCCATCATGCAAGCTTCTCTTTAAGTTTATCGGACTCTATCAACCACTTGAGTGGCTGGTGATAAGTGATGAGAATAAAAAGGTTCTCAAAGAGATAACATCAGAAGTGTGCAACAACCCACACTACCGCCAAACACTCTCTCTCATACAAACTATATCTCAACTCCGCCGAACTGTTGCAGCAACTGACATACATCACCACAAACTCTTTTCCTAATCATCATGCTAAGTCAACACTGCTTCAAGTCCCAACATACTCCAATCAGTGTGTAGTTGGAAGGGACGCCCCCTAACGGAGCTCCTCAAGCTATGAGCAGATGTCAACGTATCCTTGAGCTCTACAAAAGCTCACTCCTGCTCATCTCTCCACTGTCACTCGTGCTCCACCTTCATCAGCTTGGTCACTGGGTTCACAACTGCACTAAACTCCTTCACATATTGAAGATAGAAGTTCACCAAATCAATAAATGTCTGAAATCGACTCACATTTGTAGGACTGAAATAAGTGCAATAGCCTCAATCTTCGTCTGTTGAACACCCAACCTACCTGGATAGACGGTGTGGCCCAGATACTCTACCAACTTCTAGAAGAACTTGTACTTTCCAAGGTATAACTTCAACCCATGAGCTCTCAATCGCTCGAACACATCCCGTAAGTGTCTCTCGTGCTCTTTCATTGTAGCATTGTAGACTAAGATGTCGTCAATATAACATTGAACAAAATCCAATCCTGCTAGGATCTTGTCCATCATTCTTTGGAACTCAGCAAGAGCGTTCTTCAATCCAAATGATAAGAACCGTCACTGATACAAACAATTTCTTGCCGTGAGAGTTAATTCCCTAGAATGTTATCTTGGACTTATCTTCTTCTCTCACCCCGACAACTGATCATATCCGCCTTGGAGGTCCAAAGTACTAAAGATCTTCACATGCTCCACTGCATCAAAGATCTCTTCTGGTGTCGACATGACATACTTATCAGACTTCATCTGTCGATTGATAAGATGGTAGTCTACACACATCGGCTTATTCGTGTAGTTGTCTTCTTTGCTGGCAGAACTGTGACAGATGCATACTCTTCATGCAACATCTTGATCAACCCAACCTCCAACAAGTCTTGAGTTCTACTTTGGATCAAAGCTCTCTCCACGTCACTGTATCTATAGGGACATCAAAAAATTGACGTGTCACTAGTCAAGTTGATCCGTATATTTGGTCCCTTCAAGGTACCCAAATCCTTCATACTGAAGGCAAAACAATTCTTATAGCTCTTCAGGAATCTTTGAACTCTTCGTCTCTCCTCTTTTATAAGCTCGGATCTAATCTCTGACTCCCAAGTACCATCTATCACCACGCTAGAGATAGAAGATGAAGTTGTTGATTGCTACCTTGTAGCCTCCGGAGCAGTCTCCTTCTGCTCCTCATCAACAACCTCCACCTTCATTGTGCGAAAACTCTTGCAGTCTTAGATGCAAGCTCCAAACTCTCTCCTACTACATCCCATGATGTCTAAGGATGATGAACTCTACACGTCTCGCCTCCAGCCTTTGTCTCCATTAATCTCATAGACGAAGAGCTCAGAAGTGTCCAAGCAGTAACACTCGTCGATCGCATCCGACACCACTCAATCAACCCAAGGCTAACAATCCACGTCAAGCAGTTCAAGTTCATTGCTCGATCTAACATCTGACGACATGACGTCTCTGACACCGAAGCTACTGCCGTTGTACTCGTAGAGAAACCCATCGCTCACTCTCTCATCGACATTGAGCTCCACCAACTGTTGTAACTGAGCATCCCACACAAGCCCAGGTCCTCCATCTTTGTAACCAAAGTGGGCAATGTTGTCTTAGGTCGTCTCATCAGGTTCATCATTATCATGGGTGATCTATCGACGACTCTCACTACTTGAGATCGTCACCCTACATCCAAGATGTCATCAATCTTGAGATGCGTTGGTCGTCTCACTCCATCGTGTGCGAACCTCTCTTGATAACAAGTTCGTCTGTGGACGATGTCCACTAGATCCCACTCTTGTTGCATCCAACAGCACTGCCGGTCCAACCCATGATCACACCTGGTGCACACTCGTCATCATCTATGTACGAGCATCACCCAACAAAAGAACATTCTCCAAGATGTACGTCAAGAAGGACTTGTAGAACTACTATAGCCATCCTCAACATCAGATTTGACGTTGCATCCACAGACATCGAGGGTTGAATCGCATCACCTCCACTCCTAGATGTCGATACCTCTAACTCCATTGTGTCATCGGTAGATCATTCAGGAATCATAGACGTGGTCTTCTACGTCTCCGTTAACGTGAATGATTGAGGAAGCTTGGCCTGCCTACAAGCCTCCCCGCGTTATGAATCCAACTCCACCGATGCACCTCGTGACTCAAAAGGCACATAATGCACCCTAAGCCACTATTGCAGATGCCTCAATCTACGTCACACCATCCATGAAGTAAAGTCACTCGTTCTCCTCCATAAGATATAGAACTCTATGTTCTCGAATCAATCTACGTTGAGCCATAGCCATACTAGCTATCCTCTGCTCCAACTGCTCAATCTGAACAACCATACTCGCATCTGATGTCGTAGCGGACGGTAGACCCATTAGTCCTCTCTCAGGTGCTGGATCTCTACCTCCACTTCGATCTCCACGGTCTCCTTGAGTTCCTCTACCTCGTCCACGATTAGCCTTTTCTTGTCATAGCTCGAGGTGGAGATCAAAACAATAGTCACTATTGTGACCTAGTCGTCCGTAATGTTCACATTGCCTAGTCATCGCTTGAGACGTTCCAGACGTCTCGTAACCACCTCTCTTATGTGTGCAGTCCTTCTGTTGATAAGGAGCATCACACATCCAGCAAGGACCCGCTTTCTGTTGATTAGAGAAAGACGGTGTTGCGCTACTTGACGGCTACATGCTATACTTCTACTCCGACACTTGAGTTTAGTAGTTTTAGAAGTTAGCTCAATGTTACTTCTAGTCCTTTATGCGTATATTTGACACCTTTGCATATGATGTTAACACTATTATGTTATATATTGTGAGTCTTAGTAGGTTGATAGTATATTATTTATCTTGTTCAAGCACTCGTACGCTTGTGCAAGTGATTTCATACTTATCTATGTTGTTCAAAGTACATAACTTTAAGTCTACCATGTGATAGAGTTTAAGCTCATGAGTTGTGCTTACATGTCATCCATGCATGCTTTCTAACTTGTTTAAGTTATTTTTTGGAGTTACATGGCACTTTACATGTCTTCGTAGGAAGTTTAAGGTTTACGTTGGTACTTTAGAGGCTTGACATGTAACCTATGTGTGAAGTTAAGTTTCCACGTGGATTGGAGGCACAAAAGGATAGGGAGGTGGAGCTATGAACTCCCATTGATCCATTTTTGTCTTTTATGAAACTCTAAACTTGGAAGCAGAGGTCTTAGAGGAAGTTTGAGCTTTTGATAAGAGAATTCAGAGATCTGAGAGGACAGAGAGAGAGAGCTCGTCGTGCCAGTCATTGTCAGCAAAAAATTCGATCGATTTGGAGCAATAAAGAAGGAGTTATGCCAAATTGAAGTTTGGATTGAGCCAGAATTACATCACAATTGTTGATTTTGGGATTTTTGGTGTCAGTTGCAGCAGAATAAAGATAATTGCTTCAAACCTTCGTGGTTGCATTCAATGTCAGCAAGGCTACGATTGTCAAAAATGTTTCATGTCCTTTGAATGAGTGAGTAATTGAAAAGCTCTCAATCTAGAGCAGCAACTTCAGAGCTTGAGATCTGGAGAACCGTGTACAACCAGCAAGTCAAATTTCACAAGGATGTTCAGCATGCTGTAGATTCCAAATCCTGTAAGAATGAGCAAAGTTATCAAGCCAATTTTCTCTTCTAGGTCGAAGTAGCCATCTAGGTATCAAAAATTACCATAATTTTTTTACTTAGAACGTTTTTGTCTATATCTCAGTGCTCAGATTTTATCTCAGACTGAAGTTCGTATGTGTGTTCATTAGGACCTCCTTTACATGTAGGAGAAGTTTTGAAGTCTAAACCATCATATAATTTCTATTCTTGAGTGTTAAAGTTCCAAGTCTGATCTTATTACTATCTAGTAATAAGATCAATTTTCGCTTTTTGAACATATTAGAGGACTCAACAGACCTGTGTAAGTGTTTATAGTACCATTCAATCATATCTATTGTCATTTTTTGGTTCTTTTCGAGCAATTGGAGAGGAGTTTTCTGTTGAAACTATCATGCCAACATACAACTCAACATTCTGAAGGTGTGAGGCTGATTTCAGCTCTATGTGGCAAAAGGATAAAGAGTCAAGATGAATCATAGGCCGTTGTTTGGATTTTCAGAGCTGTTAGGTATCACCATCGTTGGTGCTATGTTGTGAACTGAGTATTGTCTTGAAGCATGCATGCTTTATCTTGCTGGAATGCTTAGGAGACCATTGTGTCCAACAAGTTGTATTGGGACTCTATCAAATTGGTTGAGTGGCCTTAGAGCATCTTTCGGTTGTACTAGATATAGTTGTGGTGATTGGATTGACGAGTAGCTAACGTTGTTGGAAAGCTATTAAGTCATGCTTCTAGTGATATAGAGTTATTTTCACCTAAATAGTACAATCTGAGTATTTCAGATAGAGCACAAAAATTTTCATTTGTATCACAATTTTCTACAACTTATACATAGTCTTTGGATCGTAGTAAACTTAACCTTGAATCGAGAGAGTACAAGGTCACTTGTACTAGAAGAATAGTTAGAGAAACATCTGGGTTGAAAGATCGAGATCTAGAACCAACCTTGTCAACCCACATATCTTTGCACAACCATATACTCAGTGTATTCCTAGACTAAAAAACACGTTATACGACAACGAGAACAAGTTTCACAAGATATACCAGCTCCCACTTTATATACACTATCATTTTTTCCTCTAAGAACACCAAACTGAGCAACAAACCTGAGCGGTCTATATCTGCACCCAACCACCAAAAACAAGTCTCTGAATCTCAATCTAGATGCAAAACTACCGAAGCGTAGCTCAAAGCAAGAGAAACATCATTTTGCTAACAAAAAGCTTTGTACCAGTATCGCATGATTCAAACCCATATCCAAACAACATCCATACACAAACCCTTAGCTAAAAAGACAAAAACAGTAGTGAAAGAACCGAAGAAAATCTATCTGGAAACTTTCTTCTTTTGCCAAACGGTCTTTAGAACTCGATAGGGTCTTCCTTCTTGACTCTATTAGCTCCAAGAACCTTCAGATCCAACACCCAACATCCAAGATATGAACAATTTTTGATCGTAGGTGACTAAAATCTTAAAACCTCCTCTTTGCGATCTAAATCCACGCACATCGTCCAAACGAATAGCCTAATCTGTGATATGTAGATCTGGTTAATTGATCTCAACGAGACTCCAAACTAACCGTTTAGAGTTTCTCTCACAAAACCACACAAGAAATTTGGTCGTAAGAAGTAAAAAACTGACATAAATCGGCTCTCTGTGACTCAAACTCGCTCACCACATCCAAAAAATAATCTAATCCACATACGATCTTCTCCAATGCATAAGTGAAGACTCCTTGATCGTGTCGACATCAAGAACAAAGAGCTTGGCTCACCGATCGTCAAGAACAGTCCAACCTCAAATCATAGACGAACAAAAAAATGATGTAAGCGCTTCCCTACGAGCCAATTCCACCCAGACTCCCAAATCGTCCGATGAAACTTCATATCATCTTCAATTTTTTGAAGTTCTCGATGTTTTGCTTCTGATGGATCCAAGGACATGAAGTTTGGACTCCGGAACGGTCGAATTGATCCAACTCTCCTTCGCATGTCACTGAAACATTCCAAATCCTCTTCTCTACGTCTCAATTTCTCCGAGAAAACACACTATGATCTGCCTCTTCACAAATCATCTTAACCAATGCGTAGCCTGCACAGATCTGAACTTTTGTGCGCTTGCATTGGAACTTCCAATCTCTCAAAGCGTCCATCGACAGATCGCTGATACAAGTTAACTCTTTAAGTTGCTCCCTTATGACAGTTCAAAATACGTGAGTTTTGCCAACATAAAGATCAAGCAGCTCCCTTGCATCTTTAATATAGCACCAGGAACCGTAAATACCTAGTCAACATCGGTAAGTTAAGGTCTAACTTGATTTTTTCATCTTTCGAATCTCATAGCTTTGTCATGAAGCGCTGAAATGAAACAAATGTAGTGTCTTCTGAAACCTAACAACGAGCTTACCACTTGGTGCAATGAGAATCGAGATCCAAAATAGTTCAAAAATTTGTTATTTTCTTCTATGAATGTCTTTGGAACAAAACATAGAACCCCAAAATATGATTTTCAAGTAGGAACCGGTCCACGACGTGACAACGATAAGGGTGTAATTATCATCTCTCAGGAATAATCTCTTGACCGAGTTGTCTTTCTAGCACCGATGACCATTAAAGGGTCTATAGATATTCTTTTATCAAATACAGAACAAAATCTTGACTCATTATCTAGTTTTCTCTCTCAATCCATCAATTTTCCAAAGTGTTTGAAATGTGAGAGGTCCGGACTGAAATTTCACCATCCAAAATTTCACTTGAATCTTTCCACCTCCATGGTAGATGAAGATCTCACTCCGTAGATCGTAACAAAAAAGGATTGAAAACAAAAACAGAAAAGATGTCATCGAATAATCAACAAGAAGTAAATCAAAGATAAAATCAAAGTAATCAGCAATCTTGAGTGAATATTTTTAAAACGAAAAAATAGATATATCAAGAGAAGAACATATTAATCCTAAAATGAAAATGAACTAAAATTCTGCACTCTCACCCTCCAAGTTAGAGCTGAGGATAAGGTCTAGTTCAAAGATAAAGTCAAGAATGAATATGTATTAGGGGGTCAAAGTTAAGAGGAAACATTCCCAAACACCGGACTGGAAATCAGCAGGAAACTAAAATCTGCCGTGGTCTAACTAATGGTGAACTTTGTTTGTCATTGTTTTTCAGATCGTGCTTCTTTTCAAAAAAGAAAATACAAAGATACGTTGAAAAGAATAAGCGCCGGAACTTCACCCGCGGCTGTCTTTCGGTTTAACGCCATTTCTGTGCAAGCCGCTGCAGCTTCAGAATCTCCTCATTATATTCTAACATTGACACCCCTATTATTCCATAACATAAATGGCTTAGGACAACTAGTCCTCTCTCGCACACTTTAGTGTTTGGACTTTGGCCTATTTCACAAACAGATCTTTGAAATGAGTGACGGTTTCTGTCTACTCTTTTCCACTCCTTGGCATTACTTACTTCTCCAGTAAGGAACAATGAGAAGTAAGTAGTACCAAGTGGTTTATAAATTATAATCCTGACGTCACACTGTCTACACTCTCAGAATATGCAAACTTGTCCAAAACAGACACTTGACGATTGATTTTTATGCTTCAATCGCCGCAGTTCTCTTATGCTACCTCTATGGAATCTACTAGTTTGCAGAGCACTGTATAGTGGGGATATCATATCATATTAGGATAATATTCAGAGAGTATAAATCCTACTAGTGAGCAATTTATATCATAACATCAGAAATTTACTTGAGCATATCCTAATATGTTTGTTGGACTTGACCGCAATTCTCTTATATCGCTCTTCTTCATTTCACCTTTGAATGGCAACAGGATGTTCACTCCCATGTCGAGACACTGCACAAGACAAATAAGATATCACACCATGGGTTGATAATTTGCTGTACAAACACTTCGAACTAAATATTCTGTGCAAAATTCTCACACTTATACTATACCAAAACCCGTTACTAACATATCTCACATTCAGATGCTTTCAAGATGAGTGACTTTAACTTCTTAAGAGGGGCGTGGTCAAGTACAAAAAATGTATCAAGGATGTGGCCAAGCACATTTCTGGTGTAAACAGTATGATTTGATTCACACATTGAGTATCAACCTTCGACGTTCAAGGAGGAGATTGAGTAGTACATGAAGTGTTGCGCTTTGAGTTCAATGGAAGAAATGGACACACGTGTGAAAGATATGAGAAGAGCATAAGCATCCCCAACGGCCTTGTACAGTGAATTTCGTTTTCTCTTATTAGAAAAAGTGTAAGTGTTATAAATATTTTTCTAATAAGTTATTATAGAAAATTAAATTAATTTATAAACATTATATGTCATCCAGTCCCGGAGTAGACAACTCGTCCGGTGAGAACCCATAAGTGAAGAGCGGGGTGGTGCGTTCCTGGGGTATAAGTCCGGAGCCCTAATTCTCTAATAGCGCTGTTTACCGAGAACATTAATTAATTTTCTAATCCTTCTCGTCGAAAAAGTTAGAATATTAATTAACGTACACCTATGTACACTTCAGTGTACATGGATGAATAAGATTATATAAGGAAGATTCACATGTACTTACTGATTCTAAATAAACTTGAAAGACTTGATATTTTCTCACCTTATGTAGCTTTCCACTTCCACCCATACAGCAAATAATATGCATCTCAACTCCCCTTCACAAAGACGAGAAAGAAGAGGAAAAACAAGAAGAGCGACGGTAAAATATAAGAAGAGGATCGAGAGATTAGGGTTATTTTTCGTTTCAATTTTTTCTTCACATTTTTGTTCTAAGCAAAAGAGGTTAGTTGGACAAACTTATTTCTACTTGTTTGCTCCGAAGAGGTTAAGGGGTATGTGGCAACTCTTTTCTTTTGAAATGTATAAACATTTATTCTAAACGGCGCATTTACCAGTCCACGTACAATAATTTAGAATTTTTAAACATGATGCGTGGACCGGTATGGTGAAGACTTGCAGAAAAAGGTGTTATTGTGTGGAAAGCTGATAGGATTCTGTAGAGAACCTATAACAAAAATCTATTTAGACTGTATGCTAACCACTATGTATGTATCTCGCTATCCTTCAATGAAGAATTCATCTAATTTGTTGTTTAGGTAAATTTATGACTAAACTCTCTTTTATGGCAAGCTTTGGCCACAAATTAAGCATCCATGCATAATTATGCATGCTTCATAATCTTATAGCAATAAAGATCTCCTTATCTCTACTTCACATATTAAGAGTCAATGATCTTTATTTGTAAGGGAGAAATTTTCCCACCACAGTCTTTTAATGCCAATAAATGGCTCTCCAAAGAGCATCAAAAACTGAAACCTGTTCAAAATACCCAAAATTGTTACTCAAACTGTATAATTTTGGGTTAAAGAGTCTTTGATTGAATCTTTAAGTTAGAGAAGCACGTAACTTTAAAAGAATGTTGTAAATGGAAGACTAAAATAAAGATAAACTAGTAAGAAGCTTATCCTCTAACAGGCTCTCTAACTAGTTAAGGGAGCCTTTAATGACTTGCGGTGGAGATGCTGTTACATGCATTTCCCCCTCAGAAGGTATGCATATTCATCCTCTTCCAAGTTCGGAAGAGGGGGAATATGCATTATATCAAACATTATACATCACACTATAAGTTAAGTTATAAATTAGTATTTTTAAATTAATTTATTATTCCTCGGTGAAAGATTTTCATGATAACATGAGAGTTCACGAGAGTACTTCACATATAGGCTTTCCTCTTTTCGGTACAATGTAACATGTATACAAAGAACTTTTTTATTTAAATAATTTAAATATAAAGAATTTATATTTAACTTCATTTTCAGTTTAGCTGTTTTGTTCTAAAGTCTTGTTCTATTCCAATGTTTTATAATATACTTTTCACAAAACGTTTTTGAATCCAGTTGTCAGCCCATCATATATGGTAATTTTCTTAGCTGTATAAACGGTTGTCTTCTTCTCCTCAGACAGAAGTGAATGTTACATGTTACATTCAAATCATACAACATCATTTCTTACAGAGAATCTGAATATTCATATATAAACTCAAATCAAAGAGCCTTAGGGTTGATTCTGAACCAGTCGACAGAAATGGATTCAAGTGAAAGCATGTCTGGGTCTTAATAATTATGAATAAAATACCATACCATATACTGGGATTTACTGAGTGGAGATCGGTGGGTTTAGCATGTGCCGGCCCTGGGACAGGTTTGCCTCCTCGCAGCTTGGTATACATACCAGCGCCAGCCTAGATCCGGCATCCCGTGTAATGCGACCCGGCAACCTTTCTAAATGCAGGAGAAACAGAGAATGCGTCGGATAATTTTTATCTCAAATTAATAAAAAAGTGAAAATTAATTCGAAATTTGTTAAAAATCAAATAATCATGTAAGCGGGGCTGGGCTGATACATACAGGGCAGCCCAGCCCAAGTTTTCCCTGCTTACTTTTAATTTGCCGGCGGATTTTGACAATTGATGTACTGCTGTGTTAGTTCATCGGCGAATTTTAACAAATTTTGAATATTTTTTCACTTTTTGTTGATTTGAGACAAAAGTTATCCGACGCATTCTCTACTTCTCCTGCATTTTTAAAAAAATTGCCGAGGCACATTACACGGGATGCCGGATCTACGCTGGCGCTGATACAGGGCCGAGCTTACTACTGTAGCTAACGAGGCAACGTAACGTCTTTCTTCCGAGTCTTGAGTTCCATGCCCCACCGCACTGCCCACCCGTCACCTTTGGCTGACTAGACACAACCGGACAGACACTTCCTTCGTGAGATTTTACGTCAGCGGCTCCTTCGGGTTTTAGATTTTATGAATTATGACTTATGATTGTATGAATTACGATTTATGAATTTATGAATCGTTTAAAAGAAACTTTCACGGCTACATTTTCATGATCATGGCCGGTGAAAGGTACCGATGGTTGACCAAATTGAAATCAAAGAAGGATATATAACTCCTCTATAGCCCGACTCCAGAGGTTCATGTGACATTCTATTGTCATATGCTTATACCAATCGATCGGAGTACATGAATGCAGTAGTCCATTCGTGTGAGATCAGGAACAAAATTATCCAAAGATTTTGCTTGATCACACCTTAAGTAGGTTCGTTCTGTTTAAACTCAATTCTCTTAACCCCCACTCCCCATACAAATCCTCTGGGTTCTCTAGAGTTGCCACTTTTCGTAAAATTGGTTTAGAAATTTATAATTTTGGGTTTTCTAGAGAAAATACGCCTCAAGATTCTGTTACCGTCCGGAAATGTTTCATGACGTACATGATCACGATCTAGAGCTTTTTGTACATGCTACATATCTGTCAAAAAAAACAAATGTTAATAAAATCTAAAATCTAAAAAATCTAAAAGATCTCGATCATTCACAAGAGTCGAAGCAGCAGTTTTTTGAAATTCAAAATTGTAACACTTTGAGCCAGCTGCCCAAGAACTAAGAACTGCCCAGAGGCAATTGACATGGTAGTCGGTTCGCTGTGTACCTCTGTCCTATGTACTCTTATCTGGAAGTTGCCAGTCCATGCTTGGACCTGTCCAAGCGCGTGAACGGGAATCCAAAGCATGCAAATGGAGAGGTCATCTCTCCCTTATCGCTCTTTCCTCCTCATTGTGCTATCTGCACAATGAGCTTTCTTTCTTCCTCCTCTCTCCAGGTTCATCTTACCCTTGGCTCCCCATCTTTTTTTCTTAATGTTTTTTTCTTCTTTCTCATGGTTATATTTTCTAGCACTACTTTTTTTACACTTAGAGGAAGCAAGACATGATTTAGTCCAAATAGCTAACTTTCACACTTGTATATTTTATGAATTTGTGAGTTTTGCAGTTATTTTCTTTTTACTGACAGAAGAAATTGCAGAGGTGAATCTTTTGGTGTAGTCAAAATTGTCTAGGAAGGAGAGAAGGAGTAAGATATTTCCACACCTCACGCTTTTTCAGGTATTTCTGCATGAGATTACAAATATTTCTGTTTGTTCTATGTAGTATATAGTAGTGTGCTTACCTTGCTCGGAAATATAATAGAACAGATTATTACTTTTTGCTTTATGATATTTTTCAAAGAGCAAACAGTTTACAGAATAGAGTGGTAGATGCTGGACTGATTATTGAATTTATATATTTTTTATAGTGGATCTCATGGCTGAGAGACGTTGGAGACATTCAATTCTGATCGGATAAATTAATTGATAAGAGACAACCCCATACTGTCAAGGTTATTAGGACTCCCGAGGATCTCTTAGACTCTTACAATCGTTTGCGTCGTGCATTGGGACCTCGTGCTACTCTCCTCGACGAGCTCTGCATTCTAGAACTTTTTGACCCCTTCAGGGCAATATTTCAATTCAAGCGAGGGACAGTTTGTCAAGCATCGCCTCAGCTTAGCTCTTGCCCAGCTTGATAAGCTACAGGGCAGCTTCTTTTACACAATAGAGAAAAAATCTCTTTGCAACTAATTTTCACCGTATAAGCCCACGTACAACACGACATTCATCCCGTCCAAACTTGCACATCCTCTGGTATGTACTAGTCCGTCATTGATCCTCGTGATTATCCAAATTGTCTTCACTCTCCTCGACAGTCTCAGAAAGGTCTTCATTTGTACTTGTTGTCTACTTGAACTTAAGAACTCAGCTAGCTCCACAGTCTCCCATCTCTTTCTGAATAACTTCACTCGTTTTCCAGCAACTGGAAGCCTTAAAGACGTGTCATCTAGCTCTCGCAAGGAATAGATAGCATTCTGTGTACATTTGAGACAAGGTATGGACCAAACCACCTTCTCGAAAACTTTCGAACTGTAGAGTGTTGGTTCTCCAATGTGCTGTCGTATACCAATACCCAGTCCCCAACTTGTATCAGTTTTGGTCGAAGTCTATGAGTCTTATCAAACCTCTCCTTGTTCCCAAGTCGAGCCGTCTTCAACCTTCGTTGCGCTTTTGCGAGATCCTCTTCTCTACATTCTAGTTGTCTGATTCGTAGTGAGAGAAGTTGTACACGGTCCATATCGTCCTCCCATGGCAAGATAGCCCAGGTAGGAAAGTCTTCTTCTGCTGGCATCATCGGTTTCTACCCTAACATTAACTCAACAGGCATGTACCATGTAATAGAACAATGAGTTGTTCTATCTGTCCATAAAGCAAAAAGGAGTAACCTAGGCCACTTTCTATGCTTACCGTCACACGCTTTCACCAAAGCCTAAACTATTGATGAATGTCCTCGTTCGCTTTTGTCAATCCTCCTCTGGATTCATTGCAATAGTAAGCTTGAGCTTCACTCCATATCGAACAAAGAACTCTTTCGCTTCTGTATCACGTAGTTCTCCCCTATCTGTCCGTAGCCTTCTTATAGATCCATATCCACAGATAATATCCTCAAGAACAAACTTACATTATCTCCTCTGTGGTCTTCGTCCTCAGAGCTCGTCCTTCCACAAAGTTGGAGAGATCCTCACGAACCAAATATCGCATACCTCATAATCCTAGAGGCATTACCACCAAGTCGAGAACCCATTGAAAGTGAATGCAAGGTGGATAAGTGGACACAAGACCGTCCTTATACCGCATCTTTGAGTAGAACTGACAATGCAAACAAGAACTAACGTAGTTCACCACGTCGCGATACAGACCTTTCCACCAATATCTTCCCTTCAACTTGAAGTAGGTAGCCCAAATCCCTCGATGTCCGGCCCACATGATATTTGGAACTCTTTCATTAGTTGCTGCTTAGTCTGCAGATCGTCTACTATCCTTATGAACATCCCATCTCTCCTCTACGGCCGTCTCCAAAGATACCCATCACGTAAAAGATAGTTGTAAGCTTGTTTCCTTATCTCCCTGAACTCTACTTTACTCCACCTCTCTTGTCTCTCGAACGAACTCAGATAATACCCTATGTCACGAAGTCTATCTGTGTAAAGCTCATCTCTAAACACCAACGGCTCCAAGTTTGTAACCCGTCGACCAACTTGACACCAAACATCCTTTCTCTCTTCCTCAGCTTCGAAAAACATGACATCCTCGTCTATAAATCGAACTCTTGACAACGTATCTGCAACCACATTCTCCTTCCCTTTTATACATTTCAACTCTGGATTCAAGCTTTTAATATAGACAATCCAACGCAACATCGTTATGTCCAGCGTGTTACAGTTGGATATCATGCCTAGTAGAGGTAGACAATCTGTCTCTAAGACTACATGAGCACCAATCAGAAACTCAAGGTCTGTCTTCATCACTTTCACCACTCCCCACAACTCACGCTTCACTTGAGGATAATCTCGTTGTTTGTCTGTCAAGATCCTAGCTCCAAACCTAGAGGTAAACCACATACCATCTGCATCATCTTGACCTATCGCCCAGCCAGTCGCCTTTGGACTAGTATCTACTGTGACAATGACAGGTCTTCTACACCCGTAGTCTATTCTTTTCAACACAGGTGGAGACTTCAAACTCTCCTTCAATCTACTCATTGCTTCTTGATGGACAGAAGTCCATACAAATCTCTTACCCTTCCTCAGCAATACATAAAGTTTGTAAAGTCTTTATTAGCTTTTCCTACACTAACTTCTTTGTACAACTCCATTTTTAATGAATAAAGAGTCAAAACTATAGTACTCGCGAACACCTACACACCCAAGTTGTCTGATCATAAGTCAGAGTCATGAGTTGGAATCAACGGATTTCCCTCATTTGCATCTTTCACAGCCTAAAACCTATACTAACTATTACCTAGAACACTTTCTGACGAAACCGGAAGCATGAAGTTGCTCTCCTCGACGAGCTCTGCATTCTGGAACTTTTTGACCCCTTCAAGGCGATATTTCAATTCAAGCTAGGGGGCAGCTTGTCAAGCATCACCCCAGCTTAGCTCCTGCCCAGCTTGATAAGCTACATGGCAACTTCTTTTACACAATAGAGAAAAAATCTCTTTGCAACTAATTTTCACCGTATAGACCTATGTACAACATGACAGCGTGGTGGTGGTGGTGATAGGGATCGTGCTGAACAATCACGATCCCACGGAGGTGTTGGAGGACCTAGTGAGTAGAAGCTCATGCCGTTATCGGAGTGTGATATGTCTACCTAGGAAAGCGTTAGGATTCTGGCTATGATTGTTTACTCAAGAGGTAGGCTTCAAGTTATAACATGGCACTATAAACACTTACACAGGTCTGTTGAGTCCTCTAATATGTTTAGAAAGCGAAAATCAAGACTAACTAATAGTAATAAGATCAGACGGGGAACTTTAACACTCAAGAATAGAAAATATATGATGGTTTAGACTTCAAAACTTCTCCTACATGTAAAGGAGGCCCTACTGAACACACATACAAACTTCAGCCTGAGATAAAATCTGAGCACTGAGATATGGGTAAAAATGTTCTAAGTAAAGAAATTACGATAATTTCTGACACCCAGATGGCTACTTTGACCTAGAAGAGAAAATTGGCTCGATAATGTTTGCTCATTCTTACAGGATTTGGAATCTACAGCATGCTAAACATCCCTGTGAAATTTGACTTGCTGGTTGTACACGGTTCTCTAAATCTCGAGCTCTGAAGTTGTTGTTCTAGATTGAGAGCTTTTCAATTACTCACTCATTCAAAGGACATGAAACGTTTTTGACAATCATAGCCCTACTGACATTGAATGCAACCACGAAGGTTTGAAGCAATTATCTTTATTCTGCTGCAACTTACACCAAAAATCTCAAAATCAACAATTATCATGTAATTCTGGTCCAATCCGAACTTCAATTTGGCATAACTCTTTCGTTATTGCTCCAAATCAATCAAAATTTTTGCTAACAGTGACTAGCACGACGAGCTCTCTCTCCCTGTGCTCTTAGATCTCTGAATGTCCTTACCAAAAGCTAGAACTTTCCTAAGACCTCTGCTTCTAAGTTTAGAGTTTCATAAAAGACAAAAATGAACCAATGAGAGTTCATAGCTCC
The DNA here is from genome assembly GCA_036924285.1 of Asterella californica. NCBI lineage: Eukaryota > Viridiplantae > Streptophyta > Marchantiopsida > Marchantiales > Aytoniaceae > Asterella > Asterella californica. The sequence continues at coordinate 19,326,749 of JAYKYS010000002.1, read as the reverse complement.
ACCTCTCTATCCTTTTGTACCTCCAATCCACGTGGAAACTTAATTTCACACATAGGTTATATGTCAAGCCTCTAAAGTATCAACGTAAACTTTAAACTTCCTACGAAGACATGTAAAGTGACATGTAACTCTAAAAGATAACTTAAACAAGCTAGAAAGCATGCATGGACGACATGTAAGCACAAGCCATGAGCTTAAACTCTATCCACATGGTAGACTTAAAGTTATGTACTTTGAACAACATAGATAAGTATGAAATCACTTGCACAAGCGTACGAGTGCTTGAACAAGATAATAACATACTATCAACTACTAGGACTCAAAATATATAACATAATAGTGTTAACATCATATGCAAAGGTGTCAAACATACCATAAAGGACTAGAAGTAACATTGAGCTAACTTCTAAAACTACTAAACTCAAGTGTCGGAGTAGAAGTGTAGCATGTAGCCGTCAAGTAGCACGACACCGTCTTTCTCTAGTCAACAGCAAGCGGTTCCTTGCTGAATGTGTCATGGTCCTTATCAACAGAAGGACTGCACACATAAGAGAGATGGTTACAAGACGTTGTCGTGTCGTGGACCGGCTCCTACCTGAAATTCAAACTTCGATGCTTGTCGCTCCAAAGACACTCATGAGAAGACAAGCTAGGCCCCAGCTTACGGATTTTGGCACAATCTCAGATCTCCATTTTCATCGCATAGATGGGTAGAGCTCCTTGTCAGCTTTCCATAGGCATCTTGTCTACTTCGTTTGGGCGCCTAGTGGAGAAGTTACAGGACTTGAAAGATGGAGAAAATAAGCTAGGCCCCAGCTTACGGGTTTTTGGCACCACTTCGGATCTTGGTTTTTATCGCACCAGTGGATGGAGCTCCTTGTCAGCATTCCATAGGCACTTTGTCTACTTCGTTTGGACACATAGTGAAGAAGTTACAGGACTCGAAAGATGGAGAAAACAAGCTAGGCCCCAGCTTACGAGCTTTTGGCGCAACTTCGGATCTTTACTTTTATCGCATAGATGGATAGAGCTCGTTGTCAAATCAAGCTAGGCCCCTAGTTACTTGCTGATTGGGTATTTAGGGCTTCAGGCGTTATATCAAAGACGCAAGGGGCCTGCTTCTTATTATTGAGGGTTGAACTTCGTACGTACATACTGTTGCAAGGGGGCTGCTTAAGGGGCTTGCTTGTTCTTGCGACCTGTCGGTGGATGTTTTGGAGAATTGGGAAGTCCAATACACGCGCGCAAGGTGTCATCGGGTTCAGATCTGTGCAGGCTACGCACAGGTTAAGACGGTGTCATGTTGTGGGACCAGTTAATATGTAAATTACCCGTATAAGTACGTTTTGCACACAGTTGTAGAAGTTGTGGTGTAATGGGATCTAAAACATTATTCTTATGAGCTTAGAATGCTCTATTATCTGCTGGGGGTCTCCATGGGGCAGAAAAGGACAAGGTTGAGTCCTTTAACTTCCCATTGGTCCATCCAAAAGTGAAGATAACTTGTCATCTACCTAAGTGTGCGCTCTGGGAGGTTCGGGGCACTTTGACGAGGGATTTTGGAGATCAGAGGGCATGGACGGAGAGCTCTCGACGGGAGGAGCAATCTGACCACAAATTTCACTCGATTTGGAGGTCCAGGGCATACGTTATGGCGATTTGAAGTTCATAGAGTGATGAGAGTACAAGAGTTTCTCTTCCGATTGTAAGATTAAGGGGTTTGAGTGATTGAACCGTCAGATTGAGACCAGATTTCATGAGCTTGTAGTCTGTCAGCTGCTGAAGCTCTGACCACAAATTTCACCACCGGATGTTCTGCGGATTGAGCGCAATGGCGATTTGAAGGCGACGGGGTGCAGAAAGCTGTCAATCTGAAGCAGCGAGTTTGCAGATTTATGGAGGACGATCAGAACGGTCAAATCGGCTCAAATTTCCTGTGTAGTGAGTTTACCTTCTGAATTGATAGCACAGGAAGTTGGAGTGGAAGTGGACGGTTCATTTAGTCGAAGAAGCTTCTGTCCTGAATCTGAGATTGGAAGTGCGTGTTAGTTTCTGTGGATTTGTGTTAATTGTGGGAGGAGATCTAGCCGTCAGATCTTCCTGAAATTTGACCTGCAAGTAGAGATTTTAGTATCCTACCCACGTGGCAAGTTTGAGAGGAGACTGAGCTGTAGATCTGTACCTATCATGTGTGAAAGTTCGCTGGTTTTTCTGCCGAGTTGTATCGGCAACGATATCTACTCTAGGTCTCGAGTTGTTAGCGACAGCTGGCTGAAAAGTATCCAGTGCGACATTTGTATTGCTTTGGGGAGTATTCTAGGCGTAGATATGACTTTAGCGACCTACGTTGTATCCACGTCATGTGGTTGTTAGGTTCGCACTCAACGTGGCAAAGTGCGATCCTTGACCTGTAGAGTCGACTACCTGTCTAGCATAGTCTCCGGTTTTTGAGACACGTTACGGTGCATGCATTAGAACCTTTCACCCAGAAGACCCACACGTGGATGAGTATGACGGCACCAAACATGCGATGTGCATGTGTGCCACCTCATCGGTCCGTGAGGCTTGGGTTGCTTGGTTAGGGAGCTTGCACCTATCCTTGTTTTGGGTTCGAAACTTTTAAGCAAAGGGGAGTGACCTGTGTGGGGGCATTCGACCTGGGGAAAAATCCAAGAGATTGTTCGTGGAGAGATCGTGGTGATCCTATGAGATTGAATCAGAGTTTTATGGATCGATATACCTTTGTAGTTGGAGTGCACATGTTGTGAGAGATGGACGAAGGACTCTACTTACCGCCCAGATTCCCTTTTCGAAACCCTTTCTCGATTAAACTGATGTATATGGAACGAGTTCACTTTCAACAGTTTCTGATAGGATCTTTCGGGCATAACTTTACCGCGCAAGTCATGCTCTCGCCTGTCCTTGTGATCTTACCTGTTGTCACTTACGACCAAGAATGGGATCTCACCGTCTTTATTCTCATCTAACGAAGGATGGATCTAAATCAGCTCCCTCCTGTAAACTTTAACATCCAGTGCGAGATAAGACACATCTGTCGACCCAAAGCCATGTACGAAGCCCTAGTAGTGAGAAACTTCGGAGAGGAATACTACCGAGAGATCATGTCATCACATATCCCGTTTGTTGTGCCCATGATCATCCAACGTTTTCGTGTAGTTATCTTGACCCTTTACTGAGAGAAAGAAAGTGCTTAGTTATCGAGGAAGTTAGAGAGAAATCTACGAGATACTAGTCGCTCTGCTGTGTATCGATCGCTAACCACAGCCAGAAGGTACGCCCTTGCTCAAAGGAAAGGCTCTCGCTATGACATATTTGGTGCTTCCACTGAGAGCACGCTTTGAGGTGGTTGAGTGAGTTGTTGCCGAGGAGCGTCTAGTATGAATCTTCCCGAAGCAATGGGGACGAGTGGAGGAGGAGCGGACGATCTGCTTCGGGCATTGACGATGTTGTTGAGACAACAACAAGGAGGCGATGTTGGGGAGCAGAAGTCTACAAGAGCTCTTCAAGCGGTGGTGAAGAAGTTGGGGAGGTTCGATGGAAGGAACATCACGAAGTATGTTCGTGAGTATATTTGTGAGATGGAGGTAAATCGTGTGCCTGAGACAGAGATGATTTCTAGTTTCGAGTTGGCTGTGATACCTGAGATCCGTAGTCAAGTGACAAAGTTGAAGGATGCACGTACGAGTTCTTGGGAGGAGTATGAGCAGAGGTTGAAGAGTGAATTTTTTGATGATGATGCGGATAGAGTAACCAAGAGAACATTCTTGGAGTGGATAGAGCAGCGTCCGGGGAATGAGATGACGCCAAATGAGTTGCTGCGTGAGTTTGAGAAACGGTTCTGTCAATTGTCTCCATCCGAGAGGATAACGCTTGACTTAAGGAAGACAGAACTTTTTCTAGAAGCTGCTGATGAAAATCTAGAGGACAAGCTTTTCTTGATGTTAGCAGACAAGGGAGAAGAAGGAGGAGTGAGCACGGACTGGAGAAAGGTAGAGGAAGCTGTTACTATTCTCACGAAGCAGAAACGTGGAAGAGGTAGAGCTGCAACCTTGACTCAAGCGTCGGAGTAGAAATATAACATGTAGCCGCCAAGTAGCGCGACAGCGATCGAGGGACAAGAGGAACTTCGCACGTGGGGAGGCGAGAGGAAATATCTATAAGAAGAGTTAAAAGCAAATCACTTTTATTATTTCCTATTTTCGCTTGCGAGTTTACTGTAGCGCTCCGGAATTATCGGCGCGAGAGAGACGAAGAGTGTCTTTGACGAAGTTGGTCTTCGTAGGTTCAAGACGAGAAGAAATTAGTGAAGAAGAACTTCGTACTCAGGAGGCGAAGAACTTCGGACTTCAGTTACCCAGATGAGAGGGATGCAGACGTCACGGAAGTCGAAGTTGAAGACCATTGCAATGAAATGACCGGACTTCAGTCAATATCGGGAACGCTTGGAGACGATGGGGATGACGTTCTTAATGTAGAACTGAGGAGTGATCTCTTCGGAGGTGTTGCAGGAGATTCTCATCTGCAAAAGACATCCTTCCGACGATCTTCGGGCAAGATCAGTCAACTGGACTCTATCACATTGGAGCTTCGTCTTGGGAATTGATGACGCAAAAAGACCAGGTTATCTTCTTTATGATAGCACCTGCAAGCCGTCTTCAAAGGAGGTGGTGAAGTACAGCGAGTTGTTCTCGACGATGCTAGTGGGTCGAATGGATTTAAGGTACATAGTTACATCAACCCATTCAAGAGGGATGTCGCGATTGCGTTGAATATCATCTTCAAGCCGCAACGGACTTCGTATCTGGCCAATTGGAAGATACATTTTATTGAGCAGATCTTCGAAGGAAAGAAGACGTATTGGACAAAGATCTTTCATGAGCATGTTCAGAAGTTGTACATTACATTCGAGGATGACGGATTGATGTACTTCGCGGCTTCGCAACAGTCTTCTACCGGGGCATGAAGTTGTTAACTCCGGTAGAGGAGGAGAGGTTCGGACAAAGAATGACGTCCGAAGATGAACTTTTGATGGAGTCGACTCTTCGGAGGGAAAAGCTGGCGACTCTAGTGACTTCGGCGGGACCTAGCACCCGGACAAAGAGAAAGATGACAGATGTGGGAACCTCGGGTGGTGCAACCTCGAGGCAGAAGAAGAAAGCAAGGAGGACAACGACCACGACTTTGGACGAAGGGAACGAAGCTGTTCAAACTCCTGCAAGATCTTCTTCAGTGGAGATTGTTGGAGAAACAGGTCCAGGAGGAAGTCGAACGATCAAGGACCAAGAAGAGTTTGTTATAAGAAGAGTACCTTCGAGAACTACACTTCGGGAGTCTCCTCAGGAAGCAGTTCGGACTTCACCTCGGCAAGACAAAGCCACGACTTCGGCACCAAGAGATCCAACTATCGGGAAGGAGTTGCGAATGTTTGAGAAGACCATGGAATTTCTCAGTGGTATTGCGTTACCAATCATGGCATAGTTAGACATGCAAGGGCATGTTTATGAGAAGGAAACTCATAAGACTTTGTCTTTAAACGATCTTCTCAGCACGGTGCACTTCGGAAGACAAGGGTGGATCGAGGAGAAGGATGCTTTGATGAAGAAGCTAGAGGTCTCTTTGGACGAAGTGAAGAAGTTGACAACGGAGCGTGATGCTTTGGTGGTCGCGAGGTCTGAAGATCAGGTGAATGCTTCTCAGGAGATGCAAGATTGGCAAGTGAAGCTTAATCTTATGACTTCACGTTTCCATGACCTGAAGTCAGAAAGGGATGTTATGCTTGAGCAGTTGGTCACAAGGACGAGGAGATAGCGAGTGCTCAACAAGCGAAGGCGACTGCAGAAGAGAAGACCGAAGGACTTCGAACGAAGGTGGAGGAAGCGATGACTTCATACTTCGCCAACGAGTTAGAAGCAATAGAGAAGGAGCTTCTCACACGATTGAGAGACGAGACAACAACAACATCAGATCCTTCGGCGAAGAGCGGAGTAGTAAGGATAGCTGAGAGAGTTATACGAGATTTGAAGGAGTTTAGGGAGACAATTAAGTATACGTTATGCAATATAGGTAAGACATTTCAGTTAGGTAGTGAGGGGACGTGATTCAACGTTCTAGATGTAATCTTTTCTTTGTACAAAATGAGATCCGCTATCTTCGGGCAACAGAATATAAGCGATGTGATTCTCAAGCATTATACCTTTTCCATATTTTCAGTTTTTGTTAGTTAATTTTTTATTACGCAAGATTGCGGAGTGTGAGTGTGCATGATGTGGGCGAAGATAATTATCTACGAAGGACGTAGTTTGCTTTCGCATGAGTCAATCTGATTGATGCAGACCCCCAAAGTCGACCTTCGACGAAGAGAGTCTTCGTGCTATTTGAGTGAAAGACATTTCGAGGATATGAGAACATATCAATTATTGTGAAGTGGAAGAGATTAAGTTAAATTGAAAGAAGAGTTCTGAACATGGTGGTTTCGTCTTAAGATTGCCTTCTTCAAATAAGTGGGATTCTTAAGAGTGAGGATTTAGTTGGAAGAACACTTCTTAGGAAGAGTAGGGGCTTATTCTTTGAGTCTTGACGTGAAGTCTATATTCTTCTGTCTTTTTGAGAAGGAAACTAGTAACATTTCAGCAGTACTTGCTATCTTCATTTGTTCACATGTCTATCTTCTCGAATCTTCTATATGTATTGTTGGAAGGGTCCTTGATCAAGAACTATTTCATTGTTGTTTGTATTCGATTTATCAGGTTGTGCTTGGGTTTGGTTTCTTATCAGACTTAAACTCTCATCCGGATATTATTCTATTTCGTGAGAATAACAGTATTAGAATTATTGTTATGACGTTGTAGTATTGTGTTTTGTGCAATTGTTAACTGTATCTTTGTGAGAACGATCCTTAATTTACTATTTCCGATACATTGTGTTTCTCTGAGTTGTTACATATAGAAACCTACAAATTTTTGGTGCCGCTGCCGGGGATACAAATTTTAATTTTTACTTCAATTCAGTACGTTGTAACTGTCGACATGTATGTCCAGGAGAGCACGAGCGTCTTCTGAAGAAGACCAGAAGACCAGAAGGGTCAAGCGAGCGCTGAAAAGAAGATTGGTTCGTGAACAGCTGTTGGAAGAAGTTCAACGATTGAAAGAGGTCACAAAGGAGCAAAGACGTCATGCAGCTCAGAAGTGACAAGAAGTGAAAAATCTATCTGAAGGAATTTCATCTTCGCTTGAAAGGAATGGTTGTGATGGTTTACTCAAGGGATAGGCTTTTCAGGTTGCAACAGAGCACTATGAACACTCATACAGGTCTGTATGAACCTCTAATTTACTCAGAAGGCAAAGTTCAGGTCTAACTGATAGTAATAAGAGCAGGCGGTGAACTTTAACACTCAAGAAGAGGAAAACTATGATGATTCAGACTTCTAAATTTCTCTAACATGTAAAAGAGGCCCCACTGAGCACACACACGAAGTTTCAGCTTGAGATCAAATTCTAACACCAAGATATGGACAAAAAGTTCTGATCAAAGATATTACGACAGTTTCTGGTACTCAGACAGCTATTTCGACCTATAACAGCAAATAGGCTTGATCACTTTCGAAGATTCTTACAGGATTTGGAGTCTACAGGATGCTAAACAACCCTGTGAAGTTGGGACTCCTGATTGTACACAGAACTCCAGATCTCGCTCTCTGAAGTTGCTGCTCTAGATTGAGAGCTTTTCAGACCCCCTCAGCTTCAGCGGCCGCCCTGAATTACTCAGTCACTCAAATCACATGAAACTTTTTAGGCAGTCGTAGCCCTGCTGACAGAGAACGCAACCACGAAGTTTTGAATCGATTTCTTCAATTCTGCTGCAACTGACACTGAAAACCCTAAATCCAACAAAAGTGAAGCAGTTTCAACTCAATCCCATCTTCAAATTGCCATAACTCTCTTTTTATTGCTCCAAATCGATCAAGATTTGACTGAACTCGACTAGCACGACGAGCTCTACACTCTTGTGCTCTCAGATTTCACAGTGCCCTAACCAAATGCTCGAACTCCTCTTTGTATTCCTGTTTCTAAATTTAGAGTTTAACTAAAGACAAAAATAGACCAATGGGAGTTCATAGCTCCACTTGGTTATCCTTTAGTACCCTGATCCACGTGGTAGCTTAACTTCACTCATAGGCTACCACGTTAGATCCCCTAAAATACCAATGTAAACCTTAAACCAGCTAAAATGACACGCAGCCCTGAAAGTAAACTTAAACCAGCTAAAAAGCGTGCATGGGCAACACGTAAGTACAACCCATGAGCTTAAACCCTATCAACATGGTAAATCTAAATTATGTACATTGAACATCATAGACAAGTAAGAAGTCATTCGCACAAGCATACAAATGCTTGAACAAGATAACTAGCATAAACCTAAACCCAAACCCTAACCCTAAACCCTAAACCCTAAATCCAACCTACTAAGACTCAAAACGTATAATCCCCTCGAGAATCAACTTCTCCGAGGTCCTAACTTCACTCAAAGAGGCTAACTCTTCGCTAAGAGGTGGATCATTTACTATGTGAAATGATTCACATCACGACATCCATCCCCTCCAAACTTGCACATCCTCCGGCATGTGCCAACTCCTTCAGTCTTCTGCTTGTTCTTCATCATCGTCACTCTCCTCCGCCTCAGTCTCTTCGGTAACCGGGACTTCGTCTCTTGTTGTCCTCTGCTGTGACTCTAGAAAATTGAATAGCTCTACTGATCCTCCATGCCTTTTGAATAGTTTCACTCGTTTGCCAGCCACAGATAGCTTCAAAGGAGTACCATCCAACTCACTTAACTATAAGTGGCATTCTCATACACATCTAGCACAACATAAGGTCCAAACCATCTTCGAGAGAACTTACGAAACGTAGAATGTTGGTTCTCCAATGTGCTATCATACACCAGAACCCTATCACCAACACATATCAGCTTTGGTCATAGTCGGTGAGTCTTGTCAAAACGTTCCTTGTTTCTGACTCGAGCCACTTTCAGTCTCTCTTGTGCTTCAGCAAGATCCTCCTCCCTCTGCTCTAACTGCCTGGTACGTAGAGCAATAAGTGAAGTACGATCTAAACCATCTTCCCATGATAACGTAGCCCACGTAGGAAAGTCCTCCTCAGCAGGCATGATCGGTTTCTGCCCCAACATAAGCTCAACTGGCATATAGCCAGTCGTGGTACAGTGTGTAGTTCTATCAGCCCACAAAACAAATGAAAGTAGTCTCGGTCATTCTCTAGGCCTACAATCGCATGCTTTCACTAAAGCGTGAACAATAGAAAGGTGTCCTCGTTCACTCTGACCAATGCCTTCTGGGTTCATGGCTGTAGTAAGCTGAAGCTTTATTCCATAACGAGCAAAGAACTCTTTCACCTCTGCGCCTCTCAACTCGCCTCTATCTGCACGTAATCTCCCAACAGATCCATAGCGACAGATGATATCTTCAAGCACGAACTTGCATATGTTCTCTGTAGTCTTCGTTCGTAGTGCTCGTCCCTCCACATAGTTGGAAAGATCCTCTCGAGCCAACATCAAATAACGCATCCCCCATAACCTCGGTGGCATCATCACAAGATCAAGAACCCACTGAAAATGGATACTAGGTGGATAAGTAGGTACAAGTTCATCTCTGTAACGGATCTTAGAATAGAACTGGCAGTGCAGACACGACCCAACAAAGTCCACCACGTCTTGATACAAACCCTTCCACCAGTAACGCTCCTTCATCTTCGTGTAAGTAGCCCATACTCCACGATGTCCAGCCCACAAGGTATCATGAAACTCCTTCAGCAGATTAAGCTTTGTCGGGTTGATCATCCACCACTCTAGCCAGCATTCCGTCTCTTCTCTTTGGACGTTTCCACAGATAACCTTCACGTAGAAGATAACTGTACGCTTTCCGTCTGATCTCTTTGAACTCTGCATCACTCCATCCTTTTCTTCTGCATAAAGAACTCAGATAAAATCCAATATCACGGAACTTATCCATGTAGAACTCCTCATTGAACGGCAGTGGTCCCAAGTCTGAAGTCTGCTGACCAACTTGGCACCAAACGTCTCTCTTTTCTTCGTTCTCCACCTCTGCAAACATCTCATCCTCATCTGTATAACGAGCCCTAGACAACATATCTGCAATTGGATTGTCCTTCCCTGCTATATGCTTTAGCTCAAGGTTCAGACTCCGGACATAAGCAATCCATCGCAACATTGCTATGTCTGGTGTATTGCAGTTTGCTATCATACCCAACAAAGGCAAACAATCTGTTTCTAATATCACACGGGCTCCTATCAAGAACTCTCGATCTACCTTCATAGTTGTAACAGCTCCTTACAACTCACGCTTCACTTGAGGATAGTTACATTGTCTATCTATTAAGATCTGAGCTCCAAACCTTGAAACAAACCGCACACCTTCTGCATCTTCTTGACCAACTGCCCATCCAATCGTCTTTGAACTCGTATCAACGGTCAGTACCACAGGTCTCCCGCTCTCGTAGTTAAGCATCCTTAGTACAAGTGGAGACTTCAGAATCTCCTTCAACTGCTCCATCGTCTTGTGATGTTCTTGTCGCCAAGTAAACCTCCTTCCCTTTCTCAGAAGTGCATACAGAGGCTCGGCAATGTGTGCATAATGAGGAATATTCACACGAAAGAACACACAAGCTCCTAAGAATCGTCGAACCTCAGTGATGTTGGTATAGTCTGCTATCCTTGCTATAGCATCTACCTTCTCTGGGTTCGGCCGTCTTCCAAAAATACCGCATAAATGACCCACCACCACAATCTCTGACATTCCAAAACGAGACTTTGGTACCTGACAGAGTGAGGTGTACTTCTTCCAAATGCATCAGAACGATGAGGTCTGCAACGAACTTTCTGCATCCATCAGAAGTCACAGCTTCGTCTTTGTCTTCCACCGGATAACCTTTCATGGGAATATCATCCAGAAACGAGATAGTGACCTTAGGTACAAACTCTCGTAACACCTTGTGCATCGCATTCTGCATATGGACCACTGAGTTTGTCGCACCATGAGGAAGAGTACACATCCGCATCAATCTCAAAGGTGTACGCATGGTAGTCAAATCTCTACTCTCCAAAGCAAGTTGGAACTGATCATAATCTGAAAACAGATCTCCGATAGAATAGATTGACCTTCCAGCAAACGCCTCAACTACTTCATCAATCACAGGTCATGTCCCGACGTTTCGAATAGTGATGTTGGATGAAACGCAGAGCTCCTGTCTTCTTAGATATTGTGAATCATCGGCTAGAGTACGGAGCCATAGATGGTTCAAGAATACCCATTCTTATCCTCTCCTTTAGCAACTCAGTGACCTCCGGTAGTAAGACACGAGGGACTGGAATCGGCTTCACGTCCCAAGGTATGTGAGGAACAATGAAAATAACCATCGGAGCTATCACACTAGGATCCACACAACCAATCTCTCCAGCTGAGAAAGAAAATGCCTTACCATGACTAACTATCATCTTCTCGAAAGCTCGTTTTTCCACTTCAATCAAGAACCCACCTCCTCCTATCTGAAGCTGCTCAAGTGTCTCTTGAGTAAACTTGTGTCCTACCTGTGTAGGATCTCTAAGCACAGGCTCAACCGCCGCTAACTCCATCTGCTGCTGAGAATCAACAGGTAATTGGATCGCCACAGGTCTCACCTTTCCGCTACAGCTTTATACTTGGCTTGTACTTCCGCTTCTTGATGAGAGCCACACCAACAGATTGCATCCTTCCATCCATTCTCCAGTCTCGGATATGAAAGATATCGCAAGTATGAGATAATCTCCTCATAGACTTCACGAGAATGGACGGGGATCACCACCCTACCTCCCATCATCTAGCCAACGAACAAAAGACTGTACACTTACAAACTCCTCATAAACACCAGAAATCGTCTCTTCTTCCTTCAGAACTCCTGTACAACGCAGATTTGCTGCACACTTCTCCATCTGTTTTTTACTCTTCTCAGTCAAATCCTCTACCTGCATAAACTCACTCCAATCATCAGAACTGAAAGTCATCAAACCAGATTTCCAACTATTTACAGTATAACTATTGTCTGAATCTTGAGCAACCTTTCCATCAGCAGCCTATGATCCCTCATGCTGCTCAAGCAGGATCATAGTAGTAGTAGATCCATCACTCTCGTTATCTCGTCCTACGAGAGTGGTTTCAGAAAATCCTTACTCCTACAGATAGGAGAATCTCTCAAAGTCTGCCGGTTTCGTTCGTGGTTCGTATGAACGGTCAGAAACTGCACAAAACGTCTATCATCTGGACTACAGATCTTAGCATAATGAGATCCGTCATCCATCACCTTGGTCTCCATTCGAACTGCAGTGATATAAGGCTGACCAAGAATCACAAGATATGAAGCAGAAGACTGCATGAAGAAGTGCTGATCTACATCCACATCACTTATCTTCACCTTCACGTTAGGACAAGCGTCGTATAGCTCACCTTTTTGATTGTTTACAGCATGTAACACCCAACCATGGTTCAGCTCGATAGGCCACTGACCTCTCTCATACACCTCCCGTGACATGATATTGATCTCAGATCCTTGATCAACCAAGGCAGCAACAGATTCAGGTAAACTCCCAAGGCGAACTCGTGTAGCAGTCGTAGCACGAGCCCAATGTCTTTTTCTGAAGTCATTATCACTAGCTGGACTGTCCTCGTCAGCTTCCTCATCGTCAAACTCAATAGTGTTGGTACCAGCAACTAACGCTTCTTGCTGGTAGTCCTGGTCATCAGTTTCCTGAAAATGCACCTTTCCAAACTCTGCATCATACTGCATTTATCATCTGACTCTCTATCTGCTCGGACATCACTTGTCTCTTGCGCTTGATGATGTCGATGATCAGTTCATGAAACTCTCTCTTTGCAATACCAAGAACTTCTCGGAGAGAAAACTCGATTCGTGCATCCAGTATCCTTGCTCCAAGATGCTTTTCAGATCAGTAGAAGTTTCAATATCAGCTGTCAACTTGTAGGCTGGTCCCTTCTCTTTCTCTTGGGCAGTAAACCTCCTTCCAGCAGCTGTTGGCTCTTGCTGAGACCTTTGCACATCCTCCATCGGACCTGGTGCAAGTGGAGGAGCTTGAGAAGTAGAGGGGATATCCTCTGGAGGAGCTGCTCGCCTCCTTATGACTCTCCGTCTATCCCCAATCTCCTCAGGAACTCCAGTATCAAGTTCAGAGGTTTCTCGTCGCCTCTTTTCCTCCACAGAAGCATCTTGCTATTGAACGTGTCTATCCACATCCAAGAATACTCTGATAGAAGCAGCGTCTACAAGATCTCCCCATCCTGTGATCTTACGAATAGACTCCGCTCCTCTCTTCATTATCTCAGAAGGAACTAGAGCCACACTCTTCTCAACAGTCCTATCTAGCAATGTAAGACTAGAAGAGACTTCAATATGCCCAGCATATAAATCAGAATTTACCAGCGGTGTCATCAACGCAGTTGCTGTTGCAGCCGCAGCAATCTGAGGTAGACTCCTCATGCCTCCTCGTCCAAACTGCGTGCTCAACGGCTCTCCAGTAGAAGAAAGGTGCAGCCTACCGTTCTGATAGCGAACCACACCATCTCGCAAAGCAGTTGTGAGCTCTTGACAGTCTCCTCGGAAATGATCAGGACTATCACATCATATACATCTACGAACAGGAGCACCTCCTAGACGTGCATCAGCAGGTGCCGATGGCAGCAGCAGGTGCAGGTGCCGGTAGCTAGCTCCACCTGCAGCTCTCGCATCAGCCGAATCAGGTCTTCGATCTGGTTCTGTTGACCATGGTTCTCCGCAGGTCTTTGAACAGGTGCTCGTTGCACAGGAACTGGCACAACTGGCATCAAAGGAATTGCAGCTGGGACAACAGGTCTGGGAGCAGGGGCTAAGGGCTACTGTACTTGAGGAGCAACATAAGGTTGAGTGACCACTTCTGCAAGCGGACGTCCTCCCACAGCTACTCTTCCCCTCCTCTGCCTCATCAGTACAGCCACAGCATCATCAACTCTCCCCCAATCCATAGTAACACCTCCTTCAGCCAATCGATCTGCTAACATGAAGCATAATCTATCTGTCGTAACATCATCGGTAGCTTGCAGGAAAAGCTCTGTTCTCCTAGCATCTAAGGTTATACGTTCAAGAGTTGAAAGTTGTCGGTATCTTTGATCAAACTCTCTCAGCAACTCATTCAGGCTCATCATATGACCAGGTTGCTGCTCAACCTAGTCCAGAAACGTCCTCCTAGTAACTCTCTCTGAATCTTCTTCAAGAAACTCCTCTCGAAGAGATCACTCAAAACTCATCCAAATTCTAAGATTTCTTCTCTGTACATCCCTAACTTGGTCCCGCAACTCAGGAATGACAGCTAATTCAAAACTTGCTATCATCTCAGCATCAGTAACCCTAACCAGCTCCATCTCTCCTCTATACTCACACAAATATCTAGAAATATCTCTACCTTCGAACCTTCCACATCTGTTCACAATAGCTTGCAAAGCCTTGGTGGACTTTAACTCACCCCCTCCAACGATCGGATGCTGTTGGACCAGGACCGCAAGCGTCTTCAGGATCTCAGCCGTGTCCAGACCAGATGCAGATGTCGCTGAGAAGACGCAGGTGCAGTTGAACGTGTAGCAGTAGACGTTGATACTCCAGCCCTAGAGGCAGCAGAAGCAGCTCCGCTCTTGCGATGCATCTCTTCTCCTTGTAGTAAACTCAACCTTCTCAATCAATCACCCCAAGAGCTCTCAGTGGAAGCACCAGATGTCGAGTTGAGAGTTTTCCTGGGAAGGGCGGAACCTTCTGGCTGTGATTTAACCGTGAAGGCTATGTTATGCCTACTCAGAGAAACGTTGGGCTTCTGGTTGTGATGGTTTACTCAAGGGATAGGCCTTTCAGGTTGCAACAGAGCACTATGAACACTCATACATGTCTGTATGAACCTCTAATTTACTCAGAAGGTAAAGTTCAGGTCTAACTGATAGTAATATGATCAGGCGGTGAACTTTAACACTCAAGAAGAGGAAAACTATGATGGTCAGACTTCTAAATTTCTCTAACATGTAAAAGAGGCCCCACTGAGCACACACACGAAGTTTCAGCTTGAGATCAAATTCTAACACCAAGATATGGACAAAAAAGTTCTGATCAAAGATATTGCGGCAGTTTTTGGTACTCAGACAGCTATTTTGACCTATAACAGCAAATAGGCTCGATCACTTTCGAAGATTCTTACAGGATTTGTAGTCTACAGGATGCTGAACAACCCTGTTTGAAGTTGCTGCTCTAGATTGAGAGCTTTTCATACCCCCTCTGCTTCAGCGGCCGCCCTGAATTACTCAGTCACTCAAATCACATGAAACTTTTTGGGCAGTCGTAGCCCTGCTGACAGAGAAGGCAACCATGAAATGTTGAATCGATTTTCTCAATTCTGCTGCAACTGACACTGAAAACTCTAAAGCCAACAAAAGTGAAGCAGTTTCAACTCAATCCCATCTTCAAATTGCCATAACTCTCTCTTTATTGCTCCAAATAGATCAAGATTTGACTGAACTCGACTAGCACGACGAGCTCTACACTCCTGTGCTCTCAGATTTCACAGTGCCTTAACCAAATGCTCGAACTCCCCTTTGTATCCCTGTTTCTAAATTTAGAGTTTAACTAAAGATAAAAATAGACCAATGGGAGTTTATAGCTCCACTTGGTTGTCCTTTAGTATCCTAATCCACGTGGGAACTTAACTTCACTCATAGGTTACCACGTTAGCTCCCTTAAAATGCCAACGTAAACCTTAAACCAGCTAAAATGACACGCAGCCCTGAAAGTAAACTTAAACCAGCTAAAAAGCGTGCATGGGCAACACGTAAGTACAACCCATGAGCTTAAACCCTATCAACATGATAAATCTAAGTTATGTACATTGAACATCATAGACAAGTAAGAAGTCATTTGCACAAGCATACAAATGTTTGAACAAGATAACTAGCATACTATCAACCTACTAAGACTCAAAACATATAATCCTCTCGAGAATCAACTTCTCTGAGGTCCTAACTTCACTCAGAGAGGCTAACTCTTGGCTAAGAGATGAATCATTTACTATGTGAAATGATTCACATCACGACAACGTCTCATGATTACCATTCCCTTCAAGGACCACAAGTTTACATGAATCTCTGTTTGAATCAACACAAAAGGACAAAGGCATCCAAGCTGAAGGAAGAGACTGATATAGAAGAAACTCCTTCCCTCCGAAGAGTGGACCTATTTCAATCTTCATCTTCATCATCAGGTTTTGACAAGTCAAAATCCAATATTTTGACCTCTCTTGCAGAAGATCCAAATCCGAAAGCGGACGCGGCCTTGGAACTGATCGTTAAACATGAGCCAGAGATCACAAGTTTTGTAGAACTCTTGAAGAAACAAAGAGGACTGTAATGATAAAGACACAATTCTCCACAAATTTCTAGCAATTATTGTCGTGATATCATCCACAAGTACCAGACATTATTTCCGTTCTATAACACTAAATACAATATTCTCATGTGACGCAATCCTTTTCTAGGAATATGACCACACCACAATACTTGAAATGGTAAAGACACCTTCTCCACAAATTTTCAGCAATTATCGTCGTGAATATCACCTACAAGTATCGGAGATCATTTCCGTTCTATAACACTAAATACAATATTCTCATGTGATGCAACCTTTTTCTAGGAATATGAGAACACTATAATGCTTGAAATGATAAAAACACCTTCTCCACAAATTTCTGGCAATTATCATCGTGAATACCACCCACAAGTCCCAGAAATTATTTTAGTTCTATAACACTAAATACAATATTCTCATGTGGTGCAAATCGTTTCGAGGAATATGACCACACCACAATGCTTGAAATGGTAAAGACACCTTCTCCACAAATTTTCAGCAATTATCATTGTGAATACCACCTATAAGTACCGGACATCATTTCTGTTTTATAACACTAAATACAATATTCTCCATGAATACAATTTCAAATGAGATGAAGTCATAGAGAGATGCAACATGTAGCCCACATGATCTTTAATTATTAGCATGTGAAACAGATTACACCTTGTCATCTTGAATCATTGTGGACAATCATCCTCATACTGTAATTTGATCCATATCTGTTACTTATTATGTACTTGGTCCGGTGGGCGTAGTTGGATACCTCATAAAAAACCATAAAGATCAATTTTCTGTAAGTTCATAAGAAAATATAATCCTCTATGTAATCTATTGTACCACTTGTATCTTTCATCTACTTAGGTCCGAAAATAAACTGAAGGGTACGTCTGTTTCAAAAGCGTTGAAGACACTATTTCTGCAAATTAATACACAAAGTTTATCCAGACGGAAGAAAGACGTTTACTTCATTATGGTGCTTGCATACAAGCAAAAAGACATATTATTATTTTCATTTTTCCATCACTTCTAATGCTTCTTCAACCTAATATACATGCAAAGTGTCCTTTTGGCCGAGATGAAGAAAGCGATAAACCTCATTAAATTCACTATGTTTAGTCTTTGGTGTCTGCTTACACTCATGAGTGAAAATAACAACGTGCGATGGGATGTCTAGAAAAACTATTTTAGACAAAGGATATATTTTACTAAGTTTAATATACTAAATATATATGATTAAATATAAAATACTAAAATTGATTAAACTCTAACATGAGCACACATGGTAGTCGATGCAGTATCAAACCCATAAATAGAGTACGTTTACTGATCATAGTGTTTGTATATACATGTCAGATTGGTCTTCAATGAACGCATACTTAATTTCTTAACTTTAATTTATGACATAACCCTTCCAAGAGGAAGAGTAAGAACATAAATTAAAGCGCATATATATTCCCCTTCTTCTGAACTTGGAAGAGGGTGAATATACATGTGAAACCTAATAAACATGTTCGTGAGAAATCTTTAGTGGTTTGGTTAAGGGCAAGAGAAATTTTATTTTATTTTTTGATGATGGAATATATGATAATATCTTTCGCTGTAATGATTTCTTCAGTAGATTGTTGTTGCTCCTTCACAACTTGTGCAATCCTGAAAGCTTGCAGCAGAAGACCTCGACCTCAATTAGCACTACTATCGATGTATGGAGCAGCTTGTTGATTGGAGTCGATCGAACTCTTCTACTACTGCTCCTCTCACTACTACTGCGCTGAACTACGCTCAGAGACTTCTTCTCGTTTGCATTTCCTCGTTCTTCGATCGTTCTTCACTTTCACTTCTCGATGCTCAACTACGCTCAGAGACTTCTTCCCGCTTGCGTTCCCTCGTTCTTCTGATCGTTCTTCACTTTCACTTCTTAACGCTGAAAGTCGTTTGACGAACTGCTTATCTTGTAGTTTATTCTTTCCTCTCTTATTACATATCTTTTCTTCCATTCATTCTTCCGGAGGTTGCATCTTCTTCTTGTTCTAGCTACTGCTCTGCTCAGAGACTTCTTCCCGTTTGTGTTCCCTTGTTCTTCCCATCGTTCTTCACTTTCACTTCTCGATGCTTAGGATCACTTGACGAATTGCTTATTTTGTAGTTTATTTTCTCTTTTCTTACTATCTTTCTTTTCTTCCGTTCATTCTTTCGTAGGTTGCATCTTCTTCTTGTTCCCGCTGCTGCTCTGCTCAGAGACTTCTTCTCGCTTGCGTTGCCTTGTTCTTCTGATCCTTCTTCACTTTCACTTCTTGATGCTCAGAGTCGTCTTGCAAATTGCTTATCTTGTAGTTTATTCTCTCTTCTCTTACTACCTTTCTTTTCTTCCCTTCATTCTTTCGGAGGTTGCATCTTCTTCTTGTTCCCGCTGCTGCTCTGCTCAGAGACTTATTCCGCTTGCATTCTCTGTTCTTCCAATCGTTCTTCCGTTCATTCTTTCGGAGGTTTCATCTTCTTCTTTTTCCGCTGATGCTATGCTTAGAGACTTCTTCCCGCTTGCGTTCTCTCGTTCTTCCGATCGTTCTTCACTTTCACTTCTCGATGCTCAGAGTCGTCTAGAAAACTGCTTATCTTGTAGTTTATTCTCTCTTCTCTTACTACCTTTCTTTTCTTCCGTTCATTCTTTCGGAGGTTGCATCTTTTTCTTGTTCCCGCTGCTGCTTTGCTGCTGTGCCTCCCGCCGCTGCTGCTCGAGAAAAAGACCCAAACCTTCACTCTCTGTTCGCTTTCTAGTACCTCCCTCTCTTTCTAGGAGGAGAACCTTAGAAAGCAATAGTTTACTCAGAGATTTGAATTTTCCCCTCAGATGGTTTGACAAGTTCAGTGCTGCGAGTATGCGACCTTCAGTTCAGAAGTTTCTTTGCATCTTGCTGGAAGTCACTCATACAGGACTCTTGTTTTCGCTCACCCACTTTCAATAGTTCGTTTTTTATCACGCAGTTTCAGTAGTTTCGTTTCTGCTAGTAACCATGGGTTCAACTACTACTGAACCTCAAAGATCAGCACGCGACTGGAATCATGCAGATACAGACGACGAAAATGATGAAGATTTTTCAGCGAGTAGAGCATCCTCTCCAAGTGCATACAAAGCTCCACGTCAAAAGAACATTTCTCAACGCAAGCTGATAGAGTCAAAAATGTTCAATGGAATGTTTATCGAAGAGAAGTAAGTGCGGACATCAAGCGTCCTTATCTTTTATTCAAAGTTATTTTTTCCTCACCTCACGCTTGTGATGTTTTATCATTACTTCACATGTTGTCTTGTTCTTCTCTGATGCAATCTTTCTCGATCAAATGCGAAGTGAACTATTCTTCGAGATGAACGTGAAGCACCCATACCTGTGACTGTAAAGAAGCGTAATGCTCATCTGTGTGAGCAAGATGTTGAATTACACAGGAAGCTTGATGACGATAAAGGAAGAACTCCCGCATGATTCTGACATAGAAATGTAATGACTCATGAAGCAACGTCGAAGGCAACTCCATCACGACAGTCACAAGATTGGTAACAATCAGGTGTCATGGGTTGAAGATCGATTCCATCTCAAGCGTGGAACTACAGTGTGCCTCTGTCAGCATGACCACCAGGTTTGTTTGAAGAGCGAATGCACTTAGTTTCTGATGTAAGTCTCTTTCAACTTAAATTTACAGAAATCTGTGTTAAGATCAATATCTCAAGAACATGTTTACGCATTTCTTACTATGAATTATGTGACGATAGGGTCCTCGGTAGGGCCAGTTTTTTCAAGACCTTCAGGTCCTTGGATGAGCAATGCTTCCGGCGGCTGGTTATCTCATATGAGAATTCCTACTCATATTCCACATGAAAGTTCTACGAGTGCCTCGCAAGCATTTGTCAAAACAACTGAGTTGGAAAGTCACTATCAGTCCACGTCAACATCGACCACGTGCACTCCAGATGAATCAACTGCTAATGCAAGCACTTTGATGAAATCTTTTGCACACAAAGTGAAAGAAGGTGTAGCGTTTAAACTCATGCTCCAGATGACGACTGAAAATTCATACTTGTATCATATCATGTTATTTTGTTGTATGTAATTTGTAGGGAGAGAGTCTCATCTTTTTTTCTTTCTTTCTGTAGAGACTTTGACAAACGTAGAACATCAAAGAAGACAATGTTCTAAAAAACGTCAGTGACTAGCAGCAGTAGAAGCTCGTAAACAACAGGGTTTGAAACCAAATGTAATCAAAGTTAATGACGATGATGAAATTATAGATGATAAGAGTGAATGGTTCACGGATCTTAGATGGGCTTGCTTGTCTTACTTGGATTTGGATCTGATTGAATATTTAAAGCAATCATCTGCTTGTCTTTGTAACATGAGGTGAGCTTTAGATTGTCAGTATGAGTATGTGAAAGGTGAAATATCTGGGCATTTTGTGAAGCACAAAGTCATGCAGATTTTAAAGATAGAGAGAGAAAAACTGAAGAAGATATGAGAGACGACAGGAGGAGGAAAAGCTGATGCAGACTGTCCATCCGGTACTCCATTCGATTCAGTGGAAGTCTCTCATACAATATTGATTCTCTCCACAAGGTCAAGCGAAATCTATGCAAATAAAGTCAGCAAGAGCAGCAGTACAAAAGTTGAACTATTCAGGTTGCACTGGATATGTTGGATCTGCAAAAAAAACTGGTAACTTATTACATCATGTAGTCTTTTGTTTTCACACAGATCATGTCGTCTTTTGTTTTCTTTGTTGAGTGGTTTTGAAGTTGTCTTTCTTTAGTTTATCCTCAATTCTTCCACCTGAATTAGATCAGAATAGTTCAGAAATGTATGTCTTCATATCATTGGACGGATGTCTACTTAAAGAAAAGCATTTTCTGTCACCAGTTGCCAGTTGCATTGTTCAAGTTTTTCTTCTTCTTAGCTTTTCTTATTAATTTACTTGTTTCTTTTCTGAACAGTTGTCTTGGTTCATCATACATGGTTCATTTCTGAACATTTTCTTGTAATGTTAGATTGTGGACAGAAAGTTGAAAGTGGCGGCAGCCCAAGTCATAAACAAGTACAGGATCATGCTTTTACTGCAAAAAGTGGAGGTCATCGTGCAACTTCCATTCAAGTTTCAGAATCTAAGGTTTGCGATCACATATTGATATATCTTTCTCATCTCGACTACTTGTTTCATAACAACGTCTCTACTTCCTCTCCTTGTCACTCTTACGTTACATTCTCTTGTAGCGACCTTCTATACACCAAAAGCTCATTACACATATTGTACACATTCTTACTTGTTAGTATAGTCCATTGCATGTAAGTCGGTTGATACAGAAAGTTCTCTTCATCAGAAAAAGGAGACAAATAGCATTCCTGTTCATGATGAACCACCAATTGTTGCTATTATTTGAGAACCAGATATCAAAGAACTCTTCTCCAGATATTGTTGCAGAAGTCCAATGGACATTTGGTAGCTCTGTAGAAGATGATGATGAGAAGACAAAAAGCTTTCTTCCAACTGCAGCCGAAAAGCGAAAGGTTCCTCCACAAGCTTGACAGAGAAATAAAAAGATACGTTCGGATCATTCTTCCGAACTCATTCTTTTTTCATTATGGGTAATGTCTTTAAAATTGTATCTTTGAAGATTGTGGTGATGATCATTTCCTTTGTCTCTGTACAGTTTATGACAGGTGAATATGTTGTCTTCAAGAAACCAAAACATGTTATGGTTGAGGCAGCTTTGGAGAAGATTGTAGGCATAGAAGGTCATTATTTACATCACGGGAAGGAGATTCCTCGTGGTTCAGTTGCAATTCTGGTGATCGAGATTTGAGAGGGAGATATGAATCTTATTTATCCAGAAAAAGATTTAGATCCACCTTTGTTCACGCTGGCTGATACCAAAGACCATGTAGTATTATGGCAAGAGAGTCATCTGAAAAAAGCAACCAATTATGGACCTTAGGTTGAACTGGACAATATTTAAATTAAATATTTTATAAATACTTTTAAAGTATCAAATGTGGTATGACACTATGTTATGTACAGAGCTTTCAACACGTAAAAATGTATATGACATGTCTTCCACACATACTTATATTTTAATACATGATATCTTTTAGTTAGTTTAAAGATATATGTAACATATATACATAGATCTTTTTGACAATTTTTGCATAATCAACTCAAGCACTTAACTCAAGCGAATTAAGACTTACAAGTGGACTTGTACTCAGTCTAATGACTAAGGATATACACCAATGATCATATGCAACGTGGATCTTAAATTTTATGTACATTAAAATTTTTATTTTCCACGTGTTCAACTTGTTTTGTAGTATTCATATGTGAGATTTTACTTGTATACATTATGACACACGTCAATTAATGATGAAATTAACACGTGTAATATTGTTACTTTGACACGTGGATTTTCTAAATTAGCACTGGTTCTTGGAAAAATTCAATTTCATCATCATATATCATAATCAAATAAAGTTTGAACATGTGGCATGTCTTTAATTTAATGACTCAACACAAATAACACATGCTTGTCAAATAATGTTTCTACACGTGGCATGTCTTTGATCTAGTTACTTGTGATATATAACTCACGCCGATCAAATAAGATGCATACAAGTGGCATGTCTTTAATTTAATTACTAAATAACACATGCTTATCAAATAACCTTTCTACACGTGACATGTCTTTGATCTAATTACTCGTGATATATAACTTGTGTTGATCAAATACCATGTATACAAGTACGTAGCATATCTTGCATAATGACTCAACACAAAATGGCAAGTGATTAAATGAATGACATATTGAGAGAATTTGATTTGACACTAATGACTCTCTATACTTAGTCATTTCTCAAATGATATATAAGTGTTTAGTGACTAAACTGATTTTAACGAAATGTCATTTTTTACTCATAATGTTTTGAGTCATTTCCCAGTCAGAAGTTGTCTTAAGTAACTTCTTTTAATCATTTATCTTAGTTATTTCTTATCACAAATTGTTGTAGTGTATATAAGGACAGTTTTAAGCTTTCGAAGGTCTTCTCGGAGAGTAGAGTCCGTGGCCACTAATGATCATCGGACGGTAGGACTTCTCGATCAGTGGGGCACCCCGAAACCTAACCACTATCCCCACCGGTCATTCGTGAGTCGCCGCGTGGCACGCCCTGGCCCAAGGGCGTTAGGGTTCCCTCGGAGAAGGAGCCGAGCGACTTGGGCCAAGGGGACAGTCAGATCAGGTGACCTGCCACGATCGGAGGAGGATGTGGAGGGGGAGGAGGGGCTCCGACAGCGGCATTATGCGAGGAGAGAGGCACAGCACCCGAGGCGGATATGCTGTCCGAGGTGTTAGTCCGCGAGCATAGAGACCCGAGCGATAAGACGAGGCGAGAGTGGATGTGTATACACATCCCTGTGTATACACGTAGGTGTTTTTCTCGAGAGAATCTCGAAGGTCGGTGTGTGCAGTTGACAGTTTTGACTCAAGGTGACAGTTTGAGGGTTCGACGGTTAGTGACAGTCCGTGAGTGAGGATTCGAGGTAGTAGGACCAGAGGGCCTGAGTGTAGGAGATCGCTGCAGTGATCCGAACTTTGTATTTGCCCCGAGGCCACCCTGATTCGAAGGGTGGTGCCTTCTATGAGCCGTTTGACCTTTTTGGTTTTGATGGGAGTAAGCCGCGAGTGTGCCTTGAGTGTGGATATGTGCGTGAATGTATGGAGGCGTGTTAGGTGAGGGAAGAGTGTGTTTCCTCGATCCAGACGGGAGTTCTAAGGCGTAGAGGACTCCGGGGAACTGAGTGAATCTGCAGAGCAAGGGCGGATGCGCGGGACCAGCCGAGTTTGAGATTTTTCTGGTTTTTCGACCCGTGTTTTAGTTGCCCCACCCGAGATTCGTTTCAGAGTGGTATCAGAGCTCTAGGTTACCACCTATCACGTCGTTTCTGAAGGCTCTCACGAGCTGAAGGCTTACGCGAGACTGTTACTTGAAACCGATTGCCGGAAGTCTCGACTGTACGTGGAGCCTAGATTTGAGTAGCTTCTGATACAGAGGACGTGCAAGTTGCAGTCGACGGAACGTTGAGGGTTTGGACTGATGCGATGGTCCAAAGCAGAAAGAAAGGCAAGAAATCGGAAGCGGGCCCTTCACAACCTCTGGGCTTGACGTTTCCCACCCCTATGGCGACCCAAGTACCACCCGGATATGCCACCCCAGTTACATCCTATTAGTCAACGTCCGCCAGTCCGCCGACCAGTCATCCGGCTAGCATTTCGACCCCGATTGCCCAACCAGCCGTCAGTGGAGAAGCCTCAACCGGTCGACCCACCAGCTCCGATTTCCGAGCAGCAATCTGACAGGTAGAGACCTTCATCGAAGAAATGAAGCAGCAGATGGGCATGACGGGCGGCCCCGCCAATCCGCCTGTTCCACCTCCGAACCTGCTCCCAGCCGTTGGTCCTACTCAGCCGTCGAACCCTGTAGGAAGTGAGGTCGTGGGTACGGATGGAGGAGGATCTGGAGGAAGTTCGAGCAGTTCAGAGAGCTCGAGTAGTTCTAACTCAGACAGCAAAGGGGGAGACGGTTCGAAGAAGAGAACCAGGCGGAAGAGAGCCCCGTCTCCCGAGAAGCCCTAGGAATCCTACGAGAAACCGTCCCTTCATAAGTTTGAACTCTGGATAATGGCTATGGATAATTATCTAAAGCATTATTCTCAAAGTGGACGCTTTGTGTATGCTGTCAGTCGACTCAGAGACGATGCGCTTAAGTGGCTGACGAATTACCAGAGGGAGAGACAAGCTACCGGCAAGAAGAAGATCTACACCTGGGATGAGCTTCGAGACTGCCTACGCACTTATCTAGTGCCCAAGAATGAGTATAGTCATTATCGACATGAACTCGACAACCTGCGATAGACGGTTGGGATCCGAGACTACAGCCAACGGTTCGGTCACCTATGGAACGCTCTAGTCCTGACCGATCCCAAGGAGAAGAAGTATCTGTTCCATTGAGGACTCCGAGGGTGGTACTCCTACGAGACGATCCGTTATGGATGGGAGCATGATTTGCCGGACATTTGCACCCATCTGGAGTTGCTAGAGGGGGACAGGTAGAAAGAGAAGGCAGGAGAAACTTCGAAACCTACCCGAGGTTACAAGAAGTTCAAGGGCGAAGGCAGCAGTGGACGACGGTTCAAGCAGAACTGTGAGCAGAGAAGGGGTCCAGCCTCGATCCCTGGAGCTGCAACCGGACCTGCCCGAGGCGACAGAGGGCCTGAACGGAAGGGACAACGTCTGAAAAGGAGGAACCAGTGACCTCAGAGGAGTGGTGGAGCACCCCGAGGTAATCCTCGACCCAACCAAGCCCCGATGGTGCTTGCTCAACACGGAGAAGGATGCTACCATTGCGACCAGCAGGGACACTTCGTCAGGGAGTGCTCGGCCCGAGGAAGACCTCCTTATGTGCGAACAGTTGCTGCCGAGGACCAGACTCAAGAGAGACCACCTTCGGGAGGTAACCGAGGCAGAGAACATGCTGACGACCCTACTGCGAATGCTGAAGGAGGTAAGCTTGACATTTTACCTGATTTCTTGTCCTGGGTGCATGTGAGGATAGCCGGGAAACCTATTCGTATGCTTATAGACACAAGGGCGGATGTAAGTGTGTTGGCTGTGCTCAAAGTGTTGGAATGGAGTCTGCCTACTAGCAAGTTAGCTTCTCTTTTGGTGGTTTGCTTAATGTAGGGGACCTCAGCCGTGACTCAAGCTGTGTATAAGGTACCGGTAAAGTGCGTTGAGGTCAGTCGTAGCCATGACTTCCTTTGTCATGCCCTTAGAGTCTATAGACGGTATCCTGTCTTGGACATGGCTGCGAGAGAACTCCGCTTGACCTAGAGGAGAGAACTCTCTGGCTGAAAGATCTCCAAGGGATCGATCATGCCGAGTCCCTAGAGTTACAACCTAGAAGCCGAGTCATACTTGGACCACCTGAGTACCGTTCGTGCCGGATCGCCCACATGATTTGTACGGCCTGACAGTTCAAACGCTCGATGAGGGAGGCTGAAGAAGCCTAGGTAGTAGTGCTCGACAAGGCCCCCGAAGAACTAGACGAGGAAGATCGAGTTTCGAAACTACCTATCCAGCCGGAGATGAAGAGACTTCTTCTGAAGTACTCGCACCTCCTGCTCGAGAAGCTCTGAAACGTCTTACCTCCTCGTAGGAACATCGACCATAAGATCGATCTGATCCCCGGCGCTGTCTCATCAGTTGGGAGGTGCCGGCGGATGCCGTTGAACCTTTTACAAGAGCTGAAGATCCAACTGATCGAGATGGTAGACCAGGGGATACTACGACCCAGCTATTCTCCGTACGCCACTCCTGTCATGTTCGTGTCTAAGAAAGAGGGAACTCTAAGGCTCTGTGGAGATTATCGGGCCCTTAACAAGGTCACGATAAAGAATAAGTATCCCATATCTTTGATGGACGAGACTATGGACTGGGTCGTGCAAGGCAGGTTCTCCACGAAGCTCGATTTAAGGTCCGGGTACCATCAGATCCGCATTGCAGACGGGGATGAGGAGAAGACAGCGATAATTACAAGGTACGGATTGTACGAATATACGGTACTTCCGTTTGGATTCTCCAACGCCCCGGCTACTTTCTGTAAACTGATGAATGATATCCTAAGGGAACAGCTGGATGAGTCCGTCGTAGTATACTTAGATGA
This sequence comes from Asterella californica, assembly GCA_036924285.1. NCBI lineage: Eukaryota > Viridiplantae > Streptophyta > Marchantiopsida > Marchantiales > Aytoniaceae > Asterella > Asterella californica. The sequence continues at coordinate 19,299,484 of JAYKYS010000002.1, read as the reverse complement.
CATCATTGTGTACTCTCCGACCTGGGCCAAGCACCTTGCAGATGTGGAAAGGTTTTCCGTAAGCTCGAGAAGGAAAAGCTGATCCTTAAGGCCTCCAAGTGCTCATTCGGTCAAGAAAGCGTTGTATTTCTTGGCTGCTTGATCGACAAGGACGGGGTACACACCAACCGTAGGAAAGTCCAGTCGGTTCGGGACTGGCCGGTGCCCAAGACTGTGGCTGAGGTCAGGCCATTTCTCGGATTGACTTCTTACTTCCGAAAATTCATTCAGAAATTTGGACACATAGTCTCTCCTATTTTTTATCTCCTTAAGGACTGTAAGAAGCCCTTCCACTGGAACTTGCCCCAGCAGAAGGCTTTCGAGGCCCTTAAGAAAACACTAACTGAAGCCCCGGTCCTAGTATTGTCGAAACTAGGGGAACCTTTCGAGGTACCCACCGATGCCTCTCAGTTAGTCAATCATGGAGGACAGGCTCGAACTTTACACCGAGTTCGACAGAGATTCTTCTGACCGGGTCTGAGTACTGACGTAAAACGTTACGTTGAGAGTTGTTTAGTATGCCAGTAGACTAAACCTGAACACCAGCGACCCGCGCGCCTCCTGCAATCAAGATCTAGATCTATCTTCGACCATTCGTCGTGATTCTACTGAGGTGATGAACCTTGATGATCCGGATATGTGGGTGAACCACATGTTCTCAACGAGCAGAGACATTTCAGAGAGTTAGGCCTATGGCTTTTGAGAACGTAGCGATTGCTCAGCATAGAAACACATTGCGATATACGACTATTCGAGGAGGAGGTTATCGACCATCGATTCTCAAGTTTCACTTGGTATCTACAGCAGACTGCACCGACGATGTTGGATGTGACCGTAAGGCGCACTATTTTATGAATGCATGAGGTGTTACCTTCTGGAGTACTCATGTTAGAGGACCATGATGATCTTTTTTGAAAAGACCATGTGCGTAATTGTGCGTCACGTCATCTTCCCAACATCGATGAGATCATTGATCCAAGCTTAGCAGTTGTACGTGCGGGCTTGAGGTGTATGTTGTGTGAATATGTCGGTGGAGCAGCTCGTATGTTGGTGTGTGATGGTTGTTCGAGAGGTTGGCACATGTCATGTTTGACTCCACCTCTCAGTGTCCTTCCTACTGGATGGCGGGTTTGTCTTCGATGTATACAGTAGGGATAGCCGATTAGATCTTTGCGTGGTATGGATTACAGATAAGCGATTAACGATAGAGCGATGTAGCACCCGGCCTTCTGATCCTTGCACCCACGAAGACGTATATCACATAGTGGGGACATGGAGCTATGTGGAGTTAGAGGGACCTAACCATCAGTTAGGAGGGCGATTGTGATACACTGGTGTATGTGTATGATATCGTCCGTGTGTTATTTGTGTGTGTGGTGTTCTTTGACAGCGATGTATGTTATGTAGCAATGTGTTTGCGCACGACAGCTGTCACATCAGTTTAGCACCTCGGCTAGGTTGGTCGAGTGCGGAGTGGCTCATCTCGGTAGGACCGTTAGTGCCGTTAGAGCGAGTTCTTGGGATGACCCACTAGGGATATACTTCGCAGGTTGGCCTTGGAGACCTTAGTTCTTCAAGTTGAGCCTTCAGGCTCCTGGCTATGGTGGATAGTCTAGTTGAGTGGAACCCGGAATCTCTTCGAGCATAGAGTGAGTTTGGCTTGACCGTTTGTGAGTAATCGTTGTTGCTGTTGGAGATGATAATTTCTCTATTCAGATTATTGTGGTACACTTGTTTATGTGTATGACATCGTCCATGTGTTATATGTGTGTGGTGTACCTTTGATAGCGATGTATGTTATGTAACGATGTGTATGCGCACGACACCCATGCTCATAGAACAACTCAAATCTTGAACCCAAGAAAAATGATTTTACTTCCGTCTCTTAATTGTCACAGTCAACTACGATCGACCATCTCGAGATCAAATCCAACCCAAAAGTAGGTCTATTTTACATCAATGCAACAAGCACGGCGTCAACTATCCAATCCCCTTGACAACACCAAAAGATCATCTCTCAAACTCTTAAGACACTCAGACACGTGACTCGAGATAGCGACTCAATCCTCTTGACTTTGAACGATCATAACATCCCGATCAGAGCTCCAAATCGATCGATCTCCCATTCCAGATTGTAGCTCCACTCGAGAGCTTTCCAACGAGATCTCACACTCCGCTACCTCACTGTTGAAGCTGATCCTCAGCGCTTTTCTCGAATTCCAACCTCCTGGACGATTTCTCGAGGCAAGTATCTTGTGCGCACTTTGCTCATATTACGTCAAATTTCCTCAACCGTTTGGTACTGGGTTGGTAACTCCTCGAAGGTAGTTCGAAGACCTGGGGGGAGTCGTCGGAGGTCTCTGGTTGTGCTTTACACAGGGTGGCCAAACCCGGTGCATTGCAGTGGTAACTGGGTCCCCGACTCTTGTATGTCCAACCCCCATCCTCCTACTATCTTCGACATCAAGGTCTAGGTACTTGCGGCTCCCTGCCTCGGATGAACACTTGGTAGGATTGGGCAACGAGTACCCAAGGTAACTCGACCAACATCGTCCAACTCTGAGCGGTAATGCCTCGACCCGTCTACTCTACTAACAGCTCGACCTTCTCAGTTTGCGAGCTGGGACCAGGAACTATCCTCTAGTCCAGTATCCGACTGATGTGCATGTCGGACATCATCGGCAAGTGCTCAAGTGTAACAACCCAGAGAAACACAATGTATCAGAAATAGTAAATAAAGGATCATTCCTACGAAGATACAGTTAACAATTACACAAAACATAATACTACAACGTCACAATGATAATTCAGATAGTTTTTTTTTATTCTCACGGAATAGAATAATATCCGGATGAGAGTTTAAGTCTAATAAGAAACCAAACCCAAGCAAAACCTGATAAATCGAATACAAACAACAATGAAATAGTTCTTTGATCAAGGACCCTTCCAACAATACAAACAAAAGATTTGAGAAGACAATTGTGTGAATGAATGAAGAATGTAAAATGCTGCTGAAATGTTACTAGTCTTCTTCTGAAAAGACAGAAGAATACAGACTTCACATCAAGGTTCCAAGGCTAAGCCCCTACTCTTCCTAAGGAGTGTTCTTCCAACTAAATCCTCACTCTTAAGAATCCCACTTATTTGAAGAAGCTAAACTTAAGACGAAGCCATCACATTCCAAACTCTCCTTACAATTTAACTTATCTCTTCCATTTTACAGTAACTGATTTGTTCTCAGATATTCGTTCAAACACCTTCGCGAAGATTACAGGTTCACCTTCGGCCGAAGACTCTTCAAAGTCCCTACGCCGAAGTCTAACTGTGAAGATCTTCGTCAATCAGAATTACACCTGCGACAGCAAACTCCGAATATTCGGAGGAAAATATCTTCGCCCAAAACATTCACAACATCGCTCTGGGAAATCGCTTTTGGGAAATAGAAATTAATTAATAAAGAACTGAAAACATGAAAAAGGGCACGAGGACTGAGAATCGTGCTGCTTATATACTCTTCGTCCTAACCTAACTGTTTTACTAACTATACTAACTGCGTATCTTCCTAAGAAGGCAGAAGACCTTCGCTACCCTACGATCTGTCTTCATCTTCACTGAATCTAAACTCCTAAGCCTAACTGCGCTCTGAATTCCTCTAACTGAACTTCTGCGTTCGCTCGTACCTTGCCTATCTCCTTATCTACCTTTTGTCTAAGTCGAGAAAGGCGCGCTTTCATCTCATCGGGGTTCGTGTCCACTTGTACTACCTCCGCTTTCAGCGTTTGAAGAAGACCAAGCTCTTCAAAATCAAGTCCTGAAGTCACATACGCAGATAGAACCGTCATCAACTTCTTCCGAAGGTCTTAGGAGTCAGCTACCTTCGTCTTCAAGTCTTCACTCTCCTTAGTGAGGTCCGCCACTGTAACTAGGTACTCTTCATGGCTTCAGTGCAGTTCAGCCTTCTCATTCAATAACTCCTTAAGGCGATCGGAGAAGCTCTTCATCGAAGTTTTCAGCTCTTCTTCACGGTTCCTTTCATCCTTTGGTAAGGTAGTCTGCCCTAACCTACTCTTACTTCGTAGTGCTCCTTTATGAATTCTACTAACTAGTCTTGAAGAGACTACTCTTAAGAAGTCCATTCTTAAGAAGTCTGCCTTCTCTTCATCTTCTTCCTATAGTTCTTCCTCCGAATATCTTCTTTCTAAGGTCTTCTTTCGAAATCTCTTCCTCCAAAGGTCTTCTAAGTCCCTTCTTCCGAAATCTCTTCTTAAGAATATCTTCTTTCTAAGGTCTTCTTCTGGAATCTCTTCCTCCAAAGGTCTTCTTTCTAAGTCCCTTCTTTCGAAGTCTCTTCTTAAGAATATCTTCTTTCTAAGGTCTTCTTCTGGAATCTCTTCCTCCAAAGGTCTTCTTTCTAAGTCCCTTCTTTCGAAGTCTCTTCTTAAGAAGGTCTTCTTCCGAAGTCTCTTCTTAAGAATATCTTCTTTCTAAGGTCTTCTTCCGAAGTCTCTTCATCTTCTATCTACAAAGATCTTCTTGTGAAGGTCTTCTTCTGAAGGCTTCCCTTTTCTTGCGAATTCTCTTCTTTCGAAGACTCTTCTTAAGAAGTCTCTTCTCTTCTTCCGAAGACTCTTCTTAAGAAGTCTCTTCTTCACAATCGCTCTTCTTCACTAAAACTAAGCTATTCTTCTTCTATCTTCATTATTTCTTCTACATTTCAATCTTCTTCTATCAAAAATTGAAAAAGTGAGCTTTACATCAAGTACGGGGGTCCACTTCTAGACTCTTCCCGACAGCTCTAAGTCATCTGGAGTGAACTTCTTCCAGTTCGAGACATGAATAATGAGGTGATACCCCTGCATGCTGGCGAGGAATGCCAAATCGTAACTCACGAGGGTTATCCGTTTCAAGATCTCGAAGGGACCAGCCCATCGAGGGATAAACTTTCCCGTCAGCCTTCGGAGAATCGAGTAGCTCTTAGTTCGGAGCCAAACTCTATCTCCTGGGCTTAATTGCACATCAGTTCTCTTCTGATTATCATACTTAACATATCGGGCCTGTGCCTTAAGTTTGTTTTGTTTCGCCTGATGCAACACATAAGACCTCAGTCTCAGAAATTTGGCTACGTCCATCGGACAGTCCTTGAGAGCTTGTTCGAACCCAGGTGTCTGGAGGGCCAAGGGCAACCGACCCCTGAGATACCGGGGGTCGGTTGCCTCTGTACATGAGCTCGAAGGGTTTAAAACTTGTTGCTGTATGCACAGAGTCATTGTAGGCAAATTCGATCAAGTCTAAGTGTCGGGACCAGTCACTTTGGTCCCTAAGGATGTAATTTCGAATCCTTTGCTCGATCACTTGGTTTACACGCTCACTCTAACCATCCGTCTCAAGATGATAGTGACTGTAAACTTCAGTTGAGTTCCTAGACGGTCGAACAATGACGTCCAAAACTCGTTCACGAATCTGAAGTCTTTGTCAGAGATTATCTCCCTCGGCAACCTATGGTACTTGAAGATGTACCTTAAGAACAATCTTGCTATCTCGGGTGCAGAAATGACGGTATTGCACGAGATGAAATGGCCCATCTTGCTCAGACGATCCACCACCGTTAAGACGCAGTCAAAGCCATCTGAGTTTGGGAGTTCGACAATAAAGTCCATGGTGATACTCTCCCAGAAGTGTTCCAGAAAATATTTTCCTTCTCACCAGAAAATACTATGAGAAGGAAGTCAAAGACGCTTGTCGGCTGAAACAATAACCCATAGTCAACCATGATAACTGCACATCCCAGTCTCCCAAATGGCCCTTCTGCAAACCATACTTGCGCAATCCTCTCTTCATCATCTTAACTACCTTCTCCGCCAAACCATCCGCCTCAAGATGATCTCGAGATGTAGTCCGATGATCAATCAGCGCTTGATCACACAAGGCATGAAAGTCACCAAAGAACTCTGCACCTTGGTCTGTCAACACTTCAGTTGGTGCTCCAAAATGACTCAACACTCCATCTAAGAATGCATACGCCGTCTCTTCACTTGCCTTGTCCGATAATGCCACCAACTCAATCTACTTGGAGAAGTGCTCCACCATCATCATCACCAACACATACCGGTGGTGACGTACGATCTACGATAAGGGTCCCGTAAAATCCAAACTCCAACGATAACCCAACCTCATAATCAGTAAGAGGTGTAACTGTGGAGTAGGAGCATTAAACGATGCTTGTACTCGATCACAAACTACACATCGTGCGACAAACTGCTGCACATCGATGTACATACGACGCCACCAATACTATCCTTGGAGTAAACTGTGTGTACGCTTCACTCCAAAATGTCTCAACTTCTCATGGGCATGTTGTACTAAAGTGCTCTCTGAGATGGATGTGGCACTATCCTTACTCTCTCATCATCCCACACTTGAAGTACATGTCGTCATTCTCATCGAAATCTCTTCGTTCGTTGAAAGACACGATCTACCTCCTTGGCACTTACTGTGTCTATCATCATGCAAGTACGTAAGTACTCTATTACGATCACATCGTCATGGATATCTCGCTGGTCTAGAACACCATCTCCACTCTCAAGATCTGGAGACTCATCATCTATTCTCTGACCAGAGAAAGATACGACTTGGTTCTCCATACTAAAGTTCATGGCCAACACACAAAGAAAGACAAATGCATGTCATCTTGGCACCATCTCCTCATCAACCTCATCATGCCATCGAGCCTCAGTCTGATCTTGCTGACTTGTGCATAGGTTGCGACTCAACTCATCGGCATCTAGGTTTGCAACTCTAGGTCTATGCACTACTTGAAAATCATACTCCTGTAAGATAAGAGCCCATCGTGCAAGCTTCCCTGTAAGCTTGTCAAACTCCATCAATCACTTGAGCGACTGGTGATCAGTGATAAGAGTAAAGGGGTTCTTAAACAAATAACGTCGGAAGTGTGCTACAGCCCACACTGCAACTAAACACTCTCCCTCGTACGAATTATATCTCGTCTCCGTCGAATTGTTGGAGCGACTGACATACGTCACCACAAACTTCTTTTTCTCATCATCATGTTGAGTCAGCACTGCTCTAAGTCCCAACATACTTCAGTCAGTGTGCAGTTGGAAAGGACGCCCCCTAACGGGTCTCCTCAAGATGGGAGCAGATGCCAACCTATCCTTGAGCTCTACAAAAGCTCACTCCTACTCATCTCTCATTGTCACTCCTGGTCCACCTTCATCAGCTTGATCAATGCCTTCGCAATTGCACTAAATCCTTTCACGTATGGACGATAAAAGTTCATCAAACCAACAAATGCTCGAACTCGACTCACATCTGTGGGGTGTGAGATACGTGCAATAGTCTCAACCTTCGTCTGTTGAACACCCAACTCACATGGGTAGATGGTGTGACCCACTCTACCAACTCCTGGAAGAACTTACAGTTTCCAGGGTGTAACTTCAACCCCTGGGTTCTCAACCCCTGAGTTCTCAGTCGCTGAAACACATCACGTAAGTGTCTCTCGTGCTCCTCCACTGTAACACTATAGACGAAAATGTCGTCAATATAACATCTGACAAAATCCAATCCTGCTAGGATCCTGTCCATCAACCTCTGGAATTCAGCAAGAGCGTTCTTCAACCCAAATGATAAGAACCGCCACTGATACAAAGAATCTTTGCCGTGAGAATAAATTCCTCAGAATGTTGTCTTGGACTTATCTTCTTCTCTCACTGGCAACTGATGATACCTTGCTTGAAGTTCCAAGTACTGAAGACCTTCATATGTCGCACTGCACCAAAGATCTCCTCAGGTGTCGGCATGACATACTTACTGAACTTCGTCTACCGATTGATAGGACGGTAGTCTCCACACATCCGTCTATCTTGTAGTTGCCATACATATCTTTCTTTGCTGACATAACTATGGTAGATACATACTCTCCATACGACATCTCTACCAACCCAACCTCCAACAAGTCTTGAGTCCTACTTTGGATTAAGGCTCTCTTCATGTCACTGTACTTGTAAGGACGTCGAAAGATTGACGTGTCATTAGCCAAGTCGATCCGTGTACTTGGTCCCTTCAAGGTACCCAAATCCTTCATACTGAAGGCAAAGCAATTCTAGTAGCTCTTCAGGAATCTCTGAACTCTTTGTCTCTCCTCTTCTATAAGCTTGGGTCCGATCTCCGGCTCCCAAGTATCCTCTGTCATTATGTTAGAGATAGAAGACTAAGTCATTGATTGCTATATTGCAGCCTTTGGAGCAGTTTTCTTCTGCTCACCATCAACAACCTCCACCGCTACTGTGTGAAAAACTCCTGAAGTCCTAGCTGCAAGCTCCACACTCTCTCTTATGATATTTCATGATGTCTAAGGATGACAAACTCCACACGCCTCGTCCTCAGCTTTTACCTCCATCGACTCGATAGACAAAGAGCTCAGAAGTGTTGAAGCAATAACACTCGTTGATCGCATTCGACGCTGCTCAGCCAATCCAATGCTAACAATCCATGTCAAGCAATTCAAGTCCATCGCTTGACCCAACACCTGACGACGTGAAGCCTCCGATACAGAAACTACTGCCGTCGTACTCATAGCGAAACACATCACTCGCTCTCTCTCATCGGCATTGAGCTTCACCAATTGCCGTAACTGAGCATCCCACACAAGCCCAGGTCCTCCGTCTTTGTAAGCATGTGACGTTGGAAAGCTCACCAAAGTGGGGCAATGCTGTCATGAGCTGTCTCACTAGGTTCATCACTATCATGGATGACTTATCGACGACTCTCACAACTTGAGATCGTCGTCCTGCTCCAAGATGCTATCAACCGTGAGGTGCGCTGTGTGGTGCCCACAATTTATAAGATGCACGAATTTTTGAAATTTTTGAAGTTAATCACATGTCTGGGTAATTGAAATAACCTTGTTGCTTAAGAATACATCTTGCTAAGAAGGAAGATGGTCTTAAGAATATTTTGTAAGAGAAGTCGACTTCTTCCGAGAAGACGTCTTCCCAACCAGGTCTTCGGAAGACGGAAGACGGAAGACGAAAGAAGCGTGTCTTCTAGAAGACGATGACAGTGACAGCGACAGCGACTACATAGGTCTAACCACGCACCACCCAATAGGAGGGTAGGTGTACCTACCAGGTAGCTCAAGGTAGTAGGTAGGTCTGGTAGGTCGAAGAACCCCTAACTGCGCGAGAAGATATGGGAGAAGCGCATTAGCGCAGAGTCATCACCTGCTTCTTGCATCGAAGGCCTTAGCATAGAAGAGTGAGTGAGGAGGTGCCGAATTGAGTGAGGAGGACCAGCAGAGTGAAATCAAGGTCAACTAGGATCGAATTGCAGCTAGAGAGAAAGCGAGGACAAATTTCTGAGAGTAGGAAGCACCATCGAGCTGAAGATCTCCTGTAGATTTCTGGAAGCAGACATTGAAGGGCGATTAAAGAAGGATCTGAGGTGGAGCCCTGATCGATTGAGAGACAGCAGGACATTGACGGTAGAAGCAACTCTGTGGAGTCGCATTGGAGCTAAGGTGGAGCCGGAAGCACGTAGAAGACTGAAGGCACTACGGGAAGCAAGCAGAAGATTGTTTGAGGTTCTTCCCATGTTCTTTTCCCTTCCCACCGCTTCTCGCCTCTTGTTTAGTATCCTTGCGCTTCCCCGGTTGTTTGCAGGAAACTCATTGATCGTTTTCCCCATCCCGCATTTTTTTTCTGTGAAATTGGGTGCGGAAGTGTTGCACAATTTTTGTCAGCCATCTTCTCGCTTCTTCTCGAACTATAGTCGAGCTTCCTTGTCTATCATTCTCAAATTCGATCCCGCAGCTATCAATTTCCCTACCCTACCGCACCTCTACTTCCGAATCTTTGGACAGAAGACGCTTCGAAAGATCTGAACATCTTCAGAAGACGCTTCTGAAACTTGAACATTTTCGGAAGACGCTTCTGATGTCTGATGTCTTTGGAAGACGAATGTGTGCAATTCGTATCAAGAGTGGATTGGATTTGCTTTTGTGTTAAGAGAGGTTTGGTACGAAATCTCGAGTGACTTGGTGAGTTGTTTGTTGTTTCGAGAAGCTGGAAATTAAGAACCAGGCCTATGCCTCCCGATCTTCCGAGCTTCTCAAGTCCACATCTTCCTAGAGAGACTAGAAGACTGGAAAGACTGGCAGAATGTGGGAGAAGACGTGAGGATCCGTTACAGGTCTCTTCTGTCCGACCCATAACAGCCTATTCCTTCTTCTTCCCGAACTTAGAAGAGAGTTGTGAGAAGTCTTGCTGGCAGAATATGGAGAGAATGACCGAGGGTCATGTCTTTCCATCATGCAACAAGCTTCTTCTGAGTGTGTATGAGAGGTGAGGAGTCGGAAGAATAGAGTGCGAATGTCTTGTGTTTGTTGTGAGGTTAGATTGCGTGACGGAAGCAGAAGACAGGTGAGACCAATGAAGAGAAACCTGACTTCGAGAAGTCTTCCGAGAACGTTATTGAATCGGAAGCTGTCCCGAGAGACTTCCTGGAGACCACTGTCACCGCAGGAGCCCACAACCATCTTCTGAACTTTTCATACACTCTACTTCTCGCATATCTTTTATCTTCTGTTAGGAAGTAGGTGGGTTGTCTTCTTAGGAGTCCATGCCTTGCCTTGCTTAGTTAGGATTGTTTAGATATAGCTCGGAAGACGAGAAGAGCTTAGGAAGCACTGTTAGAATCCCGGAAGACGGAGTAGCTATCTTCTGGAAGACTAGATTCGTCTTCTGAGAATGGAAGCTAGACTGTGAGAACTTGAGAAGGACTGAGTCTTCGGCTCACAGTAAGTACGTGTGGCTTAGTGCAACAGAGTTTCAAGTATGTCGATGCATCCTCGAGGGTTGGTGTTACCGGCAGCAAAGTTGACCGAGGCCAAACCCCTCATCAAGGAGTTGGGTCTCGACTTCTTCCTGTGGGATTGGAACCTCGCAGACCAGGGTCTTTTGGAGGAGGTTTGGGCAGCATTACCTCCCCGCAACCGTGTACCTGGGAAGGCAGGAGTTGTCCGGAGAAGATCATCTTCCTGGACAGCAGATCGTTGGCGTAGGGCTTTCCACATGCCAGAAGCAAAGAACAAGGGGTACGAATTAGAGAAGAAGATCTTACCCATGATCTCAAGGAGGTGACATGTGTTTGGGAGCACATCTTGCCTCTTCCTGGAGGACAAACAGGGAAGAAACGGATGGAAGGTCGAAGCTTACTGAGAGCTGCAAAAGCGTCTTCTGGCGAAGCTATTCCTTCACCTCTTTCCCAAAGAGAAGGCGTAGAAGACGAGAGATCTTGGAGACCAGGACGTGGAGTTCCTCGAAGCCATTTGGAAAGGGCTGCCCATCAACTGGGGCTCGTTCTTCCACGCATATGTGCAAGCAGAGCTGGTGTACTCAGGCACCCCGGCAAGAGGACATCTGACACCGTTTCTCTGTTATCTGTACGTGGCCAATGAGGACCTAACGGAAGATCAGTTGGCGAGATATGGACCAACAGGGCAGCACGATGTCGGGTTGAGAGTCTTCCTGGGAAGGACGAATCTTCTGACTGTGATATGAGCTTGAAGGCTGTGTTCAATCTACTCAGGGAAGCGTTGGGCTTCATGTTTTGGCTGGTTTACTCAAAGGATAGGCTTCAGGTCTCAAGGTGATACTGAAAAACACTCATATAAGTCTCTTGGCTCTTCTGATATGTTCAGGAAGTAAAGTTCAGACTTAACTAGCAATGATAAGATCAAATGACGAACTTTGACACTGAAGATTGAGAAATATGTGAAGGTTCAGGCTTCAGAACTCCTCCTACATGTCAATAAGGTCCTACTGGATACACATGCGAAGTTTCAGCTTCAGATCAATTCAGAGCACTAAGATATGAGTAGAAACTTTTTGAGTAGAGAAATTATGGCAATTTCTGGTACCCAGACAGCTGTTTCTACCTAGAGCAAAGAATTGGCTCGATCACTTTGGGAAATTCTTACATGATTTGCAATACACAGCTTGCTGAACACCCCTGTGAAGTTCGGCCTCCTGATTCCACACAGAACTCCAGATCTCGCTCTCTGAAGTTGCTGTTCCAGATTGAGAGCTTTTCGGACCCCCTCTACTTCAGCGGCCGCCCTGAATTACTCAGTAACTCAAATCACTTGAAACTTTTTTGACAGTCGTAGCCCGGCTGGCAGTGAACGCAACCACAAAGGTTTGAAGCGATTTCCTCAATTCTGCTGCAAATGACACTCAAAACCCAAAATTCAACAGAAGTGCTGCAGTTTTGGCACAATCTGAACTTCAATTGGGCATAACTCCTTGTTTATTGATCCAAATCGATCAGGAATTTCACTGACATTGCTTGGCTCGACGAGTTCTATCTCCTTGGCTCTCAGATTTTGCAGTACCCTCACCAAATGCTCGAAATCCACTCTAGAGCTCTGTTTCTAAACTTAGAGTTTTACAAAAGACAAAAATGGACGAATGGGAGTTCATAGCTCCATTTGGTTGTCATTTTGTGCCTTAAACTACCTGGTAACTTATCTACACTCATAGGCAACCACGTCAAGCTCCCTAGAGTGCCAGTGTAAAACTTAAACTACCTAAAACGACACGCAGCCCCAAAAATTAACTTAAATCAGCTAGAAAGCGTGCATGGGCGACACGCAAATACAACCCATGAGCTTAAAACCCTATTAACATAGTAATCAACCTACTAAGACTCAAAATATATAACATCTTTCAAAAATGGACTTCTCTGAGGTCTTAGCTTCACTCAGAGAGACTAACGCCTGACAGAGAAGTGAATCATTTACTATGTGAAATGATTCACATCACGACATCCACCCCCTCCAAACCTGCACATCCTCCGGCATGTGCCAACCTGTTCAGTCTTCTACTTGTTCTTCATCATCATCGCTCTCCTCCGCCTCAGTCTCATCAGACACTAGGACGTCTCCGTCTCTTGTTGTCCTCAGCTCTGAGTCCAGAAAGTTGAATAACTCAACTGACCCTCCGCGTCTCTTAAACAGTTTCACGCGTTTGCCAGCCACAGATAGCTTCAAAGGAGTACCATCCAACTCACGCAAACTATAAGTGACATTCTCATACACATCTAGCACAACATAAGGCCCGAACCATCTTCGAGAGAACTTACGGAGTGTAGAATGCTGATTCTCCAACGTGCTATCATATACCTGAACCCAATCACCAACATGTATTGGCTTCGGTCGTAGTCGATGAGTCTTGTCAAAACGTTCCTTGTTTCTGACTCGAGCCGCCTTCAGCCTTTCCTGCGCATCAGCAAGATCCTCCTCCCTTCGCTCCAACTGCCTAATACGTAAAGCAAGGAGTGAAGCACGATCTATACCATCTTCCCACGGTAGCGTAGCCCATGTAGGAAAGTACTCCTCAGCAGGCATGATCGGTTTCTGTCCCAGCATAAGCTCAACTGGCATATAACCAGTCGTGGTACAGTGTGTAGTTCTATCAGCCCACAAAGCAAATGGAAGTAGTCTCGGCCATTCTCTAGGCCTACCATCACATGCTTTCACTAAAGCATGAATAATAGAAGGGTGTCCTCGTTCACTCTTACCAATGCCCTCTGGATTCATAGCAGTGGTAAGCCGAAGCTTTACTCCATAACGAGCAAAAAACTCTTTCACTTCAGCGCCTCTCAACTCGTCTCTATCTGCACGTAATCTCCCAACAGATCCATAACGACAAATGATATCCTCAAGTATGAACCTGCATATGTTCTCTGTAGTCTCCATCCGTAGTGCTCGTCCCTCCACATAGTTGGAGAGATCCTCTCGAGCCAACACCAAGTAACGCATCTCCCATAACCCCGGTGGCATCATCACAAGATCAAGAACCCACTGAAAATGAATACTAGGTGGATAAGTAGGTACAAGCCCATCTCTGTAACGGACCTTAGAGTAGAACTGGCAGTGCAGACACGACCCAACAAAGTCCACTACGTCTTGATACAAACCCTTCCACCAGTAACGCTCCTTCAACTTTGTGTATGTAGCCCAGACTCCATGATGTCCAGCCCATAAGGTGTCATGAAACTCTTTCAGCAGATTCAGCTTCGTCGGTTGATCATCCACCACTCTAGCAAGCATCCCGTCTCTTCTCTTCGGACATTTCCACAGATAACCTTCACGTAGAAGGTAGTTGTACGCCTTCCGTCTGATTTCCTTGAACTCTGCATCACTCCATCCTTCTCTTCTGCATAACGAACTCAGATAAAATCCAATATCGTGGAACTCTTCTGAGTAGAACTCCTCACTGAACGACAGTGGTTCCAAGTCTGAAGTCTGCTGACCAACTTGGCACCAAACGTCTCTCCTCTCTTCATTCTCCACCTCTGCAAACATCTCATCCTCATCTGTATAACGAGCCCTAGACAACATATCTGCAACTGGATTGTCCTTCCCTGCGATATGCTTTAGCTCAGGGTTCAGACTCCGGACATAAGCAATCCATCGCAGCATCGCTATGTCTGGTGTATTGCAGTTTGCTATCATACCCAACAAAGGCAAACAATCTGTTTCTAGTATCACACGAGCTCCTATAAAAAACTCTCGATCTACCTTCATAGCAGTAACAGCTCCCCACAACTCCCGCTTCACTTGAGGATAGTTACGCTGTCTATCTGTTAAGATCCGAGCCCCAAACCTTGAAACAAATCACACACCTTCTGCATCTTCTTGACCAACTGCCCATCCAATCGCCTTTGGACTCGTAGCAATAGTCAGTACCACAGGTCTCCCGCTCTCGTAGCTAAGCCTCCTTAGTATAGGTGGAGACTTCAGAATCTCCTTCAGCTGTCCCATCGTCTCATGATGTTTTTACTTGGCTCGGCAATGTGTGCATAATGAGGAATACTCACACGAAAGAACACACAAGCTCCCAAGAACTGTCGAACCTCAGTGATGTTGGTGCAGTCAGCTATCCTTGCTATAGCATCTACTTTCTCTGGGTTCAGACGCCTCCCAAAAGTACCACACAAATGACCCACCACCACAATCTCTGACATACCAAAATGAGATTTGGTACTTGATAGAGTGAGGTGTACCTTCTCCAAACGCATCAGAATCTTCTCCACATCCCGAATGTGATCTGCAACGAACTTTCTACATCCATCAGAAGTCACAGCTTCGTCTTTGTCTTCCACCGGACAGCCTTTCATGGGAATATCATCCAGAAACGGGATAGTGACCTCAGGTACAAACTCTCGTAACACCTTATGCATCGCATTCTGCATATGAGCTACTGAGTTTGTCGCACCCTGAGAAAGAGTACACATCCGCATCAATCCCAAAGGTGTACGCATGGTAGTCAAGTCTCTACTCTCCAAGGCAAGCTGAAACTGATCATAACCTGAAAACAGATCTTCAATAGAATAGATCGACCTCCCAGCAAACGCCTCAGCTACTTCATCAACCACAGGTCCTGTCCCGACGTTTCGAATCGTGATGTTGTTGGCAGGCTGCAAGTCTTGGATGAAGCGCAGTGCTCCTGTCTTCTTAGGTACTGTGAACCATCGGCTAGAGAACGGAGTCATTGATGGTTCAGAATACCCATTCGTATCCTCTCCTTCAGCAACTCAATGACCTTCGGTAGTAAAGCACGAGGGACTGGAATCGGCTTCAAGTCCCAAGGTACATGAAGAACAGTGAAGATAACCATCGGAGCTATCACACTAGGATCCACACAACCAATCTCCTCAGCTGAGAAAGAAAATGCCTTACCATGACTAACTATCATCTGTTCAAAAACTCGTTTCTCCTCTTCAGTCAAGAAGCCACCCCCTCCTATCTGGAGCTGCTCGAGTGTCTCTTGAGTAAACTTGTGTCCTACCTGCATAGGATCCCTAAGCACAGGCTCAGCAGCCGCTAACTCCATCTGCTGCTGAGAATCAACAAGTAATTGGGTCGCCACAGGTCTCACCTTCCTCGCTACAGCTTTATACTTGGCGTGTACTTCCGCTTCCTGATGTAAGCCACACCAACAGACTACATCCTTCCATCCATTCTCCAGTCTCAGATGAGGACGATATCGCAAGTACGAGATAATCTCCTCATAGACTTCACGAGAATGGATGGGGATCACCACCCTACCTCCCATTTGTTCCATCAACCTATCTACATCATCCAACCAACGAACAAAAGAGTGTACACCTACAAACTCCTCATAAACACCAGAAATCATCTCATCTTCCTTCAGAATTCTTGTACAATGCAGATTTGCTGCACACCTCTCCATCTGCCTTCTACTCTTCTCAGTCAAGTCCTCCATCCGCGTGAACTCAATCCAATCATCAGAACTGAAAGCCATCAAACCAGATTTACTATGTACAACTATGTATAGTGCAACTACTTTCTGAATCTTGAGCAGCCTTTCCATCAGCCTCCTGTGATCCCTCAGGCTGCTCAAGCGGGATCATAGTAGCAGTAGATCCATCACTCTCGCTATCCCGTCCTACGAGAGTGGTTTCTGAAAACCCTTACCCCTACAGATAGGAGAATCTCTCAAAGTCTGTCGGTTTCGTTCGTGGTTCGTACGAACGGTCAAAAATTGCAGAGAACGTCTATCATCTGGACTACGGATCCTAGCATAATGAGATCCATCATCCATCACTTTGGTCTCCATTCTAACCGCAGCGATATAAGGTTGACCAAGAATCACAAGATATGAAGTAGAAGACTGCACGAAAAAATGTTGATCCACATCCACATCACCTACCTTCACCTTCACGTTAGGACAAGCGCCGTATAACTCACCCTTCTTGTTGTTTGCAGCACGTAACACCCAACCATGGTTCAGCTCGATAGGCCACTCTCATACACCTCCCGTGACATGATGTTGATCTCAGATCCGTGATCAACTAAAGCAGCAACAGGTTCAGCCAAACTTCCAAGACGAACTCGTGTAGCAGTTGTAGCACGAGCCCAATGTCTCCTTCTGAAATCACTATCAATAGCTGGACTCTTCTCGCACAGCTTCCTCATCATCGAACTCAATAGTGTTGCTACCAGCAACTAACGCTTCTTGCTGGTAGCCCTGGCCATCAACTTCCTGAAAATGCACCTTCCCAAACTCTACATCATTCAGAGAAGCTCCTACTGCATCTATCATCTGACTCTCTACCTGCTCGGACATCACCTGTCTCTTGCGCTTGATGATGTCGATGATCAGTTCGTGAAACTCCCTCTTTGCAATACCAAGAACTTCCCGGAGAGAAAACTCGATTCGTGCATCCAGTATCCTCTGCTCCAAGATGCTCTTCAGATCAGTAGAAGTTTCAATATCAGCTGCCAACTTGTAAGCCGGTCCCTTCCCCTTCTCTTGGGCAGTAAACCGTCTACCAGCAATCGTTGGCTCCTGTTGGGATCTCTGCACGTCCTCCATAGGACCTGATGCAGGTGGAGGAGCTGCAGAAGTAGACGGGATGTCCTCAGGAAGAGCCGCTCGTCTCCTTGTGACTCTCCGTCTATCCCCAGTCTCCTCAGGAACTCCAGTATCAAGTTCAGAGACTTCTCGTCGCCTCTTTTCCTCCACAGAAGCATCCTGCCAATGAACGTGTCTATCTACATCCAAGAATGCTTTGATAGAAGCAGCATCTACAGGATCTCCCCATCCTGTGACCCTACGAATAGACTCGGCTCCTCTCTTCAGTATCGCAGAAGGAACTGGAGCCACACTCTTCTCAGCACTCCTATCTAGCAATGTAGGACTAGAAGAGACCTCAATATGCCCAGCATATACATCAGAATTTACCAGCGGTGCCATTAACGCAGTTGCTGTTGCAGCCGTAGCAATCTGAGATAGACTCCTCATGCCTCCTCGCCCAAACTGCGTGTTCAACGGATCTCCAGTAGAAGAAAGGTGCAGCCTACCGTTCTGGTAGCGAACTACACCATCCCGCAAAGCAACTGTGAGCTCTTGACAGTCTCCTCGGAAGTGATCAAGATTGTCACACCAGATACATCTACGAACAGGAGCACCTCCTGGACGTGCAGCAGCAGGCGCCGGTGGCTGCTCTCTCTGCAATCCAGCTAGCTCTACCTTCAGCTCTCGCATCTGTCGAATCAGGTCTTCGATCTGGTTCTGTTGACCAAGGTTCTCCGCAGGTCTTTGGACAGGTGCCCTTTGTGCCGGAGCTGGCACAACTGGCATCAAAGGAACTGCAACTGGGACAACAGGTTTGGGAGCAAGGACCAAAGGCTGCTGTACTTGAGGAGCAGCATAAGGTGGAGTGACCACTTCTGCAAGCGGACGTCCTCCCACAGCCACTCTTCCCCTTCTCTGCCTTGTAAGTACATCCACAACATCCTCAACTCTCCCCCAATCCATAGTAACACCTCCCTCAGCAGATCGATCGGCCAACATAAAACATAACCGATCTGTTGTAGCATCATCGGTAGCTTGCAGGAAAAGCTCTGTTCTCCTAGCATCTAGGGTTGTTCGCTCTAGAGTTGAGAGTTGCCGGTATCTCTGATCAAACTCTCTCAGCAACTCACTCAGGCTCATCATACGACCAGGTTGCTGCTCAACCCAGTCTAGAAATGTCCTTCTAGTAACTCTCTCTGAATCCTCCTCAAGAAACTCCTCTCGAAGAGATCGTTCAAAACTCATCCAGATTCCAAGATTTCTTCTCTGTACATCCCTAACTTGGTCCCGCAACTCAGGAATGACAGCTAACTCAAAACTTGCTATCATCTCAGCATCAGTAACTCTAACCAGCTCCATCTCTCCTCTATACTCACGCAGATATCTAGAAATATCTCTACCTTCAAACCTTCCACACCTATTCACTATCGCTTGCAAAGCCTTGGTGGATTTTAACTCACCCCCTCCAACGATCGGATGCTGTTGGACCAAGGCCGCAAGCGTCTTCAGAATCTCAGCCGTATCCAGACCAGGTACAGAGGTCGCTGCAGTCACAGGTCACAGAAGGTGCTGCAGTAGTAGCAGCAGTAGCGCCCTTGCGATCCATCTTCTCTCCTTGTAGTAACTCAACCTTCTCAATCAATCACCCCAAGAGCTCTCAGTGGAAGCACCAGATGTCGGGTTGAGAGTTTTCCTGGGAAGGGCGAACCTTCTGGTTGTGATATGAGCTTGAAGGCTGTGTTCAATCTACTCAGGGAAGCGTTGGGCTTCAAGTTGTGGCTGGTTTACTCAAAGGATAGGCTTCAGGTCTCAAGGTGATACTGAAAAACACTCATATAAGTCTTTTGGCTCTTCTGATATGTTCAGGAAGTAAAGTTCAGACTTAACTAGCAATGATAAGATCAAATGGCGAACTTTGACACTGAGGATTGAGAAATATGTGAAGGTTCAGGCTTCAGAACTCCTCCTACATGTCAATAAGGTCCTACTGGATACACATGCGAAGTTTCAGCTTCAGATCAATTCAGAGCACTAAGATATGAGTAGAAACTTTTTGAGTAGAGAAATTATGGCAATTTCTGGTACCGAGACAGCTGTTTCTACCTAGAACAAAGAATTGGCTCGATCACTTTGGGAAATTCTTACAGGATTTGCAGAACACAGCTTGCTGAACATCCCTGTGAAGTTCGGCCTCCTGATTCCACACAGAACTCCGGATCTCGCTCTCTGAAGTTGCTGTTCCAGATTGAGAGCTTTTCGGACCCCCTCTACTTTAGCGGCCGCCCTGAATTACTCAGTAACTCAAATCACTTGAAACTATTTTGACAGTCTTAGCCCGGCTGGCAGTGAACGCAACCACGAAGGTTTGAAGCGATTTCCTCAATTCTGCTGCAAATGACACTCAAAACCCCAAATTCAACAGAAGTGCTGCAGTTTTGGCACAATCCGAACTTCAATTGGGCATAACTCCTTGTTTATTGATCCAAATCGATCAAGAATTTCACTGACATTGCTTGGCTGGACGAGCTCTATCTCCCTGTGCTCTCAGATTTTGCAGTACCCTCACCAAATGCTCGAAATCCACTCTAGAGCTCTGTTTCTAAACTTAGAGTTTTACAAAAGACAAAAATGGACGAATGGGAGTTCATAGCTCCATTTGGTTGTCATTTTGTGCCTTAAACTACCTGGTAACTTATCTACACTCATAGGCAACCACGTCAAGCTCCCTAGAGTGCCAGCGTAAAACTTAAACTACCTAAAATGACACGCAGCCCTGAAAATTAACTTAAATCAGCTAGAAAGCGTGCATGGACGACACGCAAATACAACCCATGAGCTTAAAACCATATTAACATGGTAATCAACCTACTAAGACTCAAAATATATAACATCTTTCAAAAATGGACTTCTCTGAGGTCTTAGCTTCACTTCAGAGAGACTAACGCCGGACAGAGAAGTGAATCATTTACTATGTGAAATGATTCACATCACGACAACGAGGTGAAGGAGGAGATCTAAGGAGAAGACAACCGAGCAGTAGCAATGACTCCTCCTCCCACTCTGATGCCGCAGATGAGACCAGGTAGTCATCAGAAGACGTTTCTAGTGAGAGAAGACGACTCCAGTGGGTCGGAAGACGCGACACCACCAAGGAAGATGGGTCTTAGGAGTGTGCCTAGGAAGACCACCTCCTTCTCGATCATTCACTTTGGATCCGAGTCCGACTCTCAGGAGGAGCCACTGAGTATCTGAGCTGCATAGAAGACCGCTTCTGCAACACCAAGGAGTCTTCTGAAGATTCTAGAAGACGAAAGTTGGATGGATACTCCTACTGCGATGCGAGAGAGCGCAGTAAAGAGGACCGCTTCTGTCATGGGGAGGGATCTTCCACCCCGGAAGATGAGAAGAGTAGCTTCTTGTGAAGCCTTGGATTTTCACTTTGTTAAGAATTTTTTTATTTTTGATAAGTAAACCAATAGAATGTTTAGTATAGATGATAGATAAGATAGATTCAGTGAAGAATAGGATTTCTACGTCGAAGAATGGTGCTGAGTAGAAATACAGAAGTTATGATAGATATATCTTTGAGGAGATAACTTGGTTGTATTCTACGGACGAAGAGCTTTCCAGGGATACCTCATTTGCTAAGAATGGATATCGGACGACGAAGTTATGGCCTTGAAAAGAAGAATTAAAACGAGATAGGAGTTAGTGCAACTTCGCGCTCGAGAATTGAGAGGGACTTCGCACGTGAGGAGACGAAGAGAAAAGCTATACTTTACTGTTATACTAAACCAATATACGTAAAGCTATACTTTACTGTTTACAGCTTCACTTTACTGTTTACAATCGCGGGTTTACTGAAGTGCTCCGCTTTCATCAATCGGAAGAAAGAGGGCGAAGACAAACTTCGGCGAAGGGTTAGGTTTTATCGGTGCAGTCTGTGGTGGTTAAAACGGCGACCTCCGAAGTCGACGTTTCCACGATCAGGTATCAACTTCGACGAAGAAGTGTCGTAAGCATAGAAGATCGAAGGTACTTCAGACCTTCAGCGAGGATGCGAGGAATGCAGACAGCGAAGCGACCGAAGTTGAAGACTATAGCGACGAAGTGACCGGACTTCAGTCCGTATCGAGAACGACTCGAGGAGATGGGGTTGGCGTTCTTGCTGGAGAACTGGGGTGTGATCTCTTCGGATCTGTTACAGGAGATACTCATTTGCAGAGGACATTCCTCTGAAGATCTTCGGGCGAGGTCGAATAATTGGACTCTGAACCATTGGAACTTCGCCTTAGGAATCGATGACGCAGGAGTGCCAGGTGACTTAATGTATGACAGTACTTGCAAGTCGACTTCGGACGAAGTGGCGAAGTATGGCGAACTCTTCTCGAAGTCACCGGTGGGATCGAACAGATTCAAAGTACACACTTACATCGATCCTTTCAAGCGGGATGTGGCGATCGTCCTCAACACCATCTTCAAACCGCAACGTACTTCTTATCTGGCCAATTGGCAGATTAACTTCATCGAACAGATCTTCGGGGGTAGGAAAGCGTATTGGGCGAAGATCTTCCACGACCATGTACAGAAGCTCTTCAACACTTTCGACGAAGGCGGATCGACGTACTTTGCAGCCTTCGCAGTATTCTTCTACAAGGGAATGAAGTTGCTATCACCAGAAGAAGAGGAGAAGTTCGACCGAAGAACGATCTCGGAAGATGAGCGGGTAATGGAAGCTACTCCTCAGAGAGAAGAAGAAGTGACGACACCAGTGACAACTTCGGCGGGACCTAGTACTCGGACGAAGAGGAAGCTCGACGAACTTACACCAGGGAGTGCGACTTCGAGGAAGAAGAAGAAAGCAAGAAGAACGACGATAACGACTTCGGATGAAGACGTCGATGGCGCTAAATCTCCGGTGAAGTCATCTTCAGTCGAGATATTGGGAATAGTGAGACCGGGAGAAGACCAAGCAGAATCAAATGTGCGCAGGGTACTCTCGAAGGAGCAGACAACAGAGAGGGAAGTTGCAGAATTGAGTGACCTTCTCGACGCTGTGCACTTCGGGCGGTATGGATGGTTGAAGGAGAAGGATGCTCTTATGGCGAAGTTGGAAGAAACTTCGGCCGATGTCAAGAAGTATATGTCACAACGCGAGGCGTTACTCATACAGCAGTCACACGAACAGACGCGATACTTGGATGAGATTCAAGAGGTAGAGATGAAGTTGAGTCTCATGACTGCACGCTTTCACGATCTGAAGTCTGAGAGAGATGCCATGTTGGAACAGCTTGCGACGAAGGACGAGCAGTTGGTCGCAAAGGATGAGGAGCTAGCGAAGTCAGAGAAAGCGAAGGAAATAGCTGAGGCGAAGGCTGAAGAACTTCGAACGAAGGTGGAAGAGGTCACGACAACCTACTTCGCCACCGAACTCGATGGGACAGAGTTGGAGCTTCTCCAGCGGCTTCGGGCAGAGTTAACGATAGCACCAGATCCTTCGGCGAAGAGTAGGATAGTTAGGCTAGCGGAGAGAATCATTAGAGATTTGAAGGAGCTTAGGGAGACAGTTAAGTTTACACTATGCAGTTTAGGACAGAAGTTACAGTTAGGTAGAGTAGATACTGCGGTTCCGCCAACTGGGGAGTCGTGATCATGCGGTCTAGATGTGACCATCTTTTGTAGGAAATGAGATCCGCCATCTTAGGGCGAAGGGCTATATAAGCGATGTGACTCTCAGTCATTTTACCTTTTCCATGTTTTCAGTGTTTGTTTCTTAATTTTCGATTGCGCAAGATTGCGGAGTGTGAGTGTGAATAAAGTGGGCGAAGGCAGATTTACCTACGAAGGACGTAGTTTGCTGTCGCAGGTGTAATTCTGATTGACGAAGGTCTTTATCATTTACATTGGACGAAGAGACTTCAGTGGAGAATTTGACCGAAGGTGACTTCGGCCGAAGTTGAAACTGTATACTTCGAAGGTGTTTGAACGAAGATTTGAGAACATATTAGTTACTGTGAAGTGGAGAAGCATAAGTTAAATTGTAAGAAGAGTTCGGATGATGGTGGCTTCATCTTAAGTCTGCCTTCTTCAAATAAGTGGGATTCTTAAGAGTGAGGATTTAGTTGGAAGAACATTTCTTAGGAAGAGTAGGGACTTATTTCTTTGAACCTTGATGTGAAGTCTGTATTCTTCTGTCTTTTCAGAAGAAGACTAGTAACATTTCAGCAGTATTTTGCTACCTCATTTACTCATATGTCTATCTTCTCGAATCTTTTATATGTTGTTGGAAAGGTCCCTGATCAAAGAACTATTTCATTGTTGTTTGTATTCGATTTATCAGGTTTGTGCTTGGGTTTGGTTTCTTATCAGACTTAAACTCTCATCCGGATATTATTCCATTCCGTGAGAATAACAGAAAACCATCTGAATTATCATTGTGACGTTGTAGTACTGTGTTTTGTGTAATTGTTAACTGTATCTTCGTGGGAACGATCCTTTATTTACTATTTCCGATACTTTGTGTTTCTCTGGGTTGTTACATATAGAAACACTAAAACTTTTGGCGCCGCTGCCGGGGATACAGATTTAACTTTTACTTTGAATTCAGTAAGTTGTAACCGTCGACATGTATGTCGAGGGGAGCACGAGCGCCTTCTGACGAAGATCAGAGGACGGGAAGGACCAGGCGAGCACTGAAAAGAAGATTGGTCCGCGAACAATTGTTGGAAGAAGTCCAACGCCAGAAGGAGGCAACGAGGGAGCGAAGACGTCAAGCAGCTCAGAAGTGACAAGAAGTGAAAAATCTCTCCGAAAGAACTTCATCTTCGCTTGAAAGAAGTTCAGTACCTATTTCACCACGAACGCGTTACGAGAAAGACGAGCGCACATACTGGAAGAAGAAGGGAGATATCGAATCTCCATACTCGAGCGTACGAAGTGGAGAGAGTTCACCTAAAGACGTATCATGGTTACCATTTCCTTCAAGGACCACAAATTTGCATGAATCTCTGTTTGAATCAACAAGAAAAGAAGAAGGTATTCAAGCAGAAGAAGAGGAGTCAGATAGAGAAGAATCACCTTCACTTCGAAGAGTGGAGTTGTTTCAATCTTCATCTTCGTCTTCATCTTCAGGATCAGCACAGACAGAATCCAATATTTTGACAACTCTTGCGGAAGATCCAAATCCGGACGCGGAAGCGGCCTTGGAGCTGATCGTCAGACATGGGCCGGAAATCACAAGCTTTGTAGACCTCTTGAAGAAACAAAGAGGACAAGAATTAATTCGAGAATTATTACCATTGGGATCACCTGCTCTTCAAATCCCAAATCTTAGACCACAGGGTACTCCAGGAGTATCACTCTTTAAGATACGAAGTCAAGAGGCCTCTACCTCGTCTTCACCTAAAAAAGAACATGAAGTAAGTCGAGGAAATATTCACTCAGTTGAAGAGCCTTCGGCCGAAGTAACTTTGCCCGAAGTGAACCTCCCAAATATCCAAGTGGGAACAGCTGTTGTGAATGCTCTTGCCAAGCTGACACTTCGACCATTAAGCAATTTGTCGAACGCAGGATCAGTGAGGATTTCAAACTTGACGGTACCAACAAGACAAAGTCAAGTACACCAGACAACAGTTCCACCTTCCACACTACCGCATACAATGACAGGAGTACCACTTCCGTCGGGGGCACCACCTTTCACTCGCCAAAATTATCCAAAATTCGGCGGTGACGATTCGAACAGTGATGGAGATGGAGAGAGTGCCGACTCATTTGTCAAACAATTTGAAGCGGTATCGCATGCGAATAAAGAAGATAATGATCCAGATCGTACGAGGATTTTTCCCAGCTTGTTGAAACATGCAGCCGGAAAATGGTACAGTCATGCCAATCTAACTCCTGCGATCTTATCTACTTGGGATCTAATGAAAAATGAATTTCTAAAGAGATTCCGGGAACTGAATTATAACAGGCATGTGTTACATAAAGTAAACAGTGTCAAACGTAAGAGGAAAGAGTCCTTGAAAAGCTATGTCCAAAGATTCTATGGAATTTTGGATAGGTTACCTGCCAATGAAACACACCCAGCCTACACTCCGGCACAGGCAGTAGAATGGTTTGTGAAAGGGTTACCTTCAAAGCAACAAACGTGGGTAAGACGGTTTGATACGTCAACATTGGAACGAGCCATTGATTCTGCTGAGAATTACGAATCCTCCAATATCCTCAGCAGAGATCGTGAGAAAACCTCAGAACAGAGAAAGAAGAAGGACTTCAGAAAATCGAAGAAGAGTATAAAGGATGAGAAGAAGAAGAAGAAGAAGTCAAAACGGAAACACCGAAAATTTTCATCTTCGGAAGAATCCTCAGAAGAGTCTTCAGACGAAAGCTCAACATCAGAAGACGAAGATACCTCATCTTCGGACGAAGGGGAAAAGCACAAGAAGCGGAAAAGAATGACGAAGTCCAGACTTCCGATGGTGAGAAGGACACAGCCATCTAAGGACACTGCACTTGATGATCTTCTAAAGAAATTTGAAGACCTCAAGGTGCAATTGGTCAGAACGCCCGAGAGGCGAAAATCGCCAACTACTTCACGTCCAAATTTGTGGTGTACTAACTGTGGTAAACCTGGACATGCCAATACGGAATGTTTCAACAGTAAATCATCCTATAATACGCATGCAGTGGAGTGGGCGCCATTATACGAACCCAATTACTTTGTAGAGTGTGAAGATGGGGTCTATGGAGTACAAGCTCAAGATGGAGCCATGATACCCAGTCAGCCTCAGCAATTCACGCCCATTCCACCGGTACATATCCAACGCTTTGTACCTAGACAGATGGCAACTAACGTTACCCAACGAAAGTTTGCCCCTGCAGGTTACCAGGAAAGACCACCGTCTCTTGGTACATCATGTTTTAATTGTGGCGCTACCGGTCACTGGGCTCCTTCTTGTCCTCACCCAAAGAAACAAGTGGGATACATGCCATTATGTGAGAAGTGTGGAAAACCCGGTCATGGAGCTTCGGACTGTACGAATGAACCAGTTCAGAAGACCGGAGTCAGATTTCAACCGCCACTCAACCAACAACGATCAGATGCAGGAGTAAACATGGTCGAATTGGTCGATGATCTGAAAGCTTGTACTCTGTCAAAAGAAGATGGAAATGGTTGGCCAGAAGACGAGGAGATGCTAGTGAACAAAGTGGAGACTCGAAGTGGGAAGAAACTACTTCGAAAGGGGGAGACTCTAGCAGAAGCTGCAGCTCAGGAGGCGAAGGACCTTAAAAAGACTGAGCGAAAGCAACAGAAGAAAGAGAAGAAAGCGCACAAAACTTTGAAGGAACAAGTGCGCGAAGTTGTAGAGAAACAGACGATATCGGCACGGACAGATAATCGTCAAGAAGAGCAGAGAAAGAAGAAGACCCCAGGAACATTACCTGCGGACATCTCCGAAGAAGTAAGAATACTACTCAGTAAGGAACTGAGTAAGCAAGCCAAGGAGGTGGAACCTAGCCAAGAAGGGCTAGGGAAGGTGCGGGCCGAAGTCTCTTCGCCCGAAGTCGAACGACCATCCGAACTGCGCAAGATGGCAGCAGAGCAAACTAAGAAGGTTGTTCATGTGGTGAGCCCTCATTACAACGTAGTAGAAGACTTGCTGAACCAACAAGCCAATATAACCATTAAGCAGTTGGTCGAGGACAATAGGCTGTACAGGAAACTGTTATTGGCAGCCTTGAGAAAACCCGCGAAGGCTAAGTCGAAGAATCTGCCTTCATTGTTTCAAGTTGGACTGGAGGATTTAGGATCTCCAGAAGTAGACATCGAGATAGATGGATGTCTAATAAAACATGTGCCTATAGACTCTGGTTCTAGTGTGAATATCATTACAGAGGATACGGCGCATGGTTTGGGTTACACACAATTCGAATCAACACCAAGAGTGTTGAGGATGGCAGACCAGAGCAGAAGAAGACCCTTGGGAGTACTGCGAGATATCCCTACAACCATTGGAGGGATAATCTTCAAACTTACCTATATTGTACTAAGACCCTTGGTTAAGTCTGGCTATGGAGTGCTTATAGGGAGACCTTGGCTATACGGTGCTAAGGTAATCACTGATTGGTATAAGCAAAAGCTGTCCTTTAATGATCCGATGAAACCCAAGGAGAAAAGTGTCTCTGTATCCTGGAAAAAGATGTCGCATCAGGGAGAAACATCTTCAACAGATTCAGGGTACACTTCGGACGAAGACTCTTCATCTTCGGATACTAGCTCGGAAAATGAGAAAGCAGGACCTTACATAGTTGTGAATTACTTGCAATGCTACGAGATAGAAGATGAAGGAGAATGCGATGAGAATGAGGAAGAATAGCAATCACAGTTGGGACAAGGAAGTTCAGAGGTGAGCCACACAGAAGGAATGGTACTGAAGTCAGCGACAATGGACTTGGTTCTCGACGAAGAGAAAGTCTTGAAGATCTCAGCGAAGTTACAGGGACCCGAATTGGAAGTGTACCATGACATGTTAACTTACTACTAGGATGTCTTCGCCTGGAAGATAGAAGACATGAAGGATATCCCAGCGAAGTGGGGTCAACATCGAATAGATCTACTGGAAAACTCTGTACCTGTAAGGCAAAGACAGTATAGACTGAACCCAAAGTACTCTCTTTTAGTCAAGGACGAAATTGACAAGTACTTAAGTGCTGGCATTATTTTTCCTGTCCTTAGCACTGAATGGGTATCACCTATAGTGATAGTTCCTAAGAAGAAAACTGGCAAAATAAGAGTATGTCAAGATTTTTGAAAACTGAATGCAGCAACTAGGAAGGACCACCATCCCTTACCTTTTACAGATTCTATTCTGGATAGGGTAGCTGGTCATGAGTGCTACAGTTTTCTCGATGGATTTTCAGGGTATAATCAGGTATCCATCAGAGAAGAAGATAAAGACAAAACTACTTTTATCACTGATTGGGGTACTTTTGCTTATCATAAGATGCCCTTTGGTTTATGTAATGCTCCTGCCACATTCCAAAGAATGATGACGAACATTTTTCAGGAGTATCTTAGGAAGTTCTTAGAAATTTTTATAGATGATTTTTGCGTTTTTGGTCCAAGGGAAGAACACATAAATTCCTTGGCAGTAGTTTTTCAGCGTTGTAGAGATGCTCAGTTGGCGTTGCATCCAGAAAAGTGTTTCTTCGCCATGTCAGAAGGACTTTTATTAGGACATAGAGTCTCGCAGCGAGGCATTGAAGTAGATGTAGACAAAGTGCAAGTTATAGTAGCTTTGGAACCTCCCTCAAATGTTAGTGAGTTGCGGGGATTTTTAGGACATGTGGGTTACTATCGGAGGTTCATCAAAGACTATGCAACCTTGGCAGCACCACTAACCGAATTGTTGAAGAAGACCACTGAGTACATCTGGCAGGAACGGAGGCAGAAGGCCTTCGACACGCTGAAGACGAAGTTGATTGAAGCTCCAGTCATGAAGGCACCAGATTGGAATCTACCTTTTCAAGTATATGTGGATACTTCAGCATTCGCTATTGGAGTGATGTTGAGTCAGAAAGACAGTTAAAAGAGGAACCATCCGATCTACTATGCGAGTAGACAGCTATCCGCTGCAGAGAAGAACTACTCCACTACAGAGCGGGAAGCACTAGGGATGGTGTATTCTGTCAGGAAATTTCGACACTACTTGTTGGGATGCGAGTTTGTTTTCTATGTGGATCATTATGCTTTAAAACATCTGGTGCAAAAATCTGATCTATCAGGAAGAATAGCGAGATGGATGTTATTATTGCAGGAATTCAAATTCACAGTTCAAACTCGAGCAGGGAAACATCACGAGAATGTAGACTACTTGTCTCGACTGAGGACGGGAGAGCGTCAAGACAATGTAGCAGATGACTTTCCAGACGAAGAACTTTTCCAGCTCACAGTCACTCCCACAAGTAGGTACCATGAGATATACAGATATTTGTATACGTTACAGTGTCCTGAAAGAATGGATGTGGAACAGCGTACGGTGTTCATACACAAGGTTGGGCCGTACGAGCTGAAAAGCGGCATTCTGTTCAAAAGAGGGGCCGATGATGAACTCCGAAGATGTCTGGAAGAGGAAGAAGTAGGGAGAGTGGTAGATGCCATGCATTCGGAACCAGCAGGAGGACACTATGCTCTTCGTAACACAGTGAAGAAGGTCTTGGATGCAGGATACTGGTGGCCCACCATGTACAAAGATGTGCATGTGATCATTAAACGATGTGACAGTTGCCAGCGAGTGGGTAAGCCTACTCGAACTACTCAATGGCCACTTCATCCTATCTTACCCCTTGCACCATTCGAGAAGTGGAGAATTGACTTTGTGGGGCCTATTCAGCCAGCGACGAAGAAGACACGCAGAAGATATATCTTGGTTGCTACAGATTATGCAACCAAGTGGGTGGAAGCTGAAGCGACAAAGAAAGATGATGCGATAACCGTGGCAGCGTTTCTACACAAGAATATCATCACCAGGTTTGGATGTCCATTGGAACTGGTGAGTGATAGGGGCACACACTTTTTGAACAATACCATAGAGGCACTGACAGATTACTTTCAGATCAAGCATCGGAAGACTACCCCATATAATCCTAAGGCGAATGGACTTACCGAGAAAAGCAATGGATTACTGTGCAAGATTCTGAACAAAGTTACTGTCAATCATGCTTATGATTGGGACACCAAGTTGGATGCAGCACTTTGGGCATTCAGAAATACAGAGAAGATAACAACACGACAAACACCATTCTTCTTGGCGTATGGAATGCATCCCATTATGCCTATTGAGTTTGAAACTCTTACTTATAGGATCCTGTCACAGAATAGACTGTCTGCAGAAGACAGTCAGCTCATCAGATTGCAAAGTTTGATGGCACTAGAAGAAGATCGTGAAGCATCTCTGGAGTTAACTAAGGATATACAAGAGAAGCGGAAAGAAGTATATGATAAGAGATTAAGAAAAGTTGAGGTGAACGATGGAGACTTGGTCTTGCTATATGATAGCAGACATATTAAGTTTCCAGGGAAGTTACAACTGCGATGGATGGGACCATACATAGTCGAACAATGTTATGGTAACGGTTCAGTCCAACTTAAAGACCTGGAAGGAAATCTCTTTGCTACTCGGGTAAATGGAGGAAGGATCAAACGATACTACAGCTGAATGTGTTCGCGAGGTCGCTTCACAATTGAGAGGGGGAGTATGTGAAGCCTTGGATTTTCACTTTGTTAAGAATTTTTTTATTTTTGATAAGTAAACCAATAGAATGTTTAGTATAGATGATAGATAAGATAGATTCAGTGAAGAATAGGATTTCTACGTCGAAGAATGGTGCTGAGTAGAAATACAGAAGTTATGATAGATATATCTTTGAGGAGATAACTTGGTTGTATTCTACGGACGAAGAGCTTTCCAGGGATACCTCATTTGCTAAGAATGGATATCGGACGACGAAGTTATGGCCTTGAAAAGAAGAATTAAAACGAGATAGGAGTTAGCGCAACTTCGCGCTCGAGAATTGAGAGGGACTTCGCACGTGAGGAGACGAAGAGAAAAGCTATAAGTAAGAATCAAAAAGCATTTTCACTTTACTGTTTACAATCGCGGGTTTACTGAAGTGCTCCGCTTTCATCAATCGGAAGAAAGAGGGCGAAGACAAACTTCGGCGAAGGGTTAGGTTTTATCGGTGCAGTCTGTGGTGGTTAAAACGGCGACCTCCGAAGTCGACTTTTCCACGATCAGGTATCAACTTCGACGAAGAAGTGTCGTAAGCATAGAAGATCGAAGGTACTTCAGACCTTCAGCGAGGATGCGAGGAATGCAGACAGCGAAGCGACCGAAGTTGAAGACTATAGCGACGAAGTGACCGGACTCGGACGAAGAGGAAGCTCGACGAACTTACACCAGGGGGTGCGACTTCGAGGAAGAAGAAGAAAGCAAGAAGAACGACGATAACGACTTCGGACGAAGACGTCGATGGCGCTAAATCTCCGGCGAAGTCATCTTCAGTCGAGATATTGGGAATAGTGAGACCGGGAGAAGACCAAGCAGAATCAAGTGTGCGCAGGGTACTCTCGAAGGAGCAGACAACAGAGAAGGAAGTTCCAGAACTTCGGACTTCGCCTAGACCAGAAGGAGCGACAACTTCGGCCGGACCGAGTGACGTCAATATCGGGAAGATTGAAGATGTTCGAGCAGACTTGAAGATGTTCGAGCAGACTTGAAGATGTTCGAGCAGACTCTTGAGTTCCTAAGTGGTACAGCGTTGCCACTCATTGCACAGATGGATCATCAATGACATATCTATGAGAAGGAGACGAAGGAACCAATTTCATTGAGTGACCTTCTCGACGCTGTGCACTTCGGGCGGTATGGATGGTTGAAGGAGAAGGATGCTCTTATGGCGAAGTTGGAAGAAACTTCGGCCGATGTCAAGAAGTATATGTCACAACGCGAGGCGTTACTCATACAGCAGTCACACGAACAGACGCGATACTTGGATGAGATTCAAGAGGTAGAGATGAAGTTGAGTCTCATGACTGCACGCTTTCACGATCTGAAGTCTGAGAGAGATGCCATGTTGGAACAGCTTGCGACGAAGGACGAGCAGTTGGTCGCAAAGGATGAGGAGCTAGCGAAGTCAGAGAAAGCGAAGGAAATAGCTGAGGCGAAGGCCGAAGAACTTCGAACGAAGGTGGAAGAGGTCACGACAACCTACTTCGCCACCGAACTCGATGGGACAGAGTTGGAGCTTCTCCAGCGGCTTCGGGCAGAGTTAACGATAGCACCAGATCCTTCGGCGAAGAGTAGGATAGTTAGGCTAGCGGAGAGAATCATTAGAGATTTGAAGGAGCTTAGGGAGACAGTTAAGTTTACACTATGCAGTTTAGGACAGAAGTTACAGTTAGGTAGAGTAGATACTGCGGTTCCGCCAACTGGGGAGTCGTGATCATGCGGTCTAGATGTGACCATCTTTTGTAGGAAATGAGATCCTCCATCTTAGAGCGAAGGGCTATATAAGCGATGTGACTCTCAGTCATTTTACCTTTTCCATGTTTTCAGTGTTTGTTTCTTAATTTTCGATTGCGCAAGATTGCGGAGTGTGAGTGTGAATAAAGTGGGCGAAGGCAGATTTACCTACGAAGGACGTAGTTTGCTGTCGCAGGTGTAATTCTGATTGACGAAGGCCTTTATCATTTACATTGGACGAAGAGACTTCAGTGGAGAATTTGACCGAAGGTGACTTCAGCCGAAGTTGAAATTGTATACTTCGAAGGTGTTTGAACGAAGATCTGAGAACATATTAGTTACTGTGAAGTGGAGAAGCATAAGTTAAATTGTAAGAAGAGTTTGGATGATGGTGGCTTCGTCTTAAGTCTGCCTTCTTCAAATAAGTGGGATTCTTAAGAGTGAGGATTTAGTTGGAAGAACATTTCTTAGGAAGAGTAGGGACTTATCTCTTTGAACCTTGATGTGAAGTCTGTATTCTTCTGTCTTTTCAGAAGAAGACTAGTAACATTTCAGCAGTATTTTGCTACCTCATTTACTCATATGTCTATCTTCTCGAATCTTTTATATGTTGTTGGAAAGGTCCTTGATCAAAGAACTATTTCATTGTTGTGCTTGGGTTTGGTTTCTTATCAAACTTAAACTCTCATCCGGATATTATTCCATTCCGTGAGAATAACAGAAAACCATCTGAATTATCATTGTGACGTTGTAGTACTGTGTTTTGTGTAATTGTTAACTGTATCTTCGTGGGAACGATCCTTTATTTACTATTTCCGATACTTTGTGTTTCTCTGGGTTGTTACACTTCTTCTCACACGTAGAAGCAGAAGGCCACAGCAGCTGAAGAGGCATCCTTGCCTCTGGAAGACAAGGAAGACACCTCTGTCCGGATCGTGGGGATTAGTTTGTCTTCCGCGGAAAGAAGACTGGAGGAGTTCAGTGCCTTCTTCCACTCAAAGATCCAGCTAGCTATGGAGTTGGTGGAGAAGAGAGCGATGGCTCAAGAGAAGCCACTACAGCCTGGATTCGGTCTGCGCACCCTGATGCGGCAAGAAGAAGGCCAGAAGAAGATAGAAGCGCTGGAAGTCAACCTCCGCACCACGGAGAAGCTTGCAGCGAAGTATAAGGGCGGAAGCAGCCGCCTCTGCCAAGGAGTCATCACAACTGAGGAAGAGCAATCAGGAGTTGTAGGCACGTCTACAACAGCGTGACCAAGAGGTTCTGCGGGTCAGAGGTAAGATCACCACCCTCGCAGAGAAGAAGATGACTTAGAAGACACTACGGGAAGCTGTAGAAGCGCAAGCTGCAGCAGAGAAGACGCAGCGAGAAGCAGCAGAAGCTCACGCGCAGGGATTGCTAGCACAAAAGGTGGAAGCACTTCGCAAGAAGTTCAACTTCACTGCAGCTTCTTATCCTAGCTAAGGAGTGGGACGACGAGTCCAGAGCGAGGTTAGTGGAGTGCAAGGAGAGCATGTTCTGTTACTTGGATCAACAGATAGAGAGAGTGAAGACGCTTTACAGTCTTCTCTCGATTTCGTCACCTGCAACTGCATCTTCCCAAGCCCCAGGACCATCGATCGGATCAGACTTGAAGAGGGAGGAGTTCGACCTCGCTGTCCACTTGGTAGTGATAGCGTTGGAAGCCGAGAAGATCACGAAAGAAGCCCCGGAAGACAAGTTGTCTTTTGGAAGACAGGAAGAAGAGTTGTCTTCCTGGGTGTTTCGAGTGGAGGAGGCGACTTCCCCGGACCTCTATGAGGTCACCATGGCCCCCAACGTCGAACCAATACCTCAGAAGAGTGAGGAAGCGTAGGTCGACTCAGCTTCCCAGAAGACGCTTCCGTCTTCCGAAGCAGTACCAAGCGAGCCCACTACGAATGTTGAGGAGGAAGCCACTTCAATAACATATGAGGTATTCGCAGGGCTTCCCAGCTTATCAGAAGTCGAGTTAGGAGTTCAAGTAGGAGTAGATCAGATGGAGATTGCATCCGAGCAATTAAAGTAGACAGCAAAGCGCAGAAGACAAGTTGACTTGTCCAAACTTAGTAGGACACTTAGTAGGTGATCCCATAGATCTCGTCCATGTCTCACAACAACGGTGTGATGACACTATAAAACGTGTTGTCTGCGTCTTACTCGTCCTCTGGAACAACCAACGACAATGGTGTAGGTAGTCGATACCTCATCTCACTCCGTGTGTACCCACTGTCTGAGAAGTCTCCACCAGAACCTCCCGAGAACTCCGTGATGATAGAAACTCGGTAACACACTCTCCAACCAGAGTGTCAAAATTCTTGCCTAACCCCGCTACTACTGAGCTCACATATCCCCTACTAAGACGATCAAGGTAAAGACAACATGTATCTATCATCACCACAAGCAGCCTCTCACAGTTTGTTGGTCGTCATTCCAACCGCATCGTGAGAGAAACAAATATAGTCTGACTGGTCTCACTACCGACAGCACATTGGAGTGAACTCACTCCGGAAATCAAGCGCCAACACAAGCAAACGCGGCGCACAAACAAGAAGTAGAATATGGAGGAGTTCCAACCACAAGAAGTCCAAATGATAACCCTCCACACTCAAACATTCACATAAAGAGAAACCCAACTCCATCCGGACTGACGCCTACTCTTCGATGACCACAAGTACAATATATGATCACCAACTGTCATAACTGATACTTAAGGTCACTAACTAGATGTCCACAACTCTAGTAGCTCCAAAAATATCTACGTGGTAGCTCTACTAGCTCACCCAAGACAACTGCCACCAACTACCTTCATACGCGTCTCTATGGTATAGGTAAACATTACCACAACTATAGCTTCCTCCTAATACTATGGAGTCGCCTTATCACTCCTCTAGAAACATGAGAGAAGGTCTCCTACTATCTTAAACAAGTCCATAAGTACTTGCACGCATCCCTATAAGACACCAAGAGCTATTGATTAAAGCCAAAGCTAAGACTACAGAGTTAAGTGTGCAAGTCCAAGAATAGTTTTGGGATGGATGATCTAGTGGTTTTACACTTCTCACACAACTAAAACTTGCATACCTCTCTCACGTCGACGGGCTCGGGCTCAGACTCGTGCTCAACCTCAAGCTCAGGCTCAAGCTCCGCTCCGCCTCCGTACTCTCGCACTCCACTTCTCACGCCTCAGCACCCACGCACCTCTGCTCTTCAAAGCCAAATCAAAAAATCTGATATAAAAAACAGCAAAAACGACCAAAGTCAACCCGAAACCACTACAAACAGGTTTGTGAATGCACAATTCACACTTCGCAAATGCACACACACTCAAGAAAACTCATAAACTCGAGTTTCCACATGAAATTACACCAAAATCTGACGTAACTAACCTTTTTGCACTTTCGGATAACACAAACTTCGACATGCCATAACTTCTTCTATGCTCGACCAAACTCCATGAAACTTGATGCACTAGAATCATCTCTCGATTGCACTTCCAAAGAGCCCACTCAGACCTGACATTGACAAGTATTTCATCTGCTACGTCCAAACATGCACTCCGTTGTCGTGATGTGAATCATTTGACGTAGTAAATGATTCACTTATCACTGCTGTCGCGTTACTTAGCGCATGTTATTTCTACTCCGACACTTGACGTTTAGTAGTCTTAGAAGTTAGCTCTGTACTGTTCTTAGTCTTTTATGCTTATGGTTGACACCTTT
Source organism: Asterella californica (assembly GCA_036924285.1). Lineage (NCBI taxonomy): Eukaryota > Viridiplantae > Streptophyta > Marchantiopsida > Marchantiales > Aytoniaceae > Asterella > Asterella californica. The sequence continues at coordinate 19,263,280 of JAYKYS010000002.1, read as the reverse complement.
TGCATATGGTGTTAACTCTGTCAAATATTTTGGATCCTAGTAGGTTGGTAGTATGACATTTATCTTGTTCAAGCATTCGTACGCTTGTGCAAGTAAATTCATACTTATCTATGATACTCAATGTACATGACTTAGATTTACCATGTAGATAGGGGTTTGAAATCATGGGTTGTACTTACTTGTCGCCCATGCACGCTTTCTAGCTGATTTAAGTTATTTTTCGGGGCTGCGTGTCGTTTTAGGTAGTTTAAGTTTTACGTTGGCACTCTAGGGAGCTTGATGTGGTAGCCTATGAGTAAAACTAAGTTGCCACGTGGTTTAGAGTACTAAAGGATAACCAAGTGGAGCAATTGAGTCAGTGAGTAATTCAGGGCGACCGCTGAAGTAGAGGGGGTCCAAAAAGCTCTCAATCTGGAGCAGCAACTTCAGAGAGCGAGATCTGGAGTTCTGTGTGGAATCAGGAGGCCCAACTTCACAGGAGTGTTCAGCAAGCTGTGTACTGCAAATCCTGTAAGAAACTTTGAAATTGATCGAGCCAATCCCCTGTTCTAGGTCGAAATAGCTGTCTGGGTACCAGAAACTGCCGTAATTTCTCTACTCAGAAAGTTTCTGTTCATATCTTAGTGCTCTGAATTGATCTGAAGCTGAAATTTCGTATGTGTATCCAGTAGAACCTCATTTACATGTAGGAGGAGTTCTGAGGTCTGAACCTTCACATATTTCTCAATCCTCAGTGTCAAAGTTCGCCATCTGATCTTATCATTGCTAGTTAAGCCTGAACTTTGCTTCCTGAACTTATCAGAAGAGCCTGGAGACTTATATGAGTGTTTTCAGTATCACCTTGAGACCTGAAGCCTATCCTGTGAGTAAACCAGCCACAGCCAGGAGCCCTACGCTTCCCTGAGTAGATTGCACACAGCCTTCAAGCTCATATCACAGCCAGAAGGTTCGCCCTTCCCAGGAAGACTCTCAATCCGACACCGTGAACAGATCACTTCAATATATTGGGATGAAAAACTGACGGATGGAGAAGATATTTTATTTTTTCTGTATGTCATGACGCGTGGATGCAATAACTTTTATAAGTCACACATAATCAAAGACACCAATAGATTCAGGAAAAACTTCACAAATATAATTATTTAGAAAAACTTCAGTTAATATAAACTGGGAAAAAAATATGATAACTATAAAACTGAAAACAATCTTGAAAAAAATCTGAAAACATATCATAGAATTAACAACAAAAACCAAAAAGATAAATTTAAATCATAAGTTACACTGAAATCTTTGAGCACAACTCTCAATGTACAACATTCAACAGCTTAGTCAATAAGATATAGCTTTCAACAGTAGGTCATTGATATTTTTCGACAAAACAAGATTGAACAGATATAGCTCAATTTAGTTTGGATTGGTGTTAGTGAATTCATTTAGTCAAGTTAACAAAACTAACGTAATTAAGAACATTCTGTCGTAAAATTTCTGCAGCACTTTCGCATGACAGAAAATCTCCACTCTACCCCACAACAGCTACCAATCCACGAACAGCAAGTTACCATGCACTCACACACACCTCGATCGCAGGTCCAAACAATCAAACACTAACGACGACGCCTGAAGATACCAACGGATGATTTCAGATCAGCGAGCTCTTACTGAACTCCGCCTCGACCTGCACTCAGTTCTTCGAGTAATCTAAACAGAAAAATTACCATCTCCAACACGGCAACAACGATTACTCACAAACGGTCAAGCCAAACCCACTCTATGCTCGAAGAGAATCCGGATTACACTCAACTAGACTATCCACCATAACCAGGAACTTGAAGGCTCAACTTGAAGAACTAAGGTCTCCAAGTCCAACCTGCGAAGTATACTCCTAGTAGGTCATCTCAAGAACTCGCCCTAACGGCACTAACGGCCCTACTAGGATGAGCCACTCCGTACTCGATCAACCTAGCCGAGGTGCTAAATTGACGTGACATGGGTTCAAATCTTTGAGTGAAAATTTCTAGGATTGGAGTGTGTTTGCGTATCAGCTTATTGTAAGTGAAATTTCAGCTCATTTGGTTAAGTGAAGGTGTCGAGGTCGTGGATTTTAGCCACCGGTGTCTACTCATAAGTTAACATAGACGAGAGACTTGGTCCATTCAGGCAACTGGTTTGGAGTCTGAAGTTGAAATTTCAGAGAGTTGTAGTGGATGTTCAGAGAGAATTTCCTGGGGAAGTTTGAACCCAGTTAGAAGTTCGAGGTGGGAGCACGAGATTGTCAAAGTCTAGATTACAACATGGCGGGTTTTGGAAGAGAAGAGTGATTTCACCTACTTGGTTGACTTCGAGCAAACGACATGAGGATTGGAGGTGGGACTTCATGAAGGTACTCTTCTGAGCTATAGCTTATGTTCGTCATGAATAGATACTTCTTGTACTCATGATAAGATTGAATGTCCAATTATGTTATGTGGTGCACGTGTGTTACACTTAAGATCAGGTTAGGTCGGTAGAAGTCGAGACAAGCCTGATAGGTTGGATGGTGAGGACACTAAGATTTCATCGTGTTGGTCCAAGGTCTTGCTATATCTATCTACAGTTAGATACCTCGTGTATTCTCAAATCAAACTTCACGCTCTATGATGCGTGTAATGTTTAATCTCCGAAAGATAATCAGGATGGAAGTCGTCAAGTGCATTTTGACGATGAGGAGAAAGATGGAAAACAAAGTTCGAGCCAGTCATAGTGACTAGATCCGAGTTATAATGGAGATGCTTGTACGATAAGAGATTTGGACGGGTCAGTTGTTGTTGTGATCAACCATAGATTAGAGATAAATATCATGTCGAATGAGCTTTGTAATAAGTGGATGTGATCAATTGACATGGAGCACAAGTGGGTTATAAGAGCCATCCACAATACACGAGGAGACTTGTATGGAGCATGTCCAAACATTCAAGTACGTATCACTGATATAGTAGCAGAATAGAACTTTTTTCTTTAAGAAGTAACGTCATATCCACTAATAGTTGAGCAACCATACATAACGACTATGAGAATGAAGACGAAGGTGTTAGATCATGGACCAGCTCCTACTTGAAAATCATATTTCAGGTTCTATATTTCGCTCCAAAGAGGTTCATAGAGAGAAATAACGACTTTTTGATCTATTTCAGATCTCGACTGATAGAGCTCGTTGTTAGGTTCCTAAAGGTACTTCATTTGTTTCACTTGGGTGCTTAGTGATGATAGTATAGGTTTCAAAAGATGAGAAAATCAAGCCAAGCCCTAGCTTATCTATGCTAACTAGGTATTTATGGTTCTTGGCACTGTAGTAAGGACGCAAGGGAGCTACTTGGTCATGATGTGGACAAAACTCACGTATTGTGAACTGATGTAAGAGAGTAACTTAAGAGACTAGCTTGTATCTACGACTTGTCGACAAATGATCTGAGAGATTGAGAGATCCAATGCAAGCGTACAAGGCATCATTGGGTTTAGATCTGTGCATGCTACACATTGGTTAAGACGGTTCGTGAAGAGAAAGATCGTATGTGTACGTTCTGAGAAAATTTGGGACGCAAAGAAAAAGATTTGGAAAGTCAAGATGGAAGACTCTACCAACATCTGAAGACTGTTTGACAAAAGAAGAAAGCTCACAGACATGTATTCTTCGTTCTTTTGGATTGGTTAGAGTTCTAGCTCGTTATGTACGACTTGTGCTAGCTAGTTTTAGCTAAAGGCTTGTACATGAGTGTTGTTTGGATCTGGGCTTGATTCGTACGATACTGGTACAAAGCTTTTTGTTAGCAAATGGGTGTTTTCTTTGCTTTGAGCTACGCTTCGGTAGTTTTAGGTCTAGGTTGATATTCAAAGACTTGTTTTAGGAGGTTGAGTGCAGATTATAGACCACTCAGGTCTGTTGCTCATTTTTGTGTTCTTAAAGACAAAGAAACGGGAGTGTATATAAATTTTAGTTGGTATATCTGGCGAGGCTTATTCTCGTGGTTGTTTCTCTCTTTCTTATCTCTGTTCAACACATGATATCTCCACAGCCATGAACCTCACATTTTCCTAGACAACCTTCATGCAAAATCTGACACGATAAGGGTCTACATATGCCAAAATTCAAAGTCTTAATAGTAGAAGGCGGTGCAATTTCTAACTATATCACCAAATCATGAGCGTAATCAAGATCGTCTAAGAAAGACTCTGCTTCCAAGAGTAGTCGAGGAGTTTAAAGAATTTTGGAGAGGATCACTATAGAGCAAGATTGTATGATACACAAGAAATAGTACTCTCTCTTGAAGAGAAAAGTGCATTCAGTTTTAGACAGTACTTGCTGGGTTTTCTGAGTGTGACGGTTGTTTATAGGGAGGTTGAAAAATTGAAAAGAAAAGAAAAAGATGTGTGAGACTGAGTCATAGTATCGACAGTTGGATAAATTATGAGAGAAATTGATGATCAGACTAATGGCGTAACTAAGTTTGGTATGGTGATAGCCAGATAGATGAGACTCTCAATCATGTGTATGTACATGTGAGGATCATCAAGCGACTTATCCTCTACTCTTAACTTTACCACTTGCTCTAGTGGCGTAGCAATGAATTTGCAGTCATTGCTACGCCACTGCAATGACTGCAAATTGCAGTGGCGTCACTTGCTCGTGTGACGCCACTGCAAATTGCAAATTGTAAATTCCAAATGATCATCGATCTGGAAAATCAACTCTTCATAGTTATCGATGATGATCAAGTAGGTTTGCCCACTCAACATGTAAAATGTAGCATGTAAAATTTTGACATAATAGTTGAAAATCTCGACATCGAGAAAAAGAAGTAGAGAGAGAATTCTCGATAATGAGAGTTTGGATGTCGATGATCAATACAGTGGACGACATGTACTTTATACAAATTTTTCTTTATATAATCCAACATATATGTGCTATATGAGATAAGTTCCTATCAGATTCGAAGTGAACATCGATAATGGATATTGACATCTATATGGAATTCAAAGATAAAAGAATATTTCTTGTATCCGAAGTTATTCAGCAGGTTTATTTTTAAATTATCTTATGAAAGACTATACGTTTCAACATGTAGTTTTAGTCATCCTTATATCGTTTAAATACGTTCCACCAAAGCAATTTCCTTCAAAATTATATTTTTATTTTCAAGCATGGATGACTATTCGATACGAGGAAGATTAGATGTACCTGAAGTCATCATGATCAAACCATTTGTCACGAACTATACTTAGTGAATTTCAGATGGTAGTTAACAGTCGCTGACAGTTGAGTGTAGCCATATCAAATGATGGTTCAGGTTCGCAGTGGCGGCTCTAGTTTACTGTTTCGAGAAAATACAACAACATGGAAATTTATCTTTTGAGAACGCAGACCTTCTGATCATGCAAATGGTTACATGTATATATTTTTCATGGAATGAATTCGATAGTCAGCGTGGTGCAGTTTCTGAATGCATCAGTGAGTTACTCGGCTACCAACTTTTCTTGAAGCTATGATGGAAACCAAGTTCACGATCGATTACAAAAGTTAATCCTGACGATGATCATATAAAGCTCATTAGATGTTGAGATCTTCGGATTTGATGTCTTTCAGATTTTCATATATATGTATGTCTCGACCATAGTGAGTATCTCGAGCTTATCTTTCAATACAATGAGTTGAACGCTCTTTTCTGTATGAGTAGAAACTGATATATAGGAGGGCATTTTGATAATAACTAAAGTTTGGAAGTCAGTATATGCATCAGAACGTATAGATTCTGGTTTTGCGATTCGGTGGTAAAGACTAAAATACTCTGTATCAGTTAATCAGAAACAGAAAAGCTGGTTTTTCAATTCTAGTTTCAGATCTTATGGAGTGTTAATTTTACATTCTTGAGCTAAATGACACAAAAATTCTCACTGTACAATCTTCATGACATTTTAAACTTTTATTTTGCACCTGAAGGTTAGCATTTCATTCAATAGATGACATAACACAAAGCAATCCAACATTCTATAGCTAGTTTGCATAGTAAATTTATTGCATTCTTTGTTTTATCAAAATTGTTCACACTTTCACAACAACCTGAACCTTTCACAGGCGAAGAAGAAAGAAGGTGCTACCTTTACCAACCTCAACACAACAAAGAGATATTGTACTTCCCTCGAAGTACCTACACTACGACAGAGAGGTCTGTTTCCCTTCTTGATAGAGGAATGCTACACGCCATCTGCAAGAGGACACACGACAGAACACAACATCGAGGTTTTCTTAACTAACATCCAAATACAAAAGACGAGTTTTATTAGCACCGCAATGAATTTCCTTGCTTTAACCGGCAGCTGGCAAGTTAAGAAGAGATAAATATGAGATTTCTATCTGTTTTTCATTTTCTCAAGAAAATAAGTTCTTTCTTATCCACAAACCCCACTCTGTCTTCACCCATGAGTTCTCTCTTTACTGACGTGATGATAACCTTTTTCACCGAATATGAATCCAGTCGGCTGTTGGTTAAACACCCAAGAGGCATGGAGACGTTCTTGTTTAATCAACACCCAAATACAAAAGGACCGACTTTAACAACACCCCAGTGCATTTCTTGCTTTAACGAGCATTTGATTGGGTTAATATTTAGTGAAAAAGGTTAGACAGCCGATATATGCATTAGCGAGATAAAACATGTGCACAGTGCATAAAATATAGCATAAAATATAGTGCACAGTAAAAAGAGAACCCTTGGCTGGACACAGAGTGGGTTTTATGGGTAAAGAAGAATTTGAGTTTTGTCACTAAGACTGGAAGAGGAATAAATATCTGATACTTAACTCCCCTTAGTCTGTCCGTTGCTGGTTAAGCAAGAAAGTTCTCGATTGTGTTATTAAGTATTTCTTTTGTATTTGGATGCAGTTCAATAAGAAACCTCATATACCATCTTGAGAGACTTTCTACAAGAACTGGTGAAAGAAAGAATCATAAGAATTTCCTTCGAAAATAATTAGTGAACGATTACAGAAAGTTCCAGTAATGCCTCTGGATGCGAAATAGAAAACGGAAGGTACCTCGCCACGCGTACAGGAGTTTCAGTGAATTCATTTATTAGAAATACTTGACATGTTGAGGGACCTGTGATATACTTTATTGCTTTGGTGATTACTTTATGTTCATTTACAAATATTTCTTTGATTGTTTAATTATCACTTTATACCGAACAAAAGATAATTTGAACATAATACTATTTAATACTTGAAGCTAATTGATTTTAGCTGTTATCACTGATTGTTTAATTTGATCACGCTATGTACAGGAATTACCACTGAAACGTCAGATATGACGGATTCTCTCGTGACTTACTCTCTGTACATAAAATTCATCTTTCAAGATTTTGATGATACCGGTTTAAAGGACAATGATCGATTATTCTTTCTGCAAAATTGCAAAACTACGTGTTTTCTTTACCCCGCTCATTACTTGCCTTCTTTATCAGCCATTTAAGCTCGTGTTTTTTTTCCCCATTTTTTTCCCTTTCTTTTGCGACAGTACCTCGTTGGAGGAATACATTCCGAAAGTAATCCCAAAGGGCCGATTTACAATCGGCCCTTTGGGATCGAATATACCGATTACTTAAGCCAGAATGTCCCTTCCAGTACTGGCAGGTGTATTTGGCCTGATACTTCTCAGACATGTCTATGTCCGAGACATTCTTGTCTCGGTTTCTTGTAACTTTTTTAATTGCTTCTACATCTGGTAAATTTGGTTAAATAATAGTTGTTATTAAATTGATAATTTTTAACCAAAATATTATTTAATAAAAATTGAACAATAGGTCTACTTTTGATAAGCGTCAGAAAATGTCTCGGTCTCTTGTAGTAAGTTCTTTTTTTGGATAACTGGTCGTTTATTGTTTAAATTTTGCTTCTAGAAAGGTTAGATAACAGATTAAAAGATTCAATAATAATAAATAAATAGCTAAATAAATAGATTATTAAACTGAACACACTATCATATTTATATTTTCCAAAGTGCATCTGAATCTCTTGCAATTATGGGTTAAACCTGGCTTCTTTTTTATTGATTGGTCCAGTTAATATATAATAATAATGATAATTTAATTAAAAATATAATTTAATCGAATACATATTTTTTTTTAAAGAAAACAAAAATACCCAAAAGTTAATCGAGCATATATATTTATTATGCATGCTCTAGATCTGACATCAGAGGCTTACAAGTTCAAACCTTCAGCCCTTCGTACATGTACAAGGTATAAGGTTTGACAGTACGATGAGTCAACAGCTACAGGGTAGCTTTTACGACTTCGAAGTGCCCTATCTCGTCTCAGTTTCCATTAATTTAATACTCTTTTTATTTGTCCTAAGACGTGATGGTTTTCTCAAGCAACTCCCTTCTAAGTTGTACCTAACAGAATAGTCAAAATACAACACTATACACTTTACAATCAAATATTCACATTTTCAAAACACGTCCCTCCGCTAAATATCCTGCCTCACGGCCTTGTACAAAAAAGAGGAAAAAGACAAGAAATAGACGCAGAAACTGTATTTGGTTACAGTGAAAATCTTAACAGCAATCTTGTACAGGGAAGGAAGGAAAAAGGATACGAAAGTTTCAAGTCACTTCTGGTTTCAAGTCAAAAGATAAACTCTAGTCTAAATTAATATGTCTAAATTTAAATTATTAAAATTAAAAGTTCTAACTTAAACTACTCTGAGGAACGCAACACCTAACCTCTGGAAAACAGGAAAACCCATAAGCGATGTGGCTTAACTGGAACCTATCCAACTGCAAGTACCATCCTGATGACCAATGAAGACAAGTTGTCGAGGTTAATTAAGAGCTAATCTTTCCTAAAAAAAAGATTATACAGCCTCGAACATAGACATCCCCAACGACCTTATACAATGAATTTCGTTTTCTCTTATCAAAAAATGTATAAGTGTTATAAAAATATAATATAATAAACTATAATAAAAATTAAAATTATTTATAAATATTATATATTAACCTTTCCGGGAGTAGCAAATTGACCCAGAAAGAACCCAAAAGTGAAAAGCTGACTGGGTACTTCTTTGAGGTATAAGTCCGGGAATGAAATTTTCAATTAACGTCATTTTACAAAGGCATCAATATATGTTTCTAACCCTTTTCACCGGAAGGGTTAGAAACATATATTAAACACCCATGTACACTTGAGTGTACATAGGTGAATATGCATGCTTGAAAAGCTAAGAAAGCGGAAAGGTGAGAGTCAAATCTGCAACGGTGAAGTAAGGTTTAAGAAATTATTGTAAAAGCTAAATTTACATTACACCTACCTACGTAAAGGGTACTCTACACGTGGTACTACATATATTGGGTCGCGTCTTCACTCTACACGAGTACCTCCCTTTACGTCTCTCAGCGATAAGTGGCGACTTATCGCTGAAAGAGAGGGACATTCAGCTTAGTCTACGAGTGCGCTACTGACTGTAATCGGGGACTTCCCCTTCGCAAGTAATACAAGGTGTCCCGATCCACCGTGGTCGGTTTAAACTTAAAGTACATTGGCATGGGACCAAACTCTTAGAACTGCTTTCCTAGGCTCGAGTCTGGCAAACTAAGCCTTACCAGCAACGTGTCGGTCCGTGAGAGATCGGGCAGCCGTATCCACATCCCCGACTCCTGAACGGCCATCAAAGTCTCTGAAGACTCTAGCTGTCCTATGTCCACGACATCAAACATGCTACAGCTAAGCTACACATGATTACCATTCCGTTCTCGTTTGTTATGGATTTGCTTTTTCTGCAGCAACTGTTTGAACCAAAAGGCAGATGCTTTCGGGTAGCGCTTTTGACCGTCTTCAAAATCTACATAGAACAGTCCAAACTTGAACTGGTAACCCCAACTCCACTCGAAATTGTCCATTAAGGACCACGCGAAGTATCCTCGAACATCTGCGCCGTTTCTGCTAAGATCCGTCAGCCAACAGTTATTCAGTGCGTTCATGAACAGAAAGGGTTAGAATGCATGCCTGCCTAGAGAACAGACAAAGGAAGCAATCCGAACAAGAGACACTGTAGCAGCATCCACGGTCCACCAGCCTGCGTTGAGGCATGGTGGTACTACAGGCATGTACTCATCTTGATCACAGCTGCCATAACTACCAACCTACTCTTCATGCGTCGGAAGACTCGGAACCACTAAGCGAGCGAAGAAGTCAAGTTAACAGTGTCTGAATATATGGAACACAACGATTGACGCAAGGAACATAAGTAGTCAGACGACATGAAACACGTCCGTGTGACGTGTCATGTCAGACTTGCCATATGTGACGTGAGTGACATCACTAGACAAGACGAGAGCACAAAGGAAGTAGCTCTTTTCGTGACATCAGTGGTCCCATTTACTTACTTGTTTGCTGCAAGAACTGCGCAAAGGTGGTTTCTGTAAAACTGAATTCTGTCCGAGTCCTGTAGACATTCCTCCAAACTTAAGCCTGTTTCTCTCACCTCGGAAAAGCCTGCGTTCAGTTTCAGATCATGTCAGCGTTCGCGGTTGACATTTTGGACTCTGCGAGTGCAACGTTCAGTACGTGTTTGGAACTAGCATGCGACCGACCTTGCTGTCTGTTCGATCCAACTCGGCTGTACATCACGCATGTGTAATATTTGATCCTTTCTACGTGAAAGCAAACTTATAGAGACCGAAATGTTATAGTGACGTTACAAGTCAGAGGTAGCAGGGTCATCTTTACCATTCTCAGTGATATAACTAACAGGGTTTCCATATTTTGTTCTCAGCATCAACAGTAGCTTTTCCAGTCCTGCAGGATGGACCCTGAGCCCTGATCCCGACTGAAACATCCGATCATCCGATGGTTAAAACGAATGCAAAAACTCAAAAGTTGCTCAAAGCTCTGAAATATTCCATGCAGGTGCTAACAGTATGAAGGTGTTATTCCTAGCGCTGACTCAGTAATTTCTCATATTTCCTTTGTACGGTCTGTCAGTAGTTATTGACAGAACATGCCACAAACTATAGAACGATTGTGAAGAAAATACAGAAGTGTAGCATATTGTTGAAGTTTCACACACTTGAAAGTCCGCCAGATAACTCTACTTATACATGATCCGCACTGCAAGTACTTGTGGGTGTATAGAAACCAGAATCACATACCAGTCCTCCAATCGGAACTCCACTCCGAATATCTGCTTCAGACAAACAAGAAATGGAGTACAAGAAATCAGTTTCTCCACTCTGGCATCTGTTCCTCCACCAAGGCCTCTACTACCAAGTACCGTCATTGAGCATGGGCTTCACGTGCACCAGGCAGGATTTGTTACACTGCTGAAGCTGGCCAACATGCAGACCAGTAATAAATCTGAAGTCACTATATAAATATATACATATATATAGCACTGTGCCTCACAAAACAGCAGCATGACGTTTCCTTGGACGCATCTAACACCTGGGACGGGATTAGTGTTCAGCTAGCGTACCTCCGACGTGGATACTGGAGGGGTAAGTTACTGGAAAGCTCGGCGCATTCGAGAAGCCATCCATCGGTTTTGCGCTGACATAGGACGCTGTGTAGTAGTTGATACCTAGGAAGTCCGTGGAACCTTTCACAAGCTTACTCTCCTCATCCGTAAAAGAAGGGAGGGAGTGCCCATACGTCTTGTATATCACTTCCGGATACTGACCAAAGAAGAGCGGGTCCAACATCCTGCGTGCTCATTGACAAACAGTCCTTAGAAAAATATAGACATGGAAGGGGCCTAAAATATTCTCTGAATTGCATTCACTTTCAGTATCTTCTAGTTCCATTTTTCTCTTCTTGCTTTAGAAATTTGTAAACAATGACTGGAGTTTTACTGGGTACAGCCGATAGAGCAAGTTGTGGCTATTAAGCAAGTATGGAGAGATCCTAGAGTGAAGGCCTAGTGTCCGATTATACGTACCATCCGCCACGGAAAGCCATAGCTGTCTCAGCTGCTACAATATCCTCTGGCGAATTTGTGAGAGGTTCATACCACTGTATATCCAAAGATATCCCAATCTTTCCGTCAGAGCCCTGAGCACCACAACCAAACATTCAATTAGAGAATTTGTAAATGCCCTCAAGAGCCTTATGAGTTCACTAACCAAGCTTTGAATTCAAGCTCTTCACTGAAACCATCCAGATGCCAGAATATTCTTCGAGAAACAATTTCCTCGCGCTGCTCCATACTGAACCTGATATTTTTGGCGGTAGATTTTAACTGCTGCTGCATGTGCGAGGAGAATATTGTGGCCTTGTATATATCGTGTTTCTGGGGTGTTAAGGTCGAAGACAGTATCCTTAGTTCCCCGGCGGCCAACATCTAGAGCTAAATCAATTGTCGGCTCGTTGACTGTAATCCAGCGTTTCACCCGGTCGCCAAATGCTGCGAAGCAAGCCTCAGCATATGCAGCAAAAGCTCGTCTGCAAGAAAATAAAGAAACAAACTGTTCGCTGCTCATGAAGGAAATGAAGACAGATTACTCGGTCAAGACTAAGCATGCATTACAGAAACACAATGCAGAAATAAATGGACCAAACTCATGATGTGAAGGAAGTACTCGGCTTACACGATTTCCGGTCCAAACCAACCTCCATATTTGTCAATCAACGCTTGAGGCAAGTCAAAATGATAAAGGGTGATCCATGGCTCGATTCCTGTTACAAATTACATGTATTAAGCAATGAGACACAAGTTGACGACAAATCTATTGGAGCAGGTTGCACACGCGTTGTGCTCTGCATAATCAACTGAAGAATGTTGGAACAGTACAAGCGCAAGGTGCAGTCCGACGGTCGAACTGCAGAAGAATCTGGACAAGTGGTGAATGTTTCCAGTAATTGCGGTTCCCAAAGACTTCGCAGATCAGAATCCGGGCCATACTCGGCCGAATAAGGGCCGGGCAGTTCATTGTTACATCTCTCGGTCTAAACCAAAGAAGCAATTGCACTGCTCGAGCTTGGAAACAGCTATCCGCTTTAGATAGAGGCAAGCTGGATTTACCCTTGCTTAAAACCTGGTCAATCAGCCGGTTGTAGTAGTCCAGACCCGCCTGATTGGGTTCTTCTCCAGCTCCCTCTGCACGAACGTAGTGAAAGAAGTGAGCAAGATCTAGTTATCTCTCGGTGCAAGATATGATTGCACTGCCTTGTGCTTATTCAGATGTGCGAGTGGCTAGAAAATAAGCTAGCTTTCTTCTGGAACCACTCCCTTTCTCCAGATTCTTACACTTCTTACTAGGAGAAACTTCACCGAGGGGAGCCGAACTCGGATTCCAGCCGTCATTACTCAGCACAGTACCTGGAAAGATGCGGGTCCATGCGATGGAGAACCGATAAGCGTCGAATCCTATACCGTGCATGAGATCGACGTCCTCCTGCATCGAGTTACGTTACAGAAATCAAACTTCCGAGTAATTCGGTTTGTGTTAAAAGGTGCGGCAAGAGGGATGATTCTTTTCTATAATATGCATGATCGTACCCAGTAATACGAAGGCTCCCAACCCTCACTCACATCCGCTGGACAAAACCTGTCAATCAGTTCATGCAAATTCGAGCAAAAGCGTGGTGATTTCTGCTAACATGCGGCTGCATTGCGGCATGTTCGAATCCTAGACCTGTTGGACATAATGCTATGAACAGATATATATCTGCAGATTCTCACTCGACAAGTTACGAGAGTTCACAAACTGGAAGAAGAAGAGAAACTGGATGCCCTGAGATGAACCATTTGAGATATTCGAAGCCGAAGCCAACGATGTAACTTGATTTACCTCATATCTGTGGTAGCTGTCACAAGCCACATTTCCAGTACTCCCATCCAGTATCCTTCCTGCGATCATACGTACGTCGCAAATCTGAAGCAGTCAATAATTTAACTTATATTATGACCGTGAGACGCATGTTAGTTCATATATATGTACCAGACTCAAGAGGTCAAAGAGGTTATAGTGCCCTACTCGTCTTCCATGAACTTACTAGGGTACAAGAAAAAGCTGAACACTGATAATGGGGCATTTAATTCTGCAAATCAAATGGGGATTTGGGTGTATGCTGTGTAATCACCAGGAATCCCACATTCAGTGTCCCAACTACTGGGACCCTTTCCACCTTCATGCGCACCTCCTTCTATCTGCAAAAAACTCACGCCACCGTTGCGTCAATTAACCAATCAGCAGTTCTTGTGTGCATCAACGAATGGCTGTATTGCTCAGTTCAGTAGTTGTCCACTGGTTTCATCGATATCCATGTCTATTGTCAGCAGTAACTTGCAATAGCTCCAGGATCAGTTACCTTTTAGTTCTCGATGTCAGTGAAACCCTATCCCACCCTACGCGTCTAGGAATGCCTAGGAGCGAAAAGCTGTACACGTAGCTTCCCAGTGAATCCAGCCGAAGCTGAAGGTACCGATCGAATTTCGAATTCCATGCAGCATCTATACTCGTACGTACTATAGTGCAAAGGAAGATTACAAAGAGATGAGAGAAGATCTCAAGACAAGACTGACGTGGTAATTATTAATTGGTCCTCAAGTGCAAGGTACGTGCATCACATCGACGACAGTCACTGAAGATGATGAGATGTTTCAGTACTAGTTACAGGTACACCACATAACTCCCACCGCTAAGTTTTCCAAGGGGGTTCACTAACAAGGAGACTAAGGTTTTCAGCAGGGCGGAGAACCTGATAAGCCGATGTTGCAGTCCCGAATACAAAGTCGGAGGGAAAGCTGTTCCGAGAAATCTCATGATCAGGTGCGACTATGCCCGGCTCTTTACTCTGCATACCGTCGAGCGCCTCATCATTGAACTCCTGTTTCTTGTCGACGAAGGCTGCGCCATTGGACAACTTAGTGATCGCCATCGGGGAAGTCGTCATCGGATCAGGTTGTCAAAACGAATGAATACGAGAATGCGCGGTTGCAATCGACTTAGAGAGGGACAGCTCCAGACCGCTACCACATATATCTACGAGAATGCACTTAGCTGCGATGAAAATCAAGGCACTGTACTGGTGTCAGGATCAAGAAATTAGATATCAATGTCGGATCCTAGCCAGCTTGTCCTGTGGATCCTCCCGGGCCCTTCTTCTTCTCTAAGGACGTTCAGTAAGATGTATATGTATATATATATAGGAAAGAACATACCATACTCACTTTTCTGTAGATTGTTCTCGACATCACCACGCGAAAACCGCGGGAAGTGGAACGATCGCGGAATCCGACGAAAATTAGTACTGATGTCTACTGAAATGGGGAATTTTCAGTTCTAGGGAACCAGAGCGCACGGGACCGGAAGGTCTAGATCAACCACAGAGACCGGTATGAGGCGCGTGGAGTCAAAATGCCATGGTAAAGCAGAAACGTGCTAAGCAGAAAAACTGATCCAATAGAAAAGATCCAAATCACCAGAAAATCGGAGATGATTGTAGTATAATAAAAAGCAGTGGACGGTGAGCAAGTACGTCGAGCTCAAACTGGTCTCCGTCACATGTGGAATCTGTGGGATTTGTATCGGCGTCAGAACACAGACTGACTAAAAGTTGATAGAAAATATACATTAACTTTCTGACAGTGAGGTAGGTAAGTTATTCTGATTAGTAGGAAACGTACAAGACCAGACTTTACCAGATGGAAAGGATACACCAATGCTCGGGGAGTTCCGGTTTTTAGAGTAGTGACTCCGGTATTTTTTGAAAATTTCCGGCGTTGGATCAAATCTGTCGGAATTTTCCCGGAGGAAAAAATCTACTTTTTAATATAGATTTTGGTAAAATTTCCGGAAAAACTCCCCGAGCACTCGGATACACTAGTACACCTTTTTCCTGTCATAACTATATCGTGGAATAGCTCAGGCCTACCTGGTAGATAATCCAGAAACGCGACCCAATGAATAGCAAACGGATGGGAAGACCCCATCAAGCCTCACAAGGGAATGAAGGACCCGAAGGGCCAAGTAACAACCACCCCGAAGGGAAGAACATCAGGGCTAAGCCCCGCTATCAGTAGCTCTAGAATCGCCTGTCGCACCTATAATGTCGGAGACCAGAAAGTCTGTCACCCTACAAACAACTGGCGCACCTGAAGAGGCATCACCTACTGCGATTGCTCTCCTGAGAACGGCTCCTGCTAAAGCTCTCTGTAGAGCAATGGAAACTCGCTGCCTAAAGAAAGTGGTGCAGAAAGAAAGAAAAAGTGGTACCCCCTGGCGCCTCTCATGATAGGCTCTAGCACAGTCTCTCAAAAAGACGTCGAACTCCAAGCTTGTCGATCCGTATATCTCCAAAGCTAAGGGGATGAAGCGATGTCCCACTTGCATACCCCTATACTTGGTGACCTTCGCTGCTGCCGCCACGCCTGCAGCCCTTCCTGGGGATGGGTGATCACTTGTGCCGCCACTGAGTCCCGTGTCGGATCCGTGACAACCACATCAGCCACTGAGACCTGATCTTCTCTCATCATGTACAAGTCAGCTCTCACTGATCCTCTTGTCTGAAGAGCGTACCAACGCTCTCTCCACGTCATGTGACCGTTCTCCCGTGCTAAGACAAACACGACGTCTTTGATGGCATCGTGGGTAGCTATCCGCTCTCCACCATGAGGACATCGAGCAAGATGACGACCTGATGTGTCGAGTGAGACACCGCACTCGCAAGTGGATAGTGCCGAAGCAACAAGCTGGACCAAGCCTAGACGGAACCTCATCGCTGTAGAGAAGATAGTCGGTGCGAGTCGGAACGCTCTAATGCAAGGTCGAGCTATGAGCCAAGAGCCTGCGCCCTTGCTCGAACAAGAGCGGAGTCGAGCTCTAGTATCTCGTGAGATGGAAGGATCCACTAAGAGAGCATGGAGAACCTGCTGAAAGTGGTGCCCCGTCAGAGAAGACTGTAGTCCGCAAGATCCATCGGTAGCTAAGGTATCGAATCGAGGGTGTGCCTCACGTGCCTCAAGAGTCAGGCCATCTCTTGCCTCACGGAGACACATCTGTAGTGGGTAAGAACCATCCTCTACCTCTGTCACGTAGCTCTCCAAAATAGGTCTATCTCGCACGAGAAAACGACAACAGAGCCAAGGTGCTGAGAGGGCCCAACTACCCAAAAAAGCTGCCGGGGCAGTCTCCTCCATGGATAATAAGCCCACCCCGTCACATGATATCGGCAAAGATGTCTGCCTACGTGCGAGAGGTCCTGCCACACAGTCAAAAGTCCCCGGTCCTATGATGTCGCCAAACACCCCCATGATCTTCCTATCAAACTCTCTAAGGCGCGAGATGAAGATAGGAGATGGAGGTACTGTGCGGAGTAAGTAACTAGGACGCCGTGCAATGGAAGAGTAAAGAATGCCAAAGGCAACTTGAGGATCTTCCAACATAGGGAGATCCTCAATATGCAAAACGTCCTCCGCCAAGACAACATCTAAGAATCGAGAGACAAAGTCCTCTGTACCCATAGGTACTCCGAGAATGCGTAAACCATCTGTAGGAATAAGAAATCCCTCCGGGAGCTGTAGGTCCGGCGGTATACTTATGGGAGACCAAGCCTTGCACTTTGACACCTTCACCCTCAGCCCTACCAAGGCCAATTGAGAGACAAGGTGGTCAAAGACAACACCGACTTGGTCCGCCGGACCTACGATGTGCGTATCATCAACTAGAGATGGAAAAACACAACCTGGAGCAGCCAAGGCGGTGGCCAAGAGAGCTCTGTAGTGAGCTAAAGCAAAGAGGGGTCCGCCCAAAGGATCTCCCTGACGAGTACCTGTAGCGGAGATGATGACTGAAACCCCCTCTATCGTATGACCGTGCTGATAGTAAAGAGAAGAAGGAGAACCATAGAACGATCGCACGAAAGGGACCAAACCCGCTAGAGTTCCCCCGCCATCCATGAGCTCCCTAAAGATGGAAGCGCGAGAAACGCTATTAAAAGCGTTTTCCACGTCCACTTGTAGGACAACCCAATCGGGATAGATGTCCAAGAGAGCCCTAATGCCGAAAGACACAGACTCACAACCTCTCGGCGTCGCAACTCCAAACTGATGTGGGCAAAGGTGGTCTTGAAAAGTATCTCGAAGCTGAAGGACAATGGTACGACTGATAAGTCGTAAGAGAATCTCGCCGATGGCTATCGATCGAATCCCTCCACCATCCTTCGTCATGGCCAAAAGTCTAGCTGCCCCTAGTACCTGAGCTATAGACTGAGGAATATGTCCCTGAGCTACTGTTGCTGCTACCTGAAAAAGCTACGTGAAACCATTAGAGGGGTGGTCTGTCTGAAAATAATCCCGTAGGTGCTCGTAGACCATCCCAGACAGACCTCCAGAGGATAGGCGTGGAGCTGTACACAAGGCCTGGGCAAACAAAGATCTATCGAGACATAATGGCTCCTCAGGCTGATAGTCCTGAACCTCAGGTGGTGAGGGATCACCCGGTGAGGGGTGAAGAAGACGCAACACAGCGATCGTCTCCTCAGTAAGACCGGCCAATGACAAAGGATGCAGTGCTCTAGCAGCTCTACTGTACTCTCCAACCTGACCTAACATCCTACAGCGTCGTATGCGAGCGGAAGATGAGACATCACGTGTAGAGGCAGACTCACTCCTACCTCGTACAGCACGGACTGATTCCTCCTGTAAGGCCGCCCTGTCACCTGCACGGAATCTCTGAAGACGGGCCGCCACCTCCCGATGTCCTCCTCTGCCGCCTCGAGTATAACAGAGGCACCACCGAGGAAGTAAGAGAAAAGTAACCACGCCGCCTCGTCCTTGATGTTCCGTGCCAACATGTCGAGAGGTAGACGGAATGCCTGTCTGACCTCGTCATGAAGAGCACGAGGTAACCGATGGAACAAACGCGGACAAGGGAAACTCGTCTCGAACAAACTCAGAATAGTGCCAGTGTGGACTCTCAACCACTCCCACGACTCTGGAGGAACTCCATGAAGAAGAGCTAATGGTGCCATAATGACTTCACGTGTAGACCTCCGATCTCGGCTAACCTGGGCATCCCATGTGGTCGTATCATAGCTCTTGTGCATCTTGTCCACATGAGATTTTATCCCTTGCGAGGTAAATAACTGATTGCACACCGGACATGGTGTGTCTCGAATCAGTCTCGATCTCATGAGAGAGAGAGAGTACCCATAGCTAAAGAAGAGACGATATCCGATCAAACGGTAGTCGCAATAAAAACATGTCCAAAAAGAAAAAAGAAAATAGAAAAGAAGTGGAAAGACAGAAAAGAAGGACAAAAGAAAAAGAAAAAGAAAAAAGGAGACTGAAGAGAAAAGAAGAGAAGAACAAGAAGAATACTGAACCCTGATTTGTAAAGTGTCTCAAGAAACTCTAAAAAGAACACTCTGTAACCCTAAAATCTAAATCTATTAAATACTCATTCATCTGTCCACTAAATGTATCAAATGTAAAATCAAAAGAAGCAGAAAAATGAAGTGGAGAACAATTTGTGAAAAAATCCCTCTAGCAAAGTCTAACACCCTCTCCCTCTCACTCTCAACCTCCCGCAGTCTCCCTCCGTTGCTCTCAGCCCCCGCCCCCTCTCCGCGCGCGCGCCACTTCACCATTGTTGCGTGGAAATCCATGTATTCCATAATTTTCTCTCGCCGATCCTGTACGAACCTACTGCGGTATGAGACTTCAAACCCTATGGGGAAGGTTCCAGCCCCAATAATGTTTAAACCTGTAGAGTACATGTCTATGTAGCAGTTGTTGTAAACTAGAGTGCAATATGACTGTTTCTGTAGTAGATTTAAAGGGGTAGAAACTGCGGAGCGAAAAGTAAAAGACATTGACAAAAAACATGAAAAGGGAACAAAAAACATTCAACTCGGATCTGTTGTCTTCAGGTCAGAGTTCCTTGGAACTCTTCGTAAGCTGAACACGAGGTGAGGGGAAGACATCGGTTCTGATTAAGATCTTTACTGGTGTGGAACCGAACCAGCAAATTACCCAGAGACCTCTTTCAGGATGCCTGTTACTCACTTCGTTCCTGCCTGTCGCATGAATAAGTTTTGCAAAGAGGTTCCAATTTCTGAAATATAGATTAGATTAATTAGCACTCCACAAGATAAGCATGATAAATAATCCGGTTCATGATCAGAGGGCACTGCAAGTACATGATATATATATCTGCAAGCTCTTGACATGATTCAACAAGGTACACCTTTTTGCAGATCTCCTGGTGTAGCTAGCTAGTCAGCAGCATTCATCGTTCTAAAGCACAGTAAGAGTGTTGATCCCAGCAGACTGATCAATAGGCTTCAGAGAGAGTGGAAGCTTGTGAAGAGAGTGTGGACCCCAAATGATCATCCCGTAATGATCCTTTATGTTCAACACGTACGGAAAAGGCTCATTTCTTATTGCACCTATTAGCCATAACAGATAGCTAACAGATCCTACTAGCTCTAGTTAGTTGCACTGTGTATAGATATTAGCCCGGAGGTAGTCCTGACTGCTTCATATACGAAAAATAAAAGATCAAGCAAACCACGTGATAATTATGATCATTATGATAGTGATGTTGGATGCAGTCGAGTAATGTTTTAAAGAAATTTATAGAGAAACATAAATTATGTTTCTCTATGATTTCCTTTTGCGTGTTTGTACATATGTCAAAAAGTTGTTCTGGATAAAACAAGCTACTTTCTGATCACTCTTCTTTCCCTATAATCAACGGAAGCTTTTGAAGAAACGTGGAATAATATCTACAAGTGGAATGCTGCTACTATCCCCTCTTGACACCGGCCGCATTAGCCATGATCATGAGGCTAGCTAAAATATATTCATTGCTAGTTGGAACCTAGCAATGCCATATATTAGTCAGGACGCTGATGCTATCCCTTCAGTACAAGCTTGTGCGCTGTCAGTCTTTTAAGGGTCAACTGCTCGGTGATTCTGTCACCATAGCCTTCTCTTGGTTTAGGGACCGAATAGACGTTAACTTGGGGCTTATACTTAGTACTGAAATGCTGTAAGCTGAGCACCACTCTCATGAATTTGTATCAGTCTTCTACGACAAGACGAAGCGCCGAGTCTTTGAGATATCTAGCTTGCTTAGAGTCATCATGGTCCCTGAAAATATTGCATAATATCACTTTTCTTCGTGAAGCACGTTGACGTGGGGTTCTGGACTAAAAGGTGTCTAAAATCTCAGCAACAACTGAAGTCGTGAATTTAGTGTAGAGTAATACCTCAGGAAAGAGAACGGTTACTCTTACAACAAGAACTCCCAGGGTTCGGGCATTAGGTTGCGGAAACTATATCAGATTTGGAATTTCAAGAATAGGTACGTACAAATATCAAAATTTGTACGTACCTATTCTTGAAATTTCCCGTGAGCTCACGTTTGGAGTGAGCTTATTTCTTTCGACTAAACACACAATGCCTTCTAGGAAACTTTTGGCCACGACAATATATTATCAACGAGTGAGATTACAAATCCCAAAAGTTTTACTATTATACAACAGGACTTGGCATCGTTCTCCAGTTCTCTTGTCGCCGGATTGCACTTCACTTGGGGAATAGGGACTGATACCGAAGAGCTAAGCTTTGCATTTGCACCTGCCCAGTTTACATTACAGGACTAAATTGCTGGTCCTCCGATTGATTCCTCTCTCAGTCCAGTAGTGCCTTTCTCCAACTTCGTTATTTACAGGGTTATCAGTCAACAAATGGGCTTGAAGCAGCTAAGCACTGGATGATCCTGTATATTTCTATTCGGCTAATGCACTCCTGCAAATAGTGATGTTGATTGTGGGAAGCACAACCATGGTCATCTATTTGACTTTGAATTGATTAATTATTAGAAAACTAATTCGAGGCGGTGTTGAGGACTGGACTCGTTCAAAGAGACTTTGACTTCTACAATCATTTAGAGAAATGCTGAGAACTGGTTCAACGAGAATGGAATCAACAACAGATCTGTACATGCATTCATATCTAAGAAATTTGAGCTAATGTCACACTGTAGAGGAATGATTAAACCCAGTTAATGGATACACTTTGTCAAATGAGTACTTTGCAGCATGCGCAATTGTCAAGTTTGGCAATGCCACACAATGAAGAAAAAGGAAATTGGACTAAGAAGTAGATGCATCAGACAGCTCCTTACCAAGTGCTCCAAAGAAATATCTTGGACTCTTTGCACTCTTAAATTGGCGGCCACTCTAGATCTATAGCTAACTAAGACGCTGATATTTTGAGCGGATGAATTAGAAGTTGACTTGGAAATCGATGTCTCGTCATTATATATAGATGTTTTCCGTACGTAATATCATATCTGCAACTATCATACTACTGTAACTACAGATCTGTGCACATATGCATGGAAGGTTAAGTACATGTAGGATGCATTGTCTTCTCTAGATCTTTGGTCCCAACTAGAAGGCTCTTGTAGCAGGAGAGAAGATTCACATCGGACAGAAGAACCAGAAGATCTAGAGCCCAGAGCATAAATCCCGCAAAAGTAAAGTAGAAAATTTCAAGAGGGACAGAAACAGGGAACAATAGGCTTCGGGATAAGATATCAGATGGAGAAGACGACCTAGACTTACTGACTGAAATCCTGTTATTCTTGGTTAGTTGACATTGCAGGAGCACCGCGCCTGGAAACCGTGGAGTGATTCCATATCTATTCGGATGGACTTTGAACTAATGCTCGACAATAAAACAACCGGATCTCCATCAAGTCAAGTTGTGATACACTTTCATTGATTTCACTTTCATTCGTGATACACTTTTCGTACTGTGCATGAGGAACTAAGACAAGACAAGCTGCATTCAGTAGGTGTGTTCATGATTCCGTTGACAATGTGTGAAACGCGGCGCAATTGAAATCAAAGCGAAAATATCCTCAGTCTCGTTTCAATAACCTAACATTGCTTTTCACTTGCTACAGAAAGTAATCGGTAAGAAATTTAAAATAATAACTGGGTATTCGACCAGAATCTCCACTTCAAAATCAAACACGACAACATATTACCTATGCATGTTGTAGTGAGAGGCTACATCTGCATTTGTTTCTGGTTAGTCACCAGTTGTTCGTAAAGCTTTTCATACATAAATTGAGAGAAGTATAGTCCAAGATAAAGGCATAATTTATTACGGAAATGTTAACACAGAGGTATGCCTTGTGAAAGCAGCTTTACTGTATGTAGTAAAAACACATCTTACTTTTCGAAACATGCTTTAATGACTAGATCTTGCCGCACATCACTGCATCCGGTGATCGGTCCAGTGGACCGATCAGTAGACCAAGAGGCATCCATGAGATACTAAGTATAGCTATTTACCATAGCTACAGAAAAGAACTCTTTTCTACATACATAAGCATATTTAGGGAGATAATATTAATCAGTTCTCAGATAATATTAATCAGTTATCACCAAATAATTTCTTACAAAAAAGTTCAGTATACTATTTAGAAATGATAATTATTTAATTTTTCACATCTCCCAGTAACATGCTATATGTATTATGAAGATCGCAACAAAAACCATAACGAGTGACTCATCTAAAGGTCTCCCATTACTGGTGGTAAAAGAACTGGTAACTAATGTGCCTTTGCAAAGCGGCAGCCCAGAACTACCCGCATGTTTGTCAGCGGTCTCGTTTACTGAATGTGGCTTACTGAGGCGTCCTTAGGCATATCATTAGGTGCTGTGGTGTCATGAAGGGCAGTACGAAGTACTTTCACGACCTAGTACCATAATAGATAGCACAACAAATGACTGTATAATGGTCCTAGAGTCGAACCCTCTTGCCCAAGCTCACTTAATTAGTATTTCCCATTCTTTGGCATAACAAAACCTCCACCGCGAAAGCATGCGGTATTCTACGTGACTCGAGGCTCAATTCTTTGACACTGGAACATTGATCTAAGACTCACCAATCATGGCTCCCAGTCCCAGATGCTGTACAACTCAAATCATACAGGAGAGCTTTTGTGCTGAAACACTTGCTGAGGAGACGAAGTTAGTCATTCAACTAAGTTCAAATAATCTCGTACAGTTCTGTAGGATAGATAAAGTATGAAAGAAGAGTAAAGAATATGTCATATGGGTAATGCAACATAAAGTTTAACTTGATTCGGATTTCTACTGAACAACGTTTTCTGATAAGCAGCATAGCCTATTGAATCATTAGGGTCGGTGTGTTATGTTGTACCTCTTAGTTACGTTTAAAAGGTGTTACAGTACTGGATTGTTCAAGAACAACGGTTCTCGTCTTGATGATGGAAGGTAACAACCGCATTTAATTTGCTTTCACACCCATTTCCATTCTTTCAGATTTTGCAAAGTATATGATTTATTGTAGTATATCTCCCACTTCTACATTTTTTTCTTTCTTGCTACACATTTGCGTAGTTCAGGAAGGAGACTCAATACTTTTAAAAGTTGGAGTCAGATTAATCACCCATACGTATATGTAAATTAGGACTATTTTTTGGGATCATAGTAGCGTTCTTAGTACAGTCTAATTCATGATTAGATCAATATACTGTTGTGTGGTCGGATAATACCATCTGATCACATGTGCACCCTTAAGATTATTTCCATTCACTTGTGCTCCATTGCGTAATGTGCGTGTCGTTATTACAACATTTGTTTCCTTCTTGTCAGGTGCTCCTTTCTTGATTCATGTCATGCTCCTTTCCCGTGCTCTGGGGAAGCAATTCTCTGATACTATTATAATTAATGGCTCACTAGCTAACTGAATTAAATTGTGATTTTTTTTCTTATATATCTAGGATGGATATATATATAAGAACGTGCACGAGTTTCAGTATACTAGACTATTGGCTCACCACTTCACAAAGTAAAGGTTCCATACCGTTTTGCTCGATAGATGTTAGGAACTACTTCCACTTTCTTGGTCAATGCTAATATGATTGTCTGCTACTCTAGGCCGTAACTTTCTGCTCTTGAAGCCTATCTACGCTTTATACAATATCTACTGAAAACCTAGTCTCGTTTGTCCCTGTACTTCGTCAAAAAGCTTACTACGCTTTATACAGTATATCTTGAAAAACTAGTCTCGTTTGTCACTGTACTTCGTCAAAAAGCTTACTGACAGACAGAATATGCGGAACTATAGTTTCTACTTTGCCTCACAATTTCATTCTCTATAATGCTTTCCTGACAGCCAAATAAGCCGTGTCTGCCCGGATGAATCACATGTACCTTGTCGTACCTGTAGTATCCTCTTGACAACTAGTAAGCTGACACGTCCGGATGATCACGTCTAACGTGTCGTGGGTGTTGGATTCGCAAAAGTGAGTAAAGGTAGATTTCGGCCATAGTCAACTGTGGAATTTCAGTAAAGTGGGCTTTTTAGTTATAGGTAGCTTACAATTCAAAGTCGCATGTATTGCTACCTACGGAACTATGGGGGCTACTCAACATAGGATGAGGGTAGCCAAATCATGAGGGCTTGTCCGTTACCGTTATCTACTCATTCAAAAGTTTGTGAAGGTAGGTTTGGATCATATTCTGAGTCAGCTATTGTAAAGTACAATTCCAAGTTGCATATTGCATCCACTTACGGAAGTAACTGAACATATCTTACCCAATTCATCCGTCCCGTTGTCCACTAACCAGATCTAGATACATTTCAAACAAAATCTGTTGTAATAGGAAATGTTATATATAAATATATAAATAATATATATTTGGAAAGGTAATAGTTATCAGTCTCAACGATGGTCCTCCTCATTTGAGCATTTAGTGTTTGCTTCGAAGCATGTTACCTCTTTGTCTGTCATAGCTTGCTGTTTCCGAAAGTAAAGTTCTAAACCTCTCGAGGAGAAAAAGAAGAGCTGTTATCTGCGAACCTTGCGATTTCAGAAAATGAAATCCTAAACCTCCCACCAAGAAGGCACCAAAGAGAGGCTGAGATATTGAGGTAAATTAAATACTCTTGAGAAAATACATGGGATATTAAAGGAAGAACCGCTTCTCATTGATGATGTAGTAAACTATTCTAAGATTTTACTCATATCAGACGTAGAAAGTATCCCCCCTGCGTTTCAATGTTTTCGGAAAACTACGTAAGTATTGAATTTTTCATCAAGAGTTCTCTTACTCACTCCAGTCACACCTCTAACACAATTATCTATTAAACAGGAACTGTGAAATAGTTTGACCGTTATGGGCATGGGATGGATCTTGCCGAACTGAGTAACTTTCTATGAAAGAATTTTGTGAATATAGTTCATCTGCTGTATGTTAAGGTTGAAAAATCAAAAATAGTTACTCATTGCTTAATGTTACTAATGACATCATCCAAACAAAATAAAATGACGCATTTGAGATTTTCATACCATGAAAAGGCAAGAAGACATTTTGAGTTGAACTTTCTGGAGAGGTTGACCTCTTCCTAAAGGTGTGTATGGGTTTATAATTTTGAACTTAGAAGTCACATTATTGTCTAAAAATCAAGGCACATCCTCTTGGACTCTCTTTGCTCAAGCACGCAGAACTTTCTAATTGAGATAATGCTTCTAAAATAAAATAGACTAGAAATTTAAACTAAGAGTTGGCAAGTCTATAAAGGATGACGAATTATGAAATCATAAACTAATGATTATGTATGTTGAGAAAACATTGTATATATAAAATTCTATATCTTTTTATGTATGGAATTTTATGGATAGGTCTTTCTGAACTGCGCAGCCTTCCTTGAATAACTGTTGTAAGAATAGGTTTTTATTTTGAGATTTAAAAATTAAAGATTTGACACTTTTAACTAATTAATCTTAATATGTTCTAAGGAAAACAAGTAGTGCATTTGAAGCTTCCACATCAATTGAGAGGGGACGATGATCTTTTGAGTTAAAACATTTTGGAGAGGTTGCTCAATGTTGTGGTATGTCATCCAATTTTAGAGTTGGATGACATGTCATCCAAGTAAAAAATGTTGTTATCAATTTGACTCCGTTTGTCAAAGCATGCTGTTTTCAAAGCCATATGCTCTAGACTTTGTAACATGAGATATCTAGTTTAATAAATCATATTAAGACCTCATATTGCATTATTCAACTATTGTTTTATATTAATATATAATTTTTTACTTATAATTCAATAACTAATATCATTGATGGATTTCTAAGGATTTTATATCCTCAAGGTATGTGGCGACCTTGAAGATTATACATGATTAGTTTTGTTGCAGTTTGAAGTTCAAAAAATATATAACACATTACGTTAGTTTAAGCAAGTCTTAAAAATCAAACGGACTAACAAACCAACAAATCTTGAGTTGAAACTTGTTGGATGAGAGGTCCTCTTTCTTAGGTGTATTCCATGATCTTAAATTATAGAAGGACACAGAACACATCTTAATGGTCTTGGGCTTTTGTAGTATCTTTGTTGTATTTTTCCAGAAGATGGTTAGATTAGTGTATTCACTAAAACTGGATAATTGACAGTCTAAAAATGCTCTTCTTAATGCGTAAGTTCTTCTGTTGGATTATCTAAAATTCAATCAGGAAATTTCTAAATATATTTAATAAAATATCTAAATATCTAAATTGAATGGTCTAATTCAACTGGTCTCACATATTATATTAAGTCAGTTTTGAAAATAAAGATCATTCAACTTCTCACATATTGTATAATATCATTTCAAAAAATAATTAAACTTTATTTTCATTGTTAAAAAAAATACACAATTGTATTCGATAAAGCTGTAATGTTCTGTCTAGTAACTGAATTATGTCAAGATATCAATCACTACAGCTGTCGACTAATTTCAACTATTGTATCTAGATCATCCCATGATGGTACTGTGCTCACACGCTTCATATAATTTGTGTGCGATATATCGATTGTGAAAAACTGAAAAAGAAGAAAAGAATTATTTGTCGTGTAGCAAAACTGACGGATGGAGTAGCTGTGAAAACCAAAAAGGTGAAAGAAAAGAGAAAAATCAGGAAAACCATAAATGCATACCCGCTTCCATTGGCTTCCATTGCACTACTCTAAGATCGTATCTGAAGATAATGAATAAGATCCACGATTGATAAACAAAATTTGACGATTGAAAGTTCTTCGATATCAAGTGAAATCATGAAAAATATAAACTCTCTTCGAAGAAAGAGTGACTCTTGGAGAGGACCTGATAACCATTCGACGTCCTTCAGTATGTTCCAAGTAAGTCCTCGGTGGTAAAAGATCCCAAAATGTGCAGGCATGATGAGTGAAGAATTGTCTGGAATTTCATAAATCACATGTGGTTGATGATTTTCACGAAGATAAGAATATCTTTCTGCATGTTGGATAAAAATGAATTCATCAAAAGAGAATCAACTTTGATGCGGGAGAAAAAAATACACCATCACTCTCCAAGTCGTAAAGTTTCACGAGTTGAGAAATTATCTTCAGATATACACATTCTATTCATTTGAATTCTAAAAACCAAAACGGGGTAAATAAACCGAACATAAAAAAAAACTTTCTTGTGAAGGAAAAAGTGACCATTTGCTATATTATAATAACGGACCAAAAATCAATATTTCAAACTATTCGGTTAATCACTTCTCAAACTAACAATTGCGGTTCAAGCCAATTTGATATTTGTTTAGAACAGGTATTTTATATCGGACAAGCTAGACTTGCGATATTATTACAGACAAAGATAGACATAAAGATCGTGAATGGGTCTATGACTCTAGCAGAATGATACCATCTTCTTTTTATAGTTATTGGAGTTGCATAAGATAATTTTCAAACATAGACTTCAAAGAAAAAATGAAATGAGAATATATAATTCATGTCAATATCATTAGCATGAATATAATTTTAGTGCTTTGTAGAAGTCGAAATAATAAATATTATTTCAACATCTTATACATATACAATGCTTTGTACAAGTTGTAATAACATACTACTTCGACGTCTTGCACATATACAATCGGTCCTGAACTCAAGTGAGATACTCAAGAGCATTCTTGTAATCACTTGAATGCCAAACTACCTCAATAATCCAGAAAGATAGCAAGCTTCCAACATTCATCAAGTTCAAGGTCTTTATCATCCAGGACACGTAAGGACACTTTGGAACTTCCGACGAAGTCTATCTGACTTCAACCTCAGTATGATATTTTCAGTTTTCAGGTTGAATTGTTTGTTGTTCAGATTTTTGAACAATCTCGGATGTGTTTCTGAAACTGGAACAGCACTTCCGCTGCAAAAATACCAACAAGGAGTATGGAGTTTGATGTGAGCAGCGACATTGTATGAGAATGCTAAATCTTCTCATCAAATCTGAATACGTCAATGTAGTTGTATGAAGATGATTGACAAAGTTCTGAATAGTACTATCATCAATAAATACACAGTTAAATGATCATATTGAGGATATTTTCTGATCACGAGGCTGAAATCTTTGAGGAACACAAGAGATATCTTTTTGTTCTACACAATATTTTTTGTTCTAGTTGAGCTCATTTTACGACACATGCATTATCTTTTAACAGATCTTACTCTTGAGCACAATTGAGAAACAACCGATTACTGAGAGTTTTATATTCTTGTCACTTTCAGAAGAATGTGTGCAAAATACTATGATCGGTGATGACCATGTTGGTGTTATGATCATGAATCATCTCGAGGATATTCTTGATAGCATTTTCTTTCGAGACCTTGCATCATTCGTCACGAATCATCCACTTTGATTAACTGACCATTGCAGATAGTATCAGTAATCTTAATCTGAGTGACTTGTACAACGCATGGGATGAAGATGCAAATAATGGAGAAGAACAGCTGCAAACAAGTGGTGAAGATGGAACACATAAGTTTGTTGTTTGAAAGAAACGTGCTTATCATAGCATAAAGCGTACGAAAGTTGCTTTGTAGATCAAGTTGTTAGATGGTACGAAGAGATGTTGTGTTTGAAATACCGCAATTATATTATGGTTTGGACAACAATAATATATTGATACATTTTCTCTAAGTTTGACAAAGGGTCGTCTGAAGAAGGATGGATCAAGTTCGATGGGAAGTTGGTACGGAAGCTTTTCACTTGATTTCTGATTTCTTTCTACAACTATCAAATTTCTTGGATGAATGGTGCTTGGACAAGATACCTTAACAAAATTACTCACAAACCTTGGAGGTTTACTTTGACCGCACAAGCTTTGTTACATCAGCTTTTGGTCAGAACATGTGAAGTAATGCCCCACTTGACATATAGTAACACACAAGGTCATGTACATATAACCATACGTACCTTCTTCCTTCATGATACACTAAAGACGAGGTGTTTGAGGAGGTATGATGAAAGATGGAGATTCTTCAAGTACATGTTATTTCCAAATCAACATTCTACAAGATTTGGAGAGAGAAATTTACCAACTATGCTACGTATAAGTCTAGTGCAAAATGTACTACTTGTATCAATCTCAAGCAGCAATTGATGCGAGAGAGAAAATCAGCAGAGCGAGCAATTTTGGAGCATCAAAGAGAACAACATATGCACATCCAGATGTTAGCTAGAAATTGCTACTATGCTTACTTGCAAATTGTGATTATGAATCCTGAAAAGAACATGACAAGATGAACCAAGGGAAAACCACAATGTCTTTGTTGTCTTTCAAGCTCAAAGTGCTCATGGTACAAGCCCAACCATTGTTACTGACGCTCACTAGTATCCTCTTGCATGGTTATGGTCTTGGAATTATGACTCACATAGCCAATTGTGGTATGGAGATGCTAACTTCATCATTACATCTTTGGCAAAGATGTTCTGGTATTGTGAAAGATACAAAGGAGATATAAGAGGAGATTTAACCTTCAAGGAAGTTACCACTCATCCATTGTTCAAAGTTGTACTTGATGAACAGGTTTTTGATCTTACATTTGTAAGACCAAAAGATAATCACTTGGATGCATTTTTCAAGTACCATAGTTGAGGACTCATATGCCACATGTTCAAACCACTCCCCGAGAACTTGTTCAAGACGACAGGTTGACAATTCTAGAAAAGATAACAAGAATTGGATGATGCTAGTGTTCTGCAGTGAACTAGTTTCAAGAGGATGCTTCAAAATTATCACCATGTCATTTCTCATCGTTGGTCATACTCACGAAGATGTTGACGTATTCTTTTCCAAAGCGAACTTACTTTTGTCGCATACTAATGTTTGCTCCTTTCTTCATTTTTTGGCTCAAGTGTAAGATGCGGAGACCGAAAAATGCACGTCCGCTCTCATTCAAGAGGTTGTGGACTATCGATCATATGTGAAGAGTGTCATGGTGTCGTTGAAAGGACATTCACAACATGTTCAATTTCAGTTCTACATAAGAGATAATGTTCTTGTGTACCAAGTGAGAGATAGTTATGACTCTCAATCATAGTAGACTTCCCAGTACGAAAGAACACTTTGGAAGAGTTGAGACTCTTCTTCAAAGAAATATTTCTCAGTGTATTTAGCCAAAATCTAAGGGTATGAATGCTCGTCATCCAAAGAAAGTTGAAATAGTACTCTTTGTTCAGAAATACATTCAACATTTGCGTGAGACTGAAAGAAGACCAGAATATGAAGATCCAGAACAAAATATCGACAAGTGCCTCATCGAATATTGACAAAAAATTGCAAAGGTGCTTGAAGACGATTTGGATACAATGAAAGATAAACAACTGCAAGATGGTTTCTGATCAAGTACCAACCATGGTTTTAGATTAAGAGAAGAATCATCTACGAGAGAAACATCAACCATACAGCAAAGAGAGGACCTATTAGCTCAAGAGATGGTTGAAGAGATGGCGGAGAGGGATCAAATCTTTCTGGAAAATCCAAGTGAAAGAGAACAAATTCGTTTTGTTCTTCTTATGACATCGAGCCACAAATGATGATTATCATTCGTCCTTCTGAAGACTTTGAAGTCCAAGTGTGCATATGGGTTGCAAAGGCATTGTAAAAATTGATGTTGATAGTTATTAATTACACTACAATAAGGTTCACGCAGAAAGGTGGTGACCAAAACATGCATCTTCACATGCTTCAGATGTGCTGTGGTGCATTTCGAAGAACATGTTTCTAGAGAAAGATCCAACATATGAGATGAAGGTGACTGGATAGACGATAATGATTATGTGTACGTGTGGCGATTAAGATACAAATCTTTTTCCAAGAAAATGGAGATACAAATAAATATTTGATCTATAGCATCACAGTTCATAGATCATGTTGCTGAAGTAGAGACTTGAGATATCTTGGTTGGAAGTTATTACTAGTACTAAGACTTAGTTTTTAAATTAGACTTAGTCTATGTCTAGTACTTAATTTAGTCCTTTCAGAGATCATGAAATGTTTTTGTTTCTAACTAATAACTTTACACTTTATTCAAAGTGAAATTTTGTACTGAGTTTTGAACTCGTCTATTTCATATTATATATACAGAAATCATTTTTTGATAATAAATTGATCATGTGTCAAATATGTTGGATTCTATATTTGATGACTTTGAATTTCTAATTTTTGCTCACTAATAATCCTAAGTCTTTTTTCTATTAAATTTGATATTTATGTTATATGACATACACTACTTAATCTAGTACTAAACTTAGAATATTTTAGGTGGAAGATCATGATTAGATTATATATATCTAAATCAAATTCTGCTCACTAATAATCATAAACCCTTGTAAGCCCTAAGCCCTAAATCCCTTCTCTATAACCAATTGGGACATTGAAGATCAATGTCCCAATTGGTTTAGCCTACAGTCATCTAAGAGAAAGATCGTGGGTTCAATCCTTTGCAGTTGGAGGTGCATGCGCTTGCAAACTGTTATGAAGCTTTTGGTCCGAGTCTTGCGGTGGTAGACTCACATGGACAGTCCCATGGTTCACGAAGATCCCAAGGGACAAGTAATAATGTTTATCATTATTTATCATTTATTAAATTGAACGTTTGCGTTCTATGACGAGCATTACTTACTCTAATACTAAACTAATACAATTTTATGTGCAACGTCATGATTAGATTAATATGTACTAAATTACATTCTGCTCACTAATAACCTTAAACCCTAGTAAGCTCTAAATCCTATGTCCCTTCTCTATTAAATTAGTATTGACATTATATGACGAGCATTACTTATGTACTCTAGTACTAAACTAATATTTCCAAGAAGAAAAATGACGCTTTTGTTGTCACAAAAAATGATGATAGTGCTGGTTGCACGTTCAGATCTGACTTCCATCAAGAATTCTCATAGTCCGATAGCTTCTGCAGCTGCTTTCGACACTGTCAGGTATTTAGCTTTTGTAGTAAAAAAGGTAACAGATTTTTGCAGAGTATTACTCCAACTTACTATAGCACATAAGAGTAAAAAGTAGAATCTAGAAGTAGACTTCTTAGTGTCTGAGTCACCAGTCCAATCCGCATCTGAGTAACCCAGCAACCGGGACGGCTTCTCTAAATGTTTGTAACGTAAAGTAAAGTTGACCTTGCCCTTTTAAGTAGCAAAATACTCTCTTGACAGTTACCCAATCTGCAAGTACTGGGTCAGACATGAACTGAGCCAATGAAAATATAGAGAACGTAATATCAGAGCGAGTGCACAGTGCTGTCCACATTAGACATCCAACTGCACTCTCATAAGATATACTTTTCATCTGCTCTCTCTCTTTGTCTGTACTGAAAGACTCTTCACTATAATTCTTCACTGATTTTAGCTAATCTGTATGCTAGAATCTTCACTATAACCAAGAAAGAGATGTATAGTTCACTCCTAGAATCAAGCTTTTTACGAGTGGTTGTATCAGGTACCAGTGCGTAGGTTATGCATCAAAATATCTTGAGACGAGAAATATCTGGTACTCTACCAGCCCACAAATGATAAGGAGTAACATCCGGAGCCAAAGCCTTGGTGGGACAACGGTTGAGCATGTAGCACGATGTGACAAGGACTTCTCTCCAATAGGACTTTGGTAAGCTAGCATGTATCAACATCGACTGCACCATCTCAGTCAGAGTTCTGTTTGTTCTTTCAATGACTTTGTTCTGCTCGGGCGTGTAAGGAGTAGTCAGTTGATGACTTATTTTTTTCTCAACACAAAAAAAGTTAAATTCTCGAGAAACATACTCTCCATCATTATCTGACCTCAGTATCTTCAACTTCTCACCAGTAGTACGTTTAGCAATGGCAAGGAACTCTTTAAAGATCTTGAAACAATCAGATCTGCTACTCAAGAGATACACATAAGTGTATCTCTGAGAAATCATCTGTAAAAGTAAGCAAACACTTATATCCAGAAAAAGTAGAAGGAGAAATAGGACTATAGATATCTAAGTAAACTAACTGCAACAAAGTGGTAGCTCGAGTACCTCTTCCAGTGGGAAAAGCATCAAGGAAAGACAAGATTCACATCTCACTTGAGAAAAAGTGAATTTGGGTAAACCATTCACCATCCCTTTTGTCTGAAGTTGTTGAATTATGGTTTGACCAATGTGATCAAGTCTCAGGTATCAGAGATTAGATGTCTCTGAAACTTGAACATCACCATAGAAATAGCAGCTGTGGCAAACACAGATTAAACAACATCTCCCAACTTGTAAAGACATTTTTGCAATGGAAAATCTGCCAAAAACTCACCTCCTGCAAAGATCTTTCTTTGTTTCAAAATACTGTGCAGAAAATAGATTATTCATTAAGTTTAGAACATGGTAGACCTTCCTGACCTCTACCTCCCCTCCATGAGATGACTTAACGATCACTGTACCAATATCAGCAATGGGACGAGAAGAGTTGTCACCAAAGAAAACGTTCTGAGACGAAGTGATTACTGTGTAGGAATGGAAGTAATCACGATTAGCAGCCATGTGATGTGTGGCTTCAGTGTCAATGTATCAAGAATCGTCTTGACAGGTTATAACAGCTTCAGAACAGTCAACACCCTTCTTTGTGCAGGAGGAGCATCACTTGTCACTGAGTTCTATTTCTCCTTGGAGGCTTGTTCAGACTGCAACAGAAATAACGTGCACCCGTCTTTTTGCAATACCTACAAAATGTATTGCCACTCCTCTCTACGGATCCATTAGAACTAGAACCTTGGAACTCTTATCTTTTGTAACCATATTCTTTTTCCTCATGGTCTTCTTTTGAAATAAGAAGATGTGCCGAATCAGTTGTCCCATGCCTTCGTTCAGCTTCATGACGTAGCCGTAGAAGAATGCTAGTAAGGCCAGCAAGACTCAAATTAGGAATGGCACGTAGCGTCTGCACTAAAGGTTGTAAACTTTCAGGTAGACTGCTGATAAGATTCATGATAACCTCAACATCAAGAACTGTTACGGCCATAGACTCTAACTGAGCAATAATTACTTGAATTCTTGTAAATGAGGGCTAACAGGCTGTCCCTCTGAAAGCACAAGGTTCCTGAAACAATCTTTCATATTGACTTTAGTCAATAAATCAGTAGAATCAAAAACCGTAATCAAAGTATCTAAAATGGTCTTAGAAGTAGTGCATGACAAAACATACTTCTGAAGGTTCAAACTCAATGCAGTGTTAAGAACCAATTGTGCCTTAAAGTTCTTTCTTCTCCCAAGCAACTTGAAAAGCAGGGTCACTTGCGAGTCTGACTTCAAATTCATCTACGATGAGCAGCAAATCTTCAATCTTCAAGAAAGTAGAAATAAAACGTTTCCAGATATGGAAGTACTCTCCATCAAACCAAAGAATCATATCAGCCCGCAGGCTCTAACCAAAGAATCATATCAGCCCGCAGGCTCTGTGATAAAAAAAAACTGAAACCAAAGCCTGACAGCTAAATGCTTGAAAATCGCAAGCAGATCTAAATCAAGAACACTGCGCGGATACCATGTCAAAAATGCGAAAGCAGTAAACTAGAAAGAGAAGCTGTTGCACGATCACAGATGAGAGAATCTAGAAAAAAATCTTATTCACTCAACATATATCATAGTGTTAGTATACATAGCAGACTGAAACCACATGAAGCAGAGTCTGAGAAATGACACAGTGATTCGCACTCATAACGTCTATGTACTCAAACCTGCTTCTAAATTGAATTGCGAAAAATAACGTTACTCTACCAGTTCGCGCTGATAAGATAATGAGAGTTGCTAACTACAGTATAGTATTAAACTAACACTCTGAATGACCTTTCATGATCAGGAGCGCCTTTGGAACGTCCGTGCATATGGTGTCTCCTGCAGTGAAATTGTCGTTATTAGCCATGGGGGCTGCTGAAGGAACAAGACCAGTTATATTGCAGCTCCTGGTCGACGCTGCGCGCAACAGGTTTTGATCGATCGATATATATCCGCGGTGAAAGTCTTGCAGTAGTGCAGTAGTGCTTGTCATGATCATGCATGGAATATATAGTTCTAGATAGTTTCCTTTTCTTTATCATGATCGACAAGAAATTTATAACGAGTCAACAACAGGGGGCCTCAGAAAAGTGTCAAGTCTCACCGAAAGAATCACAGACACCGTCTCGCCAAACAGGGAGGACGATGGCCGGCGCGGGAGAACCAAGGTACAGGGACATCGAAAAGATAACTAGGAAGAAGGAGCTCTAGCAGTAAGCGTATCAGCACACCTCATCAGAAGCGAGCTGCACAAACTGAAAACATGGTATCGTGGAAGAGCAACCAGAGCGAAGACTTAAGCTTCCACGAGAATGAGACAAAGTGTAGATCTTGTGGCTTCTGTGACGAGCAGTAGTCTCCCAGAGAGGTCTTCAGAGTTCTAGATAGTTATAGCTGCAGATGCAGAACTCGAACTTAAACCTGTCTTGATCAAGCAGCTGGACAGAGCACGAGTGATCAGTTAAAATGAGAAGGTTAGAAAGTCCGACAGATTAGAACATGGCACCATCGGTTGCAGCAAGTGCGGACTTCAGTTCCTGTCAGGGAGCTATATATCAACTAAAAGGACTAGCTGCATGCGCAGGACTATGACAAGATATCACTGGCCTTTCATTCTTGGTACTTCATTTGTGCTACAATGTGGGCTTTTCCTGCGATTTGTGCAATCAACGGACCATGCTGTACGTGGTAGCATTGCGCATGTATAGCCAATGCATAGGAAAGTTAAATATATCAACTTCTGTTTACCTTCTTACTTACGTACTTACGATCAGTAGACTCTGATCGTAGTTCGTAAGGAGGTAGTTCAATGGCATGGTTCCAGTGTAACCAGTTTCGATCATTATGATGAGAGCTTCTCAACGAAGAGAATCTAGAAAGTCGATGCGATTGACTGGAAGCAGTTACAAGAACGTCTAGATTAGGGGACAGACGTATGGCATTGCTTGTACAGGTACAGTTTAGCTGCTCATAAGGAACAACCCCAAATATTGACAAATGCTGGAGGCGACAGAGGCATTTACAGCTTGTTTCATTATTGATAACTCCATGTACAATCCGGACATCCAGTTTTAGTATACCGACAAGCCTTCAGAAGGTGCACTCTACATTTGACAGGAGTCTGGAGCTAATGGATTAAGAAATGTACAACCCACTCAATGAAGTGCCTCTACAAAGTGCTCAATGATCATATTTTATGGTTTTTGTGTATGTACTAAGTGGACCGATGGTGATGTGACGAGCAGTACAAGAAGATGGAGTACTTTATGGAGGTTCCACTTGATATCACCTCGTCGGAGGCACTCCCATGAAGTAGCATTGCACCTCTACATTCTTGGTAAAACTCAGTTGGATCGGGAATGATTACTGTGAAATTTTGCCTTGGCACCACCAGTCTTCCTCAGTTCTTGCTCGAGCACATGAATCTTCTCCTGCAGCTGTAAGATGCTGTCGATTGAGCCCTCGAGGATAGACACCTCATCAAGCTCTGGCACCGTCGGAAGTATCCTAGCCAGAATCAGAAGTTGTCGATTCAACTCTTCGACATCGCCAACCTCAATCTCCTCGTCATAATTATCATGGCCGTCTATAAAGGGATCACTGGCGACTTGTATGCCCGACTGCAGTCGCGTACTTCCAGCAAAGTGAGCAGAATCAGCAGTCACTTCGGTCAGGTTACTCTCGCAGGTAGAGCTTGAGGAATTATTTGCAGCCATGTTGTCGACTGCTCCGTTCCAAAATCGGCCATCATCAGCAAAGCAAACACAGACACACAAGAGGATAAGTATAACATACTGATTCCATCCTGCAACGATCAAGTGACAGGAACCAGAGGAAAAGGAACCAACTCCTCAAGCTAATTAGCTGCATGCTAGCGCTGTAGTTTCTGATGCTCTCACGAAGGCTTGGCGCTTGTTCAAAACTGTCAATTGACCAACTCTCCAGACTCCAAAATCTGTAGCAGACACGGACTTCCTTGGTAAATTCCGGAAGGCTTACCTCGGCACCACGAACTAAAACCTGAAAGGTTGACGCCTTGCTAGCTAGCTTCCGCAACTCGCGATCGAATCGAGCTCGGGGAGAGCTTGGACTAAAGTCGATAATGGGCTCTGTGGTAACGGATGAGGAGGAGACGAACTATATATACTATCTCCTGCTTCTGGAAACTGTGTAGGAGACGGAGGACCCGCGCGGCAAGGCTGCCGGCTTGTGAGGATGTTGCAATCAGAGTAGAGGGACAGGGAGGAGGCCGGAACTTGCCAGGTAAAAGAGATTCTTTAATTTGATGCGGATGTCTCTCGGGGATCCAGAGGATCGGACCGTCAGGAAAAATAGGCCTCAATTCTGGCGTACGATCGATCGAGTAAAGCGCTGCAGGCTGTATATCTTTCCGGCTCCCCGCAAATTAAACGTTCTTTTTCTTACGAAACGGGCACTAGAAACGAGAGCTGTATCCATTCTATTTAACCTGATGGTTTCCAGATTTACCCCGCAGGTAATTAACTGGGAGTAAAATGTACAGTATCTGCATTAAACTCGGTTCTCCTAATAAATTAAACTTCAAGTAACTTGCTGATCGGGGATATCGGACTGTAAGGAAAAATAAGCCAATTCTGGCGTACGATCGAGTGAAGCGCTGCAGGCTGCTCATCTTTCTAGCTCCCCGCAAATTAAACGTTCCTTCTCTTTTATGTTTTTTCTTGTCAAGCAGAGTCTAGAAACGATATCTGTGACCATTTTATTCAACCGGATGGTTTCCGATTTACCGGGTAATTAATATAAGTGGGAGTAGAGGACAGTGTTGCAGTAAAGAAACGGTGAGCCTAAACCCCTTACTCACCCAGTGCGGGTAGAAAAGCAAGAAAGATATATTTCATTTTTCTCCCCTTGTATTTCGGATATATAGAGAGCAGATACCGTTTTCTTCGAAGAAACGACAATAACCTCGCTTCAAAGCCACATAGTGTAAAGCTTGTACAGAGT
Organism: Asterella californica; assembly: GCA_036924285.1. Classification (NCBI taxonomy): domain Eukaryota; kingdom Viridiplantae; phylum Streptophyta; class Marchantiopsida; order Marchantiales; family Aytoniaceae; genus Asterella; species Asterella californica. The sequence goes on along the minus strand of JAYKYS010000002.1, from coordinate 19,223,906 downwards.
TTTGATTTAAGTATTTATTTTTCAGATTTTATTCTCGCAAGAATATTTTATCAACCAAATTAAATATTTTAAATATACCGGTTAAATTTCTTTGTTCGCAACGCAGACAGTTCACTCTCAAAATGAATCTTCCTGGTTACTAAGCATATATCTAGGGGCACCGGGGATTTAAAGTCGGTTCTCCAAATAAAGTGCGTCATGTGATCTTAGCTAGCTGCAATAGTGAGTGTGAGCTAGCTAGTAGTGCGTGCAAAACAAGTTAAGTAACAGTCCAGTTTGAATTCACGCTTAGACTAAATTATGTTTGTGCACTAACATACACTCAAATGAAAAGCGCCTTTAATTCCAATTAATTTAGATATGACTTCTGTATTGTCTGTTGATTCGGAAACTTTTAGAGATAATTAGAGAGGATACCGATGTTATATTATCTAACTAATAATCCTAGAGAGTTGAGAGAATTGTTTCTAATATTCCCTTAATAGCTCAATAGGCTTCAAATTTTTGTTGGATATGTTGATCTATCTCAATCACTCGATCAACAGATTCGTTCATTTTAGAGAGCAGATTTAAACGTCTGGGAAGCTCAACTCAGGGGTTGAACCCCTGCTGCCTTAAGCTTCGAGGGTTGGCTAACGCTTGTAGCCGGTCACACCAAGTGGGGTGGGCTACCCATGGACGACCTGAGTTCTCTCAAGCAGGGAACTGCAGGAACAGAGGATGTATAAATCGTGTAACAGCCTACCTCTACGGAAAATATCTTTAGGAAGTAAAGAAAAAGAAATATCATACAGAGCAGATAATTAACCCATATCGTTGTGTTGATCAGGACGTCTGACTGGTTCCTCAGATCATTCTTTTACTTGCTCAGATTTTCCCACCAAGTGTTGATAAGCTAGCTTTAACACAAGCAGAAATATATATATGTCCTCAGATTATAACCCTAGGCCTGGAGAAGCGTGTCAAATGTCTACCTGCTCGCTAGTTGAATTGCTTTGGTGTCTACAGGATTGACTGTGATGGTTGTAAGATGCACTGTTCACAGGGTGGGTTAAGGTTTGATGTCTGTCCCTGTCTTACCACGATTACGCGTTTACTTACTTTTCATTCTTGTCAGAATCTACCAAACTCTGACGGCGTTCTATCCCCTACTCGCGATCGGAACTTACCCTCTGTGCGCTGATTCGTTCAGGCAGAGTTCGATTCGTGACCTTCCACTTTCGAGCTAGACCTGTACATGTCGTCTGTTCAGTCTCGACTGTCGACCGACTCGTGAGGTAAAATTTGAATATCATGTTACATCTGAAACAGCTGGCGGATTAAGACCGGTGGTCTCTTGGTAGTCGACCATGTGGATTGTACGTACTCTACTAAGCAGACTACTCGTTCGATTACGAGTAGGAATTCTGATTGGATGCTCAACGCGTAACAAAAGTCAAATCAGCTAAAAGGTCCAGCTAGGTCTAATTATTACAGGTACGCTCTAATCATGACCGTGAATACTTGACGGCATCGTGTGGCTTGAGAAGAATTGCATATGGCGGGAATCAGCTCACACTGCAAATTTGGAACTGACAAGGAATTGTCCTCCGCATGGAGGAGAATTCCGCTGGCCGATGGAGTCACAATGCTCGGGAAGAATTATCATGAAAAACGGTAGATTTCCTATCGATCGACGAGGAAATATACCCGGAAGAATTGCATTCTGATCATAAAACGCAGAGAATTAACACTGCGTGCAGATTTTCTCACTAGAAAGGTTCTAAAGAGTTCATGCAATTTCGACAAGGAAGTCACAAATCTGAGCTAAATGTCGGATACTAAATGTCATGTTGCCATTCTGTTGGGTAATAAAGCTGCTCCGCTTCACACGCGCGCGCAAAAGAAGCAACTAAATGTCGGATCTTCCCGAGCACTGTGATGGCTGTCACTTTTGAAAAAATTTCATTGTCAAGCTGTCAAACTGAACTCGAGTAGTCATAATTGCAATCGGACATGGCTGGAGAAACGAAGAAAACAGCTGCTGCTGCTGCTATTTTTAGACTATGATTTGAAGGCCACGCACAGTACTAGTGACACGACGTGCTGATTGCTCAAGAGGAATGGGAAATGTACTCATAATGTCTCATACTGGAAGCTTAATTAATTAGTCAGCTTGACTCATGTCGTTCTAAACGCGTGATTAGTAGTGGTCTTTCATAATTACTCATAATTAGTTGGTTAGAGATCCCCATCGGGGAGCTATACTTCTGAAGTTCTGAGTAAATTAGAATATAGCATGGAAACTAGTATTAGTAACGGCGAAAAACCGTTTTCTAACAACTTTTCCACCCTAGAGTACCTTCCACGCACGTTAAAAGCTATTTCTGATAAGTTATACAAAAGTTTGACCTATTCTCAAAGCTAACGCATATAAACAAACTAGTGAACATGTCTAAGTTCTAAACTAAATTAATTTTCTAAGCAGTTAGTGAGTGTCAAGTTGGAATCTATAGCTAATATTCTTTGTCCGCGGAAGAGTGTTACGATTGCAACCAAGAGATAGCGGACGTTTTTCTGCATGCACTTTCAGAGGTGCTCGTAAGAAAACGCTGCAGGCGTTCCTTACTCTTTTCTTTTTTTCTGCTGTAGGGTTTCGCAATAAAGTATTTTAGGACTCGAATTATTTATTCTACTTTTCAAAAATTTTATATCAATTCACCTATATAATGGTAAGCGAATTACAACTGTATACAAAGCTTCCATTGAATAAAATACGACTGTTTAGAGAATCTTCTCTCTCAGCTTTCACACGCCCTAACAGCGAAATGAGGATACGATTCGAAGATGACATTCACTAATTAACGTCGACCCGCTGCTTTGTAGTAGCGTTCTCCTCTCTAGTTTGGAAATGGCTATACGCTCGAAGACGATACGAAACCATCAAACTGATTAATTATTTCATGGCGTTTGGTGAGCTTGGTCGAGAATCTCTTGGTTAGTGCTAAGAATGTATCGATGAGTCATGCAGATACTCAGCCTGGTCCGCGATTGAATGACAGCACGGTTAAACTTTGATTAGTTTGTCAGCCCGGGGCGGTCGGAACGTTAACGGACTCACGTAAATAAAACAAAACAAATCACAAAGAAAAACAAAATAAACAAATAAGAAATAGAGAACGCACTCACGTAAACCAGTACCTGATGATGAACAAAATCATCGGTATGGATGGTCCGGTCATAGCATCCCACAGCTGGCTCGCTAAGTCTTCGGAGCAAATCTGTATACAGTGTGGAAAATAGCGAGGAGAAAAGGTATCTGCTACTTCAGATATATAAGTTCTTCAGAAGGATATATTCTTTTCTAAAGCTCACACATCCAATATGAGACTGTTAAACTTCGAGGCTAACTTGGGTCAAATTAAATAATTATTCATGGATGAAATATGGCTTATCATTTAGCAGTTAGCTACTTTGGAATATATAGCGTTTGCCTCTCCCGGGAAATGGCTATACCCTATAAAGCAATGTGGAAAAATATGGCTCGAATAGATACTCTATTAAGTACTCGGCTTTAAGTTAATTTCCCACTGAAACGTGAGAATTACAGTTTATCAGCCACTGATTTCAAGCCCTCTGAAATGGTTCACTAATTTTAGTTCCTTTTTTTCTTTTTTTAGGGAAGCAGCACTGCCGCAAAAATGTATTAATGATCTAACGAGAAATTTAAAGCCCAAGTGACCCTAACAAACCTGGTAACCAGGAAGAGTGTGCTGTTAGAGTACAAAGAAATTTAACCATTATAACCAAAACACTTTTGCTACATAGTTTGCTTGTGAGAAGAGAATCAGTTAAGAAAGGACTTAATTTTAAGATCTCCTTAAGTTTAACACTATATGATTCACTTCACAACTAACTTTTGAATATCCACTGAAAACTATAAGTACTAGTTGAGTACTTTAAAAAGAAGTTTATTTCGTTTCGTGGAACACAGAGGGAACATACAGTATCTTCTCCAACAAGAAACTGACCCTCCTGGCATGGAAAGGTGAGTATTCGCTGCCAAATGCCCACTTTGCCGAACATTCCCCAACAAAATCTCAAAAACTCTTGCCCAACATATGCATTATATTACTTTGGGAGAAAAATACCCGTGTTACTGTGGGTAATTAAGAACCGTGACCTAACCTGAGTGTATTCTAGGTGACCGAATAAATAAGATCTCATACTTGGTCCGGTGTAAGGATTGTCCCGACATCTTGAATGGAATTATCCAGTGTAGAGCGAACCTGATACATGATTCAGTTCTTACTCTGCACAGAATCTGCAGTTCTCCAGAAGATCTTTGGAAATCCAAGCTTCAAGTGGTCTATTTCTCAACTAGTTTCAGATGTATGTAAACACATAAATATGGACATGGGCAACTGAAACCGTTGTTGAGAGTGTTACATCATCAGTTGACATTCTATGTGTGTTCATAGCCGTCTAGGACTATCGTAGTACATCAGCAACCTCTTGTAAGACAGAGCAGACGAGACGGCTCTGGCCTAGCCAGCTAGCATTTGATGATCTACTCATCTATAGTTAACGTTCATAAACACTGATGTTAATTTCTGTCAAATGCATTGGCTGTATTCGCGGCCTCCTACAGCAGTATGGATCTCCACAGTCGACTGGAGATCATTCATACGAAATGCTAACTCTTCATTAGATACTAAAAGCCGACTTGAAGCCTAGCCTACGAGTTCCGAAATTCTAACTAAATGTAACACAAATCTTCAGTATCTCAATCTGCATGGATGATGGACCCTGCACCTGTATAATGAAGAGAAGAGATGATCATGAGCAGCTATAAGAGGCAAATTAAAGGCGTGACGGAGGGGAGGAGAGAAGAATGCTTTCATTAATACTGCAGGCGATGCTTGAGATTTCTCGCTGCTGTCCGACTCTATGCGCAGCAGACCCTCTCTGCAGCTCTTCGTGTGAGGTGGAAACCGCCAGCGGATCGGACCCCATGTATATATACATATCTCTGTAGCGAACGAGCGAAGAGTGAGTTTATAAGGAGACTCTGAGTAGATAGTGAACAATATGTGAGTGCATAAGGAGAGTCTGAGTAAGTAGTGAACAATATGTGAGTGCATAAGGAGACTCTGAGCAGATAGTGAACAATATATGAGGAAACCAAAGTAATTATAAACTTTTAGTCAGAGTCAGACACGTAAGAGATCCGATCATGTCCTAGCAGTCTAACGACAGCTACAAAAGAAATCACGACTTCGAACTTATCGACGAACTGCGCTGAAGGAGTTTCTCTAGTGTTCCGCAATAATACAGATGGTAAGTATAAGGACAATGCTACCTGACATTATATCTCATGATCAACACTCCTTCTTAACATTGAGGTGGCGATTGCACTTGATTGGCCAACATCTGACTCAAGAGAGTATCTGCACTCAATTAAGGCGGGATAGATAATTTGCTTCTAAAACGGTCGTAGAACTAGCAGTTGCAAAAAATTATGGACACAAAACAGAGTCATGATCTTCCCCCTGATTTTGGACGTTATTGATCACATAACGTTTAGTACAGAGAGCTTAATTTGCTGCTCTGGATCAGGATACGAACCAGGATACGATCACGAAGGTCGACAAAGGATTGACGCTTCCGTGACGCAGTGAGAAAGATTGTAGCCGGGAAGGGCTAACAGAAAAGGTTCACGTTCAAATGGGAATATCTGTGCACGAATATAGCATAAATATTGTACAATGAAACGACTGGTATCATATATTTTTGCTACAATGTGGGCTTTTCCTGCGATTTGTGCAATCAACGGACCATGCTGCACAGGAGAAGATTTCCAGAATGAACTTAAAGATTAAATGATTTGCACTGTGCAACCTCTTCCTCCGTTGCAATACTTCATAGATACGCAATAACCAAAATTTGAACGTGTAACAGTCGTACCCAATAGCAAACCTATTCTTTACCTGACCAATATACAAGTGGGCATTCCACAGTTTCGCACTGAACAGGCACTTAACCAAGTCTAAGGTGCAGTAAGATTTTTTCGTATGTAATTCAGTGCATTATTCTATTTTGCCTATTCAACAAGCTATTGCACGTGGTATACACAAAACATTCCAGAATTTGCATAATCACAAACAAATATTGCCGTACACATGCATGGACATATCCGAGATGTAAAACACAATCAGTGTAGTGTTGCCTTCAAAATTTGAAGACCTTAAAAATTTCAGCTCTAGTATTAACATCATCACTCATGGAATCACGTTGTAGCCAGCTCAACTCATCCACCAAACTTGAATAGTTGATAACTGAAACGAGTCATCTGCTCGTAGGCCTTGGAGAACGCCTGGAAGAAATCTACACTGTTGGCAGCGAAGCCTTGCATGAATGAGGCAGTGCGGGGATCGTTGGCGAGGGCGTCGTCGACTGAAAGCAGTCCTCTTCTGCCGACAGTGGCGTCGGTGTAGTACTGAGTGTCGAATCTGATGTTGCTGTTGTTGTTGGCAACCACAGTGTTGGGGTTCTTGAGGAATGCAGGGCACGAAGCTCTAAGCTGGGTCTGGAACAGCAAGTTCGTCGAGAGCGTGGCATCTGGCTGATGGTACAAGCGGTTCTCGAAGTTGGAGCAGTGAGCTACTCCAAGAGTGTGAGAACCTGCCAGTCATAGAAAAACATGAGAAGCATGATAAGACTTCCGAGATTAAGTAAACCATAATCTCTTAATACAAATCGATCTTCGGACGGCGATGAGCACTTTTGTGCCTTACCTAAGAGAGCAACAACGCCATTAGTACCGGGGCCTATTTCAGCGAAGGCGGCCAGAACTTGTGAAACGCTGGCGTCGCCGGGGAGGAGACCAGCCTGTGCGGCGCGAGTGCTAGCAGACAGAGAGTCTCTACGTCCCAGAAGAATTGGAATTTGGGGTCCTCCGGCCTAAAGTAAACGGCCAGGTTCCGAGCAGAGACGGTATCAGAATATGCTGAAGGTCATGAGATAATTAGCGTCTCTAGAGCACGAGGGAAAAGGAGAGGAAGGAGGAACGAAGAGAGATGACTTACAAAACGAACGGCTTCACGTCCGACCATGGCGATGATATCTGCGCAGGAGACAACTCCCGGACAAATGTTCTCAACGGTTTGCTTGATGGTATCGATGACGTCCAGATTACTAATTCCCAGGTTCCTCTCGGAGTCCTTCTCGTAGGTGATCATTGAGCCTTGCGAGTCGAGCATTACAGACCCGTCGCATCCCTGCTCATGCAATGGACGATGTTCCGAGAGTCAGTTAACAGCTCACTTGGTGTTTGACAGTGCCAATAGAACCGAAAACCCAGAAGAGACTACCGAAATGGGTGACTGAACTATTCCCAACGTACCAAAAAACCTACGAGCTAGATGACAAGAGAATCTTGATCGACAATGAGCTATTGCTGACAGTGACAATGGAACAATCCAGGCAGTCTGCGAAGAGAATAGCTCACCCCGACGGCGCAGTCGTGGAAGACGAGTCGCAGAAGAGAAGCAGGAGCTGTGATAATTTTGATCAAGTTCATCTGCGTGTCGAAGGTGGTGGCGACGATTTGCTCGACACCGGCACAAGTGCCGGCGTAGTAGTTCGCACTGAGCTGGGCCTGAATTCCGGGGAACTGCCAGCTCAAAGCTACAACAAGGACCAGAAACTCAACGACTGCTCTCGCTGGAGCCATTGCGAGATCGTTCACCTGCACCTTCACGTCTCTAAGAGTTGGGTAATGTCACGCAGAACTGATTCCTACGGGGGAGTCAATGCAGTTGAGCGAGGGAGCGAGGGAGAACGGGGGCCGGTGAGAACAGCGCTAGCAGAATGACAAAATGCAAAGATCTAGCCTACTTGAGAGGGGAAGAAATCAGAAAATGCAGTGTACTGGTAGAGCTTACTGGAGATACAATTCAGACTACGTAGCTTATAAAAAGGCCTAGGCAGTGACGAGCCTCTACTCTCCCCCTCATGATCAGATAAACCAACAGTGAGAGGAGGAATGGCTGGGGAAGTGATGGATAGATGGAAATGATTAACACCAAAAAAACTTACAGTGGAACTCAGATATCCGACAAAGCAGAGTAGAGCAAAACAACCTCTAGATGAAGTAATTCTCATGAGAGCACAGAATCGTCCAGTATCTCCACAATACGTCTGTTAGCATGTCGCATGTATAGCCAATGGCTGCTACATGCACAGGAAAGTTAAATATATCAACTTCTGTTTACCTTCTTACTTACGTGCTTACTATCAGTAGACTCTGATCGTAGTTCGTAAGAAGGTAGTTCAATGGCATCAGTCCAGTGTAATCAGTTTCAATCATTATGATGAGAGCTTCTCACGAACAGAATCTAGAAAGTCGATGCTATTGACTGAAACTGGAAGCAGTTACAAGAATGTCTAGATCAGCGGACAGACATTCTTGTAACTGCTTGGACAGCGGCATTGCTTGTACATGTACAGTTTAGCTGCTCATAAGAGAACAACCCCAAATATTGACAAATACTGGAGGCCACACAGGCATTCACAGTTTGTTTCATTATTCATAACTCCAAGTACAATCCGGACATCCCGTTTCAATATACCGACAAGCCTTCAGAAGGTGCACTCTATATTTTAACACGAGTCTGGACCTAATGGATTTAGAAATGTACAACCCACTCAATGAAGTGCCTCTACAACGTGCTCATGATCATATTTTATGGTTTTTGTGTACGTACTAAGTGGACTGATGGTGATGTCATGAGCAGTACAAGAAGATGGAGTACTTTATGGAGGTTCCACTTGATATCACCTCGTCGGAGGCACTCCCATGAAGTAGCATTGCACCTCTACATTCTTGGTAGAACTCAGTTGGATCTGTAACGATTACTGTGAAATTTTGCCTTGGCACCACCAGTCTTCCTCAGTTCTTGCTCGAGCACATGAATCTTCTCCTGCAGCTGTAAGATGCTGTCGATTGAGCCCTCGAGGATAGACACCTCATCAAGCTCTGGCATCTTCGGAAGTATCCTAGCCAGAATCAGAAGTTGTCAACCTCAACCTCCTCGTCATAATTATCATGGCCGTCGATAAAGGGATCACTGGCGACTTGTATGCCCGACTGCAGTCGCGTACTTCCAGCAAAGTGAGCAGAATCAGCCGTCACTTCGGTCAGGTCACTCTCGCAGGTAGAGCTTGAGGAATTATTTGCAGCCATGTTGTCGACTGCTCCGTTCCAGAATCGGCCATCATCAGCAAAGCAAGAGGATAAGTATCAACATTACTGATTCCATCCTGCAACGATCAAGTTCAACAGTGAAAAGTGACAGCAACCAGAGGAAAAGGAACCAACTCCTCAAGCTAATTAGCTTTGCAGCTGAGATATAATAACATTTTAGAAAGGAATACTAGTGAATGTCTATGATATGTTTTTTGTTTGCTAACTCAGAAAGGCAGATTTACATATATACCTCAATGGTAAACTTGTATAGCACTTTACTTTCTATCTGTCCAAATAGTAAGGTCTACTACTCCCCGGAGCTGAAATCCTGGAAAACCTCAATTTGAAAGTATAATAACTTAGTCTGTTCTTTCCTTGGTGTATATTACATCGTATATTGCGTAGCTTGCATAATCTGCTATTCGAGTTCTACCACTACGGAATCTAGATAAGCATACAGTGATAAAATCCAATTATCCCTTTTTTAGTGCATGGGCACGAAAAACCCAGGAAATTTATTATGGAGAGAAGAAAACCATGGAGTTGCAAAAGAAGGGTCACAGGCAGACGGTAGAGACTCATCATGTAGAGAAATCAACAACCAAAAAGAACCAAAGGACAGAGAACCAAAAAATAATCTATTGTCAAGAAGGAGATAAACTTGTAACGGACAACCTAAGCGGAGCATGCGCACAAAGATCGCATCAAGAAGAGTACATCCAAACAAGAATACATACACTCAGACTAACAAAGAGCAAACAGAGTAGTATAATAGCAGAATTTCTTCATTGCATCGTGAAGAAAAGAAATAAAACAACATAGCAAGAGATATTGCTGAACGTCAAGGCTGAAACTACAGCTATTAATCTATACAAACATATGGATATTCGTTGATTACAGAAAACATCCTTTGGAGACACTGGGGTGTAGCCGCTTATATTAGCCCAAAGAGTTCCAGAACTCTATAATTTGGTGCTACATATACCTAAGAAGAAGAACACAAGAAAGTGCAAGGGACCTGTTTTGTGCATATACGAGCACCGAAACAAGTGAAGGCCAGCAAGTTAGGATCATGATAAAATGCTTTGAGGAATTTGATAGTCATTGGTCTCACCCTGTGTGAGGTTTGGATCTTCCAAACTGGACTAGTACCGGTATGTACCAGTCTCATTTGAAAGGTACAGCGTGAAGTTTAATTACAAAGATGAGAACAGTTTATCAGTACTTCCCAACATGGTTTACGCGAACGGGGGTTACACTGTCTGGAGGTTACATGTATTAAGTTAGTAGGGCGGTTGAATTGATCATGACTTCCCTGTCTCCTCAAGCCCAAGGTTACGAAAGATAGTTTCATCTTTCGCTTTCAACCATACAATGTCGATTTTTTCTTATTCAATTATCTTTCCTAGCCGAAGAGGTTCTACTAGCTTTTGGTACATTTTCCTTTGTTTGTTGCTTGCAGTTGCTCTACGCTACCGGCTCCCAGTGTGTATGTGACTTAGTTTATAACCATAAAGTACACTATATGATTTTAAACTGAATTATAGTGTAGTTTATGTAACCATGAAGTGATATATATGTTGGTCCATGAATATAGCAGTTTGAATCACAAACTATATTTTAATAATATCAAATCACAACTAGCGGTATAAGAAAGGTGTTATCTCCTTCCTCCTCATATTGTGCTAGAGGTGTATATTGTTCATTTCATCTTCATCCTTCTCTTCCATCTATATCTAACACGGGTAAAGACAAAATCTAGGTTCTCACTTCAGCTGCCATGTTATCTTTTGTTATTCACTATTAATCGTGATCTCTTGCATAACCTTTTTGTAATATAGGTTACTAATATAGAACAAAACTCTCTAGAGATATGATGATGTTTTCCCTCATTTTACTAATGACTCTGTTTTTAGATCTTGTGTTAACGATCTAGAGAGCTTGCGCTCAGTTTGGTTTTCTATAAACACATAAAAAGTGTGTACTCTTCAGCTCAGTGCGGGATATAGATCTAGGTATTTGGAGTCTTTAGAAGGTTTTGACTTTGTTTCCATGTTGTTTTAGCTGCAAGCATTTACCTTATAGATCTCATTGAACACTTAGAGATATAGAATTTGATTGAAGAACATACTGAGTTTTGATTTATCATGCGATGTGCACGTAGCATTGTTCAGTTCACAACAAGCTTTCCTAGAACTCAACCGAGAAATTCTCAAATTTTAGTTGTAGATCTTCTTTCTATAGCTTGCACAAATGAATTCTGATAAGTTGCTCTAAGTCCGTTTAGAATGAATCTCTTCATGATCACAGCTCCAGACTGTGGGACTAATGTAGCTATAGTATTTACGCAGTACCTACAAAAGTTTCTTGGAAGGGGACATAAAATGCCTTTCTCAATAAGCTACATGTGCTTCCGGATCTTCTGTCACATCAGGCAGGTGAAATATGTCAGTAGAGAGTAGGATTTTCGACTGGAAGTTGATGGGCAATCGAGTCCATCACGATCACTTTGATAAAACTCACTAGTACTGCAAACTCAACTCCTGATCAGCACTTATTTGAATTAAACTAGTGCTCAACATAACTCCGCTGGCCGCTCATTAATAGTTTAGGTTTGAAAGTAAGATCGGTAGCTTGTTCAAAATTCGAATTCAAACTGAGCCACCGATGCATTGAATTTCACGAATAGACAATACGCTTTACAAACAAATATCAAAAATTGGACTGGTATTGCAGTTTCACTGAGCTTACGTTTGGAGTGAGCTTATATGTTTCTACTAAACACACAATGTCTTCTAGGATTATTAAGACTACGACAAAAAATTACCAACGAGTGAGATTCTAAATCTCAAATGTTTTACTATTATACAACAGGACTTGGCATAGTTTTCCACTCTAGATCTTATCTCCGGATTGCACTTGACTTGGTAATAAAGACTGAAATCGAAGAGCTAATCGTCGCCTTTGCATCTCCCGTCCCCTACAAGACTCCATCTTGTCATGTACAATTCAATTGCTGGTCCTCCTATTAATTCCTTCTCTCATTCCAGTAGTGCCTTTCTCCATCTTCGGTATCTACAGAGTTATCAATCAACAAATGTGCTTGAACTAGGTAAGCACTAGATGATGTTGTGTATGTCGATTACGCTAATACATTCACGTCAATAGTGATGTTGATTGTGCTAAGCACAACCACGGTCGTCCATTTCACTTTGACTTGATTAATTACTAAAAACTAATTCGAGGTCGTGTTGAAGATTGAACTCGTTCAAAGAGACTTTGGCTTCTAAAATTAATTAGACAAATGCTGAAGAATGGTTCAACAACAGATCTGAACATGCATTCTATCTAAGAAATTTGAGCTCATGTCACACTAGTCAAGGAATGATTAATCCATTTAATTGATACATTTTGTCACCTGAGTACTTTGCAGCATGCACAATTGTCACGTTTAGCAATGTCTCACAATGAAGAAAAAGAAAATTCGACACAAGAGGAAGCTGAAAAGCAAATGTGCAACACCAACGAAATAATCTTACTCTTTGCACTCTTGCAATTGGCGACCACTCTAGATCTATAGCTAACTAAGACTCTGATATTTTGAGCGGATGAGTTAAAAGTTGACTTGGAAGGCGATGTCTCATCATGTATATAGGTGCTTTCCGTACGTAACATTATATCTACAACTATCATACTATTGTAACTACAGATCTGTGCACATATGCATGGAAAGTTAAGTACATGTAGGATGCATTGTCTTCTCTAGATCTTTGGTTCCGAGGGTCATTTCTCGCGGGTCATTTGAGAAGTTTTGGATATGGTTGGAAATCGTGGAAGACGATGATGCTCGTGGACTCAGCAATTGTTCAATTAAGAACTCGCATGACATCGTTTTGATTGATTGAAGATGAGGGATCAAATTCATGATCAATTTTACTTCCGTGAGGTTTTTCACATTTTCTAAGAGTTCTCTGGGGTTGTTGATGGATAATTGACTATTGTTGGAAAGCTCTCGAGATGAGTTTGCTGACGGGTTCTAAAATCGATCGATTTCAAGTTGGAGTGACAAAGTTATGGTCAGCTAAAGTTGGGCATCTCAAATCAAAGATTATGAGAGTGACTTATTGTTATTAGAGAACATTGAGAGCGATACTGAGAGCTCGAGGTCGATTTTGGCTATGAAACTTTTCAAGATATAAGAAGATATAGTCATATACTTGCATGTGAAATTTCAGATCATTTGGATTATTGGGTTAAATAATATTGCTATTTTTGTGCATAAGGGTCTGCATATCACCTTGTGTCATTGAGAGTTAGTGTTTTGGTCATCCCGAGAATTTGGTTGAGGTTCTACTTTTTATGGAGTGGTAGTGAATGAGGTACTTCAATTTCTCTAGAAGTTTGAGACCTTTTGATGTAGTGATTTGTGAGAAATTGGACAACAAAGTTTTATCTAAAGTGTATCATGAGAGGTTGAGAGGAAGATTGATTGAGTGTCACATCTCAGTTGATTATGAGATTTTAGATTGGACTTGGATCTGGAACTTTCTAGAATTATTAAAGAGACAATGAAAAAGATGGAGATCTAATTTTAGCTTTAGAGCATAAAAAAGGAAGAGTTATGGCATGTTACACTCCTCTGGTTGTGTTTTTGATACAAGTATCATCATCTTTGGTGCCATGTTGTGAGCTCAATACTACTTGGATTCATGCATGCCATACCTTGTTAGAGAGTTGAGGAGATGAAGTTTTTGAAGATGTAAAGGTTACTATCAGGTGACTAGTATAGAGATAGAGCGTTGTGAAAATAAAAGAGTATAGTTCTATGAATACAATGAACTTTAGAATGACATCATTGCAAATTCAGAGATTATCTCTCTACATGTAATATATTAATAGAGAGTTTATTCTATAGGTTACTTATTGACTTTGGTTTCATCTCATTCTGAGCTATGGTTGAGTAGAGACAGTGAGATAAAGTTGAAATTTTTTTTATCTCGAAAGACATAAAGATTTAATGTTCTTTTGAAAAATAATTCTACTTGGAAGTTTTGCTAGTGCTTCAAGGCACTTAATAATGAGTATGAAGATTTGTCGTTTGTATTACATGTGTTTGGATACTCTTCATACTCGCATGTTTGTTTGTACGTTCATTAAGTTTGAATTAGATTTGTGTGCGAGTTTTACGTTTAGTTATCTTTTTTGTTAGAAGTGCTAATGTTTCTCTTGTAGTGAGACTGAAGTGATGATCAATAGACCCAAGAGTGTTTGCGATGATGACAAGAACAGGTTGTATATGTTCGTTATCCCCGTTCTATCTCTTATTGAATGAGAAATAGATTACAGAATGAACGTGATGATATGTAGTGAGATATGTTTAAAGTGTACTTGGAGGTCAGAAGAGATTTGGGTGGTCGTTGGTTCTGAATCACGTAGTGCTACACATAGTTTTCACAATTAAGTAGCTAGTGTACTCTCAGATAAGAAAACACGTCACTCGATAACGATATCCAAAAACTTTGAAAGTTCTGTTTCTTTACTTTTTAATAAAAGGGGCTGTCACATCTTGACTAAATTTATTATAATTAATGAACACAAATCCCAACTGTCAAACAACTTGGATATTTCAACAACTTTTTTTCAAGTTATAAATAGATGGTTCTGACTTATTATTAATTTTATACTTGATATAGTTGATATATTTTTATGATATGGATTCTCCAACCAATCAGTAAATTTACATAGTCAAGAATTGAAATTACAAGGTGCAACATGACATTATAATAGCTAGGATAGAGAAGTTAAGATGTAGAGAGTTACTTTTATGGCATATTATCCACTTAATCTAGAGCAAAAGAAAACATGCGAGCATGTTCTTCAAATGGCGAGATGAATGCATAAGTGCTATTTATCATCATGAAAAATGTGAGATTCTTGGCTGTGGAGATATCATGTGTTGAACAAAGCAAGACAGAGAGAAACAATCACGAGAACGAAATTTGCAAGATATACCAACTCTTGCTTTATATACCTTAGTCCGTTATGCGCATACATATTAGTACACAACATACATCACTATCAGAAATACACCACACATACACATACACATAACCTATGGACGATGTCATACACATACACAAGTGTAACGAGATAATCTCAACAGAGAAATTATCATCTCTATAATGCCAACACAGCAACAATGATTACTCGCAAAATGGGCAAGCTAAACCCACTCTGTGCTCGCATCGAATCCAAGTTACACTCAACAAGATTATTTACCACAACCAAGAGCTTGAAGACTTAGCTCGAAGAGCCTTCAAGTATTACTTGAGAAGTTTATCCCTAGTGGGTTAGTCCAAGAATCCACCCTAACGGCACTAACAACCCTATTGGAATTAGTTATTACGCACTCAGTCAATCTAGCCGAGGTGCTAAAATGATATGATAAATATCTTACGCATACACATCGTTACACAACATACATCACTCTCAGAGATACACCACACATACACATAACACATGAACGATGTTATACACATATACAAGTGTACCACAGTCACCGTCGTAACTAACGATTAGGTCTCTCTAACTCCAAATAACACATATCTTAACTATGTGATATATACGTAGTTAAGATATGAGGTGTAATGATCAGGAGGCGTTCTACTACATCACCACATCGTTCGTCGCATGTCTGCAATCCATACCACGCAAAGATCTAATTAGCTATCCATGTTATATACATCAAGGGTAAACCCACCGTCTAATAGAAATGACATTGAGAAGTGGAGTCAAACACGACATGTGCCAACCTCTTGAACAACTATCACATAACAATATACGGGCTGCTCCACCAATAGATCCACACAACATACACCTCAACTCCGCGCGTACAACTACTAAGCTTGGATCAACGGTACCACCGATGTTGAGAAGATGACATGGCACGCAATTACGCACATGGTCCTTCCAAACAACACCATCACGATCCTCTAACATGAATACTCCAGAAGGTAACACCTCATGCACTTGTAAAATAATGCACCTTGCGTAAACTCATCAAGAAACTTTGTACCTTGATCCCTCAGCAATTTGGTTGGTGCTCCAAAATGACTCAACATTCGATCTAAGAGCGCATACGCAACTATTTCACTCGTCTTGTCTGGTAATGCCACCAACTCAATCCACTTGAAGAAGTGCTCCACCATCATCAACACATATCGATGATGACGTACAGTCAACAATAAAGATCCTGCAAATCTAAACTCCAACAAGAACCAACCTCATAATCGGTAAGGGGTGTATCTTCATCAATTTGATCAATGACTTCGCAATTACACAAAACCTTTTCACGTATTGACGATAGAAGTTCACCAAACCAACAAATGCTCGAACTCGACTCACATCTGTGGGACGTGGGATACGTGCAATAGCCTCAACCTTTGTCTATTGAACACTCAACTCACTTGGGTAGATGATGTGGCCCAGATACTCTATCAACTCTTGGAAGAACTTACATTTCTCAAGGTGTAACTTCAATCCATGAGCTCTCAACTGCTCGAACACATCTCGTAAATGTCTCTCGTGATCCTCCACTGTAGCATTATAGATTAAGATATCGTCAATATAACATCGAACAAAATCAAGTCATGTTAGGATCTTATCCATCACCTTTTGGAACTCAACAGGGGCATTCTTCAACCCAAATGATAAGAACTGTCACTGATACAAACAATCTTTGTCGTGAGAGTCAATTCTTCATAATGTCATCTTGGACTTATCTTCTTCTCTCATCGGCAACTAATGATACTCTACTTGAAAGTCCAAAATACTAAGACCTTCACATGCACTATTGCATCAAAGATCTCCTCAAGTGTCAGCATGGCATACTTATCGAACTTCGTCTACCCTTGATAGAGCGGTGTCTTCACACATTCCTCTGTTCATGTAGTTGTCATACATATCTTTATTTGCTGGTATAACTATGACAGATGCATACTCTCCATGCGATATCTCCACTAACTCAAACTCCAACAAGTCTTGAGTCTTACTTTGGATCAAGGCTCTCTCCATATCATTGAACTTATAAGGACGTCGAAAAATGGACGTGTCACTAGCCAAGTCGATCCGTATATCTAGTCACTTCAAAGGTACCAAAATCCTTCATACTGAAGATAAAACAATTCTTGTAGCTCTTCAAGAACCTCTTAATTCGTCGTCTCTCCTCTTCTATAAACTTGGGTCCAATCTCTGACTCGCAAGTGTCCTCTATCACCATGCTAAAGGTAGAAGATGAAGTCGTTGATTGCTATCTTGCAGCCTCTAGAGCAGTTTCTTTCTGCTTTTCATCTGCTATCTCCACTGTGCGAAAAACTTCTCCAGTCCTAGCTACAAGCTCCACACTCTATCCTATTGCATCCCATGATGTCCAAAGATCAAACACGTTTTATCCTCAATCTTTATTTCCACCAACGCGATAGACAAGAGTTCTAGAACTTTTGAGCAATAACAGCGATGCTGCTCAACCAATCCAAAGCTAACAATCCGCAACAAGTAATTCAAGTCCATTGCTTGATCCAATACATGACGACGTGAAGCCTTTGACATCGAAGATACTACCATTGTATCTGTAGAGAACTCATCATTCCTCTCTCTCATCGGCGTTGAGAGCTCTCTACCAACTATCATAATTAAGCATCCCACACAAGTCTAAGTCCTTTATCTATGTGACACTCGAAAGCTCACCAAAGTAGACAACACTGTCATGGGCATCCCACTAGGTTCATCATTACCATGAGTGATCTATCGATGACTCTCACTACTTGAGATCGTAACCTTGCATCCAAGATATCATCAACCATGAGATGCGCTGGTCGTCTCACTCCATCTGTGCGCGCTTAAGCACCTCTATAGATAACAAGTTAGTCCACCACAACCGTGGACAATGTGCATGAGATCCCACTCTCGCTACATCTAACAGCACTGCCACTCCAACCTAGAACCGCATTTGGTGCACACTCATCATCTTTTGTGTACGAGCATCACCTAACAAAAAAATGTTCTCCAAGATGTACGTTGGAGAATCCAACTAATGCATCTAGAGATGTCGTAAGATCCGGAACATCTCTCCAAACATACTACATTGCGGGTCATGTAAACCTTGACATCTCTTAGCACGCGTGTGACCTTGACATGGCCACCCGGCTATCACCAAGTGAAAAGTGTCAACAAACGTGAGATCTTATGCCCCCGACAACGAAATATCTGATGATAATGTTTGCTGGTATCCTCTGACAATTGATATGGATAACAACTCATGATATCTATGCACCAAAAGTGTCACATGACGCAATGAGATGCGTCTCGCAATCTTATCTCTCTCTACATATGAGTATCATTATACTCGTATGCTTACTTGCAATATCGCAACCAAACCTATGTTGATCTCTCCAAACAACTCCAAACAGCTCTAACACACACACATCCTCCTCTGGGTACTTTCATACAATGAGAGTCGTATCCAGTGGTGATAAGGTCACAAGGTCAGTAACAATAACAACTCTTTTTTCCTCTATTGGCGATACAAAGGCTTCACTCCAAACCTGCTGCATCAACAGATCAGCATCAACTCTCCACTCGAACTCCATAGTGAAACGTCTAAGACAGATGTTACTAGCATAGTCTTGCTAGTCATGTCTCCCACCTCCTCAAAGATCGGAGTATCCTCCTCATGGACATTATCCTCTAACAACTCGTCCGACAAGTGATGTCTTAATTGAACCTCACAACTGATGTCATTGGTCCAACTCTAGCACTTAACCGCATTGATAAGCGGCTCATTCGTCTCTCACTTGACTGCCAATCTGGTCTATAAGATGTTGTCTTGACCAATAGTCGATCACGAACCTCATAAGATATAACACAACACCTCCAACCAACACATCATAAGACTTCGCGGTCGTAACGATGACCTTGGCCTCCACCATAAAGTCATCTATGAGAATATGATTGAACTCTCACTGTCAGCATCTCGCGTGTCATGTGTAGAGCTGAACCCCTGATCTCTCTAGAGATGTCTAAAGTTAGAATGGACATCTCTCCACCTCGAACTTTCTCAAATCTAAACCAATGCACGTCGCCTTACTCAACATAAACGGTTGGGCTCCAAAGTCTAACAAGACTATTTGTCATCGATACATCTTTCTTGAAGGTGCCACCAAACAAAAAATCTCACTTCTGTTGTCCAACAACATCACACATGGTGCCTAAACCAGCACGGCCAATCGTCGGCCGAGCTAGTAACTCATCTAACTTGACAACCGTCTCTTGCCAAGTACCATTGATAGCCGTCTTGATCCTAGACTCCATGGGCACATCTACTGTCTCTCGTTGAACCACCTCAGTACTAAAGATAACTACATCCTCGCTCTCACTCAGCGTGGTCGCCAACTAGAACATTGGAGCTAAGCTTACTTCCCATGTCCTCATATCTGTGGCTGAAAACAGTGAGTCATGTAGAATTCCTATAGCTACCTCCAACATCGAGTTTGACATCGCATTCACAGACGTCGAGGGTTGACTCACATCACCCTCACTCTTGAGTTGACTCACATCACCTGCACTCCTAGATGATGATACCTCCAACTCCACTACATCATCGGTAAGCTATTTAGGAACCATAGACGTGGTCCTCAACGCCTTCTATAGCTTGAACGACTGAGGAAGTCTGGTTTGTCTATCAGCCTCCCCGCATTCAGGATCCAACTCCATCGACGCACCTCGTGGCTCAGAGACACGTACTGCACTCCGAGTCACTATCGCATATGTTTCAATCTGCACCACATCAGTCATGAAGTCGAAGTCAACTCTTTCTCCTCCATAAGACGTGGAAGCCTTTGTTCTGAACCAGATCTCCGCTCATAGCCATACTAGCTATCCTCTATTCCAACTGATCAATCCGAGCAGCCATACTCGCATTTGATGGCGTAGAAGACGATGGATCATTGATCCTCTCTCGGGTGATGCACCTCTACCCCTCGCTCGACCACCATGGTCTCCTTGAGCTCTTCCGCCTCGTCCACAATCAGTCTTCTTGTCATAGCTCGAGATGGAGCTTAAAACAATGATCACTATTGTGACATGATCGTCCACAATGCTCACACTACCTAGGTGCCACTTGCGACGTATTAGATGTCTCGTAACCACCTCTCCTATGTGAGCAGTCCTTCTGACGATGAGAATCATTACACGTCCAGCAAAGACTTGTTTACTGCTAACTAGAGAAGGACGACATGAGCTTCTGTCCACTAGGCCCTCCAACACCTCCCTAGGATCGTGACTGTTTAGCATGATTCTTATCATCATCATCACCATCACCGCGCTGTTGCATAACTTGTGATCCTCGAGAAGAGGTGGTCGTCTAATGTGGTACCTCCTTGTTCAACCTCGCAGTCACCACTCTCTCTTCCACCATGTCGAGCTCAATCCGCTTCAGCCAAACCAAAGACAACCGCTAACGTCAGAGCGGTGTCTCTAAGGAGAGTCGCATCTCTAACTCTCCTACGTAGCTCTCTAGTATCACATACATAACTGGACTGCTTGTGCTTCTGTCATCTCTTGCGTAACGCTGATCAACCGTCTCATGTCAGTAAACGTCTCGCGTATGCTCTCTCTAATCTTTCACTAAAACTCCTATAGACTCCTCAACTTGTCTGTCCATACACCTTGATAGTTCTTCTTCAAACACTGGAAGAACTGAATCACAAGGTTAAATTTTGATGGTATCCTTCTCAGACTACCACTTGCTCCACTACTAGTGGATGCACCACTGGTTGTAGGTACTCAACCAATGGTGGGAGACTAGAACTCGTAGGTGCTACGTCTCCTGAAACTATGTCAATAGTGATCTCGAAACGTAGTTGAGAGATCAATGTTGTCTCCATAACTTAATCTTCACATTGTAGTCTCCTCTGAATTCATGATAATCGTTTATCAGCAGTCGTTCGAAGTGTTAAAACAAACATTTCCACATCATGAAAGATGTGAACAACTATAGATTCACATCTTCTACAGACCGCACCAACTGTCGAACTCTTGGATGAAGTACTCAATAATATCCATCGTATTCGAGTATCATCGAGATTCTTTCGTGATCTCATAGATCTCGTCCATGTTTCACAACACGTGTGACAACACTATGTGTACCTCCAACACGATGTACTCTGCCGATGAGACCGATGCTACTGATTGATATTTGACACCATTCCGTGTGAATCCATTGTTTACTGCAGTTGAACGTTCGCGGATCTGTGGACCTCTGCGAGGACAACTCTCCCATCAACTGTGAACACTAAGCTTTAACCAAAGCGTCAAAATCTCATCACCACACTTGACGCCAACATGCCTAATCTTGTTCTTATTGAGCTCATATATTCTCTGCTAAAACGATCAAGATAAAAACAACTTGTAAGACAACATGTATCTGTCATCACCACAGGCAGTCTCTCATGGTCTGTTGGTTGCAAGTCCAACCTCACCGTGAGAAAAACAAAAATAATCTGACTCGTCTACATCTCCAATCTCACTACCGACAACACATCTACATTTCCAATCAATTGGAGTGAACTCGTTTTAAAAATCAAGCACCAATACAAGCAAACGTAACATACAAACAAGAAATTATTGTAAAAGTTAAATTTATATTACACATTGGTATGGGACCCAACTCTTAGAACTGCTTTCTTATGCTCGAGTCTGGCAAACTAAGCCCTACCAGCTAGGCTCGAGTCTGGCAAACTAAGCCCTACCAACAACGTGTCGGTCCGTGAGAGATTGGGCAGCCGTATCCACATCCCCGACTCCTGAACGGCTGTCAAAGTCTCTGAAGACTCTAACTGTCCTATGTCTAGGACATCAAACATGCTACAGCTAAGCTACACATGATTACCATTCCGTTCTGGTTTGTTATGGATTTGCTTTTTCTGCAGCAACTGTTTGAACCAAAAGGCAGATGCTTTCGGGTAGCGCTTTTGACCGTCTTCAAAATTTACATAGAACAGTCCAAACTTGAACTGGTAACCGCAACCCACTCGAAATTGTCCATTAAGGACCACGCGAAGTATCCTCGAACATCTGCGCAGTTTCTGCTAAGATCCTTCAGCCAACAGTTATTCAGTGCGTTCATTAACAGAAAGGGTTAGATGCATGCCTGCCTAGAGAACAGAGAAAGGAAGCAATCCGAACAAGAGACACTGTAGCTACTGTTGATACTGAGAACAAAATATGGAAACCCTG
The DNA here is from genome assembly GCA_036924285.1 of Asterella californica. Classification (NCBI taxonomy): domain Eukaryota; kingdom Viridiplantae; phylum Streptophyta; class Marchantiopsida; order Marchantiales; family Aytoniaceae; genus Asterella; species Asterella californica. The sequence goes on along the minus strand of JAYKYS010000002.1, from coordinate 19,201,384 downwards.
TTAGTTATATCATTGAGAATGGTAAAGATGACCCTGCTACCTCTGACTTATAACGTCACTATAACATTTCGGTCTCTATAAGTTTGCTTTCACCTAGAAAGGATCAAATATTACACATGCGTGATATACAGCCGAGTTGCATCGAACACACAGCAAGGTCGGTCGCATGATAGTTCCAAACACGTACTGAACGTTGCACTAGCAGAGTCCAAAATGTCAACCGCGAACGCTGACATGATCTGAAACTGAACGCAGGCTTTTCCGAGGTGAGAGAAGCAGGCTTAAGTTTGGAGGAATGTCTACAGGACTCGGACAGAATTCAGCTTTACAGAAACCACCTTTGCGCAGTTCTTGCAGCAAACAAGTAAGTAAATGGGACCACTGATGTCACGAAAAGAGCTACTTCCGTGTGCTCTCGTCTTGTCTAGTGATGTCACTCACGTCACATATGCAAGTCTGACATGACACGTCACATGGACGTGTGTCATGTCGTCTGACTACTTATGTAAGGAACATAAGTAGTCAGACTTATGTTCCTTACGCCAATCCTTGTGTTCCCTATATTCAGACACTGTTAACTTGACTTCTTCCCTCGCTTAGTGGTTCCGAGTCTTCGTACGCATGAAGAGTAGGTTGGTAGTTATGGCAGCTGTGATCAAGATGAGTACAGGCATGCCATGCCTCAACGCAGGCTGGCCGTGGATGCTCCAGTCCTGCAGGATGGACCCTGAGCCCTGATCCCGACTGAATCCGATGGTTAAAACGAATGCAAAATATTCAAAAGTTGCTCAAAGCTCTGAAATATTCCATGCAGGTGCTAACAGTATGAAGGTGTTATTCCTAGCGCTGACTCAGTAATTTCTCATATTTCCTTTGTACGGTCTGTCAGTAGTTATTGACAGAACATGCCACAAACTATAGAACGATTGTGAAGAAAATACAGAAGTGTAGCATATTGTTGAAGTTTCACACGCTTGAAAGTCCGCCAGATAACTCTACTTATACATGATCCGCACTGCAAGTACTTGTGGGTGTATAGAAACCAGAATCACATACCAGTCCTCCAATCGGAACTCCACTCCGAATATCTGCTTCAGACAAACAAGAAATGGAGTACAAGAAATCAGTTTCTCCACTCTGGCATCTTTTCCTCCACCAAGGCCTCTGCTGAGCCTCTACTACCAAGACAAACAAGAAATGGAGTACAAGAAATCAGTTTCTCCACTCTGGCATCTTTTCCTCCACCAAGGCCTCTGCTGAGCCTCTACTACCAAGTACCGTCATTGAGCATGGGCTTCACGTGCACCAGGCAGGATTTGTTACACTGCTGAAGCTGGCCAACATGCAGACCAGTAATAAATCTGAAGTCACTATATAAATATATATATAGCACTGTGCGTCACAAAACAGCAGCAAGACGTTTCCTTGGACGCATCTAACACATGGGACGGGATTAGTGTTCAGCTAGCGTACCTCCGACGTGGATACTGGAGGGGTAAGTTACTGGAAAGCTCGGCGCATTCGAGAAGCCATCCATCGGTTTTGCGCTGACATAGGACGCTGTGTAGTAGTTGATACCTAGGAAGTCCGTGGAACCTTTCACAAGCTCACTCTCCTCATCCGTAAAAGAAGGTAAAAGAAGGGAGGGAGTGCCCATACGTCTTGTATATCACTTCCGGATACTGACCGAAGAAGAGCGGGTCCAACATCCTGCGTTGCCTCGCTCATTCATTGACAAACAGACCTTCGAAAAATATAGACATGGAAGGGGCCTAAAATATTCTCTGAATTGCATTCACTTTCAGTATCTTCTAGTTCCATTTTTCTCTTCTTGCTTTAGAAATTTGTAAAGAATGACTGGAGTTTTACTGGGTACAGCCGATAGAGCAAGTTGTGGCTATTGAGCAAGTATGGAGAGATCCTAGAGTGAAGGCCTAGTGTCCGATTATACGTACCATCCGCCACGGAAAGCCATAGCTGTCTCAGCTGCTACAATATCCTCTGGCGAATTTGTGAGAGGTTCATACCACTGTATATCCAAAGATATCCCAATCTTTCCGTCAGATCCCTGAGCACCACAACCAAACATTCAATTAGAGAATTTGAAAATGCCCTCAAGAGCCTTATGAGTTTACTAACCAAGCTTTGAATTCAAGCTCTTCACTGAAACCATCCAGATGCCAGAATATTCTTCGAGAAACAATTTCCTCGCGCTGCTCCATACTGAACCTGATATTTTTGGCGGTAGATTTTAACTGCTGCTGCATGTGCGAGGAGAATATTGTGGCCTTGTATATATCGTGTTTCTGGGGTGTTAAGGTCGAAGACAGTATCCTTAGTTCCCCGGCGGCCAACATCTAGAGCTAAATCAATTGTCGGCTCGTTGACTGTAATCCAGCGTTTCACCCGGTCGCCAAATGCTGCGAAGCAAGCCTCAGCATATGGAGCAAAAGCTCGTCTGCAAGAAAATAAAGAAACAAACTGTTCGCTGCTCATGAAAAAAATGAAGACAGATTACTCGGTCAAGAACTAAGCATGCATTACAGAAACACAATGCAGAAACAAATGGACCAAACCCATGATGTGAAGGAAGTACTCGGCTTACACGATTTCCGGTCCAAACCAACCTCCATATTTGTCAATCAACGCTTGAGGCAAGTCAAAATGATAAAGGGTGATCCATGGCTCGATTCCTGTTACAAAATACATGTATTAAGCAATGAGACACAAGTTGACGATAAATCTATTGGAGCAGGTTGCACACGCGTTGTGCTCTGCATAATCAACTGAAGAATGTTGGAACAGTACAAGCGCAAGGTGCAGTCCGACGGTCGAACTGCAGAAGAATCTGGACAAGTGGTGAATGTTTCCAGTAATTGCGGTTCCCAAAGACTTCGCAGATCAGAATCCGGGCCATACTCGGCCGAATAAGGGCCGGGCAGTTCATTGTTACATCTCTCGGTCTAAACCAAAGAAGCAATTGCACTGCTCGAGCTTGGAAACAGCTATCCGCTTTAGATAGAGGCAAGCTGGATTTACCCTTGCTTAAAACCTGGTCAATCAGCCGGTTGTAGTAGTCCAGACCCGCCTGATTGGGTTCTTCTCCAGCTCCCTCTGCACGAACGTAGTGAAAGAAGTGAGCAAGATCTAGTTATCTCTCGGTGCAAGATATGATTGCACTGCCTTGTGCTTATTCAGATGTGCGAGTGGCTAGAAAATAAGCTAGCTTTCTTCTGGAACCACTCCCTTTCTCCAGATTCTTACACTTCTTACTAGGAGAAACTTCACCGAGGGGAGCCGAACTCGGATTCCAGCCGTCATTACTCTGCACAGTACCTGGAAAGATGCGGGTCCATGCAATGGAGAACCGATAAGCGTCGAATCTTATACCGTGCATGAGATCGACGTCCTCCTGCATCGAGTTACGTTACAGAAATCAAACTTCCGAGTAGTTCGGTTTGTGTTAAAAGGTGCGGCAAGAGGGATGATTCTTTTCTATAGTATGCATGATCGTACCCAGTAATACGAAGGCTCCCAACCCTCACTCACATCCGCTGGACAAAACCTGCCAATGAGTTCATGCAAATTCGAGCAAAAGCGTGGTGATTTCTGCTAACATGCGGCTGCATTGCGGCATGTTCGAATCCTAGACCTGTTGGACATAATGCTATGAACAGATATATATCTGCAGATTCTCACTCGACAAGTTACGAGAGTTCACAAACTGGAAGAAGAAGAGAAACTGGATGCCCTGAGATGAACCATTTGAGATATTCGAAGCCGAAGCCAACGATGTAACTTGATTTACCTCATATCTGTGGTAGCTGTCACAAGCCACATTTCCAGTACTCCCATCCAGTATCCTTCCTGCGATCATACGTACGTTGCAAATGTGAAGCAGATCAATAATTTACTTATATTATGACCGTGAGACGCATGTTAGTTCATATATATGTACCAGACTCAAGAGGTCAAAGAGGTTAGAGTGCCCTACTCGTCTTCCATGAACTTACTAGGGTACAAGAAAAAGCTGAAAACTGATAATGGGGCATTTAATTCTGCAAATCAAATGGGGATTTGGGTGTATACTGTGTAATCACCAGGAATCCCTCATTCAGTGTCCCAACTACTGGGACCCTTTCCACCTTCATGCGCACCTCCTTCTATCTGCAAAAAACTCACGCCACCGTTGCGTCAATTAACCAATCAGCAGTTCTTGTGTGCATCAACGAATGGCTGTATTGCTCAGTTCAGTAGTTGTCCACTGGTTTCATCGATATCCATGTCTATTGTCAGCAGTAACTTGCAATAGCTCCAGGATCAGTTACCTTTTAGTTCTCGATGTCAGTGAAACCCTATCCCACCCTACGCGTCTAGGAATGCCTAGGAGCGAAAAGCTGTACACGTAGCTTCCCAGTGAATCCAGCCGAAGCTGAAGGTACCGATCGAATTTCGAATTCCAGGCAGCATCTTATACTCGTACGTACTATAGTGCAAAGGAAGATTACAAAGAGATGAGAGAAGATCTCAAGACAAGACTGACGTGGTAATTATTAATTGGTCCTCAAGTGCAAGGTACGTGCATCACATCCACGACAGTCACTGAAGATGATGAGATGTTTCAGTACTAGTTACAGGTACACCACGTAACTCCCACCGCTAACTTTTCCAAGGGGGTTCACTAACAAGGAGACTAAGGTTTTCAGCAGGGCGGAGAACCTGATAAGCCGATGTTGCAGTCCCGAATACAAAGTCGGAGGGAAAGCTGTTCCGAGAAATCTCATGATCAGGTGCGACTATGCCCGGCTCTTTACTCTGCATACCGTCGAGCGCCTCATCATTGAACTCCTGTTTCTTGTCGACGAAGGCTGCGCCATTGGACAACTTAGTGATCGCCATCGGGAAAGTCGTCATCGGATCAGGTTGTCAAAACGAATGAATACGAGAATGCGCGGTTGCAATCGACTTAGAGAGGGACAGCTCCAGACCGCTACCACATATATTTACGAGAATGCACTTAGCTGCGATGAAAATCAAGGCACTGTACTGGTGTCAGGATCAAGAAATTAGATATCAATGTCGGATCCTAGCCAGCTTGTCCTGTGGATCCTCCCGGGCCCTTCTTCTTCTCTAAGGATGTTCAGTATGATGTATATGTATATATATATAGGAAAGAACATACCATACTCACTTTTCTGTAGATTGTTCTCGACATCACCACGCGAAAACCGCGGGAAGTGGAACGATCGCGGAATCCGACGAAAATTAGTACTGATGTCTACTGAAATGGGGAATTTTCAGTTCTAGGGAACCAGAGCGCACGGGACCGGAAGGTCTAGATCAACCACAGAGACCGGTATGAGGCGCGTCAAAATGCCATGGTAAAGCAGAAAAACTGATCCAATAGAAAAGATCCAATAGAAAAGATCCAAATCACCAGAAAATCGGAGATGATTGTAGTATAATAAAAAGCAGTGGACGGTGAGCAAGTACCTCGAGCTCAAACTGGTCTCCGTCACATGTGGAATCTGTGGGATTTGTATCGGCGTCAGAACACAGACTGACTAAAAGTTGATAGAAAATATACATTAACTTTCTGACAGTGAGGTAGGTAAGTTATTCTGTTGAGTAGGAAACGTACAATACCAGACTTTACCAGATGGAAAGGATACACCAATGCTCCGGGAGTTCCGGTTTTTGGAGTAGTCACTTCCAGTACTTTTTGAAGATTTCCGGCGTTGGACCAAATCTGTCGGAATTTTCCCGGAGGAGAAAATCTACTTTTTAATATAGATTTGGTAAAATTTCCGGAAAAACTCCCCGAGCACTGGGATACACTAGTATACCTTTTTCCTGTCAGAACGATATCCTGGAATAGCTGCCTACCTGGTAGATAATCCATAGTTTAAGATATGTACTCCATAGTTTTCTCTCGCCGATCCTGTACGAACCTACTGCGGTATGAGACTTCAAACCCTATGGGGAAGGTTCCAGCCCCGATAATGTTTAAACCTGTAGAGTACATGTCTATGTAGCAGTTGTTGTAAACTAGAGTGCAATATGACTGTTTCTGTAGTAGATTTAAAGGGGTAGAAACTGCGGAGCGATTTGCAAGTTTAGACGCTTTAAAGCTTCGACGCAACAGTGCAGTGCAGATCGCCCCGCCCGTATGTAGCTAGTCAGCATTTACTACGCCCTTTGCTTTCGCCCAATGCAGCGGGCATGAGTCAAAAGGAAGCTTTCGCAGCTAGAATTCTTAAAAGTAAAAGACATTGACAAAAAACATGAAAAGGGAACAAAAAACATTCAACTCGGATCTGTTGTCTTCAGGTCAGAGTTCCTTGGAACTCTTCGTAAGCTGAACACGAGGTGAGGGGTAGACATCGGTTCTGATTAAGATCTTTACTGGTGTGGAACCGAACCAGCAAATTACCCAGATACCTCTTTCAGGATGCCTGTTACTCACTTCGTTCCTGCCTGTCGCATGAATAAGTTTTGCAAAGAGGTTTCAATTTCTGAAATATAGATTAGATTAATTAGCACTCCACAAGATAAGCATGATAAATAATCCGGTTCATGATCAGAGGGCACTGCAAGTACATGGTATATATATCTGCAAGCTCTTGACATGGTTCAACAAGGTATACCTTTTTGCCGATCTCCTGGTGTAGCTAGCTAGTCAGCAGCATTCACCGTTCTAAAGCACAGTAAGAGTGTTGATTCCAGCAGACTGATCACTAGGCTTCAGAGAGAGTGGAAGCTTGTGAAGAGAGTGTGGACCCCAAATGATCATCCCGTAATGATCCTTTATGTTCAACACGTACGGAAAAGGCTCATTTCTTATTGCACCTATTAGCCATAACAGATAGCTAACAGATCCTGCTAGCTCTAGTTAGTTGCACTGGGTATAGATATTAGCCCGGAGGTAGTCCTGACTGCTTCATATATGAAAAATAAAAGATCAAGCAACCCACGTGATACTTATGATCATTATGATAGTGATGTTGGATGCAGTCGAGTAATGTTTTAAAGAAATTTATAGAGAAACATAAATTATGTTTCTCTATGATTTCCTTTTGCGTGTTTGTACATATGTCGAAAAAGTTGTTCTGGATAAAACAAGCTACTTTCTGATCACTCTTCTTTCCCTATAATCAACGGAAGCTTTTGAAGAAACGTGGAATAATATCTACAAGTGGAATGCTGCTACTATCTCCTCTTGACACCTACCGCATTAGTCATGATCATGAGGCTAGCTAAAATATATTCATTGCTAGTTGGAACCTAGCAATGCCATATATTAGTCAGGACGCTGATGCTATCCCTTCAGTACAAGCTTGTGCGCTGTCAGTCTTTTAAGCGTCAACTGCTCGGTGATTCCGTCACCATAGCCTTCTCTTGGTTTAGGGACCGAATAGACGTTAACTGGGGGCTTATACTTAGTACTGAAATGCTGTAATCTGAGCACCACTCTCATGAATTTATATCAGTCTTCTACGACAAGACGAAGAGCCAAGTCTTTGAGATATATAACTTGCTTAGAGTCATCATGGTCCCTTGATGGCTCACATGTACTTTGATGGAAAAGAGGTTTGGGAAGTCTAAGTGACAAAACTATGTGATGGCTCACACAGTTTTATTCTTGGTATGTAGTAAACAAACTTTGATCAATAGTATGTAAAGCTACATAAACTAGTTGAAGGAGATTTTGATATCATTGGAAAGAGTTTTCCAACTACTTTCATAGAGAACAAATTTGGTTGATTTGGATCAGTATTAAGAGAGCTAAATCTTTTTGAAGTTTGTAGAGTGTTTTATGTCAAGTTGGCAAAATTGCACGAGGGCTCCTACAAATTTTCACAAGGAGAAGACTTTCCATAGAATGATTTGTGTGGTCATAACTTGGTGCAAGGATAAGTGTTATATAGGGTATCATCAGAATCTCTTTTTGAGTAATTTTTTGATAGAGATGTGAGATTCGGGTTTTGAAAAATCAAATGAAGGATTTTTTATGAAAAACATCAAAAACTTTGACATGGCATTACTGTTTGTTGGGATGTCATTTATAGATATATGGAGTATCGTTGCGAGCGTTTTTTGAGCAATACGTATTCAAAGAGTTAGATTCAGGTTTTGAGCACTTGGGTGAAGATCATAGAGTATTCAAGTTTGCATGTAAATCTCATGTATAAAGAAAAGAATGTAAAAGTGTAACTACGTTGAATTTTTGGATCAATAGTCTTTATCTCATGCGTTGTTGTTGTCTTTCAAAATCGCACACTTTCCATAGCCAAATACTACACGTATTTCGATATACATATTTCGTACCCTACAATACGACAAGTGATGAACTTGATGTGAAAGATCTAGGTGGAAAGTTGTTAAAGTTTGGAGAACAAGAAAGCAATTATCAGCAATGAGAAATATGGATTTGGATGTTCGAGAGGATGTTCTGGATCGAGAAGAAATGATATATAATGATTTTGAGAGGATTGGTTGATGATATTAGGATGATACGAATATGAAGAATGGTAACTCTTACAACAAGAACTCCCAGGGTTCGGGCATTAGGTTGCGGAAACTATATCAGATTTGGAATTTCAAGAATAGGTACGTACAAATATCAAAATTTGGACTGGTATTACATTTCCCGTGAGCTCTCGTTTGGAGTGAGCTTATTTCTTTCGACTAAACACAGAATGCCTTCTAGGAAATTTTTGGCCACGACAATATATTATCAACGAGTGAGATTACAAATCCCAAAGGTTTTACTATTATACAACAGGACTTGGCATAGTTCTCCAGTTCTCTTGTCACCGGATTGCACTTCCCTTGGGGAATAGGGACTGATACCGAAGTTAAGCTTTGCATTTGCACCTGCCCAGTTTACAGGACTAAATTGCTGATCCTCCTATTGATTCCTTCTCTCAGTCCAGTAGTGCCTTTCTCCAACTTCGTTGTCTACAGGTTATCAGTCAACAAATGGGCTTGAAGCAGCTAAGCACTGGATGATCCTGTATATTTTGGTTTGGCTAATGCATTCCTGCAAATAGTGATGTTGATTGTGCGAAGCACAACCATGGTCATCTATTTGACTTTGAATTGATTAATTATTAGAAAACTAATTCGAGGCGGTGTTAAGGACAGGACTCGTTCAAAGAGACTTTGACTTCTACAACCATTTAGAGAAATGCTGAGAACTGGTTCAACGAGAATGGATCAACAACAGATCCGAACATGCATTCATATCACACACGGTAGAGGAATGATTAACCCAGTTAATCGATAGACTTTGTCACATGAGTACTTTGCAGCATGCGCAATTGTCACGTTTGGCAATGCCACACAATGAAGAAAAAAGAAATTGGACTAAGAAGTATTATGCATCAGACAGCTACTTACCAAGTGCTCCAAAGAAATATCTTGGAGTCTTTGCACTCTTAAAATTGGCGGCCACTCTAGATCTATAGCTAACTAAGACGCTGATATTTTGAGAGGATGAATTAGACGTTGACTTGGAAAGCGACGTCTCGTCATTATATATAGATGTTTTCCATACGTAACATCATATCTGCAACTATCATACTACTGTAACTACAGATCTTTGCACATATGCATGGAAGGTTAAGTATATGTAGGATGCATTGTCTTCTCTAGATCTTTGGTCCCAACTGGAAGGCTCTTGTAGCAGGAGAAAAGATTCACATCAGACAGAAGAACCAGAAGATCTAGAGCCCAGAGCATAAATCCCGCAAAAGTAAAGTAGAAGATCTCAAGAGGGACAGAAACAGGGAACGATAGGCTTCAGGATAAGATATCAGATGGAGAAGACGACCTAGACTAACTGACTGAAATCCTGTTATTCTTGGTTAGTTGACATTGCAGGAGCACCGCGAGTGGAAACCGTGGAGTGATTCCATATCTATTCGGATGGACCTTGAACTAATGCTCGCCAATAAAATAACCGGATCTCCATCAAGTCAAGTTGTGATACAATTTCATTGATTTCACTTTCATTCGTGATACACTTTTCGTACTGTGCATGAGGAACTAAGACAAGACAAGCTGCATTCAGTTGCGTTTGCCGGTGTGTTCATGATTCCGTTGACAATGTGTGAAACGCGGGGCGATTGAAATCAAAGCGAAAATATCCTCAGTCTCGTTTCAATAACCTAACATTGCTTTTCACTTGCTACAGAAAGTAATCGGTAAGAAATTTAAAATAATAACTGGGTATTCGACCAGAATCTCCACTTCAAAATCAAACACGACAACATATTACCTATGCACGTTGTAGTGAGAGGCTACATCTGCATTTGTTTCTGGTTAGTCACCAGTTGTTCGTAAAGCTTTTCATACATAAATTGACGAGAAGTATAGTCCAAGATAAAGGCATAATTTATTACGGAAATGATAACACAGAGGTATGCCTTGTGAAAGCATCTTTACTGTATGTAGTAAGAACACATCTTACTTTTCGAAACATGCTTTAATGACTAGATCTTGCCGCACATCACTGCATCCGGTGATCGGTCCAGTGGACTGATCAGTAGACCAAGAGGCATACATGAGGTACTAAGTATAGGTATTTACCATAGCTACAGAAAAGAACTCTTTTCTACATAGATAAGCATATTTAGGGAGATAATATTCCTTTCAATTAAGCTATAGTACTAGTAGCGATACAAGTCAATTTCAGCTGTGCAATAGAAATGCTGCGAATACAACCGTACACCGTCTTCTTCCCACTACACCCAAGGACTTTGAAGCTTCTGTTTCTTTACCTTTTCTAATAAAGGGGGCGGTCACACCTTGACTAAAGTTATTATAATTAGTGAACATGACCCCCGAATGTCAAACAAGTTGGACCTTTTAGCAACCCTTTTTCGGGAAAACTTATAAATGGATGGTTCTGACTTTATATTAATTTTATACTAAGTCTTGCTATATAGTTGATATACTTTTATTATGCGGATTCTCTAACTAGTCAATAAATTTACACCGTCAAGAATTGAAATTACAAGGTGCAACATGTTATAATAGCTAAGGTAGGGAAGTTAAGATGTGCAGAGTTACTTACGGTAATGGCATATTATCCACTTAGTCCAGAGCAAAAGAAAGCATGCGAGCATGTTCTTCAGATGGCGAAGTGAATGCATAAGTTCTATTTATCACCAAATAATTTCTTACAAAAAAGTTCAATATACTATTTAGAAATGATAATTATATAAATTTTCACATCTCCCAATAACATGCTATATGTATTATGAAGATCGCAACAAAAACCATAACGAGTGGCTCATCTAAAGGTCTCCCATTACTGGTGGTAAAAGAACTGGTAACTAATGTGCCTTTGCAAAGCGGGCAGCCTAGAACTACCCGCATGTTTGTCAGCGGTGTCATTTACTGAATGTGGCTTACTGAAGCGTCCTTAGGCATATCATTAGGTGTTGTGGTGTCATGAAGGCACTACGAAGTACTTTCACGACCTAGTACCACAATAGATAGCACAACAAGTGACTGGATAATGTTTGCGATAGGGAAACTATGCACATTAGTGGAGATAACCCTTGAAGAGGAAAATGAGATATCTGAAATGTAAGAATAAAGAAGAAAAGAAACTCTATTATATAGTTTGTGTACGAAAGAGACTCGTTATACCGTTTACCCGTTCTGTTTCCTATCACAACGCATGTTTTAACCCCTAACGGTCTTGACGTCCCCTCTTTGCAATTTTTTTGCGAACTTACTTGTGGGAGTAGGGTTGCATCTTATCCCTTATCGCACCATGTGCAGCATCATAAGTAGTGGTCCTAGAGTCGAACCCTCTTGCCCAAGCTCACTTAATTAGTATTTCCCATTCTTTGGCATAACAAAACGTCCACCGCGAAAGCATGCGGTATTCTACGTGACTCGAGGCTCAATTCTTTGACACTGGAACATTGATCTAAGACTCACCAATCATGGCTTCCAGTCCCAGATGCTGTACAACTCAAATCATAACAGGAGAGCTTTTGTGCTGAAACACTTGCTGAGGAGACGAAGTTCGTCATTCGACTAAGTTCAAATAATCTCGTACAGTTCTGTAGGATAGATAAAGTATGAAAGAAGAATAAAGAATATGTCATATGGGTAATGCAACATAAAGTTTAACTTGATTCGGATTTCTACTGAACAACGTTTTCTGATAAGCAGCATAGCCTATTGAATCATATTATTAGGGTCGGTGTGTTATGTTGTACCTCTTAGTTATGTTTAAAAGGTGTTACAGTACTGGATTGTTCAAGAACAACGGTTCTCGTCTTGATGGTGGAAGGTCACAACCGCATTTTAATTGCTTTCACACCATTTCCATTCTTCCAGAGTTTGCAAAGTATATGATTTATTGTAGTATGTCTCCCACTTCTACATTTTTATCTTTCTTGCTACACATTTGCGTAGTTCAGGAAAGAGACTCAATACTTTTAAAAGTTGGAGTCAGATTAATCACCCATACGTATATGTAAATTAGGACTATTTGCTGGGATCAAAGTAGCATTCTTAGTACAGTCTAATTCATGATTAGATCAATATACTGTTGTGTGGTCGGATAACACCATCCGATCACATGTGCACCCTTAAGATTATTTCCATTCACTTGTTGCTCCATTGCGTAATGTGCGTGTCGTTATTACAACATTTGTTTCCTTCTTGTCAGGTGCTCCTTTCTTTATTTGTGTCATGCTCCTTTCCCGTGCTCTGGGGAAGCAATTCTCTGATACTATTATAATGAATGCGGAACTTTAGTTTCTACTTTGTCTCACCATTTCATTCTCTATAATGCTTTCCTGACAGCCAAATAAGCTGTGTCTGCCCGGGTGAATCACATGTACCTTGTCGTACCTGTAGTATCCTCTTGACAACTAGTAAGCTGACACGTCCGGATGATCACCTCTAACGTGTCGTGGTTGTTGGATTCGCAAAAGTGACTAAAGGTAGATTTCGACCATAGTCAACTGTGGAATTTCAGTAAAGTGGGCTTTTTAGTTATAGGTAGCTTACAATTCAAAGTCGCATGTATTGCTACCTACGGAACTATGGGGGCTACTCAACATAGGATGAGGGTAGCCAAATCATGAGGGCTTGTCCGTTACCGTTATCTACTCATTCAAAAGTTTGTGAAGGTAGGTTTGGATCATATCCTGAGTCAGCTACTGTAAAGTACAATTCCAAGTTGCATATTGCATCCACTTACGGAAGTAACTGAACATATCTTACCCAAAATTCATCCGTCCGGTTGTCCACTAACCAGATCTAGATACATTTCAAACAAAATCTGTTGTATTAAGAAATGTTATATATAAATATACAAATAATATATATTTGGAAAGGTAATAGTTATCAGTCTCAACGATGGTCCTCCTCATTTGAGCATTTAGTGTTTGCTTCGAAGCATGTTACCTCTTTGTCTGTCATAGCTTGCTGTTTCCGAAAGTAAAGTTCTAAACCTCTCGAGGAGAAAAAGAAGAGCTGTTATCTGCGAACCTTGCGATTTCAGAAAATGAAATCCTAAACCTCCCACCAAGAAGGCACCAAAGAGAGGCTGAGTTATTGAGGTAAATTAAATACTCTTGAGAAAATGCATGGGATATTAAAGGAAGAACCGCTTCTCATTGATGATGTAGTAAACTATTCTAAGATTTTACTCATACCAGACGTAGAAAATATCCCCCTGCGTTTCAATGTTTTCGGAAAACTACGTAAGTATTGAATTTTTCATCAAGAGTTCTCTTACTCACTCCAGTCACACCTCTAACACAATTATCTATTAAACAGGAACTGTGAAATAGTTTGACCGTTATGGGCATGGGATGGATCTTGCGAACTGAGTAAGTTTTCTATGAAAGAATTTTGTGAATATAGTTCATCTGCTGTATGTTAAGGTTGAAAAATCAAAAATAGTTACTCATTGCTTAATGTTAATAATGACATCATCCAAACAAAATAAAATGAAGCATTTGAGATTTTCATACCATTTGAAAAGGCAAGAAGACATTTTGAGTTGAACTTTCTGGAGAGGTTTACCTCGTCCTAAAGGTGTGTATGGGTTTATAATTTTGAACTTAGAAGTCACATTATTGTCTAAAAATCAAGGCACATCCTCTTGGACTCTCTTTGCTCAAGCACGCAGAACTTTCTAACTGAGATAATGCTTCTAAAATAAAATAGACTAGAAATTTAAACTAAGAGTTGGCAAGTCTATAAAGGATGACGAATTATGAAATCATAAACTAATCAATGATTATGTATGTTGAGAAAACATTGTATATATAAAATTCAAGATCTTTTTATGTATGGAATTTTATGGATAGGTCTTTCTGAACTGCACAGCCTTCCTTGAATAACTGTTGTAAGAATAGGTTTTTATTTTGAGATTTAAAAATTAAAGATTTGACACTTTTAACTAATTAATGTTAATATGTTCTAAGGAAAACAAATAGTGCATTTGAAGCTTTCACATCAATTGAGAGGGGACGATGATCTTTTGACTTAAAACATTTTGGAGAGGTTGCTCAATGTTGTGGTATGTCATCCAAGTAAAAAATGTTGTTGTCAATTTGACTCCGTTTGTCAAAGCATGCTGTTTCAAAGCCATATGCTTCTAGACTTTGTGACATGAGATATCTAGTTTAATAAATCATATTAAGACCTCATATTGCATTATTCAACTATTTTTTTATATTATTATATAATTTTTTACTTATAATTCAATAACTAAATATCATTGATGGATTTCTAAGGATTTTATATCCTCAAGGTATGTGGCAACCTTGAAGATTATACATGATTAGTTTTGTTGCAGTTTGAAGTTCAAAGAATATATAACACATTACGTTAGTTTAAGCAAGTCTTAAAAATCAAACGGACTAATAAACCAACAAAATCTTGAGTTGAAACTTGTTGGATGAGATGTCCTCTCTCTTAGGTGTGTTCCATGATCTCAAATTATAAAAGGACACAGAACACATCTTAATGGTCTTGGGCTTTTGTAGTATCTTTGTTGTATTTTTCCAAAAGATGGTTTGATCAGTGTATTCACTAAAACTGGATAATTGACAGTCTAAAATTGCTCTTCTTAATGCCTAAGTTCTTCTGTTGAATTATCTAAAATTCAATTAGAAAATTTCTAAATATATTTAATAAAATATCTAAATATCTAAATTGAATGGTCTAATTCAACTTGTCTCACATATTATATTATGCCAGTTTTGCAAATAAAGATCATTCAACTTCTCACATATTGTATAATATCATTTCAAAAAATAATTAAAGTTTATTTTCATTGTTACAAAAAAATACACAACTATATTCAATAAAGCTGTAATGTTCTGTCTAGTAGCTGAATTATGTCAAGATATCAATCACTACAGCTTTCGACTAACTTCAACTATTGCATCTAGATCATCCCACGATGGTACTGTGCTCACACGCTTCATATAATTTGTGTGCGATATATCGATTGTGAAAAACTGAAAAAGAAGAGAAGAATTATTTGTCGTGTAGCAAAACTGACGGGTGGAGTCGCTGTGAAAACCAAAAAGGTGAAAGAAAAGAGATAAATCAGGAAAATCATAAATACATACCCCGCTTTCATTGGCTTCCATTGCACTGATAAAATCACGTAAACTGCCTCCGACTACTCTAAGATTGTATCTGAAGATAATGAATAAGATCCACGATCGATAAACAAAATTTTACGATTGAAAGTTCTTCGATATCAAGTGAAATCATGAAATATATAAACTCTCTTCGAAGAAAGAGTGACTCTTGGAGAGGATGTGATATCCATTCGACGTCCTTCAGTATGTTCCAAGTAAAGTCCTCGGTGGTAAAAGGATCCCAAAATGTACAGATATGATGAGTGAAGAATTGTCTGGAAATTCATAAATCACATGTGGTTGATGATTTTCACGAAGACAAGAATACCTTTTTGCATGTTGGATAAAAATGAATTCATCAAAAGAGAATCAACTTTGATGCGGGAGAAAAAAAAACACCACCACTCGCCAAGTCGTAAAGTTTCACGAGTTGAGAAATTATCTTCAGATATACACATTCTATTCATTTGAACTGAACAAAATTACACTAAAAACCAAAACGGGGTAAATAAACCGAACATAAAAAAACACTTTCTTGTGAAGGAAAAAGTGACCATTTGCTGTATTATAATAACGGACCAAAAATTAATATTTCAAACTATTCGGTTAATCACTTCTCAAACTAACAATTGAGGTTCAAGCCAGTTTGATATTTGTTTAGAACAGGTATTTTATATCAGACAAGCTAGACTTGCGATATTGTTACAGACAAAGATAGACATAAAGATCGTGAATGGGTCTATGACTCTAGCAGAATGATACCATCTTCTTTTTATAGTTATTGGAGTTGCATAAGATAATTTTCAAACATAGACTTCAAAGAAGAAATGAAATGAGAATATATGATCAACGTCAATATCATTAGCATGAATATAATTTTAGTGCTTTGTAGAAGTCAAAATAATAAATATTATTTCAACATCTTATACATATACAATGCTTTGTACAAGTTGTAATAAACATACTACTTCGACGTCCTGTACATATAGAATCGGTCCTGAACTCAAGTGAGATACTCAAGAGCATTCGTGTAATCACTTGAATGCCAAACTACCTCAATAATCCAGAAAGATAGCAAGCTTCCAACATTCATCAAGTTCAAGGTCTTTAGCATCCAGGACACGCAAGGACACTTTGGAACTTCTGAGGAAGTCTGTCTGACTTCAACCTCAATATGATATTTTCAGTTTTCAGGTTGAGTTGTTTGTTGTTCAGATTTTCGAACAATCTCGGATGTGTTTCTGAAACCAGAACAGCAATTCCGCTGCAAAAATACCAACAAGGAGTATGGAGTAGTATGTGAGCAGCGGCATTGCAAGAGAATGTTAAATCTTCTAAGAAAGACCATAGTTTTTCTAGAAGGAAAGTATCTTTCATCAAATCTGAATACGTCAATGTAGTTGTATGAGAATGATTGACAAAATTCTGAATAGTACTATCATCAATAGATACACAGTTAAATGATCATATTGAGGATTTTTTGATCACGAGGCTGAAATCTTTGAGAAACACAAGAGATACCTTTTTGTTCTACACAATATTTTTGTTCTCGTGGAGCTCATTTTAGGACACATGCGTTATCTTTTAACAGATGTGTCGTCCCAGCCAAACTTCCCATCAGACAATGTCTTTCACCTGGATCGCACTCACCCCCGATTAAAGATCGTGCGCTTAAGACTAAAAGTTGAGCTAAAGATCCCTCCCACCTCATGAAATAGATAGAATAATGTTGAAAGTAGTGGTATTTCACTTGCGGTCCCTCGTGAAGAGGACCTCCCACTATTCTACACCTCTTGAGTCATTTCACAAAGTCAGACTAGAGTCAAACTCAACAAGGTCTTCTTTCTCCGCTGATTCCTCCAAGCCCGTTCCCTTGGTTGTGGTTTCGCTAGATAGTAGATAGGGATAGTGAAAATCTCGTTAATCATTCATGCGTGTCATTAATTAGATGACGAGACATTTGACTATCTTGAGAGAGTCATAGTTACTCTCCTCATTTATCCGCATTCGGTTGGATTTCTTCACTATGACATTCAAAGCATTGGGCAGAAATCACATCACGTTAGCATCCGTGACGACCATTGCAATACTTTGTTTTACTTAAACAGTCAGATTTTCCTTGTCTGTACCATTTCTGAGCCGATCCTTCACCGCCCGAGGAAAGAGAGAGGAGTCGAGACCCCCTCATTCTACGTCATTCGTCCGACAAGCACACGATAGTCCGTCCTTGCCGCATGAGCTGCTAGGACAGACTGCCGACCGGGGCCTAGACATAGACCCGGTGGACTTGTTTTTGTGGTCCTTCAACTGGATAGGTTTCGTCACAAGCTGCAGGGTGTCGAAGCATCTGGTCTTGTTTTTTACATTTTCTTGTTCGCTGAGTCTCTCGAGGGCACAATACGCTTACAAGTTGCATTGACAGAAGTGTGCAAGACCTCACAAGCTTTTAGAAATCTCAAGCCTAAGCTTGCCAGACCTTGCACACTTTTAGCAAATGATACAAAAAGCTTGTGAGCTCTGAAACATAAATGTGCGAGCCGTCACAAGGTATTAGATATTGCTAGCCAAACTGTGTGAGACCTCGCACACTTTTAATGAATGATACAAAAAGCATGTGAGACCTTGCACACTTCTTGAACTCTGAAGCGTAAGCGTACGAGACCTCACACACTTCTAACCGTGTGAGTCCCACCTTCTATGAGCGTGTAAGACCTCGTCCACTTCCAATCGTGAGAAACCTCGAGCACTTCTAACCGTGTGAGTCTTTTTCCACTTCCACATTATGAGACCTCACATGTCTCTTAAGATCTGAAGCGTACCAGTGCGAGGCCTCGCCCACTTAGTTGACCCAGTTACAAAACATGCAAGGTCACACACTCTTATTATGGTTGGCTTTCAAAGTGTGCGATGCCTCGCACGTTTTTTTGTACCACCTTGCAAGTGTACGTGGTCTAGCACACTTAGTTGACGTAGATTGGAAAGCGTGCAAGGACTCACATGCTTATTGAGATAAGGTGTCACAGGTGTTTAATACCTAGATCTAAGCATGCGAGTCGAAAGAGAGGTCTTTTGTCGTAAGTAGTGTGCAAGGTCTAAACTATCAGAACTTCTGTTATGCTTTCTCTCGGTAGACGTTATGTCTTTGTATCGCACGCTTATTATTTTGAGATTGAATTGACGTGTACAAAGTGCACGAGCCCTCACATGGTATTAGTTCTTGGATACAAAACAGACGTTTGCTGAAGTCAATCATTATTGTTGATTATTCTTCTCAATGTTGCAGCTTGATTTATTGTCCTCTTCATATGTTTATCTAGGTTGGGGAGATGATCGCATCTACTGCTTGACTTTCTATTGACGATAAGTGTATCCTCTTCAGCGGTGTAGATGTCATCGGTGTTGCATAATATTTTCCATGTTCTCTGCTGCTCGTTGGCACAGTGGGATTGTTGACACGGGTCGTGGTGTGATTGAAGTCCACATGGCTATGGTACCTTCATGTCATCTTTCATATCTCAATATGGACACTAAGAATGTTGAGGAAGCTGATAACCCGTATGTTGTATGAGACTTAGCCATGTGTAGCTTCCTCGTGTACCTTCTCCGATTGTCGAACCTAATTTCACACCCTCACCTTATTAGTTCCTCTTCCTCAGCTGTACCATGCATGTGCTTCTAGGTCTTGTTCTTTCCGAGCAACAACCAAGGTACTCAATCTGGTTCTAATGAAGATCCAATTCTCTACAAGAATCAAAAGAATTGGCATCTTCTACAGTCCCACTCTTGAGCACAATTGAGAAACAACCGATTACTGAGAGTTTTATATTCTTGTCACTTTTAGAAGCATGTGTGCGAAATACTATGATCGGTGATGACCATGTTGGTGTTATGATCATGAATCATCTAGAGGATATTCTTGATAGCATTTTCTTTCGAGACCTTTCATCATTCGTTAAGAATCATCCACTTTTGATTAACTGACCATTGCAGATAGTATCAATAATCTTAGTCTGGGTGACTTGTACAACGCATGGGATGAAGATGCAAATAGTGGAGAAGAACAGCTGGAAACAGGTGGTGAAGATGGAACACATAAGTTTGTTGCTTGAAAGAAATGTGCTTATCATAGCATAAAGCGTACGAAAGTTGCTCCGTAGATCAAGTTGTCAGATGGTAGGAAGAGATGTTGTGTTTGAGATACCGCAATTGTATTATGGTATGGACAACAATAATGTATTAAATAAATTATCTCTAAGTTTGACAAGGGTAGTTTGAAGAAGATGGATCAAGTTCGATGGGAAGTTGGTGTGCAATGAAGCTTTTCACTTGATTTATGATTTCTTTCTACAACTATCAAATTTCTTGGATGAATGATGCTTGGACAAGATACCTTGACAACAAAATTACTCACAAACCTTGGAGGTTTACTTTGATCGCACAAGCTTTATTACATCAGCTTTGGTCATAACATGTGAAGTAATGCCTCACTTGACATATAGTAATACGCAAGGTCATGTACATATAACCATACGTAACTTCTTCCTTCATGATACACTAAAGACGAGGTGTTTGAGGAGGTATGATGGAAGATGGAGATTCAAGTACATGTTATTTCCAAATCAACATTCTACAAGATTTGGAGAGAGAAATTTACCAACTATGCTACGTATAAGTCTAGTGCAAAGTGTACTACTTGTATCAATCTCAAGCAGCAATTGATGCGAGAGAGAAAATCAGCAGAGCGAGCAATTTTGGAGCATCAAAGAGAACAACATATGCAGTTAGCTAGAAATTGTTACTATGCTTACATGCAAATTGCGATTATGAATCCTGAAAAGAACATGACGATCATACATGACAAGATGAACCAAGGGAAAATCACAATATCTTTGTTGTCTTTCAAGCTCAAAGCGCTCATGGGACAAGCCCAACCATTGTCACGGTGCTCACTAGTATCCTCTTGCATGGTTATGATCTTGGAATTATGACTCACATAGTCAATTGTGGTCTGGAGATGCTAACTTCATCATTACATCTTTGGTAAAGATGTTCTGGTATTGTGAAAGATACAAAGGAGATATAAGAGGAGATTTAACCTTCAAGGAAGTTACCACTCATCCACTGGTCAAAGTTGTACTTGATGAAGTTTTTGATCTTACATTTGTAAGACCAAAAGATAATGACTTGGATGCATTTTCCAAGTACAATAGTTGAGGACTCATACGCCACATGTTCAAACCACTCCCCAAGAACTTGTTCAAGACGACAAGTTGACAATTCTAGAAAAGATAACAAGAATTGGAATGATGTTAGTGTTATGCAGTGAACTAGTTTCAAAAGGATGCTTCAAAATTGTCACCATGTCATTTCTCATCATTGGTCATACTCACGAAGATGTTGACGCATTCTTTTCCAACTTTTGTCGCATACTAATGTTTGCTCTTTTCTTCATTTTCTGGCTCAAGTAAAAGATGCGGAGGCCAAAAAATGCACGTTCGCTCTCATTCAAGAGGTTGTGGACTATCGATCATATGTGAAGAGTTTCATGATGTCATTGAAAGGACATTCATAACATGTTCAATTTCAGTTCTACATAAGAGATAATGTTCTTGTGTACCAAGTGAGAGAGTTATGACTCTTAATCATAGTAGACTTCCCAGTACGGAAGAACACTTTGGAAGAGTAGAGACTCTTCTTCAAGGAAATATTTCTCAGTGTATTTTACCAACCAATGAGCCAAAATCTAAGGGTATGAATGCTCGTCATCCAAAGAAAGTTGAAATACTACTCTTTGATCAGAAATACATTCAACATTTGCGTGAGACTGAAAGAAGACCAGAATATGAAGATCTAGAACAAAATATCGACAAGTGTCTCATCGAATATTGACAGAAAATTGCAGAGGTGCTTGAAGACGATTTGGATACAATGGAAGATAAACAACTGCAAGATGGTTTCTGATCAAGTACCAACCATGGTTTTGGATTTAGAGAAGAATAATCTACGAGAGAAACATAAACCATACAGCAAAGAGAGGACCTATTAGCTCAAGAGATGGTTGAAGAGTTGACGGAGAGGGATCAAATTTTTCTGGAAGATCCAAGTGAAAGAGAACGAATTTGTTTTGTTCCTCTTATGACATCCAGCCACAAATGATGATTATCATTCGTCCTTCTGAAGACTTTGTTGTCCAAGTGTGCATATGGGTTGCAAAGATATTGTCAAAAATTGATAGTTATTAATTACACTACAATAAGGTTCACGCTGAAAGGTGGTGACCAAAACATGCATCTTCAAATGCTTCAGATGTGCTCTGGTGCATTGATTGCATTTCGAAGAACATATTTTGAGAGAAAGATCCAACATATGGTGATGAAGGTGACTGGATAGACGATAATGATATGTGTACGTGTGGCGATTAAGATCCAAATCTTCTTCCAAGAAAATAGAGATACATGTAAATATTTGATCTATAGCATCACAGTTCATAGATCATGTTGCTGAAGTAGAGACTTGAGATATCTTGGTTGGAAGTTATTACTAGTACTAAGACTTAATTTTTAAATTAGACTTAGTCTCTGTCTAGTACTTAGTTTAGTCCCTTCAGAGATCATGAAATGTTTTTGTTTCTAACTAATAACTTTATACTTTATTCAAAGTGAAATTTTGTACTGAGTTTCGAACTCGCCTATTTCATGTTATATATTCAGAAATCATTTTGATAATAAATTGATCATGTGTCAAATATGTTGGATTCTATATTTGATGACTTTGAATTTTTAATTTTTGCTCACTAATAATCTTAATAAATCCTAGTAAGCCTAAATCTTAAATCTCTTTTCTATTATATACCTGACTGTGGTGTTGCATGCATAGATTTTCTTCAACCTTCTTGGTCGGATTAATTCTGTCACCAAGCGGTGCTTGAGCCGGAGTCATTCTCCAGAATCCAAGGGTAGAGAAAACATTTTGGATCAGCTTGTTGACTAGTACTCTTCTCCAGATCTCTTGAGAAGTAGGAGAGGACCAAGACAGATGCATACAGTCTTGGAGCTCATCTCTCTTTATTGTGCATTGTGCAGCTCTGCTCACATGTTCTCGGAGAGTTTGATATATAGTGGTCAGAGGCGTAAAAGATTAGAGGTCTCAGCAGGGTAGTTCCTTGCTCCTCTTGCGAGGTTCCATCTCCAGAGACGTATACGTATTCATATTGAAATGTCACTGCAGCTGTGAACCCAGATCAGTTGTTTTTTTCATCTTGTAGATCTCATCTTGACAGACAAGGAGGAAGTTTATGCACCTCCTACATGTACTTGGTTGTAGATTAAAAGCAGGATTCTTAGCAGCATATAACATATACCACCATAAATGCATATCCTTATAAAAGATCCTCTAATTGAACACATGCATATGGTAGCTTAGCCATAAAAAAGTTACAATGTAATATTTTATCGTAGCAAATACACCACCACTGACCTTAGATAATGTTGATTATGTATATCTAGAACTCTCGCCAAATTAAAGAAGAAACCACGGTAGCATAATTGAAGGACTCGTCGAAGAATCCTGTATAGGTGCACATGCATCACAAAAGAGTACTAAAGATCACAAACATTCGATAAGATATATACTTTTCTCTGTTCCTGTCTCTGTCACGGAGAAAGTGATTTTGGTCCATGGTCAAGATCTCTGTGCAGAAGCAGTAAACTAGAGAGAAGCTGTTGCATGATCATAGAAGAGATTCTAGAAAAAATCTTATTCACTGATCAAAGGTGTTTGTATACATAGCAGACGGAAACCATATGAAAGAGAGTCTGAGACATGACAAAATGATGCGCGCTCACAACTTCTATGTACTCAAACCTGCTTCTAAATTGACTAAGAATAACGTTACTCTCCCAGTTCGTGCTGATGAGATGATGAGAGTTGTTAACTATAGATTGAACTAACACTCCCACTTAGTAAGTAACTCCCACTCAACAATTATCACATACCTTAACATCTTTACCCGCCTATAATGATTCTGTTTGGTCAAGGATTTAGTGAAAATGTCTGTCAGTTGATCTTCACTAGAGCAGTATAACACACTGATAATCTTATCAGCCACATGTTGATTTATAAACTTATACTAATATCAATATGCTTGCTCTTATCATGAAACTTGGTAGTTCTTAGAAGAAAATGACACTTTTGTTGTCACAAAAAATGATGACAGTGCTGGTTGCACGTTCAGATCTGACTTCCATCAACAGTTCTCATAGTCTGATAGCTTCTGCAGCTGCTTTCGACATTGCCAGGTATTCAGCTACTGTAGTAAAAAATGTAACAGATTTTTGCAGAGTATTACTCCAACTTACTATAGCATCTAAGAGTAAAAAGCAGAATCTAGAAGTAGACTTCCTAGTGTCTGAGTCACCAGTCCAATCCGCATCTGAATAACCCAGCAACTGGAACGCCTTCTCTAAATGTTTGTAACGTAAAGTTGACCTTGCTCTTTAAGTAGCAAAATACTCTCTTGACAGTTATCCAATGTGCAAGTCCTGGGTCAGACATGAACTGAGCCAATGAAAATATAGAGAACGTAATATCAGATCGAGTGCATAGTGCTCTCCACATTAGACATCCAACTGCACGCTCATAAGATATACTTTCATCTGCTCTCTCTCTTCGTCTGTACCGGAAGACTCTTCACGAGATGGACGTCTTCTCACAGCCATTGGTGTACTAAGTGCCTTTGTATTCTCCACATGAAAAACAACAAGCTTCTGCAATATACAGAATGTTCGGGACAAGCCCATAATGCCACTTAAGACATCATAACTGATGTGTATGCCCAGGAAATGATGGACTTGTCCTAAGTATGTCATCTCAAACTCATGACTAAGAAGCATCTTGGCATACTGCATCAAGTCCAAACTAACAGCCATGAGTAGAATATCATTTGTGTAAAGTGCTAGAATTAAAATTGCAAGCTGATCAGTAAACAAATGGATATCTGTGTTAGCTCGCACCAGCTTGAAACTTATTTTCTTAAGATAAGGATCCATAGTCGAAACCAAGTCCTTGAAGACTGTTTCAAACCATAGATAGACGTCCTTAACTTGCAAACCAAAGTAGGATCAACTGGTGATAGACCTTCTGGCAGCTTCATGTAAACCTCTTCTTCCAGAATCCCATTCAAGAATGCAATCTTGACGTCCATCTGGTGGATATGCAAGCCAAACTGCACAGCTATAGCAAGAGCACACGAACTGACTGCATCTTGATTACTGGAGAAAACGTCTCTTCATAATCTAATCCCTTGATTTCTGAAAATCCTTGGACAACTAGACGAGCCTTATATCTCAAAACTGTACCATCAAGTTTTGAGTTTAAAAACCCAACCGACAACTCGCAACATGATGATCTGCAGGCACCGGAACTAATGTCCAAGTTGACATCTTTCCATAGCTTGGAGCTCTTCTGCAATGACTCTCCTCCAGTGCTCACTTTCCTGATTGGACACAGCTGCTGTATAAGAATCAAGTTCTTGAGATAAAACTGATGCTTGAAGCGCTGAAACAAACAACAACACAAAAGATATTTCGTCATAATGTACAGGAGGCTTTCTTTGACGAGTAGACCTCCTTAAGCTTGTGACCTGCTGAGATCCCTGAGAAGGCAAACCTACCGTACCTTCAGATCCATAATCTATCTCAAGATCCACGAACAAATCTTCCACCGCTTGATCTTTGTCATGAGAGGTCCAGTCACTCATCCTTATGCCATGTTCTTGATCAGAGGAACTTGTATCCAAGCTGTTACCTGGAGAATTACCTGGAGAAGTTGGACCTGTTCCAGTAGAAAAACTTGGTATAGAACCAGGAGAAACAACGTAACTAGGGGAAGCAAAACTGGGTGAAACATTAGATGTAGGAGGTAGGACACTAGGTGAGATAATATGAGACCCTTGTACATAAAATGATTGACAGATGAAACTGATTGAGCAGGCGGAAAAAGTAGCAATCTAGGATGCCTAGAGGGAGACACAGAGTCATCATTACTAAGAAGAGTAGGTGGTACGGAAAACTCCTCAGGATTCAGAATGGAAGACTTCAAGAAAACATCCTCTTGAAAACTACATCTCTTGAGAAGAGAATATTTAGAGTACTGACTTTACCTAATTTGTATGCTGGAATCTTCACTATAACCAAGAAAGATGCATAGTTCACTCCTAGAATCAAGCTTTTTACGAGTGGTTGTATCAGGTACCAGTGCGTAGGTTATGCATCCAAATATCTTGAGACGAGAAATATCTGGTACTCTACCAACCCACAAATGATAAGGAGTAACATCCGGAGCCAAAGCCTTGGTGGGACAACGGTTGAGCATGTAGCACGATGTGACAAGGGCTTCTCTCCAATAGGACTTTGGTAAGCTAGCATGTATCAACATCCACTGCACCATCTCAGTCAGAGTTCTGTTTGTTCTTTCAATGACTTTGTTCTGCTCGGGCGTGTAAGGAGTAGTCAGTTGATGACTTATTCTTTTCTCAACACAAAAAGAGTTAAATTCTCGAGAAACATACTCTCCACCATTATCTGACTTCAGTATCTTCAACATCTCACCAGTAGTACGTTTAGCAATGGCAAGGATCTTTAAAGATCTTGAAACAATCAGATCTGCTACTCAAGAGATACACATAAGTGTATCTCTGAGAAATCATCTGTAAAAGTAAGCAAATACTTATATCTAGAAAAAGTAGAAGGAGAAATAGGACTGTAGATATCTAAGTAAACTAACTGCAACAAAAAGGTAGCTCGAGTATCTCTTACAGTGAGAAAAGAGTCATGGAAAGACAAGATTCACATCTCACTTGAGAAAAAATGAATTTGGGTAAACCATTCATCATCCCTTTTGTCTGAAGTTGTTGAATTATGGTTTGACCAATGTGATCAGTCTCAGGTGCCAAAGATTAGATGCCTCTGAAACTTGACAATCTTCCACCGTAAAAATAGCAGTTGTTGCAAACACAGATTAAACAACATCTCCCAACTTGTAAAGACATTTTTGCAATGGAAAATCTGCCAAAAACTCACCTCCTGCAAGTCTAAGCCGACAAGAACCACGAGAAAACAACAAAGATCTTCCTTTGCTTCAAAATACCATGCAGAAAATAGATTATTCATTAAGTTTAGAACATGGTAGACCTTCCTGACCTCTACCTTCCCTCCATGAGATGACTTAACGATCACTGTACCAATATCAGCAATGGGACGAGAAGAGTTGTCACCAAAGAAAACATTCTGAGACGAAGTGATTACTGTGTAGGAATGAAAGTAATCACTATTAGCAGCCATGTGATGTGTGGCTTCAGTGTCAATGCATCAAGAATCGTCTTGACCGGTTATAACAGCTTCAGAACAGTCAACACCCTCCTTTGTGCAGCAGGAGCATCACTTGTTACTGAGTTCTATTTCTCCTTGGAGGCTTGTTCAGACTGCAACAGAAATAACGTGCACCGTCTTTTTGCAATACCTACAAAATGTATTGCCACTCCTCTCTACGGATCCATTAGAACTGAACCTTAGAAGTTTTATCTTTTGTAATCACATTTTTTTTCCCCATGGTCTTCTTTTTGTTTCTGCTTAGCTTCATGACATAGACGTAGAAGAATGCTATAAGACCAGCAAGACTCAAATTAGGAATGGAACGTAGCGTCTGCACTAAAGGTTGTAAACTTTCAGGTAGACTGCTGATAAGATTCATGATAGTCTCATCATCAAGAACTGTTACTGCCATAGACTCCAACTGAGTAATAATGTACTTGAATTCTTGTAAATGAGGGAGAACAGGCTATTCTTCAGAAAGCACAAGGTTCCTGAAACAATCTTTCATATTGACTTTAGTCAATAAACCAGTAGAATCAAAAACCACAATCAAAGTATCGAAAATGGTCTTAGAAGTAGTGCATGACAAAACATACTTCTGAAGGTTCAAACTCAATGCAGTGTTAAGAACCAATTATGCGTTAAAGTTCTTTCTTCTCCCAAGCAACTTGATAAGCAGGGTCACTTGCGAGTCTGACTTCAGATTCATCTACGATGGGCAGCAAATCTTCAATCTTCAAGAAAGTAGAAATAAAACGTTTTCAGATATGAAAGTACTCTCCATCAAACCAAAGAATCATATCAGCCCGCAGGTTTGTACCCATTGCCGCATAAATCTGCGATCACAAAAAAACTGAAACCAAAGCTTGACAGCTAAATGCTTGACAATCGCAAGCAGATCTAAATCAAGAACACTGCGTGGATACCATGTCAAAAATACGAAAGCAGTAAACTAGAAAGAGAAGCTGTTGCACTATCACAGATGAGAGATTCTAGAAAATACCTTATCACTGAACGTATATAATAGTGTTAGTATACATAGCAGACTGAAACCAAATGAAGCAGAGTCTGAGAAATGACTCACTGATGCGCACTCATAACGTCTATGTACTCAAACCTGCTTCTAAATTGAATTGCTAAAAATAACGGTACTCTACCAGTTCTCGCTGATAAAATAATGAGAGTCGCTAACTACAGTATAGTATTAAACTAACACTCCGAATGACCTTTCATGATCAGGAGCGCCTTTGGAACGTCCGTGCATGCATATGGTGTCTCCTGCAGTGAAATTGCCGTTATTAGCCATGGGGGCTGCTGAAGGAACAAGACCAGTTATATTGCAGCTCCTGGTCGACGCTGTGCGCAACAGGTTTTGATCGATCGATATATATCCGCGGTGAAAGTCTTGCAGTAGTGCAGTAGTGCTTGTCATGATCATGCATGGAATATATAGTTCTAGATAGTTTCCTTTTCTTTATCATGATCGACAAGAAATTTATAACGAGTCAACAACAGAGGGCCTCAGAAAAGTGTCAAGTCTCACCGAAAGAATCACAGACACCGTCTCGCCAAACAGGGAGGACGATGGCCGGCGCGGGAGAACCAAGGTACAGGGACATCGAAAAGATAACTAGGAAGAAGGAGCTCTAGCAGTAAGCGTATCAGCACACCTCATCAGAAACGAGCTGCACAAACTGAAAACATGGTATCGTGGAAGAACAACCAGAGCGAAGACTTAAGCTTCCACGAGAATGAGACAAAGTGTAGATCTTGTGGCTTCTGTGACGAGCAGTAGTCTCCCAGAGAGGTCTTCAGAGTTCTAGATAGTTATAACTGCAGATGCAGAACTCGAACTTAAACCTGTCTTGATCAAGCAGCTGGACTGAGCTTTACGTATGGCATTGCTTGTACAGGTACAGTTTAGCTGCTCATAAGGAAACAACCCCAAATATTGACAAATGCTGGAGGCGACAGAGGCATTTACAGCTTGTTTCATTATTGATAACTCCATGTACAATCCGGACATCCAGTTTCAGTATACCGACAAGCCTTCAGAAGGTGCACTCTACATTTGACAGGAGTCTGGACCTAATGGATTAAGAAATGTACAACCCACTCAATGAAGTGCCTCTACAACGTGCTCAATGATCATATTTTATGGTTTTTGTATATGTACTAAGTGGACCGATGGTGATGTGATGAGCAGTACAAGAAGATGGAGTACTTTATGGAGGTTCCACTTGATATCACCTCGTCGGAGGCACTCCCATGAAGTAGCATTGCACCTCCACATTCTTGGTAAAACTCAGTTGGATCGGGAATGATTACTGTGAAATTTTGCCTTGGCACCACCAGTCTTCCTCAGTTCTTGCTCGAGCACATGAATCTTCTCCTGCAGCTGCAAGATACTGTCGATTGAGCCCTCGAGGATAGACACCTCATCAAGCTCTGGCACCGTCGGAAGTATCCTAGCCAGAATCAGAAGTTGTCGATTCAACTCTTCGACATCGCCAACCTCAATCTCCTCGTCATAATTATCATGGCCGTCGATAAAGGGATCACTGGCGACTTGTATGCCCGACTGCAGTCGCGTACTTCCAGCAAAGTGAGCAGAATCAGCCGTCACTTCGGTCAGGTTACTCTCGCAGGTAGAGCTTGAGGAATTATTTGCAGCCATGTTGTCGACTGCTCCGTTCCAAAATCGGCCATCATCAGCAAAGCAAACACAGACACACAAGAGGATAAGTATAACATTACTGATTCCATCCTGCAACGATCAAGTGACAGGAACCAGAGGAAAAGGAACCAACTCCTCAAGCTAATTAGCTGCATGCTAGCGCTGTAGTTTCTGATGCTCTCACGAAGGCTTGGTGCTTGTTCAAAACTGTCAATTGACCAACTCTCCAGACTCCAAAATCTGTAGCAGACACGGACTTCCTTGGTAAATTCGAGGTCCGGAAGGCTTACCTCGGCACCACGAACTAAAACCTGAAAGGTTGACGCCTTGCTAGCTAGCTTCCGCAACTCGCGATCGAATCGAGCTCGGGGAGAGCTTGGACTAAAGTCGATAATGGGCTCTGTGGTAACGGATGAGGAGGAGACGAACTATATATACTATCTCCTGCTTCTGGAAACTGTGTAGGAGACGGAGGACCCGCGCGGCAAGGCTGCCGGCTTGTGAGGATGTTGCAATCAGAGTAGAGGGACAGGGAGGAGGCCGGAACTTGCCAGGTAAAAGAGATCCTTTAATTTGATGCGGATGTCTCTCGGGGATCCAGAGGATCGGACCGTCAGGAAAAATAGGCCTCAATTCTGGCGTACGATCGATCGAGTGAAGCGCTGCAGGCTGTATATCTTTCCGGCTCCCCGCAAATTAAACGTTCTTTTTCTTACGAAACGGGCACTAGAAACGAAATCTGTATCCATTTTATTCAACCTGATGGTTTCCAGATTTACCCCGCGGGTAATTAACTGGGAGTCAAATGTACAGTATCTGCATTAAACTCGGTTCTCCTAATAAATTAAACTTCAAGTAACTTGCTGATCGGGGATATCGGACTGTAAGGAAAAATAAGCCAATTCTGGCGTACGATCGAGTGAAGCGCTGCAGGCTGCTCATCTTTCTAGCTCCCCGCAAATTAAACGTTCCTTCTCTTTTATGTTTTTTCTTGTCAAGCAGAGTCTAGAAACGATATCTGTGACCATTTTATTCAACCGGATGGTTTCCGATTTACCGGGTAATTAATATAAGTGGGAGTAGAGGACAGTGTTGCAGTAAAGAAACGGTGAGCCTAAACCCCTTACTCACCCAGTGCGGGTAGAAAAGCAAGAAAGATATATTTCATTTTTCTCCCCTTGTATTTCGGATATATAGAGAGCAGATACCGTTTTCTTCGAAGAAACGACAATAACCTCGCTTCAAAGCCACATAGTGTAAAGCTTGTACAGAGTTTTGATTTAAGTATTTATTTTTCAGATTTTATTCTCGCAAGAATATTTTATCAACCAAATTAAATATTTTAAATATACCGGTTAAATTTCTTTGTTCGCAACGCAGACAGTTCACTCTCAAAATGAATCTTCCTGGTTACTAAGCATATATCTAGGGGCACCGGGGATTTAAAGTCGGTTCTCCAAATAAAGTGCGTCATGTGATCTTAGCTAGCTGCAATAGTGAGTGTGAGCTAGCTAGTAGTGCGTGCAAAACAAGTTAAGTAACAGTCCAGTTTGAATTCACGCTTAGACTAAATTATGTTTGTGCACTAACATACACTCAAATGAAAAGCGCCTTTAATTCCAATTAATTTAGATATGACTTCTGTATTGTCTGTTGATTCGGAAACTTTTAGAGATAATTAGAGAGGATACCGATGTTATATTATCTAACTAATAATCCTAGAGAGTTGAGAGAATTGTTTCTAATATTCCCTTAATAGCTCAATAGGCTTCAAATTTTTGTTGGATATGTTGATCTATCTCAATCACTCGATCAACAGATTCGTTCATTTTAGAGAGCAGATTTAAACGTCTGGGAAGCTCAACTCAGGGGTTGAACCCCTGCTGCCTTAAGCTTCGAGGGTTGGCTAACGCTTGTAGCCGGTCACACCAAGTGGGGTGGGCTACCCATGGACGACCTGAGTTCTCTCAAGCAGGGAACTGCAGGAACAGAGGATGTATAAATCGTGTAACAGCCTACCTCTACGGAAAATATCTTTAGGAAGTAAAGAAAAAGAAATATCATACAGAGCAGATAATTAACCCATATCGTTGTGTTGATCAGGACGTCTGACTGGTTCCTCAGATCATTCTTTTACTTGCTCAGATTTTCCCACCAAGTGTTGATAAGCTAGCTTTAACACAAGCAGAAATATATATATGTCCTCAGATTATAACCCTAGGCCTGGAGAAGCGTGTCAAATGTCTACCTGCTCGCTAGTTGAATTGCTTTGGTGTCTACAGGATTGACTGTGATGGTTGTAAGATGCACTGTTCACAGGGTGGGTTAAGGTTTGATGTCTGTCCCTGTCTTACCACGATTACGCGTTTACTTACTTTTCATTCTTGTCAGAATCTACCAAACTCTGACGGCGTTCTATCCCCTACTCGCGATCGGAACTTACCCTCTGTGCGCTGATTCGTTCAGGCAGAGTTCGATTCGTGACCTTCCACTTTCGAGCTAGACCTGTACATGTCGTCTGTTCAGTCTCGACTGTCGACCGACTCGTGAGGTAAAATTTGAATATCATGTTACATCTGAAACAGCTGGCGGATTAAGACCGGTGGTCTCTTGGTAGTCGACCATGTGGATTGTACGTACTCTACTAAGCAGACTACTCGTTCGATTACGAGTAGGAATTCTGATTGGATGCTCAACGCGTAACAAAAGTCAAATCAGCTAAAAGGTCCAGCTAGGTCTAATTATTACAGGTACGCTCTAATCATGACCGTGAATACTTGACGGCATCGTGTGGCTTGAGAAGAATTGCATATGGCGGGAATCAGCTCACACTGCAAATTTGGAACTGACAAGGAATTGTCCTCCGCATGGAGGAGAATTCCGCTGGCCGATGGAGTCACAATGCTCGGGAAGAATTATCATGAAAAACGGTAGATTTCCTATCGATCGACGAGGAAATATACCCGGAAGAATTGCATTCTGATCATAAAACGCAGAGAATTAACACTGCGTGCAGATTTTCTCACTAGAAAGGTTCTAAAGAGTTCATGCAATTTCGACAAGGAAGTCACAAATCTGAGCTAAATGTCGGATACTAAATGTCATGTTGCCATTCTGTTGGGTAATAAAGCTGCTCCGCTTCACACGCGCGCGCAAAAGAAGCAACTAAATGTCGGATCTTCCCGAGCACTGTGATGGCTGTCACTTTTGAAAAAATTTCATTGTCAAGCTGTCAAACTGAACTCGAGTAGTCATAATTGCAATCGGACATGGCTGGAGAAACGAAGAAAACAGCTGCTGCTGCTGCTATTTTTAGACTATGATTTGAAGGCCACGCACAGTACTAGTGACACGACGTGCTGATTGCTCAAGAGGAATGGGAAATGTACTCATAATGTCTCATACTGGAAGCTTAATTAATTAGTCAGCTTGACTCATGTCGTTCTAAACGCGTGATTAGTAGTGGTCTTTCATAATTACTCATAATTAGTTGGTTAGAGATCCCCATCGGGGAGCTATACTTCTGAAGTTCTGAGTAAATTAGAATATAGCATGGAAACTAGTATTAGTAACGGCGAAAAACCGTTTTCTAACAACTTTTCCACCCTAGAGTACCTTCCACGCACGTTAAAAGCTATTTCTGATAAGTTATACAAAAGTTTGACCTATTCTCAAAGCTAACGCATATAAACAAACTAGTGAACATGTCTAAGTTCTAAACTAAATTAATTTTCTAAGCAGTTAGTGAGTGTCAAGTTGGAATCTATAGCTAATATTCTTTGTCCGCGGAAGAGTGTTACGATTGCAACCAAGAGATAGCGGACGTTTTTCTGCATGCACTTTCAGAGGTGCTCGTAAGAAAACGCTGCAGGCGTTCCTTACTCTTTTCTTTTTTTCTGCTGTAGGGTTTCGCAATAAAGTATTTTAGGACTCGAATTATTTATTCTACTTTTCAAAAATTTTATATCAATTCACCTATATAATGGTAAGCGAATTACAACTGTATACAAAGCTTCCATTGAATAAAATACGACTGTTTAGAGAATCTTCTCTCTCAGCTTTCACACGCCCTAACAGCGAAATGAGGATACGATTCGAAGATGACATTCACTAATTAACGTCGACCCGCTGCTTTGTAGTAGCGTTCTCCTCTCTAGTTTGGAAATGGCTATACGCTCGAAGACGATACGAAACCATCAAACTGATTAATTATTTCATGGCGTTTGGTGAGCTTGGTCGAGAATCTCTTGGTTAGTGCTAAGACTGTATCGATGAGTTATGCAGATACTCAGCCTGGTCCGCGATTGAATGACAGCACGGTTAAACTTTGATTAGTTTGTCAGCCCGGGGCGGTCGGAACGTTAACGGACTCACGTAAATAAAACAAAACAAATCACAAAGAAAAACAAAATAAACAAATAAGAAATAGAGAACGCACTCACGTAAACCAGTACCTGATGATGAACAAAATCATCGGTATGGATGGTCCGGTCATAGCATCCCACAGCTGGCTCGCTAAGTCTTCGGAGCAAATCTGTATACAGTGTGGAAAATAGCGAGGAGAAAAGGTATCTGCTACTTCAGATATATAAGTTCTTCAGAAGGATATATTCTTTTCTAAAGCTCACACATCCAATATGAGACTGTTAAACTTCGAGGCTAACTTGGGTCAAATTAAATAATTATTCATGGATGAAATATGGCTTATCATTTAGCAGTTAGCTACTTTGGAATATATAGCGTTTGCCTCTCCCGGGAAATGGCTATACCCTATAAAGCAATGTGGAAAAATATGGCTCGAATAGATACTCTATTAAGTACTCGGCTTTAAGTTAATTTCCCACTGAAACGTGAGAATTACAGTTTATCAGCCACTGATTTCAAGCCCTCTGAAATGGTTCACTAATTTTAGTTCCTTTTTTTCTTTTTTTAGGGAAGCAGCACTGCCGCAAAAATGTATTAATGATCTAACGAGAAATTTAAAGCCCAAGTGACCCTAACAAACCTGGTAACCAGGAAGAGTGTGCTGTTAGAGTACAAAGAAATTTAACCATTATAACCAAAACACTTTTGCTACATAGTTTGCTTGTGAGAAGAGAATCAGTTAAGAAAGGACTTAATTTTAAGATCTCCTTAAGTTTAACACTATATGATTCACTTCACAACTAACTTTTGAATATCCACTGAAAACTATAAGTACTAGTTGAGTACTTTAAAAAGAAGTTTATTTCGTTTCGTGGAACACAGAGGGAACATACAGTATCTTCTCCAACAAGAAACTGACCCTCCTGGCATGGAAAGGTGAGTATTCGCTGCCAAATGCCCACTTTGCCGAACATTCCCCAACAAAATCTCAAAAACTCTTGCCCAACATATGCATTATATTACTTTGGGAGAAAAATACCCGTGTTACTGTGGGTAATTAAGAACCGTGACCTAACCTGAGTGTATTCTAGGTGACCGAATAAATAAGATCTCATACTTGGTCCGGTGTAAGGATTGTCCCGACATCTTGAATGGAATTATCCAGTGTAGAGCGAACCTGATACATGATTCAGTTCTTACTCTGCACAGAATCTGCAGTTCTCCAGAAGATCTTTGGAAATCCAAGCTTCAAGTGGTCTATTTCTCAACTAGTTTCAGATGTATGTAAACACATAAATATGGACATGGGCAACTGAAACCGTTGTTGAGAGTGTTACATCATCAGTTGACATTCTATGTGTGTTCATAGCCGTCTAGGACTATCGTAGTACATCAGCAACCTCTTGTAAGACAGAGCAGACGAGACGGCTCTGGCCTAGCCAGCTAGCATTTGATGATCTACTCATCTATAGTTAACGTTCATAAACACTGATGTTAATTTCTGTCAAATGCATTGGCTGTATTCGCGGCCTCCTACAGCAGTATGGATCTCCACAGTCGACTGGAGATCATTCATA
Source organism: Asterella californica (assembly GCA_036924285.1). Classification (NCBI taxonomy): domain Eukaryota; kingdom Viridiplantae; phylum Streptophyta; class Marchantiopsida; order Marchantiales; family Aytoniaceae; genus Asterella; species Asterella californica. Next base: position 19,165,758 of record JAYKYS010000002.1, on the reverse strand, counting down.
CGAAATGCTAACTCTTCATTAGATACTAAAAGCCGACTTGAAGCCTAGCCTACGAGTTCCGAAATTCTAACTAAATGTAACACAAATCTTCAGTATCTCAATCTGCATGGATGATGGACCCTGCACCTGTATAATGAAGAGAAGAGATGATCATGAGCAGCTATAAGAGGCAAATTAAAGGCGTGACGGAGGGGAGGAGAGAAGAATGCTTTCATTAATACTGCAGGCGATGCTTGAGATTTCTCGCTGCTGTCCGACTCTATGCGCAGCAGACCCTCTCTGCAGCTCTTCGTGTGAGGTGGAAACCGCCAGCGGATCGGACCCCATGTATATATACATATCTCTGTAGCGAACGAGCGAAGAGTGAGTTTATAAGGAGACTCTGAGTAGATAGTGAACAATATGTGAGTGCATAAGGAGAGTCTGAGTAAGTAGTGAACAATATGTGAGTGCATAAGGAGACTCTGAGCAGATAGTGAACAATATATGAGGAAACCAAAGTAATTATAAACTTTTAGTCAGAGTCAGACACGTAAGAGATCCGATCATGTCCTAGCAGTCTAACGACAGCTACAAAAGAAATCACGACTTCGAACTTATCGACGAACTGCGCTGAAGGAGTTTCTCTAGTGTTCCGCAATAATACAGATGGTAAGTATAAGGACAATGCTACCTGACATTATATCTCATGATCAACACTCCTTCTTAACATTGAGGTGGCGATTGCACTTGATTGGCCAACATCTGACTCAAGAGAGTATCTGCACTCAATTAAGGCGGGATAGATAATTTGCTTCTAAAACGGTCGTAGAACTAGCAGTTGCAAAAAATTATGGACACAAAACAGAGTCATGATCTTCCCCCTGATTTTGGACGTTATTGATCACATAACGTTTAGTACAGAGAGCTTAATTTGCTGCTCTGGATCAGGATACGAACCAGGATACGATCACGAAGGTCGACAAAGGATTGACGCTTCCGTGACGCAGTGAGAAAGATTGTAGCCGGGAAGGGCTAACAGAAAAGGTTCACGTTCAAATGGGAATATCTGTGCACGAATATAGCATAAATATTGTACAATGAAACGACTGGTATCATATATTTTTGCTACAATGTGGGCTTTTCCTGCGATTTGTGCAATCAACGGACCATGCTGCACAGGAGAAGATTTCCAGAATGAACTTAAAGATTAAATGATTTGCACTGTGCAACCTCTTCCTCCGTTGCAATACTTCATAGATACGCAATAACCAAAATTTGAACGTGTAACAGTCGTACCCAATAGCAAACCTATTCTTTACCTGACCAATATACAAGTGGGCATTCCACAGTTTCGCACTGAACAGGCACTTAACCAAGTCTAAGGTGCAGTAAGATTTTTTCGTATGTAATTCAGTGCATTATTCTATTTTGCCTATTCAACAAGCTATTGCACGTGGTATACACAAAACATTCCAGAATTTGCATAATCACAAACAAATATTGCCGTACACATGCATGGACATATCCGAGATGTAAAACACAATCAGTGTAGTGTTGCCTTCAAAATTTGAAGACCTTAAAAATTTCAGCTCTAGTATTAACATCATCACTCATGGAATCACGTTGTAGCCAGCTCAACTCATCCACCAAACTTGAATAGTTGATAACTGAAACGAGTCATCTGCTCGTAGGCCTTGGAGAACGCCTGGAAGAAATCTACACTGTTGGCAGCGAAGCCTTGCATGAATGAGGCAGTGCGGGGATCGTTGGCGAGGGCGTCGTCGACTGAAAGCAGTCCTCTTCTGCCGACAGTGGCGTCGGTGTAGTACTGAGTGTCGAATCTGATGTTGCTGTTGTTGTTGGCAACCACAGTGTTGGGGTTCTTGAGGAATGCAGGGCACGAAGCTCTAAGCTGGGTCTGGAACAGCAAGTTCGTCGAGAGCGTGGCATCTGGCTGATGGTACAAGCGGTTCTCGAAGTTGGAGCAGTGAGCTACTCCAAGAGTGTGAGAACCTGCCAGTCATAGAAAAACATGAGAAGCATGATAAGACTTCCGAGATTAAGTAAACCATAATCTCTTAATACAAATCGATCTTCGGACGGCGATGAGCACTTTTGTGCCTTACCTAAGAGAGCAACAACGCCATTAGTACCGGGGCCTATTTCAGCGAAGGCGGCCAGAACTTGTGAAACGCTGGCGTCGCCGGGGAGGAGACCAGCCTGTGCGGCGCGAGTGCTAGCAGACAGAGAGTCTCTACGTCCCAGAAGAATTGGAATTTGGGGTCCTCCGGCCTAAAGTAAACGGCCAGGTTCCGAGCAGAGACGGTATCAGAATATGCTGAAGGTCATGAGATAATTAGCGTCTCTAGAGCACGAGGGAAAAGGAGAGGAAGGAGGAACGAAGAGAGATGACTTACAAAACGAACGGCTTCACGTCCGACCATGGCGATGATATCTGCGCAGGAGACAACTCCCGGACAAATGTTCTCAACGGTTTGCTTGATGGTATCGATGACGTCCAGATTACTAATTCCCAGGTTCCTCTCGGAGTCCTTCTCGTAGGTGATCATTGAGCCTTGCGAGTCGAGCATTACAGACCCGTCGCATCCCTGCTCATGCAATGGACGATGTTCCGAGAGTCAGTTAACAGCTCACTTGGTGTTTGACAGTGCCAATAGAACCGAAAACCCAGAAGAGACTACCGAAATGGGTGACTGAACTATTCCCAACGTACCAAAAAACCTACGAGCTAGATGACAAGAGAATCTTGATCGACAATGAGCTATTGCTGACAGTGACAATGGAACAATCCAGGCAGTCTGCGAAGAGAATAGCTCACCCCGACGGCGCAGTCGTGGAAGACGAGTCGCAGAAGAGAAGCAGGAGCTGTGATAATTTTGATCAAGTTCATCTGCGTGTCGAAGGTGGTGGCGACGATTTGCTCGACACCGGCACAAGTGCCGGCGTAGTAGTTCGCACTGAGCTGGGCCTGAATTCCGGGGAACTGCCAGCTCAAAGCTACAACAAGGACCAGAAACTCAACGACTGCTCTCGCTGGAGCCATTGCGAGATCGTTCACCTGCACCTTCACGTCTCTAAGAGTTGGGTAATGTCACGCAGAACTGATTCCTACGGGGGAGTCAATGCAGTTGAGCGAGGGAGCGAGGGAGAACGGGGGCCGGTGAGAACAGCGCTAGCAGAATGACAAAATGCAAAGATCTAGCCTACTTGAGAGGGGAAGAAATCAGAAAATGCAGTGTACTGGTAGAGCTTACTGGAGATACAATTCAGACTACGTAGCTTATAAAAAGGCCTAGGCAGTGACGAGCCTCTACTCTCCCCCTCATGATCAGATAAACCAACAGTGAGAGGAGGAATGGCTGGGGAAGTGATGGATAGATGGAAATGATTAACACCAAAAAAACTTACAGTGGAACTCAGATATCCGACAAAGCAGAGTAGAGCAAAACAACCTCTAGATGAAGTAATTCTCATGAGAGCACAGAATCGTCCAGTATCTCCACAATACGTCTGTTAGCATGTCGCATGTATAGCCAATGGCTGCTACATGCACAGGAAAGTTAAATATATCAACTTCTGTTTACCTTCTTACTTACGTGCTTACTATCAGTAGACTCTGATCGTAGTTCGTAAGAAGGTAGTTCAATGGCATCAGTCCAGTGTAATCAGTTTCAATCATTATGATGAGAGCTTCTCACGAACAGAATCTAGAAAGTCGATGCTATTGACTGAAACTGGAAGCAGTTACAAGAATGTCTAGATCAGCGGACAGACATTCTTGTAACTGCTTGGACAGCGGCATTGCTTGTACATGTACAGTTTAGCTGCTCATAAGAGAACAACCCCAAATATTGACAAATACTGGAGGCCACACAGGCATTCACAGTTTGTTTCATTATTCATAACTCCAAGTACAATCCGGACATCCCGTTTCAATATACCGACAAGCCTTCAGAAGGTGCACTCTATATTTTAACACGAGTCTGGACCTAATGGATTTAGAAATGTACAACCCACTCAATGAAGTGCCTCTACAACGTGCTCATGATCATATTTTATGGTTTTTGTGTACGTACTAAGTGGACTGATGGTGATGTCATGAGCAGTACAAGAAGATGGAGTACTTTATGGAGGTTCCACTTGATATCACCTCGTCGGAGGCACTCCCATGAAGTAGCATTGCACCTCTACATTCTTGGTAGAACTCAGTTGGATCTGTAACGATTACTGTGAAATTTTGCCTTGGCACCACCAGTCTTCCTCAGTTCTTGCTCGAGCACATGAATCTTCTCCTGCAGCTGTAAGATGCTGTCGATTGAGCCCTCGAGGATAGACACCTCATCAAGCTCTGGCATCTTCGGAAGTATCCTAGCCAGAATCAGAAGTTGTCAACCTCAACCTCCTCGTCATAATTATCATGGCCGTCGATAAAGGGATCACTGGCGACTTGTATGCCCGACTGCAGTCGCGTACTTCCAGCAAAGTGAGCAGAATCAGCCGTCACTTCGGTCAGGTCACTCTCGCAGGTAGAGCTTGAGGAATTATTTGCAGCCATGTTGTCGACTGCTCCGTTCCAGAATCGGCCATCATCAGCAAAGCAAGAGGATAAGTATCAACATTACTGATTCCATCCTGCAACGATCAAGTTCAACAGTGAAAAGTGACAGCAACCAGAGGAAAAGGAACCAACTCCTCAAGCTAATTAGCTTTGCAGCTGAGATATAATAACATTTTAGAAAGGAATACTAGTGAATGTCTATGATATGTTTTTTGTTTGCTAACTCAGAAAGGCAGATTTACATATATACCTCAATGGTAAACTTGTATAGCACTTTACTTTCTATCTGTCCAAATAGTAAGGTCTACTACTCCCCGGAGCTGAAATCCTGGAAAACCTCAATTTGAAAGTATAATAACTTAGTCTGTTCTTTCCTTGGTGTATATTACATCGTATATTGCGTAGCTTGCATAATCTGCTATTCGAGTTCTACCACTACGGAATCTAGATAAGCATACAGTGATAAAATCCAATTATCCCTTTTTTAGTGCATGGGCACGAAAAACCCAGGAAATTTATTATGGAGAGAAGAAAACCATGGAGTTGCAAAAGAAGGGTCACAGGCAGACGGTAGAGACTCATCATGTAGAGAAATCAACAACCAAAAAGAACCAAAGGACAGAGAACCAAAAAATAATCTATTGTCAAGAAGGAGATAAACTTGTAACGGACAACCTAAGCGGAGCATGCGCACAAAGATCGCATCAAGAAGAGTACATCCAAACAAGAATACATACACTCAGACTAACAAAGAGCAAACAGAGTAGTATAATAGCAGAATTTCTTCATTGCATCGTGAAGAAAAGAAATAAAACAACATAGCAAGAGATATTGCTGAACGTCAAGGCTGAAACTACAGCTATTAATCTATACAAACATATGGATATTCGTTGATTACAGAAAACATCCTTTGGAGACACTGGGGTGTAGCCGCTTATATTAGCCCAAAGAGTTCCAGAACTCTATAATTTGGTGCTACATATACCTAAGAAGAAGAACACAAGAAAGTGCAAGGGACCTGTTTTGTGCATATACGAGCACCGAAACAAGTGAAGGCCAGCAAGTTAGGATCATGATAAAATGCTTTGAGGAATTTGATAGTCATTGGTCTCACCCTGTGTGAGGTTTGGATCTTCCAAACTGGACTAGTACCGGTATGTACCAGTCTCATTTGAAAGGTACAGCGTGAAGTTTAATTACAAAGATGAGAACAGTTTATCAGTACTTCCCAACATGGTTTACGCGAACGGGGGTTACACTGTCTGGAGGTTACATGTATTAAGTTAGTAGGGCGGTTGAATTGATCATGACTTCCCTGTCTCCTCAAGCCCAAGGTTACGAAAGATAGTTTCATCTTTCGCTTTCAACCATACAATGTCGATTTTTTCTTATTCAATTATCTTTCCTAGCCGAAGAGGTTCTACTAGCTTTTGGTACATTTTCCTTTGTTTGTTGCTTGCAGTTGCTCTACGCTACCGGCTCCCAGTGTGTATGTGACTTAGTTTATAACCATAAAGTACACTATATGATTTTAAACTGAATTATAGTGTAGTTTATGTAACCATGAAGTGATATATATGTTGGTCCATGAATATAGCAGTTTGAATCACAAACTATATTTTAATAATATCAAATCACAACTAGCGGTATAAGAAAGGTGTTATCTCCTTCCTCCTCATATTGTGCTAGAGGTGTATATTGTTCATTTCATCTTCATCCTTCTCTTCCATCTATATCTAACACGGGTAAAGACAAAATCTAGGTTCTCACTTCAGCTGCCATGTTATCTTTTGTTATTCACTATTAATCGTGATCTCTTGCATAACCTTTTTGTAATATAGGTTACTAATATAGAACAAAACTCTCTAGAGATATGATGATGTTTTCCCTCATTTTACTAATGACTCTGTTTTTAGATCTTGTGTTAACGATCTAGAGAGCTTGCGCTCAGTTTGGTTTTCTATAAACACATAAAAAGTGTGTACTCTTCAGCTCAGTGCGGGATATAGATCTAGGTATTTGGAGTCTTTAGAAGGTTTTGACTTTGTTTCCATGTTGTTTTAGCTGCAAGCATTTACCTTATAGATCTCATTGAACACTTAGAGATATAGAATTTGATTGAAGAACATACTGAGTTTTGATTTATCATGCGATGTGCACGTAGCATTGTTCAGTTCACAACAAGCTTTCCTAGAACTCAACCGAGAAATTCTCAAATTTTAGTTGTAGATCTTCTTTCTATAGCTTGCACAAATGAATTCTGATAAGTTGCTCTAAGTCCGTTTAGAATGAATCTCTTCATGATCACAGCTCCAGACTGTGGGACTAATGTAGCTATAGTATTTACGCAGTACCTACAAAAGTTTCTTGGAAGGGGACATAAAATGCCTTTCTCAATAAGCTACATGTGCTTCCGGATCTTCTGTCACATCAGGCAGGTGAAATATGTCAGTAGAGAGTAGGATTTTCGACTGGAAGTTGATGGGCAATCGAGTCCATCACGATCACTTTGATAAAACTCACTAGTACTGCAAACTCAACTCCTGATCAGCACTTATTTGAATTAAACTAGTGCTCAACATAACTCCGCTGGCCGCTCATTAATAGTTTAGGTTTGAAAGTAAGATCGGTAGCTTGTTCAAAATTCGAATTCAAACTGAGCCACCGATGCATTGAATTTCACGAATAGACAATACGCTTTACAAACAAATATCAAAAATTGGACTGGTATTGCAGTTTCACTGAGCTTACGTTTGGAGTGAGCTTATATGTTTCTACTAAACACACAATGTCTTCTAGGATTATTAAGACTACGACAAAAAATTACCAACGAGTGAGATTCTAAATCTCAAATGTTTTACTATTATACAACAGGACTTGGCATAGTTTTCCACTCTAGATCTTATCTCCGGATTGCACTTGACTTGGTAATAAAGACTGAAATCGAAGAGCTAATCGTCGCCTTTGCATCTCCCGTCCCCTACAAGACTCCATCTTGTCATGTACAATTCAATTGCTGGTCCTCCTATTAATTCCTTCTCTCATTCCAGTAGTGCCTTTCTCCATCTTCGGTATCTACAGAGTTATCAATCAACAAATGTGCTTGAACTAGGTAAGCACTAGATGATGTTGTGTATGTCGATTACGCTAATACATTCACGTCAATAGTGATGTTGATTGTGCTAAGCACAACCACGGTCGTCCATTTCACTTTGACTTGATTAATTACTAAAAACTAATTCGAGGTCGTGTTGAAGATTGAACTCGTTCAAAGAGACTTTGGCTTCTAAAATTAATTAGACAAATGCTGAAGAATGGTTCAACAACAGATCTGAACATGCATTCTATCTAAGAAATTTGAGCTCATGTCACACTAGTCAAGGAATGATTAATCCATTTAATTGATACATTTTGTCACCTGAGTACTTTGCAGCATGCACAATTGTCACGTTTAGCAATGTCTCACAATGAAGAAAAAGAAAATTCGACACAAGAGGAAGCTGAAAAGCAAATGTGCAACACCAACGAAATAATCTTACTCTTTGCACTCTTGCAATTGGCGACCACTCTAGATCTATAGCTAACTAAGACTCTGATATTTTGAGCGGATGAGTTAAAAGTTGACTTGGAAGGCGATGTCTCATCATGTATATAGGTGCTTTCCGTACGTAACATTATATCTACAACTATCATACTATTGTAACTACAGATCTGTGCACATATGCATGGAAAGTTAAGTACATGTAGGATGCATTGTCTTCTCTAGATCTTTGGTTCCGAGGGTCATTTCTCGCGGGTCATTTGAGAAGTTTTGGATATGGTTGGAAATCGTGGAAGACGATGATGCTCGTGGACTCAGCAATTGTTCAATTAAGAACTCGCATGACATCGTTTTGATTGATTGAAGATGAGGGATCAAATTCATGATCAATTTTACTTCCGTGAGGTTTTTCACATTTTCTAAGAGTTCTCTGGGGTTGTTGATGGATAATTGACTATTGTTGGAAAGCTCTCGAGATGAGTTTGCTGACGGGTTCTAAAATCGATCGATTTCAAGTTGGAGTGACAAAGTTATGGTCAGCTAAAGTTGGGCATCTCAAATCAAAGATTATGAGAGTGACTTATTGTTATTAGAGAACATTGAGAGCGATACTGAGAGCTCGAGGTCGATTTTGGCTATGAAACTTTTCAAGATATAAGAAGATATAGTCATATACTTGCATGTGAAATTTCAGATCATTTGGATTATTGGGTTAAATAATATTGCTATTTTCGTGCATAAGGGTCTGCATATCACCTTGTGTCATTGAGAGTTAGTGTTTTGGTCATCCCGAGAATTTGGTTGAGGTTCTACTTTTTATGGAGTGGTAGTGAATGAGGTACTTCAATTTCTCTAGAAGTTTGAGACCTTTTGATGTAGTGATTTGTGAGAAATTGGACAACAAAGTTTTATCTAAAGTGTATCATGAGAGGTTGAGAGGAAGATTGATTGAGTGTCACATCTCAGTTGATTATGAGATTTTAGATTGGACTTGGATCTGGAACTTTCTAGAATTATTAAAGAGACAATGAAAAAGATGGAGATCTAATTTTAACTTTAGAGCATAAAAAAGGAAGAGTTATGGCATGTTACACTCCTCTGGTTGTGTTTTTGATACAAGTATCATCATCTTTGGTGCCATGTTGTGAGCTCAATACTACTTGGATTCATGCATGCCATACCTTGTTAGAGAGTTGAGGAGATGAAGTTTTTGAAGATGTAAAGGTTACTATCAGGTGACTAGTATAGAGATAGAGCGTTGTGAAAATAAAAGAGTATAGTTCTATGAATACAATGAACTTTAGAATGACATCATTGCAAATTCAGAGATTATCTCTCTACATGTAATATATTAATAGAGAGTTTATTCTATAGGTTACTTATTGACTTTGGTTTCATCTCATTCTGAGCTATGGTTGAGTAGAGACAGTGAGATAAAGTTGAAATTTTTTTTATCTCGAAAGACATAAAGATTTAATGTTCTTTTGAAAAATAATTCTACTTGGAAGTTTTGCTAGTGCTTCAAGGCACTTAATAATGAGTATGAAGATTTGTCGTTTGTATTACATGTGTTTGGATACTCTTCATACTCGCATGTTTGTTTGTACGTTCATTAAGTTTGAATTAGATTTGTGTGCGAGTTTTACGTTTAGTTATCTTTTTTGTTAGAAGTGCTAATGTTTCTCTTGTAGTGAGACTGAAGTGATGATCAATAGACCCAAGAGTGTTTGCGATGATGACAAGAACAGGTTGTATATGTTCGTTATCCCCGTTCTATCTCTTATTGAATGAGAAATAGATTACAGAATGAACGTGATGATATGTAGTGAGATATGTTTAAAGTGTACTTGGAGGTCAGAAGAGATTTGGGTGGTCGTTGGTTCTGAATCACGTAGTGCTACACATAGTTTTCACAATTAAGTAGCTAGTGTACTCTCAGATAAGAAAACACGTCACTCGATAACGATATCCAAAAACTTTGAAAGTTCTGTTTCTTTACTTTTTAATAAAAGGGGCTGTCACATCTTGACTAAATTTATTATAATTAATGAACACAAATCCCAACTGTCAAACAACTTGGATATTTCAACAACTTTTTTTCAAGTTATAAATAGATGGTTCTGACTTATTATTAATTTTATACTTGATATAGTTGATATATTTTTATGATATGGATTCTCCAACCAATCAGTAAATTTACATAGTCAAGAATTGAAATTACAAGGTGCAACATGACATTATAATAGCTAGGATAGAGAAGTTAAGATGTAGAGAGTTACTTTTATGGCATATTATCCACTTAATCTAGAGCAAAAGAAAACATGCGAGCATGTTCTTCAAATGGCGAGATGAATGCATAAGTGCTATTTATCATCATGAAAAATGTGAGATTCTTGGCTGTGGAGATATCATGTGTTGAACAAAGCAAGACAGAGAGAAACAATCACGAGAACGAAATTTGCAAGATATACCAACTCTTGCTTTATATACCTTAGTCCGTTATGCGCATACATATTAGTACACAACATACATCACTATCAGAAATACACCACACATACACATACACATAACCTATGGACGATGTCATACACATACACAAGTGTAACGAGATAATCTCAACAGAGAAATTATCATCTCTATAATGCCAACACAGCAACAATGATTACTCGCAAAATGGGCAAGCTAAACCCACTCTGTGCTCGCATCGAATCCAAGTTACACTCAACAAGATTATTTACCACAACCAAGAGCTTGAAGACTTAGCTCGAAGAGCCTTCAAGTATTACTTGAGAAGTTTATCCCTAGTGGGTTAGTCCAAGAATCCACCCTAACGGCACTAACAACCCTATTGGAATTAGTTATTACGCACTCAGTCAATCTAGCCGAGGTGCTAAAATGATATGATAAATATCTTACGCATACACATCGTTACACAACATACATCACTCTCAGAGATACACCACACATACACATAACACATGAACGATGTTATACACATATACAAGTGTACCACAGTCACCGTCGTAACTAACGATTAGGTCTCTCTAACTCCAAATAACACATATCTTAACTATGTGATATATACGTAGTTAAGATATGAGGTGTAATGATCAGGAGGCGTTCTACTACATCACCACATCGTTCGTCGCATGTCTGCAATCCATACCACGCAAAGATCTAATTAGCTATCCATGTTATATACATCAAGGGTAAACCCACCGTCTAATAGAAATGACATTGAGAAGTGGAGTCAAACACGACATGTGCCAACCTCTTGAACAACTATCACATAACAATATACGGGCTGCTCCACCAATAGATCCACACAACATACACCTCAACTCCGCGCGTACAACTACTAAGCTTGGATCAACGGTACCACCGATGTTGAGAAGATGACATGGCACGCAATTACGCACATGGTCCTTCCAAACAACACCATCACGATCCTCTAACATGAATACTCCAGAAGGTAACACCTCATGCACTTGTAAAATAATGCACCTTGCGTAAACTCATCAAGAAACTTTGTACCTTGATCCCTCAGCAATTTGGTTGGTGCTCCAAAATGACTCAACATTCGATCTAAGAGCGCATACGCAACTATTTCACTCGTCTTGTCTGGTAATGCCACCAACTCAATCCACTTGAAGAAGTGCTCCACCATCATCAACACATATCGATGATGACGTACAGTCAACAATAAAGATCCTGCAAATCTAAACTCCAACAAGAACCAACCTCATAATCGGTAAGGGGTGTATCTTCATCAATTTGATCAATGACTTCGCAATTACACAAAACCTTTTCACGTATTGACGATAGAAGTTCACCAAACCAACAAATGCTCGAACTCGACTCACATCTGTGGGACGTGGGATACGTGCAATAGCCTCAACCTTTGTCTATTGAACACTCAACTCACTTGGGTAGATGATGTGGCCCAGATACTCTATCAACTCTTGGAAGAACTTACATTTCTCAAGGTGTAACTTCAATCCATGAGCTCTCAACTGCTCGAACACATCTCGTAAATGTCTCTCGTGATCCTCCACTGTAGCATTATAGATTAAGATATCGTCAATATAACATCGAACAAAATCAAGTCATGTTAGGATCTTATCCATCACCTTTTGGAACTCAACAGGGGCATTCTTCAACCCAAATGATAAGAACTGTCACTGATACAAACAATCTTTGTCGTGAGAGTCAATTCTTCATAATGTCATCTTGGACTTATCTTCTTCTCTCATCGGCAACTAATGATACTCTACTTGAAAGTCCAAAATACTAAGACCTTCACATGCACTATTGCATCAAAGATCTCCTCAAGTGTCAGCATGGCATACTTATCGAACTTCGTCTACCCTTGATAGAGCGGTGTCTTCACACATTCCTCTGTTCATGTAGTTGTCATACATATCTTTATTTGCTGGTATAACTATGACAGATGCATACTCTCCATGCGATATCTCCACTAACTCAAACTCCAACAAGTCTTGAGTCTTACTTTGGATCAAGGCTCTCTCCATATCATTGAACTTATAAGGACGTCGAAAAATGGACGTGTCACTAGCCAAGTCGATCCGTATATCTAGTCACTTCAAAGGTACCAAAATCCTTCATACTGAAGATAAAACAATTCTTGTAGCTCTTCAAGAACCTCTTAATTCGTCGTCTCTCCTCTTCTATAAACTTGGGTCCAATCTCTGACTCGCAAGTGTCCTCTATCACCATGCTAAAGGTAGAAGATGAAGTCGTTGATTGCTATCTTGCAGCCTCTAGAGCAGTTTCTTTCTGCTTTTCATCTGCTATCTCCACTGTGCGAAAAACTTCTCCAGTCCTAGCTACAAGCTCCACACTCTATCCTATTGCATCCCATGATGTCCAAAGATCAAACACGTTTTATCCTCAATCTTTATTTCCACCAACGCGATAGACAAGAGTTCTAGAACTTTTGAGCAATAACAGCGATGCTGCTCAACCAATCCAAAGCTAACAATCCGCAACAAGTAATTCAAGTCCATTGCTTGATCCAATACATGACGACGTGAAGCCTTTGACATCGAAGATACTACCATTGTATCTGTAGAGAACTCATCATTCCTCTCTCTCATCGGCGTTGAGAGCTCTCTACCAACTATCATAATTAAGCATCCCACACAAGTCTAAGTCCTTTATCTATGTGACACTCGAAAGCTCACCAAAGTAGACAACACTGTCATGGGCATCCCACTAGGTTCATCATTACCATGAGTGATCTATCGATGACTCTCACTACTTGAGATCGTAACCTTGCATCCAAGATATCATCAACCATGAGATGCGCTGGTCGTCTCACTCCATCTGTGCGCGCTTAAGCACCTCTATAGATAACAAGTTAGTCCACCACAACCGTGGACAATGTGCATGAGATCCCACTCTCGCTACATCTAACAGCACTGCCACTCCAACCTAGAACCGCATTTGGTGCACACTCATCATCTTTTGTGTACGAGCATCACCTAACAAAAAAATGTTCTCCAAGATGTACGTTGGAGAATCCAACTAATGCATCTAGAGATGTCGTAAGATCCGGAACATCTCTCCAAACATACTACATTGCGGGTCATGTAAACCTTGACATCTCTTAGCACGCGTGTGACCTTGACATGGCCACCCGGCTATCACCAAGTGAAAAGTGTCAACAAACGTGAGATCTTATGCCCCCGACAACGAAATATCTGATGATAATGTTTGCTGGTATCCTCTGACAATTGATATGGATAACAACTCATGATATCTATGCACCAAAAGTGTCACATGACGCAATGAGATGCGTCTCGCAATCTTATCTCTCTCTACATATGAGTATCATTATACTCGTATGCTTACTTGCAATATCGCAACCAAACCTATGTTGATCTCTCCAAACAACTCCAAACAGCTCTAACACACACACATCCTCCTCTGGGTACTTTCATACAATGAGAGTCGTATCCAGTGGTGATAAGGTCACAAGGTCAGTAACAATAACAACTCTTTTTTCCTCTATTGGCGATACAAAGGCTTCACTCCAAACCTGCTGCATCAACAGATCAGCATCAACTCTCCACTCGAACTCCATAGTGAAACGTCTAAGACAGATGTTACTAGCATAGTCTTGCTAGTCATGTCTCCCACCTCCTCAAAGATCGGAGTATCCTCCTCATGGACATTATCCTCTAACAACTCGTCCGACAAGTGATGTCTTAATTGAACCTCACAACTGATGTCATTGGTCCAACTCTAGCACTTAACCGCATTGATAAGCGGCTCATTCGTCTCTCACTTGACTGCCAATCTGGTCTATAAGATGTTGTCTTGACCAATAGTCGATCACGAACCTCATAAGATATAACACAACACCTCCAACCAACACATCATAAGACTTCGCGGTCGTAACGATGACCTTGGCCTCCACCATAAAGTCATCTATGAGAATATGATTGAACTCTCACTGTCAGCATCTCGCGTGTCATGTGTAGAGCTGAACCCCTGATCTCTCTAGAGATGTCTAAAGTTAGAATGGACATCTCTCCACCTCGAACTTTCTCAAATCTAAACCAATGCACGTCGCCTTACTCAACATAAACGGTTGGGCTCCAAAGTCTAACAAGACTATTTGTCATCGATACATTTTTCTTGAAGGTGCCACCAAACAAAAAATCTCACTTCTGTTGTCCAACAACATCACACATGGTGCCTAAACCAGCACGGCCAATCGTCGGCCGAGCTAGTAACTCATCTAACTTGACAACCGTCTCTTGCCAAGTACCATTGATAGCCGTCTTGATCCTAGACTCCATGGGCACATCTACTGTCTCTCGTTGAACCACCTCAGTACTAAAGATAACTACATCCTCGCTCTCACTCAGCGTGGTCGCCAACTAGAACATTGGAGCTAAGCTTACTTCCCATGTCCTCATATCTGTGGCTGAAAACAGTGAGTCATGTAGAATTCCTATAGCTACCTCCAACATCGAGTTTGACATCGCATTCACAGACGTCGAGGGTTGACTCACATCACCCTCACTCTTGAGTTGACTCACATCACCTGCACTCCTAGATGATGATACCTCCAACTCCACTACATCATCGGTAAGCTATTTAGGAACCATAGACGTGGTCCTCAACGCCTTCTATAGCTTGAACGACTGAGGAAGTCTGGTTTGTCTATCAGCCTCCCCGCATTCAGGATCCAACTCCATCGACGCACCTCGTGGCTCAGAGACACGTACTGCACTCCGAGTCACTATCGCATATGTTTCAATCTGCACCACATCAGTCATGAAGTCGAAGTCAACTCTTTCTCCTCCATAAGACGTGGAAGCCTTTGTTCTGAACCAGATCTCCGCTCATAGCCATACTAGCTATCCTCTATTCCAACTGATCAATCCGAGCAGCCATACTCGCATTTGATGGCGTAGAAGACGATGGATCATTGATCCTCTCTCGGGTGATGCACCTCTACCCCTCGCTCGACCACCATGGTCTCCTTGAGCTCTTCCGCCTCGTCCACAATCAGTCTTCTTGTCATAGCTCGAGATGGAGCTTAAAACAATGATCACTATTGTGACATGATCGTCCACAATGCTCACACTACCTAGGTGCCACTTGCGACGTATTAGATGTCTCGTAACCACCTCTCCTATGTGAGCAGTCCTTCTGACGATGAGAATCATTACACGTCCAGCAAAGACTTGTTTACTGCTAACTAGAGAAGGACGACATGAGCTTCTGTCCACTAGGCCCTCCAACACCTCCCTAGGATCGTGACTGTTTAGCATGATTCTTATCATCATCATCACCATCACCGCGCTGTTGCATAACTTGTGATCCTCGAGAAGAGGTGGTCGTCTAATGTGGTACCTCCTTGTTCAACCTCGCAGTCACCACTCTCTCTTCCACCATGTCGAGCTCAATCCGCTTCAGCCAAACCAAAGACAACCGCTAACGTCAGAGCGGTGTCTCTAAGGAGAGTCGCATCTCTAACTCTCCTACGTAGCTCTCTAGTATCACATACATAACTGGACTGCTTGTGCTTCTGTCATCTCTTGCGTAACGCTGATCAACCGTCTCATGTCAGTAAACGTCTCGCGTATGCTCTCTCTAATCTTTCACTAAAACTCCTATAGACTCCTCAACTTGTCTGTCCATACACCTTGATAGTTCTTCTTCAAACACTGGAAGAACTGAATCACAAGGTTAAATTTTGATGGTATCCTTCTCAGACTACCACTTGCTCCACTACTAGTGGATGCACCACTGGTTGTAGGTACTCAACCAATGGTGGGAGACTAGAACTCGTAGGTGCTACGTCTCCTGAAACTATGTCAATAGTGATCTCGAAACGTAGTTGAGAGATCAATGTTGTCTCCATAACTTAATCTTCACATTGTAGTCTCCTCTGAATTCATGATAATCGTTTATCAGCAGTCGTTCGAAGTGTTAAAACAAACATTTCCACATCATGAAAGATGTGAACAACTATAGATTCACATCTTCTACAGACCGCACCAACTGTCGAACTCTTGGATGAAGTACTCAATAATATCCATCGTATTCGAGTATCATCGAGATTCTTTCGTGATCTCATAGATCTCGTCCATGTTTCACAACACGTGTGACAACACTATGTGTACCTCCAACACGATGTACTCTGCCGATGAGACCGATGCTACTGATTGATATTTGACACCATTCCGTGTGAATCCATTGTTTACTGCAGTTGAACGTTCGCGGATCTGTGGACCTCTGCGAGGACAACTCTCCCATCAACTGTGAACACTAAGCTTTAACCAAAGCGTCAAAATCTCATCACCACACTTGACGCCAACATGCCTAATCTTGTTCTTATTGAGCTCATATATTCTCTGCTAAAACGATCAAGATAAAAACAACTTGTAAGACAACATGTATCTGTCATCACCACAGGCAGTCTCTCATGGTCTGTTGGTTGCAAGTCCAACCTCACCGTGAGAAAAACAAAAATAATCTGACTCGTCTACATCTCCAATCTCACTACCGACAACACATCTACATTTCCAATCAATTGGAGTGAACTCGTTTTAAAAATCAAGCACCAATACAAGCAAACGTAACATACAAACAAGAAATTATTGTAAAAGTTAAATTTATATTACACATTGGTATGGGACCCAACTCTTAGAACTGCTTTCTTATGCTCGAGTCTGGCAAACTAAGCCCTACCAGCTAGGCTCGAGTCTGGCAAACTAAGCCCTACCAACAACGTGTCGGTCCGTGAGAGATTGGGCAGCCGTATCCACATCCCCGACTCCTGAACGGCTGTCAAAGTCTCTGAAGACTCTAACTGTCCTATGTCTAGGACATCAAACATGCTACAGCTAAGCTACACATGATTACCATTCCGTTCTGGTTTGTTATGGATTTGCTTTTTCTGCAGCAACTGTTTGAACCAAAAGGCAGATGCTTTCGGGTAGCGCTTTTGACCGTCTTCAAAATTTACATAGAACAGTCCAAACTTGAACTGGTAACCGCAACCCACTCGAAATTGTCCATTAAGGACCACGCGAAGTATCCTCGAACATCTGCGCAGTTTCTGCTAAGATCCTTCAGCCAACAGTTATTCAGTGCGTTCATTAACAGAAAGGGTTAGATGCATGCCTGCCTAGAGAACAGAGAAAGGAAGCAATCCGAACAAGAGACACTGTAGCTACTGTTGATACTGAGAACAAAATATGGAAACCCTGTTAGTTATATCATTGAGAATGGTAAAGATGACCCTGCTACCTCTGACTTATAACGTCACTATAACATTTCGGTCTCTATAAGTTTGCTTTCACCTAGAAAGGATCAAATATTACACATGCGTGATATACAGCCGAGTTGCATCGAACACACAGCAAGGTCGGTCGCATGATAGTTCCAAACACGTACTGAACGTTGCACTAGCAGAGTCCAAAATGTCAACCGCGAACGCTGACATGATCTGAAACTGAACGCAGGCTTTTCCGAGGTGAGAGAAGCAGGCTTAAGTTTGGAGGAATGTCTACAGGACTCGGACAGAATTCAGCTTTACAGAAACCACCTTTGCGCAGTTCTTGCAGCAAACAAGTAAGTAAATGGGACCACTGATGTCACGAAAAGAGCTACTTCCGTGTGCTCTCGTCTTGTCTAGTGATGTCACTCACGTCACATATGCAAGTCTGACATGACACGTCACATGGACGTGTGTCATGTCGTCTGACTACTTATGTAAGGAACATAAGTAGTCAGACTTATGTTCCTTACGCCAATCCTTGTGTTCCCTATATTCAGACACTGTTAACTTGACTTCTTCCCTCGCTTAGTGGTTCCGAGTCTTCGTACGCATGAAGAGTAGGTTGGTAGTTATGGCAGCTGTGATCAAGATGAGTACAGGCATGCCATGCCTCAACGCAGGCTGGCCGTGGATGCTCCAGTCCTGCAGGATGGACCCTGAGCCCTGATCCCGACTGAATCCGATGGTTAAAACGAATGCAAAATATTCAAAAGTTGCTCAAAGCTCTGAAATATTCCATGCAGGTGCTAACAGTATGAAGGTGTTATTCCTAGCGCTGACTCAGTAATTTCTCATATTTCCTTTGTACGGTCTGTCAGTAGTTATTGACAGAACATGCCACAAACTATAGAACGATTGTGAAGAAAATACAGAAGTGTAGCATATTGTTGAAGTTTCACACGCTTGAAAGTCCGCCAGATAACTCTACTTATACATGATCCGCACTGCAAGTACTTGTGGGTGTATAGAAACCAGAATCACATACCAGTCCTCCAATCGGAACTCCACTCCGAATATCTGCTTCAGACAAACAAGAAATGGAGTACAAGAAATCAGTTTCTCCACTCTGGCATCTTTTCCTCCACCAAGGCCTCTGCTGAGCCTCTACTACCAAGACAAACAAGAAATGGAGTACAAGAAATCAGTTTCTCCACTCTGGCATCTTTTCCTCCACCAAGGCCTCTGCTGAGCCTCTACTACCAAGTACCGTCATTGAGCATGGGCTTCACGTGCACCAGGCAGGATTTGTTACACTGCTGAAGCTGGCCAACATGCAGACCAGTAATAAATCTGAAGTCACTATATAAATATATATATAGCACTGTGCGTCACAAAACAGCAGCAAGACGTTTCCTTGGACGCATCTAACACATGGGACGGGATTAGTGTTCAGCTAGCGTACCTCCGACGTGGATACTGGAGGGGTAAGTTACTGGAAAGCTCGGCGCATTCGAGAAGCCATCCATCGGTTTTGCGCTGACATAGGACGCTGTGTAGTAGTTGATACCTAGGAAGTCCGTGGAACCTTTCACAAGCTCACTCTCCTCATCCGTAAAAGAAGGTAAAAGAAGGGAGGGAGTGCCCATACGTCTTGTATATCACTTCCGGATACTGACCGAAGAAGAGCGGGTCCAACATCCTGCGTTGCCTCGCTCATTCATTGACAAACAGACCTTCGAAAAATATAGACATGGAAGGGGCCTAAAATATTCTCTGAATTGCATTCACTTTCAGTATCTTCTAGTTCCATTTTTCTCTTCTTGCTTTAGAAATTTGTAAAGAATGACTGGAGTTTTACTGGGTACAGCCGATAGAGCAAGTTGTGGCTATTGAGCAAGTATGGAGAGATCCTAGAGTGAAGGCCTAGTGTCCGATTATACGTACCATCCGCCACGGAAAGCCATAGCTGTCTCAGCTGCTACAATATCCTCTGGCGAATTTGTGAGAGGTTCATACCACTGTATATCCAAAGATATCCCAATCTTTCCGTCAGATCCCTGAGCACCACAACCAAACATTCAATTAGAGAATTTGAAAATGCCCTCAAGAGCCTTATGAGTTTACTAACCAAGCTTTGAATTCAAGCTCTTCACTGAAACCATCCAGATGCCAGAATATTCTTCGAGAAACAATTTCCTCGCGCTGCTCCATACTGAACCTGATATTTTTGGCGGTAGATTTTAACTGCTGCTGCATGTGCGAGGAGAATATTGTGGCCTTGTATATATCGTGTTTCTGGGGTGTTAAGGTCGAAGACAGTATCCTTAGTTCCCCGGCGGCCAACATCTAGAGCTAAATCAATTGTCGGCTCGTTGACTGTAATCCAGCGTTTCACCCGGTCGCCAAATGCTGCGAAGCAAGCCTCAGCATATGGAGCAAAAGCTCGTCTGCAAGAAAATAAAGAAACAAACTGTTCGCTGCTCATGAAAAAAATGAAGACAGATTACTCGGTCAAGAACTAAGCATGCATTACAGAAACACAATGCAGAAACAAATGGACCAAACCCATGATGTGAAGGAAGTACTCGGCTTACACGATTTCCGGTCCAAACCAACCTCCATATTTGTCAATCAACGCTTGAGGCAAGTCAAAATGATAAAGGGTGATCCATGGCTCGATTCCTGTTACAAAATACATGTATTAAGCAATGAGACACAAGTTGACGATAAATCTATTGGAGCAGGTTGCACACGCGTTGTGCTCTGCATAATCAACTGAAGAATGTTGGAACAGTACAAGCGCAAGGTGCAGTCCGACGGTCGAACTGCAGAAGAATCTGGACAAGTGGTGAATGTTTCCAGTAATTGCGGTTCCCAAAGACTTCGCAGATCAGAATCCGGGCCATACTCGGCCGAATAAGGGCCGGGCAGTTCATTGTTACATCTCTCGGTCTAAACCAAAGAAGCAATTGCACTGCTCGAGCTTGGAAACAGCTATCCGCTTTAGATAGAGGCAAGCTGGATTTACCCTTGCTTAAAACCTGGTCAATCAGCCGGTTGTAGTAGTCCAGACCCGCCTGATTGGGTTCTTCTCCAGCTCCCTCTGCACGAACGTAGTGAAAGAAGTGAGCAAGATCTAGTTATCTCTCGGTGCAAGATATGATTGCACTGCCTTGTGCTTATTCAGATGTGCGAGTGGCTAGAAAATAAGCTAGCTTTCTTCTGGAACCACTCCCTTTCTCCAGATTCTTACACTTCTTACTAGGAGAAACTTCACCGAGGGGAGCCGAACTCGGATTCCAGCCGTCATTACTCTGCACAGTACCTGGAAAGATGCGGGTCCATGCAATGGAGAACCGATAAGCGTCGAATCTTATACCGTGCATGAGATCGACGTCCTCCTGCATCGAGTTACGTTACAGAAATCAAACTTCCGAGTAGTTCGGTTTGTGTTAAAAGGTGCGGCAAGAGGGATGATTCTTTTCTATAGTATGCATGATCGTACCCAGTAATACGAAGGCTCCCAACCCTCACTCACATCCGCTGGACAAAACCTGCCAATGAGTTCATGCAAATTCGAGCAAAAGCGTGGTGATTTCTGCTAACATGCGGCTGCATTGCGGCATGTTCGAATCCTAGACCTGTTGGACATAATGCTATGAACAGATATATATCTGCAGATTCTCACTCGACAAGTTACGAGAGTTCACAAACTGGAAGAAGAAGAGAAACTGGATGCCCTGAGATGAACCATTTGAGATATTCGAAGCCGAAGCCAACGATGTAACTTGATTTACCTCATATCTGTGGTAGCTGTCACAAGCCACATTTCCAGTACTCCCATCCAGTATCCTTCCTGCGATCATACGTACGTTGCAAATGTGAAGCAGATCAATAATTTACTTATATTATGACCGTGAGACGCATGTTAGTTCATATATATGTACCAGACTCAAGAGGTCAAAGAGGTTAGAGTGCCCTACTCGTCTTCCATGAACTTACTAGGGTACAAGAAAAAGCTGAAAACTGATAATGGGGCATTTAATTCTGCAAATCAAATGGGGATTTGGGTGTATACTGTGTAATCACCAGGAATCCCTCATTCAGTGTCCCAACTACTGGGACCCTTTCCACCTTCATGCGCACCTCCTTCTATCTGCAAAAAACTCACGCCACCGTTGCGTCAATTAACCAATCAGCAGTTCTTGTGTGCATCAACGAATGGCTGTATTGCTCAGTTCAGTAGTTGTCCACTGGTTTCATCGATATCCATGTCTATTGTCAGCAGTAACTTGCAATAGCTCCAGGATCAGTTACCTTTTAGTTCTCGATGTCAGTGAAACCCTATCCCACCCTACGCGTCTAGGAATGCCTAGGAGCGAAAAGCTGTACACGTAGCTTCCCAGTGAATCCAGCCGAAGCTGAAGGTACCGATCGAATTTCGAATTCCAGGCAGCATCTTATACTCGTACGTACTATAGTGCAAAGGAAGATTACAAAGAGATGAGAGAAGATCTCAAGACAAGACTGACGTGGTAATTATTAATTGGTCCTCAAGTGCAAGGTACGTGCATCACATCCACGACAGTCACTGAAGATGATGAGATGTTTCAGTACTAGTTACAGGTACACCACGTAACTCCCACCGCTAACTTTTCCAAGGGGGTTCACTAACAAGGAGACTAAGGTTTTCAGCAGGGCGGAGAACCTGATAAGCCGATGTTGCAGTCCCGAATACAAAGTCGGAGGGAAAGCTGTTCCGAGAAATCTCATGATCAGGTGCGACTATGCCCGGCTCTTTACTCTGCATACCGTCGAGCGCCTCATCATTGAACTCCTGTTTCTTGTCGACGAAGGCTGCGCCATTGGACAACTTAGTGATCGCCATCGGGAAAGTCGTCATCGGATCAGGTTGTCAAAACGAATGAATACGAGAATGCGCGGTTGCAATCGACTTAGAGAGGGACAGCTCCAGACCGCTACCACATATATTTACGAGAATGCACTTAGCTGCGATGAAAATCAAGGCACTGTACTGGTGTCAGGATCAAGAAATTAGATATCAATGTCGGATCCTAGCCAGCTTGTCCTGTGGATCCTCCCGGGCCCTTCTTCTTCTCTAAGGATGTTCAGTATGATGTATATGTATATATATATAGGAAAGAACATACCATACTCACTTTTCTGTAGATTGTTCTCGACATCACCACGCGAAAACCGCGGGAAGTGGAACGATCGCGGAATCCGACGAAAATTAGTACTGATGTCTACTGAAATGGGGAATTTTCAGTTCTAGGGAACCAGAGCGCACGGGACCGGAAGGTCTAGATCAACCACAGAGACCGGTATGAGGCGCGTCAAAATGCCATGGTAAAGCAGAAAAACTGATCCAATAGAAAAGATCCAATAGAAAAGATCCAAATCACCAGAAAATCGGAGATGATTGTAGTATAATAAAAAGCAGTGGACGGTGAGCAAGTACCTCGAGCTCAAACTGGTCTCCGTCACATGTGGAATCTGTGGGATTTGTATCGGCGTCAGAACACAGACTGACTAAAAGTTGATAGAAAATATACATTAACTTTCTGACAGTGAGGTAGGTAAGTTATTCTGTTGAGTAGGAAACGTACAATACCAGACTTTACCAGATGGAAAGGATACACCAATGCTCCGGGAGTTCCGGTTTTTGGAGTAGTCACTTCCAGTACTTTTTGAAGATTTCCGGCGTTGGACCAAATCTGTCGGAATTTTCCCGGAGGAGAAAATCTACTTTTTAATATAGATTTGGTAAAATTTCCGGAAAAACTCCCCGAGCACTGGGATACACTAGTATACCTTTTTCCTGTCAGAACGATATCCTGGAATAGCTGCCTACCTGGTAGATAATCCATAGTTTAAGATATGTACTCCATAGTTTTCTCTCGCCGATCCTGTACGAACCTACTGCGGTATGAGACTTCAAACCCTATGGGGAAGGTTCCAGCCCCGATAATGTTTAAACCTGTAGAGTACATGTCTATGTAGCAGTTGTTGTAAACTAGAGTGCAATATGACTGTTTCTGTAGTAGATTTAAAGGGGTAGAAACTGCGGAGCGATTTGCAAGTTTAGACGCTTTAAAGCTTCGACGCAACAGTGCAGTGCAGATCGCCCCGCCCGTATGTAGCTAGTCAGCATTTACTACGCCCTTTGCTTTCGCCCAATGCAGCGGGCATGAGTCAAAAGGAAGCTTTCGCAGCTAGAATTCTTAAAAGTAAAAGACATTGACAAAAAACATGAAAAGGGAACAAAAAACATTCAACTCGGATCTGTTGTCTTCAGGTCAGAGTTCCTTGGAACTCTTCGTAAGCTGAACACGAGGTGAGGGGTAGACATCGGTTCTGATTAAGATCTTTACTGGTGTGGAACCGAACCAGCAAATTACCCAGATACCTCTTTCAGGATGCCTGTTACTCACTTCGTTCCTGCCTGTCGCATGAATAAGTTTTGCAAAGAGGTTTCAATTTCTGAAATATAGATTAGATTAATTAGCACTCCACAAGATAAGCATGATAAATAATCCGGTTCATGATCAGAGGGCACTGCAAGTACATGGTATATATATCTGCAAGCTCTTGACATGGTTCAACAAGGTATACCTTTTTGCCGATCTCCTGGTGTAGCTAGCTAGTCAGCAGCATTCACCGTTCTAAAGCACAGTAAGAGTGTTGATTCCAGCAGACTGATCACTAGGCTTCAGAGAGAGTGGAAGCTTGTGAAGAGAGTGTGGACCCCAAATGATCATCCCGTAATGATCCTTTATGTTCAACACGTACGGAAAAGGCTCATTTCTTATTGCACCTATTAGCCATAACAGATAGCTAACAGATCCTGCTAGCTCTAGTTAGTTGCACTGGGTATAGATATTAGCCCGGAGGTAGTCCTGACTGCTTCATATATGAAAAATAAAAGATCAAGCAACCCACGTGATACTTATGATCATTATGATAGTGATGTTGGATGCAGTCGAGTAATGTTTTAAAGAAATTTATAGAGAAACATAAATTATGTTTCTCTATGATTTCCTTTTGCGTGTTTGTACATATGTCGAAAAAGTTGTTCTGGATAAAACAAGCTACTTTCTGATCACTCTTCTTTCCCTATAATCAACGGAAGCTTTTGAAGAAACGTGGAATAATATCTACAAGTGGAATGCTGCTACTATCTCCTCTTGACACCTACCGCATTAGTCATGATCATGAGGCTAGCTAAAATATATTCATTGCTAGTTGGAACCTAGCAATGCCATATATTAGTCAGGACGCTGATGCTATCCCTTCAGTACAAGCTTGTGCGCTGTCAGTCTTTTAAGCGTCAACTGCTCGGTGATTCCGTCACCATAGCCTTCTCTTGGTTTAGGGACCGAATAGACGTTAACTGGGGGCTTATACTTAGTACTGAAATGCTGTAATCTGAGCACCACTCTCATGAATTTATATCAGTCTTCTACGACAAGACGAAGAGCCAAGTCTTTGAGATATATAACTTGCTTAGAGTCATCATGGTCCCTTGATGGCTCACATGTACTTTGATGGAAAAGAGGTTTGGGAAGTCTAAGTGACAAAACTATGTGATGGCTCACACAGTTTTATTCTTGGTATGTAGTAAACAAACTTTGATCAATAGTATGTAAAGCTACATAAACTAGTTGAAGGAGATTTTGATATCATTGGAAAGAGTTTTCCAACTACTTTCATAGAGAACAAATTTGGTTGATTTGGATCAGTATTAAGAGAGCTAAATCTTTTTGAAGTTTGTAGAGTGTTTTATGTCAAGTTGGCAAAATTGCACGAGGGCTCCTACAAATTTTCACAAGGAGAAGACTTTCCATAGAATGATTTGTGTGGTCATAACTTGGTGCAAGGATAAGTGTTATATAGGGTATCATCAGAATCTCTTTTTGAGTAATTTTTTGATAGAGATGTGAGATTCGGGTTTTGAAAAATCAAATGAAGGATTTTTTATGAAAAACATCAAAAACTTTGACATGGCATTACTGTTTGTTGGGATGTCATTTATAGATATATGGAGTATCGTTGCGAGCGTTTTTTGAGCAATACGTATTCAAAGAGTTAGATTCAGGTTTTGAGCACTTGGGTGAAGATCATAGAGTATTCAAGTTTGCATGTAAATCTCATGTATAAAGAAAAGAATGTAAAAGTGTAACTACGTTGAATTTTTGGATCAATAGTCTTTATCTCATGCGTTGTTGTTGTCTTTCAAAATCGCACACTTTCCATAGCCAAATACTACACGTATTTCGATATACATATTTCGTACCCTACAATACGACAAGTGATGAACTTGATGTGAAAGATCTAGGTGGAAAGTTGTTAAAGTTTGGAGAACAAGAAAGCAATTATCAGCAATGAGAAATATGGATTTGGATGTTCGAGAGGATGTTCTGGATCGAGAAGAAATGATATATAATGATTTTGAGAGGATTGGTTGATGATATTAGGATGATACGAATATGAAGAATGGTAACTCTTACAACAAGAACTCCCAGGGTTCGGGCATTAGGTTGCGGAAACTATATCAGATTTGGAATTTCAAGAATAGGTACGTACAAATATCAAAATTTGGACTGGTATTACATTTCCCGTGAGCTCTCGTTTGGAGTGAGCTTATTTCTTTCGACTAAACACAGAATGCCTTCTAGGAAATTTTTGGCCACGACAATATATTATCAACGAGTGAGATTACAAATCCCAAAGGTTTTACTATTATACAACAGGACTTGGCATAGTTCTCCAGTTCTCTTGTCACCGGATTGCACTTCCCTTGGGGAATAGGGACTGATACCGAAGTTAAGCTTTGCATTTGCACCTGCCCAGTTTACAGGACTAAATTGCTGATCCTCCTATTGATTCCTTCTCTCAGTCCAGTAGTGCCTTTCTCCAACTTCGTTGTCTACAGGTTATCAGTCAACAAATGGGCTTGAAGCAGCTAAGCACTGGATGATCCTGTATATTTTGGTTTGGCTAATGCATTCCTGCAAATAGTGATGTTGATTGTGCGAAGCACAACCATGGTCATCTATTTGACTTTGAATTGATTAATTATTAGAAAACTAATTCGAGGCGGTGTTAAGGACAGGACTCGTTCAAAGAGACTTTGACTTCTACAACCATTTAGAGAAATGCTGAGAACTGGTTCAACGAGAATGGATCAACAACAGATCCGAACATGCATTCATATCACACACGGTAGAGGAATGATTAACCCAGTTAATCGATAGACTTTGTCACATGAGTACTTTGCAGCATGCGCAATTGTCACGTTTGGCAATGCCACACAATGAAGAAAAAAGAAATTGGACTAAGAAGTATTATGCATCAGACAGCTACTTACCAAGTGCTCCAAAGAAATATCTTGGAGTCTTTGCACTCTTAAAATTGGCGGCCACTCTAGATCTATAGCTAACTAAGACGCTGATATTTTGAGAGGATGAATTAGACGTTGACTTGGAAAGCGACGTCTCGTCATTATATATAGATGTTTTCCATACGTAACATCATATCTGCAACTATCATACTACTGTAACTACAGATCTTTGCACATATGCATGGAAGGTTAAGTATATGTAGGATGCATTGTCTTCTCTAGATCTTTGGTCCCAACTGGAAGGCTCTTGTAGCAGGAGAAAAGATTCACATCAGACAGAAGAACCAGAAGATCTAGAGCCCAGAGCATAAATCCCGCAAAAGTAAAGTAGAAGATCTCAAGAGGGACAGAAACAGGGAACGATAGGCTTCAGGATAAGATATCAGATGGAGAAGACGACCTAGACTAACTGACTGAAATCCTGTTATTCTTGGTTAGTTGACATTGCAGGAGCACCGCGAGTGGAAACCGTGGAGTGATTCCATATCTATTCGGATGGACCTTGAACTAATGCTCGCCAATAAAATAACCGGATCTCCATCAAGTCAAGTTGTGATACAATTTCATTGATTTCACTTTCATTCGTGATACACTTTTCGTACTGTGCATGAGGAACTAAGACAAGACAAGCTGCATTCAGTTGCGTTTGCCGGTGTGTTCATGATTCCGTTGACAATGTGTGAAACGCGGGGCGATTGAAATCAAAGCGAAAATATCCTCAGTCTCGTTTCAATAACCTAACATTGCTTTTCACTTGCTACAGAAAGTAATCGGTAAGAAATTTAAAATAATAACTGGGTATTCGACCAGAATCTCCACTTCAAAATCAAACACGACAACATATTACCTATGCACGTTGTAGTGAGAGGCTACATCTGCATTTGTTTCTGGTTAGTCACCAGTTGTTCGTAAAGCTTTTCATACATAAATTGACGAGAAGTATAGTCCAAGATAAAGGCATAATTTATTACGGAAATGATAACACAGAGGTATGCCTTGTGAAAGCATCTTTACTGTATGTAGTAAGAACACATCTTACTTTTCGAAACATGCTTTAATGACTAGATCTTGCCGCACATCACTGCATCCGGTGATCGGTCCAGTGGACTGATCAGTAGACCAAGAGGCATACATGAGGTACTAAGTATAGGTATTTACCATAGCTACAGAAAAGAACTCTTTTCTACATAGATAAGCATATTTAGGGAGATAATATTCCTTTCAATTAAGCTATAGTACTAGTAGCGATACAAGTCAATTTCAGCTGTGCAATAGAAATGCTGCGAATACAACCGTACACCGTCTTCTTCCCACTACACCCAAGGACTTTGAAGCTTCTGTTTCTTTACCTTTTCTAATAAAGGGGGCGGTCACACCTTGACTAAAGTTATTATAATTAGTGAACATGACCCCCGAATGTCAAACAAGTTGGACCTTTTAGCAACCCTTTTTCGGGAAAACTTATAAATGGATGGTTCTGACTTTATATTAATTTTATACTAAGTCTTGCTATATAGTTGATATACTTTTATTATGCGGATTCTCTAACTAGTCAATAAATTTACACCGTCAAGAATTGAAATTACAAGGTGCAACATGTTATAATAGCTAAGGTAGGGAAGTTAAGATGTGCAGAGTTACTTACGGTAATGGCATATTATCCACTTAGTCCAGAGCAAAAGAAAGCATGCGAGCATGTTCTTCAGATGGCGAAGTGAATGCATAAGTTCTATTTATCACCAAATAATTTCTTACAAAAAAGTTCAATATACTATTTAGAAATGATAATTATATAAATTTTCACATCTCCCAATAACATGCTATATGTATTATGAAGATCGCAACAAAAACCATAACGAGTGGCTCATCTAAAGGTCTCCCATTACTGGTGGTAAAAGAACTGGTAACTAATGTGCCTTTGCAAAGCGGGCAGCCTAGAACTACCCGCATGTTTGTCAGCGGTGTCATTTACTGAATGTGGCTTACTGAAGAGTCCTTAGGCATATCATTAGGTGTTGTGGTGTCATGAAGGCACTACGAAGTACTTTCACGACCTAGTACCACAATAGATAGCACAACAAGTGACTGGATAATGTTTGCGATAGGGAAACTATGCACATTAGTGGAGATAACCCTTGAAGAGGAAAATGAGATATCTGAAATGTAAGAATAAAGAAGAAAAGAAACTCTATTATATAGTTTGTGTACGAAAGAGACTCGTTATACCGTTTACCCGTTCTGTTTCCTATCACAACGCATGTTTTAACCCCTAACGGTCTTGACGTCCCCTCTTTGCAATTTTTTTGCGAACTTACTTGTGGGAGTAGGGTTGCATCTTATCCCTTATCGCACCATGTGCAGCATCATAAGTAGTGGTCCTAGAGTCGAACCCTCTTGCCCAAGCTCACTTAATTAGTATTTCCCATTCTTTGGCATAACAAAACGTCCACCGCGAAAGCATGCGGTATTCTACGTGACTCGAGGCTCAATTCTTTGACACTGGAACATTGATCTAAGACTCACCAATCATGGCTTCCAGTCCCAGATGCTGTACAACTCAAATCATAACAGGAGAGCTTTTGTGCTGAAACACTTGCTGAGGAGACGAAGTTCGTCATTCGACTAAGTTCAAATAATCTCGTACAGTTCTGTAGGATAGATAAAGTATGAAAGAAGAATAAAGAATATGTCATATGGGTAATGCAACATAAAGTTTAACTTGATTCGGATTTCTACTGAACAACGTTTTCTGATAAGCAGCATAGCCTATTGAATCATATTATTAGGGTCGGTGTGTTATGTTGTACCTCTTAGTTATGTTTAAAAGGTGTTACAGTACTGGATTGTTCAAGAACAACGGTTCTCGTCTTGATGGTGGAAGGTCACAACCGCATTTTAATTGCTTTCACACCATTTCCATTCTTCCAGAGTTTGCAAAGTATATGATTTATTGTAGTATGTCTCCCACTTCTACATTTTTATCTTTCTTGCTACACATTTGCGTAGTTCAGGAAAGAGACTCAATACTTTTAAAAGTTGGAGTCAGATTAATCACCCATACGTATATGTAAATTAGGACTATTTGCTGGGATCAAAGTAGCATTCTTAGTACAGTCTAATTCATGATTAGATCAATATACTGTTGTGTGGTCGGATAACACCATCCGATCACATGTGCACCCTTAAGATTATTTCCATTCACTTGTTGCTCCATTGCGTAATGTGCGTGTCGTTATTACAACATTTGTTTCCTTCTTGTCAGGTGCTCCTTTCTTTATTTGTGTCATGCTCCTTTCCCGTGCTCTGGGGAAGCAATTCTCTGATACTATTATAATGAATGCGGAACTTTAGTTTCTACTTTGTCTCACCATTTCATTCTCTATAATGCTTTCCTGACAGCCAAATAAGCTGTGTCTGCCCGGGTGAATCACATGTACCTTGTCGTACCTGTAGTATCCTCTTGACAACTAGTAAGCTGACACGTCCGGATGATCACCTCTAACGTGTCGTGGTTGTTGGATTCGCAAAAGTGACTAAAGGTAGATTTCGACCATAGTCAACTGTGGAATTTCAGTAAAGTGGGCTTTTTAGTTATAGGTAGCTTACAATTCAAAGTCGCATGTATTGCTACCTACGGAACTATGGGGGCTACTCAACATAGGATGAGGGTAGCCAAATCATGAGGGCTTGTCCGTTACCGTTATCTACTCATTCAAAAGTTTGTGAAGGTAGGTTTGGATCATATCCTGAGTCAGCTACTGTAAAGTACAATTCCAAGTTGCATATTGCATCCACTTACGGAAGTAACTGAACATATCTTACCCAAAATTCATCCGTCCGGTTGTCCACTAACCAGATCTAGATACATTTCAAACAAAATCTGTTGTATTAAGAAATGTTATATATAAATATACAAATAATATATATTTGGAAAGGTAATAGTTATCAGTCTCAACGATGGTCCTCCTCATTTGAGCATTTAGTGTTTGCTTCGAAGCATGTTACCTCTTTGTCTGTCATAGCTTGCTGTTTCCGAAAGTAAAGTTCTAAACCTCTCGAGGAGAAAAAGAAGAGCTGTTATCTGCGAACCTTGCGATTTCAGAAAATGAAATCCTAAACCTCCCACCAAGAAGGCACCAAAGAGAGGCTGAGTTATTGAGGTAAATTAAATACTCTTGAGAAAATGCATGGGATATTAAAGGAAGAACCGCTTCTCATTGATGATGTAGTAAACTATTCTAAGATTTTACTCATACCAGACGTAGAAAATATCCCCCTGCGTTTCAATGTTTTCGGAAAACTACGTAAGTATTGAATTTTTCATCAAGAGTTCTCTTACTCACTCCAGTCACACCTCTAACACAATTATCTATTAAACAGGAACTGTGAAATAGTTTGACCGTTATGGGCATGGGATGGATCTTGCGAACTGAGTAAGTTTTCTATGAAAGAATTTTGTGAATATAGTTCATCTGCTGTATGTTAAGGTTGAAAAATCAAAAATAGTTACTCATTGCTTAATGTTAATAATGACATCATCCAAACAAAATAAAATGAAGCATTTGAGATTTTCATACCATTTGAAAAGGCAAGAAGACATTTTGAGTTGAACTTTCTGGAGAGGTTTACCTCGTCCTAAAGGTGTGTATGGGTTTATAATTTTGAACTTAGAAGTCACATTATTGTCTAAAAATCAAAGCACATCCTCTTGGACTCTCTTTGCTCAAGCACGCAGAACTTTCTAACTGAGATAATGCTTCTAAAATAAAATAGACTAGAAATTTAAACTAAGAGTTGGCAAGTCTATAAAGGATGACGAATTATGAAATCATAAACTAATCAATGATTATGTATGTTGAGAAAACATTGTATATATAAAATTCAAGATCTTTTTATGTATGGAATTTTATGGATAGGTCTTTCTGAACTGCACAGCCTTCCTTGAATAACTGTTGTAAGAATAGGTTTTTATTTTGAGATTTAAAAATTAAAGATTTGACACTTTTAACTAATTAATGTTAATATGTTCTAAGGAAAACAAATAGTGCATTTGAAGCTTTCACATCAATTGAGAGGGGACGATGATCTTTTGACTTAAAACATTTTGGAGAGGTTGCTCAATGTTGTGGTATGTCATCCAAGTAAAAAATGTTGTTGTCAATTTGACTCCGTTTGTCAAAGCATGCTGTTTCAAAGCCATATGCTTCTAGACTTTGTGACATGAGATATCTAGTTTAATAAATCATATTAAGACCTCATATTGCATTATTCAACTATTTTTTTATATTATTATATAATTTTTTACTTATAATTCAATAACTAAATATCATTGATGGATTTCTAAGGATTTTATATCCTCAAGGTATGTGGCAACCTTGAAGATTATACATGATTAGTTTTGTTGCAGTTTGAAGTTCAAAGAATATATAACACATTACGTTAGTTTAAGCAAGTCTTAAAAATCAAACGGACTAATAAACCAACAAAATCTTGAGTTGAAACTTGTTGGATGAGATGTCCTCTCTCTTAGGTGTGTTCCATGATCTCAAATTATAAAAGGACACAGAACACATCTTAATGGTCTTGGGCTTTTGTAGTATCTTTGTTGTATTTTTCCAAAAGATGGTTTGATCAGTGTATTCACTAAAACTGGATAATTGACAGTCTAAAATTGCTCTTCTTAATGCCTAAGTTCTTCTGTTGAATTATCTAAAATTCAATTAGAAAATTTCTAAATATATTTAATAAAATATCTAAATATCTAAATTGAATGGTCTAATTCAACTTGTCTCACATATTATATTATGCCAGTTTTGCAAATAAAGATCATTCAACTTCTCACATATTGTATAATATCATTTCAAAAAATAATTAAAGTTTATTTTCATTGTTACAAAAAAATACACAACTATATTCAATAAAGCTGTAATGTTCTGTCTAGTAGCTGAATTATGTCAAGATATCAATCACTACAGCTTTCGACTAACTTCAACTATTGCATCTAGATCATCCCACGATGGTACTGTGCTCACACGCTTCATATAATTTGTGTGCGATATATCGATTGTGAAAAACTGAAAAAGAAGAGAAGAATTATTTGTCGTGTAGCAAAACTGACGGGTGGAGTCGCTGTGAAAACCAAAAAGGTGAAAGAAAAGAGATAAATCAGGAAAATCATAAATACATACCTCGCTTTCATTGGCTTCCATTGCACTGATAAAATCACGTAAACTGCCTCCGACTACTCTAAGATTGTATCTGAAGATAATGAATAAGATCCACGATCGATAAACAAAATTTTACGATTGAAAGTTCTTCGATATCAAGTGAAATCATGAAATATATAAACTCTCTTCGAAGAAAGAGTGACTCTTGGAGAGGATGTGATATCCATTCGACGTCCTTCAGTATGTTCCAAGTAAAGTCCTCGGTGGTAAAAGGATCCCAAAATGTGCAGATATGATGAGTGAAGAATTGTCTGGAAATTCATAAATCACATGTGGTTGATGATTTTCACGAAGACAAGAATACCTTTTTGCATGTTGGATAAAAATGAATTCATCAAAAGAGAATCAACTTTGATGCGGGAGAAAAAAAAACACCACCACTCGCCAAGTCGTAAAGTTTCACGAGTTGAGAAATTATCTTCAGATATACACATTCTATTCATTTGAACTGAACAAAATTACACTAAAAACCAAAACGGGGTAAATAAACCGAACATAAAAAAACACTTTCTTGTGAAGGAAAAAGTGACCATTTGCTGTATTATAATAACGGACCAAAAATTAATATTTCAAACTATTCGGTTAATCACTTCTCAAACTAACAATTGAGGTTCAAGCCAGTTTGATATTTGTTTAGAACAGGTATTTTATATCAGACAAGCTAGACTTGCGATATTGTTACAGACAAAGATAGACATAAAGATCGTGAATGGGTCTATGACTCTAGCAGAATGATACCATCTTCTTTTTATAGTTATTGGAGTTGCATAAGATAATTTTCAAACATAGACTTCAAAGAAGAAATGAAATGAGAATATATGATCAACGTCAATATCATTAGCATGAATATAATTTTAGTGCTTTGTAGAAGTCAAAATAATAAATATTATTTCAACATCTTATACATATACAATGCTTTGTACAAGTTGTAATAAACATACTACTTCGACGTCCTGTACATATAGAATCGGTCCTGAACTCAAGTGAGATACTCAAGAGCATTCGTGTAATCACTTGAATGCCAAACTACCTCAATAATCCAGAAAGATAGCAAGCTTCCAACATTCATCAAGTTCAAGGTCTTTAGCATCCAGGACACGCAAGGACACTTTGGAACTTCTGAGGAAGTCTGTCTGACTTCAATCTCAATATGATATTTTCAGTTTTCAGGTTGAGTTGTTTGTTGTTCAGATTTTCGAACAATCTCGGATGTGTTTCTGAAACCAGAACAGCAATTCCGCTGCAAAAATACCAACAAGGAGTATGGAGTAGTATGTGAGCAGCGGCATTGCAAGAGAATGTTAAATCTTCTAAGAAAGACCATAGTTTTTCTAGAAGGAAAGTATCTTTCATCAAATCTGAATACGTCAATGTAGTTGTATGAGAATGATTGACAAAATTCTGAATAGTACTATCATCAATAGATACACAGTTAAATGATCATATTGAGGATTTTTTGATCACGAGGCTGAAATCTTTGAGAAACACAAGAGATACCTTTTTGTTCTACACAATATTTTTGTTCTCGTGGAGCTCATTTTAGGACACATGCGTTATCTTTTAACAGATGTGTCGTCCCAGCCAAACTTCCCATCAGACAATGTCTTTCACCTGGATCGCACTCACCCCCGATTAAAGATCGTGCGCTTAAGACTAAAAGTTGAGCTAAAGATCCCTCCCACCTCATGAAATAGATAGAATAATGTTGAAAGTAGTGGTATTTCACTTGCGGTCCCTCGTGAAGAGGACCTCCCACTATTCTACACCTCTTGAGTCATTTCACAAAGTCAGACTAGAGTCAAACTCAACAAGGTCTTCTTTCTCCGCTGATTCCTCCAAGCCCGTTCTCTTGGTTGTGGTTTCGCTAGATAGTAGATAGGGATAGTGAAAATCTCGTTAATCATTCATGCGTGTCATTAATTAGATGACGAGACATTTGACTATCTTGAGAGAGTCATAGTTACTCTCCTCATTTATCCGCATTCGGTTGGATTTCTTCACTATGACATTCAAAGCATTGGGCAGAAATCACATCACGTTAGCATCCGTGACGACCATTGCAATACTTTGTTTTACTTAAACAGTCAGATTTTCCTTGTCTGTACCATTTCTGAGCCGATCCTTCACCGCCCGAGGAAAAAGAGAGGAGTCGAGACCCCCTCATTCTACGTCATTCGTCCGACAAGCACACGATAGTCCGTCCTTGCCGCATGAGCTGCTAGGACAGACTGCCGACCGGGGCCTAGACATAGACCCGGTGGACTTGTTTTTGTGGTCCTTCAACTGGATAGGTTTCGTCACAAGCTGCAGGGTGTCGAAGCATCTGGTCTTGTTTTTTACATTTTCTTGTTCGCTGAGTCTCTCGAGGGCACAATACGCTTACAAGTTGCATTGACAGAAGTGTGCAAGACCTCACAAGCTTTTAGAAATCTCAAGCCTAAGCTTGCCAGACCTTGCACACTTTTAGCAAATGATACAAAAAGCTTGTGAGCTCTGAAACATAAATGTGCGAGCCGTCACAAGGTATTAGATATTGCTAGCCAAACTGTGTGAGACCTCGCACACTTTTAATGAATGATACAAAAAGCATGTGAGGCCTTGCACACTTCTTGAACTCTGAAGCGTAAGCGTACGAGACCTCACACACTTCTAACCGTGTGAGTCCCACCTTCTATGAGCGTGTAAGACCTCGTCCACTTCCAATCGTGAGAAACCTCGAGCACTTCTAACCGTGTGAGTCTTTTTCCACTTCCACATTATGAGACCTCACATGTCTCTTAAGATCTGAAGCGTACCAGTGCGAGGCCTCGCCCACTTAGTTGACCCAGTTACAAAACATGCAAGGTCACACACTCTTATTATGGTTGGCTTTCAAAGTGTGCGATGCCTCGCACGTTTTTTTGTACCACCTTGCAAGTGTACGTGGTCTAGCACACTTAGTTGACGTAGATTGGAAAGCGTGCAAGGACTCACATGCTTATTGAGATAAGGTGTCACAGGTGTTTAATACCTAGATCTAAGCATGCGAGTCGAAAGAGAGGTCTTTTGTCGTAAGTAGTGTGCAAGGTCTAAACTATCAGAACTTCTGTTATGCTTTCTCTCGGTAGACGTTATGTCTTTGTATCGCACGCTTATTATTTTGAGATTGAATTGACGTGTACAAAGTGCACGAGCCCTCACATGGTATTAGTTCTTGGATACAAAACAGACGTTTGCTGAAGTCAATCATTATTGTTGATTATTCTTCTCAATGTTGCAGCTTGATTTATTGTCCTCTTCATATGTTTATCTAGGTTGGGGAGATGATCGCATCTACTGCTTGACTTTCTATTGACGATAAGTGTATCCTCTTCAGCGGTGTAGATGTCATCGGTGTTGCATAATATTTTCCATGTTCTCTGCTGCTCGTTGGCACAGTGGGATTGTTGACACGGGTCGTGGTGTGATTGAAGTCCACATGGCTATGGTACCTTCATGTCATCTTTCATATCTCAATATGGACACTAAGAATGTTGAGGAAGCTGATAACCCGTATGTTGTATGAGACTTAGCCATGTGTAGCTTCCTCGTGTACCTTCTCCGATTGTCGAACCTAATTTCACACCCTCA
The DNA here is from genome assembly GCA_036924285.1 of Asterella californica. Lineage (NCBI taxonomy): Eukaryota > Viridiplantae > Streptophyta > Marchantiopsida > Marchantiales > Aytoniaceae > Asterella > Asterella californica. Next base: position 19,128,633 of record JAYKYS010000002.1, on the reverse strand, counting down.
CCTTATTAGTTCCTCTTCCTCAGCTGTACCATGCATGTGCTTCTAGGTCTTGTTCTTTCCGAGCAACAACCAAGGTACTCAATCTGGTTCTAATGAAGATCCAATTCTCTACAAGAATCAAAAGAATTGGCATCTTCTACAGTCCCACTCTTGAGCACAATTGAGAAACAACCGATTACTGAGAGTTTTATATTCTTGTCACTTTTAGAAGCATGTGTGCGAAATACTATGATCGGTGATGACCATGTTGGTGTTATGATCATGAATCATCTAGAGGATATTCTTGATAGCATTTTCTTTCGAGACCTTTCATCATTCGTTAAGAATCATCCACTTTTGATTAACTGACCATTGCAGATAGTATCAATAATCTTAGTCTGGGTGACTTGTACAACGCATGGGATGAAGATGCAAATAGTGGAGAAGAACAGCTGGAAACAGGTGGTGAAGATGGAACACATAAGTTTGTTGCTTGAAAGAAATGTGCTTATCATAGCATAAAGCGTACGAAAGTTGCTCCGTAGATCAAGTTGTCAGATGGTAGGAAGAGATGTTGTGTTTGAAATACCGCAATTGTATTATGGTATGGACAACAATAATGTATTAAATAAATTATCTCTAAGTTTGACAAGGGTAGTTTGAAGAAGATGGATCAAGTTCGATGGGAAGTTGGTGTGCAATGAAGCTTTTCACTTGATTTATGATTTCTTTCTACAACTATCAAATTTCTTGGATGAATGATGCTTGGACAAGATACCTTGACAACAAAATTACTCACAAACCTTGGAGGTTTACTTTGATCGCACAAGCTTTATTACATCAGCTTTGGTCATAACATGTGAAGTAATGCCTCACTTGACATATAGTAATACGCAAGGTCATGTACATATAACCATACGTAACTTCTTCCTTCATGATACACTAAAGACGAGGTGTTTGAGGAGGTATGATGGAAGATGGAGATTCAAGTACATGTTATTTCCAAATCAACATTCTACAAGATTTGGAGAGAGAAATTTACCAACTATGCTACGTATAAGTCTAGTGCAAAGTGTACTACTTGTATCAATCTCAAGCAGCAATTGATGCGAGAGAGAAAATCAGCAGAGCGAGCAATTTTGGAGCATCAAAGAGAACAACATATGCAGTTAGCTAGAAATTGTTACTATGCTTACATGCAAATTGCGATTATGAATCCTGAAAAGAACATGACGATCATACATGACAAGATGAACCAAGGGAAAATCACAATGTCTTTGTTGTCTTTCAAGCTCAAAGCGCTCATGGGACAAGCCCAACCATTGTCACGGTGCTCACTAGTATCCTCTTGCATGGTTATGATCTTGGAATTATGACTCACATAGTCAATTGTGGTCTGGAGATGCTAACTTCATCATTACATCTTTGGTAAAGATGTTCTGGTATTGTGAAAGATACAAAGGAGATATAAGAGGAGATTTAACCTTCAAGGAAGTTACCACTCATCCACTGGTCAAAGTTGTACTTGATGAAGTTTTTGATCTTACATTTGTAAGACCAAAAGATAATGACTTGGATGCATTTTCCAAGTACAATAGTTGAGGACTCATACGCCACATGTTCAAACCACTCCCCAAGAACTTGTTCAAGACGACAAGTTGACAATTCTAGAAAAGATAACAAGAATTGGAATGATGTTAGTGTTATGCAGTGAACTAGTTTCAAAAGGATGCTTCAAAATTGTCACCATGTCATTTCTCATCATTGGTCATACTCACGAAGATGTTGACGCATTCTTTTCCAACTTTTGTCGCATACTAATGTTTGCTCTTTTCTTCATTTTCTGGCTCAAGTAAAAGATGCGGAGGCCAAAAAATGCACGTTCGCTCTCATTCAAGAGGTTGTGGACTATCGATCATATGTGAAGAGTTTGCAGAGGTGCTTGAAGACGATTTGGATACAATGGAAGATAAACAACTGCAAGATGGTTTCTGATCAAGTACCAACCATGGTTTTGGATTTAGAGAAGAATAATCTACGAGAGAAACATAAACCATACAGCAAAGAGAGGACCTATTAGCTCAAGAGATGGTTGAAGAGTTGACGGAGAGGGATCAAATTTTTCTGGAAGATCCAAGTGAAAGAGAACGAATTTGTTTTGTTCCTCTTATGACATCCAGCCACAAATGATGATTATCATTCGTCCTTCTGAAGACTTTGTTGTCCAAGTGTGCATATGGGTTGCAAAGATATTGTCAAAAATTGATAGTTATTAATTACACTACAATAAGGTTCACGCTGAAAGGTGGTGACCAAAACATGCATCTTCAAATGCTTCAGATGTGCTCTGGTGCATTGATTGCATTTCGAAGAACATATTTTGAGAGAAAGATCCAACATATGGTGATGAAGGTGACTGGATAGACGATAATGATATGTGTACGTGTGGCGATTAAGATCCAAATCTTCTTCCAAGAAAATAGAGATACATGTAAATATTTGATCTATAGCATCACAGTTCATAGATCATGTTGCTGAAGTAGAGACTTGAGATATCTTGGTTGGAAGTTATTACTAGTACTAAGACTTAATTTTTAAATTAGACTTAGTCTCTGTCTAGTACTTAGTTTAGTCCCTTCAGAGATCATGAAATGTTTTTGTTTCTAACTAATAACTTTATACTTTATTCAAAGTGAAATTTTGTACTGAGTTTCGAACTCGCCTATTTCATGTTATATATTCAGAAATCATTTTGATAATAAATTGATCATGTGTCAAATATGTTGGATTCTATATTTGATGACTTTGAATTTTTAATTTTTGCTCACTAATAATCTTAATAAATCCTAGTAAGCCTAAATCTTAAATCTCTTTTCTATTATATACCTGACTGTGGTGTTGCATGCATAGATTTTCTTCAACCTTCTTGGTCGGATTAATTCTGTCACCAAGCGGTGCTTGAGCCGGAGTCATTCTCCATAATCCAAGGGTAGAGAAAACATTTTGGATCAGCTTGTTGACTAGTACTCTTCTCCAGATCTCTTGAGAAGTAGGAGAGGACCAAGACAGATGCATACAGTCTTGGAGCTCATCTCTCTTTATTGTGCATTGTGCAGCTCTGCTCACATGTTCTCGGAGAGTTTGATATATAGTGGTCAGAGGCGTAAAAGATTAGAGGTCTCAGCAGGGTAGTTCCTTGCTCCTCTTGCGAGGTTCCATCTCCAGAGACGTATACGTATTCATATTGAAATGTCACTGCAGCTGTGAACCCAGATCAGTTGTTTTTTTCATCTTGTAGATCTCATCTTGACAGACAAGGAGGAAGTTTATGCACCTCCTACATGTACTTGGTTGTAGATTAAAAGCAAGATTCTTAGCAGCATATAACATATACCACCATAAATGCATATCCTTATAAAAGGTCCTCTAATTGAACACATGCATATGGTAGCTTAGCCATAAAAAAGTTACAATGTAATATTTTATCGTAGCAAATACACCACCACTGACCTTAGATAATGTTGATTATGTATATCTAGAACTCTCGCCAAATTAAAGAAGAAACCACGGTAGCATAATTGAAGGACTCGTCGAAGAATCCTGTATAGGTGCACATGCATCACAAAAGAGTACTAAAGATCACAAACATTCGATAAGATATATACTTTTCTCTGTTCCTGTCTCTGTCACGGAGAAAGTGATTTTGGTCCATGGTCAAGATCTCTGTGCAGAAGCAGTAAACTAGAGAGAAGCTGTTGCATGATCATAGAAGAGATTCTAGAAAAAATCTTATTCACTGATCAAAGGTGTTTGTATACATAGCAGACGGAAACCATATGAAAGAGAGTCTGAGACATGACAAAATGATGCGCGCTCACAACTTCTATGTACTCAAACCTGCTTCTAAATTGACTAAGAATAACGTTACTCTCCCAGTTCGTGCTGATGAGATGATGAGAGTTGTTAACTATAGATTGAACTAACACTCCCACTTAGTAAGTAACTCCCACTCAACAATTATCACATACCTTAACATCTTTACCCGCCTATAATGATTCTGTTTGGTCAAGGATTTAGTGAAAATGTCTGTCAGTTGATCTTCACTAGAGCAGTATAACACACTGATAATCTTATCAGCCACATGTTGATTTATAAACTTATACTAATATCAATATGCTTGCTCTTATCATGAAACTTGGTAGTTCTTAGAAGAAAATGACACTTTTGTTGTCACAAAAAATGATGACAGTGCTGGTTGCACGTTCAGATCTGACTTCCATCAACAGTTCTCATAGTCTGATAGCTTCTGCAGCTGCTTTCGACATTGCCAGGTATTCAGCTACTGTAGTAAAAAATGTAACAGATTTTTGCAGAGTATTACTCCAACTTACTATAGCATCTAAGAGTAAAAAGCAGAATCTAGAAGTAGACTTCCTAGTGTCTGAGTCACCAGTCCAATCCGCATCTGAATAACCCAGCAACTGGAACGCCTTCTCTAAATGTTTGTAACGTAAAGTTGACCTTGCTCTTTAAGTAGCAAAATACTCTCTTGACAGTTATCCAATGTGCAAGTCCTGGGTCAGACATGAACTGAGCCAATGAAAATATAGAGAACGTAATATCAGATCGAGTGCATAGTGCTCTCCACATTAGACATCCAACTGCACGCTCATAAGATATACTTTCATCTGCTCTCTCTCTTCGTCTGTACCGGAAGACTCTTCACGAGATGGACGTCTTCTCACAGCCATTGGTGTACTAAGTGCCTTTGTATTCTCCACATGAAAAACAACAAGCTTCTGCAATATACAGAATGTTCGGGACAAGCCCATAATGCCACTTAAGACATCATAACTGATGTGTATGCCCAGGAAATGATGGACTTGTCCTAAGTATGTCATCTCAAACTCATGACTAAGAAGCATCTTGGCATACTGCATCAAGTCCAAACTAACAGCCATGAGTAGAATATCATTTGTGTAAAGTGCTAGAATTAAAATTGCAAGCTGATCAGTAAACAAATGGATATCTGTGTTAGCTCGCACCAGCTTGAAACTTATTTTCTTAAGATAAGGATCCATAGTCGAAACCAAGTCCTTGAAGACTGTTTCAAACCATAGATAGACGTCCTTAACTTGCAAACCAAAGTAGGATCAACTGGTGATAGACCTTCTGGCAGCTTCATGTAAACCTCTTCTTCCAGAATCCCATTCAAGAATGCAATCTTGACGTCCATCTGGTGGATATGCAAGCCAAACTGCACAGCTATAGCAAGAGCACACGAACTGACTGCATCTTGATTACTGGAGAAAACGTCTCTTCATAATCTAATCCCTTGATTTCTGAAAATCCTTGGACAACTAGACGAGCCTTATATCTCAAAACTGTACCATCAAGTTTTGAGTTTAAAAACCCAACCGACAACTCGCAACATGATGATCTGCAGGCACCGGAACTAATGTCCAAGTTGACATCTTTCCATAGCTTGGAGCTCTTCTGCAATGACTCTCCTCCAGTGCTCACTTTCCTGATTGGACACAGCTGCTGTATAAGAATCAAGTTCTTGAGATAAAACTGATGCTTGAAGCGCTGAAACAAACAACAACACAAAAGATATTTCGTCATAATGTACAGGAGGCTTTCTTTGACGAGTAGACCTCCTTAAGCTTGTGACCTGCTGAGATCCCTGAGAAGGCAAACCTACCGTACCTTCAGATCCATAATCTATCTCAAGATCCACGAACAAATCTTCCACCGCTTGATCTTTGTCATGAGAGGTCCAGTCACTCATCCTTATGCCATGTTCTTGATCAGAGGAACTTGTATCCAAGCTGTTACCTGGAGAATTACCTGGAGAAGTTGGACCTGTTCCAGTAGAAAAACTTGGTATAGAACCAGGAGAAACAACGTAACTAGGGGAAGCAAAACTGGGTGAAACATTAGATGTAGGAGGTAGGACACTAGGTGAGATAATATGAGACCCTTGTACATAAAATGATTGACAGATGAAACTGATTGAGCAGGCGGAAAAAGTAGCAATCTAGGATGCCTAGAGGGAGACACAGAGTCATCATTACTAAGAAGAGTAGGTGGTACGGAAAACTCCTCAGGATTCAGAATGGAAGACTTCAAGAAAACATCCTCTTGAAAACTACATCTCTTGAGAAGAGAATATTTAGAGTACTGACTTTACCTAATTTGTATGCTGGAATCTTCACTATAACCAAGAAAGATGCATAGTTCACTCCTAGAATCAAGCTTTTTACGAGTGGTTGTATCAGGTACCAGTGCGTAGGTTATGCATCCAAATATCTTGAGACGAGAAATATCTGGTACTCTACCAACCCACAAATGATAAGGAGTAACATCCGGAGCCAAAGCCTTGGTGGGACAACGGTTGAGCATGTAGCACGATGTGACAAGGGCTTCTCTCCAATAGGACTTTGGTAAGCTAGCATGTATCAACATCCACTGCACCATCTCAGTCAGAGTTCTGTTTGTTCTTTCAATGACTTTGTTCTGCTCGGGCGTGTAAGGAGTAGTCAGTTGATGACTTATTCTTTTCTCAACACAAAAAGAGTTAAATTCTCGAGAAACATACTCTCCACCATTATCTGACTTCAGTATCTTCAACATCTCACCAGTAGTACGTTTAGCAATGGCAAGGATCTTTAAAGATCTTGAAACAATCAGATCTGCTACTCAAGAGATACACATAAGTGTATCTCTGAGAAATCATCTGTAAAAGTAAGCAAATACTTATATCTAGAAAAAGTAGAAGGAGAAATAGGACTGTAGATATCTAAGTAAACTAACTGCAACAAAAAGGTAGCTCGAGTATCTCTTACAGTGAGAAAAGAGTCATGGAAAGACAAGATTCACATCTCACTTGAGAAAAAATGAATTTGGGTAAACCATTCATCATCCCTTTTGTCTGAAGTTGTTGAATTATGGTTTGACCAATGTGATCAGTCTCAGGTGCCAAAGATTAGATGCCTCTGAAACTTGACAATCTTCCACCGTAAAAATAGCAGTTGTTGCAAACACAGATTAAACAACATCTCCCAACTTGTAAAGACATTTTTGCAATGGAAAATCTGCCAAAAACTCACCTCCTGCAAGTCTAAGCCGACAAGAACCACGAGAAAACAACAAAGATCTTCCTTTGCTTCAAAATACCATGCAGAAAATAGATTATTCATTAAGTTTAGAACATGGTAGACCTTCCTGACCTCTACCTTCCCTCCATGAGATGACTTAACGATCACTGTACCAATATCAGCAATGGGACGAGAAGAGTTGTCACCAAAGAAAACATTCTGAGACGAAGTGATTACTGTGTAGGAATGAAAGTAATCACTATTAGCAGCCATGTGATGTGTGGCTTCAGTGTCAATGCATCAAGAATCGTCTTGACCGGTTATAACAGCTTCAGAACAGTCAACACCCTCCTTTGTGCAGCAGGAGCATCACTTGTTACTGAGTTCTATTTCTCCTTGGAGGCTTGTTCAGACTGCGACAGAAATAACGTGCACCGTCTTTTTGCAATACCTACAAAATGTATTGCCACTCCTCTCTACGGATCCATTAGAACTGAACCTTAGAAGTTTTATCTTTTGTAATCACATTTTTTTTCCCCATGGTCTTCTTTTTGTTTCTGCTTAGCTTCATGACATAGACGTAGAAGAATGCTATAAGACCAGCAAGACTCAAATTAGGAATGGAACGTAGCGTCTGCACTAAAGGTTGTAAACTTTCAGGTAGACTGCTGATAAGATTCATGATAGTCTCATCATCAAGAACTGTTACTGCCATAGACTCCAACTGAGCAATAATGTACTTGAATTCTTGTAAATGAGGGAGAACAGGCTATTCTTCAGAAAGCACAAGGTTCCTGAAACAATCTTTCATATTGACTTTAGTCAATAAACCAGTAGAATCAAAAACCACAATCAAAGTATCGAAAATGGTCTTAGAAGTAGTGCATGACAAAACATACTTCTGAAGGTTCAAACTCAATGCAGTGTTAAGAACCAATTATGCGTTAAAGTTCTTTCTTCTCCCAAGCAACTTGATAAGCAGGGTCACTTGCGAGTCTGACTTCAGATTCATCTACGATGGGCAGCAAATCTTCAATCTTCAAGAAAGTAGAAATAAAACGTTTCCAGATATGAAAGTACTCTCCATCAAACCAAAGAATCATATCAGCCCGCAGGTTTGTACCCATTGCCGCATAAATCTGCGATCACAAAAAAACTGAAACCAAAGCTTGACAGCTAAATGCTTGACAATCGCAAGCAGATCTAAATCAAGAACACTGCGTGGATACCATGTCAAAAATACGAAAGCAGTAAACTAGAAAGAGAAGCTGTTGCACTATCACAGATGAGAGATTCTAGAAAATACCTTATCACTGAACGTATATAATAGTGTTAGTATACATAGCAGACTGAAACCAAATGAAGCAGAGTCTGAGAAATGACTCACTGATGCGCACTCATAACGTCTATGTACTCAAACCTGCTTCTAAATTGAATTGCTAAAAATAACGGTACTCTACCAGTTCTCGCTGATAAAATAATGAGAGTCGCTAACTACAGTATAGTATTAAACTAACACTCCGAATGACCTTTCATGATCAGGAGCGCCTTTGGAACGTCCGTGCATGCATATGGTGTCTCCTGCAGTGAAATTGCCGTTATTAGCCATGGGGGCTGCTGAAGGAACAAGACCAGTTATATTGCAGCTCCTGGTCGACGCTGTGCGCAACAGGTTTTGATCGATCGATATATATCCGCGGTGAAAGTCTTGCAGTAGTGCAGTAGTGCTTGTCATGATCATGCATGGAATATATAGTTCTAGATAGTTTCCTTTTCTTTATCATGATCGACAAGAAATTTATAACGAGTCAACAACAGAGGGCCTCAGAAAAGTGTCAAGTCTCACCGAAAGAATCACAGACACCGTCTCGCCAAACAGGGAGGACGATGGCCGGCGCGGGAGAACCAAGGTACAGGGACATCGAAAAGATAACTAGGAAGAAGGAGCTCTAGCAGTAAGCGTATCAGCACACCTCATCAGAAACGAGCTGCACAAACTGAAAACATGGTATCGTGGAAGAACAACCAGAGCGAAGACTTAAGCTTCCACGAGAATGAGACAAAGTGTAGATCTTGTGGCTTCTGTGACGAGCAGTAGTCTCCCAGAGAGGTCTTCAGAGTTCTAGATAGTTATAACTGCAGATGCAGAACTCGAACTTAAACCTGTCTTGATCAAGCAGCTGGACTGAGCTTTACGTATGGCATTGCTTGTACAGGTACAGTTTAGCTGCTCATAAGGAAACAACCCCAAATATTGACAAATGCTGGAGGCGACAGAGGCATTTACAGCTTGTTTCATTATTGATAACTCCATGTACAATCCGGACATCCAGTTTCAGTATACCGACAAGCCTTCAGAAGGTGCACTCTACATTTGACAGGAGTCTGGACCTAATGGATTAAGAAATGTACAACCCACTCAATGAAGTGCCTCTACAACGTGCTCAATGATCATATTTTATGGTTTTTGTATATGTACTAAGTGGACCGATGGTGATGTGATGAGCAGTACAAGAAGATGGAGTACTTTATGGAGGTTCCACTTGATATCACCTCGTCGGAGGCACTCCCATGAAGTAGCATTGCACCTCCACATTCTTGGTAAAACTCAGTTGGATCGGGAATGATTACTGTGAAATTTTGCCTTGGCACCACCAGTCTTCCTCAGTTCTTGCTCGAGCACATGAATCTTCTCCTGCAGCTGCAAGATACTGTCGATTGAGCCCTCGAGGATAGACACCTCATCAAGCTCTGGCACCGTCGGAAGTATCCTAGCCAGAATCAGAAGTTGTCGATTCAACTCTTCGACATCGCCAACCTCAATCTCCTCGTCATAATTATCATGGCCGTCGATAAAGGGATCACTGGCGACTTGTATGCCCGACTGCAGTCGCGTACTTCCAGCAAAGTGAGCAGAATCAGCCGTCACTTCGGTCAGGTTACTCTCGCAGGTAGAGCTTGAGGAATTATTTGCAGCCATGTTGTCGACTGCTCCGTTCCAAAATCGGCCATCATCAGCAAAGCAAACACAGACACACAAGAGGATAAGTATAACATTACTGATTCCATCCTGCAACGATCAAGTGACAGGAACCAGAGGAAAAGGAACCAACTCCTCAAGCTAATTAGCTGCATGCTAGCGCTGTAGTTTCTGATGCTCTCACGAAGGCTTGGTGCTTGTTCAAAACTGTCAATTGACCAACTCTCCAGACTCCAAAATCTGTAGCAGACACGGACTTCCTTGGTAAATTCGAGGTCCGGAAGGCTTACCTCGGCACCACGAACTAAAACCTGAAAGGTTGACGCCTTGCTAGCTAGCTTCCGCAACTCGCGATCGAATCGAGCTCGGGGAGAGCTTGGACTAAAGTCGATAATGGGCTCTGTGGTAACGGATGAGGAGGAGACGAACTATATATACTATCTCCTGCTTCTGGAAACTGTGTAGGAGACGGAGGACCCGCGCGGCAAGGCTGCCGGCTTGTGAGGATGTTGCAATCAGAGTAGAGGGACAGGGAGGAGGCCGGAACTTGCCAGGTAAAAGAGATCCTTTAATTTGATGCGGATGTCTCTCGGGGATCCAGAGGATCGGACCGTCAGGAAAAATAGGCCTCAATTCTGGCGTACGATCGATCGAGTGAAGCGCTGCAGGCTGTATATCTTTCCGGCTCCCCGCAAATTAAACGTTCTTTTTCTTACGAAACGGGCACTAGAAACGAAATCTGTATCCATTTTATTCAACCTGATGGTTTCCAGATTTACCCCGCGGGTAATTAACTGGGAGTCAAATGTACAGTATCTGCATTAAACTCGGTTCTCCTAATAAATTAAACTTCAAGTAACTTGCTGATCGGGGATATCGGACTGTAAGGAAAAATAAGCCAATTCTGGCGTACGATCGAGTGAAGCGCTGCAGGCTGCTCATCTTTCTAGCTCCCCGCAAATTAAACGTTCCTTCTCTTTTATGTTTTTTCTTGTCAAGCAGAGTCTAGAAACGATATCTGTGACCATTTTATTCAACCGGATGGTTTCCGATTTACCGGGTAATTAATATAAGTGGGAGTAGAGGACAGTGTTGCAGTAAAGAAACGGTGAGCCTAAACCCCTTACTCACCCAGTGCGGGTAGAAAAGCAAGAAAGATATATTTCATTTTTCTCCCCTTGTATTTCGGATATATAGAGAGCAGATACCGTTTTCTTCGAAGAAACGACAATAACCTCGCTTCAAAGCCACATAGTGTAAGCGTACAGAGTTTTGATTTAAGTATTTATTTTTCAGATTTTATTCTCGCAAGAATATTTTATCAACCAAATTAAATATTTTAAATATACCGATTAAATTTCTTTGTTCGCAACGCAGACAGTTCACTCTCAAAATGAATCTTCCTGGTTACTAAGCATATATCTAGGGGCACCGGGGATTTAAAGTCCGTTCTCCAAATAAAGTTCGTCATGTGATCTTAGCTAGCTGCAATAGTGAGTGTGAGCTAGCTAGTAGTGAGTGCAAAATAAGTTAAGTAACGGTCCAGTTTGAATTCACGCTTGTAGACTAAATTATGTTTGTGCACTAACATACACTCAAATGAAAAGCGCCTTTAATTCCAATTAATTTAGATATGACTTCTGTATTGTCTGTTGATTCCGAAACTTTTAGAGATAATTAGAGAGGATACCGATGTTATATTATCTAACTAATAATCCTAGAGAGTTGAGAGAATTGTTTCTCATATTCCCTATATAGCTCAATAGGCTTCAAATTTTTGTTGGATATGTTGATCTATCTCGATCAAGAGATTCGTTCATTTTAGAGAGCAGATTTAAACGTCTGGGAAGCTCAACTCAGGGGTTGAACCCCTGCTGCCCAAGTGGGGTGGGCTACCCATGGACGACCTGAGTTCTCTCAAGCAGGGAACTGCAGGAACAGAGGATGTATAAACCGTGTAACAGCCAACCTCTACGGAAAATATCTTTAGGAAGTAAAGAAAAAGAAATATCATACAGAGCAGATAATTAACCCATATCGTTGTGTTGATCAGGACGTCTGACTGGTTCTTCAGATCATTCTTTTACTTGCTCAGATTTTCCCACCAAGTGTTGATAAGCTAGCTTTAACACAAGCAGAAATATATATATGTCCTCAGATTATAACCCTAGGCCTGGAGAAGCGTGTCAAATGTCTACCTGCTCGCTAGTTGAATTGCTTTGGTGTCTACAGGATTGACTGTGATGGTTGTAAGATGCACTGTTCACAGGGTGGGTTAAGGTTTGATGTCTGTCACTGTCTTACCACGATTACGCGTTTACTTACTTTTCATTCTGGTCAGAATCTACCAAACTCTGACGGCGTTCTGTCCCCTACTCGCGATCGGAACTTACCCTCTGTGCGCTGATTCGTTCAGGCAGAGTTCGATTCGTGACCTTCCACTTTCGAGCTAGACCTGTACATGTCGTCTGTTCAGTCTCGACTGTCGACCGACTCGTGAGGCAAAATTTGAATATCATGTTACATCTGAAACAGCTGGCGGATTAAGACCGGTGGTCTCTTGGTAGTCGACCATATGGATTGTACCTACTCTACTAAGCAGACTACTCGATCGATTACGAGTAGGAATTCTGATTGGTTGCTCAACGCGTAACAAAAGTCAAATCAGCTAAAAGGTCCAGCTAGGTCTAATTATTACAGGTACGCTCTAATCATGACCGTGAATCGTGGACGGCATCGTGTGGCTTGAGAAGAATTGCATATGGCGGGAATCAGCTCACACTGCAAATTTGGAACTGACAAGGAATTGTCCTCCGCATGGAGGAGAATTCCGCTGGCCGATGGAGTCCCAATGCTCGGGAAGAATTATCATGAAAAACGGTAGATTTCCTATCGATCGACGAGGAAATATACCCGGAAGAAGTGCATTCTGATCATAAAACGCAGAGAATTGACACTGCGTGCAGATTTTCTCACTAGAAAGTTTCTAAAGAGTTCATGCAATTTCGACAAGGAAGTCACAAATCTGAGCTAAATGTCGGATACTAAATGTCATGTTGCCATTCTGTTGGGTAATAAAGCTGCTCCGCTTCACGCGCGCGCGCGCCAAAGAAGCAACTAAATGTCGGATCTTCCCGAGCACTGTGATGGCTGTCACTTTTGAAAGAATTTCATTGTCAAGCTGTCAAACTGAACTCGAGTAGTCATAATTGCAATCGGACATGGCTGGAGAAACGAAGAACACAGCTGCTGCTGCTGCTATTTTTAGACTATGATTTGAAGGCCACGCACAGTACTAGTGACACGACGTGCTGATTCCTCAAGAGGAATGGGAAATGTACTCATAATGTCTCATACTGGAAGCTTAATTAATTAGTCAGCTTGACTCATGTCGTTCTAAAGGCGTGATTAGTAGTGGTCTCTCATAATTACTCATAATTAGTTAGTTAGAGATCCCCATCGGGGAGCTATACTTCTGAAGTTCTGAGTAAATTTGAATATAGCATGGAAACTAGTATTAGTAACGGCGAAAAACCGTTTTCTAACAACTTTTCCACCCGGGAGTATCTTCCACGCACGTTAAAAGCTATTTCTGATAAGTTATACAAAAGTTTGACCTATTCTCAAAGCTAACGCATAAAAACAAACTAGTGAACATGTCTAAGTTCTAAACTAAATTAATTCTCTAAGCAGTTAGTGTGTGTCAAGTTGGAATCTATAGCTAATATTTTCTGTCCCCGTGAGAGTGTTACGGACGTTTTTCTGCATGCACTTTCAGAGGTACTCTCTTAAGAAAACTCTGCAGGCGTTCCTTATTGTTTTATTCTGCTGGAGTTTTCGCAGTAAAGTTTTTTAGGACTCGGATTATTTATTCTACTTTTCAAAAACTAAAAGTTTTATATCAGTTCACCTATATAATGGTAAGCGATTTACAACCGTATACAAAGCTGCCATTGAATAAACTACGACTGTTTAGAGAATCTTCTCTCTCAGCTTTCACACGCCTTAACAGGGAAATGAGGACAGGATTCGAAGATGACATTCACTAATTAACGTCGACCCGCTGCTTTGTAGTAGCGTTCGCCTCTCTAGTTTGGAAATGGCTGTACGCTTACAAACCATCAAACTGACTAATTATTTCATGGCGTTTGGTGAGCTTGGTCAAGATTCTCTTGGTTATCTTAATTAGTTAGTGGTAAGACTGTATCGATGAGTCATGCAGATACTCAGCCTGGTCCGCGATTGAATGACAGTACGGTTAAACTTTGATTAGTTTGTCAGCCCGGGGCGGTCGGAACGTTAACGGACTCACGTAAATAAAAAAGCAATTCACAAAGAAAAACAAAATAAACAAATAAGAAATAGAGAACGCACTCACGTAAACCAGTACCTGATGATGAACAAAATCATCGGTATGGATTGTCCGGTCATATCATCCCACAGCTGGCTCGCTAAGTCTTCGGAGCAAATCTGTATATAGTGTGGAAAATAGCGAGGAGAATACGTATCTGCTATTTCAGATATATAAGTTCTTCAAAAGGATATATTCTTTTGTAAAGCTCACACTCCAGTATGAGACTGTTTAACTTCGAAGCTAACTTGGGTCAAATTAAATAATTATTTATGGATGAAATATGGCTTATCATTTAGCAATTAGCTACTTCAGAATATATAGCGTTTGCCTCTCCCGGGAAATGGCTATACTATATAAAGCAGTTGGAAAAAATATGGCTCGAATTGATACTCTATTAAGTACTCGGCTTTAAGTTAATTCCCCACTGAAACGTGAGAATTACAGTTGATCAACCACTGATTTCAAAGCCCTCTGAAATGGTTCACTAATTTTAGTTCCTTTTTCTCTTTTTTTAGGGAAGCAGCACTGCCACAAAGATTTATTAATGATCTAACGAGTAACTTAACCCAAGTGCCCCTATAAACGTGCCTGGTAACCAGGAAGATTTCATTCTGAGGATGACCTATTAGAGAACAAAGAATTTTAACCATTATAACCAAAACACTTTTGCTACAGAGTTTGCTTGTGAGAAGAGAATCGGTTAAGTAAGGACTCCGTTAATCGGTTTAGCCGACCCCTTTGCCTGCATACCTACTTTCGGGTTTGACGGGTGAAACACCTTCTATGAGGAAAAAAAGAATTCTCCGCGTGTTCTGTCTATATAACATCCAACCTTGAGTATGAGTATAAAAGCATCTAAGGGAAAATTCTCTTTTTCCTCGGAGTGTTCTTTGAGTCAGAAGAGAACGTCTCTTTTGTTCAAACCCCAAGAAACCTAGAAATCTTCATCTTAACATTCCTCTGCAAACACTAAATAATTCTTTTCGAGATGAATCATAATTTATAAAGCTGGTGAATAGCTTTAGTTTGATTCTTTGTTTTACATATTCACAAGTTGAGATGAAAAAGTAATCACCAAAAGTGTTTTTTGCTTTATGGTTAAATTTATCAATTCTCTGAAACCGCAGAATAAAGTATTCTGGGTCACCAAGAGCACTTATAGTGATACTAGGGGTTTAAGTACACAGAAATCAAAAGAGTTCTTTGATTTTAACTGGATCGGGGTTAAACAGGCCACCGAGAAGGCAAGCCCGACAGATACTAAATAACTACGGAGGAGAAAGAAATTCTTCACACCAGGGGCTAGCCTGTGTAGCAAAAGTTAGCCTGACCAGAGAAAGAGAGGGTCCCAGAAATGAGTAGGAAATTATTCCCCGATTAGAACCCGAAACCTATCGCTGAAGGGGCGAACAGAAAAGCCAAAGGTACACGGCAAAAGTCCTTAAACCCCAGGGTCCATATAAAAGCTGGAAAAGGCATATTCCCTTTTCTCTCTCCGTGTGCCTTGGTTGGCAAAACGACCATCAAAAGTTTCATTTCGGTATTGAACAGTTCGTTTAGAAAAGAATTATAGAGATTTTTAATTTAACTCATTTATTTCTAAACCGAATTGATTCTAGTATGAAGATCTATCAACAAAAGCATTTTGTGTATAATAGTTACATTTCTTGGCTCTCAGAAAGCCAACCCGTGAAACAGGGTCTTTCTGGTTACCAGGGATACTTGTATATATGGACTCTGGAGGTTTAACAACAAATAGTGCGGTAAGGGAGATTAACTCCCATGCATAGCTTTCGAAGTTCGTAAGAAAAGAATCTCTCAGTGTGGGAGTGCTTCATAGCGGAACGAACCGAAGTCATTCCGCTATAGAGTCGGGGATTGCGGGATCCACCATCCATACAATGAGAGTACGTTCGGGCAGATCCCTGACAGGAAGCCACCATACTACCAGGTGTGCCTTGAAACATTTTTTCAGAGCGAATAAGCCAGCAAAATCTCCACGCCTACAGAATGAAAATGGCCAAAGTAGCTTGCGTGTAAACGGGCGGAACCAAGTTGTTAATCTGGAAGTAGTTTTGTCGATGTTTTGTCGGATGAGGCCAATGACTATCAAATTCCTCAAAATGTCCATGGCATGGCATTTTACTTACCCCAGTGTCTCCGAAGCATATTTCCTGTAATCAACGAATATCCATATGTTTGTATAGATTAATAGATGTTGTTTCAGCCTTGACGTTCATTAATATCTCTTGCTATGTTGTTTTATTTCTTTTCTGCACGATGCAATGAAGAAATTCTGCTACTATACTACTATGTTATGCTCTTTGCTCACTCTGTCACGAATTGCCAGACATTTTAATCTCAGTGTTCTTTCTATGTATTCTTGTTTGGATGTACTCTTCTTGATGTGATCTTTGTGCGCATGCTCCGGTTTGGTTGTCCGTTACAGGTTTATCTCCTTCTTGAAAATAGATTATTCTTTGGTTCCCTGTCGTTCGGTTCTTTTTGGTTGTTGATTTCTCTGCATGATGAGTCTCTACCGTCTGCTTGTGACCCTTCTTTTGCGACTCCATGGTTTTCTTCTCTCTATAATAAATTTCCTGGATTTCTCGTGCCCATGCGCTAAAAAAAGGATAAATAGATTTTATCACCAACTGTATGCTTATCTAGATCCCGCAGTGGTAGAACTCGAAGAGCAGATTATGCAAGCTACGCAGTATATGCTGTAATATACACCAAGGAAAAAACCGACTAAGTTATAATAAGTTATAATACTTTCGAATTGAGGTTTTCCAGGATTTCAGCTCCAGGGAGTAGTAGACCTTACTATCTGGACAGATAGAAAGTAAAGTGCTATACAAGTTTACCATTGAGGTATATATGTAAATCTGCATTTTCGAGTTCGCAAACAAAAAACATATCATAGACATTCACTAGTATTCCTTTTAAAAAATGTTATTATATCTCAGATATATTACATTGTCCTTCAAGAGAGTATCTGCACTCAATTAAGGCGGGATAGATACTTTGCTTCTAAAATGGTCATAGAACTAGCAGTTGCAAAGAATTATGGACACAAAACAGAGTCATGATCTTCCCCCTGATTTTAGTACAGAGAGCTTAATTTGCTGCTCCGGATCAGGATACGATCACGAAGGTCGACACAGGATTGACGCTGCCGTGACGCTGTGAGAAAGATTGTAGCCGGGAAGGGCTAACAAAAAAGGTCAACGTTCAAATGGGAATATCTATCCACGAATATAGCATAAATATTTTACAATGAAACAACTGGTATAATATATTTTTGCTACAATGTGGGCTTTTCCTGCGATTTGTGCCCTCAACGGACCATGCTGTACGTCTGTTAAGCATTTCTCATGTATAGCCAATGGCTGCTACATGCACAGGAAAGTTAAATATATCAACTTCTGTCTACCTCTTTACTTACGTACTTACGATCAGTAGACTCTGATCGTAGTTCGTAAGAAGGTAGTTCAATGGCATGGGTTCCAGTGTAACCAGTTTCGATCATTATGATGAGAGCTTCTCACGAAGAGAATCTAGAAAGTCGATGTGATTGACTGAAACTGGAAGCAGTTACAAGAATGTCTAGATCAGGGGACAGAAGTATGGCATTGCTTGTACATGTACAGTTTAGCTGCTCATAAGAAAACAACCCCAAATATTGACAAATACTGGAGGCCACACAGACATTCACAGTTGTTTCATTATTGATAACTCCATGTACAATCCGGACATCCAGTTTCAATATACCGACAAGCCTTCAGAAAATGCACTCTATATTTTATTTATATACTCCCACAAGAAGGTTCGCAAAGGGTTGCAAAGAGAGGACGTCTAGACCGTTAGGGGTTAAAACATGCGTTGTTATAGGAAACAGAATTGGTAAACTGTATATTTTGTACACAAACTACATAATAGGGTTTCTTTTCTTCGTTTCCATTTCAGATATCTCGTTTTCCTCTCCGGGGTTATCTCCAGTAATGTGCATATTCTCCCTGTCGCAAAAGCTATCCAGTCACTTGGTGTGCTATTTATTGTGGTACTAGGTCACAAAAGTACTTCATAGTGCCTTCATGGAAACCACAGCACCTAACGATATGCCTACGGACGCTTCAGTAAGCCACATTCAGTAAATGACACCGCTGACAAACATGCGGGTAGTTCTGGGTTGCCCGATTTGCAAAGGCACATTAGTTACCAGTTCTTTTACCACCAGTAATGGGAGACCTTTAGATGAGCCACTCGTTATGGTTTTTGTTGCGATCTTCATAATGCATGTAGCATGTTATTGGGAGATGTGAAAAGTTAAATAATTATCATTTCTAAATAGTATATTGAACTTTTTTGTAAGAAATTATTTGGTGATAAATAGAACTTATGCATTCACTTCACAATCTGAAGAACATGCTCGCATGCTTTCTTTTGCTCTGGACTAAGTGGATAATATGCCATAAAAGTAACTCTGCACATCTTAACTTCCCTACCCTAGCTATTATAACATCATGTTGCATCCTGTAATTTCAATTCTTGACGATGTAAATTTATTGATTGGTTGGAGAATCCACACCATAAAAGTATATCAACTATATCAAGTATAAAATTAATATCAAGTCAGAACCATCCGTTTATAACTTTTCTCGAAGAAGGGTTGCTAAAAGTTCCAAGTTGTTTGACAGTTGGGATTCTTGTTCACTAATCATAATAACTTTAATCAAGGTGTGACCGCCCCCTTTATTAAAAAGTAAAGAAACAGAACCTTCAAAGTTTTTGGGTGCCGTGCAAAGAAGAATGTTGGACGGTCGTATTTGTGACATTTCTGTTTCAAGGTTGAAATTGACTTGTATCGCTACTAGTACTGTCCTTTAATTGAAAGGAGAATCTGATTAATATTATCTCCCTAAATATGCTTACCTATGTAGAAAAAAGTTCTTTCTGTAGCTATGGTAAATACCTATACTTGGTCCTTCATGGATGCCTCTCTGTCTACTGATCGGTCTACTGGACCGATCACCGGATGCAGTGATGTGCGGCAAGATCTAATCATTAAAGTATGTTTCGATGTGTAGGATGTGTCCTTACTACATATTACATATAGTAAAGCTTTTTTCACACAGCATACCTCCGTAATAAATTATGCGTTAATCTCGGACTCTACTTCTAGTGAATTTATGTAGCTTTAAGAGCAACTGAGGACTAACCAGAAACAAATGCAAAAGTAGCCTCTCACTACAACGTGAAAGGTAATATGTTGTCATGTTTGATTCTGGTCGAATACCCAGTTATTATTTTAAATCTCTTACCAATTACTTTCTGTAGCAAGTGAAAAGCAATGTTAGATGATTGAAACGAGATTGAGGATATTTTAACTTTGACCTCAATCGTCCCGCGTTTCACACATTGTCAATGGAATCATGAACGCACAGCCAAACGTAGCTTTGTGAATGCAGCTTGTCTTGTCTTAGTTCCTCATGCACAGAACCAAAATGTATCACAAATGAAAGTGAAATCAAAGAAAGTGTATCACAACTTGACTTCATGGAGATCTGGTTGTTTATTGTCGCGATCGAGCATCAGTTCAAGGTCCATCCGTATAGATATGGAATCACTCCACGGTTGTCACTCGCGGTGCTCCTGGAATGTCAACTAACCAAGAATACGAGGATTTCAATCAGTTAGTCTAGGTCGTCTTCCCCATCTGATATCTTATCCTGAAGCCTCTCGTTCCCTGTTTCTGTCCCTCTTGAGATCTTCTACTTTACTTTTGTGGGATTTATGCTCAAGGCTCTTCTGGTTCTTCTGTCCGATGTGAATCTTCTCTCCTGCTACAAGAGTCTCCCAGTTGGAACCAAAGATCTCGAAAAGACAATGCATCCTACATGCACTTAACTTTCCATGCATATGTGCACAGATTTGTAGTTACAGTAGTATGATAGTTGCTGATATGCTGTTACGTACAGAAAGCACCTATATACATGATGAGACATCGCGTTCCAAGTCAACTTCTAACTCATCTGCTCAGAATATGGAATCACTCCACGGTTGTCACTCGTGGTGCTCCTGCAATGTCAACTAACCAAGAATACGAGGAATTCAATCAATTAGTCAGGTCGTCTTCCCCATCTGATATCTTATTCTGAAGCCTCTCGTTCCCTGTTTCTGTTCGACACAAGAGGAAGCTAAGAAGTAAATGCGTCAGAGCAATATGCATCAGACAGCTCTTTATCAGGTGCTCCAACGAAATAATCTAACTCTTTGCACTCTTGCAATTGGCGGCCACTCTAGATCTATAGCTAACTAAGACTCGGATATTCTGAGCGGATGAGTTAGAAGTTGACTTGGAATGCGATGTCTCATCATACATAGGTGCTTTCCGTACGGAACATCGTATCTCCAACTATCATACTACTGTAACTACAGATCTGTGCACATATGCATGGAAAGTTGATTACATGTAGGATGCATTGTCTTCTCTAGATCTTTGGTTCAACTGGAAGGCTCTTGTAGCAAGAGAAAGATTCACATCGGACAAAAGAACCAGAAGAGCCCTGAGCATAAATCCCGCAAAAGTAAAGTGTGAGACATCATTCTAGCATATTTGTTGACTGATAACCCTGTAGATATCGAAGATGGAGAAAGACACTACTGGACTGAGAGAAAGAATCAATCTTGGACCAACAATTGAACCATACATGACAAGATGGAGTCCTGTAGGGGGTGAGAGATGCAAATGCAACGCTTAGATCTTCGATATCAGTCCCTATTACGAAGTGAAGTGCAATCCGGAGACAAGATCTAGAGAACTAGAGAACTATGCCAAGTCCTGTTGTATAATAGTAAAACATTTGGGATTTGGAATCTTACTCGTTGGTAATATTTTGTCGTGGTCTTAAAAATCCTAGAAGGCATTGTGTGTTTAGTCGAAAGACATAAGCTCACTCCAAACGTAAGCTCACTGGAAACTGCAATACCAGTCCAAATTTTGATATTTGTATGTACAGCGTATTGCCTATTCGTGAAATTCAATGCAACGGCAGCTCAGTTTGAATTCGAATTTTGAACCAGCTACCTGAGCCATTAATGGACGGCTAGTGGGGTTATGTTGAGCACTAGTTTAATTCAAGTAAGTGCTGATCATGAGTTGAGTTTGCAGTAGTAGTGAGTTTGATCGAAGTGATCGTGATGGACTCGATTGCCCATCAACTTCCAATCAAAAACCCTATTCTCGACAGTCCATTGCCTCCTAAACCACCGACTGACATATTCACCTTCCTAATGTGACAAAAGATCCGGAAGCACAGGTAGCTTATTGCATCATACATTCTATGTCTCATTCAAGAAACTTTTGTAGATACTGCGTAAATACTATAGCTACATTAGTCCCACAGTCTGGAGCTGTGATCATGAAGAGATTCATTCTAGCACCTCTACTGTATACGGACTTCGAGCAACTTATCAGAGTTCATCTGTGCAAGCTGTAGAAAGAAGATCTACCACTAAAATTCGAGAATTTTGGGGTTGAGTTCTAGAAAAGCTTACTCAAGATCGTCTTCCCCATCTGAAAGGAAATCAGTTAGTCTAGGTCGTCTTGCCCATCTTATATCTTATCCTCAAGCCTCTCGTTCCTTGTTTCTGTCCCCCTTGAGATCTTCGATTTTACTTTTGCGAGATTATGCTCAGGTCTCTTTTGGTTCTTCTGTCCGATGTGAATCTTTTCTCCTGCTACAAGAGCCTTCTAGTTGGAACCAAAGATATAGAAAAGACAATGCATCCTACATGTACTTCACTTTCCAAGAGGTTGCAGATTACAAGGAGCATATGAAAGATTTTATGATTGACCTACGAGTTCAATTTGCACAAATGGCTTTCCGTTTCTACATGAAAATTAATATTCCTGTGTACCAAGAGATATATGGAGCAACATGGTATCCTACCTATCAAAATTCTTTGTGAAAAAGAGTTGATCCAAAGTCCAAGACAGATTTTTCTGTTCCACTTCCTCCTCTACAAGAACCTAGGTCGAAAGGTTTCGCACCTTCACCTTCCAAGGCTATGAGATTGTGGGATACATTAAAGACTATTGTACATATCTAGAACAGATTTTGGCAAAAAGAGATACTGAGAGCGTGTCCTACCAAGTGGACGAGTGCTTGATTCTAGATCGAAAGAAGGTGAGAAAATTGTTTGAAGAAAGATGAGATGCAATGGAAGGATTGCCATTACAACAAGGATCAAGAACGGATCATGGTACTGGGTACAAAGATCTTAACGCTAAAGCTGAGTCTGTTGTTAGAGAGGATGTGCTACATGAAGAAGTTGACCAAAAAGTTGATCAGAGACAAGAAATATATGTGGGAAATCCAAGTTAAAAAAGACGTGAGACTTTTGTTCCACTTCTAGACATCAAGTCTGAATTGATGTTACTCATTTTTCTTTTTGATGATTTTGGGGTTGAAGATTATCTGTGGATTGCAAAAGCGTTTAGCAAGGTAAATCGTGAAGCTTATTCTCCACATTTCAACCAAGTCTTTGTGGAATGATGGTGCCCAAAATATCATTCTCCAAATGCTACTAACTTATAAAGATAGGTTGGTTGCATGAGAATAACAGTGAATTGGAAGTTGAACATGATAATTGGGTTGAGAGGTAAACGGTTGTGTGTTTTCATGGAAATCTACAGCAAAATCTTCAAAGATGAAGATTCTGAAGAGTGTTAAAGAGGTAGTTTTTCAAGTTTTGACACTGATATCAGAAACAAGAGAATAGTGTACTAGATAGATCATATTGTAGTCTTAGAGAAATTGTGAAGAACATTTGTCATTTTTGTAGTACCAATTCTTCTCAATTTTAGTGGTTGGTTACTTAAAGTTTATGATATTGTCAGTGTTTTTCTTAACTATGAGAACATTTAACCACTAATTATAACCTGTATTCATGCTTATTTGGAAGGAAACATATTGAATGATATGTTTCTTCTCAAGTTAAGTCTTTCTAAGATATTGTATGTTCTCTCTAAAAATATTTGGATTTATAAATGAAATATGAATTTTGTGTTTCAAACCAATATTTAATTAATATAGTGTTATACAAACTCATGTTTATATTATTATATTATTATGATGATGGTTAAATATCACTAAGATAATCTAATGATACATTATAAGTCTATCATTATTAATATTATATTAATATTTATGATGATACTGTAAAATGTTGTATTTGTAATAAATTAAAATCCAAAGTTTAAAGATTGGATGATTTATATTCATGAACTATAAATTCTTTAAAATATAATAATACACTTATCTATTTATGATCCAAAAGTCTAAAATGTGTAAAATCTAAAAGTCTAAAGTTAAATGTCAAAAATCCAAATTTGCCACTCAAAATGTCCACAATAAAGTCCAAAAGTCCAGTTATTACTCGGAAAAGTTTAATTCTCTATTTCTAAAAGTTAAAACTACTTTTCCAATATTCCACCAAGATCCCGTGAACGCGTCTGGATCGTTATGAATGGCTGTTAAGGTGAAGACTGAGCATCGCTTCCATTAAGAAGAGATACAAATGAGTAATCTGAAATTCGGTTGTAACTTTAAGAGAACGTATGCTACATTTTCTTTTGACATCAGCATATGATAAAAGGTTAAACGAATGTAGCATAATCATGCCATAATATAAGATCTAAATTTTGGTGGTCTTGATCTTTCCAAATATTGTAGCTACTAACATGTACGTTGCAAATAAATAAGTACAAAAGGGTACATGTACCTTGCATTAATACTTCGAAGTGCAAACAAGAAGATGGAACATACGTTTTTATCTCACAGATAGTTTGCAATATCTTGCTTCAAGTTTTCACCAGAAGTAGGCAGCATAATGATCCAAACTGGAATTCCACGAGGAATAAAACTAAGCTGAATCACATATATGGCACTAGTACAGAGAAATTAACGTATAATACATTTAAGCGGTCAATCAAGCACTTTAAATTAGTAAAACAATGGACTTGAATTGATATAGTCATGACTCGAGGTTAATATTTAGTTTAGTACCTCTAGCTACGAGTATATATATAGTAACTGTAATAACAAAGAGCATGGTCTACTGATCTATCAGAGCAGTGATACACTTTGACATCCCCTTATCAAATTGTCCAAGTTGACTCAGAGGGTGTGAAAGTTGGAATCTTTACTAAATATTCTTAGCACCAGAAGAGCCCACGAACATTTTCTGGGGAAAAAAGGTCGTGCCACTGGAGTTTGTTATTTGCTTGTCACTCGTTTTGTCCATGAGTGTTGGAAGTCAGGAAAATACAATACACAATGGAGTGCTCCAAGTTGGAGAAGGAAGAGACGACATAGTACTGTAAATTCACGAACACTGAGAGATGCAAGGTTCTACACAAAGTTACCCAAGTTTGATAAACTATGTCACTCTTCCAGTGAAGGAAGAGTGACATAGTTTCCTAGCTTTGAGGTGTAATGCTGCCCGTAACACCGACATTGTCACCAGCAAGCGAGCAATCATAATGTTAGGACATGCATTTACAGCAGACAGAAACTGCCAGCTCAACCACAAAACTTCCCAAAGCTCACATTTGCTAGGTTTCGTGGTTGATGAAGCACTTCAGATCGACAAAACTACTTCCACATTGACAACTTGGTTCCGCCTGTTCACATGCAAGCTACTTTGGCCATTTTCATTCTGCAGGCGTGGAGATTTTGCTTGCTTATTTCGCTCTGAAAAAATGTTTCAAAGCACACCTGGTAGTATGCTGGCTTCCTGTCAGGGATCTGTTCGAACGTACTCTCATTGCATGGATGGCGGATCCCGCGGTCGGGTCTAAATGTGGTCGGAAGCTCTTGCAGGTGGGGAAACTGGTTTCCTCCATCCTCCCCACTTCGGTTCGTTCTGCTATGAAGCACTCCGACAATGAGAGGTTCTTTTTTTACAAACTTCGAAAGCTATGCATCGGGGTTAGTCTCCCTTACTGCACTATTTGTCCTTGAACCTCCAATGTCCATATATACAAGTACCCCTGGTAACCAGGAAGACCTGGTTTCATGTGTTGGCTTTCTAAGAGCCAAGAAATGTAACTATTATACACAAAATGCTTTTGTTGATAGATCTTCATACTAGAATCAATTCGGTTTAGAAGTAAAGAGTTAAATCAAGAACCTCTAGGAGCTTTACACTCTATAATTCGTTTCTAAACGAACTGTTAAATACCAAAATGCTGAAACGAAAGTTTTGGTGGTCGTTTTGCCAACCAAGGCACACGGAGAGAGAAAAGGGAATATACCTTTTCCAGCTTTTATATGGACCTTGTTTAAGGACTTCTGCCGTGTACCTTTGGCTTTTCTGTTCGCCCCTTCAGCGATAGGTTTCGGGTTCTAATCGGGGAATAATTTCCTACTCATTTCTGGGACCCTCCCTTTCTCTGGTCAGGATAACTTTTGCTACACAGGCTAGCCCCTGGTGTGAAGAATTTCTTCCTTCTCTGTAGTTATTTAGTACTGTCCGGCTTGCCTTCTTGGTGGCCTGTTTAACCCCGGCCCAGTTGCGGCTGTAAAATCAAAGAACTCCTTTGTTTTCCTCCCCGTGTACTTAAACCCTGAGTAAGACTACAAGTGCTCCTGGTGATCCAGAATATTTTATTTTGCAGGTTTGCTTTCTGAGAATTGATAAATTCAACCATTATACAAAACATACTTTTGGTGATTTTCTTTTTTTATCTCAACCTGAAATAAAGAATCAAACTAAAGCTATTTACCAGCTTTACAAGTTATAATCCATCTAGAAAGAAACTATTTAGTATTCTCAAAGAAGTGTTAGGATTTGAACAAAAGAGAACTTTTTCTTCGGACTCAAAGAACACTACGAAGAAAAAGAGAATTTTCGCTTTTATGCTTTTATACTCATACTCAAGGTTTAATGTGTTATAGACAGAACACGCTGAGAAACTTACCCCTGGAATAGAAGGTGTTTCTCCCATCAAACTCGAAAGTGGGTATGCCGGCAAAGGGGATCCCACAGTTATGATGGGAAATCATATTTCCCACTATACAGAATGTATACCCCAGATGTGCGCACAACCATGATGTAGAATTCGTGGTTCTCAGGTTCAACATATAACGACTCTAAACTCACTGGATAATTCCCATTCAAGATGTCGGGACAATCCTTACACCGGACCAAGTATGAGATCTTATTTATTCGGTCACCTAGAATACACTCAGGTTAGGTCACGGTTCTTAATTACCCACAGTAACAGGGATATTGTTCTCCCAAAGTAATATAATGCATATGTTGGGCAAGAGTTTTTGAGATTTTGTTGGGGAATGTTCGGCAAAGTGGGCATTTGGCAGCGAATACTCACCTTTCCATGCCAGGAGGGTCAGTTTGTTGTTGGAGAAGATACTATATGTTCCCTGAAACCAAATAAACTTCTTTTTAAAGTACTCAACTAGTACTTATAGTTTTCAGTGGATATTCAAAAGTTAGTTGTGAAGTGAATCATATAGTGTTAAACTTAAGGAGATCTTAAAATTAAGTCCTTTCTGATTAACTGATTAACTGATTCTGATTAACTGATTCTCTTCTCACAAGCAAACTATGTAGCAAAAGTGTTTTGGTTATAATGGTTAAATTTCTTTGTTCTCTAACAGCACACTCTTCCTGGTTACCAGGTTTGTTTATAGGGTCACTTGGGCTTTAAATTTCTCGTTAGATCGTTAATACATTTTTGCGGCAGTGCTGCTTCCCTAAAAAAAGAAAAAAAGGAACTAAAATTAGTGAACCATTTTAGAGGGCTTTGAAGTCAGTGGCTGATAAACTGTAATTCTCACGTTTCAGTGGGAAATTAACTTAAAGCCGAGTACTTAATAGAGTATCTATTCGAGCAATATTTTTCCACATTGCTTTATAGGGTATAGCCATTTCCCGGGAGAGGCAAACTCTATATATTCCAAAGTAGCTAACTGCTAAATGATAAGCCATATTTCATCCATGAATAATTATTTAATTTGACCCAAGTTAGCCTCGAAGTTTAACAGTCTCATATTGGACGTGTGAGCTTTAGAAAAGAATATATCCTTCTGAAGAACTTATATATCTGAAGTAGCAGATACCTTTTCTCCTCGCTATTTTCCACACTGTATACAGATTTGCTCCGAAGACTTAGCGAGCCAGCTGTGGGATGCTATGACCGGACCATCCATACCGATGATTTTGTTCATCATCAGGTACTGGTTTACGTGAGTGCGTTCTCTATTTCTTATTTCTTTATTTTGTTTTTCTTTGTGATTTGTTTTGTTTTATTTACGTGAGTCCGTTAACGTTCCGACCGCCTCGGGCTGACAAACTAATCAAAGTTTAACCGTGCTGTCATTCAATCGCGGACCAGGCTGAGTATCTGCATGACTCATCGATAGAGTCTTAGCACTAATTCTCGACCAAGCTCACCAAACGCCAGGAAATAATTAATCAGTTTGATGGTTTCGTATCGTCTTCGAGCGTATAGCCATTTCCAAACTACAGTAGAGAGGAGAACGCTACTACAAAGCAGCGGGTCGACGTTAATTAGTGAATGTCATCTTCGAATCGTATCCTCATGCGCTGTTAGGGCGTGTGAAAGCTGAGAGAGAAGATTCTCTAAACAGTCGTAGTTTATTCAATGGAAGCTTTGTATACGGTTGTAATCGCTTACCATTATATAGGTGAATTGATACAAAATTTTTGGAAAGTAGAATAAATAATTCGAGTCCTAAAATACTTTATTGCGAAACCCTACAGCAGAAAAAAAGAAAACAGTAAGGAACGCCTGCAGCGTTTTCTTACGAGCACCTCTGAAAGTGCATGCAGAAAAACGTCCGCTATCTCTTGGTTGCAATCGTAACACTCGTCCGCGGACAAAGAATATTAGCTATAGATTCCAACTTGACACTCACTAACTGCTTAGAAAATTAATTTAGTTTAGAACTTAGACATGTTCACTAGTTTGTTTATATGCGTTAGCTTTGAAAACAGGTCAAAGTTTTGTGTAACTTATCAGAAATAGCTTTTAACGTGCGTGGAAGATACTCCCGGGTGGAAAAGTTGTTAGAAAACGGGTTTTCGCCATTACTAATACTAGTTTCCACGCTATATTCAAATATACTCATATATATATATATATATATATATACTCACGCTATACTCAAATATACTCATTACTTCAGAAGTATAGCCCCCCAATGGGGATCTCTAACCAACGAATTATGAGTAATTATGAGACACGACTACTAATCACGCCTTTAGAACGACATGAGTCAAGCTGACTAATTAATTAAGCTTCCAGTATGAGACATTATGAGTACATTTCCCGTTCCTCTTGAGCAATCAGCACGTCCTGTCACTAGTACTGTGCGTGGCCTTCAAATCATAGTCTAAAAACAGCAGCAGCAGCAGCTGTGTTCTTCGATTCTCCAGCCATGTCCGATTGCAATTATGACTACTCGAGTTCGGTCTGACAGCTTGACAAAGAAAATTTTCCAAAAGTGACAGCCATCACAGTACTCGGGAAGATCCGACATTTAGTTGCTTCTTTTGCGCGCGCGCGTGAAGCGAAGCAGCTTTGTTACCCAACCGAATGGCAAGATGACATTTAGTATCCGACATTTAGCTCAGATTTGTGACTTTCCTATTATTTCTCCGAGTTCTCGAAATTGCATGAACTCTTGAGAAACTTTCTAGTGAGAAAATCTCCCACGCAGTGTCAATTCTCTACGTTTTATGATCAGAATGCACTACTTCCGGGTATATTTCCTCGTCGATCGATCGGAAATCTACCGTTTTTCACGATAATTGTTCCCGAGCATTGGGACTCCATCGGCCGGCGGAATTCTCCTCCATGCGGAGGACAATTCCTTGTCAGTTCCAAATTTGCAGTGCCTGTAGTAATGAGACCTAGCTGGACCTTTGAGCTGATTTGACTTTTTTACGCGTTGAGCAACCAATCAGAATTCCTACTCGTAAACTCTGCTTAGTAGAGTACGTACAATCACATGGTCGACTATCAAGAGACCACCGGTCTTAATCCGCCAGCTGTTTCAGATGTAACATGATATTCAAATTCTACCTCACGAGTCGGTCGACAGTCGAGACTTAACAGACGACATGTACAAGTCTAGCTCGAAAGTGGAAGGTCACGAACTCTGCCTGAACGAATCAGCGCACAGAGGGTAAGTTCCGATCGCGAGCAGGGGATAGAACGCAGTCAGAGTTTGGTAGAAAATTCTGACAAGAATGAAAAGTAAGTAAACGCGTAATTGTGGTAAGACAGGGACAGACATCAAACCTTATACAGGAAAACATATACTGATTGCACTTAGTGCGAATTAGATACTTTATCGAATGTTTTGAACCTAATAATGCACTAAAGTGCAAATGCGCAATGTCGTTTATTTCACTGTCAATCAGTTCAATAATTTAAGTGTCAAAATGTACGTGCAAATATAAAAGTGCAAAATTTATAAGTTTAGAGAAAAAGCTCTATGTGGAAAAGTTATAAGTGAAAAAAAAAGCTCTAAGTTCAAAAAAGAAAGCACCAAGCGCAAAGTTTGTAAGTTAAGAGTTATGAGTGCAAAAGTATAAGTTAAATAAATAATATACGTTCAAACCATCATCAGTGTAAAAATGTAAGGATAGTTATGAGTGTAGAGCTGAAAAGTGTAAATTTATAGGTTTAAAAACTATAAGTGCATATTAACAATACGTGGAATTATAAAATATAAACCATCGTGTCAATTAAAAAATATCAAATTATAACAAACGTGAAACATTATAGTACAGTTTCTGAATTTATTTAGACCGAAGAATCATAATACAAGTTTATTTCAACAGTATATTTTTCACAATCATAATACAAGGTTTATTTCAACCGAATGTTTTCCACACACAAAATGATCATTCCTTCCTTATCACAGTCGTAAGGAGTTCCTGTGATTTCGATCTTTTGAGTAGTAATTGCCCATGTTACCACCAGATCTAACAATTCAGACGATGATTTTTGAGAGTGTTGCCTGAAAGGTAACTTTTGTCTCTTTCCTCTTCCTGCTTTATCATTCTGAGCTGTTATTATTTTGTGTTGCAATAAAATCTTTCAATGCAGGATAAACTATTGTGGTCTTCTTCATTTCCATAACTACCATAGCTATGGTAAGCTTTGCTTGGACTGACAACGGCTTTCCTTCCTGCATAGACATAACAATAATCACGTATATGGCACTGGTCAGATGTACAAATATAGAAAAAATGTGTTCAGTGTGCATTGTACATACTCTCAGTTAGAGAAGCAACACAACTAGTTCTGTCATACAATTTACAGCTAGAACCCTATTGCATAATTTAAAACAGTTACTCAGTATGCACTATAACGACAGTTAGCTATATAAGCAAAAATAGCAATATGAAGGTCAATGTGGTTATACACACTCTGGACGTGTATTCCAGATCCGATAGAGTGGGCCGAATTACGTACCAGTTGTAACACCTCTTGAGTTTCAGAACATTTCTCCAACTTGATTGCTCGGATAGGTCATATCTTCTTTGCTGCTACATGTACATCACTTGTCTCGTACAAATCAGATAAAGATCTTTTTGGATGCACCAACTTGATAGAGTCACCGGTGTCTGTTGACTCTGGAGAGAGATTTTGCTTAAAAATACTTCCAACAGACTGAGTGCTCGGAGTAACATTTGCTGTGGTTTCTTCATCTTCATGATCAGTACTCCGATGTACTGACTCCAGTTGCACTATATCTCCACTCTCTGTTTCTTTCTCTGTCCTGTAAGAGTCAGAGCTGAAAGCGTATCAGACAACAATCAAGCAAAACAGACAACAATCAAGCAAAACAGACAACGATCAAGCCACTACTTCGGTACTTCCGCCCCAGTCGATATCGTTCTGTGCTCTATAACTTAAACACAAAGAGCACAATGAAAGGCAACTTGGATCTCTTCCAGTACACATCTGGAATTGGTTGCAGATCTAGACGAAGACGATTAAAATATCACATGAGAAAAGTAGTCAGACAGTGAGTTGCCGTAACATCAGATCACTAGTACTGTAGCAGCTGGGTTTCTTCTGCGGGAGACGCATCCGAATTTCGGCCAGCCTTCCCCTAGGCCTTCAGCATTCCCTCTACTGAGACTTTATGAAGAAAGGTGCTTAGTGATCAGATTCAGGTCAAAGCTCTTGATAAAGCTCTGAGGCGAAAGTCTGTGTCGAATCTGCCTGGTGCTACGTCATCAGGCCTAGGCCTCGCATCACCTACAAGTAGTAAGGCTAAACCACCCAGGACTGAAACTTCTCCACACCGGCCGCTCGAAGTTTGTGAGAATCTGTCAAATTCACACTGTGCAGCTGCAGTCATGCACAAGAACTCATCGAAGGGTTCATCTGTCGGGCATCCCTGAAAGGTAACCAAACAGTACAATCGAGTGCCCCGCTTCGCAAACCGTTAACACACCGCGATCGCCAGAGGGTGGCTACAAACCTGGAAACCTTAGGCAGCAATTTAAGAAGTGCTGCCAGATTAACAGAATTAAAGAGAATACCTTGGTGAACTTGAACTTGCAGAACCAGTTGAAGTTCTAGCTAGCATACTTGCAGCCAGATCTAGAATGCTTCAAGAGGGATTAGAACCGGACATCTGCAATGGAATTTCTGGGATACCTCCAGCCAAAGGGCTCCTAGCGAGGGTTAAAACCAGACACCTGCAGAAGCTCCGTCGCAAGAGCCATAAGCCGCACACAGCTGCAGCTGGGGGCGACGAACTACAATTGCCAGAAGCCGTTCTTAGCAGAGGCTCCTGCTAGCGCTATACGAAACAGATTAACTCGCCCCGTACTGAAATTCTCAGGAAGGACGAGAGACTGCAACGAACTGATAAGACGATGATATTAATAAATATACGACTTACTGATGACTGACCTGTACCATTCTACTATGTTTTCTAATCAACAAGGATCTGACATCTTAATCTCACATGATTTGGTGTTCTACCTTCACTGTCTCAGAATCACCGTGCACTGCCGTTTAAAGCACTAATCAGAGTATAGAGGCTCATGGTCAGTGTGCTGATCGTTGTCTTAAGTGCCGATCGTAACCTGTATAGTACTTTGAGCATGAACAAATCTAATTACTGCTATGTACCGAAGCTGTCCTCTTTTGCTTTATCCGTCAACTAGACAAGTAAACGATGGGATTCAGAGACGAGAGTAGACTAATAGCTGAGACTTAAAGTCACAAGTACACGAAACTTCACTTAAAACATAAACATCTGTATGAGTTGAAAAACTTACTGATTAGGTTTCGTAGGAGGAGAATCAGATGTACACATTGGTAACTTCGAACGTTGTGCCACAAGTTGCTCTTCATCATTTGTTGAGACAGTTCTGCAGTCAGAAGTCTACTTGCTATGACTGCAGTCGATTAGATCAAAAGGAAGCTTTTTTTGCATTCCTTTTGGTCTATGTTTTTTGTGGTTCAAAAACCAACCATGGAAAATATCGCTTCCCATCATAAAACCAGTGAGCTTCCGTTGAGATTACATACAAGATTTTCCAAGATATTCGAATCGACAACTTCCTGTAAATACTGTAAAGTTTTGGCTTTGGCTTTGGTATCAACTCTGTAGATTGCTGTCAGAGCAGTAACAACTCGTATGTCATCAGTACTACTAAATAGTTTTCGTAACTTGTGATAGTTTCTGTTATAAGCTGCATGTGCGCAGGGATGGAACAACTTCAAATATGATTTTTCGTAAACATGCATCTCAGAAGGATTCTCACACGGTAAAAATACTCTCTCATAACTAGCTCCAGGATCTGTTAAAACGTCATAACTACTTCTCTGCTTTTTCTTCTCGACTCTCCTCGACTCTCAGAGGATGCTTTTTCTGAACAAACTTCTGCAAATGTTTCTAAAGATCTTGATAACACAGGGTGTACTAGTGAAGGAGTTATAGAATCAACTGCAGCTATACTCACCATGTCACAATCACCAGCACCATAGACCACCTTGCTCCGATTGCGATCATTAGTAGCGTCATGATCACCAACAACGTGTACCGTCTGACCTTGATCACGATCAACGGAAGCGTGTGCCACCTTGCTTCGATAGATCTCCAACCAGCGTTAAATTTCTTGGCATGACCAAGACTGAACTGCAATTCCTCTCGGAAATCAGTAACAGTTAAGTTCAAAAATTCCATCCCATCGATATCTTCAATCATCATCTTCTCCACAGTTTCCAATGAAACATCCAAGTATGCTTGGACTTCCGATGCTAGCCGTGCAGCAGACCATGTTACTAATACTTCTTTTGTAGGGAATGTAAAAGAACTTTCGACTCCCATATAATTAAGCATCTCGTCGATCGTTTCTGCAGATGACAATTTAAAACTAAGGACAAGACAGTGCAATGATGACAACGAGAATGTACACCTAGCACGGAATATAGAGCCAGGGAGATCGTGAGAGCCAGCTAATGAACGTGTAGAGGTACAAAATTTCAGTGAGATCTAGAGCTGACAACTACAGTACCTCTGTTTAGGACAAGTACTAGCAGTAAGAAAAGCCAACAACTACTCCATCGATATCTAAAGAAATCCTGCTAGAGAATGTGCTCTGCCGATATCTAAAGAAGTCCTGTCAGAGAATGTGCTCTGCCGGAGAGCCTGTAGAAATGGCATAAAAGAACCTGCAGCAGAACGTAAGTCTTATAGCATCGAACAGCTAGGAACTCATCCCGCTCTCTTCTCGTTTAAGAATCGCACCTATATCTCTTGAACTAATCCCACCCTGATTTCCCGCGTAACTTCAAGTTTGATAATCTCGCTTCGACATCCCGTCCATAGAACCAATGTTCCTTGTCTAGATCTTCTATTCCAATCAGTGTAGTAGCTCTACTTATCGAAGTATGGATCTTTAGGATTACATAATATAGACTCCAATATCACTTATACAACGATACATATACAATTGCATGAGTAAAAAGTGAATAAAAGCAAAAGAATGCAGTGAATAAAAGCAAAATGAAAGCAAAATGAAATGCATTCACCATACCAGCAACTGATTCTTCAGTGTTTGCCAAATATCTGAAACTGACTGTAACTTCGGTTTTGTGCCACCTCCATGAATGATTTCACAATAACGAAGAGCACAACCGATCAAAACTCGGACTGATTACTTATATTTCTCCACAAGTGAACGAACAATCCTAATATCAAGATAACTGCACACAAAGAAAACACAATTTTGTGAGAGGTACTGCGATATAGAGAGAGAAAGATGTAGAACCCAAACCATAGCAAGAAAAGTAAAAGAGACTGAACCTTAGTTATGGAAGAAATGATGGAATCACAACATAGACTCCTGTACCAAAGTCAATCACCGTACGGTTGATGGATACAAGGGCCCTCGTGCACAGAGCTAAGTGATTTAATCCGAGCTATCGACTCCTCTCAAGCAGAACCTGTAATACAATTTCCTGAGGTATCAACCTTCCTCTCCAAATTCAATTAAACCGGTAAGCGGTAATGAACAGAAGTACACCCTACCTAACTAGAACATACATGCCTAGGATGCAAGTAAAAACACTTGGAGTTACAACATAGAACTTCCTACGGTTTGAGCCCCTTTCACGACCCTGTGAGCTCCACTAAGTAACTGAATAGTGACGGTCGATAAAGGCATGTGCTTCTACAATCTTCAGTACGCTTCAATCATGTTGCAACACAAGTCGCGAATTACCAATAACGACATATTGGAGGTACATGTCCGAGCCCTTCTAACGATAAGAACGAAAAGCACTCAGTAAACAGATTGCTCAAAGTCATTTGGATAATACAAGAGATCGAGAGAAAAACCCTATTTGACATAGAATTCTCCTGTTTCAGTAGATCGATTTCAAGAATACGAATAACTTAGATGGTGCACTACACACATGCTGTTACTCTAAGAACAACAAAACCTAAATCTTGAAGTTTCTCTCTTGACGTCACGGGTTCTGTAGAATCCAAAACTTCGATCCAAGAAGCCATCAAACTTAATTGGCGACAAGGAAAACGTCTAACAAGCTTTAATCCTAGTGATGTTCGCACTAGCAGGCTGCTTCCTAATAGCGTTGGACCAGATTTGGTGATTCTAACCGTTGCGTCTCTGAACAAGCTAATCTACCAACATTGATAGTCAATCAGCTAATGGGTGAGCGAGGAGACGGCATAAAGGTTCTAGGTCAAAGTCATCAAGGCAACTAATCAGCAGAAACTTACTTTAAAAATACGAGGGTGCATGACAGTTGAAATTAGAAGACATGAAGCTCAAGACTAGCAACGCAACCTACAGAAGAATGTTCTTCATATGGTTCAGCCATACTCAAGGTTTGAGTTGGCGGTGGTTTTAGAGATTAAGAATCTAGTGAAAGTGATGAGGGAAAAGCACTCTCCTAAAAGAAAAGGAGTGTGCGTTTTAGAATGTTCAGAAGGAAGAGTTCTTCGATTTTGCCTCTATTTAGGAAGGAGCAGGTTTAGATGGCCAGGCGTTCTGCGCCGTGGGGTAGGACATACAAGTGATTCAGGTTTACAGAGGGTAGCAAGGAACAAGGAGAAGACTCAGAGAGGGACAACTACTAGGTGAGTGAATGCAAAAGAAAATATGATTCGCTCATATGGCAAGCTTAACTTATTACATAACCCTTCTCCACTTCTCAAGGGTTACAAAATAAATTAATGTATTGATAATATTATATTTTTTTGTCAAATAAGCGACCACAATTGTGGTCTTGGAAGGACGTTGGTTTGCACTTTACTTATGGGTTCTTTCTACATGTTTTTGTAGTTCTCGGCATGATTATTATCTAAGAATTATACTTTTGTTCTATGTGTGTTAAAAAAATATAATGATTCACTAGTTGAGAATTTAGATTTAGAAGGTAAAAGAATACTGAAATTTGTGTTGAAGGTTTTGACTAAAAAAAGACCTTCTGGACTCGATTCTCGATGGCCTAGACTACCAACTCTAAGTTCTGTTCCGTAATAGACAAGGTTTGACCAAACTAAAGCTTTCTTACTATAAAGCAGAAGAACATCAACTATTTGTGATGTATTGTATTCTTCCAGTCTTAGAAGCGTTGGGGTTTGACTTTAATAATACTATGAGAAGACTTGGTGCACTGTTAGTGCAGATTACTCATTTGTTTTTTGGAGTGTCCTGAAGAAAAGGATGGACAGTACAAATGATGGATGATGCCAGGAAGTTATTATGGCGTGGCGGATCTTATCGGAAGAAAAATGTGGTTCCAGTTCATCTATTTTGGAACATTCTTTAGGTAAGAAATTTTTTCATGATGTATATCCTGCATAATTCCTTTGAATTAAAACATACTGATATAAAGATCTCTGGATAATGATTTCCGCTCAGGAGTTAGATGGAAAATATCTGGTTGGATTTACTCTTTTTGTTCTCTTTGCAGGAAATGGAGAATTGCTAGATGATATCATTCGTCATGGTCATCATAATAGTTATTGGTGTTATTCTTTTGAGAGAGAAGTGAGCAAGTATAACGCCGTCCCTACCAGTATGAAACAAGCAGAGATTTCTTTAACATCATATTTTTGCCGACAAGTCTTTACTATTAACTTCAGAACAGTGAAACAAGATAGAGATGGCAAGAACAGAGAGTTAAGGATTCTAGATATTTTAAGAAAAAATATATATCCTCGTTTGTGTACCTCAGGTGATACATTCGGATGTGACTGTTTGGAATTAATTGCTCAGCACGTATGTTTAGTGTCTAACATGAGTTCTGCCACAGATATATGGAAAGATTTACAGTATATGCATCCATCGTTGGAGCTACCTTGTATTAAAGCTACGTTGAAAGGTATATGTGTAGATGCTCTACATAGTAAAGAAGTAAATATAGAGAAGGATGATGGTTACGAAATATTTCTTTTCAAATTTTGGAGAGAAAATAATCTTTTAACAGAAAAGAACAGACATAAATTCAGACCCAAAATAAAAATGTTAAGATCTGTCATTCTCCGTGGAAACTTGTTTAAACCTGGTGACAGAGTTGTGGTGCAGCCAGATGGAGATGAGAATACCACATGGAGTTGGAAGGGTAAGATTATTCATCTTTTCATTCATGAGTTTGACCAGCACTATCAGATTTTCTTCTCGGCAAAGTGGTATGATCAGATCCATACGGCTGGTAAGTTAGAAGCATGTAAACTTTCAGGTATGAACTATCTGTTGAAAAAGTCTAAAACACATTATGTGCGTTCAGTTGATAGAATATTACATAAATTTTATTCTCAGCCTACTACATATACTCATAGACATGGAAGTTTGATTGTTGCTTTTGAATATGATGATTGTAATCGAAAAACTAATCTTTTTATTCCAGGGATGCCAGGTTGTGCTCCTCCATGGCCTTCAGAGAATGATATAGTAATCGCTAGAGCTATTAATTGGCAACCAGGATTAGGACTTAGTATTGCTACTGTCAGAAGAGTAGAACAGCTATCAGAAAGTGATCCTGACAGTGAAGTTTCTCTTGATGATAATTGGGTGGAATTGAGTTGGTTGCAAACTTTATCATGTCCTGAGAACAGTTGTGAATATTTCACTAGTTCTAGTAATATCACAAGATGTCATTGGAATGTTATTTTGATGATTGTGCATCCATCTAAATTCATTGTTACTAACTATCTGAAATTCGGAAGTGTATGGAAACCAAGAACATGGAAAACTGACAGTAAAAGTTGGTTAAAAGATTGTTTTTTGGCCAGAGAAAGTGACATATGTATTGCAAGGTATACCCGAATGTTATAAAAATTTATACGAGAGACTCATGTGGAACAGTGATGAACTTGGGTGGTAGAAACAAGAAGATGAGACAAGTACTCGTGTGAGTCATGGTACGCATGCTTTTACTGTTTATTTAGTTGTATCGTATTGTATTCTTTCTACCTTGCATTTGCAATGGATGCACAATCTGCGTATGCTGCTCTCTCACCTGAGAATTTGAGTGTGCAGCGAGTAGACTTTGATCATCTCTCTTTTTCTTTCAGTAGATAATACTGTATATGCAATACTCATAGCACCACTCCAAAAATAAATAAGATGGAATGCACTTCGTGGTATACCCGCTAGAAGTCAGTTACTGATATGATGTAGTTATGCTCCTCAGTGGTCCTCGCTTACAGCAGAGAAAAGGTATACGTCTACTTGTGGTGGGTGCTGAACGTGCTTGGAGGCATGCTACGAGAAGCAAGATTCCTCACGATCACCTTCGTCTTTGTGGTGAGTATGTACGTGTGGTTACGCATTCTGCACTCCTTATCATTTATAGCTACTGTACATGGGTGTGGTGTGAAGGCATGGGCTTGATTCTCGAAATTTTCAAGAAGTGGATGAGCCATTCTATTAAATTGTTAATTTGACAGCATGCGGATTCTGAACTGTCGGTCCTCTTTTGCTCAAACATGGAATGATATTCGCGAGGTCAGAAAATGGTTGAAGTTCAGTTTTGAGACTTCTTCTGTGCAGTTAAGAGATTTGTCTTTCTCTGATGCTTCAGAATCCGATTGCCAGTTTCTGGTTTTGTCAGATTCTTCAGTCTTTTGGGACGGGCCCTGTTTCTCTTGGAACAATGTACATCATTGTTTCCCTGCATTTTTCTCTGTGACTCGAAGCTTGTCAAGGGTTTCAGAAGAAACTGTCCTATCGTGCACATCACTTTTGGCCGGATGCTGTTGAAATCATATGGGGTCAACTTAAGAGAGAGAGTATGTTCTTTGTTTGCTTCATCCTCCAGAAGGCTTGCGTTTGCTCTCATATATAAAGCACCAAAGTTCTTGCAAGAACAAGCCTCACTTCGCTATTTGTACTGAACCTAATAGCTCCTCCTCTTTGTTCTCTTTGTGCAAGCTCAGTTTTCACATTTCATGTACGTTCTGGGTAGGTTTAGGGTCTCTGTTTCTGTTCGTTCTGTTGTTCTTGTGGTTCACAACTAGGCATCTAGGCGACATCTATAACTGACTGTGTTCTCTTGTTTTGCGATTGCAGTTGCCAGGCTTGGAGAGGAGAAAAAATGTATACTATAATGATGTGCATGTAGTACACAAGATGTCTTAGAAATCTCATTAAGTTATCATTTTCTTAGTTATAAAAGAGAATTCTAAATTCTCACACATTCTTTGGTTTCTACGAATCTGTTTCTGTCAGATTTTGATCTTTCAATTATAAAGTAAATATCTCACAGCTGTGAGATAGTATTTGAATTCTATTGTGTTCTTTCTGCTGCAGAATTATTATGACGTAGATTTAAAGAATGATAATTACTTTAGATGATAGATCTGTTTTTCGTATTTTCATTTCAAAAGACCGCACTCTTACAGTTTGGATGATCAACTTCAAAAACTGAGCTCGGATTGTAAACTATTGCATTATGGGATATGGTGTATATGCTAAGGTCTTTCCTTGAGTGAAGAATGATTGGAACTGTTATGATATTTTGGTGTCTGCAGTGGTTTTCACCAATCTGGTTGCTAATATAACGTTTAATTTTGTGGCTTGATGGTTGATGGGATAAGTTCAGGTCTCTGCTTGTGACACATTTAGACTGGTAGAAAGTGACTCTGATGATCACATTTGTGACCAACATGTACAGTTAGTGAATTGCGATGCTCACAATATGTCTGATGTGAATCTTAACGGATGACACGAGTTTTCACAAACGGAGAATATTAAAGACAAGGATGATGTAATCTGTGGAAGAACGAAAGCTCAATGACATACTAGGATTGAAAGTAAACATGGTATAAATATAGAGATTAACATTGAAGCAATATAAAACATTCTGATAGACGTTGTTTATACATGAACTTACAAACTTTTTCGTTTTACTTCTTCATGCTTTATGTTCTCATGGATGGAATATGTTCGTCTTGCAAAAAGTTCAGATGAGTTACAAACTTCTTCCTGTAATTTCTTCAAGCATGGAGTATATTCATCGTGTATACTCTGCTTGCCTCTAAAACATTAATGTGAATTCTGAACTGATAATATATTTTGTACTTGTAAAATTACAATTTCTAACACCGGTGTAAAATCTATAAGGACAAATATCCACTTAGACATCATACATGTTAATTGCACTTGTAAAATTGCACTTTCAAACACTGGTGTAAAATCTATAAGGACAAATATCCACTTCGGCATCATACATGTTAACAAAAAGTTTTGCACTAATAGAATAGCACTTTAAATACCATACGTGGTGGTGGTGTACGTGGTGGTGTAAAAGATAATAGTCTAAAATGTCTCACAATTTGCACGTTTTAAGTCATCTGCTACTTTAATCACCCGAATGCTTGATGTGAAAGAAAAATTTAAGTCATCTGCTACTTTAATCATCCGAATGCTTGATGTGAAAGAAAAATGACCCCGTTACAAGGCTGAAAACCGTACAAAATATATTCAATAGTGTAGATATCAAAGTGCAATGAAGTAATGTTTTCCTGTGTTAACCCACCCTGTGAACAGTGCATCTTACAACCATCACCGTCAATCCTGTAGACACCAAAGCAATACAACTAGCGAGCAGGTAGACATTTGACACGCTTCTCCAGGCCTACGGTTATAATCTGAGGACATGTTCATATATATATATTTCTGCTTGTATTAAAGCTAGCTTATCAACACTTGGTGGGAAAATCTGAGCAAGTAAAAGAATGATCTGAAGAACCAGTCAGACGTCCTGATCAACACAACGATCTGGGTTAATTATCTGCTCTGTATGATATTTCTTTTTCTTTACTTCCAAAGATATTTACCGTAGAGCTTGGCTGTTACACGGTTTATACATCCTCTGTTCCTGCAGTTCCCCGCTTGAGAGAACTCGGGTCTTCTATGGGTGACCCACCCCACTTGGTGT
This sequence comes from Asterella californica, assembly GCA_036924285.1. Taxonomy (NCBI): domain Eukaryota; kingdom Viridiplantae; phylum Streptophyta; class Marchantiopsida; order Marchantiales; family Aytoniaceae; genus Asterella; species Asterella californica. The sequence continues at coordinate 19,087,213 of JAYKYS010000002.1, read as the reverse complement.
GACCGCCAACAAACGTTAGCCAACCCTCGAAACTTAAGGCAGCAAGGGTTCAACCCCTCAGTTGAGCTTCCCAGACTGCTCTCTAAAATGAACGAATCTCCTGTCATGTTAGCTATAGGATTATTAGTTAGATAGGATGACATCGATGTCAGTATCCTGTCTAATTATCTCTAAAAATTTCCGAATCAACAGACAATAAAGAAGTCATATCTAAATTAATTAGAATTAAGGGCGCTTTTCATTTGAGTGTATGTTAGCGCACATACATATATATAGTCTACAAGCGTGAATTCAAACTGGACCGTTACTTAACTTGTTTTGCACTCACTACTAGCTAGCTAAGATCACATGACGAACTTATTTGGAGAACCGACTTTAAATCCCCGGTGCCCCTAGATATATGCTTAGTAACCTTATCGACTTTACTCCAAGCTCTCCTCGAGCTCGATTCGATCGCGAGTTGCGGAAGCTAGCTAGCAAGACGTCAACCTTTCAGGTTTTAGTTCGTGGTGCCGAGGTAAGCCTTCCAGACCTCGAATTTACCAAGGAAGTCCGTGTCTGCTACAGATTTTATAGTCTGGAGAGTTGGTCAATTGACAGTTTTGAACAAGCGCCAAGCCTTCGTGAGAGCATCAGAAACTACAACATTGTCCTTTTTGCTCTAACTTTGGATCTCAGAACGTTTAGAAAATAAAATGCATCTTATTTCTTATGAAATTGCTAAGCGCAGCAATTGCAAGTAAAGGTCTTCTCACTGATTAATTATATATATGTAGGCACAAGTTCTAGATTGTAAATTGAACTCTATTTTAAATTTTATTAATGGCTTTGTTCCAGATTTTGTTAGCCTTTGACGGTAAGAATATATATGTTGAACCTGAGAACCACGAATTCTCCATCATGGTTGTGCGCACATCTGGGGTATACATTCTGCATAGTGGGAAATATGATTTCCCATCATAACTGTGGGATCCCTTTTGCCGGCATACCCACTTTCTAGTTTGATGGGAGAAACACCTTCTATTCCAGGGTTAAGTTTCTCAACGTGTTCTGTCTATTAAACCTTGAGCATGAGTATAAAAGCATAAAAGGGAAAATTCTCTTTTTCTTCGCAGTGTTCTTTGAGTCTGAAGAAAAAGTTCTCTTTTGTTCAAATCCTAACATTCTTTGAGAATACTAAATAGTTTCTTTCTAGATGGATTATAACTTGTAAAGCTGGTAAATAGCTTTAGTTTGATTCTTTATTTCAGGTATTCACAAGTTGAGATAAAAAAGAAAATCACCAAAAGTATGTTTTGTATAATGGTTGAATTTATCAATTCTCAGAAAGCAAACCTGCAAAATAAAATATTCTGGATCACCAGGAGCACTTGTAGTCTTACTCAGGGTTTAAGTACACGGGGAGGAAAACAAAGGAGTTCTTTGATTTTACAGCCGCAACTGGGCCGGGGTTAAACAGGCCACCGAGAAGGCAAGCCGGACAGTACTAAATAACTACAGAGAAGGAAGAAATTCTTCACACCAGGGGCTAGCCTGTGTAGCAAAAGTTATCCTGACCAGAGAAAGGGAGGGTCCCAGAAATGAGTAAGAAATATTCCCCGATTAGAACCCGAAACCTATCGCTGAAGGCGCGAACAGAAAAGCCAAAGGTACACGGCAGAAGTCCTTAAACAAGGTCCATATAAAAGCTGGAAAAGGCATATTCCCTTTTCTCTCTCCGTGTGCCTTGGTTGGCAAAACGACCACCAAAACTTTCGTTTCAGCATTTTGGTATTTAACAGTTCGTTTAGAAACGAATTATAGAGTGTAAAGCTCTTGGAGGGTTTTTGATTTAACTCTTTACTTCTAAACCGAATTGATTCTAGTATGAGGATCTATCAACAAAAGCATTTTGTGTATAATAGTTACATTTCTTGGCTCTTAGAAAGCCAACCCGTGAAACCAGGTCTTCCTGGTTACCAGGGGTACTTGTATATATGGACATTGGAGGTTCAAGGACAAATAGTGCAGTAAGGGAGACTAACCCCGATGCATAGGTTTCGAAGTTTGTAAGAAAAGAACCTCTCATTGTCGGAGTGCTTCATAGCGGAACGAACCGAAGTGGGGAGGATGGAGGAAACCAGTTTCCCCACCTGCAAGAGCTTCCGACCACATTTAGACCCGACCGCGGGATCCGCTATCCATGCAATGAGAGTACGTTCGAACATATCCCTGACAGGAAGCCACCATACTACCAGGTGTGCCTTGAAACATTTTTTTCAGAGCGAAATAAGCAAGCAAAATCTCCACGCCTGCAGAATGAAAATGGCAAAAGTAGCTTGCATGTGAACGAGCGGAACCAAGTTGTCAATGTGGAAGTAGTTTTGTCGATCTGAAGTGCTTCATCAACCACGAAACCTAGCAAATGTGAGCTTTGGGAAGTTGTGTGGTTGAGCTGGCAGTTTCTGTCTGCTGTAAATGCATGTCGTAACATTATGATTGCTTGCTTGCTGGTGACAATGTCGGTGCTATGGGCAGCATTACAAGCTATAATTTGAGGGTCTCAAAGCTAGGAAACTATGTCACTCTTCCTTCACTGGAAGAGTGACATAGTTGATCAAACTTGGGTAACTTTGTGTAGAACCTTGCATCGCTCACGGTCGTCTTCGTGAATTTACAGTACTATGTTGTAACTAATATCTCTTCCTTCTCCAACTTGGAGCACTCCATTGTGTATTGTATTTTCCTGACTTCCAACACTCATGGACAAAACGAGTGACAAGCAAATAACAAACTCCAGTGGCACGACCTTTTTCTACCGAGCACCTCGGGGTGCGCCAGAAAATATCCGTGGGCTCTTCTGGTGCCAAGAATATTTAGTAAAGATTCCAACTTTCACACCCTTTGAGGCAACTTGGACAATTTGATAAGGGGATGTCAAAGTGTATCACTGCTCTGATAGATCAGTAGACCATGCTCTTTGTTATTACAGTTACTATATATATCCTCGTAGCTAGAGGTACTAAACTAAATATTAACCTCGAGTCATGACGATATCAATTCAAGTCCATTTTTTTACTAATTACAAGTGCTTGATTGACCGCTTAAATGTATTACACGTTAATTTCTCTGTACTAGTGGCATATATGTGATTCAGCTTAGTTTTATTCCTCGTGGAATTCCAGTTTGGATCATTATGCTGTCTACTTCTGGTGAAAGCTTGAAGCAAGATATTGCAAACTATCTGTGAGATAAACGTATGGTCCATCTTCTTGTTTGCACTTCGAAGTATTAATGCAAGGTACATGTACCCTTTTGTACTTATTTATTTGCAACGTACATGTACTAGCTACAAATATTTGGAAAGATCAAGACCACCAAAATTTAGATTTTATATTATGACATTCGTTTAACCTTTTATGATGTGCTGATGTCAAAAGAAAATGTAGCATACGTTCTCTTAAAGTTACAACCGAATTTCAGATTACTCATTTTTATCTCTTCTTAATGGAAGCTATGCTCAATCTTCACCTAAACAGCCATTCATAACGACCCAGACGCGTTCACTGGATCTTGGTGGAATATTGGAAAAGTAGTTTTAACTTTTAGAAATAGAGAATTAAACTTTTCCGAGTAATAACTGGACTTTTGGACTTTATTGTGGACATTTTGAGTGGCAAATTTGGACTTTTGACATTTAACTTTGGATTTTTAGATTTTACACATTTTAGACTTTTGGATCATAAATAGATAAGTGTATTATTATATTTTAAATAATTTATAATTCATGAATATGAATCATCCAATATTTAAACTTTGGATTTTAATTATTACAAATACAAAATTTTACAATATCATCATTAATATTATATTAATAATGATAAAATAATGTATCATTAGATTATCTTAGTGATATTTAACCATCATCATATAAACATGAGTTTGTATAACACTATATTAATTAAATATTGGTTTGAAACACAAAATTCATATTTGTATAAATCCAAATATTTTTAGAGAGAACATACAATATCTTAGAAAGACTTAACTTGAGAAGAAACATATCATTCAATATGTTTTCTTCCAAACAAGCATGAATACAGGTTATAATTAGTGGTTAAATGTTCTCATAGTTAAAAAAAACACTGACAATATCATAAACTTTAAGTAACCAACCACTAAAATTGAGAAGAATTGTTACTACAAAAATGACAAATGCTCTTCATAATTTGTCAAAGACTACAATATGATCTATCTAGTACACTATTCTCTTGTTTCTGATATCAGAGTCAAAACTTGAAAAACTACCTCATTAACACTCTTCAGAATCTTCATCTTTGAAGATTTTGCTGTAGATTTCCATGAAAACACACAACCGTTTACCTCAACCCAATTATCATGTTCAACTTCCAAGTCACCGTTTTTTCTCATGCAACCAACCTATCTTTATAAGTTAGTAGCATTTGGAGAATGATATTTTGAGCACCATCATTCCACAAAGACTTGGTTGAAATGTGGAGAATAAGCTTCACGATTTATCTTGCTAAACGCTTTTGCAATCCACAGATAATCTTGAACCTCAAAATCATCAAAAAAGACAAATGAGTAACATCAATTCCGACTTGATGTCTAGAAGTGGAACAAAAGTTTCACATATTTTGTAACTTGGATTTCCCACATATATTTCTTGTCTCTCTTCAACTTTTTGGTCAACTTGTTCATGTATCACATCCTCTCTAACAACAGACTCAGCTTTAGCGTTAGGATCCTTGTACCCAGTACCATGATCCGTTCTTGATCCTTATTGTAATGGCAATCCTTCCATTATATTCCATCTTTCTTCAAACAATTTTCTCACCTTGTTTCGATATAGAATCAAGCACTCATCCACTTGGTATGACACGCTCTCACTATCTCTTTTTGTCAAAATCTGTTCTAGATATGTATAATAGTCTTTAATGTATCCCACAATCTCATAGCCTTGGAAGGTGAAGGTGCTAAACCTTTCAAACTAGGTTTATGTAGAGGAGGAAGTGTAACAGAGAAATCTGTCTTGGACTTTGGATCAACTCTTTTTCACAAAGAATTTTCATAGGTAGGATATCATGTTACTCCATATATCTCTTGGTACACAGGAATATTAATTTTCATGTAGAAACGGAAAGCCATTTGTGCAAATTGAACTCGAAGGTGAATCATAAAATCTTTCATATGCTCCTTGTAATCTGCAATCTCATGGAAAGTGAAGTACATGTAGGATGCATTGTCTTTTCTATATCTTTGGTTCCAACTAGAAGGCTCTTGTAGCAGGAGAAAAGATTCACATCGGACAGAAGAACCAAAAGAGCCCTGAGCATAAATCTCTCAAAAGTTAAGTAGAAGATCTCAAGGGGGACAGAAACAAGGAACGAGAGGCTTGAGGATAAGATATAAGATGGGGAAGACGACCTTGAGTAAGCTTTTCCAGAACTCAACCCCAAAATTCTCGAATTTTAGTGGTAGATCTTCTTTCTACAGCTTGCACAGATGAACTCTGATAAGTTGCTCGAAGTCCGTTTACAGTAGAGGTGCTAGAATGAATCTCTTCATGATCACAGCTCCAGACTGTGGGACTAATGTAGCTATAGTATTTACGCAGTACCTACAAAAGTTTCTTGGAATGAGACATAGAATGTATGACGCAATAAGCTACCTGTGCTTCCGGATCTTTTCTCAAATTAGGAAGGTGAAATATGTCAGTCGGTGGTTTAGGAGGCAATGGACTGTCGAGAGTAGGGTTTTTCACTGGAAGTTGATGGGCAATCGAGTCCATCACGATCACTTTGATCAAACTCACTACTACTGCAAACTCAACTCATGATCAGCACTTACTTGAATTAAACTAGTGCTCAACATAACCCCACTAGCCGTCCATTAATGGCTCAGGTTCGAAAGTAAGACCGGTAGCTGGTTCAAAATTCGAATTCAAACTGAGCTGCCGTTGCATTGCATTTCAGGAATAGGCAATACGCTGTACATACAAATATCAAAATTTGGACTGGTATTGCAGTTTCCAGTGAGCTTACGTTTGGAGTGAGCTTATGTCTTGTCTCCGGATTGCACTTCACTTGGTAATAGGGACTGATATAGAAGATCTAAGCGTTGCATTTGCATCTCCCACCTCCTACAGGACTCCATCCTGTCATGTACGGTTCAATTGCTGGTCCAAGATTGATTCCTTCTCTCAGTCCAGTAGTGCCTTTCTCCATCTTCGATATCTACATGGTTATCAGTCAACAATTGCAAATGTGCTAGAATGATTTCTCACACTTTACTTTTGCGGGATTTATGCTCAGGGCTCTTCTGGTTCTTTTGTCCGATGTGAACCTTTCTCTTGCTACAAGAGCCTTCCAGTTGAACCAAAGATCTAGAAAAGACAATGCATTAGAAGGTTTTGACTTTGTTTCCATGTTGTTTTAGCTGCAAGCATTTACCTTATAGATCTCATTGAACACTTAGAGATATAGAATTCGATTGAAGAACATACTGAGTTTTGATTTATCATGCGATGTGCACGTAGCATTGTTCAGTTCACAACAAGCTTTCCTAGAACTCAACCGCGAAATTCTCAAATTTTAGTTGTAGATCTTCTTTCTATAGCTTGCACAAATGAACTCTGATAAGTTGCTCGAAGTCCGTTTACTGTAGAGGTGCTAGAATGAATCTCTTCACGATCACAGCTCCAGACTGCGGGGCTAATGTAGCTATAGTATTTACGCAGTACCTACAAAAGTTTCTTAGAATGAGACATAGAATGCCTGCCGCAATAAGCTACATGTGTGCCGGATCTTCTGTCACATCAGGCAGGTGAAATATGTCAGTCGGTGGTTTAGGAGGCAATGGATGGTCGAGAGTAGGATTTTCGACTGGAAGTTGATGGGCAATCGAGTCCATCACGATCACTTTGATCAAACTCACTAGTACTGCAAACTCAACTCATGATAAGCACTTACTTGAATTAAACTAGTGCTCAACATAACCCCGCTAGCCGCCTATTAATGGTTCAGGTTTGAAAGTAAGAAAGGTAGCTTGTTCAAAATTCGAATTCAAACTGAGCTGCCGTTGCATTGAATTTCACGAATAGACAATACGCTGTACAAACAAATATCAAAATTTGGACTGGTATTGCAGTTTCACTGAGCTTACCTTTGGAGTGAGCTTATATGTTTCGACTAAACACACAATGCCTTCTAGGATTATTAAGACCACGACAAAATATTAAGTGAGATTCCAAATCTCAAATGTTTTACTATTATACAACATGACTTCGCATAGTTCTCCAGTTCTCTAAATCTTATCTCTGGATTGCACTTCACTTGGTAATAAAGACTGATATCGAAGAGCTAAGCTTCGCATTTGCACCTCCTGCCCCCTACAAGAACTCCATCTTGTCATGTACAGTTCAATTGCTGGTCCTCCGATTGATTCCTTCTCTCATTTCAGTAGTGTCTTTCTCAGTCAACAAATGTGCTTGAAGCAAGTAAGCACTAGATGATGCTGTATTTGTCTATTATGCTAATGCATTCATGCAAATAGTGATGTTGATTGTGCTAAGCACAACCACGTTCGTCTATTTCACTTTGACTTGATTAATTACTAAAAACTAATTCGAAGCCGTGTTGAAGATCGGACTCGTTCAAAGAGACTTTGGCTTCAAAAAGTAATTAGAGAAATGCTGAGGATTGGTTCAAAGAGAATGGATCAACAACAGATCTGAACATGCATTCATATCTAAGAAATTTGACTTAATGTCACACTTGTCGAGGAATGATTAACCCAATTAATTGATACACTTTGTCACCTAAGTACTTTGCAGCATGCACAATTGTCACGTTTGGCAATGCCTCACAATGAAGAAAAAGGAAATTCGACACAAGAAGAAGCTAAGAAGTAAATGCGCTAGAGCTCCATATGCATCAGACATCTCTTTACCAGGTGCCTCAACGAATTAATCTTACTCTTTGCACTCTTGCAATTAACGCCCACTCTAGATCTATAGCTAACTAAGACTCTGATATTCTTAGTGGATGAGTTAGAAGTTGACTTGGAAGACGATGTCTCATCATATATATAGGTGCTTTCCGTAATAGCATCATATCTGCAACTATCATACTATTGTAACTACATATTTGTGCACATATGCATGAAAGTTAAGTGTATGTAGGGCGCATTGACTTCTCTAAATCTTTGGTTCCGAGGGTTTGAGACACTTCCCGTTGACCATTCGAGGAGTTCTGGATATGGTTGAAAAGCTTGGAAGACGAGGATGCTCATGGACGCAAAGACTGCTCAATTAATAGCTCGCATGACATCCTTTTGATTGATTGAGATGAGAGTGTCAAATTTGTGATCAATTTTACTTTCGTGAGGTTTTTTGCACTCTCTAAGAATTCTCTATGGTTGTTGGAGAGGAATTGACTATTGTTGGAAAGCTCTCGAGATGTGCTTGCTGATGGGTTCTAAAATTGATCGATTTCAAATTGAAATCACAAAGTTATGATCGGCTAAAAGACACCTCAAATCAGAAGTTATAAGAGTGACTTATTGCTATTGAGAGCGATATTGAAAGCTTGAGGTCGATTTTTGCTATGAAACTTTTCAGGATCTGAGAAGATACAATCACCTATTTGCGTGTGAAATTTTAAATCATTTAGATTATTGGGTTCAAGGATATCGTCGTTTTTGTGCATAAGGGTCTGCATATCACCTTGTGTCCTTGAGAGTTAGGGTTTGGGTCATCTTGAGAGTTTGGTTGAGATTCTAGTTTTGAAATTTTACGGAGTGGTAGTGAAGGAGGTACATCAATTTCTCAAGAAGTTTGAGACATTTTGGTGGAGTGATTTGTGAGAAATTGGACAACAAAGTTCTGTAGAAAATGTATCATGAGAAGTTGAGAAGAAGATTGATTGAATGTCACATCTGAGTTGATTGTGAGATTTTTGGTTCGACTTGGATCTGAAACTTCTTGGAATATTAAAGTGAATGAGAAAGATGGAGGACGAATTTCAACTTTAGAGCATAAAGAAGAAATGAGTTATGACATGTTACACTCCACTGGCTGAGTTTTTTGTACATGTATCATCATCTTTGATACCATGTTGTGACCTCAATATTACTTAGATTCTTGCATGTCATACCTTGTTAGAGAGCTGATGAGATGAAGTTTATAAGGATGTAAAGGTTGTTATCAGTTGACTAGTTCAGAGATCGAGAGCTATGAAAATATAAGAGTATAGTTATGTGAATGCTATAGAAACAACAAACTTTGGAAGAACATAATTGTCAACTCAGAGATGATCTTTTTGCATGTAATATCTTAATACAGAGTTTATTCTATAAATTATCTACTGACCTTGGTTTCATTTCATTTTGATCTATGCTTTAAGAGTGATAGTGAGATAAAGTTAAGAAATTTTTATCTCGAAAGACGTAAGATTTAATGTTCTTTAGGAGAACAGTTTTATCTGGAAGTTTTGCTAGTGCTTCAAGGTACTTAATAATGAATAGAGAGAGTTGTCGTTAGTATTGCATGTGTTTGGATACTCTTCATACTCGCATGTCTGTTTGTACGTCTAGTAAGTTCGGATTGGATTTGTGTGCGAGCTTTGCGTTTAGTTTTTTGTTTGTTAAGAGTGCTAGTGTTTCTCTTGTGGTGAGGTTGAAATGATGCCTAGTATATCCAAGAGTGCTTGCGGTGATGGCAAGAACAAGTTGTCTCTGTTCGTTATCCCAGTTATATTCTAATTGAATGAGAGATAGATTGCAGAGTGAACGTGAGGATATGTAGTGGGATATGTTTAGAGTGTACTTGGGGATCAGAAGATGTTTGGGTGATCGCTAGTTCTAAATCATAGAGTGCTACACATACTCTCCACCGTTAGATATCTAGTGTATTCTCAGATAAGAAAGCACGTCACTCGATAACGGCACTCAAAAACTTTGAAGGTTCTGTTTCTTTATTTTTTAATAAAGGAGACGGTCACACCTTGACTAGTGAACACAAATCCCAACTGTCAAACAACTTGGACCTTTTAGCAACTCTTTTTCAAGAAAAGTTATAAACGGATGGTTTTGACTTTATATTAATTTTATACTTGATATAGTTGATATACTTTTATGGTGTGGATTCTCCAACCAATCAATAAATTTACATCATCAAGAACTGAAATTACAAGGTGCAACATGACGTAGCTAGGATAGGGAAGTTAAGATGTGTAGAGTTACTTTTATGGCCTATTATCCACTTAGTCTAGAGCAAAAAAATACATACGAGCATGTTCTTCAGATGGCGAGGTGAATGCATAAGTTCTATTTATCATCAAGAAAAACACAAAATTCTTGGTTGTGGAAATGTCATGTGTTGAACAAAGCAAAAGAGAGAGAAACAACCACAAGAACGATCTTCGTAAGATATACCAACTCTCGCTTTACATACCCTATTGTTTGTCGTGTGCATAAATATTGCGACACAACATACATCATTGTTAGAGATACATCACGTACACATAACACATAGACGATATCATACACATACACAAGTGTACCACAATAATCTCAACAGAGAAATTACCATCTCCACAATGCCAACACGGCAACAACAATTACTCGCAAAATGGATAAGCCAAACCCACTCTGTGCTCGCAGCGAATCCAAGTTACACTCAACAAGATTATTTATCACATCCAAGAGCTTGAAGACTTAGTTTGAAGAACTAAAGCCTCCAAGCCCTACCTACAAAGTATACCCCTAGTAGGTTAGCCGTTCTTGGACTAACCTACTGAGATGTCTTAGCTCGTTGAGAACATGCTCTCACTCACGTATCCAGGTCATCAAGGTTCAGCACCTCAGTAGAACCACGAAGAATGACCGAAGGTAGATTTGGATCTTGACCATACAATAGAAAATATGATAAGAAGGAAGCCAAATACGCTCGTCGGCTAAAACAATAGTCTATAGCCAACCATGGTAATTGCACATTTCGGTCTCCAAGTGATCTTTCTGCAAGCTATACTTGCGCGATCCTCTCTTCACTATCTGAACTACCCTCTCTACCAAACCATTCTCCTCAATATGATCTCGAGATGTAGGTCGATGATCTGATCACACAAGGCCTGAAACTCACCAAGAAACTCTAGCATCTTTTAGCACTTCGGCTGGTGCTCCAAAATGACTCAACACTCAATCTAAAAATGCATATGCTATCTCTTCACTCATCTTGTTTGATAATGTCACCAACTTCATCCATTTGGAGAAGTGCTCCACCATCATCAACACATATCCATGGTGACGAGTCAATAGTAAGGGTCTTGCAAATCCAAACTCCAACGAGAAGCCAACCCCATAATCGATAAGGGGTGTATCTTCATCAATTTGATCAATGACTTCGCAATCACACTAAACTTTTTCACGTATCGACGATAGAAGTTTGTCAAACCAACAAATGCTCGAACTCGACTCACATTTGTGAGACGTGAGATACATGCAATAGCCTCAACCTTTGTCTATTGAACACTCAACCCACCTAGGTAGATGGTGTGACCCAGATACTCTATCAACTCTTGGTAGAATTTACATTTCTCAAGGTGTAACTTCAACCCATGAGTTCTCAATCGCTCGAACACATCTCGTAAATGTCTCTCGTGATCCTCCACTGTAGCACTATAGACTAAGATGTCGTCAATATAACATCGAACAAAATCAAGTCCTGTTAGGATCCTGTCCATCTTTGGAACTCAACAGAGACATTCTTCAACCCAAATGATAAGAACCGCCACTTGTACAAACAATCTTTGTCGTGAAAGTCAATTCTTCATAATGTTATCTTCGACTTATCTTCTTCTCTCACCGGCAACTATACTCTGCTCGAAGGTCCAAAGTACTAAGACCTTCAAATGTCCTACTGCATCAAAGATCTCCTCAGATGTCGGCATGACATATTCATTGAACTTCATCTGTCGATTGATAGAGCGATAGTCTTCACGCATCTGCCTATCCGTGTAGTTGTCATACATATCTTTCTTTGCTAGTATAACTGTGGCAGATGCATACTCTCTATGCGACATCTCCACTAACTCGTCCTTCAATAAGTCTTGAGTCTCATTTTGGATCAACACTCTTCATATCATTGAACCTATAAGGGTGTCGAAAGATTGGCATGTCACTAGCCAAGTCGATTCGTATACTTGGTCCCTTCAAGGTACCCAATTCCTTCATTTTGAAGATAAAACAATTCCTGTAGCTCTTCAAGAACCTCTGAACTCTTCATCTCTTCTCTTCTATAAGCTTGGGTCCAATCTCCGACTCCCAAGTGTCCTCGATCATCATGCTAGAGATAGAAGACGAAGTCATTGACTGCTAACTTGTAGTCTCTGGAGCAGTTTCCTTCAGCTCTTCATCGACAACCTCCACCTTCATTGTACAAAAAACTTTTGTAGTCTTAGCTAAAAGCTCCACACTCTCTCCTACTACATCCTATGATGTCCAAGGATGACGAACTCCACACGCCTCGTCCTCAATCTTTATCTCCACCAATGCGATAACCTCATCTCTGTAAGCATGTGATGTTTGAAAGCTCACCAACGCTGTCATAGACCATCCCACTAGGTTCACCACTGCTACGGGTGACTTATCTGCGACTCTCTCTACTTGAGATTGTCACCCTACATCCAAGATGTCATTCATCATGAGGTGCGATGGTCGTCCCACTCCATCATGTGCGCGCTTAAGCACCTCTGTCGATAACAAGTTGGTCCGCAACAATCATGGATAATGCATACAAGATCCCACCGCTACATCCAACAGCACTGTTGGTCCAACCTAGGATTGTACTTGGTGCACACTCATCATCTTTTGTGTACGAGCATCACTCAACAAAAGAACATTCTCCAAGATGTACATTTGAGAATCCACCTAATGCATCTAGAGATGTCGTAAGATCCGGAACATCTCTCCAAACGTACTAAATTACGGATCATGTAAACCTTGACCTCTCCCAACACATGTGTGATCTTGACATGGCCACCCGACTATCACCTAGTGAATGATGTCAACAAACGTGAGATCATGTGCTCCCAACAATGAAATATTTGATGATAATGCTTACCGGTATTCTCTGACAGTTCATATGGACAACAACTCAAAATATCTCTACACCAAGCGTGTCACATGACGCAATGAGATGCGTCTCGTAATCTCATCTCTCTCCACATATAAGTATCACTGTACTCGTATGCCTGCTTGTAATACCGCAACCAAACAATATGTTGATCTCTCCAAACAACTCCAACACACACACTCTCTTCTTTGGATACTTCTATACAATAAGAGTATTATCCGACAGTGATAAAGTCACAAGGCCAGTAGCAAGAACAACCCTTTGTTCTTATATTGGTGATACAAAAGCTTCACTCCAAGCTTGCTGCACCAACCGATCAGCATATTGCTGCAACTCTCCATTCAAACTCTAGAGTGAAACATACAAGGTAGATGATACTACCATAGTCATGCTAGGCATATCCCTCACCTCCTCAAAGATCGGAGTATCCTCTGCATGAGCATTGTCCTCTAACAACTTGTCGGACCAAATGATGATTGAACTGAACCTTGAACGGATGCCATTATCCTTGGTGTAGGCTCCGTTGGCCCAACTCTAGTACTGAATTGCACTGGTAAGAGGCTCACACTTGCACATGAAGTTTCGCACCTTATGATCCATGAATTTCTGAAACTTGCCATTGACCTCTACACACGGAGTTGAACAGCATTGAGACGGACACCACGAACTTAACGCGTGAAGCATAGTCTCCTCACCAGGACAGTTGATCATCAGGACAAGATGAGCCCAAACTGCAGGTTTCAGTTGGTCTAACATTCTCTGGTCGCGGAGTTACCATGACTCTGATCTTTCATCCGAATATCGTTGTTGACTGTGTTGATTGCCAACTTGGTCTATAAGATGTTGTCTCCAACCAATAGTCGATCATGAACCCCATAGGATATAACACAACATCTCCAACCAACACATCATAAGACTTCGCGGTCGTAACGATGATCTTGGTCTTCACCATAGAGCCATCTGTGGGATGATTTGATCAAATTCTCACCGTCAACATCTCGCGTGTCATGTGTAGAGCTGTACCCTGATCTCTCTATAGATGTTTGCAGCTGAATGGACATCTCTCCACCTCGGACTTCCTCAGACTCAAACCAATGCACGTCGTCTTCCTCAACATCAACGGCTGGGCTCCAGAGTCTAACAAGACTTTCTATCGTTAGTACATCTTTCTTGAAGGTGCCACCAAACAGAAGATCACACTTCTGTTGTCCAACAACATCACACCTGGTGCCGAACCAACACGATCAATCGCCGACCTAGCTGGTGACTCATCTAACTTGACAACCGTCGCTTCTCAAGTACAACTGATAGCCATCTTGATCCTCGACTCCATGGACACATCTATTATCTTTCGCTGAACCACCTCAACATTAAAGATAACTACATCCTCGTTTTCGCTGAGCATGGCCGTCAACTAGAAAACTAGAGCCAAGCTTACTCTCAATGTCCGCATATCCGTAGCTGAAAATAGTGGGACATGTAGAATTGTTGTAGCCGTCTCCAACATTGAGTTTGACATCACATCCACAGCAACGAGGATTGACTCGCATCACAATCACTCTTGGGTTGACTCGCATCACCTCCACTCTTAGATGATGATGTCTCCAACTCCACTGCATCAACGGTAGACTGTTTAAGAACCACAGACGTGGTCCTCAACGTCTTCAATAGCGTGAACAACTCGAGAAGCCTAGTCTGTCCATCAACCTCCCAATGTTGTGGATCCAACTCAACCGACGCACCTTGTGACTCAGAGACATATACTGCACCTTGAGTCTTTGTCGCAGATGTCTCAATTTACGCCCACACCAGTCATGAAGTCGAAGTCAACTCCTTCTCCTCCATAAGACGTGGAAGTCTTTGTTCTTGAACTAGATCTCCGTTGAGCCATAGCTATATTAGTTATCTTTTGTTCCAACTGCTCAATCAGAGCAACCATACTCGCATTTGACGGCGTAGAAGACGGTGGACTATTGATCCTCTCTCGAGTGATGGACCTCTACCTCTCGCTCGACCACAACGGCCTTCCTAAGCTCCTCTACCTTGTCCACAATTAGTCTTCTCTTGCCGTAGCTCGAGATGGAGCTCAAAATAACAGTCACTACTATGACATGGTCGTCCACAATGGTCACACTACCTAGGTGTCACTTGAGACGTCTTAGACATCTCGTAACCACCTCTCCTCTATGAGCAGTCCTTTTTACGATGAGGACCATCACACATCAGCAAGGAGTTGCTTGCTACTGATTAGAGAAAGACGGCATGGACTTCTGCTCACTAGGTCCTCCAACACCTCTTGGGATCATGACTGTAGCACGATCCTTATCACCACCACCACCACCACGCTGTTGCATAGCCTGTGATCCTCGAGAAGAGGTGGTCGTCTCATGTGGTGCCGCTCTGCTGAACTCACCACCTTCTCCTCCATCATGTTGAGCTCAATCCCACAACCAAATCAAAGACAACAATCAATATCAGAGCGGTGTCTCTAAAGAGAGTCGCATCTCTAACTCTCCTATGCAGCTCACTAGTATCCCATACCAGAATTGGATTGCTTGTGCTTTCGTCACCTCTTGGGTAACGCTGATCAATCGTCTCATGCGAGTAAACGTCTCGTGTAGACTCTCTTCAGTCTTCCACTAAAACTCATGCAAACTCCTCAACTTGTCGATCCGCACACCTTGATAGTTCTTCCTCAAACATTAGAAGAACTGAACCACAAAGTTAAACCCTGGTGGTATCTCGCTCATACTACCGCTTGCTCCACTACTAGTGAACGCACCACTGTTAGTAGATACTCAGCCACTCATGGATGTACCATTGCTATTGACACCTGAACTCATAGGTGCTACGCTTCCTGAAACCGTGCCAATAGTGATCTAGAACGTAGTTGAGAGACCAATGTTGTCTCCACAACTTAATCTCCACGCTGTAATCTCGTCTAAACTCATGGTAATCGTCCATCGGCGATCCTTCCAAGTGTTGAAACAAACACTTCCACTCCATGAAAGATGTAAACAGCTGTAGATTCACATTTTCTACAGATCACATCAACTGTCGAACTCTTGGATGAAGTACTCAATGATATCTTTCGTATCCGAGTATCATCGAGACCCTTTCGTGGTCCTATAGATCTCGTTCATGTCCCACAACAACGATGTGACGACACTATGTGTATCTCCAACCACGTCCTCGTTTGAATTGGTGTCTTTTGTCGATCAGATCGATGCTACTAATTGATAACTCACACCACTCCGTGTGAATCCACTGCTTACTGCAACTGAATCTCCGCCGTAACCTCCATGGACCTCCGTGATAACAACCCCGCGTCAACCGTGAACACTAAGCTCTAATCAGAGCGTCAAAACCTCGTCATCACACTTGATGCCAACTTGCCTAACCTCGCTCCTAATGAGTTCACCTATCCTCTACTAGGACGATCAAGATAAGGACAACCTGTAAGGACAATTTGTACTTGTCATCACAGGCAGCCTCTCATGATCTGTTGGTCGCAAGTCCAACCTCACCGTGAGAGAAATAAAGATAGTCTGATTGGTCCGCATCTCCATTCTCACTACCGACAGCACACTAGAGTGAACTCGCTATGAAAATCAAACGCCAATACAAGCAAACGCATCGTACAAACAGAAAACTGAAAATGGAGAGGTTCCAACCACAAGAAGTCCAAACAATAACCCTCCACACTCAAACATGCACAAAAGATAAACCTAATCTCACTCGGACTGTCATCTTTCGGTGATCACATGCACAATATATGATCACCAACTGTATAGATCATGTACTTAAGATCACTAACTAGATGACCACACCTCTAGTAGCTCTAAAAGTATCTACGTGGTAGCTCTACTAGCTCATCCAGACAACTATCAGGTGCCAACTACCTCCATACGCATCTCTACGATATAGGCAAACACTACTACGTCGACAGCTTCCTCGTAGTACTATCGGGTCGCCTTACCACTCTTCTTAGAACGTGTGAAAAGGTCTCTTACTATCTTAAACAAGTCTATAAATACTTGCACGCATTCTTAAAAGACACCAAGAGCTACTGGTCTAGTGATAAAGCCAAAGCTAAGAGCTAGTAGTTAACACAGTCTTCAAGAATAATGTTGCGATGAGTGACATAGTTTTACTCACTCCCACACCACTGAAATTGGACTTAGCTCACACACACCAGCAAGCTCGTTTGCTGGCTCGAGCTCGAGCTCCGCCTCCTCCTTCACACTCTCGCACTCTCGCACTCACGCACCTCTCTTCCTCGAAGTCTCTAAACACGCTCTCCACATTGCAACATTATCGCTCACTCTCTGCTTGAGTCGGAACTAGTACTCATATGAATACCCTAGAGTTAGGCCTCGAAATTGCACCAAAAGAGGCTCGGCTACATCAAAATATGACATAAAAAAGCTCGTGGATGCACGCAAACAACCAAAAATTTGACATAAATTAATGAGCAAGAACACCCAAAGCCAACCCAAAGCCAACCCGAAAACACCACAACATGTTCGTGAATGCAAATTTCATTTTTTGCAATCAACCACCACTACAAAAAAACTCACACACTCGAGTTTTTACTCGAAATTGCAAAAATTTGACGTAAATAGTCTTTTTGCCCTTTCGGTATACACGACTGCGAACTTCAGCATGCCATAACTTCGTGATATTTGATCAAACTCCATGGAACTTGGTGCACTGGAATCGTCTCTCCAACACGTTTTCAATCCCCACTCCGGTTTGACATTGACAAATACTTCATTTGTCACGTCCAAAGACGCACTCTAACTCGAACAGGTCACTTCAAGAACATTTCACAAATTTCTGCAGCGTTTTCACATGACAGGAAATCCACAATCAACCCCACAACAGCAATCGCTCAGCGAGCAGTAAGATACCATACGTCCTCACACACCTCGATCCAAGTTACCAACAATCGAACACTAACCACGACGCCCGAACATACCATCGGATGATTTCATATTAACAAGCTCTTACTGAACTCCGCTTCGACCTGCATTCAATTCTTCGAGTAGTCTCAACAGAGAAATTATCATCACCACAATGCCAACACGATGATTTCATCCAGCAAAATATTGAAACAGACATCACTATCATTCTATTCTTCTCCAACGGTGTACGATGCAGATTGAAACTTTCTTGAAGTAGCTTTTCTTCTTCTTGGATCACAAGACGACGTTGGATTACTCGCAAAATGGTCAAGTCAAACCCACTATGTGCTCGCAGAGAATCCAGGTTACACTCAACAAGACTCTTTATCATAACCATGAGCTTGAAGGCTTAGCTCGAAGAACTAAAGCTTCCAAGCTCTACTTGTGAAGTATACCCCTAGTGGGCAAGCCCAAGAACCCGCCCTAACGACACTACGGTCATATCGGGATTACTCATTATGAATGCCAACCTAGCCGAGGTGCTAAAACTCACGTGACATGTCTAAGAACACCGAATTGAGAAACAGACTTGTGTGGTCTGTAATCCGCACCGAACTTCTTAAAACAAGTCTCTAGATCTCAACCTAGACTCAAAATTACCGAAGCATAGCTCAAAGTAAAAGAAGCATCTCTTTGCTAACAAAAGACTCTGCACCAGTATCATACGATTCAAACCTAGATCCAAACAACATCCATGTACAAACCCTCAGCTACAGCTAGCTACCACAAGCCGTACACAACCAACTAGAACTCTAACGAACCCAAAAGAGCGGAAACCGTAGCGAAGGAACCAAAGATCTATTTGGAAACTTTTTTCTTTCGTCAAACCGTCTTCAGAGATTGATACGGTCTTCCTTCTTGACTCTGTTGGTCCCAAGAACTTTTAGATCCGACTTAGGACAGCCGAGAAACAGAAACTCGAAATTGATAGAGAGAAGTTGAGTCTATATAGAGCACTAGAAGTTCAAAAACTCTTGCAAGAAAAGAGCAAACAAGAAAGGGCTAATGTTCGTTCTAGTCAAATTGTGAATGTGTTGGATAAGATGACAGTGGCACTGGCTGACATTGACAACGCCTTGATCAGAAACTAAAAAGTTCAAAATGATTTCACTGTTCTAGTTCTCATCGGTATCTACACTCGGAACATTTTGTTTTTACTGTTTCTTCATTTTGAATTTTCAGCCATGTTTTTCTGATACAGATTATGTATTCGAATTATCTCAATGTGAGGTGTGTTACCTTTGATGTTTCACTGGTCTAGTTCTGTATCAACTTTCGAATGTTGTTGTCTGTGTAATTCATCTACGAAGTGTTTCTAACTTTCTTGTCTACCTTGTATGATGTTGTGTAAGTTTATTCATTTTTTATGTGCTTTTTAATTCTTTTAGTCTAGTGAGTTTCACTCTTTGCCCAGTTGTTTGCAACTTTCAGCTCTCCATATGAATTTGTCTTGCTTCAGGTCCGTGAGCCGAATCATAGTTTCACTTACCATGTGAAGTCTCGAGTTGTTGCAGGTTATTGCACAATGAACATTTTACTGTTTGCTGGTTAATATCCAAGTACGATAAAAGTGACAAGTACATGAGTTCTGAAGTAAGAGAATGTTGTCTTCTTCTGCAGATATTCAAGCTATCTTGGTGGTAGTGACTACAACGGTTGTGCTGGTTACAGACATTGTGGCCAATGGACGAGAGCTGAAGAGGAAGAGAAAGATGTCTCAGATTCGTGGTTAGACATTATGGCCATGCATGACTCGGTCACAAGAGTTGTCTTCATGACATAACAACTTATCGTTGAGCATCTCCAGCAGACTGAACAATATACCTGGTGGGTGAAGCCAAGATCTTTAATATGGTTTGACTACTATCTCATGAAGAGTTATGAGGAAGATCGATAGATTAGAACCTTCGAATACCTAAGGTATCGTTCCTCCATCTTGTCACTCTACTTGGGCCACATGTGTCAAAAGCAAATACTCATTATCGGAAAGCCGTCTCCGTTGAGGTTCGAGTTGGGGCAGCGTTACTTAGACTGACCTCAGGCATGCTTATTTTCAGGCGAGAGGTTTAGTATAGAGAAGACCACCTCTCAAGAAGTTTTTGCAGATGTTGTTACTGCTGTGAATGAAGTCTTTGGTCCTCAGTTTGTCCAATGGTCTATTGGATCAGCTATGGAACGAGTGTCTCAGGGTTTTCTTAGGAAGCTGGTCTCTCCAATTGTCAAGGTGTCATAGACGGTTCACACATTAAAATCAGAGCCCCGCCAGCCAGAGATCTTCTTGGAGAATATTACAACCAAAACAATACCACAGCTTAGTGTTGTAATGTGTGTGCGACACTGAATGACGTTTTCTCGATGTGAATTGCGGCCGGACAGGCTCGAATCACGACTCATGAATTCTCATAACCTCTGTCTTGTGGATTCTCTATTCGAGACCGCAAAGTTTTATCAGAGTCCATAGTTACACTACCTAATGGATTTCAGCTTCACCCGTATTTGTTAGAAGACTCTGGTTACACGATGGAAAGGTGGTTAATGCCCTCATTCTCTGAAGATGATGTTTTCGATGTGGCACAAATTGTGCTTGCAGTGGTGGGAAAATGCACATCACGTCAGCGAAGAAATAGATTTCGATTTCATCTTCGAGCTTTCAATGCTGATATGTATCGGGTTCGCAATCACTGATCACAAAGCCTAGCGCAAGCTTGTCAAGTCGATGATCTCAGACTTATTTGCAGCTCATTCAGTAGTCTACGTTGATCCAGTGTTGCTTTACGAGGTCTACTAAGAGTTCTCGTGCCCTTCAGATTCTCTAGATTGTTCAATTCCGTGAGAGTAGCAAACTACTGGATTTGTAAATATCGTTGTCATGACAGTCTGCAGTTTGGAACTCGAGCTTGAGCTCCCGATGACTTGGAATTTCTGCTTGTTTATAAAGTTTTTTTTGTTTCAAACTATTGCTTACCAAGGTTCAACTCTCATTAATTTACCACGTTTTCTCAGCAAACAGCTGCTTACCATCGGTTCCTTCTGATTTTTTCTCGGTTCAATTCGGTATCATCTCATTTTCGTGAAGTTCAAATCCAGGTTTCTGCTCTCGTTTTTGCTCGGTTCTTGCCCGTTAATTTACCTCGTTTTCTTGACTGCTGCTTACCATCGGTTCCTTCTCATTTTTGCTCGGTTCAATTCGGTGCCTTCTCGCGAAGTTCATATCGAGGTTTCTGTTATCATTTTCGTTCGGTTCAAATCAGAGCCTTCTCATGTTTGTTAAGTCTATATAGAGGTTTTTGTTCTCGTTTTTGCTCGGTTCAAATCGGTTCTTGGCTGTTTTCGTGAAGTTTTAAATCGGGGTTTTGAGGCTGTTTTCGCTCGGTTCAAATCGAATTTTTCTCGGTTCAAATTGAAGTTTTAGTGCGAGTGCAGTCGAATTTGTAGTTCATTTTTCACGGCTATGCTACGTGAAAAACTGCCTTGGACGAGTGCACTCTCGAAAAAGTCTCGCCTCATTCACTTCCTGCATGGCAATCGACGTTGGATCCATGTTGTCCCGCGCGAGTTCACTCAACTCGCTCAGGAAAACGTCCCACGCTCATTTACTTTTTTGCATGACAGTCGACGTTAGATTTATGTTGTCCCGTGCGAGTTCAGTCTATCGTCTGGTCGTTTATTACATCGATAATAATGCACCATAATATTAGAGACGACTGTCGGGTGCGATGACAGTAGATTTTCGAAGTACAAAAACCATGACTCGCACACCAGTCTTGACAACCTCTGGGTAAAACTGATTATCACGCTAATCTCGGATTAACAGTTTTCTTAATGTGAATGCGGTTACGGCCTAAGACTCTGCTATTCTGAACGGATGAGTTAGAAGTTAACTTCGAAAGTGATGTCTCATCATGTATATAGGTGCTTTCCGTACGTAACATCATATCTGCAACTATCATACTACTATAACTACAAATATGTGCACATATGCATGGAAAGTTAAGTACATGTAGGATGCATTGTCTCTTCTAGATCTTTGGTTCCAACTGGAAGGCTCCTGTAGCAGGAGAAAGATTCAAATCAGACAGAAGAACCAGAAGAGCCTTGAGCATAAATCTCGCAAAAGTAAAGTAGAAGATCTCAAGAGGGACAGAAACAGGGAACGAGAGGCTTCAGGATAAGATATCAGATGGAGAAGACGAAGTAGACTAACGAGAGGCTTCAGGATAAGATATGAGATGGAGAAGATGAAGTATACTAACTGATTGAAATCCTCGTATTCTTGGTATTGCAGAGCACCGCGAGTGACAACCATGGAGTGATTCCATATTCTGAGAGGATGAGTTAGAAGTTGACTTGGAAGGAGATGTCTCATCATGTATATAGTTGTTTCTCGTACGTAACAGCATATCAACAACTATCCTACTACTGTAACTACAGATCTGTGCACATATGCATGGAAAGTTAACATGTAGGATGCTTTGTCTTCTCTAGATCTTTGGTTCCAACTGGAAGGCTCTTGTAGCAGGAGAGAAGATTCACATTGGACAGAAGAACCAGAAGAGCCCCGAGCATAAATCCCACAAAAGTAAAGTAGAAGATCTCAAGAGGGAAAGAAACAAAGAACGAGAGGCTTCAGATAAGATATCAGATGGGGAAGACTACCTAGACTAACTGATTGAAATCCTCGTATTCTTGGTTAGTTGACATTGCAAGAGCACCGCGAGTGACAACAGTGGAGTGATTCCATATCTATTCGGATGGACCTTGAACTGATGCTCGACAATAAAACAACCAGATCTCCATCAAGTCAAGTTGTGATACACTTTCTTTGATTTCACTTTCATTTGTGATACACTTTTCTTTCTGTGCATGAGGAACTAAGACAAGACAAGCTGCATACACAAAGCTACGTTTGGCAGTGTGTTCATGATTCCGTTGACAATGTGTGAAACGCGGGGCGATTGAGGTCAAAGCGAAAATATCCTTAGTCTCGTTTCAATCATCTAACATTGCTTTTGACGTGCTACAGAAAATAATGGGTAAGAAATTTAAAATAATAACTGGGTATTCTAGCAGAATCAAACACTACAACATATTACCTTTCACGTTGTAGTGAGAGGCTACGTTTGCATTTGTTTCTGGTTAGTCGTCAGTTGCTCTTAAAGCTTTTCATACATAAATTCGCGGGAACTAGAGTCCGAGATAAACGCATAATTTATTACGGAGGTGTGCTGTGTGAAAGCAGCTTTACTGTATGTACTATGTAGTAAGGACACATCTTACACATCGAAACATGCTTTAATGACTAGATCTTGCCGCACATCACTGCATCCGGTGATCGGTCCGGTGGACCTATCAGTAGACCGAGAGACATCCATGAGGGACCAAGTATAGGTATTTACCATAGCTACAGAAAAGAACTTTTTTCTACATAGGTAAGCATATTTAGGGAGATAGTATGAATCAGATTCTCCTTTCAATTAAGTTACAGTACTAGTAGCGAGACAAGTGAATTTCAACCGTGCAACAAAAATGCCACGAATACGACCGTCCACCGTATTCTTTGCACGGCACCCAAAAACTTTTAATGTTCTGTTTCTTTATTTTTTATTAAAGGGGGCAGTCACACCTTGACTAAAGTTATTGTAATTAGTGAACACGAACCCCAACTGTCAAACAACTTGGACCTTTTAGCAACCCTTTTTTGAGAAAAGTTATAAACGGATGGTTCTGACTTTATATTAATTTTATACTTGATATAGTTGATATACTTTTATGGTGTGGATTCTCCAACCAATCAATAAATTTACATCGTCAAGAATTGAAATTACAGGGTGCAACATGACGTTATAATAACTAGGGTAGGGAAGTTAAGATGTGCAGAGTTACTTTTATGGCATATTATCCACTTAGTCCAGAGCAAAAGAAAACATGCGAGCATGTTCTTCAGATGGCGAGGTGAATGCAAAAGTTCTACTTATCACCAAATTATATTTCTTACAAAAAAGTTCAATATACTAAATAATATTTTTAGAAATGATATTATTTAATTTTTCACACCTTCCAGTAACATGCTACATGTATTACGAAGATCGCAACAAAAACCATAACGAGTGGCTCATCTAAAGGTCTCCCATTACTGGTGGTAAAAGAACTGGTAACTAATGTGCCTTTGCAAAGCGGGCAGCCCAGAACTACCCGCATGTTTGTCAGCGGTATCATTTACTGAAGCGTCCGTAGGCATATCGTTAGGTGCTGTGGTTGCCATGGAGGCACTATGAAGTACTTTTGTGACCTAGTACCACAATAGACAGCACAACAAGTGACTGGATAACTTTTGCGACAGGGAGAATACGCACATTAGTGGAGATAACCCCGCAGAGGAAAATGAGATATCTGAAATGGAAAGAATAACGAAGAAAAGAAACCCTATTATATAGTTTGTATACGAAAGAGACTCGTTATACCGTTTACCCGTTCTGTTTCCTATCACAACGCATGTTTTAACCATAACGTTTTGGACGTCCCCTCTTTGCAACCCTTTGCGAACTTACTTGTAGGAGTATATAAATAAAATATAGAGTGCACCTTCGGAAGGCTTGTCGGTATACTTAAACTGGAATACTAGTGAATGTCTATGATATGTTTTTTGTTTGCCAACTCGGAAAGGTAGATGTACATATATACCTCAATGATAAACTTGTATAGCACTTTACTTTCTATCTGTCCATATAGTAAGGTCTACTACTCCCCGGAGCTGAAATCCTGAAAAACCTCAATTTCAAAGTATAATAACTTAGTCTGTTCTTTCCTTGATGTATATTACAGCGTATACTGCAGAGCTTGCATAATCTCCTCTTCGAGTTCTACCACTGCAGAATCTAGATAAGCATACAGTTGGTGATAAAATCCATTTATCCTTTTTCTAGCGCATGGGGACGAGAAACCCAGGAAATTTATTATGGAGAGAAGAAAATCATGGAGTCGCAAAAGAAGGATCACAGGAAGACGGTAGAGACTCATCATGCAGAAAAATCAACAACCAAAAGAAACAAAACGACATAGAACCAAAGAATAATCTATTTTCAAGAAAGAGATAAACCTCTAATGGACAACCTAAGCGGAGCATGCGCACAAAGATCTAATCAAGAAGAGTACATCCAAACAAGAATACATAGAAAGAACATGTTGAAGGATAATATAAGTTCACATTCTTTTCATTTATGACTGTTCAGTTATCTGTGTGAAATTTGTCCTTATGATGGCTCAGTTCTTTCTCTCTCTTGTGAGTCTGTTCCTATCTCTTTCTTTTGTATCTGTGTTGTAACTCCCCTGTTCTCTTGTTCCTTCACTGAGGCACCCCCAATGATCTCAACTCTGAAGATGATGACACATTCATTGTCGGATCTTAAGTTCGCAGCTTCAGTTGTGTGTGTGAGCTCCTGCTAACTCTTGCTTTATTCAACAAAGAACACTCAGACTAGAATGTCTAGCAATTTGTTACAGAGTGAGCAAAGAACATAACATAGTAGTATAGTAGCAGAATTTCTTCATTGCATCATGAAGAAAAGAAATCAAACAACATAGCAAGAGATATTGCTTAACGTCAAGGCTGAAACTACAGCTATTCATCTATACAAACATATGGATATTCTTTGATTACAGAAAACATGCTTTGGAGACACTGGGGTACAGCCGCTTATATTACGGACACAACCAAAAGGATCAAGGTACCGAAAGAGTTCCAGAACTCTACAATTTGGTGCTACATATTCCTAAGAAGAAGAACACAAGAAAGTGCCAGAGAACTGCTTTGTGCATATACGAGCACCGAAGCAAGTGAAGGCTACCAAGTTCGGATCATGATAAAATGACTTTGAGGAATTTAATAGTCATTGGCCCTCACCCGGTGTGAGGTTTAGCCCTTCCAAACTGGACTAGTACCGGTACGTGCCAGTCTGATTTTAAGGGTACAGTGTGAAGTTTAATTACAAAGATGAGAACAGTTTATCAGTACGTCCCAACACGGTTTACGCGAATGGGGGTTACACTGTCGGGAGGTTACATGTATTAAGTTAGTAAGGTGGTTGAATTGATCATGACTTCCCAGTTTCCTCGAGCCCAAGGTTACGAAAGGTAGTTTCATCTTTCGCTTTCAACCATACAATGTCTATACTTTCTTATTCAATTATTTTCCTAGTCGACGAGGTTCTACTAGCTTTTGGTACATTTTCCTTTGTTTGTTGCTTGCAGTTCATCAAATGCTAGCTGCCTAGGCCAGAGCCGTCTGCTCTGTCTAGTCGAGATCTACTCTCTGTTGTGTTTTCGTTGTAGCTCTAGTTATCGACCTAGCTTTTATAATATTTTCAGATACATATATAGCTATAGGCCAGGATTTTTCCAGTTTCTTATATAGCGCTTTGCTACTTAAGATCAAACTTTTTCTTTTCATCGATATCTCTTTTGACAAAAGGTTCATAATATAGTATCAACCTATCATGACGTATGGTTACTTTCCGTATAGGGCAATGCCATCTGATTGATATCCCCAAATGCAATATAGGTCTAAACACATATATCTCAGCTTGGAGCTTCGAATTCTGAGCTTGGATTCCCCTGCCCTTCGGATATCACGAGGAGAGCAATGGCAAGTCTCAAGACTGGAGACGTACTCTGGACTCATTTAGACTCCAGAGTTGAGACTGAAAACCCCGGTCGGCCATGAAGTACTGGAGCCGCATCGTAACAGTTACTAGCTCTGCCTTGCCTTAAAGCTCTAGCTAGCATGCGCACTTACACACTGCCAGATCTAGATGGGTCCAGATGTGCACCTAAGCCAGCGAACAGGCCCATTAGCTATAGGGTGGATTTCCCCCACAGTAAATTTGAAGGCCATATGGCATATGCACTGATCAACGGGGACAGGCTTTGAATTCGTCACCACACTTTCAACTCACTTTAAGGATCGATTGTTGTTCTCTTTAAGTCCTGAGTTCCTTCAGGGAACAAACAGGTGGATTGGTTTCTGGTTGGTTCTGAGGGAAATATATTAATGCTTGCGATAAGCGATGAACTTACATACTTAGTGACTTGGTCGTCTCGAAGAAAGAGATCTAGAACTCAGGACCGGATTGATACTTCCTAGCAAGCGAGGAGGGGCCACACGCTTGCGCGAGGAGAGAAACAACACGATCGGAATGTGGAAATTGGCTCTAAGTCTCCAGACATGTCCACTCAACGGTGCATAACTCACTTGTACAACCTTGACCTTCACGGTAGACTGTCTTGCAGTGAAAATTTTCGTCTTCTTGTATTTATTTGGACTCGGTGAGCGCACGGGCCGGGGACAAATCTGTCGCCGTGCACTAGAACTCCCCAGAAAGCGCACTACTCGTACGTGAAATCGATGTTGTCATTCGATATCGATTGATAGCCGTGAAGGTCAAGGTTGTACAAGTGAGTTACGTCGCTGCTCGACACTACCTGAGGACAAGAGGCTCCAAAAACATAACCATGGCCACTTCATGAAACTCTGGGGTTTGAGAGGACTAGGCGTCCGGATCGAAGAGAAAATGGTAATCTCCGAAAATGGTATATGTTCTTAACTTCCAGTCGGTTTCAAGAGGATCTTTGCTTTTCAGTTACTTTTTCTAAGATTTTGCTTGTTATGAGCTCCCTGCGTCTGACATTCCTTTTTGAGGTCAGTTGTCTTGCCATATGGTGTTGATAATGAATGAAGTGTTTGCCTTCTAGATCTGTGCTTAAAATAGAAGAAAAAGATGTACATGTACAAGGCCACTTTATAAGAGAAGGACCTACAGAGTGGGGAAGTAGCTAGAAGCAGTTTGGACACCAACTTACAAGAGGTTGCTGATGTACTACGATAGTCTTAGACGGCTATGAACACACATAGAATGTCAACTGATGATGTAACACTCTCAACAACCGTTTCCAGTTGCCCATGTCCATATTTATATGTTGACATACATCTGAAAGTAGTTGAGAAATCGACCACTTGAAGCTTGGATTTCCAAAGATTTTCTGGGGAACTGCAGAGTAAGAACTGAATCATGTATCCTGTTCGCTCTAATTCTTGCAGTCAAAGGCTAACAAAGTCTGCAACAAAGCCATTAATAAAACTTAAACCAGCACGCAAGCAATCATAATGTTACGAACATGCATTTACAGCAGACAGAAACTGCCAGCTCAAAACCACAAAACGTCCCAAAGCTCACATTTGCTAGATTTCGTGGTTGATGAACGTACCACTTCAGATCGACAAAACTACTTTCAGATTAACAACTTGGTTCCGCCCGTTCACACGCAAGCTACTTTGGCCATTTTCATTCTGTAGGCGTGGAGATTTTGCTGGCTTATTCGATCTGAAAAAATGTTTCAAGGCACACCTGGTAGTATGGTGGCTTCCTGTCAGGGATCTGTGCGAACGTACTCTCGTTGCATGGATGGTGGATCCCGCGGTCCCCACTCTAAATGGGGACAGCGGGAGTTCCCCACTGTCCCCAACTGGGGAAACTGGTTTTCTCCATCCTCCCCACTTCGGTTCGTTCCGCTATGAAGCACTCCGACACTTAGAGGTTCTTTTCTTACAAACTTCGAAAGCTATGCATCGGAGTTAATCTCCCTTACCGCACTATTTGTTCTTAAACCTCCAGTGTCCATATATACAAGTACCCCTGGTAACCAGAAAGACCCCGTTTTAGGGTTGGCTTTTTGAGAGCCAAGAAATGTAACTATTATACACAAAATGCTTTTGTTGATAGATCTTCATACTAGAATCAATTCGGTTTAGAGTTAAATTAAAAGTCTCTATAATTCGTTTCTAAACGAACTGTTAAATACCGAAATGAAAGTTTTGATGGTCGTTTTGCCAACCAAGGCACACGGAGAGAGAAAAGGGAATATGCCTTTTCCAGCTTTTATATGGACCCTGGGGTTTAAGGACTTTTGCCGTGTACCTTTGGCTTTTCTGTTCGCTCCTTCAGCGTTAGGTTTCGGGTTTTAATCGGGGAATAATTTCCTACTCATTTCTGGGGCTCTCCATTTCTCTAGTCAGGCTAACTTTTGTTACACAGGCTAGCCCCTGGTGTGAAGAATTTCTTTCTCCTCGGTAGTTATTTAGTATCTGTCCGGCTTGCCTTCTCGGTGGCCTGTTTAACCCTGGCCCAGTTTAGTCTGTAAAATCAAAGAACTCTTTTGATTTCCTCCCCGTGTACTTAAACCCCTAGTATGACTACAAGTGCTCCTGGTGACCCAGAATACTTTATTTTGCGGTTTGTTTTCAGAGAACTGATAAATTTAACCATTAAGCAAAAAATACTTCTGGTGATTATTTTTTCATATCAACTTGTGAATATGTGAAATAAAGAATCAAACTAAAGCTATTGACCAGCTTTATAAATTATGATTCATCTTGAAAAAAAACTATTTAGTATTAAAATGTTAAGATGAAAATTTCTAGGTTTCTTGGAATTTGGACAAAAGAGAAATTTTTCTTCTGACTCAAAGAACACTTTGAGGAAAAAAGGAATTTCCCCTTCGATGGTTTTATACTCATACTCAAGGTTGAATGTTATATAGACAGAACACGCGGAGAATTCTTTTTTTTCTTCATAGAAGGTGTTTCACCCGTCAAACTTGAAAGTGGGTATGCAGGCAAAGGGGTGGGCTAAATTATATACCCAGGATGTACCCCACAGTTATGATGGGAAATCATATTTCCCACATATGCAGAATGTATACCCCAGATGTGCGAACAACGATGATGGAGAGTTCGTGGTTCTCAGGTTTAACATATAGAGAATCTAAACTCACTGGATAATTCCAGTTCAGGATGTCGGGACAATCCTTACACCGAAACAAGTATGAGATCTTATTTATTCTGTCACCTAGAATACACTCCGGTTATGTCAAGGTTCTTAATTACCCACAATAAGAGGGGTATTTTTCTCCCAAAGTAATACAATGTTGGGTAGGAGTTTATCGTCACGGTGGAGATTTTGTTGGGGAATGTTCGGCAAAGTGGGCATTTGGCAGTCAATACTCACCTTACCATGCCAGGAGGGTCAGTTTGTTGTTGGAGAAGATACTCTGTGTTCCCTCTGTGTTCCAAGAAACCAAAGAAACTTCGTTTAAGTAATTATTTAAGTAATTATAGTTTTCAGTGAATATGCAATAGTTAGTTCTGAAGTGAATCATATAGTGTAAAACTTAAGGAGATCTTAAATTTGAGTACTTACTTAACCGATTCTCTTCCCACAAGCAAACTCTGTAGCAAAAGTGTTTTGGTTATAATGGTTAAATTTCTTTGTTCTCTAACAGGTCATCCTCAGAATGAAGTCTTCCTGGTTACCAGGCACGTTTATAGGGGCACTTGGGTTTAAGTTACTCGTTAGATCATTAATAAATCGTTGTGGCAGTGCTGCTTCCCTAAAAAAAGAAGAAAAGGAACTAAAATTAGTGAACCATTTCAGAGGGCTTTGAAGTCAATGGCTAATCAACTGTAATTCTCACGTTTCAGTGGGGAATTAGCTTAAAGCCGAGTACTTGATAGAGTATCAATTCGAGCCATATTTTTTCCACACTGCTTTATATAGTATAGCCATTTCCCGGGAGAGGCAAACGCTATATATTCCAAAGTAGCTAATTGCTAGATGATAAGCCATATTTCATCCATATATAATTATTTAATTTGACCCAAGTTAGCTTCGAAGTTAAACAGTCTCATACTGGAAGTGTGAGCTTTACAAAAGAATATATCCTTGTGAAGAACTAATATATCTGAAATAGCAGATACTTTTTCTCCTCGCTATTTTCCACACTGTATACAGGTTTGCTTCGAAGACTTAGCGAGCCAGCTGTGGGATGCTATGACCGAACAATCCATACCGATGATTTTGTTCATCATCAGGTACTGGTTTACGTGAGAGCGTTCTCTATTTCTTATTTGTTTATTTTGTTTTTCTTTGTGATTTGTTTTGTTTTATTTACGTGAGTCCGTTAACGTTCCGACCGCCCCGGGCTGACAAACTAATCAAAGTTTAACCGTACTGTCATTCAATCGCGGACCAGGCTGAGTATCTGCATGACTCATCGATACAGTCTTACCACTAAACTAATTAAGATAACCAAGCTCGGCCAAGCTCACCAAACGCCATGAAATAATTAATCAGTTTGATGGTTTCGTATCGTCTTCGAGTGTACAGCCATTTCCAAACTAAGAGGCGAACACTACTACAAAGAAGCGGGTCGACGTTAATTAATGAATGTCATCTTCGAATCGTATCCTCATGCGCTGTTAGGGCGTGTGAAAGCTGAGAGAGAACATTCTCTAAACAGTCTGTAGTTTATTCAATGGCAGCTTTGTATACGGTTGTAAATCGCTTACCATATAGGTGAATTGATATAAAAAATTTAGTTTTTGAAAAGTAGAATATATAATCCGAGTCCTAAAATACTTTACTGCGAAACCCTACAGCAGAAAAGAAAGAAAACAATAAGGAACGCCTGCAGCGTTTTCTTAAGAGAGTACCCCTGAAAGTGCATGCAGAAAAACGTCCGCTACCTCTTGGCCGCAATCGTAACACTCTCACTGGTACAGAAAATATTAGCTATAGATTCCAACTTGACACACACTAACTGCTTAGAGAATTAATTTAGTTTAGAACTTAGACATGTTCACTAGCTTGTTTACATGCGTTAGCTTTGAAAACAGGTCAAAGTTTTGTGCAACTTATCAGAAATAGCTTTTAACGTGCGTGGAAGATACTCCCGGGTGGAAAAGTTGTTAGAAAACGGTTTTTCGCCGTTACTAATACTAGTTTCCATGCTATATTCAAATTTACTCAGAACTTCAGAAGTATAGCTCCCCGATGGGGATCTCTAACCAACTAATTATGAGTAATTGAGAGACCACTACTAATCACGCCTTTAGAACGACATGAGTCAAGCTGACTAATTAATTAAGCTTCCAGTATGAGACAGTATGAGTACATTTCCCATTCCTCTTGAGCAATCAGCACGTCGTGTCACTAGTACTGTGCGTGGCGTTCAGATCATAATCTAAAAACAGCAGCAGCAGCTGTGTTCTTCGATTCTCCAGCCATGTCCGGTTGTAATTATGACTACTCGAGTTCAGTCTGACAGTCTGACAATGAAAATTTTTCCGAAAGTGACAGCCATCACAGTGCTCGGGAAGATCCGACATTTAGTTGCTTCTTTTGCGCGCGCGCGTGAAGCGAAGCAGCTTTATTACCCAACCGAATGGCAAGATGACATTTAGTATCTGACATGTAGCTCAGATTTGTGACTTCCTATCATTTCTCCGAGTTCTCGAAATTGCATGAACTCTTTAGAAACTTTCTAGTGAGAAAATCTCCCACGCAGTGTCAATTCTCTACGTTTTATGATCAGAATGCACTTCTTCTGGGTATATTTCCTCGTCGATCGATTGGAAATCTACCGTTTTTCAGGATAACTGTTCCCGAGCATTGGGACTCCGCCGGCGGAATTCTCCTCCATGCGGAGGACAATTCCTTGTCAGTTCCAAATTTGCAGTGTGAGCTGATTCCCGCCCTATGCAATTCTTCTCAAGCCACACGATGCCGTCAACGACCACGGTCATGATTAGACCGTACCTGTAGTAATTAGACCTAGCTGGACCTTTGAGCTGATTTGACTTTTGTTACGCGTTGAGCAACCAATCAGAATTTCTACTCGTAACCGATCGAGTAGTCTGCTTAGTAGAGTACGTACAATCACATGGTCGACTATCAAGAGACCACCGGTCTTAATCCGCCAGCTGTTTCAGATGTAACATGATATTCAAATTTTACCTCACGAGTCGGTCGACAGTCGAGACTTAACAGACGACGTGTACAAGTCTAGCTCGAAAGTGGAAGGTCACGAACTCTGCCTGAACGAATCAGCGCACAGAGGGTAAGTTCCGATAGCGAGTAGGGGATAGAATGCCGTCAGAGTTTGGTAGAAGATTCTGACAAGAATGAAAAGTAAGTAAACTCGTAAATTGTGGTAAACAGGGACAGACATCAAACCTTAACCCACCCTGTGAACAGTGCATCTTACAACCATCACCGTCAATCCTGTAGACACCAAAGCAATTCAACTAGCGAGCAGGTAGACATTTGACACTTGACACGCTTCTCCAGGCCTAGGGTTATAATCGGAGGACATATATATATTTCTGCTTGTGTTAAAGCTAGCTTATCAACACTTGGTGGGAAAATCTGAGCAAGTAAAAGAATGATCTGAAGAACCAGTCAGACGTCCTGATCAACACAACAATATGGGTTAATTATCTGCTCTGTATGATATTTCTTTTTCTATACTTCCTAAAGATATTTTCCGTAGAGCTTGGCTGTTACACGGTTTATACATCCTCTGTTCCTGCAGTTCCCTGCTTGAGAGAACTCAGGTCGTCCATGGGTAACCCACCCCACTTGGTGTGACAACAAGCGTTAGCCAACCCTCGAAGCTTAAGGCAGCAGGGGTTCAACCCCTCAGTTGAGCTTCCCAGGCAGTTTAAATCTGCTCTCTAAAATGAACGAATCTCTTGATTTGATCTATCCAACAAAAATTTGAAGCCTATTGTGCTATTAAGGGAATATGAGAAACAATTCTCTCAACTCTCTAGGATTATTAGTTAGATAATAGAACATCTGTATCGGTATCCTCTCTAATTATCTCTAAAAGTTTCCGAATCAACAGACAATACAGAAGTCATATATAAATTAATTAGAATTAAGGGCGCTTTTCATTTGAGTGTATGCTAGTGCACAAACATAATTTAGTCTAGAAACGTGAATTCAAACTGGACCGTTACTTAACTTGTTTTGCACTCACTACTGGCTAGCTCACACTCACTATTGCAGCTAGCTAAGATCACATGACGAACTTTATTTGGAGAACCGACTTTAAATCCCCGGTGCCCCTAGATATATGCTTAGTAACCAGGAAGATTCATTTTGCGGGTGAGCTGTTTGCTTTGCAAACTAAGAAGTTTAACCGGTATATTTAAAATATTTAATCTAGTTGATAAAATTTTCTTGCGAGAATAAAATATGAAAAATAAAGACTTAAATCAAAACTCTATACAAGCTTTACAATATGTGGCTACTGAAAAATATTGAAGCGAAGTTATTGTTGTTTCTTCGAAGAAAACGGTATCTGCTCTCTATATATCCAAAATACAAGGGGAGAAAAATGAAATATATCTTCCTTGCTTTTCTACCCGCACTGGGTGAGTAAGGGGTTTAGGCTAACCGTTTCTTTACTGCAACAGTGTCCTCTACTCCCACTTATATTAATTACCCGGTAAATCGGAAATCAACCGGTTGAATAAAATGGTTACAGATATCGTTTCTACACTCAGAAAGAAAAAACATAAAAGAGAAGGAACGTTTAATTTGCGGGGAGCTAGAAAGATGAGCAGCCTGCAGCGCTTCACTCGATCGTACGCCAGAATTGGCTTATTTTTTCCTTACCGTCCGATATCCCCGATCAGCAAGTTACTTGAAGTTTAATTTATTAGTAGAACCGAGTTTACTGCAGAAACTGTACATTTTACTCCCAGTTAATTACCCGCGGGGTAAATCTGGAAACCGTCAGGTTGAATAAAATGGATACAGATTTCGTTTCTAGTGCCCGTTTCGTAAGAAAAAGAACGTTTAATTTGCGGGGTGCCGGAAAGATATACAGCCTCCAGCGCTTCACTCGATCGATCGTACGCCAGAATTGAGGCCTATTTTTCCTGACGGTCCGATCCTCTGGATCCCCGAGAGACATCCGCATCAAATTAAAGGATGTCTTTTACGTGGCAAGTTCCGGCCTCCTCCCTCTCCCTCTACTCTGATTGCAACATCCTCACAAGCCGGCAGCCTTGCCGCGCGGGTCCTCCGTCTCCTACACAGTTTCCAGAAGCCAGGAGATAGTATATATAGTTCGTCTCCTCCTCATCCGTTACCACAGAGCCCATTATCGACTTTACTCCAAGCTCTCCTCGAGCTCGATTCGATCGCGAGTTGCGGAAGCTAGCTAGCAAGGCGTCAACCTTTCAGGTTTTAGTTCGTGGTGTCGAGGTAAGCCTTCCGGACCTCGAATTTACCAAGGAAGTCCGTGTTTGCTACAGATTTTAGAGTCTGGAGAGTTGGTCAATTGACAGTTTTGAACAAGCGCCAAGCCTTCGTGAGAGCATCAGAAACTACAGCGCTAGCATGCAGCTAATTAGCTTGAGGAGTTGGTTCCTTTTCCTCTGGCTCCTGTCACTTTTCACTGTTGAACTTGATCGTTGCAGGATGGAATCAGTAATGTTATACTTATCCTCTTGTGTGTCTGTGTTTGCTTTGCTGATGATGGCCGATTCTGGAATGGAGCAGTCGACAACATGGCTGCAAATAATTCCTCAAGCTCAACCTGCGAGAGTAACCTGACCGAAGTGACGGCTGATTCTGCTCACTTTGCTGGAAGTACGGGACTGCAGTCGGGCATACAAGTCGCCAGTGATCCCTTTATCGACAGCCATGATAATTATGACGAGGAGACTGAGGTTGGCGATGTCGAAGAGTTGAATCGACAACTTCTGATTCTGGCTAGGATACTTCCGACGGTGCCAGAGCTTGATGAGGTGTCTATCCTCGAGGGCTCAATCGACAGCATCTTACAGCTGCAGAACAAGATTCATGTGCTCGAGCAAGAACTGAGGAAGACTGGTGGTGCCAAGGCAAAATTTCACAGTAATCATTACCGATCCAACTGAGTTTTACCAAGAATGTAGAGGTGCAATGCTAGTTCATGGGAGTGCCTCCGACGACGTGATATCAAGTGGAACCTCCATAAAGTACTCCATCTTCTTCTACTGCTCATCACATCACCATCGGTCCACTTAGTATGTACACAAAAACCATAAAATATGATCATGAGCACGTTGTAGAGGCACTTCATTGAGTGGGTTGTACATTTCTAAATCCATTAGGTCCAGACTCCTGTTAGATGTAGAGTGCACCTTCTGAAGGCTTGTCGGTTTACTGAAACTGGATGTCCGCATTGTACATGGAGTTATCAATAATGAAACAAGCTGTAAATGCCTCTGTGGCCTCTTGTTCCCTTATGAGCAGCTAAACTGTACATGTACAAGCAATGCCATACGTCTGTCCCCTGATCTAGACATTCTTGTAACTGCTTCCATTTTCAGTCAATCGCATCGACTTTCTAGATTCTCTTCGTGAGAAGCTCTCCTCATAATGATCGAAACTGATTACACTGGAACCCATGCCATTGAACTACCTCCTTACGAACTACGATCAGAGTCTACTGATCGTAAGTACGTAAGTAAGAAGGTAAACAGAAGTTGATATATTTAACTTTCCTATGCAGGTAGCAGCCATTGGCTATACATGCACAATACTAACAGACGTACAGCATGGTTCGTTGATTGCATAAATCGCAGGAAAAGCCCACATTGTGGGTGAGGCGTAAAACAATGATCTGAAGAACCGATCAGACGTCCTCATCAACAACGATATGAACCATGGATTATCTGCTCTGTATGATCATTTCTTTGTCTTTACCTTTACAGTTTGCTGAGGCCTAGCTAGCTAGGCTGACAGTATCATTGTATATCCTCCTGTTGCATGATGATTGATAGATGATTGAACTGATGACGGGTAATAAACTTCTTATCATTCTTACACGCCAAAAAGAAAGGAGAAAAGGACCAAGAATGGAAGGCCAGTGATATCTTGTCATAGTCCTGCGCATGCAGCTAGTCCTTTTAGTTGATATATAGCTCCCTGACAGGAACTGAAGTCCGCACTTGCTGCAACCGATGGTGCCATGTTCTAATCTGTCGGACTTTCTAACATTCTCATTTTAACTGATCACTCGTGCTCTGCCGAGCTGCTTGACCAAGACAGGTTTAAGTTCGAGTTCTGCATCTGCAGTTATAACTATCTAGAACTTGGAAGACCTCTCTGGGAGACTACTGCTCGTCACAGAAGCCACAAGATCTACACTTTGTCTCATTCTCGTGGAAGCTTAAGTCTTCGCTCTGGTTCTTCCACTATACCATGTTTTCAGTTTGTGCAGCTCGCTTCTGATGAGGTGTGCTGATACGCTTACTGCTAGAGCTCCTTCTTCCTAGTTATCTTTTCAATGTTCCTGTACCTTGGTTCTCCCGCGCCGGCCATCGTCCTCCCTGTTTGGCGAGACGGTGTCTGTGATTCTTTCGGTGAGACTTGACACTTTTCTGAGTCCCCTTGTTGTTGACTCGTTATAAATTTCCTGTCGATCATGCTAAAGGAAAGGAAACGATCTAGAACTATATATTCCATGCATGATCATGACAAGCACTACTGCACTACTGCAAGACTTTCACCGCGGATATATATCGATCGATCAAAACCTGTTGCGCACAGCGTCGACCAGGAGCTGCAACGTAACTGGTCTTGTTCCTTCAGCAGCCCCCATGGCTAATAACGGCAATTTCACTGCAGGAGACACCATATGCATGCACGGACGTCCCAAAGGCGCTCCTGATCATGAAAGGTCGTTCAGAGTGTTAGTTCAATACTGTACTGTAGTTACAACTCTCATTATCTTATCAGCGCGAACTGGTAGAGTAACATTACTTTTCGTAATTCAATTTAGAAGCAGGTTTGAGTACATAGACGTTGTGAGCGCGCATTACTGTGTCATTTCTCAGACTCTGCTTCATGTGCTGCTTCATGTGTTTTCCGTCTGCTATGTATACTGACATTATGATATATTATCAGTGAATAAGATGTTTTTTAGAATCTCTCATATGTGATCGTGCAACAGCTTCTCTTTCTAGTTTACTGCTTCTTCATTTTTGTGATCACAGATTCATGCGGCAATGGATACAAATCTGCAGGCTGATATGATTCTTTGGTACTTCCATATATGAAAACGTGTTATTTCTATTCTCTTGAAGATTGAAGATTTGCTGTCGATCATCTCAGATCGACAGCAAATCTTCAAGTGGGCTTTTCAAGTTGCTGGGAGAAGAAAGAACTTTAAGGCACAGTTGGTTCTTAACACTACATTGAGTTTGAACCTTCAGAAGTATATTTTGTCATGCACTACTTCTAAAATCATTTTCGATATTTTGATTGAGGTTTTGGATTCTACTGATTTAGTGACTAAAGCAGATCTGAAAGATCGTTTCAGGAATCTTGTGCTTTCTGAGGGACAGCCTGTTGGTCGTCATTTACAAGAATTCAAGTATATTATTGCTCAGTTAGAATCTATGGTCATAACAGTTCCTGATGATGAGGTTATCATGAATCTTATCAGCAGTCTACCTGAAAGTTTACAACCTTTAGTGCATACGTTACGTGCCATTCCTAATTTGAGTTTTGCTGACCTTACTAGCATTCTTCTACGTCATGAAGCTGAGCAGAAACTAAGACATGAGACAACTGATACGGCACAACTCTTTATTCCCAAAAGAAGACCATGGGGAAAAAGAATGTGGTTACAAAAAATAAGAGTTCCAAGGTTCTAGTTCTAATAGATCTGTAGAGAGGAGTGGCATTACATTTTGTAGGTATTGCAAAAAGACGGGCACGTTATTTCTGTTGCAATCTCAACAAGCCTCCAAGGAGAATCGAAAGCAGTAGCAAGTGATGCTCCTGCTGCACAAAGGAGGGTGTTGATTGTTCTGAAGTTGCTGTAACCGGTCAAGACGATTCTTGATACATTGACATCAGAGCCACACATCACATGGATGCTAATCGTGATTACTTTCATGCCTACACAGTGATCACTTCGTCTCAGAATGTTTTCTTTGGTGACAACTCTTCTAGTCCCATTGCTGGTATTGGTACAGTGGTCGTTAAGTTATCTCATGGAGAGGAGGTAGAGGTCACTAAAGTCTACCATGTTCTAAACTTACTGAAGAATCTATTTTCTGCACTGTATTTTGACACCAAAAGAGGATCTTTGTTATTTTCTCATAATTCTTGTCAGCTTGAACTTGCAGGAGGTTAGTTTTGGCAGATTGTCCATTGCA
Organism: Asterella californica; assembly: GCA_036924285.1. NCBI lineage: Eukaryota > Viridiplantae > Streptophyta > Marchantiopsida > Marchantiales > Aytoniaceae > Asterella > Asterella californica. The sequence goes on along the minus strand of JAYKYS010000002.1, from coordinate 19,048,056 downwards.
AAAATGTCTTTACAAGTTGGGAGATGTTGTTTAACCTGTGTTTGTCACAGCTGCTATTTTCTGCGGTGGAAGATGTTCAAGTTTCAGAAACATCTAATCTTTGGCACTTGAGACTTGATCACCTTGATCAAACCAGAATTCAACAACTTCATACGAAAGGAATGGTGAATGGTTTACCCAAATTCACTTTTTTTCATGTGAGATGTGAATCTTGTCTTTTCGAAAACATATCAATGACGCTTTTCCCACTGGAAGAGGTACTCAAGCTACCACTTTGTTGCAGTTAGTTTACTCAGATATCTACAGTCCTATTTCTCCTTCTACTTGTTTGGGATATAATTGTTTCTTTACTTTTACAGATGATTTCTCAGAGATACACTATGTGTGTCTCTTCAGGAGCAGATCTGATTGGTTCAAGATCTTTAAAGAATTCCTTGCCATTGCTGAACGTACTACTGGTGAGAAGTTGAAGAGACTGAGGTCAGATAATGATGGAGAGTATGTTTCCCGAGAATTTAACTCGTCTTGTGCTGAGAAAAGAATAAGTCACGACTACTCCTTATACGCCGGAGCAGAACAGAGTCAGTGAAAGAAAAAACAGAACTCTGACTGAGATGGTGCAGTCGATGTTGATACATGCTGGCTTACCAAAGTCCTATTGGAGAGAAGCACTTGTCACACCGTGCTACATGCTCAACCGTTGTCCCACGGAGGTTTTGGCTCCATATGTTACTCCTTATCATTTGTGGGCTGGTAGAGTAGTAGATATTTCTCATCTCAAGATATTTGGATGCATAGCCTACGTACTGGTATCAGATACAACCACTCATAAGAAGCTTGATCTTAGGAGTGGACGATGCATCTTTCTTTGTTATAGTGAAGATTCTAAAGCATACAAGTTAGCTAAAGTCAAGATTCGAAATATTCTCTTCTCAAGAGATGTAGTCTTTCAAGAGGATGTTTTCTTGAAGTCTTCCATTCTGAATCCTGAGGAGTTTTCAGTACCACCTACTTTCTTAGTAATGATGACTTTGTGCCTCCCTATAGGCATCCAAAATTGACATCTTTTCCTCCTTCACAATCAGTTTCACCTGTTCAATCATTTTTTGTACAAAGATCTCTTATTATCTGACCTAGTGTCCTACCTCCTACATCTAATGTTTTATCCAATTTTGCTTCCACTAGTTACGTTGTTGCTCCTGGTTCTATTCCAAGTTTTTCTACTAAAACAGCTCCAACTTCTCCATGTAACAGCTTGGATACAAGTTCATCTGATTAAGAACTTGGCATAAATATGAGTGACGGGACTCCTCGTGATAAAGATCAAGCGATAGAAGATTTGTTTGTGGATCTTGAGGTAGATTATGGATCTGGAGGTACACTAGGTGTGCCTTCTCAGGGATCTCAGCAGGTCACAAGCTTAGAGAGGTCTACTCGTCAAAGAAAACGTCCTATACATTATGACTAATTATCTTTTGTGATGTCACGCTTGTTGTTTGTTTCAGCGCTTCAAGCATCAGTTTTACCTCATGAACCTGATTCTTATACAGCAGCTGTGTCCAATTCGGAAAGTGAGCATTGGAGGAGAGCCATTGCAGAAAAGCTCCAAGCTACGGAAAAGATGTCAACTTGGACATTAGTTACGTTGTTTGCAGATCGTCATATTGTGAGTTGTCGTTGGAATTTTAAACTCAAAACTCAACCTGATGATACAGTTTTGAGATATAAAGTTCATCTAGTTGCCCAAGGATTTTCACAAATCAAGGGATTAGATTATGAAGAGATTTTTACTCCAGTAATCAAGATGCAGTCAGTTCGTTTGCTCTTGGCTATAGCTGTGCAGTTTGGCTTGCATATCCATCAGATGGACGTCAAGACTGCATTCTTGAATGGGATTCTGGAAGAAGAAGTTTACATGAAGCTGCCAGAAGGTCTATCAGCAGCTGATCCTACTTTGGTTTGCAAGTTAAAGAAGTCTATCTATGATTTGAAACAGTTCTCAAGGACCTGGTTTCAATATATAGATACTTATCTTAAAAAACTAAGTTTCAAGCTAGTGGGAGCTAACACAAATACCTATTTGTTTACTGCTCAGCTTGCAATTTTAATTCTAGCACTTTACACAGATGATATTCTACTCATGGCTTTTAGTTTGGAGTTGATGCAGTATGTCAAGATGCTTCTTAGTCATGAGTTTGAGATGGCAGACTTAGGACAAGTCCATCATTTCTTGGGCATATTAAGTGGCATTATGGCTTGTCCCAAGACGTTCATATCGTGAAGAGTCTTCCAGTACAGACGAAGAAAGAGAGTAGATGAAAATTATATCTTATGAAAGTGCAGTTGGATCTCTGAGGTGGACAGCACTGTGCACTCTACCTGATATTGCGCTCTCTATATTTTCATTGGTTCAGTTCTTGTCTGACCCAGGACTTGCACATTGGGTATGTGTCAAGAGAGTTTTTTGCTACTTAAAAGACAAGTTCAACTTTACTTTACGTTACAAATGTTTAGAGAAGCCGTCTCTGTTGCTGGGTTACTCAGATGCGGATTGGACTGATGTGTCATACATTAGGTCTACTTCTAGATTCTGCTTTTTACTCTTAGGTGCTATAGTAAGTTGGAGCAGTATTTGGCAGAAATCTGTTGCTGTTTCTACTACAGAAGCTGAATACCTGGCAATGTCAAAGCAGCTGCAGAAGCTATCTAACTATGGGAATTCTTGATGAAAGTCAGATCTGAATGTGCAACCAGGAACTACCAAGTTTCATGATAAGAACAAGCATATTAATATTTGCTATAAGTTCATAAATCAACATGTGGCTGATAAGATTATCAATGTGTTATATTGCTCTAGTGAGGATCAACTGGCAGATATTTTTACTAAACCCTTGATCAAAGAGAATCATTATAGGCTGATAAGGATGTTAGGGATATGTGATAATTATTGAGTAGGAGTTACTTACTAAGTGGGAGTATTCGTTCAATCTGTAGTTAGCAACTCTCATCATCTCATCAGCACGAATCATTATAGGCTTGTAAGGATGTTAGAGAGATGTGATAATTATTGAGTAGGAGTTACTTACTAAGTGGGAGTGTTAGTTCAATCTGTAGTTAGCCACTCTCATCATCTCATCAGCACGAACCGGGAGAGAACAATTTAGAAGCAAGTTTGAGTACATAGAAGTAGTGACCGCGTATCATAGTGTCATGTCTCAGACTCTTCTTCATATGATTTCCATATGCTATGTATACAAACACTTTTGATCAGTGAATAAGGTCTTTTCTAGAATCTCTCATATGTGATCATGCAACAGCTTCTCTCTAGTTTACTGCTTCCGCAGAGATCTTGGCCATGGACCAAAACCACTTCCTCCGCGGCAGAGACTGGAACAGGGAAAAGTATATATCTTGCCGAATGTTTGCTATCTTTAGTACTCTTTGGTGGTGCATGTGCACCTATACAGGATTCTTCGATGAGTCTTTTAATTAAGCTACCGGGTGGTTTCTTCTTTAATTTGACGAGAGTTTTAGATATACATAATCAACATTATCTAAGGTCAGGGGTGGTGTATTTGACATTGTAAATTTTTTATGGCTAAGCTACCATATGACTGTGTTTAATTAGAGGATCCTTTATAAGGATATGCATTTACCATGATATATGCTGAATTGTCCTGCTTTTAGTCTATAACCAAGGAAATGTAGGAGGTGCACAAACTTCCTCCTTGTCCGCCAAGGTGAGATCTGCAAGAGGGAAGAAACAACTGATCTGAGTTCACAACTGCAGTGAAATTTCAACATGGATATGTACACTAGAGATGGAACCTTGCAAGCGAAGCAAGAAGCTATTCTGCTGAGACCTCTAAATCTTTTACACCCCTGGCCCCTATATAGCAAATTCTCCGAGAACATGTGAGCAGAGCTGTACAATGCACAATAAAGAGAGATGAGCTCCAGGATTGTATGCATCTGTCTCTTGGTCCTCTCCTACTTCCCAAGAGATCTGGAGAAGAGTACTAGTCAACAAGCTGATCCAAAAAGTTTTCTCTACCCTTGGATCCTGGAGAATGACCCGGCTCAAGCACTGCTTGGTGACAAAATTAATCCGACCAAGGAAAGTTGAAGAACATCTATGCATGCAACACCACAGTCAGGTATATCGGATCCAAGGGAATGACTTGATCAATCTTCAAGCACTCCACATTCAACACATGCATAACAAGAATACTCATCCGGGAGAGACTAAAGCAAAACTATAAAAAGTGACTGAAGAGAAACGAACATGAGGCTGGATCTGAAAGTAGCTGAGCACGAGGAGAAAAAAATCAGGAGATTTGTCACTGATCATGATCGAGGGTTTTAAGGTTTGAATGTGAGCTTGACCCACATTTTATTTTTCCCCACAAATGATCGATGTAAACTTACAAAATAAATTTGGTTACTCTGTCACTTGTCTTCGATGTGGTATATCTTCTTAACTTCTGTCAGATATATTACATTGTTCTTTTTGCTCTAACTTTGGATCTCACGACGTTTAGAAAATAAGCTGCATCTTATTTCTTATGAAATTGCTAAGCGTAGCAATTTCAGGTAAAAATCTTCTCATTGATTAATTATATATATGTGGGTACAAGTTCTAGATCTGTAAATTGAACTCTATTTTGTTTGATTAATGACTTTGTTGCAGACTTTGTTAGCCTTTGATTGCAACAATTAGAGTGAACCAGATATATGATTCAATTCTTATTCTGCATAGAATCTGCAGTTCCCCAGGAGATTTTTGGAAACTCAAGTTTCAAGTGGTCTATTTCTCAACTACTTTCAGATGTATGTCAACACATAAATATGGACATGGACAACTGGAAACGGTTGTTGAGAGTGTTACATCATCAGTTGACATTCGATGTGTTTCATAGCTATAGCTAAGGTAGTAGGTTGAGCAGCTTATACCTACATTCTGATTTGAAAGCTAACGTTAACTCACTCACGGTTATACCATTCAAAGTACACTGACTGAGTGTCTCAAGACGCACTTGATATGCATATATAGTGTTCAGATCTTAACATGAAAAACTTGTCTATTGTTACTGCCTTGAAGTGGTGAATACATCAGCAACCTCTTGTCAGTTGGTGTCAACACTTTATTCATTATCAACACCATATGGCAAGACAACTGACATCAAAAAGGAATGATCACCACGCAGGGAGCTCATAACAAGCAAGACCTTAGAAAAAGTAACCTGAAAAGCAAAGATCCTTGTATAATAATATTTTTTAAAGGAATATTAGCGAATATCTATGATATATTTTTTGTTTGCAAACTCGGAAAGGGAGATTTACATATATACCTCAATGGTAAACTTGTATAGCACTTTACTTTCTATCTGTCCAGATAGTAAGGTCTACTACTCCTCGAAGCTGAAATCCTGGAAAACCTCAATTTGAAAGTATAATTACTTAGTCTGTTCTTTCCTTGATGTATATTACAGCATGTACTGAGTAGCTTGCAGAATCAGCTCTTCGAGTTCTACCACTGCGGAATCTAGATAAGCATACAGTTGGTGAGAAATCCATTTAAAGTTTTTTTAGCACATGAGCACTAGAAACCCAGGAAATTTATTATGGAGAGAAGAAACCATGGAGTCGCAAAAGAAAGGTCACAGACAGACTGTCGAGACTCACCACGCAGGGAAATCAACAACCAACAGGAACCAAACGAAAGAAAACCAAAGAATAATCTATTTTCAAGAAGGAGATAAACTCCTAATGTACTACCAAAGCGGAGCATGCGCACAAAAATCTCATCAAGAAGAGTACATCCAAACAAGAATACATAGAAAGAACACTCAGACTAAAATGTCTGGCAATTCTTGACATAGTGAGCAAAAGAGCATAACATAGTAGTATAGCAGCAGAATTTCTTCATTACATCATGCAGAGAAGAAATAAAACAACATAGCAAGAGATATTGATTAAAGTCAAGCAATTCGTGACATAGTGAGCAAAAGAGCATAACATAGTAGTATAGCCGCAGAAATTCTTCATTACATCATGCAGAAAAAAAATAGAACAACATAGCAAGAGATATTGATCAAAGTCAAGGCGGAAACTACATCTATTAATCTATATAAACATATGGATATTAGTTGATTACGGGAAATCTGCTTTGGGGACACCGCGGTATAGCCGCTTACGGATACCACGAAAAGGATTAGGGTACCCAAAGAGTTCCAGAACTCTATAATTCTACATGTATCTAAGAAGACTGAACACAAGAAAGTGCCGGAGACCTACTTTTTGCAATATATGAGCACCGAAGCAAGTGAAGGCTAGCGAGTTCGGATCATGATAAAATGACTTTGAGGAATTTGATAGTCATCCGGTGTGAGGTTTGTACCTTCCAAACTGGACTAGTACCGGTACGTAGGAGTCCCATTTTAAAGATACAGCGTGAAGTTTAATTTACAAAGATGAGAACAGTTTATCAGTACTTCTCAACATGGTTTACGGGAAAGGGGGTTACACTATCAGGAGGTTACATGCATTAAGTTAGTAGGGTGGTTGAATTGATCATGACTTCCCAGATATCTAACATGGGTAAAGATAAACTCTAGATTCTCACTTCAGTCATTCCTACTGCTTCTAAGTTACCTTTTGTTATTCACTACTGATCATGATCTCTTGCATAACCTTTCTATAGTATAGGTTACTAATATAGAACAAAACTCTCTAGAGATATGACGATGAGATATTTCCTCATTTTACTAGTGACTGTTTTTAGATCTTATGTTAAAGATCTAGAGAGCTTGCGCTAAGTTTGGTTTTCTATAAACACATAATAAGTGTGTACTATTCAGCTCAGTGCGGGATATAGATCTAGGTATTTGGAGACTTTCTAAGGTTTCGACTTTGTTTCCATGTTATTTAGAACGGTAACTCCATTACATATTTTGGAAATGATCTTTTCATATGTCAATCATCGGTTTTCTGCGGTATTCAGTTAGTACATCTTTTAGCATGCATACTATCACTGTCAGCTATGCGTACTGTATGATATCTTTCATAACTACAACTGATCTTTATGATGCATTTGCTTCAATTTTTTATTTTTCCACTCAGCCTTAATTTTAAGTTAGAATTGTCCTCAGACTGAAAATGTTCTGTTCTGGTAGATGTTTCAGTTGCAACACCTTCTCTGGTCGTAAACTCTTCGAACTTCTGTACTGCTGGATAGCATCAGATGGACCAAGCAAAGGTACTTGTTTGCGTTGTAAATCTGGTGGAGGATATGGAGATGTGGTTAAGAATCAACGGAATCAAGAAACTGTAATTTCTGGAAAATAATATCCGTAGTGATCATAGCTTGCTTAGTGTACACCTCATCTTCTCCCGCCTTGGATTTTAGATAAGCATGCAATTGGTAATACATTTCACTTTCAATGTCAGGCTCTATATCTGGACCACCTGACATCGAGCTGTACCCAAAAAATTCATGATTGTCAAGATACTCGATGATTCCTTGATCGTAGTTTTAGATAACATAGTTTTATGGTTCTTTTATATCTTCACAACTCCATCATATTTATAACTCCAGCAAATACAGTCGCTTGGTCCATGTGATGCTATCCAACAGCACCAAAGCTCGATGAGTTTACAACCCGAGAAAATGTTGAATTCTAAATATCTACCCAAAGCATTTTCAGTTTGAGGACAATTCTAGTTCAAAAGTTGAGTGAGAAATAAAAAATTAAATCAGTGCACCAAAAAGATCACATTCTTGTATTGACAGATTTCATAAAGTATTACAGATTTCATATACTAGTCCGCACAGCTCACAACGATAGTATGCATGTGCAATAGCTTTAGTAACTTGATAGTATGCATGTGCAATAGCTTGAGTAACTTAATACAGCAGCAGAACGATGATTGAAATATGAAATGACCTCTAATCCTAGAAGATATAATTGAGCTAGTGTTCTGAATACATGCAAGCAGTTCCAGCTCTGGAGCTATTGAGAACTCCTTTGGTCGTGTTCGTAAGCAGCCCTGCTTCAACGTCTCCGAAGCATGTTTCTTGTAATTGACGAACATCCTTTTTCCTTATGGTAGATGTAGTTTGATGTACATTCATCAATAGCTCTTGTTTAGCTTTCAAGGCTTTTATGCGATGAAATGGAGAAATGCTGTTACAGTATAGTTGGATCTCTATCCTAGAGCTCATTCTAGAGGGTATACGGAAATCCAGCCTAGAGCATAAATGTATCTTTACTTTTGTTTTTTTGGCTAAAACTGTATACGTCAAAAATAAAAAAATGTGTGCGTCAAGAGCTTCATCATTCCACTGAACCAGAAATAACGTGTGTAATGTTTCAGTAAGACTCTCAACATAGTTATAAACAAGTTCCAAGTCTTGTTGTTGAAGACATTAGCACTTAGCAACCGCAATAAACGCCAAGACTTGGTTCTTCCCACATTACAGAAGACATTGTTAGAATTTAGCAGTAGTCTGATGGTGTTAAAGCATTCAATTTGGAGTTGTTATATTTGGCATTGATCCATTGAAGAAAATTTGAAATGTAGCATTCTTGAGGCGTAAAGTAGGGAGATCTTGATCAAATAGGCAATGATTTCACGAGTCGTCAATTTATCCACTCGTACCTGATTGGGCGGAGATTTGATGATTGTGAAATGTGTGTTGATCACCTTTGGTCTAAACCAAGGTGCTCTGAGCTCTTAGTCTCCTAGAGCTCCTTGAAGATAGTAGAATGTCTTTCCCTAGATCAAGACGTTGTAATTCTTGGATATGAAGTCTTTTGGAATGTTGAGTGCCATAGCTTTTCGACTGACATATATAGTTCTTGTGCTGATGGGAAACATGGGAGTGATAGAGGTCATGACCAATGCATTTAGCTATAGACATCTGTTATAGACACGTCTACCGTGTGGAACCTGACCCCTGATATAGAGAGGGATGAATAAGAACTCAGGTGAGGTCAGCTTGTGTAGTCAGTGACTTTCAGTCTGACCATATGGTTAGACTGAATTCAACATGCATGTTGAATTACAGAACGTCCCGGTCAAGTTGCCAAGAGGGATCGATCTCTCCTTGGCAAGAGAACAAGGCAAGAGAAAAACGTTCGATACCTAAGATGCCTAACTGAGAAAGAAGTCAATGCTTATCAAACAGATAGAACCAGACATGAATGAGGAAACAGAGAAATTTCTGGAAAAGAGTAATTTGCTATCAGCTATCTGGACTATATGAAATCTGTGAGTAATAGAATGTGATCTTAAGAAACAATGGTTTAATATTTATTTCCCACTCATCTTCTAAACTGGAATTGTTCTGAGACTGAAAATGCTTTCTAATATGTTGCAACACTTCTCTTGTCGTAAACTCATAGAGCTTGGGTACTGCTGGATCAGACGGACCAAGCGACAATCTCTGGGAACTCTTGAATATCTTGAATTTTGTGGTTACAACTCGATGTCCTGTGGTTCAAGTATGGAGCCTGACATGCGAAGTGGAATATATAGTCAACTGCATGCTCATCTAAAATGCACAGCAGGAGAAGCCGCGGTGCAGATTACGCAATCTATGATCATTACCCGCTACTGTGTATGTTAATGACACATGTAGACAAAGTCACGAAGATACTTCTGGAGGTTTTTCGAGATCGTCAATTACAAGGATTACGTGTTTAACTTAATATCTTCCGAGATGCATATGAAAGCCATCAAGGTGAAAGCCATCAATGTGTACTGTATACATACGTAGGATACAGCTGTAATCAAATATGACGCAAGAGATCATGCAACTGAAAAAATAGAAACTCAATTGATTGGCAGATGTGAAAAGGAGGATTGATGGACGAGCATTTTACTATAATTATCAAACTGCTTATGGAAGAACAGTTCAAATGTAAGGGTATCCGTTAAGTCCTTTTCATTTTACAAAGTTTTCCAATTTCGTCTGAAAGCTTCGCTAAAGTGAACGTCATGTTGATTTTAAAGTTTCTCGATTTACAAAGTTCTCCAATTTCCTCTGAAAGCTCCGTTAAAGCTGTGAACATGGATTTTGATTTCAAAGCTCTTCAATGTACAAAGTATTCCAATTTCGTCTGGAAACTTCGTGAAAGGCAGTGGACGCTGATGTTAATTAAGTTCTTTCAGTTTACCGAAGTTTTGCAATAATTTTGTTTGAGAGCAGTGTTCGTTAGGAATGATGACATAGCTAGTGAAATTTGCAGAATTGCAATGTCTAGTTCTTCAAGAGGAGATTAATTTGGAGACCATGGCAAAAGAAAGGTGAGTGAGATCTAGGGTGTGCGAATCTCCTGCAGTTCTTCAGGTCGAACAGGAAAAGTGGCTACTGAGTCCAAAGATTAATCAATACCAGCTCTAGAGATCAGCAGGCAGAGTGAGAGATCAGTACAGTAGTCTATAGAGTTGAATGAGAAAAAACTACCAATGAGAGGTTCAAATCTCAACAAGAACAATTAATTTAGTGGCCATGGTGAGAAATCAGGGAGACATATTACAACCCAAAATACTAGTGGAGGGACGCAGAAAGAAGGTGTGGAACGATGGACAAAAGCAGAAGAAGGTTATTTGGGGAATTTTACACAAGGGTTATATAAAGTAGATAAATCAGAAACTCAAGTGAACACCTCTAAGACTTGAAAAAGCAAATTCGAGATGGTGGGTTGATATCCATTCTCGACTGGTCCAGTTCTTCAACCTTGTTACTTCACCCGCAAAGGGTAGTTTCTTAGCTGCCAACTGCAAGAAATGCAATATGGACCAGCTCTAGATATTGGAGATGGAAAGAGTACAAGATAGAAGGTGTAGGTCACTACCACTCAGTAGTATTTTGTGAGGTATGGGATGTCATTAGCTTGGGATTGTATAAGAATTAGTGAGGGTTGGAAAAAAATAAAGGCCTGCAGGAATGAGAGTAGAGTTTGATGTCAAGGATGTTAAACTTATTATAGCTTGAGGAGCGAAATATCACCAAGTCTTTTGCTTTAGCTGCAAGCATTACCTTATACATCTCACTGAACACTTGGAGATATAGAATTCGATCGAAGGACAAATTGAGTTTTGATTTATCATGCGATGTGCATGTAGCATTGCTCAGTTCACAACAAGCTTTCCTAGAACTCAACCGCGAAATTCTCGAATTTTAGTCGTAGATTTTCTTCTACAGCTTGCGCAGATGAACTCTGATAAGTTGCTCGAAGTCCGTTTACTGTAGAGGTGCTAGAATGAATCTCTTCATGATCACAGCTCCAGACTGTGGGGCTAATGTAGCTATAGTATTTACGCAGTACCTACAAAAGTTTCTCGGAATAAGACATCGAATGTCTGCCGCAATAAGCTACCTGTGCTTCCGGATCTTCTGTCACATCAAGCAGGTGAAATATGTCAGTCGGTGGTTTAGGAGGCAATGGACGGTCGAGAGCAGGGTCCATTTTCGACTGGAAGTTGATGGGCAATCGAGTCCATCACGATCACTTCGATCAAACTCACTAGCTGCAAATTCAACTCATGATCAGCACTTACTAGAATTAAACTAGTGCTCAACGTAACCCCACATACTAGCCGCCCATTAATGGCTCAGGTTTGAAAGTAAGACCGGTAACTGGTTCAAAATTCGAATTCAAACTGAGCCGCCGTTGCATTGAACAGCGCATGCACTTGCAACTTACCGCCGCTAATCTTATCCAGTCCAGCAAAGTGCAGCTGTATCAGTTCGCCCCATCCTCACTGCGGATTTGTCCATATCATCCGGATCCCACGTTGAAAATTCAGATGTTGATCGACTGGCGAGCAGCCAATGCCAGTAGTCTGATCCCTAAGAGGTTGCACTCATACTTACTGAAAGTCTGCGGAGCGGGTTATATTAGTGCCGTGAGTGAATCTTAGCAGATAGCATTGGCGATGGAGAGAGTTGAGGAGAAAACATGGACCACTGCTGCAGATTATGGAGTTATCGAAGGTAGTCAAGATCCGTCCACCTCTACGTCAACTGGAGCAACACCCAAGACAATGGATGAGATTTGGAGAGAAATTCAAGAGGCGGAGTTACGTAACGCCCACGACTATGGATATCGATGGGCTGAGTATGCGAGATGGAGGACGATATCTACTCTGCAAGACGCTGTTGTGGATCACGAGTGCATTACTCAAACACAAGAATTACAGGCCAGTGGTAAACCCGTCCCAACCAACGTTTCAACTCGACTTGAAGAGAAGAGATTAGGCAAAAGACTCGCACTGGGCAACACTCCGAAGAATCATACTCGGACTGAATCTCGTGAAAGAACTCGAGAGAGTACAGAGTCCAGCACATGTGCCGTCAGTCAGGCCGAACACAATAGCGTCGCTCAAAGTGGATCTGGATGCGATGACACAAAAGAAGACGCAGGTTCAAGACGCACAGGGGACGGGGATATATATAGTTCTTCATGTCGAAGCGATGGACATCCCACACAAGGACAGGAATCGTCAAACATCGCAGGGGACACTGCTTCAGATGATAAAGGGGAGATTACTCATCATAGAGATACAGAGGATAAAGGGGAGATTACTCAATATAGAGATACAGTATCTGTGCAAAGAATGTCACCGCTTCATGATTCTCCCAGAGATGAAGAAGGCTGCAGCAGACCGACAGCAGGGGGAGGAACTCGAAGTCCAATTGCAAGCGGGAATAGCTCCACTGATGAACCTCCAGCTTGGCGAAGAAAACTGATTAGAATTGGGAGTATATGTTGCTTCTGTAACTCTCCGAACTCGCATTAACTATAGCAAGAACTCCCCTAGACGAAACTGTTACGTTCTGCCATGGGCCGATGTCAAAACTATGTCGACGTTAGCGTTGTGGTTTCCTTGACACAAATATTCCATGTCCGACTTTAAATGTATTCCGGCATCATCCCAACCATTTGTGATTACAGGTAACGTGAATTCCAGTTGTGCCATGTTAAATACAGAAGAACTTGTAGCATGTTTAGCAGGGCTAATTGACTCCCCCAAATGATAACGGCGCCATGAAATCGATTCCAAGTCAACAGAATCACTTTCATTGCAGGATCTGAATGTATCTTTCTGCTCTCGTTGAACAGTTTTGGGATAAAAAGGTTCAAAGAGTGTCCTTAAGGCGTAGACAGAGCTTCGTGTTGGCCGTGTTGGTCGTGGCGAAAGAGGGAACCAAGTGTGTAAACTTAATTATGGCTGAGTTGAAATTACTTTCATTAGTCATTACTTTTATTTATCCAAGGAATTTTTGGCAGCCCCTGACTCAGTCTTACTCATTAGAATTTCAAAATTACCATGCCTGAGTCACAACGCATTTCCACTAGTCACTTCAAACCTGTAGTTAAACACTCAACTGCTTTTATCACGCAAACTTCCAGTACTAGTCAACCTATCTAGGAACTACCATCAGTACCTGTCTACCTAAACCCTAAGGCTCCATAGAAAGCCTTCCGTAGAGATCTGGCTTCCAAGGGCTCTTCCGGGAGGGAGCTTCTGGCATACTAGTTAGAGCTAGAGGACTCCATGGCTACCTCTAATACAGGCAAATACCTTGATATGTACTTTCTAGGAGAGAAACTGTTACAAGGAATTTTGGTTATTTATTCTGTTGCATCACATGTGCTTTTTCTTTTTCTCGTTCCGTGCTTTCCTCCAGACATAAGGACGGGGCTATATGGTTCTCCACGAAATGCGAATATAGAGAAAGAACTAGTGAGAAACAGTGTTCATTGAACTTTTGAATTAATTCAATAGGAAGAAGTGCGCACCTTGACTTGTGAATGTAATACCATGGCCACTCCCAAGTAAAGATTGCAAAACTGGTAACTTACGAAGAGATCATTGCGCTTGGACCTGGTAATCCCTAAGTCTTAGAGTACTTTCACGAGCCCTTCTAGATCCTCTCATGCCCATCGTTCATTCTGGGTCTAGATTGTTGACAAGGTGATGAGATTCGTATCAGACTCAGCAGTCAATGCTTCCCTGCAGTCTAAATCCTTGGGAGGAGTTCATGTAAGTGTTTCTAGAACGAAACGAGTGAGTTGCAATTCTCGTATCTTACATCATCTTCTCACTATAATATGTACTTATATCTAGTATATATATATATATATCATCTAAGTAAACTTCATGACGAACTTGAGGATGTGATGAACGTGCATTATATAACATGATTGTTTAAAATATATGTATATATAGATATATTAGCGGAGCACTTTACAAGTTTATGTATGGACTATTTCAGCTATGCGGAACGCTTATCAGTAAAAGTGTCCTAAAGTTCTGAGAATTCGAGAATACGAGACCAAGATAGTTACAAAAACATTCATTCCTGGGTTCAGTTTAGAGCAAAAAGTCACTGTTATCATACGTACGTTGGTTGATGGGTCGTGAGCAGCTCCACTGAACAAGGTGATTTGACTTATCCGAGTATCGTAATGAATTCTTTGGAGTAATTTGTCATCCAACGATTAAGTTGTTTTGAAGAGATGTATTAGGAAGGAGGCCTCTATCTTAGGCCGAAATGCGGGTTTAATTAATTAACACCAAACCCGTACACGAGGAAGGGTTTGGTGTTGAAAAGAATTTAATCTTTCTTTTCTATAGCTAATCGTTTTCATCTTTCCGCCTTCGTCCTTTGATGTTGCAACGCGTGGCGACACATTGATGCTTCTAATCTGATATTTCGGCTCTGCTTTCAGATTTGTCTGAATTCACACTTCTGTCGGCTTTGACACTACTAGCATTAGTTAAGGATTTCATATCTCTACCCCAAATGACCACTGGGTCGTTTGGGGTCCTTTTCTGAAGAACCCACAGACAGAAGATTTGTGAGCATGTTGCTTGGGTTCACTCGACTGTAGACATTGGAGTGAAAGATTTGTCCTGTGATTTAGGAGATAGCATTCCAAGGGAAAGAATAATGACTACTGTTTATTTGTCTAGTATCTTCATAACCTGCTTGGATCCACCCTTGATCAATCATCACTCACGATTTGATACATGGAAGATCTCTCCTGGTTAACAATATTCATCCTTGATATTCACGATTTGATACATGGATGATCTCTCCTGGTTACCAATATTATCCTTGATATACTGACTTCTAACCGCAATGAGCTATCCATGAAATGCAAAAAGAAAATGCTGGAGCCAAGAAAAACTTGTAGCCGATGTAAGATGCGAGAGGTATTTGGAAAGATCTTTTTTATTGGTTAATAGTATTTTATCGTTACTATAATGTCTTCTAACAGACAAATCAGCTATGCAATGCAGAAAGACAACATTACGCTCGAGCCAAGAAACACTCTAAGCCGATGTAGGATGTGAGAGGTAGTGCGTTGTATATGAATCAGATACTTGTGCATGCAGTGATGCGAATTTAAGATAGGATGCAGTGGCAAAAGCAAGGCAAAGAAAAGCTTGACAATGTAACGGAATGTAGAGGTGTTTTGGTGTCTTGCAGCAATGTTCCAGATACAGCATGTCAGTTTTGGAGTGTGGATGCAATAGCAAAGTCATCAAAGCTTGTAACTATTCTCCACAACACCTAGTCAAAGATGACTAGTTGATTCAACATCACTTTGCAAGTTTGCAACAAAGGACAACTGCAACAAGCATTAATGCACCTTTGACTGAGATACAAGGGCTTGACCACTTCGAGCTCAAGCTGACGGATGACTTGGTTTAACACCATTTGCCAAGATAACGAGAACAGATGCGTGATTTAGGGTTGATGTAATATCAGATATAGATGACTTCCAGTTTCAAATCTTGATTTTCACACCTTTGTACACCATTCACGCATTAAACTTTATTCCTACTCAAAATTCCTACACTCTATACCTAGCTTAGATGTTCACCAACATCTTCAGTGAGTACTGTCTCAAACATGAAGATAAGTAATCCAACTATAATTTTCGAAAGTGGTACTTCTTACTTATTAGATGCTATCACTACAAACATTCACTAAAAGCATTGGTGCCTAAATAGACAGATGACTCAATCTATTGTTATTTCATAACAAGAACTCCTCATTTTATCGTTCTTCGTCTCTACTATTGTCTCGTAAGAAGATATACGGAAGCTAGAGTATTTGCTATCATATCATGATTGTTTGTCATAGATATGTGCAAATCTGTCCTAGAGACTCATCTATAGGAGATTTAGCTCCAAACACAATCATCATCTTAGCAAGCACAGAATTCTTTCCTAATGTCAAATATTAGCTTTTTCACTGCAATCAAACCCTTAAGAATCTGTAACATGCGGCATGATACTAAACATTCAAATATCATCTCTTCTTCAAGCATCTACCTTGCGTTTCAAGATTTCAAGTAGCACGTCTCAAAATCGTAAGGACGCTGGGACAGCCGCTGCTGGTACAATGTGTCATCTTTGCTAGCCAACCTTAACTTACTAGCCCAATATATCACCAAAGAAAAAGACATGTAAACTCCGAACAGACGAAAATAGCGTATGCGGAATGTACAATAACTCAGATGTTCATCATCAGGGTCTTATCTACACCCAGTGTAACTTTGGAAACAAACTGCCACTCCCATTTTAAAGCAGGTTGAAGCAATGCACCCAAAGAAAGGGTAGTATTGACCATTCATTTGCTCATATTGCTGCTATCTTACAACGAAGATCTTCAGCACCTTCCCGACAGCCGTGTAAAAATTTCGAAGTAACTCATATGGCGCATCTACCTGCCTGAGCTCGACAGGTGACAACCTCGTAACTAAAGTGAAAAGAGGCACCCTCCTCTTCTAAAGCTCTCAACCATTCTGTTACAGACTTAGCAGCGTATATGGTTTACCACACATGGTAAAGGCACCAGGAAAGACTGCTAAAACTACCTAGCCAAAAAATCAGGAGTTGAACCCAGAAGTTTCTCCACGTACCACAATCAGAAAGATCCAGTTTTTGATTAAAACTGAGGGCCTCAGCAGACCGCAGACAGCAACAGAGACAGCTACAGCTACTGAAAGAAGCTCATTCCTGTAAGATGTATCAAATATCTTCCGCAGGAAGCGACGACCAAAATCTTAATCTGATATCCGTATTTCCACTCCAAGAAGATCCCTCATAACCTCATATGTAACAAAAGCAAGGGCTATGGATGGAACAACCTGCACAATTCAACGAACAACAAAGCAGCACCGTCAAGGACGAGGGCGAAGACGGACTGCAACTGACCTGACCAAACGCAGAAACCAAAAATTAAAAACAAACAGCAAATATAACAATCACTATTATGTAGGCCCTTCGCAGATCTTTTTCTCATTACTAAGAACACCCGTGGGATCTACACCAATCGTTAATCTGCTCTAGTCTAACCTAATCTATTTTCCAGTTCAACAGTGGGAAACACGACTGATAGGTTGATCTCACCTTCACGGAATTTGGCAGAAGACCTTTGTAAAGAGCCAAAAATCCCTCATTCTTGACAGTTTGTCGGAATGCATCAATCATTCCAGAGTACTGTACGGGAGCTTTCACTTTCCCTTCAGCTGTAATGATCGGAGAAGCATCTTTCCATCCGACCATCTGCATACGCCGACGCACGACATCCAAAGGGTATGCTACCGTCTGACCGACGGTTCCTGCAGCAGCTCCGCATAAAAGTTTTGTGACCACTCCCAACTCCGATTCATCTGCTGTGTCAAAAGATGGATCCTTGACAATCCAATCCTTGAGAGTTTCATAGACAGCGAAATTCAACCCAACATACGGTACCTGTACAAACAAATTTACCGATTTCAATTCAGCTTGAGTTTCACATGCAGCGTACAGCTTAACTCTCAACAAATATACCTTGCGTGCATTTCCAGTATGTGGAGACCTCAAGCAGCAAAGGTGGAATGTGAACCTTATCCTTAACGAACAACGGAAGAAGAACTTATTCCTACATAAAGATATAGGTACGCACCACTCCAATGACAGATGGCAACCATCCTTTGTATACCGCTCTTGATCCTTCTTCCTTGATGATTGTCTTGAAAGCATGAACCATTCCTTTGTAGCGATAAGGGGAGTCCGCTGTCTAGACAACCACGCACACTAGCTTCAACATATGAAGCACTCATAAAACCACAAGCACTAGCACTGCATAAGTTACTACAGAGACAAAGGATTACGAATAGGATTATGAATAAACAACTATCTTGCAGAGAACATCACGTAAATCAAAAGTTCGGATACAGGATATCCTATTGTCCAATCTAGCTCGTCTGTCCTAGAAACTTACTTGGACCGTCAACCTCCCACGAACCATGTCCATTGGATACGTTGCTGACATTGCAATAATCCCGGCACAAGCACCGGCGCCGAGTCGAAGAAGTGGAGTAAGTTCGGCATCCTCTGAAGATACACACTTCTTCAACAGTTACTCCGGAGAAGAAGGAAAAGGAATCTCTTAAGGCCTCGACACCGTTGAGATAAAGAAACAAAAAAAGGGTTGTGCCACGAAGTGCAGCATGCGCTAAACAAGATAATTACTACGAATGGCCTAGTCTGAACATCTGACAACTAAGAGACAAATAAGGTGCCACTAAACCTCGAACGCTACAACATGGGATTGTTCATGAAAAGCCAGGATTTATACCTTGGCCAGTTTGCTGACGGTAAAACCACAGAAGTGATCTGCAGCATGCATTTCAATAAGAAAAAGAAATCAGCCCTCACGATCAGGAAACGGTGTGAACGATGAATAGTACAGGTATGCTCCAATTTGTAGCTCCGGATGATGCATTCCTCTTCTTTTTGTGGGGTCGGTATCCATTTATGTTACTGAAAGCTGATAAAGCTTTCAGTAATTCAATTCCAGCGACCATTTCAACGCACCATAACAACCGTTTGGAATTTAGTCATGCCTATTGTCCAAACTCAGTGGCAGTTCAAGAATAATAACCAGATTTCTCCGTGACGTACTTTGAAGCCTGCTCGTAGCTGTAAAACTTCACTGCAGAATTAGGTATAATCCGCGCACAGTTGGTTCCGTTGCCCTTGAAAAACCCAGCTAAACCCTCTGCGGCCCATATTGATCTCAATCCCTGGAACATTCCGCTGTACTTTGGATTGTATGCATTTTGCACCTGATAACCGGACAGGAAATCAATATCATGAACGCCTGAACCATCTGGTACCATCGGCTAACGATGAACAGTGACAAACCACAAAAAGCCATGCACCCAAGCACCTATGTGAACCCAACCGCAAAACTAAACGAAGTACGAATTAATAAGAGCCAGACTTGGACGGATAGAACTGGGCAAATAAATAACTCATTCTTCCGGGCTCTTGTAGGCAATAAAAATACAAGGCACCTGAAGAAGAATTTTCAGGCGCTCCAGCGGAGCAACAGCAGTTCGGGACCTGAAACGAAAGAAACAAAATTTCAAAAACAGGATCTGTCGACTATCTTGATTGACACGACTAGGACAACTCGGAGTTTTTCATCCTGTAAACTTCAGAAAGGCCTTTGGTGAGACCAAAACCGGTTCATCTCAAAGTTACATTCACTCAAGCTCCTTAGCTTATCCAACTTGCTAGATCCTAAAGTGCCATGTAACTCACTGCTGCAAATTTGAGTCGGTGCTTGGGACACCGATGCTCAAGACGGCTCAGACAATTCAAGACAACTTGACCAGCCCAGGAGATACTACAGATCCACCTACACACTAGTCCGGCCTAGATCTATTTTCTCCCCACATCTACATTACGTACCCACCCACAATCTCATGTGGGCAAACAAAATCCCAATCAGAGGCCTCCCTCAATGACGGAAAGAGCCCAGTCACCTAATAATCTAGCGAATTAGGGTTTTAGGTAGGCGGCAGGGTGCTTATTTCCGGATCTGAGAATCAATCACAGGTATATATGGATATATACACAGCAATCAACTTCTGTGGCCTGAGCTGCCTGTGAAGAGCAAAAGGGCGCAATGTAGAAGCACTCAAGAAGGGTTTTCGTCCATCGGATGGAAACATAGTAGTCCACGGTTTAAGACACAAAGGGAGAGGTTCTGGAACTCACACGCCTCCAGCAACGCCGCCAGCAAGTAATGACTTGCATACAGTAAGAATAGTATTGGAAGGTGCTTTCACATCCTTAGTTGCCTGCTTCGCTTCCTCGGCTAAAGATTTCAGAGCGGACGAAGCGGATTCATTGCCTTCCACGTACAGAGGAGACGTCTGACAGTATGCAGTATTGGTCCCTTGTCCCATCACCTCGTCTGCTTGCTTCGGATCCGCAAGTTTCTGCAGCGTCGATGAAAAATCAGTGTGTCTAATGCAAGAGCGGGAAGTGAAACTCACAACTGTACGGAAGACACAAATCGGAAAGAGTCAAATTTAGACAGCTACGTGAAAAGACAGGAAGCTTGGCAACGACTTTCAGTTAAAAAGTCCTTAGGACATTCTCCTCAGGACGGGCTGGACATTTAGTGGTTGAAAGCTCCCGGATGTGCTCAAGAGCAAGCTACTACATGGCGGATACCCGCAACATTCAGGAGTTGAAACCGACGCGAAAGTGATACTCGAGTGAACACGAACGCATTTCTTTCTGACCATACGCTGGAAAATAGTAATTCAGATAAATCAATGTCGATCTATAAATTCCACCTACGCAAGCAGTCCTTAAAGCTCGTCCCAATGAATCGACTTCACTACTAACTTAACGATGTATTGATACCCTCTTCTAGGTCGGGTCATAACACACAGCATGAAACCACTGTAACCAAGGTGTCTCAAAGCTCGGTCCATGACATTCGGCACTCAAGCGAGTTGATTGACACGTCAAAGTCGAGAAGAGAAAGAAAAGACTTCTTTCTCAATAAAATTAGTGCGAAAACTTCAACCATCTGCAAAGCGTCTCAACAATCCAAAGTGCAACCAACGAAAGCGCAACCTCTGTCGTCATATTTCTCTTTCCCCTAGAGTGCCCAGCCCTTTCATCCGCTTCTTCACCACTCCATGGCTCTGACAAGTCTCAATGCATGGTACCTCTGTCACAATCCCTTCCGATGCCCCGTCCAATCGGCAGAACGTTATACAGGCAATCGATTGATTTCAAACTAACGGAAACCTCGCATACAAAACGTCTTACTCCACACCATTTCCTTCTCCAAGACACCTTGCGAGTGTTAACAGGCTTCCTGTCAGCGATTTTCAATTTTTCCACGTCAATTCACCGAATCGACAGATCGCCTCCTTTCGGCTCCCTTCAGCTCCTCCCTCTCTTCCACCAAAATGGACGAACAAAAGCAGGGGGCAACGATTTCAAAGCAGCGAACCGGAGAATTTAATTTGACGCCACCCTACACTCGCTCTCGAGTGCTCGGGCCGCAGAGGCTCGAAGAAGTGCGAGAGGAATAGCAAAACCCCTGAGGCTACTACTGCTGCTGTCCACACTCTGTCTCCCTCTTCGGCTCGACTACCGTAGGCTGGGCGCCACAGGCACGCAGAGAGAAGGCACGCAAGGGCTACGGGAAGGCAAGCAAAACAGGGCAAGCAGAGAACGCGCAGACCCCGACACCCAAGTCCTCGTCTCCAAACCCTTCCGGCGTACCTTGTACTCTGTGTTTCTCCCTCGAGCTGCTGCCGCTGTCTCAGCTCCTGCTGTCTCTACCGTTCTATGCAGACTACGCTCCACTGCTCTGCCTCGCGGCGTTCGATCAAGGCCATAGCCGCCACTACCAGCGGGGCGCCGGTCACACGCAAAACTTTTGATTCTGCTCTGATTCCGAATCGATTCGCTCTCGTTCACCCTGCCGCTCTTGGTCTACTGCATCATGCCCCTCGTATAATTTTGTCTCCTGACCGACGAACATCTTCTCTCTCTGCCGGATCTGCCCCCGAGGTTTAGCGTCACCACTCGGACTCCATGGTCACGACTTCAACCCTTACCATGTACTTAGAAGTTTTACTTGTACATCCTCGTTTTCTAGAGTTTTTGAGCTAAAATGTCCCCAGAGTGTTGTAATTTACTTGTCCGAACACCTTCCGAGAGTAGAGTTAGCAGGAGGTATCCAAGTAGTAGAATGTACTGTAAAGGCGTATCACATGCCTTCTTAAACCTGTTAAGGCGAGATTCGCTAACCTACAGCTCACCATTGCACCGGCTCTGAACCCAAGAGACAGCGAGCCAAGTAAAGCGGATCACTCTGGGGACATTTTGCTTCAACTCTACAGAAAACGGGGGATGTAAAAGTAAAATCCTCCATAGTAACACGTAGTGTTCTCCGTAGTAACACGGTATGAAATTACTATGTTTGAGGTTCGTCTTGTCGCCTGCCAATATATATATATATATATATATATTCTCCGACATTGGAGTTAAAAAGCGAGTCGTACGGCGGAGCTTCGAAGTTGAGGGCTCATAAATTCACAGTACCTCCGCAACCCTGCAAAATGCGCCATGAGAAGTATGAGTTGGATCTTTTATAGTTTCGAGATCCATGTATATGCGCTAGCCCCAGTTCAGTTCAAGTATTACAGCACTTTTGCATTTCCTGAACATATTATTTTTCTTCACAACCAATCAGATGTCTTTTTAGAATACTCTAACTCTGTTTTAATTTTTCAATTACCCCTCTAAGTCCTTTCAATTACTCTAACTCTGTTTTAATTTTTCAATTACCCCTATGAGTCCTCTGAAATTTCTCTGTCGTCAAATTATCACCTCAAATGACACCTCACTAATCATTTCAGATTAATTAAATTCCAAGACACCCCTCCGAGGAGATACAGTTTGATTTTTTTTCATTATAGCTCTACCTGCCTGCACAGAGGCTCGAACCCCCACCATCTCATCCCTAGGTCCAGCTCGTTTCCAACGCACTACACACAGTTCCTGTTATATACAAAGAGATACAGTGTATTATCTATTTCTGGAAAACCACGGAGATATAGTGTGTTATCTATTTCTGGAAAACCACGGAGATATAATGTGTTATCTATTTCTGGAAAACAGTAGGATTAACCCCTTGATTTTTGGTTGTCGTTTTCTTTTCATTCTGCAGAAGTACGCTTGGGATGTATATTTAGATGCTGCGTGCACGCGGAATTCGGCGTCTCGCAATTCTGAAATTTCTTCTTGGAGCATTACGCGAAACAATTCGGGATTCACATTGATTCGTCGCTGGTTACGGTTAGCAGACAAAATTCATCACTCCCCTTCGGCATTCCAAGCCCTCCCAAAAATGTTCTCATCGCAGCGTGATCCACTGACGGTTCTAAGTCAAAATTGTAAATAATATAGCTCAGGCGAACTACATAAGATACGTATCTGTACTCACATTAAGGACTTGTACCTTAGCGTCCTTGTAACGTTCGACCGTAGATCACGGAGTCGAGTCGTCCGTCTCTAGCCAATGAATCGCCGAACGTGAACCTCCCTGAAGACCTTGTACTATATTTGTGTCTCCAGATCCAGTTCGTTAAACTTTCCGCTCATAAACACCAAGGATTTAATAACCGTCAGACGGGTTTGGAATAATTAACTAATCTTTGGCAGGCCTCTGCTACTAATCTCAAGTTTCAGAACACTGTGGAAACTTATTCCAAGCTTGGGTTTGGTAAAATTTGGGCAGCGCTTCCGTTACTGGTGGTTAAGTCGGAACGCAATAAACCCTGAAGAGCCACAGCCAAGACTAGGAAGCCTAGTGGATGCTAGGAAGTAGGAAGGCACACCGAAATAGAGTCAACTCCACACCAGACGTTTCAATCCAACTTTTGCACTCAATCCAAGCTTGCTTATCATATAATAAAGCAAATCACGGGCTCATATACATTACACGGTGTTTTCTTGCTAACAAGATCTCGAAGAGCTCTTAGGCCGGCAATTCTTCACTGCTCTGCAAATCTCCTGATAATTTCACTCCATAACGCTATCTCTTCAGGAATCTTCACTCTAAACGCTGTAATCTTCCACTCAATAGACTAGATCTCAAATTGAAGGTTAGACCAAGGCTAAAATCCCACTGGTCCCTTTAGTCTACAACTATTTACTCACAGCTTGCACTCAGCTTAGTCCCGGTGAAATTTCCACCCTGCGTCTCTCTACGATCAGCTCTCAGTATAGTCTCAGTTTCTGGCTCTCTGACCTGCTCTCTGGTGCGCGTATAGTGAAAATGGTAAAAAGCCAGGTTCTAAGGTTCGCGAACCCATTTAACCTTTCTCCTTGAGCCTTCGCCGTTTCCTTGTAGCCGCCACGTGCTTTATAATCACTGCCCAGTCAAGTTCGGTTATGTTAAGTAAACGGCGTTACAATCGCCCCAACCAAGAAAAAGCAGTTCTTCCACTGAACTACGGTACCTGCAATACCACATTAGGAACAACACTTCCTCAAATCCAGAGGAACATTATCCCATCCAGGGTAAGGTTAAGCTCTTTCTCAGAGCTATGCTCCATCACCGAGCATTTGTTGAAGCTTTCGGATGAGACAGAACCCTAGCTTCTAGGTGGTGAACTCGTCAGTTTTCTTTTATCCACCTCCTTACTATGATACACACATAGTAGCATCAGCCTAAACCTGATTGACATCCGACAGTCATAAGAAGTCAGCAGACCACAACTCCACCTTTAGACGAGCAGATTGGTCAGATCTACTCGGTTCCAGTGTCCTTGAAGGGCCTTTTGCATGACTCTCCTAACTCGATTCAATCCACCGCTTAGCTAGAAGAAACCACTGCAGATTGTCGTCTCACAAAATATCTACGCAGTGGTTCCTGAAACTTGTACAATGCTAGATCATCTAAGTACTCCCAGGCTTCACTTACCAATCCCGGAACTCTACCTGTCCAACGACATAAGTATTGAGTAACGGGTTCTCCAGCTCCATCTGGATTCGGTGATGCTCGATGATCTACTATCTCAATCAACTCAAGATCATCAGCTCTTGGTAATGCTTCTAACACTGGATGCCATTTCTGATATCTTCCTGACAACGACTCTAGTTCCTCACGAAACATCTTTAAGTTAGAAACATGAATGATGGGGTGATAATGCTTCATACTAGCTGGAAAACGTAACTTATAAGTCACAGGACCTAACTTCTTCTCGATCAGGAACGGTCCTGCCCACTTTGGAAGAAGCTTCTTGGCTAAATCCACCCCTGCTGGGATTCTGAAGTTCTTGGTTCTCAACCAGACTCTCTGTTCTTCTTCGAACTGTACGTCTTGCCTACCACGGTTTGCATACTTGGCATACCGTTGTTGTGCTTTCTCCATATGTTTCTTGGCTTCTTGAAACACAATACCCTGAACACGTATGAAAGTCTCTAGATCTGGAGGATCCTGATTCGACCTTCCTGTGTTTTCATGCCCCTTGGTAGCCAGAGCTATAGGAGTCCAAGGTGCATGAGAACCCCGATAAACCACTTCAAATGGTTTAAATCCTGTACTCGAGTGCTTGGTGTTGTTATATGTAAACTCCACCAAGTCCAAGTGCTCACTCCAATCACTCTGATCTCGCATGATATAGTTTCTCAACCCTTGTTCTACTATCTGTATAGTCCTCTCCGTTTGACCATCAATTTCAGGATGATAAGAGGAACTGAACTTGATGGTAGTTCCGAGCCTTCGAAACAAACCCTTCCAGAAATCAGCTACAAACCTCCTGTCCAAGTCTGAAACAATGTCTTTAGGCATCCCATGATACTTAAAAACATATCGTATGAACAATTCAGCGGCACCTCTCGAAGTCACTGCTTCTCTACAAGGGATGAGGTGAGCTTGCTTACTGAAACGATCTATAACAACTAACAGAGCATCAAAACCTCCTGATTCGGGTAAACTTGTGCATAAGTCCATACTTATGCTCTCCCAAGGCCCATCAGGTATTGGCAATGGCCTCAGCAACCCTGCAGGTCTCCTTCGCTCCGTTCGTTGTTGTTGACAGGTCAAGCAAGTCTGCACGTACTTGACTACATCCTCCAACATGGACGGCCAATAGAACTGCTCTTTAACTCGTTGCAACGTTCTATTCTGTCCTCCATGTCCAGCCAGTTCACAATCATGACATTCTTGCATGACTAGTGTCCTTAGAGATCCAGCTGGAACATAGACCTTGGTTTGCTTATAAAACCAAAGACCATTGCGAAATGAGAGATTACGTACCAATGGATCTCTCTCTTGTTGGCTCGTCCAACGTTGAGCTTGAGGATCATCTGACAATGCTTGTCTGATTCGATCCAAAAGCTCTTCACTCGTGTCTTGAGTTGTTAACGTCTGGACACGTCTGCTTAACACATCCGCTGGAATATTTTCCTTCCCCTTTTGATACCGTCATTCGATATCAAAACGTGCAAGTTCCACTTGCCACCTCTGCTGTTTGCGGGACAAACGGGGTTTACTCTGAAAGTATATATTACCCTCGCAGTCCGTCACAACAGTAACCTTGCTTGGTAACAAATAATGCTCCCAACGCTTCAGACAATGAACAACTGCGAACATCTCCTGTTCATGAGCAGGCCATTTCGCCTCAGTCTCTGAGAACTTGTGACTTTCGTAAGCCACTGGATGCTTTCCTTGCATCAGCACTCCTCCAATGGTCCATTGAGAAGCATCAGTGTGAACCTCAAAAGGTTCTCCCATCTTTGGAAGAGCTAGCACGGGCATTTCTGTTAGTGCTTGTTTCAACTCTTGAAACGCTCTTTCAGCTCTTGGGTTCCAGATAACTTTGGAAGCCTTGCGCAATAAGCCAAACAAAGGTGCGGCTTTATGCGCAAACTGATAAACAAAGCGCCGAAAGTATGTAGCTAATCCAAGAAAAGATCTGAGCTCATGAACACTCTCAGGTCTCTTCCATTCAACAATGGCTCGAATCTTAGCCCTGTTAGGATGAATATCCTGCGCATCGATCAAACATCTCAGAAACACCACACTCTCTTGTCCAAAAGAACACTTGCTCTTCTTGAGGTAGAGTTGATGTTCTTTCAGACGCTTAAACACTGTTTCAACATCTACTAGATGCTGATCCCAAGTGGATGAGAAGATGATGATATCGTCTAAGTACACGATAACACTCTCATCCAAGAGATCTCTGAAGATCTCATTCATCAACCTGCAAAAAGTACCAGGTGCATTGGACAATCCAAATGGCAACACTGTATACTCAAACAAGCCATATCTCGTCCTTACAGCCGTCTTTTCTTCATCACCTTCTTTTATCCGGATCTGGTGATATCCAGAACGCAGATCCAACTTGGTGAAGTACCTTCATGTGGTCAACCGATCGGTGGTTTCATCCATGAGAGAAAGAGGATACTTGTTCTTGACATTAACCTTATTGAGTGCACGATAGTCCGCACACATGCGAATACCACCATCTTTCTTGACCACGAACAACATCGGGGCAGCATAAGGTGATATACTTGGTCGTAAGATACACTGAGCTATCAACTCTTTCAGCTGAGTCTTCAGCTCTGTCAGCTCATCAAACGACATGCATCTTGATGGCACTGCAATAGGCGTAGCCCCCAGAACCAGATCAATAGCATGATCCAAGGCTCTCCTCGGAGGAAGTCCTGTTGGTAACTGCTCTGGCATTATGTGAGAATACTTCTCAATCAATGCTTGCATATCAATATGTATTGGAAGAGCAGCAACACGTTCTTCCTCATCTGTCTCCACTTTGGGTTTGGACATCACTGCAACCCAAGCTTCATCTACTGATTTGATCTGCTTTCCAAACTGTCTAGCTGTGCAGCTCTGAAATGCCACCTCGGCTCGTTGGAACCTACGAGCAGCATGGTTTGGCTCCTTGGGTCTCTCTTTGATGATCAAAGGATGTGGTTGACCCAAGCCCCATCGATCCATGACAATGACGTTTCCTTCTTGAACATCTAGCTTTGCCTTGGTCTCTTGTAACCAAGACCATGACAAGATACCCTCCATCGTGTCATCTAAGCTCATAACTAGGAATTCATGCTTCCTGGTTACGCCTCCAACAGTAATAGGAACACTCATAAGCTTTTCTGTAACGGTTGTGCTACCTTGCACAAACCTTACCAACAACGGACTCATGATCTTGGTTCTAGTCATCCCTAAGGTCTTGACTAGCTTTTCATCCAAGACATTCACATCTGCTCCAGTATCAATAAGCAAACAACACTGTTGGCTTCCTAGTTTCACTTCAATCCACGGCAGAAAATCCCCATGTTCTACCAAATGCTCACCAGCACATACCTCTGCTTCAGTAGTCGCCTCAACTGGTTCTTCAACACTGGTTGTCTCTTCAGTTGTCAACCCACGAACATTGCTCGCTGTTGAACGTTGAGGACACTCACGGACGATGTGACCATCTCGTCCGCATCAAAAACAGATGATCGTCCTTGAAGGTGTAGCACTGCTAGCTCCACTGCTCCTAGCACCTGAAGTCGAAGCTTGGTTGGATCCTGCATTGGATGCATAAGATCCAGTAGGTCGTGTCTGAGTAGGACCACGAGAAACTCCTTGCTGTTGAGATCCACGAAGAAACCTCCTTCCCGCTGCACCAAATCTTCCACCACCACGTCCTCTACCACCTCTACTCTGAGAGGACGCTATCTGTCCTTGAGGATTGCGCCAAAATCCTCTACTAGGCTCGCCACCACTTGTTCTACGCTAAAACTTGGAGGGCTGCACGGTATAGTTCCGTTCCCTAGTGTTCTCTGCTGCTTCCAGAAATGCAAACAAGTCTTGCATGTCCTCGGACTTGTGAAACATAACCCAGCTATCAAACACACTAGCACAGAAACCCTGCAGACCTTTCTTCAAGTGAAATAGCAAATCAGTGCGATCCACCATGTGCAAACGAATAACCAACTCAGAAAATCGCTGGAGATACTGTCTGATACTCCCTGTCTGTCTCAGATGAATGAGCTCTAGCCGAAACTGTGTGGCTTCATCCATCGGTACCAAATGTCTTCTGAGTTCATCCTTCAGCTCCGGCCAAGTGGACATAGGAGTTGTACCATTTAAACTCCTCATCCGCTGTTGACCTCCATACCATTCCTTCGCCTCTCCTTCCAGTCTACTAACAGCATAGGTGAACCAGCTACGCTCATCGAAGTTCTCCAAGTAATTCTCCATCTCAGTAACCCATAACTCAAACTTGGAAAAGCTTTTCTCACCGTTGAAGGCTGATGGCGTTGCTGGTTCAGCCCACTTCACTTTCCGCTTGTGTCCTTCTTTGGCTGAGCTGCCTTCCGCAACATTCTCTTGCGCCTTCTGTGACCCATCTTCATTCTTATATGCTTGAGTAGCATCAACTGCTCCTTCACCCAGCAGTGCTAAATCCTTGACTTGCCCAGCTTGTGGTACAGGGACCTCTACTTCTTTCTCCTGTGTTGCTTTTGCTTGAGCTAAATCCGCCTTAAGCACCTTGTTCTCAGCTTCTACTTGCTCAAGTCGGCCTTCCAAATTCTTCAGAAACGCCTGCATCTCGTCCATCCCAGTCGGCACGGCTTCCATTGTCTATGGTGTTCAGCAAAGATTCAACTTGAACCTGCTCTGATACCAACTGTAACGTTTGACCGCAGATCACGGAGTCGGAGTTGTCCGTCTCTAGCCAATGAATCGCCGAACGTGAACCTCCCTGAAGACCTTGTACTATATTTGTGTCTCCAGATCCAGTTCGTTAAACTTTCCGCTAATAAACACCAAGGATTTAATAACCGTCGGACGGGTTTGGAATAACTAACTAATCTTTGGCAGGCCTCTGCTACTAATCTCAAGTTTCAGAACACTGTGGAAACTTAAAGCTTGGGTTTGGTAAAATTTGGGCAGCGCTTCCGCTATTGGTGGTTAAGTTGGAACGCAATAAACCCTGAAGAGCCACAGCCAAGACTAGGAAGCCTAGTGGATGCTAGGAAGTAGGAAGGCACACCGAAATAGAGTCAACTCCACACCAGACGCTTCAATCCAACTTTTGCACTCAATCCAAGCTTGCTTATCATATAATAAAGCAAATCACGGGCTCATATACATTACAGGGTGTTTTCTTGCTAACAAGGTCTCGAAGAGCTCTTAGGCCAGCAATTCTTCACTGCTCTGCAAATCTCCTGATAATTTCACTCCATAACGCTATCTCTTCAGGAATCTTCACTCTAAACGCTGTAATCTTCCACTCAATAGACTAGATCTCAAATTGAAGATTAGACCAAGGCTAAAATCCCACTGGTCCCTTTAGTCTACAACTATTTACTCACAGCCTGCACTCAGCTTAGTCCCGGTGAAATTTCCACCCTGCGCCTCTCTGCCATCAGCTCTCAGTATAGTCTCAGTTTCTGGCTCTCTGGCCTGCTCTCTAGTGCGCGTACAGTGAAAATGGTAAAAAGTCAAGTTCGAGGGTTCGCGAACCCATTTAACCTTTCTCCTTGAGCCTTCGCCGTTTCCTTGTAGCCGCGACGTGCTTTATAATCACTGCCCAGTCAAGTTCGGTCATATTAAGTAAACGGCGTTACACCTCGTCTGCGCAGAACAGTTGGAGTTACCTTTGAATGCGAAGCAAATGAGGTAGAAAAAACGGCGACACTACACTCCGCAGGCTGCAAAAACCGACTGCGACATAGGTCGGAGTCGGTCCGACGGATAGGTCGGAGTCGGTCCGACGGCCTGTATGAAACTGGCGGCAGGTAAAGACGGTCTTTGTAACACTGAAATTCCCGTCAATCAACTGTAATACTCCTATGCATTGCTGTGCATTGGCACTCATTGAAGTAGGACCATAAACTTTGCAATCGCATTTTGATGGTTCTGGGTGGTGTTTCGACTTGACTGGACTTTTGATGCTTTGCTCATGGGGGAGATTTCCTTTTAGATAGTGGTGGGTCTAACTCAGCGACCGACATAAGGCAGGAAGCCAAGCCGTTGAAAGGGTGCTATCGCTGATTTTGATATCACCGTGTTTAGATTTGCATCGGCAGCAGAACTTGAACCCTAACACCACTAGTCGAAAGGATGAGATCATGTCATAAAACTTGAGTTAATCTACATATGAATTCTCAAATATTCTCAGTCTGACTCTAAATAATGATGAAGAAGTTAGGGGTTGTCGAAGTTAATCGAAGATCTTCTTGGTAACAGAAGGTAAGATATTGAGAAACTAAAGGACAGATCTAAGTATAATTTAATTTTGTTGTCGAAAGGTCATTTCCATCTCATCAGTTATAGATCATATTCGTCCATATATGTGTCTTTGATCGTACTGGAGACTCAGAATGACTGAAGAATTTTGCATCTCTTTAGCAACATCTCGGGCGATGATATGCCTGGAAACACGAGAAGAGTAGGATATAAACTATAAGCACTGTATAGACTGCGGCTCTTCAAAAGGTACAAGTCCGCGAACCTCTAGCTATAGATATATTAATTTATTCAGAGTCTAATTTAATACCTAACCCTTCCTGCCAAAAAGGTTAAGTAATAAATTAAACATCTGGATATTTACCTCTTTTCAGTGAAAGATGGAAAAAGTGAATATATGCATCCAAACTGTACTTCTAAGAAAACAGAGAAAAAAGATAAATGTTTAACACAAAACTAAAATAATCATGAGCAACTGGCTGACAACAGCCTTAGAAAAAAATAATGAAAAATGCAATGTACAGCGCACAGTCATGAGGAAAAGTACTGTTCTACAAGGTTTGTAATTGTGACTTGTGTCCAAGTTCTCTAAATTTCACTAAATTTCACTAAATTAAATCATCAAATTTATAACCTACTTGGTAACTTGATTACACATGCTCACTCCAGTTATACAAAACCCACAAGTGATTCATGTGAACACAACCTTCCTCTAGTATAAAAATCTGTTATTCTCATGAGTAAAAGTATTTTAAATTTATAAGCTTTAATTTATAGCCTAACCCTTCCAAGATGAAGAGGTAGGACATAAATTAAAGCTATTTGTATATTCTCCTCTTCCAAGTTTGGAAGAGGTTAATATGCATCCAAAGTGCACTTCTAGGAGAACAGAGGAAAAAGATAAACTTTTAAACAGACAACAAAATAATCATAGATAATTGGCTGACAATTGCCTTTATCATTCTTTAGTGAAAAGAACAGTTTACTAAAGAGCAAAGTTACGGAGAGGATTGGTGCTTGACTGGGTTTGCAAATTATGATAAAGTTTTCTAAATTATTTTATTAAATTTAAATCATTAAATTAGAATCCACTTGGTAAACTTGATTACACATCGTCACTTGAGTTACACAAAACCCATAAGTAACTCACTCAGACAAAACATGTGCTTGATATAGAGACTTGTGCCTCCCACGAGTAAATTATCATATGTTTTGAAGATTCAACTCCTAGAGTTTTGGACTAGACTTAGAGTTAGTAGGAGTTGGATTAAGGAAGTTAGATTATAAATTATTAAAGTTAATGCTTACACATGTAATGCAAATAACTTAACATTTGATAACAATTTTAGCCATATTTTGAACAATCAACCATTGAAATTTAAAACACAATGTCACGTTAGTTTATCATCTCGGCTAGGTTGACCGAATACGTAGTGGTTAGTCTCGATAGGGCCATTAGTGTCGTTAGAGCGAGTTATTGGGCTCACCTCTCTAAGGATATACTTCACAAGTAGAGATTGTATGCTTCAGTTCTTTGAGTTGAACCTTCAAGCTCTTGGCTATGGTAGACAGTCTTAGTGAGTGCAATCTAGATTCTCTGGTGCGCATAGTGGGTGTGGCTTGACTTTAGTGTTTGTGTATTACCGGTTGACATGGTGGAGTGAGTACCAATCCTTATTACTCAAAGAACTGAAGTCGCAAGGTCTGATTTAGTGCTCTCAAGTCGTAGATTTCTGCCGGTGGTATTTTTGGAGTGTGCAAATCGATGATATCTTCGATTTCCGAGTGCACACGTGCATAGAGTGATTCTTTTTGGTCTTGATTGTTGTTTGGATTAGTAATGTGTGAACATATTCTTGATCGGGTTTGTGGTGGAGTATTGCAAAAGTGTTGTCAAAATTTTCTTTAAGTTTTTGGATCAATTTGGTGATCGACAGATGCGTGTCGATAGATGTTGGGTAGATGTTGATCAATAATTGATGTGGTGATGAGTGTAGTAGGTGCGCACTTGGAAGAAGATTCGAATGCATAAAAAATCATTCAATTTGGTGAAGGATCAAGTGAGTTACATGGAAAATAATGTCACGAGTTGTCAGAAATTTGACATAAACTTGCATGCGCATGTTCTTTGGCAGATTTTTGCCTTCTTGGGATCTATGCTAATACTATGGGGGTCGCCTTACCACTCCGCACGTTCCTAGAGGAGTGATAAGGCGATCTCATAGTATTAGGAGGGAAGCTGTAGTTGTGGTAGCGTTTGCATATATCGTAGAGACGTGCATGGAGGACGTTGATGACAGTTGACTTGGATGAGTTAGTGGAGCTACCACGTAGAGACTTTTAGAGCTACTAGAGGTTTGGACATCTAGTTAGTGACCTTAGGTACAGTTTATAACAATTGGTGGTTATATATTGTGCATTTGGTCATCAAAGAGGAGACATTAGTCCAGATAAGGTTAGGTTTATCTTTTGTGCATGTTTGAGTGTGGAGGGTTATCATTCGGACTTTTTGTGGTTGGAACCGCTCCATATTCTACTTCTTGTTTGTGCGCCATGTTTTCTTATGTTGGTGCTTGATTTCCGGAGTGAGTTCAATGTGCTGTCGATAGTGAGGTTGGACTTGCGAATTAGTAGATCGTGAGATACTGTTTGTGGTGATAGCATGTACAAGTTGCCCTTACCTTAATGTCATAGTAAGATATAAGTGAGCTCAATAGGAGTGGGGTTGGACAAGTTGGCGTCACGTGTGGTGATGAGGTTTCGATGCTCTGGTTAGAGCTTGGTGTTCGTGATTGGCATGGAGGTTGTCATCACGGAGGTCCACTAAGGTTCCGGCGGAGATTCGGCTGCAATAGGCAGTGGGTTCACACATAGTGGTGTGAGATACCAACCAGTAGCAACAATCTCATCAGCGGAAGACATCGATTCAGACGAGGAGACGTGGTTGGAGATACACATAGTGTCATCACATTGTTGTTATGAGACATGGACGAGATCTATGGGACCACGAAGGATCCTCGACGATACTCAGGTACGATGGATAGCGCTGAGCTAGATGACTTTATCAAGGAGTTTGACAGTTGGTGCGATCTGCAGCAAATGCAGAACCCACAATTGTTCACACCTCTCATCGCGTGGAAGAGTTTGTTCTAACACTTGGAGGGACTGTCTATGGAAGATTACCATGAGTTCAGGCAGGACTACAACATGGAGACTGAGTTGTGGAGACAACATTGATCTCTCAACTATGTTTCTATCATTACTGACGTAGTTTCGAGACGTAGCATCTACGAGTTCGGGTGTCACTAACAGTGATACATCCAAGAGTGACGGAGTACCTACAATCAGTGATGCGTTCACTAGTAGTGGAGTAAGGATAGTACGAGAAGGATACCACTAGGGTTTAACCTTGTGGTTCAATTCTTTCAGTGTTTGAGGAAGAACTATCAAGGTGTGTAGACCGACAAGTTGAGGAGTCTGTAGGAGTTCCAAGAGAAGACTGGAGAGAGCCTACGTAAGACATATACTCGCATGAGGCGGTTGATCAATGTTACTTAGAGGATGACAAAGACACATGCAGTCCAGTTCTGATTTGAGATACTGGACCGAGAGCTGCACATGAGAGTTAGAGATACGACTCTCTTTAGAGACACTACACCCAAGTTGACGGTTGTCTTTGGTTTGGTTGAGCGGATTGAGGTCAACATGGTGGAGGAGAGGGTGGTGATTGCTGGGTTCAGTAGAAAGACGTCACATAAGACGACCACCTCTTCTCGAGGACCACAGACTACGTAACAGCGTGGTAGTGGTGGTGGTGATAGAGATCGTCTTGAATAGTCGTGATCCCATGGAGGTGTTGGAGGACCTAGTGGACAGAAGTCAATGCCGTCCTTCTCTAGTCAGCAGCAGGCGGGTCCTTGCTGGACATGTGATGATACTCATAATCAGAACGACTGCACATAGAGGAGAGATGGTTACGAGATGTCTAGGACGTCTCATGTGATGCCTAGACAATGTGAGCATTATGGACGACCAGGTCACAATAGTGACAATTGTTTTGATCTTCATCCAGAGCTATGACAAGAGAAGAATGATTGTGGATGAGGCGAAGAATATCAAAGAGGATGTGGTGGTCAAGTTGGAGATAGAGGTCCAACACCCGTGAGAGGACCCAGTCGATCCATTGTCTGCTCGATATCAAATGTGGGTATGGCTGCTCGGATTGAGAAGTTAGAGCAGAGGATAGCTAGTATGGCTATGGTTCAGCGGAGATATGATCCGGGAGTAGAGACTTCCACGTCTTACGAAAGAGAAGGAGTTGACTTCGACTTCATGATTGGTGTGGTGCAGACTGAGACATATACGACAGTGACTCGAGGATGCAATACGTTGTCGGAGTGTGATCCGTCTACCTAGGAAAGCGCCGGGCTTCTGGCTGTGGTTGTTTACTCAAGAGGTTGGCTTTCAGGTCACAACAGGAGCTATAAACACTCACACAGGAGTGTAGGATCCTCTGATATGCTCAAAAAGCGAAATCTAGGTCTCACTGGTAGTAATAGGCTTAGGCGGTGAACTTTGCCACACAAGGAGAGGGAAACTATGAAGGTTTAGACTTCTAAACTTCCCCTACATGCAAATGAGGCACTACTGAACACACACACGAAGTTTCAGCCTGAGATTGAATTCTAGCACAGAGATATGAACAGAAAAGTTCTGAATAAGAGAATTATGGCAATTTCTGATACCTAGACAGCTATTCAGACATAGAACAGAGAATTGGCTCAATGAATTTCAAATCTTCTCACAGTATTTGAAGTCTACAGGATGCTGAACATCCCTGTGAAGTTGGGACTCCTGAATGTTTGTAGAACTCCAGATATCCTTCTCTAAAGTCGCTGCTCTAGATTAAGAGCTTTTCAGACCCCCTCTGCTTCAGCGGCCGCCCTGAATTACTCAATTACTCAAATGATTCAAAACTTTTTGGACAGTCGTAGCCCTCCTGACAGTGAACGCAACCACGAAGTTTTGAAGTGATTTCCTCAATTCTGCTGCAATTGGCACCGAAAACCTCAAAATCAACAAAAGTGATGCAGTTTTGGCACAATCCGAACTTCAATTGAGCATAACTCCTTGTTTATTGATCCAAATCGAGCAAAAATTTCACTGACAGTGCTTGGCACGACGAGCTCTCTCTTCCTGTGTTCTCAGATTTCGAAGATCCCTCACCAATTGCTCGAACTCTCCTCTAGAGCTCTGTTTCTAAACTTAGAGTTTTACAAAAGACAAAAATGGACCAATGGGAGTTCATAGCTCCACTTGACTGTCCTTTTGTGCCCTAAACTACCTGGTAACTTTTCTACACTCATAGGCTACCACGTCAAGCCCCCTAGAGTGCCAGCGTAAAACTTAAACTACCTAAAATGACACATAGCCCCGAAAAATAACTTAAATTAGCTAGAAAGCGTGCATGGGTGACAAGTAAGTACAACCCATGAGCTCAAACCCCCATCAGCATGGAAACCCTAAGTTATGTACATTGAACGTCATAGACAAGTAAGAAGTCACTTGCACAAGCGCACAAATGCTTGAACAAGACAACTAACATACTATCAGCCTGCTAGGACTCAAAATAGTGTTAACACCATATGCAAAGGTGTCAAACATATACATAAAGGACTAGAAGTAATATGAGCTAACTTCTAGAACTACCAAACCTAAGCGTCGGAGTAGAAGTCAAGCATGTAGCCGCCAAATGGCGCGACATGCACCCCCTCTGAACCTGCACATCCTCCGGTATGTGCCAGACCAGATCAAGACTCTTCAGCTTCAGCTTCAAATTCATCTTCAACCTCCATTGAGTCTTCAGCTTCATCCTCAGTAAGCTCTGCAATGTTCTGGTCGTCCCCTCTCCTTCTAAAGAGCTTGATTCTCTTCCCTGTGACTGGTATCTTGAGCACTGCACCATCTAACTCTCTCAAAGAATATGTGGCATTATCATAAACTTCTAACACCACATAAGGTCCAAACCATCTCTTGGAAAACTTTCTGATAGCGCTATGTTGATTATCAAGACTACTATCATAGACTAACACCCAATCACCTTCCTTAACTGGTTTGGGCCGTAATCTATGCGTCCTATCAAATCTGCCTTTGTTTCTCTCTCTAGCAGTCTTTAACCTTTCCACAGCTTTGGCAACATCTTCAGGTCTTCGTTCTAACTGCTGGATCCTTAGCGCAAGAAGATCCTCCGTACTTCTACCATCTTCCCATGGCAAAACATTCCAAGTAGACACAACCTCCTCAATCGGCATCACAGGTTTTTGCCCTAGTATCAACTCTGCTGGCATGTAACCTGTAACGGTACTATGAGTTGTACGATCTGCCCACAAAGCAAATGGTAGCAGTCTAGGCCATTCACGGATCTTACCCTTGCAAGCTTTTACCAAAGCTTTGATGATTGGCGGATGACCTCTTTCGCTCTTGCCATTCCCTTCAGATTGTAAGCAGTGGTTAACGCCAACTTGATTCCCAATCGCTTGAAGAACTCAACAGCTTCTTGTGCATCCAGCTCACCCCTATCTGCAGTGATCTTTCCCACACACCCATACCTACAAATAACATCTTCAAGTAGAAAGCGGCAGACACTAGCAGTGGTCTTCGTCCTCAGGGCACGGCCTTCGACTTGGTTAGATAGATCTTCTCTAGCCAAGACTAGATACCTCATTTGTCCAAGTCCAAATGACATAGTTACCAGATCAACTATCCATTTGTAATGAATGGCTAAAGGATAAGTAGGATGCAATCCATCACGATGACGTACGTTGGAATACATCTGGCAAGGTATACAAGATGAAACAAACTGTACTACATCCTTATACATACCCTTCCACCAATACTTTTCCTTCATCTTGGCAAATGTAGCCCAAACTCCTCTATGACCAGCCCATAAACTCTCATGGAACTCCTTGATCAGCTTCTGCTGCAATTCCAAGTCACATACTACCCGTTGCGGTATACCTCCTTGTAGCTTAGGGTGCTTCCATAGATGCCCTCCATGTAAAAAGTATCCATAAGCTATTCTACGGATCCTCTTGAAATCTGCATCAGACCAGCCTTCTTGCCTTTCCAGTGAACTCAAATAGCGCCCAAGATCCAACCACTCGCCATCATACATAGTTTCCTCAAAAAACTCCAACGAGGCTGCAAAACAGCTTCTATCCCTTCTAGCAAGAGCACTAGAATAGAACTCTGTTCCCACATCCTCCTGATCATCTATCATTTCTTTCTCATCGTAATACCTAGCCCTTGATAACATATCTGCCACAGGATTGTCCTTCCCTGCAATATGTCTAAACTCTGGGTTCAAGGACTTGATATATGCTATCCACCTCAACATAGCAATATCTGGAGTTGTACAACTAGTGATCATTCCCAAGAGAGGTAAACAATCTGTCTCCACAACCACAGGTGCTCCTATCAAGTATTCCTTATCACTCTTCATCGCAGTAACTACTCCCCATAGCTCTCTCTTGACCTGAGGGTAGTCTCTCTGTCGTGAACTTAAGACCTTAGCTCCAAAACGCACCACATATCTATTTCCATCCTCATCGTCTTGTCCTACAGCCCATCCAATGCCAATAGGACTAGTATCAACAGTAAGGATAACAGATCTGCCCGACTCATATGTTACCTTCCGTAGAGTTGGTGGTGAAGACAACAGATCCTTCAACTTCTTCATAGACTCGCTTTGCTCCTCTTGCCACTGAAATCTCTGCCCCTTCCTCAGCAACTTGTACAACGGATCTGCTACATGTGCAAAGTGTGGAATCCATATATGATAAAACACACATGCACCTAGAAACCTTCTCACCTCAGTAACCGATCCACATGTCTCCTTCATCCTTCGGATGGCATCAACCTTGTTTGGACAAGGTTTCCGACCATAAGATCCACACAGATGTCCCACTATTAACACCTCTTGTTCTCCAAATACAGACTTTGCTCCTGATAAAGTCAAATGAACCTCCTCCAGTCGACTCAGTATCTTATCACAATCAGCTATGTGATCTGCAACAAACTTACGGCACCCCCTCTGATCCTTTACCTCATTCTTCTCCTCCTCAGCACACCCTTTGATCGGCACATCATCAAGGAATGGCATAGTTTTTTCAGGAATGAAATCCCTCAAAACTTTATTCATGCCATTCATCATATGTGCTACAGAATTCGTAGCACCTTGTGGCAAGGTGCACATCCTTAGTAACCCCAAAGGTGTCCTCATTGTAGTCAAGTCTCTACTCTCAGAGGATAACTGAAACTGATCATAACCTGAATATAAGTCTCCCATTGAATAGATAGCACGACCAGCAAAAGCCTCTGCAAACTCGTCTACAATAGGTCATATACCCATATTCCTGATAGTCACCTTGTTAACTGGCTGCATATCTTGGATAAATCTCAAAGCTCCACTCTTCTTCGGAACAGTAAACCATCTGCTAGAATAGGGAGCTATAGACGGTTCCAAGATACCCATCCTAATCCTCTCATTGAGCAAGTCTATCAGCTTTGGCAGATGAGCTCTAGGCACAGGGATAGGACGTAGATTCCAAGGCACATGCGGTATAGTAAAGATTACCATAGGTGCAACTACACTTGGATCTACACATCCTACTTCATGTGACTCAAACGCAAACGCCTTACCATGCCTAGATAGCATCTCCCTGAAGCTCTTCTTCTCTTGCTCGGTAAGAAATCCATCACCTCCAATCTTCAGCTCCTTCAGTGTTGTTTCTGTGAACTGGTGCCCAATTCTTCTCGGTCCTCTGAGCGTCGGCTCTCGTGCAGCTTGCTCCATCTTCTGATTGTAATCGAGTGGTAAAGGCAAAGCCACTGGTTTGACTTTCTTTGCCACTGACTTGTACTTGGTCTCCACATACACCTCTTGCCGATCTATAAACTTATCAATTACATCATAAAGCTCCTTGGAGCTCACTCTCACCACTCTATCTACATCATCTATAGAACTTTCTACTATAGATTTCAACTCCCCTATAGTATCTACCAAATACTGTTCTTCAAACACCCCAGATATGTATTCATCTCCTGCTAACTCTCCACTATCCCACAAAGATTGTTGTACACTCTTCACATGTTGCCTCTCAAACCTCTTCAGATTCTCAACCTTCCTATAACACACTGATCCACATGATGTCAACCCTAAGAAGCTAGTGGATAAAGCTTCCTGCTCTACTGGATCAGGCGAGAATCCTATCTCTACTGTACCGTTGAAGTCTCGCTCTTCAATGGTACTCTGCCAAAACCCCTAGACTCTCTAAACTCCTGAGTAATCTTAGGTAGTGGACGGTCTCTCAAGCTATCACGATTCCTCTCATGTTCTGCAGCAACGGTCAAAAACTGAACAGCTCTTTTGCCATCTCTACTACGTATCCTAGCATAAGCTGAACCATCATCCATAACTCGTGTCTCCATTCTAACAGCAGTAATGTAAGGCTGCCCTAGAATGATAGGATAGGTTGACATGTCCTGCACAAAGAAATTCTGAACATCACTGATGTCACCCACAGTTACCTTGATGTTGGGGCAAGCACCATAGAGTTCTCCCCGCTGGTTGTTGGCAGCACGGATAAGCCATCCATGATCGGTGTCTATGGGCCATCTCCCACGCTTGTACAGCTCCTTAGACATCAGATTAATCTCTGAGCCGTGATCAATCAATGCCACCACAGGTTCCTCCAGGTCTCCCAACTTCACCAAGGTCTCAGTGGTTGCTCTTGCCCAATGGTTATGAGAGTAATGGCTCTTCTGCGATGCTTCCACCTCATCTTCAAACCTCACGTGCTGATCTGATCTTCCTTCTGATACTTGAGAGCAGTAACCAGAAATCTCATCTTCCTCATCTTCCGACAGTTTGGTCCCTAGAGCGTTAAGCGTAGCTGCTTCACCCAAAATCTGACGTTTCCTCTTGATGATATCTATGATAACCTCATGGAACTCACGCTTTGCTATCCCAAGAATCTCACCCAAGGTAAACTCAACCTTCCCATTCAAGATACGGTTCTCTAACACCTGCTTCAAGTCTGTAGCAATCTCAATGTCAGACTGAAGCTTGTATGCAGGCATCTTACTCTTCTCCTTGCTTCTCTCCTTCTCCTTTGGTGTTGTAGATGGTAGATCCTCCATAGTCTCCTCCCGAGTAGGTGTTGTCTCCTGCCGTGCATCTAGTCTACCCCTTTCACTCCTTGTAGCAGGCCGTTTGGCTGTAGAAGCCTCACCTGCATCCTCCCTCCTACGTTTTTCTTCTAATACAGCTTCATGATGACTTCGTGCAACATAAGCATGCACTGACATAGTGTCTACAGGATCATTCCATCCTGTAGTTTCTCTAATTGAGTTGCCAACCCTTCGTAGCACATCCTTGTCTAGCTCTGTTCTAGCTACGGACCGCACTACATCTGACCACAACCCAGTAGTCCCTTTCTCTCTCTCCATTTCCACTTTCACTCCACACGTAGCAGCATTCACAAGAGAAACAACATGTGATGCTGATATCTCATTCACAAGTCTCTTCATACCACCCTTGCCAAAGTTGGTTCCGAGCATCATCCCAGTCTCTCTCAAATGGATCTTACCATCTTTGAAGAAGATAAGATCCTTCCTCAATGCATCTGAAAACTCTCCACAATCTCTTCTTACATGGTCTAGGCTATCGCACCATATACAACGATGAACAAAGCCTTCTCTCATCTGAGGTCTCTGCATAGCAGGCTGTACATTCTGCTCCTTCTCTTCTAACCTAGTGAGCTTAAGCTTAAGCTCCTTCATACCCTTAATCAACTCATCAAGCGGTGAGTCTTCCTCTCTAGCAATTACCAAAGCAGGCTTAGTAGGCAACTGCTTGACAGGAATTATCAGAGGTGCTGCTTCACTTACCACCACCTTGTCCCTTCTTCTCTGTCTCTTGGTCAACAAGGAAACAGCCTCTTCAACCTCCTTCCAATCAGTCTTCAATCCTCTCTCCTCACTCTTGTCTTCCAGCAACAGCTCAAGCTTCTCCTGAATAGTCTCGTCCGCTGCTTGTAGGAAAAGCTCGGTCTTCTCAACCTCTAGTGTAAGCTTCTCTGTCCTAGAAAGATGAGCATATTGACGATCAAACTCCCTTAACAACTCATTTACAGACAAACCTTTGTTAGGCTTCACCACCCACTCCAAGAATGTTCTCTTGGTCACCCTCTCTGAATCTTCAGTGTAGTACTCTTCCTTCAAAGCTCGCATAAAGCTCTCCCAACTCTGTCCTTGCTGCTGCTTGAGCTCCTTCACACGCCCACGAATCTCAGGGACAACAGCAAGCTCAAAGTTCTCCACCATCTCCTTCTCAGGTACCTTGTTCACCTCCATCTCCCTAGCATAGTATCGCACATACTTGGAAATATCTGTCCCCTTGAACTGGTCCATCTGATGCACCACAGATTGCAACGCCTTGGTTGCTAATACCTCCTTCCTCTCTGTGCTCTGCTGCTGCTGCTGCATAAACATGGAAAAAGCTTGGAACATCTTCATCGTAGCAGCATCCAACTGAGCAGGTTGTTGAGCAGCAGCAGCACCTCCACTTGATGATCCTTGGTTGGCCATGATATCTGATCCTGTAACACTCTCAAGAAAACTCCCACCCTAGGTGTTTCACGTCGAGTTCACCAAAAAGAGAGTATGTCGGAGTGTGATCCGTTTACCTAGGAAAGCGCCGGGCTTCTGGCTGTGGTTGTTTACTCAAGAGGTTGGCTTTCAGGTCACAACAGGAGCTATAAACACTCACACAGGAGTGTAGGATCCTCTGATATGCTCAAAAAGCGAAATCTAGGTCTCACTGGTAGTAATAGGCTTAGGCGGTGAACTTTGCCACACAAGGAGAGGGAAACTATGAAGGTTTAGACTTCTAAACTTCCCCTACATGCAAATGAGGCACTACTGAACACACACACGAAGTTTCAGCCTGAGATTGAATTCTAGCACAGAGATATGAACAGAAAAGTTCTGAATAAGAGAATTATGGCAATTTCTGATACCTAGACAGCTATTCAGACATAGAACAGAGAATTGGCTCAATGAATTTCAAATCTTCTCACAGTATTTGAAGTCTACAGGATGCTGAACATCCCTGTGAAGTTGGGACTCCTGAATGTTTGTAGAACTCCAGATATCCTTCTCTAAAGTCGCTGCTCTAGATTAAGAGCTTTTCAGACCCCCTCTGCTTCAGCGGCCGCCCTGAATTACTCAATTACTCAAATGATTCAAAACTTTTTGGACAGTCGTAGCCCTCCTGACAGTGAACGCAACCACGAAGTTTTGAAGTGATTTCCTCAATTCTGCTGCAATTGGCACCGAAAACCTCAAAATCAACAAAAGTGATGTAGTTTTGGCACAATCCGAACTTCAATTGAGCATAACTCCTTGTTTATTGATCCAAATCGAGCAAAAATTTCACTGACAGTGCTTGGCACGACGAGCTCTCTCTTCCTGTGTTCTCAGATTTCGAAGATCCCTCACCAATTGCTCGAACTCTCCTCTAGAGCTCTGTTTCTAAACTTAGAGTTTTACAAAAGACAAAAATGGACCAATGGGAGTTCATAGCTCCACTTGACTGTCCTTTTGTGCCTTAAACTACCTGGTAACTTTTCTACACTCATAGGCTACCACGTCAAGCCCCCTAGAGTGCCAGCGTAAAACTTAAACTACCTAAAATGACACATAGCCCCGAAAAATAACTTAAATTAGCTAGAAAGCGTGCATGGGTGACAAGTAAGTACAACCCATGAGCTCAAACCCCCATCAGCATGGAAACCCTAAGTTATGTACATTGAACGTCATAGACAAGTAAGAAGTCACTTGCACAAGCGCACAAATGCTTGAACAAGACAACTAACATACTATCAGCCTGCTAGGACTCAAAATAGTGTTAACACCATATGCAAAGGTGTCAAACATATACATAAAGGACTAGAAGTAATATGAGCTAACTTCTAGAACTACCAAACCTAAGCGTCGGAGTAGAAGTCAAGCATGTAGCCGCCAAATGGCGCGACAACGTGTCTTTGAACCATGAGACGCATTGGTGGAGTTGGATCCACAACGCAAAGAGACTGATATGCAAGCCAAACTTCCTCAGTCGTTCATGTTATCAGAGGTGTTGAGGACCACGTCTATGATTTCCTACTGATGATGCAGTGGAGTTGGATGCATCGACATCCATGAATGAGGGTGATGCGAGTCAACCCTCGATGTCCTTGTATGCGACATCAAATTTGTGTTGAGGACGGCTACAATAATTCTACGAGCCCCACTATTTTCAGCCGTGGATATGAGGTCACTAGGAGTCAAGGCATAGTTAGTACGACATGTCCATAAGGAGTTGACACATTTTGGAGTGAAGTGTACACATAGCTTACTCTAAGGACAATATTGATGGCGTGGTACGCACATCGACATGCAGCAGTTTGTCGCACGATGTGTAGTTTGTGATCG
This sequence comes from Asterella californica, assembly GCA_036924285.1. NCBI lineage: Eukaryota > Viridiplantae > Streptophyta > Marchantiopsida > Marchantiales > Aytoniaceae > Asterella > Asterella californica. The sequence continues at coordinate 19,003,403 of JAYKYS010000002.1, read as the reverse complement.
AGTATGAGTATTGTTTAACGCTCCTATTCCACATTTACACCTCTTATGATTGTAGGGTTGGATTATCGTTGGAGCTTGGATTTTGCTGAATCCTTATTGTTGATTGTACGTCATCACTGGTATGTGTTGGTGATTGTAGTGACGCAGGATTACTCCTTTTGTCCATTTAGTATACAAGATATCGTTCCCACAGAGGATTTACATAAGTAACGCCGCTCTAAGTTCTAAGATCTGTTCAAACACACAAACACACTTGTGTTGCCTAGGAATCTCGTCTTCTCACAAAACCACGCGTCTTCCAGGTACGCCAAAATATACTCTGGATCTAAATAAACAACTACTAACTAAAATATCACACAACTATTCACAGAGAAGCTCGGGAAGAGATCTTCCTGCTTCCAGATTGTTTCTTCCGGTCTTCTCAGTATCGTCTTCCCGAAGCGATTCTCGTCTTCTGGGGGTTCAGCTCGTCTTCTCACACCTCCAGAAGAATGTCTTGCTTCGCAGAAGTCGACTAGCACAGCTGTTACACCTTACTCTCGCACTCACGTTCCAACGGGTTAGATTAATCATAGGGTGTATGCCCCCTGTAGCCTTCCCAGGCTTCTGCCTACGGAAATGATCTTTCTGTAGCACTACAACGACATTCACCTTCACGGAAGCTCAATAGAAATCTCGGAAGCTCACTAGAAGAAGGTAAGAAGATGGAGAAGATGGGAGAAGATGGGGAAGAAGAGAAAATCCAAACAAGAGGAAAACAAGATAAAAAGGTGAAATTAAGATTTTGACAGGCTTCTAGTCCGGATCCTGACTAACAAGCCATCCCTGCTTGTAATAGTTTGGGGAGGAAGACAACAAACATGTGTACAGTTGCACCGCCTTCTTCTTGAGGATGTCGTCTTCTGCTGTGGGAAGAAGGCTTCTTTCTTCTTCACTTCGCTGCTCTGACTACTCTGTCTTCTGGGATCCCTTACCCATAAGACCGTCCGTACGCAGATCCTAAGTGCTCCACTGGACGAGTCAAGCTACAATGCCACACATGCTGACAGTCACCGCCACTCAAGAAGAACACTTCTCATGCACAATTGGGAGCGAATTCAAGGAAACCCACCACCCAGAAGACATGAACAAAGCTTCTGCACTCAAATCAACAATCCATTCCCCGAGAAGAAGTCACATTGGCATTGGGAAGCTCACTCCCTCTACTTCCTGCTCCTACTCCTCGACACATTAGTCTAGACAACAGGACTGCACGAGGATGCCGTTCCCTGTTCCTAAACTGTCCACTACCTCTATCTACATCCTCGAACCACTGCTGGTAACAAGCATGCAGACCCCTCCTGTGTATTCCTAGACTATTCGTATGTTTCCAACAACGGGTGTAGTGTACACTATATTGCCTATCATGTGCCGATGTGTGCTCTCTGTCTGCACCATCAAATCGATGTGTGTGTGTGCAGAGCCTACAGAGAACCTACAGAACCCTTATTTCTTACTTTTCGATCTTACTTATGTCGCTGTCATGAGAACCAGAGGGAACGACCATCAGGGAGAGAGGCGCTAACAGGAGCCTGCCACCCCCACATGCAAGCGGTTCCCCTTCCTAATTAGTCATCCACTTTGTTGCTCCTTTGCTACCTATGCTGCCACATGGTATCCTAACTAATTTTACACTGAAAACTGCCACTCTTAAGATAGCATGTTTGTTCCTACTAAATCTGGAATTGTCAACCTTCGGTTACTAACTACTCTGATTGCTCCGTGGCAATCTCTACCTGATCTGCTCCTATCAGAGCTACTAGCTCGGCTTCTGATGGACTGGGAAGCCCTACGCTTACCTCGGGTGTCACTGAGGTAGCTTCCCTCTCATCGCTCTTCGCTGACCTTGCTGTTGCTGCTGCTGCGTCTTCCTCGGCTTCGGCTTCGGAAGACAAAAACGTCTTATGGGAAGCTGGGTCGAGTATTGCTTCCTCCATCTTCTGAGGCACTGGTGCGGGACTAGGGACCATGGCGATCTCATAGGGGTCCGGGGAAGTCACTTCCTCCACGCGGAATACTTGGGAAGACGGCTCGTCTTCTTGTCTTCCGGGGCGTCTTCTGAAGTCTTCTCGACTTCCAACGTTATCACTACCAAGTGCACAGCGAGGTCGAACTCCTCCTTCTCCATTCCAGATCCAGTCGATGGTGCTGGAGCTTGGGAAGATGCAGTTGCAGGTGTCGGAAGCGAGGGAAGACCATAGAGTGTCTTCACTCCTTCTATCTGCCGATCCAAGTACCTGAACATGCTCTCCCGGCATTCCACCAACATTGTCTTAGACTCGCTGTCCCATCCTCTAGCTAAGGTAAGTAACTTCCTACCCGCGGTCAAGTTAAACTTCTTTCGAAGCGCTTCCACCGCCTGTGCTAGCATCTCCTGTGCACGAGCCTCCGCTGCTTCCCGCTGCGTCTTCTCAACCGCAACTCGCGCTTCTGCGGCTTCTCGCTGCGTCTTCCATGTGGTCTTCTCCTCGGCGAGGATGATGATCTTCTCCTGCACTCGGAGGACCTCCTGATCACGCTGTTGTACACGCGTTTGCATCTCCTGGTTGCTCTTCCGAAGTTGCACCAGCTCTTTGGCAGAAGCGGCTGCTTCCGCCTTGTATCTGGCTGCGAGCTTCTCCGTGGTGCGGAGACTAGCTTCCAGCGACTCCGTCTTCTTCTGGTCTTCTTCTTGTCGCAACAAGGTGCGCAGACCGAATCCATGTTGCAAGGGCCTCTCCTGAGCCTTCACTTTCTTCTCCAGCAACTCCATAGCTGGCTGGATCTCCTTGTGGAAGAAGGTGCTGAACTCTTCCAGTCTTCTTCCTGCGGAAGACAAGTTCATCTCCACTACTCGCTTTGAGGTGTCGACCTCGTCTTCCAGAGGCAAGGAAACCTCTTCCACCACAATGGTCTTCATCTTCTGCGCACGAGAAGAAGCTACTCTTCTCATCTTCCGGGGTGGAAGATCCCTCGTGGCAAGAGCGGTTCTCTTCACTGCGTTTCCCCGCATTGCAGTAGGAGTATCCCTTCTTCTCTTTACTTCTGGAGTCTTCGGAAGACTCCCAGGTGTTGCAGAAGCGGTCTTCTGCTCCGATCGGGTACTCAGCAGTTCTTCTTCCGAGTCGAACTCCGATCCTGAATGAATGAAGGAGGTGGGCTTCCTAGGTACACTTCTAGGACCCATCTTCCTCGGTGGCATGACGTCTTCCGACCCACTAGACTCGTCTTCCCTCATCAGAAGCGTCTTCTGGTGAGAGCCGGGCCTCAGCTGTGACATCAGAGTGGGAGGGGGAGTTGCGGCTGCTGCTCGATCATCGTCTTCCGAGGTCTCTTTCTTCACCTCTTGTTGTCCTGTTGGCCCATACTCCGCCAGTTGATCTCCCCTAAGATCCCTCATGACTACGTACAAGTAGCAGAGGAAAGGTGTCAAGTGTCCTCCCACCGGGGTACCCAAGTACGCTAGCTCCGCTTGTACATAGTTGTGGATGTATGCGCCCCAGTAGATGGGTACTCTTTTATCCCACACTGCTTCCAGGAACTCTACGTCTTGATCTCTCAAGTACCTCGTCTTCTGCGCTTTCTCCTTGGGGAAGAGATGCAGAAACAGCTTCGTCAGAAGTCGCTTCTTCGGCTCTCGGTAAGATTCGATCTTCCATCCATTCCTACCCTACTTGTCTTCCACGAAGAGACAAGTGGTGCTCCCAGGCACATGCCACGTACTCACGACCTTGGGCAAAATCTTCTTCTCAAACCAATACCCTCGGTCCTCGGATTCTGGTATGTGGAAAGCTCTGCGCCACCAATCTTCAGTCTAGGAAGATGGTCTTCCTCGAGCTACTCCTGCCTACGTAGGTACACGGTTGCGAGGTGGTAACGCTGCCCACACCTCCTCCAGAAGTCCCTGGTCTGCGAGGTTCCAATCCCATAGGAAGAAATCGAGACCCAACTCCTTGAGGAAGGGCGTGGCCTCGGCCAACTCCGCTGCTGGTGACACCAACCCTCGAGGATGCATCGACATACTGGAAGATCTGTTGCACTAAGCCACAAGCACCTACTATGAGCTGAAGGCTCAGTCCTTCCCAAGTGCCCACAGTCTAGCTTCTACTTCTCAGAAGACGAAACTAGTCTTCCAGAAGACATCTACTCCGTCTTCCGGGATTCTAACATAGATAGCTCTCGTCTTCCGAGCTATATCTAAACAACCCTATCTAAGCAAGGCCTCGCATGGATTACCAAGAAGACAACCCACCTTGCATTACATCCTACTTCCTACTAGAAGATACAAGATTCGCGAAACATAAAGTGCATAACAGGTTCGTAAGATGGTTGCGGGCTCCTGAGGTGACAGTGGTCTCTGGGAAGACATCCGGGACAGTTTCCGATTCAATGTCTTTCTCGGAAGACCTCCCGAAGTCAGGCTTCTCTTCACTGGTCTCACTTGTCTTTGTCTTCTTACGCGCAGTCTGTCCTCACAACAAACTCAAGACAATTGCACTCTGTTATACTGACTTCTCACCTCTCATACGCACTCAGAAGAAGCTTGCTGCTCGGTGGGAAGACATGACCCTCGACCATTCTCTCCAGATTTTGCCAGCAAGTCTTCTCACGACTCTCTCCTAAGTTTGGAAAGAAGAAGGAATGCTGCTATGGGTCGGACAGAAGAGACCCGAAATGGACCCTCACGTCTTCTCGCTCATTTTGCCAGCCTTTCAGTCTTCTAGTCTCTCTAGGAAGATGTGGAGTTGAGAAGCTTAAAAGACCGGGAGGCACAGGTCTAGTTCCCGACTTCCAACTTCTCGAAATAACAAAAGAACTCACCACACCACTCAGGATTCGTACCAAACCTCTCTTAACACAAAAGCAACACAAATCCACTCTTGATACGAATTGGTTACAGTCGACTTCCGAAGACAGTCTTCCGAAGACAGTCTTCCGAAGATGTTCCAATCTTCCGAAGTGTCTTTTGCTCCAGGTTTCGGAGGTAGAGGGGTAGTAGGGTGGGGAAATTGATAGCTGGGATCGTCAATTTGAGGACGATGGGTAGGGAAGCTCGAATTGAACTCAAGAAGAAGTAGGAAGATGTCTGACAGAAATTGAGCAGCGCTTCCGCACCCAATGTCACAATAGGAAAAAGGAGGATGGGGGATAATCGATCATGCTGTCTGCAACTAACCGGGGAAGCGCGGGGGATACCAAACAAAGGCGAGAAGCAATGAGAAGAGAAAAGAACATGGGAAGAACCTCTACAGTCTTCTGTCTGCTTCTCGAGTTGTCTTCGACCTCCCGTGCGCTTCTGGCTCTGGTCCCAGCTCCAATGCGACCCCACTGAGCTGCATCTTCGTCAGCTCCTGTCTACGCCTCAATCGATTGAGCCACCCACCTTCGATTTCACTCAGCTGCTTCCAATGTCAGCTTTCGGGAGTCTCACAAGAAACGCTCTTCACTTAGGATGCTTCCTGCGCTTCAGCAATTCGACCTCACCTTCGTTCTAGCTTTTAATCGATCTTATACTCACTCAATTCCACCTTGCTGCCTCCTCACTCGAAGCTCACTCGTCTGAAATCGATCTTCTCAAGAGCGCGCTTGCTACGAGAAGTTGGAATGCGCTAATGCGCTTCCTGCGCATCTTCCCCGCATATTAGAGATTTCGACCCTAGGTGGCTTACCCGACCTACCTACCACCTTGGTGTTACCTAGTAGGTACACCCACTCTTTTACTTGGAAACTCATGGTTAGGCCTTCGTGGTCACTGTCTTCCGAAAGATGGGTGTCTTCCGTCGTCTTCCCGTCTTCCGCCGTCTTCCGAAGACGCAACTGAGAAGACGCTTCCCGGAAGACGGTCGTCTTCCGAAGAAGTCAACTTCTTATTAAAAAGCTCATAAGATCATCTTCCTTCTAAGGAAGCAGTAATCTTAAGTAACAACACTTCTTCAGTTATACAAACAAGTTATTAATCTTAAAAATTTTAAAAATTCATGAATCTTGTAATTTGTGGGCACCACAGTGATGGTGGAGCACTTCTCCAAGTGGATTGAGTTGGTGGTATTACCGGACAAGACATGAGACAACATATGCGTTCTTATATCGATTGTTGAGTCATTTTGGAGACCAGCTGAAGTGCTGACAGACAAAGATATAGAGTTTTTTGGTGAGTTTCAGACCTTATGCGATCAGGTGCTGATCGATCATCGGATTACGTCTCGAGATCATCTTGAGATAGATGGTTTGGCAGAAAGGATTGTTTAGACGGTGAAGAGAAGATTGTGCAAGTATGGCTTGCAGAAGGGCCACTTGGGAGACTAAGATTTGCAGTTATCATTGTTGGTTATGAACTATCGGTTTAGTCGGCAAGCGTCTTTGGTTTCCTTCTCACCATATTTTCTATTATATGATCGAGATCTATATCTACCTTCGGTCATTCGTCATGATTTTGCTGAAGTATTGAACCTTGATGACCCGGATATGTGGGTGAGAGCATGTGCTCAACGAACCGAGACATTTCGAAGAGTCATGCCTATAGCTTTTGAGAACCTAACGATTGCTCAGCATAGAGACTCGTTGCGATATGTGACTATTCGAGAAGGAGATTATCGGTCGTCGCTTCACAAGTTTCATCTTGACGGTTATATCTATTTGCAATAGACTGTACCGATGATGTGGATTGTGACTGCAAGACGCACTATTTTACAAGTGCGTGAGGTGTTGTCTTTTGGATTGCTCATGTTAGAGGGTCGCGATGGTGTTGTTTGAAAGGACCATGTGTGTAGTTGCGTGCTATGTCATCTTTCAAACATCAATGATACTGTTGATCCAAGCTTAGCGGTGTCGGAGTGTGATCCGTCTACCTAGGAAAGCGCCGGGTTTTTGGCTGTGGTTGCTTACTCAAGAGGTTGGCTTTCAGGTCACAATAGGGCTATAAACACTCACACAGATGTGTAAGATCTAGTAATATGCTCAGAAAGCGAAATTCAGGTCTAGCTGGCAGTAATAGGATCCGGCGGTGAACTTTGACACTCACGGAGAGGAAAACTATGAAGGTTTAGACTTCTAAACTTCCCCTACATGCAAATGAGGTACTACTGAACTCACACACGAAGTTTCAGCTTGAGATCAAATTCTGACACGGAGATATGGACAGAAAAGTTCTGAGCAAGAAAATTACGGCAATTTCTTGTACCTAGATGGCTATTCCGACCTATAATAGAAGATTGGCTCGATCAATTTCAAATATTCTTACAGGATTTGGATTCTACAGGATGCTGAACACCCCTGTGAAGTTGAGACTCCTGACTGTACACAGAACTCCAGATCTCCTCCTCTGAAGTCGCTGCTCTAGATTAAGAGCTTTTCAGACCCCCTTTGCTTCAGCGGCCGCCCTGAATTACTCAGTCACTCAATCGATGCGAAACGTTTTGGGAAATCGTAGCCCTGCTTGCAGAGAACACAACCTCGAAGTTTTGAAGCAATTTCCTCAAATCTGCTGCAAGTGACACTGAAAACCCTAAATCCAACAAAAGTGATTCAATTCTAGTACAATTCGAACTTCAATTGGTCATAACTTCGTCTTTATTGCCTCAAATCGATCGAAAATTTCACTAGAAGTGCTTGGCATGACGAGCTCTACCCTCCTGTGCTCTCAGATTTCGAAGTCCCCCCACCAAATGCTCGAACTCTCCTTTAGAGCTCTGTTTCTAAATTTAGAGTTAAACTAAAGACAAAAACAGACCAATGGGAGTTCATAGCTCCACTTGGTTGTCCTTTAGTGCCCTAATCCACGTGGCAACTCAACTTCACTCAAAGGCTACCACGTCAGCCCCCTAAAGTGCCAGCATAAATCTTAAACTTCACGCGAAGGCATGTAAAATAACACGTAACCCTAAAAGATAACTTAAACAATCTAGAAAGCATGCATGGGCGACATGTAAGTACAACCCATGAGCTTAAACCCTTATCAGCATGGAAACCCTAATTTATGTACTTTCACAATATAGATAAGCATGATATCATTTGCACAAGCGCAAGAGTGCTTGAACAAGATAGATAACATACTATCAACCTACTAGGACTCAAAATATATAACACAATAGTGTCAACACCGTATGCAAAGGTGTCAAACATATGTATAAAGGACTAGAAGTAATATGAGCTAACTTCTAGAACTACTAAACTCAAGCGTCGGAGTAGAAGTCAAGCATGTAGTCGCCAAGTAGCGCGACATCCACCCCCTCTGAACCTGCATATCCTCCGGTATGTGCCATCCAGATCAAGACTCTTCAGCTTCGGCTTCAAACTCATCTTCAACCTGCATTGAGTCTTCAGCTTCATCCTCTGTAAACTCTGCAACGCTCTGGTCCTCCCCTCTCCTCCTAAAGAGCTTGATCCTCTTTCCTGCGACTGGTATCTTGAGCACTGCACCATCTAACTCTCTCAAGGAGTATGTGGCATTATCATAAACTTCTAACACCACATAAGGTCCAAACCATCTCTTGGAGAACTTCTTGATAGTGCTATGCTGATTATCAAAACTACTGTCATAGACTAACACCCAATCACCTTCTTTAACTGGTTTGGGTCGTAATCTATGCGTTCTATCAAATCTGCCTTTGTTTCTCTCTCTAGCAGTCTTCAACCTTTCCACAGCTTTGGCAACATCCTCAGGTCTTCGTTCTAACTGCTGGATCCTTAATGCAAGAAGATCCTCCGTACTTCTACCATCTTCCCATGGCAAAACATTCCAAGTAGACACAACCTCCTCAATCGGCATCACTGATTTTTGTCCTAGTATCAACTCTGCTGGCATGTAACCTGTAACGATACTATGAGTTGTACGATCTGCTCATAAAGCAAATGGTAGCAGTCTAGGCCATTCACGAATCTTACCCCTGCAAGCTTTTACCAAAGCTTTGATGATTGGCGGATGACCTCGTTCGCTTTTGTCATTCCTTTCAGGATTGTAAGCAGTGGTTAACGCCAACTTGATTCCCAATCGCTTGAAGAACTCAACTGCTTCTTGTGAATCCAGCTCACCCCTATCTGCAGTGATCTTTCTCACACACCCATACCTACAGATAACATCTTCAAGTAGAAAGCGGCAGACATTAGCAGTGGTCTTCGTCCTCAAGGCACGGCCTTCAACTTGGTTAGATAGATCTTCTCTAGCCAAGACTAGATACCTCATTTGTCCAAGCCCAAATGGCATAGTTACCAGATCCACTACCCATTTGTAATGAATGGCTAAAGGATAAACAGGATGCAATCCATCACGATGACGTACGTTGGAATACATCTGGCAAGGTATACAAGATGAAACAAACTGTACTACATCCTTATACATACCCTTCCACCAATACTTCTCCTTCATCTTGGCAAATGTAGCCCAAACTCCTCTATGACCGGCCCATAGACTCTCATGGAACTCCTTGATCATCTTCTGTTGCAATTCCAGGTCACATACCACCCGTTGTGGTACACCTTCTTGTAGCTTAGGGCGCTTCCATAAATGTCCTCCATATAAAAAGTACCCTAAGCTGTTCTACGGATTATCTTGAAGTCTGCATCAGACCAACCTTCTTGCCTTTCCAATGAACTCAAATAGCGCCCAAGATCTAACCACTCGCCATCATACATAGTTTCCTCAAATAACTCCAATGGAGCTGCAAAACAGCTTCTATCTTTTCTAGCAAGAACACTAGAATAGAACTCTGTTCCCACATCCTCCTGGTCATCTATCATTTCCTTCTCATCGTAATACCTAGCCCTTGATAACATATCTGCCACAGGATTGTCTTTTCCTGCAATATGTCTAAATTCTGGGTTCAAGGATTTGATATATGCTATCCACCTCAACATAGCAATATCTAGAGTTGTACAGCTAGTGATCATTCCCAAGAGAGGTAAACAATTTGTCTCCACAACCACAGGTGCTCCTATCAAGTATTCTTTATCACTCTTCATCGCAGTAACTACTCCCCATAGCTCTCTCTTGACCTGAGGGTAGTCTCTCTGCCGTGAACTTAACACCTTAGCTCCAAAACGCACCACATATCTATTTCCATCCTCATCATCTTGTCCTATAGCCCATCCAATGCCAATAGGACTAGTATCAACAGTAATGATAACAGATCTGCCCAACTCATATGTTACCTTCCGTAGAGTTGGTGGTGAAGACAACAGATCCTTCAACTTCTTCATAGACTCGCTTTGCTCCTCTTGCCACTGAAATCTTTGCCCCTTCCTCAGCAACTTGTACAACGGATCTGCTACATGTGCAAAGTGTGGAATCCATATATGGTAAAACACACATGCACCTAGAAACCTTCTCACCTCGGTAACTGACCCACATGTCTCTTTCATCCTTCGAATGGCATCAACCTTGTTTGGACAAGGTTTCCGACCATAAGATCCACATAGGTGCCCCACAATCAACACCTCTTGTTCTCCAAATACAGACTTTGCTCCTGATAAAGTCAAATGAACCTCCTCCAGTCGACTCAGTATCTTATCACAATCAGCTATGTGATCTGCAACAAACTTACGGCACCCCCTCTGATCCATTACCTCATTCTTCTCCTCCTCAGCACACCCTTTGATCGGCACATCATCAAGGAATGGCATAGTTTTTTCAGGAATGAAATCCCTCAAAACTTTGTTCATGCTATTCATCATATGTGCTACAGAATTGGTAGCACCTTGTGGCAAGGTGCACATCCTCAGTAATCCCAAAGGTGTCCTCATTGTAGTCAAGTCTCTACTCTCAGAGGATAACTGAAACTGATCATAACCTGAATATAAGTCTCCCATTGAATAGATAGCATGATCAGCAAAAGCCTCTGCAAACTCGTCTACAATAGGTCCTATACCCATATTCATGATAGTCATCTTGTTAACTGGCTGCATATCTTGGATAAATCTCAAAGCTCCACTCTTCTTCGGAACAGTAAACCATCTGCTAGAGTAGGGAGCTATAGATGGTTCCAAGATACCCATCATAATCCTCTCATTGAGCAAGTCTATCAGCTTTGGTAGATGAGCTCTAGGCACAGGGAGAGGACGTAGATTCCAAGGCACATGCAGTATAGTAAAGATTACCATAGGTGCAACTACACTTGGATCTACACATCCTACTTCATGTGACTCAAACGCAAACGCCTTACCATGCCTAGATAGCATCTCCCTGAAGCTCTTCTTCTCTTGCTCAGTAAGAAATCCATCACCTCCAATCCTCAGCTCCTTCAGTGTTGTTTCTGTGAACTGGTGCCCAATTCTTCTCGGTCCTCTAAGCGTCGGTTCTCGTGCAGCTTGCTCCATCTTCTGATTGTAATCGAGTGGTAAAGACAAAGCCACTGGTTTGACTTTCTTTGCCACTGACTTGTACTTGGTCTCTACATACACCTCTTGTCAATCTATAAACTTATCAATTACATCATAAAGCTCCTTGGAGCTCACTCTCACCACTCTATCTACATCATCTATAGAACTTTCTACTATAGATTTCAACTCCCCTATAGTATCTACCAAATACTGCTCTTCAAACATTCCAGATATGTATTCATCTCTTGCTAACTCTCCACTATCCCACAAAGACTACTGTACATACTTCACATATTGCCTCTCAAACCTCTTCAGATTCTCAACCTTCCTATAACATACTGATCCACATGATGTCAGTCCTAAGAAGCCAGTGGATAAAGCTTCCTGCTCTACTGGATCAGGCGAGAATCCTAGCTCTACTGTATCGTTGAAGTCTCGCTCTTCAATGGTACTCTGCCAAAATCCCTAAACTCTCTAAACTCCTGAGTAATCTTAGGCAGTGGACGGTCTCTCAAGCTATGACGATTCCTCTCTTGTTCTGCAACAACGGTCAAAAACCGAACAGCTCTTTTGTCATCTCTACTACGTATCCTAGCATAGGCTGAACCATCATCCATAACTCGTGTCTCTATTCTAACAGCAGTAATGTAAGGCTGCATTAGAATGATAGGATAGGTTGACATGTCTTGTACAAAGAAATTATGAACATCACTGATGTCACCCACAATTACCTTGATGTTGGGACACGCACCATAGAGTTCTCCCCTCTGGTTGTTGGCAGCGCGGATAAGCCATCCATGGTCGGTGTCTATGGACCATCTCTCACGCTTGTACATCTCCTTAGACATCAAATTAATCTCTGAGCCATGATCAATCAACGCCACTACAGGTTCCTCTAGATCTCCCAGCTTCACTAAGGTCTCTGTGGTTGCTCTTGCCCAATGGTTGTGAGAGTAATGGCTCATCTGCGATGCTTCCACCTCATCTTCAAACCTCACGTGCTGATAGGATCTCCCCTCTGATACTTGAGAGCAGTAACCAGCAATCTCATCTTCCTCATCATCCGACAGTTTGGTCCCTAGAGCATTAAGCGTAGCTGCTTCACCCAAAATCTGACGTTTCCTCTTGATGATATCTATGATAACCTCATGGAACTCACGCTTTGCAATCCCAAGAATCTCACCCAAAGTAAACTCAACTTTCCCATTCAAAATACAATTCTCTAACACCTGCTTCAAGTCTGTAGCAATCTCAATGTCAGACTGAAGTTTGTATGCAGGCATCTTATCCTTCTCCTTGCTTCTCTCCTTCTCCTTTGATGTTGTAGATGGTAGATCCTCCATAGTCTCCTCCCGAGTAGGTGTTGTCTCCTGCCTTGTCTCTGGTCTAGCCCTTTCACTCCTGGTAGCAGGTCGTTTGGCTGTAGAAGCCTCATCTGCATCCTCCCTCCTGCGTTTTTCTTCTAGTACAGCTTCATGATGACTTCTTGCAACATAAGCATGCACTGACATAGTGTCTATAAGGTCATTCCATCCTGTAGTTTCTCGAATTGAGTTGCCAACCCTCCGTAGCACATCCTTGTCTAACTCTGTTCTAGCTACGGACCGCACTACATCAGACCACAACCCAGTAGTCCCTTTCTCTCTCTCCATTTCCACTTTCACTCCACACGTAGCAGCATTCACAAGAGAAACAGCATGTGATGCTGATATCTCATTCACAAGTCTCTTCATACCACCCTTGCCAAAGTTGGTTCCCAGCATCATCCCAGTCTCTCTCAAATGGATCTTACCATCTTTGAAGAAGATAAGATCCTTCCTCAATGCATCTGAAAACTCTCCACAATCTCTTCTTACATGGTCTAGGCTATCGCACCATATACAACGATGAACAAAGCCTTCTCTCATCTGAGGTCTCTGCATAGCAGGCTGTACATTCTGCTCCTTCTCTTCTAACCTAGTGAGCTTAAGCTTAAGCTCCTTCATACTCTTAATCAACTCATCAAGCGGCGAGTCTTCCTCTCTAGCAATTACCAAAGCGGGCTTAGTAGGCAATTGCTTGACATGAATTATCAGAGGTGCTGCTTCACTTACCACCACCTTGTCCCTTCTTCTCTGTCTCTTGATCAGCAAAGAGACAGCCTCTTCAACCTCCTTCCAATCAGTCTTCAATCCTCTCTCCTCACTCTTGTCTTCCAACAACAACTCAAGCTTCTCCTGAATAGTCACGTCTGCTGCTTGTAGGAAAAGCTCGGTCTTCTCCACCTCTAGTGTAAGCTTCTCTGTCCTAGAAAGCTGAGCATACTGACGATCAAACTCCCTTAACAGCTCATTTACAGACAAACCTTTGTTAGGCTTCACCACCCACTCCAAGAACGTTCTCTTGGTCACCCTCTCTGAATCTTCAGTGTAGTACTCCTCCTTCAAAGCTCGCATAAAGCTCTCTCAACTCTTTCCTTGCTGCTGCTTGAGCTCCTTCACACGCCCACGAATCTCAGGCACAACAGCAAGTTCAAAGTTCTCCATCATCTCCTTCTCAGGTACCTTGTTCACCTCCATCTCCCTAGCATAGTATCGCACGTACTTGGAAAGATCTGTCCCCTTGAACTGATCCATCTGATGCACCACAGATTGCAACGCCTTGGTTGCTAATACCTCCTTCCTCTCTGTGCTCTGCTGCTGCTGCATAAACATGGAAAAGGCTTGGAATATCTTCATCGTAGCAGCATCCAACTGAGCAGGTTGCTGAGCAGCAGCAGCACCTCCACTTGATGATCCTTGGTTGGCCATGATATCTGATCTTGTAACACTCTCAAGAAAACTCCCACCTTAGGTGTTTCACGTCGAGTTCACCAAAAAGAAAGTATGTCGGAGTGTGATCCGTCTACCTAGGAAAGCGTCGGGCTTCTGGCTGTGGTTGTTTACTCAAGAGGTTGGCTTTCAGGTCACAATAGGGCTATAAACACTCACACAGATGTGTAAGATCTAGTAATATGCTCAGAAAGCGAAATTCATGTCTAGCTGGCAGTAATAGGATCCGGCGATGAACTTTGACACTCACGGAGAGGAAAACTATGAAAGTTTAGACTTCTAAACTTCCCCTACATGCAAATGAGGTACTACTGAACTCACACACGAAGTTTCAGCTTGAGATCAAATTCTGACACGGAGATATGGACAAAAAAGTTCTGAGCAAGAAAACTACGACAATTTCTTGTACCTAGATGGCTATTCCGACCTATAACAGAAGATTGGCTCGATCAATTTCAAATATTCTTACAGGATTTGGATTCTACAGGATGCTGAACACCCCTGTGAAGTTGGGACTCCTGACTGTACACAGAACTCCAGATCTCCTCCTCTGAAGTCGCTGCTCTAGATTAAGAGCTTTTCAGACCCCCTCTGCTTCAGCGGCCGCCCTGAATTACGCAGTCACTCAATCGATGCGAAACTTTTTGGGAAGTCGTAGCCCTGCTTGCAGAGAACACAACCTCGAAGTTTTGAAGCAATTTCCTCAAATCTGCTGCAAGTGACACTGAAAACCCTAAATCCAACAAAAGTGATTCAATTCTATTACAATTCGAACTTCAATTGGTCATAACTTTGTCTTTATTGCCTCAAATCGATCGAAAATTTCACTAGAAGTGCTTGGCATGACGAGCTCTACCCTCCTGTGCTCTCAGATTTCGAAGTCCCCCCACCAAATGCTCGAACTCTCCTTTAGAGCTCTGTTTCTAAATTTAGAGTTAAACTAAAGACAAAAACAGACCAATGGGAGTTCATAGCTCCACTTGGTTGTCCTTTAGTGCCCTAATCCACGTGGCAACTCAACTTCACTCAAAGGCTACCACGTCAGCCCCCTAAAGTGCCAGCATAAATCTTAAACTTCACGCGAAGGCATGTAAAATAACACGTAACCCTAAAAGATAACTTAAACAATCTAGAAAGCATGCATGGGCGACATGTAAGTACAACCCATGAGCTTAAACCCTTATCAGCATGGAAACCCTAATTTATGTACTTTCACAATATAGATAAGCATGATATCATTTGCACAAGCGCAAGAGTGCTTGAACAAGATAGATAACATACTATCAACCTACTAGGACTCAAAATATATAACACAATAGTGTCAACACCGTATGCAAAGGTGTCAAACATATGTATAAAGGACTATAAGTAATATGAGCTAACTTCTAGAACTACTAAACTCAAGCGTCGGAGTAGAAGTCAAGCATATAGTCGCCAAGTAGCGCGACAGCAGTTGTACGCGCGGGTTTGAGGTCTATGTTGTATGGGTTTGCTGGTGGAGTAGCCCGTATGTTGATGTGTGATAGTTGTTCGAGAGGTTGACCATGTCGTGTTTGACTCCATCTCTCTATGTCGTTCTTATTGGACGATGAGTTTACCCTCGGTGTATATAGCATGAATAACCGATTAGATCTTTGCGTGGTATGGATTGCAGACATGCAACTAACGATGGGTCGATGTAGCATTCGGTCTCCTGATCCTTGCACCCAAGAAGGTGTATATCACGTAGTTGGGATATGGAGCTATATGGAGTTAGAGGGACCTAACCGTCAATTAAGAAACGATTGTGGTACACTTGTGTATGTGTATGACATCCTCCATACGTTACGTGTATGTGTGGTGTATCTTTGATAACAATGTGTGTTGTGTAGCGATGTGTTTGTGCATGACAACTATCACGTCAGTTTAGCACCTCGGCTATGTTGACCGAGTGCGTTGTGCACTTTAGTGTTTGTATATTGCCGGTTGGCATGGTGGAATGAGTACCAATCCTTATTATTGTGATACACTTGTGTATGTGGATGACATCGTCCATGTGTTATATGTATGTGTGATGTTTCTCTAACAACGATGTATGTTGTGTAGCGATGTGTAATGAGCACGACAACAATCTTAGATAAAACAAATAGCTTCGAAGGAGCGATGAAAGATCTAAGCGATCGGTTAGGCCATTGATCACCAGTATTGTCACAAAGTTCAGTCTAGCAGAGAGTGACCAGTCAACTTTTTGTCATAAGAGTTGCAAATGTAGCAAGTGATACATAAATTTCTCAACATGTTTTTCTCACTGTACTCTCCTTGTATTTGCTGAGTTGAGTAGCAAAAAGTGGGTTGCAATTTAAGTTTAATTTAACTGATCATTGTTAAACATAGACGACTATCCAAACAGTTTTTGGCTCTATTCTATAGAACCATTGGCATCAATCTGAAACTTTACATTTTGACGTGGAAGTAACATTAAAATACTACATGAGAGTAAAAGAACATAGTACTTTGGGAGATGTGAAAATGACCAATCAAAATTTTTATGATGTCAACATAAAATTCAATAATTAAGTTGTGTAATAAGGACTATGATTTACTCAGAATAGAGATTATTGCTGTACATTGTGACTTGTGAGACTACTAATTGCTCCTCCCGCTCTAACTATGCTTTACACTTGGATGTTGACCACACAATTAGGTGAGATATTTGTGCATATTCATCTCTCTTTTTCAGATAAAGAAGATAAATATGCAAGAGTTTAATTTATTGTATATTAATTTTGTGGAAAAAATAGATATTAAATAAATATATAAATATAAATTAATATATATTTAGTAGAAGGACTCTAAACTTGTATCTTTTGAAGTATGTCGATAGATTCATGCTTTACGGATTATGCCTTGATTTCTCATAGCACTCTTTTTTGTTAACACTTAAACCAAAAGTTTAAATCTTTTACTTTATTTATTTTAGAATATATATATATTATTTATCTATTCAAAGATATTACAAATCTTTTAAAGACTAATCTATTCAAGAGATTTTTGGCGTATTGTCTATATGCATGCAACATGTACTTCCAGCTCGAGTGAAGAAAAAGACAAGTGAAACGATAAGAGCACAATCTAAAACTTCAATTGGACCGGAAAGTGTAGTGGAGATCGAACATTGTAGGGAGAAGTATTGATTATTATCAGTCTCAAAATATAGGCGGATAATGAGGTGTTAATGATAACTCTATAAATATTAAATTATATATATATAAATGATTAAACTAAACAACATAAATGTATATGTTAGATGCAAAGTAAACGCTGGAACTTCCGGAGAAAACATGTAAGTCATGTAAGTGCAAGCACATGCCTGCTCCATGAGCCATAAGAGTGGCTTCATGTCCTCTAAAAAATTTTATTTTTAATTAAGGTTTAATTTATCACCTAACTCTTCTCGCCAGAAGAATTAGGTGATAAATTAGACCTCTTTGCATTATCACCTCTTTCGAACTTGGAAGAGGTGAAATATGCATGCAAATTGCACCTTCTGGTTGGGGAAAGGAAGAGGACAAGTGTGGTAACAAAGATTAAATTTAGAGTGTGGACCGACAATTATCATTGTCGAGAAAAAATATAAGATCAATTTTGATGCTCGACTAGCTTTATAAGGAGAGAAAAAAAGAGATAAATGATAAATCGTTTTTAAACTATATTTGAAATTTAAAGTACTAAATTTATTTTACTAGATTCAAATTATTAAAGCTGAACTTAGTTAAGTTGATAATATATGGCCGCTGTAGTAACAAAACTCATAAACAAAATACGCAAACTGATTGATCCCTTTCCTGCTATAAACACCTTTGCTTTGAACGAGTATAAATGTTTATAATTCAAGAACTTCTATTTCTAACCTAACCCTTCCAAGAGGAAAGGTCAAGACATATGTTACTCGTGATTACACTAGTACGTCAGATTCTCTTGTAATTGGATCCTAACATTCACTCATCATACAACATTGCATTCAGATATAGTGCACAATCTTCCCCAAAAATTACAAATCTCCTTTATACAAAATTGTCTTAAACACTTGAGTGATTAATTGACGAATGAGATCCTCAAAGACAAAGTCTCTTTTATACTAGTTGATTAACAACACGCGGTTAGACCATTAGATCAAGATCAAGAACTTTCTAATTGTCAAACAGCCCGATGTATCCAAACACCAACCCCTTGAGAATAGCAATATGGAATAATCCTTATCCAATAATAACTTGGATTTATAATGCATAATCAGACAATCCTGCCGTATCCATATGAATAATCTTATCGTACTAATTTGTATATCGTTTCAGATATTTCTGGATTCTCCTGTAAAGCTATCAAAATCAAGGTAACATTTACCCCTTTCTCTGTTTGATGACTGTCCTCATTCATCAGTCTTCTTATCTATCAAATCATCTTGATCGTCAGAGTTTTTGATCGTTTAGAGGGTCCGGCTTCTAAATTGTTTTTTTCTCTTTGTCTTCAGATGATTGGTTGGATAATCTCCCGTAAGTCTTCCTCGTGATCCCCCTTTGGATCCATTAAGTCCATCAACTCGTACAATGCTCAGACAAGAGTTTGTATATGTATCATCGTATTGGTTAGATGTGCAACAACTACGAGTACTAAATTTTCTCGTGATCGATTTGATATGCAAATACGTCAAGAACAACTCTGGCATTAGAATGAATGTATATGTTGTGTAATTGAACATCATCTAGGTGTTGTCCTTGAATATTTGGTGTCTCTCTCATAGTGGAAGTGATAACTTGATGAGTTCTTTATCTGTATCAAAGATCTCGTCCACTTTGGTCTTATGTTGTTGATTTATCGTATTATTGTACATATTCATCTATTAATGTGTTGGTACAACAACGTTATCGTGTCGGATATTTTGTGCGTGAAGGATGTCCAGGAAAACGCGAGGTTCCTGGCTGTGGAGATGCTGTGTGCCAAACAGAGACAAGACAGAGAAGAACAACCACGAAAAAGGAATGCTGCGATATATACCACTCTGAAAGTATGTACACTGTCGATTCTTTCTCCAAACAGCACAAAACTGAGGAAAAGACCAGAGCGGTCTGTAACCTACTTCAGAAGCCCTAAAACAAACCCCTGAAACGTAACCCTAGTCTGAAATCGCCAAAACGTAGCTCAAGGCAAGAGAAACTTCTCTTTGCTAACAAACAGAGCCACAGCAGTATCACGCGATCCAAACCCAAGTCCAAACCACATCCATGTATAAGCTCTTAGCTAAAGCTAGCTACCACAAGCTGTATACAGCCAACCAGAACTCTAACGAACTCAAAAGAGCAAAACCCGTAGCGAAGAAATCGAAAAAGGTCTATATGTGGACTTCCTCTTTTTGCTGAACGGACTTCAGATGTCGATAGGGTCTCCTCCGCTGACTCCGTTAACCCAAGAAACCTTCAGATCCGACTCCCAACAGCCGAGATATCACCGATTTTCGGTCGCAGGTGACCGAACCTCCAAAAACTCCTCCTTGCGGCTTAAAACCGTGCACACCGCACAAACGGATCGTCTAAACTGATATCCGTCTTCGCTGGTAGGTAGATCTGGCTACCCTGAACCCAACAAGACTCCAAACAAGTCGTTTGGAGTTCCTCTTGCAAAACCACGCAAGAAATTTGGTCGCAGGTTGCAAAAAAACTGACGTAAATTAGCTCCCTGCGGCTCAAACTTGCTCACCACACCCAAACCAACAATCCAATCCACGTATAGTCTTCTCCTATGAGTAGATGAAGACTCCCTGATCGCGTAGGCACCAAGAACGAAGAGCTTGGCTCACCTATCGCGAAGAACAGCCCAACCTCAGGTCGCAGGTGAACGAAAATCTGATGTAAGCGCTTCCCTGCGAACAATTTCACTCAGAACTTCCAAACCGCCCGATGAAAACTGGTATCGTCTTCAATTTCCTGTAGAACTCGGTGTTCTGATCCCAATGGATCCAAGGACAGCAAGTTTGGACTCCGGAACGGCCCGAACGGTCCAACTCTCCTTCACAGGTAACTGAAAACTCCAAATCTGCCTCCTGCGTCTCAATTTCACTCAGTATGCACTCCCTGATCCGTCTCTTCCCAAACCGTTTGAACCAGTGCGTAGCCTGCTCAGATCTGAACCCAACGACGCCTTGCGCGTTTGCATTGGACTTCCAAATCTCCCGCACCGTCCGTTGACAGGTCGCAGGCGCAAGCAAGCCCCTTAAGCAGCCCCCTTGTTACAGTCTGTACGTACGAAGTTCAACCCTCAATTCTAAGAAGCAGGCCCCTTGCGTCTTTGATATAACGCCTGAAGCCCTGAATACCCAGTCAGCAAGTAACTAGGGACCTAGCTTGATTTTACCTTCTTTCGAATCGCATAACTTCTTCCCTGGATGTCCAAACGAAGTAAACAAGATGCCCATGGAAAGCTGACAACGAGCTCTACCCACCCATGTGATGAAAGTGAAGATCCGAAGTTGCGCCAAAAGTCCGTAAGCTGGGGCCTAGCTTGTTTTCTTCATCTTTCGAGTCTTGTAACTTTTCCACTAGGCGTCCAAACGAAGTAGACGAAGTGCCTATGGAAAGCTGACAAGGAGCTCTATCCACTGGTGCGATAAAAACGAAGATCCGAAGTGGTGCCAAGAACCCATAAGCTGGGGCCTAGCTTGTTTTCTCCATCTTTCGAGTCTTGTAACTTCTCCACTAGGCGTCCAAACGAAGTAGACAAAGTGCCTATGGAAAGCTGACAAGGAGCTCTACCCATCTATGCGATGAAAATGGAGATCTGAGATTGTGCCAAAACCCCGTAAGCTGGGGCCTAGCTTGTCTTCTCATGAGTGTGTTTGGAGCGACAAGCATCGAAGTTTGAATTTCATGTAGGAGCCGGTCCACGACACGACAACGTGTGCTTTTTACAAAATATATGTTATCTCATTACATATCCATGATGCTTGTAATCACATGCTATCTATCTCTCATGCTCTTCGAGCCCGCTTAGACATCCGAATCAGATATTCGTCTTTAATGTATTCAATTTTGCATCCTTATCTAGATCTCATCGTAACTCCGTATTCAAATGCTTAGGAAGATCGATTAACTATTCCGTCCTCAATTTTGAAATTCCTAATACTTCTTTAGTTTCTCTCCCTAGTGCTTTGATGTTGACCATCTGCTCGACGATGCTCTTCCTTTTGGAGGGCTTTCTTCTATATTCTCCATGTTGTCGTTCTTGTTCAAACTAATTCTGACATTTTTCTTATTTTCTTCGATATCGACTTCTGAGATAAGGTCTTTCTAACTTTGAATTCCGAGGTGTTTATTCTTTCTGACTACACTCTCCCCAAATCTCCTCGATTTTAGCCTTGGTAAGATATTTCTTCACCTGCATCATTTGCATTTTGACCTTCTTATTTCTTTTTGTCGAACTCGAATGTACCCGTTGACTTCTTTGATGTTGGTTCTGATCTTCGTTCTTGATCTTTGTTACTTCCTTCATATTCCGCTTCTCTTCCTGATGATCAATTTTTGGAAGAATTAGTTATGGTATCTACCGCTCCAATCGATCTATCGCTTCATTGAGATCGATGGACCTTTCCAAACTTGCTCATAGTTTGACTGGTTTCTTGATTTACATCTTGTCTTAGAGCTTCAAAAGCTCCGGAGTGTTTGCGAGTGTAGAGTGGTCAATCTGCATATGTGATTCCACTTACTAGGGCTCTTGATCTTGCTATAATTGGTGACGATTCTTGTTCTTGTTGAATCTCCTCTATCGGGTCTTCTTCTAGAGTTTTCTCCTTGTTTCTCTTATTACCGTAATAGGTACCTTCGTCATCTTCCAGAGTTCTGATTGGGTTGGTACTCGTGATCTTCTTCCTCCTCATCTTCTTCCTCCGTCTAGAATTGATTTTTGAGTCATTGTCTAATCGTTCTAGCTAGTGACTCCTGATCGGATTACTCTTCTGATGATCAACCCCAATGTATCTAGCTTGTACCTTTTCCTTATGAGAACTTCGTGTTTCTGGTTGTCGTCTCTTTTCTTTATTTTCTCCGATGCAATTTTCTCCTCCGACTGCGATTTAGCATCGTTACGAATATCTCGAATGCAGCCTGATTTTTTACTTAGTTGTAGATAATTTTCCACATCCAAGTAATTTGAGCTCCTACGAACGTTTTGAGTTACCTTGCCGACAAGAGTAGCGTGCAGTTTCTTCAATTTTGCTCTGAATTGCTTTGTGACGATCCTTGGTCAATTAATGATCTTTCCTTACAGTTTGTTGATAACCACCAGAGCTAGAATATTCTTCACCATTTCTTATCTTTTCTGTTTTAGTAAAATGTCCACAAGTGTATCACAATTAAAGGAGTTTGTGGTGGCGTATGTCAGTCGCTCCAACAACTCGACGGAGATGAAGTACAGTTCAAACGAAGGGGAGTGTTTAGCTGCAGTGTGAGCTGTTGCACACTTCCGATGTTATCTGTTTGAGAATCCTTTTACTCTCATCACTGATCACCAGCCGCTCAAGTGGTTGATGGAGTCCGACAAGCTTACAAGGAAGCTTGCACGATGGGCTCTTATCTTACAGGAGTATGACTTCCAAGTAGTACATAGACCTGGAGTTGTAAACCTAGATGTCGGTGGGTTGAGTCGTAACCCATGCACGAGTCAGTAAGATCATACTGGGGCTCGATGGGATGACGAGGTTGGTGAGGAGATAGTGCCAAGGTGGCATGCATCTGTCTTTCTTTGTCTGTTGACTATGAACTCTAGTATGGAGGGCCAAGTTGTATCTTTCTCTGGTCAGAGAATAGATGATGAGTCTCCTGATCATGAGGGTAGAGATGGTGTTCCAGACCAACAAGATATCCATGATGGTGTGACCGTAATGGAGTATCTACGTACTGACGTGGTGGTAGACACAGTAAGTGCCAAAGAACGAGATTGTGTCCTTCAACGAGCGAAGAGATTTCGACGAGAAAGACGATATGTACTTCGAGTGTGAGATGATGAGAGAGTACGGATAGTACCACATCCATCTCAAAGGGCATAGTTAGTACGACATGTCCATGAAGAGTTGGGACATTTTGGAATCTAAATAGAGAAATTACCATCTCCAACACTGCAACAAAGATTACTCATAAACGGTCAAGCAAAACCCACTCTATGCTCGAAGAGAATCCGGATTACACTCAATTAGACTATCCATCATAGCTTGGAGCTTGAAGGCTCAACTTGAAGAACTAAAGCCTCCAAGCCCTACCTGCGAAGTATACCCCTAGTGGGCTATCCCACCAACTCGCCCTAACGGCACTAACAGCCTTACCGAGATTCGTCACTCCGCACTCGGTCAATCTAGTCGAGGTGCCCAAACTGACATGACAACTGTCGTGCGCATACACATCGCTACACAACATACATCGTTGTCAGAGGTACACCACACATACACATAACACACGGACGATCTCATACCACAATCGTCTCTCTAATTGACAGTTAGGTCCCTCTAACTCCAGATAGCTCCATATCTCAACTACGTGATATACACCTTCATGGGTGCAAGGATCAAGAGGCCGGGTGCTACATCGTCCCATCGTTAATCGTCAGTCTGCAATCCATACCACGCAAAGATCTAATCGACTATCTTTGCTATATACACAGAGGACAAACTCACCGTCTAGTAGGAACGACACTAAAAAGGGGAGTCAAACATGACATGTGCCAACCTCTTGAACAACCATCACATACCAACATACGAGCTGCTCCACCAGCAGACCCACACAACATACACCTCAAGCCCGTGCGTACAACTGCTAAGCTTGGATCAACTGTATCATTGATGTTGGGAAGATGACATGACGCGCAATTACGCACATGGTCTTTCCAAACAACACCATCACGGTCCTCTAACATGAGTACTCCAGAAGGTAACACCTCACGCACTCGTAAAATAATGCGCCCTGTGATCACATCCAACGTCGTCGGTGTAGTATGCTGCAGATAGATATAATCGCTAGGATGAACCCTACGAATTGATGGTCGATAACCTCCTCCTCGAATAGTCACATATTGCAACATGTCTCTATGCTGAGCAATCACTAGGTTCTCAAAAGCCATAAGCATAACTCTCCGAAATGTCTCTACTCGTTGAGAACATGCATTCACCCACATATCCGGGTCATCAATCACCTCAGCAAAATCACGACGAATGACCAAAGATAGATCTGGATCTCGATTATACAATAGAAAATACGGTGAGAAGGAAGCCAAAGACGCTTGTCGGCTAAAACGGTAGTCTAAATCACACATCGTGCGACAAACTGCTGCACATCGACGTGCATACCACGCCACCAATAATGTCCTTGGAGTAAGCTATCTGTACGCTTCACTCCAAAATGTCTCAACTCCTCATGGGCATGTCGTACTAATTGTGCTCTTTGAGATGGATGTGATACTATCTGTACTCTCTCATCATCTCACACTCGAAGTACATGTCATCCTTCTCGTCGAAATCTCTTCGCTCGTTGAAGGACACGATCTCGTTCTTTGGTACTTACTGTGTCTACCACCACGCCAGTACATAGATACTCCATTACAGTCACACCATCGTGGATATCTTGCTGGTCTGGAACATCATCTCCATCCTCAAGATCTGGAGACTCAACATCTACTCTTTGACTAGAGAAAGATACGACTTGGCTCTCCATACTAGAGTTCATAGCCAACACACAAAGAAAGGCAGATGCATGCCACCCTGGCACTATCTCCTCATCAACCTCATCATACCATCGAGTCCCAATCTGATCTTGCTGACTCGTACATCGGTTACGACTCAACCCATCGACATCTAAGTTTGCAACTCCAGATCTACGTACTACTTGGAAGTCAACTCTTGTAAGATAAGAGCCCATCGTGCAAGCTTCCTTATAAGCTTGTCGGACTCCATCAACCACTTGAGCGGCTGGTTGATCAATGATGAGAGTAAAGGGGTTCTCAAACAGATAACATTGGAAGTGTGCAACAGCCCACACTGCAGCTAAACACTCCTCCTCGTACAAACTATATCTCACCTCCATCGAATTGTTGGAGCGATTGACATACGTCATCACAAACTCCTTTTTCTCATCATCATGTTGAGTCAGCATTGCTCCAAGTCCCAAGATACTCCAATCAATGTGCAGTTGGAAAGGACGCTCCCTAACGGGTCTCCTCAAGATGGGAGCAGATGTCAACCTATCCTTGAGCTTTACAAAAGCTCGCTCTGGCTCATCTCTCCACTGCCACTCCTGGTCCACTTTCATCAGCTTGATCAATGACTTCGCAATTGCACTAAACTCTTTCACATATCGACGATAGAAGTTCACCAAACCAACAAATGCTCGAACTCGACTCACATCTGTGGGGCGTGAAATACGTGCAATAGTCTCAACCTTCGTTTGTTGAACACCCAAGCCACATGGATAGATGGTGTGGCCCAGATACTCTACCAACTCTTGGAAGAACTTACGCTTCTCAAGGTGTAACTTCAACCCATGAGCTCTCAACCGTTCAAACACATCTCGTAAGTGTCTCTCGTGCACTATAGACTAAGATGTCGTCAATATAACATTTGACAAAATCCAATCCTGCTAGGATCTTGTCCAACAAAGGCGTTCTTCAACCTAAATGGTAAGAACCGCCACTAATATAAATAATCCTTGCCGTGAGAGTCAATTCCTCAAACTCTCACTGGCAATTGATGATACCTTGCTCGAAGATCCAAAGTACTGAAGACCTTCACATGCCCCACTGCATCAAAGATCTCCTCAGGTATCAGCATGACATACTTATCAAACTTCGTCTGCCGATTGATAGGATGATAGTCTCCACACATCCGCATATTCGTGTAGTTGTCATACATGTCTTTCTTTGCTGGCATAACTATGACAGATGCATATTCTCAATGCGACATCTTCATCAACCCAGCCTCCAACAAGTCTTGAGTCCTACTCTGGATCAAGGCTCTCTTCATATCACTGTACCTATAAGGACGTTGGAAGATTGGCGTGTCATTAGCCAAGTCGATCTGTATATCTGGTCCCTTCAAGGTACCCAAATCCTTCATACTAAAGGTCAAAAAGTTCTTGTAGCACTTCAAGAATCTCTGAACTCTTCGTCTCTCCTCTCTTATAAGCTTGGGTCCAATCTCTGACTCCCAAGTATTCTTTGTCATCATGCTAGAGGTAGAAGACGAAGTCATTGACTGCTATCTTGTAACCTCTGGAGCAATTTCGTTCTGCTCACCACCAACAAGCTCCACCGCCACTGTGCGAAAAACTCCTACAGTCCTAGCTGCAAGCTCCACACTCTCTCCTATGACATCCTATGATGTCCAAGGATGACGAACTCCACATGCCTCGCCCTCAATTTTTACCTCCACCAACTCGATAGACAAAGAGCCTAGAAGTGTCCGAGCAGTAACACTCGTCGATAGCATCCGACGTTACTCAGCCAATCCAAGGTTAACAATCTATGTCAAGCAATTCAAGTCCATTGCTTGACCCAATACTTGACGACGTGAAATCTCCGACACCTCTACCGACGTACTCGTAACGAAACCCATTGCTCGCTCTCTCTCATCGGCATCGGGCTCCACCAACTACCGTAACTTAGCATTCCACACAAGCCTAGGTCCTCCATCTCGATAAGCATGTGACGCTGGAAAGCTCACCAAAGTGGGTAACGCTATCATGGATCGTCCCACTAGGTTCACCACTGCCATGAGTGACCTATCAACGACTCTCATTACTTAAGATCGTCGTCCTGCATCCAAGATGTCATCAATTGTGAGGTGTGTGCGCTTGAGCACCTCCCTCGATAACAAGTTCGTCCACCACAACCTTAGACGATGTGCCCGAGATCGCACTCTTGCTGCATCTAACAACACTGTCGATCCGACCCAGGACCGTTGTCGTAGCGAGAGCCTTTCCTTTGAGCAAGGGCGTACCTTCTGGCTGTGGTTAGCGATCGATGCACAGCAGAGCGACTAGTATCTCGTAGATTTCTCTCTAATTTCCTCGATAACTAAGCACTTTCTTTCTCTCAGTAAAGGGTCAAGATAACTACACGAAAACGTTGGATGATCATGGGCACGACAAACAGGATATGTGATGACATGATCTCTCGGTAGTATTCCTCTCCGAAGTTTCGCACTACTAGGGCTTCGTACATGACTTTGGGTTGACAGATGTGTCTTATCTCGCACTGGGTGTTAAAGTTTACAGGAGGGAGCTGATTTAGATCCATCTTGCGTTAGATGAGAATAAAGACGGTGAGATCCCATTCTTGGCCGTAAGTGACAACAGGTAAGATCACAGGGACAGGCGAGAGCATGACTTGCGCGGTAAAGTTATGCCCGAAGGACCCTATCAAAAACTGCTGGAAATGAACTCGTTCCATGTACATCAACTTAATCTGAAAAGGGTTTCGAAAAGGGAATCTGGGCGGTAAGTAGAGTCCTTCGTCCATCTCTCACAACATGTGCACTCCAACTACAAAGGTATATCGATCCATAAAAATCTGATACAATCTCATAGGATCACCACGATTTCTCCACGAACAATCTCTTGGATTTCTCAAGGTCGAATTTTTTTCCCCCACACAGGTCACTCCCCTCTGCTTAAAGGTTTCGAACCACCCCCCCCCCCCCCCCCCCCCCACAGAAGGATAGGTGCAAGTCCCCTAACAGAACAACCCCAACCACACGGGCCGATGAGGTGGCACACATGCACATCGCATGTTTGGTGCTGTCATACTCATCCACGTGTAGGTCGTCTGGTTGAAAGGTTCTAATGCATGCACCGTAACGTGTCCTAACACAAGAGACTAGGCTAGATAGGTAGTCGACTTTACAGGTCAAGGATCGCACTTTGCCACGTTGAGTGCGAACCTGACAACCACATGACGTGG
Organism: Asterella californica; assembly: GCA_036924285.1. NCBI lineage: Eukaryota > Viridiplantae > Streptophyta > Marchantiopsida > Marchantiales > Aytoniaceae > Asterella > Asterella californica. Next base: position 18,975,297 of record JAYKYS010000002.1, on the reverse strand, counting down.
TTACAACGTAGGTCGCTAAAGTCTCATCTACGCCTAGAATACACCCCAAAGCAATATAAACGTCACACTAGACGCTTCTCTGCCAGCTGCCGTAACAAGACTCGAGACCTAGAGTAGATGTCGTTGCCGATACAACTCGGCAGAGAAAACAGCGAACTTTCACACATGATAGATACAGATCTACAGCTCAGTCTCCTCACAAACTTGCCACGTAGGTAGGATACCAAAATCTCTACTTACATGTCAAATTTCAGGAAGATCTGACGGCTAGATCTCCTCCCACAATCAACACAAATCCACAGAAACTAACACGCACTTTCAATCTCAGATTCAGGACAGAAGCTTCTTCGCCTAAATGAACCGTCCACTTCCACTCTAACTTCTTGTGCTATCAATTCAGAAGGTAAACTCACTACACAGGAAATTTGAGCCGATTTGACCGTTCTGATCTTCCTCCATAAATCTGCAAACTCGCTGCTCCAGATTGACAGCTTTCTGCACCCCGTCGTCTTCAAATCGTCATTGCGCTCAATCCGCAGAACATCCGGTGGTGAAATTTGTGGTCAGAGCTTCAGCAACTGACAGACTACAAGCCCATGAAATCTGGTCTCAATCTGACGGCTCAATCACTCAAACCCCTTAATATTACAATCGGAAGAGAAAGCTATGTATTCTCGTCACTCTATGAACTTCAAATCGCCATAACGTATGCCTTGGACCTCCAAATCGAGTGAAATTTGTGGTCAGATTGCTCCTCCCGTCGAGAGCTCTCCGCCCATGCCCTCTGATCTCCAAAATCCCTCGTCCAAGTGCCCCGAACCTCCCAGAGCGCACACTTAGGTAAATGACAAGTTATCTTCACTTTTGGGTGGACCAATGGGGAGTTAAAGGACTCAACCTTGTCCTTTTCTGCCCCATGGAGACCCCCAGCAGATAATAGAGCATTATAAGCTCATAAGAGCAATGTTTTAGATCCCATTACACCACAACTTCTACAATTGTGTGCAAAACGCACTTATACGCGTAATTTACATACTAACTGGTCTCACAACAGGACACCGCACCTGGTACACACTCGTCGTCATTTATGTACGAGCATCACCCAACAAAGTAACGTTCTCCAAGATGTACGCTAGAGAATCCTCTTGATGCATCTAGAGATGTCGTAAAATCCGTAACATCTCCCAGAACATCCTAGATCACGGGTCATGTAAACCCTGACCTCTCTCAGCAGGTGTGTGACCTTGACATGATCATCCGGCTATCACCAAGTGAATGATGTCAACAAACGTGAGATCTTGCGCCCCCAACAGCAAAATATCCGACGATAATGCTTGCTGATATCTTCTAACAGCTGATATGGGCAACAACTCAAGATATCTCTGCACCAAACGTGCCACATGACGCAATGAGATGCGTCTCGTAACCTCATCTCTCTCCACATACAAGTATCGCTGTACTCGTATGCCTGCCTGCAATACCGCAGCCAAACTTGTGCTGATCTCTTCAAACAGCTCCAGCACACATATACCCTCCTCTGGATACTGCCACACAATGAGAGTCGTATCCAGTGGTGATAAGGTCATAAGATCAGTAGCAGGAACATCCTTTGGTTCCTCTACTGGTGATACAAGGTTTCACTCCAAGCTTGCTGCACCAACCGATCAGCATACTACTGTAACTCTCCACTCGAACTCCAGAGTGGAACATCCAAAGCAGATGGTACTACCATAGTCATGCTAGGCATGTCCTCCATCTCCTCAAAGACGGAGTATCCTCAGCATGGGCATTGTCCTCTAACAACTCGTCCGACCAAGTGATGACAGAACTGAACTCTGCAACGGATGTCATCGTCCCTGGTGTAAGCTCCGTTGTCCCAACTCTAGCACTGAACCGCATTGGTAAGCGGCTCACTCGTCTTCCACCAGACTGCCAACTTGATCTATAAGATGATGTCTCCGCTCACTAGTCGATCACGAACCTCATAGGGTATAACATAGCACCTCCAACCAATACATCACAGGACTCTTTGGCCATAACGATGGCTTTGGTCCTCATCATGGAGTCATCCGTCGGATGATCTGGTCGAACTCTCATCGTCAGCATCTCGCTTGTCATGTGTAGAGTTGTACCTTCTGATCCCTTAGAGATGTCTGTAGCTGGAATGGACATCTCTCCACCTCGGACTTCCTCAGACCCACCAATACTTCCTCAGACTCAACATCAACGGTTGGGCTCTAGAGTCTAACAAGACTTTCTGCGGTCGATACATCTTCCTTGAAGGTGCCACCAAACAAAAGATACCACTTCTGTTGTCCAACAACACCACACCTGGTGCCAAACCTGCACGGTCAATCATCGGTCTAGCTGACAACTCATCTAACATGGCAGCCATCGCTTGCCAAGTATCACTGATAGCTGTCTTGATCCTCGACTCCATGGACACATCTATCGCCTCTCGCTGAATCACCTCAGCACTGGAGGTAACAACATCCTCGCTCTCACTGAGCGTGGCCGTCAGCTAGAACACTAGAGTCAAGCTGACTCCCAATGCTCTCATATCCGTGGCTGAAAATAGTGAGGCTCGTAAAACTACTCTAGCCGTCCTCAACATCGGATTCGACAGCCCATCCATAGACGTCGAGAGTTGACTTGCATCACCCCCACTCCTGGATGTCGATATCTCCAACTCCACTACATCATCGGTAGGTCGTTTAGGAATCATAGACGTGGTCCTCAATGCCTCTGATAACATGAAGGATTGAGGAAGCCTGGTCTGTCTACCAGCCTCCAAGCATTGTGGATCCAACTCCACCGACGCACCTCGTGACTCAGAGACACGTACTGCACCTCGAGTCACTGCCGCAGATGTTTCAATCTGCGTCACACCAGCCATGAAGTCGAAGTCACCTCCTTCTCCTCCATAGGACGTGGAAGCCTCTATTCCACCAGATCTCCGCTGAGCCATAGCCATACTAGCTATCCTCTGCTCCAACTGCTCAATCCGAGCAGTCATACCTACTTCTGACGTCGTAGCAGGCGGTGGACCGACTGATCCTCTCCTATGTGCTGGACCTCTATCTCCAGCTCGACCACCATGGCCTCCTTGAGCTCCTCCACCTCGTCCACGATCAACCTTCCCTTGCCGTAGCTCGGGATGGAGATCAAAACAATGGTCACTACTGTGACCAGGTCGTCCGCAATGCTCACATTGTCTAGGTACCGCTTGAGACGTCCCTGACGTCTCATAACCATCTCTCCTATGTGGTAGTCTTTCTGTTGATGAGGATCATCACATGTCCAACAAGGACCCGCTTGCTACTGGTTAGAGAAGGACGGCATGGGCTTCTGTCCACCAGATCCTCCAACACCTCCTTGGGATCGTGACTACTCCGCACGATCCTTACCACCACGATGTTGCGTAGCTTGTGATCCTCGAGAAGAGGTGGTCGCCCCATGTGATGTCTCCTTGCTGAACCTAGCAACCATCACCCTCTCCTCCACCATGTTGAGCTCAATCCGCTCAGCCAAATCAAAGATAACCGCTAACGTCGAAGCGGTGTCTCTAAGAAGAGTGACATCTCTGACTCTCCTACGCAGCTCCTGATCTAATATCTCATACCATGACTGGACTGCTTGTGCTTCCGTGACCCCTTGGGTAACGCTGGTCAACTACCTCATGCGAGTAAATGCCTTGCGTAGACTCTCTCCAGTCTTCCGCTGGAACTCCTGCAGACTCCACAACTTGTCGATCCGTACACCTTGATAGTTCTTCCTCAAACATTGGAAGAACTGAACCACAAGGTTAAACCCTGGTGGTATCCCGCTCACACTACCACCTGCTCCGCTACTAGTGGACGCACCGCCGGTAGTAGGTACTCCGGCACCTGTGGATGTACCACTGCTACTGACACCTGAACTTGTAGGTGCTACGCCTCTTGAAAATGTGCCAGTAGTGATGAAAACGTAGTTGGGAGACCAATGTTGTCTCCACTCAATCTCCACACTGTAGTCTCGCCAGAACTCATGGTAATCGTCCATCGGTGGTCCCTCCAAGCGTTGGAAAAAACCCTTCCACGCCATGAAGGGTGTAAACAGCTGTGGGTTCCGCATCTGCTGCAGATCGCACCAACTGTCGAACTCCTGGATGAAATCATCCAGCTCGATGATACCCACTGTATCTGAGTAACGTCGAGGCCCCTTCATGGCCCCATAGATCTCGTCCATGTCTCACAACAATGGTGTGATGACACTCGACTCATCATCAAAAAACGCGCTATCTGCGTCTGACTCGTCCTCAGGAACAACCGATGGGAATGGTGTAGGTAGTCGGTACCTCACCCCCTCCGTGTATACCCACTGTCCGAGAAATCTCCACCATAATCTCCCGAGAACTCCGTGATGATAGAATCTCGATAACACACTCTCCAACCTCAAAATGTCCGTCATCACCGTAACCACCACTTGTCTAACCCCGCTCCTACTGAGGTCACTTATCCCCTACTAGGACGGTCAAGGTAAGGACAACATGTACATGCCATCACCACAGGCAGCATCTCACGATCTGTTGGTCGTCACTCCAACTGCGCCGTGAGAGAAACAAAGATAATTTGACTGGTCCGCAACTCCAGCCTCACTACCGATAACACACTGGAGTGAACTCACTCTAGAAATCAAACGCCAACACAAGCAAATGCGGCGCACAAACAGGAAGTAGAATATGGAGGGGTTGCAACGTCCACACGATAACTCTCCACACTCAAACATTCACATAAAGAGAAACCTAGTCCCACCTGAACTGACGTCTTCTCTTCGGTGACCACATGCACAATATATGATCACCAACCGTCGTAACTGATACTTAAGATCACGAACTAGATGTCCACATCTCTAGTAGCTCCAAAAGTATCAAGTGATAGCTCTACTAGCTCACCCAAGACAACTGCCACCAACTGTCTCTATACGTGTCTCTACGGTATAGACAAACACTACCACAACTATAGCTTCTCTCTAATACTGTGGGGTCGTCCTACCACCCCTCTAGGAACGTGCGAGAAGGTCTCCTACTACCTTAAACAAGTCCATAAGTACTTACACGCATCCCTAGAAGACACCAAGAGCTATCGGTCTAGTGGTAAAGCCAAAGCTAAGATTGCAGAGTTAAGGGTACAAGTTCATGAATAGTGTTAGGATGAGTGACCTATTGGTTTTACACTTCCCACACAACTGAAACTTGTATACCTCTCTCACGCACACCAGCAAGCTGGCTTGCGGCGGGCTCGGGCTCCGTCACCGCACTCTCGCACTCCGCTCTCACGTCTCTGCACTCACGCACCTCTGCTCCTCGAAGCCTCTAAACGCCTCCGCTCCGCTTGGAGTAAAGTAAAACGAGTAGAACACACCAAAAGAGACTCAGCTACACCTCGAATTGCACCAAATTGCACCAAAAGAGGCTCGAAAACAGCAAAAACAGCTCGCGGATGCACACGGGTAACCAAAAATTTGACATAAAACAGCAAGAACACCCAAAGTCAACCCGAACACCACTACAACAGATTCGTGAATGCATAATACACACTTCAAGAATACACACACACACACACAAGAAAACTCCTAAACTCAAGCTTCCACACGAACTTGCACAAAAATCTGACATAATTAGCCTTTTTGCACTTTCGGGTAACACGACAGCGAACTTCGGAATGCCATAACTTCTTCGATGCTCAGCCAAACTCCATGAAACTTGATGCACTAGAATCGTCTCTCCAATGCGCTTCCAAAGAGCTCACTCCAATCTGACATTGACAAGTATTTCGTCTGCCACACCCAAACACGCACTCCGGCTCAAACAGATCACTTCAAGAAAATTCTACAAACTTTCTACAGCGCTTCCGCATGACAGAAAATCTCCACTCGACCTCACAATAACAATCAATCTGCAAACAGCAAGATACCATGAGCAAGCACCCACACACACCTCGATCGCAGGTCCAAACAATCAAACACGAAGGACAACGCTCGAAGATACCAACGGACGATTTCATATCAGAGAGCTCTTACTGAACTCCGTCTCGACTTGCATTGAGTTCTTCAAGTAATCTGAACAGAGAAATTACCATCTCCAACACTGCAACAAAGATTACTCACAAACGGTCAAGCCAAACCCACTCTATGCTCGAAGAGAATCCGTGTTACACTCAACTAGACTATCCACCATAGCTTGGAGCTTGAAGGCTCAACTTGAAGAACTAAGGCCTCAAGCCCTACATGCGAAGTATACCCCTCCTAACAGCACTAACAGCCTTATCCAGATTCGTCATTCCGCACTCGGTCAACTTAGCCGAGGTGTTCAAACTGACGTGACAACGACATTATATCCAAATAGTTCCTCATGTGTCATTTTATTAGTATCTCTCGTCGGTTATATAAGCATAGATCATTCTTCCACTAACCTGAAGCTATTTGTGACTAATTTCTCATCCATGTAGACTTTCTCGTCTTCACATTCGAATGTATGAATCTCCAATCATAGTTGCTCATGACTTGTAATACCTTGGTACAAAAAATCTATCGACTTGATCATGAACATCGATCTAAACTGTTCCGTCCAAGCTTCATGGACGTCATATTTGTCTCAATCGTACTCTTTCTTCACTCTTGGGTTGATGTGGATGATTTTATTGTCTTCGATCAATTTTTTTCCTGCTACGTAATGAAAATAGGTTCCCGGAAGCTTTATCACCATGTCCGCATTGGTGCCTTTTCGTAAGTCTCACCTTCCTTTCCTATTCACACCACGGATCTTTACGTACAAGCTTTTGACTCAAATTTCTCGAATCATCTATGTTCTCACAAGAAACTACTTTGCACTGATGTCTACGTGTTCTCTCGTTCTTGCTTTCATTCTTGTCGAGGATTTATAAAAGACTTAGTCTTTTCTTCAATAAGTTCTCCTTAGTAGTCCGCATCGTCTTTGTTCTCTCTGTCGTGATTCCTATTCCAAGTGTCTGGTGATGATAAGTTCTATTTGAATAACTCGTCACACTGTAGTGTTTTGGCGTAGCTCTTGTGTGAAATTCTTGTAAAACTTAGATTGTGTTTCTTTTTCTACATTTCATGAACCTTATCACGTAACTTGCCGAATGATATGATGGGTACCACGATTGCGTTTATTTATTTGAGAGATCGTACGATAGTGAAACATGTCAAATCAACAATTTGTGTGTGTTCACTTCAGTGGTCCTTGTCATTAGTGTATAAGATGGTGGGTCGAGGGCTCCAGATCTTCCTTCCCAAATCCATTTCACACCAAGCTTCATTGCATCCACCGTGACCACTTTCGACAATGATTAATTTCGTATTTTGATAATGAACTCATGAGGAGGGTGATGGACTTACCGCTTTCGGTGATCTTCTGATTGTTACATACAGAGAGACTTGAGATCTGACGGTGTACATCTTGTTGTGACAAAGAATGGGCCTCAACTATACAGTCAACATTCCTTTTAACGTCTAGATCGACATTTGATGTTAGTATAGATCAAATATCAATCATCAGCATGTATTATGAGGAATTTTGAGATGCAAATTTCAACTAAGTGTATAGCTCCACCATTCTCCTTTGTCGTAACTTTCATTGTAGATTGTTTTTAAGTTGTAATATTGACTCTGTATTAGTCGACGACTCAATTGTCTCATTTTGGTTAAGCATTTTGCGTAGTTATGTTTCGAAGAGAATCCTTAACATGTCTTAGGGATTTTATGATTTTTTCTAGTCTTATTGCTGTCTAGTGTTTCCTTGGGTGTTACAAGTCATTCTAGTGGAAAGAGTTGAGTGAGAAAAAAACAAACTTAAAGTTCTTTTTCTTCCCATTCGTCTATTTTTGGACCAATGATGTTCTAATTGTTTTCCACAATATATTCTATGGTTTCTAGAGGCTTCATGAAACCATTCCAGCAAAAAAAGATATGGTTGGAAAGCCCTCGACAAGGGGTACGATGTAGGCTGAAGATCAAGTGATTTCATGGAGGATTGAGAGTGATGTGATCAGTTGAGTGGAGAGGGATAAAATTCATACCCATCATTACGTTTTTGATGTTTTCAAAGACATTTGAAGAGTTTTGAGGAGCTGTGAGTTGGATTGGAGAGTTGACAACAAGTTGGTTGTTTTGATATCAATTGTATCCGATTCTTGATCATTTTGGGTTGTCAACGGATTGATTGAAGTTGAAGAGTGTAGATAGTGACGCATATTACGAATTCTGATAGTGATGAGATTCTAGCTATTCCTTGAGTTTTGGGTTGAATTTTTGAGTAAAACTTTTCAAGATTGAGGGATGTCTTATCATCAAGAAATCTAGAAATGTTCATTTTGAATGGTTGATTAGTTGTTCAAGGTATTGGATCAAACATAACTGGGTTTGTAAAGCTCTTAAGTTAGCACAGATTGGGATTTGATCCATATCAAAGAGTTGAATTGAGGTTTCGATCTGAAAATTATTCAGAGTAGGAGTGAAGGCTTCAATAAAGTTTCTTGTAAAGTTTGATCACCATTGATCGACTGAGTTGGGAGAACTGAAGTCTCAAAGTTTGAAAAAGTTTTTATTATTAACGAGTTTGAGTTTCTAGTCATATTTATTGTCATCTATTTTTCTTTTCGAGCAATTGGGAAGAAATGAGAATGAGATTTAAAAAACGAGACATTCCTATCAACATCTAAGATTTTAAACTTGTCCATATATGTAAGCCCGAGGATGATTCCTCTTTTTGTATAGTTCATTTATACATCTTTTTTAGTAGTTTATTTATATAGAAATAAATGATATTGATTTTTATGATGATTTGACCTCTTAATCGCCCCACTCATCTGCCCAAAGATGAGGTTCGTCACATCTTGGATCCATACCTCATCAAGACCTAAGGATTTATCGAGATTTCGCTTAACAATTCTGGAGTTCCCTCCGGTCAATTTTGTTTCGGTCTCAACTAATCCGAAGCATTCATTGTGATCCTCTTTAAGCATTTACCAGTCTACGAACTTGGTGATGTCGTCTTCTATGGTCCTTCTTCAGAGAGATCATTTCCTCCTCTAGAATTAGGAATATTCGCGTGAGTTCGACAAAATGACGTGACTGATAATCCGTCTAGACGACAACCGTTATAATAAAAGAACAGCTTGGGCTTGTACCAAGAACCACAAAGAGCATTTTCCCATCCAAAGAGCTTGCTCTGGAGAGGAGGCAATTGAGGTACTCCTGTTAGCAAGTATGGCTCTGTTTTGCCTTGGTTTACTAGCCAACGCGTACCAATTTCCAATAGAGCACGATAAGCAGTTGGTTCTTTATCAACTCTGATATGAATCTCGCGAGTAGGTGAAGAGAAATGAGAAACTTACTCCATCCATGAACGAACTAATATCCATCCGGAGTCATGTTTATATTTTCTTACTTGTTTTCCTTCTTAAGTTCAGGAGAGATGCATATTTTATTTATGCTTGTTATTATTTGGCCGCACAATAAAACTATGAACCTGGTGCACGAAATTTCCATGAGATTCTTTTTATCGTAAAGCCTGTGCTCATAAACGAATGAGTGATATCTTTCTTCTTGAAAATCGTTTATGACAAAAGAATTCTACAGATAATTTTGATCCTAAATTACACGATGTAGAGGTGAAATTTATTATGCAGGTGGATGAGTCGGCAAACGCCCTTAGATGCATGATTTTACACCGATTGCAAGCAACTGTTGTATGACACTTCAGGGTCCTAGTAACGTCGTGAATAAACTAAACTATCCAATAAGCTCTTTCCACAGTATAAGCTGTACAAAACGGAGGTGTACGGAGATGTGGATTTGAGCGAGGGACGGAAAATCGGAATAGGTAACGCGCACGGCGTTCAAGTCCTCAACAGCAGCCAGGGAACAGAAGGTAGAACGGAGCCAGGTCAGGCTTTACGGTAGTCGGGTTGACAGAGAACAGATTCTCGAGTCTCGACAGAGACGCGCGGAGTCGCGGACGGGGACGTGCCGAAAAGAAAGGAACGCGCGAAGGAAGAAGAGGAAGAAGTGGATCCAAAATGTCTCTCTGACGTTTTCGTTCGTCTGCGTGCTGGTTGGCTCGCACGCTCGGACTGTCGCAAGGCTTGACTTGCACTCTGCTCTGCTGCTGGCTGGTCCAAGGGAGTGGATCGACACGCTCGTCGGATCGTCCTGGCAAAGAGGCCCCAGTTTGAGGAATGGAAGACTAGGAAGAGACATCGTGACTGTGATTTTCTTCGAGCTCGTGTTCCAGGTTTACGTAATTCTAGTGTATTATCGCCTGATCTGGCCTCTTGGTCTCCGATCGGTGGTATAGCAAGCACGTGCTTGGATATAGGACTGGAAGCTAAAAGATCGGTTGATCTGCAGTTTAGGACGCGCAGAAGCAGTATAGCGAGGCGTATGGTCTTGATCTTGAGTTCTCTACGCTTACACTCGCGGGTTTGAAGTTCGGTTCCATTTTCGATGTGTGAGATTCGTGCTTGAGAATGTTGAGATTGGCAGCATTTCGACCAAGCCATGAGAAGATTGTTCGGTTGCAGCTGCATCCAACCTATCCTTGGCTTGTCACAGCAGATGAATCTGGGAATGTCGTTGTTTGGGATTGGGAGCACCGGCAGGTAAGATGCGCACTAGAGTTATCTTTTGGTCGTTTTGTCTGCCTGAAGCCTCTGCTTCATATGTAGTCGACTGCCTGGGAAGGATAGGTGACAAATCCTCGATTCCAACGCAGGTAATCTACGAGGTCAATGCGATTGGAGTAGATGAGAGACGCCTGGCAGGCGCACAACTCCAAGGAGAGCCTGGTACTTCAGCTCTTTCTCATTGACCTTAAGGCTTGGAACGTAATTCTGTGTCTAACATAGCCTCATGGTTCTCTGTGTCATAACTATATTAGAAGCCGTCCGGGTGCACTAGAGTACGTGTGTTTGGACGGTATCATGCTAATGCTGGAAGGCATCGTAGTGTAAGTCGCGACCTTTACTTGTTCTAGGGAAGGCAAGAGAGTTCTCTTTCCCGTCTTGGCTGTTGAAAAATGTTGGTGAAACAATGAAAAGACCAAGCATATGAAAACCTTTCACGGTTCTGGAATGCACCTAACCTGCCGTGACGTCGTATATGGATTCAAGTACATCAGGCAATTTCCGCGTTCAATCCGCAGTCCCAAAGTTGCAATCATTTTTCATGATATTACCGCTCAAGAATTGTGTTTATATTTCCTAATTATTTGTCGCCGTTAGTCATGCATCTACGAACGGGACTCTGTTTTCGAAATTCACGTCTCGTATTTGTTAGCTTGTTTTCACTCCGAATTGTGAGGCCTTTACTCTTGTTTCAGCTCATGTACTGTTTCCTACCGCCCATACCCGTGATGTGAAGAATATGATCAGGCTTCGTTGTTTTTCCAATGTAGAGCCAAAAATATCCAAGCTTTCGCAGGCGATAAAAGACATCAAAGGGGGGAGGTGAGGTTTCAGGGCTTAAGTTGATCACCCTTGGAAAGGCGATCGGAGTTGGTTATTCCCTTGTTCACCTAGATTCAGTAATATCTTAAAAGTGGTGTTTCGAGACTTTTGATACCTTGTTATTACAATGCAGCCTTCAAGAACAAACTCACTTTTGTGGCGTTCAACTCGCAGTGTTAAGCACATCAAGTTCTACGATGACGATGTGCGCTATTGGCAAGGATGGCTTGCACGCGCTGCGATCAGTCAGTCGGTCACCCAGGAAGGCACACCCCCCGGGGGTTTTCAGCCACTTGGACCAGGCATGTCCTCAATCAGAGGTCGACATTACTTGGTCATCTGCTGTGACAACAAGGCCATATTTCTTGACATGGTCAGTATGCGGGCGAAAGATGTGCCCAAGCTGGTCTTCGATAACAAAGCGCCACTTTGGTAAGCGATCCCCGAGTGCATTTGTAATATGTGACATAGTTGTGATTATTAAGGCACGGGAAGTCCGCTCTCTTCACGGAACAAATTTGGTATCGAAGATCTCAGAACCCGACAGTATTCGCCTGTGCAGTCCGCCTCCCCGTTTTCCTGGACTCAGTGAAGCTTCTTTTCCTGGATAGTCGACATAGTGTTTTGTTAGTCATCTGTTTATGATCTGTAATAAGCCAACTTCACCTCTTTTTTTTTTTCCTTTTGACTTCTCAGCGTCGAATTCCTTCCTCGAAATGGAATGGGTGATGGTCCGTTAGCTGCATTTGGTGGTCCGGATGGTGCTGTCAGAGTTCTCTCTATCAGTAATTGGCTGGTAAGCCGTCTCATCGAAGTTTGAACCATGTGGGCGAACCACATAGGATTTAAAATGTTCCCTTGTAGTTTTAGTATTCGTTTGAATGGGTTCAGTATGACACTGCATTTGCTCTTGCCCTTAAAGGTACAACATATGAGTTGCTTCTTTGTTGTGCGTCAGTGTTTGGTGGTTCGAGTTACTTCGTCGAGTAATTTATCATTAGCCTTTACTTTCAACAGGTGGTGCAACGATATGCCGGTGCACACAAAGGCCCCATTGCATGCTTGAAGACTCTCTTGGCCGTCAGTGGAGAGGTATTTATGCTTTTACGTTCTACACTGTAAATGATGAAACCTTAAAGGGAGTTCCTTATGTTTCGCTTAGATTGGAGGGCCAAAGCTGGTTCCGTCTCGACTGAGTCAGTGTTGAGATATCCGTACTTTAAACCCCGAGTATGAGTATAAAAGCATGCAAGAGAGTATTCCTTTTTTTCCTCACAATGTTCTTTGAGTCTGAAGAAAAGATTCTCTTTTGCTCCAAGAAACCCCCCCATCTTCATCTTAACATTTCTCTGTCGGTGCTAAGTAGTTTGTTTGTAGATGAATCATAACTTTGTAAAGCTAGTGAATAGCTTTAATTTGATTCCTTATTTCACAGATTCTAAGTTGAGATGAAGAGGTAGTCACCAGAAACATTTTCTCACTAACAGTTCAATTCTCTGAAAGCAAACCCGCAAAATAATGTCTTCTGGGTTACCAGGAGCACTTGTAGTCATACTCGGGGTTTAACATCCAGTGATGTTTGGCTCAGTGGTTACTACTTGTAAGAGGTATGTCTCAAGTTCAAACCCTGTCCCAGACGGAGGAGAGAGCACCGCCGGAGAGTGTCACTAGGGGGCTGTACGCAAGGGTCACTGTACGTGGGGGTCAGCGGTACACTCCGACCTCGCAGTGTGTAACTCCGAATGAGGTCGCAAGGTTATGGCATGCAAGATAATGAGTGCTCTTTGTACCTTAACTGCAAGTTTGATCGGGCCTGACGGTAGAGCTCTCTCACCTGTATTCAGACTATACTGGTCTCGGGTGGCAATGATGGACTCCTCAATTTTTGGAGCGTTGATATTGGTCGCGAAGCCACTCCGAAAGTTACCGTGAAGGTCGGTTAAAATGCGGTCCTGGTCCATGATTGCGTGAGTCAGTTTGCTTGCTTCTCTCTTTATTTCAGTATATATATATATATCTCTTCTGACACGTTTGTAGGAAAGGATCAATTCTGGTTCCATGAAATAGCCAGACCCAAAAGTTCGGAACACTGGCTTTTGGTGTTTTCAGTGAGCTGGATGCCCAACTTCCGCGAGTTAAGGCAGGATACGTAACACCTAAGATTCGCCTGGAAAACATAGTTATGTAGGATTTCACTCAGAGGCCGCGTTTATCCTGCACCTTTCAGGGCCATGATGGAGGTGTCTACGGGATCGAACTATTGAGAACTAAAGAGGGGCCTCCACAGATTGTAACCATCGGTGCAGACAAGACGCTCGCAATTTGGGACACCTTGAGTTTTAAGGTCAGTTGGTGTTTGCCTCGAGTGGACAACTAATAGAGTCATCCCGATTATCACAAGCAGCATGAGATTACACTGAAAATAGTGATATTAGGTTGTGCGTGAGTTCCAGTTTTGCTGTATATGCAGTGTTGTATGTGGATTACGAACTGCTGTTTGTGCTGACATGCATCAGGAGTTGAGGAGGATGAAACCGGTTTCAAAGGTGGCGTGCAACAGTGTTGCAACTTGGTCTCATCCCCGGGTTCCTAGTCTTAATGTACTGACTTGTGTGAAGGACTCTCACATCTGGTAGGATGTACTATTCACTAATTGAGGAAAATGTTGCTGAATTTCAAAAGATGAAATATGGAGTACGTTGTAAGCGTCTTGAGGATGGGTACCTGTGAACACAATAGAAGCTATTGACGCTTTTTTTATTTGGCAAGCCACAAGTGACTCGATTGCATGGTCGCATCTGGAAGCGTTATTAATGGTTGTGATACTGTGCAGGGCATCAGAGTCGCACTATGGTGGTTCCACGAGAGAGCTTATCGACCTCACTTATTTGGTGCCTCCGGCACAACTTCCAGCTGGAAAGAAGCTTAAGGTCTAATTCCCTTCTTGATTTTCTTCGTCTTTTCTCTCAGATGAGTATGTTACGCTAGTACGGGACCAAAGTACTTCGTGGTTACATCAGAGTACTCTGTTAGGAGTCAGTGTTCGCAACATCAATGAAGGTCTTGATGGGGATAGCTAGAGGCTCTGATGTGTCATGAGAGTCGTTTGCGAGTCTTGTTTAATAAGTTGGTCTCTCCTTTGTAGTTTCTTTTGTTGAATGAACATATATGAGGTTTACATGTTGTAAATTCACCTGTGACGGTTACTCAGAGTGCGACGTGACCCCTTCTCACAAATATGGACTCTATATTGGTTTAACATGTTAACTTCTCTCGTACAGGCCTACTGTCTCAGTGTACATCCTTTGCAACCGCACCTAGTCGCCGCAGGAACCAATATGGGAGTTATCCTAATCGAGATTGATGCGAAAGCTGTACCCCCTGTCGTTGCTCTCCCCAGCTCCGCCGGAAGCAAAGAACATCGTGTGGTGTGCAAAATCGAGAGAGAATTGAGATTATTGACGTTTCAACTTTCGTCCCACATCAATCCAACCGTCATAAATGCTGGAGAGACAGGAGCGAGGTTCCGGGCCGAGTCTCCAGCCGAAGCACCGCAGTTGATTGTGAAGCAAACAAGAAGTCGCGTTGAACCAGTGTCAAGTGATGCAGCAGCCCTGCTTAATATAAGCCACTCTGGAAAGTAGGTACTGTCCTGTATTTTTTCTGGGTGAATCGTGGAAAGATCGTTGTTCTGTTATGCATTCTGTTTGCCGATTTTCTAAAAATGTCTTCATGATAGTTAATATGTCAAGTTCTCATTTCCCTTTGTCACATCATACGTGTGACTTGTCCTTGCCTTTGACGCGCAACCTGGAAGAGTTTCTTTTGCTCTCGAGTCTTCCTCGTTTGTTAGTTTGCTTTCTCTCAGGGAAGACCTGGGAGTCAAGGGTAGATTGAGATTTTTCGTTTCCCGACGCACTCTAAGCTCTGGGACTGGGATTGTCTTCGCAACCCGCCCCGTAATCGGCATGCAGTATGGATGAACATGAGCCCCTTCGCAGAATGCGGTGTCATCTCTCTTCTAAGTAGCTTAGTTCAAATTTTCGACTCTTCTTGAGGGCCATAAGCAAAACTGCACCTAGTCGATAATAACGTACACTAAGGCTGACTTATCGTTCTGCACAACATCTCCTTTCCTCATACTTTGCTGTCTTCTCGTCGGATTTTGACATACGGCCAGACCTGATTGTCGTACGGAACACATCGTGATGCAGATATGTGTCAGTGGTGTGGTCAGACTCGCCGCATTATGAAATATATCGAACTAGTGATTGGACTCCCGTTGATCAAGGGGTTGCCAAGCATTTTGCTTGGGATTCCTGTAACGATCGATACGCTCTTCTGCAAACCGTCATTGCACCGAAACCTCCGCCTGTCGGGAAGCACGGGTCATCTAGAAAAGCAAAAGAAGCAGCAGCAGCACATGCGGCCGCCGTAGCGGCCACAGCAGCTGCAGCAGCAGCCGCGGCGAAGGTAGAAGTGCGTATCTTGCTTGACGACGGTGTGCCGCATCAGCTCATCAAAGCAATTGAAGGGAGAAGCGAGCCAGTATGTCTCCTTTACCGCAAATGCTTTGGCCTTATCCATCCTCCGTTAGTTGGTTTCCGGTTCAATGAGGCATAAGTTCCTGGAATGTATTTCTAGTTTGGGTACATTTAGAGACGTAAACGTTGAAGGGCAAATTGCTTTTTAGATCTACGTGCAAAGGAGTGCCAGTCCTTCCTCACTAGCGTGCACGAATAGATGTGATTGAGTTCAGTTAATTTCTTGGCAGGTTTCAGGTCTAGAGGGAGGAGCACTGCTGGGGGTAGCATACAAGATGCCCCGCAGGATGATCCAGACAAATGTCGGACCCGGTGCAGGAGGTAACTCAACTGGAACTTCAGGAACATTTCAGGCCGAGGATGCCACCAGCGTCAAGATTGGAGAAGCACCTCCCAACTTCCAGTTATACAGGTAAACACTGCATGCTGAGGAGATAGTCTTAGGAAATATGGTTGGCAGGAGAGACTTCAGATGCCAAACCACCAAATACAAAGCTGTCTTCTTCTTACGAGTTTTCCCCAGCGATTTTCCACAGTTCTAGATTGATAACATCACACTGATGGTTAGATGTTATACTGATCAACGTATCTTTCGCCTGTATCTCTGGAGTTTATCTCGTAGACATGCACACATGTTCTGGTCAATTTGGTCATTTTGTTCAACGCTCGCTGTATTATAAGTTAAGCAGTATATGCAAGATACTGGACTAAGGACCCACAAAACTAAGAACTAATTTCGCTTTACCTCCGTTATGCAGTTGGGAGACTTACAGACCAGTCAGTCCAATGTTGCCACAGCCAGATTGGACGGCCTGGGATCAAACGGTTGAATATTGTGCCTTGGCTTATAATCGTTACGTCGTCATAGCATCGCTCCGACCGCAGTATCGTTACCTTGGAAGTGTGGCCATAAACTCTGCCACAGGAGGGGTATGGCACCGTAGGCAGCTGTTCATTGCAACCCCAGCAACAATCGAGTAAGCGTCAAAATGGCTTGTGCTCTTTGACAGAGACATAGTCCACGCATATGGCACTGTGCTTAACATCGTTGCTGATTTCAGATGTCCACCCCCAAGTGGGTGTTCGAGAGATGACGAGATTCTCATATCGTGTGTAACATGAAGTATAAGTAAATCTTCCAGTTAAGGAGTTCGTCAGTGAAATTTCAGTTTACCATATAAGTTGATATGGCTATCCCTTTTCTTCTCTCTCCGGCTTTTCGTCATGACTGGCTTTCCTTTCTTTTCCGTACGAAGGTTTGCTAACGATTATTTTACTTCAAGCTGACGTTCATGTCGTTGGGATTTCTAGATGTGTGTTTGTAGACGCTGGTGTAAGTGCTGTCGACTTGGAGAGGAAGAGGAGAAAGGAGGAGCTAAGGGCCAGATCAAAGGCCATCGGAGAGCAAGGGGAGCTATCTCTTTTGACAGTCGATGCTCCTAAAGCTTCAAATGAGAAAGTTGCATTAAGACCTCCCATGCTTCAGGTATGAATAAAGAAGGCTTTCCTAGTTGTTATTTATCTTTGTTTCTTCTGGTTGTTCATTTTCAGTCGAAGCATTGGTGTTGACGCAAGGTCTAAGCGCGCCACATTTTGTCCTTCGACTAGGTAGTACGACTTGCATCGTTTCAAATTGGGCCGTCCATCCTGAAGCAACTGAAGGTAGAAGGAGAAATCCCGGCACCTCTTAGAGATGTGGAAGAAAAGAAAGGGCCAGAAGTGGCAATCGGGGGAGGGGGTGTTTCAGTGGCTGTATCGAGACTGCCACAGGAGCAAAAGCGACCAGTTGGGCCCCTGACAGTGGTTGGTGTTCGAGATGGAGTGTTGTGGTTGGTGGACATGTAAGTCATATCCATCTTTCTGCTTGACATTTTTGACAGTTTGCATCATGAACCTCTTGCGAACTCAGTGGCGGTAATGTTGGATTTAAGTCCATGGACGTTTGAAGAGTACTAGAAATGTGCGTGGAAGGAAGGTTGTCGAGACATTCTCGACGCAACATCCAGCGGAGAGAATGACCTGCAGCACTTGGCGCTCTTTCCTATTCCCAAGTCAATTTTCGCTTATACAAGACATGTCTCTGAGTGAGAAAATCATGCGTAGGAAGTTTTGTGTTGGTTTGTGTACTGATGCAGTCGGTGAATAGTACTCTGGTGAACGGGGAAAGCTGGCCAGTAGTGTACGAGAGCTATGATTAGATAAATTCTAGATTATGGATTCCTTACACGGTCTTTTGGATAAACGGAGGGAGCAAGTTGGTAGAGAACTCCGGTTTCGCTTCTTAACCAGCTAGAGGATTCGTGTATCCACAGAGCTAGCAGAACGGAACTCAATACTGATCATACTGGACTTCCCAGTGGTTAAGTTACCTTTCTCTGAACGACATTCATGGGGACCGGGATATTGCTTTGGCGTTTGTGCCCTTCGGGTCTACTTGCAGATTCGCATATGTATCTAGCTTGCGCTTACTACGCTAGCTATGATGATAAGAAACGAAGAATTTACTGCGGTATTAGTACCAACTTTTTGTATTTTTGACTTAGCAAACTTACGTCGTAGAAGCACTTCTTGAGTCTAGGTTGGGGTGGTCGCGTCAGCTGTTCTCTCAGATATTTGAACATTATTGTCCGCAGCAGTTTTTGATCATCGTTTGTGACAGGTTCATGACGGCTCATGCTATTGGTTTAAGCCATCCTGGTATAAGGTGTCGGTGTCTCGCAGCTTATGGAGATGCTGTGAGCGCCGTGAAGTGGTATGTAGTTTTCTTCCGAACCTTGGACATTGAGTTCTCTTTGGCGTCTTGTGTCTCAGGAATGCTACATAGTACCACTTTTTGCTGTCTCGTTCGGTCGGTACCGAATGCTTAAGCCAGGACAAGAAACAGAGCGATTTCAAAATTAAAGGAGTCCATTTCTGTATAGATGTTTAGCAACCATTATGACGGTCAGGTTCATAACAGTGTAAGCGGGCATATGCAGGGCTTCAAGATTGGGAAGAGAGCACCACGACGATTTGGCTCAGTTTATGTTGGGCATGGGTTATGCGTCTGAAGCGTTACATCTGCCTGGAATCTCCAAGAGGTGTGCTCTCCTCATACACCTGTGTTGGGTTTTGTTTGGAAGAAAGAAGTTACCATGACCTTTAAATCATCCAATTTGTCTAGTGATCCTTGGAGGTAGTGGTTTTGAACACTTTATTTTCCGAGAAACAAAAGTACGGCTATTAGCAAATTGATGTTTTGGGTCTCTGATCCCTTTCGGTATGGCGTCACGACGTAGATCACTGGTCTTTTCACTCTTCATTTCACTCTTACGACTGCATTTACTGATTGTTCTTGAACTTTTGTACACTAACTCTATTTTTTGCGGTTTTTTTTTACCATACTTTATTCGCCATTAAGGGTTTTTACTGATTGCACTCTTACTGTATTTTAGCCCAGGTTTTCAGTTCTGCATTAGATTCTTGATTTCGTTACGTCCAGCTTGCACTGCATACTGTACATATCACTACTTTGCAGTTTTACACCTGAGGGCACCATCTCAGGTAATGTGTGCCGCACTTCACGTTCCCACTGGCGAGTCCCCTTAGGTTACAGAGTTACTCTAACTTGACGTTCCAAGATAGCATACAGGCACCCTTTCTTTTCTGGCACTTTCTACGTACTTCACTGGGTTATTCTACTGGGTGTTACCTCTGTCTTTGAGCGTGGTTCTTCCTCCTTAGCTGAGCTGGCATTCTCCTGGACGAATCATATAAAATGCGGTCATCGTTCTTTAATAGAGCAAAATTGTTCGTAAACTCTTCTGCAAAAGAGTTTTGTGATGTAATTTGGATTCATAACCTGGCTGGTCATTCTCTTCACTCGCCACTTCCGGCTGGTTTTACTGATTGTTCTTCAACTCATGTACAGTATCTCTCTTCCTTGCGGTTTTATAATCCGACACTTTATCGCTCTTGAGTCTCTTTGCTTATTTCACTCTTGCTGAACTTCAGTTGTGGACTAGATTATAGATTCGCTGCGATCAGCTTGCACTTCCATACCTAGGGGCCCCATCTCAGTTGGGTTACAGATCTGCGCTAACTTGACGTGTCAAGATAACATACAGGCCACTTTCCCTTTTGGCAATTTCTGTGTACTTCATTGGGTTATTCTTCTCAGTATTACCTCTGCTTTTGAGCGTGGTTCTCGTTCCTTAGCTGAACTGCCATACTCCTGAACGAATCATATATAATGCGCTGATGGTGTTCTTTATCCTGGTTTTCTCTTATGCGGTACAAGCATACGTATAGATAAGCCTGCACTGCATATTGTACATGTCTACTATATTGCTCCATAATGTACATAAACTGCATATTGTACATTGTCTTCTTTATTGCAATTTATTTTCCAAGTTCTTCGACTTGCCACTACACAAAGACGGGAGTTTGCTCTGAGATGTCCGGGATCTGAATAGAAACTGCTGGACCTACGAGGCCCTGCTGAGTTGGGAAACTCCTCAATTACGATTATCACCTTTCCTACTCATCTTAGCCTGACCTTTCTGCTGGGTGCTGATGAAGTCAGAGACCAGGTTGAGGTGTTTGTTCTACCTGCATGCTCTGTGTGTAACTTGTGGTAGTTAGGTATTGACTCCACGCCTGCTCATTACCTACAGCTGTGTCATGGATCCTTGTGTTGAAAATTGTTCGTTATGTACTTCTGGTTTGTTTACCCGTGCTCCTTGGATTGCGAGAGTATGTTCCAGCATACTGACCTCAGCTGGAGGCTATTCCTTGCGGACCGCTACTCGTGCAGTAGCAGAACCGGTAACGTTCATAAAGCCCCCACCTTATGATCGGTACCGCTTCTGCTACTGCACGAGTAGGGGTGCGGGAGGAATTTGGTTAGAACCACGGGAAGAGCGAAGGAACATAGCAAGGTCAAGTGGCGATGGCGACGGGAGCAACTAGAGTCCAGCATATACCCAAAGAAGGTGTTTAACACCACTTGGGTGCGGGATCGGCCAGTTAAACAAGCCAAGATACGAGGGATTTTGAGAGTAGCAGACCTTTGAGAGAAGCTGTGGAACATATCTGAACAGGAAACGACTTAAGACTGTGAAAGTGACAATGGGCAGGCTTTCCGACATAAGACAGAGATTGAGGCATCACAGAAGTCACTTTCTTTGTGACAAGAGTTTACCCCGAAAAACCTGGCTTCAAGACCTACCTTACAGGAATCTCTACCCTAGGTACTAGGTTGAATAGTTTTGAGCAGGTAGCATCCCGTTGAACATCAGGATGAATAACCACCAGACTAAGGTCTGTACTCCCTGTGGATGGGGGACGAAGATACTGTGCATTATTTGGTAGACTGTACAGTTTTAAAACCCTCCGAACAAACCTATTTAGTTATCAGAAACCCTATACCGTCGGACCTGTTCACGAGATTCAGTCCCCTGGAGTCGAAACTCGAAGCAGCTAACCTTGTTGTCCAACTCTTTTTGAGATCAGCCTGACAAAGTCTCTTTTGTTGATGATCTAGTTAATCCTTCCTGGCTGAGACTTGTAAGGTAGGGACGAATGCCTCTATTGTAAATCCTCTTGTTACTTGACTAAGTCTCCCCTTCCTCAGGTAGCTGTCACTTCTGCTTTGTCTTCATTTCTCAACCCATCCTTGTTTCTAGGACCGTCCAGCCAGGGCGTGGGGTCTATGGTCGAAAGGCTACGGCATGCAGTTCCGAATGAGTACATCTTCTCTGGGTTTTAGACGGACGGGTTACTGAAGTGTATGTGGGTAGTTCTTGGTTCTCATCGGTAACCACGTAGACTGGCATATATACTGAACGATTCATTGGCTGTTTCTCAGATTGGAATTTGATCTGGCCATTCAAAGTGGAGATCTGAAAAGGGCTCTTCAGGCCCTCGTTACTCTGAGTAACAGTAAAGGCTTCAGTCAGGATGTTGATCTTAGTCAAGATCTCAGTAAAGATACCACGGGTATAATGTCGGTCTCAGTCCCTAAGCAAGAGGTGAAGGCAGAGGCTGTGTTTGGTATTGTAAAGTTTGCTCGAGAGTTTCTTGAGCTAGTTGATGCGGCGGATGCGACTGGGCGTACAGACATTGCTCGTCAAGCCTTAATAAGGTTGGCAGCGGCTGGGGCAGTTGAGGGGGGACTCAACTCCGACGAACTAAGAGCACTTTCGTTCCGACTTGCTGCTCACGGAGAGTTGACACGGTTAGCTGTAAGTTGGATATAAACCGTTCTCTGCTTTCATTTGTTTGCACGAGGAACTACGGGCCTCATCATAGCAGTCTTTTCGAGTGCAGGGTTACTACAGCCCCCGACGGCTTTTAGCTTTCGTTGGTCTTTATAGGCACGTTACAGATTGCTATCTATGCCACATCTGAAACTGGTTCTACTGTTGTTCGAGATTATGCTGTTTTTCTTCCGGGCCGACATCGTCCGTATCAAGGTGGGATGATTTCCTTTCGATGCAGGTGATGGTGTCCTTGACCAAGCATTTTCTATGTGCAGGTCCAGGCAAACAGGATGATTGCCGCTGGTCTAGGTCGTGAGGCAGCACTTGCAGGCGCTTTCCTGGGAGATCCCGGTTTGATGGAGAAAGCCTGGCAGGATACGGGAATGCTTGCTGAAGCTGCTTTGCATGCTCATGTTTGTCTCTTATACTCATTTCCTTTCCGACATCTCCAAGAAATTGTCAGTACAGAGAAGTAGAATGCTCGTCATTTTCTGGATCAGTCTTGAAACCGTCGATTTCTACGTTACTGTCTAACGGTACGTGTAACTGACTCGTGTAGGCACACGGGAGATCTACTTTGAAGAACTTGCTACAACAGTGGAATAAGCTTTTGCAAAAGGAGTATACAAACACTACTTCTAAAAATGTTCCAGAGCTGGGGCCAGCAGTAGATCCTGTACTCGCCGCTCTGGAAAGCGGACTTCCTGGACTTGCCAAAGAGGGCGCCACTGCGCTGACTCCACAAAAGGATGGTGTTCTGCAAAGCTTGACACAATCACGCGCACCCGTAATTGAAATTGTTCCCCCTGTTAGTGCTCCTAGTCCAACTATCCTAGCTCTCACATCGAAAACACCTAAGCCTACAGGAGTGCAAACGAGTGGGCCGATGCTGGCACTCCCGGCACCCGCAGGAAAACTGGCGCCAGTAGCGAATGGAGTAGGAACTCAGGTGACTGCAGTAGCCGAAATCACGTGGTCTGCTGCTGACCTGGAACAGCTAGTTCCAAGCTCAAAGCCGGCCAGTATACCAGCTCCGGGTGATACGGGACTCATACCGACATCGAATGCACAACAGTTTCCCGGCTTCCCGACTTCCACTCCAGCGGGTGTACCAACAACTGCTGATATGGGACTCTTTCCGGCATCGAATACACAACAGTTTCCCGGGTTCCCGGGTTCCGGTCCTGGATTTTTCCCAGCATCGACTGCACAACAGTTTCCCACATCCAGTGCAACGGGTGGTATAATTGACTTTCCTCCACTGGTTGCTGTATCAATACCAGCAAGTCAACCTGAACCTGATGTGTCCCAGTTATTGTCTATCATGGAGCCACCAAAATCAGCGCCAGTTGCGTCTCCTCCGCCTGTTGTTACACCCGCTCAGCAGGCCGTTAGAACAGTAGATACGAGACTCCAACACCCAGGAGGACTGAGGCCACTGCCCCCACCGGTATCTAGAGCTGGTGGTGGGGCAGCTAAATCTTTCCCACTTCCCATGGCAAAGGGAGGAGCCCAAAACTTCCCTTTGCCTATGACCACATCTAGGTCAGCTTCCGGAGGAGCAAGAGGCTTTCCTCTCCCAATGGTTTCATCTAACCCTAAGGGTGGACCACCTGTCACAGCAGTGCCACCTACCCCACCACCCGCACCTGCTCCTCCTCCGGAGCCACTTCTGATCGAGGGACTGGGTTCTTCCGACCCACCACATTTCTCAACTTCAACGTCAGGCACACCAGCTCTTTTGTAGGAGATCAAGCCTGCGGATGAATTCTTAGTGGCAGATTTGACCAGGTAATACTCTTTTTCAAAGACTCGTCTGTCGCATGTTAGTCGAAGCAGTATTAGTCTAAATTCACTATTCTTTCCACTCTTGTCATTATGGAAATTGTTATATAACTGAAGACTTCTCAAGGTGGGCATAATTTTGCAAGCTATCGCAGATTGCAGAAGTTGGTTGCTGATGTACGTCATTCTCTGTACGTAATATACTGGTTAATGATATTTGGATACTGTATGAGCCTAGTTAAGTTATGGTCAACTTGGATCGTTGAACTGTGATTCGTTCTTTAAGTCGTAGGTCGCTCAGTCACAGGACAGTCAGGAAGATGGAGTCCTGTTGGTAACTTGAGAGTGAATGTGGAGTCTACTTAGCTTGGCTGTGGAGATAGATTTACAATATTTTTGTCATGTGTTATGAAGTTGCTTAGAGGAAGAAACTGCGCTGCCACCTCTGCTTTTCATCGAGCAGGCTGAGGGCAGATTGCAGCGAATGTCGTCTGTCATGACGTCCATAACGTGGTTGTAAAGGCTGCTTGCGTGCGTTTATGTATGGTCTATACTGAGCGTTGAGAAGTAATAATGAAATTTGGGCTAGTTTACACAAGGCTAGTTTACCTTTCTCGAGCAATCTGCACAGCAGTGTACATTCTTCTTTGAACTCTTAGATCCAGATAACGACTGAAACCCTCGAACAGAAGTAAATGATTATATTAATACCTCTAAAGTCGTTACCGATCATGCCAGTTGACTGTGTAAGATATAGCAAGAAAACTTGCCTGATTATCCTGCTAGACTGGGAGGGAAAAGCTTCACATAAGCGTCTGCAAGTCCGACTGCCCGTAATCACTTGATTTCCTTAAGTTTTGGCTCAGGATGCGGTAGCCTAAACGATAATCCCGGAACGACCCCTTTCAAAACGGGCTTGAAAATTGAAAGGCTTGGCAGCCAGCCGAACTGAAACCGAACGCAGGTTGAGTCCCTGAGTCTATGTTGCATAGCTACCTAAACACGACCGCATCCACACGTACTTGTGTATAGGAAATGCACGCTTGAATACACATTACCATAAAAGCTAATCAATTCTCTAAGTCTCCTGCGTTGCGCGAGGTTTTGGGTCAGACTGTTCACTCACAAAGAAGCTCAGTTGTTTTGAATCATGTCGGATGTGTTTTGAATCATGTTTCAAAACAACATCCATAATAACATAATAATTTTTACAGAATTTACTGCGTGTCCGAGTTAATTGTTCGGGTGAATTCATTCATGTTTAAGTTCCAGAGTAAAATGAAGAACTTATTCTAGTCATACTGTAATCTGATGAGCAAACAGAGTATGATTCCGTCAAGTAGTTACAAATGTATTGAATATTGAAGATGTACCTGGAACATTATCGAGAATTTAGAACAAAGAGATCATTCAGAACCAATTCCAATTCTCAAATACTATTATCATAAATGATAGGAGGGTTTGTATGGATCATTTGCGTATGATGTAGTTCCAGCTTAGAAGAGAGAATATTAATTTTTGCAGTTTATAAAAAAGTAATCTTTTTCTCTAGTTTTTATAAAAGAATAATATTTTTTCTTTACTTTATAAAAGAGAATTATTTTTTCCAATTTTTCAGTTTATAAAAGAGAATTATGTTTTTCCCAATTTCAGTTATAAGACAGAATATTTATTTCTTTTCAATTTAAATTTATAAGAAATTATTATTTTCTTCAACAGTGCTCTGGAGTCTGTATTCACCTTTTCGCGCTTTGAATGAATCCCTTGCTTACATGGTTCCCTTTCACTAT
This sequence comes from Asterella californica, assembly GCA_036924285.1. Lineage (NCBI taxonomy): Eukaryota > Viridiplantae > Streptophyta > Marchantiopsida > Marchantiales > Aytoniaceae > Asterella > Asterella californica. Next base: position 18,949,429 of record JAYKYS010000002.1, on the reverse strand, counting down.
GAGCGAAAGTTGCTTGAGTGGATTGCTTGGCTTTTATGGTACTCCACGTAAGTGACAGAGGTAGAAGAAACTTCATTTCTGATAATTTTAGTTGATTTAATGGACAAGACTGAAATTTTTCCGTTGTTATAATGGAATATTTTCCCTTATGTAAATTTAGGTTTTTATATTGAAATCGTTCTTTGTCTGAAGGTTATGTAGATTTTAGTTCTTTTAGTGCAATGTTTGATATTTTAAACGACTACAGAACTAACTGATATCGTGAGTTGGGGCCGCCCGCTCCACTGCGTTTCAGCGCACGGTAATGGATCGTAATTACACGATATTCAAATAGTAGTGTAGATTACGGTTTTTGAAACTACTAGAAACAAAGATCACTAAAAGCCGATAGCTTTACGGCGGAAACCTCATGCTTCACTCGTTCAACTAAAACCTCGATCATCCAGTCTTACAGAGCACGTTTATGAAAATGTGACAAAATGACTACCGTATTAACCATTCAGTCTGCGCATGAATAAGCCTGATGAGATGTTTTTGCTTCATCATTATCTATTCGCGCATCTCACACTTATAAAAACGACATTTTGTTTATAATTAAGAATCTAGATAAAATGTTCATACATATTAAGATTATCTTCATGTCATCTGTACTTTTGTTCATAACTAACAAACAAAGCATTCACACACATCAAAATTACTTTTATGTCACTACAGTACTTTGGTATCCATTCACACTTTAGCAACACAGTAAAGATTTGCTTGATCACACTTCCAGTAGCTTTATCATACTTCTCTAAATGATGTATTGCTTGATCACGTCTTTGACTTACTATTGTTGTGAAACTAGTCATTTTGTGATGTTAATTACATGTCTAACTGCACACATCAGATTTTGGAGTATGTATCTAAGTGACATGTCTTTAATGTTAAATATTTTGAATGGTATAGGTATTTAGTCACGATTGAAAATAATAAAATGATGAACGACAAGACAAAGTGACTGATTATGTTGTCAATAACTAGTAAAGAATGTGATCAATCAATACATGGTTAAGAGATGTACTCTATAATTTATCTTTACATGAGCGGTTGAGTATCTATCGAAGAAATGTTGAGATGAAATTTTGGTGGTTTTTGGGAGCAAAATACCATACTTTTTCTAATCTAAGTACACAGTGAGAGAATAGGAAATACTTCTTTTCTTGCTCTTATATGGACACTGGGAGCTTAAGAGACTTTTTACGTCCGCCGGTTAAACTTTGTAGCAAAAGTTGCCTCTTATGGTGCTGTTTGTTTTCTTGTACAGACTTTGAAGTCCTTCTGTTCTTTGAAGTACTTTTGTATCTGCAGGAACTTCTCCTCATCGTAATTTCCAGTGTCAGGGATTTGGAGATAGAACCGTTTAGTTCTACCGACTCGAGCGTAGTGTTTGGACAAACTGGCTTCCATTCATGTTCTTGATCAGGGTGCAATATAACTTGCTGAATATGAACACGTTGCAAGACAGATATGCAAAAGAGCCGATGTTATACCTTGAGATATATGGCAAAAGAATAATAAAATTATGTGCTACTATAAGATGGGGGAAACAAGTTTATAAAAGCTAGGGGACTAAAAATTTTATAAATTTATCACTTTACTGTAAAACAGGAGGTCAGTTACACAAAATGTATGTAGTCTCAAGTTGTTAGCATAATACTCGGTTTAACTAATAACCACTAACAGTTTGGAATATACTTGGTTTCACTAAAGGTTCCAAATGAAGAGAATATATTCATCGATCATATAATGTGATTGGAAAGTCAAACAAGTGTAAACAAATGTGTTTGTCAAGACACTGAAACTCGCAGTCCATAACACCCATTTTCAACTACTTTTTTGGATCTTTTTTCACTGAGTGAGAAGATAAAATGTAAGACTTACCGTGATTATCATGAGTAGAATATAACGAATATGCATGCTTGTAGATTTTCTTATGTGTAATAAGATAACGATAATGATCAAAGAGTGCTACGATCTGAAATATAAATATGATTGTGTTCATCCTTGAAGTGTTAATCACATACGAATAATCTACTAAAGTAACGTAAATAACTCGATAACTCTTGTGGAGATACACCTTTCAACAACCCAGTTGACCAGCTTACTAGATCCAAGAGCCTAGTATACATATAAAAATATAAAAGCATATTCACATATAATGGCTTTTCATATGAAATAATATGAACATATGATTTAAAATTCCAATCTACATTATACATCGATATGCAAAGACAGTTTGAAGCATCAGCAGATGTTGTACACTTATCAAAATATATATATATATAGATTTCACTTTCTTGATGAGGTTCTCCAAACGCATAATGCTCACAATGTCATGAGGAGCTCCTTTTCCTAGAATTATTTTCTTTCAGATAACTTTCTCTAGAGTTAACCTTCATGCCCTCCACTTGTAACACAAATGAATTTTTAATATTACTCAGATCTTACTCAAGTCAAATATGCATCCCAGGGCATTGTACCTCCGACAAGCGGGATATGAAGTGGAAAATAGATAATGATAGTTGATTAGTTCAATGTGGGTTGAGTTATGGGAGTATGACAAGCAACTGAAAAAGTTGTATCTCATCTGTTTCAAAAATTATAAAACGGAGACGAAAACAGCGAAATAACTTGAGAAATGGTTACTCGAATTTACACTTGTAAATTTAAGAAACTAAATTTAATACACAATAAATAAACACTTATCTTTACTATTATCTTTATTGCACTTGGTCGCTCTGATACAAAAAACCTGTCGATTAAGTAGGTGAATTGAATCATTTCCTGCCATAAACACAGTAATCTTGAACGAATAGTAATATTAATTTAATTCAAATTTTTGATCAAATCTTTTCGAGAAGAAAAGTTTTGTCATAAATTTAAGGGTGTTTACATACCTCCTCCTCTTAACATGGGGAGGTGTTTATGCATGCTCAGATTTTACTCAATTCAGTCTCATAGAAAACATCTCAGCTCAGAAGTGAACTGGACCGACATTAGCAAGGTTCTATCTTAGACCTCTTAGCTCTCTCATCGACATGATCTGTTCGGTTCAATGACCCAGAAACCCTTTTCAAATATTGGACAATTTACTGGGAGTTATGGTACACATCACTAACTTCATTTTCCTTTTGTACAAACTCTACTCTCATGTTGTTGACATCTCTTGCTCTTTCAAAGTGAACTTTTTAATTATTGGTTGGGAACGCTCCATCACTGAGGAGACACAGCAATAGTAATACTAAGAAGTTATTAACCCCACCAAAATCTCTTTTATTCTACTATAACCAACTGATGCAGTTTTCATATCCCAGTTTTCTTCACACTCACCTTGTTCATCACAAACTACTCTTAGCTTCCGTTTTTTCATCCGGAAGTTTGAGTTCAAATTTTCGGCCCATATGTTAAATGTATTCCATTTATAGGATAATTTGATTAGGTTTTTTGAGCTTTATTTCTTGACTGTCAGAATTATAAGTAATTGCATATTAATTTCACAAATGTTAATATTATCTCAACACATTTTCTTTGAATTTGTTACACCCAATGATATATAGTGGCCTCTACACTCAGTCGATGCTAGCATACCCTTTCTCCTTTATCTCTTCAATTACACCACCAAGAAAGGATTATTGTCGGAATGGAAATATGCACCTCGTTGCAACTTTGAATCTCAATGCAGGAAGATAAGATCCATATGATTCCATAATCATTACATCATACTCTGGAATATCAAGTAGGAGTCTCTCATCGTAATGAATTATCCATATCAAGGACTGATATAATTATCCCTATCTCATGTGCTTTATAAAAGACATTATATGTTTGGAATACAAACCAGAGTTTTATTGACCTTTAAACCTCCATTGCGGACATAAAAGCAGGGGAGGGAATATTCTCTTTTCCTCTCAGTGTACTTTGGGGTAGATAAAATTTTCCGCTTTGTTCCAAGAAATATCAAAACCTTCGGTTGAACATTTCTCAGTCAATACCCAACAATTGATTTTGAATTATATGTTGTAAAACTCTTAGAGAGCTTTGATTTAAGTATTCATTTGAAAGATTTTATTCTCGCAATTCAGTTTTATCAGCAAAAGTATTTTAGATTTAACGGTTAAATTCCTTTGCTTGGAGAGAGAAAACCCGTAAAATCAGATCATGATGGTTAGAGAAAACTAGAAGAACAAGTGCTGTCAATCTAAGAAAAGGTAAGTAATGCAAACACTTAGCTTTGCGACTCTGTTGAAATTGAGTCCAAAATCCAATAGCCACTATGAAACCATCTTCGAAAAGTTCACAAATATCACACACGACTCTTGTTCATGCAACGAAACATGGTAGAAAGAGAGACGGTGTGGATTTCGACTTTACCTAAGCGATATCACGTCTTGGACCTACGCACGTGCCTTATCAGCCCACGAGTCTTCGTGCCGACACGCGGTGAGCAAAAACTTGAAAAACGAAAAGAAATGACGCAGAAAAAATGGACACTAAATTTTGTTGATTACTGGAATGTGTTAGTTAGTCATCACACTTTGCGTGGAAACTGAAACTTTCTTAAACCCTCTGAAAACGTTTTATAACTTTTCAGGGCATTAGCGAATGGAATATGCATGCTCGATGAACGTCTGAAGAACTTCTGTTTCCTTAATGTATAGGAAAAAAATATATGTGTGAGATAAAAATTGTATTCTAAATAGATTAAATTATTTTTTATTTAGTATATATTAGCTAGACCAATTAGTACAAAAAGAACTAGACTTAGTAATCATTCAGTAAGCGCAAGATGATATTTTCTGTAATCTTTTTATTATTATTATTATTGATAATAAACTAAATATTAGGTTGCGATGAATATAGAAAACTGAAGAAAGTATGATATACTGTGTTACCAGAAATTTGTTTGGTCATACTCCCAATAGGTTAATCGATCACACCGCCACCAGTAGGTTCCTTGAGCTTGATCACACCCCTAAGCTACTCGAGAGCTTTGGTTGAAGGATTCACTCTCGTATGAAGATTTAGCAACAAAAGCATTTTGTGTATAATGGGTTTAGGGTTCTTGGTTTTCAAACAACAAACCCTCGTTACTTGTATGGACACGGGGGTGAGTGGAAAAATGATTTTGTGGCATTTACCTTCCTCTTTCATGTATTCCATCCTGGTCACGTATTTCGAACTGAACCATGACGACTCATACCTGTAGTGCATCAAGCGGAAAGAGGGTCCGACAGGAACATGAAAGGAACGTCGCGCTTGTGTGATTTTAGGAATGATCCTGGAGCAGGATCACTGGCCAATCTGTTCCTCGGGAGTAGTGTAGGTGATACACCCTAACAGTTAAGTCTGCTTTAGAGTCCTGGACGAACCATACAGTTCGACGGCAGAAGACAAGGTGCTGCTGCGAGGCTATGCGTTTCGTTCTTACTCTTCACTTTTCTTTTGAGGAGTTTCTGCTCACTGCGTGCCGGCCCGGAAACTCCTTGGCGGAAGGTGTCCGTGGAGTAAGCCCAAGGCCCCGACGCCAGTGAGACAAGGACATCGGTAATGACCATTGCATCAACCTCCGCCGCATCCGAAGCAAAACAGAAAACGAAGAAACATTTTCGTTTTCTGGTCACTTCTCCGAAGTCGACGGTTAGTTGTTCAAATGCATGAGCAAACTTGTTTGCACTTTCGATCCGAAAGGAGTAGAGTCGAAGGGACTTTCGGGTCTCCACTCCTGACACGTTGGTTCGCTTAAAATACACGCAAATGCTTCTGGAAGGGGCAACCGTTCTCGCCATTCACATTCTACGTTACTTGCACCATAAAATGTAGCGTGAAGCTGACCAAAGCCGATGGACAGTATGAGCTGCTTCCGCTAGGTAGTGCCAGTGGTGTGCTATCAATTTGTTGTGATGGGAAGTCCTCTACTGCACTTGTCCTTGTTCAATCCTTGAACAGAATTCTGGTAGAAGAACTCTGGTGCTCGTGATCTCCCTGCCCAGATCAATTTTCTGGATTGTTCCGAGTCTTTCAGTTTGAAGGATAGCCCTACTGGTGAATTCATTAACCCATGGATAATGGGCGTTCTGCGAAGGAACCTACATCATCAGCTGATGAGTTCATTCCAGTTGTTTCGCGATTTCGAATTTCCAGTAAACAGTGCTACATTCAATCAGCTTCCTTGCTGACGATACTGAGACTGCCTTACAGGACGACACCGTCATGTGCTTTCAGAGGACCTCACAGGTTTAATTGTGACTGGTTCCAGGTTCCTTCTGAATCTGCTGATGTTCACCACAAATCTAGTGACTGATGACAGGTCGTATGATAACTGTTGGCCTTCTGTCGAGACAAGGAAAGTATGGAAAACAATCCCGCACGGAGAATTAGAGGCATCGTTGATTTTAGGGGCGTTTGAGGAGACATGGAGTAGATGATACCATTTCTCCACTCGAGCCCCTGTTCGATCCCAAGCTTCCGCCGGAATCTCTGTTTCAGCTCAAGAGAAACATCGCTGCAGCGGAAGACGTATAAATACTCTATCTAAGCGTTGCTAGAACTCCGTACTAATGTACCAGTAGACAGGTCAACACCGGCCCACAGTCAGGGTTTGGCGTTGGTTTAAAACTGGCAAATCGCTCGACAATATACGCTTCTGCCGACACCCGTCTCACTAGATGATATGCAAGACGGTAACGCCTCTTGGCAGCAGCGACAGGCACCGAGAGAAGCAACCTCCTAAGTACCATAATCTACCGCTCCACCGGACATCATCTACCGAAACAAAAGCAGCGCTATCATGGAAACACAACGAGAGCGATGGGTCAAACCCACGAGCTGCAAGTCTTGGAACAGAATACATTGATCGACGCTGAGGGCCTCGCCACCACAACTAGTCGACCTAATCTTCTATGTCAAAGAGGTCCGCAATTCCAAACCACCGACTACTACACAGACTGCAGAACATGAGTTATGCTTCCAGCCAGAAGCACACTACATAAGTACTCTGAAGGCCCGCGAGGTCACACACCACGCATAAGTCTATGTTTCATAGTTACCTAAACATGACCGCATCCACACGTACTTGCGTATAGGACAATGCACGCTTGAAAATGCATCATAGTTCGGACAGGTTCTCCTTGGAAACCGTCTACCAGCTGGAGCTATACACGATTAAACCACAGTTCGGGCTATAAAAGGAGCAAACCTGCCTTGTATCAAAAGCGTCTTAACCCAGATGGTTGAGGTTCGAACGTGAGGAGGCAGAGGTTTCAGGTTCGAATCATGATTTGAATTTAAATTTTTGCAGAAAACTCTATTTTTGATTATAATTTTTAGTAAATTCTCTCGAAAAATTGAATTCCAGAAAAATGATTTTCATTTCAGACGAGTCGGTCACTATAACAAATTTTTTACTCACTGTAACAAGATTTTTTCAATAGGAGAACTTTTCAAAATTCCAAAAAGAAACTCTACTTTTGATTATAATTTCGGGTAAATTCTCTCGGAAAATTGAATTCCAGAAAAATGATTTTCATTTCAGGCGAGTCGGTCACTATAACAAATTTTTTGCTCACTGTAACAAAATTCTTTCAATAGGAAAACTTTTTAAAATTCAAAAAAGAGCATATTCTTTATTTGTGATTCACATCACAGCTTTCTTTTTTGATTTATTTCTCAGTCATCAGATCTCAGTTTGAAGACATCTACGGCTCATTTTGTAGGTCAAGATTCTCATCGTTTTGAGTCTTAGATCACCAACTTTAGACAACAAATAAGAACGTGACAAGTAGGTGCAATTTCGGTGAGTTAGCCCGCCGGAGCTAATCTCTGAAATTTTGAACTGAAATTGATTCAGGTGGGATATCTCACCGTTAATATAGTGCCACCTATGGTTTAAGCAATTTTTGGAACTTTCCAATCGTTTGGATACGAGGGAAGTGCTTAGTGTCCCAGTGAAAATCGGGTTTTGATTACTAATATCGTATCTTTTTCTTGAAGTGCTTTATTTACAAGACTTCCAAAAATCACGATTTATCCAGAAATTTCGGTATAAAACCGACCAACGCTTAGATTACATCGGTTCTGTTATAAAAGATTTTGATAAAACTTGCAGAAGCCAAGTGCTCAATAAGCATGCTCAATCAACTTCCGTACTTTTGCTCTCTTTAAGATATCTGAAATAATATAAATGTTATATAAATAGTTTTGATTAAGTAAAATTAAAAATCAAAATAATATTTACATGTTAACTGTTACTTGCTCCAATAACGTTGGAAACCTCCTTAGAAAACCTATAAGTGCAGTGTGGTTCTTTGCGCTTCACAGGGTACAAGTGCGAGAGGGTGCTGCACTGAATTCATGAATATAAAAATACATTGATTTATTACTTAACCCTTCCCGCCGGAAAGGTTAGGTAATAAATCAAGGTTAAGGTTGCAGCCCTCTTCATCTTCGGATGGAAGAGGTGAATAAGCAACCTATAAACGTGTGGATTTCAAAACTACTGATATATACAAAATAGTTTACTGACGACCAAAAAAAAGGGTCTACACTTTGTAATAATTATAGAAAAGTAACCTTTAGCGGGATTTGAACCCGAAATCCAGGGTGGAATTCTCTCTCCTTAAGAGGCCTAGAGGTACTAGCCTACAGCTACACTATCTACAATAGTCACTAAAGAAAACTACTGAAAAATAACGAAAGTGGAATCTTAATGTCATGCATCCAACTGAACAGAAAAAAAGTATATACACAAGAAAAATAGAGTTGTTAGAGAACCAAATATGAAAACTAAAAAGCTCCAAGTCTCTAGTCTGCCAAATGATCATTGATAACAGTTTACGCCAAATAAGTTTATGGATTACTTACTAAGTATTGATACTCTTTTGAGACTTTTCAATTGTTGATAGCATCAAAAAGAATGTTGTCCAGTTCTGGAGCAGAAATAGAAACATTAGGACCTTCTAAATTCAACCGGAATAAAGCATCCAAGCGATCAATGGACAATAAGTTACGGTACTTAGTTTTAGTCAAATTCTGAAATGAAAATGCACGCTCGCATTGTGCAGTACTCACACACTGCATTCTCGCAATAGAAGTCGACTTCAAAAAGTCAAGATATTTCACTCTCAAGCCATCACTAAGCTTTGACCACAACTCTGTAAAAGATAAATCTTTAAACTCTAACAATATGTGTCTTAAACATGAAGAACTTGTTTTCCAGAGCTACAGAATATAAAAGAGGACCTTTGGATATACCATGAATGAACTTAACGTGTCCTAAGTGCTAAGAAATATGGTTTACTTCTCTGATATCCCAACTCTTTAGAGCTACCATTTGTTTTGGCATCTGAGATGTCGCTTTTAATCCTCAAAGACAAGATCTGTCACGTCAGTTTGGGCACCTCGGCTAGGTTGACCGAGTGCGAAGTGACGCATCCCGGTAAGGCCGTTAGTGCCGTTAGGGCGAGTTGGTGGGAGAGCCCACTAGGGGTATACTTCGCAGGTAGGGCTTGGAGGCCTTAGTTCTTCGAGTTGAGCCTTCAAGCTCCAGGCTATGGTTGATAGTCTAGTTGAGTGTAACCCGGATTCTCTTCGCGTTTAGAGTGGGTTTGGCTTGACCATTTGTGAGTAATCAGTGTTGTAGTGTTGGAGATGGTAATATCTCGATGCAGATTACTCGAAGAACTGAGTGCAGGTCGAGGTGGAGTTCAGTAAGAGCTCGCTGATCTGAAATCTGAAATCGTCCGCTGGTATCTTCGGGCGTTGTCGTTCGTGCTTAATTGTTTGGAGCTGTGATCGAGGTGTGTGGGCGCATGCTACATTGCTGGTCGCAGATCGATTGCTATTGTTGGGGTCAAGTGGAGATTTTTGTCATGCGGAAGCGCTGCAGAAATTTTACGGAATGTTCTTGAAGTGTCTTGTTGGAGCCGGATTGCACGTTTGGGCGTGGCAGCTGAAATACTTGTCAATGTCGGGCCAGAGTAGGCTCTTTGGAAGCGCACTGGAGAGACGATTCTAGTGCACTAAGTTTCGTGGAGTTTGACCAAGGATTGAAGAAGTTATGGCATGTCGAAGTTCACTGCCGGAACACCCGCAAGTGCAAAAAGGCTAGTTACGTCAGATTTTGGTGCAATTTCGTGTTGAAACTCGAGTTTAGGAGTTTTTTTGTGTGTGTGTGTGCATTCGCAAAGTGTGTCTTGTGCATTCGCGAATCTGTTGTGGTAGTGTTCGGGTTCGATTTGGGTGTTCTTGTTGTCTTGGACTTATCTTCTTCTCTCACTGGCAACTGATGATACCCTGCTCGAAGATCCAAAGTACTGAAGACCTTCACATGCCCCACTGCATCAAAGATCTCCTCAGGTGTCGGCATGGCATACTTATCGGACTTCGTCTGCCGATAGATAAGACGGTAGTCCCCACACATCCGTCTATCCGTATAGTTGTCATACATATCCTTCTTGGCTGGCATAACTGTGGCAGATGCATACTCTCCATACGACATCTCCACCAACCCAGCCTCCAACAAGTCTTGAGTCCTACTCTGGATCAAGACTCTCTCCATGTCACTGTACCTGTAAGGACGTCGAAAGATTGACGTGTCGTTAGTCAAGTCGATCCGTATACCAGGTCCTTTCAAGGTACCCAAATCCTTCATACTGAAGGCAAAACAATTCCTGTAACTCTTCAGGAATCTTTGGACTCTTCGTCTCTCCTCTCCTATAAGCTTGGGTCCAATCTCCGACTCCCAAGTATCCTCTGTTACCATGCTAGAGGTAGAAGACGAAGTCGTTGACTGCTATCTTGCAGCCTCTGGAGCAGTTTCCTTCTGCTCACCACCAACAATCCCCACCGCTACTGTGCGAAAAGCTTCTGCAGTTCTAGCTGCAAGCTCCACACTCTCTCCTACGACATCCCATGATGTCCAAGGATGACGAACTCCATGTGCCTCGCCCCCAGCCTTTGCCTCCACCGACCCAGTAGGCAAAGAGCTCAAGAGTGTCCGAGCAGTAACACTCGTCGATCGCATCCAACGCTGCTCAGCCACAGTAGTGGTACAAAGGGTTGTTCTTGCTACTGACCCTGTGACTTTATCACCGTTGGATACGACTCCCATTGTGTGACAGTATCCAGAGGAGGGTGTATGTGTGCTGGAGCTGTTTGGAGGGATCAGCACAAGTTTGGCTGCGGTATTGCAGGCATGCATACAAGTACAGCGATACTTGTATGTGGAGAGAGATGAGATTGCGAGACGCATCTCATTGCGACATGTGGCACGTTTGGTGCAGAGATATCCTGAGTTGTTGCCCATATCAGCTGTTAGAGGATACCAGCAAGCATTATCGTCGGATATTTCGCTACTGGGGGCGCAGGATCTTACGTTGGTGGGCACCATTCACTTGGTGATAGCCGGGTGGCCATGTCAAGGTCACACACGTGCTGGGAGAGGTCAGGGTTTACATGACCCGCGATCTATGATGTTCTGGGAGATGTTACGGATCTTACGACATCTCCAGATGCATCAGGTGGATTCTCCAGCGTACATCTTGGAGAACGTTCTTTTGTTGGGTGATGCTCGTACACAGATGATGACGAGTGTGCACCAAGTGCGGTCTTGGATTGGACCAGCAGTGTTGTTGGATGCAACGAGAGTAGGATCTCGTGCACATCGTCCACGGTTGTGGTGGACGAACTTGTTACCCAGAGAGGTGCTTAAGCGAGCACACGATGGAGTGAGACGACCAGCACATCTCACGGTTGATAGCATCTTGGATGCAAGACGACGATCTCAAGTAGTGAGAGTCGTCGATAGGTCACCCATGGCAGTGGTGAACCTAGTGGGACGGCCCGTGGTAGCGTTACCTACTTTGGTAAGCTTTCCAGCGTCACATGCTTACAGAGACGGAGGACCTGGGTTTGTGTGGGATGCTCAATTACGGCAGTTGGTGGAGCTCAATGCCGATGAGAGAGAGCGAGCGATGGGTTTCGCTACGGATACGACGGCAGTAGTTTCGTTGTCAGAGGCTTCACGTCGTCAAGTATTGGGTCAAGCAATGGACTTGAATTGCTTGACATGGATTGTTAGCCTTGGATTGGCTGAGCAGCGTCGGATGCGATCGACGGGTGTTACTGCTCGGACACTCTTGAACTCTTTGCCTACCGGGTCGGTGGAGACAAAGGCTGGGGGCGAGGCACATGGAGTTCGTCATCCTTGGACATCATGGGATGTCGTAGGAGAGAGTGTGGAGCTTGCAGCTAGAACTGCAGAAGCTTTTCGCACAGTAGCGGTGGGGATTGTTGGTGGTGAGCAGAAGGAAACTGCTCCAGAGGCTGCAAGATAGCAGTCAACGACTTCATCTTCTACCTGTAGCATGGTAACAGAGGATACTTGGGAGCCGGAGATTGGACCCAAGCTTACGCTGAATGGAGTGAAGCGTACGCATAGCTTACTCCAAGGACAATATTGGTGGCGTGGTATGCACATCGATGTGCAACAGTTTGTCGCACGATGTGTGATTTGTGATCGAGTACGAGCATCGTTTAATGCTCCTACTCCACAGTTACACCCCTTACCGATTATGGGGTTGGGTTACCGTTGGAGTTTAGATTTTGCGGGATCCTTATCATTGACTGTACGTCACCACCGGTATGTGTTGGTGATGGTGGAGCACTTCTCCAAGTGGATTGAGTTGGTGGCATTACCAGACAAGACGAGTGAAGGGACAGCGTACGCGTTCTTAGATCGAGTGTTGAGTCGTTTTGGAGCACCAGCTGAAGTGCTGACAGACCAAGGTACAGAGTTCCTTGGTGAGTTTTAGGCTTTGTGTGATCAGACGCTGATTGATCATCGGACTACATCTCGAGATCATCCTGAGGCGGATGGTTTGACGGAGAGGGTAGTTCAGACGGTGAAAAGGATTGCGCAAGTATGGCTTGCAGAAGGGCCACTTGGGAGACTGAGATGTGCAGTTACCATGGTTGACTATGGGTTACCGTTTCAGCCGACAAGCGTCTTTGGCTTCCTTCTCACCGTATTTTCTATTGTATGACCGAGCTCCAGATCTACCTTCGGCCATTCGTCGTGATTCTGCTGAGGTGCTGAACCTTGATGACCCGGATATGTGGGTGAGAGCATGTTCTCAACGAGCTGAGACATTTTGGAGAGTTATGCCTATGGCTTTTGAGAACCTAGCGATTGCTCAGCATAGAGACACGTTGCGATATACAACTATCCAAGGAGGAGGTTATCGACCATCGATTCGCAGGTTTCATCCTGACGATTATATCTATTTGCAGCAGACCGCACCGACGACGTTGGATGTGATCGTAGGGCGCACTATTTTACGAGTGCGAGAGGTGTTACCTTCTGGAGTACTCATGTTAGAGGGCCGTGATGGTGTTGTATGGAAGGACCATGTGCGTAATTGTGCGCCATGTCATCTTCCCAACATTGATGGTACCGTTGACCCAAGCTTAGCAGTTGTACGCGCGGGCTTGAGGTGTATGTTGTGTGGGTCTGCTGGTGGAGCAGCCCGTATGTTGGTGTGTGATGGTTGTTCGAGAGGTTGGCACATGTCATGTTTGACTCCACCTCTCAGTGTCGTTCCTACTGGACGGTGGGTTTGTCCTCGATGTATATAGCGGAGATAGTCGATTAGATCTTTGCGTGGTATGGATTGCAGACAGGCGACTAACGATGGGGCGATGTAGCACCCGGCCTCCTTGCACCCATGAAGGTGTGTATCACGTAGTTGGGATATGGAGCTATCTGAGTTAGAGGGACCTAACCGTCAGTTAGGGGGCGATTGTGGTACACTTGTGTATGTGTATGACATCGTCCATGTGTTATGTGTATGTGTGGTGTACCTCTGACAGCGATGTATGTTGTGTAGTGATGTGTATGCGCACGACAGCTGTCACGTCAGTTTGGGCACCTCGGTTAGGTTGACCGAGTGCGAAGTGACGCATCCCGGTAAGGCCGTTAGTGCCGTTAGGGCGAGTTGGTGGGAGAGCCCACTAGAGGTATACTTCGCAGGTAGGGCTTGGAGGCCTTAGTTCTTCGAGTTGAGCCTTCAAGCTCCAGGCTATGGTGGATAGTCTAGGTGAGTGTAACCCGGATTCTCTTCGCGTTTAGAGTGGGTTTGGCTTGATCATTTGTGAGTAATCAGTGTTGTAGTGTTGGAGATGGTAATATCTCGATGCAGATTTATTGTGGTACACTTGTGTATGTGTATGACATCGTCCATGTGTTATGTGTATGTGTAGTGTACCTCTGACAGCGATGTACGTTGTGTAGCGATGTGTATGCGCACGACAGATCTTATCTTCACACATCCCTCTTCTAGAGATATACATACTGCTTCTGCAAACGCTTTGTGAAATAGCTGCTTCTAAGTATGTACCTAATCTACAACACATCATCTCCACAGAATGGTAATAGTTACCTCTTATCTCACTGGGGAGACGTTTCAGATATCCTCCTCTGGACCATAACCAAATTTCACATGATAACTAGTTTCATGGTATGAGCAAACTTGTTCAAATCCACGCTTTCTATCATAATAGTAGTAATCTCCACTGCAATTATTCTTTTTATTTCAGATACATAAACTACTTTCTGCTCGAAGATGAGACGAAGACGAGAGAGACTACTCAAGATATCAGCCAAGAAATAAATACAGTAGATCACTTTAAAGCTCCATACCATATAAAGATTGTGCAACTGCATGATCCTCAACTGGAGAGACATCACAAAAATAACTAAGTAGTGATTCTAGCGAATCACACAAAGTAGTTATCGCTTGGACACAACTTAACCATCGGATCTTAATGTACATTTTCAGTGATCTGTGTGCATCTCTCAGTTCTTTCTGCAAGGCACTAAAGACATCTTTGCATTTTGAGGACCTCCTAAAATAACTACAACACATATTAATCAAATCATCAGTCTCATATGAAAGGACAACACATCTTGGATGCTTCGAAGCAGAAGGAACACCCAAGTTGGTTCTATGAGCTATACAGCGACAAGATATTAAATAAGGATTAACATTGTGCTTAAGTCTCATAGTCTGTTTTCCTCCCTTGATAGAAGCTCCATCTGAACCAAATCCAATACAACATCATGATCTAAACTCCAAAAGCTCAATAGTGAAATAAGCTGTTCAGAAAGAGCTTCTGCATTCTTTTCTTGCACTCGTACCTACCCTAAAAAAGCGACCTGAACCGTACCATGTTCTAAAAAAAATAGAAAATGCCACAAATACAGAAATAACAGCAATGTCCGTGGACTCGTCAATCATTATACCAAAATAAGGACTAGCACGTACCCTTTGCAAAAGTCCTTTCTAGAATAATATCACTAATGTGGTCAATCATGGACACACAATTCTTATTACACTGATATAACTTTTCAGTCAATAATATCACTAATGTGGCCAATCATGGCTACGTAATTCTTATTACAGTAATATAACTTTTCAGTCAACACAACCAACAACTCTCAACAACACATAATTTATGAAAACTTGAAAACTGTTTTCTCTTGTTCATGTCCATGACTTTTTAAGTCCTCCTGGTCACATCGCATGGTAGTCTCTTGGTCACAAGTCCGACGTGAAATCCGACATGGAGATGATATAGTGTGTGCTCTGACTAAACGTGTGCAATCTCGAATGACAAGATATGGTAATTCTCTGTTTATCAGAATTTTTAATTAGTCCGAATGACTCCAAATTGTCATCCGTGATGGTCGATCCAAGTGGTCGATCATTTTCATTTGTGAATCAGTCTTAATAGAATGACGGAAAATTATCATTTATGAGTTTTGATGTTTCAAAATTAATTTTAATTTCTTAATGATCAGAAACTGTCATTGGTGGTGGTCCAACGAATATGAAGAGTTCCACATAAACTCCATGTCCATTCGTGATAGAGAGATAGCAATGCTATGTGACCAAGAGAAATTCAAAAAGTCATTGACGTGACCAAGAGAAAACAATTTTCAGAGAGTATGACCAAGTAATTATCCCCTTTCCCTCGAAGCAAACGACATGGAACATTGTTAATACTCCATCCACTATTCTTCTTTGAGTAGCCATTATAGTCTTCAAAGCTTCCTGACCATAAACCTTAGCAAAGTAACGACTCTGATGTTCTCTAGAACGAGCATGCTCTGTAAAGAAAAGTGACGAATGTTTTTTCCTCCACCAACAAAAAAGATACATCTTGAACCCATCTCACAAATTGAACAAATTGAACAAAACAATCGCCCAGATCCCAGTCAAACACTACCCATTCAAATTGCTGGACCTAATAATCTTTCCATTGACTGCTTGCTTCTTCCATCGAATGTGTTGCTTGTTCTTCAAATGGAGGTCCTGGAGACTTTGAAGTGCTCTTGCTGAACCTACTAGTACTGACATAGAATGACGAAGAGATAGACAAATATGCCTCTCCTGAAATACTTCTACCGGTGAAGCTCTAGTAGGAGACATGATAGTTGGTGGAACAGGAAGCGGGACACTAGAGTTAGCAAAAAGTGGAGCCGAACACATCACAGAAAGAGGATTAGACTCCAAAGTTGGAGGAGAATCAGATTCAAAAACCACTTCAGAACCATATGGTTGTACATCAGAAGTAGACCGGTTAAGGTCTTCCATACCTAAACTATCGAGAGCTTGAATACTGAAGAGTGCTTACTAGCACTTCAGCTACGTTGCACTAGATTACAATTAAACGTGAAACTAGTGTTTAACTTCAAACAAGTATTTAGAACAGATAGAGTGAGATTCAAGACCATATATCATTGGAAACAACGTAGGAAGGCAGTGATTACAGTTGTGTGAAATGATGTTTAACTTTAGACAAATATAAAAAGTGAGTTAGTGAGAATTCAAAGCATATAGCAGTCAAAATAACATAGAGAATGTGACAGAAAATCTACAATCTGTTTAGTATCTACACCAACTGAAGAAACAAAACTAGTCACAATCCACTAACAACAGAAGTAAGTCACATTTCATGAAACATTGTGTGTGAAAAGAAACACGGGACTCTTCCTTACTATCGTTTAGATCTCCTGTAGCAAAAAGTCGAGTTGCAGTTATCCCACCTGTAGTTCAAGCACCTCGCCTCTCTCATAGAAGCTCACTGTTTGCCATCGTGACCCCTAGCCTGCCGTCTTTTTTATGCAACGTTGTCCAAGAGGTACTGATCCAGCAATGTTACTACTTAATATACAAAACCGGGCTAGCACAAGAAATAATTAAGTAAAGAATCCTTGATCATGATAAACCTGGAGGTTTTAGCAACAAGTGAAGTTAGAGAACCCAGAAATATGATACCACAACCAGTGATTGATAGAATATTGTGTGAACAGTAACTATCCTAAACTGGATATTGTGAAGAGACACAAGAAGAAGACACCCTCGACTCTTTACTGATTCTCTTTGTATATCAAGAGGACTCACCTGGTCCTCTATCATCATTATTCATTTATCAGACTTTGTCTTTGGCTTGGAGTATTCAGCTCTCTCGTTCCTCCCCACACATTATGTGTATGCCTTCCAGTTAAGTATCTTAGAGTAAGTTACTTTAGTTTCTTACATGATATCAGAGCCCGTGTTGTTAGATGATCTGTTAAGATAACATAGGTTCTCTCTAAGCCTTAGACATTAGAAACCAGAGCGATCAACGGACGCCTTGATCGTTGCGTGGAGGACGCTCTCTGCATAGATCAGCGCACCGTGAAAAAGGACCAGTTCAGTTCCTGCGATCAAGACTGCGCAAAACGACTGCACCATTCAACATGAAAGGATGGGCGGTATTGGATGACACTTTCTTCATCTTTTGGAAGCATAAAATAACCCTCCGACTCGATTCGGAAGAGATACTCGGCGTGGTGGATGGCACAATCTCACGACCTGGAGCAACAAGTCCTGACGGAACAGCGACACCAACTACCGGACTGGGCAGCGTTGCAGAATGAGACAAAGAGAACAAAAACGTCTTAACTGCAGTCAACGAGTGCTGTGCAAACTCAGTCGCCGATCACGTACTCGCTTGCACAACAGCGAATGACGCATGGACAACTTTGACCGCTGTCGCGCCATTTGGCGGCTACATGCTTGACTTCTACTCCGACGCTTAGGTTTGGTAGTTCTAGAAGTTAGCTCATATTACTTCTAGTCCTTTATGTATATGTTTGACACCTTTGCATACGATGTTAATACTATTTTGAGTCCTAATAGGCTGATAGTATGTTAGTTATCTTGTTCAAGCATTTCTGCGCTTGTACAAGTGACTTCTTACTTGTCTATGACGTTCAATGTACATAACTTAGGGTTTCCATGCTGATAGGGGTTTGAGCTCATGGGTTGTACTTACTTGTCGTCCATGCACGCTTTCTAGCTAATTTAAGTTATTTTTCAGGGCTATGTGTCATTTTAGGTAGTTTAAGTTTTACGTTGGCACTCTAGGGGGCTTGACGTGGTAGCTTATGAGTGTAGATAAGTTACCAGGTAGTTTAAGGCACAAAAGGACAGTCAAGTGGAGCTATGAACTCCCATTGGTCCATTTTTGTCTTTTGTAAAACTCTAAGTTTAGAAACAGAGCTCTAGAGGAGAGTTCGAGCAATTGGTGAGGTATCTTCGAAATCTGAGAGCACAGGGAGAGAGGTCTCGTCATGCCAAGCACTTCCAGTGAAAATTTCGATCGATTTGAGTCAATAAAGACGGAGTTATGAGCAATTGAAGTTCGGATTGTGCTAGAATTGAATCATTTTGGTTGGATTTAGGGTTTTCAGTGTCACTCGCAGCAGATTTGAGGAAATTGCTTCAAAACTTCGAGGTTGTGTTCTCCGCCAGCAGGGCTACGATTTCACAAAAAGTTTCATATCGATTGAGCAACTGAGTAATTCAGGGCGGCCGCTGAAGCTGAGGGGGTCTGAAAAGCTCTTAATCTAGAGCAGCGACTTCAGAGGAGGAGATCTACAGTTCTGTGTACATTCAGGAGTCCCAACTTCACAGGGATGTTCAGCACCCTGTAGACTGCAAATCCTGTAAGAAACTTAGAAATTGATCGAGCCAAACTCCTGTTATAGGTTGAAATAGCCAGCTAGGTACCAGAAATTGCCGTAGTTTTCTTGCTCAAAACTTTTCTGTTCATATCTCCGTGTCAGAATTTGATCTCAGGCTGAAATTTCGTCTGTGAGTTCAGTAGTACCTCATTTGCATGTAGGGGAAGTTTAGAGGTCTAAACCTTCATAGTTTTCCTCTCCGTGAGTGTCAAAGTTCACCGCCGAATCTTATTACTGCCAGCTAGACCTGGATTTCGCCTTCTGGGTATATTACTAGATCTTACACATCTGTGTGAGTGTTTATAGCCCTATTGTGACCTGAAAGCCAACCTCTTGAGTGAACAACCACAGCCAGAAGCCCGGCGCTTTCCTAGGTAGACGGATTACACTCCGACACCGCAAACTTTGCTGGTCAAAATCATGTCACCCGCATGCACCTAAGAGAAAAGTTCAGGCTTCTTAGAATGAAGCCAAACGATTCAGTGATGACCCACATCAACAACTTTAAGATCTTCGTGCAGCAACTCGCATCTGCTGGTGTTATAGTAGATGCACAGGAGCAAATCCTCACACTGATGGGCAACATGCACCCAACTATCAAACCTTCCTGCATGCAATGTGCAGAAATCCGAACCTTTCTCTACCAGATCTGATCTCCTTCTTAATCGAGGAGGAGCTCATGTCTCGGAAGATGTCTGTCGAACCTTCTACCGTCTTGTTCGCTGGACGCCGACAGCAAGGACGAGGATGGAGCAGCAACCAAGGCGGTTGGGATCAACCTCGTTGTCGGCTCCAAGTAGGCAGCGTCAAATGCTTTGGTTGCGGCTCAACTGGACACCTTTTTAACGAGTGCTCCAACCGAACAAGCAGCAGTAACCAACAGCAACACAGCGGTGCTAGGCAACAAGACCGAGGACAAAATAAAGAAACCGTCATAAATCGCACAACTACAACCAACAAAACAATACACGCAGAGTCCTCATGACAATCAAATCCACTAGACTAAGCGTATTATCACAGGTGGACAACATGTGGTATATGGATACTGGTGTAACACACCACATGGTCCATAACCGACATCAATTCATTACATACACTCCATACTCAGAAGAGTGTCGTCAAAATGATAAAATTTTATTTGGAGACAGCACCACAGTGTACATCAAAGGCATTAGGACTGTTGAAACCAAGCTGCTGAATGGTGAACAGGTACTGATCCTTGACGTACTGCATGTGCTCGCATTGCACAAGAACCTCTTCTCGGCACGTCAATTCGACTCCAAGGGAGGTTGGTGCTTAATCAGAAATGACATATGTTACCTAGAAGATAAGTACTTTCGAAGCTTATGCTCATGTCCACTATCAAATGATTTGGATTTGCTTGGAAATTCCGTATTAGTAACTGAACAGACAGCACTATTGCACATCGTCACGCATGAAAGAGACATCTTACCACCTTGTCACAGTCTAAGACCACGTATGCGCGTCAGACCTAGAAAATGCAGCAATATTCTCCCAATCATGCAATTACTCACTCACCAGCCACGCACTCTTATTTACGCTTCCTGCAAATTCAACATAATCCCGCAGCCCTCACGAAGCGAAAATATACAATGTGTGCGTGTGCCCTCTCGTCTCGCGCGAGGGCACACGCACCCATGAGACACCTTTTGACTCGTACGGACGCGAGCCAAAAGCTCCAAGGTGCGAGGAGGTCCTCGATCGCAAATCGATGTCTCTCTAGGACCAAGAATCCTCGGAGGACACGGACCCTCATGCGGGATCGCGTCTCCCGCATGATCCTAAACCGCACATGCAGAGGAGTCTTTCAGAAGGCACATCCTCCACGTGAGATCACAGCCCCCGACGAGCACCTACCAGCCTACGCGGCATGGGGATAATTATCCCCACGTGCAACCAAGCCCCGCAAAGGATTTTTGCCCTCAAGAGCCGTCAAGTCCTCGGGAGGGCATGGATCTCCACGAGGGAGCATGGCCTCCAAGGGGCACTTGGCCGCCTGCCACCCCGGTGGAACGTGTCCTTACGCAGGGGTGCGGCTCCACACAAGGTGGACAGGGGATCCCCACGGAAGGCGCTTCCCAGCCCACCACCTGGGCGGATCGCGTCTCCTTGCTAGACGGATCGGGTCCCCTCCACGAGGACACTCTCCTCTCTCTCCCGAACAGCGGGTCGGGTCTTACCATCGGGTCCATTGCTCCACGTCGCGACACGCGTCTAGACTTCTCATCTTTACCTACTCTCGTTCCTCCATCTCTCTACCATGTAGCTTGCACAGCCGCCACCAGCAATAGCTACACTATGGCATCGTGGCCTAGGTCACATTAGCTCACAGCGTTTAGATCAGCTTAGACGCAAGAATTTTGTCACTGGTCTTAACTTGCGAGAAGTGAGAGAACAGATCTGCCCAGCATGTCAGCACGGCAAGCAACCACGCGCCAAATTCTCACGTGCAGCAACCACTCGGACAATAGAACCCCTTGAGTTGGTACATTCAGACATAAGCGGCCGCATTTCTCCTTGCACATATTCTGGCTATGAATATTTTTAACTTTTATTGATGATTATTCTCGTCACATCATTGTTCGGCTACCATTACAAGAGCGATTGTTTTCAAGCTTTCAAAGAATTCCATGCTTTTGCTGAACGGCAAACTGATCACAAGCTGAAAACACTCCGCTCAAACAACGGTGGTGAGTACCTATCCACAGATTTTGAAGCACTATTGCACTGAGTTTGGCATCCAGCGCCAACTCACTGTTCCACACACGTCTCAACAAAATGACATTGCTGAATGGAAAAACCGCACCCTTCTTAATTCTGTCTGTATATTAAGATTCTCATCATTTTGAGCCCTAGATCATCAACTTTAGACAACAAATAAGAATGTGACAAGTAAATGCAGTTTCGGTGGACTAGCCTACCGGAGCTAATCTCCAAAATTTTGAACTGAAACTGATTCTGATGGGATATCCCATCGTTTATATAGTGCCACTTGTGGTTTAATGCAACATTAATACGTTTGTCGGATGACCCCAACCGTCTTAACGTTACATTATTTGACTCCACCTCTGACTTGCAACAGCTGATGCAAAAGCTGATTCAACAGTATCTTCATGTAAAGATGTTACACAAAATAAAAAGATCATATAATTATTAATTTATCATAAAATTATTTTAAACTAAACTTTTCGTGCATCTACATGGCTGGTTTATATGCATTTCTCATACTTAGATGATGTGAGATTTTGACCTGCTGTTGCAATCAAGAGTGGAACCAAGTGATGTAAAGTTAAGAAAGATGGAGTCAAGTCTGACAAACGTATTAAAGGTGAGATCAAGTAAATTTCTGTGACTTTGAGTGACTTCTAGTATCTATTGTAGATTAATCGTAATTTACACTACTATTTGAATATCGTGTAATTACGCTCCATAATCTCACAATATTAGTTAGTTCTGTAGACGTTTAAAAAAACAATGATTTCACTAAAAGAACCAAATTCTACATAACCTTCTGACAAAGAACGATTTCACTCTGAGAACCTAAATGTACATAAGAGAACAATATTTCATTAAAACAGCGGAAAATTCTCAGTCTCGTCTGCATTAAACCAACTAAAATTGTCAGAAATAAGTTTCTCCAACCTCTTTAACTTACACGGAGTAATGCATTTCATAGTTCGGACAGCACCGCCACTTAGTGTATTTGCAACCAGTTACTTCTCTTAAAAAACTGAATGGTGGACATGGTAGACGGTTGGGAAACTTAGTTTAACAAGATACTGATCGGTTTTAGCAGTTTGAGATAAATGCGAACTCATTATTTTAGAGGTTAAATTATCCCTAACTCAGTTTATATAGGTTCAAATTTCTTAGTTATCGGATCAGCACCGTCAATATCTTTCTTCAGTCAAGTTTTTAACCCAACTTATCTTAAGGGGTAGGTTTACTCGAGTGATCATGTAACGGACGGCGCGTATTCATTTCAACTTGCAGTATTTGTAACTTGTAATTACACTTGAAAATAATCAAATTCTAAATTTAAACTTTAAAGTTCAAGAGTCATGAGCTGCTGCTCACCCACCGTGGTACTGTTTTGCTTTGAGAGCGGCAGTAGGACCAGCCGCAGCTGCCGCACTATGTGTAACGGGCTGCTAGAGATCTTTGTCCGTACATTACTTATGTGGTGAGTGAGTTAACTCAATGAATCGTTGGTTGTGACCTCTTGCTCATAGTGCAATATTTAGTTCGGAGGTTCATTCAACTTCATTCGCGTCACTGTAAGAAACTAAGATAACTTACTCTAAGATACTTAACTGAAAGGCATACAGAGAATGTGTGAGAGACGGAACAAGGGAGAGCTGAATACTCCAAGCCAAAGGTAAAGTATGATAAATGAATAATGATGATGAGAGGATCAGGTAGGTCCTCTCGTCCTCTTGATATACAAAGAGAATCAGTAAAGGGTTGAGGGGTGTTTTCTCCTTGTGTCTCTTCACAATATCCAGTTTAGGATAGTTACTGTTCACACATTATTCTATCACTCTCACTCAGTGACTAATATTTAACCATCCGAGTTTTGGTAATAAGTATTCTATTTTAGAAGTTGATAAACTCTTAGTAAGAATATCAGCTACCATGTCAACCGTTGGGCAATACTGAACTAACACTGTTCTGAGAGTGACTTGATCCTTTATGAAGTGATACCGGATATCTATATACTTTGTCTTTTCATGAAATTTAGTCGTGTCGACTAGAGCAATAGCACTTTGATTATCACAAAATAAGATCGTTGGCTGTTCATCCTTCAGTCCAATATCTGTGAGTAGTTGTCGTAGCCAAATCGCTTCTGAAGAACACGTACTTAATGCTACGTACTCAGCTTTCGTATTTGAGAATGCCACAGATTGCTATCGCTCGGATGATCAACTGATCGCTCCTTGGGCAAAAATGAAACAATTTCCAGAAGTGAAACGTTGTGATTCAACATCACCTCCCCAGTCAGCATCACAATATCCGAAAAGGGAGCGTGGATTAGAAGAGTATCTGTACTCAAGATGATAGTCCAAAGTACCTTTGATGTATCTGAAAGCTCTCTTCATTGCAGTGATATGAGCTGGACCAGGACTTGCCATATGCTGAGATAATGAGCTTATGGTATATGACAAGTCAGGCCTTGTACATACAGCTGCTTAGTTGATGGATCCGGCTGCGCTTTGATATGGATAGTTGACGCATAAAGCCGTCTCCTTCTCATTGATGGGAGGATCATGAGTAGGAAGTTTCTCACTTGGAGTCATGGTAGTACTGACAGACTTATAGTTCTCCAGATCGAATTGAAATAGCAATTGACTGAGTCTTATCCATCCTACTGATATGTCCTTGTTTATCTCTATACTCAAACAATGATGTACTTCTCCAATGTCGCTCATCTGGAATCTAGAACTATAGTTGTCTTTTTATTTTGATCATCACCTTCATGCTACTACTTGCTATGATGATATCGTCAACGTACAGGGTCAAAATCATGAACTGGTTACCCTGATGTAAGTAGTAAATATTCTCATCGGCACCAGACTTGGTAAACCCGAGGGATATGAGAAAACCATCGATTATTAGATACTATTCTCGTAGGACTGTTTTAATCCGTATAGTCTGCATAGTAATCTGCACACTTGTCTTTTTATCGAGGCAGTGACTTCTTCCGAAACATTCATGTATATCTCCTCATTGAGTGTTCCGTTCAGGAAAGCTGTCTTAACATCCATCTGGTGCACATGTAAATTATGTTGTGCAGATATGGTCAGAATCAGTCGTACGGATTGAACTCTTACCACTGGGGAAAGTGTCCGTATAGTCGAGGTCGTAGATTTGAGTGAATCCACGAGCCACCAGACGTGCTTTGTATCGAGAGATGGAACCATGGGAGTTCAACTTTAGCTTAAACGTCCACTTGTTGGTGCTGGGACGTCTGCCCATGTGGTAGGTCAGTGAACATCCATGTTCCGTTGGCTTGATGCGATTCCAGTTCCTCCTGTATGACTTTCTTTCACTGTTCTGCATCGGGGAGAAGAAAGTGCATCTCTGTAGGACACACTCCATGGAGACTGGTGAGAGTGTTAATGCGCCATTCCGTTTCTTCGGTTTTCTTGGTTTTGGAGGAGCAAGGGGGTTTTCGTAACCTTCAGCAAGGTCATGCCTTGGAGGTATTGATTGTCTTGTGGATCGTCTCATCACTAGAAGAACATGAATACTTGTGGGTGAGAGAATCTCCTCTTGTGAAGATTCAGTTGGTGAAGTCTCAACGAGCGGTGGTTAACATTGCTGGATGCTTGGTGATGTCCTCCTGAAATAGGGATGGTACTGACTTATGATTTCAGCTACCGGGGACTGATAACGGTGATGACTTGTCGTGACGTTGGAACCGATGGATTGTCAGTGTAGTAGGTAGATTGTTCTGGTTCAACTGTGAGCTGGATAAAATCGCAATCGGAGTTGGTGTTGGTGTGCCTCCTCCATCACCTCCTCCTCCTCCAGAACTGGACGGTGTGATAAGAGATACAGGTGGACTAGTGATAGGAGTAATGAGAGGCTGCACGGAAGAGGGAAGGAGCACTGCGGGAGGGGGCTGAGCTCCCACTAAAACTAGAGTGGGAGCTAGTGCGGAAGGTACTGGGTGGTTGTTATAGAGCTCAATGCTATTCTTGGAAAATTCTTCTGTTAGGATAGAAATTATCGAGGAGAACAGGTAATGGTACATGAAGGAAAGGAGATTCGTCAAAGATGACATCTCGTGAAGTGAAAGCATGGCCGTCAGATTTACGTTGTAGGCGGTATGCTTTGCTGCGTGCACTATAACCTAGCAAGATGCAAGCATGAGAGTGATCATCCAACTTAGAGTGGAGATCAGTGGAGACTTGGGAATATGCAGTGCATCCAAAAACACGTAGGTGTGAAATATCAGGCTTGCGGTTGTGTCACAACTCAAATGGTGTCAACTTAGGGGGAGTGTCTTTGTCGAGCACCTATTCTGGATGTAGCTGGGACAGTTGATAGCTTCTCCCCAGTAAGGTTTTGGTAGGCCTGACTCATGCAGCATGGTACGGACAGAATTAAGAAGGGTGCGGTTTTTTCGTTCAGCAACGCCATCTTGTTGAGACGAGTGTGGAACAGTGAGTTGGCATTGGATGTCAAACTCAGTGCAATATGCTTCAAAATCTGTGGATAAGTACTCACCACTGTTGTCTGAGCGGAGTGTTTTCAGCTTGTGATCAGTTTGCCGTTCAACAAAAGCATGGAATTCTTTGAAAGCTTGAAAACAATCGCTCTTGTAATGGAGTAGCCAAACAAAGGTGTGACGAGAATAATCGTCAATGAAAGTTAAAAAATATTCATAGCAAGGAGAAATGCGGCCGCTTATGTCTAAATGTACCAACTCAAGGGGTTCTATTGCTCGGGTGGTTGCTGCACGTGAGAATTTGACGCGTGGTTGCTTGCCGTGCTGACATGCTGGGCAGATCTATTCCTCTCGTGGAGGGGACCCGATCCGTCTAGCAAGAAGACGCAATCCGCCCAGGTGGTGAGCTGGGAAGCGCCCTCCGTGAGGAGCCCTTGTCCACTTTGTGTGGAGTCGCGTCCTTGCACAAGGACATGTTCCACCGAGATGGCAAGCGGTCAAGTGCCCCTTGGGAGCCACCCCTCTTTGTGAGAGTGACCACACGTGGGGATAATTACCCCCACGTTGTCGTGTCGTGGACCGGCTCCTACTTGAAAACTTTGATGCTTGTCGCTCCAAAGACACTCATGAGAAAGACAAGCTAGGCCCTAGCTTACGAGCTTTTGGCATCATTTCAGATCTCCATTTTCATCGCATAGATGGGTAGAGCTCCTTGTCAGCTTTCCATATGCACTTCGTCTACTTCGTTTGGACACCTAGTGGAGAAGTTACAGGACTCGAAAGATGGAGAAAACAAGCTAGGCCCTAGCTTACAGACTTTTGGCACAACTTCGGATCTTCGCTTTCATCGCATCAGTGGATAGAGCTCTTTGTCAGCACTCCATAGGCACTTCGTCTACTTCATTTGGACGCCTAGTGGAGGAGTTACAATACTCGAAAGATGGAGAAAACAAGCTAGGCCCCAGCTTACGAACTTTTGGCACAATTTCGGATCTCCACTTTCATCGCATCAATGGGTAGAGCTCCTTGTAAGCTTTCTATAGGCACTTCGTCTACTTTGTTTGGACACCTAGTGGAGAAGTTACAAGACTCGAAAGATGGAGAAAATAAGCTAGACCCTAGCTTACGGACTTTTGGCACAACTTCGGATCTTCACTTTCATCACATAGATGGATAGAACTCTTTGTCAGCATTCCATAGGCACTTTGTCTACTTCGTTTGGACGCCTAGTGGAGAAGTTACAAGACTCGAAAGATGGAGAAAGCAAGCTAGGCCCCAGCTTACGGACTTTTGGCACCATTTCGGATCTTCGCTTTCATCGCATCGATGGGTAGAGCTCATTGTCAGCTTTCCATGGGCATCTTGTTTACTTCGTTTGGACATGTAGTAAAAAAGTTATGCGATTCAAAATCAAGCTAGACCCTAGTTTACTTGCTGATTGGGTATTTGAAGAGGCGTTATATCAAAGATGCAAGAGGCCTGCTTCATTATTCTGAGAGAACTTTGTACGTACAGAGACTGTGACAAAGGGGCAGCTTAGGGGCTAGCTTGCACCTGCGATCTGTCAACGGACAGTTCAGGAGATTTAGGAGTCCAATACAAGCGCACAAGGCGTCGTTGTGTTCAGATCTGTGCAGGCTACGCACTGGTTCAAACGGTTTGGGAAGAGACGGATCGGCGGTTGTGTTCTGAGAGAAATTGAGACGCAGGAAGCATATTTGAGGGTTTTCAATTACTTGTGAAGGAGAGTTGGACCGTTCGGACCGTTCCGGAGTCAAAACTTGTTGTCCTTGGATCGGGATCAGAACAACGAGTTCTTCAGGAAATTGAAGACGATACGAGTTTTCATCGGGCGGTTTGGGAGTTCTGAGTGAAATTGGCTCGCAGGGAAGCGCTTACATCAGATTTTCGTTCGCCTGCGACTTGAGATTGGGTTGTTCTTCGCGATCGGTGTGCCAAGCTCTTCGTTCTTGGTGCCTATGTGACTAGGGAGTCTTCATCTACGCATAGGAGAAGACAATATGTGGATTGGATTGTTGGTTTGGGTGAGGTGAGCGAGTTTGAGCCGCAAGGAGTCCATTTATGTCAGTTTTTTGCTACGTGCGATCAAATTTCTTGCGTGGTTTTGCAAGGAGAACTCCAAACGACTTGTTTGGAGTCTCGTTGGGTTCGTGATAGCTAGATTTATTTGCCAGGGAAGACGGATATCAGTTTAGACGATCGGTTTGTGCGGTGTGTGCGGTTTTAAGCCGCAGGGAGGAGTTTTTGGAAGTTCGGTCACCTACGACCGAAAATCGGTGATATCTCGCCTGTTGGGAGTCGGATCTGAAGGTTTTTTGGGTTAACGGAGTCAGCGGAGGAGACCCTATCGACATCTGAAGTCCGTTCGACGAAAGGAGGAAGTTCTCAGATAGATCTTTTTTGATTTCTTCGCTACGCGTTTTGCTCTTTTGAGTTCGTTAGAGTTTTGGTTGGCTATATATAGCTTGTGGTAGCTAGCTTTAGCTAAGAACTTGTACATGGATGTGGTTTGGACTTGGGTTTGGATCGCGTGATACTGCTGTGACTCTGCTTGTTAGCAAAGGGAAGTTTCTCTTGCTTTGAGCTACGCTTCGGTGTCTTTGGGTAAGGATTGAGAATCAGAGGTTGTTTTTAAGGGGTTTTGAAGCAGGTTACAGAACGCTTTGGTCTGTTTTTCAGTTCTGTGCTCTTAGGAGAAAGAACTGGCAGTGTACATACATTTGGAGTTGATATATATCACAGCGTTCATTTTTGTGGTTGTTTTTCTCTGTCTTGTCTCGTTTTCAGCACACAACATCTCCACAGCCAGGAACCTCGCGTTCTCCTAGACATCCTTCACGCAAAATCCGACACGATATCGGTGGTGAACTTGACGTGAAGGTCCGGGGTGGAGATCTGTGTGTTAGAACTGGACAGAAGAGATTAGCAATCATGAACGAGGATGAGTATGGATACGGTTGTTTGGGAGGATGCTGCGGACCTGGGATGATGGATATCTAGATGGTTTGGGATCATGGGAGGATGGGAGGATGGGACGAGCCATGACTACGGACGGGATGGACGGATCAGAGAGAATACCAGAGGTGCAGTTGGATGCAGCAACTGCACGTTTGTTTCAAGCCTTCACTTTGTTTATGCGACAAGAGCAAGAGAACCAACAAAAGGAGGCTTCGGGGATGAAGACGCTTCGGAGGGTGATCGACAAGCTCGATCTATTTGATGGAGAAGACATCTCAAAGTACTTGAGATGTTACAAGACGGAGATGGATTTGGATCAGGTATCCGAGAAAGAAATGATCGAGACATTCGAACTCGCTGCGGTGCCTGAGATAAGGGAGCATGTGAAAGGTCTAACAAAGCGTTTTGGGAAGAATTGGGATACATTTTCACATGCGCTGATGGAAGAATATTTCTTGAGAAACTCAGATCGAGTAACCAAAAAATCATTTTTGGAATGGGTCAACAGATCCAACAAGGATTTACAGCTTACAGAGTTGTTAAAGGAGTTCGAGAGATAATTCTCTTAACTATCTCGGGTGGACAAGCTAACCTTGGATAGCTACAAGACAGAGCTGTTTCTTCAAGCTGCGGATGAACCATGGCAAGAGCAGTTGGAGCTACTTCTGGAGGATGGGGAGGAAGAAGAAGGGTTGACAAGAAATTGAGAGGTTGTGCATGAAGCGGTTGAGCTTCTTGTCTGGAGACATACAAGGGAAAGGGTTACAAGGTTGACACATGTATCACTGACTACCACACCAGTTCGGGTAGTATCTGAGGTTCAATCTCCAGTTGTGGTTGTAGAGGAGAAGGATCCAACCATCGAGCAGCTACAGCAAGAGATGCAAGATCTACAAGCTAAGGTTACTAGGTTGGAGGATAAGAGATCGACGACCAAGACGGTGCTTGTATCCAAACCAGCTTGGGTACATCAGTGCGTGTGGTGTGATGATACTAATCATCAATGGGATGATTGCATCGACTTTGCAGAGTCTTTGCAACTTGAGGTTATTTCTTGGGAGGATGGAAAGGTTGCATTCACAAGTACGGGTACTCTCCTTCAAGCCAATGATTTGGATGAGCACGAGGATCTAAGCGAGCTCAAGTTGGATACTGCATCCACAATGTAGAGCGAGAAGAAAGGACAAGAAGAGATTTCCTGGGTTGAGAATCAGGGATTTCCTGGGTTGAGAATCAGGGGTTGTTTTTAAGGGCTTTGAAGCAGGTTACAGACCGCTCTGATCTGTTTTTCAGTTCTGTGCTCTTGGGAGAAAGAACCGGCAATGTACATACATTTGGAGTTGATATATATCGCAACTTTCGTTTTCGTGGTTGTTTTTCTCTGTCTTGTCTTTGTTTCAGTACACAACATCTCCACAGTCAGGAACCTCGTGTTATCCTGGACATCCTTCACGCAAAATCCGACACGATAACGTCTCATAAGCTGGTAGGTGTCCGTCGGAGACTATGATCCCGCATGAGAGGACGTGTCCTCCGAGAGACTCCTCCGCCTGTGCGATTTAGGATCCTGCGGGGGACGCGATCACGTGTGGGGGTCCGTGTC
Organism: Asterella californica; assembly: GCA_036924285.1. Taxonomy (NCBI): domain Eukaryota; kingdom Viridiplantae; phylum Streptophyta; class Marchantiopsida; order Marchantiales; family Aytoniaceae; genus Asterella; species Asterella californica. The sequence goes on along the minus strand of JAYKYS010000002.1, from coordinate 18,918,541 downwards.
CTCTGAGGGTCCTTGGTCATAAGGAGACCTCGATTTGCGATCGAGGACCTCCTCGGACCTTGGATCCCTTGGCTCGCGTCCGTACGAGTCAAGGGGTGTCTCTTAGAGGCGTGTGTCCTCTCGCAACCGTTTGTCCAGACGGTTACGTGCCAAGAGATTCGTGGAGGATTTCCGAGATTTCAAGTTCCAAGGAGAGGAGACTGCAGAGATCGTTGATTTAGCTCTCATTGTACATTTTCGCTTCGTGGGGACTGCATGATTATGTTGAATTCGCAGGGAGCGTAGATAAGAGTGCTTGGCTAGTGAGTGGGTAATTGCATGATTGGGAGGATAAATACCACGTTTTCTGAGTTTGAACTGTGACAAGGTGGTAGGGTGTCTCTTTCACACGTGACGATGTGCAAGAGTGTTGTCTGTTCAGTTACTAATATGAAATTTCCAAGCAAATACAAATCATTTGATAGTGGACATGAGCATAAGCTTCGAGAGTACTTATCTTCTAGATAACATATGTCATTTCTGATTAAGCACCAACCTCCCTTGGAATCGAATTGACGTGCCGAGAAGAGGTTCTTGTGCAATGTGAGCACATGCAGTACGTCACGGATCAGTACATGTTCATCATTCAGCAGCTTGATTTCAACAGTCCCAGTGTCTTCGATGTACAATGTGGTGCTGTCTCCAAATAAAATTTTATCATTTTGACGACGCTGTTCTGAGTATGGAGTGTATGTAATGAATTAGCGTCGGTCATGAGTCATGTGGTATGTTGCACCAGTATCCACATACCACATGTTGTCCACCTGTGATAATGCGCTTAGTCAAGTGGATTTGATTTGTCATGAAGACCTTGCGTGCGTTGTTTTGTTGGTTGTTGTTGTGCGATTTATGACGGTTTTTTTGATTTTGTCTTTGGTCTTGTTGTCTGGTACCGCTGTGCTGCTGTTGGTTACTGCTGCTTGTTCAGTTGGGGCACTCATTAAAAAGGTGTCCAGTTGAGTCACAACCGAAGTATTTGACGCTGCCTACTTGGAGCCGACGACGAGGTTGACTCCAACCGCCTTGGTTGCTACTTCGTCCTCGTCCTTGTTGTCGGCATCCAGCGAACAAGACGGTGGAAGGTTCGACCGACATCTTCCGAGACATGAGCTCCTCCTCGATTAAGAAGGAGATTAGAGAAAGGTTTGGATTTGTGCGCATTACATGCAGGAAGGTTTGATAGTTGGGTGCATGCTGCCCATCAATGTGAGGATTTGCTCCTGTGCATCTACTATAACACCAGCAGATGCAAGTTACTGCACGAAGGTCTTAAAGTTGTTGATGTGCATCATCACTGAATCGTTTGGCTTCATTCTGAGAAGGCTGAACTTTTTTCTTAGGTGCATGCGGGTGACATGATCTTGACCAGCAAAGTTTGCGGTTAGAGTTGTCCATGCGTCATTCGCTGTTGTGCAAGCGAGTATGTGATCGGCGACTGAGTTTGCACAGCACTCGTTGATTGCAGTTAAGATATTTTTGTTCTTCTTGTCTCATTCTGCAATGCTGCCCAGTCCGGTAGTTGGTGTCGCTGTTCTGCCAGGACTTGTTGCTCCAGGTTGTGAGATTGTATCATCCACCACGCAGAGTACCTCTTCCGAATCGAGTCGGAGGGTTATTTTATGCTTCCAAAAGATGAAGAAAGTGTCATCGAATATCGCCCATCTTTTCGTGTTGAATGGTGCAGTCATTCTGTGCAATCTTGATCGCGAGAACTGAACTGGTCCTTTTTCGCACTGCGCTGGTCTATGCGGAGAGCGTCCTCCACGCAACGATCAAGACGTCCTTTGATCGCTCTGGTTTCTAATGTCTAAGGCTTAGAAAGAACTTATGTTATCTTAACAGATCATCTAACAACACGGGCTCTGATATCATGTAAGAAACTAATGTAACTTATTGTAAGATACTTAACTGGAAGGCATACACAGAATGTGTAAGAGATGGAACGAGAGAGAACTGAATACTCCAAGCTAAAGACAAAGTCTGATAAATGAATAATGATGATAGAGGACCAGGTGAGTCCTCTTGATATACAAAGAGAATCAGTAAAGGGTCAAGGGGTGTCTTCCTCTTGTGTCCCTTCACAATATCCAGTTTAGGATGATTACTGTCCACACTGTCTTCTATCAGTCACTGGTTGTGGTATCGTATTTCTTGGTTCTCTAACTTCACTTGTTGTTAAAACCTCGAGGTTTATCATGATCAAGGATTCTTTACTTAATTATTTCTTGTGCTAGCCCGGTTTTGTATATTAATAGTAACATTGCTGGATCAGTACCTCGTGGACAACATTGCATAAGAAAGACGGCAGGCTAGGGGTCACGATGGCAAACAGTGAGCTTCTATGAGAGAGGCGAGGTGCTTGAACTACAATTGGGATAACTAGAATACTCGACTTTTTGCTACAGGAGATCTAAACGATAGTCAGAAGAGTCCCGTGTTTCTTTTCACACACAATGTTTCATGAAATGTAACTTACATTTCATGAAACTTACTTCTGTTTGTTAGTGGATTGTGACTAGTTTTGTTTCTTTAGTTCCTCTGTATGCCTCTCTACATTGTCTGAGTGTACATGGGATTTAATATATATCCTAACCCTTCCTACGAGAAGGGTTAGGATATAAATTAAATGTCTCTGTTAAATGACGTCTATTGACGGTTCCTGTCCCGGACTTATACCCCCAGGAACGCCTCAGGCCGCTCTTCACTTATGGGTTTTGTCTGGATCAATTAGCTGCTCCCGGAAAGATTAACATATAACATTTACAAATGATTTTGATCTTCTATTATAGCTTATTCGAATATATTTTTATAACACTTAGATATTTTCTGATAAGAGAAAACGAAATTCACTGTACAAAGACGTTGGGGATGCTATTAGTTGGTGTAGAAACTAAACAGATTGTAGATATTTTGTCACAGTGAATGCTTTCTTATGTTATTTTGAGTGCTATATGCTTTGAATTCTCACTGACTCACTTTTTATATTTATCTAAAGTTAAACATCATTTTCACATAACTGTAATCACTGCCTTCCTACGTTGTTTCCAATGATATATGGTCTTGAATCTCACTCTATCTGTTCTAAATACTTGTTTGAAGTTAAACACCAGTTTCACGTTTAACTGTAATCTAGTGCAACGTAGCTGAAGTGCTAGTAAGCACTCTGCAGTATCCAAGCTCTCGATAGTTTAGGTATGGAAGACCTTAACCGGTCTACTTCCGATGTACAACCATATCGTTCTGAAGTGGTTTTTGAATCTGATTCTCCTCCAACTTCGGAGTCTCATCGACTTTCTGTGATGTGTTCGGCTCCACTTTTTGCTAACTCTAGTGTCCCGCTTCCTGTTCCACCAACTATCATGTCTCCTACTAGAGATTCTAACTCATGTAAACTGAAACTGAAAAAGCAACGTACATTTGCTTCAGGCGTGGTAGAAGTATTTCAGGAGAGGCATATAATGACAAATTATCTCTTCCTCATTCTATGTCAGTACTAGTAGGTTAAGCAAGAGCACTCAAAGTCTCTAGGACCTCCATTTGAAGAACAAGCAACACATTCGATGGAAGAAGCACGCAGTCAATTGAAAGATTATTGGGTCCAGCAATTCAAGTGAGTAGTGTTTGTCTGGGATCTGGGACGATTGTTTTGTTCAATTTGTCGTGAGATGGGTTCAAGATGTATCTTTTTTTGGAGGAAAAAACATTCGTCACTCTTCTTTAACAGAGCATGCTCGTTCTAGAGAACATCAGAGTAGTTACTTTGCTAAGGTTTATGGTCAACAAGCTATGAAGACTATAATGGCTACTCAAAGAAGAAAAGTGGATGGAGTATTATTAACAATGTTCCATGCCGTTTACTTCGTGGAAAAGGGGACAATTACTTGGTCATACTCCCTGAAAATTATTTTCTCTTGGTCTCGTCGATGAATTTTTTGAATTTCTCTTGGTCACACAGCATGGCGATCTCTCTGTCACGAATCTGACATGGAGTTTAACGTGGAACTTTTCATATTTGTTGGACCACCACGAATGACATTTTCTGATAATTAAGAAATTAAAATTAATTTTGAAAACATCAAAAAGCATAAATGATAATATTTCATCATTCGATTAAGACCGATTCATAAATGAACCACCGACTACTTGGATCGACCACCACGAATGACAGTTTGGCTAATTAAAATTTTTGATAAACAGTGAATGATCATATCTTGTCATTCAAGATTACACACGTTTAGTCAGACCACACATTATATCATCTCCACATCAGATTTCACGTCGGACTTCTGACCAAGAGATTGCCATGCGATGTGACCAAGAGGACTTTAAAAAGTCATGGACATGACCAAGAGAAAACAGTTTTCAAAAGGTGTGACCAAGTAATTATCCATTGGAAAAGAAAATATGACCTTAGTAAGTTTACTAAATTTTGTGTTGTTGAGAGTTGTTGGTTGTGTTGACTGAAAAGTTATATTAGTGAAATAAGAATTGTGTGTCCACGATTGACCACATTAGTGATATTATCGACGATATCAGTGCGTTAAGAATTGTGTGTCCATGATTGGCCACATTAGTGATATTATTCTAGAAAGGACTTTGCAAAGGGTACGTGCTAGTCCTTATTTTGGTATAATGATTGATAAGTCCACGGACGTGCTATTACTTCTGTATTATTGATATTTTATATTTTTTTTAGAACATGATACGGTTCAGGTCGCTTTTTTAGGGTAGGTACGAGTGCAAGAAAAGAATGCAGAAGCTCTTTCTGAACAGCTTATTCACTATTGAACTTTTGGAGTTTAGATCATGATGTTGTATTGGATTTGGTTCAGATGGAGCTTCTATCATGGCAGGAAAATAGACTATGAGACTTAAGCACAATGTTAATCCTTATTTAATATCTTGTCGCTGTATAGCTCATAGAACCAACTTGGGTGTTCCTTCTGCTTTGAAGCATCCAAGATGTGTTGTCCTTTCATATGAGACTGATGATTTGATTAATATGTGTTGTAGTTATTTTAAGAGGTCCTCAAAATGCAAAGATGTCTTTAGTGCCTTGCAGAAAGAACTGAAAGATGCACACAGATCACTGAAAATGTACATTAAGATCCGATGGTTAAGTTGTGTCCAAGAGATAACTACTTTGTGTGATTCGCTAGAATCACTACTTAGTTATTTTTGTGATGTCTCTCCAGTTGAGGATCATGCAGTTGCACAATCTTTATATGGTATGGAGTTTTAAAGTGATCTACTGTATTTATTTCTTGGCTGATATCTTGAGTAGTCTCTCTCGTCTTTGTCTCATCTTCCAGCAGAAAGTAGTTGATGTATCTGAAATAAGAAGAATAATTGCAGTGGAGATTACTACTATTACGATAGAAAGCGTGGATTTGAACAAGTTTGCTCATAACCATGAAACTAGTTATCATGTGAAATTTGATTATGGTCCAGAGGAGGATATCTGAAACGTCTCCCCAGTGAGATAAGAGGTAACTATTACCATTCTGTGGAGATGATGTGTTGTAGATTAGGTACAGACTTAGAAGCAGCTATTTCAGAAAGCGTTTGCAGAAGCAGTACGTATATCTCTAGAAGAGGGATTTGTGAAGATAAGATCTTGTCTCTGAGTGATTAAAAGCGACATCTCAGATGCCAAAACAAATGGTAGCTCTAAAGAGTTGGGATATCAGAGAAGTAAACCATATTTCTTAGCACTTAAGACACGTTAAGTTCATTCACGGTATATCCAAAGGTCCTCTTTTATATTCTGCAGCTCTGGAAAACAAGTTCTTCATGTTTAAGACACATATTGTTAGAGTTTAAAGATTTATCTTTTACATAGTTGTGGTCAAAGCTTAGTGATGGCTTGAGAGTGAAATATCTTGACTTTTTGAAGTCGACTTCTATTGCGAGAGTGCAGTGTGTGAGTACTGCACAATGCGAGCGTGCATTTTCATTTCAGAATTTGACTAAAACTAAGTATCGTAACTTATTGTCCATTGATCGCTTGGATGCTTTATTCCGGTTGAATTTAGAAGGTCCTAATGTTTCTATTTCTGATCCAGAACTGGACAACATTCCTTTTGATGCTATCAACAATTGAAAAGCCTCAAAAGAGTATCGATACTTAGTAAGTAATCCATAAACTTATTTGGCGTAAACTGTTATCAATGATCATTTGGCAGACTAGAGACTTTGAGCTTTCTAGTTTTCATATTTGGTTCTCTAACAACTCTATTTTTCTTGTGTATATATTTTTTTCTGTTCAGTTGGATGCATGACATTAGGATTCCACTTTCGTTATTTTTCAGTAGTTTTCTTTAGTGACTATTGTAGATAGTGTAGCTGTAGGCTAATACCTCTAGGCCTCTTAAAGAGAGAGAATTCCACTCTGGATTTCGGGTTCAAATCCCGCTAAATGTTACTTTTATATAATTATTACAAAGTGTAGACTCTTTCTCTCTCGTCAGTAAACTATTTTGTATATATCAGTAGTTTTGAAATCCACACGTTTATAGTATTGAGCACTTGGCTTCTGCAAGTTTTATCAAAATCTTTTATAACAGAACCGATGTAATCTAAGCGTTGGTCGGTTTTATACCGAAATTTTTGGATAAATCGTGATTTTTGGAAGTCTTGTAAATAAGCACTTCAAGAAAAAGATAAGATATTAGTAATCAAAATCCGGTTTTCACTGGGACACTAAGCACTCTCCTCGTATCCAAACGATTGAAAAGTTCCAAAAATCGCTTAATCGTGTATAGCTCCAGCTGGTAGACGGTTTCCAAGGAGAACCTGTCCGAACTATGATGCATTTTCAAGCGTGCATTGTCCTATAAGCAAGTACGTGTGGATGCGGTCGTGTTTAGGTAACTATGAAACATAGACTTATGCGTGGGGGTGTGACCTCGCGGCCCTTCAGAGTACTTATGTAGTGTGCTTCTGGCTGGAAGCATAACTCATGTTCTGCAGTCTGTGTTGTAGTCGGTGGTTTGGAATTGCGGACTTCTTTGACATAGAAGATTAGGTCGACTAGTTGTGGTGGCGAGGCCCTCAGCGTCGATCAATGTATTCTGTTTCAAGACTTGCAGCTCGCTCCGTGGGTTTGACCCATCGCTCTCGTTGTTTTTCCATGATAGCGCTGCTTTTGTTTCGCTAGATGATGTCCGGTGGAGCGGTAGATTATGGTACTTAGGAGGTTGCTTCTCTCGGTGCCTGTCGCTGCTGCCAAGAGGCGTTACCGTCTTGCATATCATCTAGTGAGACGGGTGTCGGCAGAAGCGTATATTGTCGAGCGATTTGCCAGTTTTAAACCAACGCCAAACCCTGACTGTGGGCCGGTGTTGACCTGTCTACTGGTACATTAGTACGGAGTTCTAGCAACGCTTAGATAGAGTATTTATACGTTTTCCGCTGCAGCGATGTTTCTCTTGAGCTGAAACAGAGATTCCGGCGGAAGCTTGGAATCGAACAGGGGCTCGAGTGGAGAAATGGTATCATCTACTCCATGTCTCCTCAAACGCCCCTAAAATCAACGATGCCTCTAATTCTCCGTGCGGGATTGTTTTCCATACTTTCCTTGTCTCGACAGAAGGCCAACAGTTATCATACGACCTCTCATCAGTCACTAGATTTGTGGTGAACATCAGCAGATTCAGAAGGAACCTGGAACCAGTCACAATTAAACCTGTGAGGTCCTCTGAAAGCACATGACGGTGTCGTCCTGTAAGGCAGTCTCAGTATCGTCAGCAAGGAAGCTGATTGAATGTAGCACTGTTTACTGGAAATTCGAAATCGCGAAACAACTGGAATGAACTCATCAGCTGATGATGTAGGTTCCTTCGCAGAACGCCCATTATCCATGGGTTAATGAATTCACCAGTAGGGCTATCCTTTAAACTGAAAGACTCGGAACAATCCAGAAAATTGATCTGGGCAGGGAGATCACGAGCACCAGAGTTCTTCTACCAGAATTCTGTTCAAGGATTGAACAAGGAGAAGTGCGGTAGAGGACTTCCCATCACAACAAGTTGATAGCACACCACTGGCACTACCTAGCGGAAGCAGCTCATACTGTCCATCGGCTTTGGTCAGCTTCACGCTACATTTTATGGTGCAAGTAACGTAGAATGTGAATGGCGAGAACGGTTGCCCCTTCCAGAAGCATTTGCGTGTATTTTAATCGAACGAACGTGTCAGGAGTGGAGACCCGAAAGTCCCTTCGACTCTACTCCTTTCGGATCGAAAGTGCAAACAAGTTTGCTCATGCATTTGAACAACTAACCGTCGACTTCGGAGAAGTGACCAGAAAACGAAAATGTTTCTTCGTTTTCTGTTTTGCTTCGGATGCGGCGGAGGTTGATGCAATGGTCATTACCGATGTCCTTGTCTCACTGGCGTCGGGGCCTTGGGCTTACTCCACGGACACCTTCCGCCAAGGAGTTTCCGGGCCGGCACGCAGTGCGCAGAAACTCCTCAAAAGAAAAGTGAAGAGTAAGAACGAAACGCATAGCCTCGCAGCAGCACCTTGTCTTCTGCCGTCGAACTGTATGGTTCGTCCAGGACTCTAAAGCAGACTTAACTGTTAGGGTGTATCACCTACACTACTCCCGAGGAACAGATTGGCCAGTGATCCTGCTCCAGGATCATTCCTAAAATCACACAAGCGCGACGTTCCTTTCATGTTCCTGTCGGACCCTCTTTCCGCTTGATGCACTACAGGTATGAGTCGTCATGGTTCAGTTCGAAATACGTGACCAGGATGGAATACATGAAAGAGGAAGGTAAATGCCACAAAATCATTTTTCCACTCACCCCCGTGTCCATACAAGTAACGAGGGTTTGTTGTTTGAAAACCAAGAACCCTAAACCCATTATACACAAAATGCTTTTGTTGCTAAATCTTCATACGAGAGTGAATCCTTCAACCAAAGCTCTCGAGTAGCTTAGGGGTGTGATCAAGCTCAAGGAACCTACTGGTGGCGGTGTGATCGATTAACCTATTGGGAGTATGACCAAACAAATTTCTGGTAACACAGTATATCATACTTTCTTCAGTTTTCTATATTCATCGCAACCTAATATTTAGTTTATTATCAATAATAATAATAATAAAAAGATTACAGAAAATATCATCTTGCGCTTACTGAATGATTACTAAGTCTAGTTCTTTTTGTACTAATTGGTCTAGCTAATATATACTAAATAAAAAATAATTTAATCTATTTAGAATACAATTTTTATCTCACACATATATTTTTTTCCTATACATTAAGGAAACAGAAGTTCTTCAGACGTTCATCGAGCATGCATATTCCATTCGCTAATGCCCTGAAAAGTTATAAAACGTTTTCAGAGGGTTTAAGAAAGTTTCAGTTTCCACGCAAAGTGTGATGACTAACTAACACATTCCAGTAATCAACAAAATTTAGTGTCCATTTTTTCTGCGTCATTTCTTTTCGTTTTTCAAGTTTTTGCTCACCGCGTGTCGGCACGAAGACTCGTGGGCTGATAAGGCACGTGCGTAGGTCCAAGACGTGATATCGCTTAGGTAAAGTCGAAATCCACACCGTCTCTCTTTCTACCATGTTTCGTTGCATGAACAAGAGTCGTGTGTGATATTTGTGAACTTTTCGAAGATGGTTTCATAGTGGCTATTGGATTTTGGACTCAATAGAATCGCAAAGCTAAGTGTTTGCATTACTTACCTTTTCTTAGATTGACAGCACTTGTTCTTCTAGTTTTCTCTAACCATCATGATCTGATTTTACGGGTTTTCTCTCTCCAAGCAAAGGAATTTAACCGTTAAATCTAAAATACTTTTGCTGATAAAACTGAATTGCGAGAATAAAATCTTTCAAATGAATACTGAAATCAAAGCTCTCTAAGAGTTTTACAACATATAATTCAAAATCAACTGTTGGGTATTGACTGAGAAATGTTCAACAGAAGGTTTTGATATTTCTTGGAAGAAAGCAGAAAATTTTATCTACCCCAAAGTACACTGAGAGGAAAAGAGAATATTCCTTCCCCTGCTTTTATATCCGCAATGGAGGTTTAAAGGTCAATTAAACTCTGGTTTGTATTCCAAATATATATTGTCTTTTATAAAGCACCTTAGATAGGGATAATTATATCAGTCCTTGATATGGATAATTCATTATGATGAGAGACTCCTACTTGATATTCCAGAGTATAATGTGATGATTATGGAATCATATGGATCTTATCTTCCTGCATTGAGATTCAAAAGTTGCAACGAGATGCATATTTCCATTTTGATAATAATCCTTTTTTGGTGATGTAATTGAAGAGATAAAGAAAAAAGGGTATGCTAGCATCGATTGAGTGTAGAGGTCACTATATATCATTGGCCGTAACTAATTCAAAGAAAATATGTTGAGATAATATTAACATTCGTGAAATTAATATGCAATTACTTAGAATTCTGACAGTCAAGAAACAAAGCTCAAAAAACCTAATCAAATTATCCTATAACTGGAATATATTTAACATATCGGCCGAAAATTTGAACTCAAACTTGTCACGTCAAATTAGCACCCCGGCTAGGTTGACTGAGTGCGGAGTGGTTAATTCCGGTAGGGCTGTTAGTGTCGTTAGGACGAGTTCTTAGGATAGCCCACTAGGGGTATAGTTTGCAGTAGGGCTTGGAGGCCTTAGTTCTTCAAGTCGAGTCTTCAATCTCCTGCCTATGGTGGATAGTCTAGTTCAGTGTAACTTGGATTCTCTATGAGTATAGAGTGGGTTTGGCTTGATCATTTTGTGAGTACTCGTTGTTGCCGTGTTGGAGATGATAAATTCTCTGTTGAGATTACTTGAAGAACTGAGTACAAGTCGAGACAGAGTCCAGTAAGAGCTCGCTGAAATCGTCCGCTGATATCTTCGGGCGTAATCGTTAGTGTTTGATTGTTGGTATCTACGATCGAGGTCTGTGTGGACGCATGGTACCTTGCTGTTCGTGGATCGATTGCTGTTGTGGGATCGAGTGTGGATTTTTTGTCATGCAGAAGCGCTGGAGAAATTTTGTGGAATGTTCTTGAAGTGACATGTTCAAGCCGGAGTGCGTGTTTGGGCGTGGCAGACGAAGTACTTGTCAATGTCAGGCTGGAGTGAGCTCTATGGAAACACGTTGGAGAGACGATTCTACTGCACCAAGTTTTGTGGAGTTTGGTCGATCATCGACGAAGTTATGATACGTTGAAGTTCGCTACCGTGTATGTCAAAAGTGCAAAAAGGCTAGTTAGGTCAAATTCTTGTGCAATTTTGTGTGAAAACTCAAGTTTGTGAGTTATCTTGTAGTGGTGGTTGGTCATGAAGTGTGAATTGTGCATTCGCGAATCTGTTGTGGTGGTAAGGCGACCCCACAGTATTAGGAGGGTGCTGCAGTTGTGATACCGCATCTTCATGCGAGAAGTGGTGTATGGAGACTGTTAGTGGATGTTTGGTGTTGTGACCTAGTAAAGCTATCTTGGAAGATATTCTAGGAGCTTCTAGCCAATTAAACATTGAAATAGTGACTCTAGGCACAATTTAGAATTGTCGGTGGTCATATATTCTGCATATGGTTACCGAAAAGTGGAGAGTTAGTCCGAGTGGGGCTAGGTTTCTCGTTATGTGAATGTTTGAGTGTGGAAGGTTATCGTTTAAACTTCTCGTGGTTAGAACCCCTCCATATTCTACTTCTTGTTTGTGCGTCACGTTTGCTTGTGTTGGCGTTTGATTTCCAGAGTGAGTTCACTCTAATTTGCTGTCGATAGTGAGATGAGAGTTGCGGACCAGTCAGACTATTTTTGTTTCTCTCACGATGCGGTTGGATTGACGACCAACAGATCATGAGAGGCTGCATGTGGTGATGGCAGTTACAGGTTGCTCTTATCTTGACCGTCCTAGTAGGAGATAGGTGAGCTTAGTAGGATCGGGGTTAGGCAAGTTGTAGTTACGGTGGCGATGGAGATTTTGACATTCTGGTTGGAGAGTGTGTTCACGAGATTCTATCATCACGGAGTTCTCGGGAGGTTCTGATGGGGACTTCTCAGACAGTGGTTGGTTATACACGGAGTGGGGTGAGATATCGACTACTTACACCATTTGCGTCGGTTGTTTCAGACGACAAGTCAGACGCAAACATTGCGTTTTCTGGTGGTGAGTCTAATGTCATCACACCGTTGTTGTGAGACATGGACGAGATCTATTAGACCACGAAAGGACCTTGACGATACTCGCGTACGATGGGTACCTTTGAGCTGGATGACTTCATCTAGGAGTTTGACAGTTGGTGCGATCTGCAGCTGATGCAGAACCCACAGCTGTTTACATCTTTCATGACATGAAGGGTTCCAACACTTGGAGGGACCACCGCTGGACGATTACCATGAGTTCAGGTGAGACTACAGCGTGGAGATTGAGTTGTGGAGACAACATTGATCTCCCAACTACGTTTCTATCACTACTGGCGTAGTTTCAGGAGGCATAGCACCTACGAGTTCAAGTGCCAGTAGCAGTGGTACATCCACAGGTGACGGAGTATCTACTACCGACGGTGCGTCTATTAGTAGTGGAGCAGGCGATAGTATGAGCAGGATACCACCAGGGTTTAACCTAGTGGTTCAATTCTTCCAGTGTTTGAGAAAGAACTATCAGGGTGCGAGGACCGACAAGTTGAGGAGTCTGCAGGACTTCCAACGGAAGACTAGAGAGAGCTTACGCGAGGCATTTACTCGCATGAGGCGATTGATCAGCGTTACCCAAGGGGTGACGGAAACACAAGTAGTCCAGTTCTGGTATGAGATACTGGACCGAGAGCTGCGGAGGAGAGTCAGAGATGTTACTCTTCTTAGAGACACCACTCCGACGTTAGCGGTTGTCTTTGGTCTAGCTGAACGGATTGAGCTCAACATGGTGGAGGAGAGGGTGGTTCACCACATGAGACGACCACCTCTTCTCGAGGATCACAGGCTGTGCAACAGCGTGGTGGTGGTGGTGGTGGTGGTGATAAGGATCGTGTTGAACAGTCGTGATCCCAGGGAGGTGTTAGAGGACCTGGTGGATAGAAGCCCATGCCGTCCTTCTCTAGTTAGTAGCAAGCGGGTCCTTGTTGGAAGTGTGGTTGTCCTCATCAGCAGAAAAACTGTCCACAGAGGAGAGGTGGTTATGAGACGTCTGTGACATCTCAAGCGATGCCTAGACGGTGTGAGCATTGCAGGCGACTAGGTCACAGTAGTGACCGTTGTTTTGATCTCCATCCGAGCTACGACAAGAGAAGGTTGATCATGGACGAGGCAGAGGAGCTCAAGGAGGCCATGGTGGTCGAGCTGGGGCTAGAGGCCCAGCACCTGAGAGAAGACCAGCTGATCCACCGCCTGCTACGACGTCAAACACGAGTATGACTGCTCGGATTGAGCAATTAGAGTAGAGGATAGCTAGTATGGCTATGACTCAGTGGAGATATGGTTCATGAACAGAGACTTCCCACGACTTCATGGCTAGTGTGTCATAGATTGAGACATCTGCAGTAGTGACTCGGAGTGCAGTATGTGTCTTTGAACCTTCGACGTCTGTGGATGCGACGTTGAACTCGCATCCACAGACGGCAGCTACAGCAGTTTTACGAGCCCCACTATTTTCAGCCACGGATATGAGGGCATTGGGAGTCAGCTTGGCTCCAGTGTTTTAGTTGGTGACCACGCTCATTGAGAGCGATGATGTTGTTACCTCTAGTGCTGAGGTGGTTCAGCGAGAGGTGATAGATGTGTCCATTGAGTCGAGGATCAGGACAGCTACCAGTGGTACTTGACAAGCAGCGATTGCCAGGTTAGATGAGTTACCAGCTAGACCGACGATTGACTGTGCTGGTTTGGCATCAGGTGTGATGTGGTTGGACAACAGAAGTGGTATCTTCTGGGAAGGTGTATCGGTGGCACCTTCAAGGAAGGTGTATCGACCGCAGAAAGTCTTGTTGGACTTTGGAGCCCAACCGTCAATGTTGGAGAACGCGACGTACATTGGTTTGGATTTGAGGAAGTCCGAGGTAGAGAGATGTCCATTCCAGCTAAAGACATCTCTAGGGAGGTCAGGAGGTACAGCTGTATACATAACACGCGAGATGCTCACGGTGAGAGTTCAAGCAGATCATCCCACAGATGCTTCTATGATGAAGATCAAGGTCATCGTTACGATTATAGAGTCTTATGATGTGTTGGTTGGAGGTGCTGTGTTATACTTTATGAGGTTCATGATCGACTATTGGACGGAGACAGCATCTTACAGACCAGGTTGGCAGTCTAGTGAGAGACGAGTGAGCCGCTTACCAGTGCAGTTCAGTGCTAGAGTTGGGACAATGGAGCCTACACCCGGGACGATGGCATCTATTGCAGAATTCAGTTCGGTCATCAATTGATCGAACGAGTTGTTAGAGGACAATGTCCATGTGGAGGATACTCCGGTCTTTGAGGAGATGAGAAACATGCCTAGCATGACTACCTTAGTACCATCTGCCTCGGATGTTCCACTCTGGAGTTCAAGTAGAGAGTTGCAGCAATATGCTAATCGATTGGTGCAGCAGGCTTGGAGTGAAGTCTTTGTATCCCCAGAGAGAAACAAAGGGTTGTTCCTACTACTGACCTTGTGACTTTATCACCATTGGATACGACTCTCATTGTGTGGCATTATCCAAAGGAGGGTGTGTGTGTGCTGGAGCTGTTTGGAGATAACAGCACAAGTTTGACCGCGATATTGCAATCAAGCATACAAGTACATCGATACTTGTATGTAGAGAGAGATGAGAGCACGAGACGCATCTCACTGCGTCATGTGGCACGTTTGGTGCAGAGATATCCTGAGTTGTTGTCCATATCAGTCGTTAGAGAATACCAGCAAGCATTACCGTCAGATAATTCGCTGCTGGGAGTGCAAGATCTCACGTTTGTTGACATCATTCACTTGATGACAGCCGGGTGGCCATGTCAAGATCATACTGGGAGAGATCAGGGTTTATATGACCCGCGATCTAGGATATTTTAGGAGACGTTACGGATATTACGACATCTCCAGATGCATCAGGTGGATTCTCCAACGTACATCTTGGAGAACGTTTCTTTGTTGGATGATGCTCGTACACAGATGATGACGAGTGTGCACCAGGGGCGGTCTTGGGTCGGACCGGCAGTGTTGTTGGATGTAGTGAGAGTGGGATCTCGTGCACATCGTCCAAGGGTGTGATGGATGAACTTATTATCGAAAGAGGTGCTCAAACGCGCACACGATTCAATGAGACGACCATCGCATCTCACTGTTGATGACATCTTGGATGCAGGACGACAATCTCAAGTAGTGAGAGTCATTGATAGGTCACCCATGGCAATGATGAATCTAGTGAGACGGTCCATGACAGCGTTGTCCACTTTGGTAAGCTTTCCAACGTCACATGCTTACATAGATGGAGGACTTGGGCTTGTGTGAGATGCTCAGTTATAACAGTTGATGGAGCCGAATGCCGAGGTTTCTCTTTGGATATGACGGCAGTAGTTTCGATGTCAGAGGCTTCATGTCGTCAGGTATTGGATCAAGCAATGGACTTGAACTACTTGACATGGATTGTTAGTCTTGGATTGGCTGAGCAGCGTCGGATGCGACCGACGAGTATTACTGCTCGGACACTTCTGAGCTCTTTGCTATCGAGTCGATGGAATTAAAGATTGAGGGCGAGGCGTGTGGAGTTCGTCATCCTTGGACATCATGGGATGTCGTAAGAGAGAATGTGGAGCTTGCAGCTAGGACTGCAGGATTTTTTCACACAGTGAAGGTGGAGGTTGTTGGTGGTGAGCAAAAGAAAACTACTCCAGAGATTGCAAGATAGCAGTCAATGACTTCGTCTTCTACCTCTAGCATGGTGACAGAGGATACTTGAGAGCCAGAGATTGGACCCAAGCTTATAGAAGAGGAGAGACGAAGAGTTCAGAGATTCCTGAAGAGCTACATGAATTGTTTTGCCTTCAATATGAAGGATTTAGGTACCTTGAAAAGACCATGTATACGGATCGACTTGGCTAATGACACGTCAATCTTTCGACGTTCTTACAGATATAGTGACATGGAGAGAGTCTTGATCCAGAGTAGGACTCAAGACTTGTTGGAGATTGGGTTGGTGGAGATGTCGCATGGAGAGTATGCATCTGCCACAGTTATGTCAGCAAAGAGAGATATGTATAACAACTACACGGATAGACGGATGTGTGGAGACTACCGTCTTATCAATCGGCAGATGAAGTCCGATAAGTATGCCATGCTGACACCTGAGGAGATCTTTGATGCAGTGGGGCATGTGAAGCTCTTCAATACTTTGGATCTTCGAGCAGGGTATCGTCAGTTGCCAATGAGAGAAGAAGATAAGTCCAAGACAACATTCTGAGGAATTGATTCTCACGGCAAGGATTGTGTGTATCAGTGGCGGTTCTTATCATTTGGGTTGAAGAACGCTCTCCGCTGAGTTCCAAAGGGTGATGGACAAGATCGTAGCAGAATTGGATTTTGTCAAATGTTATATTTACGACATCTTAGTCTATAATGCTACAGTGGAGGAGCACGAGAGATATTTACGGGATGTGTTCGAGCGGTTGAGAGCTCATGGGTTGAAGTTACACCATGAGAAGTGTAAGTTCTTCCAGAAGTTGGTAGAGTATTTGGGTCACACCATCTACCCAGGTGGGTTGGATCTTCAACAGACGAAGGTTGAGGCTATTGCACGTATCTCACGTCTCACAGATGTGAGTCGAGGTCAAGCATTTGTTGATTTGACGAACTTCTATCATCGATACGTGAAAGGGTTTAGTGCAATTGCGAAGCCATTGACCAAGGTGATGAAGGTGGACCGGGAGTGGCAGTGGGGAGATGAGCAGGAGCGAGCTTTTGTAGAGCTCAAGGATAAGTTGACATCTGCTCCCATCTTGAGGAGACCCGTTAGGGGGCATCCTTTCCAACTGCACGCCAATTGGAGTATGTTGAGACTTGGAGCAGTGCTGACTCAGCATGATGATGAGAAAAAGAGTTCGTGGTGACGTATGTCAGTCGCTCCAACAATTCGGCGGAGGTAAGGTATAGTTCGTATGAGAGAGAGTGTTTGACGGCAGTGTGGGCTGTTGCACACTTTCGATGTTATCTGTTTGAGAACTCTTTTACTCTCATTATTGATCACCAGTCGTTCAAGTGGTTGATGGAGTCCGACAAGCTTATAGAGAAACTTGCACGATGGGCTCTGATCTTACAAGAGTATGACTTCCAGGTAGTGCATAGACTTGGAGTTGCAAACCTAGATGCCGATGGGTTGAGTCGCAACTCATGCACGAGTCAGGAGGATCAGATTGGAGCTCGATGACATGACGAGGTTGATGAGAAGATAGTGTCAGGATGGCATGCATCTGCCTTTCTTTGTGTACCATGAACTCTAGTCTGAAGGGTTAGGTCGTATATTTCTCTGGTCAGAGAGTAGATGATGAGTCTTAAGATCATGAGGGTGGAGATGGTGTTCCAGATCAGCGAGATATCCACCACGATATGACCATAATGGAGTGTCTATATACTGACATGGTGGTAGGTATAATAAGTGTCAAGGAGCGAGATCGCGTCCTCCAACAAGCGAAGAGATTTTGACGAGAAGGACGACATGTACTTCGAGTGTGGGATGATGAGAGAATACGGATAGTGTCACATCCATCCCAGAAGAGCACAGTTAGTACGACATGTCCATGAGGAGTTGAGACATTTTGGAGTGAAGCGTACGCATAGCTTAGTCCAAGGACAGTATTGGTGGCATGGTATGCATATCGGTGTGCAGCAGTTTGTCACATGATGTGTGGTTTGTAATCGAGTACGAGCATCGTTTAATGCTCTTACTTCACAGTTACACCTCTTATCTATTACGAGCTTGGATTACTATTGGAGTTTGGATTTTTCAAGACCTTTACCGTTGACTGTACGTCACCTTCGGTACGTGGTGGTGATGATGGAACACTTCTCCAAGTGGATTGAGGTGGTATTACTCGACAAGGCGAATAATGAGACAACGTATGCGTTCTTAGATCTAGTGCGAAGTCATTTTGGAGCACCAGTTGAAGTGCTGACAGACCAAGGTACAGAGTTTCTTGGTGAGTTTCAGGTCTTGTGTGAGCAGGCTCTGATTGATCATCGAACTACATCTCGAGATCATCTTGAGGCGGATGGTTTGACGGAGATGGTAGTTCATATCGTCAAGAGAGGATTGCGCAAGTATGGCTTGCAAAAAGGCCACTTGGGAGATTGGGATATGCAGTTATCATGGTTGGCTATGGACTATCGTTTTAACCGACAAGCGTCTTTGACTTCCTTCTCACCGTACTTTCTATTCTATGACCGAGATCCCAATCTATCTTCGATCATTCGTCGTGATTCTGCTGAGGTGTTGAACTTTGATGACCCATATATGTGGATGAGAGCATGTTCTCAACGAGCAGAGACATTTCAGAGTTATATCTATGGCTTTTGAGAACCTAGCGGTAGCTCAGCATAGAGACACGTTGCGATATATGATTATTCGAGGAGGAGGTTATCGATCATCGATTCGTAAGTTTTATCCTGACGATTATATCTATCTATAACAGACTGCACCCGAAGACGTTGGATGTGATCACAGGGTGCACTATTTTACGAGTGCGTGAGATGTTACCTTCCCAAGCTTAGCAGTTGTACGTGCGAGCTCGAGGTGTATGTTGTGTGGGTCTGTTGGTGGAGCAGCTCGTATGGTGGTGTGTGATGGTTGTTCAAGAGGTTGGCACATGTCATGTTTGGCTCCATCTCTCAATGTCGTTCCTACTGGACGGTGGGTTTGTCCTCGATGTATATAGCAAGGATAGCCGTTAGATCTTTGCGTGGTATGGATTGCAGATAGGTGACTAACAATGGGACGATGTAGCACCCAGCCTCCTGATTCTTGCACCCATGAAAGTGTATATCACGTAGTTGAGATATGGAGCTATCTGGAGTTAGATAGATCTAACCGTCAGTTAGGGCGACGATTGTGGTACACTTTGGTATTTGTATGACATCGTCCATCTGTTATATGTATGTGTGGTGCACCTCTGATCGTGATGTATGTTGTGTAGCGATGTGTATGCGCATGACAGTTGTCACGTCAGTTTAGCACCTCAGCTAGGTTGGCTGAGTACAGAGTGACTAATCCTGATAGGGCGGTTAGTGCCGTTACGGCGGGTTCTTGGGATAGCTCACTAGGGGTATACTTCGCAGGTAGGGTTTGGAGGCATTAGTTCTTCAAGTTGAGCCTTCAACCTCTTGGTTATGGTGGATAGTCTAGTTAAGTGTGACTCGAATTCTCTGCAAGTATAGAGTGGGTTTGGCTTGACCAGTTTGCGAGTAATCGTTGTTGTCTTATTGGAGATGGTAATTCCTCTGTTGAGATTATTGTGATACACTTGTGTATGTGTATGACATCGTCCATGTGTTATATGTATGTGTGGTGTATCTCTGACAGCGATGTATGTTGTGTAGTGATGTGTACGACAACTTCCGGATGAAAAAATGGAAGCTAAGAGTACTTTGTGATGAACAAGGTGAGTGTGAAGAAAACTGAGATATGAAAACTGCATCAGTTGGGTATAGTAGAATAAAAGAGATTTTGGTGGAGTTAATAACGTCTTGGTGTTGTTATTGTTGTGTACCTTAGTGATCGAATGTTCTCCACCAATAATTAAAAAGTTCACTTTGAAAGAGCAAGAGAGGTAAACAACATGAGAATAGAGTTTGTTACAAAAGGAAAATGAAGTTAGTGATGTGTACCATAATTCCAAGTAAATTTTCCTATATTTGAAAAGGGTTTCTGGGTCTCTAAACCGAACAGATCATGTCGATGAGATAGCTAAGAGGTCTAAGATAGAACCTTGCTAATGTCGGTCCAGTTCACTTCTGAGCTGAGATGTTTTCTGTGAGACTGACTTGAGTAAACTCTGAAGCATGCATAAACACCTCTCCATGTTAAGAGGAGGAGGTATGTACACACCTTTAAGTTTATGACAAAACTTTTCTTCTCGAAAAGATTTGATCAAAGATTTGAATTAAATTAATACTTCTATTCGTTCAAGATTACTGTGTTTATGGCAGGAAATGATTCAATTCACCTACTTAATCGACAGGATTTTTGTATCAGAGCGACCAAGTGCAATAAAGATAATAGTAAAGATAAGTGTTTATTTATTGTGTATTAAATTTAGTTTCTTAAATTTACAAGTGTAAATTCGAGTAACCATTTCTCAAGTTATTTCGCTGTTTTCGTCTCCGTTTTATAATTTTTGAAACAGATGAGATACAACTTTTTCAGTTGCTTGTCATACTCCCATAACTCAACCCACATTGAACTAATCAACTATCATTATCTATTTTCCACTTCATATACCGCTTGTCGGAGGTACAATGCCCTGGGATGCATATTTGACTTGAGTAAGATCTGAGTAATATTAAAAATTCATTTGTGTTACAAGTGGAGGGCATGAAGGTTAACTCTAGAGAAAGTTATCTGAAAGAAAATAATTCTAGGAAAAGGAGCTCCTCATGACATTGTGAGCATTATGCGTTTGGAGAACCTCATCAAGAAAGTGAAATCTATATATATATATATATTGATAAGTGTACAACATCTGCTGATGCTTCAAACTGTCTTTGCATATCGATGTATAATGTAGATTGGAATTTTAAATCATATGTTCATATTATTTCATATGAAAAGCCATTATATGTGAATATGCTTTTATATTTTTATATGTATATTAGGCTCTTGGATCTAGTAAGCTGGTCAACTGGGTTGTTGAAAGGTGTATCTCCACAAGAGTTATCAAGTTATTTGCGTTACTTTAGTAGATTATTGGTATGTGATTAACACTTCAAGGATGAACACAATCATATTTATATTTCAGATCGTAGCACTCTTTGATCATTATCGTTATCTTATGACACATAAGAAAATCTACAAGCATGCATATTCGTTATATTCTACTCATGATAATCACGGTAAGTCTTACATTTTATCTTCTCACTCAGTGAAAAAAAAATCCAAAAAAGTAGTTGAAAATGGGTGTTATGGACTGCGAGTTTCAGTGTCTTGACAAACACATTTGTTTACACTTGTTTGACTTTCCAATCACATTATATGATCGATGAATATATTCTCTTCATTTGGAACCTTTAGTGAAACCAAGTATATTCCAAACTGTTAGTGGTTATTAGTTAAACCGAGTATTATGCTAACAACTTGAGACTACATACATTTTGCTGTGTAACTGACTTCCTGTTTTACAATAAAGTGATAAATTTGTAAAAGTTTTAGTCCCCTAGCTTTTATAAACTTGTTTCACAACTCTATTTGAGGCGATGTTAAGATCTGCCTCCCAAGTTTTGGTGTAGAAAAGAAGTGTACAGACAATGAAGAGAAAACACTATTTTCCCATCTTATAGTAGCACATAATTTTATTATTCTTTTGCCATATATCTCAAGGTATAACATCGGCTCTTTTGCATATCTGTCTTGCAACGTGTTCATATTCAGCAAGTTATATTGCACTCTGATCAAGAACATGAATGGAAGCCACTCTGTCCAAACACTACGCTCGAGTCGGTAGAACTAAACGGTTCTATCTCCAAATCCCTGACACTGGAAATTACGATGAGGAGAAGTTCCTGCAGATACAAAAGTACTTCAAAGAACAGAAGGACTTCAAAGTCTGTACAAGAAAACAAACAGCACCATAAGAGGCAACTTTTGCTAAAAAGTTTAACCGGCGGACGTAAAAAGTCTCTTAAGCTCCCAGTGTCCATATAAGAGCAAGAAAAGAAGTATTTCCTATTCTCTCACTGTGTACTTAGATTAGAAAAAGTATGGTATTTTGCTCCCAAAAACCACCAAAATCTCATCTCAACATTTCTTCGATAGATACTCAACCGTTCATGTAAAGATAAATTATAGAGTACATCTCTTAACCATGTATTGATTGATCACATTCTTGACTAGTTATTGACAACAGAATCAGTCACTTTGTCTTGTCGTTCATCATTTTATTATTTTCAATCGTGACTAAATATCTATACCATTCAAAATATTTAACATTAAAGACATGTCACTTAGATACATACTCCAAAATCTGATGTGTGCAGTTCGACATGTAATTAACATCACAAAATGACTAGTTTCACAACAATAGTAAGTCAAAGACGTGATCAAGCAATACATCATTTAGAGAAGTATGATCAAGCTACTGGAAGTGTGATCAAGCAAATCTTTACTGTGTTGCTAAAGTGTGAATGGATACCAAAGTACTGTAGTGACATAAAAGTAATTTTGATGTGTGTGAATGCTTTGTTTATTAGTTATGAACAAAAGTACCGATGACATGAAGATAATCTTAATATGTATGAACATTTTATCTAGATTCTTAATTATAAACAAAATGTCGTTTTTATAAGTGTGAGATGTGCGAATAGATAATTATGAAGCAAAAACATCTCATCAGGCTTATTCATGCGCAGACTGAATGGTTAATACGGTAGTCATTTTGTCACATTTTCATAAACGTGCTCTGTAAGACTGGATGATCAAGTTTTTAGTTGAACGAGTGAAGCATGAGGTTTCCGCCGTAAAGCTATCGTAAGGTAGTAGGAGACCTGCTCGCACGTTCCTAGAGGAGTGGTAAGGCGACCCCCGAGTACTAGAGGGAAGCTGCTGTTGTGGTAGTGTTTGCTTATACCGAAAAGATGCGTATGAAGCAGTTGGTGGCAGTTGTCTTGGATGAGCTAGTAGAGCTATCACGTCAATATTTTTGGAGCTACAAGAGGTATGGACATCTAGTTAGTGACCTTAGGTACAGGTTATAACAGTCGGTGACCATATATTGTGCATGTGGTCACCGAAGAAGACGCGTCAGTCCGGGTGGAGCTAGGTTTCTCTTTATGTGAATATTTGAGTGTGGAGGGTTATCGTTTGAACTTCTTGTGGTTGGAACCCCTCCATATTCTGCTTTCTATTTGTGTGCCGCGTTTGCTTGTGTTGGCGATTGATTTCTAGAGTGACTTCACTCTAGTGTGCTGTCGGTAGTGAGACTGGAGTGATGACCAGTCAGACTACCTTTGTTTCTCTCACGATGTAGTTGGAGTGACGACCAACAAACCGTGAGAGACTGCTTGTGGTGATGGCAAGTACAGGTTGTCTTTACCTTGACCGTCTTAGTAGGGGATAGGTGAGCTCAGTAGGAGCGGGGATAGGCAAGTTGTAGTTACGGTGGTGACAAAGATTTCGACATTCTGGTTAGAGAGTGTGTCCGCGAGATTCTATCACCACGGAGTTCTCGGGAGGTTCTGGTGAGGACTTCTCGAACAGTGGATATACACGGAGTGGGGTGAGGTATCGACTACCTACACCATTGCCGTTGGTTGTTCTAGAGGACGAGTCAGACGCAGACAGTGCGTTTTCTGATGGTGAGTCTAGTATCGCCACATCGTTGTTGTGGGACATGGACGAGATCTATGGGGCCACGAAGGGGCCTCGACGTTACTCGAGTACGGTGGGTACCATTGAGCTGGATGACTTCATCCAGGAGTTCGACAGTTGGTGCGACCTGCAGCAGATGCAGAACCCACAGTTGTTTACACCTTTCATGGCATGGAAAGGTTTGTTTCAGCACTGGGAGGGACCGCCGATGGATGATTACCACGAGTTTAGACGAGACTACGGTGTTGAGATCGAGTTGTGGAGACAACATTGGTCTCCCAACTACGTTTCTATCACTACTGGTGCAGTTTTGAGAGGTGTAGCACCTACGACTACGGGTGCCAGTAGCAGTGGTACATCCACGGGTGGCGGAGTACCTGCTACCAGCGGTGCGTTCACTAGTAGTGGAGCAGGTGGTAGTGCGAGCGGGATACCACAAGAGTTTAACCCTGTGGTTCAGTTCTTCCACTGTTTGAGGAAGAATTATCAAGGTGTGCGGACCGACAAGTTGAAGAGTCTGAGGAGTTCCAGCGGAAGACTGGAGAGAGCCTACGCGAGACGTTTACTCGCATGAGGCGGTTGATCAGCGTTATCCAAGGGGTGACAGAAGCACAGGCAGTCCAGTTCTGGTATGGGATACTAGATCGGGAGCTGCGTAGGAGAGTCAGGGATGCCACTCTCCTTAGAGACACCGCTCCGACATTAGCGGTTGTCTTTAGTTTGACTGAGCGGATAGAGCTCAACATGATAGAAGAGAGGATGGTGACTGCTGGGTTCAGCAAGGACGCATCAATGGGGCGACCTCCTCTTCTCGAGGATCACAGGCTACGCAACAGCGTGGTGGTGGTGGTGGTGGTGGTGGTGGTAAGGATCGTGCTGAACACTCGCGATCCCATGGAGGTGCTGGAGGATATGGTGGGCAGAAGCCCATGCCGTCCTTCTCTAGTCAGTAGCAAGCAGGTCCTTGCTGGACTTGTGATGGTCCTCATCAGCAAAAGGATTGTCCACAAAGGAGAGGTGGTTATGAGACAACTGGGACGTCTCAAGCGGTGCCTAGGCAGTGTGAGCATTGCGGACGACCAGGTCACAGTAGTGATCGTTGTTTTGATCTTCATCCTGAGCTACGGCAAGGGAAGGTTGATCGTGGACGAGGCGGAGGAGCTCAAGGAGGCCGTCGTGGTCGAGCTGGAGATAGAGGTCCAACACCTGAGAGAGGACCAGTTGGTCCACCGCCTGCTACGACGTCAGAAGTAGGTGTGGCTGCTCGGATTGAGCAGTTGGAGCAGAGGATAGCTAGTATGGCTATGGCTCAGCAGAGATCTGGTGGAACAGAAGCTTCCACGTCTTATGGAGGAGAAGGAGGTGACTTCGACTTCATGGCTGGTGTGGCGCAGATTGAGACATCTGCGGCAGTGACTC
This sequence comes from Asterella californica, assembly GCA_036924285.1. Taxonomy (NCBI): domain Eukaryota; kingdom Viridiplantae; phylum Streptophyta; class Marchantiopsida; order Marchantiales; family Aytoniaceae; genus Asterella; species Asterella californica. Next base: position 18,893,547 of record JAYKYS010000002.1, on the reverse strand, counting down.
GGAGTGCAGTACGTATCTCTGAGCCACGAGGTGCGTCAATGGAGTTGGATCCACAACGCGGGGAGGCTGGTAGACAGACCAGACTTCCTCAATCGTTCACGCTATCAGAGGGATTGAAGACCACTTCTATGGTTCCTAAACGGCCTACCGATGGTGTAGTGGAGTTGGAGACATCGACATCCAAGAGTGAGGATAATGCGAGTCAACCCTCGACGTCTATGGATGCGACGTCAAACTCGATGTCGGGGGCGGCTACAGTAGTTTTGCGAGCCCCACTATTTTCAGCCACGGATATGAGGGCATTGAGAGTCAGCTTGGCTCCAGTGTTCCAGTTGGCAGCCACGCTCAGTGAGAACGAGGATGTGGTTACCTCTAGTGCTGAAGTGGTTCAGCAAGAGGCGGTAGATGTGTCCATGGAGTCGAAGATCAAGACAGCTACTAGTGGTACTTGGCAAGCAGCGGCTGCCAGACTAGATGAATTACCAGCTAGGCCGACAATTGATTGTGCTGGATTGACACCAGGTGTGGTGTTGTTGGACAACAGAAGTGGTATCTTCTGTTTGGTGGCACCTTCAGGGAAAGTGTATCGACCACAGAAAGTAGTGTTAGACTCTGGAGCCCAACCGTTGATGTTGAGGAAGGCGGCGTGTATCGGTTTGGGACTGAGGAAGTCCGAAGTGGAGAGATGTCCATTCCAGCTACAGACATCTCTAAGGGATCAGGAGGTACAACTCTACACATGACACGTGAGTTGCTGACGGTGAGAGTTAGACCAGATCATCCCACGGATGGTTCCATGATGAGGGCTAAGGCTATCGTTACGGCCGCGGAGTCTTATGATGTATTGGTTGGAGGTGCTGTACTGTATCCTATGGGATTTGTGATCGAATATTGAGCGGAGACAACATCTTACAGACCAGGTTGGCAGTCCGGTGAGGGACGAGTGAGTCGTTTACTAGTGCGATTCAGTGATAGAGTTGGGACAACGGAGCGTACATCAGAGACAATGGCATCCGTTGCATGATTCAGTTCGGTCATAACTTGGCCGGGTGAGTTGTTAGAGGGCAATGTCCATGCGAAGGATACTCCGGTGTCGCGTCGGACATTTTGCGTGAAGGATGTCCAGGAAAACGCGAGGTTCCTGGCTGTGGAGATGTTGTGTGCTGAAACAAAAACAAGACAGAAAAACAACCACGAAAACGAACGCTGCGATATATACACTCCAAATGTATGTACGCTGCCGATTCTTTCTCCTAAGAGCACAGAACTGATAACCAGACCAGAGCGGTCTGTAATCTGCTTCAAAAGCCCCTGAAAACAACCTTTGAATCACAACCCTGACCCAAAACCACCGAAGTGTAGCTCAAAGCAAGAGAAACTTCTCTTTGCTAACAACCAGAGCCACAACAGTATCACGCGATCCAAACCCAAGTCCAAACCACATCCATGTATAAGCTCTTAGCTAAAGCAGCCAACCAGAACTCTAACGAACTCAAAAGAGCAAAACCCGTAACGAAGAAACCGAAAAAGACCTATCTGTGGACTTCCTTCTTTCGCTGGACGGACTTCAGATGTCGATAGGCTCTCCTCCGCTGACTCCGTTAACCCAAGAAACCTTCAGATCCGACTCTCAACAGCCGAGATATCACCGATTTTCGGTTGCAGATGACCGAACCTCCAAAAACTCCTCCCTGCGGCTTAAAACCGCGCACACCGCACAAACGGATCGTCTAAACGGATATCCGTCTTCTCTGGTAGGTAGATCTAGCTACCCTGAACCCAACAAGACTCCAAACAAGTCGTTTGGAGTTCTCCTTGCAAAACCACTCGAGAAATTTGGTCGCAGATTGCAAAAAACTGACGTAAATCGGCTCCCTGCGGCTCAAACTCGCTCACCACACCCAAACCAACAATCCAATCCGCACACGGTCTTCTCCTATGAGTAGATGAAGACTCCCTGATCGCGTAGGCACCAAGAACGAAGAGCTTGGCTCACCGATCGCAAAGAACAGCCCAACCTCAGGTCGCAGGTGAACGAAAATCTGATGTAAGCGCTTCCTTGCGAGCCAATTTCACTCAGAACTTCCAAACCGTCCGATGAAAACTGGTATCGTCTTCAATTTCCTGTAGAACTCGGTGTTCTGATCCCGTTGGATCCAAGGACAGCAAGTTTGGACTCCGGAACGGCCGGAACGGTCCAACTCTCCTTCACAGGTAACTGAAAATCTCCAATCTACTTCCTGCGTCTCAATTTCCATCAGTACACACTCCCCGATCCGTCTCTTCCCAAACCGTTTGAACCAGTGCGTAGCATGCACAGATCTGAACCCAACGACGCCTTGCGCGCTTCCATTGGACTCCTAAATCTCCCGAACCGTCCGTTGATAGGTCGCAGGCGCAAGCTAGCCCCTTAAACACCCCCCTTGCAACAGTCTCTGTACGTACCGTTCTCTCCTGAATTCTGAATAATAAGAAGCAGGCCCCTTGCGTCTTTGATATAACGCCTGAAGCCCTGAATACCCAGTCAGCAAGTAACTAGGGGCCTAGCTTGATTTTACCTTCTTTCGAATCGCATAACTTCTTCCCTGGATGTCCAAACGAAGTAAACAAGATGCCCATGGAAAGCTGACAACGAGCTCTACCCATCCATGTGATGAAAGTGAAGATCGGAAGTTGCGCCAAAAGCCCGTAAGCTGGGGCCTAGCTTGTTTTCTCCATCTTTTGAGTCTTGTAACTTTTCCACTAGGTGTCCAAACGAAGTAGATGAAGTGCCTATGGAAAGCTGACAAGGAGCTCTATCCACTGGTGCGATAAAAATGAAGATCCGAAGTGGTGCCAAAAACCCGTAAGCTAGGGCCTAGCTTGTCTTATCCATAAGTGTCTTTGGAGCGACAAAAGTCAAAATTTGATTTTCATGTAGGAGCCGGTCCACGACACGACACCGGTCTTTGAGGAGGTGGAGGACATGCCTAGCATGTCTACGTTAGTACCATCTACCTTGGATGTTCCACTTTGGAGTTCGAGCGGAGAGTTGCAGCAATATGCTGACCGATTGGTGCAGCAGGCTTGGAGTGAAGTCTTTGTACCGCCAGCAGAGAGACATCGGGGTGTCCCTATTACTGGCCCTGTGACCTTAACACCACTGGATACGACTCCTATTGTATGGCAATATCCAGAGGAGGGTGTGTGTGTACTGGAGCTATTTGGAGGGATCAGCACAAGTTTGGCTGCGGTATTGCAAGCAGGCATACAAGTACAGCGATACTTGTATGTGGAGAGAGATGAGGTCGCAAGACGCGTCTCATTGCGTCACGTGGTACGTTTGGTGCAGAGATATCATGAGTTGTTGTCTATATCAGCCGTTAGAGGATACCAGCAAGCATTGCCGTCAGATATTTTGCTGCTAGGGGCGCAGGATCTCACGTTTGTTGGCACCATTCACTTGAGAGATAGCGGGGTGGCCATGTCAAGGTCACACGCGTGCTGGGAGAGGTCAGGGTTTGCATGACCCACGATCTAGGATGTTTTGGGAGATGTTACGAATCTTACGACATCTCCAGATGCATCAGATGGATTCTCCAGCGTACATCTTGGAGAATGTTCCTTTGTTGGGTGATGCTCGTGCACATATGATGACGATTGTGCACCAGGTTCGGTCCTGGGTCGGACCGCCAGTGTTGTTAGATGCAGCGAGAGTGGGATCTCGTGCACATCGTCCACGATTGTGGTGGACGAACTTGTTACCGATGGAGGTGCTCAAGCGCGCACACGATGCAGTGAGACGACCAGCGCACCTCACAGTTGATGGCATCTTGGATGCAGGACGACGATCTCAAGTAGTGAGAGTCGTCGATAGGTCACCCATGGTAGTTGTGAACCTAGTGGGACGATCTATGGCAGCGTTACCTACTTTGGTGAGCTTTCCAACGTCACATGCTTACAGAGATGGAGGACCTGGGCTTGTGTGGGATGCTCGGTTACAACAGTTGGTGGAGTCCAATGCCGACGAGAGAGAGAGAGCGATGGGTTTTCTTACGGGTACAACAGCAGTAGCTTCAGTGTCGGAGGCTTCACGTCGTCAAGTGTTGGGTCAAGCAATGGACTTGAATTGCTTGACATGGATTATTAGCCTTGGATTGGCTGAGTAGCGTCGGATGCGATTGACGGGTGTTACTGCTCGGACACTCCTGAGCTCTTTGCCTACCGGGTCGGTGGAGGCAAGGCTGGGGGCGAGGCACGTGGAGTTCGTCATCATTGGACATCATGGGATGTCGTAGGAGAGAGTGTGGAGCTTGCAGCTAGAACTGCAGAAGTTTTTCGCACAGTAGCGGTGGAGGTTGTTGATGGTGAGCGGAAGGAAACTGCTCCAGAGGCTGCAAGATAGCAGTCAACGACTTCGTCCTCTACCTCTAGCATGGTGACAGAGGATACTTGAGAGCCAGAGATTGGACCCAAGCTTATAGAAGAGGAGAGACGAAGAGTTCAGAGATTCTTGAAGAGCTACAGGAATTGTTTTGCCTTTAGTATGAAGGATTTGGGTACCTTGAAGGACCGGGTATACGGATCGACTTGGCTAATGACACGCCAATCTTTCGACGTCCTTACAGATACAGTGACATGGAGAGAACCTTGATCCAGAGTAGGACTCAAAACTTGGTGGAAGCTGGGTTGGTGGAGATGTCGCATGGAGGGTATGCATCTGCCACAGTTATGCCAGCAAAGAAGGATATGTATAGCAACTACACGGATAGGCGTATGTGTGGAGACTACCGTCCTATCAATCGGCAGACGAAGTCCGTTAAGTATGCCATGCCGACACCTGAGGAGATCTTTGATGCAATGGGGCATGTGAAGGTCTTCAGTACTTTGGATCTTCGAGCAGGGTATCATCAGTTGCCGGTGAGAGAGGAAGATAAACCCAAGACAGCATTCTGGGGGATTGACTCTCACGGCAAGGATTATTTGTATCAGTGGCGGTTCTTACCATTTGGGTTGAAGAACGCCCCTGCTGAATTCCAAAGAGTGATGGATAGGATCCTAGCAGGATTGGATTTTGTCAGATGCTATATTGACGACATCTTAGTCTATAGTGCTACAGTGGAGGAGCACGAGAGACACTTACGGGATGTGTTCGAGCGATTGAGAGCTCATGGGTTGAAGTTACACCTTGGGAAGTGCAAGTTCTTCCAGGAGTTGGTAGAGTATCTGGGTCACACCATCTACCCAGGTGGGTTGGGTGTTCAACAGACGAAGGTCGAGGCCATTGCACTTATTCCACGCCCCACAGATGTGAGTCGAGTTCGAGCATTTGTTGGTTTGGCGAACTTTTATCGTCGATACGTGAAAGGATTTAGTGCAATTGCGAAGCCATTGACCAAGCTGATGAAGGTGGACCAGAAGTGGCAGTGGGGAGATGAGCAAGAGCGAGCTTTCGTGGAGCTCAAGGATAGGTTGACATCTGCTCCCATCTTGAGGAGACCCGTTAGGGGACGTCCTTTCCAACTGCACACTGATTGGAGTATGTTCGGACTTGGAGCAGTGCTGACTCATCATGATGATGAGAAAAAGGAGGTTGTGGTGACGTATGCTAGTCGTTCCAATAATTCGGCGGAGGCGAGGTACAGTTCGTACGAGAGAGAGTGTTTAGCTACAGTGTGGACTGTTGCACACTTCCGATGTTATCTGTTTGGGAACCCCTTTACTCTCATCACTGATCACCAGCCGCTCAAGTGGTTGATGGAGTCCGACAAGCTTACAGGGAAGCTTGCACGATGGGCTCTGATCTTACAAGAGTATGACTTCCAGGTAGTGCATAGACCTGGAGTTGCAAACCTAGATGCCGATGGATTGAGTCGCAACTCGTGCACGTATCAGCAGGATCAGACTGGGCTCGATGGCATGATGAGGTTGATGAGGAGATAGTGTCAGGGTGGCATGCATCTGCCTTTCTTTGTGTGTTGGCCATGAACTCTAGTATGGAGGGCCAAGTCGTATCTTTCTCAAGTGAGAGAGTAGATGACGAGTCTCCAGATCCTGAGGGTGGAGATGGTGTTCCAAACCAGCGAGATATCCATGACGATGTGACCATGATGGAGTATCTACGTACTGGCGTGGTGGTAGACACAGTAAGTGCCAAGGAGCGAGATCGTGTCCTTCAACGAGCAAAGAGATTTCGACGAGAAGGACGACATGTACTTCGAGTGTGGGATGATAGGAGAATACGGATAGTGTCACATCCATCCCAGAGAGTACAGTTAGTACGACATGCTCATGAGGAGTTGGGACATTTTGGAGTGAAGCGCACGCATAGCTTACTCCAAGGACAGTATTGGTGGCGTGGTATGCACGTCGATGTGCAAAAGTTTGTTGCACGATGTGTGGTTTGTGATCGAGTACGAGCATCGTTTAATGCTCCTACTCCATAGTTACACCCCTTACCGATTATGGGGTTGGGTTATCGTTGGAGTTTGGATTTTGCGGGACCCTTACCGTTGACTGTACGTCACCATCAATATGTGTTGGTGATGGTGGAGCACTTTTCCAAGTGGATTGAGTTGATGGCATTACCAGACAAGGCGAGTGAAGGGACATCGTATGCATTCTTAGATCGAGTGTTGAGTCGTTTTGGAGCACCAACTGAAGTGCTGACAGACCAAGGTACAGAGTTCCTTGGTGAGTTTCAGGTCTTGTGTGATCAGGCGCTGATTGATCATCGAACTACATCTCGAGATCATCCTGAGGCGGATGGTTTGGCAGAGAGGGTAGTTCAGACGGTGAAGAGAGGATTGCGCAAGTATGGCTTGCAGAAGGGCCACTTGGGAGACTGAGATGTGCAGTTACCATGGTTGGCTATGGACTATCGTTTTAGCCGACAAGCGTCTTTGGCTTCCTTCTCACCGTATTATCTATTATATGGTCGAGGTCCAGATCTACCTTCGGCCATTCGTCGTGATTCTGCTGAGGTGCTGAACCTGATGACCCGGATATGTGGGTGAGAGCATGTTCTCAACGAGCAGAGACATTTCAGAGAGTTATGCCCATGGCTTTTGAGAATCTAGCGATTTTTCAGCATAGAGACACGTTGCGATATGCAACTATCCGAGGAGGAGGTTATCGATCATCGATTCGCAGGTTTCATCCTGGCGATTATATCTATCTACAGCAGACTGCATCGACGACGTTGGATGTGAACACAGGACGCACTATTTTACGAGTCCGTGAGGTGTTACCTTCTGGAGTACTCATGTTAGAGGGCCGTGATGGTGTTGTTTGGAAGGACCATGTGCGTAATTGCGCACCATGTCATCTTCCCAACATCGATGATACCGTTGACCCAAGCTTGGCAGTTGTACGAGCAGGCTTGAGGTGTATGTTGTGTGGATCTGCTGGTGGAGCAGCCCGTATGTTGGTGTGTGATGGTTGTTCGAGAGCTTAGCACATGTCATGTTTCACTCTACCTCTCACTGTCATTCCTATTGGACGGTGGGTTTGTCCTCGATGTATATAGCAGGGATAGCCGATTAGATCTTTGCGTGGTATGGATTGCAGACAAGCGATTAACGATGGAGCAATGTAGCACCCGGTCTCCTGATCCTTGCACCCATGAAGGTGTATATCACGTAGTTGAGATATGGAGCTATCTGGAGTTAGAGGGACCTAACCGTCAGTTAGGGGGACGATTGTGGTACACTTGTGTATGTGTATGACATCGTCCATGTGTTATGTGTATGTGTTCTTTTGTCAGCGATGTATGTTGTGTAGCGATGTGTATGCGCACGACAGTTGTCACGTCAGTTTGGTGACTCGGCTAGGTTGACCGAGTGCGAAGTGGCGGACCTCGGTAAGACCGTTAGGGCAAGTTGGTGAGAGTGCCCACAAGGGGTATACTTCGTAGGTAGGGGCTTGGAGACCTCAGTTCTTCAAGTTGAGCCTTCAAGCTCTTGGCTATGGTGGGTAGTCTTGAGAGTGAGATCTGGATTCTCTACGAGCACAGAGTGGATTTTGGCTTCGACTGTAGTGATTGTCTAGTGCCTATTGGCATGGTGGAGTGAGTACATACCTTGTTATCGATTGTGGTACACTTGTGTATGTGTATGACATCGTCCATGTGTTATGTGTATGTGTGGTGTTCCTTTGTCAGCGATGTATGTTGTGTAACGATGTGTATGCGCACGACAAAGTAAATAAAAATGCTCTATTTCGTCAACGTCGGAACAAAGGTGCCTTTGTGATATAACGATTACTAAACAAGTTGGTTTAAACAATGTAGTATATATCATCTATACATTCATTTAAACAACTCATTTTTACTTGTGACATGCAGATCTTGTTTGAACCACGAACTGTAGAAGCTAGCTCCAGGACTCGCACTGATAGGAAAAACTGTTTATCATAGTCGAAGATGAACTCGATCAAGACGATCAAGACATGTTAATACATAGTAGAACCTATCTACATTGGTAGTATGTTCATTTTCCTTTTTGTGTGTTATGAATGCATAGAAAAAAGTGACGAATTCGAATGATAGATTTGTTGCTTTGAGCAGAAGGACCTAGCATCAGCAAGTCTCTCGACACTACATTAGTATGACCTTAGTGAATATGCATCCAAACTGCACAGAAAAGAAAACGGAGGAAAATGATAAACGCTCAAACAAACAACCAAAATAATCATAGGCAATTGACTGACATAGTCTTCAAAAATACTGGCTGGATTGTCTCTCTCTCTCCCATCACCTTCCGCATCCTCTGCTCCAGTTCTATACGTTTTTACTTGCGCAACGTCCCCGTCCATGCATTATCGCTTAACACCCAGTGTTGTCGTATCTGGTAGAGTTTTGGGTTGAGAATATCCTCGAGAATTAACGATAATCAAATGAGATTTAACTAGCATCTAGTGCAAATCGCGCAAAGGAAAGACAGTTGACTGAAAAGAATTTTATCTTAAAACCTTGATTCGTAGTAAAGAAGATTTTCGACCGTACTCATAGTTTTTACAATCTGAACAAAGGAAGTAACTATTAAAACAAGATTTTCACCAAGCGCGCTCACGCCAGTCATCTCTTGAAACACTCTAACTTATTATATCCGACGTATAACAACATTCTAACGAAAGTAAGCAAGTAATCCAAATCATATTTACAACGATAAATATTTCTCCAGAAGAAATCATTATTCTCCGAAACCCTCCGTAATCCAGATAACTTTCCGGATGTGAGTACACCTGATGTGAGTATGGTATACAGACACAAGTTACCGGCAACGTGGTTCCCGACTGTTGTGTATTTGTGTCCAGTCGTAAAACGGCTTGACCACAAGGCAGAAGGTAAATTCAAAATGCATTGTGATGGTACCATGTGTCAAGAACTTGGTGACCCTGGTCACGAGTCACGAGACGGCTACTACTATTCCTCCTCCGAAGCAGGAGGAGGATAACGTCTTCGTGTCTGTAAAAGTGATGAGTGTAGTGGAGGATGAGCATTAATTCTTTGTCCTAAGATAAAAAGAAGTCTGCAAGGGTTCCGAACCAACCACTCCTAAGCACGAGTACCTCCTATTTAGCTAGTCGCGGGACTGGTTGCGTAAATGTAGCGAAATTTGACGGCTATTTACGCACTACGCCGTGTTGTAACGATCATTTAGGCCCTCAAACAGTCGCCTGTCCGGTCGAGATCGCGGTCGTATAAGCGTTTTCGCTCACCGGTTTACTTAGACCTTCCGGCGGCGCTCACACCTGAACTGACGACGTCTAAATCGTCCGTCTATCAGAATTCGACGACACATCGACGGCACGTGTCATATTCATTAGCTCCTCACACTTGTCACGTTGGACGGCAGGTGGAAGTCTGCCGCCAAACGCATTTATCCCGACGCTAAACTTTAGGCAGTAACTACTACCGCTATAACAGCAGTGCTCGTCGATGGACTTGTCGCTGTTTTAGCTGAATGATTCCGTTTTCGTTGCGGAGTCTAGAGCTCTCGCCGTCTTAGAGCTCTGGATCAGACTCCGTCACCTGCCAAATGCTTGTCTAAAATGTCGGATTCGGAGAAGGAGGAGGGTATGATTCATAAGGACCCGCAGAAATCTACTTAGTCAACCCCCTCCAGCAACTTCACGACTCTGTCAACCTCGACACTTCAAAAGTTTCTTTGTCAACCCCAAGACCTGACATTATCAATAAGAGTAAGGCGAATCAACCAGTAGTCGGTAATATGACAAGTAGAAGAACATATCACAGCAGATTTTTGCACCAAAGTTCTTCTAACATTTTTGTATCAATAACATCATAAGAACTTTCCCCCCGGTACATCTACGTGGAGGTTGACAAAAAAACTTCTGATTAGTTAAGGTTGACATAGTCGTGAAGTTGCTAGAGGGGGCTGACTAAGTAGATTTCTGTAAGGACCCGTGATTTAATGTGTTACGTATTACGGTTTACTACGCGAGATGGTTGAGATAGCGGTCGTACATCGGTTTTGATACGGGGGAAGGGGTGGCAGGGAGCGGGTCGACGAGTTTTCCTCCTTGGCTGCTTCCCTCTCCCATTCCCTCACTCTCTCTCTCGTCAGGGAGGGACCGAAGAAGGACCACCTCCTCCTGGGCCTCTCTGGCTATGTTAGGTGAGTGGTTTGCTGTGGGGACTGTAGCTGTGCAGAGCAGAGCAGAGACAAATGGCGCACCACTACTCATCGTTTGTTACAGCTTGCGCGATGCGCACCGGCTCTCCCTCCTTAGATCTGCTGATTGCTGATAGCGCTCGGGCGGACTCGACTGTTACTCGATCCCGGAGTTCGCTCGTGGTTTTGGTGGTGGATTGCGGGGGCAACAGGATTTCGATTCCGCGTTGAAATTTGTGGTGGCCTGAGAGAACTCTTATGCAGGAAACGGGCGGAGTGTGGGGAGGACGAGTGGCAAGTCGAGCGTAGGAGGGCGATGTGGAAGGAAGGACAGGGAGTAGATAGGTAGTTAGATGATTAGATAGACAGATAGATGCGTATAATCGAGTTGTTTCCTGCCAGCGGAATAGCGGGTTGAAGCAGGCGATGTAGTAGTTAAGCTCGTGAGAATCGCAGCGAGGAGCGGAGTTTGAGTCGTCGGCAGTCAAAGCCTAGCTATGGATCCTCCGCGGAAGCTCGTTGTTGAAGTCGTCGGTGCTCGCAACCTTATGTCCAAGGATGGCTCGGGTTCTGCGAGCGCTTTCTGCATGGTACTTCTCTGGACCTCTCACGTCCACTCCGCTTTCCTCAAGTTTACATCTTCGACTTACCTCATTGAGCCTTCGTCCTCGTTCCCGTGGTCGTTTGATCTCTCATTGCTCCTCTTGATGTCCATTCAAGTTTGCTGCGTCCGGCCTTAAATCCTGGGATTTATTCATGTTCGATCCGTAAATGGAAAACTTAGTGAAATTCACACGGGTATGTGGGCACTGTACCAATTGCCCACATACCCGCAATTCACGTGTGCTTATCCGCTTCTGGTTGCCCTTTCAGGTGGAGTATGATGGAAATCGGAGGAAGACAAGTAGTAAACTGAGAGATCTTAGTCCAACTTGGGGCCAGAAGGTAAGGAAATGGTCGTCGGATGTAGCTGGAGCCACTAGGCTTAGCAAGAGGGAAATATGATTCAGCTGCAGCTCACTGAACTCTGAGTTTCTTTTATGTTATATTGGGTGCTTATCGCTTGGAGCTAAGAGTGAGCTCGGGAATATGTTCTTGTCTGCAGTTTGACTTCCTCATTACGGACCTTACGATGCCCGGAACATTGGAGATCAACATTTACAATGAACGCAAGGGTGGAACCCGCAGACATGAATTTTTGGGAAGGGTTCAGATCCAAGTGGCGGATGTGGTCAAGCAGGGACAGGAGACACTGCAGTGGCTCCGACTCGGCAAGCGTGGATGGTTTTCTCATGTGAAGGGAGAACTAGGGTAAGTTGTTCGTCTTATCCATACCGATAGATGTCATGTCATTGGATACAAAACCGAAGCAGCTCCCACGACCGCATTGTTACAAAACCGTCGAAAGAGCACAAGAGGAGTCTCCTGCGACATATTTTGTGAACTCGGGAGCGTAGGTGTTTTCTCAGACTCGAGGGACGGTCGCTCTTAAATCTGCCGGGCGTAGGTATTACAGACAGAGGGAAAGGTTTGTTTGCAGTATTGCTGACAGCCCCCCAGCATTGTGCGACAGTAAGGATGATGACTTGTGGAAGCAACATCTCTGAAGGAAGATGCTCCTGAACTCTTGTGTCAAATGCTCTGTCGGTTCTCTCTTGGCCGAAGGGATTATGCCAGTAACCTGCATTATCGATCCTATCACGTACAGAGTCACGTTCGAGACATACAGTGATGGTAATATTTGGGCCTTCAAACCTGTGTCAAATGGTGTAACTCTGTTCTGACAAGGTTTTGTTCCCGTCGACAGATTGAAGGTGTGGTATGAAGATCCAGAACCTGCACCACCACCACCAGAGCTGAAGCCGGAGTCTCCCCCAGAGGAGAAGCCGAAGGGCCCTCCACCTGAGGATAAGGTCCCGAAGGAACCAGAGCAGCCGAAGAACGTTAGCACCGTAGCACCGGCGAAGTTCCATATCAAGGAGTGGTGCAGAGAAACCTGGGATCGACTGTCGAGTACAATCATAACTATGATCTCGCGGAACCCATGATATACTTGTACGTGAGAGTGGCGAAAGCTCGGAAACTTGTATAGGAAAAGGAGAGAGAGAATAGACAAGTATGGGTTAATTTGTTTACTGAAATGAATAATGAGGTAGGAGGCTCATAGGCCTGGTACTTATGCTTTGATACAAGTGCAGCCAAAGTTTGAGAAAGAGCATGAGCCAAAATAGCTTTAACTAGTTGTTGTATACATACTCATGTTGTACAGTTTAGTTTAACACTCATTCAGCACTCATATTGTACAGTTTAATTTTAACACTCATTCAGCACTCATATTGTACAGTTAATTTTAACACTCTCATTCAAGGGGTAGTTGTTGTAAATTAAATTTTTAATTTGAGTTTTGGTAGAAGGTAGTCTATCTTAGAAACTGGTAGGGCTTTCATTAAAATATTTGTTATCATCTCTTGAGTATCTCTTGAGTATAGCAGTATTTCATTCAATTGTTTTGGATGTAATTTAATTTTTAATGAAATGATATTTAATATTTATGTGTTTCGTCTTGTAGTAGAACTTAGATGTTTTTATGATGTTAGTAATCACAATAAAAAGTGATAGTTTCATTCTCAACTACCTGTATATTAATTAAGAATTGTCAAAGTTATATCATTTTTGAGAAACATGTGATGGGTGTTCTCACTACTTTTTAACGATCAATTGATTATTTCTTTTGAGAATATATGAAACAATTTTTTTAACTAACATCAGTGTAGTCAAATAGAAAAATTGGACAAATACAAGTATTGATCTAGAGTACTCTTGATATAGCATAATGTGTGTTTTATGATGATGTGTTTTAATCTTGGGTTAATTATGATATGAGATAATACATTAATGCTAAAGATTAGATCAAGAAGAATGCAAACGAAAACTCCATAAAACTTGTCATACTCTAATATGGATGAGAAGCACATTGTCTTTTCTCTTCGAAAGAAGAAAGACAATTTTCGATTGAAAACTTTTCTCTTGGATCAATGGTGTACTAACAAGTTGGCAATTCTCTAAACTAGATTGGAATAACTTTTAAGTCAAATACAAGATTTAACTCAGTTTGATTCATCTCTTTGCTCAATTTTGATTAATCTCTATGCTCAAGTAATGATTGATATTATCGATGATCTTGAACCTTGCACTGAGATTACTCTTGACGTATGTCAACCATCTTTCGTTGTTGTTTGCTATGATTGTGTCATCAACATAGAGTGTTAAGATGACAAATTAATTATCTTTATGAATGTAACATATGTTATCATCAACTCTCAAACGTACTGAACTCAAGAGAAAATAAGAATTTATTTATGAGTAAATATCATTCTCTACAAGATTACTTCACTCCATAAAGTGTACGAAGTAGCTTGCACACTTTATTCGTTCTTGGGGCATTGACGTCGTCAAGGACAACCATGTGGATTTCTTCACTCAACGTCTCGAACAAGAATGTTCTCTTCACATCCATATGATAAACGTGGAAGTTCTGGTGAGCTACGATTGCTAGTATCAATCGCACTAATTACACCCGGATCACCGAAGAGAAGGTGTCAGTGTAATCGAGTCCATGTCTTTGAGTGAATCCTCAGGTCATCAATTGTGTCTTGTATCGAAAGATGGATCCATGTGAATCCAACTTCAACTTGAGGTCCACTTGTTGGTTATGGACCTTCGTCTGTGTGATAAATTTGTGAGTATCCACGTATCGTTCTCCTCGTGAGACTTGAGCTCTTTGATGATGACCTCGGATCATCGAGTAGTGTCTGGAGATGATAGAGCTTCTTGGTAGGAGTTGGGTTCCATCGGGATCGATTTCAAAGTCATCATTAGTGCACGCTTCTTAATTGTTCGTACTTTCGAGATCAAAGTCTTAGTGTCATAACCTTCAGCTAGATCGCGATTAGGAGGATTAGACTGAAGTGTTGATCGTTGGAGTGGTGATGGTGCTTGGATCTCGGTGAGAAGAGACGAAGCCATCTCAATATCACTTGAGTGCGGTGGTGGAGACTACGATGGTGAACGATGTAGGTATGAGTGTAACATGCTCATTTTTTTCTACATCAATATTATGCTTGGTTCGGACGGGGAAGATAAATTCATAGTGGAATAAATTGAAAAACGATATCGACTATGAGATTGTGGGCTACTAGTCGATGAGCTAGCCATGGGTTGCGTTGAGGCAATCCATATCCCGCCGAGGGGAGAGGAGGAACGGATTCGGAGAAAGGCTATTGCTTCAAGGATGATCGGGGCCAAAGCCAACGGAGGGATCAAAAGCGAGCTGGAAGAAAAGGAGACAGAACAAATGAACTCAGAGAGAGAAGAGTAGCTACCATTGAAGGGATAGGGGTTGGACTCGAAATAGGAGGATGATGATGAAAGAAATACACATCATTTTGAATTGCATCCTCGGTGATAGCAGTGAGAGAGAGGTTGGGAGAGGATGATGTCAATGCAGAGAAAGACTCATCAAAGATAACATCGCGAGAAACAAAAATATGATCGTTAGGTTTGCACTGGAGATGGTATGCCTTGCTTTGGCTACTATAGCCAAGAAGGATGCATTCGTGAGAGTGACTATCTAGCTTGGAGCGGTGAGTCTCAAGAATGTTAGCAAAAATTATGCAACCAAAAACTCAAAAATGTGGAATGATTGGCTTGTGGCCATGCCAAAATTCAAAAAGAGTAGTGGCAAGATCGATGTCTTGGTGATACATCGATTCAAAACATAAGCGACGTAGATAATAGCCTCATCTCAAAATTGTTTGTCTAATCTTGTTGAAAACATCATAGCTTGGACAGAGTTCAAGAGGATGTGATTTTTATGCTCAACTACTCCATTTTATTGAGGAATGTCAGAGATGATCAACTGACGTTAGATGCCGTGTTCCTGTCAATATGCATCAAATAGGATAAATCGGAACTCACCATCGTTGTCAGAGCGAAGAGTCTTGAGTTTCTTGCCAGTCTGACGCTCGATGAATATATGAAACTCTTTGAATGTTGTGAAGCAGCCGCTCTTGTAGTGTAGTAGACGAACAACGATATAGCGAGAATCGTCATCGGTCATGGTCATGAAGTACTCATAGCCGAAAAAAGTGCAAGGGGAAATGCGACCGTTGATGTCAGAATGGACGATTTCAAGAATTTCAGTGGAGTGAGTAGTGGCAACACATGGAAATTTGTGTGAGCTTGCTTGTCATGCAAACACATGGGACAAGTGAAATCGTGAATGATGAGCAGATCTAGACCAAGAATAGATTGATGGTGACAAAGTTGATCAAGCCGAGTAAGACAGATGTGGCCAAGCCGCTTGTGCCAAAGGTCGGCAATGGAGGTCGGCAGTGTGAGATAAGAGAAACACGGACGGGTGATAGTCTGATAGAGTGTAGAGATGGGCGTGCTGGACACATCAACTAGGTAAGACATAGTTGCAAGGCAGGCAAGAGTGGATGAGTCGTCATCAAATGTGTGACGGGCTGAAAGCAAAGTGCCAAGCGTAGTGTCAAAATTTCTACTCGAAGGAACACAAAAGAAGGAGGACCTCCATCAAAGGAGGAACGTATTGATAAAGTATTTCCTATGGAAGTACTTCCATGAGAAGTACTCCTCTCATGGGAGAGAGATCTACGTGAAGTATTCCGATGGGGGAAGGATTTTCATTCCCTCTTCGTCAATGGGAGTCAAATCTCGCGTGGGCTGACTCCTTCGGAGCTAAGGGTTCCTCCGTGGAAGGAGGAGTGACCCACCGCTGATCTTCTTCCGGAAAGGATGGGAGGAGACGAAGCCCGAGAGAATTGCCTTCTCAAGATGGGAGGCAATGTCCTTGTCTTGGAAGGCGCTCCAATAGGTCGAGGAGGCGTGGGCCCCGAGGCTGGACCTTGTCCTTGTCGTCATCTCCTTCCAATGCGGAGGGAGGAGATGGTGATGATGGAGTCTTGTTGGGGGACGCACTCCTTGCTTAGGGGTAAGGATCGCTCTCATGGTGATCCGTGCCTTCTTGGAAGGTAGGAACGTCATCCCTCCATGGGAGGGCACGCCGATTTGTGTGCCTTGTCGGACCGGGATTCGCGTCCCAGTTCTTGAGACACGGATCGCTCTCTTGACGATCTGTGCCTTCTTGGAAACTTGACTGAAGAGAGCACGTCGCATAAGATGACGTTCCGGGAGATGTTTCAACAGATGTGTTTCTTTGTGTTTTTTTTGTCGACTATGAGTATGCGAATAGCGTGAAAGGGTGCAAAGGAAGTATGAGTCGTGGTCGACCATAGTTGATCTCACCACGACCATTCTGAGAATCCCTTGTCGTTCTGAGAGGGAGTTTCAAGGAGCATTGTTGGAAGGAAAGATTCAGAGTGCTCTGCCTTCAGTTGTGCATGGTGTGCTTGCTGGAGGTGTGAGGTGTGTGCAAGAATGATAGACAAGCCTAGCAAGTAGAGATTGTTGTTTAGCACCCATGGGACAATTGAACTTCTATTTTTGTCCTCTAGATAACAAGCACCACTACTGATTATGCACCACCCACCTTTGGAATCAAACATTCGAGCTGAAAAAAATTCTCTCGTAATGCAAGGACGTGCAAGACGTTTTTAATTAAGACGTTTTTGCCGTTGAGAAGTTTAACTTCAACATCGTCCTGACCTTCAATTTGAATTGTAGTGTCATCATCTAAGAGAATTTGATCTTGAAGAGCATTTTCTCGTTCAATGTACTTACAAAATTGATCGCCCTCAAATGTCATGTGATGGATAGCATCAGTGTCAACGTATCAATAACGGTCTACAGTTCGAGGTGCAAATTCTTTGTGGAGCTGGGTCATCAATACTCATCTTGTGTTGTTGTTGTTGCGTTGGCGGTTCTTCTGGTTGCGGGATCGCTGATTCTGATTTTTATTTCTGTCTTGTTGTTGAGGTTGATTGGACGGAGCGCTGTTGCTTGAGACTTGATTTGAACAATTTTGGACACGATGTCCAATTAAATTGCACCCAAAGCATTGAATGTTAGAATCTGGTGTACGCTTCTTAGAACGATTGTCGTTCTTGTCTTGCTTGGGTGATTGTCTCTTTCTTACGAATAATGCGGTCGAAAGTTCATGTTACATTCTACGACGGAAAGTTTCTTCGGTGAGAAGAAAGAAGATGAGATCTTGCAACGTCAAGTTGGTGTTGCATCTCATCACTTGTAGGAACATTTGGTAGCTGTCATGCATGCTACCCATGAGTGTGAGCAGCTGTTCTTGTGCGCCTACTTGTGCACCTACAGACACTAGCTGCTCGACGATCAATTTGAAAGTGTTTACATGCGATGTGACTATGTCGTCCGTTCTCATCTTGAGGGTTTGTAGCTTTTCTTTCAAATGCATCTAGGTCATTGTGTCTTGCGTGGCAAAGTTGGAAGTCAATGTGTTTCACGCTTCGTTGTCGAGCAGCGAGAAATAATGTAACCGATAACAATGTTCTCGCAACATTGATTTATCGCCGTCAGAGCATTCTTGCTCTGATGATCCCACTTCGCAGTGCTACCTGGTCCGATGACAAGTAAGGGGTCTGCAACAATTACAACTTGTCGAGGTACACTATCATCGATAATTCAAAGAACGCCTTCAACATCGAACTAGAGTTTCGTCTTGTGCTTCTAGTATGTGAAGTATGTCCCATCGAACTTCGCCCAACGTTTTATGTTGAACGTGATCTGTAAACCCTTCGCAGTCCTATCGATCAACTACCCCCCAACCTCTCAACCTCCACGACAGTCTTCGATGAATCTGCAACATATCGAACCTGTCTCTCACTCAAGAGTCACCTCTAAAGACTTTGATGGAAGCACACCATGAACTTGAAGAGAAAAATGTTATGTTCAATCTTTCGCACACCCATAAACTCATCAACTAAAATTCTACATTCTAACGACGTCTCTCAAGTTCTCACATGCTAAAATATCACACTCTCTCAATATTATTCAAGTTGTCATTACGACGATGTGAAAACAAGGATGAGGAGCTCTTCTTTACTCCTCTATTTATACATTCTAGGTTTTTACTTTGGTACCATCCGGTAACTCAGTCGTAACTATTTTTACCGAATTTTACTAAGATATTACTTAAGATAAAAATAGTAATCATACGAGCTTCTTATCTTTTCACATGGACTTATTCCTTCAAAGTCAACCCTTCTAGAAAGATTCTAAAATATTCTCAAAGAATCTAGAATTTCCACCCTCCCTCTACACTAGAACTCACTAAAAAGAAGACATGTGAAATCCTTTTTATTTTTAATGTCCACAAAGTCCACAACTTTAATTCCACCACTAATATCAAGTCAAAAAGAAGATAAGAGATACTTTCCACCTCTTTTTTATCTTTTAGACAAGATGAAAGATAGTAGTGCTCACTCTTTAAGAAATATCTGAATTCTATCCAAAAGTACAACTAAGTTTAATCATAATTAACTCTAGCTAGTCATGACTAACATGATATATCCTTAAAGTACTTAGGCAACAAATAAACATTCTCCACAGTTAGTTATAACTAAACACTTTACTAATAGATAAACTTTCTATGTGTAACATAGGTCGTTACGTTTTACCCCTAGACTAAATTTTCGCTCCGTCCTCGGAGTGAAGAGAGAACTTTCATCGATGAAACAACTTCAACTTGTCATGATTTATCCGATCGAATCTCCTTCCTCCCAACTCTTGAAGGTCATATGTGAAGTTGCTCCACACTTTATCTACAAAATAAGGACTAAAATATCTAAGAAAAAACTTCTTCTTAGTCCTCTTCAATCTGATAACATCATATAACATTACCTAATCTTTGACTTGAAAAGATTTTACCTCCCTCTTGCTCCATCGTTTGTCGTAACTCTTCTTTTGATACGCTTGAGCTCGTTCCATTCAGATCATTGCTATCGCTCGTGTCTCTTCCAACTCCATGAGTTGCTCCCTCCTCTATCTAACGACGTCTTCTCCGCTCGACCTTTTCAACTTTCGTTGCATAGTTTAAAAGTATCCAATTCGAATTAGATCGGTAACTTAGACTTCACTCCATAAACAAGTCAGAATGAAGAATACCCAGTAGAAGTCTTTATTGTTGTCCGATACTCTCATAAGATAGCATGTAGTCTCTTATCTCAAGTGTGTTTTACAGTGTAAACACCAACATCTTTGACGAGCATCATACAAAGTGTAAGATTAGTCTTCTCCGCAAGATCATTAGCATTTGATTTATATGACGTCGTTACTCGTGGCTTGATAGAAAAGTGTTGTAGAATAGCAGTAGTCATGCTCTCTACAAACTCTCCTCCTCTATCTGAGACTAACTCTAACGGACATCCGAATCTTGTGAGGATCCTCTCTCATAAGAATCTACCCACTTTCATCTCATTAGTCTAACCTCTACCCACTTGATACAATAATCATTGGCGACTACAATGTATCTATTTCCTCGAGGTGTGTTATTAACAAGACCTACAAAGTCAATACTCCACTTCTCAAATGGTCCTAACACTTGAATTGATCTTAACGGAGGTGTTCTAGTAGACTTCAGAGCAAATGTTTGACATACGTCGCAAGTTTTGCAATAGTCTAAACACTCTTTGAAAATCCTTCTCCAGTGATAACCCGCATCCAAAATCTTGAAGGTTGTTATCTTACCAGCAAAGTGATCTCTACAAACAGTGCCATCGTGAAACTCGTGCATTAGCTTCAACGTCTCCTTCTGACCAACTGCTCTCTTTACTAATCCATCTGCTCCTTGATGAAACAGAATTCTTTCTGCCATGGTGTAAGGTTTGCATCTCTTGATCAACGCGTTATGTTATTAAGTATGCATATCTTCTGAGAAAGATCCGTCTGCACGAGAACTCCAGATTTCCTTCTACTCGTCCGATATATCCTCAATGCTTGTGATGGTCATCACTTGCTCGTCTAGAAATGAATCATCAAACGGTTCTTCTCCCTCATCATCATAAGCCCTCGACAAGAAATCAACATTTGTATGCTTTTTCCTTGATTTATCTTCGATTATGTAATCGTTATACTTTATTGTTTAATAAAATTCTTAAATCATTTTTAAATATATAATTTTTTTATTATAGATATCTCTGTAAATTTTGTCCCCATTAAAGGTATTATGTTAGAAGGATCTTCCAACGAGCAATACGACCTTCAGCATTAGACTTATTAAAGATATATTTTAAAGTCTTGTGATCTGTGACTATGGAAAATTTCCCTCCTAGCAAGTAGTGTCAAAATTTATTCAATCCAAAAATCATAGCTAATCTTTCTCATTTAGTCACAGAGTAATTCTTCTCC
Source organism: Asterella californica (assembly GCA_036924285.1). NCBI lineage: Eukaryota > Viridiplantae > Streptophyta > Marchantiopsida > Marchantiales > Aytoniaceae > Asterella > Asterella californica. The sequence continues at coordinate 18,872,569 of JAYKYS010000002.1, read as the reverse complement.
GCGGGAACCATCTACCTACTAGCATAAGCTATAGGATGATCATGCCCATCTCCATCTAGCTGACTTAATGTACATCTGATTGCTACATTGGAGGCATCTATATGCAAAATAAATACTTTACTCCACTCAAGTTTAGCAAGTATAGGAGTTGTTACTAGTGTCTTTTTCAACTCCTCAAATGCTTCCTTTGCTTTTTGATCATGCACTATCAAGTCAAAATCAACTCCCTTCTTCATGTACATCATCATACAATAATATCCAACCATGTCAAGAAACTACCTCAACTTTGTCAAGTTGATTAGAAATGAAAGATCCACAATCTTCTTCATCTTCTCAAGATCTATCGCAATACCATTCTTGGAAATGATATGTCTCAACAATAGACTTTCTTCGCAGCCAAAGATGCACTTCTCTAGATTTAGAGATGTGTTGGCTTGCTCCAACCGCTGCAAAACTTTGATCACATGATCAAAATGATTATCTTTTCTTCCGTATACGTAAAAATCATAAATAAAATCACGGACAAACTTCTCTATAAATAGTTCAAACACCATGTTCATGAACTTCTGAAACGTGGCTGGAGCATTACACAGTCCGAATGACATCACCCGAAATGCAAATATTCTCCAAGGAGTAGTGAAAGTAGTCAACTATTGATACTCTTGTGCTATCTTGATCTGGTTATACCTCACTATAACCATCATCAAAGTTGTATCACTCATGACCAGCAACTTCCTCCAAAATCTCATCTATAAATGGTAGAAGATAATAATCCTTCTTGGTAACTGCATTCAACTTCTTATAGTCTATGCACACTCGCAACTTATCATTCTTCTTCTTAACAATCACAATGGGTGAAACTCATTTTGAGTTCTCCACCTCGTAGATGAAACTTACCTCTTTCAACTTGTCTATCTCCTCCTTGATCATCATTACCATTGTAGGATTGACCCTTCTCTGCTTCTGTCGAACTGATATTGCGTTCTCCTTCAATTAGATTCGATGAATCTCTAGAGTCACCTCTTTCAAATCCTTATAACTGAAAGCAAATACATGGATATATTTCTAAGAATCTACTTTTCTCATCTTGAGTGACATTGATATCAAACTTCAGGGTAGAGAGTCTTCTCACAATCTCTGTTTCACTCAACTTTTCTTTGTCATGATCTTTTTTCACTACTGATCGAGACAACAAGTCAATCGCACTAAGCTGATGTAATGATTCATCTCGATCAAATCCTTCATCATCAGACGAGGATTCTTGATTGTAAGAATCTCCCGTCTGATACAAAGCTATGGAGGGAAGATACTGGTCTTTTTTCTTTGCATTTTCACCTCCTCCATCAGAAGATTGGAGGAGACTATATATGCTAGGGTCTAATTTATCACCTAACCCTTCCGTTGAGAAGGGTTAGATAATAAATTAAATTGTCAATAAACCATGATGTGTTAACGAGCAACACCTCATATATGTATGTTGGATGCGTGTATGTCAGTGCTCTCCTTATGTGTTATCTTTGGATCTTCTTGCATCTTTGGCTATCAGTTAATACTTAGAGATAGAATTTTTTTTCTTTTCAGTTTAGTAAATGATTTCTGCTTAACACTTAAATGTTTTTTTTGTTAACAGCAAGCAGGCAAGAGTTCTCCATAAGTTCATGCTGCATGCATATTTATCTGGGTAGTGGGGCTCTATGGAAACTGGTTACTTGTGCCGCTTTCCAAACTATTGTACAAACATAACTGTGCGCTTCAAATGTTCGCATTTGAAGAACGAGTTAATATTTTTTGTTTGATGAACGGATTGAAAATGAAGCGTAATGGAATTGAGTGATGGAGCAAAACAAACCTCGAGATTTTAGTCACACGTAGTTCTAAGAATGTTTCGACATATTACCTCATCGGAAGTCTAACACTTGTTAAATGTAAGCTCTTCTCCGGATATACCTTTTTGCACGAGTTCTGTAGCAAAACTGACATTCTTTACTAATTGTGTGCATCACAATTATGAAGCTGGAACTTTCTTAACTCATATTCGTGATCCTTATCATGCTTATTGCTGGGCACAAAGAGTTTTTCTAGTAAGCGATACAATTGTGTATAACATAACTGGGAAACATTAACCACGCTAGAGGACTTCCAATTATTTTTCTTTTCTTGGCTCACAACTTGCCTCTCCTTCGGCAAATTTTTGCACCACATAATGTACTCCTGTCTACTGCTTCCCCTTCGTCGGAAGCACTAGCCACGCTCTGGGTCATGATACAGGCGGCTCGGCTCGCATGGCAATATAGGTGTACACTCCTCGTCGACCATCCTCTTTCTTTCCCTTCCTTTGTGGTTTTTTGTTTAGTATTCAGTTCAAAAACTCGCTGTTTTCTATGCACGCAGTGCTTGCTACAAGTCATCAGCATATGTAACACGCGACTCATGTACGGCCCACTAAAACTTTGCCATTTTCCCATAATCGTACTGGTGTTTAGAAGGTCTATCTTCAAAATTTATAAAGCACCAAGTCACATTCATGACTTGGTGCTTTATAAATTATAATAAACAAACTTGCTAGTTGGTAAAAGTTCGTAAACTCACATTAGGAACTACTTGCTGGTTGCACTCAATTTCTTAGAAAATGATTCAGCAAAAAATCTCAAAGAATCACTAATGGTGTTCATAGCACTGACGGTTGTCCAATGAATGTGGTGTCATGTTTCTTTTTTTCCAGATTTAGAAACTCCTCGTTGGAAAGATTACGTCGAGTCTCTCCACTCTTGATGACTTCCATAAAGCTGGACGTTACAAAGTGCATCTTTTCGTCCGTATTGGATTTTTTCGTCTCTCGATTGCGCTTCTTCTTGCCTGTTATACCAGGCACAAAGTCCTCACTGTCTGCTCCCTTCTCCTTATCTTGCTCTATAGAGTTTTCAACTTCATTTGTACATCTCAAGTTAGACTGGTAATAAAGAGAGAACATGACAATATACAAACCACAAAATCTCAAGCCTAATCAATGGAGTAATGTCTACAGAAAGTTCTAGGAGATGATTACCTTCTGCGTTACAACTATTTAATTCTCCTCTGGACTTGCAGATTCAGTATAGGTAGGAGCTTCTGTAGCTTAGCTATCGATCAGTGTTACACATTTTGGATTCATCTCTCGTTTGTCTGCAAGGAAATCATACATAGGATCTTTAAGAAAGTTTGGAAGTAATGTATAATCTCTCCGCTGTCATGATGTGAATTGTCCATGTGATGAAAAACTCACCATGTATTCATTCGACAACCAGACTAGGTAGAAAGTGAGAAGTCAAAGATCTGAAGGTATCACATCTTCGGGCTCGTCCTGCTGGAATGTTGGGACGTAAGAAATAGAGTTGCAGATAAGGAGCTACTTCAAGCACCTTGATGAGAATTGGGAAAGCGGGAAATATATGTTGAGTTACAACAAATTCAAAATGGAGTTCTTAGAGCACCATTGTGTAGACTGCAGCATGCAATATGCTATAGAGACTTCTAATGTAAAAGACCTAGGGGAGAGTAATGAGGTCCTAGTCAGCTAAAGGGAGGTGAAAAGATGCACGTGAGTGCTTTATTAACCTTAAAACTGTCTTTCATGAACAGTTGTGATATCATCTACTTGGCGTAGCTGAGAAACTTGTAAAGGAGAGGTCTTGATCCCAAGTCTTTACAGACTCACAACCGGCTTATAATGATCACAGTAGGCTGGTACTTTCGAGGCACATGAAGAGCACCAAGTAGCCTAGAGACGAGACACTAGATGTCCCTTAAACAAATCGTGAATGTGAGACGTCTCCTTCTATCTCAACACCAGTACAATCATCTAAATAACATTGTCACTAGAATTTCAATATGGACCTTCCATTACAAGATGCAAGAGAATTATTAAGAATCATGGTAAGATATATCTAAGTCCAAGGGTAGCAAAATGACACCAAAGATGTTGTGAAGTTGGTACATCATTTTTACACTCCTTGATGCACCTCATTAAGGAATGTATGGCTTATTTCTCTAATGACTAAGTATATTTAAAACCGATCCATCTAAATCTACTGACTTAAAACCAATCCATCTAAACCTATTTACTTAAAATCGATCCATCTAAACCTATTTATGATCTTCTAAAGAGATAGCCTGAAAAGAGAGCTATCCAACGAGTCAAAAATTAGTTTGAACTGACTTAACTACATAGAGTTTTGGAGGTTCAAAAAAAAGAGATATTTGGTGAAGTAGAGGTGCCACTGTGACACCATGTCATTATAATTTTATCTTCTACGATGTGTCGTTATCGTGTTGCATGATAGTCTATACATTGAAAGACGGTAACAAACGGATTTTTCTTTCATTGTGTACGTAGTTGTAAAGGAAGCTGCCCTGGAGCTTGTTAAGCTGGACAGGTGCTAAGCTAGGGCTAAGCTAGACAAGCTGCCCCTTAGTTTATATTCCAAAGAACTACTAAGAATTCATGAAGGTACCACGTGGAAGCTCTTCTTGATTAGAGCATGCACATGTTCATTTATGCGGAACAAGGTTATACATCTAGTTAAGAAAATGACGAACGAGAAAACTCTGTCGTTTTATGTTGGTAACTCGGATTCATTATCTGATGACACCATCGTGTAGGTGTTCTTGAGTAGTATAGTTTTGATTCTTTCATTACTAGAAACGGAGATGTACAGTGGAAATAACATCCAAAAAGTTAACAAAGAAGATAAAGAAAATTCTTTAAGCTTATGTACATATTTCTTTACTTTATTAAACAGAAGCAAGAACCATCTTAGTGGAAGGGACGTTCACCTAGGAAGAAGAGGACTTTGGATCAAATCTTCTTGCCTCATGGTTTCTATCTCATCATGTTGACTTCTTGGATGAAAGTCTATTTGGGTGTGTGGTTATGTCTTGCACATCTAAGGGCGGAGGACTGCTATCCTCCTTAAACGTGAGCTTCTTGGCTTAAGCCTCTTCATGCAATCGAGATTATGAGCTGAGAGATACCTAATCTAACTATGGGAGGGCTGTTAGCCATGTTGGGTGGTCTTGTGACCATGACTTTTGTCCTAGAATCATGATTGTAAGTCATGATTTTAGGACAGTTCATAATCTGGGTTGCATAAAGATGGCATCGAAGGTTGAGACATTTTTATGAAACAAGGTGTTAGCTTAGATAAGGGTAAGCTTAGCTAGGGGGCTGCTTGAAAAATAAACTGTGTATAAGGACACAAAGGCTTCAGCTTAGCCAAGATGTTGCTTGGCGGAGGGTTTGTCTTATAGATAAATCTTCGTAAGACTAGAGTTCAGGAGACATTGAGGAGATTTCAAGAGAGTTGAGGAGACGACGTGCGTAAGGGACAGAAAGAAAGATTGTGATAGCTGAGGACATTAATTTTGAGAGATATTGAGGAGAATTTAGGAGAGTTGAGGAGACGACGTGCACAAGGAAGAGAAAGGAAGATTGTGATCGCTTAGGACATTAACTGTAAAATTGAGGTGTGAATAAAGTTGTGCGAGTCTTAGAAAGTCTAGTTGGACAAATTTGAGTGTCTGAATGACCTTGGTGGCTACAAGAAACTGTATTTGAATTTTGATTACTAGAAGTAGCCTGTTTTCTTTTTGGTCATTGTCATAACAATCACATACAAGAGGTCCACCCTCCCCAAGAAAGAATCTTTTCACGACATCTGGTGCTTCCACTTAGAGCCCTTGTGGTGATTGATTTGGAGAATTTGTTAGATCGAGTGAGGAAGATAGATCATAGTGCTACCATCTAGGGTCTTGTTGCTCAAGGTATTCTTGTTCAATGGACCTTGATCTAGATGGCAGTGGTCCTCAAGGGGTACATATTGCAACTCTAGTGAGAAGTGCACAACTTGCTATTGATACAACTCAGGTTCTTCAAGTGTTGGTTGTTGTGATTCATCAGCAACATGCAATTAGAGGAGTTGAGAAAATCAGCAAAGGCTCTACAAGCAATTGCTGATAGATGTGAGCGTTGTCGTGATGTGAATCATTTCACATAGTAAATAATTCACCTCTCTGTCAGGAGTTAGTCTCATCGTGCTGATCACTGTTGTCGCGTTACTTGGTGGCTACATGTTACACTTGTACTTTGACACTTGAGTTTAGTAGTCATAGAAATTAGCTCAATATTATTTCTAGTCTTTTATGCATATGTTTGACACCTTTGAATATGGTGTTAACACTATTATGCTATACATTTTGAGTCCTAATAGGAGATAGTATGATATTTATCTTGTTCAAGCATTCGTACGTTTGTGCAAGTGACTTCATGCTTATCTATGATGTTCAAAGTACATAACTTCGAGTTATCATGTTGATAGAGTTTAAGCTCATGGGTTGTACTTACATGTAGTCCATGCATGCTTTCTAGCTTGTTACGTTATTTCAAGTTACGTGTCATTTTACATGTCTTCGCGGGTAGTTTAAGATTTACGCTGGCACTTTAGAGGCTTGACGTGGTAACGTATGTGTAGTGACGAAGGATTTCTCCTTTTGCCCATTTAGTATACAAGATATCGTTCCCACAGAGGATTTGCACAAGTAACGCTGCTCTAAGTTCTAAGATCTGCTCAAACACACAAACACACGAGTTTTGCCTAGAAATCCCGTCTTCTCACAAAACCACACAAAACCACACGTCTTCCAGATACGCCAAATGGTGCTCTGGACCCAAACAAACAACTACCAATTACAATATCACACAACTATTCACAGAGAAGCTCGGGAAGACGAACTTCCTGCTTCCAGGTTGCTTCTTCCGGTCTTCTCGATACCGTCTTCCCGAAGCGATTCTCGTCTTCTGGGGGTTTAGCTCGTCTTCTCCCACCTCCAGAAGGTTGTCCGGCTTCGCAGAAGTCGACTAGTAACAGTCGTTACACCTTATTCTCACACTCACATTCCAACGGGGTGGATCGATCACAGGGTGTATGCCCCCTGTAGCCTTCCCAGGCTTCTGCCTACGGAAGTTGTCTTCCTGCAGCACTACAACGACATTCACCTTCACGGAAGCTCAATAGAAGTATCGGAAGCTCACTAGAAGAAGATAAGAAGATGGAGAAGATGAGGGAAGATGGGAAGAAGAAGAAATCCAAACAAGAGAAAACAGGATGAAAAAGGACAATTAAGATTCCGACAGGCTTCTAGTCCGGATCCTGACTAACAAGCCATCCCTGCTTGTAATAGTTTGGGGAGGAAGACAACAAACGTGAGTACTGTAGCACCGTCTTCTACTCGAGGATGTCGTCTTCTGTTGCGGGAAGAAGTCTTCTTTCTTCTTCACTTCGCTGCTCTGACTGCTCTGTCTTCTGTGATCACTTACCCAGAAGACCGTTCGTACGTAGATCCCAAGTGCTCTACTGAACGAGTCAAGCTACACTCCACAACTGTTGACATTCACCGCCACTCAAGAAGAACACTTCCCATGCACACTTGGGAGCGAATTCAATGCATTCCACCGCCCAGAAGACATGGACAAAGCGTCTGCACTCAAATCAACAATCTTTTCCCCGAGAAGAAGTCACAATGGCATTGGGAAGCTCACTCCCTCTACTTCCTGCGTCTACTCCTCGACACACCAGCCTAGCTAACAGGACTGCACGAGGATGCCGTTCCCTGTTCCTAGACTGTCCCTGCTCTAATGTGTCTCTCCTGCCTGCTTGTAGAATCGGTGTGTATGTTCAGTTACTGCCGAATTCTACAGAACTGGCAGAGCTCTCAGAGAGCTTTCTCCTATCATGTTATCCTACTTAACCATCTGCCTTGGGAGGCGACCACCAGGGAGAGAGAGAGAGGCGCTGACAAGAGGTTGTCACCTCACATGCATGCGGTCCCTCTTCCCAATTAGCCCTCCACTGTATTACTCCTACGCTACCTATGCTGCCACATGGGGTCCTAACTATTTTTACATGGAAAACTGCCACCCTTAAGATAGCATGTTCAATCCTACTAAATCTGGAAATGTCAATTGAGTTTGCTAACTACTCTGATTGCTCGGTGGCAATCTCTACATGATCTGCTCCTATCGGAGCTACTACCTCGACTTCTGATGGGCTGGGAAGCCCTGCACTTACCTCGGGTACCACTGAGGTAGCTTCCCTCTCCTCGCTCTTCGCTGGCCCTGCTATTTCTGCGGCTGCGTCTTCCTCGGCTTCGACTTCGGAAGACGGAATGGTCTTCTGGGAAGACGAGTCGAATGGTGCGTCTTCGATCTTCTGAGGCACAGATGCAGTACTAGGGACCATGGCGATCTCATAGGGGTCCGGGGAAGTCGCTTTCTCCACGCGGAATACCTGGGAAGACGGCTCGTCTTCCTATCTTCCAGAAGACATCATGTCTTCCGGGGCGTCTTCTGGAGTCTTCTCGTCTTCCAACGCTGTCACCACCAAGTGTACAGCGAGATCGAACTCCTCCTTCTCCATTCCGGATCCAGTCGAGGGTGCTGGGGCTTGGGAAGATGCGGTTGCAGGTGTCGGAAGTGAGGGAAGACCATAAAGTGTCTTCACTCCTTCTATCTGTCTATCCAGGTACCTGAACATGCTATCTCTGCATTTCACCAACCTCGTCTTGGACTCGCTGTCCCATTCCCTAACTAAGGTAAGTAACTTCTTACCCGCGGTGAAGTTGAACTTCTTCCGAAGCGCTTCTACCGACTGAGCTAGCATCTTCTGCGCACGGGCCTCCGCTGCTTCCCTCTGCGTCTTCTCTACTGCAGCTCGTGCTTCTACGGCTTCTCGCTGCATCTTCCAAGTGGTCTGCTCTTCTGCGAGGGTAGTGATCTTCTCCCGTACTCGGAGAACTTCCTGATCACGCTGCTGTACTCGCGTCTGCAACTCCTGGTTGCTCTTCCGAAGTTGTATCGACTCCTTGGCAGAAGCGGCTGCTTCCGCCTTGTACCTGGCTGCAAGCTTCTCCGTAGTGCGGAGACTAGCTTCCAGAGACTCTGTCTTCTGCTGGCTGTCTTCCTGTCGCAGCAAGGTGCGCAGGCCGAATCCAGGCTGTAAGGGCTTCTCCTGTGCCCTCGCTCTTCTTTCCAGCAACTCCATAGCGGGCTGGATCTCCTTCTGGAAGTAGGCACTGAACTCCTCCAGTCGTCTTCCTGCAGAAGACAAGTTCATCCCCACCACTCGCTCGATGGTGTCGACTTCGTCTTCCAGAGGCAAGGGAGCCTCTTCCACCACTACGGCCTTCATCTTCTGCGCACGAGAAGAAGCTACTCTTCTCATCTTCTAAGGTGGAAGACTCCTCGTGGCAGGAGCGGCTCTCCTCTTTGCGCTTCCTCGCATCGCAGTAGGAGTGCCCATCCATCCTTCGTCTTCTGGAGTCTTCGGAAGACTCCCAGGTGTTACAGAAGCTGTCTTCTGCTCCGATCGGGTACTCAGCAAGTCTTCCTCCCAGTCCGACTCCGATCTTGAATGGATGAGGGAGATGGGTGTCCTCGGTACACTTCTGTGACCGAGGAAGATGAGATGATTTCTGGTGTTTATGAGGAGTTTGTAGGTGTGCAGTCTTTTGTTGGTTGGCTGGATGGTGTAGATAGGTTGATGGAACAGATGGGAGGTAGGGTGGTGATCCCCATCCATTCTCGTGAAGTCTATGAGGAAATTATCTCGTACTTGCGATATCGTCCTCATCCGAGACTGGAGAATGGATGGAAGGATGCAGTCTGTTGGTGTGGCTTACATCAGGAAGCGGAAGTACACGCCAAGTATAAAGCTGTAGCGAGGAAGGTGAGACCTGTGGCGACCCAATTACCTGTTGATTCTCAGCAGCAGATGGAGTTAGCGGCTGCTGAGCCTATGCTTAGAGATCCTACACAGGTAGGACACAAGTTTACTCAGGAGACACTCGAGCAGCTCCAGATAGGAGGGGGTGGCTTCTTGACTGAAGAGGAGAAACGAGCTTTTGAACAGATGATAGTTAGCCATGGTAAGGCATTTTCTTTCTCGGCTGAGGAGATAGGTTGTGTGGATCCTAGTGTGATAGCTCCGATGGTTATCTTCACTGTTCCTCATGTACCTTGGGATTTGAAGCCGATTCCAGTCCCTCGTGCCTTGCTACCGAAGGTGATTGAGTTACTGAAGGAGAGGATGCAGATGGGTATTCTTGAACCATCTATGGCTCTGTACTCTAGCCGATGGTTCACAGTACCTAAGAAGACAGGAGCTCTACGCTTCATCCAAGACTTGCAGCCTGCCAACAACATCACGATTCGAAACGTTGGAACAGGACCTGTGGTTGATGAAGTAGCTGAGGCGTTTGCTGGAAGGTCAATCTATTCTATTGGAGATCTGTTTTCAGGTTATGATCAGTTTCAGCTTGCTTTGGAGAGTAGAGACTTGACTACCATGCGTACACCTTTGGGATTGATGCGGATGTGTACCCTTCCTCAAGGTGCGACAATCTCAGTAGCTCATATGCAAAATGCGATGCATAAGGTGTTACGAGAGTTTGTGCCTGAGGTCACTATCCTGTTTCTGGATGATATTCCCATGAAAGGCTGTCCGGTGGAGGACAAGGACGAAGCAGTGACTTCTGATGGTTGCAGAAAGTTCGTTGCAGACCACATTCGAGATGTGGAGAAGATTCTGATGCGTTTGGAGGAGGTACACCTCACTCTATCAGGTACCAAATCTCGCTTTGGGATGTCAGAGATTGTGGTAGTAGGTCATCTGTGTGGTACTTTTGGGAGGCGTCCGAACCTAGAGAAGGTAGATGCTATAGCAAGGATAGCTGATTGCACCAACATCACTGAGGTTCGACGGTTCTTAGGAGCTTGTGTGTTCTTTCGTGTGAGTATTCCTCATTATGCACATATTGCCGAGCCTCTATATGCACTTCTGAGAAAGGGAAGGAGGTTTACTTGGCGGCAAGAACATCATGAGACGATGGAGCAGCTGAAGGAGATTCTGAAGTCTCCACCTATACTAAGGAGGCTTAGCTACGAGAGCGGGAGACCTGTGATACTGACTGTTGATACGAGTCCAAAGGCGATTGGATGGGCCGTTGGCCAAGAAGATGCAGAAGGTGTGCGGTTTGTTTCAAGGTTTGGAGCTCGGATCTTAACAGATAGACAGCGTAACTATCCTCAAGTGAAGCGTGAGTTGTGGGGAGCTGTTACTGCTATGAAGGTAGATCGAGAGTTCTTGATAGGAGCTCATGTGATACTAGAAACAGATTGTTTGCCTTTGTTGGGTATGATAGCAAACTACAATACACCAGACATAGCAATGCTACGATGGATTGCTTATGTCCGGAGTCTAAACCCTGAGCTAAAGCATATAGCAGGGAAAGACAATCCAGTTGCAGATATGTTGTCTAGGGCTCGTTATACAGATGAGGATGAGATGTTTGCAGAGGTGGAGAATGAAGAGAAGAGAGACGTTTGGTGCCAAGTTGGTCAGCAGACTTCAGACTTAGAACCACTGCCGTTCAATGAGGGGTTCTACTCAGAAAAGTTCCGCGATATTGGATTTTATCTGAGTTCGTTATCCAGGAGAGAAGGATGGAGTGATGTAGAGTTCAAGGAGATCAGACGGAAGGCGTATAGTTATCTTCTACGTGAGGGTTATCTGTGGAAACGTCCGAAGAGAAGAGATGGGATGCTTACTAGAGTGGTGGATGATCAACCGACAAAGCTTAATCTGCTGAAGGAGTTTCATGATACCTTGTGGGCTGGACATCGTGGAGTCTGGGCTACGTACACGAAGCTGAAGGAGCGTTACTGGTGGAAGGGTTTGTATCAAGACGTGGTGGACTTTGTTGGGTCGTGTTTGCACTGCCAGTTCTACTCTAAGATCCGTTACAGAGATGGGCTTGTACCTACTTATCCACCTAGTATTCATTTTCAGTGGGTTCTTGATCTTGTGATGATGCCACCGGGGTTATGGGGGATGCGTTACTTGGTGTTGGCTCGAGAGGATCTCTCCAACTATGTGGAGGGACGAGCACTACGGACGAAGACTACAGAGAATATCTGCCGGTTCATGCTTGAAGATATCATCTGTCGCTATGGATCGGTTGGGAGATTACGTGCAGATAGAGGCGAGTTGAGAGGCGCTGAAGTGAAGGAGTTTTTTGCTCGTTATGGAGTAAAGCTTCGGCTTACCACTGCTATGAATCCAGAGGGCATTGGTAAGAGTGAACGGGGACACCCTTCTATTGTTCATGCTTTAGTGAAAGCATGTGATGATAGGCCTAGAGAATGGCCGAGACTACTTCCATTTGCTTTGTGGGCTGATAGAACTACACACTGTACCACGACTGGTTATATGCCAGTTGAGCTTATGCTGGGGCAGAAACCGATCATGCCTGCTGAGGAGTACTTTCCCACATGGGCTACACTACCGTGGGAAGATGGTATAGATCGTGCTTCACTCCTTGCTTTACGTATTAGGCAGTTGGAGCGAAGGGAGGAGGATCTTGCTGATGCGCAGGAGAGGCTGAAGGTGGCTCGAGTCAGAAACAAGGAACATTTTGACAAGACTCACCGACTACGACCGAAGTCAATACATGTTGGTGACTGGGTTCTGGTATATGATAGCACGTTGGAGAATCAGCACTCTACACTTCGTAAGTTCTCTCGAAGATGGTTCGGGCCTTATGTTGTGCTAGATGTGTATGAGAATGCCACCTATAGTTTGCGTGAGTTGGACGGTACTCTTTTGAAGCTATCTGTGGCTGGCAAACGTGTGAAACTGTTCAAGAGACGCGGAGGGTCAGTTGAGTTATTCAACTTTCTGGAGTCAGAGCTGAGGGCAACAAGAGACGAAGACGTCTCAATGTCTGATGAGGCTGAGGCGGAGGAGAGCGATGATGATGAGGATCAAACAGAAGACTGAGGAGATTGGCACATACCGGAGGATGTGCAGGTTTAGAGGGGGTGGATGTCGTGATGTGAATCATTTGACATAGTAAATGATTCACTTATCACTGCTGTCGCGTTACTTAGCGCATGTTATTTCTACTCCGACACTTGACGTTTAGTAGTCTTAGAAGTTAGCTCTGTACTGTTCTTAGTCTTTTATGCTTATGGTTGACACCTTTTGCGTATGGTGTTAACTCTGTCAAATATTTTGGATCCTAGTAGGTTGGTAGTATGACATTTATCTTGTTCAAGCATTCGTACGCTTGTGCAAGTAAATTCATACTTCTCTATGATACTCAATGTACATGACTTAGATTTACCATGTAGATAGGGGTTTGAAATCATGGGTTGTACTTACTTGTCGCCCATGCACGCTTTCTAGCTGATTTAAGTTATTTTTCGGGGTTGCGTGTCGTTTTAGGTAGTTTAAGTTTTACGTTGGCACTCTAGGGAGCTTGACGTGGTAGCCTATGAGTAAAACTAAGTTGCCACGTGGTTTAGGGTACTAAAGGACAACCATATGAACTCCCATTGGTCTGTTTTTGTCTTTTGTTAAACTCTAAATTTAGAAACAGAGCTCTAGAGTATAGTTCGAGCAATTTGTGAGGGTACTGCGAAATCTGAGAGCACAGGGAGATAGAGCTCGTCGAGCCAAGCACTGTCAGCGAAAAGTTTGATCGATTTGGAGCAATAAACAAGGAGTTGTGGCTGATTGAAGTTCGATTTGTGTCAGAATTGAAGCACTTCTGTTCAATTTGGGGTTTTGAATGTCATTTGCAGCAGAATCGAGGAAATCGCTTCAAAACTTCGTGGCTGTGTTCACTGTCAGCAGGGCTACGACTGTCTCCAAATTTTCATGTCAATTGAGTCAGTGAGTAATTCAGGGCGACCGCTGCAGTAGAGGGGGTCCAAAAAGCTCTCAATCTGGAGCAGCAACTTCAGAGAGCGAGATCTGGAGTTCTGTGTGGAATCAGGAGGCCCAACTTCACAGAAGTGTTGAGCAAGCTGTGTACTGCAAATCCTGTAAGAAACTTTGAAATTGATCGAGCCAATCCCCTGTTCTAGGTCGAAATAGTTGTCTGGGTACCAGAAACTGCCGTAATTTCTCTACTCAGAAAGTTTCTGTTCATATCTTAGTGCTCTGAATTGATCTGAAGCTGAAATTTCGTATGTGTATCCAGTAGAACCTCATTTACATGTAGGAGGAGTTCTGAGGTCTGAACCTTCACATATTTCTCAATCCTCAGTGTCAAAGTTCGCCATCTGATCTTATCATTGCTAGTTAAGCCTGAACTTTGCTTCCTGAACTTATCAGAAGAGCCTGGAGACTTATATGAGTGTTTTCAGTATCACCTTGAGACCTGAAGCCTATCCTGTGAGTAAACCAGCCACAGCCAGGAGCCCTACGCTTCCTTGAGTAGATTGAACACAGCCTTCAAGCTCATATCACAGCCAGAAGGTTCGCCCTTCTCAAGAAGACTCTCAACCTGACAACGGCCTTCATCTTCTGCGCACGAGAAGAAACTACTCTTCTCATCTTCCGAGGTGGAAGACTCCTCGTGGCAGGAGCGGCTCTCCTCTTTGCGCTTCCTCGCATCGCAGTAGGAGTGCCCATCCATCCTTCGTCTTCTGGAGTCTTCGGAAGACTCCCAGGTGTTACAGAAGCTGTCTTCTGCTCCGATCGGGTACTCAGCAAGTCTTCCTCCGAGTCCGACTCCGATCCTGAATGGATGAGGGAGATGGGTGTCCTCGGTACACTTCTGTGACCCATATTCCTCACTGGCGTGGCATCTTCCGACCCACTAGACTCGTCTTCCCTCACCAGAAGCGTCTTCTGGTGAGAGCCGGGTCTCAGCTGTGGCATCAGAGTGGGAGAGGGCGTTGCTGCTACCTCTCGGTCATCGTCTTCCGAGGTCTCCTCCTTCACCTCCTGTCGCTCCGTTGGCCCATACACTGCCAGCTGATCTTCCCTAAGATCCCCCATGGCTACATACAAGTAGTAGAAGAAGGGCGTCAGATGTCCTCCCGCCGGGGTACCCAAGTATGCTAGCTCCGTCTGTACATAGTTGTGGATGTACGCGCTCCAGTAGATGGGCACTCTGTCATCCCACACTGATTCCAGGAACTCCACGTCCTGATCTCCTAAGTACCTCGTCTTCTGCGCTTTTCCCTAGGGGAAAAGATGCAGAAACAACTTCGCCAGAAGTCGCTTCTTCGGCTCCCGGTAAGACTCTATCTTCCAACCGTTCCTCCCCTGCCTGTCTTCCACGAAAAGGCAGGTGGTACTCCCAGGTACATGCCATGAACTCACAATCCTAGGCAAGATCTTCTTCTCGTACCAATATCCTCGGTTCTCGGTCTCAGGCCTGTGAAACGCCTTACGCCACCAGTCTTCTGTCCAGGAAGATGGTCTTCCCCGCTTCTTCAGTTATATAAACAAGTCATTAATCTCAAAAATTTCAAAAATTCGTGAATACTGTAATTTGTGGGCACCACAGTATGTGCGAAATTAAGTTACCACGTTGTCCTGTCATGGACCGGCTCTTATCTAAAAATCAAATTTTGACCGTTATCGCTCCAAATATACTCATGGGATTAAAAATGAGACTTTAGCACAATTTCGGATCTTCACTTTCATTGCATTGATGGATAGAGCTCCTTGTCAGCTTTCCTAGGCACTTCGTCTACTTCATTTGGACGCCTAGTGGAGAAGTTATAGTACTCTGGAAAGATGGGAAAAGTAAGCAAGACCTCAGCTTACGGGCTTTGTGCACAACGTCGGATCTTCACTTTCATTGTATCGATCGGTAGAGCTCTTTGTCAGCTTCCCATGGGCACTTCGTCTACTTCATTTGGACGTCTAGTGGAGAAGTTACACGAATCGAAAGATAGAAAAAGCAAGCTAGGCTCCAGCTTACGGGCTTTTGGTACAACTTCTGATCTTCACTGTCATCGTATCAATGGATAGAGCTCGTTGTCAGTTTTTCATGGGCACTTCATCTACTTCATTTGAACACCTAGTGGAGAAGTTACGAGACTCGAAAGATGAGAAAATCAAACTGGGCCCTAGTTTACTTTTGCTGACTGGGTATTTGCAGCTCCTGGCGCTATACTAAAGACGCAAGGGGTCATTTTCCTGATAATCTGAGAAAACTTGTACGTACTGTGATTGACGTAAAGGGTCTGCTTGAAGGATTAGCTTGTTCCTACGACTTGTCAACGGACGATTTGAGAAATTTGGAGGTCCAATGCAAGCGCTCAAGGCATCGTTGGGTTCAGATCTATGCAGGCAACGCAATGGTTAAGACGGTTCGTGAAGAGACGGATCGAGGAGTGTGTTCCGAGGAAAATTGAAACGCAAAAAGAGGATTTGGAGTGCTTCAGTGATATGTGAAGGAGAGTTGGACCGTTGTCGTGATGTGAATCATTTCACATAGTGAATGATTCACCTCTCTGCTAGGAGTTAATCTCTCTGAGTGAAGTTAAGATGTCAGAGAAGCCGATTCTAGAGGCTGTGGACATTGGCGGCTACGGGTTACGCTTCTACTTCGACACTTGGGAGTCAGTAGCGGTAGAAGTTAGCTTGATGTTACTCCTAGTCCTTCATGCATATATTAAAACCGTTGTGTTATACGTTTTAAGTCCTAGTAGACTGTTAGTATGCTAGTTAACTTGTTCAAGCATGTGTGCGCTTGTGCAAATGACTTCTTACTTGTCTATGATGTTTAATGTACATAACTTAGGGTTTCCATGCTGATAGGAGTTTAAGCTCATGGGTTGTACTTACGTGTTGCCCATGCACGCTTTTTAGCTGGTTTAAGTTTACTTTCAGGGTTGCGTGTCATTTTAGGTAGTTTTAAGATTTACGTCGGCATTTTAGGGGAGCTAACGTGGTAGCCTATGAGTGAAGTAAAGTTATCACGTGGATTAGGGTACTAAAGGACAACCAAGTAAAGCTATGAACTCCCATTGGTCCATTTTTGTCTCTTGTAAAACTCTAAATTTAGAAACAGAGTCTAAAGGGGAGTTCGAGCATTTGGTGAGGACACTGCTAAATCTGAGAGCACAAGAAGATAGAGCTCGTCGTGCCAAGCACTGTCAGTGAAATTCTTGATCGATTTGGAGCAATAAAGAAGGAGTTATGCCCAATTGAAGTTCGGATTGTGTCAAAACTGCGTCACTTTTGTTGGATTTGGGGTTTTCAGTGTCAATTGCAGCAGAATTGAGGAAATCGCTTCAAACCTTCGTGGTTGCGTTCACTGTCAGCAGGGCTACGACTATCCAAAAAGTTTCAAGTCAATTGAGTGAGTGAGTAATTCAGGGCGGCCTCTGAAGCAGAGGGGGTCTGAAAAGCTCTTAATCTAGAGCAGCAACTTCAGAGAACGAGATCTGGAGTTCTGTGTACAATCAGGAGTCCCAACTTCACAAGGGTGTTCAGCATCCTGTAGACTCCAAATCCTGTAAGAATCTTCGAAAGTGATCGAGCCAATTTTCTGTTATAGGTCGAAATAGCTGTCTGAGTACCAGAAACTATCGCAATATCTTTGATCAAAACTTTTCTGTCCATATCTTGGTGTCAGAATTTGATCTCAAGCTGAAACTTCGTGTGTGTGCTCAATGGGACCTCTTTTACATGTAGGAGAAGTTTAGGAGTCTGAACCATCATAGTTTTACTCTTCTTGAGTGTTAAAGTTCACCGTCTGATCCTATTTCTATAAGTTAGACATGCCTTCTGAGTAAATTAGAGGTTCATACAGATCTGAATGAGTGTTCATAGTGCTCTGTTGTAACTTGAAAGGCATATCCCTTGAGTGATCCACCACAACCAGCCGCTTCTCTGAGTAGGCACAGCACAGCCTTCACGGTTAAATCACAGCCAGAAGGTTCCGTCCTTCCTATGAAAACTCTCAACTCGATACCATTCCGGAGTCCAAACTTGCTGTCCTTGGATCTATCGAGATCAGAACGCTGAGTTCTTCAAGAAATTGAAGACAATACGAAGTTTCATCGAGCGGTTTGGGAGTTCTGAGTGAAATTTACTCTCAGAGAAGCGCTTACGTCAGATTTTCATTCGTCTACGACCTGAAGTTGGGTTCTTCGCGATCGGTGAGCCAAGCTCTTCGTTCTTGGTGCCTACGTGATCAAGGAGTCTTCATCTACACATAGAAGAAGATCGTATGTGGATTGGGTTGTTGGTTTGGATGTGGTGAGCGAGTTTGAGCCAAAGAAGTCGATTTACGTCAGTTCTTTACATCTTACGATCATATTTCTTACGTGGTTTTGCGAGGGGAACTCCAAACAGCTTGTTTGGAGTGGGTAGGGTTCACGATAGCTATATCTACCTATCAGAGAAGACGGATATCAGATCAGACGATCCGTTTGGACGATGTGTGCGGTTTTAAGCCGCAGGGAGGAGTTCTTGAAGATTCGATCACCTACGACCAAAAATCGGTGATATCTCGGCTGTTGGGAGTCGCTTCTGAAGGTTTCTTGGACCAACAGAGTCAGGGAAGAAGACCTTATCGACATCTGAAGACCGTATGACGAAAGAAGAAAGTTCTCAGATAGATCTTTTTCGATTCCTTCGCTACGGTTTTCACTTTTTTTAGTTCGTTGGAGTTCTAGTTGGTTATGTACAGCTTGTGGTAGCTCGCTATAGTTGAGAGCTTGTACATGAATGTTGTTTGGACTTGGGTTTGAATCGTGTGATACTGGGACTGTGACCCTCAAGCTTGCTACCGGTCCTGTCTCTCACCCAAGGTAAACCTCTGATGGCCTTTGATGAGACGCATCATAGAACTAGGAGGCCTCGACTAAATCCAACTCTCAACATTCTCATATCTCTTCCTCATTGAGAACGAGAATTCTCATGGAGACGCAGAGATGAAAAACATACCCTTTATAGATATGACCTAACGACTTTCAAATACAAGGCAAAGGGAGGATGAGGGATCACTCCACAACCCCTCTATTTATACTACTGCAGATTTACCATGGTAACTACTTGTAAATCTGATTTACTACAATTTACCGAGACCAAGTCAAAGGTAAAAGTCCTAAGTCAAGAGTAGATTTCTCCTCTTTTGACTCTACTCTAATAATTAGGTTCTTCTAGAAGTATAAAGGAATCTTTGAAAGGAATCTCGGATTGTTCCTTACAAGACAAAATACTAACACATAATTGAGTCAAAAAGGTCAACAACCCTCTTGATTGTTTGACCCTTAAGTCTCTACAACCAATAAAAATCAGTCACGCATAAGACAAGAGTGTATTATTCACATCCTTGTCATTTTATGCACAACCAAACAAAATAGTAGTTCTCACATTTTAGAATATTTTAATATTCTGTCTTCAAATACCTCTAACTCTAACTGTGACTACTCCTAGTTATCAGTCACTAACTTAGAGTATGGTCTAGCCTTGGGACTTATTTAGAAGACTCACCACACATAGTTATAACTTATCACATATTTATTACTAGGCAACCCCTAGGTGTTACATTTACCCCCGGACTAAGTTTTCACTCCGTCCTCGGAGTGAACGGTGACTTTCCTTTGATGAAAGAGCTTGAGCTTGTCGTGATTCACCCGATCAAACCTCCGTCCTCCTAGCTCTTTCAAGTCGTATGTAAAATTACTCCATACCTTCTCGACAATGAAAGGACCAAAGTAACGTGGAAGGAACTTCTTTCTAGCTCTCTTATATCTAATGGCATCAAAAAGCATTACCATGTCTCCTTCCTTGAACGGCTTCACTTCTCTCTTACCGAGACGCTTGTTGTACTATTTCTTCTGACGTTTTTGCGTCTTATTCATCTGAACCATTGCCACCACTCGTGCTTCCTCCAACTCCAATAGTTGCTCCCTTCTAGACTTCTCAGCTGCTGCTCCAATCGACCTCTTTAACCTCTTATGGACAGTTTGAAAGGTAGGTAAATCAAACTGTATGGGCAACTTCGACTCCACACCGTAAACAAGATGAAAAGGAGTGTACCCCGTCGAAGTCTTTGTAGTAGTCCTATACTCCCACAAGATTGCATGTAACGTCTTATCCCAGTTGTGCTTTGCATCCTCCATATCAGCATCCTTAGCCAGCATCGTACACAAGGTATGATTGGTCTTCTCAGCTAACCCGTTAGCGTTCGGTTTGTAAGAAGTTGTCACTCGTGGCTTGATGGAGAAATGTTCCAACATAGCGGTTGTGATGCTTCCCACAAATTCACCACCCTTATCAGAAACCAACTCAAGAGGACATCTGAACCTAGTAATGATCCGTTCCCCTAAGAAACGGCCAACCTCTTCCTCACTTGTGGCTTTAAGTGGTCTGGCTTCCACCCACTTGGTCAGATAGTCGGTTGCAATCACGATATATCTGTTGTCACGAGGGGTTTTGTTTAAAGGGCCGACATGATCAATTCCCCACTTCTCAAACGGACCTAGCACAGGAACTGATCTCAAGGGAGGAGTGCTAGTAGACTTCTTGGCAAAGGCTTGGCACACATCGCAAGTTCTGCAATACTCCAAACAGTCCTTGAAAATACTCTTCCAATGATATCCATCGTCTAAGATTTTGAAAGCCGTCACCTTACCAGCGAAGTGACCACCACATACAGGTCCATCGTGGAACTCCAGCATCAACCTCGCAGCTTCCTCCTTGCCCACAGCTCGTCGTAGCAGTCCATCAGCACCTTGATGAAAAAGAACTCCTTCATCGATGGTGTATGGCTTACACCTCCTCATTACAGCATTCCTCTCTCTCGCTCGCATATCTTCAAGAAATGAACCGTCAGAAAAGAAATTCCACACCTCCTTGTACTCTTCCGGTACCTCGTTGCTCAACGTGATGGTCATCAAGTCTTCATCAGGAAAAGTATCATCTAATGGTTCTTCTCTCAATTCATCGTAAGCTCTAGACAACAAATCTGCGTTGGCATGCTTCCTCCCCGGTCTATCCTCAATGACGTAATCATATCCTACCATGAGGATATTCCATCGAGCTATCCTTTCCTCTGCGTTGGGCTTATTGAAGATGTACTTCAAAGCTTTATGATCAGTCACTATAGAAAATTTTCCTCCAAACAAATAGTGCCTAAACTTCTTCAAAGCAAAGATTACGGCCAACTCTTCTCTCTCTGTCACGGAATAGTTCTTCTCAGCCTGCACCATCTGTCTACTAGCATAAGCTATTGGATGGTCGTGTCCATTCTCATCTAACTGACTCAAGGTACATCCAATCGCAACATTGGATGCATCAGTATAAACAATGAATGACTTACTCCAGTCAGGTTTGGCGAGGATTGGAGCTATCACCAATGCCTTCTTCAACTCTTCAAACGCCTCCTTAGCCTTCTGATCTTGAAGTATCAGCTCGAAGACTACACCTTCTTCATGTAGTTGGTCAACGATTGAGCTTTAGTGGAAAAGGATGAAATGAATCTACGATAATATCCCACCATCCCAAGAAATTGTCTCAACTTGGTCAAGCTAGTAGGGAATGACAGTTCGATTATCTTCTTCACCTTGTCTGGATCCACTCCTATTCCATTTTTGGAGACGATGTGCCTCAACAACAAACCCTCCTCGCATCCAAAAATGCATTTTTTTGGATTCAAAGATGCATTAGCTTGCTCCAATCGCTCTAAGACTTTGATCAGATGATCAAAGTGATCCTCCTTCCGTCCATACACACAAAAGTCATCAATGAAGTCTCTAACAAACTTCCCAAGAAACGGTTCGAACACTTTGTTCATGAACCGTTGAAAAGTAGCTGGAGCATTACATAACCCGAACGGCATCACGTGAAACATAAATGTACCCCACGGAGTAGTGAAGGTCGTTAAGTGTTGATGCTCCGATACTATATGGATCTGGTTATATCCACTATAACTGTCTCCAAAACTGTACCATTCGTGACCTGCGACTTCTTCCAAGATCTCATCGATGAATGGCAACGGATAGTAATCCTTCTTCGTGACCGCATTCAACTTCTTGTAATCCACACATACGCGAAGCTTACCGTTCTTCTTCTTCACGATCACGATGGGTGATATCTATTCTGAATTCTCCACTTCATAAATGAACCCAGCTTCCTTCAGTTTATCAATCTCTTCTTTGACGATCACTGCTGTTGGTGGGTTGATCCTCCGTTGCTTTTGTCGAACAGGTCTCGCGTCCTCCTCCACGTCGATCCGGTGTGTCTCTAATGTCATCTCCTTCAGATCCTTATAGCTGAAAGCAAACACATGGATGTACTTTCTGAATATCTCCAAGAATCTTCTCTTCTCTTCCGAAGTCACCTTGGGACCAAACTTGATGGTTGCTAGTCTTCGCTCTAGCTCCTCTCTACTTAATTTTGTTTTGTCCGGGTCCTTCTCAACAGATGGACGAGGGAGCAAATCAATTGCTCCAATATGAGACGTGATGCAATCCATATCAAACTCCTCACCTTCTGACGTCTCCTCGTCAGAAGAACCACCCGTATCTACTCCGGAGACACTTCCACTGTCTTCGGTTTCTGATTCCCAATAGTTGCTGGTTGGTCTATCAGAATCAGAAGTTACACAGCCACCACTTGAGAGAGGCACCTTCACTCAATGGTTGCTAGGCCCTATCCTCAAGTAAACCTTGTGCCATCTATTAGTTGTACGAATGGCTCTCAACCAAGGTCTTCCAAGGAGCAAGTCATAGCTGGAATCTTTCAGAATTTGAAAAGACATCAAGGTTTGTACCCCCATAACCGACACTACTACTTTCTCTAGGACTCCGAGAGGTCTCACCCTTTGCTTGTTTGCCATACCAACAATGATGCTCGCCGGTCTCGTGGGTTTCATTCGCAACCGCTTCATCAAACGTTCAGATATTGCATTCACAGCAGAACCTCCGTCCACCAACACATCAGATACAAAGTGTCCATTCAAACGAACCTCGATCTTGGATGCTTTTGTGCATACCTCAAAGGCATGAGCATCCACTACACCAACTCCCACACTGGAGACGTTGGTCTTGTCCTTAGATTTCTTCTTGGTCCTTCTCGAGCTCAATCCTCCTCGAAGCTCTCTCCTCAAGCTTGGGTTGAGTGCAATCAATTGACCCACTGTTATGTTGGCTTTTTGCGTGTCAACATCCTTCACTATGTCATATCTAGGTTAAGCAGCTGAAATGGTGAAATCCTCCATCCCTAGCTTCTTCCTAGGCTCCTTCTGAGAAGAAGTCATAGTGCTGGAACGGATGCTCCTACTAGGAGAATCCTCAATGATCATAGGTTCTTCCGAAAACCTCGTCCTCTTTCTCTCGTGAGCTAAGAGTTTCACCTGAGAAGAGTAAGAGCATTCTCCTCTCTCGTAGACATTTGACACCTTCACCGCATCAATTGTGGCAACGCCTTTGTCTTTGTTTTGTGGCGTAACTCCTCCTCCCAGATTTCTTCGTGCACCTTCATTGTTCCGTCCTCCATTTTGGATGGAGTGTGGACAATTCCTTTGAAAATGAGGACCACCACATCCGTAGCACGAGATACCACCGAATTCATTTTGAGGTCCTCGATTGAAATTTCCTCCATAACCTCGTTGGCCTCCTCCTCCTCCTTGGTTCCTCCGCTCTTTCAACTGCACTCATTGATCTTCAGATCCGCCAACGTTTTTGTTATCTGTCTTAGTTCATCTTGAAGATTAGACGTCGGAGGGTTGACAGCAACCACAACAGATGTGTTAACCATAACAGGCGTCGAGATTCTTTGAGCAGCTCTACCATCGAATGTAATCCCTGCGACACTCGCCGCCTTTGCTTCTCCGAGAAGAACGTCATCATCTTCCAAACTCTCTTCCATTCGAACTGTAATTTCAATCGCCTTCGCCTTAGTGGTGGGCTTCTCGTACTTCACTTGACTTCTGATTTGAGGCTTCAGACCTGCCACAAAGTTCTTGGTAAGCATGGCCACAATTTCCACCATTGTAGCCTCCACATTATCACCGCTCTTCTTCAATATAGTCTTGAAATGAGCCTCCAACTTCTCGATCCTTTCTCCGTAAACCCTCACCTTCTCAGCATCTCCTTGCTTCAAGAAGGTCACCTCGGTCATGAGCTTCTCATAGCTCTCACCCGGCAGAAAGTTCTCAATTAGAGCCTCCGTCAAGCTTTCCCATGTGTCCATCTCAGTCTTGTTCCTTCTGTATTCCTCATACCAAGTCAATGCGGTATCCTCTAGGAAATCAGGTAATAGTGATGCACACTCTTCCTTCTTCCTCTCATGGTTTCCTATGCATGCTCGCTTGAAATCTCGCACAAAGGTTTCTTCATCCTCACCATCCTTTCCATAGAAAATCGAAAGCTTTCCCATCTTAAATTCTTGATGTCTTCTCCTCTCCTCAACACGATATCTCTCTTTGTTTTCTAGTATAGGATGAACATTACTAACTCCATGCGAGCATAATCAACCATCGGTAGCAAGAAAGGAAAAGGTTTCACCATAATTGCATGCGCTATCTCCTCACCGAACGTATGCATGAGTCGCATCCTCATGGTCACCTTCTCCACCATCTGGATTACCATCTCCATCATGCGTTAGCTGAATTTTCATCTGAAGATGGCAGCTTCTCCGTTTCAACTCCTTGCTCCTCTCTCAATCTTCTAGACGTAGATGTCAACAGTGCGATCACGTCTCCACACTCGTGCTCCTTTGGCAAACCTTCAATTCCACAGTTTGAGCAGATGTTTTCATCTTTAAAAACACGCGAAGGAGACGATGGACCAACTCGGAGACCTAGATCGATAGAACTCCTTCCTTCACGAGGGTTTTCTCTCTTGAATCTCACGGGACAACTTGCTGCATAGTGACCCAACCCTCTACAAAAGTAGCACCACGGTTCTGTCCTCAACTTCTTCTTGGAAGAGTCTTGCTTGTTTCTCTCCGTCCTCTCTTCAAATTTGACCTTTAACTCTCTAGAACGTTCATCCACACCCACTATGACATCAAGATTTTGAGGAAGGTTCCTAAGCCTCACTACCCACTCTTTCTGACCCTCCATGATCTCGACTTAAATTAGACCCCATGCAGATTTTGATCGATTGGACTACCAGTTGAACCTTTGACAGCGATATCTTGAGCTCTGTAGCTCCAAAACTAGTGATCTTTGGATCAATAGATAGATCAGGAGCTCCTCCAGTCCGTCGTGAAGTTTCAAGGACGTCCGAGAAATACAGAGAAAATGACGGTGACTGTAAACTCGATCAGAAAGCGAATTGTCTACACCTTCGGACTCTTAGTCTCTCCTCCTTTTAGTCGCAACGATAAGAACTATCACTCAAAGAACCTGATAAGAGTGATCTGATCCTCTACCCTCATGAACATATAGGATTATATGAATCACTCTACTCTCAGATTTAAACTCTAACACTCGACACGTTCTCTTCATCTGATTCTAACATCTTATGTGTACAGAATGTACAAGATGACCTCAAATGCATCGTAGATGACAACAGGATACACGAATGGCTCTAAGGTCTCTAGCATGGCAGTAGCTCTAGCCTCTCCAAGAGTTCTCTCGATATGCTCTCTCATAACGTCCTTCTGTCTGATGTAAAACTGCACGCGAAACATATCTCTCAAGCCTCCTAGTGAGGTCCCGGCAACAGAACCAAAAATGTGACCCTCAAGCTTGCTACCGGTCATGTCTCTCACCCAGGGTAAACCTCTGATGGCCTTTGATGAGACGCATCATAGAACTAGGAGGCCTCGACTAAATCCAACTCTCAACATTCTCATATATCTTCCTCATTGAGAACGAGAACTCTCATAGAGACGCAGAGATGAAAAACACACCCTTTATAGATATGACCTAACGGCTTCCAAATACAAGGCAAAGGGAGGATGAGGGATCACTCCACAACCCCTCTATTTATACTACTGCAGATTTACCATGGTAACTACTTGTAAATCTGATTTACTACAATTTACCGAGACCAAGTCAAAGGTAAAAGTCCTAAGTCAAGAGTAATTTCTCCTCTTTTGACTCTACTCTAATAATTAGGTTCTTCTATAAGTATAAAGGAATCTTTGAAAGGAATCTCGGATTTCTCCTTACAAGACAAAATACTAACACATAATTGAGTCAAAAAGGTCAACAACCCTCTTGATTGTTTGACCCTTAAGTCTCTACAACCAATAAAAATCAGTCACGCATAAGACAAGAGTGTATTATTCACATCCTTGTCATTTTATGCACAACCAAACAAAATAGTAGTTCTCACATTTTAGAATATTCTAATATTCTATCCTCAAATACCTCCAACTCTAACTCTGACTACTCTTAGTTATCTGTTACTAACTTAGAGTATGGTCTAGCCTTGGGACTTATTTAGAAGACTCACCACACATAGTTATAACTTATCACATATTTACTACTAGGCAACCCCTAGGTATTATAAGACAGCTCTTTTTGTTAGCAAAGAGATGTTTCTCTTACTTTGAGCTACACTTTGATAGTTTTGGGTCTGGCTAAGATTCAGGGACTCGTTGTAGAGGGTTTTGAAGCAGAGTACATACCGTTCTGGTCTGTTTTCAGTCTTGAGTTCTTAGGAGAAAAAACCAACAGTGTATATGCATTGAGAGTTGGTATATATAACGACGTTCATTTTTGTGTTTGTGTTTCTCTTTCTTGTTCTCTGTTCAGCACACTACATCTCCACAGCCAGGAACCTCACGTTTTCTTGGACATCCTTCACGCAAAATCTGACACGATACGGTGATGAACTCGACGTGAAGGTCTGGGGTGGAGATTTCTTCTGTGTTTGAACATTGATGAAACAAATCAACAATCATGAACGAGGATGAAGATGGATAAGGTTGTTCGAGAGGATGCTGCGAAACTAGGATATGTAGAAGGTTGGGATCATGGGAGGATGAGAGGATGGAACGAGCTATGACTATGGATATGTAGAAGGTTGAGATCATGGGAGGATGGGAGGATGGAACGAACTATGACTATGGACTGGATAAACGGATCAGAACGGATACTAGGGGTGCAGTTGGATGCAGCAACTATACGGTTGTTTCAAGTCTTCACTTTGTTTTTGCGACAAGAGCAAGAGAACCAACAGAAGAAGACTTTGAGGACGAAGACGCTTCGAATGGTGATCGACAAGCTCGGTCTATTTGATGGAGAAGACATCTCAAAGTACTTGAGATGTTACAAGACGGAGATGGATTTGGATCAAGTATCGGAGAAGGAGATGATCAAGACATTCAAACTCGTTGCGGTGCTTGAGATAAGAGAGCATGTGAAGGATCTAACAAAGCGTTTTGGGAGGAACAGGATACAATTCACATGCACTGATGGAAAAATATTTCTTGAGAAACTCAGATCGAGTAACCAAGAAATCATTTTTAGAATGGGTCAATAGAATGGAATGGAATGAAATGGAAGTCGTTTTTAAAATGGATCAACCGCAAAGGTTTACAGCCTACAGAGTTGTAAAAGGAGTTCGAGAGATAATTCTCTCAACTATCTCGGGTGGACAAGCTAACCTTGGAGACTTACAAGACAGAGTTGTTTCTTCAAGCTGCTGATGAACAGTGACAAAAGCGGTTGGAGCTATTTCTGGAGGATAGAGAGGAAGAAAAAAGGTTGACAAGGAATTGAGAGGTTGTGCAAAGCGATTGAGCTTCTTGTCAGGAGACATACAAGGGAAAGGATTACAAGGTTGACACCCGCATCGCTGACTACATTAGTTCGGGTAGTATCTGAGGTTCAACCTCCAGTTGTGATTATAGAGGAGAAAGATCCAACCACCGAGGACCTAAGGCAAAAGATGCAAGATCTACAAACTAAGATTACTAGGTTGGAGGATAAAGGATCATCGACTGACATGGAACTTGTACCCAAACCAGCTTGCGTACATCAGTGCGTGTGGTGTGATGATACTGATCATCAATGAGATGATTGCATCGACTTTGCAACGTGAGGTTATTTCTTGGGAGGATGGAAAGGTTGCATTCAGAAGTACGAGTACTCTCCTTCAAGCCAAAAGTTTGTGATAAAGGGGGGATGAAGAAGTTTGTGGATGATTACCTTGCGGCACATGCAGTTGTAGCTATCGAAGATATAAGTTATGGTGCTAGGATGGAGGAGATTGAGCACGATCTCCATATGGATGATTTGGGTGAGCACGTGGATCCAAGCAAGCTCAAGTTGGATACTGCATCCATGGTGTAGAGCGAGAAGAAGGGATAAGAAGAGACTTCTTCAGAGAAGCAATCTGGGGAGGCTAAGGTTCAACAAGAAACTATTCTTCTTGAACTGACAATAGAGGACGATCTTTCACAATCAAAGAAGATGGTTGAGATGCAGAAAATAGATATGAGTGATATGGTTGCAATCAGATACTGGGATGATGATGATGGATGTGAAGGGGAGTTGGGAGGAGTGCATTTGAGATGTCAAGGTTGGTTTCATTTCACGAGAGATCTTGGGTGCGATTACAAGAGAAGTCCATGATGTCATCATTGACATCATCAAGGACGGACATGCTGAGAGTGAAAGAGAGTGGACGAATGCTCTCGAGGCTACGGTATAAGATGATGGGTAAGAATGACTTACAGGAGTGAAGTCATTGCTAAAGGTGATTAGGATTAGGAGGATGATGGTTGAGGAGGATAGTGTATAGCGAGACAAAGATGATTGCGATTGAAGATTTTGGTTGCAGCAGTGTGGTTCTTTATTTCAGAAAATGAAAAAGAAGAGATGGATACGTACGATGACATGTACAGATTTGAGGTTGAGGGTTACAGTCAAGATATGTGATGAAGATATATGGGATGACGGATGATGTCTACAACGAAACTTAGGTCACAAACCTCGACGGTGACGTTCAACTAGGTGGAGGAGAGACATTTCTATGGTATGATGGTTTACTCCTTTAATGACGTTTCCCGACAAGTTAGGACTTATAATTCCTCAAAAATACTTTGATACGCTCTACCTCCAATAGATTTCGCGAATTTGTTTGTCATCTTCGTAAAGAAGATAATTTATAGTCATACTTTGTGGTTAGTAATACAGTTTTAGCTTTGTTAATTGTCCCCAAAGAGTTGGGTAATCAGCTCCCAAACGCGAGAGCATATTGTCAAGTAGCGTATATATCGAGTTACGTATGTAGCCAGCTCCAATGATTTCATACCCTTGAATCGGCCTCTTTTGTTTTTTTCGCTAATCAGCATAAGGGAAGGCGTTTGCACATGCTAAAGAATGCGATGAATATGCCCTCAACTCAGTCTTGGTGTAAACGCAGTGTAGCCCCTCCGAAGTAGCTCGTTGACCACGACTTATAGGAACCAGTTTTTCAATCCAATTACCTTATGTGTTCAAACGCATATTGAAGATGTGCAGATTTAGAGGGGGTGATTGGATGGGAGGTTGGAGAAGAAAGTCGATGAGCATGGATCTAGGGAAGATCATGACAAGGTAGCAACTTCAAGAAGACGATCAAGTTGAATTTTGAGGATGAGGTTGACTAAGATGGGAAGGAGAACGACAAGATGAGATGCGTGCTGGTCCACTCCTTGGTTGGTATCTCTGGTGCATACCGGAGGATGCACATGTTTGGAAGGGGTGGATGTCGTGCCGTGGACTGGCTCTTACCTGAAGATCGAATTTTGACCCTTATCGCTCCAAATACACTTATGGAATTAAAAATGAGGCTTTTAGCACAACTTTAGATCTTCACTTTCATCGCATCGATGGTTAGAGCTCCTTGTCAGCTTCTCATGGGCACTTCGTCTACCTCATTTGGACACTTAGTGGAGAAGTTACGAGACACAAAAGATGAGAAAATCAAACTGGATCTTAGTTTACTTTTGCTGACTGGGTATTTGCAGCTCCTTGCGCTATACTAAAGACACAAGGGGTCTGTTTCCTGATAATCTGAGAAAACTTGTACGTACTGTGATTGACATAAGGGGGCTCCTTAAGGGGTTAGCTTGTTCTTACGACCTGTCAGCGGACGAATCGAGAGATTTGGAGATCCAATGCAAGCGCGCAAGACGTCGTTAGGTTCAGATTTGTGCAAGCTACGCAATGGTTAAGACGGTTCGTGAAGAGACAGATCGAGAAGTGTGTTCTGAGGAAAATTAAGACGCACAAAGAGGATTTGGAGTGCTTCAGTGATCTGTGAAGAAGAGTTAGATCGTTCAGACCGTTCCATAGTCCAAACTTGTTATCTTTGGATCCATCGGGATCAGAATGCCGAGTTCTTCAGGAAATTGAAGACGATATGAAGTTTCATCGAACGGTTTGGGAATTCTGAGTGAAATTGACTCGCAGGGAAGCATTTACGTCAAGGATCTGAAGTTGGGTTGTTCTTCATGATTGATGAGTCAAGCTCTTCGTTCTTGGTGCCTACGTGATCAGGGAGTCTTCATCTACACATTGGAGAAGATCGTATGTGGATTGGGTTGTTGGTTTGGATGTGGTGAGCGAGTTTGTGCTGTAGTGAGTCGATTTACGTCAGATTTTTTGCATCTTGTGACCAAATTTCTTGCGTGATTTTGCGAAGAGAACTCCAAACGGCTTGTTTGGAGTCTCGTTGGGTTCAAGGTAGCTAGATCTACCTACCAAAGAGGACAGATATCAGATCAGACGACCCGTTTGGGCGGTGTGTGCGGTTGTAAGCCGTAGGGAGGAGTTTTTGAAGGTTCGTTCACATGCGATCAAAAATCGGTGATATCTCGGCTGTTGGCAGTCGGATCTGAAGGTTTCTTGGGCCATCATAGTCAAGGAAGAAGACCTTATCAACATCTGAATATTGTTTGGCGAAAAGAGAAAGTTCTCATATAGATCTTTTTTGGTTCTTTCGCTACGGTTTTCACTTTTTTTAGTTCGTTGGAGTTCTAGTTGGTTATGTACAACTTGTGGTAGCTAGCTTTAGCTAAGAGCTTCTACATGAACGTTGTTTGGACTTGGGTTTGAATCGTGTGATACTGGGGTAGCTCTTTTTGTTAGCAAAGAGATGTTTCTCTTACTTTGAGCTACGCTTCGATAGTTTTGGGTCTAGGCAAAGATTCAAGGACTCGTTGTAGAGGGTTTTGAAGCAGAGTACAGATCGCTCTGGTTTGTTTTTCAGTCTTGAGTTCTTAGGAGAAAGAACCGGCAGTGTATATGCGTTGAGAGTTGGTATATATAGCGACGTTCGTTTTCGTGCTTGTGTTTCTCTTTCTTGTTCTCTGTTCAGCACACTACATCTTCACAGCCAGGAACCTCATATTTGTCTGGACATCCTTCACGCAAAATCTAACACGATAACATGGACTGGGGCACAAGAGGAGGAGGGACTCAAGCTATGAAAAACGTGATGGGTCCATTTTTGTTTTTTTAGCCATCCAATTGGATACTTCCTTGTGATTTTTGCTTGCTTTTAGTCCATCACAACTAGAGAATTTTGCACTTTCTCCAAGGAACATCTTCTTTAAGACACCATCACATGTATACCCAGAAGTGGCAAGAAGTACATTGTTGAACAAGCATGTCAAAAGACACTCTATCCGAGAGGATGGTTGAGACCACATTGACTCAACTATACATTTATTCCACGTCATACACAATATCATTGTATCAATCTCATGAAATCAGTCATGAGCTTGATCAAGTAATAAGATAAACACATGGATCTGATCAAGTAAATAATTGAAGTTGCATAGCCTCGTCATTCTACTATGCAACTTCGAAAGACCACGTTGTCGTTTCGTGACTGACTATGCGGGAAAAGCAATGCTCAAAGAACAGTTTTCTCAACTTTCTCAAAATAAGATTTTGACAACACCATTGTATAAGTCACGTCGAGTAGACCAAAACTGATTCTTGGATCGGCAAACCGAGCTGAAGACAAAACATCATTCATTCTATAATTTTAAGGTTTAATATGACGTAGTGCTGATATGACATCCGAGTGCTAACATGACACATCAAGGATGTGTCAGATTGCTGGTGTGGAATTCTCTTACATGATGGAAGTATTGATCTAGCATATTGATGTGTCGTAGATGTTCATGTGGCACTACCAAACGGATCATGATGTGATGATGTGGCACAAACTTATGACGAAGTAGAACTACTGTAACACACAAGAAGATCAAAAGATGCTCGGAAATAGATATAGATGCTAGTAATATTAAGATCAAACTCACAGAGATGTAAGTAAATTCATCCAAACATAATAAACAAGTAATAAAAGTGATTCTTTATAGTTGTCTTTTATTCTCACAGACAGAAATCATTCTCAATGGAGTTCAAACTCAAGTCTATTCCAACAAGACAGAGTTGAAAAGCTTGACAATAAACATAACAGATATTAAACAGGTCAGAGATCTCATGAACAGATAAACAACAAAGAATACAAAGCCACGGGAGAATAAGTCTTCACAAATAAGTACTACTGAAGTGTTACTAAGTAGCGTCTAACACTATAAATGCTAAGTATCTTCACACTAAGTGTTCTACTAAAATTTACTCTCGGAAATACTTCATATGAAGTTCTCATCCAACACGAAGTACGAAGTATGAATTTCACTACTAAGAAGAACTTGATCCACCAATGAAACTTCTAGAAATAACCACTTTGTCCAAACACACTTCGTCTAAAACTAACTTCATTGTAAACAAAACTTTGTAATAGCTGGTATGTCCTTAAACTTTGCCTCAAACTCTTACTCTGATTTCAGATGTATACTACGGAGAACTTCGTCACCCAACTACTACCACAACAAACTATGAAACTTCGTAAGTAAAACTATGAAGAAGACAAACACACTAAGTAAAACTATGAAGAAGACAAACACACAATGACTTTGTAAAAACTTCGGACAAATAGAAATCCAAAATAACTAACACAAAGAGGTCTTGAGAACGAATAACAAAATGCTTATATACAACTTCGTCTGAAAATGATGTATCTAATTGCTTATGAAGCAGATGGTGCACATGGATCATCAGATGAAGGTCCTCTAGTATGTAGAACAGAAGTATATACTCTACCTAACTGTAATTTCTTAGGTATACTACTCAATGATAACTTAATTGCCTCTCTGATCTCCTTCATCTCCCTAACTATTCTCTAGGTTACTCTAACTATCCTACTCTTCGCCAAAAGATCTGTTGCTGCTGTCATTTCTTTGCGAAATCTCATCAGTAGTTCCTTCTCTGAAATATAGAGCTTAGTGATAAAGTATGAAGTTAACACCCCGTCAACTTTATCACGAAGTTCTGCTGCCTCCTGTACCGTCGAAGTCTTCGTTTCTTCAGCCTTCGTAATCTGCACTTCCATTTCTACCATCTCATTCTCGCAGATTATCCCTCTCCGACTTCATATCGTGAAGTCTCGAGTTCGCCAAGTTCAACTTCATCTCCAAGTCCTGAATGTGATGCGAAGTCTGTACCTATTCTTCAGACTTTGCATGAAACAATACATCCTTCTCCAAGGTCAACCTCTCAACTTCGTCATCAATTGATGTTTCTATTCCAACCAACCTTTGTGTCCAAAGTATATCGAGTTCATCAATTCCATCAAAATTAGTGGTATCTTTGCTTCGTCTTTGTAGGTCTGCCTCTGCATATCCAACTCTGACAGAATTGCTAACGCGATCCCACTCAAAAACTCCAAAGTGTGCTCAAAAGTTTGTATCTCATTGTCAATACTTCACACACCATGGGCCAAAGTCGTTCCTCATCTTGTTGTCATGAAGTGCGAAGTCCTTTAGGATGAAGTCCTACTCCCTGACTTTCCTCCTCAAATTCGATATCTCCGAGTTGACCCTCCAAAGTATGAAGTCTTCTTGTTTAGTCCCTTCTTCTTGGTCCCGACTTTGTCTTGGTCTAACTTCATCTATGATCTCTACCGACAAAGACTCTACAGGCGCTTGAGATTCTTCGTGGTCTTCGTGATCTTCGTGTTCTTCATCCGAAGAATCCATCACCAACCTCTTCGTCTTCTTCTTCCTCCTCAAAATAGTCACTCTTGCCTCATCCTTTTACATAGATACACCTCAATCAAAGGTGCTTCATGTACAACCATAAAACATACATACTCAAGCTTCTAATGCATCAGTAACAAGAAACATTGCATTCACCATGGAGATATCATCTTGTCTTAACATAAAAAAGTTTTCTTCTCGATATATCTCATTTCATGCAATACTGTCTGAAATGGAAGAAATGAAGGAGCCTACTTCATACGAATAAGCGGCGAAGAACCACACTAGAGTTCAAGCTAAGAGACTTGAGTATGAGACTATTGTAACGAATAGGATATCGATGTTTGGTGAGTTGTCATGGAAAAAAGTTGTTGCTAAGACGAAAAAGATTTACAAGATCAAAATACAACACTGAGAGTATCAACAAGTACAAAATATGTTTAGTTACAAAAGTATGCTCAAAAGAAAATATTGACTACAACAAAACTGTTGCATGTGTAGTAAAAATAAGTCGACACGACTTGTCATTTGTATTGCAACGATGTATAACCGTGTTCTGCAAAAGAATGCACAAATGTTTTTTTTAATGATACATTACTTAATGAAGTCTTTTCTCATCCAAGTGAAAGATTTGTCATCAAGGAGAGAGAGCACGCAATGTGTTGAGTTGTTGAAGCTTTGTTATTGACTTGTACAAGTTTGTAAAAGTTTAGAACATAATGAGTTTGACAATTTTATGATCCAAGTTTTAGACTTCACACCTAGTAAGTTTGACAACAATCTCTACATAAGTAGAAGAATAATGATAATGTGATAGTATTACTTTAATATGTCGTATGACATTATAATATTGTGCAAGGATGAGCAAGGAATCAATGATATGAAAAATGCACTATGCAAGAAATTCCACATGAAATATTATTATTGTCTAGGCCTTGAAGTAGTTGATATGAGAATAATGACCATATATGCAATATTTCTTCTACATAGAAAGATCATCTTGGATTTCTTTGGAGATTTCAAAATGAAAAAATGCGCTAGAGTTCTGCACCATCATCGCTATAATGCAAGTGTTTGAGTTAGAGAAGAAAAAGCTATTTAAACATTTGGCTGGGAAATTATAAATTACCACTACTCATCCGGACATGAATTTTACAATCAACAAAGCCCGTCAGTATGTGAATGATCCTAGAGTTTCATCATTTAAAGCTGCTAACCAAATCCTCAAACAGCAAGCAGCAAACCAAGTAGTACGACTTGTTGACGCAAGTTATGTGAGAGCATAACTGACTGACATTTTGTGTCAAGGTATGTAATTTTTCTTTGAAGAGTGGTGCTATCACGTGATCAGCAAAGAAACATCAGATAATGTCTCTATTTTTTATTGAGTCAGAATATAAAAGTCTTGAGAATGACTAAGATGTGTTATAATAGGTTTAGGATTTTCTCATGTTAAACTGGCGACTATACAGTATGATAACATGAGAGCTATCCAGCTTACAAGCTATCCAACGTTCATTCAAAATGTTTGGCTTGTGTCACTATCTCTATTATTAACTTCTAGATGTTTTAATTACTATTGTACTTCAATCTATTTTGAGAGAAGTCGATGACTATTAATTACAGATATTTGAAAAATTTGAAGTTTTTTCCACTTCACAACGAAAGAGTAAAGAATGAAGAATTTGGTGTAATATGATTAGATACAATACTCAAGTGGTATACAAATGTACCAAAGCTCTTGGTGCTCTTAAGTTCGGAATGTTTTGAGAACTGTTAGAGGTTAGGGAGTGTTTTCTCTGAAGGGAGTGTTGAAGCATAAGAGTCACCTTTATATGTATCTTAAGTATTACCAATTAGCTCTATAACATTAGCACTTACAACATCTAAAACTGTTTTTACAACTGTGATGTTCATCCGATGTAGCAACGCATTGTATCCAAAATTTCTGTATGTTGTGTGGTCTCAATAAAGATGCATTATATTCTCAAATCTAACAAGTGGTGTCATATGGCAGTGAAGACACCTCACACCACAGTTCTCATGAACTTATATGGAATGAAGGGGTTATAGTCAGAATGAACAACGAGAGTTGCGGCCAAAGACGTAAATAGACTTAACTTTTTTAAAGATGGAATTATAATCGTCCACAACAGATGTTTGAGATGCCACAAGTATATTCTCGAGAGTTAATATACTTGTTATGAACTATGCTGCTATTGTTTTACTCCACGACCTAAAATCAACATCTGTTGCAATATAATATGTGTATTACTACATCCCGAGGAGTATCTCCATCGCATCCTTTTAAAGGCTCCCTTAACAAGTTAGAGATTCAGTTAGAGAAAAACATCTCCACCGTAAATCTCTCTCTAGCTCTATAACTAATGCATTCCTTAAAGCATACCACACTTCTCTGACTTAAAGATGCGAATAAAGATTTATCATAAAGATCGTTAACATATAAACAAATCATTTTCTCTATACAATGTTGTGAATTTCTCCTAGTAACTTGAGTACTCTCTTTAATTATGATAAATTGAAAATTATTAACATGCCTGTACATACTGTGCTATGAGAAACTCCACATTTTTACAGTTTAAACCATAAGTACCACTATATAAGTGATGGGATATCACACTAATCAGTTTTAGTTCAAATTTTTGTGGTTAGCTCCGGTGAGGTAGCTCATCAAAACTACACCTATTTGTGACCTGAATCTTGAGATCTATAAAATGACCCATAAATGTCTACAAGCCGAAATCTGAAAACTGAGAAACAAGCAAGAAAATATCCCTACCAAGTAGACCACAAACAAAGAACATATATTCTTTGGGTAAATTAACACACTCTTGTTATAGTGAGAACAAATCTTGCTGTAGTTACTTACTTTTGAGCCGGAAATCTGTTCGTTAGGAGTTTTCTCTAGAACTTATAAAATAAATTCAATTTTCCAGCGAAAAGTTTATGTATCACCAGATTTTGAACCTGAACCTATTATGTCTTCGCGATAGTCCAGTGTATCAAAGACTAGTTAGCTCAAGTGGTCGAAGTGTTCTTCGACCACTTGAGCAAACTAGTCGTTATTGCATTTTATATACAAAATCTTATCCTCAAAATAAATCACTCGTAGCCCCAAATTCTAAACTAGAGATAAAGCGGGGTCTATGAGAAATCTGCCTAGTACTAGACCATGCATGGACATATGCCTGAAGAGACGTTGGAATTTGAACACTCTTATCACTTTCCGGTCTGACGGACAAGCCAGCAACAACGACAACTGTGCCGTAGACCTACTACAGTAATTCATGATTGTGAACGGTACTGTACTGTTTGACATCATTCAATTGTGCACAGAATCAGCCCGAAGGTTTCCGATCTTCTAAAGATCCTTTCCTTTGAGAAAACTGACTGAAGATCGAAAAAGGATTTCTTCTCAAAATACATTTAATTTATGAAATGTATTTTATTCTTTTGTCTTGGAACGGTGACGGTAGACCGGAGAACTTTGTTGTCACTTTTCAAACTCCTCTCTCTCCTATGAGGGAGTGTCATACATTTTATTTTATTTTCTTGGAGTCACCGGAGTACAGTGAGGGAGACAGTCGCTGACAGTGAAGCCCGAAAAGAAAGTGTGAGTAATGTACGAAAGAGGGACGACAAAATTTCGTCACAGGTCAACAGGCACGGTCAAATCAGGGTGGTGCGAGCGTCGCGAGCCGTAGATGAGCATGAGATGCGAATGGAAGTTGGTACGGGAAGGGTGCTGACGAAAAGTGCGTTTCACGCCGACTTCACATGCGACAATGATCATTCAGAAGTAATTGCTGTTCCGTTGACATGGCATCTACTATAGTGGAGCGCGGCTGACAACAACCGGAATGAAAGGTCTGCTCCTACCGCAGCTACGAAGGTATAGTACGAACGAACGAACGAACGAACGCAACGAATGAACTTGCAGAGCGCTTTTGCAACTGAATCGACGATACTGTTTTGCTTGTTCTTCTTCTTCCAGAAGAAATGAATGAACAGGGAGAAGGATTCCGATTCCCTGGATGCTGGAAGCCGGATCAGATAGGACTGCCGGCCCCACTAAGAGTTTTTACTTGTACATCCTCCATTTCCCAGAGTTGAACTAGAACGTCCTCAGAGTGATGTAGTTCATTTGTCGTTGCTTCTAGTGCGTTCAGAGACGGAGCAATGCTGAGTAGTAGGTAACTGGATCAGTTCTCACCAGTTGAAGGACTACAAGTGGGACGTCCCCACTGTTCGGTCGACTCCCTGGAAACCTCTTGCTAACTCTACTCTAGTCGGAAAAGTATCGGCTAGTAAATTAGATAACCGCGCGTACTTTCTAGTTCAACTCTAGAAAATAGTGGATGTACAAGTAAAAACCTCGGCCCCACTTACCGTTGTGGGCATAGTGCCAAAGATAGACAGAGAGCTCGTGCTGAGGACGTGCTCAAGCCGAAGTCAAATCTCCCAAAACCGGGAACTGCTACTGTAGCAGCTAACCTCATGGGTAGTGCTCGGGAAGGTTTTTACCGAAAATCGGTACATTTCCGGTGGAAGGAAAGGGAAATAGGAAACCATACATTTTGCCGGGAATTTTGTATAATTTGCACTAAAACCTCAAATTTATCTCCCTGAAATATTCCGGCAGATTTGGGTGAAGACCCGTAATCCTGGAAAAAGACAGGAAGTCATTCAAAACACTGTATTCCGGAACTCCTCGAGCACTGCGAGTCATAAGCGGGGGTCCCGAGAGCCGTTTGTTTGCTGTGATGCGTAGACTACGAGTGCTGGCATAAGCAGGCAGGCAGGGTAGAGCGGCGCTGCCAGGCTCCATCAGCTCTCTCATCAGGCTGAAGGACATCAAACGAAGAGAACAACTGTTTCCTTCACTCGTTTCGGTTGGATCAGAACAGTCGGTTATAGCACAAGTCCTTCCATAAACGTCGGTCCTGGTTCGTACGTCTCATTTCCCCCGTTGGTCGAGTTCAAAATGTGGAGTGATGAGTGGGTAGTACTACCGGCAACTCTCTCATCTTCGCAGTGCTGTGCTCGGCTCGTGACAGACACTTGAACGGTCTGTCTGTCCATCCTTCTTCCCTTACATTGATTCTTCCGTTCGACGCCCCGCCCGCCCGCCCCGCCCACCCGACGCTGTCTGGTCTGCGTCTGGTACAGCTGAGCTGCATCCATCCATCCATGCATGCATGCGATCCAAGGATATTAAAGCCTGATGCCAGTTCGAAAATGCGCTGATCCTCCGGAGTACCGATCGAGAGTGCTGTAGATTGATTGATTCCCTTCGATTCCCAAGGGAGAATTTATCATTCACACTGTCCGAGCCACGGACCGAGTAGCTGCTTGCGTGCGTGCAAGCCTGGCTCTTTCTGTAGCTGGATCTCCTTCCTGTAGTGTTAGTCGATATGCTCGAGACAGTCATGGAAGAATCACATCAGCCAGGAGGAACTAGTCCTCCCCACACTCCTCGGGGAATGCTCATTGCGGACGTTTTGGACTCTCCAAGGACGCAGGAAAAGGTGTATCTGCTGGTTGAAAGTCAAAAGAAAAACGTGGCCAGAGTTCAGCCGAAGGCGATGGCGCCAAAGTTCAGAAAATACGTCGAGAACATCACTGAAGCCAGGATCCACTTGAAATCTCTGGTCATGAAGAAAGGGGGTCTGAGGATGAAGGTGCGGTCAGATTGTATCACAACTTCGCTCGAAGCAGCCTTTGGATTTTATCTTTCTCATCATTTGGGTTGTGTGCGCCTGCCTGCCTGTTGTAGCCTAGATGTATACTTGCCGTCCTGTTTGTTCTGTCCCGTTTATTTCGTTTGTGATAAAATTTTATCTCCGCCACAGACGAAACGCAACAGCACGCAAACGATCGTCTGGCCGCCGAAATACACCACCAACGCTGCAGAGGATGCTGCGCCTGCCGATGATGAAGGGAGGACTCGCAGACTCAATTTTTTATATTACGCCTGAGCGCAAACTTCGACCGCCCTTCGGTCCGCATCACGCACGGCGAGATTTGGGCTCGCCCATACGAGCTTCTTCTTCTGTGGCTGCTGCCGCCGGAGGATCACCGTGACGGAGAGGTGGATCGGAGAACCCGCAATATGAATCTCTGTTCTGTACGTCACTCAAGAAAGAACTCCAGAGCTGGCTATATCATGGAGCCTCATGAGCTCGCCTCGCTTGCTCCCACGGTCAAGTTCTTCCATGTGTAAAAAGGCCAACCAAGCCAGTCGTTTCCTCAGGCTGCTCTGGGCCAGCCTGTTCGCCTCAGCTCTGGCAATCTAATCGTCTCCAATTTTCTTTCCTTCTTTCTTTTGGCGAAGCTCTTGTCACAGAAGTTTTGTGCTGCTTTCGTTCTGAGCTTTCTCTGCGCAAAACGTTGGGACTCCTTTCTGTTCGTCTCTCTGGCGGTGATGAGGAGGGAGCAGAAGACCTTCTAGTTGCCTTTTTGTACCATGTCGGTGAATCCAGCACCCATATCTTATCCAGAGTCGACAGCTTCCTGCTGCTAACAAATTACTTTTCAAGTTATTCTATCTGATATGTATATTGGACATTATAGTAGGCTGACTGTGCCGAGTTTCTTTTCTCCGCCTCACAAGGAGATAGAACTCAGTACCGGAGCATTTACTCACTGCTCTAAACTTCGTAGGGATGGATATGAGCTCTCTCTCAGCACTTTCTCTCTCTCTCTTTCTCTCGTGTAAGATTACCTATCCTGGAGTTTACAGCTAGCCCCAAGGTCTCTATCTCCGATATCTTGACAGTTCCATTCGCATCTGACCATTCCTCGATCACAAGCAGACTTTCGGCGATTTTCTCGTCGGACCTCTGGTTCAGTTCTTAGCGGACCACTACAGTTCTACGTTTAACCTTTTTCTCCTAGTAGAGGCTCTTCTGATTCCTTTCTGCAAAGGAAGAGTGTACAAGTGCAGGCTTTAGTGACGGCGAAGTAGTTGAGTATAAAATTCATCAATCTGTGATGGCGTATGAACGACAAATCCGACCAACTCATGAGATTCGAAAGGCTTAATTGGCTCTGTACATATAACGGATTTACTTTCTGTTCTTCTTTATTACTATAATTTCCGTTTCGTGTAATGGTTATCATCTCTGCAGTTCCTAATGAGTGAATTTCTCTATATGCGGTTTTACGTGTTGCTCGCTGGATGTGAACTGTGATGTGGATCTGTTCTCCGATTCTGTGCAGCCTTACTCATCGAACTCATTTGTCTCCTCTCTCTTCTCTCTCTCTCTCTCTCGCTCCCAGTGAACTCTCTACGACTACAACTGCACTGGTGCTACTATGAACCTGCAATACGACTCCTTTAATTCGCTGGGCCAACCCCAACTGCCGCTTTGTTGTTTGTTACTGAACTCAACATAACGCCGAACAGAGACAACGTCAAAAAGTAATTCTGGCAAATACTGTAGATATGCTCGAGAAGGGTCGATAGAATGAATCTTCAAACATTCATCTGGAACAGCACATTCGGCATTTAAAGCTCTCACCAAGCCCGATGATGGTGACTCAACCCAACAGTAATGTGCCGCTCTTCCGCTCTACAGTAGAGTATAGATAAGACTCGGACTGTGATGGGAATATTTGGTGGGACAAGTCGCGCGACTGGCGGGAGTGTATGTGTATGCGACAGTGTGTCGTGCCCAACTTGCACATGAGGAACAGATTTATGAGCTCAACATGTTCGTTTGTAGTGAGTGAGTGAATGAATGGCAGAGACGGTATCATGAGTCTATTAAGACTCTTTAAGGTAGTGAGAGTCGCAAATTGTCACAATGTCACATGCCTAACCGACCGACCGCCCGCCCGCCCACCGCCAACTTTCTCGCCAACCAGCCGACATATCTCGGATTGCCGAGGAGTCGAGGTCCGAGGACTTAGTAAGTCCGTTATAATTGGTCAGTACAGTAACTAGACATCGTTTCCAGCTGGACTCCGTGATCACCTTTCCATTCATGAACTCATTAATTTGTTCTTTAGTACTGTACGTACGACTTGGACGAACCCTACAATGGTGTGAACATTTCTCAATGTCGAAGCTTGGTCAGCTTGCAAAGCACTATCACGGGGACAAAGACAACACCAACATAGAACACTCGATTCAACTCAGGTGGGGTGACGGTGCATGAATGCACTAGAGGAAATGCGGATGATGGGTACTAGAGTTTGGCAGGACGGTGGTTCAGCTCGTTGCATATTTTGAAACTCGCTGAAACAGATCTTCGATCTTCCAACGGTTGGTACTGGAAGGACGATGACCGCGCAGATCACAGCTGGGACAAAAATACTAAAAGTTGGATGTAGCTAAAAGGTCTGAGGTGGGTCTAGCTGAGGAGATGAATTAAAGATGACATAGATGAGACATGACAATAAGAAGTTTGGAGAAGTAGATGGAAGTAGTTTTTGGAGTGAGGATTAAACTACGGTTCTGGAGGACCTTGAATAGGGCTTCTTTTACACTAAGTCGAGCGACCCATATGGGAGTGAGCGATGGAGTATGCTTGAGATGTAGAGAACAGCAGTAAACGATAGAACATCTTTGGTCCTAGTGTCCCCAACTATTCCAGATCATCGGATGGAGAGAAAAAACTGGGTGCAGCTCTCCTCTCACTGCCGGGGAAAGCTGTGCCCTTTAATCGTAAAGCGCTCTCCCTCTGGTCGTGCGCAAATCATTACTTGAGGTATGGATAAAGCCATTAGCTCTTAGAAACCAAACCTTTGAATCTCCGGTGAAAGGAGAAACGCGACGCAATGAATAGCAAACGGATGGAAAGACTCCGGTGAAAGTGCTTCCGAGGAGTTTTCAAATAGGTGCCTCAGTCACTAGCCGCTTTGTGCCTTCTGGTACCACTGGTGGTGAATTACGTTACGCATAGTGCAAAGCAAAGCCATATTCTAAACCAGTTCAGGCGGAAATCGAGGTCGATTGCAACATAGTGGCTAGGGAAGGATTTGGAATTCCAGGGCAGGTGACGAAATGCTCGCCCAAGAAATTAGTTCCAGTGTAGAGCGTTGAGCCAACATTAGTGGGTACAGAGAATGACCTTCTTGTGGTGCAAGGTCGTGTAGATATAGTCGGGGTGAAAACCTTGAAATCGGTAACTGATGGGAAACTGAATTTTGTGTATAATGACGGATTCTCACCAATCACGGGGAGCGGTTCAAAGGATAGAACTGAACGCACACTTCGAGTACATAGTATGGAATAGACATGGGTTTTGATCTGTGCAACGAGCTCCGCGTAATGGTTTAAGTCGAATTTTGTACTGAGAGTAAGGGTTTGTCCCCATTACGTCTCCAAGTACCTTCCTTACGTGATTAATGGTACCTTCGACCACTGTGAAACTGCCATGTGCAAAACATTTTGTGCTTATCACGTTTAGGCTAGGATTGTTAGTTCGCGATCCTAAAGCTTACCTATCTTGACTCACGGAACTTTTACTGAAGATGGGAAGTCACTAATGCTGTAATGACTGGAAAGTCCCAGTAAGCTAAAACACTGCACCCTAGAGGTACAAGCTTCATAGGTCGGAGATTACGAG
Organism: Asterella californica; assembly: GCA_036924285.1. Lineage (NCBI taxonomy): Eukaryota > Viridiplantae > Streptophyta > Marchantiopsida > Marchantiales > Aytoniaceae > Asterella > Asterella californica. The sequence goes on along the minus strand of JAYKYS010000002.1, from coordinate 18,829,122 downwards.
CGGGAGGAAATCGCCATACTGTGACACGGAAAAGCATACAACGTTGTGAACACACTCTCAATTCCATGTAACTTCTGATTTCCGTTTTGAATGTATATTGTGTGGAAATTAGTTGAAAGTTCTGACTTGAGTACTTTCATGAATCATTTTTTCTTGGTTACTTCACAGGATGGATGAAGATGCTACTCTTAGCTCGAACCAACAATCCTCTCTTCTTTCGGAATCTCGATCGCAATTTTACGATCTTGTAATATCACAAAGTCCGTTTTCTCGTTGGGTTCACTCCATACGGTTGGCCTTCACATATCATACTACCTCTCGTGCCACCAGTTAGACATTTTGTACCTCCTACCGGTTTTGGATTCTCTTCTGTGCCTGAGAGAATGGCTTTTCCTTCCGCTTCCGTTCCGAATCCCGTAGTTCTTCAGAGGGCATCAAACATAGGTACCCAAAATGCACCATTGGAGGCTAGCACTGTCATTGCACAAGTACAGACTGGATGTGAGAGGAAAGAAAAGGCCAAAAAGACCGTTGCCAAAAAACTTAAAACTCAAGAGAGTGTAAGAGACAACTGGACTCAAATGGACGTTTTGCGTTTGATAGCAGCAAAGAAGATTGAGCATGTTCAGACAATTTTCGGAAATTCTTCTCAAGCAAAGATGACTTCTGTTGTGAAGAGGTGGGACAAATTGCAGAACATATTAAACGAGACGGGGGAGATATCTAAAGCGATGGAACACAATGTCGGAAGAAATGGGACAGATTATATGGAGACTGGAAAAGGGTTCATGACTATGAGAAAAAAGAACCTACATGTTATCTTTCTTACTGGGAAATGACTCAGATAGAGCGGTGTCGAGATGAGAGCGAAGGAGAGAGGCCGTTCTGAAGGTTTCACAGTAATCCTCGAGTTTAATGAGAAAGAGTTGAAGAAGATCGGTTCAAACAGTTTGGAGCACTTGAAATCTTGTTACCCATTAGGATTGAGTATGATGTTTCATATACAGGTGGTCAAGATCCGCAATCCTACTACTTTACTGGGATGCAGACCATTCAAGTTGACACCGATGTGAAGTATACTTGAAAATACGTGTACAACATCTGCTATTACACCTCAAGTTGCTGATTTGTTATCTTACAGCGGGGCAATGGAAGGAGGTGTAAAGAAAGACGTGCGGCTGAGTCTCAAAACGAAAGATGAAGTCTGAGGAGCTATTAACAATCCGAATGTATCCAGCATAAGGCGTTTGCTCAACGAGCTATGCAAAAGATGCAAACTGTTCTTTCTTTATTAAGAAGACAAATTCTACTCTGATTGCAAGAATCCTTCACGATAAGTCTAGGACCATCGATCTGAATAAGATTTCACATATGAGAAACCAACAACATGTGAGAGTTAGTCGACCCCAACCAACTGGAAGAGGATGTAGAATAAATGATGGTAACTATGAGGTAAGCATTAGCTTGAATTCTCATTGTTTTCACGTTTGTAATCAACTTAAATTTGTATGTTGTTTTGTCTTCAAGTGTTATGTGTGGTCGTATCTTCATGCGGCCGAGCGAGTCAATTTTCATTCGAACAGTTCCGGACCATCAGTTTGACATTTCAGAGAATTTTTTGCTAGTATAGACATCGAGGTCAGTCCCGCTGTGCAACATTGAAGACCTTGTAGTCTTGAAGTAATCTATTGTGCTGATGGATGATATTTGGAACTCTGTAGACATCGAGGTAAGCCTCGATGTGCAACTTTTAAGGCTTTGTAGTTTTGAAGTAGTCTCTTGTGCTGATGGATGATATTTGAAACTCTAGTGGACTTTGTATGTGATTGTGTGTAAGTGCACCCTTTTGATGCAAGTGTAGACAAATACATGATTCTTGATTTGTTGTCTTGATGTAGGGATTCATTGCCATCGTCAGAGAAACTCTTCAGTGAGGATCTTTGAAAGAGATCAAAGAAATTTAAACAGCAGAAGATGACATCTGGAAGTTGGTCGAGGTGCAACGACTACATGGGTTCATAATCGACTCGAACATCTTGAAGAATGTTGGACGAGATTGTTATACCTTCAGCTGGAGCTCCTGACTTCATGGAGATGTTGAGAAAGGTACAAAAGAATCCGAAGCTTATGAAAGCTAACTAGTTCAAACCTTTTCAAGGTATGGCAGAGAAAGATGTGAAAGATATCCTTGTTCGTGTACGGAACAAAGGATTGTTATTGAAGAACAAGAAGAATGCCAAGGCAGAGAAAGATTTGGAGGTTTGTAGTCTGTTTGTGTGTTGTTGAAGATTTAAGATCGTTTGTACAAAGATATCATAAAGTATTTTTCAACTACTTGGGGATGTAAAATGCATAGGTCACTTTTGCAGACTTATATGTAGTAGGAGCCAACGACATCAGTCACCTTCTACCTGCAAAAGATGTTGATATTTTCTGAAAGAACATACCTCTTGAGTCTATTCCAGCCGTGCTTGAGGATAAGCTCCATCAGATGTGGAAGAAGCGTAGTCCACAAGAGAACCTTCAACGTCTTGTGCCATAGGTTGTTGCTTGTACTTCTCAGAAGCTTGCAAATGCAAATGTATCATTAGATGAGAGAAGCTTGAGCCCAAATTATTGTTATTCGGTAAGGTCCCTTCCATCTTTGTATCAACTTACTGCTTTTTGGTGGAACTGACCCCTTATCCCATAAGACTAGTTGCCTTTCCTCAAAAAATTTCACCGGACAGTCCCTCTAGTCTCATCTTACTTGCTCCATTTGATGCTCTTCTATCCGATCTTGTGCTCTTTCTTGTCTAGTGCCACTAATGATTATAGAAGGTGAGTTTTCACCTCCTCTTCACTCACTTGTTTCTCCGTCCTTGGTAAGAAATGGAGTCTGTGCTCTATTTCGTATACCAAGTAGAATGAAGAGTCTCAATTTTACTTTGTACGCGATTCGATATGTCCATAACATGGACGGTAATTGTAAGTTCCAATTTCATCGATTGTCTACGACTATCTTCGTCAGTATTCGAAACAGAATTTTGTTAGTGGACTCAGCTTGAGCATTTCTTGAGGATAGTATGCAGTCGAAGTTTTATATTTAATAACATATTCTTCGGCGAGTATCCTCACTGCTGAATTAACAAAATGAGACTCATAGTCACTTACTAATTTCTCCGGACAGGCAAACTTGACCAAGATTTGGTTGAATAGGAAATTAGTCGTGATGCGGACAATATTATCTGCTAATGCTTCTGGTTCTGTCCACTTCGTGACATAATCTATCGCGACTAAAATATATCACCTGGCTGCATCTGGAAAGGTTGGTCCGATGAAATCTTAACCCTGTTTCTGGAATGGTGCTACTATAGTGACCACTTTCAAGGATACCCTCGAGTACTGCATTAGAAGACCGACAAGTTGATAGTTGTCACATTCTGTGACAGATCCGTCACAATTTCTATACAAGTTAGGCCACTTGTGCTCAAAAAATGTTGTGTGGTCATTTGCTTGACACATGTATGCTACTCACACCACTGTGTATCTCACGTAGTACTCTGGATTGGTGGTGGAGTTCGCCGACTCGCCGGAACTTGTTATCTACGCATAACCTTTGTAGTAACTCATCTTCTCCCATCATGTACTTAGCCGATCGGTTCACCACTTTTACCTTTTTTGTTTCTTCAAGCTCGTCGAACAAGTTATAGGTTATCAAATGCTCTTTTAAAGCTTGGTACCACATATCCTAGGTCTCGCTCCGTTGGACCAATAAATCAGGAAATTCATCCTCAATCTCTTCTAATTCTCAAGTTGATTCTCCAAACGTGACAAGAAATCAGGTACTACATGTTGCTTCCCCGGATGGTACAAGACCTCAAAATCAAATTTGTGCAGGAGTAAAATCCACCAGGAAATCCTACCCGAAGGATTTGATTTCTTTACCAGATCTACGAGAGTCTTATGATCAGTCACGAAATGAATTTTATTCGACAATAAATGATGCCAAAATTTCTTATTGTATATATGATAGCCAACACTTCTTTCTTGATTCTGGAATAATTTCGTTCCGCTGGTACCATCTTACGACTTGCGTACCACCTTATCATCTTCTGGTTGTGTCAGTAGACTCCTACCACTGTTGTTGATGCATCAGTGTATATGTAAAGCGGCTTATTTTAGTTAGATATGACTAAAATTGGTGCCACTATTAACGCTAATAACGCTACACGTAATTGGTTAAATGCCTCATCACATTCATCGGTCCAGGTGAATGACTTATCCTCATGTAATAGATCAAATAATGTTAAGGTGATCTTGGCAAAATCTCTTATAAATCTTTGCTAGTACCGAAGAGCACCCAAGAATCTCTGTAGCTCCTTCATGTTCATTGGTAGAGTTATCTAGGTAACAACCTCAACCTTCGTTACAAAGATCTTGGATCCGGTAACAACTCATCTTTACATATGATGTGACCCAGCAAATTGCTCGAAGTTATAGCAAATAACACAATGACCGATTAAACGAGAACAGTGAACATGGTCTTGAATTTTCAGCGAAAGAGAAATGATGCCCAAAGATAATATTAGAGCAAAAGCTTGAAATCCTGTAGACAGTTCACAAAGTTTGAACGATTAAAAAAATGAAAAAACCGAAAGTGACAAAATCGTGCATATTATGAAGTCTAGAATGACCTGCCGGACGCCGGTCATTCTTGACATGGTCACTTCTTTTGATCTAATGCGGCCGTCACTTTAACTTGCAATGGGATCCCGTTTCATATACCAACATGTTTCAGAAAGATAATTGTTAACCCACTTTGGTTTAGTGCGTCAACATATTATGCTAGAGCAAGAATAGCTTTAAGGACAACGAGGTCTATTGGGAGTAGAGTTAACACAAAAATGTTATTACAATTGATTCTTAACCATACTGGTGGTGTTTAGTGAAAAGATTATAATTTTTACGGAAGTACGCCAATTTGAGGAGACAAACATCAGCAACCGGAGTCGTCAAAGTTGTCAAAGTTGTTAATAAAGTTCAATATGAACAACTGTTGGTTCAAGAACATAATCAATGACAATAGCGTGCATGAGTGCATAAAAGAAAATAAAGTCCAAAGAAAATCTTCACAAAAAATAAAACAGATAGAAGTTACCAATGTCACAAAAATGATACAATTATACAATAAATAGTATGTATATGAAGGACTAAATCTAGATCTCCAATCCTACTGGTGTCTCTAGCCTAGCAGAAGGGTCAGCCACATCCTTTACAAGTACCCCGTCAAAACCTGCATCAGCAAGACCAGTACCTTCTTCATCTCAATATCTGACTTCTTTCTCAACAAAAGAAGTCAGATGAACAACCGTTGGTGCATGTCAGGTTGATGAGATTGGAAGACTTCAGTGCACTGCTCACCAGTACGTGAACCCGTCTGTTTTGAAGTGATGTCAAAATCCAGAGATAGAGTGTCATTACGTGAAATATTTCTTGCGTCTGTATCTTGCTGACCTCCGCAGCTACACAATGACGACCACGAAGAACTGAAGTAGTAGTCATGGTGCCACTTCCTGCAAAAAGGTCAAGAACTCAATCTTCCGGGTTAGAAAAATGATCCACGGATCATTGGATAACTTCCACTAGCTTCTTGGTTCACTAACGTGCTAGCAAAGTTCACGCGTTTCTTCACAACCGCACCGACAACACAAACATTTTGCCAAAGCTCTTGAGGCGTGAAGTTGTACAGCTTCCAACGTCGTGTACTTGTGAAGTGGTGGTAACCAATGGTTCAATGCTCGAATGCAAATGCAAGCCGGTTATCTTTCACTTGACCACCAACATTATCTCTGAACCTAGTAACAAAACAACAACACAAAAGTAAGAAGATAAAATAAAATGACAAAACAGATCAGCGAGCGATACATGTATCACTTCTATGTAGCCGAGAAACGAAACAACTAATGTTCCAAAAAGAACAAGAGGAAGAAGAAGTGATAACTTCTCCTTGTATCTCAAGACTTTGAGAAGTGATACAAGAATCACTTATACTTGGACCTTAAAGTCTAGAGACGTGATACCGTATCACTTCTCCATCAAGAAGCACACGCAAGAAAGAAACTAGTCAAGTCACACACAAACTGCAAGCTCAAAATGAGGAAAGGTGTAGCATACCAAATGCCAATCTCCAGACCAACATTACACTTCTCCCGTAAAACATTTTCAACCATGGGTGCTTGAGTATGACTGTGAAAAATAACTAAATACCAGAGACTTGAAGACGTAACCAACGAGAACTCTTCCACCATTTTATGAAGATTGTCCTCAACAAACAGAACATCATCATTTTCTGCACCGGCATCTTGAAACCGTAAGGAATATCTGCTACAGCCAGAGTGTAGTCTTTCTTTGTGAAATTGAGTTTTCAAAAAAATGAAAGTGTTAGGACTTGTGTAATGATCACATTCATAGAGTTTATTTGTAAATTTTATGGATAATTGAAAGAAGTTAAAAATAGATATATTAGGATTTTTTGAATAGAAGATCATGCTTTTGCTTTGTTGTTAATATTTCTCATCTAGAAACACTTTTCGTTATCATATAGCTCGTCTATCTTATAACATCTTTCGTGCAAATACGATAATACAATATGACTTTGTTGTGCAAAATTAGCATTCAAAAGCTATCATGGTTGTAAGGAGAGATGATTTTGAACATGATGACCAATCGAACAATACACGAAATGACTAGAAGAAGCAGAGGAAAAAATTTGAATGAATTTTTTTTCAACACGGTTGATCTTATCTGAAATCAGTCACCAATAACATAATTAAATTATTGCTCGTACTTCATATTCTTTCCCTTTGTATTTTGCAAAATATCCATATTCATTAATGAAGTGAAGTAACTCCTCTCCATAATCACAAATGCGCTAAATACTGATTAAGTATCGCACCAAGGAACATATAGCGTGGAAAGTATCATGACGAAAGGACTTTTCCTAATAAGTTCTTCACGAAGATTATCTAGTATGCATGCTAAAAGCTATTTTAAATAAGGTTTCAAAACTTGCACTCATCTTCAAACATGTTGATGAGCATATGTAAGTTTGAAGTTACACTTCGAAGAGTCAAATAACCAAAATGATGGATCACATATATATCAGCATTTGGAGATGTTATTTTAGAAACATTTGTTTACTTCAGTGAAATGGTCATACGAAGCAAATAGATGAGAAAACATCAAAACTCAAAAATAATACTATGACTACTATTAAGAATTGATCTCTGTTCAATCCAGAATGAGATAGGACCAAATCATTTTTTACAGTTCGGTTCAAATCTAGCTAGTTTGATAAGAGTTTGTCTATGTTCAGTCTTGAACCTAACAAGACCAAATCATTTTTGATAATTGTATTCAAAAAAAGTTTAGTTTAAATTTGTGTACATTGTTTGAAACAGTTCAAACTTTCTAGTTATTTACTTGGTCCATCTATACGCTAAACTTTTTAATTGAGAAGGTCTCTCAGTTTGAGTCATTACTTGGTCAGACCCTCGACCGGATGTAGAATGTAACTGGGTGAAACGTCTATCTAACATGTATATGTGTTAATGGTATGCTTACATGACATTACGTGGTTGTAGCTTAAGGAGAGAACGTGACAGTCATTGCCGTAAGATGGACCAACAACATTAAGATAAATTGCATTGTTATCTTTCCTATACTATCAGTTATGTGCTTCCACTGGGAAATCAGATTGCAGACCTTACCCTCGAGTGTTAGTGACAGAAAACCTTAGGGATTACAGTAGGTAGTCATGCACAAAACGAACCAACACCATTTACTTAGATGATATCTTTACACTCTCTTCGTGCTTTCATTGAGAAAACAGGTTGTGACCTTAGTCCCGAATGTTACTTATTGTTTCAGGCATTGAGGGAGTTCCTTCTTCATACATGGAAAATGACGAGGATCTCTTGCTTCCACTACTTTGGAGGAATTTCTTGCTTGGATTCCAAACACTGAAGGGTTTCTTGCCTAAGCATTCAAGTATCATGAATTTTGATTCCAATACAAACTTGACATAAACAAATAATTAGTGATTGAGTTAGAGGATTACCTTTTGATACCAAATTGATGAACTCCAGTTAACTGTGCATTCATCTGATCTTGAGGTGACACGCTGTCGTGATGAGAGTATTTCTTGAGGAGGGCGGACCTCTTGACTGTGATTGATTGTGAGATCCGATCAAAAGAAAAATCCAGACTGCTGTCAACGATCAGAGTTCAAATTCTATCTCTTGCATCCACCAAATCAAATCAGACACCCCGTTTGTGCAAATAAGCTTTCCCAAGACCTAAGAACTTTATTCAGGTTTTAACAACAAGGTCATCAACGATCAGAATCTTCTCCTCTGTCTTCTGCGTGCGCCACCTTCTCTCTCAATTTAGTTATATGTAATGTAATGCGTCGAACTGTCACCGCATGTCGATTTATCTAAAACTCAAGCCCTTTGCTAAGCAGCCCCCTAGCTAAGCAAGGGTCTTTATGTCCTTATACGCTCATTCACTTATCAAGCAGCTCTCTTGCTAAGCATCCCCCTAGCCAAGCTAACCCTTTGTTAAATAAAAATTTCTCAACCCTCGATGTCATCTTGATGCAACCCAGATTATAAGCTAAGCCATGATTTTAGAGCCTAGACCACAGCTACAGGATCAACCCTCAGGGCTCACAACCCTCCCATAGCTGTATCAAGTATCTCTCCAACTCATAATCTTGGTTGCATGCAAAAGCTTAGGTCAGGGAGCTCATGTTTAAGGAGGATACCAGTCCTCTGCCCCTAGATGTGCAAGAGCCACACACCCAACATAGACTCCTATCCAAGAGGTCAACACGCTGAGATAAGAAACATGAGCTAGGAGGATTTGATCCAAGGAGCTCTTCTTCCTAGGTGGGCGCCCTTTTCATTTAGATGGCTCTTGTTTCCGTTTAATACAGTAACGAAACTTGTACACATATTTTCAAAATTGAGTCTTATCTCCTTTGCTAGCTTTTCAGGTTCTACTTCCTCTATGCATCTTTTTTTTTAGTAACGAAAGAACCAAAAATATACTACTAAGGAACATGAACCCGATGGTGTCATCAGATAATGAATCCAAGTCACTATCAGAAAACGACAGAGTTTTCTCTTTTGCTACTTTCTTAATCTAGAAAGGATGCAACCATCTGTGTATAATCTTATTTTGCATAAATGAAAACAAGTGTCTGCTCTAATCAAGAAGAGCTTCCATCTTGTACCTTTGCGACTTCTTAGTCGTTCTTTAAAATATAAGCTAGGGGGTAGCTTGTCTAGCTCAGCCCTAACTTAGCATCTACCCAGCTTAACAAGCTCTAGGGCAACTTCCCTTACAACTATGTACACATTGGAAGAAAAATCCTTCTGTTACTAACTTTCACTGTACAAACTCTCATGCAACACTACGTTCGCCTCCTCCAAACCTACACATCCTCTGGCATGTGTCAATCTGTCACTTATCCTCGTAATTCTCCAAGCCGTATTCGTTCTCCTCAACTGCCTCAGATAAAAAGTACTCATTTGCACATGTGCTGACCTTAAGAACTCGACTAGCTCCATTGTTCCTCTTCTCTTTCTGAACAACTTTACTCGTCTCTCAGTAACTGGAAGCCTTAAAGACACACCATCTAGCTCTTGGAAGGAATAAATAGCATTCTGATGTACATCCGGGACAATATATGGACCAACCATCTTCTGAAAAACTTTCGGACTGTAAAGTGTTGGTTCTCTAGTGTACTGTCGTATATCAACACCCAGTCCCCAACTTGTATTGGTTTCGATCGTAAGCCTATGGGTCTTGTCAAACCTCTCTTTATTTTCAAGTCGAGCCGCTTTCAACTTTTGTTGTGCTTCTGCAAGATCCTCTTCTCTGCATTCTAACTGTCTAAGCGTAGTGAGAGAAGTTGTACGTGATCCATACTATCTTTCCACAGCAAGGTAGTCCAAGTAGAGAAGTCTTCTTCTGCTGACATTATCGACTTCTGTCTCAACATTAATTCTACAAGCATGTATCCAGTAGTAGAACAGTGAGTCGTCCTATCAGCCCATAAAGAAAAAGAGAGTAATCTAGGTCACTCTCTATGTCTACAATCACATGCCTTCACCAAAGCTTGAACATTCGATGGATATCCACATTCGCTCTTGTCAATTCTCTTTGGATTCATTGCAATAGTAGGCTTGAGCTTCACACCATATCGAGCAAAGAACTCCTTCGCTTCTGCACCACGTAATTCTCCTTTGTCTGCTCGTAGTCTTTTTATAGATCCATATCTACGAACAATGTCTCTAAGCACAAATCTACATATACCTTCCGTGGTCTTCGTCTTCAGTGCTCGCCCTTCTACAAAGTTGGAGAGATTCTCACGAGCCAAACCCAAATATCGCATATCTCATAATCTTGGAGGCATTATCACCAAGTCGAGAACCCACTGGAAGTGAATACAAGGCGGATAAGTTGACACAAGACCATCTCTATATCGCATCTTTGAGTAAAACTGACAATGCATGCAGCAATTGACGTAGTTTATCACATCTCGATATAGATCTTTCCACCAATATCTTTTCTTCAAATTGACGTAAGTAGCCCAGTTTCCTCGATGTTCAGTCCACAAGGTATCATGGAACTCCTTCATTAGTTGTTGTTTAGTCTGCAGATCGTCCTCTACTCGTGTGAAAATCCCATCTCTCCTCTGTGGTCATCTCCAAAGATATCCATCGTGTAGAAGATAGTTGTATGCTTGTTTCCTTATCTCTCTGAACTCTACTTTGCTCCACCCCTCTTGTCTCTCCAACGAACTCAGATAATACCTTATATCACAAAGTCTACTTGTGTAAAGCTCTTCCCTAAACAACAACGGCTCTGAGTTTGTATTATCGATCAACTTGACACCGAACATCCTTTCTTTCTTCTCCCTCAGCTTCTAAAAATATATCATCCTCGTCTATATAACGAGCCCTTGACAACGTATCTGCTACCACATTCTCCTTATCTTTTATATGCGTCAGAGAAACGAGCTTTTGAGCAGATGATAGTTAGCCATGGTAAGGCATTTTCTTTCTCAGCTGGAGAGATTGGTTGTGTGGATCCTAGTGTGATAGCTCCGATGGTTATCTTCACTGTTCTTCACGTACCTTGGGACTTGAAGCCGATTCCAGTCCCTCGTGCCTTGCTACCGATGGTTATTGAATTATTGAAGGAGAGGATGACAAGAGATGAAGACGCCTCGGCTACTGAAGAGGTTGAGGCGGAGGAGAACAATGCTGATGAAGAACAAACCGAAGACTGAAAAGGTTGGCACATGCCGGAGGATGTGCAGGTCTGGAGGGGGTGGATATCGTGATGTGAATCATTTTACATTGTAAATAATTCACCTCTCTGTCAAGCGTTAGTCTCTCTTAGTGAAGTTAGGACCTCAGAGAAGTCGACACTGGAGGGTGTTATATATTTTGAGTCTTAGTAGGTTGATTACCATGTAGATGGACTTAAGCTCATGGGTTGTAATTACGTGTCGCCCATGCATGCTTCCTAGCGAGGTTAGGTTATCTTTCGAGATTATGCATCGTTTTAGGGTCTTCGCATGTAGTTTAGGGTCTATGCTGGCACTTTAGGGGCTTGACGTGGTAGCCTATGTGAAAAATTAAGTCACCACGTGGTTTGGGACACAAAAGGACAGGGGAGTGAAGCTATGAACTCCCATTGGTCCAATTCTGTCTTTATGTACTACTAAACTTAGTAGTAAGGGTCTTAAGAGGAGTTTGAGCATTTGGAGAGAGATCTTCAAAATCTGAGAGCACATGGAGATAGGGTTCGTCGTGCCAAGCACTGTCAGTGAAATTTTTGATCGATTTGAAGCAATAAAGAAGGAGTTATGGTTGATTGAAGTTCGATTTGTGCTAGAATTGCAGCACTTCTGTTGATTTTGGGGTTTTTGGTGTCAATCGCAGTAGATTTGAGAAAATCGCTTCAAACCTTCGAGGTTGCGTTCATTGTCAGCAGGGCTACGACTGTCCCCAAATTTTCATGTCAATTGAAATTGTGAGTAATTCAGGGCAACCGCTGAAGCAGAGGGGGTCCGAAAAGCTCTCAATCTAGAGCATCAACTTCAGAGAGCGAGATCTGGAGTTCTGTGTACAATCAGAGGTCCAACTTCACAGGAGTGTTCAGCAAGCTGTGTACTGCAAATCCTGTAAGAATCTTTGAAAGTGATCGAGCCAATTCTCTGTTCTAGGTCGAAATAGCTGTCTGGGTACCAGAAATTGCCGTAATTTCTCTGCTCAGAACATTTCTGCCCATATCTCGACACTCTGATTTGATCTCAAGCTGAAACTTCGTGTGTATGGTCAGTAGGGCCTCATTTACATGTAGGAGGAGTTCTGAAGTCTGAACCATCGTATGTTTCTGATTCTGGACCGTTAAAGTTTGCTGTCTGACCTTATTACTGTTAGTCTGATCTGATCTTCGCTTCCTGAACATACTGGAGGGTCCATTCGACCTGAGTGAGTGTCTATAGTGCCCTTTATGACCTGAACCCTACCTCTGTATAGTAAGCAACCATAGCCTGAAGTCCAACGCTTCCCTGAGTAGACTAAACACAGCTTTCAAGACCTATCACAGCCAGAAGGTTCCGCCCTTCTCAGAAAAACTCTCAACTCGACATCTGGTGCTTCCACTGAGAGCTCTTGGGGTGATAGATTGAGAAGGTTGAGTTCACTACAAGGAGAAGAGATGGATCGCAAGAGTGCTGCTGCTACTTCTACGCCTGCTGCATCTACGTCTGCTGCAGCACCTACTGTAGCTCCTGCGACTGCAGCGACATCTGCATCTGGCCTCGACACAACTGAGATTCTGGAGACGCTTGCGACCCTGGTCCTACAGCATCCGATCATTGGAGGTGGTGAGTTGAAGTCTACCAAGGCTTTGCAAGCAATTGTGAATAGATGCGGTAGATTTGAAGGTAGAGATATTTCTAGATATCTGCGTGAATACAGAGGAGAGATGGAACTAGTTAGAGTTACTGATGCTGAGATGATAGGGAGTTTCGATTTAGCTGTAATCCCTGAGTTGGGGGACCAGGTTAGGGATGTACAGAGAAGAAATCTAGGTGTCTGGATGAGTTTCGAGCGATCTCTTCGAGAGGAGTTTCTCGAAGAAGATTCAGAAAGAGTTACTAGGAGAACGTTTCTAGACTGGGTTGAGCAGCAACCTGGTCGTATGATGGGTCTGAACGAGATGTTGAGAGAGTTTGATCGGAGATACCGGCAACTCTCAACTCTAGATGCTAGGAGAACTGAACTTTTTCTGCAAGCTACCGATGATGCTACGGCAGATCGGTTATGCTTTATGTTGGCTGATCGATCTGCTGAAGGAGGAGTTACTATGGATTGGGGAAGAGTCGAGGACGCCGTTGCTGTACTAACAAGACAGAGGCGAGGAAGAGTGGCCGTGGGAGGACGTCCGCTTGCAGAAGTGACCTTTCAACCTCGTGCTGCTCCTCAAGTACAGCAACCTCCGACTCCGGCTCCTAGACATGTTGTACCGGCTGCAGTACCTTTGATACCAGTGGTGCCAGTTCCTGCACAAAGAGCACCGGTTCAGAGACCTGCAGAGAACCATGGACAGCAGAACCAGATCGAAGACTTGATTCGGCAGATGAGAGAACTGAAGGTGGAGTTAGCTGACCTGCAGAGAGAGCAGCCGCCGGCGCTTGCTGCTGCACGTCCAGGAGGTGCTCCTGTTCGTAGATGTATCTGGTGTGACAGTCAAGATCATTTCCGAGGGGACTGTCAAGAGCTCACGGCTGCTCTGCGAGATGGTGTGGTTCGCTACCAGAACGGTAGGCTGCACCTTTCTTCTACTGGAGAGCCGCTAAGCACGCAGTTTGGACGAGGAGGCATGAGGAGTCTACCTCAGATTACAGCTGCTGCAACTGTACATGCATTGATGGCACCACCGGTAAATCCTGATGTATATGCCGGTCACATTGAAGTTTCTTCTAGTCCTACGTTGCTAGATAGGACTACTGAGAAGAAAACTGCTCAAGTTCCTTCTGAAGTACTGAAGAGAGGGGCTGAGACTATCCGCAGAGTCACAGGGTGGAGAGATCTTGTTGATGCTGCGTCTATCAAAGCATTCTTGGACGTGGATAGACACGTTCACTGGCATGATGCTTCTGTGGAGGAGAAGAGGTGGCGAGAAGCCTCTGAACTTGATACTGGAGTTCCAGAGGAGACTAGGGACAGACGAAGAGTCACAAGGAGGCGAGCAGCCCCTCCAGAAGACGTCCCATCTACTTCTGCAGCTCCTCCACCTGCACCAGGTCCGATGGAGGACGTGCAGAGATCCCAGCAGGAGCCAACGACTGCTGGTAGGCGGTTTACTGCCCAAGAGAAAGGGAAGGGACCGGCTTATAAGTTGACGGTTGATATAGAGACTTCAACAGATCTCAAGAGCATCTTGGAGCAGAGAATACTTGACGCGCGAATCGAGTTTTCTCTTCGAGAAGTTCTTGGTATTGCGAAGAGGGAGTTTCACGAGCTGATCATTGACATCATCAAGCGAAAGAGACAGGTGATGTTCGAGCAAGTAGAAAGTCAGATGATTGATGTAGTAGGAGCTTCTGTTAATGATGCAGAATTCGGCAAGGTGCATTTTCAGGAGGCTGATGATACGGAGTACCAGCAAGAAGCGTTAGTTGCTGGTACCAATACTGTTGAGTTTGATGATGATGAAGCTGGCGACGAGAGTCCAGCTACTGATAGTGACTTCAAGAAGAGACACTGGGCTCGTGCTACGACGGCTACACGAGTTCGTCTCGGAAGTCTTGAACCTGTTGCTGCGTTGGTTGATCACGGTTTAGAGATCAACATCATGTCACGGGAGGTGTACGAGAGAGGTCAGTGGCCTATCGAACTGAACCATGGTTGGGTGCTACGAGCTGCAAACAACCAGAAGGGTGAGTTATACGGCGCTTGTCCCAACGTGAGAGTGAAGCTGGGTGATGTAGAGGTAGATCAGCACTTCTTCGTGCAATCTTCTGCTTCTTATCCTATGATTCTTGGTCAGCCTTATATCACGGCAGTTAGAATGGAGACGAAGATGATGGATGATGGATCTCACTATGCAGGATCCGTAGTCCGGATGATAGACGTTCTGTGCAGTTTCTGACCGTTCGTACGAACCACGAACGAAACAGACAAACCTTGAGAGATTCTCCTATCTGTAGGAGCAAGGGTTTTCTGAAACCACTCTTGTAGGACGGGATACCAAGAGTGACGGATCTGCTGTTACTATGATCCCGCTTGAGCAGCCTGTGGGATCACAAGAGGCTGACGAAGAGGTTGCTCAAGATTCTGAGAAAAGCTACACTGTACATAGTTGGAAATCTGATTTGATGGCTTTCAATTCTGATGATTGGAGTGAGTTCACGCGAGTAGAGGATCTGACCGAGAAGAGTAGAAGGAAGATGGAGAAGTATGCAGAAAATCTGCACTGTACAGGAGTTCTGGGTGAAGATGAGATGATTTCTGGTGTTTACGAAGAGTTTGTAGGTGTACAGTCTTTTGTTCGTTGGCTGGATGATGTAGATAGGTTGATGGAGCAGATGGGAGGAAGGGTGGTGATCCCTATCCACTCTCGTGAGGTCTATGAGGAGATTGCCTCGTGCTTGCAATCTTGTCCTCATCCGAGACTAGAGAGTGGATGGAAGGATGCAATCTGCTGGTGTGGCTCTCGTGAAGAAGCAGAGGTTCACACCAAATACAAAACTGTAGCAAAGAAGGTGAAACCAGTGGCGACCTAGTTACCTGTTGATTCACGACAGCAAATGGAATTAGCAGCCACTGAGCCTGTATTGAGAGATCCTAAACAGATAGGACACGAGTTTACTCAAGAGACACTCGAGCAACTCCAGATAGGAGGGGGTGGCTTCTTGACTGAAGTGGAGAAACGAGCTTTTGAGCAGATGATAGTTAGCCATGGTAAGGCATTTTCTTTCTCAGCTGGAGAGATTGGTTGTGTGGATCCTAGTGTGATAGCTCCGATGGTTATCTTCACTGTTCTTCACGTACCTTGGGACTTGAAGCCGATTCCAGTCCCTCGTGCCTTGCTACCGATGGTTATTGAATTATTGAAGGAGAGGATGACAAGAGATGAAGACGCCTCGGCTACTGAAGAGGTTGAGGCGGAGGAGAACAATGCTGATGAAGAACAAACCGAAGACTGAAAAGGTTGGCACATGCCGGAGGATGTGCAGGTCTGGAGGGGGTGGATATCGTGATGTGAATCATTTTACATTGTAAATAATTCACCTCTCTGTCAAGCGTTAGTCTCTCTTAGTGAAGTTAGGACCTCAGAGAAGTCGACACTGGAGGGTGTTATATATTTTGAGTCTTAGTAGGTTGATTACCATGTAGATGGACTTAAGCTCATGGGTTGTAATTACGTGTCGCCCATGCATGCTTCCTAGCGAGGTTAGGTTATCTTTCGAGATTATGCATCGTTTTAGGGTCTTCGCATGTAGTTTAGGGTCTATGCTGGCACTTTAGGGGCTTGACGTGGTAGCCTATGTGAAAAATTAAGTCACCACGTGGTTTGGGACACAAAAGGACAGGGGAGTGAAGCTATGAACTCCCATTGGTCCAATTCTGTCTTTATGTACTACTAAACTTAGTAGTAAGGGTCTTAAGAGGAGTTTGAGCATTTGGAGAGAGATCTTCGAAATCTGAGAGCACATGGAGATAGGGTTCGTCGTGCCAAGCTCTGTCAGCGAAATTTTTGATCGATTTGAAGCAATAAAGAAGGAGTTATGGTTGATTGAAGTACCCTCCAGTATGTTCAGGAAGCGAAGATCAGATCAGACTAACAGTAATAAGGTCAGACAGCGAACTTTAATGGTCCAGAATCAGAAACATACGATGGTTCAGACTTCAGAACTCCTCCTACATGTAAATGAGGCCCTACTGACCATACACACGAAGTTTCAGCTTGAGATCAAATCAGAGTGTCGAGATATGGGCAGAAATGTTCTGAGCAGAGAAATTATGGCAATTTCTGGTACCCAGACAGCTATTTCGACCTAGAACAGAGAATTGGCTCGATCACTTTCAAAGATTCTTACAGGATTTGCAGTACACAGCTTGCTGAACACTCCTGTGAAGTTGGACCTCTTGATTGTACACAGAACTCCAGATCTCGCTCTCTGAAGTTGATGCTCTAGATTGAGAGCTTTTCGGACCCCCTCTGCTTCAGCGGTTGCCCTGAATTACTCACAATTTCAATTGACATGAAAATTTGGGGACAGTCGTAGCCCTGCTGACAATGAACGCAACCTCGAAGGTTTGAAGCGATTTTCTCAAATCTACTGCGATTGACACCGAAAACCCCAAAATCAACAGAAGTGCTGCAATTCTAGCAGTCCAACGCTTCCCTGAGTAGACTAAACACAGCCTTCAAGACCTATCACAGCCAGAAGGTTCCGCCCTTCCCAGAAAAACTCTCAACTCGACAGCGGTTTGATGAGCTTGTTCCTATGATGTTAGGAGAGGAGGTGCGCCTACTGGGGAGTTCTACTTCGACGGGTCAGCAAGAATCTGTCTATTTTGCAGGTTCTGGAGGATCTCGAGGTAGGGGTCGTGACAAAGGTGCTGGAAGTAGACGGGATCGCGGACAACAACAGCAATCGCAGCAGAATTAGCAGCAGCAGAATCAGCGGAACCAGCAACAGTCTGGTTCTAACAACAACCAGAGAAGAGCGCCTGGTTCCTGCAACTACTGCAAGAAGCAAGGTCACAATGCGAATCAGTGCTACAAGAAGCAGAACGATCAAAGACAGCAACACGACAACAACCCCCAACAAGATAACAGCAACCAGCAAGGCTATGCAGTCACTGAGCATGTCTATTCGGAGCAGTTGTTGATTACTACGCATCAGAGTTATGCGGCTTTTGAGTCACAGACTGACTGGGTGATCGACTCCGACACCATCAATCACATGACTCCCCATCGGGAGTGGTTTAGTTCACTCGAGCTTGTGGAGACTCCACAGTTTATGATGACAGGAGATGACACCAAGCACAAGATCCAGCACCAGGGTAACATTCCACTTGACATTCCTGCTTCAACGTTTACTGGTATACGGAATGTCTTACATGTACTCACGTTGACTAGAAACCTGCTATCTGTAGGACAGTTGATAGAGCAGGGTCTGCAAGTGCGCTTCAATAAAGATGGATGCTTTATTGAAGATTCGAATAGCACTGTCATAGCTCGAGGTATCAAGAGTGGTAGACTGTTTAAACTAGATGCATCTGCGCTTAAGTTACAAGCTGCCATGTATGGACAGAGTGGTCCAGTAATGTCTGACATTGACATCTGGCACAAGCGAATTGGGCACATGAAATTTTAGAGGTTGAAAAGTCTTCCGAGTTCTGACCTGGTTATAGGTCTGCCCAAATTCGAATCCAGTGAGCCTACTGGAGTCTGTGCAGCATGTCAATTCGACAAGCAAGCTAGACAGCCCTTTAAGGGATCAGGTAGTAGAGCGAACAAGCTTCTGGAGCTTGTTCACATTGATGTATGGACTGCTTCTCAGCCAAGTATTACCGATTTCCAGTACTTCGTGTCGTTCATTGATGACCATTCGCGTTATACTTGGATCTATTTGTTGAGAAACAAGTCCTCTGCCGAAATACTGTCAGCATTTCAGACTTTCCGCAAGTTGGTGGATAAATAATCAGGAGCATCTATCCTCTGTTTGAAATCTGATGGAGGAGGCGAGTTTCTTTCTGGAGAGTTCGATGCATACCTGCGTGAGCATGGCATTCGACGCCAGAAGACCTGCAGTTACAGTCCGTAGGAGAACGAGATTGCGGAGCACAAGAATCGACACATAGCAGAAGCTGCTCGTGCGATGTTGAACAAGAAGACCATGCCTAGACCTTACTGGACAGAAGCTGTTTCATGTGCGGTGTATCTGATGAACCGGACGCCTACAATGACAGTCCACAACAAGACACCGATGGAGGTCTTCAGACAGTAAGCTTGATTACTCTTTTCTTAAAGTTTTCGGATGTATCTGTTATGTGCACATACTTGATGAAAGACGTAAGAAACTAGATCCGAAAGCAGATAGATGTATCTTCATTGGTTATGCTTCTGATACGAAAGGATATAGGTGCTACAATCCTTCGTCCAAGCAGTTCTATATCAGTAGAGATGTCGTTTTTGATGAGTCACAGTCTTGGTTTGCACCTGCACCTGTCGTAGCCATCCTTGTACCTACTGTAGAATCAAGGAGTCAGTCCACTGTACTACCTCAGAGTAGTACGTTGAGTGGAGGATCTGGAGAAGTCACTGATTCCAGATCCGAATCTGTTGCACATAGAGCTGTTGTTAACGCTAGAGTCCACGTAACACAGCCTAGTGGAACTAGTGTAGTTTCTACACATGATGAGCGCGTGCTATTGCAGCGTATGTTTGACTCATCCAGATATGTGGATCTTCCACATCCACTGGATATTTTGTCCTAGACCTTGGCGTCTACGTCAGATCAGTTGCAAGGGGAGGTGACTAGTGCACCGATTATCTCTCGCAGATCTGAGCGGGCAAAACATCCAATGAGTAGGTATATGCATGAAGGTTTTCTTGCTGCGCACCATGCATATATGGCCAATGTTCTTCAGGAATAGGAACCGAGTTCGCTTCAGGAGGCGATGCACAAGACCCAATGAGTAAGTGCTATGGAAGCTGAACTTGCTGCGCTTCATCACCAACAGACTTGGGAGTTGGTAGACTTACCTCAGGGTAAGAAAGCAATTGGTTGTAGGTGAGTCTTCAAGGTCAAGCGCAACTCGGATGGTACTGTGTGTCGGTACAAGACCAGATTGGTAACTAAGGGCTACGCACAGCAACATGGAGTGGATTTTGAGGAGACCTTTGCTCATGTTGCGAAGATGGTGACTATTCGAACAGTAGTTGCAGTTGCAACTCAGAAAGGTTGGAAGATGCACCAGATAGACTTCAAGAACGCCTTCCTCAACGGCGATCTTGAGGAGGAGATCTACATGTAGCAACCTCCTGGTTATGAGGATCTTATGTTCTCTTCCCGTGTATGTAAGTTACGGAAGGCTCTCTATGGTCTGAAACAGGCACCAAGAGCATGGTATGCAAAGATCAATTCTTACTTGCAATCTCTGGATTTCCATCTTTGTAGTTCAGACTCTACCTTGTGTTCATTGAGAATACGAGACCAGATTGTTGTGATCACCATCTATGTTGATGACTTGATCATTACCGGTAACTTTGAGGAGCTTATTTCCCAGATCAAGGATCACTTGAAATCCGAGATCGAAATGATGGACTTAGGAGAACTCAAGTACTTCCTTGCTGTGGAGTTCATTAGAGATGGGAAGGATGTTTGGCTTGTACAGCGACAGTATGCTCTCAGTATGCTTGAGAGATTTGGTATGCTTGATTGCAAACCCATTGCTATACCATTAGAGCAAGGGGTAAAGCTAGGAGCAGAGGATGATGAGTTGCTGGATGATCTACGCATGTACAGACAGATGGTTGGGAGTTTTATCTACTTGACCATCATCAGACCAGACTTGAGCTATGCTGTCGGTCTGATTAGTCAATTCATGCAGTCACCACGGAGATCACATTTTGAGGTTGTCAAGCGGATCCTCCGCTACGTGAAGTTCTCGATGCAGTACGGACTTCACGGTGGACCATTGTTGTTACATGGCTACACAGATGCTGATTGGGCAGGAAGTGCCGACAGGAGATCCACGTCAGGTTACGCTTTTGGACTTGGAAGCGTTGCTTTAAGCTGGGCTTCTAAGAAGCAACCCACAGTTGCTTTGTCGTCCACGGAAGCAGAGTACCGAGGAGCAACGAATGCAACATGCGAATCGATTTGGCTTCGATGTCTGCTATCTAATATTGGTGTGGAGTATACAGATCCTGTTGTTGTATATACAGACAACATTAGTAGCATGAAGTTAACTAGTAATCTTGTTTTCCATGCTAGGACGAAGCACATTGAGGTGCACTATCACTTTATTAGAGAGAAGGTCATTTGAGGAGAGATTGAGCTCAGTTATGTGAGCACAGGAGATCAAGTTGTCGATATCTTCACTAAGGCGTTGCCTAGAGATAAGTTTGATGCTTTCAGACATTGTCTAGGAGTACAGGATGTAGAGATGAGCTTGAAAGGGAGTGTTGGTATAGTCTCAAGCTCTAGTAGATCGACGACTATCATTAGCCGGAGTGGTTAAGGTTGTTAGAGTTAGTTAGAGGGCTAACCCACCATTAGGGTTTCCCTTGTTCTCACCTCCACTATATATACAGAGAGAGGCAAAGCCTCTCTCATCTCATTCCTATTTTACTTCCTTGTCTACTCGCTCTTTCTCTTCTTGGAATGTCCTCGAAGTATCGATCTTTCTACAGTATCCACTGTGTCAATGACAGATCTTCCACACCCATAGTCTACTCTTTTCAACACAAGTGGAGACTTCAGAGTCTCCTTCAACCTATTCATTGCTTCTTGATGGACTGAAGTCCATACAAACCTCTTATCTTTTCTCAATAATGCATACAAAAGCTCAACAACATGGGCATAATGAGGAATGGATAAACGATAAAATACACAAGCTCCTAGAAAGCGTCGAACCTTTGTGATATTTTTACAGTCTGTCATCCTAGCTATTGCGTCAACCTTCTCCGGATTTGATCGCCTTCCAAAAGCAACACACAGATGACCAACCACTAAAATCTAAGACACGCCAAACTTGGACTTAGCTCCTGACAGGATGAGATGTATCTCCTCCAGATGAGTGAAAACACGCTCTACATCTCTGGTATGATATGCAACCAACCTTCTACATCCATTCGCAAGCACTGCTTCATCCTTGTCTTCAACCGCGCAGCCATTTATAAGAATATCATCTAGAAATAGAATGATAACCTCATGTACAAACTCCCGTAATATTTTATGCAATGCATTCTACATATGAGCCACTGAGTTGTCGCTCCTTGAGGAAGAGTACACATCCGCATCAATCCCAAAGACGTATGCATAGTGATCAGATCTCTAGTTTCGACAGCCAATTGAAACTGATTATAACCAGAATATAGATTTCCAATCGAATAGATAGCTCTCCCTGCAAATGCCTCCGCTACCTCATCAATCATAGGACTCTTCTCAATGTTACGAATGATCACGTTATTCGCAGGTTGTAGGTCTTGAATGAAATGCAAGGGTCCTAACTTCTTGGGTACAATGAACCACCTGCTAGAGTATGATCCCATAGACGGCTCAAGTATCTCAATCTATACTTTCTCTTTCAACAACTCAATGAGTTTAAGCAACAAGACACGAGGAACCGAATCGGTCTCAGATCCTAAGACACATGAGAGATTGTGAATATAACCATAGACGCTATTATCTTTGGGTCCACCCAACTTATCTCCTCTGTTGAAAAAAATGCTTTATCATGCCGCTATCAGTTGCTCAAATATTGTCTTCTCAACCTCAGTCAGGAAATCACCCCCTCCTATGTGGAGCTCCTTCAACATCTTCTCAGTAAACTGAAGTCCTACTTGTCTATGATCGCAATATGGGCTCAATGTCTACTAACTGTACTTGTTGTTGGAGTTAGCAAGTAGTTGAGTTGCTACCGGTTTCACTTTCTTCAGTACAGGTTTGTACTTCGCATGGACTTTTGTCACCTGAGGAAATGCACATCAACAAATTGCTTCTCTTCTGACACTGTTCTACATCGGTTCAAGAAAGAACCGCACATACGTAGCAGTCTCTTCATATATTTGTCGAGAGTGGATGGAGATCATCATCATATCATCTTTTCCTCTCATCAATCCGCTTACACCGTCCAACCAACTAACAACTGACTGTACATACACGAACTCTTCAAACAAGCCAGAAATTACATTGTCTTCATGTAGAACCCCTGCATGTCACAACTCTTATACTTGTTTCGTCATCCATTTTTTGTATTTTCTTTCATATTCTCAACTCTTGTAAACTGACTCCACCCATCGCTCTCGAACATCAACAATCCAGACTGCCAACTATGTACATGAGTTCATATTTCTGAACTCATGTACATGTCTCATATCTGACTCCTCCACCTTTTGTACTAACTCAAATGGGATCTCAATAGTAGGTTCTACACCCATGTCATCTCGCTCTACAAGAGTGGATTGTGAAAATCTTTACATCTCTTTGTCTGAGAATCTCTAAGGATTTGTCGATTCCGCTCATGTCTTGAAAGAACAGTCAAAAATTGTACTGAATACTTGTCATCAGGACTCTGAACTCTGGCATAATGAGATCCATCATTCATCAACCTTGTCTCCATTCGAACAGCAGTGATGTAAGGTTGGTCCAGTATGACAAGACAGCCGACTATACAAAAGAAATGTTGATCAACCTCTACATCTCCAATCCTTACACACATATTAGGACAGACTCCGTATAACTCACCCTTTTGATTATTTGCAGCACGAAGTACCCAACCATGATTTTTTTCGATTGACCATTGTCTCTTCTCATACACCTTCTTTGAAATGATGTTGATTTTTTACCCGTGATCCACAAATACATGTATCGATTCAGAAAGTTCTCAAAGTCGAACCTGCGTCTCCGTTGTCGCTCGTGCCCAGTGATTCTGTTTGAAATCACTATTTGTGCTGACTTATCCTCCTCAATTTCTTCATCTTCATTCTGAACGACAACAGGACCAGCAACCCATGCTTCATACTTGACATTTTTGAGTCCTTCAACGTCAATAGCGTCCACCACTCCAACCATCTGACTAGTTACTTGCTTTGCCAACACCTGCCTCTTTCTTTTCATGATATCAATTATCAACTCATGAATTCTCTTTTTGCTATACCAAGTACCTCACGAAGAGAAAATTCAACTCTAGCGTATAGAATGCATTGCTCTAGAACAGGACGCAAGTCTATTGTTGTGTCGATGTCCGCAGCCAACTTGTAAGCTCGAGCTTTCCCCTTCTCTTGTGTTGTAAACCTCTTCCTCTATACTCTGTTAGTAGTAGTAGCCTCTGTGACAAATCATATACATCTTTCATAGGATCTACTGCATGTGGTGGAACTATAGAGATAGAAGGTACATCCTCTGTAGTAGGAAACTTACAAGTTGGTACGGTTCCAGATGGCGATGACTCCGCTACTCTTTTCTTTGTAACTCTTCGACGGTCACTGTCATCAAGTGCTCTTGCATCTAAGTCAGAAGCATCTTGTCATCTTTTGTTTTCCACCATGGCATCTTGTTCACTGCTTACTTCTAAAAATGCTCGAACAGAAGTTGCATCTACAAGGTCTCTCCATCCAGTAGCTCTCCTAATGCTTTCTACGCATCTCTTCATCATTTCAACTAAAATTTCAGCAGCTTGCTCAACCATTTTGGATTAGAACGCACTTCAACTCTTCTTGTATATACATCAGCTTCTGTAGAGCCCGTAGTCATTGCTGTAGTGTTCACACCAATATGTGCTAGAAACAAACTCCTCATTCCTTCTCTTCCAAAGTGTGTGTTCAAAGGTTACCCAATGGCGGTTAGATGCAACATGTTGTGCTGATAATTGATCACGCTCTCTTGCAAGACAACCGCTAAGTCTTGGCAATCCTCTCTGAGATTATCTAGATTATCACACCAAATACATCTTATGGTAAAAGTTTCCTCTACAGGTCGAGCACCTGGTGCGGTTGATCGCTGATCTCTCTTCAGATCCATCATCTCAACTGGTCTTCAATCATGTTATGATGAGTTTGATTCTCAACAAGACGTTGTCTAGGACCTCTCTGTGTTGAAACAGTACTACATGTACTTGAGGAGTTATAAGTGGAACTACTAGGACTTGAAGGGCCACTCTCTATTCTGGCAAGGTCTCTACTTGTCCAACTATTGCCATCATACGTTGTCTAGCAAGAAAGCAGCAATTGGCTTGATCATACCCCCAGTACGTTTCTTGCGCTTGATCACACCCCTGAAAACACGTTATTGCTTTATCTTACCCATGACTGGCAAGGAGCAGTGGTCCCGATTTGAAACGACATGTCGGACTGCGCATGCCAGCTCACAGTCCGACATGTCGTCTTCTTCTTGTCGAAAAACTTCTCACAACGTCACCGGCGGCGTCGCCGCGATCCGAACTCTTCACCGGACCATTCAATCGGTAGGAGCGACGGGCGGTGTGTACAAAGGCAAGGACGTAGTCAACGCGAGCTGATGACTCGCGCTTACTAGGAATTCCTCGTTGAAGATCAATAATTGCAATGATCTATCCCCATCACGATGAATTTTGAAAAGATTACCCAGACCTTTCGGCCCAGGTTATAAACTCGTTGAGTCCATCAGTGTAGCGCGCGTGCGGCCCAGAACATCTAAGGGCATCACAGACCTGTTATTGCCTTAAACTTCCGTCGGCTAGACGTCGACAGTCCCTCTAAGAAGCTGGCCGCAAGGGAAAAAGAACCCCCGCGTAGCGTAGTTAGCAGGCTGAGGTCTCGTTCATTAACGGAATTAACCAGACAAATCACTCCACCAACTAAGAATGGCCATGTACCACCACCCATAGAATCAAGAAAGAGCTCTCAATCTGTCAATCCTTACTATGTCTGGACCTGGTAAGTTTCCCCGTGTTGAGTCAAATTAAGCCGCAGGCTCCACTCCTGGTGGTGCCCTTCCGTCAATTCCTTTAAGTTTCAGCCTTGCGACCATACTCCCCCCAACCCAAAAACTTTGATTTCTCATGGAGGTGCCGGGGGAGTCATATAAAAAAACATCCGTCGATCCCTAGTCGGCATCGTTTATGGTTGAGACTAGGACAGTATCTGATCGTCTTCGAGCCTCCAACTTTCGTTCTTGATTAATGAAAATGGCAAATGCTTTCGCAGAAGTCCCGCGACTGAACTCTTCGGCTGTACTTCCCGCTTCCTACATGTGTTGCCGCTATTTACACATCAACATGGACGGGACTGTGAGCTGGCATGCACAGTCCAACATGTCGTCTCAAACCGGGACCACTGCTCCTTGCCAGTCAGGGTAAGATCAAGCAATAACATGTTTTCAGGGGTGTGATCAAGCGCAGGAAACGTACTGGGGGTATGATCAAGCCAATTGCTGGCAAGAAAGAGACTAGCACTATCATTTTGTAAAATTATAAATTTTGCTCTAAAAGTTATCAAACTAGTAAATCAATATTCAAACTTTTCTACTCTCCGAAGAGAGCTCTTTCTCTAAAAAGAGAATTTAAATTCATAAAATATTCTAAAAAAAATATTCTCATTAAGAACATTTTATACCAAAAGGGATTTAACCGATTTGATTTCCTGTTTTCATATAGAAAAGGACAATACAATAGCTATATTCTCATGTTGTAAATTATGGATTATAATTAACTTCTATTCTATATGTTATTTCACTTTATTTTGTCCATATGGATTGTGAGAATATGCGTTATTCTGGTCGCTGAAAAAAAAAAAAAGGCCCAACACTAACTATGTCTAGCTAAATACACTACCTCCTCAAGTAAAGAGCCCTCAGCAACCATATGAGGTTTGATGATGTATTCTTCCGCTGAAGTAATCTGTACTATCTGGAAGGGTTGCCAAATCGTGGTAAAAGAAGTTAGTGCAAGTATTCGATCTTGCTAGATGATGCATCATATCAGAGTCGTCGAGGCAGAGCCCTCTCGAAGTGGTTCCCGCCTTGAATTATCAGAAAGCGGGAGCTCGGTGGGGCCTAGATTAAAGTACAGAGTACCGAGAGGTTACCGTAACTTTTAGTTACCGACATCCAGGGGCTCTGGGATCCATGTATACATTTCCGGATCTTGGTGAAGATCCTTGGCAGGCAAGTGTGAATTCGTGCCGTGAACGTCTTTTCTGGACCACACTACAACAGTCATAGACCGTGAAATAAAGCACTTCGAACGTGCATACGGTGTAAGGAGGGTGGGAAGCTGGCAGGGAGAGACGAGCAGGGTGCCCAAAAGGCATAATTCAGTGTACTACTAGTGATCAGACGGAGCTCCAAAATGTGAACAAGTCCAAGAGAGTCGATACATCAACGAACAGAGAAGCGAGGAAAGCCGTGCATTGACTACCTCTCTCCACTCCACCACTACTCCAACAGTCGAGGGGACTGCGCTCCATATGCAGCTGAGAAGTCCCCTTCGATATTGCGATAAGCAGCAACTAAATTGATCTTCACCTGAGATCACTCGAGGAGGGGAATGATCTAGTGAAGAGTTCCTTCTAACCTCCACCTGCGGAAGCTTTAAACCTCCAAACGTGTCTTCTCCACGACTGGAAGATTGATCAAGAACTGCTTCGACGGGCAAAGCGATCGAATTATAAAACTGAGCGAAGAACCAGCAGAAGGTTTATATTTACTGATCAAACTGCATTGACATTAATCTGGAATTCGTCCGCTTCAAAACAGGTACAAACCTTCGGATGGGAGAGAGGCCGCTCGGAGGCGTCTTCAGTCCTATAGAGAATCGTGAACGCGATGAGGACTCCTACTAATCTAGACGAGTCTCCGCTTAGATTCCGGAGATCGATCCCCACAGAGATCAGCTTCCAGACACAGGTACGAAGATAGCCAGTACAGTACTTTCAACGACTTACGAAGTCCAGAGGATGGTCGATGAACTACCAGAATTCAGCGGATCACTTGCATTCTGCAGGAAGGAGACTTGGCCGTTCTACCCAGTGGTTCCAGTTAGATATCAGGACAATCACTCCATCAATCGAAGAATCTGCCGCTGAAACACTACTCTCCAGAAACAGTTGCCCCTGATTCTAAGCGCTTAACACACAGTAAAACTCATGGACACGGTAGCTCAATTCGAGCTAGATCCCTTCTACACAAACCAATCTCAACCGGGTGTGCCATGCGGACACATCGGTCACTCTTTGTAACCTACGTTGATCACAGAAAAGGCGACCAACAAGTCCAAACACTACATCACTGCTGCTACAAGCTTCGAACACCACACTGATACAATCCAACACCCGATAGCCTCAGCCAGTCACAGCAAAGATGTACTCGGCCCTACACCACCAATGTTTGCATCTATTACCGCCAGGTGCATATACACGCCATTGCAATTCCTGATCCTTCAGCTTACAGCGGTCGACAGAATCGCACCGCCGCGGGAACAGGTTAAAAAATTCACGGTAGCAAGGGCTCGGCTTCCATTCAAGCCCAGGAAGCTACTGTAGGAGGGGGTGCCGACTCTGCCGAGGGAGGAAATCGGGGCCGATGACTGCGGGACAAACAACTTTAGGGTTCGCAAGCTCCAGCAGCCGCGGCCGCCGTTTGGTGGCTGACCGCGCGAGCCTTCAGAGTACATATGTAGTGTGCTTCTAACTAGTATCACTCATGTTTTCTGTGTTCTGCTGTTTTGTTCAGAAGCGTATGTAGATCGGTCGGTGGTTTGGAATTGCGGACATTTGAGGCATAGAAGAATAGGTCGACTAGTCGTGGTTGCGAAGTTCTCAGCGTTGATCAATGTCTTTTTTTCCAAGACTTGCAGCTCGGCTCCGTGGGGTCTCACCGATCGCTCCGTTGTGTTTCTATGACAGCGCGATTTTGGCTTTCTTAGATGATGTCCGGTGGAGCAGTAGATTATGGTACTTAGGTGGTTACTCTTCTCGGTGCCTGTCGCTGCTGCCAAGAGGCGTTACCGTCTTGCATATCTTCTAGTGAGACGGGTGTCGGCAGAAGCGTATAATGTCGAGCGATTTGCCAGTTTTAAACCAATGCCAAACCCTGACTGTGGGCCGGTGTTGACCTGTCTACTGGTACATTAGTACAGAGTTCTAGCACGAACGCCTAGATAGAGTATTTATACGTTTTCCGCTGCAGCGATGTTTTTCTTGAGCTGAAACAGAGATTCCGGCGGAAGCTTGGAATCGAACAGGGGCTCGAGTGGAGAAATGGTATCATCTACTCCATGTCTCCTCAAACGCCCCTAAAATCAACGATGCCTCTAATTCTCCGTGCGGGATTGTTTTCCATACTTTCCTTGTCTCGACAGAAGGCCAACAGTTATCATACGACCTGTCATCAGTCACTAGAATTGTGGTGAACATCAGCAGATTCGGAAGGAACCTCGAACCAGTCACAATTAAACATGTGAGGTCCTCTGAAAGCACATGACGGTGGCTCTGCCTCCTGTAAGGGAGCCTAAGTATTGACAGCAAGCAAGCTGATTGAGTATAGCACTGTTTACTTTTCGCGAAGCAATTGGAATTGGCTCATCAGGAGATGACGCAGATTCCTTCGCAGAACGCCCCGTTGTTCATGGATTAACGAATTCACCAGTTCACCCTTAAACTAAAAGAATCGGGACAATCCTGAAAATTGATCCGGGCAGGGAGATCACGAGCACCAGACTTCTTCTACCAGAATTCTGTCAAAGGATTGAACAAGGACAAGAGCAGTAGAGAACTTGCCGTCACAAGTTGATAGCACACCACTGGCACTACCTAGCGGAAGCAGGTCACACTGTCCATCGGCTTCGGTCAGCTTCACTCCAGAACGGTTGCCCTTTCTAGAAGCAATTGCGTGTATTTTAATCGAACGAATGTGTCAGGAGTGGAGACCCGAGAGTCCCATCGACGTACTCCTTCAGGATTGTAAGTGCAAACAAGTTTGCACAAGTTTGTTCTTGCATTTGCACAACTAACCAAAGTTGACAACGACAATGTTTCTTCGTCTTCTGTTTCGCTACGGATGCGGCGGAGGTTGACGCAATGGTCATTACCGATATCCTTGTCTCACTGGTGTGAGTGCTT
Source organism: Asterella californica (assembly GCA_036924285.1). Taxonomy (NCBI): domain Eukaryota; kingdom Viridiplantae; phylum Streptophyta; class Marchantiopsida; order Marchantiales; family Aytoniaceae; genus Asterella; species Asterella californica. The sequence continues at coordinate 18,799,212 of JAYKYS010000002.1, read as the reverse complement.
CGGGCTTACTACACGGACATCTTCGGCCAAGGAGTTTCCAGGCCGGCACGCAGTGAGTATGAACTCCTCGAAAGAAAAGTGAAGAATAAGAACGAGAAGAACGAAAGGCATAGCATCGCAACAGCACCGTGTTCTTCTGCAGTCGAACTGTATGGGTCGTCCAGACTACCGGACTCTAAAGCAGACTTAACTGTTAGGGTATATCACCTACACTACTCCCGAGGAACAGATTGGCCAGTGTTCGTTCTCCTGCTCCAGAATCATTCCTAAAATCACACAACCCTTAAGTTCGTTTCATGTGTTCCTGTCTGACCCTCATTTCGGCCCTTCATGCACTACAACGCAGGTATGAGTTTTCTTGGTTCAGTTCGAATGAAATCAACATCAAGACATTCATGACCAGGATGGAATCCATGTCATGTGAAGGTAACTGTCACAAAGTCATTTTTCCAGTCACCCCAATGTCCATACAAGTAACCAGGCAGATTTCATTTTTGAGGGTTTGTTGTTTGAGAACCAACGACCTTAAACACACTATACACAAAATGCTTTTGTTGCTAAATCTTCGAGAGTGGAATCAGTTAAGCGAAGACTTCAATCAAAGCTCTCGAGAAGCTTTACACTCTGTCATTTAAAGGTTGAACAGTTGAGTATCTACCGAAGAAATGTTGAGATGATTCGTGGTTTTTTTGAGCAAAATGGCATACTTTTCCTAATCTAAGTACACAGTGAGAGAAAAGGGAATACTTTTTTTCTTGCTCTTATATGGACACTCGGGGTTTAAGAGATACGTCTGCTGGTTAAACTTTCTCTTATGATGCTCAGTGTTTCTTGTACAGTATTTTCAAAGATTGAATAAATAATATATTATTTTTAAATAAAAATTTGTTTGATTAATATACAATACCATATTTTTATTAAAACAAAACGAAAAAAGTTCAAATATATATAAACATAATGAGATATTTTATTGTAAAAGATCTAGATTCTTCAATAAACATTATATTTTTATATTTGTTATAAAGAACATGATAATCAAATAGTCTTTTGAGATCTCGGGATTTTATAATTTTTGCTAAAATAATATAAAATATTCTTCTTTTGGACTGAAGTGTTTTCAAAAAATCAAGGGAATGAACCTTGTGTTAATAGCAAGGTTCTTCCTTAGACTTCTTAGCTCTCATCCCGACATGATCTATTTGGTTTAGCGACAGAAAAATCATTTTCAAAAATTGAATGATCACTAACTTGATTATTATTATGTAGAGATCACTAACTTGATTTTCCTTTTGTACAAACTCTATTTTCATGTTTGTTCGCATTCGCCTCCACTGACAGTAGTTTACATCTCTTACTCTTTCAAAGTGAACTTTTTTATTACTGGTGGAGAAAGTTCCATCACTAAAGGAAACAACAATAAAAACACCAAGACTTTAACTCCACCAAAATCTCTTTTATTCTACTATACCCAACTAATGCAGTTTTCATATCCTTGTCGTGCGCATACATCTTGTTACACAATATACATCACTGTCCAATCAAACGACACATAAACACAACATACAAATGATGTCATACACATACACAAGTGCACCTCAAATGATGATGCAACGTCTCTTGAAATTGTGTTAGTAAAAATAGAAACTAAATTATTGAAGATCAATGTTGTCTCCACAACTCAATCTCTATATAGTATTTTGACTAAACTCATGATAATCTTCGTTAGATCATCCTTCGTGCTGAATATAATGGTACTTCTGGGTTTGCATTATGTATTAATTATTGACAGTCACATTTTCAACTTTTCAGCTCCGCTACCAAAACCTCAAGAGCGACATGTTATAGTTCATCACATATTGATCTGCTCATAGAGTTAATGTCGTAAAAGTCTAAGTAGAATCGGTTCGCTGGTGGTCTGTTTGTTGTCATGAACTGAATAAATTTGCAAACCAGACAGTCGAATTGATTCGCTGCTGGTCTGTTCAGTGTCATAGCTTGAATAAATTTGCAGATTATGCAGTTTGTTCACACACGCAATATGATTTGAGCAGTTTGGACATAAACTTATCTTCGAGTCTGGACATGAAAATCAGTCTTCCAAATATGTACTATACAGACTGATATAGGCACAACAAATCCATTGATGCAAATCTACAAAACTCAACCGTTCATGACATATTATCAATTCTTCCATCTCATATCGTAAGACTAACTGAAAGGATGAATAGGCTGAGATGATGAGCCCCGAGAAATTTCCACTATTTGTACCTAGTGACTTCCAACTGGGTACAGAAAAAACTACACGAAAAATGAAGAAGTAGGTACAAAAGCTCTTCGATAAACAAAGATTATAGATAATCCAGATCAGAAGAACTAGTGGTAAGTGAACATTGATTTAATGCACTTAAAACTACAGACTTCGAATTCAATACCTGATTTTAGGACAATGCTCTCTTCAACTGCATTACTCATTCATTCATTAACTCATTTGGAAACTACATTGTACTGAGTTGACACTGTAAAAATCATCACTATACATTATTAACATCTACGATTAAAACGTCTTGATGTTGCCGGATTACAACCGGTCCGGGTCTGATCAAGAAAATTCTGAACTTGGGGGGTCCGAACAGGATCCAACGACCCCGGGTAGGTAGATTTCTCCAATAATAGCGGTTTGAATTCAAGACTTTGGACAGCTAATCAAACCCTAAATGATCCTATTATTTAAGGAGTCAGGACTATTACTAAAGACATACTCGAGACGACATATCACTTGACGCATTCGAAGAACCAGACACTAAAGTCCATGCGAACACTGGACGGATATGATATGAGCATGGTGATATCACCATCGAGCAAAGAGATGAGGAGGGCTCAGGCTCACATACAGAAGGTCAGTCGGACGGACGACCGGGGCAAAGCTTCTTCATCTTCTCGCTCAGTTGTCCGACCCTCCTGATAAGCTGAGCATTGGAAAGGTCCATCCTCGGTGGTAAGGCGATGAGCTTTGCTGTTAAGTGAGGCAGAAATAGTGCCTCAGTTTACATGTCTCCTATCTATCCATCCAAGATGTTTTCCTTCGAAGCAGTTTCACCGTTACCATCCGAGTTGCATAATCGGGCTTGGTAATCAAAAGAGTTTTCGAACCGGGATGCTGCGAGAACAAACTTGAACATATCTTCAAAGAGATATTGAGAAAACCTACGGTGGCCATGATAAAACTTGGGAAGAATGATAATCCAGCTGAAGGTAACGGATCGAAACAAGAATGATGTGCAATTCATCGAAGTGTATTTGCACTGGGGTTCCGCTTTCTGCTCCACTACCAACAACACAACTTCATGAGGTACTGCATTCGTGTATTGAAACTTCCACTGCATTTGTCTGAAAGATTACCCTTCTAGCTCGATAAATTTGATGTGATAATCGACTAGCGGTTATTCTCGTCTCACATTTGATGTCTGCTAAAGCCATAGATGGTCAATCTACCGACAGACAGCACCGTTCTAAGTCTTACCGCAGGTTTTCATGAGGACCATTCATCAGACAGTCTAAACTCTTAGAACATAAAAGTTTGGGGGTTAGACAAGCCCCAGTTTGTTCCGCTCACATCCATTTGGTACAATGCTTTGGAAGAAAAACAAATGCTAGGGTCATGTTAACTAACCTAACCCTAGGCTGAGGAGATGGATATATCTAGATCATTTTGTGATTAGAAGCGATTCAATTGTACAGCTCATTTCTCGGAAAAGTAAACCAAGAACTCTAATGATATTCCAAACTCCTGTAACAATGGGAAATGTACCCTCCCCAGAAGCTGCTCTTTAAGTATATACATGTTTACTCGAGACAAGACGAGAAGTCTCTCGTGCAGTGCAAAGCTGAGAGTGACGATACAACCTTACGAATGGGATACGAGAATCAACAGACCTTTATCATCGGGTTCCCACCGAGTACTTGTCCTTGCGAATAGCTTGCAGCAAGTTGTGCTCGAACAGCTCACATCTAATTGGCATCTCCACCTCATAGAAGGGATTCTTCAGCACATAATCCGCGTAGAGCTCATATATACTCTTCAGCAACGCGGTAACGCCGGGCGCTCCTGGCTCCGAAGCAACAAACAACTTAGTTCCTGCGCAATAAAGGGAAGATCAGGCGTCGAACTAGCCAGTTCAGGAACTTGATCTCTTCACATTGTCAGGGTTAGCTAAGAAAGTTCCCGACACCCAAAATAAATAGCAACAAACGGCAACATTCATCCCCATTCACCAACTGAGGGATCCTAATATACGGTTTGAGGCCAGAACAGTTTACCTTTAAAGGACAGAACAATTTGGGATTCTCTACGGCTAAACTCTTGTAAGAGTCATGAGGATATCATAACCGATTTGAAGAATGGGTTATTGATACGTTTCCATATATTCCTACGGAAGAAATTAGACAATTTCCCACCTCTGCGAGAACCAGAAAGACTAAAAGCTGTAACTTTGGGGAGATCAGAGCCTATACGTTGTCTAAATATATTGTTGCAGCAAATAAAACTACATCAATGAGGTTCATAACAGACTTTCGCCTTTACTTTGATTCTGTTAAAGACCTTCATGTTGAATTGGTAGACTAAACCCAGGTTCTGCAGAACCAAGCCAGTCTCCTCTACAAAACCAGTATCAAGTGCCACGTACAGGAGATGTCGACCACAAACTGGCAAGAATTCTGAGGGTCCGTCCAAATATCGGCTTCTATCATTGACAAGAAATAACTAGTGGCTTCACTCACTTCTGCCTCAGTTTCTACTTCCGCCCTGATCAAGCACTGGATGACATCAACTATCCCAGCTCTGAAAATTCGCAGCTTGCTTGGCTTGGCTCAAGTTGCAACCGGGGCGATCGCGTAGATGAAGCGGAAGGAAGAAAGACACTTAGAAAAAAGGGCGAGAGTGGTGGAGGCCGGGGTAAAAAGGAACCTGTAAGTGACTGGAAGCAGTGAAGATCGAGGGTATTAGCCTCCAGAACCTCGATCCCTGTGCAACCGGCAGTCGGAGAGAGCTGTACAGAGATGGCGTGCATCGAATGCCAAAGACTAGCTAGTCGCAAGCTGTCATTGGTGTCCAGTCTCCCGGTCGATCCATAGTCCTGCCATTCATTCACTCAAATCATTCAACTTACATTCATCCATCAAACTCTCACCAAAATTACCAGCAACACAAATTCACACTTCCTTACTTTCCTTTCCCGGCCAATCTTCGCTCCTTAAAACCGAAAAACTCACACACAAAACCTCTACATTACTCATCGACAACCACATTCTGCGCGCGACCATCCAAGTCAAATCAAGCAGGCGAAGGTGAAGGTGGGGTGAAGGGTTCAAACACCTTGTAGAAAATCAAACCCCCGGACTTATTGATGACGAACAGATTATATATACTGGCCATCCCAACGCAACTCCTTCCTCAGGTCTTACTTAAACCTATCCAAACAAGAATAGAATACACACGAACTGTCCTTCTAATCATCTGCTCGGATGATCTCACTTCTCCTCCACCAGCTTCAGTACCCGATCTGACCACAGAGTACGTCAGGAGGGGAGAGTCTACGAGTTCACTTGCTTCTCAGGAGCCGAATTTCTCTCTCGTCGTTCGTTCATCGCAGTAAGTGTGCTCTGTGCTCAGCCGACCAGCCCTCGCGACCTCAGTTTCATAGATACCGTAGTGACTTTCGATTTCGCCTGCAGTTCGCGCATTCCCTTGCGTGAAGAAATAAGCATGCCCGATCGAACTTCAGGAACTTTTGCTCCTGCTCGAAATAGTGTAAATATTATATGGAAATTCTCACTAAATTATGAGGCAAATTGAATTTATTTCTAAAATACATGATACATAGTACAGTCACGACCACATGCAGAGATAACCCATAAGTCGTCCGCAGAGAAGCGCGACACAATAAGTATGGTAGCTTGCTAAGTTAACGAATTATTTTAATTAACAAATCAATTTATCAAAGATAAATCAATACACAGATAACATTTCCTAACTTGCTTTTTCTTCCCTTATTTATTCTTAACTAGGTGCATTTCATATTACATGCATCATGAACTTCTGGGAAACTCTTTCCCGTTTGTTATTATCGGTAGAAACATCATATCTGTTAAGCAAAAAAAACTATACTCAGTTGATAAAAGAATTTAAAATTATCTCTAAGTGTTAAATGATAGTCGGACCTGGAAATGCGAGAGAAGATCCAGAGATCATCTATAAGGGGAGAGCTAATAAAAGCAAGTCCAACAGTACATGTCCGGGAGGATATGTATTCTAACATTAACACATCATATTTTACTGATAATTTAATGTATTATTATACCCTTCTTTCAAAAAAAGTTATATGATAAATCAAACATTTGCATATTAACCTCCTCCAGCAGAAGGTGAAGGGTTAGGTGATAAATTGAAGATGGTGGGGATGAATATATCAGTTCTCGACACACGATATAGACGTATAATCTCACAATTAAATATATCAAATAAATATGCATTCACCTCAAACGTGCATATTCAACGAATATCCTTCCCCACGGCCTTGTATAATGAATTTCGTTTTCTCTTATCAGAAAATGTGTAAGTGTTACAAAGTAGAATTTTTTGCAAAGAGAGGAAGGGTTTCTTACAGAATGTAGCTTTTCATCACCCATACGAGGACGACTGAACTGTCAGTCGATACCTCACCTGTAGAGTAAGCTGGGACTTTTCGAGCACTGAATTTCCTTGCCTGATTTCACAAAGATAGTAACAGTGCTTTCTTTCATTGTGCTTCTTTTACTGAACGCCAGCTGCGTAGTTGCCAATTGTTATGTATTTGCAAATATATAGCTATTCGTTGATGTAAAACCCGGAAAGCTGATGTAAAACCCGGAAAGGAAGGTGGTACTTTTTGCTATCCGTGATGCTATACTTTTTTGCTATACGATACTTTTTATTTGAAGCATCCTCAGTGTCCTTGTACACTGATGATTAAAGTTGAGCGCGAGCGTTAAATTAAAGCGAGTGGAAGGCAGTATTAACTGTATTTTGGTGCCTCCGCACGGGCGTTAAATAACCTAACGCACATGCTATTGCTTCTATATTTAGTTGGTATGGACGTTCTGATTGCTGAAACCACAAATTTCTCATCCATGCAGTTAAATACAAAAATCTAAATTTAAATTACTATATATAAAAGAGCTGAGCTGAGCGAAACACATGGACTGTGGAACCCATAAGCCCAACAGATTAAACCATAACCTATCTTAGTATAAGTAATAGTCTTCTTGACGAATAAGATTAATCTTTTCTAAACACGTTCTTAAGAGTTGACCCTTCTTACGAGAAGGATTAACTCTTAAATACACCTCATGTACACTTTTAAGTGTACATGAGGTTAGCTTTTAATTTATAGTTTATAGTTTAATTTATCCCTTAACCCTTCCAAGAAGAAAGGTTAAGAGATAAATTAAACTACCCTTGCATTATAACTTGGAAGAGGTGAATATGCAAAGAAGTTAGGATAAAAGACACAAGCGGCAATATTTAACGACTGTAGCAAGAGTGCTATAGTCGTTAAATGAATAGTAGGTGGTCTTGTTAGAAGAGTTGGAGTAGTTTGTCTTGCTTCAACTAGCTCAAATTGTTCATCTCACATCGGTTGCAGCTCGTAGTTTTAGTATATTCATCTCGCTCATCTCACTCGATCATATCTTAGAGCTTTGCCTTCTTTTTAGATACTAGAATGACGAAACATGTTCATCGAAGCAGAGTGTGAAAACTTCCATATGCGGGTGTTGCATCTTGTCATAATTGAATAGAATCAATCTCTTGATATTTACGTTTGTAAGTCTGATGTAAACCTCATAATTTTTGTCTTACAGTTTTACATGCTCTGAACCGTGTAGAGTTTTTGCAATTTCAATTTACTCAAAATTCGTGATCTATGCAAATCATTGATTTCTAAACAATGATCCACCATGAATCAACGTATAGAGAGTTGTGATCTACAATGGATCGAAACTGAAAGACACTTTTATGGAAAGAAGTCTAATCATTTGAAAGGATATTTTTTATCCAAAAAAATTGATCAACATGCAGCATGAATCGATCTATGTAAGTAGACTAGTATATTGTTTCGTTATCCACACTTCCATAATTGTTCTTAAAGCAACCAATTAGTGGATCATTGTTGTTTAAAGCGATTCACATGTGGATTGCTTTTGCTTGGAGCGACATACATGCAATATGCAAGATCTATGCAATGGATTGTAGCTCATCAGAGATCCACTGATGGATCATCAGTCCCTAAGCGAACCATGGTGTGGATATATGACTTATGATGAGGATCGTCTTTTCTTTGCGAGGAAAATAACACTTAAGAGTTGTGATAAATACACAAGATTAAGACAAACTTATATGGATGAACTGAGACATCATTATTCACATCGCTTGTTCTCGTGGTTGTTTTTTCTTCTTGTTTTTGTTCAGCACACAATATCTCCACAGCCAAGAACCTCACATTTTCCTAGATAATCTTCACGCAAAATCAGATACGATATGGTGGTGAACTCGATGTGAAAGTCCGAGGTGAGATTCTTTTTGTGTTTGAACTTTGAAGAAGAGATTGATAGTCATGAGTGGAACGAGAACAATGACGGAGATGGAGCTAGTGGTTCGGGTGGATTACCAAAGGTGTAATTGGATTCGGCGACTACATTGATGTTTCGAGCATTCATATTGTTCTTACTTCAGCAACACTTTGATGAGAAGAAAGAAGCTTTGGCAACAAAGACGCTTCAAGCAGTGGTTAACAATATTGACAAATTTGATGAGAGAGACGTCTCAAGATATTTGAAGCATTATGTGAAAGAGTTGGAGCTGAACCGGGTATCAGAAGGTGAGATGATTGAGACGTTTGAGTTGGTAGCAGCTCTAGAGATAAAGATCATGCTAAAATGTTAATGAATCATTTTGGCAAGGATTGGGAGATGTTTGCTCGTGCATTGATGGACGAGTATTTCTTGGAGGACTTTGATCGGGTCACCAAGAAGTCATTTTTGGAGTGGGTTGAGCAACAAAGGAAAGGTTTACAAGCTACTAAGTTACTCAAGGAGTTTGAGAAACAATTTTCTAGGTCGACTAGGATGGAGAAGTTGACGCTGCAGTCCAATAAGACAGAGTTATTTCTTTGGACTACAGATGAGAAGCTGCAAGAGAAGTTTGAGGTACTTCTGGAGGATCAAGAGGAAGACGATGGATTGACCAATAGTTGGAGAAAGTTGATGAAGCGGTGGATCTGCTTATCAAGAGGGAGAGAAGGTTCTCATTAAGAGATCAGCATCGACATTGATTGTTGTAGCACATGTTCTTGTAGTTCAACCAATGGTTCTTGTTGCTAGACATGTGGTACTAGTTCTTCTAGTTGTCCATGCACCTATAGTGTCTTCGACGAAAGATGATTCAAGCCGTGAGGAGTTCATGTGTGGAATGCGAGATCTGCAGATCAAGCTCATAAGATTAGATGAGCAAGGGTCTACAAGCAGAGCAAAATCCTTTGGGAAGCAAGATCGGATCCAACGATGTATCTGGTGCGATGATATCGATCATCCACGCAAAGATTGCAAGGAGTTCATTGAGATCTTACAACAACTGGTGATCTTCTGGAAAGATGAGAAGATAGTGCTGAGAGATATGGGTGCACTTCTTCATACCAACTTTGGTAGAGGAGGGATGAAAAAGTCCGTTGAGGATCACGTAATGACACAAGCAATTGCAATAGTGGAGCTGGAACCTACGGTATAAAGATTGAGGTAAGCTGAGAGAAGTTTTGACGAGCATGTCGAGCCAAGTGGATTGTGATCATTTGTCATCTTGATGGAACAAAAAAGAAAGATGACGCTGTCGCGCTACTTGGCGGCTACATGCTAGACTTCTACTCCGACGCTTGAGTTTAGTAGTTCTAGAAGTTAGCTCATATTACTTCTAGTCCTTTATACATATGTTTGACACTTTTGCATACGGTGTTGACACTATTGTGTTATATATTTTGAGTCCTAGTAGGTTGATAGTATGTTATCTATCCTATTCAAGCACTCCTGCGCTTGTGCAGATGATATCATGCTTATCTATGTTGTGAAAGTACATAACTTAGGGTTTCCATGCTGATAAGGGTTTAAGCTCATGGGTTGTACTTACATGTTGGCCATGCATGCTTTGTAGATTGTTTAAGTTATCTTTTAGAGTTACGTGTTATTTTACATGCCTTCGCGTGAAGTTTAAGATTTACGCTGACACTTTAGGGGCTGACGTGGTAGCCTTTCAGTGAAGTTGAGTTACCACGTGGATTAGGGCACTAAAGGACAGCCAGGTGGAGCTATGAACTCCCATTGGTCTGTTTTTGTCTTTAGTTTAACTCTAAATTTAGAAATAGAGGTCTAAAGGGGAGTTCGAGCATTTGGTGAGGGGACTTCGAAATATGAGAGCACAGGAGGGTAGAGCTCGTCATGCCAAGCACTTCCAGTGAAATTTTCGATCGATTTGAGGCAATAAAGACGAAGTTATGACCAATTGAAGTTCGAATTGTGCTAGAATTGAATCACTTTTGTTGGATTTAGGGTTTTCAGTGTCACTTGCAGCAGATTTGAGGAAATTGCTTCAAAACTTCGAGGTTGTGTTCTCTGCCAGCAGGGCTACGATTTCCCAACAAGTTTCGCATCGATTGAGTGACTGAGTAATTCAGGGCGACCGCTGAAGCAGAGGGGGTCTGAAAAACTCTTAATCTAGAGCAGCGACTTCAGAGGAGGAGATCTGGAGTTCTGTGTACAATCAGGAGTCTCAACTTCACAGGGGTGTTCAGCATCCTGTAGACTCCAAATCCTGTAAGAATATTTGAAATTGATCGAGCCAATCTTCTGTTATAGGTCGGAATAGCCATCTAGGTATCAGAAATTGCCGCAGTTTCCTTGCTCAGAACTTTTCTGTCCATATCTCCGTGTCAGAATTTGATCTCAGGCTGAAACTTGGTGTGTGAGTTCAGTAGTACCTCATTTGCATGTAGGGGAAGCTTAGAAGTCTAAACCTTCATAGTTTTCCTCTCCGTGAGTGTCAAAGTTCACCGCCGGATCCTATTACTGCCAGCTAGACCTGAATTTCACTTTCTGAGTATATTACTAGATCTTACACATCTGTGTGAGTGTTTATAGCCCTTGTTGTAACCTGAAAGCCAACCTCTTGAGTGAACAACCACAGCCAGAAGCCCGGCGCTTTCCTAGGTAGACGGATCACACTCCGACATACTCTCTTTTTGGTGAACTCGACGTGAAACACCTAGGGTGGGAGTTTTCTTGAGAGTGTTACAGGATCAGATATCATGACCAACCAAGGATCATCAAGTGGAGGTGTTGCTGCTGCTCAGCAACCTGTTCAGCTTGATGCTGCTACGATGAAGATGTTCCAAGCTTTTTCCATGTTTACGTAGCAGCAGCAGAGCACAGAGAGGAAAGAGGTATTAGCAACCAAGGCGTTGCAATCTGTGGTGCATCAGATGGACCAGTTCAAGGGGACAGATATTTCCAAGTACGTGCGATACTATGCTAGGGAGATGGAGGTGAACAAGGTACATGAGAAGGAGATGGTGGAGAACTTTGAACTTGCTGTTGTGCTTGAGATTCGTGGGCGTGTGAAGGAGCTCAAGCAGCAGCAAGGACAGAGTTGGGAGAGCTTTATGCGAGCTTTGAAGGAGGAGTACTACACTGAAGATTCAGAAAGGGTGACCAAGAGAACGTTCTTGGAGTGGGTGGTTAAGCCTAACAAAGGTTTGTCTGTAAATGAGTTGTTAATGGAGTTTGATCATCAATATGCTCAGCTTTCTAGGACAGAAAAGCTTACACTAGAGGTGGAGAAGACAGAGCTTTTTCTACAAGCAGCGGACATGACTATTCAGGAGAAGCTTGAGCTGTTGCTGGAAGACAAGAGTGAGGAGAGAGGATTGAAGATTGACTGGAAGGAGGTTGAAGAGGCTGTCTCTTTGCTGACCAAGAGACAGAGAAGAAGGGACAAGGTGATGGTAAGTGAAGCAGCACCTCTGATAATTCCTGTCAAGCAGTTGCCTACTAAGCCCGCTTTGGTAATTGTTAGAGAGGAAGACTCACCGCTTGATGAGTTGATTAAGGGTATGAAGGAGCTTAAGCTTAAGCTCACTAGGTTAGAAGAGAAGGAGCAGAATGTACAGCCTGCTATGCAGAGACCTCAGATGAGAGAAGGCTTTGTTCATCGTTGTATATGATGCGATAGCCTAGACCATGTAAGAAGAGATTGTGGAGAGTTTTCATATGCATTGAGGAAGGATCTTATCTTCTTCAAAGATGGTAAGATCCATTTGAGAGAGACTGGAATGATGCTGGGAACCAACTTTGGCAAGGGTGGTATGAAGAGACTTGTGAATGAGATATCAACATCACATGTTGTTTCTCTTGTGAATGCTGCTACGTGTGGAGTGAAAGTGGAAATGGAGAGAGAGAAAGGGACTACTGGGTTGTGGTCTGATGTAGTGCGGTCCGTAGCTAGAACAGAGTTAGACAAGGATGTGCTACGGAGGGTTGGCGACTCAATTCGAGAAACTACAGGATGGAATGACCCTGTAGACACTATGTCAGTGCATGTTTATGTTGCAAGAAGTCATCATGAAGCTGTACTAGAAGAAAAACGCAGGAGGGAGGATGCATGTGAGGCTTCTACAACCAAATGACCTGCTACCAGGAGTGAAAGGGCTAGACCAGAGGCAAGGCAGGAGACAACACCTACTCGGGAGGAGACTATGGAGGATCTACCACCTACAACATCAAAGGAGAAAGAGAGAAGCAAGGAGAAGGGTAAGATGCCTGCATACAAACTTCAGTCTAACATTGAGATTGCTACAGACTTGAAGCATGTGTTAGAGAACCGTATCTTGAATGGGAAAGTTGAGTTTACTTTGGGTGAGATTCTTGGGATTGCAAAGCGTGAGTTCCATGAGGTTATCATAGATATCATCAAGAGGAAACGTCAGATTTTGGGTGAAGCAGCTACGCTTAATGCTCTAGAGACCAAACTGTCGGATGATGAGGAAGATGAGATTGTTGGTTACTGCTCTCAAGTATCACAGGGGAGATCCTATCAGCACGTGAGGTTTGAAGATGAGGTGGAAACATCGCAGAAGAGCCATTACTCTCACAACCATTGGGCAAGAGCAACCACAAAGACCTTAGTGAAGCTGGGAGATCTAGAGGAACCTTTGGTGGTGTTGATTGATCATGGCTCAGAGATTAATCTGATGTCTAAGGAGCTGTACAAGCGTGGGAGATGGTCCATAGACACCGACCATGGATGGCTTATCCGCGCTGCCAACAACCAGAGGAGAGAACTCTATGGTGCTTGTCCCAACATCAAGATAACTGTGGGTGACATCAGTGATGTTCAGAATTTCTTTGTACAAGACATGTCAACGTATCCTATCATTCTAGGGCAGCCTTACATTACTGCTGTTAGAATGGAGACACGAGTTATGGATGACGGTTCAGCCTATGCTAGGATACGTAGTAGAGACGGCAAAAGAGCTGTTCAGTTTTTGACCGTTGCTGCAGAACATGAGATGAATCGTGATAGCTTGAGAGACCGTCCACTGCTTAAGATTACTCAAGAGTTTAGAGAGTCTAGGGGTTTTGGCAGAGTATCATTGAAGAGCGAGACTTCAACGGTACAGTAGAGCTAGGATTCTCGCTTGATCCAGTAGAGCAGGAAGCTTTATCCACTAGCTTCTTAGGACTGACATCATATGGATCAGTGTGTTATAGGAAGGTTGAGAATCTGAAGAAGTTTGAGAGGCAACATGTGAAGTATGTACAGCAGTCTTTGTGGGATAGTGGAGAGTTAGGAGGAGATGAATACATATCTGGAGTGTTTGAAGAGCAGTATTTGGTAGATACTATAGGGGAGTTGAAATCTATAGTAGAAAGTTCTATAGATGATGTAGATAGACTGGTGAGAGTGAGCTCCAAGGAGCTTTATGATGTAACTGATAAATTTATAGATCGACAAGAGGTGTATGTGGAGACCAAGTACAAGTCAGTGGCAAAGAAAGTCAAACTAGTGACTTTACCTTTACCACTCGATTACAATCAGAAGATGGAGCAAGCTGTACGAGAACCGACGCTCAAAGGACCGAGAAGAATTGGGCACCAGTTCATAGAAACAACACTGAAGGAACTGAAGATTGGAGGTGATGGATTTCTTACCGAGCAAGAGAACAAGAGCTTCAGGGAGATGCTATCTAGGCATGGTAAGGCGTTCGCGTTTGGGTCACATGAAGTAGGATGTGTAGATCCAAGTGTAGTTGCACCTATGGTAATCTTTACTATACCGCATGTGTCTTGGAATCTACGTCCTATCCCTGTACCTAGAGCTCATCTACCAAAGCTGATAGACTTGCTCAATGAGAGGATTAGGATGGGTATCTTGGAACCATCTATAGCTCCCTACTCTAGCAGATGGTTTACTGTTCCGAAGAAGAGTGGAGCTTTGAGATTCATTCAAGATATGCAGCCAGTTAACAAGGTGACTATCAGGAATATGGGTATAGGACCTATTGTAGACGAGTTTGCAGAGGCTTTTGCTGGTCGTGCTATCTATTCAATGGGAGACTTATATTCAGGTTATGATCAGTTTCAGTTATCCTCTGAGAGTAGAGACTTGACTACAATGAGGACACCTTTGGGGTTACTAAGGATGTGCACCTTGCCACAAGATGCTACCAATTCTGTAGCACATATGATGAATGGCATGAATAAAGTTTTGAGGTATTTCATTCCCAACTATGCCATTCCTTGATGATGTGCCGATCAAAGGGTGTGATGAGGAGGAGAAGAATGAGATAAAGGATCAGAGGGGGTGCCGTAAGTTTGTTGCAGACCATATAGTTGACTGCGATAAGATATTGAGTCGACTGGAGGAGGTTCATTTGACTTTATCGGGAGCAAAGTCTGTATTTGGAGAACATGAGGTGTTAATAGTGGGACATCTATGTGGATCTTATGGTCAGAAACCTTGTCCAAATAAGGTTGATGCCATTCGAAGGATGAAGGAGACATGTGGATCGGTTACTGAGGTGAGAAGATTTCTAGGTGCATGTGTGTTTTATCATATATGGATTCCACACTTTGCACATGTAGCAGATCCGTTGTACAAGTTGCTGAAGAAGGGGCAAAGATTTCATGGCAAGAGGAGCAAAGCGAGTCTATGAGGAAGTTGAAGGATCTTTTGGCTTCACCACCAACTCTACGGAAGGTAACATATGAGTTGGGCAGATCTGTTATCATTACTGTTGATACTAGTCCTATTGGCATTGGCTGGGCTATAGGACAAGATGATCAGGATGGAAATAGATATGTGGTGCATTTTGGTGCTAAGGTATTAAGTTCACGGCAGAGAGACTACCCTCAGGTCAAGAGAGAGCTATGGGGAGTAGTTACTGCGATGAAGAGTGATAAGGAATAGTTGATAGGAGCACCTGTGGTTGTGGAGACAGATTGTTTATCTCTCTTGGGAATGATCACTAGCTGTACAACTCCAGATATTGCTATGTTGAGGTGGATAGCATATATCAAGTCCTTGAACCCAGAGTTTAGACATATTGCAGGAAAAGACAATCATGTGATAGATATGTTATCAAGGGCTAGGTATTACGATGAGAAAGAAATGATAGATGACCAGGAGGATGTGAGAACAGAGTTCTATTCTAGTGTTCTTGCTAGAAAAGATAGAAGCTGTTTTGCAGCTCCATTGGAGTTATTTGAGGAAACTATGTACGATGGCGAGTGGTTGGATCTTGGGCGCTATTTGAGTTCATTGGAAAGGCAAGAAGGCTGGTCTGATGCAGATTTCAAGAGGATCCGTAGAACAGCTTATGGGTACTTTTTATATGGAGGACATCTATGGAAGCGCCCTAAGCTACAAGGAGGTGTACCACAACGGGTGGTATGTGACCTAGAATTGCAGCAGAAGCTGATCAAGGAGTTCCATGAGAGTCTATGGGCCGGTCATAGAGGAGTTTGGGCTACATTTGCCAAGATAAAGGAGAAGTATTGGTGGAAGGGTATGTATAAGGATGTAGTACAGTTTGTTTCATCCTGTATATCTTGCCAGATGTATTCCAACATACGTCATCGTGATGGATTGCATCCTACTTATCCTTTAGCCATTCATTACAAATGGGTAGTAGATCTAGTAACTATGCCATTTGGGCTTGGACAAATGAGATATCTAGTCTTGGCTAGAGAAGATCTATCTAACCAAGTTGAAGGCCGTGCATTGAGGACGAAGACCATTGCTAGTGTCTGCCGCTTTCTACTTGAAGATGTTATTTGTAGGTATGGGTGTGTGGGAAAGATCACTGCAGATAGGGGCGAGCTGGATTCACAAGAAGCATTTGAGTTCTTCAAGCGATTGGGAATCAAGTTGGCGTTAACCACTGCTTACAATCCTGAAGGGAAACGCAAGAGCGAAAGAGGTCATCCGCCAATCATCAAAGCTTTGATAAAAGCTTGCAAGGGTAAGATCCGTGAATGGCCTAGACTGCTACCGTTTGCTTTATGGGCAGACCGTACAACTCATAGTACCGTTACAGGTTACATGCCAGCAGAATTGATACTAGGACAAAAACCTGTGATGCCGATTGAGGAGGTTGTGCCTACTTGGAATGTTTTGCCATGAGAACATGGTAGAAGTACGGAGGATCTTCTTGCATTAAGGATCCAGCAGTTAGAACGAAGACCTGAGGATGTTGCCAAAGCTGTCGAAAGATTAAAGATTGCTAGAGAGAGAAACAAAGGCAGATTTGATAGAACACATAGATTACGACCCAAACCAGTTAAAGAAGGTGATTGGGTGTTAGTCTATGATAGTAGTCTTGATAATCAGCATAGCACTATCAGGAAGTTCTCCAAGAGATGGTTTGGACCTTATGTGGTGTTAGAAGTTTATGATAATGCCACATACTCCTGGAGAGGTTAGATGGTGCAGTGCTCAAGATACCAATCGCAGGAAAGAGAATCAAGCTCTTTAGGAGGAGAGCGGAGGACCAGAACGTTGCAGAGTTTACAGAAGATGAAGTTGAAGACTCAATGCAGGTTGAAGATGAGTTTGAAGCCGAAGTTGAAGAGTCTTGATCTGGATGGCACATACCGGAGGATGTGCAGGTTCAGAGGGGGTGGATGTCGCGCTACTTGGCGGCTACATGGTAGACTTCTACTCCGACGCTTGAGTTTAGTAGTTCTAGAAGTTAGCTCATATTACTTCTAGTCCTTTATACATATGTTTGACACCTTTGCATACGGTGTTGACACTATTGTGTTATATATTTTGAGTCCTAGTAGGTTGATAGTATGTTATCTATCATGTTCAAGCACTCCTGCGCTTGTGCAGATGATATCATGCTTATCTATGTTGTGAAAGTACATAACTTAGGGTTTCCATGCTGATAAGGGTTTAAGCTCATGGGTTGTACTTACATGTTGGCCATGCATGCTTTGTAGATTGTTTAAGTTATCTTTTAGAGTTACGTGTTATTTTACATGCCTTCGCGTGAAGTTTAAGATTTACGCTGACACTTTAGGGGCTGACGTGGTAGCCTTTCAGTGAAGTTGAGTTACCACGTGGATTAGGGCACTAAAGGACAGCCAGGTGGAGCTATGAACTCCCATTGGTCTGTTTTTGTCTTTAGTTTAACTCTAAATTTAGAAATAGAGGTCTAAAGGGGAGTTCGAGCATTTGGTGAGGGGACTTCGAAATCTGAGAGCACAGGAGGGTAGAGCTCGTCATGCCAAGCACTTCCAGTGAAATTTTCGATCGATTTGAGGCAATAAAGACGAAGTTATGACCAATTGAAGTTCGAATTGTGCTAGAATTGAATCACTTTTGTTGGATTTAGGGTTTTCAGTGTCACTTGCAGCAGATTTGAGGAAATTGCTTCAAAACTTCGAGGTTGTGTTCTCTGCCAGCAGGGCTACGATTTCCCAACAAGTTTCGCATCGATTGAGTGACTGAGTAATTCAGGGCGACCGCTGAAGCAGAGGGGGTCTGAAAAACTCTTAATCTAGAGCAGCGACTTCAGAGGAGGAGATCTGGAGTTCTGTGTACAATCAGGAGTCTCAACTTCACAAGGGTGTTCAGCATCCTGTAGACTCCAAATCCTGTAAGAATATTTGAAATTGATCGAGCCAATCTTCTGTTATAGGTCGGAATAGCCATCTAGGTATCAGAAATTGCCGCAGTTTCCTTGCTCAGAACTTTTCTGTCCATATCTCCGTGTCAGAATTTGATCTCAGGCTGAAACTTGGTGTGTGAGTTCAGTAGTACCTCATTTGCATGTAGGGGAAGCTTAGAAGTCTAAACCTTCATAGTTTTCCTCTCCGTGAGTGTCAAAGTTCACCGCCGGATCCTATTACTGCCAGCTAGACCTGAATTTCACTTTCTGAGTATATTACTAGATCTTACACATCTGTGTGAGTGTTTATAGCCCTTGTTGTAACCTGAAAGCCAACCTCTTGAGTGAACAACCACAGCCAGAAGCCCGGCGCTTTCCTAGGTAGACGGATCACACTCCGACAACGCGTGAGACACTATTGAGGACAACTGCTGCGATCTAAAATGATATTGGATGGTAAAATATGATAGAATCTCTGTCGGTACATGCTTGCATTATCAAGAACCAACACAAAGCATTGTTGGATGAAAAGAGAAGACGAGATTCAGAGAATGCAAGAGAAAGAACTTCTTCCAAAAAATTGACTCGAGGAGAGAAAGTTCACCAAGAGCTTATGAATGCAAGAGCTCAAAATCTACTGATGGATGATGTTCCTTCTCCATCAAAGAGAGAGCAAAGGAGTCACAGAAGGATAAAGATAAACCAGATACAAATTGTCATCGAATATTGACGTTGCAACAGACTTGAAAGGAGTCTTGGAAGGTCGCATTCTAAATGTGAAGGTGGAGTTTACCTTGAGGGAGGTTTTGGATATTGCTAAGCATGCGTTTCATGATGTCATCATTGACATCATCAAACAGAAGTGACAAATTACGACTAGGACTTTTTTATCGCATGCTTTGGATACTATGGTATCAATGGATGAGGAGAAAGAGCTTACAAAGTGCAATGTACATTCTTTAGAAGAAAAAAGAGATCGAAGACATCGAGTATATTTTGAAGATGAAGAGGAGGATGGGAAGCAAAGCTCAAGTCATTACAGTTACAGTCACTAGGCTTGAGCTACGACAAAACATTAGTGAGGATTGAAGATTTGGATGAGCCGGTGGTTGCTCTGATTGATCATGGATCAGACATCAACATCATGTTGAAAGAGTTGTACAAGAGAAAGAGGTGACATATTGACACAGAACATTGGTGGGTCATAAGTATAGTCAATAACACAAGAAGAGATATATATGGAGCTTGTCCAGATGTTAGAGTGCAGATAAGTGATGTTGCTAATCGAGCAACGTCATATTCGCTCATCCTTGGACAATCTTTCATCACAGCAACTCGGATGGAGACGAGAGTGCTAGACGACGGATCTGCTTATGCTAGGATCTGTAGTCAAGATGAGAAGAGAGCGGTGCAGTTCTTGACTGTATCGTCGAATCATGAACTGTAACGACCTATGTTACACATAGTTAAGTTTGTCTATTAGTAAGGTGTTTAGTTATAGTTAAGTGTGGAGAATGTTTATTTGCTGCCCAAGTACTTTAAAGCAAGTTAGTCATGACTAGCTAACATTAGTTATGGTTAAACTTATCTGTACTTTGGGCAAAAATCAGATATTTGTTAAAGAGTGAGCACTACTATCTTGTCATCTTGTCTAAAAGGTAGAAAGGAAGTGAAAAATATCCCTTATCTCTTTTTTGACTTGATATTAGTGGTTGGATTAAAGTTGTGGACTTTATGAGCATTAAAAACAAAAAGAGATTCCACATGTCTCCTTTTTAGTGGGTCCTAGTGTAGAAAGGGTGGAAATTTGAGATTCTTTAAGAATATTCTAAAATCCTTCTAGAAGTTGTTGACTTTGACGAAATAAGCCCATGTGATTAATGTTTTTATCTTAAGTAATATCTTAGTAAAACTTGGTAAAAATAGTAAAAATAGAATGTATAAATAGAGGAGTAGATATCCTCATCCTTATTTTCACATCGTCGTAATGACAACTTGAGTAATATAGAGAGTGTGTGATATTTTAGCATGTGAGAATTGAGAGACGTCGTTAAAATATAAGATTTTAGTTAATGAATTTATTAGTGTATGAATGAGTGAACTTAGCATTTTTCTCTTCAAGTTTATGGTGTGCTTCCATCAAAGCCATCAGAGGTTACCCTTGAGTGAGAGACAGGCCTGACATGTTGCAGATTCATCGATGACGATCGTGGAGGTTGAGAGATTGAGGGGGTAGTTGATCGATAGAACCGCGGAGGGTTTACATTTTTGGTTCTATTGCCGGGACCTCACTTGAAGAGATCGTTGAAAGATGTTTAGAGTTTAATTCTATATTCGACAAAAAGATATCATGAGAGAGCACACGGAGAGAACATTGGGAGGAGAGAGAGCTAACGCGATGTTAGCAACGCTAGAACCTTTCGTGTATCCCGTAGTGATCTATGACGCATTCGAGGTCATTCTTTACATCTTGTTCACTTAGAAAGTGTTTGAGGAGAGTTGAAAGAGAATGAAACAAGAGTTGTAGAGAAATGAGAAGAGAGAAGTTATTAGAGGAAAAAAATTTCATAGTTCAAGAATTCAACTCTCTGGAAAATTTGTACAGTCGTTGTCAGATTTTCTGTGTTTTTTATTTTCCTGTGATACTTTCCAATATTCTAGATTGGCTGATAACCTATCTAGGACAAAAGAAATCATGGGAAAAGGTGGTCTAGAGAGGGAGCTATGAATTTTCAAAGTTGAGAGGGAGTTGATGAATTCTACTTTCTGGAAAACTTTTACAGTCATTGTTAGATTTTTTGTGAATTTTATTTTCTTATGAAAATTTCCAGTATTTCAGTTTGGCTGATAAACTATCTAGGACAAAAGAAATCATGAGAAAAGGTGGTATAGAGAGTGAGCTATGAATTTTCAAAGTTGAGGGGGAGTTGAGGATTTCTACTTTCTGGAAAACTTTTATAGTCATTGTTAGATTTTCTGTGAATTTTATTTTCTTGTGAAAATTTCCAGTATTTTAGTTTGGCTGATAACCTATCTAGGACAAAAAAAATCATGGGAAAAGGTGGTCTAGAGAGGGACATATGAATTTTCAAAGTTGAAGGGGTTTATTCGCGAGAGTTGAGGAATTTTGCTTTTTGGAAAATTTTTACAGTCATTGTCAGATTTTCTGTGAATTTTATTTTCCTGTGACAATTTCCATTATTTCAGTTTGGCTGATAAGCTATAAGAGGAAACAAAAATCATGAGAAGATGATGTCTAGAGAGGGAGATAGAATTTTTCAAAATGGAAGGTGTTGACAACCATGAGGAAAGTGAAAATATACAAATTTCAGTTCTCTGAAAATTTGTACAGTCAGCACCATCTCTTCTGATTAGAGAAATTTTTGTTGAAACTTCATGAGTTAGTAGCTTGGATGTTGAGTTACTGGAGACCACAAAAATCTTGAGAGATCTCTTACCGACTAAGAGATATACGTTTCGGCATACAAAGAGGTCTTGCAAATACTTCATGGGGAATTCAGTTCGAGTGCCGAGATGAAAAAAGAGACGTTTGGGAGTTCGAACGGAGACGGAGAAGCCAAAGTTAAGTATAGAGGAGTTGCAAACACGCGTCTATTGCAGTTACCCTTTTTGCTCTATATCAAGAAGCTTCTACGAGCATTAGCGCAGATATGAAGAAGATTGAGTTGAAAGCATCATTCACTGTGGAGGCCAAGAATGCTCCTGGTGAAGTAGAGTGTGATCCTTACAAGAGTGACTTTAAGATGTCTTCTAGGATTAGTACAGACGATGATCATGATGATATTATCTTAGACTCTTAATTTTAAATTGGACTTTATTTCGTGTATAGCATGTATAATACACGATTTTCAGTATAAAGCTCTAAAGTGTTAAGAAAGTGATGTAGAATTATTTTCCTCAAAGATATTTTGTCCATTTAATGGTTGAGAAGACGCAACAGAGTGGAAGTACAAAAGATTGGAAAATTAGACTTAGAAACCTTCCTCAAGGTTTAGATGTCATAGTAAGTGTCGGAAAGAACTCGAGAGAGATTATCGTTGAGTTTGAGAACACTAGTACAAAATCTCAAGTAGAATTTCCGAGGAGAAGAGTAGAAACCGACTTGTGGTGTTATTTCTGTAAAGGGTTGGGACATAAAGTAGTGAATTGTCCAACTAAAATTATAATAGAAAGAGTCAAAGGGAAGCGGGAGTTTACTGATTTAAGTCTTCGAGTGGATCCATCATCACCACCGTCGATTCATCTTCTAGGAGAGGATCCTTGTCCAAGTTGTGGAGTGGGTATTGTGGTGGAGTAAGTATATGATTGTGTAGAGATATGTCGTTTGAATAGATTGGCTCTAAACCTTTATATTTTAACCCAAATGTTATCTATCTACTCTTCTAGCACAAGTGACTTTGTACCCCTCGACTTAAGCTTAAAGTTTGCTACGATCCAAGGATAAGTATAAGTTGTAGAAAATTATGTTACAAATAGATCCTTTTGTATTATATCTGAAATACTCAGCTCTGGACTATCTATCTGAAAGTAACTCTATATCACTAGAAGCATGACTTAATAGCTTTCCAACGATGCTAGCTACCAATTAGACCGTCATAACTCTATCTAATACAACCAAAAGATGCTCTAGGGCCACACAACCAAACTTGATAGAGTCTCAATACAACTTGCTGTACACCTTGGTCTACTAAGCATTCCAGCAAGGTAAAGCATGCATGCTTCAGGGCACTACTCAGATCTCAACATAGCACCAACGATGGCAGTACCTAGCAGCTCTGAAAATCCAAACAACGACTTATGATTCATCGCGACTCTATTCTCCTTCACCGCAAAGAGCTGAAATTAGCCCCACACCTTCACAATGTCGAGTTGGATGCAAGCATGGTAGTTTCATCAACAAACTCCTCCCCAATTGTTCAAAATGAACCAAAAGATGACAATAGATATGATCAAAAATCCACTGATAACAAAAGTTTCTCTGAACTTTGAGACCTCAGTTCTCTCAATCGGTCATAACGTCATCAATCCTCCATGAAATCACTAGATTCTTTAACCCATATTGGTCGGGAGCTTTCCAACCATATCTTTCCTCGCGTGAATGGATCTCAGAAGCCTCCCAACACCATAGAAAATTTCGTGAGGATAAGCTATAACACCATTGGTCCAAAAGTAGATCAATGAGAGCAAAAATAGCTTTAATTTTGTCTTTTTTCATCCAACTTTTTCCTCTAGAACGAAATTTTACACCCAAGGAGACAAAAGACATCAATAAGACTAGAAGAAAATCAAAAAATCCTTGAGACAGATCAAAGGATTCTTTACGGACCGTAACTACACAGAAGCGCTCAACCATAATAGAACAATTGAGTTGTAGACTAATACAAAATCAATATTACAACTTGAAAATGATCTACAATGAAAGATACGACAAAAGAGAACGGCGAAGCTATCACCCGATTTAAGTACTCTTTTCGATTGATCTTTGGTCTGCAATGACATCAAATATCGACCCAGACGTTGAAAGGAACGTTCGCTGGATAGTTGAGATACATTCTTTGTCACAACAAGATGTATACCGTCATATCTCAAATCTCACCGTATGTAACAATCAGAAGGATCACCGGAAGTGATAAGTTCATCATCATTCTCATGAACTCTTCATCAAAATACGCAACTAACCATTGTCAAAAATGATCGCGGTGGATGCAATGAAACTTGATATGAAATGAATCCGAGAAAGGAAGATCCGGAGCTGGTATCAAACCTCCATCCATAACCACCACTTCCGTATTTCTTCACTTCTCCATGTAGATCTCCGAGAACCCTCACGAATCACTCGTTGAGAGAGAATGTCTTATGAATCCTCGACGTATCATTTTATACCCAATTTAGATAACAAAAGATCACGGAAGTGAACGCGCACAGATAGCTGATTCGCCATGTTTCATTACCGTTTGATCACTGAGATAGATTATTACGACGTGGCATCTATCACACCGTTTGATGAGTTACGCAAAAAAGTTGATGTAGTGAGACATATTGTTCACTTTATTTACTTGACTAGGCCGCTCATCGTCATATTCAATATTTTATCGGGAGTATACAGTGGATCACCTCTAGGTCCTGCTCTTGATGTCCACTTGGACATTGCAAGGCTGTCGTAGACAAGTTTAATCTTGTGACTCAGAAAAATCGTGCCAAGGTGATGAGATTTGAAACTATCGAAACACAAAAAAAAACACATCCTAGTTTTTATGAGAATTTCACATAAGAGCCGTTGTCCTGTTGTGGGACCAGTTAGTATGTAAATTATGCGTATAAGTGCGTTTTGCACGCAATTGTAGAAGTTGTGGTGTAATGGGTTCTAAAACATTGCTCTTATGAGCTTAGAATGCTCTATTATCTGCTGGGGGTCTCCATGGGGCAGAAAAGGACAAGGTTGAGTCCTTTAACTTCCCATTGGTCCACCAAAAAGTGAAGATAACTTGTCATCTACCTGAGTGTGCGCTCTGGGAGGTTCGGGGCACTTTGACGAGGGATTTTGGAGATCAGAGGGCATAGGCGGAGAGCTCTCGACGAGGGGAGCAATCTGACCACAAATTTCACTCGATTTGGAGGTCCAGGGCATACGTTATGGCGATTTGAAGTTCATAGAGTGATGGGAGTACATAGCTTTCTCTTCCGATTGTAAGATTAAGGAGTTTGAGTGATTGAGCTGTCAGATTGAGACCAGATTTCATGAGCTTGTAGTCTGTCAGTTGCTGAAGCTCTGACCACAAATTTCACCACCGGATGTTCTGCGGATTGAGCGCAATGGCGATTTGAAGACGACGGGGTGCAGAAAGCTCTCAATCTGGAGCAGCAAGTTTGCAGATTTACGGAGGATGATCCGAACGGTCAAATCGGCTCAAATTTCCTGAGTAGTGAGTTTTCCTTCTGAATTGATAGCACAGGAAGTTTGAGTGAAAGTGGACGGTTCATTTAGACGAAGAAGCTTCTGTCCTGAATCTGAGATTGGAAGTGCGTGTTAGTTTCTGTGAATTTGTGTTAATTTTGGGAGGAGATCTAGCCGCCAGATCTTCCTGAAATTTGACCTGTAAGTAGAGGTTTTAGTATCCTACCTACGTGGCAAGTTTGAGAGGAGACTGAGCTGTAGATCTGTACCTTTCAAGTGTGAAAGTTCGCTGTTTTTTCTGCCGAGTTGTATCGACAACGATATCTACTCTAGGTCCGGAGTCTGTTTGCGGCAGCTGGCAGAAAAGTATCCAGTACGACGTTTGTATTGCTTTGGGGAGTATTCTAGGCGTAGATAAGACTCTAGCGACCTACGTTGTAACCACGTCACGTGGATGTTAGGTTCGCACTCAACGTAGCGAAGTGCGACCCTGACCTGTAAAGTCGACTACCTGTCTAGCCTAGTCTCTAGTATTGGGATATGTTACGGTGCTTGCATTAAACTTCCCATCCAGACGACCTACACGTGGATGAGTATGACGACATCAAACATGCGATCTGCATGTATGCCACCTCATCAGCCCGTGTGGCTTGGGTTGCTCGGTTATGGAGCTTGCACCTATCCTTGTTTTGTGTTCGAAACTTATAAGCAAAGGGGAGTGACCTGTGTGGGGCATTCGACCTGGGGAAAATTCAAGAGATTGTTCGTAGAGAGATCGTGGTGATCCTATGAGATTGTATCGGTGTTCTATGGATCGAGATACCCTTGTAGTTGGAGTGCAAATGTTGTGAGAGATGGACGAAAGACTCTACTTACCCCTTAGATTCTCTTTCCGAAACCCTTTCCAGATCAAACTGATGTACATGGAATTAGTTCATTTCCAACAGTTTCTGATAGGATCCTTTGGGCATAACTTTACCGCGCAAATCATGCTCTCGCTTGTCCCTGTGATCTTACATGTTGTCACTTACGGCCAAGAATGGGATCTTACCATCTATATCCTCATCTGACAAAGGATGGATCTAAATCAACTTCCTCCTGTAAACTTTAACACCGAGTGCGAGATAAGACACATCTGTCGACCCAGAGTCATGTACGAAGCCCTAGTAGTGAGAAACTTCGGAGAGGAATACTACCGAGAGATCATGTCATCACATATCCCGTTTGTCGTGCCCATGATCATCCAACGTTTTCGTGTGGTTATCTTGACCCTTTACTGAGAGAAAGAAAGTACTTAGTTATCGAGGAAGTTAGAGAGAAATCTACAAGAAACTTGTCGCTCTGCTGTGCATTGATCGCTAGCCACAGCCAGAAGGTACGCCCTTGCTCAAAGGAAAGGCTCTTGCTACGACACCGTACCACAATACGACAACGCCCCTTCCATTGAGATGGCTCTTGTTTCCATTTAATAAAGTAAAGAAACATGTACATTAGCTTACAGAACTTGCTTTACCTCTTTATTAACTTTTTGGGTGTTACTTTCACTGCTTAATGATGTATTGTTTGATCACATCCTTCGCTAGCGAAGTGACTAGGAAACCAATCACTTTGTCATATTAGTGATAAGTCGGACTGCACATATCAACTTTCATATCATGTATCATTAGCCATGTACTTGTTGTCAAATTGATTTGAATGGTAGAGATATTGATCAAAAGTAGTAAAATGATGAACAACATGGCAAAGTGACTGGTTTTATTGTTGATAGCTAGTCAAGGATTTTATCAAGCAATACATTGTTAACAAGGATGTGTTCAAGTACAACAAACTTAATGAGATTGTGATAAAGCAAATTTTTAGATCATATTATATGTATTAAGTAGCCATAGCTTAATTACAAACTACGGATTTGGAGGTTGAGAGTTGACAATCGAGTAGAGAAGCGACTATTGGGAGCAAGAACAAAAGCAGTTGAATAATTTAATCCCAATGCAATGCATACACTGTTGCAGTTCGACGTGTAGCAAAATGGTGATCAGCTGGTAGCATTTTGGGTGGAGTCATCAGTCACTGATTTCTCTAAGCTCGACTGTTATGTCTTTCGTCTTTCACTTGCCACGAGCTTCTTGTCTAAAAGCTTCATATCTTCAATAATCATATTGTCTGTTACTACGAGTACATTGCGGCATGCTGCTCTCCTTACCAACGTCAAGATTATCTTCCTCCATGTCACATCAACAACAGTCAATTCTACTCTATTGGTGAAAATGAGTCTGACCAAATATTGCATGATGTTGAGGATCGATAAAGTCCAAAAAATGATGCACGAGTCTTATCAAATAAATAACTGCATTGTTTATTATGTATTACTTATTCAATTTTGTTTATAAAGATTTATTATTGATAAAAAGATTCTTGAGAATTGTGCTAAAAAATAACAACTAGTGATAAAATATTTCAAGGAATTAGACACTACGAACAAAACGATAAACGTAGTTCAACATGTGTTGAGTAAGGAGAATTTTTCATCATAATGAAGTAAAAAGATATGATTTATAACTATTCTTTTATAATCACCAAAAAGTGTTATAAGAAACAAACCGTTTCCATGCAAGGTCACTATTTGGAGGTATGCATATTCACCCTCTTCTAAGTTTAGAAAAAAAGAAATATGCATCGCCTTTAATTTATGTCATAACCTTTCCTCCTTGAAGGCTTACTTTATAAATTAAATTTGTTAAATTGAAAATGTTTTTACTTGTTGAAGGTATTGGCTTTATACCAGGAAAATAATCGATCTAAGTGATTTGTTTATGGGTCTTGTGACTTCAGCGATCATGTAGTAACTTAAATTTAGCAAGTTAAATTTAATAAAGTAACTTTAGAAAACTTTATCACTCTCTAAAATATATTTTCAAACCCAGTTGAGCATCACTCTTCCACGTAAGTGTGCGTTTTATTCCACGGTGTCTAATGTATTTCTTACTAAACTTTTTTGAAGTCAACTGTCAGTCGATTGTGAATGATACTTTTCTGGGATGTGTAAACGTTTTTCGTCTTTATCTCCTCGACCAGAAGTGCACTTTGCATGCACATTAACGTAAAGTTGGTGTGATAGCAGTTAACAGAGAAAATTAAATATCATTTTCTATTTTATTTTTGATATATATCAGCCAGCAAGCTTGTCGGTGGTCCTGAAAGGGATACAGTCTTTCGTGAACCTTCTCTAAACAGGGTTGGATTCCTTACATTCAAATTTGAACAATGGACTTATTGTGCTTTTATTATTCATTCGTCTGTTACAGGAGTTAAAATCATTCCGTGCATAAATATTATAGTTTAAGTCTCTTTCGTGAAGACAAATCATGACGAGATGTTACCACGAGACATGCATACGAATTTTCTCTCATGTCTTAACATATAAAACTCTTTTAAGCTTATCTATGTTAAGATCTCTGTACCGATAAAAATTTGTCCATCACCTTTTTCCTTAAATCTCATAAAAGATGATACGGGTTTTGATTAATCTTCAAGCTGTTTGATTTCTAAGGCAAAAAAGAGTTATTGTCTGCTCTCACCACCACTCATTAGAAGAGATTTTTTGCCACTTTAGCAGCTTGTCCTCTTCTGCACTGTTCTTGGCTAGTTCACTTGGGATGTATATTTCACCAAAAATTTACTTGATCAGACCACTATAAACCTTTCTTATAGTTCCTTATTTGATAAGACACTACTTGATAAGACCTTTAAACTGGAGCACTTTGCCTAGTCAGCAATGTGTGTTGGCAAAGAAAACTTTGCGAATGCAGAGAGAAATCAACCAGCATCTAAAATTAATTTGTTCAAGTCTCTTTGTACGCCATTGTTATTACCAAAAAGCCTGCCAAATCTCAATTGTCCATATTACTAAGCAGTTGATCTCTCTATGAGTGGTAATTATAAGTGAGGAGTCTAATCAAGTACGAACTTTGTTCTCAGGGTCTGATCAAGTAAATCTCCGCATATTTCACTATAACGGGATTATGACTATACGACGTATAACTAAAACGGAACTCCGGATATACCGGCGGAGGGCGTATTTCACTTCGAGGCCCGGGAGGTTCATCACAATTGCAAATACCTGGTTAATCAACTGGAATCAGAGTCGGGTTAGCTAGAAAGGAAGAAGCTAGGGAGAACCTCTGAGGTTCCCACCGAGGAGGGCGACAGAACCACGAGTGCAAGGTTAGTGCAGGGTTCATCTCAAGAATCGACGGTCGTGAGGAGCCTGGCGATTAGGGTTAGGAGAACAGAGTGTGGTGTGACGCTTTTGCCAAAGCAAGTGCGAGCTTCCCTTCGAACTCTTTTTCTCTTTCGCCTCTCGAACTGAAGCGATCTCTCCCCGTGTTGCCCCTTACACGCCCCCTTTTGTTGCTGCTCGTCGCGATTGCCAGTTTCAGCCATGGTGGAGAAGGGCAAGACTCGTAAAGATGAGGTTGTCACCCGGGAGTACACCATCAATCTCCACAAGAGATTACATGGCTGGTAAGTTGATCACTGATTGCTTCGGTGTAGTATGAGGCTCCCTATTAGGCTGTCGTGTTTCCGGCGAAGTAGTCTGGCAATGAGATGACCTTAATTGATTTGTTGTATTTGGTTTCGTTCAGCACCTTCAAGAAGATGGCACCCAAGGCCGTGAAGGAGATCCGCAAGTTTGCCCAGAAGGCTATGGGAACCAGCGACGTAAGGTTGGACGTAAAGCTCAACAAACACATCTGGAGCAGAGGTGTTAGGAACGTTCCCACCCGAATCCGCCTGCGCATTGCCAGGAAGAGGAACGACGACGAAGATGCTAAGGAAGAGCTTTACTCTTATGTAACGGCAGCTGAGGTCCCTTCTGAGGGATTCTCCAACCTCGGCACAAAAGTCATTGAAGAGGAGGACTAGTTTGTCAATTATAGGTTACACATCCCGAAAGCGGATATACAGATTCAACTATACTTTGGAACTTGAGGCTGTCTACTGCAATTTTTCGACCGAGACCATGTTTGCAGAGTCTGTGAATTTCTGTAATGTCCGGGGGATTCTACGGGATCTCTCTCTCTCTCTCTCTCTCTCTCTCTCTCTCTCTCTCTCTCTCTCTCTCTCTCTCTCTCTCTGTGCCCAGAAATGTAGTTGGAGCTTTTGATGTCATTCTCGTTGGTATTTTATGAGCATGAAGTTGGTGTTCTGGACTCCCTTTAGAAGGTGTTGTTAATTTTTGGATTCGTTAGTAGCCCTGATCGTTTGCATGCGTCGTCTATAGCGGAGCATGTCTGCCCGGGAGCACAATTCTGACAGTTTACTATTGCTCCACACTGTTAAGTGCGAGCAAGATATGAAAGAAACAGAATCTGCTTGAAGAGACTCAGGTGTGGGAATCAGGATAATTGTTCTCAAACTTCACGGATTTTCGTCAAGAGTTACAAGCAACGTTATCTAAGTTATGTTAGAATGTCGCAGCAACTGAGAATGGAAACTAAGTTAGGTTAGAATGTCGCAGAACGTGAGAATGGGAACTAGGTGATCCTGCGATTATATTAGGTTATCAGTTACTGCGATGGAATTAGCGGTGGAATGACTCGAAGAAGTGAGGAATCAAGTAGTGTAGGGTTATATTTCCTGTTTCAGTCGGTTCTAAGAGAGAAATCGAGGGAGGCGGAGATGCAGCGCAAGACAGTCTGATTGCGAAACCCGAACGAAGGTTGAGGAACGAGTTAGGTCTGCGCAAATGGAGGCTCAGGTGCGAAATGACAGTCAGTGTTCGGTGGTTAGTGTGTGGACACCTTCCTACCGAGGAAGCAGAGGCTGATATTGCGATCAAACTTCGTGAGGTGCCATATGAGCCCCAACTTCCGAGCCCTTTTGAGTCGCCACAGGCGGGTGGATAGCTTTCTGGTTGCGCGGCCTGTATCGAAGATTACTTGCGAGGGCCCATCACTGAAGTCCTAAGAGTGCTTCATATTCGCAAACTTTCCCGCTTGAGCTTTCTGGAAGGTTACGAGACGAACTCTGGAGTGGCAAATCGGACAGGGAGATCTACGACTATGGGGGACAAAACTATCTATCTAAGACTATGGGAGACAAAACTCGGCAACCCTTGGGTAGACCGATTGTGTCCGCTTTGTTTGAACGTCGTTCAGTTCAGCCGATGTTGGACATGTCCACTTTCAGCTCAGGAGCCAAACTTCCCCCAGCCATGGTGCAACATCCGATTATACCTCGGAGCTTCAACCGAAGGGACTGGTTTCGAAGCCTGTTTGGCAGATTTTGAAGGCTTGATACCGTCATGAACGTTAGCCTCCTTTCGCGATGATTACATACAGTAGTAGGTTCGAGATTAAGGCTTATCTTGGCACCATGACTCTTTTTTCTGTTGGAACAAACATTATGTGCCATGACCCTTTCTTCCAAAGCTTTGTGGAAATTGAAATCTGTACAATTGTGGATGGAGGTAGACCATGGTGGAGAAACTCAACCAGGGTACCATTACAACCTCTCTGGTATTTCGAAAACCGAGCAACCTAAGAAACCCTTCAGACTGTTGAGGAAAAAGTCTTTCACCATATCTCGCAGACGATGAACAGTCTCGACTAGTGCTTCCTCCCGCAGTATATGACAAACAAACGTAACCTATCAACGCGTTACAGACTATGATTCTCTTCGTTTGCAACTCGATGGCGGATAGAACGAGCGAATAGTCAGACCTTAGCTACTTTATGTTGCAAACAAGACTTGTGCATAGTTGGCAGGATTGTGATATATCTTATAATCTTCTCGGAAGAAACCAAACCGTTGGTGAAATATCTGGCCGTGCGGGTGAAATCAAAACATCATGATATTCGTGAAAGTATCGACATAGAGAACACCTACAGCGCTCCAAAGTCTCTTGCCGATGATAATTATTTCTAGGGCGTCTCATGTTTCAATTCCTAACGATGAGAACTAAGATGTAAGTTCGAGTTATGATTGGTACCGTTGCAACAAGAGAACATACTCTGTCCGAGACGAGGCATCTGAGCAGTACGTGTGCTCGCAACTTATGATTTTAGAATGCTCATGTATAACAACAAGACTGTGATCCAGTAAAAGTTTCCAAGGGAAGTTTTACAGGCGATTTCAGAGTGTGACACTTCATCCTAGGAGTGCAAGACTCCATCCTACTCTTGCCCGGCTGAGGATAATATTCTTCCCGGACATAAACAGGGACCTCTCTAGCGGACTGCGAGTTCCTCCAGAAGTCGATGGTCGATAGGACCACCACTCAACCCTCAAGGAATCTAGTCTTCCTTTTAGATACCGCGTTCTCGTCAGAAAAGTTGACATACTTAATAATATCCAGATCTCTGTTCAATCACCGTCGAGGCAAATACATAATAGAGAACATGACTAAGCTAATAGAGGGCTCAGGCTTCTTTACTTGAGGACATAGTTAGTTTCCATGTTATTTCTTTCTCGTCTTGTGCTTGTAACCCACTGTGAGGGTTTACTTAGTCTGTTATGTTATTCTTTTTCCTATAGAGAACATTGCATGCTTAACCACTTGGTTTCTTGAAGTCGGTATGTTATTGTTTATCTAATTTAGCAGTTTCTCATTAGAGTATTGATAAAAATAGAATCAGTTTTATTATCAGTCATCGGGAAGAATAATAGTGAACCAATAATGGAAAAAATATACATCTAAGAATTACGGAGCTATGCATTAGCGATTTTATGGATTTTTATTTTCTATTTTCTAACGATTCCAGCTGTCCGTTTTTGCTATTTCTTTTCACTTTTCATTTTTCATCACAATTCCATCCGGCCGTTTCTCTATACGACAAAACATGATCGGTGTTCGCAATCGACGGAGCAACAACGTAGAGACCACATAGACCGAGAAAAAGATAAGCGAGATAACAAGGGGAATATTGAGAAAAATATAGATTGGCTCTTTGGTGGAATGGGATCAGGAAGTTCTTTTCGGAACTTTCTTTTCATTTTGTCCGATGAAGATTTTTGCTACCTCTGCCTCTTTGTTTTCTGTTATAGAAATAAATGAATATGTTGCATAAGTTTTTATATATTGACATCAAAATTATTTTAATTATTTTAAAAGTATGAAATAATAAATAAAATATGAATTTAGTACCTAACGTTTCTTTACAGAAAATCAATTAATAAAATAATGAAAATGAAATATGGATGTAAAGACAGTGAGAGCAGTCCGTTCATGTTTAGGTTTTCCTACTAAATTGAGTTTCAGAAATTTAGCAATATAATATTTCGACTTCTACTTTCCCAGAAAAAAACTTATAAGTGGATGTTTATGTTTTTCTTATTAAAACCCCCAGTGCGGGTACAAAGGCAGAAAAAATGAATAACGTTTTTCTTCCTCGTGTACTTTTGAGTTGAGAAAATATTCGGGTTTGTTCCAAAAAACCAGAAAATTTCATGTGAAAATTTCTCTATCGATGTTGAATCGTTTGGTCTGAAATGAATTCCAGATTGTAAAGCTTGTAGACCGAAGATCAGTGTCCCAAGTGAATTAGCATACAGTACTCTAAGAGAAAAATTATGGGTTCAATCTTTTGCAGGCACGGTTGGGGGTGCATGTTGCTGCAAACTGCTAATGAAACTTCTGGTCTAGGTCCCACTATGATGGACTCACATGGACAGTCTCATGGTACTCGAAAACCCCAAAGGGAAAAATAATATTATTTATCATTTACTATTTAAATCTTTATTCAAAAGATTTTATTCTTCCAATAACTTTTTATCAACAAAACCAGTTCAGATTTAACGGTTAAATTCTTCACTCGCAGATTGTGAACCCGCAAAATGGAGTCGTGCTGGTTACCAAGACTATTTCTAATGGAACCGGGAGTTTAAGCTGAGTTTCGGAAATTTAACAACATAATATTGGATTTTCCCGGAAAGAACTTACAAGTGTCCCTAGGATAGTAAAAGTTTATCTCTCCTTACTCGGTGAGTTTATCATTCTTATGAAACCGACGGTGACCTCTGAAATGCATAAGGTGAGTGAGGTTACCACGTCACCAACCACGGTCCGAGCTGGCTACTGCGGAAGGCATACACTTAACCCTTGAACACCGGAGCGACACTCATGGTGTCAATTACGGTTTAGGGTTTCCAGGTTTTAGGGTTTAAGGTTCTGAACCAAAAACTAACTACGTGCATTTTGTTTTCTCAAAATCTCACAGAAATGAATTCTCAAGATATTTGAGGAAGGTGTTCGAAGGCCAAATTTTACTTCATGGAAATGGAACAAAATGGAATTTTACCAATGGAACAACAATTTGGATCAGCTATATCAACTAGAAGTTAGATAATCGAACTGAAATTATCATCTTTTAGTGTGAGAGTAATTTGAAGCACCCGTGCATATCACCTCCTCCAAAGTTCGAAAGAGGGGAATATGCATAGGTGGTTTACTTTATTATTTAATTTTATCGTCCAGAAAATTCAGATAATAAATTAATTTGTTGATTAATGATTATTTGAACTGAGTAGATTGTCCCACTTAAATCCTCTGAGGTGTATCTGGATTTTTGCATCCCTTGGCTCTTTTCACACCAGTTGGTCCGGTTATAGAAAAATTTAATTAGTTTATTTATTTAAGATATAATTATTATCTAAGATATATATCTTTTCCTGTATAATTAAAGGAACAAAAATTCTCCAAAAATTCTTATTCATCGATTTCGTTTTCCTATTTATCACCATTTCTCGTCTTGGTTCTCTCCTAGCATGGAACTTCAGCAAAGAGCCGCCACGTCATTTCTGCAAACATGTCTCGTCAATGTTTTCGATCCACTTTCGTGTCTGTAGAATGTTTTCTCTCCATACGAATATTCATCTTAGATATTCGATGAAAATGGCTCTGCCGTCGAAGAGTTAAGTTTTCTTCGTCCGCTTGTCCGGAAATTAATAATTCCGTCTGAATTCTCCGGAAAGTTTATGACGGAAGCTAGAAATCTCTCGGTAGAAGAAGTTTACATTTGGGATCATGGTAAATATCAGCAGGCATAAAGGTTTCCTCATAAATTTACCTCTTCTCTTAACCAATTCTTGCTTGATCAACACTATGATCAAGCAAGATAACAGATAGTCTTTGAAGTTACCTCGTCACGTAAGAGTCGAATGAGACTTACGTGTCAGTTTTTAGATGATTACAATTATTGATGTGTTACTATATTTGAAAATAAAATCTTAAATCTCTGAATCAGTTCGTACACTGTCAACAATTGACATGACAAGGCAATCTCGATAACTGTCGTCTGCCAGTCAAGGGTGTGATCAAGCAGATATTCATTAAAAAGAGTAAAATGTTTAATCTTGTCCGTTTATCCCTTCAAGGGGCATCTGAATGTCCTTTGTGGATAACCACAGAGTACTTGGATCAGTTTCACACGACAGCTCTCGGTTGGTTGTTGCACCTCCAACCGAGAGCAGGAGGGTTTAAACCCCAGACCTTTCGCTTAGAGGTATGGGACTCAACCATCTCGTAATACATCGAGTTCATCATTCCTTCTGGGGTGAAACAAGTAAATTTTTGTATTTTTTGATGAACCAAAAACTATATTTTTTAGGTATATATATTTGATTAATTGTGTCTAGACAATTAGTTTTAGTTATACATTTGCATAACTAACCATCTATTTTCTAATGACAAGAAAATGTATTGAGGTTATCTGCTTTGACTTCATATGGATCTTGAGTGTTTATTCTTATTTCCTTCTCATATACATTAAATTTTCCCATATGCAGATAATCTTTCTTCGTCGAAGGATTTGGGCATAAATTGAAGTTGAGATCTAAGACAAATACTCATTCATTGAAAAGCTGGTCTTTTCCTTTAAATCAGAAAGTCTCCCATTGTTTCTTGGATGGGTATACTGTAATTTCTAGTTTTGCGTGTCAAAGTGTAGTAAACCGTAATATGTTACAGATTATTATATCCAACAGACTACAGATTACACGCATCCACTCTCTAAAACAAAATTATATGTTCTTGACTCCCTTATTTATTTATTTCTTTATCTACATTATTTCTCCATTTGTTAAAATTTATCGTCCAAAGTAAACTTCTAGCTAGAAAAGATCTAAAACTGAATTTACGCTTGTTCTTTTCCTTCTCTATAGTCAAAACCTCACTTTGCATGCATATTTATTTATTTATTTTCCCATGCCCTTCACTTAAAATCTCTCTCCAAGTACAAACCAAATGCAGTCCGTTGCTTAACAACTTCTTCTATTTTAATCTCGTCCTTCTCTTTCCACTCCTTATGTCGTCACTGTATACATTTTTAGGGGGTTTTTGCACTCGTTGTTGCATTAATTTACTTAATCGGATCTTTTCATCATAAAAAATTAGTCTACTCGTACAGCGTTGTTGACAAATGACTGCATTGTGAATCGTTCTCCCTAGAAGATGAGAAGAGGTCCTCTTGTATATTGGACTATTATGAATGTCATAAAATCATCATTATCATTTATCCGTAATTACTATTTTCATATAACAGAATGTCACTCAAACCACATGTACCAATATATATGCTTTTTAAGTCAGATGGTCGATGTCTATATCTGGGGATACATAGGTCTCAAGTTCGTATCCAGAGAGTTTAATCTACAGGAAAGACTCATGGAAAAGGAATGAAAATCAGTTTCAGACGAGTTAGTCACTATAGTAAAAGATTTTGTTATAGTGACTGACTCGCTTGGAACTGATTTTTACAAAATTCTGTTTGATAAGAATTGTTCAATTTAAATATATTTAATTTTCGAATTAAATATATTCTTATTTGTGATTTTTCTCGGTTTGTTTTCCAATCGTAAGATCTGGATTTGAAACATCTATGACTCATTGTGTATATTTCAAGATTTTGGTCATCAGTTTTTACAACAAATAAGAACATGATAAATGAACACCATTTTGATGAACTAACCCACAAGAGCTAACTAAAAACTTTTGAATTGAAACTAATTTCATTTAAAAAGATTTTGATTCTTTTATTAAGATACGCTTGCTTTCCGGAGAACTGTATACCTTTAGCCAGTTACCAAGATTTATTTTCCAGTAGCAGTCTTAAACTACCTTATTGTGATTATGTTTTTATAGTAAATAATTATAAAAGTGGCCGCTTTTGGGTGTGTGATATGAATGGTGCATGAGATAGTCGATGGGATAAAGACGATAAATGATGACGTGTTATCAGTGAGTCGACGGTGGGTGTTTGAACGGCGATAAACTGGGTGCGTTGGGGACCATACTCCAGTGCTGTGGAAGCTTGTGGTGAAAATCGGGAAATTTTCGGTAAGAAGGAAAATATCCATAATAGTTTCATTTAGTCGAATATTTTCCTAAAATATATTTTAGAAATATGTCTTTTCTCTCAAAAGATATCTGAAATACTTTATTCAGAAACGGAAAATCTCAGAAGCTACTGGAAATTTAAGAAGAAAGCGTACTAAATTCTCCGGGGCGAAGGACTCTCGAAACGTTGAAAGCGAGCATCCCATCCTTATCTGACATTCGCGTTAAAGACGTTGGGGAGAGGGATCCATCCCTAGGGCCCCCTCAAACCTCTTTTCGTATAAGAATTACAATGGTCAGATGAACAAAACGTGTCTAAAATGTCAGATTGGGTCGAGAGTGACATAATATCTATAAGTAATCAAAACTAAACAAATTTTTAACAATTTTTGAAATATAATTTTATGCACAATTTTACGGACGTTAGCGATTTTTTCCAATCTAAACTCTTTTCTTTCTCTTTTCTGGGTTTTACAGCAGAGCCCTACATTGGGTGCTCATACCCATGTCCAAACCCACCCATGCCCATGGGTTTTGGGTGTGCATGGGTTCGATAATATTGTTCATGGGTGGGTATTGTTTCAAGTGGGTATGGATGGACATAGCTTCCAAGTGGGTACGTTTCCGTTACTACTACGAAGTAACGGAACCCATGCTCATCAATACTGTTTGAGACCTGGAACTTAACTTGTATGTTTGTCATGTCAGTACAGAAAAATTTAGCGTTCTCTCGTATGTTCGAAGTCTTTAGTCTATGTATTATAATATGTTGTCATGTGACACTGACGTGAACTCAAGGAGTGCGTAGAAGAGTACGCATTGCGTAAACTAGATCGTTCAACGCTTGCACCAGAGAATAATTGTCAATTTGCCAGACTCCGGTTCTTGAGATTTTACCTGCGACTGTTGTTATTGAGATGGTGGCATCTAGCTCTAGTTCGATAAATTCACAAGTGATCGAGAAGGATCTAAAGAAGACATTGCTGAACGATGCCGATCGTGTATTTTTGCTGCGCAAGAACCATGCTGGTTTGAACTCTGTTCTTTGGAAAAAGTTTTGCATTGTGCAGCAACATGGTAAGGACTGCGAGTACGCAGCGTGCTTCAGCTGCAAGAAAGTATACACGTTCAAGAAAACCACGGGTACCAGCACCATGAGTAATCATAAGTGTCTTAAGGTTGAAAGATCGGAGAGTGGAGCAATGAACGTATTTGCAACAAAGGGCATCCCCACCACACATGATAAGAAGAAGATGACGCTTGTGGCTGCCAACTTCTGCGCGATTGATCTTCGATCATTTGAATCGATAGCCGGACAAGGTTTGAAAGGGCTTGTTCAAACAGCTCTGGACATCTGTGTTGCAAGCAATAAGCGACTCATGGTTGATGACCTGTTGTGTCAACTAGTTACCGCCAAATGCAATATAGAGACTCGCGCGACGAAAGGGCGCGCTATAAGGACAAAGTGTCTTCTAGAACACCTTGATACTGACGTATCCATGGCAAGCACCATTGATCTCTGGACGGACAGTATCAAGAAGGTAGCTTATATATCTGTCACGGCGTATTACATCGATGAAGAGTTTGCTCTGTTTGATCAAACATTGCATGTGAAGCCTGTTCGTGATGAGAGCCACACCGCCGTTATGGTTTTGGACGAGTTCAAGGAAGCTCTAGACATCTTCGATATCAAGGATTTGGTGTTCGATAAAATCACTGTTGTGGCGGATTGTGGATCGAACATCGTTGACGAAGATGGCATTTCAAGCGAGTTTGACTTGTTAGGGTGCATTGATCATAAAATCACAAACTGTCTGATATACGTACTCAACAAGACTACGAAACAAGTCGATGATAAGAAGAGCAAGC
The DNA here is from genome assembly GCA_036924285.1 of Asterella californica. Lineage (NCBI taxonomy): Eukaryota > Viridiplantae > Streptophyta > Marchantiopsida > Marchantiales > Aytoniaceae > Asterella > Asterella californica. Next base: position 18,759,836 of record JAYKYS010000002.1, on the reverse strand, counting down.
CTTTTTACCGATATCATGATGAGCCCAACATGGAGGTCCTATACGCTCTCATTGACGCCTATAAGAGTTTGGTCGCATACTTTAAAAAGTCAAATCTTCAATCAAAGTTGTCGAAGACGCTGAAACAAGAGAATGCAACCAGATGGAACTCGCTATACCATTGCTTGCTTAGTGTTTCTAACATGCTAAATGAGGTGATCGACCTACTGAAGCAGAAGGATGCACTACGGAAAGTTGCCTCAATCTCAAAGACCTTTTTGAAGCAATTAATTGACTTGTTGACACCATTCCAGAAGGCAACTCTGGATCTCGAACAATTCAAAGCGCCGACATTGCACAAGGTTGTATTTTGGCGATTTCAACTGTTGAAGCATCTAAAACCTGTTATCAACGATGTGATTAATGACGATGATATCAGAAGAACGAGCAAAGACTCCCCTTCGATCATAGCTTGTAAGTGCCTCTTCACACCACTAGTGCAAGAGAAGATGGAGCTCCACGTGGTCCATGTCGCAGCAATCCTTCTGGATCCTGTTACGAAGAACCATATGCACAAGATGGAGGTCCCCGACGCTTTAGTTACTAAGGCGAAAGCGAAACTGAGGGCGCTTATGCGCTCGATTGGCACAGGGGAGGTTTTAGCAAATTTGGATCAAGAGAAAGATGATGCACAGGCCCCACCACAAAAGAAGTGCTGTACTGATGACCCGACGTCTATGTACGATGAGTTTGAGGATGAGTTAGAAGAGATTCATGACAATGGGATTGAGATACTAGTTGTCAACAATCTCGATGCACGTATTGAGCTTGAGTTCAATATGTATGAGACATACAAGATCACTGATCTCGAAAAAAATGAGATCATTGCAGCGGTGAGCTCAGCATTGCCAGTGAATCGGGATACCACTGCTAAATTCAATATTCTTTTGTGGTAAGCTGAAAGGAGCCCTCACATTCCTCATCATGTCGCGTGTGACGCGTTTGATTTTGTGCATCCTGCATCCAACTCCAAATCGGAGTCAAACTTCTCGGATGCAAAGAATACGCTAACCAAGAAGCGCTCTGGGCTGAAGCCAGCGACAGTGAACGATCTTTTATTTGTCCGATCCAACCAAGACTTGGTGTAGACGGGTATTACATTATTACACATTACGTAATTTTTAATACATGGACGTAATTTTAATAGCATGGGTGGACATGGATGGGCAGAGGTCATGCAATGGGTGGCATGGGTCGCTGCTGATGGTTATGGTCTGGGTATGGATACAAATTCGAAAAAAAATGTCGGGCTCTGTTTTACAGCGACTCTATGTCTTCTCTTAGAAAATACACTACACGACAAAAACATCTCATCCTCTCTGGTTTTCACAATGGACGTATAACTATGTTATCGCATTTCAAGAATTAACAATAGTAACATTTTCTGCATTTAAGTCAATCAGCTGACAGAAATATTTTATCAGCTGACTGTAATAGAAATAAACGCTGTAGGTAAACCCATAAAAACACCACTTTCTCAAAGAAAATTGGACGCTTCTCCGAATCCAGTAGGTCCCAGCGACAACGTCAAATTAAATTAACACAAAGTATTCTGTCAGCGTCTCTGACTGGGAAAGAGAAAATTCAATCTGCAAGGCGAGAGCATTTGGTATTGCTGAGGCGAGATTTGGACAAGTCATGGCGTGACAGCCAGACGCAAAAGATATCAAAAGGTGATCCTTGCTCACCGCTTGTACTCTTTGTATTACTCCGCTGTGCCCTCATAGCCGTCGACCTCCACGTCGCCGCGCCACTATCAGCCTGCTTTTCGTGTTCCAAGCTTTCAAATCTCTTAACACATGTCTCTCTCGATACTACTCTGCTTCAAACTTCTAGGCTCAGACATGTCTGCCAAATGACTCAAAGTGAAGTAAAACTCTTTTAGACGTGAACGTTTCTCTACTTAGGGTACTCTCAAAAATGTAGGAGTACGATATTCGGCATTGAAGTACCAAAACAGATGGATAGATAGACTTTCACGTGCAGAACTGTTATACGTTAGATATGGTATCAGCCTTTTGTCTTCTGGTGGAAGAGTGCCATAAACAGCCATCAGTGAAGGTTTGACTTGAACGGATTTTCCTGATATAATAAGTCTAGATACGTTGAACTCGAATACGTTCCAAAAGGTTGTTTCACTCTTTCATATTTAGGGTTTCAATACAATATTTCAGGCATAGGTCCGATTCTAAGAAAGATAAGATGAATCCCCTTTTGAATCGGGCTTTCACGTTCCGTTTCCTTTTCACCTATGCCTGAAATATTGTTATTTCATCTTATTCAGCTTTACTTTGGCGTAAACAAAAACGATTCTAACACTCGTCATTATCTTCTCTCTACAAGAACTTTTAAGACCACCAACCCTGCAAATCTATAACTTCTGGGAACGTAAGGCGGGCGAACCACGAGGCGCATGTGGTCACTCCTTCGTCCAGAGTAAAAGAGTAACTACGTTATGGCGCACCACTCAGAAGAAAAGAGCATGATATTTATGGTTCGCGCAGCATGGTGACACTACCCACAGAGGACATTTCCCTCCTCGAAGATAAACTTACAAAGGCAAGTATAAAATTGGATCAATGTTCTGGGCACACGAGCGGGAAAAAGAGGCTTCACAGCGACTGCACCATACTGAAGTTATTACGGGGCTCTAGCATTACAACCGATTCCATTTGCTCAAGTACATGCTTCCATTAATGTTTCCAGATAATTTTACAGCTTGATCTTCGACGGTATCTACCAGGTGCAGACGGCAACGACGAATAAATCTTGGCGGTTCTGCGGTAGCCCCTAAATCACTAAATTACGCGAGATGCACCAGATACACGGAACAGAGCGTGGAATGGATTCGTGCAGACTAATCTGGCAACTAGCGGCATACCCAATTGATAAAGATGTACCAGTAACAATCGGAGCTTCGATGACTCGTGCACCTCCATGAGGAAAAATGAATTTTACTAGCAAGAAATCAAGAAAAGAACAGCGGCATACCCAACTGATAAGGATGTACCGTAACAATCGGAGCTTCGATGACTCGTGCACCTCCATAAGGAAAAATGAATTTTACTAGCAAGAAAACATACCTACTGATGCCAGGCCAATGATCCATCACTCGGTAATACAACGTACATGGAACACATAAACCTAAGAACTTTGCCTCGCCCAACAACGGCTAATGTTCCTGAACCTTCTGTACACCTATCCACCGTGCATAATCTACCCATCTGCATAAACAGAAACCATATGCGGTGAGTCAATACTACACAGACGTTGCTCGCGGATTAGAACATATTTGTCAACTTATGACAAAACCAAGCGCGATACACTTATACAACCCGAACATAAATTTTAGAACAGCTTGGAGAAAGCGGCACCTAAAAGACAGGATATGACTACGATTTCATCCAGAAGTCAGAGGTCAGAAGTCCATTACGAGAATGAACTTCTGACCGCTTGAGAATCATATCTGTCAGCTTTGAAGGAGGACTGATCACTTACAGTAATGAACCCAGGAAAGTATTTGCAGTCCGCACAGCGAATGAAGATACACCAAGAGCCACCTTTTGATTGTGTAGTAGGGGCTCCAACACCCGCTGCTCCACAACTCCTGCTAGGACTTGATACCTGTGAAAGATATCAAAGCAATCAAAACCTCTGTAAGCCTTCTACGAACGGTTAAAAGTCATAACCCATTCTCCTGAGGACTTAAAAACAGTAAGACAACAAGTAAGAACCGGAAGCATCACCACACTGAATTGTCTCTAAATTCAACCATGAAATGAAGAAACAAAATCTCCACTATTACTCTGCAGGACCAGAAGAAAAAGTAAAAGATCCACAGGAGTGCAATTCAGATCAATACAACTGGTCCAATTTGTAAAGTAGACATCCATGTAACCCAGATGTATGAATAGCCAAAAGTGAAGGGCAGATTTGATGAACTCCTAGACTCTGCCTTTCCCACAGCCAAGCATTACATACTGAACCACCAAAGCATAAGAATCTACGGAGCAAAAATCCTGTACCTTAGATTACTCGAAACTGCCATGTATACTCCGTATGCCAAACTGGTGGATACTATTGGGATGTCCTCCGTTTCTCCTTCAAAATTCTTGTCAATTGCCTTCCTTATTTTGATGAGGCCGTTGGTTGTAGCAGTTCCAATCTGGAAAGGGTGGGAAGGTAACGAGGTGAGTACTTTCGCAAACCATGTTAACGAGATGAGAAGACAAACATATACCCGGTACGGTGATCCGCTTCCTTTACATGCAGATATGTTCCATACGATAATTAGACTGTAAATACTTGGATTGTGGACAGTACCAGAGATGCTGAAGTTCCCACCACAAACAACTTCGAACCATTTCTCTGTAAGGCAACAAAGACACGATGTCAATCAGCGCTATGAAATTCTCCTTACTTAGCAGAAAAATGTATTTCGCTTTACGTAGAATTTTCGTCACGGAAAAGAGAAACGTACCACGATGGCTCCCACTCGTTGCAATGTTGAATACGACGTTCCTCTAAGTGCAATCTGCGTTCAAATGCAAGCGCAAGCAGAAGATACAACTGGGATCGTTAGACAACCGCTTCTCTCAATGATTCCAAGCCTTGGAAGTCCCGGTGAGAAAGGTATTTCGAACTAACAAAGGTCCGAAACGTGTTCGGTGTAACGCTGACACAGTGGTGAATAGCTGTCCAGGACTGCATTTCTCAGCGCTTGAAGCCAAGGCTGGCGGTGAGAAATCTGATAGGCATGTCAAAGTACCTGGAACGCGTTGTCGGGGCACTTGTAGAAGAATGTTGCGATCTTGCCGGCGTTCTTGGCGAGAGCGGGTCGCAAGGCCACGGTCGGCGCAGGAAGCCACACCAACATGAAGTCGGCAACCAGGGCCATGATCTAAACAATCAGACTCACAACACGTCAGTCAAAATACATCTCATAGAATCATAGCTTCCAATAAACAACTTTGCTACACCGTACATGCAAGGTATGCACCCGTTCACGTGCCATCTGAATCGTGCGCTATGCATAAGCAACGCCCTGCCTACTCGGATACAGCTTTAACGAACTCAACTCGGAAGTTTCATTGCACATACCACATCCGCGACGACAAAATCAAGTTCCTTCCCGAAATTTTCTCGCCTTCTCTCGAACTCAGCTGCAGTCTGCAAGGGATCGAGACACCAACAATTCCAGATATGACATCTGTACGAGACTATCTGGGAAGAACCGTACGCGCTATGGGATGCACTACAAACAATAACCGAATCTACCACAATAGACGTCTCAGCACTTTGAAGGTCAAGGTAGAGCATTAAATATATTGTCATCCGCGCATATAAAATCCACGTTGGCGTTTATCAATACACGAAGGGGCTCTGCAACTCTCAACTCCGACGCAAGACAGATGCGAAGTACCATGTCAAATAAATCAGCAAAAGTCATCCGCTGAACGTCTCAAATGAAGGTTTTGAAGAACCCCCTCAGATAAGGAGACAGACAGAAGAGACCACGACGATGTCAACACAGGAAAGTCATCTCCAGCACATACGACACGCAAAACAGTTGTCTGTCTCACTTATGCATCAATGGAATGATATTCACCTTGGTGAAGATGCCAACTCCACATTCGATTCCGACTTTGGTTAAGAAGAGATCATCTGCGAGCAAACGCTCCTTGAATCCCGCGAATTGCATGAGCCAGTTTCTGATTGGAGACTTCTCAAGCTCGAGAAACCGCTGAATCACATCGGCAGGAATCTTGCCACCGGTGACGGCGCTGGCTAAGTCCTTGGGCAAACTTTCCAGGGATCTACCAACAGTCGCCAGAATAGCCAAAGCCTCGTCCCTGTTCTCGCTGTTCCCAGATCCTTCAGAGAAAGAACCATCTCCAGAATCACCATCTCCTCCCTTACCGTCTCCGAATCCGCCTCCTATCACACTACCACTGTCACCGCCGCTGGCAAGCTGCACGTCCGCAGAGGCATTCAGCTGCCAGATTCCTCTGCTGTGTTGTGAAGGTCCAGTAAGACCCTGTCGAAGTCCTTCGCTTGCAGATTTTCGATTCTTCTCCGAACCGCTCGACAACCCTGTCACTGCATCTTGTCCCCACCCTTTGCAAGAAGAAGGAGAAGAAAAAATGCATACGCGAGCATTGCCAGAGACCGTAGCAGTCCCAACTGGAAGCAACGAAGTGGAGAGGGACCAGCCCAAATTGGTGGGAGAAGAGAGGACTAGCGCCATATCCTCTCTTCTCTGGCTAAAGCAACCAAAATTTTCAGCGCAGTCGCTTGCTGGCCTCCCTGCTGCGGCTGCTCTGCTGCACTTCGTCCGGTTTGTTAACACCAGAGACCCAGGCTTCGTTCTTCACCCTTGCAGCAGCTGCTGCAGACGGAACTGCACTTCTTGGACAAAGGTAACGAAAGGCGCTCAGGCTGCTAGCTCCGGGACGATTAAATTTTCGTTTTTCTCCTGTCTCACGTCCCGAACCTGACGCCTCGCTTCCTCTTTCTCTCAGAATGGACCCTCACCTACTCCTCTCTTCTCCGCGCGCTGCCCCGCGCTCGCCTGTCCCCTCGGGCTGTTCGTGTCACCCCACACCCCACACCCCTCCTTTCCCTTTCCCTTGTCTCCTTCAACTCCGCTCCTCTCGTTCCGTCCTGCCAGTGTATCTTCCACTGCTGTCCGTCCGTCGGAGACTGACCAAATTCTCTGCTCTTCGGCTCGGCTGCATTGGACACATGTACCTTGTTCGGTCCCACACCATCCCTTCTGGATCCCTATCACCCTCGCCTATGACGAGCTACATCCAAGAGAAATGGAAACAAACAAACTTATATCGCTTCTTTCCTCTTCATCGTGTCCTCGTCGGTTGGTCATCAAGTCACCCAAATTGTGGGAAGGATTTCCAGAAAGCAGCCTAAACAGGAGCCCTAAACTCTCAGGGTAAATAGAGTTTAGCAACTTTAGCCATTGTTGTTGTTTCTTCCTCTTGCTCTCCGATTGGCTTCTGTTGGAACCTGCAGTCCAAGGAGCGGCTCCATGGTCTCCGTTGTCGAATCATATCAAACTGGACAAAGAAACTCCACATTTCCACTCAAAGGAGCTATCGGTTGGGCAAGGCTGTGCAATCTTCTCGTGAGCCAAAGGAAGTCATGCCAGATAATACAACAGAGAATCAACTCAATGCATTTCCAAACGGCCCTGCAGGAGTCATGCCACTGTATGTGGCTTACAATGGTCCCTCACATCTAGGAAGGGTCGGAGCGTCCCTTTGAGGTGGTCCCAGCAGTATCCCAACTCGTTTCAATCAGACCTTGTAGTTACACTGAATCCCTCCGCCATTCGCACACCACCGATAGAGAAGGGCCCACCTCAGGAGCTCTCTTTATAGCAGCAGGTTGTACTTTTCTGCACATAGGAGGAATCTTGAGCTCCGGTCATGTACGGGGTTGGCGAGTCTGTATCAGCACTTTCCTTCTCGTTTTACTTCTTCTTTCATATTTTAGTACGTCATTTATCTGCTTCGTTGCCACTTGTGCCAACTTCTGTGGTGAACAACATCTTCAAACTCATCATGTAAACGGACTGGAATTCGTGATTCCTTTTACCAAACACCATGCTTTGAATCTCGTACGACTCCGCACCTGTTTTCCTGTGCTGTCAGCCATGGAGGAACTCTGAGTGAAATTTGGTTTCAGGCTGTGCGGTTTATGGAGTTAGACATGAGCAGTGGTCAATTTTCAAGATGCAAAGGCCATCACTTGTAAGCTGTCTCCAGTCTCGTCTCTGAACATCTCACCGATGAGAAGGGTCTGGTCTGAGGCTCTGAGCTCGACCATGACCTTCTAGTACTACCTTTAGTATGTTTGTCGGACTTGACTCCACTCCTATTAACTTTGCGTTATTTTATTCCACCCTCGACTGGTTACAGCAACTTCAGTAAGTTAAAATATCACTTCATCAGAATGCAGTTTTGTTTTATTTTTTCAAAAAAAAATTAAAAAATTATCAATTTAAATTATTTTTTATTTGACTTATTGCAGTGTCTTTACATAACGATAAAGCTGTTAAACCTGCTGTTGCCAGTCAAAGGTGGGGTTAAATAACGTAAAAGTTAAGAAGGGTGGGGTCAAATCATAAAATCGCATTAAGGGTGATGTCAAGTAAAATTTTGTCAAAATAATCTACCGGATCAAACCAAAAGCTCATATGCATGCCAAATGGAATTTTTGCTCGTTTTTTTTTTTCGAAATATATATATATATATATTAAATAAAAATATATACTAAGTAGATGTAAAAATTAAAAAAAATTATAAACATTATTTGTTAGTCCATGTCTGGAAACACGAAAAGAACAAAAAAAAAACCATGAGTCTTTGCTCGGCTCTCGTGCTTCAGAAGGTACAAGATCGGAGAACTATACTCATGAATACATTACTTTACTGAAAAATTTAATTTAATATCTAACCCTTCTTACCGAAAAGGTTAGATATTAAACCCGGAAGAGGGTGAATATGCATGCTTCTGAATAAGCCAAAAGGCTCATCCCATACTTCTGGTCGAAACGGTACACACTCTAACAACGCACTCGAAGTGAGTGTTGCAATTGGAAGGATCTCATACAAAGAGGAGAATCATTTTCTGTCCAGGTATGAACCTCACATACTGTAATTAATTAAAGAGTTGTTCACCGGTTCAGAGTTCACGGACATTTACGGGTTCTTTACATAAGCATGGGCCAAAGGCGATCACCGTCATACCTGCCAAGATCCTAGGCCATGAGCAGTTTGCAGTATACATGGAAATGATATTCCAGGCCAAAGTAAATGCAATTATTATCATGAAATGTCACCTTGCAGATCATTTCTGTGTCCATCTCTGGAGTTATTTTTCTTGTCGGCCCTGGAAGCCATCCATCTGGCATCCACCATACTAGATTGATTGCACTGTCAAATCGGATTATAACATCCACACCATGTTTTATGTTTGGTCCCGAAGAAGTCTTGTAGAGCGAAAATAGATCTGAGTAACACTCAAGTGTTACGAGATATATATGGACTCAAATAGCCTCTGGCCCAAACTTATGTAAAAAGACCCTCTTAGTGTGTAGTATATTTTCAACTTGCATGATTTCTTAATCATGCAATAACCCAGAGAAGTTTAAGTGATTATACAGTTTAGAACCCAAACCAAAAGCTTGTTTTCTTCAAGAAATCAACAACCACTCTTGTATTTATCCGAGAGAGTATTTAGTTAAACCGCCTTCCATTATTGAATATCGGTCACTAAAGGGTTTCACTATAAAAGCTACCCGATCTATTGCACATCCTCGTACAATAGACTACCCGGTGACCATGGTGGTCTCTCCCCATGTTGTAGATGGTCGTGTGGTCCGAACCCTTCTGACGAGAGGGTTAAGGCCCTGCTTGCAGCAAGAGAAAGCTCCACTGCTACAACATGCCCTAAAAGCAATTAAAATAAACTAATTTAAAAATACATGTAAAGTAAAATCATTCGATATTTAAATTAAATTAAAATCATGTTGACCGGCACTAATCTCCCTTGTAAATCTAGAAACCTACTGCTCGATATGCTATATTACTTGCTAATTAGCTCAGCTGTATATTCACCTTCCCGTAACATAATGTAGACCAGCACTGAATCGCCCTTGTAAATCTGAAAACCTACTGCTGTATATGCTGTATCACTTACTAGTTTAAACACTTGCATATTCATATTTCCATCTTCGTGCTGCAGTGGAAATAATTATGACCCGACATTCTTCATAGAAAGATTCGGTTATAAATTAAATAAAAAATGGTTCATACATTCCTGAACAACGAGTTTATATTGGAGTATAATGTAAATGTGGAAACCGACTGCTGTATATGCTATATCAGTTACTAATTAGCTCACATGAAGTGAATAAAATTTATGACGCAACACATTTTCATAAAAACCTCTGGTTATAAATTAAATAAAAAATTTTAACAGAAATTACTCCATACATTCCTGAAGAAAAACGACTTTAAGTTGGATTCGGATGCTTCTGTATGTTGTGTTCACGATTTTATTCCGTGGCTCACAGCCAAGTGCAAGGCCTCGCATAATGTAATGTAAGTATCTCGTAAGAATTCATAGTTATTGTGTTGGGTAATTTTGTAACTTATAAACTTAAAGTACTACAATTAATCTCCTCTCTTAAATTTACTATATACGGGAGAAAAATGAATATGTATGCAAGATTCAACTTTTGAGAATTTTTGCTCGCTTGTTGTTATCAGAAAAAGATATAAGTATTAAACAAAAATCTTATACTAAGCTCATAAAAGAAATCAAAATATTTGATAAATATTAACGTTAGCCAGACCTAGAGACGCTAGAAGACCTAGATATAAACCATAAGAAAAGCGCTGAAAGACGCACTCCTCACAATACATATGCGAGATGCTGATGTGCACATGATGTGGAAGAGGTGAATATCCAAGGATTTGATGGAATGACTTATTCGTCTATTTATTTTAATATATAATGCAATTCTGGTTTTTGCGGTCAAGCAGGTCTCAGAAATGTGCATATGATTGAAAATGTTTACCAGGTTCTTCAAGAAACGACACGTAGAAGGATGTATGTATAGTAGGTTATTGTGTGGCTATAGGTCAAGGGTAACTTGCAGACATGGTGGGATGACAAAACTGTGGTTGGAAACGCTCGCAAGACCACCCTTACATGCCCGGGAAATAATGTACTTGAACTATACACCAGGACAGTGTGATGATCCACTTACATTCCTATTACTTTTTGTAACACGGTATACGTTCGAGAAGTAAAAAAGGGGTAAAATCACTTCCTTCAAACAAGGTAGTGTGGTGAAACTAAGTGAAACCACAAGTGAAAACGTGAGGTGTACAGAGTACGATTAAAAGGTATGGACGAAGAGATATCTCTTGAACTGATGAGTATACTAGAGAGCCCCTGATATCACTTGAGTATCAAATCTAAATGTGTGATAGATATGTGTAACAAAAGTAACCATGACAACTGAAGCTGATTAATGGACGGTTAAAAGGATATGCAAATAAAAACTGATCCATGATAACAGGTACTCTCATTGGTTCATCCGGAAATATATCTTGGGAAAATCTAAAATACTTTATCCTGAGAAGTTTCGTAGGGTAAGTGTGCAACGAAGTAAGTCAGTAAGTGGGTTGATACATCTGTAAAGCTTATAAAGTATGTAACCAAAATTTATCCGGTCTATCTTGGTATATAAATATCACTTACATGCCAGTTTCCAGATAGAAGTAATGAATAATATGCATTCCAAGCGTTAAATTTAACGTGGGCCAGAAAGATTACAATCAGGGTATGAAGGAGAAAATACAAAAATTCGATTGGCTCTCGGGTGAGCCAATCCAGTGGATTCAATAACCTCAAATATCTATAGAATGTTTTCTTCAAGGTCTATTCTGATATTTCAGTTTTGATTCTAGATATATGTATATATATTATGTTAGAATACTAGAGTAAATTGACCTAATTTATTTTTCACCCACACAAATTCTCTGCAGATCTTTTCGAGTCTTTCCGTGCCGTACTTCGAAAGTGCCACCCCTGTAAAAAGAAGAATTGGCATTGCTTTCAAGATGTGTTTTACAATGATTAGTCTGCCAGCGAAGATGAGAGATCTATATGCCCAGTAGCTTAGCTTCTTCATAACTTTTTGCTCTATGAACTGCAGGTGGTGCTGCGCGCTTAGATTCCTACCTATCGGGTATCCCAGATACCGGATGACTTCTCCCTGTTTGGCGATATGGCAGCCACTGCGCTCCATCCACTCCAGTATCTCTCCGATGTCCATGGGGATCAAAGTCGACTTTCTAAGGTTTAGTTTTGCTCCGGAAATTTTTTCATACCACTGTATGGCACCCTGCACCTCCTCGAAGTTATCTTCCGTTGCTTTTATGTGTATCCCTGTATCGTCGGTGAAGAGTTGATGCAGGATGGACTTTCTCTCATTGATCTTGATCCCTTGGATCTCTCCCTTCTGCTCCTTCTCTTCCAAGATGTCCATCAGAGGTGCCGTCGCGATGACGAAGAGGAGTGGGGAGAGCGGGCATCCTTGGTGCACTCCCCTCTCCAAACTGATCTCCTCCGCGAAGTCCCCGTGTAAGTGCACCTTAGATATAGCATTTTGTATTAGTCCTTTGGTCAGCTTGACAAAGGTTGGGTCTATATTTAATGTTTCCATCGTCTCCCACAGGTAGGTGTGGTTGACTCGATCATACGCCTTCTCGAAGTCTAACTAGAGGAAAGCCGACGGTATCTTTTGGTGTTCTGCCCACTCTTGTCTCATCTTGAAGGCCAGAATGTTATCCGAGATGTTTCGTCCTCTGATGAAGCCCTTCTGCTTGTTGTCGATCAGCTCCGATAGATCCGCTCTCAGTCTGTTGATCATCAGTTTTGCTATGATCTTGTATGCTATGTTTAGCATAGAGATCGGTCTCCAGTTTCTTAGCCGTTGTAGTTCCCCTTCCTTCGGTATTAATTTAATAACTCCTTGCTTGGCTGTCCTTGTGAGAATTTGTGTCCGTCAAAATCTGCAAATCATCTCCCGCAAGACCGGTTCCATATCTTTCTCCATCGTCTTTAGAACCTCCGCAGTCATTCCGTCCAACCCGGATGATTTGTCTGTCTTCAGATCTGCTATAATCCCCTCTATCTCTTCCTGTGATGGCTCCACTCTCAGTTTACAATTTTGTGCAGCTGACATCCTTTTCGTGAGCAGGTTAAGCGCTTTTCTTCTCAAGGTGACTTCTTGTTCCACCTCGTTATCTTTGGTAAAGAGATGTTGATAGTAGTTCTGTACTTCTTTCGTGATGTCGTCTCTCTTCGTGAGCCATTCCCCCGTTTCTGTTTGCAGAGATGTCATCGATTCTTTGACCTTTTTTGTCTTCAGGATTGCAAAAAAATATTTCGATGGAGCGTCTCCTTCATTCAGCCACTTGTGTCTGCTCCACCTTCTCCACCACGCCGCTTGCTTGTGCTCCAGTCTGCGGATGTCCATTGTGAGTTCGCTCAGCTTTTCCACAGCTTCATTGGATCTTTCTTCAGCAAGACTGGTGCGTACCTTTTCCACTTCTTCCAGTTTGTCATGTTCTTGTCTGCTGAGTTGCTTGACTTCTCTTTCCTTGTTCGACACTATCTGTTTTACCGTTCTCCATTTGAGTTCCCACTTGATCCGCGGGTCCTCCACATGCGTGGCTGTCTCCCTCCATGACTCTTTCATTTTTTGTAGCGTTGTATCTTCTTTTAGTCTCTCCGGGTTAACTTTTAGGTATGTTTTGTTTTTGACCATCTCTTGTGGTTGTGCAGGAGTTAGGCACAGTATAATGGGAATATGGTCCGAGAGCGTTTGGTGCCCGTCGTGTCTCATCTGGATTTGGAAATTTGTCCAGGCTGCTCTTTGCGAGATGTAGATCATGTCCAGTCTTGCTTGGTCGAGCCTCTCCCCAACTCTACTTTGTCTCGTGTAGTGTGGACCTGTTCTCTTTGAGGCTCCCAGCCATCCATCTTCGAGGCCTAGTGAGTGACTAAACGACTGCTACTTTCTTCTATCGGTTCCATGCTGTATTGCCGTTCTTCCCACGCTGTCCTCCGACGTCTCCATGTTGTTCCAGTCGTCCTCGACAATCCATTGGCTCGACGTCCGTTGTGATTCCATCCACTCCCAAGTCTCGATCCTCTCTCTTCTCTCATTAGGTCCATGGATGGACGCGATGTTTATCACTCCTCCTAGCGTTTCTACGATTAATCACGCCACTGTTCCGTCCTCCTTCACCCCCCGGTTTAGAACTTTCCAGTCGTTTAACAAGACCACTGCCGCTCCCGCTCTTCCTTCACTTGTGTAGTCTACCACATATCTATCAGGTTGGGATAGTTGGTTGAGATGAAAAACTGTCCGCTCCTGTTTGATCTTCAGCTCTTGCAATAGCATTATCTCCACCTTTCCTTCTTGCTTTCGGATCCATCTTCTAACAATACGTAGTTGGTTGATGTCTCCTAGGCCCCTTACGTTCCAGCTAATGATTTTCAAGTTCATCATCACTATGTTTGCTGGATGTCTCCCTTCAGAGTCTCCTTAGGGCACTTGGTTCCTTCCCTAGCCTTCTAGTTCTCGGTTTAGCCGATGTTGTCTTGGGGTCTGCTTCCTTGATCTCTTCGATGTTCTTCCTCCTGGCTTGGTCCCCTCTATCCGTTTCCCTCAGAGGTATCAGTATCCTCTTCTCCATCCTCCATCTCTCTGTCATGTGTTTGGTGTCGTTCCCGGTTGCTTTCCTTCTTTATGTCCTCGTGTTCACTTGTTGCAGATGCGAACTCATCCGTTCTCACGTCTTCTTCTTGGTGTGGGTGACTCGTACCATGTTCTCTCTTTCTTTTCTCCTTGACTATCTCCATCCGTTCCTCTTCTGATTCCATTGCGTTTGTCTCTTGCGGGGGTTCTAGGAGTTGGCTGTCCCTTATCCTGCGCTGTTCTTCGTCTTCGGCTTCCTCCTCCATGAGTTCTGGCTTCTTCGAGTTGCTGCTTCCTTGTCCCTGCTCCTTTGCGTTATTTTCTTATGTATGTTCCAATGTCTTTTTCACTTGTTTGCCGTCTGCAGTGAGCTCCTCCGCTTGGTCGTCTTCCGCCATGGATTCCAAAGCTTGGAACCTGTTCACAACTGGTGGTGTCGTCTTCTCCGTTAATTTTTCTTTCGACTGGGATTTCCTCGCTCCCTCGACCTGAGTGAATCCGTCATCTCTTGTTGCTGTGGCCTGCTTCGGTTGCTTCTGTTCAGGTCTGGATGTCGTTGGAGCCTTTGTTGCTGCTTTTGTGATTTTATCCGGGCAGTTCCGTGCTAGATGTCCTCTTTTGTGACATGCAAAATAAGCATCGGGCATGCTTCTGTAGATGATCCTTTGCAGGTAAGCACCTTCGCCTTCCTCGTCGTTGACGTTTAGCACATCGGATAGAGCTTCGTTGAGGTTGAGGAGGACACATCCGCTTATGCATAAGTACTTACATTTGCTTGTCTCATTTGTGATGTACAATACCTCTCCTATTGTGGATAACATTTCCCGACCAAAACTTTCATAATGCGGATGGATGTCTGGTAGTTCTACCCACACCGGCGCTTTCTTTGTTTGGATTGCAGCTGGGTCGAAGGTTGGCTCCCAAGGGAAGACGAACACCATGTTTCTCCCCATGTAGAGCGGGGTTGCTGTGAGGATCTTGTCACGTTGTTCTTCCGAATCCACCGTGATTAGGAAGCATCTTCTGTTCAGCATGCGGATCCTCTGAACTGTGATTCCCAGCTCTTGTGTTAAGATGTACTCCGCCCACTCTTTGACTGTATCTCTCATTGGTGTAACATCCACTGTGTAAAGGATGAAGGCTCTTTCCTTTAACAGTTGCATTCTGTTGAATACCATTTGAGTGTTAATGGTAACTGACACTACTTTTTGACCTTCCGATGGAGGAGTCTTCTTTCAGAGCATCTCAATAGTCGTCCTATGGTCGTCTCTGTCTTCTCTCCCAAACTGTCGACCTTCATGAATTTCTGAAGAGGGGTCCTTCTTTCTGCCCGCTTCTCCCTTGAAGCGGTTGATGTTACGTCTTACTCCACTGAGGTAATCGCCGACTTCCATGCTTTTTCTGCTTGTTGTCTCTTCTTATCTCTTTCCATCTTGGCATTCCTTTTGTCTGTGGGCCTCTTCGTCGTAGTTGCGTTGGGCTCTTTCGTTGGCTCCTTCCCTTTGGTTGGTACCTCTGTATCGCTTCGTTGCTGTACCTGTCCTGACGTCGTCCTTTGCTGACCGTCCTTCCTTTCTTCGCTGTGCAAGGCGCTTCGGTTATCATTCGATGTTGGGATTTGCTGCCACTCCTGGTTCCTCTCGATCGTAGTGGTGGTCCCTGTCTGAGCCGCTGCTTTCTGCATCAGAAACCCGGTCCTCTCCTTATTGCTCAAGGAATTTACTGCTATTTGTTGTCCAACAATATCTAACTCCGACATTTTGCTGACCTTAAGTTTTTTCCGTGCTGTGTCTGTTACTTTCGCTAGCTCGGTTGGCTCTTGTAATGTGTTGGTGATCTCTCTTAGCACTGTTACCCCTGCTCTCTTGTTCACTTCACATGTCCGGTGTGCTTGCACAATGTCGCCTTGTTGGTTCTCGGTTCTCCTTGCAGTAAAAATGAAGGTCGTTTCATTGTATATTTCATCTCCTTCTGTCTGCTTTCCGTATGCTTCTAGCTGCATATCACCTGTTTTCGGTGGCGTTTGACTTCACGCTCCTTTGTGGAGGGACTTCCTCCTCGAATTCGTGAGACGAATTCGAGGAGATTCGTCAGCACTCTTCTTGCTCCCTTTCTATTTCGTGTACGCCGCCATAGTCACTATCCACGAATTTTTTCTATCTCCTCGGTTCTCGGACACCACGAAATACGGACGCTACAAGACAAAACTGCATCCTCCGCCTCATGACTTTCGTTCTGATCTTCAGAATATTTATTAGAGATACCCTGCCCGGATACCTGTAACTAAAAAGTGTCATTTCAGAATATTTATTAGAGATACTCTGCCCGAATAACTGAAGCTAGAGAGTGTCCATTTGGAAAATTTATTAAAGATTCTCTGCTAAGATAATTGAAGCTCGGAAACCGAGATGCATTAGCACAGGAGCTTCCTAAGAGCACAAAGTGTTTATTTATCCCGGACATAGACATTAGAGAGAGTAATTTCAAAATATTTGTTAAAGATTTTCTGCCTGGATAACTGAAACTAAAGGATGTCATTTTGAAATACTTTTAAAGATCTTCTACCAGGATAAATGAAACCCAAGTCAAATTGTTTATTTATATCAGATTCGAATACATATCTGAACAATTTTCAGAACCTTCAAACTTACTCTAGAGGTGTCAAAGTTGTAACTTTTGGAAGAGATTCTTTGCCCGCGGGGTGGAGTTACGATTTCGTCCGGACATCCGCAAGTGTTTCTTATGAGCACTTTCGGAAGTACATGCGAGCATTTGCTTATTCACTTTCAGTTCGTTTCAATCGTGAGAGGTGGTAGTAAAAAGATTACTACTCAATCCATTTGTCAGTATCTGAATCCCAGTGTGTAAAAAATAAAAAAAATAAGTATAAAAAGAATTATATTTTCTACTCAAAATTTCACCTCTATGTGAACTGTGATCTTATACAAAGTTGCTCGATTATATTTTACGACGTTTCTCACGTAGGAAGTAAAAGAATCTTTACGTTAACTTTGACACCCGCTAATATCCGGAAAGTCGCATGAACATTCATCTTTGTAAATCTGAGTTCTAAATATCGATCGGGTCTCTTTCACGATAACTTGACATCCTCAGCCCACGAGAATGAGTTGGGTTTTCCCGGCGATCACGTCCCGATCTCGATGAGGTCCCGGGATGGAAGACCTACTGTATCCCTTTCTCTTTGATTACAGAATCTTTTTTCCTTCTCCGATCCAATCCACTGGTCCAAATCCCGGCATGCTTTTTGTGAACTGGCTCTTTTTCGTCCCTTTTCTTCTCCCCTTATCGGCGAGATCCATCCACACAAGATGGATAGAATTTGCCCCAACCTACTTCATTTCTAGTCTCTCTCGCCATGACTTCTTTCTTCTTATTGCATTTTAGCTTCATGGGGTCTTCCCATCCGTTTACTATTTACTATTCACTGCGTCGCGTATTTCCCATTTTGGCTTTCAGCGAATGATAAGACCAAAGTCTAGATCTCACGCGAATTTATATTCATAATCTTTCGTATTAATTATATATATATATATAATATCCAATATTATATATTATAAACTCTTTTTACATAATTAATTCAATATTATATATTATAAATTTTATTCACACTGTTAGATTAGATCTGAATGGTACGCGAAATGTGATAAATTCTGGTGTTGAATTCATGAGATCTACAGCTAATATATTCTAAGATGCGAATAGTTTCTCAAGCATGTGAAAACTTTTCGCGTACTACCGCGAGTATACTTGGGACTACGGTAGTGCTCGTACTGCGAAAAGTCTCACAATAGCTTCATAAAGCTTGATAAAGATAGCGCGTTCGGCCCGAGTGGCCGCCCGACGATCGCTAAACATGGCTGTTAAACACCGATGGAAGCAAATGTCAGACTAGAACTAATTCAAGGAACACATCAGGCTCACCCTAGGTTTTGCATCTAGAAATCTCGTTCCTTACACGTGAGACAGGCTCTTTACACGGCAATGTGAGGTTTGCAGTGGCCAGACGTGAACCTGCAAAGCTTCCAGCGGACACGAGAATGTTGATCCTGGAGAAACCAGTACACTGGATCTCGTTTCCTTTCATTATGCATTCATCGACGGACTATATCGATTCCTTACAAAATGTTAAGCACTCGCTATTCTACAAAGATTCTCGCTCTCTTGCGATGTCATGTCTCCTCGGTAGTTTTTTCTTATCGAGAAGTCATTTTCTGCTCATGTTGTTTCTCTGCTTCATTTTAGCTCCTTGGGAGCTCTTTGTACGTTCTTCTCGTCTAATTCGCGTTCCGTAGGTGCGGTTCGTAGCTTTGATCATAAATTGGTTGTCACTTAGAAGACCCTACAGCAAGGATGATCGATTTTACCGAGATCTTCCTTCTTCCCTTATGATTAGAATGGTGTTTCCATGCCGAAAGGACTGTACTCCTAGATTAAGAAGTGAATCTCACTTGTACTAGTGCACATTGTTAGAGCTAGGTCAGGAAGAGTACCCACCTCACCACAGACGAGGGACTTTCAAGGGAGGGACGACTGTCGGTTGGGACGGATGGAAGTCAAGCTCCAGACATTTCTCGTCAACTTGAACGTTTCTCCTCGAACCACTCAGGAATGTGTCCCGTATGCCATGATTGTGCGACACTGCGTCTTTCCGTGCTCGGATTAGGGCTTTGTCTTCTCTGAAATTTGCCCCTTCACGGGCTAGATTTCACATACTCCGATATTGACCATCATTTGGTCCCAAATCGCCTCACGAGTGTGTGGACTGAAATCAGACCCGAATCAGATAGTGGTGTATCTGCACGTTGACGTTCGTTTGGAACTAGGCAAGACGCGAGATCTTCTGGCATGAGATTCCACAAACGACTTTCGAGACAGAGCAGGCAAAAAGCGCGAGGCTTTGACGCACGCAAACGAGTTCCTAATGAGTACGGATACAGATAAATGCTGACTAATTGTGCTCTCCACGGCATCCGGGAACAGAACATCTGACTGAACAATCATCCGAAGAAATTGAGATAAACGCGAACAAGATGCACATCGAAGATCAGAGGAGAGGGTACTCGCCACACAACATGTATTGAACTTCCTTGATCTTCCTTTTTCTAAACAGTCTCAAGATCGTCCCTTTGGCTATGCACAACAGGAAGAGAACGACTGTCAACACCGTAACACCTTCAGTTCACGTACTGCTCTTGCGCGTCTGTGTCTGAATCTTTTCCTGAGGAAGGCTTCGTCAATGCAGCAACCGGTTTCGACCTCCTAGGCTTGGGATTCTTCTTCACACGTGGCGGCCAGGCATGCTGCAGGAAGCACATGATCAAACGCAATCAGTACTCAGCGAAAGTCCAATGGCTCATACTGAAACTACAAATCCAGGAGACAATCCGCCACGTTGCAAGAGGGAGACGAGAATACGAAATCCAACTGGCCAAATGGGACTTTAGTAAGGAGGACTAAACCGTGTATGGATGTACCAGAGAAACTAACACTATCTGACAGCAATAACCATTATGGTAGGATTCGACCAGTCTCACTTAGGGCGAAGGCGCATCATTTGCTGAAAATCGGAGAGAGTACTCGCTTAGGGTGTCGAGTAATTCAAACCTCGTCATCGGCATATCCTGCGGTTTCCTCCTGATTCCTTTTAGCATCTTGGTCCCTCCTAACCTCCTCCTGTCGGGCCTCTTGATCAATTTTGGCCTCATGTTCCTTTCTAGTGTCCTGATCCCGCTTGACAAACGTTTTGGGTTTCGCGTGCTTCACCTTCGGCGCCTTGGCCTTAGGAGGAGAGTCGTCTTTGAGTGCGGGAGGTTGAGAGGTGACCACCTTCTCGATCTGTGGTTCTTCCTTCTCAATTGCTTCCGGTTCGAGGGGAAAGTTCTTTGAGAAACCAGATTGTTTATCATTTTTCGACCTTGGAGTTGAAACTCGAACTTTCAACTGAGCTGTCTTGCGACCCTTCTCTGCCTGCAACTCTGCTGCCTTCTCAGAGAGTTTACGCTTCCTCTTTATCCGACCATTAGGCCCAACCTCGTCTTCTGAAATTTTAAAACCCCACAGGATGTAAGACGGTAGTGAACTCCAAAGGTTCACGGTAGGATGTTTTTCCGATATGAACGTAAGCTGTCTGGACGACTAGGCAGTTGAGGTCTTTGACATCCTCTTCAGTGCTGAATTCAATCAAAAGGATGTCACGTGAACTGTCTAGTCAAGTGTAACATAAGGACCAGTAAACCCAAATTCATGCAGCAGCTGCGAGTACGGACAGAAACCATATGCGACTATCAATTAATAACACTGGAGTTGGATGATAAATCTGGACCAGACATGGTAGAGAGGTACGGACCTGCTGGAGAGTCAACTGATTGAGTGGGATTCAACTCCATCTGCCTTGAATCGTGTCCTCGGTCAGAGATTGGGGACCCCGCATCCGTTTCAGTGGCACTACTGCTAGAGGGTTTAGCTGTTGGAGTCGGAGGTTGTTCATGAGAGGGACTCTCAGAGCGTTCATCAGGCAGAGGGATGGTGGGAAGAAAATAGAGTCCGTCTTCTGAGTCGTCAGAATCACTGAATGCCGCAACTTTCTCTACCGTCTCAACATCTACCTCCACATCATCGTCTACCCGTGCCGGCTTAACCTGCAACACAATCGATGAGGTTTAAAGTTGACTCATCCGAAGCCGATCGATTAATGAAGAAAATGCTGCAATGTTTATCTCCAAGTCCACATAAGAGCCATAACAGAATCTTTGGGGCACATTTGACAGACGTAAAGCTGACCAGAAGAATATAAAAGGTGTCAGATCGATAGCAGACTGACAGGCGCTTCAACCCAATCAACACCCAGTATGATTACACGAACCACGTGTGCACCCACACTGCAGCAAGAGACTCACTTTACTACATATTACATGATACGAGCTGCATATACAGGAGGAATGACGACCTACTGACGTGCACGGCACCGGGAAGGAGGTAAAGCGGACCTTGTCGGCTTCAGGAGTGATGTCAAACTCGTCTTCCCGCTCTACGTACTCCTCGTTCTCTTCCAGCTCCTTGAAATCTGGAGCAAATGCACTCCAGTTCTCGGTGTAATCCTTTGCCCACAAATACACGGCTCCTGACATGGAGACGGATGCAACGACTGGTCGCGTTGGATGCCATGCGAGGTCACAAAGGCCCTCTTTCGGGCCTTCAAGAATGCGTGCAAGTTGGCCGAAATTGCGATTCCAAATGTGGATTTTGTGTTCTCCTTTGTTGGCAGAAGCTCCCACCACGCATTCACCATCGCCATTGAAGCACGCAGCCTTCCAATGCATTCTATTTACAGCATCTTGAAAATCTTTTGTCAACTTGAGACAATGAATTGCTGGAATCTTCTTGCCATCAGCCAACCCATTCGAGGCCGAATTGACAGCTTTGGCAAGAGTTGCAGCTGCCCCTTCTCTTGGCAGAAGATTTTCAAACACTCTGATGATTCTGTCGTTAGAGTTTGTTAGCAGGTATTGCCCACTACGACTAAAGACGATATGACGGATCGCCGCCCCACCCGGAACTGAAACCACTGTTTTAATCTTGCGAGTTTCAGTGTCAATTACTAAAATTTCGCCTTTCGAGTTACCCACGTATATAAGATCACCCTTCTTGTTGAAGCTGGCTGTAGACTGAGAGTATCCGGGGTTAGAATCACCATGTTTTCCACGTCCATTCGAAGGACCCTCCTCTCCATGGACAGAAGGAACGACTACAGATAGCGTGTGGAGAGTACCAGATTCGAAATCTACTAGAACAGGAGCGCCGCTTAAAGGACAAGCCAAACACAACGTGGGAAGAGGTCTCCCCGGGTCCAAACGGCAATTCAGGACCGTTTGCTGCAGAGTAATTGAATATGTTTTCTCGCCCTTGTACACATCCCAAAGAACTAGAGCCTTATCGGTAAACGCGGCCAGCAGTCGACGTCCGCACTTGGACCAGCTCACACTTGTCACGGATGCAGAGCAATTAGGATCCCGCAGCTCTCTCGCTACACCACGCGTGTCGAAATCCCAGATAACACACGACCCATCTGTACACCCCGCTGTTTGTAGACCAGGTCGACAATTCCAGTTAGCAATCTAGGTGTATATATTTTACCGACAATTGACTCCACTCTGTTCAATGTTCTTCTGATGAGTCAAAACTGGACGATGTCGCACAGATCAGCACTTCTTGTCTCACCACGTCCCACTCAGGAAAAGCAGTAGATTACCCCAACTGTGAATCTCAACCTCTGAAATCTACACCGCCATGTCCATTCTCTGGGGATGGACCACCTTGGCAAAATCGAGGAAGAATAAAGAAGCGAATATAACTTGAGCTACAAAATGCCTTACTTTTTAAAACTACATGCTCTACACTGAACTATCTGATCACCAGGGAAAACTCTTCCTAAGCAGCGACATTTTCCGAAGCACGAATTCAAAACTTGGATGCAGAAAGATACTTGCAACTACACTGAGCAGGATATCCACGTGAATCCACTAGGACAGCTACTATAAAACTAAGAAATCAACCAGCAATTTCTAGGAAGCTTGACTACTACCATTTCGTGAGAAATAATCAGATACAGCTGTAAGTCATTTCAGCCCAATGTCCTGAGTCCAGTGAATTTAGTAAATACTGAGTTTAGATATTTTGATCAGCAGATAACAATTTCAAGTCCCGTGTAAACTGAAGCATAACCAATTTTTAAATTCTGAGACAGCCCGAAGCCCGAAGATCCTCTCTCGTGATGTTCGGGAAAGCAATGTAGCACAGCTGTACTTCACCTGCTAGAAGTGTTCCGCGACGGTTGAACGCTATACACTTCGTGCTTCCATGTTCTAGGTACTCCTCAATTACCTCTGGAAAATCGCTTTGAAATGGGTCTGTAATAGTGCAGGAGATTTGTTAGGGTTAGGGTTGGTACACTTTCTAGGCTTCAAGTAAAAGCAAATACCATCTAGTTCGACCAGAAAAGTTCATACAAGGACATACTTCACCATTCCACACATACAGGCTTCCCATTTTACATGGAGAACCACAATCCAATGATCAACCAAACAATGTACGTAGAACAGATGGCCGTAGCTATTCAGTTCAATATTTTAAACAGAGTAATCAAATTCTCTACAAAGGGGAGGGCATTAAGGATCGTTGTGCTTGGTCACTCAACGACTAAACCAGCACCACTCTGATCCTGAGCACCGAGATGTACAGGGACAATTGCGGAAACGAGACAAACAACTTAGAGCTGCCAATAGTAATTCACAGAGGAAAGTGAAAAATAGGTCGACTGACCAAGTAAGCAGAGATTCATGGCGTCATGTACGATAGCTCAATTCTGATAGATGAAAGCTGCCCATAACGTGAAGACCTGGAAGACAACCGAAAGTCACATTGGTTAGAACAGGTCTTGGAAACAGAGTGAAGCCGAAACTCTGAGCCAAAATATCGGACCGTAACTCATTGCGATTAGAAGCAAGAACCGGTGTACACTTGCAACCTAAACCCTCTAAACCCCAGCAGAGAACCTGTTATTCCCACTCGCTCAACATTTCAGCGCGGAGGACCATACATTCCCAACAAGTGCACCTAGGGATAGCACAAAGCAAGTCGACAAGCCTTCCTCCCAGCGCGAAACGCTGTTTTCAGTTGCTACTCAAACGCACGAAACTCGATACTGATTGCAAATCCCCCAACGCCAATTCCATTGCGCGGTAGACTACCAGAACGACAAAACCCGCTGTGGCATCCCCTCACCTGAGCTCAGACCGCTCGAAGTAGGCGCGCGACCGGGACCGGTGCGAAACAAGACTGTCTGAATTGGAAGCAGGAAAAGGTAAGCAAATGAGTGGGGCGTGGAATCAACGAAATCATCGAAATTGGTCGTAAACGAGAGCCCGCGCATGTTCTGGAGGTGCTGCTGGAACTGAAGCGGAAGGCTGCATTCTCCATCGCTTCGTTCCAGCCCCACGGGCATCCGCAATAAGCAGTCCACGCTCGAATGACGCTTGCTCGTTCGCTAACACGAACGAGCGACACTAACACGAACACGAACGACACTCCCAGAAGAAAAGGTCGCAATGGAAACAGAGCGTAGAATCGCCCTCCCCTTCTCTTCCGTCCCGTCCCGACCCATCCCAGACCATCCCTTTCTTGTCTTCTATTCTTCCTCTCCTGTCGTTTTTTTTCTCTCTTTTTTTCTCTCCCACTCCCGTGCCAGGCCCTCGCTCGGACTCAGGAGAGACAGGAAACCTTCGGCGGCGTGGACGACATTGAAGGTGTGGACGACCGTCGAGCATGGTCCACGCTGGCGGCCACATCTCTAGCCCAATCACAATGTTCTCAACCTGCCGTCTCTTAAATTGTGTCGCAGGACCGACTAAGTCCGAACCACTTAAGTACGTTTTCCATAGGACGTCGCAAGTACAAGGGCTCAAGTTGATTGTCCAGAGACTTGGTTTGTCGTTTAACTGATCACACGGAGAGTGCTGGAAACTTGTGATTGTGACCGATTTCATTTGTTGCCAAACGCGACGTGACGCGCCAAACGCGACCAATTCTCATTGGCTCGAAGTAGGCGAAGAAGAGCCACAATGGACCCGACTTTTGTTGTTCTTTATATACTTTCACTGTCTGCTTGTGGGGCCCATCCTCTCTATGGCTGTCTACTCCGCGGGCACCGGTCTCCCGGTTCTGTGGAGTAGATCTTATGGACTGCAGCATTAGTCACATGGGACAAAACTACCGGCAGCGCAGACTCCAAGTCGTTAGCCTGCATTCTACAGTCCAACCTTCACTTGTTACGGTGTTAGCAACTTAGCAACAATACTGTACCCTATGTTTCTGTTACTGTTTCTTGAATTATTACAGATATGTACTTGATCAGACCCCTAGAAAGAATGCAGGACTTTATCGTACCCCTCTTATAATTCGACCTCTCACCTGGAGTTACAAGTCGTATATTTCATTTGCTTAGTCAATATGTGTTATAATAATAAGTGAAGTCCATAGCTATTGAGCATGCATATTCACTCTCTTCCGAGTTCGGAAGAGGGTGGCATGCCATTTAATTTAGTACCTAACCCTTCCGACCGGAAGGGTTAGGTATTAAATTAAATCCTTGATTATTTTAAATTTTCTTGAGTACAGTCCCCCGCATTTGTACCTCCTGAAGCGCGACCATCGGCACAAGACTTATGGGTTTTGTTTTGCTCCCCCGTGTTTGCAGGCATGGGCTAACAAATAACACTTATAAAATTTTTTGATTATTTCCATCTACTTAATATATATATTTCATATAACACTTATATAATTCCCTGTTAACAAAAGGAGAAAAAAAGTTCCCAGAAAGTTCATGTTGCATGCATATTCGCTTCTAACTGTATAAGTGCGACCGGTGGTTGATTCTAATAAATTATGTAATAAATACTTTAGTTTATTATCTAACTCTTTCCGTTGAAAAATTTAGACAATAAATTTAGCTTGCAGCACAATAAATTAAGCTAGCAGGTGATGTTATTATGCATGGTATCGTATGCATGTATCTTCCAATGTATCGTCCAATTTCCCAACATACAAGGAATTTATTCTTCTCCTTTGCTACATCAAGATTTAAGGAAATCGGGACCGCACTTGGAACTCGTGTAGCGGAAGCCTCTGCGGAGAGTCCCTTCCCGGAAATAAGGACGTCTCCTCCGCGACGCGTGACCCAAGGAGAGTCCGCATTTGATTCGTGGATGCACACTTTACACGGATTGTGTAGAGCGTGCATATTTCACCTCCTCCATATTTATATTTATATGGAGAAGACGGTTGTTTAATTTTTTATCTAATTTTTTTGGCAAGAAGGGTTAAGTATTAAATTAAATTTATATTGAATTAATATATTTATAATTATAATTTATCATACTTGTATCATTTGAAACGTGACAATTGACTCAAGACTTATGGTTTATCTCTTGCACTCTCTATGTTTTCAAGTATAGATTAATAGTTAATAATTATATAAATTTATGATTATTTCTATTTATTTAATATATAATTTTTATTTACTATTTATATAATTTTCGATAACAATAAGCGAGCAAAATTTCTCATCATTCATCCAGTATGCATATTCTTATGGTTACGGTTATTCACCTCTTCCATAATAAATAAATGTTAAGTTGCAAGCTTAATATTAATTTATCACCTAATCTTTTTGATGCGAAGGGTTAAGTGATAAATTAATGTGTGGATTAATATATTTTCTTATTTCAGCATGCCCTCGCACTTGTACCTCAGAAGTTCATGACCTTGCAATTCACTTATGGGTTTTCTACTGACGTCGCTATTGTTCTCAAAATGACTAACATTTTAACAGTTAAGTTTAGTTCTGATTTTTGTTAAAGTTTAGTCTATATTTTCCATATGGTTTAGTCTATATTTTCCATATAACATTTATAATATTTTTGATAATATAGAGAATAAAAGTTTCTGAAGTTGATGGAGCATGGTTATTCAGCGCATTTGGGATTGAGATGCGAGGGCTTATAAGAAACGTAAGAGTAGCATGTTGAAAATCAAAGATTTTATTGTTCTCCCGAAAATGATGTGTTTGAAAACAGAAACAAGAAAACTCTAAAAAAGAAAACTCTAAAAATCCTAATAGAGTTTGAGATAAAGTGTCAAGGTGTACTCGTGTTAGAATAAAGAATCTAGCAACTAGGATTATAGTTGGGTCTCTCTTAAATAATACAATCGGTGGTGTTTATCGTCTATCAACTATCAAATAATAAAAAATTTAATAAATTTTCCAAAACCTTATAATAGTATAGAAATATAAATTTTATTGGTTATTGAAATTTCCATGCTTTTGTACTTTTATATACTCCTTTTAATACCATAACCAGCTACTTTCCAAGAATCTACAATAACTGTTACAACTAACAAGCAATTGTTAAACTGATGAAGTGTATGATTTAGACCAAATAATATAAAGAAGACACCAAACATTCAATCTCACTGATATGCAACGACTATTTATTAATCCCAACTAGTTGTTTATAGGACACTCTATCATATCTCAAACTACTTCAGAAAATTGGTTCTACTGAGACCAGTAGTACTCTTTTAAAAATAATATTCATGGATATTTTTATCAGTAATAAGAGCTAAGAAATTATAGATTGTGATGCATAGAACGGACTTGGTACATATACTATTAACATTATAAAATTTTGGATGATAATAGATTTGAGAGGTTCAATTTACAGAGATCCAACTGTAGTATGGGGTTCAAGTAAATTTTTATTGAGAGGTTATTTATAAATAAGAATAAAGAAAGAGCTATATTTGAAATTTCAACTATTTTCCTGAGTCATCCGCATATTCCTTTCTCGGGGTTGTATAATTGGGGAGTTCACTAAGATACTTTTTAAAAAAACATGCAAGTGAAAATAGAGTTTTTACTTTTAGAAAAAGAATTTAAATAAACGATGGAATCAAAGTATATTAATTTTTTATTAAAATATATTTCAAAAATAAAACGAAATAGTCATATACCAAAATCATATACTTGTAAGAATTCTTTTTGGTTTATAAAATATCTTTCAAATAAATTTATTATTCTTCAAACATAAAAGCATTAAAATCCTTCTTGACTCACATGCTCACAACAAAATAAATGTAGTTGTCCCCTCGAGTAAACAACCTAACCTAGTTTTTATGATGTCATCCATTGTCTTGTGTCTGAGGTTGATCATGGTAGTTTGAGCCACAAACCACCGCATATCCATCGAAAAGTTCAACAACATACTATTAGGGGTGTCAAAGTTAATAACCTTTTGATTACGACTTCGTCCATACCTCGGCAAGTGTTTCATGCGGGCATCTCCGGAGGTACCCGTAGGAAAACATCACCAGATTTTTCTTAACGACTCTTCATTCGTTTCGTCTGTGTTTTTTGATAATAGATTCTCCAATGTTCTGATTAATTATCTTGAGTGTACAAACTGAAAAAATAATCAATGATAAAATCATGATGTCCGGTCACAGATGCAATCTAGAATGAGTCTCGTTTATATAAAAAATTACATGTGATAATTTTACGACAAATTATCTCTCAGCCGTTGAAGAATATTTCTTCTTAACTTTGACACACGCTATTACAAACTTGAGATGAAGAAAGTTACAAACAATTCTCATATCATGGTTCAGTTGTCCAAAATGGTATCTGCATATGTCCCCTAGGTGAGTATTACAGATTCAAGTGAAGTTTCAATTGGTTCATAATGAAAACATGTCTTGTCTTCTGAAAATGATGGTGAACACTCTTGGATAGTATGAGTTTACTCCCTCCAAGCTGATAAGAAACTGGGGAGTCTGAAATCCCAACAACACTGCAACATTCTCATTTTGAAGTTCTCATTGTAAATTACAACTTTCAAACTGAAAAGGTAATGGAGTACAGTGAAAAAACTCTGCATCAGTTGGAGCTTGAAGATCATCCTCACTTGCTCAAGACTGACTGGTTAGTGTCACTAAATTACGTTAAAACTCTAAAGTCACATTCTCAAGGATGGTGTCGTTAGCATCCTTTGATATATAATCCATGGAAGAGGTATATGATCAACTTGCTCTTGTTGCCTACTTTATTTCCTGCATTTGAACATCAGATCGTGTTGGACACCGATCAAATATAATGAAAATGATAAATATCTTTGTTCAACATGAAGAAAATATCCAGAGAGGACTCATAAAGACTGTTGTATTTGAAGGTTCTAAATATGCGTGTGCGTGGATGCATAACAGCTACAACACCAATGAAGATAATCATGGAACAATAAAACATGTATACAAACTGCACTTGTTGCCTAGAAGAAGAAAAACGTACAAACAGGCTACACAATTATCATGAGAGTTGGAGAAAATTGGCTTCAAAATTTTTAATAGAAAGTTCCTCTTAAGACTTACGGGGAAGACTGGTGCTCGACATTTGAGAAAATATTTTAAACCGTGACAAAATCTATTAATTTTTTTTAACTAAATTAACTTACTAAATTTAAATTGCTAAAATAAAACCACTTGGTTCATTTCATTACACGTTTTCAGTGCAAGAACTGAAAATCCATAAACAATCCCGTAGACTGAAGTTCAGTATTAAGATGTAGACATTAATACTGAACTTCGTTTTGGTGTTTTGATATTAAGGTCTGAGTTTCTCACAAATAAAAATATTCTTAACTTTTTAACTTTAATTTATAACCTAACCCTTCCAAAAGAAAAAGTTAAAACATAAATTAAAATCCGTGTATATTTCTCTCTTCCTAACTTAGAAGAGAGTGAATAATATGCATACTTCTAAACATGTAGCAGTTGAGAACTTCTCATGGTGTAGTTGAAACATATTTTTCACCTTGCTAGTTGGGTTCTTATCTCCTTTCCTGGGGTTGAAATTTTGGAAAAGTTCAAAACTTGCAATTAAGTATTGCAAGAAGGTAACAAAGTGAATTTGGTAAGAAGGAATCCAGTATTTAATTGATCACATAAAGTCAATTTTATAATGAAAGAAACTCGAAACTGACTACGTTAAACCACCTCTACTGGTATAAAAGGCTTGACTTTGCATGCGGCGGCCATTTTTCACTGTAGTTCTTTTTTTCCTCTCTCAGTCAGAGTGCGGGAGACCAAGGCCCCATTGAGCTCTCTGTCTCAACGCGAGGGGTAAGTGATTGTAACAAAGTATGCGGGATAGTAGAATATTTCAAAATTCAAAATATAGAATATTCTATTTCTGTGATTCTCAGTGATCCGGGATTCACTTGATAATTTTGAAGCCGTCCGTATTCCTCCTGAGCTCATCATGGGCTCATTTTGAAGCCCTTTTTCTTCAGCTCATTTCACTATCAAGATGGCAAAGGTTCATCACGTACTGCAATAGTGACCGCGTTGCGCAAATCTCTCAGAGGCCCCCGTCCGTGCCAAACTTAGTTAGCAATGGTTAAAAGTGATTAGCGGTGGGGATCCCCACCGCTAATATAACGGTAGTTGTGGTTTAAACTATAGAACCGCAAAACATTTCTGATTGATAAGGACACTCTTGTCGAGTAAATTCAAGTTAACTTAATTCTCAAAAAACACTCACACGAGTCACAAAGTTCCTTACAGATCTTGCACTATGTTGTTAAGGTTCTTGGTGAACGATCTTAGAGCTTCTTGTCCAATGCTCTGACGGTTTCTTGGCAAATGTTCTTACGTTTTAACATGTGTCGTTCTCACATTCGTGAGATAAGTACAACATAAATTCTATGCCATAGAAGGCTATTCTGTGGTTGCCTTCTAGGATGTTCGATGGTACCCTCAGCTGCTGTCTCATTCGCATCTTACATCTTGGAAAGCATCCGCGGCAGAGCCTTCTGCTACATAAAGAGCAACTGTTGTGTGGGAATCGAAGAATGCAAGTGGCGTCAGATACTTTCTTTCCCTTTTGATCGATATTTGTATGTTTCATTGGTTTACTTCTACCTATTTGTCCAAATCATTTACGATTCAAGCAATAGACTATAATATTTCTAAAATCATTGTGAATAATTTAAAGCTTCTTTTACTTAGAAATTTCAAATATGTACAAAATATCACATTTTTTCAAAACGAAGTTTTAAAACAGCTTCCTCGTTCCCAAAATCATATCATCTTTAATGATGATTTCTACTTCTTGGTTTTCGTCTGGGTTCTTCAAGAAACATATTGTTCCAAATCCTCCTCATGTTAGACATCTGCCTTATATTCACTTGTATCTTAGCATCCGCAGCAAGATATGAGGATACAATAGCAAGAAGGTACCTTTTTGCTTTCGAATTTCTTTTGTAACTTACATCGTAAGATGCACTTCATATATAATGTATGTACATATACCTACCTGCTTAGGTGGAAGTTGAATTGAGGAACATTGCGGATCTATTTTAGTCCATCTCGATATTGCATACATGATTGTCAGATCCAGTTGTGTAATTTGGAGGACTAATTATTGCAAAAGCATTTTCATTTGAGAATTACAATTGTAATCCCTCTTAGATCTATTTGACTATCAAACTCGGATGAAGTCATACGGTATTCACTCGCTAATGCAAGTCTTCAAGAACGACAACAATAATTTTTCTTGATTTGGTTCCTTTTTTCTCATATGATGGACGATATATTCAAAGTAAAAAGCTTTCATTCATAACAAGAAAACTGGAGATGAAGTTGGAAGTATCCTGATCAAATTTCATTAATGTGGAAAACAAGTTTTGGGTCTTTTGTTTAACATTAAATAGCGAAACGAGAAAGTTACTTAAACATTTTGATGATGTTATAATAGTTTTCAGTGGTGGCTTTGTTAACTTTTGCAGACAAGGAAAAGTGTATGTTTTTTATGTCTATATTTGATGTTAACATACTGAGAAAGATTTGAACATATAAAACATCATAATGCAGAATTCAAGTAATCCAAGTAACTAACTAACACAACCATGATCTTGTTTCCCGGAGTACTTAGTTAGGTGGA
Source organism: Asterella californica (assembly GCA_036924285.1). Taxonomy (NCBI): domain Eukaryota; kingdom Viridiplantae; phylum Streptophyta; class Marchantiopsida; order Marchantiales; family Aytoniaceae; genus Asterella; species Asterella californica. The sequence goes on along the minus strand of JAYKYS010000002.1, from coordinate 18,727,926 downwards.
ATACTTGAATTCTACATTATTGAAGAACCAAAACTTCAATCCATAATTTAGTATTCTCACGAGATACAAAAGTGTTTGTATCCACGACCTTGCTGCAATCTTCCCTCGGGATGTAAAACATAATCCAAATAAATTTCCATTAGTCTACAAAAGTTTCATACTGCTAAACCTTACTTTCGATTTTGCCAGAAAAGGTCACTATGTATAACATGGATTCAGAATCTTCATCAACTAAATATAAATCGTTTAACTCACAGTGTTGAATCTGACCCAACATTTTTACTTGGTATTTTATTAAAATATTTCAAATACATTTTGGTTAAAGGAAAAGAATACACAAATAACTATTATTGGGAGTTGCCACTAAATGACGAAATATCAGATGTTCCCCCTTCACCAATTAGTGCAGTATTCCTCGAGATATTCAAGTTGCTTTTGGTCAATAAATAAATTTTGGTAATGGAAATGGTGAACTTAGTGGAATCCATCAAACAATTATAAGCAAGAATTTTTTTTCTAACACGGGTGTAAGCTTGTTATCAAGTTTTATGAGAATTATCACTTCAACCATCCCCAAATAATCTTTTATTATAGTAATATTATATTGAGATCAAGTTCTTTAACGATCTTGAAGGGACTCTCGTGGAGATAGGCCTCGGCCCAAGTTCAGTTCGAGCAGAACCAAACCGAACTGTAGTTTCATGTGATTTAGGTTCGGTAAACCTCGGTTTGGTTTAATAGAATTCGAAGTTCAATATAATAAAGTTCAATAGCATTTATATTGTTGGGTTTATAAACGGTTCAGGTTTAAGCAGTTTCAATCAGTTCGGTTCAACATTTACTAGAAAGGGTTCAATTAGGTTCTGAATCAGATGGTTACACTGTGGTTTAGATCATTTGCAATATCAGAACATCATGCACAATGTTAAACTCGAGTCTTGTATTACAGATGATGATTTATGTTTTACTCGGTTTAAACGGTTCGAATCATGGTTTATACATTATTATCTGAACTTGAAACGGTTTGGTTCTATCTGGAGACAGCATGGAAACATACCCTTAGACTGTTGTACTACTTGGACTTGGTGTAACGTTATTTACTTTAATTAGCCTTAAACCCTCTGGCTGTGGTTAATTAACACGCCGCAGTGACAAGATCCGGAAAGGGAAGCCGAAGTCTGAAGTGAAACAGAAGTACAAAGGGGTCGCGAACCTTAGTTCTGGCATAGAGAGAAAAGAGACCAGAGCTGGACCCCAGAAACCAGAGGAGAAGACTGACGAGCCGGCAAAAGAGAGTTGTTTAATCTTTAAGAATTCTGAGAGAGAATTTTCACAGAAAGTTTGAATTATGAAGAGTTGCAGAGTGATTGAGTGAGATTAAGCAGTTCATATCAAGTTTAATATTCTTGAGTGAGAAATCAAGACGGCATACAGGAAATTAAATCTGAGAGATTTCTTCCTGGAAGTTCAGTTCTTGAACTACTGCTTGAGAAGCAAGACAGTTTATTGGTTTAAGAGCTCTCCATGATCTATGTCAGTGAACAAACGCAGTGTAATGTTTATGAGTCTTTGATTCTACTTTAAGAGTGAGAATAACGTTTGAATTTGTATGCCAAAGTTGAACTGGAAGCGTTTGGTGTGGAGTTTGTTCTATTTCTCTGCATTTATCTTGCTTTCTTATTTTCAAGCTCTCATTAGAGATTATAGTCTTACCGGTTGCTTTCATTGATCTCTTGTGTTTTGACTTTATCACGAGTAACGAAAGCGCTATCCAAATATTTTTTAATTCGAAGATAAAATAGCCTCATCTGTGTTCTAAGTCTTCAGATTAGGCAGCGAAACCCGCAGAAGACTAGTTAGTTATCCTAAATCAATCAGACGATAATCAAGCTTATTGTGTTTATTAACAGAATGTTTAACAAACTGGGTCTGGAGACAAAAAATATCACAGTCTACAGAGAGGTTCACGTCAGACAACTAATTCATTACAGACAAAAAAATTTATTCTGAGATCTACGATCGAACATTTTACTTGGTAGACGCAGGAAGATAACATAATGTTCACTATCTTTGTCTCATTGGTGAGCTCAAAGATCAATCTTGATCGTGTCCTCAACGTGCATCTTTGGCTTGGTTGCGTAAGTTAACAACCAACATCTTCTATTCTTCAGACTGTCTAATGTGACCTAAAATTCACCGTAAAACATTAATGAAATTTTTGTCGAGTTGCATACGAGCATAGGCGTAACATATATGCCATAGGTGTTATTTTTATTTATGTATTATTTTTGTTATACCGGACAAAAGATAAAATTTAACTCACCAAAGTTAAGTTTTATGTTATGAAAAGCTTTGCTCAATTACATACCTTACAAGCGTAAACCATTCTTTAGAATGGTGAGCTTACTTGCATAAGCCCGAGGATTTACAGTGGATTTACGGGGCTTAGGCTCGTAAATCCGCTGTGGGCATGGCCTTCTGCTATACACAAAGGCTTCCGATCCGCTCCATAGCGGGATCTCCACGCTGTGGAGTGGTCGATGACTAACGGAACAACTAGAAGAATAAGGGGTCTCATTTTGGATGGAAAGGATTCCTACCCGGGATTCTCGTGAAACCGCTAAGCCAATTCCGGTCGTCCGAGTAAAATTGACTGACCGGGATGTTTCTCGTGGACGGCTTGACTGACCGTTTTACCAATCTCGCCAACAGAAACTGAATGACCAGGATGCTTTTCCGTCCACTATCTCAACATTTGATTATTTCCCGGGACATGTCCGGGAAAGTTTCTTCTGAAATCCGGGGTATAAGAAGCATAGGACAGAACTGGACTTCTGGGCGAAAGAATCTTTAGAAACTATTCGAATAATGACACCCGTTTACGTCTCAAGACCGTCCGAACCACTGGATGGATGCGTGTCTGCGTGCCTCTCCAGCGATACGTGGGAATGAATGAAAGAAAGGACGGAAGGGAAACGGCCCTTCGGGTCCTTCTTTCCCTTGTAATGCTCGATGCGGTCTTTCCGTCCGTTGGCTATTCTTTGCGTCGCGTTTTCTCTCAGGGAAACGAAGGAAATGGGTGCAACTTGATGCAACTCCCGACTACTCTTCTCCGGACAAGCCAATCACCCGACGGACGTTTGATGAAGGAATCATATCCAATCGCTTACAGTCTCCAAGGATCCGCCAGTGGTTCTCGATGCATAGGTCTCGGGGCTGTCTTCCTTTCTCTCCAGAATGTACTGCAGTAAGGCTACTATGTACTAGGCACCCATTCAACACGAACAACCGATTTGCGGCAATGGATACGAAATAACATGAAAATTACCAAGAAACGGATCAAGTGAAGAAAGATTTCTCGAAGCGCAAAGAGAAAGTGATCTACAAGCATACAGCAAAGTGCAAAGTGCAATGTGTTCGCGACGGTCATTTAGTCTGTTTTCGTTTGTACTGACCTACAACTAGCGTGAAGTCCCATACGCATATGAAGATATCGATTAATGAACCCTGCTACTACTTGCCAAGCTCAGTAAGCATCTGATTCTCACAACACTCTTATTTCCCCCTTATCTGGTCGTGAAAGATCGTAGTTCAGCCATTCGGTGTAGACTTTTCGTTCCATGTTAACATAGTAGTACAAGGAATACAACTTGGATGACTTTCTAAGACTTCTACTGACGATACAAAATGTTGGATTTGTTTACGGTAAGAGATGCTCTAGAACGGATACTCGCGTCTCGTTCAATCCTTGGACCCTGATTCCTGCTGAGCTTCCGGCTGCATTCAATGACGACTCATACCATCGGTTACATGGTATTCACACAGAAAGCTACAGTAAATCCCGAAGGATATCTATCCAAATAGAGAAAAAGGTGACAGATAACAGGACTGGCAGATGAACCAATGTCGACTTGTTTATAAAGTTACATACCAAATATAACAAGTGGTGTTCGCGCTACGCTACTGCTAATCACAGCAACGGAAGATTAATAATCAACGGTAAAGTTCGTGGGTATCTACATCTGATGATCAGGAAGGAATCTACTAAACATCTACTCGACTCTAACCTTCTAGATTTTTCATGTCTCTAAAATTCTCCTATATTCTAACAGTCCAGATTAATCCTTCTTAACCTGGTCGACGAGTTGAAACTATTTTAGAATAGATGATTCTAATCATCAGATGTAGATACCAATAAGTTTTAACATTGATTACTAGTTCTACGGTCGTTCGGCTGATGTGATTAGGAGTAACATAACGCAAAGCCACGAGTTATAGCAATTAAACACAAGAGAAAACAGTTACACACCAGAAAACACGGGATCACTACTTCAATTTACAATTTGCTTTTGCACTACTCCCCACCGATCACTATTAGCAGCAAGTCTCTTCATCGTCATATAGGTGATAAGCTTGTAGAGTGCTTCAGAGTCCTGTCAAAAGAAAAAACTTTGGCTTTCAAAAGACAAAACTTTGGTTTGTTCAGAGAATAAAAGGAGAAGATTTGAGATTTGAGCTAACCTCGCGAGAAGCTAATTTTGCTTCTACTGCACATTTTGGCTCAAGTTAGGAAGCAAATCGATTGATAGAGAGCCTTCAATCATCATCCAAACATCAAATGGCATTACCTGCCGTAATATGTGGCTCAAACCGTTGCGGTATATCCGAACTTTGCTTCTGCAACACACCTCCCTTAATGTATTCTCTTCGAGAGAGCCTAAGAAAAACATTAATACCAGAGGAGTGAAACCTTGTTAGATAGGTTATTTCTCTTCACCAAATGAACTTGATAAACAAAAAAAATTCATTCTTTTCCTCAGAACTGCAGAAATAACTCTTCTGAACTTCTGAAGTACAAAAGATGCTCGAAGAGCTAAGTTCTTCAAGGAAAAAGAATGTGACTGAGCTTCAGTTTCGACGACGGCTTAAATAACATCATTGACAACCAGAATTATGCAGATACTCTCCCAAGGAAAAGAAATATTGAACGCAGCTAACCTCCAACCAGAGCACGTCACATGTTGCTGCAGAACCGTAATTTCCATCATCAATCCCACGCAAAAGTTGATCAAAGTACATGTCCGAAACATCCGAACTGATGTTTATAGAATCCGCTCCTTGGTGTAAAACCTACATACCGTATGCATCTAAGATGAGATATCCTGAGAACAACGAGAAACAGAACAGTGAAGTATACTACAAGTGTATGCATCTAAGATGAGATGTTCCGATGAGAAAAACGAGAAACAGGACAGTGAAGTATATTACAATGAAGTTGCAGTGGTAGATCCCGATCCACAAAACAGAACTCTTGCTATTCATTTGAAGAAATCCCGCGAAGACATCCATCTTACCTTGTGGTAAGCCATAGAAGGAAGGACAGGTTCAGGTAAACCTTTGGGGAAGAAAGCATGTTCATCCGGGCTTGTATAACGGCGAACCTGCTCAGAAGGACGACACACAACAATTAAAAAGAAGTATTTCTTTCGGAATCATATGTTATTCTCTTTCTTCCAAAGACACTGTGAGTTGCCTTCAGTCTGAATGACAACAACGTACTAACTGAAACCTATTCAAACGCGAAACAACTTCGCTTCACATACCCTTAGGGTTCCGAAGGTACTATTAGCCAAGAGATATGATGTTGGTCGAACCGACTCAAATGAAGACTCGACCACCTACTGTCATAACCATATCACAGAGTGGTTGTTCTTATGGAATGAGATCGGAGCAAAGTTGTTCAGTCCTTTTGAACAGCTTACACTAGCGTGGAGTCGCTCTGTTTTCTTAAGCAAGTACTGAATCAATGAGCCGGTGGAGCCTTCGTCTGGGAAGAAACCGGGAACATAGGTTGAAGGATTGGAGCAGTACTGGGCCCGTTCCAGTAGATTGTAGACGGTACTATCTTCTTGTCGGATAAGTGACTCTCGGATACTGTCCAAAGTCAGCTCTTCCTTCTCTCCCATGGCTCCTATGTTTCTGCTACAATGAACGATACATGGTTAATTTCTGGCGAACATGGCGACCTGCAGCTAAAGAGTGAATTGGAACATAAGTAGCACGAGGGACAACGTAACAAAGAAACGCAACACAATATCGTCTACCTGCCTTCTACGATTTAAGGTTGCAGTGAAGTTTGTAACCAAAAGAAGACGACCGTGACTTGCCCGCCGCCAAGCTTTAGATCAGGTAGTTGAAGAGTAACTTAGCATACAAGTTAATGAATCTTACATTGCAGTCGGTAAATCACCTGACAGAAGCTACGGCAACGTCGCTGGATGGCCTACACCGCTCGAAAGAAGTGGCCTTTGCAGAGGATATCCAGTTCAATGCAAGTTGCGGAACACTTCTCTGTGAAATGTCTCCCCCTCCCACAACCTCCATGCTCACACGACTGAACCGGTACAAATCGTTTCTTGTGAGGCCAAATTGGTCAGCACAAGAGAAATTCGATCAGTTGATAGTCACTGGCCAGTAAATCTTCAGAGCCATTGCCTCTTGGATCAAATCCGCTCCTCCAGACTCCTCCAGACACTTCCGAGTGTCCCTCGACCGAGTTGAGACAAACGAGAGGGGAAAAGACTACAAGAGGCACACAAACTTCAAACAAGTGTTACAGTCGTCCAAGTGACGATCTGCAATGCCTCCAAGACTATTTAAACTGTCCATCGACTGACTGAACCTGGAAGAATGACTCAGTACAGTCCGGACCCACGATTGCGTGTCTGCCTGCCTCTCCAACAGTAGGTGAGAATGAAAGAAACACTTCCGAGTGTCCCTCGACCGAGTTGAGACAAACGAGAGGGGAAAAGACTACAAGAGGCACACAAACTTCAAACGAGTGTTACAGTCGTCCAAGTGACGATCTGCAAATGCCTCCAAGACTATTTAAACTGTCCATCGACTGACTGAACCTGGAAGAATGACTCAGTACAGTCCGGACCCACGATTGCGTGTCTGCCTGCCTCTCCAACGGTAGGTGAGAATGAAAGAAACACTTCCGAGTGTCCCTCGACCGCGAGGGGAAAAGACTACAAGAGGCACACAAACTTCAAACAAGTGTTACAGTCGTCCAAGTGACGATCTGCAGATGCCTCCAAGACTATTTAACTGTCCATCGACTGACTGAACCTGGAAGAATGACTCAATACAGTCCGGACCCACGATTGCGTGTCTGCCTGCCTCTCCAACGGTAGGTGAGAATGAAAGAAACACTTCCGAGTGTCCCTCGACCGAGAGGGGAAAAGACTATAAGAGGCACACAAACTTCAAACAAGTGTTACAGTCGTCAAGTGACGATCTGCGAATGCCTCCAAGACTATTTAAACTGTCCATCGACTGACTGAACCTGGAAGAATGACTCAATACAGTCCGGACCCACGATTGCGTGTCTGCCTGCCTCTCCAACGGTTGGTGAGAATGAAAGAAAGGACGAAAGAGAAACTGAAGAAATGGGTGCAACTTGATGTGACTCCCAACTGCTCACCTGCGGACCAGCCAATCTGCTCGATGGGATGGTCTGTTTGGACTCTGTTGAGCAGAGTGATGAACAATCATATCCAACAGCTACCTTCCCACGCTTACATTCTCATAGCAGCCGCCAGCGGTAAGCAACTGTTGTCGACGCATAGTTCAAGCTGGCTTACTTTCTCCGGAGTATACTACTGCAGTAGAGCTAGTGTGTAACTGGACACCCATTCAACAAAGCAATCGAGTTGGTATGTAACTGGACACCCATTCAACAAAGCAATCGAGTTAGTATGTAACTGGACACCCATTCAACAGAAACAATCGAGTTAGTATGTAACTGGACACCCATTCAACAGAAACAATCGAGTTAGTATGTAACTAGAACACTCATTCAACAGAAACAATCGAGTTAGTATGTAACTGGACACTCATTCAACAGAAACAATCGAGTTAGTATGTAACTGGACACCCATTCAACAAAGCAATAGAGTTAGTAGGTAACTGACACCCATTCAACAAAATCTGAGTTAGTATATAACTGCACACTCATACAACAGAATCAATCGAGTTAGTACGTAACTGGACACCCATTCAACAAAAACAATCGAGTTGAATACTTGGGAGGGACAATGGAAACGAAATATTATGAAAATTACCAGGAAATGAATCAGTTGAACAAAATAGTCTCGGAGATGGAAAATTCAAAACCAGTTTTAGCTCGACCTGCCATGGCCACGAAGCCTCTATGAGAGAGTGAAGACATGTATCAGGCCATCTCTCAATAGCTTAGAACTTTCCTGACCAGGCGGAACCAGGGTCCATTCTCTCGTCTCATCACTACCTTGAGCACATTCGCTTCAACTTCTGAAGGAAAGGAAGGGCACTTCACAAAGTACGTCCAAATAAATAGATAGCTATGGTAAACAGTTAGCCTTCCTGATATCATGGAGTATAAGCTAAGATTGTCTAATGAGAGCAACCAGACAACTTCTCGTCAAGAAGTTTATGCATTCACCAGACATCATCATGACTTTCGGATCAAATTCTTGACGGTCAAGGAGCACCTCAGAGATAGGGTAAAGCAACAATCGTTCCAAACTACGAAAGCAGGCGTAAGAAGAAGACCCGAGACAAATTGTTCTACTCAATTTCATCAAATCCTTGAGACCTTGTACGATAGTCGAACTCTTTTCCATTACGCTGCTGGACATGAGACAAATTGTTCTACTCACCTTCTTCAAATCCTTGGAGACCTTGTACGATAGTCAAACTCTTTCTTCAATTACTGCTGGACCCGAGACAAACTGTTCTACTCACCTTCTTCAGATCCTGGAGACCTTGTATGGTAGTCAAACTCTTTCCTCCGTTACGCTGCTGGCACCTCACGTAGAAACGCTCCCTACTATCATAGCCCATTACCAGACCTACTGTGACGGAAGAACGACTAATTACTTATTTCTCTGGATTTTTACCCTCTCTAATATCTGAATGCGTGTACCCTCCTATTTCTTTATAAGAAACGATAAAATGCTGCAGAAAGCCCGACAGTGAAAGAGGCCTAAAAAAAAATCAAACCATCAAAATAGAAACTGAAAGACACCCAATAGATCTATTCATAGGGAATGAGTTGTATTGTCATTTCGGTATATCTCTCTTATATTATCCATAATACTATTGTAACGTTAAATCCTGGTGCTGGTATGAAAGCCAAGAAAAGAACATTCTTTTTATCTCATGTCCATTTTATGTTTGTGGAGAATATCCTCTTTTGGTTCCAAGAAACCCTAAGCTTCATTCTTAGAAGCTTGCCTTGAGATGAATTACAAAGAGTAATCTCATGAAGAGCTTTGGTTTAAGCCATTACTTCAAAGATTTAATTCTCTATGAAAATTTAATCATGAAAAGCATTCTGCCCTTAACGGTTGAATTTTTGGTTCTCTGAAAATAAACCCGAGAAAATGAAGTCCTTATGTTACCAGGAGTACTGATAGGGAACAAGGACACCTGAGTCTCATATGCATATAAGGACAGCTATTAATCAACCTTGCCACTCCTCGCCAAGCTCTGTAAGCATTTGGTGCTCACAGCATTCTATCTTTTCTATCTCCAAGAGACAATTTGACGTGAAAGATTTTAGTTCATCCATTCCTTGAATACAGCTTACGTGACTTACTATGGTACTAAAACTTTGATTTGTTTGCAGTAAGAGATGCTCTAGTACACCTACTGTCGTCTCCTTTAATTTTCAGACCTTGTCTCCTTTGATCCTCAGATCCGGATGAAAACTACAATAACCCTCAAGGTGCTCTGTACTAAGCTGCCCAAATACAGAACAAGGTGACATATAACAGTACTTGCAGATGAACAAATGTCAATTTATTTATAAGAATGATATCATGTGGTTCAAATCTCTGCAGATGTTGGATTAATCTGGTTTGAGAAGTATACTCTCTATAGTAACTTTATTACCATGTAATCTGTATGTGATCACTAGTCGAATCCTCCGGTATGACCATTTAATCCAATCTCCGGAGGAGATATTGTATTTGAACCTTTTTGGTCAATGGCATGACCCACTCACCGTAGAGCCAAGCTACTAGTTTCGGATCTATTTTATATATCTTCGGTTTAGTGAGATCCAAATCAACTGCTTGACCAAAAATCTTCGCCTTTTCTTCCACTCTGTGTTGTACCGCTAACTCTACACTCTCGAAGGTGATAAGCTCGTAGAGTGCTTCCGAGTCCTATCAATAGAGAAAACTTTGTCACTTTTGAAATACTTACAACACACTCTTGGTGAAAGCTTGTCAAGATTTGAGCTACCGCGTGAGACGCTGATTTTGCTTTTGCTTGTATTGCAAATTAACAGATAAACAATCTTCAATCACTATCAAAATATCAGGTGGCAATACCTGGGCTATAATGTGTGGTTCAAATAGCTGTGGCGTATCTCTGAACTTGGCTTCTGCAACGAACTTACCGTAATGTATTCTCTTGGAGAGAGCCTGAAGAAAACATTAATATCGAATGAGTAAAATTTCCGAGATGGGTTATTTCTATTAGCCACATGAACTTGATCATAAACAAACAAAAGTCATTCTTTCCTAACAACTGCCCCAATAGATCTAGCACTTCTGAAGTACAAAAGATGATGAAGGACGGGCTAAATAACAGCAGTGACAACCAGAATTATGCATCTACTCTGCAAGGAGAGAAACAAATATTCAACGCAACAAACCTGCAAGCAGAGCACGTCACATGTTGCTGCAGAACCGTAATTTCCATCATCACCCTTGGCAGCAATCCCAGGCAAAAGTTGATCAAAGTACATGTCCCAAACATCCGAATTGATGTTTATAGAATCAGCTGCTTGGTGTAAAACCTACATACAGTATGAGATGAGATGTCCGCATGAGAAAAACTCGACAGAGTAGAATAGTAAATACTCTACAAAGGGAGTTGCAATAGTAGACTCTTGTATTAACTGAAGAAAATCTGCGGAGACATCCATCTTACCTTGGGGTAAGCCATAGGAGGAACGACGGATTCAGGTAAATCTTTGGGGAAGAAAGCATGTTCATCAGGGCTTGCATACCGGCGAACCTGCTCAGCATCACGCACACAACAATCAAGAAGAAATATTTCTTTCGAATTCATATGTTGTTCTCAGTCTTCCAAGGACATCGACTTTTCAACCATGAGTTACCTTCATATCTGAATAACAACAACACACACTGGAACCTATTCAAACACGAGACGGGCTTTGCTTCCCATACCTTTAGAGTTCATTGCCAAGAGATATAATGTTTATTGAACCACTCAAATGAAGACTCAATGACCTACTCTCACAAATTATAATAGAGTGGTTATTCTTATGGAATGAGAACAGAGCAACGTCTATCGTAATGAGAGATGTGTACCGTAGCAGCAAAAGCTTAGAGCTTACACTGGCATGGAGTCGCTCTGTTTCCTTAAGCAAGTACTGAATCAATGACCCAGTGAAATCTTCGACTGGGAAGAAACCGGGAACGTAGGTGGCAGGATTGGTGTAGTACTGGGCCCGTTCTAATAGATTGTAGATGATACTGTCTTCTTGTCGGATAAGTGACTCTCGGATGCTGTTCAAAGTGAGCTCTTCTCTCTCTTCCATAAGCCCCATGTTCCTGCTAGAAGAAAGATAGTGAACTTCCGGCACACACGGCTAGCTAGCAGCATTACGATAGACGTTGCTACGCTGCTGATCTACCTACGATTTCAGGTTGCAGTGAAGTTTGTGACCAAAAGAAAATGACCTTAACTTGTCTGCGAGCAAGCTTTAGATCAGGTAGTTGAAGAGTAACTTAGCATACAAGTTCATGAATCCTACATTATTGTTTGAAGAGTAACTTAACATACAAGTTCATGAATCCCACATTGTTGTCAGTGAATCACCAAGTAAACTATGGGGCATAGAAGGGGGCAGAACCTCATGGAAGTTGCGGCAACCACGTTGGATAACCTACACCGTCCGACAGGAAGGGCCTTTGTAGAGGATTTCCAGTTCAATGCAAACTGGGGAATGCTTTTCTGTGAAATATCTCCCCTTTCCACAACCTCCAAGCTCACACGACTGAACCGGTACAAATCGTTTCTAGTGAGATCAAATTGGTCAGCACAAGAGAACTTCGACGAGTTGATGGTCAAAGGCCAGTAAGTCTTCAGAGCCATTGCTCCTTTGGATCAAATCCGCTCCTCGAGACTCCAACACTCCAAGCGTCTCTCGACCGACTTGAGACAAACTAGAGGAGAAGACTGCAAAAGGCACGAAAGCTTCAAACAAATGTTACAATCGTCCAGATGACTATGTGCAAATGACAATTTAAAGTGCCCAACGAGTGAGTGAACAACTGGAGGAATGACTCCGACAGTACGACCCACCGATTGCGTGACTGCCTGTCTCTCCAACGTTAGGTGAGAATGAAAGAAGGGACGAAAGAGAAACGAAGGAAATGGGTGCAACTTGATGCAACTCCCAACTGCTCTCCTGCGGACAAGCCAATATGACCGATGGGAGGGTTTGTTTGGACTCAGTGTTTAGCAGCGTGATGAACAAATCAATTCCAAAGGATCACACTTCACGCTTATAGTCTCCTAGAAAGAATCAGCGGTAAGCCGCGGTTCTAGATGCATAGTTCTTGGAGTTGTCGTATTCTCTCCAGAGTGTACTATTGTAGTAGAGCTACTAAGTACTAGACAACTCATGCAACACAAACAATCTATCTGAATACTTGGGACCGTCAATGGATATAAAATATTAGGAAAATTACCATGAAACAAATTAGCTGAACAAAATAGTCTCGAAGAGAGAGTTTATCTGGTGGAAGAGTTTATCACAGAGTTACCCAGTTACACTAATAGTCGCATTGGCCCACAAAAGGGATTGACTCTCTTGACTGTATGATGCTTAGATGTGGCAGGTTTTCGTGTAACGTTTGTGGCATTTCAGTTGTCTCGTTGTTGACAAGGAGCTGGGCAATGCAATCGCGAAGCTACACATTCCGTGAAGGAGAGAAAGTGAAGATGTTAAGAGTTATACTGACTACTCATGTGGAATAAGACAATAGGTTTCGATTTTGTGTCCTCTTGTTAAAATCCAGGTTCTCTACGTACCACAAACACTGACTAGAGTGATCTCTGCATGGAAATTAATCTCGCCTGGTGGTGGGACCCCTCTCTAGCTCTCGTCTGGCAGGACGCAAAAACAGTGGCACACCAACGTAACATCTTGTCTGAAGGCTGTCCGAGAGGTTCTTTGCCCCAAGTTCAGCGAGAAACGGCCTGATACATTCTCTCCCTGAACATTCTCTGTGATCATACGTGCATATGGGCGAATGGATCAGACCTCGCATTCAGCTGGGCTCGATAAAGAAATGTTGCTCTAGGATTTATGTGATTGAATGTTTCTGGTGTCAGCTCTAGAGTCGGACTAGCGAGTGACTTGTAGAGTACAACTCGTGTTCAGCGAACATTCAAGTAGTACTTGGTAGGTTGTCTGTTCTTAACACCCGAAGCTTGTTTGCCAAAGGCTAGACGAGCAATGTTAGGATCTATATTCCTTAAACATTGAGTTACGGTATGTCTTAGTTCAAAATAATCATTCTTCATCAAGGAAGGTGATGACTGTTATTCTAATCTCTAAATGTATCTTGAAGTGAACGTAGAGGAAATCTGAAACATAAGATATCAAATGATAACTATGTTCTCTTTATTTGGGAAATTAAGAATTTATTCTATGCTCTATTTTATTCTATATCGTATATATCCATTATTATCCTCCTTCCCATTTCTCTCCTTGAATCTCAGTAGGTAAGACAAATACATAGCTCACGTAATACCGTTATATGCGTAGCATGTTGTTGATAAGCATTCAAAATACTCTTTCTGTTTTGTCTTAATACCATTTCCCATTTGACTGGACTATACACTTCATAGGTATTGTAAATTATATTTAGTAGGAAGCAAGTTCTTCACTTTGTATTTAGTGTACGTAGGTATCTTTGAGGATAAAGTATTTGCTGGGATACTGGTGATGGCAGTTAGGCTGCATCTTGCTGTCCTCATAACTAACCGTAGAGATAAGAATCTCAAAATGGGAATGGAACATAGTCAGCTTTGGATAAAAGTTACCTGGTTAACTGTTAGTTTTTATTATAGTTAGAATTTTGTTACTTTGTAAGCATGTACTCGAAAATATGTTATCGTGTTATCTATATTAATTGTTTTTCTTTTACATATAAATATCACGGAACTTTATTGAGACAAGTCTCCATCAGAATAGAGATAATTTCTACAAGGTTTCATCGTATCCAATTTTTCTCAAGTGACGAATAGTTCATATATAAACGATAAATAAAGGTTTTGTCACCAACAAAAGTTGATACCAATGGACATAATTCACGTGATGCAACTAGATGAAGAATTCTGGAATAAGATGAGATCTATAAAACAACTCGCCACAGTAGTACGGTACCAGTTGATATTATATAATTGTGGTGGTTTACCATACATAGTACAATTTCCGTCTTGTTGTTTCAACTTAGTATACCACCATATACAGTAGATATCTGAATGTTTCTATTTCCTTTGAGCTAAAATAGAGTAAGTTGTAAAGGCAAAGGAAAATATATACTAAACCGACACTTGAGCAAATTAGGATCAATATTCTTATCAACCCCTAATTGATGAATAGGCGATTAAATATGTTTCTGTTAAGTTTTTGAGCAACTCATTTCAGCTTTGACAGCTGTCATTGTGCACTGTGAAAATATTTGTCTTCTGTGGCAAGTTCTGCACTGAAAATATTCATGCTTCTTGAGTTTCAGAGCGGAGACAAGCAAACCGAGAAACAAATCTAGAAAAGATAGAGAAAGAACTCCTTATGTATATCAGTTCCGGTCAAGCTAGAGTAGGTTCTGGATTCATGTAATACGTATGATTTTTAGTTGATATAATTTTTAATTTACAATAAGTTTTGTACAAAAAATAGAATCAACTAAAATAAAAATATTATTTTCTGATAAATATGAAATGAAGAGAGTGATGCGATTGATGCGAGAAAGAAAAACATAACCTTTAATGCATTAACAAGCCTACGCTTCAAAAAGTACAATTTCTGACATAAGTCATTAATTATAGATTAATACGATGTGTATTTAATTTATTATCTAATCTTTCTAGCAAAAACGGTTAAGTAATAAATTAATCCCATGAATATTTGCCTCCTCCAACAACAAAAATGGAGCCGGTGAATATATGATATAAGATCAAAACTGAGCACTTGGGCTTAAACCTTAAACTGCCTACTTGTCACTTGCAGTTGAAATGCTTAGGTTACATGTCACATCTTCCTAAGTTATGGGTTGAGAAGAGTGGGTCAGGATTGATATCTGATCAAAAGTTCATCTGATGTTAGTCTTGCAATTGGTAGTTTAATATGTGGCTGTCCTAGTGGTTGACAGACAATTAAAATTTTGGATCTTAGTTTTAACAATTAATAATAGTTATGCTAATAATCAACTATCTGGAACACATACGTCAACTTGTTCCTCAACAAATTTTACGACATGGTCGCTCAGTGTACCACTTTACCTCCCGATGGGAATATCGAGAGAGCTTGTCAAAAGCGAGAAAGAAACTTTTAAACGAGAAGAATGGAAAATGCCATAAGTTATCAAAAGATAACTTTGTAATAAAACCGATGATTTACTAGTGCATTTGTGAATTTATAATATCATTAAATTTTTGAATTCTTATTTTTTTGAACTTGAAATCACTTCCTTTAATATTGAACTTCCTTACAGCAGAACTCACGACCAAAATGAATAAAAGATGAAAATAAAAACCGCTTGCCGGATTTGTCTACTGGCACCTCCAGAGGTGGCGCAGATAATGACAGAAATCGTAACTCTCTCCAGAGGGTCAAGATTATTTAGCAAAAGTTATAGCTTTGACGCTTGCTATTAGACTCCATCATATTCCTCGTAACACACTACCATGAATAAAATTGCAAGATCAAAATTGCTTGGTAAAAGACACACAAGGAATGTTTGAGGCACAATATAAATTGGTGGTCTCACAGCTAAATAACGACAAATATATAGAAAATCTACCATTCGATTAACTTTCATCAAGAAACATGAAGAATAAGATGAAAATGAAAAACTCGAATTAAGAATCTTTGAGACTAAATGCCACGAATAATATGCATGATCCGAGAAGAGGAAAAACAGAGAGAAATGTAAAAAGTGGACTAGATCTCGGGTGGAGTAGACTCAAAGAGTATTTTCGATAATCTTTTGATTTGTTCCGCGGGGTCTTCTCCGCTGTTTCTGTTGTAATATATATATTATAAATATAATATCATGTAAACATTTTACACTAAATTAGAATCTAAGTTTGAACTGTTTTGAAAACATTAAGTATTACCTGAACCGTGAGTTACTTCTAGATCTGGACTTAACTCATAAGCAAAATGCGCCTGTGCATTAGTACATATTTATTTTGTGAACACTAAATGTTTTGCAAATCATGAGTTACGTCTAGATCCGGACTTAACCCATAAGCAGAATGCGCCAGTATTCATTTCTGAAACAATAAGACCAGGATCTTGGAACCAGACCTAACCCATAAGCGGAATGGACAATAGGCATTTCAGAAACAATATGATGAAGAAAGTGGTACCGTATAAGCATTAATTTATGGTGTTTGTTAATTTATTACCTAATCCTTTCTGATAGAAATGTTAGGTAATAAATTAATGAAGCATGTCACATGTTGTTAATAAACATGCTCAACTACCATTGGAGAACTTTTGTTCTATTTTTGTTATCAGAAAAGATATAAGTGTTATATAGAAATTCTACTGTATAATGTAATATAAAATAATATATAACTATTAAATGATAATCAAATAATTATCATAATCAAACCGAAAACTGCGGAAAAGTCCGGACAGACCCATAATTTGAAGCGCAGATCAACGCATCTCCAAGACTACAAGTGCGGACACTTACTTGCTAAAAGAAAAAATTTAATCAATTCATTGTTTTTTATCTAATTTTTTTATCGAGAATATTAGACAATAAATTAAGCTTATTTTCCTCTTCCATTTTCAGATGGAAAAGGGAATAAGCAAATATGCATGTAACATGACTTCTGGCGGGTTAAAGTACGAGGACAAGTCGATCATGGGGATAAAAAATGCAGGATTTTCATTCTTTCCTCCCTTTGTTATGTTATCTGGTTGTAAATTAATTTACATGCAGATTACATATACACATTGTGTGTATAAAACGTGTTGTGTATGCAAGATAGCTCAGATATTTTTACAATGCATTTGTGTATATAAGAATTTTATATGTCCGATACCTGTAAAAGACTCTCTCCTTATCACATGAAGAGAAGATAAGTTGGCTATATTGATGAAAACCGTACTATAGTCGTATAGATACCGGTTGCAGTGATAACACAGTGATATGTGTGCTCGTTAAGAGTCCAGACGTTGGGAGTTCGAACCGGGAAAGAATTAGTTCTTCTTTCTGAAGAAAAGAACTCAAACTACTCAAACTATAATTCTCCTTAAAATTATTTTTTCTTTCGATATATTAATATATCATTATTTCTTTGAAGATTTAGTGTAGTATCTTGAGTATTAAGTTGTACCTAAAGCACTTCAGGTATGACATTTCATTCTCCTATTTGATAAAATTATTTTATTATAAAAAATACACTCTAATACATGAAATGAACGGAGATGACTAATTATACAAGCAAATAAGCAAGCTATTCGAAGAGGTGATATTATGAATAGGCATGATTCGCAACTACCTTCCACCTGAGACAGGTAATATCATTCCCATTATAGTTTTCCTCTCATTTTCGACCTGAAGACTGGTCAGCTGCTAACCCACAACCCCAACCCGAGGACGTTAGCCGAGGAAGCGTCAAGGTTGGAATCTTTAACCTCGGTCTGGTCAGACAGGGATACTCAACCTTGCTCTATCCTCACATCTGGTCGGTAGATAATGAACCTTACCAACTATTTATGGGGTTGTTGAAAGTTAATCATGGTCGAGACGGACTCAAACCGAATGGCTTCCAGCCACTTTCGGAAACGTCCGACTTTTCTTTTGCAGACGCGTCCAGGGCCCACACGTTCCCCCTGTAAATCCTAGTGGGTTCCGCGTCAATTGAGTTGGTTTCCGGACAATTTACGGGAACCAACTACGACTCACACGATATATCCTGGGTGGACATCACGCCTTGAGCTATAAAATCAAGATTCTCCACTTCAATCGAACGGTCGGCAAACCCCAAAGACCTAGAAACTCTACTCTCATTGTGAATACTGACATAAGAATATATTGTTATTACTCTTGTGTAACACGGCACTCGGGAGACGACCGACCTCCAGATGAGCAGGTGGTGGGGCCGGCCTCGCGCGAGAGGAGGTGCGCCGCCCCCTGTAGCGAGGGGTGTTAGGGTCACCAGGTTAGTGGGAGTGGGACGTTTAGGGTGGGTAGTGATCGGTCCGGTCGGGTGGGCATTCTCGGTGGTGATGGGGCGGCCTTCCGCCTCCCCCCGCCGTTTTGGGTGGCTCCCTTAGCCGGTTCTCAAGTGGAGTGAACTCACACGGAAGCGGAACGTAGCAACGTAACTCACACGGAACTTGAAATGCATAGCTAACGGTGGATTTCAAAAGACGTTGAAAGATAACAACCACGGATGATAACCACCACCCTCATCTGCTTTCACTTCAACCGCATGTTCAATATTAGGTTCACTGACTATGCCGGCTTTTTACTCCCTCAGTCCCCCGCAGGAACATTAGAGCTCACTAAGTCTTTCGAAGTTGAGAATTTTTTCCTCAGTCCTCTCTCAGCAGGAGTTCCAGTAGCAACTGCAGTCATAGTCGAAAACAGAATATTCGGAGAAAAAACATGACTGAACAATGTTTTGAGAACAGAGTACACTGTACACTTACAGAGCGGGTGAGAAGAAAGAAAATATTATTTCAAAATGAAAATTCGAGGACGTCCAGCAATGTTCATCCGCTTTAGAAAAATGAGACTCGGAAGAGGAGTCATTAAGTGTGAAATTTGATTGTGTAAGAGAGTGGAGGTCTATCGAGCAGAGTTCAATCTTTATCAACAAGAATTGTGGAAAGTGTAGTGAGTTTAAGCGATAGGTGATGAAGTGTTGAGATGTATGAGGTTTTAGATGTTGTGTCGTCCGGCTATTTTCGGTGGTATATCATTTGATTATACAAATGGAATACAGTTTTCATAAGAAAAATAAGATAATTTTAACATCTCATCTAATACACGAGATTCAGATGTTGACGAGGAACCAATCCCATGACAGAGATGACGTCAAATAATATTATTGGTCGAACGGACAAAGATGTCTCTGGTGGGAAAAACGTATGCAAAGTTGTAGAAACAAGCGAGTCGGATTAAAATCGAGAGCATTTTCGATTCAATGACGGATTTCCAGTTCACCTTAGATTGCTAGTCGATTTATAACTCCAGAATCAATAAACATTTGAAGATCTAGGAGCGTTATCTTGTGCGTACTTGCATACAAGGCTTATCAATCAGACCAGATCCTCCAGTCAAAAAGCAAAATGGTGAGTTGGTTGATTATATGAACCAAAATAATAAGAACACTCAACCGAATTTGGAGTCTCGCACGTATCCAACACAGACCTTCTCAATGTGCTGTCATCGGTGAAACTGACTTGAATGAGGTGTCGAATGCAACACAGACGAACGAAGTTTCTGAAATGGACATTCGTCCTCGCAAGTGTTGTCCTATTCCTGATTAGGGTGTCTGTGGACATAATATAAGACACTTGTCTGCTAGACCTTTTCCGATCCATCAAGAGGAGAGTTCAAAAAATGAAACTAAGAGTCAGGTGGTGGAGGGTATGCATCATGAGAATGCCGACGAGTGTTTGACTAGGAAAGACAAATAACCTACGCCGGTGAAAGATGAGAGACATCGTTGTGAATGGAGAGTTAGATGTCAGAAATTGATTGAAATTGGAGACGTTTGTTATATCTATTTGTAACTTGAAATATATTTGCCCTGGACATTTACATGTATCGAGAGGGCCTTGCCAAAACTCTCAGCATTCTGCTATTTTGATGTCCAACCGTGTTATTATAGATCCCAATATAGCAGTCGGTAGATTAGTGAATGATTTTTGACAGACTTATGAGAAAAGAACAACATACATGGCAGCTTACTGAATGCGCAAGAATGTGAGAGACCGGATCCAAGGTGGCCAAACTCGATCGTCCCATGTCATACTTGCACTTTGCTATCAAATTAGAGAGGTGGATCTTGTTGTGTACTCGAGTATGAGACATGGACAAAGTCTAGAATTTTCAAACGTATATTTGTTTGTCCGTCTGTTTGTCGAAGTGCACTCCAGTTCAGTCAAATGTTATCACTCTTGATGCTTGTCATAAGAAAAATAAGAAATTTCCGTCTCAGATATTCATTGTTAGCTGTTCGGATAGAAATAATCAGTTGATCATTTTGTGCTACGCTGTAGTTGCCAGTGAAGAGGAGGAGATATGGTCATAGTTCTGCTGTTTGACGAGACAGAGCATCATAGGCTTAGGTGAGAAGCAAATTGTCATAATTTTGCATCGTTGTAATGGTTTGCTAAATGCAGTTCGTAGTGTTCTGCTTGGATGCATCCACGACCATTGTGCACACCATCTGAAGATGAATGTGAGAGCACGGTATGTGAAAGATGTGGAAAAGGTGTTTTGGAGCTTGGTATACATCAAGAAAAAAATCAAGTAAGTATGCACTGATTTGAATGCTTGTAGCAGAATTGTTTGGAGTTGAAGACATTACAGTCAAGTTTATTATGTGAAGTAATGTATAGACTATGGATTGTTTCTCTTCTAACAATTCAAACCTACCTCGTGATTAGATAATATGTTATAAGAAGTTATGTCTTATTAACCTATCACTCCATTCCTTATTGTGAAACAGGTTTAATCTTATCTTGGACAACTTAAGGAGCTCATGTCGCATAAGAGCTGAAGCTAGAGAGTATATACGTAAGATCTCAGCTCATTTATGAGCTCGATGGACATTTCCTCTTCCAAGATATG
Source organism: Asterella californica (assembly GCA_036924285.1). NCBI lineage: Eukaryota > Viridiplantae > Streptophyta > Marchantiopsida > Marchantiales > Aytoniaceae > Asterella > Asterella californica. The sequence continues at coordinate 18,706,783 of JAYKYS010000002.1, read as the reverse complement.
CAAGGTTGCCTCAAATGTTGATGAGTCAGTTAACTGTGTTTGAAGATCATTCGGCAGTATGCTCCTTTTCGTGTGGTCTGTGAGTTATGGACATATATGATGTCCACCTTTGCAAAAAAGAAAGGTGATTGCACGGATGTATGATGTCTTGACTCCTTGAACCCAACTTAGATATGATGAGAAAGAAAAAGTTTGTGGTCAGTTCATTTGTCTTGCTTCAAGACGACACTGCTCTTGTCCAAAAGATAAGAGTACGGGAGCATTATGTGTGATAAGGCACAATAATGTATCTACATGTGATTGCTTTGGGTTGCAAGAAATGTGTTGACAGTGTGCCCACTTGATGGTGTGAGACAGTGAATTCACTCGAGATCTTATGCGGCATGTGACACTGTGTGGTTCAATAAAACACTACGGGTGATTTATGTCAAGTCCATATCTCCAATCGTCACAATTGACTTAATGCTGAGGTTCGATTGTGCTCCATCTCCAGTTGTTGTTAAGAAAGTGAGACTCCAAGTGGTGGTTTTCAAGCGAGAGGGAGCGAAGCTCGTGGACTTACAACTGAGCTCGCGTATCCTATTGGAGATGATCAACAGCACCAAGGCCTCATGCTTCAAGAGACAATCACTAAAGCATCAGTTTCCATGATAGAACCTCGAGTTTTAGATCCCATCGAGACCCAAGTCCCAACTGCAACCAGACGTCCTCCTCGCTTGAACTCTTAAACTCCAACTATCCTACAGCGTAGGTGTTCAATGTGCAAAGTTATAGGCCACAATAAGCGTATGTCCTCAACGAGAAATTGTAGCACCAGCTGCCTTAGAGCAACATGTAGCTCAGCAACCTGAACCTAGACATATGCATAGGGTTAGCTTCGTCAGTGAGGTTGGTTTTGACTACAATGATAATAATATTTTTTCAAAGAGAAAGACGAGGACTCGGACAGTGACCAAGACGGAGAGACCGTACTGGACGTTGTCAATGAAGACATATCTCACATGTTCACTGACTTTTGAATGCGTGGTAGAAGTAACGTGCGTGCATGTAAGTCATGAATTCAAATATGAAACAGATTTTGGATTCAGTGTTATGCTTCTAGAATTTCGCTCATCTGTAGTTGTTTTGTGCGTTACTTGCACGTTGGATTTTATCAAGAACATAACAGAGAATTACCATGCCATGCATATATCGAACCACATGCAGTACACGTTTGGCAAGCATATCTCGTGGAAGAGTAGGAGGATAAGTTTCAGACGATGGACTACTTACACTTCGTCGTTGGAGTTCTTTTCGTGCTTCCTCCATGCACAAGAATCCATAGCGGAGGAGATTGTTGTAGTTTCTGCCATTTCAAGTTTTCTGTGTATATAACCAATAGTTATCTGTACTGCCATTTCAAGTTTTCTGTGTTTTGCTACCGGAAACACTTAATATGAAAGTTTACATTTCTAGAGCTCTTTCTCCCGTATACTCTTCAGTTTCGCTACATCACTCATCAGTAAACGCCTCGCGTAGGCTCTCTCAAGTCTTCCGTTTGAACTCCTACAGACTCCTCAACTTGTCGGTCCACACACCCTGATAGTTCGTCCTCAAACATTGGAAGAACTGAACCACATGATTAAACCTTGGTGGTATCCCGCTCACACTACCACCTGCTCCACTACTTGTGGAAGCACCGCTGGTAGTAGGTACTCTGTCATCTGTGGATGTACCACTGCTACTGGCACCCGAACTCGCAGGTGCTACACCTCCCGAAACTGCGCCAATAGTGATAGAAACGTAGTTGGGAGATCAATGTTGTCTCCACAACTCGATCTCAACACTGTAATCTCGCCTGAACTCATGATAATCGTCCATCGGCGGTCCCTCCAAGTGTTGGAACAAACCCTTCCACGCCATGAAAGGTGTAAACAGCTGTGGATTCTGCATCTGCTGTAGATCGCACCAACTGTCGAACTCCTGGATGAAGTCATCCAGTTCAATGATAACAACTGTACCCGAGTAACGTCGAGGTCCCTTCGTGGTCCCATAGATCTCGTCCATGTCCCACAACAACGGTGTGGCGACACTAGACCTCACCACCAAAAAACGTGTTGTCTGCGTCTGACTCGTCCTCTGGAACAACTGACGGCAAGGGTGTAGGTAGTCGGTACCTCACCTCACTCCGTGTATGTCCACTGTCCGAGAAGTCCCCACCAGAACCTCTCGAAAACTCCGTGATGAGAGAATCTCGATAACACACTCTCCAACCAGAATGTCACAATCCTCGTCACCACCGTAACCACCATTTGCCTAACCCTGCTCCTACTGAGATCACCTATCTCCTACTAGGACGGTCAAGATAAGGACAACTTGTATATGTCATCACCACAGACAGCCTCTCTCGGTCTGTTGGTCGTCACTCCAACCGCACCGTGAGAGAGACAAAGGTAGTCTGACTGGTCCGCAACTCCAGCCTCACTACCGACAGCACACTGGAGTGAACTCACGTCAGAAATCAAGTGTCAACACAAGCAAACGCGACGCACAAACAAGAAGCAGAATATGGAGAGGTTCCAACCACAAGAAGTCCAAACGATAACCCTCCACACTCAAACATTCACATAAAGAGAAACCTAGCCCCACCCGGACTGACGACTCCTCGTCGCTGACCACATGCACAATATATGATCACCAACTGTCGTAACTGATACTTGGGATCACTAACTAGATGTCTACACCTCTAGTAGCTCCAAAAATATCCACGTGGTAGCTCTACTAGCTCACCCAAGACAACTGCCTCCATACGCGTCTCTACGATATAGGCAAACACTACCACAACTATAGCTTCTCCCTAATACTGTGGGGTAGCCCTACCACTCCTCTAGGAACGTGCGAGAAGGTCTCCTACTACCTTATACAAGTCCATAAGTACTTGCACGCATCCCTGTAAGACACCAAGAGCTATTGGTCTAGTGGTAAAGCCAAAGCTAAGACTACAGAGTTAAGAGTCTAGGTCCAGGAATAGTGTTGGGATGGGTGACCAGCTGGTTTTACACTTCCCACACAATTGGAACTTGGATACCTCTCTTACGCACGCTAGCAAGCTGGCTTGCGGCGGGTGTGGGTTCGGACTCAGGCTCTGTAAACCCTCCATGATCTCATCGATCAACTACCCCCCCCCCCCCCGATCTCTCAACCTCCACGATCGCCACCGATGAATCTGCAAATGTCGGACCTATCTCTCACTCAGGGGTCACCTCTGATGGCTTTGATGGAAGCACACCATGAATCTTGAAGGGAAAAATGCTAAGTTCACTCATTCATACACCCACAAACTTATCAACTAAAAATCTCCTTAAACACTCAACTAAAATCCTCCATTCTAACGACGTCTCTCAAGTTCTCACATGCTAAAAATATCCCACACTCTCTATATTACTCAAGTTGTCATTACGACAATGTGAAAACAAGGATGAGGAGCTCTTCTCTACTCCTCTATTTATACATTCTAGGTTTTTACTTTGGTACCCTCCGGTAACTCAGCCGTAACTACTTTTACCGAGTTTTACTAAGATATTACTTAAGGTAAAAGCATTAATCACATGGGCTTCTTACCTTTTCACATGGGCTTATTCCTTCAAAGTCAACAACTTCTAGAAGGATTCTGAAATATTCTCAAGGAATCTCGAATTTCCACCCCCCTCTACACTAGGACCCACTAAAAAGGAAACATGTGGAATCTCTTCTTGTTTTTAATGCCCACAAAGTCCACAACTTTAATCCAACCACTCATATCAAGTCAAAAAGGAGATAAGGGATACTTTCCACCTCCTTTCTACCTTTTAGACAAGATGACAAGAGAGTAGTGCTCACTCTTTAGGAAATATCTGAATTCTGCCAAAAGTACAGCTAAGTTTAACCATAACTAACTTTTAGCTAGTCATGACTAACTTGATACCTCCTTAAAGTACTTTGGCAGCAAATAAACATTCTCAACACTTAGTTATAACTAAATACCTTACTAATAGACAAACTTCCTATGTGTAACATAGGTCGTTACATTTGACCCCCGGACTAAATTTTCGCTCCATCCTCGGAGTGAAGAGAGAACTTTCGTCGATGAAACAACTTCAACTTGTCATGGTTGACCTCATCGAATCTCCTTCCTCCCAACTCCTGAAGGTCATATGTGAAGTTGCTCCACACCTTATCTACAACAAAAGGACCAAAATATCTCGGAAGAAACTTCTTCATAGCCCTCTTGAATCTGATAGCATCATACAACATAACCCAATCTCCGACTTGAAAAGGTTTTACCTCCCTCTTGCCCAACCGTTTGTCATAACTCTTCTTTTGATACGCCTGAGCTCGTTCCATCCGGATCATTGCTACCGCTCGGGTCTCTTCCAACTCCATGAGTTGCTCCCTTCTTGACTTGACCACGTCTTCTCCCCTCGACCTCTTCAATTTTCGTTGAATGGTTTCAAAAGTATCCAATTCGAATTGGATCGGCAACTTGGACTCCACTCCATAAACCAGTCGAAATGAGGAGTATCCAGTAGAAGTCTTTGTTGTTGTTCGGTACTCCCATAAGATGGCATGTAGCCTCTTATCCCAAGTATGTTTCGCAATCTCAACACCAGCATCTTTGGCGAGCATCATACAAAGTGTAAGATTGGTCTTCTCCGCAAGACCATTAGCATTTGGTTTGTATGAGGTCGTTACTCGTGCCTTGATAGAAAAGTGTTGTAGCATAGCAGTAGTCATGCTCCCTACAAACTCTCCTCCTCTATCCGAAACCAACTCTAATGGACATCCAAATCTTTTGATGATCCTCTCCCATAAGAATCTACCGACTTCTGTTTCATTGGTCTCTCTCAAAGGTCTAGCCTCTACCCACTTGGTACAATAGTCAGTGGCGACTACAATGTATCTATTGCCTCGAGGTGTCTTATTAAGAGGACCTACAAAGTCATACCCCACTTCTCAAACGGCCCTAATACTGGAATTGATCTTAACGGAGGTGTTCTAGTAGACTTCAGAGCAAATGCTTGACATACGTCGCAAGTTTTGCAATAGTCTAAACACTCTTTGAAAATCCCTCTCCAGTGGTAACCCGCATCCAAAATCTTGAAGGTTGTTATCTTACCAGCAAAGTGACCTCCGCAAACAGTTTCGTCGTGAAACTCGTGCATTAGCTTGAATGCCTCCTTCTGACCAACTGCTCTCCTTAGTAACCCATCTGCTCCTTGATGAAACAGAATTCTCTCCACCATGGTGTAAGGTTTGCCTCGCTTGATCAACGCGTTACGTTCTCGGGTATGCATACCTTCTGAAAAAGAGCCATCTGCAAGGAAACTCCAGATTTCCTTGTACTCGTCCGGTATCTCCTCAATGCTTGTGATAGTCATCAGATGTTCGTCTGGAAATGAATCATCAAACGGTTCTTCTCCCTCATCATCATAAGCCCTCGACAAAAGATCAGCATTCGCATGCTTTTTCCCTAGTCTATCTTCGATCACGTAATCGTATTCTGTTAAAAGGATCTTCCAACGGGCAATACGACCTTCGGCATTAGGCTTATTAAAGATATACTTTAAAGTCTTGTGATCTGTGACTATGGAAAATTTCCCTCCTAGCAAGTAATGTCGGAATTTCTTCAATCCAAAGATCACCGCTAATCCTTCTCGTTCAGTCACGGAGTAATTCTTCTCCGCTGGCACCATCTGCCTACTAGCATAAGCTATAGGATGATCATGCCCATCTTCATCTAACTGACTTAATGTACACCCGATAGCTACATTGGAGGCATCCGTATACAGAATAAATGCTTTACTCCACTCAAGTTTAGCAAGTATAAGAGCTGTCACCAATGCCTTTTTCAGCTCCTCAAATGCTTCCTTTGCCTTCTGATCATGCACTATCAAGTCAAACTCAACTCCCTTCTTCATGTACATAGTCAAAGCTATTGCTTTGTTTGAGAAGGAAAAGACAAACCTACGATAACATCCAACCATCCCAAGAAACTGTCTCAACTTTGTCAAGTTGATTGGAAATGGAAGATCCACAATCTTCTTCACCTTCTCAGGATCTACCGCAATCCCTTTCTTGGAAATGATGTGTCCTAACAGCGGACCTTCTTCGCAGCCAAAGATGCACTTCTTTGGATTCAGAGAAGCGTTAGCTTGCTCCAACCGCTGCAGAACTTTGATCACATGATCAAAGTGGTCCTCCTTTCTTTCGTACACACAGAAATCATCAATGAAATCACGAACAAACTTTCCTATGAATGGTTCGAACACCTTGTTCATGAACCTCTGAAATGTGGCCGGAGCATTACACAGTCCGAATGGCATCAGTCAAAATGCAAATGTTCCCCAAGGAGTAGTGAAAGTAGTCAACTACTGGTACTCCTGTGCTATCTTGATCTGGTTATACCCACTATAACCATCACCAAAGCTGTACCACTCGTGACCAACAACTTCTTCCAAAATCTCATCTATAAATGGTAGAGGATAATAATCCTTCTTGGTAACTGCATTCAACTTCTTATAGTCTATGCACACTCGCAGCTTACCATTCTTCTTCTTGACAATCACAATGGGTGAAACCCATTCTGAGTTCTCCACCTCATAGATGAAACTCGCCTCCTTCAACTTGTCTATCTCCTCCTTGACCATCATTGCTGTTGTAGGATTGACCCTTCTTTGCTTCTGTCGAACTGGTCTTGCGTTCTCCTCCAATTCGATTCGATGAGTCTCGAGAGTCACCTCCTTCAAATCCTTGTAGCCGTTGCTTGTTAGTCATCCCCACGACAATGCTATCCGGGCGAGTTGGTTTCATCCCCAACTTCTTCATTTTTCTTTCATGGCACCTCTTGCTCCGTTGTTAGGACAATTTTGCTGGAAATGAGAACCTCCACACGACCAACAAATGATTCCTCCAAAGTTACCTTGGTTGCCTCCAAAGTTACCTTGATTTCCTCGGTTGGGATTGTTGTCGTAACCTCTTTGACCTCCTCCTCCACCTTTGTTCCTCCATTCTCGTAACTGCACCACGTTTATCTTGAGATCCGCAAGAGTATCGGTGATGCTCTTCAGCTCGGCATGAAAATCAGAGGTGGCAGTAGACATCGTTGTTGGGACAAACGGTCTTGGCACCACCGTTGGAGTAGGAGCTGACGTTGAAGCAATCACCAATTGTGATGATGCAGGTGCGATCGTTGTGGCTACACCAGGAGTCGGAGTTGACACCAAAGCAGCATGATGAGGTTGGATGATATCTCCTTCATCCAAACTCTCTTCCATATTTGTCGCAATCTTGATGACCTCCGCTTTGGTTGCTGGCTTCTCGTACCTCACTTGGGTTCGAATTGAAGGCCTCAACCCTCCCATCAAGTTCTTGGTCAACACTGCTCCAATCCTCGCCATCGTTAACTCCACATTGTCTCCACTCTTCCGTAGGACCGTCCGAAACCGTTGCTCCAACTTATCCACCCTTTCGGCATATTGCCAAACTTTCTCATCGTCCCGTTGCTTCAAATGAGTAAGCTCCACCATGAGCTTCTCATAACTCTCTTCTGGAAGAAATTCTTCGATGAGTGCATTACTCAACGTCTCCCATGTGTCCTCAACTGCACCAGGTGTTTGGCTCTTCACTCGATCTTCATACCACGTAAGAGCAAAATCTTCTAAAAACTCTGGCAGTAACAACACCCATTCTTCCTTCCTTCTCACGTTGTTTCCGATGCAACCCCTTTTGAAGTCTCGTACAAATGGTTCTACATCTTCATTGTCCTTCCCATGAAACACTGGTAACTTCCCCATCTTGTAACTATTCTTTCTACCCTTCTAATTTTTGTGCAATAACTACTCGCTAAAAGAGTACGAACATCACCAATTCCATTCGCGAGTAATCTACCAAGGTAAAATGAAAGAAAATGGTTGTAACAACACCTCTTGTGCCATCTCTTCTCCCAAGGTAATCATGAGCCTGAGTCGCATCACCGTCTTCTCCACCATCCGAATGATGATCTCCATCACAACTCAGCCGAGTCCTCTTTTGAAGTCGACAACTTCTCCGTCTCAGCTCTTTGAGTCTCGTCCAACTTCTCGACTACTGACGTAAGTAGGGCGGCCACATCGACGCACTTGTGTCCTCTTGATAGATCACCCACTCCACAACTTGGACAAGGATCTTCGCTTAGAAGATGAATTGGCGTTCGTGACGATGGACCCACTCGAAGACTTAAATCAGTAAACTCCCGCTTCCCTTTAGCTCTCTCTGTTCTGATTCTAGTTGGACAATTCATTACTTTGTGTCCCAACCCTCTACAGAAATAACACCACAAGTCGGTTTCTACTCTTCTCCTCGGAGACTCTACTTGAGGTTTTGTACTAAGGTTCTCAAACTCAACAATAATCTCTTTCGAGCTCTCTCCGACGCTTACTATGACATCTAAACCTTGAGGAAGGTTTCTAAGTCTAACTTTCCAATCTTTTGAACTTCCACTCATGTTGCACCTTCTCAACCATTAAGTGGACAAAATATCTTTGAAGAAAATAACTCTACATCACTTTCTTAACTCTTTCGAGCTTTATACTAAAAATCGTGTATTATACATGCTATACACGAATTAAAATCCAATCTAAAATTAAGAGTCCATGATAATATCCTCATGACCATCGTCTGTACTGATCCTAGTAGACATCTTAAAGTCACTTTTGTAAGGATCACACTCTACTTCGCTAGGAGCATTCCTGGCCTCCACAGTGAATGATACTTTGAACTCAACTTTCTTCACATCTGCGCCGATGCTCGCAGAAGCTTTTTTATATAAAGCAAAAATGACACCCCAACTGCAATAGATGCTTGATCGCAACGCCTCTATATTTAACGTTGGCTTTTCCGTCTCCGTTCTAACTCCCAAACGTCTCTTCTTCAACCTTGGCACTCGAACTGGATTCCCCATGACCTATCGTCAAGACCTCCTTGTATGCTGAAACGTATATCTCTTAGTTGGTAAGAGATCTTTCCAAGATTTTTGTGGTCTCCATTAGCTCAACCTCCAAATTAATAAATCATGAAGTTTCAACAGAAACTTCCTTAATCAGAAGAGATGGTGATGACTGTACAAATTTTCGGAGAACTGAAATTTATATATTTTCACTTCCCTCATGGTTGTCAACCCCCTCCACTTTGAAAAATTCTTTCTCCCTCTTCAGACCTCATCTTCTCATGATTTCTTTTGTCCTGGATAGCTTATCAGCCACTCTAAAACACTGGAAAGTTTCTCCGGAAAATAAAATTCACAGAAAATCTAACACTGACTGTAAACTTTTTCCAGAGAACAGAATTTCTCAACTCTCACGAATAAACCTCCTCAACTTTGAAAATTCATTGCTCCTTCTCTAGACCACCTTTTCCTATGATTTCTTTTGTCCTAGATAGGTTATTAGCCAATCTAAAACACTGAAACGTTTCTCAGGAAAATAAAATTCACAGAAAAGTTGACAGCGACTGTACAAATTTTCCAGAAAGCAGAATTTCTAAACTCACAAATTTTTCTACTCTAATAACTTTTCTCTCCTCCTTTCTCTACAACTCTTGTTGCACCCTCTTTCAACTCTCCTCAAACCCTTTCTAAGTGAACAAGATGTAAAGAATGACTTCGAACGCGTCATATATTACTACGGGATACACGAAAGGTTCTAATGTTGCTAACATCGCGTTAGCTCTCTCTCCTCCCAACATTCTCTCCATGTGTTCTCTCATAATCTCTTTTTGTCTAATATAGAACTGAACTCTAAACATTTTCAATGATCCCTTCAAGTGAGGTCCCGGCAACGGAACCAAAAATGTAAATCCTCCACAATCTCATCGATCAACTATCCCCCCGATCTCTCAACCTCCACGATCGCCACCGATGAATCTGCAAATGTCGGACCTATCTCTCACTCAGGGGTCACCTCTGATGGCTTTGATGGAAGCACACCATGAATCTTGAAGGGAAAAATGCTAAGTTCACTCATTCATACACCCACAAACTTATCAATGAAAAATCTCCTTAAACACCTCAACTAAAATCCTCCATTCTAGCGACATCTCTCAAGTTCTCACATGCTAAAAATATCTCACACTCTCTATATTACTCAAGTTGTCATTACGACAATGTGAAAATAAGGATGAGGAGCTCTTCTCTACTCCTCTATTTATACATTCTAGGTTTTTACTTTGGTACCCTCTGATAACTCAGCCGTAACTACTTTTACCGAGTTTTACTAAGATATTACTTAAGGTAAAAGCATTAATCACATGGGCTTCTTACCTTTTCACATGGGCTTATTCCTACAAAGTCAACAACTTCTAGAAAGATTCTGAAATATTCTCAAAGAATCTCGAATTTCCACCCCCCTCTACACTAGGACCCACTAAAAAGGAAACATGTGGAATCTCTTCTTGTTTTTAATGCACACAAAGTTCGCAACTTTAATCCAACCACTCATATCAAGTCAAAAAGGAAATAAGGGATACTTTCCACCTCCTTTCTACCTTTTAGACAAGATGACAAGATAGTAGTGCTCACTCTTTAAGAAATATTTGAATTCTGTCAAAAGTACAGCTAAGTTTAACCATAACTAACTTTTAGCTAGTCATGACTAACTTGATACCTCCTTAAAGTACTTTGGCAGCAAATAAACATTCTCAACACTTAGTTATAACTAAATACCTTACTAATAGACAAACTTCCTATGTGTAACATAGGTCGTTACAGCTCAAGCTCCGCTCCGCCTCCGCCTCCGCACTCTCGCACTCCGCTTCTCACGCCTCCGCACTCACGCACCTCTGCTTCTCGAAGCCTCTAAACACCTCGACACTCCCGCTCACTCTCCACTCCGCTCCGCTTGGAGTAGAGTAGAACAAGTAGAGCACACCAAAAGAGACTCGGCTACACCTCGAATTGCACCAAATTGCACCAAAAGAGACTCGAAAACAGCAAAACGGCTCGCGGGTGCACACGGGTATCCAAAAATCTGACGTAAATCAGCAAGAACACCCAAAGCCAACCCGAACACCACTACAACAGATTCGCAAATGCACCATACACACTTCGTGAATGTACACAAGAAAACTCCTAACTCGAGTTTCCATACGAAATTGCACAAAAATCTGACGTAACTAGCCTTTTTGCACTTTCGGGTGACACGGCAGCGAACTTCGACATGCCATTACTTCTTCGATCCTTGGCCAAACTCCACAAAACTTAGTGCACTAGAATTGTCTCTCCAATGCGCTTCCAAAGAGCCCACTCCGGCCTGACATTGACAAGTACTCCGTCTGCCACGCCCAAACACGCACTCTGGCTTCAACAAGTCACTTCAAGAACATTCTGCAAAATTTCTGCAGCGCTTCCGCATGACAGAAAAATCTCCACTCGACCTCAACAACAGCAATCAATCTGCGACCAGCAATGTAGCATGCGCCCACACACCTCGATCACAGCTCCAAACAATCAAGCACGAACAACAACGCCCGAAGATACCAGCGGACGATTTCAGATCAGCGGGTTCTTACTGAACTCCATCTCGACCTGCACTCAGTTCTTCTCAGTAATCTGAACAGAGAAATTACCATCTCCAACACTACAACAAAGATTACTCACAAATGGTCAAGCCAAACCCACTCTAAGCACGAAGAGAATCCGGGTTACACTCAACTCGACTATCCACCATACCCTGGAGCTTGAAGACTCAACTCGAAGAACTAAGGCCTCCAAGCCCTACCTGCGAAGTATATCCCTAGTGGGCTCTCCCACCAACTCACCCTAACGGCACTAACGGCCTTACCGGGATACGTCACTTCGCACTCGGTCAACCTAGCCGAGGTGCCAAACTGACGTGACAATTCTAATAATATATTCAATAAATACTTTAGTTTATTATCTAACTCCGTTGAAAAATTTAGACAATAAATTAAGCTAGCAGGTGATGTTATTATGCATGGTATCGTATGCATGTATCTTCCAATGTATCGTCCAATTTCCCAACATACATGGAAATTTATTCTTCTCCTTTGCTACATCAAGATGTTCCCCTCCCCTCCAGATTTAGAGAAATCGAGATCGCACTTGGAACTCGTGTAGCGGAAGCCTCTACAGAGAGTCCCTTCCCGGAAATAAGGACGTCTCCTCCGCGACGCGTGACCCAAAGAGAGTCCGTATTTGATTATTGGATGCACACTTTACACGGATTGTGTAGATCGTGCATGTTTCACCTCCTCCATATTTGCCTCGATGGAGGAGGCGAATATACCGTAGTTTAATTTTTTTATCTAATTTTTTGACAAGAAGGGTTAGATATTAAATTAAACTTATATTGAATAAATATATTAATAATTATAGTTTACCAGACTTGTATCATTTGAAGCGTGACAATTGACTCAAGACTTATGATTTATCTCTTGCACTCTCTATGTTTTCAAGTATAGATTAATAGTTAATATTTATAAAAATTTATGATTATTTCTATTTATTTAATATATATTTATTTAAAATTTATATAATTTCTCGATAACAATAAGCGAGCAAAAATTCTCATCATTCATCCAATATGCATATTCTTATGCTTACGGTTATTCATCTCTTCCATAAATAAATAAATGTTAAGTTGCAAGCTTAACATTAATTTATCACCTAATCTTTTTGATGCGATGGGTTAGTGATAAATTAATGTGTGGATTAATATATTTTCTTATTTCAGCATACCCTCGCAATTGTACCCCCAGAAGTTCGTGACCCTGCACTTCACTTATGGGTTTTCTACTGACGTCGCTGTTGTTCCCAAAATGACTAACATTTTAACAGTTAAGTTTAGTTCTGATTTTTGTTAAAGTTTAGTCTATATTTTCCATATGGTTTAGTCTATGTTTTCCATATAACACTTATAACATTTTTGATAATATAGAGAATAAAAGTTTCTGAAGTTGATGGAGCATGGTTATTCAGCGCATTTGGGATTGAGATGCGAGGGCTTATAAAAAACGTAAGAGTAGCATGTTGAAAATCAAAGATTTTATTGTTCTCCCGAAAATGATGTGTTTGAAAACAGAAACAAGAAAACTCTAGAAAGAAAACTCACAAGAAAACTCTAAAAATCCTAATAGAGTTTGAGATAAAGTGTCAAGGTGTACTAGTGTTAGAATAAAGAATCTAGCAACTAGGATTATAGTTGGGTCTCTCTAAACTAATACAATCGGTGGTGTTTGTCGTCTATCAACTATCAAATAATAAAAAATTTAATAAATTTTCCAATACCTAATAATAGTATAAAAATATAAATTTTATTGGTTACTGAAATTTCCATGTTTTTGTACATTTATATACTCATTTGTCGTGCGCATACACATCGCTACACAACATACATCGCTGTCAAAAAAACACCACACGTACACATAACACATGGACGATGTCATACACATACACAAGTGTACCACAATCGCCCCCCTAACTGGCGGATAACAAGGTATGTACTCACTCCACCATGCCAACAGGCACTAGACAATCACTACAGTCAAGCCAAATCCACTTTGTGCTCGCAGAGAATCCAGATCTCACTCACAAGACTACCCACCATAGCCAGGAGCTTGAAGGCTCAACTTGAAGAACTGAGGTCTCCAAGCCCCTACCTGCGAAGTATACCCCTTGTGAGCACTCTCACCAACTTGCCCTAACGGTCTTACCGGGGTCCGTCACTTCGCACTCGATCAACCTAGCCGAGTTACCAAACTGACGTGACAACTGTCGTGCGCATACACATCGCTACACAACATACATCGCTGTCAAAGGAACACCACACATACACATAACACATGGACGATGTCATACACATACACAAGTGTACCACAATCGCCCCCCTAACTCGCGGTTAGGTCCCTCTAACTCCAGATAGCTCCATATCTCAACTACGTGATATACACCTTCATGGGTACAAGGATCAGGAGGCCGGGTGCTACATTACCTCATCGTTAGTCGCCTGCATGTAATCCATACCACGGAAAGATCTAATCAGCTATCCTTGCTATATACATCGAGGACATACCCACCGTCCAATAGGAATGACAGTGAGAGGTGGAGTCAAACATGACATGTGCCAACCTCTCGAACAACCATCACACACCAACATACGGACTGCTCCACCAGCAGACCCACACAACATACACCTCAAGCCTGCTCGTACAACTGCCAAGCTGGGTCAACGGTACCATCGATGTTGGAAAGATGACATGGTGCGCAATTACGCACATGGTCCTTCCAAACAACACCATCATGGCCCTCTAACATGAGTACTCCAGAAGGTAACACCTCACGCACTCGTAAAATAGTGCGTCTTGCGATCACATCCAACGTCGTCGGTGCAGTCTGCTGCAGATAGATATAATCGTCAGGATGAAACTTGCGAATCGATGGCCGATAACCTCCTCCTCGGATAGTTGCATATCGCAACGTGTCTCTATGCTGAGCAATCGCTAGATTCTCAAAAGCCATGGGCATAACTCTCCGAAATGTCTCTGCTCGTTGAGAACATGCTCTTACCCACATATCCGGGTCATCAAGGTTCAGCACCTCAGTAGAATCACGACGAATGGCCGAAGGTAGATCTGGATCTCGACCGTATAATAGAAAATACGGTGAGAAGGAAGCCAAAGACGCTTGTCGGCTAAAACGGTAGCCCATAGCCAACCATGGTAACTACACATCCCAGTCTCCCAAGTGGCCCTTCTGCAAGTCATACTTACGCAATCCTCTCTTCACCGTCTGAACTACCCTCTCCGCCAAACCATCCGCCTCAGGATGATCTCGAGATGTAGTTCGATGATCAATCAGCGCCTGATCACACAAGATCTGAAACTCACCAAGGAACTCTGTACCTTGGTCTGTCAGCACTTCAGTTGGTGCTCCAAAACAACTCAACACTCGATCTAAGAATGCATACGCTGTCCCTTCACTCTCCTTGTCTGGTAATGCCACCAACTCAATCCACTTGGAAAAGTGCTCCACCATCACCAACACATATCGATGGTGAGGTACAGTCAACGGTAAGGGTCCCGCAAAATCCAAACTCCAACGGTAACCCAATCCCATAATCGATAAGGGGTGTAATTGTGGAGTAGGAGCATTAAACGATGCTCGTACTCGATCACAAACCACACATCGTGCAACAAACTTTTGCACATCGACGTGCATACCACGCCACCAGTACTGTCCTTGGAGTAAGCTATGCGTACGTTTCACTCCAAAATGTCCCAACTCCTCATGAGCATGTCGGACTAACTGTGCCCTCTGGGATGGATGTGGCACTATCCGTACTCTCTCATCATCTCACAATCGAAGTACATGTCGTCCTTCTCGTCGAAATCTCTTCGCTCGTTGAAGGACACGATCTCGCTCCTTGGCACTTATTGTGTCTACCACTACGTCAGTACGTAGATACTCCATCACGGTGTCGAGGAGAGTCCTTCTTAGGAAGGGCGAGCCTTCTGGCTGTGATAGATCGCGAGATAGAAGCAGAGATTGTATACCAAGACAAGAGCCAAGCAAGAGATCGCAACAGCTGGAGACGCTCACAGTGACTATGACTATAGATCACTTACTAATCAACAGATCAAGTCTCAAGTCTCAGGAGACAGATCCACCTTCAGACACAACAGATAGGAGAATACTGAACTCACGATGCTTTATTTCTCTTCCAAGCACACCCAATAGTCCTCCACATATATCAATTTACAACCTATCTCTACTCAGCTCCTTACGTTGATCACCGCAGATGCAAAATGGCCAATTCCCACTCAACTGGTCTTTTCTCCAGCAGATTTCTCTCCAGAACCTTCAACTGATGAAGATCTGAAACTCCAACGCCTTGTATCCCCTCCAACGACAACTTCAACACTAAAATTTCTCAGAAAAACCTGACCTTCTCAGTCTCAGTCCTTCTCCTCCGCTCAAATAATGCTCTCTTTCCACCAAATTCACCTCAACTCAAGCCTAATAGGTGAAATTCGGACACCAAACTCTTAATCTCCTCTCTGCATCAACCTCTCAACTGAAATTTATCAAGAATTTAATCCAACGTCAATCAAGAGTCCCTTGCAGATTATCAAAACGATCTCCTGAATAAAACTGCCTCCTGTCCGATCAGAAGAAATTCTGCCTCCAAACTGCTCTCAGTCCCCCAAATACTTGTCCGTCCCTCTGTCACGATCACCCAAATCCTCAATTCAGTTCTCTCCGGAAAAATTGATCTCCCCCAGCCTTCAAGCTTCTCCTTGCGCTTCAGCTCCCAGCTCTCTGTAAAAAAAAAATCCTCAGAAAAGTGTGTCCCCGATCTTCAGCCGTCGCAGGTACTTGACCTAAAGGCTAAGGGCCCAGCTTAAGCTGCCCCCCTGCTGTCCTTATAAGCACAATCGCTTATCACAAGCAGGCCCCCAGCTTAAGCTGCCCCCCTACTGTCCTTACGTACAAAACTCTTCTTTCAGAACTGACTCCTTTTTAAATAAAAGTACACAGCTACCTCTGTAAAGCAGACTCCTTCACTGTAAAACATCACACTGCTTCCTTCGCCATTGCTAAACCGACTCGATGGATAAATAACAGATTGACAAAAGTTTCCCGTGCCCTTGATGCCACCCTGAATATACTACAAGCCATCCAATGTAGGCCGAAGCCCTAACACTTATGGGGCTGCCCCACAGGGCTTACAGCCCCCCCATATGTGCACCAGGTATCTCCCATAGTATATTCAGGATGGCATGCGGAGGCTTAGGCCAGGAAGCCCACGATTAAGGGAGATACCGGTCTCCCGCCCCTAGATATGCAGGACATGGCTGCACACCCAACATAGACTCCCATCCGGGAGGCCAACATGCCGAAATAGGAACCAGAGGCCAGGAGGGATTGATCCTGAGACCACTTCCCTCCTAGGCAGGCGCCCTATCACTGGGATGGCCTTTGGTTCCGTTCAAAACAGTAAAATTCTCTGTACACATGCTTTTACTAAGAAATTTCTCTGTAAAGTCTTTACTAGCCTTTCCTACGCTAACTTCACTATACAACTCCGTTTTTAATGAATAAAGAGTCCAAATTATAGTACTTGTGAACACCTACACGCTCACGCTATCAGATTCTGAGTTTGAGCCATGAGCTAAAATCGACAGATTTCCCTCTTTCATACATTTCCCAGTCTAAAACCCGCACTAACTACTGCTTAAAACACTTTCTGTCGAAACTGGAAGCACGAAGTCGCTCTCCTCGCCGAGCTCTGCATTCTAATGCTCTTCGACTTCTTTCAATGTGATATTTCAGTCTAAGCTAGGGGGCAGCTTGTCAAGCATGGCCCCAGCTTAGCTCCTGCCCAGCTTGATAAGCTAGGGTGCAGCTTCTCGAACAAACGCAGGCCGAGTGTCTTCTGAAGTTCCATTTCCGCACCTTGAACGTCATGCACTACGACATTCACCCCCTCCAAACTTGCACATCCTCCGATATGTGCCAACTTTTTCAGTAGTCTCCAAGGTTCTCTAAATCGTCGTCGTCTTCTTCAACGTCCCCTTCGTCTTCTTCGGATAGCAGATCTGCTTCGGCATCCATCATCTGATCTGACTCTAGAAATTCACCTAGCCCAACGGATCCTCCCCTTCTTCTGAACAACTTGATCCGCTTGCCAGCAACAGGAAGTCTTAGATGTGTACCATCAAGCTCCTTTAAAGAATAAGTAGCATTCTGATACACTTCTAAGACAACATACGGACCAAACCACCTCCTAGAAAATTTCCGAACTGTAGAGTGCTGATTCTCTAATGTGCTGTCATACACCAAAACCCAATCTCCAGCATGTATGGGCTTCGGCCGGAGTTTATGGGTCTTGTCAAACCTGTCTTTGTTCTTGAGACGGGCCTCTTTCAGCTTCTGTTGTGCCTCTATAAGATCCTCCTCCCTATGTTCTAACTGTCTGATTCGAAGTGTCAGAAGTTGTACACGATCCATTTCTTCCTCCCATGGTAAAGTAGCCCATGTAGGAAAGTCCTCTTCTGCTGGCATAATCGGCTTCTGACCCAGCATCAGTTCAGTGGGCATGTACCCAGTAGTAGTGCAATGAGTCGACCTGTCAGCCCACAGAGCAAAAGGAAGCAACCTAGGCCACTGTCTATGCCTACCATCACATGCCTTTACCAGAGCTTGAACAATCGACGGATGCCCTCTCTCGCTCTTACCAATCCCTTCCGGATTCATAGCAGTAGTGAGTTTTAGTTTCACTCCGTGTTGGGCGAAGAACTCCTTTGCTTCCGTACCACGCAACTCTCCTCTGTCTGCACGCAATCTTCCTATAGATCCGTACCTACAGATAATATCTTCAAGAACAAACCTACATATTCCTTCTGTGGTCTTCGTCCTCAGGGCTCGTCCTTCCACAAAATTGGAGAGGTCTTCTCGAGCCAACACCAAGTACCTCATACCCCATAACCCAGGAGGCATTGCTACTAAATCAAGAACCCATTGAAAATGGATACTGGGCGGATAAGTTGGTACCAGGCCATCCCTGTAACGTACCTTTGAATAAAATTGACAGTGTAGGCATGAGCTTACAAAGTCCACCACATCCTTATAAAGTCCTCTCCACCAATATCTCTCCTTCAGTTTTGTATAGGTAGCCCAAGCTCCTCGATGTCCGGCCCACAAGGTGTCATGAAACTCCTTCATCAACCGTTGCTTGGTCTGCTGATCGTCTATAACTCGCAAAAGCGTTCCATCTCTTCTCTTTGGACGTTTCCAAAGATATCCATCTCGTAACAAGTAATCGTATGCCTTCCTCCTTATCTCTCTGAACTCTACATCACTCAAACCCTCCTGTCTGTTCAAAGAACTCAGATAAAGTCCAATGTCACGTAACCTTCCCGTGTAGAACTCCTCTTTGAATGGCAGTGGCTCCAAATCCGAAGTTTGCTGACTACACCAAACATCTCTCTTCTCTTCATTCTCCACCTCTGCAAACATCTCATCCTCATCTGTGTAGCGAGCCCTAGACAGCATGTCTGCAACTGGATTCTCTTTCCCGGCAATGTGTTTCAGCTCAGGGTTCAAACTCCGGATGTAAGCAATCCATCTCAACATTGCTATGTCTGGAGTACTGCAGTTTGCTATCATACCGAGCAAGGGCAAACAATCTGTTTCTAAAATTACATGAGCACCTATCAAGAACTCCCGATCTACCTTCATAGCAGTAACAGCTCCCCATAGCTCACGCTTTACTTGAGGATAGTTACGTTGTCTGTCTGTCAAAATCCGGGCTCCAAATCTAGAAACAAACCGCACACCATCTGCATCTTCTTGACCAACTGCCCATCCAATCGTCTTTGGACTCGTGTCTACAGTTAGTATCACAGGTCTTCCTCTCTGATAGTTAAGTCTCCTTAGTATGGGTGGAGACTTCAGAATCTCCTTCAGCCGTTCCATTGTCTCATGATGTTCTTGCCGCCAAGTAAACCTCTTCCCTTTTCTCAGAAGCGCATACAAAGGCTCGGCAATGTGTGCATAATGAGGAATACTCACACGAAAGAACACACAAGCTCCCAAAAAATGTCGAACCTCAGTGATATTCGTACAGTCTGCTATCCTTGCTATAGCATCTACCTTCTCTGGGTTCGGTCTTCTTCCAAATGTGCCACACAAATGACCAACCACCATAACTTCTGACATCCCAAAACGAGACTTAGTACCTGATAGAGTGAGGTGTACCTCCTCCAGACGTGTTAGAATCCTACCCACGTCATGAATATGATCAGCAATAAACTTCCTGCAACCATTGGAAGTCACAGTCTCATCCTTGTCTTCCACCGGACAGCCCTTCATGGGAATGTCATCCAGAAATGGGATAGTGATCTCAGGTACAAATTCTCGCAACACCTTATGCATCGCATTCTGCATATGTGCTACAGAGTTTGTAGCTCCCTGAGGAAGAGTGCACATCCGCATCAATCCCAAGGGCGTGCGCATGGTAGTCAAGTCTCTACTCTCCAAGGCAAGTTGAAACTGATCATAACCCGAAAACAAATCTCCAATAGAATAGACAGACCTCCCAGCAAACGCCTCAGCTACCTCATCAACCACAGGTCCCGTTCCCACGTTCCGAATCGTGATGTTGTTGGCAGGCTGCAAGTCTTGGATAAAACGCAAAGCTCCTGACTTCTTAGGCACCGTGAACCATCGACTGGAATACGGAGCCATGGAAGGCTCGAGGATACCCATCTGCATCTTCTCCTTCAGTAGCTCAATGAGCTTTGGCAGCAAGGCACGAGGGACTGGAATCGGCTTCAAGTCCCAAGGCACATGAGGTACAGTGAAGATAACCATCGGAGCTATCACATTAGGATCCACACAACCAATCTCTTCAGCTGAAAAAGAAAATGCTCTACCATGACTGACAATCATCTGTTCAAAAATCTTCTTCTCTACTTCAGTCAAGAAATCACCCCCTCCTATCTGGAGTTGTTCGAGTGTTTCCTGAGTAAACTGATGCCCTATTCGTCCAGGATTTCTGAGTACAGGCTCAATGGCGGCTGACTCCATCTGCTGTTGCGAATCAACAGGCAATTGGGTCGCCACAGGCTTCACCTTCCTTGCTACAGCTTTATATTTGGCGTGTACTTCTGCTTCCTGACGGGAGCCGCACCAGCAGACTGCATCCTTCCATTCATTCTCCAGTCTCGGATGAGGACGATATCGCAAGTACGAGACAATCTCCTCATAGACTTCAAGAGAATGGATGGGGATCACCACCCTACCTCCCAACTGTTCTTCCATCTTACCCACTTCATCTAGCCAACGAACAAAAGATTGTACATCGATAAACTCTTGATACACACCAGAAATCATTTCATTTTCT
This sequence comes from Asterella californica, assembly GCA_036924285.1. Taxonomy (NCBI): domain Eukaryota; kingdom Viridiplantae; phylum Streptophyta; class Marchantiopsida; order Marchantiales; family Aytoniaceae; genus Asterella; species Asterella californica. The sequence goes on along the minus strand of JAYKYS010000002.1, from coordinate 18,685,868 downwards.
TCCAGAGCTCCTATACAGCGCAGATCAGTTATACGTTTCTCCACCTGCCTCCTACTCTTTTCAGTAAGATCTTCTACTCTTGTAAATTCACTCCAATCCTCACAACTCAAACTCAACAAACCAGATCTCCAACTTGGTACTCTATATACATTCTCAGAACCTCGAGCAGCCTCCTCATTAGTCTCTTGTGATCCCTTGGGCTGCTCAAGCGGGATCATAGTAGTCTTTGATCCTTCACTCTTGTCTTCCCGCTCTACAAGAGTGGGTTCTAAAAACCCTTACCTCTACAAATAGGGGAGTCCCTCAAGGTCTGTCTGTTTCGCTCGTGGTTTGACCGAACAGTCAGAAATTGAACAAAACGTTTGTCATCAGGACTACGGATCCTAGCAAAGTGTGACCCATCGTCCATCACTTTGGTCTCCATGCGCACTGCAGTGATATAGGGTTGACCAAGAACGACTGGATACGAAGCAGAAGATTGCACAAAAAAGTGTTGATCTACTTCTACATCACCTATCCTCACTCTCACGTTAGGACAAGCTCCATACAACTCTCCCTTCTGGTTGTTAGCAGCACGCAGCACCCATCCATGATTCAGCTCGATAGGCCACAGTCCTCTCTCATATATCTCTCGTGACATGATATTGATTTCTGACCCGTGGTCAACTAAAGCAGCAATAGGTTCAGGCAAACTCCCAAGACGTACCCGTGTCGCAGTTGTAGCACGAGCCCAATGCCTCTTCTTGAAGTCACTGTCAACCGTTGGACTCTCTCCATCAGCTTCATCATCATCAGCTTCAATAGTGCTAGTTCCAGCAACTAATGCCTCCTGCTGGTACCTCTTGTCTCCAGTCTCCTGAAAATGCACCTTCCCAAACTCCACATCATTTACAGAAGCCCCTATCACATCTATCATTTGGCTCTCTACCTGCTCAGATATGACTTGCCTCTTTCGCTTGATGACATCAATAATCAGCTCATGAAACTCTCTCTTTGCGATACCAAGAACTTCTCGAAGCGAAAACTCAACCCGTGCATCTAATATCCTCTGCTCCAGAATGCTTTTAAGATCGGTGGAGGTCTCAATATCTGCAGCCAGCTTGTAAGCAGGCCCTTTCCCCTTCTCTTGAGCAGTGAACCTTCTGCCAGCAGTCGTTGGTTCCTGCTGTTGTCTCTGTACGTCCTCCATTGGACCTGGAGCAGGTGGTGGAGTCTGTGAGGTAGACGGAACATCCTCTGGAGGAGCTGCACGTCTTCTAGTGACCCTCCGTCCCTGTCCCTCTCTAGTCTCCTCTGGATTCCCAGTTTCAAGCTCAGAGGCATCTCGTCGCCTCTTCTCCTCTACAGAAGCGTCCTGCCAATGAACATGCTTATCTACGTCCAAGAAAGCTTTAATGGACGCTGTATCTACGGGATCTTTCCACCCTGTGACTCTACGGATAGTTTCTGCTCCTCTTTTCAACACCTCAGAAGGAACCTCAGTACTGTTCTTATCAAGAGACCTATCCAGCAAAGTAAGGCTAGAAGAAACTTCAATATGCCCAGCATACACATCAAGATTCATCGGCGGTACTGTTACTGTAGTTACTGTTGCAGTTGCAGCGACTTGAGGTAGACTCCTCATACCTCCTCGTCCAAACTGCGTGTTTAATGGCTCTCCGGTAGAAACAAGGTGCAGTCTACCATTTTGATAGCGAACCACACCATCTCGTAGAGCAGCTGTAAGCTCTTGGCAATCTCCTCGAAGATGATCTGGACTGTCACACCAGATACACCTACGGATAGGAGCACCCCCTGGACGAGCAGCACCAGGCGTTGGTGGGAGCTCCCTATGTAAACCAGCCAGCTCTACTTTCAATTCACGCATCTGTCGGATCAACTCCTCAATTTGATTGTGCTGACCCTGGTTCTCAACCACCCTCTGAACAGGTACCCTCTGTGCAGGAACTGGCACAACTAGCACTGGAGGCGCTTCTACAGGAATAACAGGTCTAGGAGCAAGAGCCGGGGGCTGTTGTACCTGAGGAGCATAAGGTTGATGGATCACCTCTGCAAGCGGTCGTCCTCCTACGGCCACTCTCCCTCGCCGCTGTCTTGTTAAAACGGCCACAGCATCTTCCACTCTTCCCCAATCCATAGTAACACCTCCTTCAGCTGATCGATCTGCTAACATGAAGCATAATCGATCTGCTGTAGCCTCATCGGTGGCTTGCAAGAAGAGCTCTGTCCTTCTAGCATCCAAAGTTATCCGTTCGAGCGTCGAAAGCTGTCGATATCTTCGATCGAACTCTCTTAGCAACTCATTCAACCCCATCCTATGGCCAGGTTGCTGCTCAATCCAATCCAAAAAAGTCCTCCTAGTAACTCTCTCAGAATCCTCCTCCAGGAATTCCTCTCGGAGAGCTCGCTCAAAACTTGCCCAAACCCCAAGATTTCTCCTCTGTACATCTCTGACTTGATCTCTCAACTCAGGAATCACAGCCAACTCAAAACTTCCAATCATCTCTGCATCGGTCACCCTCACAAGCTCCATCTCTCCTCTGTACTCACGAAGATATCTGGAAATATCCCTGCCTTCAAATCTTCCACACCTATTTACAATCGCCTGCAAAGCTTTTGTAGATTTCAACTCACCCCCTCCGACGATCGGATGTTGTTGAACCAAAGCTGCAAGCGTCTTCAGTATCTCAGTAGTATCCAAGCCTGATGCTGCAGTGGCTGCTGAAGACATCGGCGTAGCCGAAGGTGCAGCAGTAGACGTCGATGCTCCAGCCGTAGAGGCAGTAGCACCACTCCCGCTCTTGCGATCCATCTTCCCTTGTATGCAAATCTCAACCTCAGCAACCTCAACGATTAATCACCCCAAGATGACTCTCAGTGGAAGCACCAGATTTATGTCGAGGAGAGTCTTTCTTAGGAAGGGCGAGCCTTCTGGCTGTGATAGATCGCGAGATAGAAGCAGAGATTGTATACCAAGACAAGAGCCAAGCAAGAGATCGCAACAGCTGGAGACGCTCACAGTGACTATGACTATAGATCACTTACTAATCAACAGATCAAGTCTCAAGTCTCAGGAGACAGATCCACCTTCAGACACAACAGATAGGAGAATACTGAACTCACGATGCTTTATTTCTCTTCCAAGCACACCCAATAGTCCTCCACATATATCAATTTACAACCTATCTCTACTCAGCTCCTTACGTTGATCACCGCAGATGCAAAACGGCCAATTCCCACTCAACTGGTCTTTTCTCCAGCAGATTTCTCTCCAGAACCTTCAACTGATGAAGATCTGAAACTCCAACGCCTTGTATCCCCTCCAACGACAGCTTCAACACTAAAATTTCTCAGAAAAACCTGACCTTCTCAGTCTCAGTCCTCCTCCTCCGCTCAAATAATGCTCTCTTTCCACCAAATTCACCTCAACTCAAGCCTAATAGGTGAAATTCGGACACCAAACTCTTAATCTCCTCTCTGCATCAACCTCTCAACTGAAATTTATCAAGAATTTAATCCAACGTCAATCAAGAGTCCCTTGCAGATTATCAAAACGATCTCCTGAATAAAACTGCCTCCTGTCCGATCAGAAGAAATTCTGCCTCCAAACTGCTCTCAGTCCCCCAAATACTTGTCCGTCCCTCTGTCACGATCACCCAAATCCTCAATTCAGTTCTCTCCGGAAAAATTGATCTCCCCCAGCCTTCAAGCTTCTCCTTGCGCTTCAGCTCCCAGCTCTCTGTAAAAAAAAAATCCTCAGCCGTCGCAGGTACTTGACCTAAAGGCTAAGGGCCCAGCTTAAGCTGCCCCCCTACTGTCCTTACGTACAAAACTCTTCTTTCAGAACTGACTCCTTTTTAAATAAAAGTACACAGCTACCTCTGTAAAGCAGACTCCTTCACTGTAAAACATCACACTGCTTCCTTCGCCATTGCTAAACCGACTCGATGGATAAATAACAGATTGACAAAAGTTTCTCGTGCCCTTGATGCCACCCTGAATATACTACAAGCCATCCAATGTAGGCCGAAGCCCTAACACTTATGGGGCTGCCCCACAGGGCTTACAGCCCCCCCATATGCGCACCAGGTATCTCCCATAGTATATTCAGGATGGCATGCGGAGGCTTAGGCCAGGAAGCCCACGATTAAGGGAGATACCGGTCTCCCGCCCCTAGATATGCAGGACATGGCTGCACACCCAACATAGACTCCCATCCGGGAGGCCAACATGCCGGAATAGGAACCAGAGGCCAGGAGGGATTGATCCTGAGACCACTTCCCTCCTAGGCAGGCGCCCTATCACTGGGATGGCCTTTGGTTCCGTTCAAAACAGTAAAATTCTCTGTACACATGCTTTTACTAAGAAATTTCTCTGTAAAGTCTTTACTAGCCTTTCCTACGCTAACTTCACTATACAACTCCGTTTTTAATGAATAAAGAGTCCAAATTATAGTACTTGTGAACACCTACACGCTCACGCTATCAGATTCTGAGTTTGAACCATGAGCTAAAATCGACAGATTTCCCTCTTTCATACATTTCCCAGTCTAAAACCCGCACTAACTACTGCTTAAAACACTTTCTGTCGAAACTGGAAGCACGAAGTCGCTCTCCTCGCCGAGCTCTGCATTCTAATGCTCTTCGACTTCTTTCAATGTGATATTTCAGTCTAAGCTAGGGGGCAGCTTGTCAAGCATGGCCCCAGCTTAGCTCCTGCCCAGCTTGATAAGCTAGGGTGCAGCTTCTCGAACAAACGCAGACCGAGTGTCTTCTGAAGTTCCATTTCCGCACCTTGAACGTCATGCACTACGACAACGGTCACATCGTCATGGATATCTCGCTGGTTTGGAACACCATCTCCACCCTCAGGATCTGGAGACTCGTCATCTATTCACTCACTTGAGAAAGATACGACTTGGCCCTCCATACTAGAGTTCATGGCCAACACACAAAGAAAGACAGATGCATGCCACCCCGGCACTATCTCCTCATCAACCTCGTCATGCCATCGAGCCCCAGTCTGATCCTGCTGACTCGTGCATGGGTTACGACTCAACCCATCAGCATCTAGGTTTGCAACTCCAGGTCTATGCACTACCTGGAAGTCATACTCCTGTAAGATCAGAGCCCATCGTGCAAGCTTCCTTGTAAGCTTGTCGGACTCCATCAACCACTTGAGCGGATGGTGATCAGTGATGAGAGTAAAGGAGTTCCCAAACAGATAACATCGGAAGTGTGCAACAGCCCACTGTGGTGCCCAGAAATTACAGGATGCACAAATTTTTGAAAATTTTAAGAATAATGACTTGTTTATATAACTGAAGAAGCGTTGTTACTTAAGGTTACGTCTTCCTTAACAGGAAGATGATCTTAAGAGCTGTTTGTAATAAGAAGTTGACTTCTTCAGAAGACGACCGTCTTCGGAAGACCGTCTTCTCAGTTGCGTCTTCGGAAGATAGGAAGACGGCGGAAGATGGGAAGACGACGGAAGACACCTGTCTTCCGGAAGACAGCGATCACGAAGGCCTGACCACGAGTTTTCGGGTAAACAAGTAGGTGTACCTACTGTAGCGCACCGAATAGGTAGGTAGGTCAGGAAGACACCAAGGACGAGAACCCCTAATCTGCGGGGAAGATGCGTGAGGAAGCACATTAGCCACCTTCCAACTTCCCGCAGCACAGTGCGTCTGAAGAAGATCGATTGAGAGAGTGAACTTCGAGCTAGCATTGAGAGAGGAATCGAGTAAGACATCGAGGTAGTAGAGAGTACGTTGGCAGCTAGGCGAAGGGTGAAATCGGATTGCGGGAGCACAAACAGCAGAAAGAGCGAAGGCATTTCTGTGGAGCTTCCGAGAAGTTGACAGTGAAGAGTGGCGAGTAGAAGCAGAGGAGGAATCGAGGTGTGGACCGAAATTGACAACAGGCGCAGTCGTGTGGAGTCGCATTGGAAGCTAGGACGAGAGCCAGAAGCGCGTGGAGGTCGAAGGCAACTCGGGGAGCCGAAGAAGACTGTAGAGGTTCTTTCTCCTGTTCTTTCCCCTTCCCACTTCTTCTCGCCATTGTCTGGTACTCCCCGCGCTTCCTTGATTGTGTGCAGACAGTCTGATCGATTACCCCATCCCCCATCTTTCCTATTGAAACATTGGGCGCGGAAGCGCTGCCCAATTTCTGTCAAGATATCTCCTTGCTTCTTCCCGAGCTCAATTCGAGCTTCCCTACCCCTAGTCTTCAAATTGGCGAACCCAACTATCAATTTCTCTACCCTACTACCTCTCTACCCCCGAAACTTGAAATAGAAGACGATTCGGAAGATGGGAACATCCTCGGAAGACGCTTCTTGAACTTGACTGTCTTCGGAAGACATCTTCGGAAGACTGTCTTCGGAAGTCGACTGAACACAATTCGTATCAAGAGTGGATTTGCTTTACTTTTGTGTTTAGAGAGACTTGATACGAAGCCTGAGTGGTGTGGTGAGTTGTTGTGTTATTTCGAGAAGTTGGAACTCGGGAACTAGGCCTGTGCCTCCCGGTCTTCCAAGCTTCTCAACTCCACATCTTCCTAGAGAGACTAGAAGATTGAAAGGCTGGCAAAATGAGCGAGAAGACGTGAGGGTCCATTTCGGGTCTCTTCTGTCCGACCCATAGCAGCCGTTCCTTCTTCTTCCTGAACTTAGAAGAGAGTTGTGAGAAGTATTGCTGACAGAATCCGGAGAGAATGGTCGAGGGTCATGTCTTCTCATCATGCAGCAAACTTCTTCTGAGTGCGTATGAGAGGTGAGAAGTCAGAAGAACAGAGTGCACATGTTTTGAGTCTGTTGTGAGGATAGATTGCGCGTAGGAAGAAGAAGACAGGTGAGACCAGTGAAGGGAAGTCTGACTTCGAGAGGTCTTCCGAGAACGACATTGAATCGGAAGCTGTCCCAAGTGTCTTCCCAGAGGCCACTGTCACCGCAGGAGCCTGCAACCATCTTCTGAATCTTTCATATACTCTACTTCTCGCATATCTTGTATCTTCTGATAGGAAGTAGGATGTAATGCAAGGTGGGTTGTCTTCTTGGTAATCCATGCGAGGCCTTGCTTAGATAGGATTGTTTAGATATAGCTCGGAAGACGAGAGCTATTTAGGAAGCACTGTTAGAATCCCGGAAGACGGAGTAGCTGTCTTCTGGAAGACTAGTTTCGTCTTCTGAGAGTGGGAGCTAGACTGTGGGCACTCGGGAAGAACTGAGCCTTCAGCTCATAGTAAGTGCTTGTGGTTTAGTGCAGCAGATCTTCCAGGTATGTCGATGCATCCGCGAGGCTTGGTGTTACCGGCGACGGAATTGGCCGAGGCCACTCTTTTCCTCAAGGAGTTGGGTCTCGACTTCTTCATGTGGGACTGGAACCTCGCAGATCAAGGGCTTCTGGAGGAGGTATAGGCCGCGTTACCACCGCGTAACCGTGTACCTGCGAAGGCAGGAGTTGCTCGGGGAAGACCATCTTCCTGGACAGAAGACTGGTGGCGTAAGACGTTTCACAGGTCTGAGACCGAGAACCGAGGATATTGGTACGAGAAGAAGATCTTGCCTAGGATTGTGAGTTCATGGCATGTACCTGGGAGTACCACCTGCCTTTTCGTGGAAGACAGGCAGGGGAGGAACGGTTGGAAGATAAAGTCTTACCGGGAGCCGAAAAAGCGACTTCTGGCGAAGTTGTTTCTGCATCTTTTCCCCAAGGGAAAAGCGCAAAAGACGAGGTACTTAGGAGATCAGGACGTGGAGTTCCTGGAATCAGTGTGGGATGACAGAGTGCCAATCTACTGGGGCGCGTACATCCACAACTATGTACAGACGGAGCTAGCATACTTGGGTACCCCGGCGGGAGGACATCTGACGCCCTTCTTCTGCTACTTGTATGTAGCCATGAGGGATCTTAGGGAAGATCAGCTGGCAGTGTATGGGCCAACGGAGCGACAGGAGGTGAAGGAGAAGACCTCGGAAGACGATGACCGAGAGGCAGCAGCAACGCCCCCTCCCACTCTGATGCCACAGCTGAGGCCCGACTCTCACCAGAAGACGCTTCTGGTGAGGGAAGACGAGTCTAGTGGGTCGGAAGACGCCACGCCAGTGAGGAAGATGGGCCACAGAAGTGTACCGAGGACACCCATCTCCCTCATCCATTCAGGATCGGAGTCGGACTCGGAGGAAGACTTGCTGAGTACCCGATCGGAGCAGAAGACAGCTTCTGTAACACCTAGGAGTCTTCTGAAGACTCCAGAAGACGGAGGATGGATGGGCACTCCTACTGCGATGCGAGGAAGCGCAAAGAGGAGAGCCGCTCCTGCCACGAGGAGTCTTCCACCCCGGAAGATGAGAAGAGTAGCTTCTTCTCGTGCGCAGAAGATGAAGGCCGTAGTGGTGGAAGAGGCTCCCTTGCCTCTGGAAGACGAAGTCGACACCATCGAGCGAGTGGTGGGGATGAACTTGTCTTCTGCAGGAAGACGACTGGAGGAGTTCAGTGCCTACTTCCAGAAGGAGATCCAGCCCGCTATGGAGTTGCTGGAAAGAAGAGCGAGGGCACAGGAGAAGCCTCTACAGCTTGGATTCGGCCTGCGCACCTTGCTGCGACAGGAAGACAGCCAGCAGAAGACGGAGTCTCTGGAAGCTAGTCTCCGCACTACGGAGAAGCTTGCAGCCAGGTACAAGGCGGAAGCAGCCGCTTCTGCCAAGGAGTCGATACAACTTCGGAAGAGCAACCAGGAGTTGCAGACGCGAGTACAGCAGCGTGATCAGGAAGTTCTCCGAGTACGGGAGAAGATCACTACCCTCGCAGAAGAGCAGACCACTTGGAAGATGCAGCGAGAAGCCGCAGAAGCGCGAGCTGCAACAGAGAAGACGCAGAGGGAAGCAGCGGAGGCCCGTGCGCAGAAGATGCTAGCTCAGTCGGTAGAAGCGCTTCGGAAGAAGTTCAACTTCACCGCGGGTAAGAAGTTACTTACCTTAGCTAGGGAATGGGACAGCGAGTCCAAGACGAGGTTGGTGGAATGCAGAGATAGCATGTTCAGGTACCTGGATAGACAGATAGAAGGAGTGAAGACACTTTATGGTCTTCCCTCACTTCCGACACCTGCAACCGCATCTTCCCAAGCCCCAGCACCCTCGACTAGATCCGGAATGGAGAAGGAGGAGTTCGATCTCGCTGTACACTTGGTGGTGACAGCGTTGGAAGACGAGAAGACTCCAGAAGACGCCCCGGAAGACATGATGTCTTCTGGAAGACAGGAAGACGAGCCGTCTTCCCAGGTATTCCGCGTGGAGGAAGCGACTTCCCCGGACCTCTATGAGATCGCCATGGTCCCTAGTACTGCATCTGTGCCTCAGAAGATCGAAGACGCACCATTCGACTCGTCTTCCCAGAAGACCATTCCGTCTTCCGAAGTCGAAGCCGAGGAAGACGCAGCCGCAGAAATAGCAGGGCCAGCGAAGAGCGAGGAGAGGGAAGCTACCTCAGTGGTACCCGAGGTAAGTGCAGGGCTTCCCAGCCCATCAGAAGTCGAGGTAGTAGCTCCGGTAGGAGCAGATCATGTAGAGATTGCCACCGAGCAATCAGAGTAGTTAGCGAACTCAATCGACACTTCCAGATTTAGTAGGATTGGACATGCTATCTTAAGGGTGGCAGTTTTCCATGTAAAAATAGTTAGGACCCCATGTGGCAGCATAGGTAACGTAGGAGTAATACAGTGGAGGGCTAATTGGGAAGAGGGACTGCATGCATGTGAGGTGACAACCTCTTGTCAGTGCCTCTCTCTCTCTCCCTGGTGGTCGCCTCCCAAGGCAGATGGTTAAGTAGGATAGCAAGGTAGGAGAAAAGGACTCTGAGAGCTCTGCCAGTCCTGTAGAATTCGGCAGTAACAGAACATACACACCGATTCTACAGGCAGGCAAGAGAGACACATTAGAGCAGGGACAGTCTAGGAACAGGGAACGGCATCCTCGTGCAGTCCTGTTAGCTAGCCTGGTGTGTCGAGAAGTAGGCGCAGGAAGTAGAGGGAGTGAGCTTCCCAATGCCATTGTGACTTCTTCTCGGAGAATAGATTGTGGATTTGAGTGCAGCAACTTTGTCCATGTCTTCTGGGTGGTGGAATGTATTGAATTCGCTCCCAATTGTGCATGGGAAGTGTTCTTCTTGAGTGGCGGTGAATGTCAACAGTTGTGGAGTGTAGCTTGACTCGTTCAGTAGAGCACTTGGGATCTACGTACGAACGGTCTTCTGGGTAAGGGATCCCAGAAGACAGAGCAGTCAGAGCAGCGAAGTGAAGAAGAAAGAAGCCTTCTTCCCGCAACAAAAGACGACATCCTCGAGTAGAAGACGGTGCTACAGTACTCACGTTTGTTGTCTTCCTCCCCAAACTATTACAAGCAGGGATGGCTTGTTAGTCAGGATCCGGACTAGAAGCCTGTCGGAATCTTAATTGCCCTTTTCCATCCTGTTTTCTCTTGTTTGGATTTCTTCTTCTTCCCATCTGCCCTCATCTTCCCCATCTTCTTATCTTCTTCTAGTGAGCTTCCGATACTTCTAATTGAGCTTCCGTGAAGGTGAATGTCGTTGTAGCGCTGCAGGAAGACAACTTCCGTAGGCAGAAGCCTGGGAAGGCTACAGGGGGCATACACCCTGTGATTGATCCACCCCGTTGGAATGTGAGTGTGAGAATAAGATGTAACGACTATTACTAGTCGACTTCTGCGAAGCCGGACAGCCTTCTGGAGGTGTGAGAAGACGAGCTAAACCCCCAGAAGACGAGAATCGCCTCGGGAAGACGGTATCGAGAAGATCGGAAGAAGCCACCTAGAAGCAGGAAGATCGTCTTCCCGAGCTTCTCTGTGAATAGTTGTATGATATTGTAATTGGTAGTTGTTTGTTTGGATCCAGAGCACCATTTGGCGTGTCTGGAAGACGTGTTGTTTTGTGTGGTTTTGTGAGAAGACGGGATTTCTAGACAAAACCCGTGTGTTTGTGTGTTTGAACAGATCTTAGAACTTAGAGCAGCGTTACTTGTGCAAATCCTCTGTGAGAACGATATCTTGTATACTAAATGGGCAAAAGGAGAAATCCTTCGTCACTACACCCACACTGCAGCTAAACACTCCCTCTCATACGAACTGTACCTCGCCTCCGCCGAATTGTTGGAGCGACTGGCATACGCCACCACAAACTCCTTTTTCTCATCATCATGCTGAGTCAGCACTTCTCCAAGTCCCAACATACTCCAATCAGTGTATAGTTGGAAAGGACGTCCCCTAACGGATCTCCTCAAGATGGGAGCAGATGTCAACCTATCCTTGAGCTCCACGAAAGCTCGCTCTTGCTCATCTTCCCACTGCCACTCCTGGTCCACCTTCATCAGCTTGGTCAATGGCTTCGCAATTGCACTAAATCCTTTCACGTATCGACGATAAAAGTTTGCCAAACCAACAAATGCTCGAACTCGACTCACATCTGTGAGGCGTGGAATACGTGCAATGGCCTCGACCTTCGTCTGCTGAACACCCAACCCACCTGGGTAGATGATGTGACCCAGATACTCTACCAACTCCTGGAAGAACTTGCACTTCCCAGGGTGTAACTTCAACCCATGAGCTCTCAACCGCTCGAACACATCCCGTAAGTGTCTCTCGTGCTCCTCCACTGTAGCACTATAGACTAAGATGTCGTCAATATAGCATCTGACAAAATCCAATCCTGCTAGGATCCTATCCATCACTCTTTGGAATTCAGCAAGGGCGTTCTTCAACCCAAATGGTAAGAACCGCCATTGATACAAACAATCCTTGCCGTGAGTGTTAATCCCCCAAAATGTTGTCTTGGGCTTATCTTTTTTTCTCACTGGCAACTGATGATACCTTGCTCGAAGATCCAAAGTACTGAAGACCTTCACATGCCCCACTGCATCAAAGATCTCCTCAGGTGTCGGCATGGCATACTTATCGGACTTCGTCTACCGATTGATAGGACGATAGTCTCCACACATGTGCCTATCCGTGTAGTTGCCATACATATCCTTCTTTGCTGGCATAACTGTAGCAGATGCATACTCTCCATGCGACATCTCCATCAAGTCTTGAGTCCTACTCTGGATCAAGGTTCTCTCCATGTCACTGTACCTGTAAGGACGTCGAAAGATTGGTGTGTCATTAGCCAAGTCGATCTGTATACCTGGTCCCTTCAAGGTACCCAAATCCTTCATACTAAAGGCAAAACAATTCCTGTAGCTCTTCAGGAATCTCTGAACTCTTCGTCTCTCCTCTTCTATAAGCTTGGGTCCAATCTCTGGCTCCCAAGTATCCTCTATCACCATGCTAGAGGTAGAAGACGAAGTCGTTGACTGCTATCTTGCAGTCTCTGGAGCAGTTTCCTTCTGCTCTGTAACGACCTATGTTACACATAGGAAGTTTATCTATTAGTAAGGTGTTTAGTTATAACTAAGTGTTGAGAATGTTTATTGGCTGCCAAAGTACTTTAAGGAGGTATCAAGTTAGTCATGACTAGCTAAAAGTTAGTTATGGTTAAACTTAGCTGTACTTTTGGCAGAATTCAGATATTTGCTAAAGAGTGAGCACTACTATCTTGTCATCTTGTCTAAAAGGTAGAAAGGGGGTGGAAAGTATCCCTTATCTCCTTTTTGACTTGATATTAGTGGTTGGATTAAAGTTGTGGACTTTGTGGGCATTAAAAACAAGAAGAGATTCCACATGTTTCCTTTTTAGTGGGTCCTAGTGTAGAGGGGGGGTGGAAATTCGAGATTCCTTGAGAATATTCCAGAATCCTTCTAGAAGTTGTTGACTTTGAAGGAATAAGCCCATGTGAAAAGGTAAAAAGCCCATGTGATCAATGCTTTTACCTTAAGTAATATCTTAGTAAAACCCGGTAAAAGTAGTTACGGCTGAGTTACCGGGGGTACCAAAGTAAAAACCTAGAATGTATAAATAGAGGAGTAGAGAAGAGCTCCTCATCCTTATTTTCACATTGTCGTAATGACAACTTGAGTAATATAGAGAGTGTGGGATATTGTTAGCATGTGAGAACCTGAGAGACGTTGTTAGAATGGAGGATTTTTAGTTGATGTGTTTAAGGAGATTTTTAGTTGATAAGTTTGTGGGTGTATGAATGAGTGAACTCAGCATTTTCCCTTCAAGTTCATGGTGTGCTTCCATCAAAGCCATCAGAGGTGACCCCTGAGTGAGAGACAGGCCCGACATGTTGCAGATTCGTGGATGACGATCGTGGAGGTTGAGAGATCGGGGGGGGGGTAGTGATCGATAGGACCGCGGAGGGTTTACATTTTTGGTTCCATTGCCGGGACCTCACTTGAAGGGATCTTTGAACGATGTTTAGAGTTCAGTTCTATATTCGACAAAAAGAGATTATGAGAGAGCACATGGAGAGAACGTTGGGAGGGGAGAGAGCTAACGCGATGTTAGCAACGTTAGAACCTTTCGTGTATCCCGTAGTGATATATGACGCGTTCGAAGTCATTCTTTACATCTTGTTCACTTAGAAAGGGCTTGAGGAGAGTTGAAAGAAGGTGCAACAAGAGTTGTAGAGAAAGGAGGAGAGAAAAGTTATTAGAGGAGAGAAATTTGTGAGTTTAGAAATTCTGCTCTCTGGAATATTTGTACAGTCGCTGTCAACTTTTTTGTGAATTTTATTTTCCTGTGAAACTTTCCAGTGTTTTAGATTGGTTGATTACCTATCTAAGACAAAAGAAATCATAGGAAAAGGTGGTCTAGAGAGGGAGCAATGATTTTTCAAAGTTGAGGGGGTCTATTCGTGAGAGTTGAGGAATTCTGTTTTCTGAAAAAAATTTACAGTCAGTGTCAGATTTTCTGTGAATTTTATTTTCCTGAGAAACTTTCCAGTGTTTTAGATTGGCTGATAAGCTATCCAAGACAAAAAAATTCATGAGAAGATGAGGTCTGAAGAGGGAGAAAGAATTTTTCAAAGTGGAGGGGGTTGACAACCATGAGGGAAGTGAAAATATACAAATTTCAGTTCTCTGAAAATTTGTACAGTCATCACCATCTCTTCTGATTAGGGAAGTTTCTGTTGAAACTTCATGATTTAGTAGCTTGGAGGTTGAGCTACTGGAGACCACAAAAATCTTGGAGAGATCTCTTACCAACTAAGAGATATACGTTTTGGCATACAAGGAGGTCTTGAAGATACTTCATGGGGAATCCAGTTCGAGTGCCGAAGTTGAAGAAGAGACGTTTGGGAGTTATAACGGAGACGAAAAAGCCAAAGTTAAGTATAGAGGCGTTGCGATCAAGCTTCTATTGCAATTGGGGTGATATTTTTGCTTTATATCAAGAAGCTTCTGCGAGCATCGGCGCAGATGTGAAGAAGGTTGAGTTCAAAGTATCATTCACTGTAGAGGCCACGAATGCTCCTGGCGAAGTAGAGTGTGATCCTTACAAAAGTGACTTTAAGATGTCTGCTAGGATTAGTACAGACGATGGTCATGAGGATATTATCATGGACTCTTAAATTTAGATTAGATTTTATTTCGTGTATAGCATGTATAATACACAAATTCCAATATAAAGCTCGGAAGAGTTAAGAAAGTGATGTAGAATTATTTTCCTCTATGATACTTTGTCCACTTAATGGTTGAGAAGGTGCAACATGAGTGGAAATTCAAAAGATTGGAAAGTTAGACTTAGAAACCTTCCTCAAGGTTTAGATGTCATAGTAAGTGTCGGAGAAAGTTCGAGAGAGATTATCGTCGAGTTTGAAAACCCTAGTACTAAACCTCAAGTAGAATCTCCGAGGAGAAGAGTAGAAACCGACTTGTGGTGTTATTTCTGTAGAGGGTTGGGACACAAAGTAGTGAATTGTCCAACTAGAATCAGAACCGAGAGAGCTAAAGGGAAGCGGGAGTTTACTGATTTAAGTCTTCGAGTGGGTCCATCGTCACCAGCGCCAATTCATCTTCTAGGCGAAGATCCTTGTCCAAGTTGTGGAGTGGGTGATCTATCAAGAGGACACAAGTGCGTCGATGTGGCCGCCCTACTTACGTCAGTAGTCGAGAAGTTGGACGAGACTCAAAGAGCTGAGACGGAGAAGTTGTCGACTTCAAAAGAGGACTCGGCTGATTTGTGATGGAGATCGTCATTCGGATGGTGGAGAAGGCGGTGATGCGACTCAAGCTCATGATTACCTTGGGAGAAGAGATGGCACAAGAGGTGTTGTTACAACCATTTCCTTTCATTTTACCTATGGTAGATTATTCGCGAATGGAATTGGTGATGTTCGTACTCTTTTAGCGAGTAGTTATTGCACAAAAATTAGAAGGGTAGAAAGAATAGTTACAAGATGGGGAAGTTACTAGTGTTTCATGGGAAGGACAATGAAGATGTAGAACCATTTGTACGAGACTTCAAAAGGGGTTGCATCGGAAACAACGTGAGAAGGAAGGAAGAATGGGTGTTGTTACTGCCAGAGTTTTTAGAAGATTTTGCTCTTACGTGGTATGATGACCGAGTGAAGAGCAAGACATCTGGGGCAATTGAGGATACATGGGAGACATTGAGTAATGCACTCATCGAAGAATTTCTTCCAGAAGAGAGTTATGAGAAGCTCATGGTGGAGCTTACTCATTTGAAGCAACGGGACGACGAGAAAGTTCGGCAATATGCCGAAAGGGTGGATAAGTTGGAGCAACGGTTTCGGACGGTCCTACGGAAGAGTGGAGACAATGTGGAGCTAACGATGACGGGGATTGGAGCAGTGTTGACCAAGAACTTGGTGGGAGGGTTGAGGCCTTCAATTCGAACCCAAGTGAGGTACGAGAAGCCAGCAACAAAAGCGGAGGCCATCAAGATTGCGACAAATATGAAAGAGAGTTTGGATGAAGGAGATATCATCCAACCTCATCATGCTGCTCTGGTGTCGACTCCGACTCCTGGTGTAGCCACGACGATCGCACCTGCACCATCACAATTGGTGATTGCTTCAACGTCAGCTCCTACTCCAACGGTGGTGCCAAGACCGTTTGTCCCAACAACGATGTCTACTGCCACCTCTGATTTTCATGCTGAGCTGAAGAGCATCATCGATACTCTTGCGGATCTCAAGATAAACGTGGTGCAGTTACGAGAATGGAGGAACAAAGGTGGAGGAGGAGGTCAAAGAGGTTACGACAACAATCCCAACCGAGGAAATCAAAATAACTTTGGAGGCAACCAAGGTAACTTTGGAGGAATCACTTGTTGGACGTGTGGAGGTTCTCATTTCCAGCGAAATTGTCCTAACAACGGAGCAAGAGGTGCCGAAGCTGTCAGAATGAATGTGGGTGGAGGAAATCCATCACAAGGACGAGACAAGGGGGTGGCTACTATTGATGTCGTACGAGATCCCATTTACGAGAAAGGAGAGAGTTCAAACTCTTCTCATGCACCGGTGGAGCTTTTAGCTCAAGAAAGGAAAAGAACTCGATTTTCAGATGAACCGGTTTTCATGGAGGAGTCAGCAAGTAGAAGTACTCGTTCGAGTAATGTTTCGAGTACACCAAGGAAGCCAAGAAGGAAGCTGGGGATGGCGGATTTCACCATTTCATCTTCCCAAGCGGGATATGATGTGGTTGAAGATGTGGGTGCTCAGAAAGCCAACATCACTGTTGGACAACTGATCGCACTTAATCCCAGCTTACGAAGGGAACTCAGAGGAGGATTGAGTTCTAAGAGAAGCAAGAAGAAGAAACCCAAGAGCAAGACGTCAAAGTCTGTGGGAGTTGGTGTGGTGGATGTGCATGCTTCAGAGGTATGCACTAGGGCTTCAAAGATTGAAGTCCGATTGAATGGTCACTACGTCTCTGACGTATTGGTGGATGGAGGGTCGGCTGTAAACGCCATATCGGAGAGGTTGATGAAGAAGTTGGGAATGGAACCAACTCGCCCGGCTAGCATTGTCGTGGGGATGGCTAACAAGCAACGGGTAAGACCTCTTGGTGTGTTAGAGAAGGTGATCGTGTCTGTGATGAGAGTTCAAACATTGATGTCCTTTCAAGTGTTAAAGGACTCTAGTTATGATTTGCTCCTAGGTAGGCCTTGGTTGAGAGCTGTGCGCACCACGAATAGGTGGCACAAGGGATACTTACGGATTGGGCCTAGAGATCATAGAGTGATAGTTCCTCTCTCGGGTGTTGGAGTTGTGACTTCTGACTCTGATAGACCACTAGTGACTACTGGGAATCTGATACGGAGGATGATCAGAGTGTCTCAGAAGTAGATACTGGGGATTCTTACGACCAAGAATCCTCGTCTGAAGATGAAGGATTTGGTCGAGACGAATCAGTACATCAGCTTAGTGCTATTGACTTGTTGCCTCGACCAGCAGTGGAGAAAGATCCTGACAAAGAAGAGTTGAGTGAGGCAGAGATTGTGAGAAGACTCTCTACCCTGAAGTTTGGTATCAATGTCACTCAAGAGGAGAAAAGTAGATTCCTAGATATATTTCGAAAATATATCCATGTGTTTGCTTTCAGCTACAAGGATTTGAAGGAGGTGACCCTCGAGACTCATCGAATCGAATTGGAGGAGAACGCAAGACCAGTTCGACAGAAGCAGAGAAGGGTCAATCTTACAACAGGGATGATGGTCAAGGAGGAGATAGACAAGTTGAGGGAGGCGAGTTTCATCTACGAGGTGGAGAACTCAGAATGGGTTTCACCCATTGTGATTGTCAAGAAGAAGAATGGTAAGCTGCGAGTGTGCATAGACTATAAGAAGCTGAATGCAGTTACCAAGAAGGATTATTATCCTCTACCATTTATAGATGAGATTTTGGAGGAAGTTGCTGGTCATGAGTGGTACAGCTTTGGTGATGGTTATAGTGGGTATAACCAGATCAAGATAGCACAGGAGTACCAACAGTTGACTACTTTCACTACTCCTTGGAGAACATTTGCATTTCGGGTGATGCCATTCGGACTGTGTAATGCTCCGGCCACGTTTCAAAGGTTCATGAACAAGGTGTTTGAACCATTCATAGGGAAGTTTGTTCGGGATTTCATTGACGATTTCTGTGTGTACGGAAGAAAGGAGGACCACTTTGATCATGTGATCAAAGTTTTGCAGCGGTTGGAGCAAGCCAACGCTTCTCTAAATCCAGAGAAGTGCATCTTTGGCTACGAAGAAGGTCTGCTGTTAGGGCACATCATTTCCAAGAATGGGATTGCGGTAGATCCTGAGAAGGTGAAGAAGATTGTGGATCTTCCATTTCCGATCAACTTGATAAAGTTGAGGCAGTTTCTTGGCATGGTTGGATATTATCGTAGGTTTGTCTTTTCCTTCTCAAACAAAGCAATAGCTTTGACTATGTACATGAAGAAGGGAGTTGATTTTGACTTGATAGTGCATGATCAGAAGACAAAGGAAGCATTTGAGGAGCTGAAAAAGGCATTAGTGACAGCTCCTATACTTGCTAAACCTGAGTGGAGTAAAGCATTTATTCTGTATACGGATGCCTCCAATGTAGCTATCGGGTGTACATTAAGTCAGTTAGATGAAGATGGGCATGATCATCCTATAGCTTATGCTAGTAGGCAGATGGTGCCAGCGGAGAAGAATTACTCCGTGACTGAACGAGAAGGATTAGCGGTGATCTTTGGATTGAAGAAATTCTGACATTACTTGCTAGGAGGGAAATTTTCCATAGTCACAGATCACAAGGCTTTAAAGTATATCTTTAATAAGCCTAATGCCGAAGGTCGTATTGCTCGTTGGAAGATCCTTCTAACAGAATACGATTACGTGATCGAAGATAGACCAGGCAAAAAGCATGCGAATGCTGATCTTTTGTCAAGGGCTTATGATGATGAGGGAGAAGAACCGTTTGATGATTCATTTCCAGACGAGCATCTGATGACCATCACAAGCATTGAGGAGATACCGGACGAGTACAAGGAAATTTGGAGTTTTCTTGCAGATGGCTCTTTTCCAGAAGGTATGCATACCCGAGAATGTAACGCGTTGATCAAGAGATGCAAACCTTACACCATGGTGGAGGGAATTCTATTTCATCAAGGAGCAGATGGGTTACTAAGGAGAGCAGTTGGTCAGAAAGAGGCGTTCAAGTTTATGCACGAGTTTCACGATGGCACGGTTTGCGGAGGTCACTTTGCTGGTAAGATAACAGCTTTCAAGATTCTGGATGCGGGTTATCACTGGAGAGGGATTTTCAAGGAGTGTTTAGACTATTGCAAAACTTGCGACGTATGTCAAGCATTTGCTCTGAAGTCTACTAGAACACCTCCGTTAAGATCAATTCCAATATTAGGACCATTTGAGAAGTGGGGTATTGACTTTGTAGGTCCTCTTAATAAGACACCTCGAGGCAATAGATACATTGTAGTCGCCACTGACTATTGTACCAAGTGGGTAGAGGCTAGACCTTTGAGAGTGACCAATGAAACAGAAGTCGGTAGATTCCTATGGGAGAGGATCATCACAAGATTTGGATGTCCGTTAGAGTTGGTCTCAGATAGAGGAGGAGAGTTTGTAGGGAGCATGACTACTGCTATGCTACAACACTTTTCTATCAAGGCACGAGTAACGACCTCATACAAACCAAATGCTAATGGTCTTGCGGAGAAGACCAATCTTACACTTTGTATGATGCTCGCCAAAGATGCTGGTGTTGAGACTGCGAAACATACTTGGGATAAGAGACTACATGCCATCTTATGGGAGTACCGAACGACAACAAAGACTTCTACTGGGTACTCTCCATTTCGACTGGTTTATGGAGTGGAGTCCAAGTTGCCGATCCAATTCGAATTGGATACTTTTCAAACTATTCAACGAAAGTTGAAGAGGTCGAGAGGAGAAGACGTGATTAGATCAAGAAGGGAGCAACTCATGGAGTTGGAAGAGACCCGAGCGGTAGCAATGATCCGGATGGAACGAGCTCAAGCGTATCAAAAGAAGAGTTACGACAAACGGTTGGGCAAGAGGGAGGTAAAACCTTTTCAAGTTGGAGATTGGGTTATGTTATATGATGCTATTAGATTCAAGAGGGCTAGGAAGAAGTTTCTTCCGAGATATTTTGGTCCTTTTGTTGTAGATAAGGTGTGGAGCAACTTCACATATGACCTTCAGGAGTTGGGAGGAAGGAGATTCGATCGGGTCAACCATGACAAGTTGAAGTTGTTTCATCGACGAAAGTTCTTTCTTCACTCCGAGGACGGAGCGAAAATTTAGTCCGGGGGTAAAATGTAACGACCTATGTTACACATAGGAAGTTTATCTATTAGTAAGGTGTTTAGTTATAACTAAGTGTTGAGAATGTTTATTGGCTGCCAAAGTACTTTAAGGAGGTATCAAGTTAGTCATGACTAGCTAAAAGTTAGTTATGGTTAAACTTAGCTGTATTTTTGGCAGAATTCAGATATTTGCTAAAGAGTGAGCACTACTATCTTGTCATCTTGTCTAAAAGGTAGAAAGGGGGTGGAAAGTATCCCTTATCTCCTTTTTGACTTGATATTAGTGGTTAGATTAAAGTTGTGGACTTTGTGGGCATTAAAGACAAGAAGAGATTCCACATGTTTCCTTTTTAGTGGGTCCTAGTGTAGAGGGGGGGTGGAAATTCGAGATTCCTTGAGAATATTCCAGAATCCTTCTAGAAGTTGTTGACTTTGAAGGAATAAGCCCATGTGAAAAGGTAAAAAGCCCATGTGATCAATGCTTTTACCTTAAGTAATATCTTAGTAAAACCCGGTAAAAGTAGTTACGGCTGAGTTACCAGGGGTACCAAAGTAAAAACCTAGAATGTATAAATAGAGGAGTAGAGAAGAGCTCCTCATCCTTGTTTTCACATTGTCGTAATGACAACTTGAGTAATATAGAGAGTGTGGGATATTGTTAGCATGTGAGAACTTGAGAGACGTTGTTAGAATGGAAGATTTTTAGTTGATGTGTTTAAGGAGATTTTTAGTTGATAAGTTTGTGGGTGTATGAATGAGTGAACTCAGCATTTTCCCTTCAAGTTCATGGTGTGCTTCCATCAAAGCCATCAGAGGTGACCCCTGAGTGAGAGACAGGCCCGACATGTTGCAGATTCGTGGATGACGATCGTGGAGGTTGAGAGATCGGGGGGGTAGTGATCGATAGGACCGCGGAGGGTTTACAGCTCACCACCAACAACCTCCAGCGCTACTGTGCAAAAATCTTCTTCAGTTCTAGCTGCAAGCTCCACACTCTCTCCTACGACATCCCATGATGTCCAAGGATGACGAACTCCACGTGCTTCGCCCCCAGTTTGCCTCCACCGACCCGATAGACAAAGAGCTCAAGAGTGTCTGAGCAATAACATCCGTCAATCGCATACGACGCTGCTCAGCCAATCCAAGGCTAACAATCCATGTCAAGCAGTTCAAGTCCATTGCTTGACCCAATACTTGACGACATGAAACCTATGACACCGAAGCTACTGCAGTCGTACCCGTAGGGAAACCCATCGCTCTCTCTCTCTCGTCGGCATTGGGCTCCACCAACTGTTGTACCCGAGCATCTCACACAAGCCCAGGTCCTCCATCTCTGTAAGCATGTGACGCTGGAAAGCTCACCAAAGTGGGTAACGCTACCATAGGTTGTCTCACTAGGTTCACAACTGCCATGGGTGACCTATCGACGACTCTCACTACTTGAGATCGTCATCCTGCATCCAAGATGCCATCCACTGTGAGGTGCGCTGGTCGTCTCACTGCATCCTGTGCGCGCTTGAGCACCTCTCTTGGTAACAAGTTCGTCCACCACAACTGTGGACGATGTGCACGAGATCCCACTCTCGCGGCATCTAACAACACTGCCGGTCCGACCCAGGACCGCACTTGGTGCACACTCGTCATCATATGTGCACGAGCATCACCCAACAAAGGAACGTTCTCCAAGATGTACGCTGGAGAATCCACCTGATGCATCTGGAGATGTCGTAAGATCCGTAACATCTCCCAGAACATCCTAGATCGCGGATCATGTAAACCCGGACCTCTCCTAGCACGCGTGTGACCTTGACATGGCCACCCGGCTATCACCAAGTGAATGGTGTCAACAAACGTGAGATCTTGCGTCCCCAGCAGCGAAATATCTGACGGCAATGCTTGCTGATATCCTCTAACGGCTGATATAGGCAACAACTCAGGATATCTCTGCACCAAACGTGCCACGTGACGCAATGAGACGCGTCTTGCGACCTCATCTCTCTCCACATACAAGTATCGATGTACTTGTATCCCTGTTTGCAATACCGCAGCCAAACCTGTGCTGATCCCTCCAAATAGCTCCAACACACACACACCCTCCTTTGGATACTGCCATGCAATGGGAGTCGTATCCAACGGTGTTAAGGTCACAGGACCAGTAACAGGAACACCCCGATGTTCCTCTACTGGCGGTACAAAGGCTTCACTCCAAGCCTGCTGCACCAACCGATCAGCATACTGCTGCAACTCTCCACTTGAACTCCAGAGTGGAACATCTGCAGCAGATGGTACTAATGTAGACATGATAGACATGTCCTCCACCTCCTCAAAAACCTGAGTATCCTCCGCATGGACATTGTCCTCTAACAACTCACCCGGCCAAGTTATGACCGAACTGAACCCTGCAACGGATGCCATCGTCTCTGATGTACGCTCCGTTGTCCCAACTCTAGCACTGAACCGCACTGGTAAGCGGCTCACTCGTCTCTCACCAGACTGTCAACCCGGTCTGTAAGATGTTGTCTCTGCCCAATAGTTGATCACGAACCCCATAAGGTATAATACAACACCTCCAACCAATACATCATAAGACTCCGCGGCCGTAACGATAGCCTTGGCCCTCACCATGGAACCATCTGTGGGATGATCTGGTCTAACTCTCACAGTCAGCAACTCGCGTGTCATGTGTAGAGTTGTACCTTCTGATCCCCCTAGAGATGTTTGTAGCTGGAATGGACATCTCTCTACTTCGGACTTCCTCAGACCCAAACCGATACACGCCGCCTTTCCCAACATCAATGGTGGGGCTCCAAAGTCTAACAACACTTTCTGTGGTCGATACACTTTCCATGAAGGTGCCACCAAACAGAAAATATCACTTCTGTTGTTCAACAACACCACACCTGGTGCCAATCCAGCACGGTCAATTGCCGGCCTAGCTGGTAACTCATCTAGTCTGGCAGCCGTTGCTTGCCAAGTACCACTAGTAGCTGTCCTGATCTTCGATTCCATGGACACATCTACCGCCTCTTGCTGAACCACCTCAGCACTAGAGGTAACCACATCCTCGCTCTCCCTGAGCGTGGCTGCCAACTGAAACACTGGAGCCAAGCTGACTCCCAATGCCTTCATATCCGTGGCTGAAAATAGTGGGGCTCGCAAAACTACTGTAGTCGCCCCCAACATCGGATTCGACGTCGCATCCACAGACGTCGAAGGTTGACTCGCATTATCCCCACTCTTGGATGTCGATGTCTCCAACTCCACTGCACTATCGGTAGGCCGTTTAGGAACCATAGAAGTGGTCCTCAATGTCTCTGATAGCGTGAACGATTGAGGAAGTCTGGCCTGTCTACCAGCCTCCCCGCGTTGTGGATCCAACTCCACTGACGCACCTCGTGGCTCAGAGATACGTACTGCACTTCGAGTCACTGCCGCAGATGTCTCAATCTGCGTCACACCAGCCATGAAGTCGAAGTCACCTCCTTCTCCTCCATAAGACGTGGAAGCTTCTGTTCCACCAAATCTCCGCTGAGCCATAGCCATACTAGCTATCCTCTGCTCCAACTGCTCAATCCGAACAGTCATACCTGCTTCTGACGTCGTAGCAGACAGTGGACCAACTGGTCCTCTCCCAGGTGCTGGACCTCTACGTCCAGCTCGACCACCATGGCCTCCTTGAGCTCCTCCGCCTCGTCCACGATCAGTCTTCCCGTGCCGTAGCTCCGGATGGAGATCAAAACAACGGTCACTACTGTGACCTGGTCGCCCGCAGTGCTCACACTGCCTAGGCACCGCTTGAGACGTCCCAGATGTCTCATAACTACCTCTCCTTTGTGGACAATCCTTCTGCTGATGAGGACCATCACACGTCCAACAAGGACCTGCTTGCTGCTGACTAGAGAAGGACGGCATGGGCTTCTGTCCACCAGATCCTCCAGCACCTCCATGGGATCGTGAGTGCTCAGCACGATCCTTACCACCACCTCGCTGTTGCATAGCCTGTGATCCTCGAGAAAAGGAGGTCGTCTCATGTGATGCGTCTCTGCTGAACCCAGCAGTCACCACCCTCTCCTCTATCATGTTGAGCTCAATCCGCTCAGCCAAACCAAAGACAACCGCCAATGTCGGAGCGGTGTCTCTAAGGAGAGTGGCATCTCTAACTCTCCTACGCAGCTCCCGGTCTAGTATCCCATATCAGAACTGGACTGCTTGTGCTTCCGTCACTCCTTGAGTAACGCTGATCAACCGCCTCATGCGAGTAAACGCTTCGCGTAGGCTCTCTCCAGTCTTCCGCTGAAACTCCTGCAGACTTTTCAACTTCTCGGTCCGCACACCTTGATAATTCTTCCTCAAACAGTGGAAGAACTGAACCACAGGGTTAAACTCTGGTGGTATCCCGCTGTCGTGGCGAGAGTCTTTCTTGGGGAGGGCGGACCTCCTGACTGTGATAGATCAGAGAGAAATGACCAGGAAGGGGAATAGGTCGCTGCAGACGATGAAATCTCAAAACACACCCTCTTGTGCCCACCAATTGCAAAACAAACACTCAAGCACGCACTCAAATACACAAATATGTCTCTCCGGAGTAGAAATAGCTTTATTTCAGCGTCAACTGCTTCACTGTTAAGAAATATCTCTCTCCTCCTCTCCTAAGTCCTTCTCAGCTGAAAATTCCAAGGAATTTGATCTTACGACAACCAAAGCCTTGTCAAAAACGATCTCCTTCCAATAAACCACCTCTATCCGTTCAATTCTACTCCTTCCAAACCTCAAAACTGTGTAACATATGAGGTTCTTGTCCCCAAAACACTTTCATGCCTCTCTCACGATCTCCCCTGTTCACTCCATTCAATTCTGTCAAAAAAATCGACCCCCACTCAGCCTCCAAGCTTCTCAGCGTCTCCTCTCCTCAATCCACTCAATTCTGTCAGAAAAATTGATCCCCACTCAGCCTCCAAGCTTCTCAGCGTCTCCTCTCCTCAATCCACTCAATTCTGTCAGAAAAATCAATCCCCACTCAGCCTCCAAGCTTCTCAACGTCTCCTCTCCTCAAATCCCTAATTCTCCTCCTTTCCCCTCCTTCCGCCTTAGTTCTCTCAGAAAACTCCCTTCAAAAAGTGTCCCCGATCTCCAGCCGCCGCAGGTATTAAACCTAAAAGTTAAGGCCCCAGCTTAAGCTGCCCCCCTGCTGTCCTTATAAGTGCAGTCACTTATCACAAGCAGGGCCCTAGCTTAAGCTGCCCCTGCTGTCCTTATGCGTACAAAGCATTTTTTACAAAGTTGACCCCTTTTTAATATAAGTTTCGCATTTGTCTCTACAAACTCTATCCCTACACTGATAAAGGTTCACATAACCTCATTCCCCATTGCAAGCCTACTCGATGATTATTTAACTATTTAGCAAAAGTTTCCTGTGCTCTTGATGCCATCTTGATGCCATCCTGAATATACTACAAGCCATCCAATGTAGGCCGAAGCCCCTACACTTATGAGGCTGCCCCACAGGGCTTACAGCCCCCCCATATGCGCACCAGGTATCTCCCATAGTATATTCAGGATGGCATGCGGAGGCTTAGGCCAGGAAGCCCACGATTAAGGGAGATACCGGTCTCTCGCCCCTAGGTATACAGGACATGGCTGAATACCCAACATAGACTCCCATCCGGGAGGTCATCATGCCAGAATAGGAACCAGAGGCCAGGAGGGATTGATCCTGAGACCACTTCCCTCTTAGGCAGGCACCCTATCACTGGGATGGCCTCTAGTTCCGTTCTAAAAGGATTTAAACTTTGTACATATGCTTTTACTGTAGAAATCTTCCTGCAAAGTCTTTACTAGCCTTTTCTGTGCAAACTCCTCTATACAACTCCGTTTTTAATGAACAAGGAGTCAAAACTATAGTATTCAGGAACACCTACACACCCACGCTATCAGATTCTGAGTTCGAGTCTCGAGCCAGAATCGACGGATTTCCCTCTTTCACATATTTCACAGTCTAAAACTCGTACTAACTATTGCTTAAAACACTTTCTGTCAAAACTAGAAGCATGAGGTCGCTCTCCTCGTCGTGCTTTACATCCTGGTGTCTTTGGACTCCCTTAGGGGTGATACTCCAACCCAAGCTAGGGGGCAGCTTGTCAAGCATGGCCCCAGCTTAGCTCCTGCCTAGCTTGTTAAGCTGCAGGGCAGCTTCCTTTACACAACAAAGAAAAGATCTCTTTGCAACTAGTTTTCATTGTACAGACCCATGTACATCACGACATTCACCCCCTCCAAACCTGCACATCCTCTGGTATGTGCCAATCCGTCACCGATCCTCGTGGTCCTCCAAATCGTCTTCGCTCTCTTCGACCGCCTCAGAAAGGTCTTCATTTGCTCCTGTCTGCTCTGAACCTAAGAACTCAGCTAACTCTACAGCCTCCCCTCTTTTCTTGAATAACTTCACTCGTTTTCCAGCAACTGGAAGTCTTAAAGGCGTGCCATCTAACTCTTGCAAGGAATAAGTAGCATTCTGATGTACATCAGAGACAAGGTACGGGCCAAACCACCTTCTCGAAAACTTTTGGATTGTAGAGTGTTGGTTCTCCAATGTGCTGTCGTATACCAACACCCAGTCCCCAACTTGTATCAGTTTTGACCGAAGTCTATGAGTCTTATCAAACCTCTCCTTGTTCCCAAGTCGAGCCGCTTTCAGCCGTCGCTGCGCTTCAGCGAGATCCTCCTCTCTACATTCTAGCTGTCTGATTCGTAATGAGAGAAGTTGCACACGGTCCACATTGTCCTCCCATGGCAAGGTAGCCCAAGTAGGAAAGTCTTCTTCTGTTGGCATCATCGGTTTTTACCCTAACATTAACTCAACAGGCATGTACCCTGTAGTAGAACAATGAGTTGTTCTATCTGCCCATAAAGCAAAAGGGAGTAACCTGAGCCACTCTCTATGCTTACCATCACACGCCTTCACCAAAGCCTGAACTATCGATGGATGTCCTCGCTCGCTCTTGTCAATCCCCTCTGGATTCATCGCAGTGGTAAGCTTGAGCTTCACACCATATCGAGCAAAAAACTCTTCCGCTTCCGTACCCCGTAGTTCTCCTCTATCTGCCCGTAGCCTTCCTACAGACCCATACCTACAGATAATATCTTCAAGAACAAACTTACGTATCCCCTCTGTGGTCTTCGTCCTCAAAGCTCGCCCTTCTACAAAGTTGGAGAGATCCTCACGAGTCAGAACCAAATATCGCATGCCCCATAACCCCAGAGGCATCACCACTAAGTCGAGAATCCACTGAAAGTGAATGCAAGGCGGATAAGTTGGCACGAGACCATCCCTGTACCGCATCTTTGAATAGAACTGGCAATGCAAGCAGGAGCTGACGTAGTTCACCACATCTTGATACAGACCTTTCCACCAGTACCTCTCCTTCAACTTGGTGTAGGTAGCCCAAATCCCTCGATGTCCGGCCCATAAGGTATCATGGAACTCCTTCATTAGTTGCTGCTTAGTCTCTTGATCGTCCACTACCCGTATGAACATTCCATCTCTCCTATGTGGTCGTCTCCAAAGATACCCATCATGCAGAAGATAGTTGTAAGCTTGTTTTCTTATCTCCCTGAACTCTACTTTGCTCCACCTCTCCTGCCTCTCCAACAAGCTCAGATAATATCCTATGTCACGAAGTCTATCTGTGTAAAGCTCCTCTCTAAACATCAACGGCTCCAAGTTTGTAGCCCGTCGATTAACCTGACACTGAGCATCATGTCTCTCTTCTTCCTCAGCTTCTGAAATCATGACATCCTCATCCACAAATCGAGCCCTTGACAACATATCTGCAACCATATTCTCCTTTCCTTTTATATGCTTCAGCTCTGGATTCAAGCTTCTAATATAGGCAATCCAACGTAACATTGCTATGTCTGGCGTGGTACAGTTGGATATCATGCCTAGTAGAGGTAGACAATCCGTTTCTAGGACTACATGAGCACCAATCAAAAACTCACGATCTGTCTTCATTGCTGTCACCGCTCCCCACAACTCACGCTTCACCTGAGGATAATCTCGTTGCCTGTCTGTCAAGATCCTAGCTCCAAACCTGGAGGTAAGCCGCATACCATCCGCATCATCTTGACCTATCGCCCAACCAATCGCCTTTGGACTAGTATCTACTGTGACAATGACAGGTCTCCCACATCCATAGTCTACTCTTCTCAGAACAGGTGGAGACTGTAGAGCCTCCTTCAACCTATTCATAGCTTCTCGATGGACTGAGGTCCATACAAACCGCTTACCCTTCCTCAATAATGCATACAAAGGCTCAGCAACATGAGCATAATGAGGAATGGATAAACGATAAAATACGCAAGCACCTAGAAAACGTCGAACCTCTGTGATATTCCTACAGTCTGCCATCCTAGCTATGGCTTCAACCTTCTCGGGGTTTGGTCGCCTTCCAAAAGCTCCACACAGATGTCCAACCACTAAAATCTCAGACACACCAAACTTGGACTTAGCTCCCGACAGGATGAGATGTACCTCCTCCAAGCGAGTCAAGATACGTTCTACATCCCTGATATGATCCACAACAAACCTTCTACACCCACTCGCAAGTACTGCTTCATCCTTGTCTTCAATCGCGCAGCCCTTTATAGGAATATCATCTAGAAATGGAATGGTAACATCAGGCACAAACTCCCTTAGTACCTTGTGCATCGCATTCTGCATATGAGCCACCGAGTTCGTTGCTCCTTGTGGAAGAGTACACATCCGCATCAATCCCATGGGCGTACGCATAGTAGTTAAATCTCTACTCTCCACAGCCAGCTGGAACTGATCATAACCAGAATATAGATCTCCTATTGAATAGATAGCTCTCCCTGCAAATGCCTCTGCTACCTCTTCAATCACAGGGTCCGTCCCAACGTTACGAATGGTTACGTTATTCGCAGGCTGTAGGTCTTGAATAAAATGCAAAGCTCCTGACTTCTTGGGTACAGTGAACCATCTGCTAGAATATGGTCCCATGGACGGCTCAAATATCCCCATCTGTACCTTCTCTTTCAACAACTCGATGAGTTTAGGCAACAAAGCACGAGGAACTGGGATTGGTTTCAGATCCCAAGGCACATGAGGGATTGTAAATATAACCATAGGCGTTATAACCTTTGGGTCCACACAACCTATCTCCTCTGGTGAAAAAGAGAATGCTTTACCATGCTTCACTATCATATGTTCAAACACTGTCTTCTCGACCTCAGTCAAGAAATCACCCCCTCCTATCTGGAGCTCCTTCAATGTCTCCTCTGTAAACTGGTGCCCTACTCGTCTATGATCACGCAATATAGGTTCAGTCCCCACTAACTGTACTTGCTGCTGGGAGTTAGCAGGTAGTTGAGCTGCTACCGGTCTTATCTTTCTCAGTACAGATTTGTACTTCGCATGGACGTCTGCTTCCTGAGGGAGTGCACACCAACAACTTGCTTCTCTCCCTTCATTATTCTCCATCGGATGAGGAAAGAACTGCAGGTATGTAGCAATCTCCTCGTATATGCATCGAGAGTGGATAGGGATCACCACCACACTATTTTTCCCCTCCATCAATCTACTCACACTGTCTAACCAACCAACAGCTGACTGTACAGACATAAACTCTTCAAACAACCCAGAAACCACTTCGTCTTCAGATAGAACTCCTACACGTCACAACCCTGATACCTGTTTCACCATCCATCTTTTTGTATTTTCCTCCATATCTTCAACTCTTGTAAATCGGCTCCACCCATCTGCCTCAAACATCACCAATCCAGACTGCCAACTCTGTACACCACACATGTATCCAGACCTTTGTACATGTCTCGCTTCCAACTCTGACGGGACCTCAACACTAGGTTCTACACCCCTGTCTTCCCGCCCTATAAGAGTGGATTGCGAAAAACCTTACATCTCTTCGTCTGAGAATCTCTAAGGGTTTGTCTGTTCCGCTCATGTCTTGAACGAACCGTCAAAAACTGTACTGAGTATTTATCATCCGGACTCCGAACTCTAGCATAATGAGACCCATCGTTCATCACCTTTGTCTCCATCCGAACAGCGGTGATGTATGGTTGACCCAGTATGAGGGGATAGGAGGCAGATGACTGTACAAAGAAATGCTGATCAACCTCTACATCCCCAATCCTTACACGCATATTGGGACAAGCTCCGTACAACTCACCCTTTTGATTATTTGCTGCACGAAGTACCCAACCATGATTCCTTTCGATTGGCCACTGCCCCTTCTCATACACCTCCTTGGAAATGATGTTGATCTCCGACCCGTGATCCACAAGTGCAGGTACTGGTTCAGAAAGTACTCCAAGCCGAACCTATGTCTCTGTTATCGCTCTTGCCCAATGCTTCTCTTTGAAATCGCCGTCTGCGCCTAACTTATCCTCTTCAAACTCTTCATCTTCATTCTCAATAACAGCTGGACCAGCAACCCATGCCTCATACTTATCACCTCCAAACTGATCAACACCAATCGCATCTACTGCTCCAACCATCTGACTACTTACTTGTTCAGTCAATACCTGTCTCTTTCTCTTCATGATGTCTATTATCAACTCATGAAACTCTCTCTTTGCGATGCCGAGCACTTCACGAAGAGTAAACTCAACCCTAGCATCCAAAATGCGTTGCTCTAGAACAGCACGCAAGTCTGTTGTTGTTTCGATGTCTGCCGCTAACTTGTAAGCTGGAGCTTTCCCTTTCTCCTGTGCTGTAAACCTCTTTCCTCGTACTCTATCTGTAGCAGTAGTCTCTTGTGGCAAATCCTGCACACCTTCCATAGGATCCACTACAGGTGGTGGAGCTGTAGAGGTAGAAGGTATATCCTCTGCAGCAGGAAATCTTCCAGCTGGTACAGATGGTGACGGTTCAGCTGCTCTCCTCCTTGTAACCCTCCGACGGTCACTATCTTCTGGTACTCCTGCATCTAAGTTAGAAGCATCCCGTCTTCTTTTGTCTTCGATCATGGCATCTTGTTCACCACTCGTCTCTAAAAACGCTCGAATAGAAGTTGCATCTACTGGGTCTCTCCATCCAGTAGCTCTCCTAATGCTCTCAGCACCTCTCTTCATCATTTCGACCGGAACCTCAACAGCCTGCTCAACCATAGTTGGATTAGAGCGCACCTCAACTCTCCCAGTATATACATCAGCCTCCGCAGAACCCGCAGTCATCGCTGTAGTATTCGCACCAGTAAGTGCTGGAAGAGAACTCCTCATTCCTCCTCTTCCAAAATATGTGTTCAGAGGCTGTCCAGTGGCGGTTAGATACAACCTGTTGTTCTAATAGTTGACTACGCCCTCTCGCAAGGCAACCGCCAAGTCTTGACAGTCTCCTCTGAGATGATCTGGACTATCGCACCAAATACATCTCCTGGTAAAGGTTCCTCCTACAGGTCGGGCACCTGGTGCAACAGGTCGTTGATCTCTCCTCAAGTCTGCCATCTCAACCCTCAAATCTCTCAACTGTTGAGTAAGTTCTTCTATCAAGTTATGTTGATTTCGGTTCTCAACAGGTCGCTGCTGCTGTCTAGGTCCTCTCTGTGCTGGGATAGGTACTGCAGGCGCTTGAGGAACCACTTGGGGAACCACTATAGGTGCTTGAGGAATCACAATAGGTGCTTGAGGTATTGTAGGAGGAGCTACAGGAACATGAGGAGCTACTCTCTGCTCTGGCAAGGTCTCTGGCTGCAGTACCATCCTACCACGACGTTGTCTAGCAAGGGTGGATACTGCTTCTTCTACTCTCCTCCAATCAGATGTAACTCCCCCTTCAGCCCCTCGATCAGCCAACATGAAACAAAGCCTATCTGCTGTGAACTCATCCAGAGCCCCTAAGAACAACTCTGTCTTCCTAGCATCCAACGTCAACCTCTCTAGACCAGAAAGCTGAGAGTACCTCTTCTCAAATTCACGGATCACTTCATTCAATCCCATGGAACGTCCAGGCTGACGCTCTATCCAATCCATGAGAGTTCTTCTGGTGACTCTTTCAGAGTCCTCTTCTAGAAATTCTTCTCTTAGCGCACGTTCAAACAGGGTCCACCCACCTAAATGTCTTCTCTGTAAATTTCTAACCTTCTCTCTCAATTCAGGGACAACAGTCAACTCAAAGCTTAGAATTACCTCAACTTCAGGTGCCCTGACTAACTCCATCTCGCCCACATACTCCCGCAGGTACCTTGTAACATCTCTTCCATCAAATCGTCCACATCGACCTACAATTGCTTGTAATGCTCTTGTGGACTTCTGCTCAGCTCCCCCAATTGCAGGCTGCTGCTGAATCAGGGCAGCCAACGCCTGAAGAATCTGAGACGTGTCTACAGCAGGCTGTGCTGTTGCTGTTGGAACCACCGTAGGTCCTCCTTGAGAGCCAATTCCATCTTGACCAGGAGTCCCTTGAACAGGAGCACCCTGAGCAGCAGCCGCAACCTGTACAGCAGCACTGTGATCCATTTTCCACCCAATCTAGCCAATTCTCCAAATCGATCACCCCAATTGCTCTCAGTGGAAGCACCAGATGTCGTGGCGAGAGTCTTTCTTGGGGAGGGCGGACCTCCTGACTGTGATAGATCAGAGAGAAATGACCAGGAAGGGGAATAGGTCGCTGTAGACGATGAAATCTCAAAACACACCCTCTTGTGCCCACCAATTGCAAGACAAACACTCAAGCACGCACTCAGATACACAAATATGTCTCTCCAGAGTAGAAATAGCTTTATTTCAGCGTCAACTGCTTCACTGTTAAGAAATATCTCTCTCCTCCTCTCCTAAGTCCTTCTCAGCTGAAAATTCCAAGGAATTTGATCTTACGACAACCAAAGCCTTGTCAAAAACGATCTCCTTCCAATAAACCACCTCTATCCGTTCAATTCTACTCCTTCCAAACCTCAAAACTGTGTAACATATGAGGTTCTTGTCCCCAAAACACTTTCCTGCCTCTCTCACGATCTCCCCTGTTCACTCCATTCAATTCTGTCAGAAAAATCGACCCCCACTCAGCCTCCAAGCTTCTCAGCGTCTCCTCTCCTCAATCCACTCAATTCTGTCAGAAAAATTGATCCCCACTCAGCCTCCAAGCTTCTCAGCGTCTCCTCTCCTCAATCCACTCAATTCTGTCAGAAAAATCAATCCCCACTCAGCCTCCAAGCTTCTCAACGTCTCCTCTCCTCAAATCCCTAATTCTCCTCCTTTCCCCTCCTTCCGCCTTAGTTCTCTCAGAAAACTCCCTTCAAAAAGTGTCCCCGATCTCCAGCCGCCGCAGGTATTAAACCTAAAAGTTAAGGCCCCAGCTTAAGCTGCCCCCCTGCTGTCCTTATAAGTGCAGTCACTTATCACAAGCAAGGCCCTAGCTTAAACTGCCCTCTGCTGTCCTTATGCGTACAAAGCATTTTTTACAAAGTTGACCCCTTTTTAATATAAGTTTCGCATTTGTCTCTACAAACTCTATCCCTACACTGATAAAGGTTCACATAACCTCATTCCCCATCGCAAGCCTACTCGATGATTATTTAACTATTTAGCAAAAGTTTCCTGTGCTCTTGATGCCATCCTGAATATACTACAAGCCATCCAATGTAGGCCGAAGCCCCTACACTTATGAGGCTGCCCCACAGGGCTTACAGCCCCCCCATATGCGCACCAGGTATCTCCCATAGTATATTCAGGATGGCATGCGGAGGCTTAGGCCAGGAAGCCCACGATTAAGGGAGATACCGGTCTCCCGCCCCTAGGTATACAAGACATGGCTGAATACCCAACATAGACTCCCATCCGGGAGGCCAACATGCCAGAATAGGAACCAGAGGCCAGGAGGGATTGATCCTGAGACCACTTCCCTCCTAGGCAGGCGCCCTATCACTGGGATGGCCTCTAGTTCCGTTCTAAAAGGATTTAAACTTTGTACATATGCTTTTACTGTAGAAATCTTCCTGCAAAGTCTTTACTAGCCTTTTCTGTGCAAACTCCTCTATACAACTCCGTTTTTAATGAACAAGGAGTCAAAACTATAGTATTCAGGAACACCTACACACCCACGCTATCAGATTCTGAGTTCGAGTCTCGAGCCAGAATCGACGGATTTCCCTCTTTCACATATTTCACAGCCTAAAACTCGTACTAACTATTGCTTAAAACACTTTCTGTCAAA
This sequence comes from Asterella californica, assembly GCA_036924285.1. Classification (NCBI taxonomy): domain Eukaryota; kingdom Viridiplantae; phylum Streptophyta; class Marchantiopsida; order Marchantiales; family Aytoniaceae; genus Asterella; species Asterella californica. The sequence goes on along the minus strand of JAYKYS010000002.1, from coordinate 18,651,440 downwards.
ACTAGAAGCATGAGGTCGCTCTCCTCGTCGTGCTTTACATCCTGGTGTCTTTGGACTCCCTTAGGGGTGATACTCCAATCCAAGCTAGGGGGCAGCTTGTCAAGCATGGCCCCAGCTTAGCTCCTGCCTAGCTTGTTAAGCTGCAGGGCAGCTTCCTTTACACAACAAAGAAAAGATCTCTTTGCAACTAGTTTTCATTGTACAGACCCATGTACATCACGACACCGCTCGCACTACCACCTGCTCCACTACTAGTGGACGCACCGCTGGTAGTAGAGACTCCGTCACCCGTGGATGTACCACTACTACTGGCATCTGACCTCGTAGGTGCTACGCCTCCCGAAACTGCACCAATAGTGATAGAAACGTAGTTGAGAGACCAATGTTGTCTCCACAACTCAATCTCAACACCGTAGTCTCGTATGAACTCGTGGTAATCGTCCATCGGCGGTCCCTCCAAGTGGTGAAACAAACCTTTCCACGCCATGAAAGGTGTGAACAACTGTGGGTTCCGCATCTGCTGCAGATCGCATCAACTGTCGAACTCCTGGATGAAGTCATCCAGCTCAATGGTACCCACCGTACCCGGGTAACGTCGAGGTCCCTTCGTGGCCTCATAGATCTCGTCCATGTCCCACAACAACGATCTGGTGACACTAGACTCACCACCAGAAAACGCGCTATCTGCGTCTGACTCGTTCTCTAGAACAACCAACGGCAATGGTGTAGGTCGTCGGTACTTCACCCCACTCCGTGTATACCCACTGTCCGAGAGATCCCCACCAGAACCTCCCGAGAACTCCGTGGTGATAGAATCTCACGGACACACTTTCTAACCAGAATGTCGAAATCCTCGTCACCACCGTAACTACAACTTGCCTATCCCCGCTCCTACTGAGCTCACCTATCCCCTACTAGGACGGTCAAGATAAAGGCAACATGTACCTGCCATCACCACAAGCAGTCTCTCACGGTTTGTTGGTCGTCACTCCAACTGCACTGTGAGAGAAACAAAGGTAGTCTGACTGATCATCACTCCAGCCTCAGCACACTAGAGTGAACTCACTCTGGAAATCAAGCGCCAACACAAGCAAACGCGGCGCACAAACAGGAAGCAGAATATGGAGGGGTTCCAACCACAAGAAGTCCAAACGATAACCCTCCACACTCAAACATTCACATAAAGAGAAACCCAGCCCCACCCGGACTGACGCGTCTTCTTCGGTGACCACATGCACAATATATGATCACCGACTGTTATAATCTGTACCTAAGGTCACTAACTAGATGTCCATACCTCTAGTAGCTCCAAAAATATCAACGTGATAGCTCTACTAGCTCATCCAAGACAACTGCTACCAACTGCCTTCATACGCATCTTTTCGATATAGACAAACACTACCACAACAACAGCTTCCCCCTAGTACTCTGGGGTCGCCCTACCACTCCTCTAGGAACGTGCGAGCAGGTCTCCTACTACCTTAAACCAGCCCCTAAGTACTTGCACGCATCCCTGTAAGACACCAAGAGCTATTGGTCTAGTGGTACAGCCAAAGTTGAGACTACATAGTTAAGCGTCCAAGTCCAGAAATAGTGTTGGGATGGGTGACCTACTAGTTTTACACTTCCCACACAACTGAAACTTGGATACCTCTCTCACGCACGCCAGCAAGCTGGCTTGCGGCGAACGCGGGCTCGGGCTCCGTCTCCGCACTCTCGCAGTCCGCTCTCACGCCTCCGTACTCACGCACCTCTGCTCCTCGATGCCTCTAAACGCCTCCTAACACGTAACTCCACACCTCAACACTCCCGCTCCGCTCCGCTTGGAGAAGAGTACCCGGATCAAACATCATAAAGAAGGACGAGTACGACGAGAAAACACCCGAAACAGCAACTCAGGGTCGAAATTGCACCAAATTGTCGAAATCAGCCAATTTGGAACTCGCAGACGGGATTTACGTCAGATTTTGGCCAACCCGCGACCTTCTTCGGCTTGTAACTTCGTCGATCCTTCACCAAATCGAACGATTTTGGTTGCGTTGGAATCGTCTTCCCGGCGCGCACCTACTGGACTCCTCAGATCCAAAAATTATCAACCCAATCCAACCTGACACTCCCCGACGCACTACTGCTGACCTAAAACCCGTCACCAGAAATTTCGACTTCTCATAACTCAAAAACGGCTCGACCAAACTTCGTGAATCTTCCTGCACTAGGACCGTCTTCCCAGCGCGCTTTCAACGAGTCCACATCGACCTGACATTGTCGACTATTTCGTCTGCCACGCCCAAATACGCACTTCAGTCCGAAAATGATCACTTCAACACATTCCGCGAAATTTCAGCAGCGCTTCCGCACTACCTCACCACCAAATTGACTGCGAACAAGTTCAGACGACACCCATACACACAGCGATCGATCACAACACCAAAACAAGCCACTCCACGCACGCCCGCACCCGCAAATCAAAGATATCAACGATCTACCAACTCCGGAGATACCATCGGTAGCAATCTGCGACCTGAAATCCCTACCCCAGGCCTTGCAATCTGAGTTCTTCAAGTGATAACAAGGTATGTACTTACTCCACCATGCCAACAGACACTAGACAATCACTACAGTCAAGTCAAATCCACTCTGTGCTCGCAGAGAATTCAGATCTCACTCACAAGACTACCCACCATAGCCAAGAGCTTGAAGGCTCAACTTGAAGAACTGAGGTCTCCAAGCCCCTACCTGCGAAGTATACCCCTTGTGGACACTCTCACCAACTTGCCCTAACAGTCTTACCGGGGTCCGCCACTTCGCACTCGATCAACCTAGCCGAGTTACCAAACTGACGTGACACCTTTTAATACCATAACCAGCTACTTTCCAATAATCTACAACTAACAAGCAATATTAGTGATGAAGAGTTAAAGTGTATGATTTAGACCAAATAGTACAAAGAAGACACCAAACATTCAATCTCACTGATACGCAACGACTATTTATTAATTTCATCCCAATTGTTTATAGGACACTCTATCATATCTCAATGTCAGTTCAAACTACTTCAGAAAATTGGTTCCACTGAGACCATAGTACTCTTTTAAAAATAATATTCATTAATATTTTATCTCAGTAATAAGAGCTAAGAGATTATAGATTATGATGCATAGAACGGACTTGGTAGATATACTATTAACATTATAAAATTTTGGATGATAATAGATTTGAGAGCTTCAATTTACAGAGATCCAACTGTAGTATGGGGTTCAAGTAAATTTTTATTGAGGTGTTATTTCTAAATAAGAATAAAAGAAAGAGCTATGTTTGAATTTCAACTATTTTCCTAAGTCATCCGCATATTCCTTTCTTGGGGTTGTATAATTAAGTATCCTTTGGGGAGTTCACTAAGGGACTTTTTAAAAAACATACAAGTGAAAATATAGTTTTTATTTTTAGAAAAAAAAAATTAAACGATGGAATCAAAGTATATTATTTTTGTTATTAAAATATATTTCAAACATAAAATGAAATAGTCATATACCAAAATCATATACTTGTAAGAATTCTTTTTGGTTTATAAAATATCTTTTAATAAATTTATTATTCTTCAAACATAAAAGCATTAAAATCCTTCTTGACTCACCTGCTCACAACAAAATAGATATAGTTGTCCCTCGAGTAAACAACCTAACCTAGTTTTTATGATGTCATCCATTGTCTTGTGTCTGAGGTTGATCATGGTAGTTTGAGCCACAAACGACCGCATATCCATCGACAAGTTCAACAACATACTATTAGGGGTGTCAAAGTTAATAACCTTCTGATTACGACTTCGTCCAGACCTCGGCTAGTGTTTCATGCGGGCATCTCCGGAGGTACCCGTAGGAAAACATCACCAGATTTTTCTTAACGACTCTTCATTTGTTTCGTCTGTGTTTTTTGACAATAGATTCTCCAGTGTTCTGATTAATTATCTTGAGTGTACAAACTGAGAAATTAATCAATGATAAAATCATGATGTCCAGTCACAGATGCAATCTAGAAGGAGTCGCGTTTATATACAAAGTTACATGTGACAATTTTACGACAAGTTATCTCTCAGCCGTTGAAGAATATTTCTTCTTAACTTTGACACACGCTATTACGAACTTGAGATGAAGAAAGTTACAAACAATTCTCATATCATGGTTCAGTTGCCCAAAATGGTATCTGCATATGTCCCCTAGGTGAGTATTACAGATTCAAGTGAAGTTTCAATTGGTTAATAATGAAAACATGTCTTGTCTACTGAAAATGATAGTGAAAACTCTTGGATAGTATGAGTTTACTCCCTCCAAGCTGATGAGAAACTGGGGAGTCTGAATTCCCAACAACACTCCAACATTCTCATTTTGAAGTTGTCTTGTAAATTAGAACTTTCAAACTGAAAAGGTAATGGAGTACAGTGAAAAAACTCTGCATCAGTTGGAGCTTGAAGATCATTCTCACTTGCTCAAGACTGACTGGTTAGTTCTACTTTAGATTCACTAAATTACGTTAAAACTCTAAAGTCACATTCTCAAGGATGGTGTCGTCAGCATCCTTTGATATATAATCCATGGAAGAGGTATATGATCAACTTGCTCTTGTTGCCTACTTTATTTCCTGCATTTGAACATCAGATCGTGTTGGACACCGATCAAATATAATGAAAATGATAAATGTCTTTGTTCAACATGAAGAAAATATCCAGAGAGGACTCATTAAGACTGTTGTATTTGAAGGTTCTAAATAAACGTCCAAAGCGAGGTTTCGGGCGGGAGGCGGAAAAAGCCAAGCATGAAGGACGGAGGTAAATACATGAAGAGGATTTGTGAATAAGCGTATTTTGACTTCTGATTCTCTCATGACTTTTATAAATCATCAGTATACGCAGTATATTTGGTAGAGTTGGGTGTGTGAAAAATTTGCAGTGCCTGATCTTCCATTGTTGTTAGATCATGGATATTTATATTTGGAAACCATTGGAAGAGGTCTTGGCAGTTCATTGCTGCCACAAGACACCAGCATTTTGTTAGTTCGTTACTTCAGCAGCATCATCTTTAGACATCATTGGAAAAGATCTGGCACACAAGGCAGCAACTCATCACAGTAAGATATAGGTGGAGTGAAGTGTGTAGACTACATGTCCTGGTCATAGCGTACTGACTACTGTCTTTGGTAACGGACATGACATCAGGAGTTCGAAACTCACGAAAAACTCATAAATCTCTGTCTCTAGAAATCTCTGGACATATAAATTATATATATATAGATGCATGTACTCTGAAAAAACAAGAACACTGTAATACATGAACAGAACCGGGCTCAGGTGAATATGCATCCCAACTGCACTTCTGGCGACAGGAAGAAAAAAGACAAGCAGATTCTGAAGATCAAAAAATTCTAAATTCTCATTCGTCTAACTCTTCATTACAGATATTTGACTCAAATTGACTATATACATAAGGGTCCTCTGATCCTTATGTATATAGTCAATTTGTTACGACATTTGATTTAAATTACGTATGCAAGGCTAAGCATTCAGCATGGAAAAGAAAATATATTTAGATTATTATAAAAATATATTCTAATTATACAGACGCTGTTATAGCAAAAGAGCGAGTCTTCAGAAGCTGACAATTACTGGTCTACCGTACGAATTACTGGTTATACACATGTTCATTATAGCACAGTGGTATCATGAGTAATTGCGACCTCACAAGTCGAGAGTTCTAATCACAAAATAGTTCACTTTCTGAATAAAACTCTCGTAACATAACAATAACTGTTCATTACAGAGACATTAGAGGCGTATCTGGAGTATCTCGTAAAATTAAATTATCATCCTGAAGATTTAGTGGAGTATGTGGAATTAAAATTTGTGTCAAAAGTACCCCAACAGCATTTCTGATTCGTTCTAAGTAAAAATAATTCATCTTCGTAATAAAAATTCACTCTGATACATGAAGTGAACCGAGCATCAGTGATAATGCAAGGATGTAATGCAATGACTAAACCGGGCTCAAGTGATAATGCAAGGAAGTAATGCAAGGATGTAATGCAATGACTAAACCGGGCTCAGGTGATAATGCAAGGAAGTCAGTTAAGGCATCTTCGTTGCATATGTTGTATTTGAAGGTTCTAAATATGCGTGTGCGTGGATGCATAACAGCTACAACACCAATGAAGATATTCATGGAACAATAAAACATGTACACAAACTGCACTTCTTGCCTAGAAGAAGACAAACGTACAAACAGGCTACACAATTATCATGAGAGTTGGAGAAAACTGGCTTCAAAATATTTAATAAAAAGTTCCTCGTAAGACTTACGGGGAAGACTGGTGCTCGACATTTGAGAAAATATTTTAAACCGTGACAAAATCTATTAAATTTGTTTAACTAAATTAACTTCCTAAATTTAAATTGCCAAAATAAAACCACTTGGTTCATTTCATTACACGTTTTCAGTGCAAGAACTGACAATCCATAAACAATCCCGTAGACTGAAGTTCAGTATTAAGGTGTAGACATTAATACTTTACTTCGTTTTGGTGTTTTGGTATTAAGGTCTGAGTTTCTCACAAATAAAAACATTCTTAACTTTTTAACTTTAATTAATAACTAACCCTTCCAAAAAAAAGTTGAAATATAAATTAAAATCCGTGTATATTTCTCTCTTCCTAACTTAGAAGAGAGTGAATAATATGCATACTTCTAAACATGTAGCAGTTGAGAACTTCTCATGGTGTAGTTGAAACATATTTTTCACCTTGCTAGTTGGGTTCTTATCTCCTTTCCTGGGAGGTTGAAATTTTGGAAAAGTTCAAAACTTGCAATTAAGTATTGCAAGAAGGTAACGAAGTGAATTTTGGTAAGAAGGAATCCACTATTTAATTGATCACATAAAGTCAATTTTATAATAAAAGAAACTCGAAACTGACTACGTTAAACTATAGAACCGCAAAACATTTCTGATTGATAAGGAAACTCTTGTCGAGTAAATTCAAGTTAACTTAATTCTCAAAAAACACTCACACGAGTCGCAAAGTTCCTTACAGATATTGCATTGTGCTCTTAAACCACAGGTGGGGTATAAAAGCAGCAACCCTGTCTTGTATCAAAAGTCTCGTACCTCAAATGGTTGAGGTTTGAACATGGAGAGCAAGAGGTCTCAGGTTCGAATCGTGGATAGAATTAAAATTTTGTCAGAAAATTTGATTTCGATTATAATTTCTGGCAAAATCTCTCAGAAAATTGAATTCTAGAAAAATGATTTTCATTTCAGACGAGTCGATCACTGTAACAACTATTTTGCTCACTGTAACAAGAGTCCATTCGATATGAGAACTTTTCAAAATTCAAAAAAGAGTATATTCTTTATTTATGATTCACATCACAGCTTTCTTTTTTGATTTATTTCTCAGTTGTCAGATCTCGGTTTGAAGACACCTACGGCTCATTTTGTAGGTCTCAAGATTCTCGTCATTTTGAGCCCCTAGATCATCAACTTTAGACAACAAATAAGAACAAGACAAGTAGGTGCAGTTTTGATGGACTAACCCGCCGGAGCTAATCTCCGAAATTTTGAACTGAAACTGATTAGCGATGAGATATCCCACCACTTAAGTAGTGCCACTTGTGGTTTAAGGTTCTTGGTGAACGATCTTAGAGTTTCTTGCCCAATGCTTTGACGGTTTCTTGGTGAATGTTCTTACGTTTTAACATGTGTCGTTCTCACATTCGTGAGATAAGTATAACATAAATTCTATGCCATAGAAGGCTATTCTGTGGTTGCCTTCTAGGATGTTCGCTTCAGCTGCTGTCTCAATCGCATCTTACATCTCGGAAGGAATCCGCGGCAGAGCCTTCTGCTACATAAAGAGCAACTGTTGTGTGGGAATCTGAGAATGCAAGTGGCGTCAGATACTTTCTTTCTCTTTTGATCGATATTTGTATGTTTCATTGGTTTACTTCTACCTATTTGTCCAAATCATTTAAGATTCAAGCAACAGAATATAATCTTTTTTAAAATCATTTTGAACGATTTAAAGCTTCTTTTACTTAGAAATTTCAAAAAATGTACAAAATATCACATTTTTTCAAAACGAAGTTTTAAAGCAGCTTCCTCGTTACCAAAATCATATCATCTTTAATGATGATTTCTGCTTCTTGGTGTTCGTCTTGGTTCTTCAAGAAACATATTGTTCCAAATCCTCCGCATGTTAGACATCTGCCTTATATACATGCACTTGTATCTTAGCATCCGCAGCAAGATATGAGGATACAATAGCAAGAAGGTACCCTTTTGCTTTCGAATTTCTTTTGTAACTTACATCGTAAGATGCACTTCATATATAATGTATGTACATATACCTACCTGCTTAGGTGGAAGTTGAATTGAGGAACATTGTGGATCTATTTAGTCCATCTTGATATTGCATACATGATTTTCAGATCCAGTTGTGTATTTTGGAGGACTAATTATTGCAAAAGCATTTTCATTTGAGAATTACAATTGTAATCCCTCTTAGATCTATTTGACTATCAAATTCGGATGAAGTCATACGGTAATCACTCACTCATGCAAGTCTTCTGATATAAACGACAACAATAAATTTTATTGATTTGGTTCCTTTTTTCTCATATGATGGATGATATATTGAAAGTCAAAAGCTTTGATTCATAACAAGAAAACTGGAGATGAAGTTGGAAGTATCATTTTGCAATACTGGATTGTAGAGAGAACTTTCTACTCAGTTATTTATTTATTTGAAATATGCAAAGAAGGTCACGAACAGAGACCCAGAACTTTAACATAATAGTATTGGAAAGGCAAGGGAAAGCATGCCACCAACACTATCAACACTTGTCGAGCACTCATCTGCACTGGGTCTAAGCTCACGGTTTTTTAAGTGTGCAGAGACTATAATTTCACCATGGTCAATTCATTAAGGAACTTGCATAACCGCAGTTCTAATAAATATGATACAATATATGATCTTTCATCCAGTTTTGTCGCTATACATGTGTAATTTTTCTCAGGCTCCATGATAAAGGGTCACTCACCCAAAAAAATAGTATGAGGTAACGTCAAAAGAATGTTCTGCGCTTGGAACATAGAGTTCTTTTAGCATTTTATAGCTTCTTTTCGTGAGGCTAGAAAAGAAGCCTCACTAGAACTAGAACAAAGATATTTCAAGTTGGTAATTATCGGTAGCTATTCGCAAGTTTCCATAAGACCAGCCTTGTCAATCTTTAATCAGCTTTACTCTAGCAAATTTCTATAAAACAATCCTTCCTCGGAAATGCACAACTCGCGATGAGATTTCTTTATTTCTGAAGAAGTGACTATCAACTGAGTCTTTCGCTGTACTCGAACTTAGGATTGGTTTCCCAGAGGCCCTCTAGAGGATGCAGTCAAATTTCATTAATGTGGAAAACAAGTTTCGGGTCTTTTGTTTAACATTAAATAGCTAAACGAGAAAGTTACTAAAACATTTTGATGATGTTATAATACTTTTTATTGTGACTTTGTTGACTTTTGCAGACAAGGAAAAATGTAATTTTGTTTTTGTCTATATTTGATGTTAACAGACTGAGAAAGATTTGAACATATAAAGCATCATAATGCAGAATTCAAGTAATCCAAGTAACTAACTAAACACAACCATGATCTTGTTTCCCGGAGTACTTAGTTAGTTGGATTACTTGAATTCTACATTACTGAAGAACCAAAACTTCAATCCATAATTTAGTATTCTCACGAGATACAAAGTGTTTGTATCCACGACCTTGCTGTAAAACATAAGCGAAATAAATTTCCATTATAAATTAGTCTACAAAAGTTTCATACTGCTAAATCTTACTTTAAATTTTGCCAGAAAAGGTCACTATGTATAACATGGATTCAGAATCTTCATCAACTAAATATAAATCGTTTAACTCACAATGTTGAATCTGATCCAACATTTTTACTTGGTATTTTATTAAAATATTTTCAAACAGATTTTTGTAAAAGGAAAAATAACACAAAATAACTATTATTGGGAGTTGCCACTAAATGACGAAATATCAGATGTTCCTCCCTCACCACTTAGTGCAGTATTCCTCGAGATATTCAAGTTTTGGTCAATAAATAAATTTTGGTAATGGAAATGGTGAACTTAGTGGAATCCATCAAACAATTATAAGCAAGAATTTTTTTCTAACACTGGTGTAAGCTTGTTATCAAGTTTTATGAGAATTATCAATTCAACCATCCCCAAATAATCTTTTATTATAGTAATATTATATGTTCCTAAACGATCTTGAAGGGACTCTCGTGGAGATAGGCCTCGGCCCAAGTTCAGTTTGAGCAGAACCAAACCACGAACTGTAGTCTCATGTGGTTTAGGTTCGGTAAACCTCGGTTTGGTTTAATAGAATTCAAAGTTCAATTAATAAAGTTCAATAACATTTATATTGTTGGGTTTATAAACGGTTCAGGTTTAAGCAGTTTAAATCAGTTCGGTTCAACATTTACTAGAAAGGGTTCAATTCAGGTTCTGAATCAGATGGTTCGAACGGTAGTTTAAACCGCTTAAACTGTGGTTTAGATAATTTGCAATATCAGAACATCATGCACGAGTTAAAATCGAGACTTCTTGTATTACAGATGATGATTTATGTTTTACTCTGTTTAAACGGTTCGAATCATGGTTTATACATTATTATCTGAACTTGAAACGGTTTGGTTCAAACTCAAATTCTTTTCAATAGTTAAGTGTGTTGGTTTTGTGGTTTGAGTGGTACGGTTGAAAAGTGGTTTGGTTTATACGGCTTCTGATTTAAATGGTTCGATTTGCTTTCACATCAAGTCCAGATTTTCTTTAATCGGTTCAGTCCTTAACGATTTAGTCTAAATATTTTCAAACCGTTTTTAGCCAAACGAGTTCTATCTGGAGACTGCATGGAAACATACCATTAGACTGTTGTACTACTCGGACTTGGTGTAACGTTGTTTACTTTAATTAGCCTTAAACCTTATTGCTGTGATTAATTAACAGGCGGCAGTGACAGGATCCGGAAAGGGAAGCCGAAGTCTGAAGTGAAACAGAAGTACAAAGGGGTCGCAAACCTTAGTTCTGGCATAGAGAGAAAAGAGACCAGAGCTGGACCCCAGAAACCAGAGGAGAAGACTGACGAGCAGGCAAAAGAGAGTTGTTTAATCTTTAAGAATTCTGAGAGAGAATTTTCACAGAAAGCCTGAATTATGAAGAGTTGCAGAGTGATTGAGTGAGATTAAGCAGTTCAAATCAAATTTAATATTCTTGAGTGCGAAATCAAGACGACAGAAAGGAAATTAAATTCTGCCTGGAAGTTCAGCTCTTGAAGTACTGCTTGAGAAGCAACACAGTTTATTGGTTTAAGAGCTCTTCATGATCTATGTCAGTGAACAAACGCAGTGTAATGTTTATGAGTTTTTGATTCTATTTTAAGAGTGAGAATAACGTTTGAATTTGAATATCAAAATTGAACTGGAAACGTTTGGTGTGGAGTTTGCTATTTCTCTGTATTTATCTTGCTTTTTTATTTTCAAGCGCTCATTAGAGATTATAGTCTTACCGATTGCTTCATTGATCTCTTGCGTTTTGACTTTATCACGAGTAGCGGAAGCGCTATCCAAATTTTTTTTAATCCGAAGATAAAATAACCTCATCTGTGTTCTAAGTTTTTAGATTAGGCACCTAAACTTGCAGAAGACTAATTAGTTATCCTAAATCAATCACACGATTATCAAGCTTCTTGTGTTTATTAACAGAATGTTTAACAAACTGGATCTGGAGACAAAAAATATCACAGTCTATAGAGAGGTTCACGTCCGATAACTAATTCATTACAGACAAAAAGTTTTATTCTGATATCTACGATCGAACATTTTACTTGGTAGACGCAAGAAGATAACATAATGTTCACTATCTTTGTCTCATTAGTGAGCTCAAGGATCGATCCTTACCGTGTACTCAACGTGTATCTTTTGCTTGGTTGCGTAAGTTAGCAACCAACATCTTCTATTCTTCAGACCGACACAATATGAGCTAAAATTCACCATAAAATATTAATGAAATTGTTTTCAAGTTTCATACGAGTATAGACGTAACACATATTCCCATAGGTGTTATTTATATTTTTGTATTATTTTTGTTATACTGAACAAAAGATAAAACTTAACTCACCGATGTTATGTTATGAAAAGCTTTGCTCGATGACATACCTTACAAGCGTAAACCATTCTTTCGAATGGTGAGCTTACTTGCATAAGCCCGAGGATTTACAGTGGATTTACGGGGCTTAGGGCATCTCCACCGGAGCACTGTAAATGTCTCTGCACTGTAAACAGTCCCGGTAACCAGTCGCCTTTTTGGCGTGATGGGTGAGAAAAGACAGTAAATGACAGGTTTTCACTGTAAATTTGTCTTGAGTCCCGTCCCGGTAAACGTCCACGCTAAACTTGAATACCATGTCAAGTTTTGAGGAGACTAGGAACTGGTACTTCCCGGGCCATTTCCAGTGTTCGGGTGGAGATGCCCTTAGGCTCGTAAATCCGCTGTGGGCATGGCCTTCTGCTATACATAAAGGCTTCCGATCCGCTCCATAGCGGGATCTCCACGCTGTGGGTGGTCGATGACTAACGGAACAACTAGAAGAATAAGGGGTCTCATTTTGGATGGAAAGGATTCCTACCCGGGATTCTCGTGAAACCGCTGAGCCAATTCCGGCCGTCCGAGTAAAATTGACTGACCGGGATGTTTCTCGTGGACGGCTTGACTGACCGTTTTTCAAATCTCGCCAACAGAAACTGAATGAGCAGGATGCTTTTCCGTCCACTATTTCAACATTTGATTATTTCCCGGGACATGTCCGGGAAAGTTCATTCTGAAATCCGGGGTATAAGAAGCATAGGACAGAACTGGACTTCGAATCTTTAGAAACTATTCGAATAATGACACCCGTTTACGTCTCAAGACCGTCCGAACCACTGGATGGATGCGTGTCTGCGTGCCTCTCCAGCGATACGTGGGAATGAATGAAAGAAAGGACGGAAGGGAAACGGCCCTTCGGGTCCTTCTTTCCCTTGTAATGCTTGATGGGGTCTTTCCATCCGTTGCCTATTCTTTGCGTCGCTTTTTCTCTCAGGGAAACGAAGGAAATGGGTGCAACTTGATGCAACTCCCGACTACTCTTCTCCGGACAAGCCAATCACCCGACGGACGTTTGATGAAGGAATCATATCCAATCGCTTACAGTCTCCAAGGATCCGCCAGTGGTTCTCGATGCATAGGTCTCGGGGCTGTCTTCCTTTCTCTCCAGAATGTACTGCAGTAAGGCTACTACGTACTAGGCACCCATTCAACACGAACAACCGATTTGCGGCAATGGATACGAAATAACATGAAAATTACCAAGAAATGGATCAAGTGAAGAAAGATTTCTCGAAGCGCAAAGAGAAAGTGATCTACAAGCATACAGCAAAGTGCAAAGTGCAATGTGTTCGCGACGGTCATTTAGTCTGTTTTCGTTTGTACTGACCCTACAACTAGCGTGAAGTCCCATACGCATATGAAGATATCGATTAATGAACCCTGCTACTACTTGCCAAGCTCAGTAAGCATCTGATTCTCACAACACTCTTATTTCCCCCTTATCTGGTCGTGAAAGATCGTAGTTCAGCCATTCGGTGTAGACTTTTCGTTCCATGTTAACATAGTAGTACAAGGAATACAACTTGGATGACTTTCTAAGACTTCTACTGACGATACAAAATGTTGGATTTGTTTACGGTAAGAGATGCTCTAGAACGGGTACTCGCGTCTCGTTCAATCCTTGGACCCTGATTCCTGCTGAGCTTCCGGCTGCATTCAATGCCGACTCATACCATCGGTTACATGGTATTCACACAGAAAGCTACAGTAAATCCCGAAGGATATCTATCCAAATAGAGAAAAAGGTGACAGATAACAGGACTGGCAGATGAACCAATGCCGACTTGTTTATAAAGTTACATACCAAATATAACAAGTGGTGTTCGCGCTACGCTACTGCTAATCACAGCAACGGAAGATTAATAATCAACGGTAAAGTTCGTGGGTATCTACATCTGATGATCAGGAAGGAATCTACTAAACATCTACTCGACTCTAACCTTCTAGATTTTTCATGTCTCTAAAATTCTCCTATATTCTAACAGTCCAGACTAATCCTTCTTAACCTGGTCGACGAGTTGAAACTATTTTAGAATAGATGATTCTAATCATCAGATGTAGATACCAATAAGTTTTAACATTGATTACTAGTTCTGCGGTCGTTCGGCTGATGTGATTAGGAGTAACATAACGCAAAGCCACGAGTTATAGCAATTACATTCCAGAAAAAACGGGATCACTACTTCAATTTACAATTTGTTATTGCACTACTCCCCACATATCACTATCATCGTCATATAGGTGATAAGCTTGTAGAGTGCTTCAGAGTCCTGTCAAAACAAAAAACTTTGGTTTGTTCAGAGAATAAAAGGAGAAGATTTGAGATTTGAGCTAACCTCGCGAGAGGCTAATTTTGCTTCTACTGCACATTTTGGCTCAAGTTAGGAAGCAAATCGACTGATAGAGAGCCTTCAATCATCATCCAAATATCAAATGGCATTACCTGCCGTAATATGTGGCTCAAACCGTTGCGGTATATCCGAACTTTTGGTATGTCCGAACTTTGCTTCTGCAACACACCTCCCTTAATGTATTCTCTTCGAGAGAGCCTAAGAAAAACATTAATACCAGAGGAGTGAAACCTTGTTAGATGGGTTATTTCTCTTCACCAAATGAACTTGATAAACAAAAAGAATTCATTCTTTTCCTCAGAACTGCAGAAATAACTCTTCTGAACTTCTGAAGTACAAAAGATGCTCGAAGAGCTAAGTTCTTCAAGGAAAAAGAATGTGACTGAGCTTCAGTATCGACGACGGCTTAAATAACATCATTGACAACCAGAATTATGCAGATACTCTCCCAAGGAAAAGAAATATTGAACGCAGCTAACCTGCAACCAGAGCACGTCACATGTTGCTGCAGAACCGTAATTTCCATCATCAATTCCACGCAAAAGTTGATCAAAGTACATGTCCGAAACATCCGAACTGATGTTTATAGAATCCGCTCCTTGGTGTAAAACCTACATACCGTATGCATCTAAGATGAGATATCCCGAGAACAACGAGAAACAGAACAGTAAAGTATACTACAAGTGTATGCATCTAAGATGAGATGTTCCGATGAGAAAAACGAGAAACAGGACAGTGAAGTATATTACAATGAAGTTGCAGTGGTAGATCCCGATCCACAAAACAGAACTCTTGCTATTCATTTGAAGAAATCCCGCGAAGACATCCATCTTACCTTGGGGTAAGCCATAGAAGGAAGGACAGGTTCAGGTAAACCTTTGGGGAAGAAAGCATGTTCATCCGGGCTTGTATAACGGCGAACCTGCTCAGAAGGACGACACACAACAATCAAAAAGAAGTATTTCTTTCGGAATCATATGTTATTCTCAGTCTTCCAAAGACACTGTGAGTTGCCTTCAGTCTGAATGACAACAACGTACTAACTGAAACCTATTCAAACGCGAAACAACTTTGCTTCACATTCCCTTAGGGTTCCGAAGGTACTATTAGCCAAGGGATATAATGTTGGTCGAACCGACTCAAATGAAGACTCGACAACCTACTCTCATAACCATATCACAGAGTGGTTGTTCTTATGGAATGAGATCGGAGCAAAGTTGTTCAGTCCTTCTTAACAGCTTACACTAGCGTGGAGTCGCTCTGTTTTCTTAAGCAAGTACTGAATCAATGAGCCGGTGGAGCCTTCGCCTGGGAAGAAACCGGGAACATAGGTTGGAGGATTGGTGCAGTACTGGGCCCGTTCCAGTAGATTGTAGACGGTACTATCTTCTTGTCGGATAAGTGACTCTCGGATACTGTCCAAAGTCAGCTCTTCCTTCTCTCCCATGGCTCCTATGTTTCTGCTACAATGAACGATACATGGTTAATTTCTGGCGAACATGGCGACCTGCAGCTAAAGAGTGAATTGGAACATAAGCAGCACGAGGGACAACGTAACAAAGAAACGCAACACAATATCGTCTACCTGCCTTCTACGATTTAAGGTTGCAGTGAAGTTTGTAACCAAAAGAAGACGACCGTGACTTGCCCGCCGCCAAGCTAGTTGAAGAGTAACTTAGCATACAAGTTAATGAATCTTACATTGCAGTCGGTAAATCACCTGATAGAAGCTACGGCAACGTCGCTGGATGGCCTACACCGCTCGAAAGAAGTGGCCTTTGCAGAGGATATCCAGTTCAATGCAAGTTGCGGAACACTTCTCTGTGAAATGTCTCCCCTTCCCACAACCTCCATGCTCACACGACTGAAGCGGTACAAATCGTTTCTTGTGAGGCCAAATTGGTCAGCACAAGAAAAATTCAATCAGTTGATAGTCACTGGCCAGTAAATCTTCAGAGCCATTGCCTCTTGGATCAAATCCGCTCCTCCAGACTCCAACACTTCCGAGTGTCCCTCGACCGAGTTGAGCCAAACGAGAGGGGAAAAGACTACAAGAGGCACACAAACTTCAAACAAGTGTTACAGTCGTCCAAGTGACGATCTGCGAATGCCTCCAAGTGACGATCTGCAGATGCCTCCAAGACTATTTAAACTGTCCATCGACTGACTGAACCTGGAAGAATGACTCAATACAGTCCGGACCCACGATTGCGTGTCTGCCTGCCTCTCTAACGGTGGGTGAGAATGAAAGAAACACTTCCGAGTGTCCCCCGACCGAGTTGAGACAAATGAGAGGGGAAAAGACTACAAGAGGCACACAAACTTCAAACAAGTGTTACAGTCGTCCAAGTGACGATCTGCGAATGCCTCCAAGACTATTTAAACTGTCCATCGACTGACTGAACCTGGAAGAATGACTCAATACAGTCCGGACCCACGATTGCGTGTCTGCCTGCCTCTCCAACGGTGGGTGAGAATGAAAGAAACACTTCCGAGTGTCCCCCGACCGAGTTGAGACAAACGAGAGGGGAAAAGACTACAAGAGGCACACAAACTTCAAACAAGTGTTACAGTCGTCCAAGTGACGATCTGCGAATGCCTCCAAGACTATTTAAACTGTCCATCGACTGACTGAACCTGGAAGAATGACTCAATACAGTCCGGACCCACGATTGCGTGTCTGCCTGCCTCTCCAACGGTTGGTGAGAATGAAAGAAAGGACGAAAGAGAAACTGAAGAAATGGGTGCAACTTGATGTGACTCCCAACTGCTCACCTGCGGACCAGCCAATCTGCTCGATGGGATGGTTTGTTTGGACTCTGTTGAGCAGAGTGATGAACAATCATATCCAACAGCTACCTTCCACGCTTACAGTCTCATAGCAGCCGCCAGCGGTAAGCAACTGTTGTCGATGCATAGTTCAAGCTGGCTTACTTTCTCCGGAGTATACTACTGCAGTAGAGCTAGTATGTAACTGGACACCCATTCAACAAAGCAATCGAGTTAGTATGTAACTGGACACCCATTCAACAAGGCAATCGAGTTAGTATGTAACTGGACACCCATTCAACAGAAACAATCGAGTTAGTATGTAACTGGACACCCATTCAACAGAAACAATCGAGTTAGTATGTAACTGGACACCCATTCAACAGAAACAATCGAGTTAGTATGTAACTAGAACACTCATTCAACAGAAACAATCGAGTTAGTATGTAACTGGACACTCATTCAACAGAAACAATCGAGTTAGTATGTAACTGGACACCCATTCAACAAAGCAATCGAGTTAGTATGTAACTGGACACCCATTCAACAAAAACAATCGAGTTGAATACTTGGGAGAGACAATGGAAACGAAATATTATGAAAATTACCAGGAAATGAATCAGTTGAACAAAATAGTCTCGGAGATGGAAAATTCAAAACCAGTTTTAGCTCGACCTGCCATGGCCACGAAGCCTCTATGAGAGAGTGAAGACATGTATCAGGCCATCTCTCAATAGCTTAGAACTTTCCTGACCAGGCGGAACCAGGGTCCATTCTCTCGTCTCATCACTACCTTGAGCACATTCGCTTCAACTTCTGAAGGAAAGGAAGGGCACTTCACAAAGTACGTCCAAATAAATAGTTAGCTATGGTAAACAGTTAGCCTTCCTGATATCATGAGTATAAGCTAAGATTGTCTAATGAGAGCAACCAGACAACTTCTCGTCAAGAAGTTTATGCATTCACCAGACATGGTGGAGTTCATCATCATGACTTTCGGATCAAATTCTTGACGGTCAAGGAGCACCTCAGAGATAGGGTGTTCCAAACTACGAAAGCAGGCGTAAGGAGAAGACCCGAGACAAATTGTTGTACTCAATTTCATTAAATCCTTGAGACCTTGTACGATAGTCAAACTCTTTCTTCCATTACGCTGCTGGACCTGAGACAAATTGTTCTACTCACCTTCTTCAAATCCTTGGAGACCTTGTACGATAGTAAAACTCTTTCTTCCATTACTGCTGGACCCGAGATAAACTGTTCTACTCACCTTCTTCAGATCCTTGGAGACCTTGTATGGTAATCAAACTCTTTCCTCCGTTACGCTGCTGGCACCTCTACGCACCTCACGCAGCGTAACCTCTACGCACCTCACGTAGAAACGCTCCCTACTATCATAGCCCATTACCAGACCTACTGTGACAGAAGAACGACTAATTACTTATTTCTCTGGATTTTTACCCTCTCTAATATCTGAATGCGTGTACCCTCCTATTTCTTTAGAAGAAACGATAAAGTGCTGCAGAAAGCCCATAGTGAAAGAGGCCTAAAAAACAAATCAAACCATCAAAATAGAAACTGAATACCCAATAGATCTATTCATAGGGAATGAGTTGTATTGTCATTTCGGTATATCTCTCCTATATTATCCATAATACTATTGTAACGTTAAAATCCTGGTGCTGGTATGAAAGCCAAGAAAAGAACATTCTTTTTATCTCATGTCCATTTTATGTTTGTGAAGAATATCCTCTTTTGGTTTCAAGAAACCCTAAACTTCATTCTTATAAGCTTGCCTTGAGATGAATTACAAAGTGCAAGCTCATGAAGAGCTTTGGTTTAAGCCATTACTTCAAAGATTTAATTCTCTATGAAAATTTAATCATGAAAAACATTCTGCCCTTAACGGTTGAACTTTTTGTTCTCTGAAAATAAACCCGAGAAAATGAAGTCCTTATGTTACCAGGAGTACTAATAGGGAACAGGGACACTCGAGTCTCATACGCATATAAGGACAGCTATTAATCAACCTTGCCACTCCTCTCCAAGCTCTGTAAGCATTTGGTTCTCACAGCATTCTATCTTTTCTATCTCCAAGAGACAATTTGACATGAAACATTCCTTGAATACAACTTACGTGACTTACTGATGGTACGAATACTTTGATTTGTTTGCAGTAAGAGATGCTCTAGTACACCTACTGTCGTCTCCTTTAATTTTCAGACCTTGTTTCCTTTGATCCTCAGATCCGGATGAAAACTACAATAACCCTCAAGGTGCTCTGTACTGAGGTGCCCAAATACAGAACAAGATGACATATAACAGGACTTGCAGATGAACAAATGTCAATTTATTTATAAGAATGATATCCTGTGGTTCAAATCTCTGCAGATGTTGGATTAATCTGGTTTGAGAAGTATACTCTCTATAGTGACTTTATTACCATGTGTGTGATCAGTAGTCGAATCCTCCGGTATGACCATTTAATCCAATCTCCGGAGGAGATATTGTATTTGAACCTTTTTGGTCAATGGCATGACCCACTCACCGTAGAGCCAAGCTACTAGTTTCGGATCTATTTTATATATCTTCGGCTTATTGAGATCCAAATCAACTGTGTTGCACCGCTAACTCTACACTCTCGAAGGTGATAAGCTTGTAGAGTGCTTCCGAGTCCTATCAATAGAGAAAACTTTGTCACTTTTGAAATACTTACAACACACTCTTGGGAAAGCTTGTCAAGATTTGAGCTACCGCGTGAGAGGCTGATTTTGCTTTTGCTTGTATTGCAAATTAACAGATAAACAATCTTCAATCACTATCAAAATATCAGGTGGCAATACCTGTGCTATAATGTGTGGCTCAAATAGCTGTGGCGTATCTCTGAACTTGGCTTCTGCAACGAACTTACCGTAATGTATTCTCTTGGAGAGAGCCTGAAGAAAATATTAATATCGAATGAGTAAAATTTTAGAGACGGGTTATTTCTATTAGCCACATGAACTTGATCATAAACAGAAGTCATTCTTCCCTAACAACTACCCCAATAGATCAAGCACTTCTGAAGTACAAAAGATGATGAAGGACGGGCTAAATAACAGCAGTGACAACCAGAATTATGCATCTACTCTGCAAGGAGAGAAACAAATATTCAAAACAACAAACCTGCAAGCAGAGCACGTCACATGTTGCTGCAGAACCGTAATTTCCATCATCACCCTTGGCAGCAATCCCAGGCAAAAGTTGTTCAAAGTACATGTCCCAAACATCGGAATTGATGTTTATAGAATCAGCTGCTTGGTGTAACACCTACATACAGTATGCATCTAAGATGAGATGTCGCATGAGAAAAACTTGAAATAGTAGAACAGTAAATACGCTATAAAGGGAGTTGCAATAGTAGATCTCGATCCACAAAACAGACTCTTGTATTAACTGAAGAAAATCTGCGGAGACATCCCTCTTACCTTGGGGTAAGCCATAGGAGGAACGACGGATTCAGGTAAATCTTTGGGGAAGAAAGCATGTTCATCAGGGCTTGCATAACGGCGAACCTGCTCAGCATCACCGCACACAACAATCAAGAAGAAGTCTTTCTTTCGAATTCATATGTTGTTCTCAGTCTTCCAAGGACATTGACTTTTCAACCATGAGTTACCTTCATATCTGAATAACAACAACACACGCTGGAACCTATTCAAACACGAGACGGGCTTTGCTTCCCATACCTTTAGAGTTCAGAAGTTGCCAAGAGATATAATGTTTATTGAACCACTCAAATGAAGACTCAATGACCTACTCTCACAAATTATAATAGAGTGGTTATTCTTATGGAATGAGAACGGAGCTGTGTATCGTAGCAGCTGTGTCGAGCTGTGTATCGAACGGAGCTGTGTATCGAACGGCTGTGTATCGTAGCAGCCAAAGCTTAGAGCTTACACTGGCATGGAGTCGCAAGTACTGCAAGCAATGACCCAGTGAAGTCTTCGACTGGGAAGAAACCGGGAACATAGGTGGCAGGATTGGTGTAGTACTGGGCCCGTTCTAATAGATTGTAGATGATACTGTCTTCTTGTCGGATAAGTGACTCTCGAATGCTGTTCAAAGTGAGCTCTTCTTTCTCTTCCATAAGCCCCATGTTCCTGCTAGAAGAAAGATAGTGAACTTCTGGCACACACGGCTAGCTAACAGCATTACGATAGACGTTGCTACGCTGCTGATCTACCTACGATTTCAGGTTGCAGTGAAGTTTGTGACCAAAAGAAAATGACCTTAACTTGTCTGCGAGCAAGCTTTAGATCAGGTAGTTGAAGAGTAACTTAGCATACAAGTTCATGAATCCTACGTTACTGTTTGAAGAGTAACTTAACATACAAGTTCATGAATCCCACATTGTTGTCAGTGAATCACCAAGTAAACTATGGGGCATAGAAGGGGGCAGAACCTCATGGAAGCTGCGGCAACCACGTTGGATAACCTACACCGTCCGACAGGAAGGGCCTTTGTAGAGGATTTCCAGTTCAATGCAAACTGGGGAATGCTTTTCTGTGAAATATCTCCCCTTCCCACAACCTCCAAGCTCACACGACTGAACCGGTACAAATCGTTTCTAGTGAGATCAAATTGGTCAGCACAAGAGAACTTCGACGAGTTGATAGTCAAAGGCCAGTAAGTCTTCAGAGCCATTGCTCCTTTGGATCAAATCCGCTCCTCGAGACTCCAACACTTCCTAGCGTCTCTCGACCTACTTGAGACAAACTAGAGGAGAAGACTGCAAAAGGCACGAAAGCTTCAAACTAATGTTACAATCGTCCAGATGACTATGTGCAAATGACAATTTAAAGTGCCCAACGAGTGAGTGAACAACTGGAGGAATGACTCCGACAGTACGACCCACCGATTGCGTGACTGCCTGTCTCTCCCACGTTAGGTGAGAATGAAAGAAGGGACGAAAGAGAAACGAAGGAAATGGGTGCAACTTGATGCAACTCCCAACTGCTCTCCTGCGGACAAGCCAATATGACCGATGGGAGGGTTTGTTTGGACTCAGTGTTTAGCAGCGTGATGAACAAATCAATTCCAAAGGATCACACTTCACGCTTATAGTCTCCTAGCAAGAATCAGCGGTAAGCCGCGGTTCTAGATGCATAGTTCTTGGAGTTGTCGTATTCTCTCCAGAGTGTACTATTGTAGTAGAGCTACTACGTACTAGACAACTCATGCAACACAAACAATCTATCTGAATACTTGGGACCGTCAATGGATACAAAATATTAGGAAAATTACCATGAAACAAATTAGCTGAACAAAATAGTCTCGAAGAGAGAGTTTATCTGGTGGAAGAGTTTATCACAGAGTTACCCAGTTACACTAATAGTCGCATTGGTCCACAAAAGGGATTGACTCTCTTGACTGTGTGATGCTTAGATGTGGCAGGTTTTCGTGTAACGTTTGTGGCATTTCAGTTGTCTCGTTGTTGACAAGGAGCTGGGCAATGCAATCGCGAAGCTACACATTCCGTGAAGAAGAAAAAGTGAAGATGTTAAGAGTTATACTGACTACGCATGTGGAAGTCAAATTCAGAATAAGACAATAGGTTTCGGTTTTGTGTCGTCTTGTTAAAATCCAGGTTCTGTAGGCGAACGTGTACCACAAACACTGACTAGAGTGATCTCTGCATGGAAATTAACCTCGCCTGGTGGTGGGACCCCTCTCTAGCTCCCGTCTGGCAGGACGCAAAAACAGTGGTACACCAACGTAACATCTTGTCTGAAGGCTGTCCGAGAGGTTCTTTGCCCCAAGTTCAGCGAGAAACGGCCTGATACATTCTCTCCCTGATACATTCTCTGTGATCATACGTGCATATGGGCGAATGGATCAGACCTCGCATTCAGCTGGGCTCGATAAAGAAATGTTGCTCTAGGATTTATGTGATTGAATGTTTCTGGTGTCAGCTCTAGAGTCGGACCAGCGAGTGACTTGTAGAGTACAACTCGTGTTCAGCGAACATTCAAGTAATACTTGGTAGGCTGTCTGTTCTTAACACCCGAAGCTTGTTTGCCAAAGGCTAGACGAGCAATGTTAGGATCTATATTCCTTAAACATTGAGTTACGGTATGTCTTAGTTCAAAATAATCATTCTTCATCAAGGAAGGTGATGACTGTTATTCTAATCTCTAAATGTATCTTGAAGTGAACGTAGAGGAAATCTGAAACATAAGATATCAAATGGTAACTATGTTCTCTTTATTTGGGAAATTAAGAATTTATTCTATGCTCTATTTTATTCTATATCGTATATATCCATTATTCTCCTCCTTCCCATTTCTCTCCTTGAATCTCAGTAGGTAAGACAAATACATAGCTCTCGTAATACCGTTATATGCGTAGCACGTTGTTGATAAGCATTCAAAATACTCTTTCTGTTTTGTCTTAATACCATTTCCCATTTGACTGGACTATACACTTCATAGGTATTGTAAATTATATTTAGTAGGAAGCAAGTTCTTCACTTTGTATTTAGTGTACGTAGGTATCTTTGAGGATAAAGTATTTGCTGGGATACTGGTGATGGCAGTTAGGCTGCATCTTGCTGTCCTCAGAACTAACCGTAGAGGTAAGAATCTCAAAATGGGAATGGAACATAGTCAGCTTTGGATAAAAGTTACCTGGTTAACTGTTAGTTTTTATTATAGTTAGAATTTTGTTACTTTGTAATCATATACTCGAAAATATGTTATCGTGTTATCTATATTAATTGTTTTTCTTTTACATATAAATATCACGGAACTTTATTGAGACAAGTCTCCATCAGAATAGAGATAATTTCTACAAGGTTTCATCGTACCCAAAAGTTTTTCAAGTGACGAATAGTTCATATATAAACGATAAATAAAGGTTTTGTCGCCAACAAAAGTTGATACCAATGGACATAATTCACGTGATGCAACTAGATGAAGAATACTGGAATAAGATGAGATCTATAAACAACTCGCCACAGTAGTACGGTACCAGTTGATATTATATAATTGTGGTGGTGTAACATACATAGTACAATTTTCGTCTTGTTGTTTCAACTTAGTATACCACCATATATAGTAGATATCTGAATGTTTCTATTTCCTTTGAGCTAAAATAGAGTAAGTTGTAAAGGCAAAGGAAAATATATACTAAACCGACACTTGAGCAAATTAGGATCAATATTCTTATCAACCCCTAATTGATGAATAGGCGATTAAATATACGTGCTATAATCATTCAATACACGAGATATCGTGCTTGACACATAATGAACGGAATTTGCAAATCAAAAATTTTTTAGGTATTTAAATTAATCAAAATTTAGATTCATAAGAATAAAAGTATGTACATGTATTTTCTGTATCCCTAGTTCAAAATGATATTATTGACATGTTTCAGTCAGAATCTTAATTTTGTATCACGTGGAAACTGAGCATTCAGGTTTAAAGATCTTACCTGTCTTCAATTCACTCATATGTGCTCATAGTGTATTGTATGTTTTTTTAATCCTTGTATGTCTTTACCGATTTAACTTATAGATGATATACCGATTATTTATTATAGCACTTAAATGGTTATGATCACAATGTTACTTTCCTGTACCTGTTAGGATTTCTCTACCCTAGCCCTAACTCTCCTTGTCACTTGTTTTACCCTCAAGAATTCAACACTCATGAATCGGAAAAATATTTCCATTTCTTTGCTATTAAGTTTTTGAGCAACTCATTTCAGCTTTGACAGCTGTCATTGTGCACTGCGAAAATATTTGTCTTCTGTGGCAAGTTCTGCACTGAAAATATTCATGCTTCTTGAGTTTCAGAGCGGAGACAAGCAAACCGAGAAACAAATCTAGAAAAGATAGAGAAAGAACTCCTTATGTATATCAGTTCCGGTCAAGCTAGAGTAGGTTCTGGATTCATGTAATACGTCTGATTTTTAGTTGATATAATTTTTAATTTATATTAATAAATTTTGTACAAAAAATAGAATCAACTAAAATAAAAATATTATTTTCTGATAAATATGAAATGAAGAGAGTGATGCGATTGATGCGAGAAAGAAAAACATAACCTTTAATGCATTAACAAGCCTACGCTTCAAAAAGTACAATTTCTTACATAAGTCATTAATTATAGATTAATACGATGTGTATTTAATTTATTATCTAATCTTTCTAGCAAAAACGGTTAAGTAATAAATTAATCCCATGAATATTTGCCTTCTCCAACAACAAAAATGGAGCCGGTGAATATATGATATAAGATCAAAACTGAGCACTTGGGCTTAAACCTTAAACTACCTACTTGTCACTTGCAGTTGAAATGCTTAGGTTACATGTCACATCTTCCTAAGTTATGGGTTGAGAAGAGTGGGTCAGGATCGATATCTGATCAAAAGTTCATATGATGTTAGTCTTGCAATTGGGAGTTTAATATGTGGCTGACCGACAATTAATTTTTGGATCTTTGTTTTAACAATTAATAATAGTTAAGCTAATAATCAACTATCTGTAACACATACGTCAACTTGTCCTCAACAAATTTTACGACATGGTCGCTCAGTGTATCACTTTACCTCCCGATGGGAATATCGAGAGAGCTTGTCAAAAGCGAGAAAGAAACTTTTAAACGAGAAGAATGGAAAATGCCATAAGTTATCAAAGGATAACTTTGTAATAAAACCGATGATTTACTAGTGCATTTGTGAATTTATAATATCATTAAATTTTTGAATTCTTATTTCTTTTGAAACTTGAAATCACTTCCTTGAATATTGAACTTCCTTACAGCAGAACTCACGACCAAAATGAATAAAAGATGAAAATAAAAACCGCTCGCCGGATTTTTCTACTGGCACCTCCAGAGGTGGCGCAGATAATGACAGAAATCGTAACTCTCTCCAGCGGGTCAAGATTATTTAGCAAAAGTTATAGCTTTGACGCTTGCTATTAGACTCCATCATATTTCTCGTAACACATTACTATGAATAAAATTGCAAGATCAAATTGCTTGGTAAAAGACACACAAGGAATGTTTGAGACACAATATAAATTGGTGGTCTCACAGCTAAATAACGAAAAATATATAATATCTACCATTCGATTAACTTTCATCAAGAAACATGAACAATAAGATGAAAATGAAAAACTCGAATTAAGAATCTTTGAACCTAAATGCTGCGAATAATATGCATGATCCGAGAAGAGGAAAAACAGAGAGAAATGTAAAAAGTGGACTAGATCTCGGGTGGAGTAGACTCGAAGAGTATTTTCGATTTGATTTTTTCCGCGTGGTCTTCTCGGCTGTTGCTGTTGTAATATATATATTATAAATATAATATTATGTGAACATTTTACACTAAATTAGAATCTAAGTTTGAACTGTTTTGAAAACATTAAGTATTACCTGAATCGTGAGTTAAGTCAAGATCCGGACTTAACCCATTAGCGGAGTGCATTAGTAAATATTTATTTTGTAAACATTAAGTGTTATGCGGACCGTGAATTACGATCTGGACTTAACTCATAAGCAAAATGCGCCAGTGCATTAGTACATATTTATTTTGTGAACACTAAATGTTTTGCAAATCATGAGTTACGTCTAGATCCGGACTTAACCCATAAGCAGAATGCGTCAGTATTCATTTCTGAAACAATAAGACCAGGATCTTGGAACCAGACCTAACCCATAAGCGGAATGCGTCAATACGCATTTCAGAAACAATAAGATCGAGAAAGTGTTACCGTGTAAGCATTAATTTATGGTGTTTATTAATTTCTTACCTAATCCTTTCTGATAGAAGTGTTAGGTAATAAATTAATGGAGCATGCCACCCTTTATAAGTATTTTCTGATAGAAGTGTTAGGTAATAAATTAATGGAGCATGCCACCTTTATAAGCATTTTCTGATAAAAGGGTAGGTAATAAATTAATGGAGCATGCCACATGTTGTTAATAAGCATGTTCAACTACCATTGGAGAACTTTTGCTCAATTTTGTTATCAGAAAAGATATAAATGTTATATAGAAATTCTACTGTAAATTTAATGAAATCTAAAATAATATATGATTATTAAATGATAATCAAACCGAAAACTGTGGAAAAGTCCAGACAGACCCATAATTTGAAGCACAGATCAACGCATCTCCAAGACTACAAGTGCGTACACTTACTGGCTAAAAGAAAATTAATCAATCCATTATTTTTTATCTAATCTTTCTATCGAGAATATTAGATAATAAACTTATTTTCCTCTTCCATCTTCAGATAGAGAAAGTGAATAAGAAAATATGCATGTAACATGAACTTCTGGCGAGGGAAAGGACAAGGACAAGTCGATCTTGGGGATAAACAATTCAGGATTTTCATTCCTTCACCCCTTTGTTACGTAATCTGGTTGTAAATTAATTTTACATTCAGATTATATATACACATTGTGTATGCAAGATAGCTCAGATATTTTTAACATGCATTTGTGTATATAAGAATTTTATATATCCGAATACCTGTAGAAGACTCTCTCCTTATCACATGAAGAGAAGATAAGTTGCCTATGTTTGATGTAAACCTTACAATAGTTTTATACTGATCGCAGTGATAACACATTGATAAGTGTGCTCGTTAAGAGTCCAGACGCCGGGAGTTCGAACCGGAAAAGGAATTAGTTCTTTTTTCTGAAGAAAACACACGATACATAATCAAACTATAATTCTCCTTAAAATGATTTTTTCTTTCGATATATTAATATATCATTATTTCTTTGAAGATTTAGTGTAGTATCTTGAGTATTAAGTTGTACCTAAAGCACTTCAGTATGACATATCATTTTCCTATTTGATAAATTATCTTATTTTAAGAATTGAAGTGAACGGAGATGACTAATTATACAAGCAAATAAGCAAGCTATTCGAAGAGGTGATATTATGAATAGGCATGATTCCCTAATACCTTCCACCTGAGACAGGTAATATCATTCCCAATTATAATTTTCCTCTCATTTTCGACCTGAAGACTGGTCAGCTGCTAACCCACAACCCCAACCCGAGGACGTTAGCCGAGGAAGCGTCAAGGTTGGAAACTTTAACCTCGGTCTGGTCAGACAGGGATACTTCAACCTTGCTCTATCCTCACATCTGGTCGGTAGATAATCGATCAACCTTACCAAATATTTATGGGGTTGTTGAAAGTTAATCATGGTCGAGACAGACTCAAACCGAATGGCTTCCAGGCACTTTCGGAAACGTCCGACTTTTCTTTTGCAGACTCGTTCAGGGCCCACACGTTCCCCCTGTAAATCCTAGTGGGTTCCGCGTCAATTGAGTTGGTTTCCGGACAATTTACGGGAACCAACTACGACTCACACGATATATCCTGGGTGGACATCACGCCTTGAGCTATAAAATCAAGATTCTCCACTTCAATCGAACGGTCGGCAAACCCCAAAGACCTAGAAACTCTACTCTCATTGTGAATACTGACATAAGAATATATTGTTATTATTCTTGTGTAACACGGCACTCGGGAGACGACCGACCTCCAGATGAGCAGGTGGTGGGGCCGGCCTCGCGCGAGAGGAGGTGCGCCGCCCCCTGTAGCGAGGGGTGTTAGGGTCACCAGGTTAGTGGGAGTGGGACGTTTAGGGTGGGTAGTGATCGGTCCGGTCGGGTGGGCATTCTCGGTGGTGATGGGGCGGCCTTCCGCCTCCCCCCGCCGTTTTGGGTGGCTCCCTTAGCCGGTTCTCAAGTGGAGTGAACTCACACGGAAGCGGAACGTACCAACGTAACTCACACGGAACTTGAAATGCATAGCTAACGGTGGATTTCAAAAGACGTTGAAAGATAACAACCACGGATGATAACCACCACCCTCATCTGCATGTTCAATATTAGGTTCACTGTTTATGCCGGCTTTTTACTCCCTCAGTACCCCGCAAGAACATTAGAGCTCACTAAGTCTTTCGAAGTTGAGAATTTCTTCCTCATTCCTCTATCAGCAGGAGTTCCAGTAGCAACTGCAGTCATAGTCGAAAACAGAATATTCGGAGAGAAAACATGACTGAACAATGTTCCAAGAACAGAATACACTGTACACTACAGAACGGGTGAAAAAAATTTATTATTTCAAATGGAGATTCGAGAACGTCCAGCAATGATCAACCGCTTTAGAAAAGTGAGACTCTAACGAGGATTCGGATAAGGAGTCATTAAGTGTGAAATTCGATTGTGTAAGAGAGTGGAGGTCTATCGAGCAGAGTTCAGTCTTATCAACAAGAATTGTGGAAGGTGTAGTGAGTTTAAGCGATAAGTGATGAAAATGTTGAGATGCATGAAGTTTTAGGTGTTGTGTCATCCGGCTGTTTTCGGTGGTGGATCATTGATTATACGAATGAAATACAGTTTTCATACGAAAAATAAGATAATTTTAACGTCTCAGCTAATACACGAGATTCAGAGATTGACGAGGAACCAACCCCATGGCAGAGATGACGTCAAATAATGTTATCTGTCGGACGGACAAAGATGTCTCTGATGAGAAAAACGTATGCAAAGTTGTAAAAACAAGCGAGTCGGATTAAAATCGAGAGCACTTTCGATTCAATGACGGATTTCCAGTTCACCTTAGATTGCTAGTCGATTTATAACTCCAGAATCAATAAACATTTGAAGATCTATGAGCGTTATCTTGTGAGTACTTGCATACAAGGCTTGTCAATCAAACCAGATCCTCCAGTCAAAAAGCAAAATGGTGAGTTGATTCATTATAGCAACCCAAATAATGAGAACACCCAACCGAATTTGAAGTCTCGCACGTACCCAGCACAGACCTTCTCAATGTGCTGTCGTCGACGAAACCGACTTGAACGAGGTGCCGAATGCAACACAGACGAACTAAGTTTCTAAAATGGATGTTCGTCCTCGCAAGTGCCGTCCTATTCCTGATGTGGGTGTCTGTGGAGATAATATAAGACACTTGTCTGCTAGACCTTTTTCGATCCATCAAGAGGAGAGTTCAGAAAATGAAACTGAGAGTCGGATGACGGAGATGTGCATCCTGAGAATGCCGACGAGTTTTTGACTAGGAAAGACAAATAACCTATTGAGAAGACGCCGGTGAAAGATGAGAGACATCGTTGTGAATGGAGAGTTAGATGTCAAAAATCGATTGAAATCGAGATGTTTGTTATATCTGTTTGTAACATGAAACATATTTACCCTGAATATTTGCATGTATCGAGAGGGCCTTGCCAAAACTCTCAGCATCCTACTATTTTGATGTCCAACCGTGTTACTATAGATCCCAATATAGCAATCGGTAGCTTAGTGAATGATTTTTGGCAGACTTATGAGAAAAGAACAACATACATGGCAGCTTACTGAATGCACAAGAATGTGAGAGACTGGATCCAAGGTGGTCAAACTCGATCGTCCCATGTCATACTTACACTTTGCTATCAAATTAGAGAGGTGGATCCTGTTGTGTAGTCGAGTATGGGATATGAACAAAGTCAGAAATTTTCAAACGTATATTTGTTTGTCCGTCTGCTTGTCGAAGTACACTCCAGTTCAGTCAAAATGTTATCACTCTTGATGCTTGTCATAAGAAAAATAAGAAATTCCCGTCTCAGATATTCACCGTTAGCTGTTTGGATGAAAATAATCAGTCGATCATTTTGTGTTACGCTGTAGGTGCCAGTGAAGAGGAGGAGATATGGTCCTAGTTCTGCTGTCTAATGAGACAGAGCATCATAGGCTTAGATGAGAAGCAAATTGTCATAATTTCACATCGTTGTAATGGTTTGCTAAATGCAGTTCGTAGTGTTCGGCTTGGATGCATCCACGACCATTGTGCACACCATCTGAAGATGAATGTGAGAGCATGATATGAGAAGGATGTGGAAAAGGTGTTTTGGAGCTTGGTATACGTCAAGAAAGAAATCAAGTAAGTATGCACTGATTTGAATGCTTGTAGCAGAATTGTTCGGAGTTGAAGGCATTACAATCAAGTTTATTATGTGAAATAATGTATAGACTATGGTTGTTTCTCTTCTAACAATTCAAACCTATCTTGTGATTAGATAATATGTTATAAGAAGTTCTATCTTATTAGCCTATGACTCCATTCCTTATTGTGAAACAAGTTTAACCTTATCTTGGACAACTTAAGGAGCTCATGTCGCATAAGAGCTGAAGCTACAGAATATATACGTAAGATCCCAGCTCATTTATGAGCTCGATGGGCATTTCCTCTTCCAAGATATGCAAGGTTGTCTCAAATGTTGATGAGTCTGTTAACTGTGCTTTGAAGATCATTCGGCAGTATGCTCCTTTTCGTGTGGTCTGTGAGTTATGGACATATATGATGTCCACCTTTGCAAAAAGAAAAGTGATTGTACGGATGTATGATGTCTTGACTCCTTGAACCCAACTTAGATATGATGAGAAAGAAAAGGTTTGTGGTCAGTTCATTTGTCTTGCTTCAAGACGACACTGCTCTTGTCCAAAAGATAAGAGCATAGGAGCATTATGTGCAATAAGGCATGGTAATGTACACATGTGATTGCTTTGGGTTGTAAGAAATGTGTTGATTGTGTGCCCACTCGATGATGTGAGACAGTGAGTTCACTCGAGATCTTATGCGGCATGTGACGTTGTGTGGTTCAATAAAACACTACGGGTGATTTATGCCAAGTCCATATCTCCAATCGTCACAATTGACTTGATGTTGAGGTTCGATTGTGCTCCACCTCCAGTTGTTGTTAAGAAAGTGAGACTCCAAGTTGTGAAGAATCCAAGTGGTGGTTTTCAAGTGAGAGGGAGCGAAGTTCGTGGACCTACAACTGAGCTCGTGTATCCTAATTGGAGATAATCAACAGCACCAAGACCTCATGCTTCAAGAGACAATCACTAAAGCATCAGTTTCCATGATAGAACCTCGAGTTTTAGACCCCATCAAGACCCATGTCCAAACTGCAACCAGACGTCCTCCTCGCTTGAACTCTTCAACTCCAACTATCCTATAATGTAGGTGTTCAATGTGCAAAGTTATAGGTCACAATAAGCGTATGTCCTCAAAGAGAAATTGTAGCACCAGCTGCCTTAGAGCAACATGTAGCTCAGCAACCTGAACCTAGACATATGCATAGGGCTAGCTTCGTCAGTGAGGTTGGTTTTGACTACAATGATAATAATGTTTTTTCAAAGAGAAAGACGAGGACTCGGACAGTGACGAAGACGGAGAGACCGTATTGGACGTTGCAATGAAGACATATCCCACATGTTCACTGACTTTTGAATAGGTGGTAGAAGTAACGTGTGTGCATGTAAGTCATGAATTCAAATATGAAACAGATTTTGGATTCATGTTACGCTTCTAGAATTTCACTCATCTGCAGTTGTTTTGTGCATTACTTGCACGTTGGATTTTGTCAAGAACATAACAAAGAATTACCATGCCATGCATGTATCGAACCACATGCAGTACCCGTTTGGCATGCATATCTCGTGGAAGAGTAGGAGGACAAGTTTCAGACGATGGCAAACTACTTACACTTCGCCGTTGGAGTTCTTTTTGTGCTTTCTCCATGCACAAGAATCCATAGCGGAGGAGATTGTTGTAGTTTCTGCCATTTCAAGTTTTCTATGTATATAGCCAGTGGTTATCTGTACCGCCATTTCAGGTTTTCTATGTTTTGTTAACGGAAACACCTAATATGAAAGTTTACATTTCTAGAGCTCTTTCTCCCGTATACTCTTCATTTTTGCTACATCACACCTTTTTTAGTCAGATGATGTTCTGAGTCCCATCGACATCCCGGAGTCCTTTCTTGGAGTTTCAAGGTCTTTGCTTTTGTCCTTTTCACACCCATGGCGCTCACTCGCCCGGATCAAGAAAGTCGTCCAATCCACCAAACACTCGAGGAATCGACGAGGATACGGCTCCGATGAAGAAAATCATCTCCAACTTACTCAGACAGCACAGGGGGAGAAGACACAAAAGTTATCAGCAGAGAATTGTGATGCTTCAGACTCCATCTGTCCAGAACTTGATGAAGGGCCTTCGAGCAGAATTCTTTAGGCATAGGATTCTTCTCCATATGAAGTACAGTGTCGTCGAATGCGCTTGAATCATAACGAAAACCTCCAGGACTTTTTCTGTTGATTCAGGAGATGTTCTATGGCTCAAATGGGACCTCTGACTGATTTCCTCTTCTGGCCGAGATTATCGTAATGCAAGATATGTTTACAAAGCTCCAACATCTGAGTATGGCCGGATTGCAACTTACAAGGAACACCAGATGAGCTTGACAATTTGACGAGATTGAGCTTTGTGTATCTCCAGAGCAATAACCTCACAAGACGGATTCTCTCGATGATTGGAGCTCTGTAGAACTCTCGATCATATGGTTGTGAGACAACAGTCTTTCATGTCTTATACCTCCTTCGACAGGTAGCTGCAGGACCCTTACAGACATGGATCTCCGGTCAAGTCTGCTTATCATCTTGGAAGAAAAGCAAAGATCTGGTGGAAACTTCACAAAACGAATTTAAATTGTGTTCACGCTGTAGCCTTCGAGGCTAAGATGAGATCAGTGCCGAGAGACGAAGCTACAATGCAGCGTACCTACACTCGAAGAGAAGAGACTCAGCTGATTCCACTAGTAAACTGTTTCATAGAAATCACATGTTTCATTAACTCCATGGTTTTATTGTCAATAACAAGAAGTGGTACAGAAAAAATCTACGTGTATAGAAAAAATAACCTCTAAGCTGTTGTGCATGATGTTGTCCTTGAAGGACACAGTTGTATATACGAAAATGCTCAAGCTGAACTTTTAGCTTCATGTACATTCTTACTATACATACTACAACTCTCTCACCTTAGCTAGCGCCACCACCAAATCGTCAACCGTGTCTTTGACTTGTCTCTATAAGTCCAGAACATTAGATAACTCTTTCTGCATATGATCGATCATATCTTGACTCTCTGCTGCTTTCTCTTGGAGAGAGATAGCGCGTTAATGTAGAAGACAGATTTCTTCTTCAACTGCAGATCTCTCGTCTTCACGAATAGTTCTAGAACCAGGATAAAACGTATAGTGGACAAGATCAGACACCAAATCCTCTACAGCGTCCTGGAATTCTTCTGGTCTCTCAACCTCAAAGACTGTAAAACGATTTTGTTTAGCATTCAAATCAAATTTAAATTGCCAGTTCTCGTCGCATACTTCATTCAAACGCGCTTCCTGATTAGCAGATGATAACTTCTCGAACTCCTCGACAGTCATCCTTATCAGTTTTTCTCTTGCACTTCAAACTATGCATAACGGTAATGCTTCCTCAGATCAATGACAAAGAGAGCGATCGACGAGTGCTACATGAAATTGTATTACCGTCTTGTTCCTCTGTGTTCTCATGAATGTCACGTTCCACGTTCTCTCGAATATATTGACTGACTAAAGCTTAACATCTTCTGCACTGAACAGCTACTGCTTACTTGAAGCTCGAGTACACGTTTGCTGTAACCATTCCACTCACATGCTAAATACGACAACGATCGATCTCTGCTATTCTTCATTAAATGCTGAATCTTTTCTTCAACTCACATCCACGAAACGTCACAGCAGCACTCCTCGAATTCTGCAAAGGAACTCATCTTCCCGGCGTGTACATGCATCGATGTGTCTCAACAGATGTCTTTCACGCACAACCAGCTATGTACACCCTAAACTTACAAACGTGAGAATATGTGACAAAACTCTCCCGTCTATCACACCTCACGTGAAAAAGATGCCAGTTACTGCCAGATGCATATTCAAGTGTTCGTGCCCGCACCCGTGCAGTTTTTTGCAAACTGTGATTTCATCAAAACAGGTTCAACCGAGACGTAAAACTGCTTGTTATCGGTCAGGGACTGAGGAAGAAATTATCAACTTCGAGTGACTTAGGGAGCTCTAATGTTCCTGCGGGGGACTGAGAGAGTAAAAAGCTGTTGTCTATGCTTTGGCAAATGGCTCGCACTTCCATTTGCTAAAGCTTGTTTTCTTATTGGTTTTTAAGAGAATTCCACTCAGAGATCTCTCCAGGAGTAAATATTTCGATATAAGTCCCATTTGAAGTTGTGTATTCTATTATAAATAGTTTGTATTATCGGCTAGGTAAACCTTATAAAACATATTCATATCACTATTTATTTCATGATTTTATGTCTCAAGGAATTTAATAGTATAATCTAAGTACAACGAATAACACATTTAGTGTTATGGCAGTAATAGTGTTACATTCAGTTTATTGTTAGTAACCGTATATTACAGAGTCTTGTAATCGAGGGAGAATCTAACACTATTCCTGACATTTAGTTGAACATAGTGAATTCAAATAGTAAAATGATTTCTATACTTGCGAACTGCAAGTAGTGTAATGAGAAGCATAAGTGCGATCTTCAGATAATGGAATAGTGGAACAACATAAAAGTATTAGAGAAGCGAGAGTGGAGTAGTGGGAGGGACTAACGCTGATTGAATCTAAGAATTGCTGGTACACAACGATAAAGTTCGTTTTTCTTTTCTTTTTTATTTGGACTTTTTGACTCTCCTAGTGTTAATCACATTAAAAATATTCACCTTCAGTTTATCCGAGGAAAATGAGTTATGTCGTGTTGATTGTTACTAAGACTCAATTAGTATTCTTCGCAAGATAGTCTTAGTAAGACTAAAATCAACTACACTGTACTCTGGAACGAGAGGAAATAAACTTATTGACACGCTATTTGGTGTAATACTGTCCTTTGTGATCTGTTTGTGGTGATCTGTTTACTGTAATCTAGTGGAGTTTGGTGTTTTGTTTCTATTTTATTTATTATATTTGATTAGTGTTGGTGCGGTTTCACTAAGGTTGTTACGCTAGTTTTTTCTAGAATTCTGTTTGACTATCAACGAAAAGTACTTGTCTAAGTAGATTGCATCAGAGGAAGATTCGATGTATTGTATTTTTATGAAAATAGCTATATGTTGTTATAAATAAGATATATGGATATAAAATCACATTATTTTGAGAACTCTATTCTTTCCAAAAATTTGATCAAATCGATTGAAAATACTCATTCAGCAAATTACGCTTTAATACTGAGTGCAGGTAGAACTTCTTTGTATCCTGAATTTTCGTATCATCATGCTTATAAACTTCTATCTATGCTCAAGATCAAAACAAATTGTACCTCACACAAACTAAATTTTAAACGAATATCTGCATGGTTTTTTGGGAACAACTAATGCAGTTATTTGTTGTAATAAGAAAATTATTAATTTTATATATGAGTTAATGTGTTAGATTTTAGTTTTTGACTTCGAATAGAACACATATAATTTATATTCGAGGAAAGACTATAGCATCAATACAACCTACAAGGTTATTGGTTGAGCGACGAGATCTCTTAACGCATTGAAGTTGAGGAAGATCAAGTTTTATATTTCCATTATAATATGTTACGATAATAATTATATTAGCATGAAGAAAAGATGGATGCGCATGCTTCCAAAGTAAACCGTCAAAACGCATTGTGTTCTGCTGACACCGTCTCTGTTTTCTGTTGTGGGATGTAGATGTTAAATAATATGCATGCTTGATGAACTTTTGGGTAACTTTTGTTTTTTTTAATGATATCTAAAAACCATATAGGTATTAAATAAAATTTCTATATCAAAGAGATAGAAATAATCAAAATATTTTATAAATATTAATTGTTAGTTCATGCATGGAAACACAGAGAGACCATGATATAAACCATAAGGCATGAGTGCATAATAGTGCAGCCAAAAATACAAGTTTGAGAACCTAAAACTGCTTATACATTAATAAACATTGACTTTAATTCATTACATAACCTTCATGCCAGAAAGGTTAGGTACTACATTAAATCTCTGCATATTTATCTCTTTCATAAAAAAATGGAGGTGAATATGCACGGGTGCTCGTTCGCGCTCAATACATATGCAAGATGAAATAAGCATGCTTGATCAAACTTCGGTAGCTTTTGCTCTCTTTATATTATCAGAAATGTTATGATTGTTATATTAAAATTCTAGACCAAATTGTAACAAAAATAAAAATTATAAAGTGTTAAATGTTAGTCGTTCTGAGAACAATAGAAACATATGTAGAAAACCCATAAGTAGAATACAGGGTTTCTGGGGACACAAGTGAGAGAGACTACTGAACCAACAAATATCTTAATAAATACATTAATTTATCATCTAACCCTTCCCATTTAAATGAAGCTTGCTGAGGTGAGTAAACAAGATAATAGAGATGCTAATATCTTTTTTTATCCAAACGAATCGATCCTTAGGGCTTTTAAGGTTTCAATCTACAATCCCATACTTGTATTTTATTATCTCATTGTAGACTCTTTTTCTACTTTTTTCTTCAAAGACACTCACGTGCATAAGATCGGCTTTCTTTATCGAGAATTTTCGTTTTCAATCGCTGGACCGTGATTTAGAATGTTTGGTTTTAGCTTTTGATCTGATGGACTCTAGTTAACCCAGAGCATGAGTATAGAAGCATGAAAAATAATAATTTTTTTTCCTATCAGTGTTCTTTGAGTCTTAAAAATATTCTCTTTTGTTCCAAGAAATGTCGAATTCTTCGTTTTAACATTTCTCTCTCAATACTAACTCGCTTTGTGTTGAATTGAATCATAAGTAAGAGTAGATTTCTTTGTATTAGAGTATACTAAAATGCCTTCAGCTGTGCTGGGAGAGAGTAGAAAACAAAACCAAAATGGCATGCAAAGTGCACTTTGGGCCAGAAGGAGAAAAAAGGACAAACGTAGAAAGAAGAAGAAAATGTAAAAGTGCCATTGGACTCTATATTACAGTGGGGGTGTCATCGAGGTGTTAGTGATAATTCTAAAGATATTAAAATAAAATAAATATTTAGTATAAATAATATATATTAATTGCATACTATATATCAAAATTTCACAAAAAACCAGTAAGGCATGTGTGTTCCAGTATACAATAAAAACCATAAATTAATATGTTGTTTTGTCAAAAAATCATTATTTTACAAAGTTTAATTTATCACCTAACCCTTTCTATCGGAAGGATAAGATGATAAATTAATACATTTGTATATTATCTTTTTCCGAACATGGAGGAGTGAATATTCACTCCTCCATGTTCGGAAACATGCAACATGAACTTTCGGGAATTTTTTTTCTCCTTTTGTTAACAGGGAATTTTATAAGTGTTAAATAAAATACATATATTAAGTAGATATAAATAATTAAATTTTTTCATAAACGTTATTTGTTAACCCATGCCTTGAAACACGGAGAGAGCAGACATAGACCCATAAGTGTTGGCCGTACTGTCGTGCTTCAAGAGGTATAACTCCGGGGTCCTGTACTCAAAAAAATATAATTTAATCTGGCATTTAATTTAATACCTAACCCTTCCGATCGGAAGGGTTAGGTCTTAAATTAAACGCATAGTTCCCCTCTTCCGAACTCGGAAGAGGGTGAATAATATGCATGCCTGAATATGCAAGGAAGTGACTAGGCACTTCCTTGCATATTGTGTCTGTATCCAATCGTGCTATTCAAATAGCCCCTCGCGGCTACAATTCCAATTAAGCGGACGAATGGCTGAACGCAGGTTCATAGGAGACTTGCTTTTCATTGTATAGTATTCAATCTTCCAATTTGCCATCCTCATTTCACTCTCTGTGCTCCAGTTCTTGTTCTAAACCCGGTATGAGTATAAAAGCATGAAAAGGAATATTTCCTTTTTGCTCTCATAGTCATACCCCGGGTTTAAGCCCTTTATCTGACTCTCTGCTCCATCTGTAAAGACTATCGCATGTAGTACCTTCTATTTCTTCCCCTGATACACCGTTGGATCCCTCCCGTCCCCCGATGATTCTTTAATAGGCAACATGGAACTGTTATTTACAACACAGGGGCCTCAGCCTCTGGATAGATATCTCTGTTGCATCGACCTGGACACCTCGATTCTGTTCTGGTCTGTCTCTGGCTGTGACATCCGCTCCTCTTCTCGTTCAACCGCCATGCAGCGCCATTCTGTGCTGCACTGCATCTGTCCCTGACATCCGCACCTCTTCCTCTTTCTCCTTTTGATGAGACCAATTACATATATTGGTCTTCCCAGATAAAACTGTTTCTTCAACTAAAGAGGAAAAGCCTCTGAGATGTTTAGTCAGAGAAGTAAAAAATCAAAGAGGAACTCACGACTTTGACAACTCAGATGGAGATACATACTGTCTCTGTATCGTATTGAGATGTTTAGTCAGAGAAGTCAAAGTCAAAGTGAAACTGACGACTTTGACAACTCAGATGGAGATACATACTGTCTCTGTATCGGACCGTAGCAGAAACACTCCAAGAAGAGACTTCAGCGTGAGAGTCGGTCGTGCAGAAATACAGCATCAGGATGAGAACGTTCCAGTTTCTTGACGGGTTAGATTTATGGAGAGAACTTCATGGAGATTATCTCAATGAAGTTGAAGAGGAAAAGCTGCATTCGAAAACGGCAACATTACCTCAACATTGGGCAACATTACCTCAACGCTTCCAACACGGTAATGAAGATCCTTCATAATAAAGACCCTGATTTTTTCTGCGACTATTGACAAGTCATCCGAGAAGCGTCAACAAAGAACAAATATCCTGCGCATTCCAGAAGCAGATACGGAAAGGGTCATCATAAGAATAAGACGAAAAATAAACGGAACTGTTACATCTGTTACGAAACGGGAGAGAAGTGCGACTTACGCTTCAATCTAAAGAGAGATATGACAAAAAGGGAAGAAGAAAATCTTCCAAGAAGAAGGAAAGGGCAGGTAGGTGCTGCTATGATTTCAGAGCTTGAGGACTGAATTCTCGGATGAAGACTGGGCACTAGTCACGTGTACGAAAAGGTCTGTCAAAAATCAAGGTTGGTTTATCGATTCTGCTGCAACGTCCCATATTTGTTACCAAAAGGAACTTTCCACTTAACAAGTGAAACGAGTCCCAAGACTGTTCGATGTGGGCCCATAACCCAAAATCGCTATCTGAGCAGTAAAGCATGACACACTATCTATCTACTGTCTTCGCGCACACAGTTCTCTACCAGATCATAGGTCACTCATCACTCATCATTCAGTTTCACACAGGACTTCGAGCACTCACACAGAACACAACGCACATAGGGCCCTACACTCTGTAATCATCCTCTCTTTACACCTCACACACAAGTGTCACACAGGTCACACACAATGAATTGAACTGATGAGAGGATACTTACAGAGCAGTCTAATTATTGCACGTACATAGCGATATACATAGGTACCAGGTTAGGGATTAGAGGTCAGCTCTTAGGATCTTTTACCACCGCCTGGGCTTTCAGAAACAAATTAGTCGACCGACTTCATTAGATTGAAACTGAGATGATTTCCATCAACACATCTACACCAGTACACAGTAAGTGGCCGTCTTTCACCGCATTTTCCGCGCCAACAAGATTAGCACTTGATTGAGATCACCCAGCACCAAGACCTGAGCTTCTTCAGTCTCAGGCGCTGGAACGAGCACATATACAAACAAAAACCTGTTTGCAAATGATGGAAGAGGTGGTTCCTGAGTTCCAGCCCTAAAATCCGGACGGTTCTTGATGACAGGTGGCTACTGTTATGCCAGGCGGGGCAGAAGGAACTTATCCTGTGTCTTAAGCAAGTAATCAAATTTACAGCTGGACTTAGCAAGATGAAAATTGCTTGCATATGAATACGGCAAAGATTATCAGTATGGAAGCCGCATACAGTAGACAGAGCGCAGATGATATGTAGAAGAAGAAGAATCTGAGCATTTCTATGGGTATGGAAATAGATGTCAAAGACACTCTAAGTCCCCTTTCTTTAAACGCGGAACTGGCATGGAGAGCTTGTGAACAGTCAGTAGGTCGTACAGGGAACCATGACTTGAAGAACCATGTTTTACTCACATCACCTTGGAGTAGTGAACCACATTAATAAAGAGAAATATTTGAACAATTATCACGAAGAAGATTCCTACAGACTGGACGCCGATATAGCACCAATACATGCTCATGCTCTCGCTCTCGCTTTGCTGAAGAAACCCAACTGCTTTTCACCATTAGATAGTCACGCTAGGTGGTTCCATGTCAAAAAACAGACGCATTATCCAGTCAGTGGTAGAGGGATTAAAAAGCCTTTAGAATGCTCTTACAGCGTACCATAAATCTGATCCATTGAATTACTCTAGAAACCGTAAAGCTCCGAGTATGACATACACATCTGATCCTTCAGCAACCCCGACATATGATTTAACTCTTGCGTATGTACATTACCTTAATCACCGGGAAACAGCTGTGTAAAATGTACCAGAATATCTGCAGTTAGCTAAGTGGACCTGATCCCCACTGTATCTACAATATAACTCGTTCAAGATCGCATACTTCCACCTGTCAAACACAACAATCATAAGGATAAGGTTTCGGATAACCGCATACTGCGGTTATCCGAAACCTTCGAAGATAAATATGCAATGACCCATACTGGAGAAGAAAACGTCAGGTCAAGGAAAATCCTTCACGACGATAAATAACGATATTATCTTTGGTACGAAAAGCAGTTTCCGGAGAAACAGTAACTTCGCCCACACACTTAGGTTAACCCCCAAATAGTTTTCAACACACGGAAGTACAAGGTAAAGTAACAAAGAGTGGTATAAACGTAGGCTAACTTGGTGTTAGAAGTTAGCGAATGTCTATAGCCGAGGGTCGGACCGATGGGAATGTGTAGGCGAAGCAAACTTCCAGAGATGGTTCCCCCAGGTATCGA
The DNA here is from genome assembly GCA_036924285.1 of Asterella californica. Lineage (NCBI taxonomy): Eukaryota > Viridiplantae > Streptophyta > Marchantiopsida > Marchantiales > Aytoniaceae > Asterella > Asterella californica. Next base: position 18,609,181 of record JAYKYS010000002.1, on the reverse strand, counting down.
AGTGAAGAAGAGATGGAAAAAGCAATATGCGGTGCAGACAGAACGATTCTAAAGTAGAGCAGTAAGGCAAAGTGTAAAGCGCATGAAGAGCGAGTTATCCAGGAAACCACAAGCATTAAAATAAAGAAACAGTATGCACATCTGAAGAAGCAATCATTAAGCACCCGGAAAATCGAACCAGCATTCACACAGCCAGATATACACGATATATATTACTACTAGAAGAAAACGAAAGGGAAACTAGAGCTGAGATCCTACCTCCTGAGATTGACCAAAGGTACTTCATTTGTCCTGAGTATCAAGAAGTAGATCAAAGCTCTCAAGCACTGAGATGGTACAACTGTGCTCAAGAAGTAGATCAAACATTGGGATGGTAGAACTCCGCTCGATGCTCCGCATTCTTCCTGCATATAGTTGTGTCACACTGGTGTAAGAATCCACACTCCAAACAGTGCTCCATGAGCTGTTCCTCAGATTACAAAACTACGAACAACAGCTTACGGTAACCACAAACAAAAGCTCAAAGATCTGAAAGTACTCTATGAGATCTGTTAAGCAACTGTAAGCATCAAAGAGCCATAACCATTACTAACCATGCTAATGTCATCAAAGCATGCACAACCAGCTCTAAAGTTAACACTAATAGTTCCAACGTCCGATCCAGTATACCTGTAACACTTGCTGCCATATTTACATTCCGGTTTCTGGCTCTGTCCTGCAGTTTTCCTTCCGACTTTCCTTGAGGCACCTGCATCATGCTCATCCTCCTCATCTTCGTCAATGTTATCTTCTTCACTGGGATCCTCGTCGTCCACTATGAAATCTTCCAAAGATCCCGCAGAATCATCACTGTACTCCTCAGAATCTTCTCGGACCTTCTTCAGTGGCTTGGCACTTGGACCTTCAGAATTATCTCCCTTGCTAGTTGTAGATTTAGGCTTATTTCTTCTAGTTGCCATCCTTGTCGGGCCCTTTTCCTGCTCACCAATTTTGCGACGATCCTGCCGCGCTTCGTTATATCCACCCCATTCTCCTTCAGCATCTGAAATATGTTGCTTCCTCACTCCAGTTCTGCCGTGATTACCACCTCCTTCAGGAATCATTTGCTCATCACCTGAGCTGTCATCTTCAATTCCTTTATTTTGACCAATCTCCGGCCTCCACAAGCTCTTGTTGGCTTTGCTTTGCTTCTCATAAGCAGAAAATTCGGAACCATCAACAATGAAGCCAAATTCTGTACACCGGTCAAGAAGCTGTATTAGGTCCTGCGATTAGACTGAAACTCTTGGAGAATTTTACAGTGATGTACGATACATTCCAGAATATACGTATCGATACTGGACTAGTAGAAAAAGGTTGTAACCATGCAACAAACTCTAATAATGGCCAAAATTCTGACTAGTTATCTCACGCGCGTAACCTGAACTAGTGTCTGATAGGGCTCCGATACTTCCTTTAAGAAAAACAACTGGCACACAGGCATATACATGAAAACGAAACATGAACAGACAAAGAAATGACACCAACGCTTAGACTGAATGCAGAATGATTAGCTGAGGTTAAAAAGGAGCTCTTATCGTTAGCCGGGAGCCATGTATCTTAGAATAGAAGAAGAAAGAGAGAGGTAAAACTCACCAGTAACCGGATCGACAGAACGAATGCTTCTGTTTCTTTGTGGATGTACCTCCTCTTGTTTCTTCAGAGGCTGCTCACCGTTTTCCACCGAAGCTCCAGTTTGCACGTTCTGTTGCTCGTGGCTTGCGACCTTAGTTTCTTCAAACTTCTCGTGTATTCCACCTTTCCGGGAACCAAGGATTTCTTTCTGATGTTGCTGACCGTACGCGCTGCCCCCTGTGGCCTTCTCCGTTTCTAATTTCCTCCGCTGACGTCTGGCAACAGCTTCAGCAATTCCTTCTTCCTCGTCTATGGTAGCAAACTTAGCATGTTCGTGATTCTCCCCTTCTGGAGCATTTCCAACCCCGTTGGAATTTGCCCTTGTATTAAGGGTTGCTATTCCGCTATGCGGAGTTGACCGTCCTTCAAGTCTCAGCTCGTAGAAGAACGGTCGCTTTATTGAGAGAGAAATCTTGTCTCCGACAATCAACCAATCTTTCTGACCGGTGCACAAAAATTTCACTTGAGGCTTACCACCGTCTTTCTTCCCTCGATTCACGATGCAAATTGGGTTCCTACCCACAACTTGTACTTGGAGCTTAAGATTGAGGGACTGTCCAACAACCTCTTTTCCCTTCCTGGAGCTGGGCCTTAAGAGTTCCATTACTACTTGATGACGAGAGACGCTTCCATCCTGATGAGACAGTCCAGATACTCTACCCAGTACGAGTGGTTGTCCTTCCTTCAGTTCCAGTATACTACCGTCCTCGCCCGCGAGTTCCATTGAAAGTGGATGATATGAGAGTCGGGCACAGAGATCTGCAAATCACATGAAGAAAGTCCAGAGACACTGCCTTGAGAAAGAGCAAGGACAAGCCGAACGATCAAACAGATCTCTGAAACGCACATATTCAAAAGGTGTCCGTATTATTTCATAGATATCCTAGTTTGGCCTTCGAACTTAGGCCTATGTAAATCCCCACATAGTTTTAAATACATGGTTTCTAAATTAGAAGCTGTGCTAATGGAGTGGCAACTCTTAGCCAGTTCCAGAGGACGCCCAAACTGCGAGCTTCAAGCTGTCTTCTGCCAACCTGTTCTACTACTATCTACTACTATCTACTACTATCTACTGTCCACTGCGCGTGCTTAATAATGAGCTCCAAATTGCGCGACTTGAAACCACGCTGGCTATCACGAAGGAATGGGAAACCAAGAGTGATGACCCAGAGGTAATTCAGAACGGTACTGAAAACTGGGTACATGAGGAACCATTATCTCAAGAAAGAATTAACCCAACAATTCACGAAGTATTCAAAACGGCAATACCAGATCGAGTCATTTTCCAGCCCAGAAAAGATAAACTATGAAGTCACCTTTGCTACCTAAGCTCCACAATCTCTGTCGTCCCCGAGTGTAATTTTAGCCTGCGGAGGACCATCTTTCCTGCTACTGCAAAATACTATGCTGCTTCGCTTGCGAAATCACGCAACAAGCAGAGTACCCCGCTTCCAGTTCTCCCTCATCATCCACAGCAATTTAAACCAATCGCCAACAGAGAAAGAACTTCATGTCGTTCGATAGTCCCATGACCTGACCAGCCAATCGCTTAGTCTTCAATGCCTCACAAGCAGCAGGCGCTGGGGGACGCTTCAGAACCGCGATCGAAGGAAGGATGCCACGCAAATAATCAACTACTGCGACGGAAGTTGCGTCTCCTCGCCCCAACCACACGTCCATCAAGGGAACACGGCTCAGTTTGGATTTCTGGTGTGAAAACAGTGTGACAGAAAAACACACAATGGACGGCTCATTTCTTGAATTGCACGCGCAATTTCTCCCAGGCCTCGACCTTTTCTCGTCCCTGGCTTTCTGTGTACTATTTCTTGTAATTGCTAGCTAATCATGCGAACTTGCGAAGATCCACTCAAAGTTTAGACCACTCCCGGATTTCTGTACGAGAATGAGGCGTGACGTGATTCATCAGAGCCAAAACGTAACGCATGTTCGCATTTGTTTATTTTCCGGCAAGCGAAACGCACCCGTCTGTCTGCCCGTAAACAAACTGCGGCCAACAACGTCAAAACCACTAAACTATAAACTTGGGAGGTACCTCGGAGAGTGCGGGAGAGGAGGTGGAGTGTGGGGGAGGAGAGGAGAGAGAGGAGGGAATGGAGTGGGTTGGAGTGTTATGGGGTGGGTTTAGTGTAGATTTTTTATACATTTATCTCCGTTTGTCTTCGTATGTGTTTGTTTTGGTTCTAAAATTGTTACTTCTTATGAAGAAATGAGCGAGTATTAAATACTTTTCAGTTTTTAGTATTTTAGAGTTACAGAGTTTTCTGTTTAGGGTTCTTGAGAGTTTTTTTTGACAGATCAAGGTGTTTCTTTTTTTCTTAATAAGTTTCTTTTGAGATGTATTATTACGAGTACCGTTTGGTTGGATATTAAATTTTTTTTAGTTAGCTCTCATGAGATTGAGATTGATTCGAGACATCATGTTCAATGTGCAGTCAGTTATTTATCTCACAAAAAATAAAATTTCATGTGAGAAAGATGCACAAGAGCTATGATAAGACCACATGGGATGCCCAGGTTAGCCAAGAACAGAGGTCTACACGTGCAGTCATTATGACATCGTTAGCCCTTCTTCTTAGAGTTCCTCCTGAGTCGTAAGAATGATTGAGAATCCACATGGAAACTATTATGAGATTGTTCGAGATGAGTTTTTCTTATCCGCGTTTGTTCCATCGGTTATCCCGTGCTCCCCATGATGAAATGAGATAGGCATTTCGTCTACCTCTCGAGATGTTGATACGGAACACCAAGGACGAGACGGCGTGGTTATTATTCATTTTACTTCCTCGTTGGTGCTTTCGTTATACTCGAGGTGGTGGAGGAAGACACCGGGAGATGGCGGTCTATCTTCGAAGATTCCGTGTGAGTGATTAGACGGTCTTACATGAGGAATCAGTATGTGTGGTATAAGATAGGAGTGAGTCTGTCTCTACACGTGATGTCTCCTCTTCTGTCCGCATACGACGTTGTAAGATGTTAGGTCTATCTCTACAAGTGACGTCTCCTCTACCGTCCGCATATGACGTTGTAGGATGTTAGGTAAAGTTTTAGAGTATATTAGAGTTGCTAAAGCATTGCATCCTTTGTTAGTGGCATGTCTTACTGAAGACACGATCGCTTCGTTACGTTTTCTTCACCTCATCGGATGATCCTCCACCACTTGAGGTTCAAGACTATCAACTTGAGGAGCCATTATGTCTCGATAGATCCTTTTTTACCCAGGCCGTGTATACAACTCCGTGTCTATCTTTTGGAGGTCTGTCTGGGATGGTCTACGAACACCGATGAGATTGTTTTCAGACATATGATCCCCTAGTGGTTTCACGGAGCTTTTTCAAATAGCGGCAGTAGTAGCTCAAGGACATATTCTTCTTTTTATAGCTCAGGTAATGGAGGCAACTAGACTTTTGACCACGATGAAGGATGGTGGAGGGATTCGCTTCATAGTCATCGACGAACTTCTCTTACGACTTATTAGTCGTATCATTGTCCTTCGACTTCAAGATATTTTTCAGGATCATCTTTGTCCACATCAGTTTGGAATTGCGACGCTTGGAAGTTGTGAGTCTGTGTCTTTCGACATTAGAGCTCTCTTGGACATTCATCTCGATTGAGTTGTCTTACAAGTGGACGTGGAAAATATTTTTAATAGCATTTTCTGTGCTTCCATCTTTAGGAGCTCATGGATGACGGTGGATCTCTAGCGAGTCTTGTTCCCTTCGTGCGATCGTTCTATGATTCTTCCTCTCCTCTTTTTACCAGCATGATCTTTCGATAGAGGAGATTACAGTCATCAACTCCGTTGCATATACTCGCTAGAGAGATCATTTGGATGGACCCTTCTTTGTCTTAGCTCACTATAGAGCTCTCTTGACCACCGCCTTGGCTACTCCAAGTTGTGTTTTTCCATCTTTAGTTGATGACACGCATATCGTAGATCTGACAGACCAAGTTTGTGATGTCTTTGATCACCTCGTCTCTCAATTAGCCTTGGTAGGGCTGAGAGCGAAGGTGTCAAAGTGCAAGACTTGGTCTCTCATAGGTATACCGTCGGACCTCCAGCTCTCAGAGAGATTTGTTACACCTAGAGATGGTTTAAGTGTCCTCAGAGTATCGGTGGGTACAGAGGACTTCATCTCCCGGTTCTTAGATGTTGTCGTGACGGAGGACGTTTTGCATATCGAGGATCTCCCTATGTTAGAATACTCACATATTGTCTTTGGTATCCTTTCTTCTTCCATTGCAAGTCGTCTCGCTTACTCCGCACAGTACCTTCATCTCTTGTCTTCATCTCACGCGTTAGAGAGTTTGATAGGAGGATCATGGGGGTTTTTGATGACATCGTAAGACCGGAGATCTTTGACTATGTGACAAGATCTCTCGCACATCGGCAGACATCTTTGCCGATATCATGTGACGGAGTGAGCTTATTATCCATGGAGGAGACTACTCCGGCAACTTTTTTGGATAGTTAGGTCCTCTCAACACCTTGGTTTTATTGTCGTTTCCTCGTACTGTAAACCCTTCGCGGTCCTATCGATCAACTACCCCTCCCCCGATCTCTCAACCTCCACGATCGTCATCCACGAACCTGTAACATGTCGGGCCTGTCTCTCACTCAGGGGTCACCTTTGATGGCTTTGATGGAACCACACCATGAACTTGAAGGGAAAATGCTGAGTTCACTCATTCATACACCCACAAACTTATCAACTAAAAATCTCCTTAAACACATCAACTAAAATCCTCCATTCTAACGACGTCTCTCAAGTTCTCACATGCTAAAAATATCCCACACTCTCTATATTACTCAAGTTGTCATTACGACAATGTGAAAACAAGGATGAGGAGCTCTTCTCTACTCCTCTATTTATACATTCTAGGTTTTTACTTTGATACCCTCCGGTAACTCAGCCGTAACTACTTTTACCGGGTTTTACTAAGATATTACTTAAGGTAAAAGCATTGATCACATGGGCTTTTTACCTTTTCACATGGGATTATTCCTTCAAAGTCAACAACTTCTAGAAGGATTCTGGAATATTCTCAAGGAATCTCGAATTTCCACCCCCTCTACACTAGGACCCACTAAAAAGGAAACATGTGGAATCTCTTCTTGTTTTTAATGCTCACAAAGTCCACAACTTTAATCCAACCACTAATATCAAGTCAAAAAGGAGATAAGGGATACTTTCCACCTCCTTTCTACCTTTTAGACAAGATGACAAGATAGTAGTGCTCACTCTTTAGCAAATATCTGAATTCTGCCAAAAGTACAGCTAGGTTTAACCATAACTAACTTTTAGCTAGTCATGACTAACTTGATACCTCCTAAAAGTACTTTGGCAGCAAATAAACATTCTCAACACTTAGTTAGAACTAAACACCTTACTAATAAACAAACTTCCTATGTGTAACATAGGTCGTTACATTTTACCCCCGGACTAAATTTTCGCTCCGTCCTCGGAGTGAAGAGAGAACTTCCGTCGATGAAACAACTTCAACTTGTCATGGTTGACCCGATCGAATCTCCTTCCTCCCAGCTCCTGAATGTCATATGTGAAGTTGCTCCACACCTTATCTACAACAAAAGGACCAAAATATCTCGGAAGAAACTTCTTCCTAGCCCTCTTGAATCTGATAGCATCATACAACATAACCCAATCTCCGACTTGAAAAAGTTTTACCTCCCTCTTGCCCAACCGTTTGTCGTAACTCTTCTTTTGATACGCCTGAGCTCGTTCCATCCGGATCATTGCTACCGCTCGGGTCTCTTCCAACTCCATGAGTTGCTCCCTTCTTGATCTGACCACGTCTTCTCCTCTCGACCTCTTCAACTTTCGTTGAATAGTTTGAAAAGTATCCAATTCGAATTGGATTGGCAACTTGGACTCCACTCCATAAACCAGTCGAAATGGGGAGTACCCAGTAGAAGTCTTTGTTGTCGTTCGATACTCCCATAAGATGGCATGTAGCCTCTTATCCCAAGTATGTTTCGCAGTCTCAACACCAGCATCTTTGGCGAGCATCATACAAAGTGTAAGATTGGTCTTCTCCGCAAGACCATTAGCATTTGGTTTGTATGAGGTCGTTACTCGTGGCTTGATAGAAAAGTGTTGTAGCATAGCAGTAGTCATGCTCCCTACAAACTCTCCTCCTCTATCTGAGACCAACTCTAACGGACATCCAAATCTGGTGATGATCCTCTCCCATAGGAATCTACCGACTTCTGTTTCATTAGTCTCCTTCAAAGGTCTAGCCTCTACCCACTTGGTACAATAGTCAGTGGCGACTACAATGTATCTATTGCCTCGAGGTGTCTTATTAAGAGGACCTACAAAGTCAATACCCCACTTCTCAAATGGTCCTAACACGGGAATTGATCTTAACGGAGGTGTTCTAGTAGACTTCAGAGCAAATGCTTGACATACGTCGCAAGTTTTGCAATAGTCTAAACACTCTTTGAAAATCCCTCTCCAGTGGTAACCCGCATCCAAAATCTTGAAGGCTGTTATCTTACCAGCAAAGTGACCTCTGCAAACAGTTCCGTCGTGAAACTCGTGCATTAGCTTGAATGCCTCCTTCTGACCAACTGCTCTCTTTAGTAACCCATCTGCTCCTTGATGAAACAGAATTCTCTCCACCATGGTGTAAGGTTTGCATCTCTTGATCAACGCGTTACGTTCTCGGGTATGCATACCTTCTGGAAAAGAGCCATCTGCAAGGAAACTCCAGATTTCCTTGTACTCGTCCGGTATCTCCTCAATGCTTGTGATGGTCATCAGATGTTCGTCTGGAAATGAATCATCAAACGGTTCTTCTCTCTCATCATCATAAGCCCTCGACAAAAGATCAGCATTCGCATGCTTTTTCCCTGATCTATCTTCGATCACGTAATCGTATTCTGTTAGAAGGATCTTCCAACGAGCAATACGACCTTCGGCATTAGGCTTATTAAAGATATACTTTAAAGCCTTGTGATCTATGACTATGGAAAATTTCCCTCCTAGCAAGTAATGTCAGAATTTCTTCAATCCAAAGATCACCGCTAATCCTTCTCGTTCAGTCACGGAGTAATTCTTCTCCGCTGGCACCATCTGCCTACTAGCATAAGCTATAGGATGATCATGCCCATCTTCATCTAACTGACTTAATGTACACCCGATAGCTACATTGGAGGCATCCGTATACAAAATAAATGCTTTACTCCACTCAGGTTTAGCAAGTATAGGAGCTGTCACCAATGCCTTTTTCAGCTCCTCAAATGCTTCCTTTGCCTTCTGATCATGCACTATCAAGTCAAAATCAATTCCCTTCTTCATGTACATAGTCAAAGCTATTGCTTTGTTTGAGAAGGAAAAGACAAACCTACGTAATATCCAACCATCCCAAGAAACTGTCTCAACTTTGTCAAGTTGATTGGAAATGGAAGATCCACAATCTTCTTCACCTTCTCAGGATCTACAGCAATCCCCTTCTTGGAAATGATGTGTCCTAACAATAGACCTTCTTCGCAGCCAAAGATGCACTTCTCTGGATTCAAAGAAGCGTTAGCTTGCTCCAACCGCTGCAAAACTTTGATCACATGATCAAAGTGGTCCTCCTTTCTTCCGTACACGCAGAAATCATCAATGAAATCACGAACAAACTTCCCTATGAATGGTTCGAACACCTTGTTCATGAACCTCTGAAACGTGGCCGGAGCATTACACAGTCCGAATGGCATCACTCGAAATGCAAATGTTCTCCAAGGAGTAGTGAAAGTAGTCAACTGCTAGTACTCCTGTGCTATCTTGATCTGGTTGTATCCACTATAACCATCACCAAAGTTGTACCACTCATGACCAGCAACTTCCTCCAAAATCTCATCTATAAATGGTAGAGGATAATAATCCTTCTTGGTAACTGCATTCAGCTTCTTATAGTCTATGCACACTCGCAGCTTACCATTCTTCTTCTTGACAATCACAATGGGTGAAACCCATTCTGAGTTCTCCACCTCGTAGATGAAACTCGCCTCCCTCAACTTGTCTATCTCCTCCTTGACCATCATTGCTGTTGTAGGATTGACCCTTCTCTGCTTTTGTCGAACTGGTCTTGCGTTCTCCTCCAATTCGATTCGATGAGTCTCAAGAATCACCTCCTTCAAATCCTTGTAGCTGAAAGCAAACACATGGATATATTTTCGAAATATATCTAGGAATCTACTTTTCGCCTCTTGAGTGACATTGATACCAAACTTCAGGGTAGAGAGTCTTCTCACAATCTCTGCCTCACTCAACTCTTCTTTGTCAGGATCTTTCTCCACTGCTGGTCGAGGCAACAAGTCAATAGCACTAAGCTGATGTAATGATTCTTCTCGATCAAATCCTTCATCCTCAGAGGAGGATTCTTGATCGTAAGAATCTCCGATATCTACTTTCGAGACACTCTGATCATCCTCCGTATCAGATTCCCAGTAGTCACTAGTGGGTCTATCAGAGTCAGAAGTCACAACTCCAACACCCGAGAGAGGAACTATCACTCTATGATCTCTAGGCCCAATCCGTAAGTATCCCTTGTGCCACCTATCAGTGGTGCGCACAGCTCTCAACCAAGGCCTACCTAGGAGCAAATCATAACTAGAGTCCTTTAACACTTGAAAGGACATCAATGTTTGAACTCCCATCACAGACACGACCACCTTCTCTAACACACCAAGAGGTCTTACCCTTTGCTTGTTAGCCATCCCCACGACAATGCTAGCCGGGCGAGTTGGTTCCATCCCCAACTTCTTCATCAACCTCTCCGATATGGCGTTTACAGCCGACCCTCCATCCACCAATACGTCAGAGACATAGTGACCATTCAACCGGACTTCAATCTTTGAAGCCCTAGTGCATACCTCTGAAGCATGAACATCCACCACACCCACTCCCACTGACTTTGAGGTCTTGCTCTTGGATTTCTTCTTCTTGCTTCTCTTAGAACTCAGTCCTCCTCTGAGTTCCCTTCGTAAGCTGGGATTAAGTGCGATCAGTTGTCCAACAGTGATGTTGGCTTTCTGAGCACCCACATCTTCAACCACATCATATCCCGCTTGGGATGATGAAATGGTGAAATCCGCCATCCCCAGCTTCCTTCTTGGCTCCCTTGGTGTACTCGAAACATTACTCGAACGAGTACTTCTACTTGTTGACTCCTCCATGAAAACCGGTTCATCAGAAAATCGAGTTCTTTTCCTTTCTTGAGCTAAAAGCTCCACCGGTGCATGAGAAGAGTTTGAACTCTCTCCTTTCTCGTAGATGGGATCTCGCACGACATCGATAGTAGCCACCCCTTTATCTCGTCTTTGTGATGGATTTCCTCCACCCACATTCATCCTGACAGCTTCGGCATTTCTTGCTCCATTGTTAGGACAATTTCGCTGGAAATGAGAACCGCCACACGTCCAACAAGTGATTCCTCCAAAGTTACCTTGGTTGCCTCCAAAGTTACCTTGATTTCCTCGGTTGGGATTGTTGTCGTAACCTCTTTGACCTCCTCCTCCACCTTTGTTCCTCCATTCTCGTAACTGCACCACGTTTATCTTGAGATCCGCAAGAGTATCGGTGATGCTCTTCAGCTCGGCATGAAAATCAGAGGTGGCAGTAGACATCGTTGTTGGGACAACCGGTCTTGACACCACCGTTGTAGGAGCTGACGTTGAAGCAATCACCAACTGTGATGGTGCAGGTGCGATCGTTGTGGCTACACCAAGAGTCGGAGTCGACACCAGAGCATCATGATGAGGTTGGATGATATCTCCTTCATCCAAACTCTCCTCCATGTTTGTCGCAATCTTGATGGCCTCCGCTTTGGTTGCTGGTTTCTCGTACCTCACTTGGGTTCGAATTGAAGGTCTCAACCCTCCCACCAAGTTCTTGGTCAGCACTGCTCCAATCCCCGCCATCGTTAGCTCCACATTGTCTCCACTCTTCCGTAGGTCCGTCCGAAACCGTTGCTCCAACTTATCCACCCTTTCGGCATATTGCCGAACTTTCTCGTCGTCCCGTTGCTTCAAATGAGTAAGCTCCACCATGAGTTTCTCATAACTCTCTTCTGGAAGAAATTCTTCGATGAGTGTATTACTCAACATCTCCCATGTGTCCTCAACTGCACTAGGTGTCTGGCTCTTCACTCGATCTTCATACCACGTAAGAGCAAAATCTTCTAAAAACTCTGGCAGTAACAACACCCATTCTTCCTTCCTTCTCACGTGTTTCCGATGCAACCTCTTTTGAAGTCTCGAACAAACGGTTCTACATCTTCATTGTCCTTCCCATGAAACACAGGTAGCTTTCCCATCTTGTAACTACTCTTTCTACTCTTCTAATCGTCGTGCAATAACTACTCGCTAAAAGAGTACGAACATCACCAATTCCATTCATGAATAATCTACCATAGGTAAAATAAAAGGAAATGGTTGTAACAACACCTCTTGTGCCATCTCTTCTCCCAAGGTAATCATGAGTCTGAGTCGCATCACCGTCTTCTCCACCATCCGAATGACGATCTCCATCACAACTCAGCTGAGTCTTCTTTTGAAGTCGACAACTTCTCCGTCTCAGCTCTTTGAGTCTCGTCCAACTTCTCGACTACTGACGTAAGTAAGGCGGCCACATCGACGCACTTGTGTCCTCTTGATAGATCACCCACTCCACAACTTGGACAAGGATCTTCGCCTAGAAGATGAATTGGCGCTGGTGACGATGGACCCACTCGAAGACTTAAATCAGTAAACTCCCGCTTCTCTTTAGCTCTCTCGGTTCTGATTCTAGTTGGACAATTCACTACTTTGTGTCCCAACCCTCTATAGAAAAAACACCACAAGTCGGTTTCTACTCTTCTCCTCGGAGATTCTAGGGTTTTCAAACTCGACGATAATCTCTCTCAATCTTTCTCCGACACTTACTATGACATCTAAACCTTGAGGAAGGTTTCTAAGTCTAACTTTCCAATCTTTTGAACTTCCACTCATGTTGCGCCTTCTCAACCATTAAGTGGACAAAATATCGTTGAGGAAAATAACTCTACATCACTTTCTTAACTCTTTTATATTGAAAATCGTGTATTCTACATGCTATATACGAAATAAAATCCAATCTAAAATTAAGAGTCCATGATAATATCCTCATGACCATCGTCTGTACTAATCCTAGCAGACATCTTAAAGTCACTTTTGTAAGGATCACACTCTACTTCGCCAGGAGCATTCGTGGCCTCTACAGTGAACGATACTTTGAACTCAACCTTCTTCACATCTGCGCCGATGCTCGCAGAAGCTTCTTGATATAAAGCAAAAATATCACCCCAATTGCAATAGAAGCTTGATCGCAACGCCTCTATACTTAACTTTGGCTTTTTCGTCTCCGTTATAACTCCCAAACGTCTCTTCTTCAACTTCGGCACTCGAACTGGATTCCCCATGAAGTATTTTCAAGACCTCCTTGTATGCCGAAACGTATATCTCTTAGTTGGTAAGAGATCTCTCCAAGATTTTTGTGGTCTCCAGTAGTTCAACCTCCAAGCTACTAAATCATGAAGTTTCAACAGAAACTTCCCTAATCAGAAGAGATGGTGATGACTGTACAAATTTTCAGAGAACTGAAATTTGTATATTTTCACTTCCCTCATGGTTGTCAACCCCTTCCACTTTGAAAAATTCTTTCTCCCTCTTCAGACCTCATCTTCTCATGATTTCTTTTGTCTTGGATAGCTTATCAGCCAATCTAAAACACTAGAAAGTTTCTCAGGAAAATAAAATTCACAGAAAATCTGACACTGACTGTAATTGTTTTTGAGAAAACAGAATTCCTCAACTCTCACGAATAGACCCCCTCAACTTTGAAAAATCATTGCTCCCTCTCTAGACCACCTTTTCCTATGATTTCTTTTGTCTTAGATAGGTAATCAACCAATCTAAAACACTGGAAAGTTTCACAAGAAAATAAAATTCACAGAAAAGTTGACAGCGACTGTACAAATATTCCAGAGAGCAGAATTTCTAAACTCACAAATTTCTCTCCTCTAATAACTTTTCTCTCCTCCTTTCTCTACAACTCTTGTTGCACCTTCTTTCAACTCTCCTCAAGCCCTTTCTAAGTGAACAAGATGTAAAGAATGACTTCGAACGCGTCATATATCACTACGGGATACACGAAAGGTTCTAACGTTGCTAACATCGCGTTAGCTCTCTCTCCTCCCAACGTTCTCTCCATGTGCTCTCTCATAATCTCCTTTTGTCGAATATAGAACTGAACTCTAAACATCGTTCAAAGATCCCTTCAAGTGAGGTCCCGGCAACGGAACCAAAAATGTAAACCCTCCGCGGTCCTATCGATCAACTACCCCCCCCCGATCTCTCAACCTCCACGATCGTCATCCACGAATCTGTAACATGTCGGGCCTGTCTCTCACTCAGGGGTCACCTCTGATGGCTTTGATGGAACCACACCATGAACTTGAAGGGAAAATGCTGAGTTCACTCATTCATACATCCACAAACTTATCAACTAAAAATCTCCTTAAACACATCAACTAAAATCCTCCATTCTAACGACGTCTCTCAAGTTCTCACATGCTAAAAATATCCCACACTCTCTATATTACTCAAGTTGTCATTACGACAATGTGAAAACAAGGATGAGGAGCTCTTCTCTACTCCTCTATTTATACATTCTAGGTTTTTACTTTGGTACCCTCCGGTAACTCAGCCGTAACTACTTTTACCGGGTTTTACTAAGATATTACTTAAGGTAAAAGCATTGATCACATGGGCTTTTTACCTTTTCACATGGGCTTATTCCTTCAAAGTCAACAACTTCTAGAAGGATTCTGGAATATTCTCAAGAAATCTCGAATTTCCACCCCCCCTCTACACTAGGACCCACTAAAAAGGAAACATGTGGAATCTCTTCTTGTTTTTAATGCCCACAAAGTCCACAACTTTAATCCAACCACTAATATCAAGTCAAAAAGGAGATAAGGGATACTTTCCACCTCCTTTCTACCTTTTAGACAAGATGACAAGATAGTAGTGCTCACTCTTTAGCAAATACATGAATTCTGCCAAAAGTACAGCTAGGTTTAACCATAACTAACTTTTAGCTAGTCATGACTAACTTGATACCTCCTAAAAGTACTTTGGCAGCAAATAAACATTCTCAACACTTAGTTAGAACTAAACACCTTACTAATAAACAAACTTCCTATGTGTAACATAGGTCGTTACAGTACGAGATAGACCTATTCTGGAGAGCACTCTTAGTGGATCCTTCCATCTCACATGATATTAGAGCTTGACTCTGCTCTTGTTCGAACAATGGCGCAGGCTCTTGACTCATAGCTCGACTTTGTATTAGAGCGTTCCGACTCGCACCGACTATCTTCTCTACAGCGATGAGGTTCCACTTAAGCTTGGTCCATTTTGTTGCTTCGGCATTGTCCACCTACGAGTGCGATGTCTCGCTCGACACCTCGGATCGACACCTTGCTCGATATCTTCACGATGGAGAGCGGATAGCTCTCATGATGCCATCAGGGTCGTCGTGTTTATCTTAACACGAGAGAGCGATTACATGACATGGAGAATGCTTTGGCATATCTTTCAAACGGAAATATCAGTGAGAGCTGACATGTATATGAGAGAGAGGATCATGTCTCAATGACAGATGTGGTTGTTACGGATCCGACACATGACTCAATGAGGCACATTTGATCACTCATCCTTCAGGATGGATGCAGATGTGACGGCAGCAGCAAAGGTGATCAAGTATATGAGTATGCAGGTGGAACATACTTCATCCCTTTAGCCTTGGAGATATACGGATGGACAACTTTGGAGTTCGATGTTTTTCTTCGAGATTGTGCCAAAGCCTACCATGAGAGACGCTAGGGATATCACTTTCTCTTTCTTTCTGCACCACATTTTTTAGACAGAGAGTTTTCATTGCTCTACAAAGAGCTTTAGCAGTCGCGGTCCACATGAGAGCAATTGCAGTAGATGATGCTACTTCATGTGCACTTGCTGTATGCATGAGTTTTGACTTACCCGTGTGTGATACTATAAAAGTGATAGATGACCTTAGAGCTACTGATAGCGTGGCTCAGCCTCGGTGTTCTTCCTCTCTTCGAGACGTTAGTTGCTTTGTCCTTCGTGTCCTTCTTTCCCTTGTTAGGCTTGATAAGGTCTTTCCATCCGTTGTCTATTCATTGTGTCACGTATTTACCTAAACTATAAACTACACGCTAATAACGAACCAACTCAAACCAACGTTCGTGCAAACCGATAAACTATTGTATCATTCGTAACGTAGTAGTTCTGAGGTACTGTAATGATTTCTTTTGAGCGCACCGTGCCCTCCCACTTTTGTAAGAAATGCAAATAATAGAGAAAGAACGAAAGCATATAAGAATGATGCAAAAATTTACTTTACTCCATCCTTAATACTTTTGTTTGACTTTACGCTACCCCTCTTAACTTTACGTTACTTGATTGCTTCTTTGACTGCAAGTAACAAGTTTATCGTAATGTAAAGACACTGCACAAGTCAAATAAGAAATGTTTTGAGTTGATAATTTACTATAAATATATTTCAAATTAAACTTTCCGTGTAAATATATGATTACGGTTAACATGCAGTTCTATGATTTTTGATGATGAGGTATTTTGAACTGCTGTAGTCAAAAATGTGATAAAATAGCTCAAAACAAAAAAATGAGGTAAAGTCCGACAAACGTATTAGAAGTGAGAATAATGATGTTGAATTCAAATCAACCTTTTTCCATGACAAAGACGAGAAAGACGTATGCTTATATCTTGGAGAATCAACAATTATTTACTTGCTCGGACGATTCACTGAAGAACATACTTGATCAGCTACCTGATAGAAAAAATAATTATCCACGTTCAACATTTTATGCGAGATATAGAATCACATCTTTTTTCTGATCATAGTTGAAATTTTATCAAGTGTGAAGTATATTCTTGTGTGAACTTTTTTTAAATTCTAGAGAAGAAATGAACGAACAAATATTAAGAATATTGTACCCTGTCCGATTTCTTGCCAATACGATATGGACTTAATGATCAAGTATCTCCTCATTTGTCAAAATTTTAAACATTTTAGGGGGAAAAAGAGAAAACCAATACTGAGAACTGAATAAGAATGTATGACTTGTTTGAACCACAATTCTACTATTAACAGTAGATACTAAAGACAACATTGACATATTGTATGATGGTAAACATATATAAGATATGTTGCATCTGGTATAGACTTTTACGTAATTTGCATTTCAACTGTATTTACATATACTCTGATAACTTTTTGGTTTTAGTTTTTCAATAGTTTGATTAGTGGAGAATGTCCTTATGTGCAGTATCGTACCATGCTGCTTTTTATGATCGTGTGTTTGGTGCGTGATTAAATGCATTTTGTCGCTTGTAGCACTGATTCGCATTGTGGTCTTGCAGTAGTTGCAGGAATCAGACGTAGATCTTTAGTTGTTGGAAGAATCAGACTGTTGTTGGTTCTGCTGGTTCTGCTGCGACTGCTGTTGTTGTCTGTGATCTCGTCCACGTCCAACACCTTTTCCATGACCCCTATCACAAAATCCTCCAAAATCTGCAAAATAGACAGATTCTTGCTGATCCGTCGAAGTAGAACTCATAAGAACTAGTTCATCAAACCACGGAAGAGGTTCTCTGATCGAAATTGATGTTATGAACTGTGTATTCTGCAGGTAGTCCCTGCAATGTGACCTCGATCAAGACAATGAAATCAATTTTGACTTTGACAGAAAATAACAGATCTACGAGCTGCTTGACATGGTCCACGTAGTTGTTGGTGCACATCGACCCCTTCTTCACAATGTTGAACTTCTCCAGTAATTGCAACTCCGCGTCTTTGTTCCTGATTGAAACAGACGCGCGAGTGCATCCCAAGCTTTTTTGGGTGATCGATCATCGATGCTGAAACTATCAACGCGATGTAATGAATCGTCTGGTATGATCGCTTCTTCCACTCCTTGAAACGGATACTTCATGCGCTTTCTCCTCCTAAGTGATAATATCTCATAGATCGTGTCATTACATGAAAGTTATCATCTGGAACTTCCACACTTGGTAGTTGTTCTACTCGAGTTTCTCTCCAGTGATCAAAGATACGAACTCTGTCATAGCTGCAATCGAGAAATGATAATATTTTGTACGCAGAAAAAACCTAACATAACCTTCATGAAACTTGTCCGCCCACACTTGCTATGAAGAATTCATCACAAGTCATAACAACGACAACTCTGAGCACTCCTCCCGAGCGAGAATGAAGAAAGAACCTTTCCGTGAACTTTAGGTGTACAAAACAGACAAAAATGTCGAAAGAACAGACCAAGAAAGGTCGAAAACTAGACCAAATGAGGTCAAAAATGAGATCACAATACCTTGAAATTTCACAAATTTTCCATCCTAATCGAACCAATATTTCTTTTGGACTCAAGTCCTAAAAGTTTCATTTTGGTCAAACAAGATCCAATTGAAAATCTGTCGTTGAAAACCTCCAAATCGGTCGAAACTTGACCTCGAGTACACAATTCGCATCTTTTGAACAAGACAGCCTTAAAATAGATGCTCAACAGATATCAACGAGCAAAAATCGTCTAGGCCTCAGAAATCACGTTCAAAGTTTCTGATGGCAAAAAATAGTTCCGTCTCACACGAACGTATCAGCAGGATAGTGCTCGACATCAGGTACAACTCAGCTGCTCTCTCCATTTCTTCTCCATGCACAAATTCCATCTTGCTCATCAGCAAGAGACACACGCTCTCTACTGCTCTGATACCATGTAGAAAGATCGATACTTCGAGGACACTCCAAGAAAAAAGAACGAGTAGACAAGGAAGTAAAATAGGAATGAGATGAGAGAGGCTTTGCCTCTCCATGTATATATAGTGGAAGTCAGTACAAAGGAAACCCTAATGGAAGGTTAGCCCTCTAACTAACTGTAACTACCTTAACCACTCCGGCTTATATTAGTCGATGATCTACTAGAGCTTGAGACTATATCAACAGGGACAGACTCACTCCTATCTTGCAGAGCACATACCGATTCCTCCTGTAGGACCGTCCAATCACCAGCTATGAATATCCAAAGATGAATTTTCACCTCCGGATATCTCACTCTATCACCTCGAGTATAACGGAGACATCAATGAGATAGTTGCTTGTAACAATTGAGAGGTGGAACATCGTTTTGCTTGGATTCAAGGATTGGGTTGTTTCATGAGCATGAGATCAAATCTGTAGATGAAAATTTCAAGGCTTTGAGTGTGCCTTGTCAACTTACTGCATGTGAAATTTCATCTCATTTGGTTAAGAGAAGGTGTTGGGGTTGTGGATTTTAGCCATCAAACTCATAAGTTAACAAAAGGTTTGATCCATTTCGAGCAAATGGTTTGAGGTCTGAAGTTTAAATTTTAGAGAGTAATAGAGAGAATTTCTTGTGAAGTATGAGTCCGATTGGAAGTTCGAGATGAGAGCAATAGGTTGTCGAAGTTCTGATTACAACATTACGAGTTTTTAAGAGAAAAGCGATTTCACTTACATCTCTTGGTTGACTTTGAACAAACGACTTGGGGTTTGGAGGTGGAACTTTTTGGAGGTGCTACAAGTGAGATGTGGGAGATATGTTGTGAATTTGACACGGAGATCATAATCAAAGAAGATGTTACACTATGTTGAAGTTGCTGATTGGAAATCTCTAACTACGAGATATTGTTGTGTTATGCATCACGTCTTGAGCTCATTTGTTGCTTGATGCGTGCATGCTTTATCTTGTTGGAAGCTCTAGAAAACAAGTTTTGTAGTGGTATGTTGCATGCTTAGTTTGGAGATTGTTTGATCACTCAAAACTTAGATTAAACATGCGATTCAAGAAGAACTACATCATCGCTCTCATTGAGTGTGGCTGCCAACTGGAACACTAGAGCCAAGCTGACTCCCAGTGCTCTCATATCCGTGGCTGAAAATAGTGGGGTTTCGCAAAACTACGATAACAGCCCCCAACATGGAGTTCGACGTCGTATTCATAGACATCGAGGGTTGTCTCGCATCACCCCCACACCTGGATGTAGGTGTCTCCAACTCCACTACATCATCGATAGACGGTTTAGGAACCATAGACGTGGTACTCAACGCATCCGATAACGTGAATGATTGAGGAAGCGTGGCCTGTCTATCAGGTTTCCTGCGTTGTGGATCCAACGCCACTGACGCACCTTGTGGCTTAGAGACACGTACTGCATCTCTAGTCACTGTCGCATATGTCTCAAACTGTGTTGCACCAGCCATGAAGTCGAAGTCAACTCCTTCTCCTCCATAAGATCGTGGAAGCCTCTGTTCCATCAGATCTTCGCTGAACCATAGTCATACTAGCTATCCTCTGATCCAACTGCTCAATCCGAGCAACCATACCTACTTTTCACGCCGTAACAGACGATGGACCGATTGGTCCTCTCCCAAGTGTTGGACCTCTATCTCCAGCTCGACCACCACTGCCTTCTTGAGCTTCTCCGCCTCGTCCACGATCAGCCTTCTCTTGCCGTAGCTCGAGGTGGAGATCAAAACAATAGTTACTACTGTGACCTGATCGTTCGCAATGTTCACACTGCATAGGCACCGCTTGAGATGTCCCAGACGTCTCATAACCACCTCTCCTCTGTGGACAATTCTTTTGCTGATGAGGACCATCACACGTCCAGCAAAGACTCGCTTGCTCCTGACTAGAGAAGAACGGCATGTGCTTCTGTCCACCAGATCTTCCAACACCTCCTTGGGACCATGACTGTTCAACACGATCCTTACCACCACCACCACCACCACGCTATTGCGCATCTTGTGATCTTCACAAAGAGGTGGTCGTCCCATGTGATGCCTCCCTGCTGAACTCAGTAGTCACCACTCTCTCCTCTACCATGTTGAGCTCAATCCGCTCAATTAGATCAAAGACAACCGCCAACGTCGGAGCGGAGTCTCTAAGAAGAGTCGCATCTCCAACTCTCTTACGCAGCTCTCTGTCTAGTATCTCATACCAGAACTAGACTACATGTGCCATCATTTGGGTAACCACTTATCAACCGTCTCATGCGAGTAAACGTCTCGCGTATGCTTTCTCCAGTCTTCCGTTGGAGCTCCTGCAGACTCTTCAACTTGTCAATCCGCACACCCTGATAGTTCTTCCTCAAACATTGGAAGAATTGGATCACAAGGTTAAACCCTCCGCCATCCGTGGATGTATCATTGCTACTAGCACCCGAACTCGCAAGTGCTACGTCTCTCGAAACTACGTCAGTAGTGATAGAAACGTAGTTGAGAGACCAATGTTGTCTCCACAACTCAATCTCCACACTGTAGTCTCGCCTGAACTCATGGTAATCGTCCATCGGCGGTCCCTCCAAGTGCTGGAATAAACCCTTCTACGTCATGAAGGGTGTAAACAGCTATAAGTTCCGCATCTGCTGTAGATCGCACCAACTGTCGAACTTTTGGATGAAGTCATCTAGCTCAATGATATTCACTGTACCCGAGTATCGTCGAGGCCCCTTCGCCACCCCATAGATCTCGTCCAAGGTCCACGAGAACAGTGTGACGACAATAGACTCACCATCAGAAAATGCACTGTCTACGTCTGACTCGTCCTCTGAAACAACCGACGACAATGATGTAAGTAGTCAATACCTCACCCCACTCCGTGTATATCCACTGTTCGAGAAGTCCTCATCAGAATCTCTTGAGAACTTCGTGATGATAGAATCTCGGTAATATCTCTCCAATCAAAATATCGAAATCCTCGTCACCACCGTAACCACCACTTGCATAACCCCGCTCCTACTGAGCTCACTTATCTCCTACTAGGACGGTCAAGATAAAGACAACCTGTATCTGCCATCACCACAGGTAGTCTCTCACGGTCTGTTGGTCGTCAATCCAACCGCATCGTGAGAGAAACAAAGATAGTCTGACTAGTCTGTAACTCTAACCTCACTATCGACAACACACTAGAATGAACTCACTTCAAAAATCAAGCGTTGTCGGAGTGTGATCCGTCTACCTAGGAAAGCGCTGGGCTTCTGGCTGTGGTTGTTTACTCAAGAGGTTGGCTTTCAGGTCACAACAGGAGCTATAAACACTCACACAGGAGTGTAGGATCCTCTGATATGCTCAAAAAGCGAAATTTAGGTCTCATTGGTAGTAATAGGCTTAAGCGGTGAACTTTGACACTCAAAGAGAGGAAAACTATGAAGGTTTAGACCTCTAAACTTCCCCTACATGCAAATGAGGTACTACTGAACTCACAGACGAAGTTTCAACCTGAGATCAAATTCTGACACGGAGATATGAACAGAAAAGTTCTGAATAAGAGAATTATGGCAATTTCTGGTACCTAGACAGCTATTCAGACATAGAACAGAGAATTGGCTTGATGAATTTCAAATCTTCTCACAGTATTTGAAATCTACAGGATGCTGAACATCCCTGTGAAGTTGGGACTCCTGAATGTTTGTAGAACTCCAGATCTCCTTCTCTAAAGTCGCTGCTCTAGATTAAGAGCTTTTCAGACCCCCTCTGCTTCAGCGGCCGCCCTGAATTACTCAATTACTCAAATGATACGAAACTTTTTGGACAGTCGTAGCCCTCCTGACAGTGAACGCAACCACGAAGTTTTGAAGTGATTTCCTCAATTCTGCTGCAATTGGCACCGAAAACCCCAAAATCAACAAAAGTGACGCAGTTTTGGCACAATCCGAACTTCAATTGGGCATAACTCCTTGTTTATTGATCCAAATCGAGCAAAAATTTCACTGACAGTGCTTGGCACGACGAGCTCCCTCTTCCTGTGTTCTCAGATTTCGAAGATCCCTCACCAATTGCTCGAACTCTCCTCTAGAGCTCTGTTTCTAAACTTAGAGTTTTACAAAAGACAAAAATGGACCAATGGGAGTTCATAGCTCCACTTGACTGTCCTTTTGTGCCTTAAACTACCTGGTAACTTATCTACACTCATAGGCTACCACGTCAAGCCCCCTAGAGTGCCAGCGTAAAACTTAAACTACCTAAAATGACACATAGCCCTGAAAAATAACTTTAATTAGCTAGAAAGCGTGCATGGGCGACAAGTAAGTACAACCCATGAGCTCAAACCACTATCAGCATGGAAACCCTAAGTTATGTACATTGAACGTCATAGACTAGTAAGAAGTCACTTGCACAAGCGCACAAATGCTTGAACAAGATAACTAACATACTATCAGCCTACTAGGACTCAAAATAGTGCTAACACCGTATGCAAAGGTGTCAAACATATACATAAAAGACTAGAAGTAATATGAGCTAACTTCTAGAACTACCAAACCTAAGCGTCGGAGTAGAAGTCAAGCATGTAGCCGCCAAATGGTGCGACATCCACCCCCTCTGAACCTGCACATCCTCCGGTATGTGCCAGATCCAGATCAAGACTCTTCAGCTTCAGCTTCGAATTCATCTTCAACCTCCATTGAGTCTTCAGCTTCATCCTCAGTAAGCTCTGCAATGTTCTGGTCATCCCCTCTCCTTCTAAAGAGCTTGATTCTCTTCCCTGCGACTGGTATCTTGAGCACTGCACCATCTAACTCTCTCAAAGAGTATGTGGCATTATCATAAACTTCTAACACCACATAAGGTCCGAACCATCTCTTGGAAAACTTTCTGATAGCGCTATGCTGATTATCAAGACTACTATCATAGACTAACACCCAATCACCTTCCTTAACTGGTTTGGGTCGTAATCTATGCGTCCTATCAAATCTGCCTTTGTTTCTCTCTCTAGCAGTCTTTAACCTTTCCACAGCTTTGGCAACATCCTCAGGTCTTCGTTCTAACTGCTGGATCCTTAATGCAAGAAGATCCTCCGTACTTCTACCATCTTCCCATAGCAAAACATTCCAAGTAGGCACAACCTCCTCAATCGGCATCATAGGTTTTTGCCCTAGTATCAACTCTGCTGGCATGTAATCTGTAACGGTACTATGAGTTGTACGATCTGCCCACAAAGCAAATGGTAACAGTCTAGGCCATTCACGGATCTTACCCTTGCAAGCTTTTACCAAAGCTTTGATGATTGGCGGATGACCTCTTTCGCTCTTGCCATTCCCTTCAGGATTGTAAGCAGTGGTTAACGTCAACTTGATTCCCAATCGCTTGAAGAATTCAACTGCTTCTTGTGCATCCAGCTCACCCCTATCTGCAGTGATCTTTCCCACACACCCATACCTACAAATAACATCTTCAAGTAGAAAGCGGCAGACACTAGCAGTGGTCTTCGTCCTCAGAGCACGACCTTCAACTTGGTTAGATAGATCTTCTCTAGCCAAGACTAGATACCTCATTTGTCCAAGTCCAAATGGCATAGTTACCAGATCAACTACCCATTTGTAATGAATGGCTAAAGGATAAGTAGGATGCAATCCATCACGATGACGTACGTTGGAATACATCTGGCAGGGTATACAAGATGAAACAAACTGTACTACATCCTTATACATACCCTTCCACCAATACTTTTCCTTCATCTTGGCAAATGTAGCCCAAACTCCTCTATGACCAGCCCATAAACTCTCATGGAACTCCTTGATCAGCTTCTGCTGCGATTCTAGGTCACATACCACCCGCTGCGGTATACCTCCTTGTAGCTTAGGGCGCTTCCATAGATGTCCTCCATGTAAAAAGTAACCATAAGCTATCCTACGGATCCTCTTGAAATCTGCATCAGACCAGCCTTCTTGCCTTTCCAGTGAACTCAAATAGCGCCCAAGATCCAACCACTCGCCATCATACATAGTTTCCTCAAAAAACTCCAACGAGGCTGCAAAACAGCTTCTATCTCTTCTAGCAAGAGCACTAGAATAGAACTCTGTTCCCACATCTTCCTGATCATCTATCATTTCTTTCTGATCGTAATACCTAGCCCTTGATAACATATCTGCCACAGGATTATCCTTCCCTGCAATATGTCTAAACTCTGGGTTCAAGGACTTGATATATGCTATCCACCTCAACATAGCAATATCTGGAGTTGTACAGCTAGTGATCATTCCCAAGAGAGGTAAACAATCTGTCTCCACAACCACAGGTGCTCCTATCAAGTATTCCTTATCACTCTTCATCGCAGTAACTACTCCCCATAGCTCTCTCTTGACCTGAGGGTAGTCTCTCTGCCGTGAACTTAATACCTTAGCACCAAAACGCACCACATATCTATTTCCATCCTCATCGTCTTGTCCTACAGCCCATCCAATGCCAATAGGACTAGTATCAACAGTAAGGATAACAGATCTGCCCAACTCATATGTTACCTTCCGTAGAGTTGGTGGTGAAGCTAAAAGATCCTTCAACTTCCTCATAGACTCGCTTTGCTCCTCTTGCCACTGAAATCTTTGCCCCTTCCTCAGCAGCTTGTACAACGGATCTGCTACATGTGCAAAGTGTGGAATCCATATATGATAAAACACACATGCTCCTAGAAACCTTCTCACCTCAGTAACCGATCCACATGTCTCCTTCATCCTTCGGATGGCATCAACCTTGTTTGGACAAGGTTTCCGACCATAAGATCCACACAGATGTCCCACTATTAACACCTCTTGTACTCCAAACACAGACTTGGCTCCTGATAAAGTCAAATGAACCTCTTCCAGTCGACTCAGTATCTTATCACAATCAGCTATGTGATCTGCTACAAACTTACGGCACCCCCTCTGATCTTTTACCTCATTCTTCTCCTCCTCAGCACACCTTTTGATCGGCACATCATCAAGGAATGGCATAGTTTTTTCAGGAATGAAGTCCCTCAAAACTTTGTTCATGCCATTCATCATATGTGCTACCGAATTGGTAGCACCTTGCGGTAAGGTGCACATCCTTAGTAACCCTAAAGGTGTCCTCATTGTAGTCAAGTCTCTACTCTCAGAGGATAATTGAAACTGGTCATAACCTGAATATAAGTCTCCCATGGAATAGATAGCACGACCAGCAAAAGCCTCCGCAAACTCGTCTACAATAGGTCCTATACCCATATTCCTGATAGTTACCTTGTTAACTGGCTGCATATCTTGAATGAATCTCAAAGCTCCACTTTTCTTCGGAACAGTAAACCATCTGCTAGAATAGGGAGCTATAGATGGTTCCAAGATACCCATCCTAATCCTCTCATTGAGCAAGTCTATCAGCTTTGGCAGATGAGCTCTAGGCACAGGGATAGGACGTAGATTCCAAGGCACATGCGGTATAGTAAAGATTACCATAGGTGCAACTACACTTGGATCCACACATCCTACTTCATGTGACTCAAACGCAAACGCCTTACCATGCCTAGATAGCATCTCCTTGAAGCTCTTCTTCTCTTGCTCAGTAAGAAACCCATCACCTCCAATCCTCAGCTCCTTCAGTGTTGTTTCTGTGAACTGGTGCCCAATTCTTCTCGGTCCTCTGAGCGTCGATTCTCGTGCAGCTTGCTCCATCTTCTGATTGTAGTCGAGTGGTAAAGGCAAAGCCACTGGTTTAACTTTCTTTGCCACTGACTTGTACTTGGTCTCCACATACACCTCTTGTCGATCTATAAACTTATCAATTACATCATAAAGCTCCTTGGAGCTCACTCTCACCACTCTATCTACATCATCTATAGAACTTTCTACTATAGATTTCAACTCCCCTATAGTATCTACTAAATACTGCTCTTCAAACACTCCAGATATGTACTCATCTCCTGCTAACTCTCCACTATCCCACAAAGACTGATGTACACACTTCACATGTTGCCTCTCAAACCTCTTCAGATTCTCAACCTTCCTATAACACACTGACCCACATGCCGTCAATCCTAAGAAGCCAGTGGATAAAGCCTCATGCTCTACTGGATCAGACGAGAATCCTAGCTCTACTGTACCGTTGAAGTCTCGCTCTTCAATGGTACTCTGCCAAAACCCCTAGACTCTCTAAACTCATGAGTAATCTTAGGTAGTGGACGGTCTCTCAAGCTATCACGATTTCTCTCATGTTCTGCAGCAACGGTCAAAAACTGAACAGCTCTTTTGCCGTCTCTACTACGTATCCTAGCATAAGCTGAACCATCATCCATAACTCGTGTCTCCATTCTAACAGCAGTAATGTAAGGCTGCCCTAGAATGATAGGATAGGTTGACATGTCTTGCACAAAGAAATTCTGAACATCACTGATGTCACCCACAGTTACCTTGATGTTGGGACAAGCACCATAGAGTTCTCCCCTCTGGTTGTTGGCAGCACGGATAAGCCATCCATGATCGGTGTCTATGGGCCACCTCCCACGCTTGTACAGCTCCTTAGACATCAGATTAATCTCTGAGCCATGATCAATCAACGCCACCACAGGTTCCTCTAGATCTCCCAGCTTCACTAAGGTCTCTGTGGTTGCTCTCGCCCAATGGTTGTGAGAATAATGGCTCTTCTGCGATGCTTCCACCTCATCTTCAAACCTCACGTGCTGATCTGATCTTCCCTCTGATACTTGAGAGCAGTAACCAGCAATCTCATCCTCCTCATCCTCCGACAGTTTGGTCCCTAGAGCGTTAAGCGTAGCTGCTTCACCCAAAATCTGACGTTTCCTCTTGATGATATCTATGATAACCTCGTGGAACTCACGTTTTGCAATCCCAAGAATCTCACCCAAGGTAAACTCAACCTTCCCATTCAAGATACGATTCTCTAACACCTGCTTCAGGTCTGTAGCAATCTCAATATCAGACTGAAGTTTGTATGCAGGCATCTTACCCTTCTCCTTGCTTCTCTCCTTCTCCTTTGGTGTTGTAGGTGGTAGATCCTCCATAGTCTCTTCCCGAGTAGGTGTTGTCTCCTGCCTTGCCTCTGGTCTAGCCCTTTCACTCCTTGTAGCAGGTCGTTTGGCTGTAGAAGCCTCACCTGCATCCTCCCTCCTGTGTTTTTCTTCTAGTACAGCTTCATGCTGACTTCTTGCAACATAAGCATGCACTGACATAGTATCCACAGGGTCATTCCATCCTATAGTTTCTCTAATTGAGTTGCCAACCCTTCGTAGCACATCCTTGTCTAGCTCTGTTCTAGCTACGGACCGCACTACATCTGACCACAACCCCGTAGTCCCTTTCTCTCTCGCCATCTCCACTTTCACTCCACAGGTAGCAACATTCACAAGAGAAACAACATGTGATGCTGATATCTCATTCACAAGTCTCTTCATACCACCCTTGCCAAAGTTGGTTCCCAACATCATCCCAGTCTCTCTCAAATGGATCTTACCATCTTTGAAGAAGATCAGATCCTTCCTCAATGCATCTGAAAACTCCCCACAATCTCTCCTTACATGGTCTAGGCTATCACACCATATACAACGATGAACAAAGCCTTCTCTCATCTGAGGTCTCTGCATAGCAGGCTGTACATTCTGCTCCTTCTCTTCTAACCTAGTGAGCTTAAGCTTAAGCTCCTTCATACCCTTAATCAACTCATCAAGCGGTGAGTCTTCCTCTCTAGCAATTACCAAAGCAGGCTTAGTAGGCAACTGCTTGACAGGAATTATCAGAGGTGCTGCTTCACTTACCACCACCTTGTCCCTTCTTCTCTGTCTCTTGGCCAGCAAAGAAACAGCCTCTTCAACCTCCTTCCAGTCAGTCTTCAATCCTCTCTCCTCACTCTTGTCTTCCAGCAACAGCTCAAGCTTCTCCTGAATAGTCACGTCCGCTGCTTGTAGGAAAAGCTCGGTCTTCTCAACCTCTAGTGTAAGCTTCTCTGTCCTAGAAAGCTGAGCATATTGACGATCAAACTCCCTTAACAACTCATTTACAGACAAACCTTTGTTAGGTTTCACCACCCACTCCAAGAATGTTCTCTTGGTCACCCTCTCTGAATCTTCAGTGTAGTACTCCTCCTTCAAAGCGCGCATAAAGCTCTCCCAACTCTGTCCTTGCTGCTGCTTGAGCTCCTTCACACGCCCACGAATCTCAGGGACAACAGCAAGTTCAAAGTTCTCCACCATCTCCTTCTCAGGTACCTTGTTCACCTCCATCTCCCTAGCATAGTATCGCACATACTTGGAAATATCTGTCCCCTTGAACTGATCCATCTGATGCACCACCGATTGCAACGCCTTGGTTGCTAATACCTCCTTCCTCTCTGTGCTCTGCTGCTGCTGCATAAACATGGAAAAAGCTTGGAACATCTTCATCGTAGCAGCATCAAACTGAATAGGTTGCTGAGCAGCAGCAACACCTCCACTTGATGATCCTTGGTTGGCCATGATATCTGATCCTGTAACACTCTCAAGAAAACTCCCACCCTAGGTGTTTCACGTCGAGTTCACCAAAAAGAGAGTATGTCGGAGTGTGATCCGTCTACCTAGGAAAGCGCTGGGCTTCTGGCTGTGGTTGTTTACTCAAGAGGTTGGCTTTCAGGTCACAACAGGAGCTATAAACACTCACACAGGAGTGTAGGATCCTCTGATATGCTCAAAAAGCGAAATTTAGGTCTCATTGGTAGTAATAGGCTTAAGCGGTGAACTTTGACACTCAAAGAGAGGAAAACTATGAAGGTTTAGACCTCTAAACTTCCCCTACATGCAAATGAGGTACTACTGAACTCACAGACGAAGTTTCAACCTGAGATCAAATTCTGACACGGAGATATGAACAGAAAAGTTCTGAATAAGAGAATTATGGCAATTTCTGGTACCTAGACAGCTATTCAGACATAGAACAGAGAATTGGCTCGATGAATTTCAAATCTTCTCACATTATTTGAAGTCTACAGGATGCTGAACATCCCTGTGAAGTTGGGACTCCTGAATGTTTGTAGAACTCCAGATCTCCTTCTCTAAAGTCGCTGCTCTAGATTAAGAGCTTTTCAGACCCCCTCTGCTTCAGCGGCCGCCCTGAATTACTCAATTACTCAAATGATACGAAACTTTTTGGACAGTCGTAGCCCTCCTGACAGGGAACGCAACCACGAAGTTTTGAAGTGATTTCCTCAATTCTGCTGCAATTGGCACCGAAAACCCCAAAATCAACAAAAGTGACGCAGTTTTGGCACAATCCGAACTTCAATTGGGCATAACTCCTTGTTTATTGATCCAAATCGAGCAAAAATTTCACTGACAGTGCTTGGCACGACGAGCTCCCTCTTCCTGTGTTCTCAGATTTCGAAGATCCCTCACCAATTGCTCGAACTCTCCTCTAGAGCTCTGTTTCTAAACTTAGAGTTTTACAAAAGACAAAAATGGACCAATGGGAGTTCATAGCTCCACTTGACTGTCCTTTTGTGCCTTAAACTACCTGGTAACTTATCTACACTCATAGGCTACCACGTCAAGCCCCCTAGAGTGCCAGCGTAAAACTTAAACTACCTAAAATGACACATAGCCCTGAAAAATAACTTTAATTAGCTAGAAAGCGTGCATGGGCGACAAGTAAGTACAACCCATGAGCTCAAACCACTATCAGCATGGAAACCCTAAGTTATGTACATTGAACGTCATAGACTAGTAAGAAGTCACTTGCACAAGCGCACAAATGCTTGAACAAGATAACTAACATACTATCAGCCTACTAGGACTCAAAATAGTGCTAACACCGTATGCAAAGGTGTCAAACATATACATAAAAGACTAGAAGTAATATGAGCTAACTTCTAGAACTACCAAACTTAAGCGTCGGAGTAGAAGTCAAGCATGTAGCCGCCAAATGGTGCGACAGCGTCAACACAAGCAAACGCGACGTACAAACAAGAAGTAGAATATGGAGAGGTTCCAACCACAAGAAGTCCAAACGATAACCTTGCACACTCAAACATTCACATAAAGAGAAACCCAGCCCCACTCGGACTGACGCCTCTTTTTCAATGACCACATGCACAATATATGATCATTGACTGTCGTAACTGGTACTTAAAGTCACTAACTAGATGTCCACACTTCTAGTAACTCCAAAAATATCTACGTGATAGCTCTACTAGCTCACCCAAGACAACTGCCACCAATTGTCTCCATACACGTCTCTACGGTATAAGTAAACACTATCACAACAACAATTTCCTCCAAGTACTATGGGGTCGTCTTACCACTGCTCTAAGAACGTGCGAGAAGCTCTTCTACTACCTTAAACAAGTCTATAAGTACTTGCACGTATCTCTAGAAGACACCAAGAGCTATTGGTCTAGTGTCAAAGCCAAAGCTAAAACTACAGAGTTAAGTGTGCAAGTCCAGGAACGGTATTGGGATGGATGACCTACTGATTTTACACTTCCCACACAACTGAAACTTGCATATCTCTCTCACGCACGCTAGCAAGCTAGCTTGTGGCAGGCGCGGGCTCGAGCTCGGCTCCACCTCCGCACTCACGCACCTCTGCTCCTTGAAGTCTCTACACGCTGTCGTGTGACGTGCTTTCTTATCTGGGAATACACCGGGTATCTAGCTGTAGAGAGTACGTGTCGCACTCCGTGACTCAGAACCAGTGACCACCCAAACCTCTCTCTGATCTCCAAGTACACTTTGAACCTTTCTCGCTACGATATCCTCACATCCTCTCGGCAGATCTCTCTCCTACTCGACTAGGAATAGAACCGGGATAACAAGCACGGGCAACCTGTTCCTGCCATCACCGCAAGCACTCTTGGGTCTGCTGGTCATCACTCCAGCCTCACCACAAGAGAAATACCAGCACTCCTAATAGAAAAGAAACCTAAGCGCAACGCCCGCACACAAATCCAATCAAAACCAACTGGGCGTACAAACAGGCATGCGGGTATGGAGAGGATCCAAACACAGGAAATACAGTCAACAACTCTCCATATCCATGATCAAGTGCTCTGAAGCACTAGCAAAACCTCCAGGTCGACCTGTTCTTCAAAAAGAGTCTTAACTCTTGCGCCTTTCGGAGCAAGAACCTCTCAACTTTACCTCGCTGTCACTCCTCAACCACTGCTCAGAATGAGATGAAACAAAGGCCAGCAGATAGCCTGTAGAATAATCTCTCTATTAAGGTATTACATGCAGAGAGATCATCTCTGAGTTGGCATCTATGCCCTTCCAAAGTTCGCTGTTTCTATAACACGATACTATTTCAACAGAACTTTGCTGTTCGATTCCTCACAAACCACTCGATCAAAACAGCTCAAACTTCTCAGGAAGCTAATGTGTCACCATCACTACCACTCTGTAAAATTTCACCAGCAGATCTTCAACCAAACTCTCCGAACGATCAAGCCCTTATCGCTGTTTTTATAACATGATACTATTTCGACAGAACTTTGCTGTTCGATTCCTCATAAACCACTCGATCAAAACAGCTCAAACTTCTCAGGAAGCTAATGTGTCACCATCACTACCACTCTGTAAAGTTTCACCAGCAGATCCTCAACCAAACTCTCGGAATGATCCAAGCCCTTTTCGTCAATGACACAAGGCGATATGCAGACCCTTGTGCACAAAAACAACGTTTCTCTTCAACCCAACAATCCACAATTTCACAGGTAGGTAGCTGACTGTACCTTCCCAGACCCTGGAAGGTTTCATAGCAAAATTCGACCTCAAACTCCCCATATATCTCTCAATATCTCATGTTTACATTCGCCTACTATCATAACCTCCGATTTGAGACACCCAACTTCAGCTGGCCATAACTTTTTCACTCCGGCTTGGAATCGATCGATCTCTGAGTCCATCAGCAAGCCCATCTCAAGAGCTTTCCGGCAACAGTCAATTCATCTCCAGCAACCTCACAGAACTCCCAGAAAGCGAGAAAGACCTCACGGAAATGAAATTGGTCACGAATTTGACCCCCTCAGCTTCAATTGATCGTAACTTTCTCATCCGCGCTTCAAATCAAGCAACCATCGAGTCCACGGGCATCCTCGTCTCCCAAGCTTTCCAACCATAGCTCACACTCCGCGAATGGACCACGGGAAGTGCCTCTACCCTCGAAAACGTGAAAGGAACTTGGTAGAAGGTGATTGGTCAAACTTTCGACCAATGAGAAACAAGTTGACAAAAAGGTTTTTGTCTTCACTCACATGACAAACACACAAAGAACGAATTTTTATCCCAGAGTACCATTTAGGCCTCAAAGTTTATATTGAACAAACTCCAAACACGTGCCGTTGACGATGCCGTCGGCAACGAAGCACGTAAACACGAAGTACAAACTACACTCAATAGAGAGTCAGAATCCCGACTCTAAAACGGTTGACAATAAACGGCACTACAAAAGGAACTGATGAAGCTATTATCTGGTTGTAATAATCCTCACCAAAGTTCCTCACGACAAACTCACGATGCGCCACCTTTGGACGACTGTAACATCGTATTTCGACCCAAGTGTTGAACGGAACTCTCGCTGGGAAGTTCAGATCCAACGGAGGATCCATACCACATCAAAGCAAGATGTAGACAGTAAGATCCCAAACAGCGTCGTAAGTGACAATGGGAAGAACGATAGGGTCCGGAGTAGCCATCACCGCAGCCATAAACGACTCTCCCCAATGAGCTACCATAAATACTCGAAAGTGATCTCGCGGCAGACAATGGATCTTAATGACGAACGGATGCGCAAGTGGAAGATCAGGAGCACGAAAGGGTTCTCCGTTCATGCCTACCACTCGCACTGCCGCTTACTTCATCCGATGATACTGATCACACCCCACTAGACTTGGATACTCTACACTCCATATCTCAAGCTCCGCGCACCTCTCTTCTTATACATCAATCTCACATGTGACGACAAGAGTACTACTCTTATCTCCACTCAGCGAAGAGTACACGGATCGTCCACGTGGAGCCTTATCTTTTGACACGATAAGGTCCCAATGGCTCCTCAACACCAAACACGTACGAAGGATATGTGGTGGTTTCACACCCTAGCCAATCCACAACACGACAACGCACTCCACACCTCGACACTCCTGCTCACTCTCCGCTCGGCTCGGTTTGGAGTAGAGTAGAAACTCGAGTCAAACACCACAAAAAGGACGCGTACGAAAAGAACACACCCAAAATAGCAACTTAGAGGTCCAAAATATACTCCAAAAGGTCAAAATTTGCCAAATTGACACCAGCAGACGAGTTTACGTCAGATTTTGGACCACTCGCGATCTTCTTCGACTTGTAACTCTTTCGAAATCAAACGATTTTTTGTGCGTTAGAATCGTCTTTCCAACACGCACCTATTGCACTCTTCAGCACCAGAAATTGCCGATCACGTCAATCTGACATCCGTCAATGCACTTCTATCGACCTCAAATTGACCACAAAAATCTGTCACAAGAAATTCTAGCAACGCTTTCGCACTACCTCATCACCAATTCGATCAAGAACAGGTTCAAACAATAATAATCCACACAACAATCGATCACCCAACCAAAAACAACCACTCGCGCACGCGTGCACTCACAAATCGAAGGTATCAACGATCTGCCCACTCCGAAGATACCACCGGTTGATATCCGCGACTCCAAAGTTCTCAATCAGACCTCGCAATCTGAGTTCTTCAAGTGATAAATGATATGTACTCACTCCACATGCCAACGAGTACTAAACAATCACTAAAGTCGAACTAAATCCACTCTGTGTTCGTAGAGACTCCATATTACATTCATCAAGATTATCCATCATAGCTAGGAGCTTGAAGGCTCAACTTGAAGAACTAAGACCTCCAAGCCCTAGTTGCAAAATATACCCCTAGTGGATCATCCCAAGAACTCGTCTTAACGGCCTTATTGGGATTAGCCACTCTGCACTCGACCAACCTAGTCGAGATGCTAAACTGACGTGACAAACACGACGACCCTGATGGCATCATGAGAGTTATCCGCTCTCCACAGTGAAGACATCGAGCAAGGTGTCGATCCGAGATATCGAGCGAGACATCGACTCGGATAGTGCCGAAGCAACAGACTGGATCAAGCCTACGTGGAACCTCATTGATGTAGAGAAGATAATCGATGTAAGTTGGAACCATCTGATGCAAGGTTGAGCTATGAACCAAAAGCTTACGTCCTTGTCAGAACAAGTGCGGAGTAGAGCTCTAATATCATGTGAGATGGAAGAATCCACTAAGAGTGCTCTCCAGAATAGATCTATCTCGCACGAAGAAACGATAACAAAGCCAAGGTGTTGAGAGGGCCTAACTATTCAAAAAATCTGTCAAAGCAGTCTCTTCCATCTCCATGAATAATAAGCCCTTCCACATGATATCGACAAAGATGTCTGCTTATGCGCGAGCGGTCTTGCCACATAGTCAAAGATATCTGGTCTTACGATGTCATCAAAAATCTCCATGATCCTCCTATTAAACTCTCTAATGCACGAAATGAAAATAAAAAATGGAAGTACTATGCAGAGTAAGTAACCAGATCGATGTGCAATGGAAAAAAAATTACCAAAGATAATATGTGGGTCCTCTAACATAGAGAGATCTTCAATATACAAAATGTCTTTCGTCAAGACAATATCTAAGAATCGAAAGATGAAATCTTCTGTACCCACCGATACTCCGGGGATACGTAAACTATCTCTATGTGTAATAAATCCTTATAGCAGTTGGAGGTTCGACGATATACTTATGAGAGACCAAGTTTTGCACTTTGACACTTTCGCTCTCAACCCTACCAAGCTTGGCTAATTGAGAGACGAGGTGATCAAAAACATCATAAATTTGGTCCGTCGGACCTACGTTATGCATGTCATCAACTCAAGGTGGAAAAACACAACTTGGAATAGCCAAGGCGGTGGCCAAGAGAACTCTATAGTGAACTAAGATAAAGAAGAGTCCACCCAAATGATCTCTTTGACGAGTATATGCAACGGAATTGATGATTGTAATCTCCTTTATTGAAAAATCACGCTGGTAAAAAGAGGAAAGGAAGAATCAATCGCATGAAAGAAACAAGACTCGCTAAAGATCCATTGTCATCCATGAACTCTTTAAAAATAGAAACGTAGAAAATACTATTAAAAATATTTTCCACGTCCACTTATAAGACAACCCAATCGAGATGAATGTCTAAGAGAACCTTAATATCGAAAGACACAGACTCACAACTTCCAAACGTCGCAACTCCAAATTGATGTGACGAAGATGATCTCCAAAAGTATATTGAAATTGAAGAACAATTATACGACTAACAAATCATAAGAGAATCTCATCGATGGCTATGGGTCGAATCCCTCACCATCTTTCGTCATGTCAAAAGTCTAACTTCCTTTAGTACCTGAGCTATAGATGAAAGAATATATCCTTGAGCTATTGATACTGCTATTTGAAAAAGTTCCGTGAAACCACTAGAAGATCGTGAGTCTGAAAACAATCTCGTAGATGCTCGTAGACCATTCCAGACAAATTTCCAAAAGATAGACATGAAATTGTACACACGACCTAGACAAACAAAGATCTATCGAAACATAATGACTTTTCAACTTGATAGTCTTGAACCTCAAATGATGAAAGATCATCCGATGGAGATGAAGAAAATGTAACGAAGCGATCGTGTTTTCAATAAAATATACCATTGACAAAAAATGCAATGCTTTAACAATTCTATTATATTCTACAACTTGACTTAACATCTTACAACGTCGTATGTAGACGGAAGAGAAAATAGCAAGTGTAGAGACAAACCTAACATCCTACAAATAAATAAATTCTCTTCAATTCAAAAGACCCTGAATTTTTCATTTATCAGTCAGTACTAAGTTCATAATGATTATGAAAAAAAAGGGAAGATCTTTTTGTCGTGTAGAAACGGACATACGGGAGTATGTGATGAAAACAGCAAAGTAAAAAAGAATTAGCGAAAATGGACGGATGGTGTCGCTGTGAAAAAAAGAAAAAGAAAAAATAATTCAGCGAAAGAGTACGGCTGGTGTCGTTCTGAAAACCCAAAAGAGAAAAAAGAAAGCAGCAAAAAAAGACAGGGCAAATGGTGTCGTCGTGAAAACCGAAAAAAAGAACAGGTCCTTGTTTGTATTGATATCAATCACAACGTGTAAAGCTAGCGACTGAGCTTTCATTTGATTCTTCCTTTGGCAAATCCCATGGTACGATGTTCCCGTAATCATGGTAACCACTTTGTGAATAACGCTTAAATTCTCAAGTTTCAGAAGGCGAACCCGCAAAATGCGATCTACTGTGTTACCACGATCCCTTGTAGTCATACCCCGGGTTTAAGCCCTTTATCTGACTCTCTGCTACATCTGTAAAGACTATCGCATGTAGTACCTTCTATTTCTTCCCCTGATACACCGTTGGATCCCTCCCGTCCCCCGATGATTCTTTAATAGGCAACATGGAACTGTTATTTACAACACAGGGGCCTCAGCCTCTGGATAGATATCTCTGTTGCATCGACCTGGACACCTCGACTCTGGATTATCTACCTGTATACGTTAAGATGGTAGAGGTAGCGGTAACCTCTCACTCTTTCGTAATACCCATCGATCATTATCTTTCCAGCCTTTTCGTTAACCTCTCGCCTCAAGTTTTTAGGTATGTCCCATTCAAGGGAGCTCTGGAGTTTACATTGCGTAAAAAGATTCCTTCTTGATTATAGCACCCCAGAACTCATTTTCAGTCCAACAAACGGTAGCGTAGGGATTAACCGTTTTCAAAGCCACTCTGTACTGGTCTGTCTCTGGCTGTGACATCCGCTCCTCTTCTCGTTAACCGCCTTGCAGCGCCATTCTGTGCTGCACTGCCTCTGTCTCTGACATCCGCACCTCTTCCTCTTTCTCCTTTGACCAGTTACAGATATTGGTCTTCCCAGATAAAACTGTTTCTTCAACTAAAGAGGAAAAGCCTCTGAGATGTTTAGTCAGAGAAGTAAAAAATCAAAGAGGAACTCACGACTTTGACAACTCAGATGGAGATACATACTGTCTCTGTATCGTATTGAGATGTTTAGTCAGAGAAGTCAAAGTCAAAGTGAAACTGACGACTTTGACAACTCAGATGGAGATACATACTGTCTCTGTATCGGACCGTAGCAGAAACACTCCAAGAAGAGACTTCAGCGTGAGAGTCGGTCGTGCAGAAATACAGCATCAGGATGAGAACGTTCCAGTTTCTTGACGGGTTAGATTTATGGAGAGAACTTCATGGAGATTATCTCAATGAAGTTGAAGAGGAAAAGCTGCATTCGAAGACGGCAACATTACCTCAACATTGGGCAACATTACCTCAACGCTTCCAACACGGTAATGAAGATCCTTCATAATAAAGACCCTGATTTTTTCTGCGACTATTGACAAGTCATCCGAGAAGCGTCAACAAAGAACAAATATCCTGCGCATTCCAGAAGCAGATACGGAAAGGGTCATCATAAGAATAAGACGAAAAATAAACGGAACTGTTACATCTGTTACGAAACGGGAGAGAAGTGCGACTTACGCTTCAATCTAAAGAGAGATATGACAAAAAGGGAAGAAGAAAATCTTCCAAGAAGAAGGAAAGGGCAGGTAGGTGCTGCTATGATTTCAGAGCTTGAGGACTGAATTCTCGGATGAAGACTGGGCACTAGTCACGTGTACGAAAAGGTCTGTCAAAAATCAAGGTTGGTTTATCGATTCTGCTGCAACGTCCCATATTTGTTACCAAAAGGAACTTTCCACTTAACAAGTGAAACGAGTCCCAAGACTGTTCGATGTGGGCCCATAACCCAAAATCGCTATCTGAGCAGTAAAGCATGACACACTATCTATCTACTGTCTTCGCGCACACAGTTCTCTACCAGATCATAGGTCACTCATCACTCATCATTCAGTTTCACACAGGACTTCGAGCACTCACACAGAACACAACGCACATAGGGCCCTACACTCTGTAATCATCCTCTCTTTACACCTCACACACAAGTGTCACACAGGTCACACACAATGAATTGAACTGATGAGAGGATACTTACAGAGCAGTCTAATTATTGCACGTACATAGCGATATACATAGGTACCAGGTTAGGGATTAGAGGTCAGCTCTTAGGATCTTTTACCACCGCCTGGGCTTTCAGAAACAAATTAGTCGACCGACTTCATTAGATTGAAACTGAGATGATTTCCATCAACACATCTACACCAGTACACAGTAAGTGGCCGTCTTTCACCGCATTTTCCGCGCCAACAAGATTAGCACTTGATTGAGATCACCCAGCACCAAGACCTGAGCTTCTTCAGTCTCAGGCGCTGGAACGAGCACATATACAAACAAAAACCTGTTTGCAAATGATGGAAGAGGTGGTTCCTGAGTTCCAGCCCTAAAATCCGGACGGTTCTTGATGACAGGTGGCTACTGTTATGCCAGGCGGGGCAGAAGGAACTTATCCTGTGTCTTAAGCAAGTAATCAAATTTACAGCTGGACTTAGCAAGATGAAAATTGCTTGCATATGAATACGGCAAAGATTATCAGTATGGAAGCCGCATAAAGTAGACAGAGCGCAGATGAAATGTAGAAGAAGAAGAATCTGAGCATCCGGGGACCAAGGATTTCTTTCTGATGTTGCTGACCGTACGCGCTGCCCCCTGTGGCCTTCTCCGTTTCTAATTTCCTCCGCTGACGTCTGGCAACAGCTTCAGCAATTCCTTCTTCCTCGTCTATGGTAGCAAACTTAGCATGTTCGTGATTCTCCCCTTCTGGAGCATTTCCAACCCCGTTGGAATTTGCCCTTGTATTAACGGTTGCTTTTCCGCTATGCGGAGTTGACCGTCCTTCAAGTCTCAGCTCGTAGAAGAACGGTCGCTTGATTGAGAGAGAAATCTTGTCTCCGCCAATCAACCAATCTTTCTGACCGGTGCACAAAAATTTCACTTGAGGCTTACCACCGTCTTTCTTCCCTCGATTCACGACGCAAATTGGGTTCCTACCCACACCTTGTACTTGGAGCTTAAGATTGAGGGACTCAACAACCTCTTTTCCCTTCCTGGAGCTGGGCCTTAAGAGTTCCATTACTACTTGATGACGAGAGACGCTTCCACCCTGACATTCCTGCGTAGCTGGCCAAGGCTCTAAAGCATCCCTAAGGAACGATGTAACGCTATGTGCCTTGTCAACCTGCCCTTACTTGTGCAACTGTAACCATCTTCAGAGCTTTCTGCTATTTACCGCTACCGATCACAATCCCCCTACACGTTCTGGAGCACCGCGATGCAATTCGCTTTGTGAGTCGCAAGAAGCTGTTGGCACTTTCGTACCAGCTTGAGGTGTCTTTCGACCAGCTCGTCCTTTTCGGCAATCTCAGCTTCTAATGCTGCAATCTCCTTTCTCAAAACCTGTTCTCTGCTAGGCTGGAACTGATGTCCTACGCGGAGGAAGGAAAGCTGGAGTCTGTTCGCCGCCTCCATGAAGTCCCTCGTGTGTCTTTCCACGTCCACGTGCAACGACGGATGAGAAGAACGGTCCGCCGCTTGGAGCTCTCTCGCGGGCAGGCAAGGAAGTAACGCTGCATCCATGGCGGCAACGTAGGCTAATACCTCCGATGCTGAAGCCATTGAGAGCTTTCTCAATATTTTGATCTGTCAACAGCTCCTGTTTTAGAACACCCGAAAAGCCATTACCTTGTACCCTTGAATAGACCAACAATCCCACCAAGAGGTAACTGAATCACAGCGACTCTCTAGCGCCTTCAGGACCTTCAGAGTGAACGAGAAAGCTAATCTTTTCACATACGCTGGCCTATTTCAGGTCGGAGCTTATTTCAGTACTGCACTATCGTCGTAAATTAGGTCTTCGTAAAACAAGCTGATCCGAGGTCTTTGGGGAGTTACGCAGCAACGTTCATAGTTTTAAATACATGGTTTCTAAATTAGAAGCTGTGCTAATGGAGTGGCAACTCTTAGCCAGTTCCAGAGGACGCCCAAACTGCGAGCTTCAAGCTGTCTTCTGCCAACCTGTTCTACTACTATCTACTACTATCTACTGTCCACTGCGCGTGCTTAATAATGAGCTCCAAATTGCGCGACTTGAAACCACGCTGGCTATCACGAAGGAATGGGAAACCAAGAGTGATGACCCAGAGGTAATTCAGAACGGTACTGAAAACTGGGTACATGAGGAACCATTATCTCAAGAAAGAATTAACCCAACAATTCACGAAGTATTCAAAACGGCAATACCAGATCGAGTCATTTTCCAGCCCAGAAAAGATAAACTATGAAGTCACCTTTGCTACCTAAGCTCCACAATCTCTGTCGTCCCCGAGTGTAATTTTAGCCTGCGGAGGACCATCTTTCCTGCTACTGCAAAATACTTTGCTGCTTCGCTCGCGAAATCACGCAACAAGCAGAGTACCCCGCTTCCAGTTCTCCCTCATCATCCACAGCAATTTAAACCAATCGCCAACAGAGAAAGAACTTCATGTCGTTCGATAGTCCCATGACCTGACCAGCCAATCGCTTAGTCTTCAATGCCTCACAAGCAGCAGGCGCTGGGGGACGCTTCAGAACCGCGATCGAAGGAAGGATGCCACGCAAATAATCAACTACTGCGACGGAAGTTGCGTCTCCTCGCCCCAACCACACGTCCATCAAGGGAACACGTCTCAGTTTGGATTTCTGGTGTGAAAACAGTGTGACAGAAAAACACACACTGGACGGCTCATTTCTTGAATTGCACGCGCAATTTCTCCCAGGCCTCGACCTTTTCTCGTCCCTGGCTTTCTGTGTACTATTTCTTGTAATTGCTCGCTAATCATGCGAACTTGCGAAGATCCACTCAAAGTTTAGACCACTCCCGGATTTCTGTACGAGAATGAGGCGTGACGTGATTCATCAGAGCCAAAACGTAACGCCTGTTCGCATTTGTTTATTTTCCGGCAAGCGAAACGCACCCGTCTGTCTGCCCGTAAACAAACTGCGGCCAACAACGTAAAAACCACTAAACTATAAACTTGGGAGGTACCTTGGAGAGTGCCGGAGAGGAGGCGGAGTGCGGGGGAGGAGAGGAGAGAGGAGGGAATGGAGTGGGTTGGAGTGTTATGGGGTGGGTTTAGTGTAGTTTTTTATACATTTATCTCTGTTTTGTCTTCGTATGTGATTGTTTTGGTTCTAAAATTATTATGTTTTATGAAGAAATGAGTGAGTATTAAATATTTTTGAGTTTTTTTAGTATTTTAGAGTTACAGAGTTTTTTGTTTAGGATTCTTGAGAGTTTTTTTTTGAGACTTCTTGTTACATATAGTGTATATTTAATTTTATAGATCAATTTCTTTTTTTTTAGTGAGTTTCTTTTTTGAGATGTTATTATTACGAGAACCGTTTGATTAGATATTTATTTTTTTTAGTTATGAGTATTCTCTCTCATGAGATTGAGATTGATTCGAGACACACCATGTTCGATGTGCAATCAGTTATTTATCTCGCAAAGAGTAAAATCTCATGTGAGAAGCTCCAGCAGCCACCGTTAAAACAAATAAAGAGATGCGCAAGAGCTATGATAAGACCACATAGGATGCTCATGTTAGTCGAGAGCAGAGGTCTACACATGCAGTCATTATGACATCGTTAGCCCTTCTTCCTAGAGTTCCTCCTGAGTCGTAGTAGTGATTGAGAGTCCACACGGAAACTATTATGAGATTATTAGAGATGAGTTTTTCTTATCGCGTTTGTTTCATCGGTTACCCGTGCTCTCCATGATGAGGTGAAATAGGCATTCCGTCTATCTCTCCATCTCGATACGAAACATCCGGGACGAGACGGCGTGATTATTATTCTTCTTACTTCCTCGTTGGGGCTTTCGTTATACTCGAGGTGGCAGAGGAAGACACCGAGAGACGACGGTTCGTCTTCGGAGATTCCGTGCGGATGATTGGGCGGTCTTACAGGAGGAATCAATATGTGCTATACAAGATAAGAGTGAGTCTGTATCTACATGTGATGTGTCCTCTTCTGCTCGCATACGACATTGTAGGATGTTAGATCTGTCTCTACACTTGATGTCTCCTCTTCTGTCCGCATATGACGTTGTATGATGTTATGTCAAGTTTTAGAGTATAGTAGAGCTGCTACTTTGTTAGTGGCATGTCCTACTGAAGACACGATCGCTTCATTGCATTTTCTTCACCCCCATCGGATGATCTTCCACCACCTGACGTTTATGACTATCAACTTGAGGAGTCATTATTGATTGATAAATTCATTTTTATATTTAATGTGGTATCAATAAGTCAGTTCTAATGTACGGCAAGATGAATATAAATGGAAAGGATGAGTAACATCTGATTTCTTGATAAGTTTACTTTCTTGTAGTGGAGGTGGACACATGACTATTCCTCAACAGACTTGCATGTGAAAGATGTATACAGTATTGCTCATAGTATCACGCATAAAACATTAATTGGAGGTTCAAACGTGATCATATTACAAAATCTTTTGCGTGAGTATAAAATCAGAAATTTCAGACACTTATCTTTTAAACAGTGACTTCTAGTCTAAGATGAAAAACTAATGTCTGTATATTACGATAAAGTTGAAAGGTGAACCACATTATTAAATCACTTGATTTATTAAATTTTGTTAAAATGTATCCTCTTACACGAATGATAGTAATAGTCTAATGACTTCAGAAAGCGAATCTCACCCTTGCAGAATTCCATAATTAGTTAATCACGCACCAAACACACGATAATAAAAAGCAGCATGGTACGATACTGCACATAAGGACATTCTCCACTAATCAAACTATTGAAAAACTAAAACCAAAAAGTTATCACAGTATATGTAAATACAGTTGAAACGCAAAATTACTTAAAAATCTATATCAGATGCAGCATATCTTATATATGTTTACCATCATACAGCATGTCAATGTTTGTATTTAGTATCTATTTTTAACAGTAGAATTGTGGTTCAAACAAGTCATATATTCTTATTCAGTTCTCAGTATTGATTTTCTCTTTTTCCCTTGAAATGTTTAAAAATTTGACAAATGAGGAGATACTTGATCAATAAGTGCAGATCGTACTGGTAAGAAATCGGTCAGGGTACAATTCAGTGA
Source organism: Asterella californica (assembly GCA_036924285.1). Classification (NCBI taxonomy): domain Eukaryota; kingdom Viridiplantae; phylum Streptophyta; class Marchantiopsida; order Marchantiales; family Aytoniaceae; genus Asterella; species Asterella californica. The sequence goes on along the minus strand of JAYKYS010000002.1, from coordinate 18,565,397 downwards.
CCAGTTCTCAATATTTGTTCGTTCATTTCTTCTCTGGAATTTAAGAAAAGTTCACACAACGATATACTTCACACTTGATAAAATTCAGCTATGATCAGAAAAAGGATGTGATTCTATATCCCGCATAAAATGTTGGACGTGGATAGTTATTTTTTCTATCAGGTAGCTGATCAAGTATGTACTTCAGTGAATCACCCGAGCAAGTAAATAATTGTTGATTCTTCCAAGATATAAGCATACGTCTTTCTCGTCTTTGTCATGGAAAAAAGTTGATTTGAATCCAACATCATTATTCTCACTTCTAATACGTTTGTCGGACTTTACCTCATTTCTTTTAACTTTGTGAGCTATTTTATCATATTTTTTACTACAGCAGGTTAAAATACCTCATTATCAAAATCATAGAACTGCATGTTGACAGTAAATCATGTATTTACACGGAAAGTTTAATTTGAAATATATTTATAGTAAATTATCAACTCAAATAATTTCTTATTTGACTCATGCAATGTCTTTACATTACGATAAACTTGTTACTTGCAGTCAAAGAAGCGGTCAAGTATGCAAAATTAAGAGGGGTAGCGTAAAGTCAAACAAATGTATTAGGGATGGAGTAAAGTAAATTTCTGCATCATTCTTAGATGCTTTCGTTCTTTCTCTATTATTTGCATTTCTTACAAAAGTGGGAGGACACGGTGCGCTCAAAAGAAATAACTACAGTACCTCAGAACTACTATGTTACGTACGACACAATAGTTTATCGGTTTGCACGAACGTTGGTTGGAGTTGATTCGTTCTACCTATTTAGCGTGTAGTTCATAGTTTAGGGAAATATGCGACACAATGAGTAGGCAACAGATGGAAAGACCCCATCAAGCCTAACAAGGGAAAGAAGGACACGAAGGACCAAGCAACTAACGCATCGAACGGATGAAGAACACCGGGACTAAGCCCCGCTATCAATAGCTCTAAGGTCATCTATCGCTTTTATAATATCACACATGGGTAAGACAAAACTCCAGCATACAACAGGTGCACATGAAGTAGCATCGCCTACTGCAGTTACTCTCATGTGGACGGTGATTGCTAAAGCTCTTTGTAGAGCAATGAAAACTCTATGTCTAAAAAATGCGGTGCAGAAAGAAAGAGAAAATGGTATCCCTGACGTCTTTCATGGTAGACTTTGACACAATCTCGAAGAAAAACATCGAACTCCTAAGTTGTCAATCCGTATATCTCAAAGGCTAAGGGGATGAAGTGATGTCCCACCTGCATACTCCTATACTTGATCACCTTCGCTGCTGCCGCCACACTTGCAATCCATCCTGTAGGATGGGTGATCACATGTGCCGCCATTGAGTCATATGTCGGATCCGTAACAATCACATCTGTCATTGAGACATGATCCTCTCTCATCATAGACATGTCAGCTCTCACTAATCTTCTCATCTAAAAGATATACCAACGCGCTCTCCATGTCATGTAATCGCTCTCTCGTGTTAAGACAAACACGACGATCCTGATGACATCATGAGAGCTATCCGCTCTCCACCATGAAGACATCGAGCAAGGTGTCGAACGAGACATCGCATTTGTAGGTGGACAGTGTCGAAGCAACAGATTGGACCAAGCCTACGTGGAACCTCATCGCTGTAGAGAAGATAGTCAGTGTGAGTCCGAACGCTCTAATGCATGATCGATCTATGAGTCAAGAGCATGCGCTCTTGTCTGAATTGTCACGTCAGTTCGGACACCCCGGCTAGGTTGACCGAGTGCGGAGTGGCGAATCCCGGCAAGGCAGTTAGTGTCGTTAGGGCGAGTTGGTGAGAGAGCTCACTAGGGGTATACTTCGTAGGTAAGGCTTGGAGGCCTTAGTTCTTCAAGGAGAAGTCGAGCTCGAGCTTTCTTCTCGAGACTTCGAGGAGCAGAAGTGCATGAGTGGTGCGTGAGTGCGTGAGCTTTGGTTTTACCAGTAGACCGATAGCTCTTGGTGTCTTCTAGGGATGCATGCAAGTACTTATGGACTTGTTTAAGGTAGTAAGAGATCTTCTCGCACGTTCCTAGAGGAGACGTTCCACAATATTAGGAGGAAGCTATAGTTGTGGTAGTGTTTGTCTATATCGTAGAGACGCGTATGAAGGCAGTTGGTGGCAGTTGTCTTGGGTGAGCTAGTAGAGCTACCACGTAGATATTTTTGGAGTTACTAGAGGTGTGGACATCTAGTTAGTGACCTTAAGTATCAGTTACGATGATTGGTGATCATATATTATACATGTGGTCACCGAAGAGGAGGCGTCAGTCCGGATGGAGCTGGGTTTCTCTTTAAGTGAATGTTTGAGTGTGGAGGGTTCCGTTTGGACTTCTTGTGGTTGGAACCCCTCCATATTCTGCTCTTGTTTGTGTGCCGCGTTGCTTGTGTTGGCGCTTGATTTCCGGAGTGAATTCATTCCAGTGTGCTGTCGGTAGTAAGGTTGGAGTTCCGCACCAGTCAGACTATCTTTGTTTCTCTCACGGTGTGGTTGGAGTGACGACCAACAGACCGTGAGAGGCTGCTTGTGGTGATGACATGTACAAGTTGTCCTTATCTTGATCGTCCTAGTAGGGGATAGGTGAGCTCAATAGGAGCGGAGTTAGGCAAGTGATGGTTACGGTGGTGATAGAGATTTAGACATTTTGGTTGGAGAGTGTGCTACCGAGATTCTCTCATCACAGAGTTCTCGGGAGGTTCTGGTGGAGACTTCTTGGACAATGGGTATACACGGAGTGGGGTGAAGTACCGACTATCTACACCATTGCCGTCGGTTGTTCTAGAGAACGAGTCAGACGCATATAACGCGTTTTCTGATGGTGAGTCGAGTGTCACCACACCGTTGTTGTGAGACATGGACGAGATCTATGAGGTCACAAAGGGACCTCGACGTTACTCGGATACAGTGGGTACCATCAAGCTGGATGACTTCATCCAGGAATTTGACAGTTGGTACGATCTGCAGCAGATGCGGAACCCACAGCTGTTTACACCTTTCATGGCGTGGAAGGGTTTGTTCCAACACTTGGAGAGACCGCCGATGGACGATTATCATGAGTTCCGACGAGACTACAGTATGGAGATTGAGTTGTGGAGACAACATTGGTCTCCCAACTACGTTTCTATCACTATTGGTGCAATTTCAGGAGGCGTAGCACCTACGAGTTTGAGTGCTAGTAGCAGTGGTACCTCCACAGATGACGGAGTATCTACTATCGGCGGTGCGTTCATTAGTAGTGGAGCAGGTGGTAGTGTGAGCGGGATACCACCAGGGTTTAATCATGTGGTTCAGTTCTTCTAGTGTTTGAGGAAGAACTATCAAGGTGTGCGGACTGACAAGTTGAGGAGTTTGCAAGAGTTCCAACGGAAGATTGGAGAGAGCCTACGCGAGGCGTTTACTCGCATGAGGCGGTTGATCAGCGTTACCCAAGCGGTGACGGAAGCACAGGCAATCCAGTTCTAGTATGGGATACTAGATCGGGAACTGCGTAGGAGAGTCAGAGATGCCACTCTCCTTAGAGACACTGTTCCAACGTTAGCGGTTTGGTTTGGCTGAGCAGATTGAGCTCAACATGGTGGAGGAGAGGGTGGTGGTTGTTGGGTTCAGCAAGGAGACACCACATGGGACGACCACCTCTTCTCGAGGATCACAGGCTACGCAACAGCGTGGTGGTGGTGGTGGTAACGATCGTGTGGAGCAGTCACGACCCCAAAGAGGTGTTGGAGGATCTGGTGGGCAGAAGTCCATGCCGTCCTCTCTAGTCAGCAGCAAGCAGATCCTTGCTGGACTTGTGATAGTCCTCATCAGCAGAAGGACTGTCCACAGAGGAGAGATAGTTATGAGACGTCAGGGACGTCTCAAGCGGTATCTAGACAATGTGAGCATTGAGGACGACCTGATCACAGTAATGACCGTTGTTTTGATCTCCATCTTGAGCTGCGGCAAGAGAAGGCTGATCGTGGACGAGGCGGAGGAGCTCAGGGAGGCGGTGGTGGTCGAGCTGGAGGTAGAGGTCCAGCACCTGAGAGAGGATCGGTCGGTCCACCGTATGCTACGACGTCAGAAGCAGGTATGGCTGCTCGGATTGAGCAATTGGAGCGGAGGATAACTAGTATGGCTATGGCGCAACGGAGATCTGGTGGAGCAGAAAGTCTTGTTAGACTCTGGAGCCGAACCGTTGATGTTGGGAAAGACAGCGTGTATTGGTCTAGGTTTGAAGAAGTCCGAGGTGGAGAGATGTCCACTCCAGCTACAGACATCTCTAGGGGGATCATGAGGTACAACTCTACACATGACACGGGAGATGTTGACGGTGAGAGTTCGATCAGATCATCCCACGGATGGCTCCATGGTGAGAGCAAAGGCCATCGTTACAACCACGGAGTCTTATGATGTATTGGTTGGAGGTGCCGTGTTATACCCTATGGGGTTCGTGATCGACTATTGGACAGAGACAACATCTTATAGACCAGGTTGGCAGTCCGGTGAGAGACGAGTGAGCCTCTTACCATTGCGATTCAATGCTAGAGTTGGGACAACGGAGCCTACACCACAGACGATGGCATCCGTTACAAGGTTCAGTTCTGTCATCATTTGGCCGAGCGAGTTGTTAGAGGACAATGTCCATGCGGAGGATACTTGTAACAACCTAGAGAAACACAATGTATCGGAAATAGTAAATTAAGGATCAATCCCACGAAGATACTGTTAACAATTACACAAAACACAATACTACAACGTCACAATGATAATTCTAATAGTTTTCTGTTATTCTCACGGAATGGAAAATATCCGGATGAGAGTTTAAGTCTGATAAGAAACCAAACCAAGCACAACTTGATAAATTGAATACAAACAAAAATAAAATAGTTCTTGATCAGAGATCCTTCCAACAAATCAAACAAAAGATTCGAGAAGATAGATGTATGAACAAATGAGATAGCAAATACTGCTGAAAAGTTACTAGTGTTCTTCTGAAAAGACAGAAGAATACAGACTTCACATCAAGGCTCAAAGAATAAGCCCCTACGCTTCATAAGAAGTGTTCTTTCAACTAAATCCTCACTCTTAAGAATCCCACTTATTTGAAGAAGGCAGACTCAAGACGAAGCCACTATGTTTCGAACTCTTCTTACAATTTAATTTATGCTCCTCCACTTCACAGTAACTAATATGTTCTCAGATTCTCGAAATGTCTTTCACTTAAATAGCCCGAAGACTCTCTTCGCCGATGATCAACTTCGGAGATTCTGCATCAATCAGATTGACACATGCGACAGCAAACTACGTCCTTCGTAGGTTTCGCCCATATCATTCACACTCTCACTCCGCAACCTTGCACAATCGAAAAATAACTAACAAAGAACTGAAAACATGGAAAAGGTAAAATATTCGAGAATCGCATCACTTATATAGTCTTTCGTCCGAAGATGACGGATCTCATTTCCTACAAAGAAAAGATTACATCTAGAACGTTGAATCACGACTCTCCACTTGACGGAACCGAAGTTTCTACTCTACCTAACTGTAAAGTCTGTCTTATACTCCATAATGAAAACTTAACTGTCTCCCTAAGCTCCTTCAAATCTCTAATGATCCTCTCCGCTATCATAACTATTTTACTCTTCGCCGAAGGATCTGACGCTATCGTCAATTCTGTTCGAAGTCGCTGGAGTAGCTCCGTTTCTGTCGCATCGAGTTCGGTGACGAAGTAAGTAGTCGTAACCTCTTCCACTTCATCTGAAGCTCTTCGGCCTTTGTCTCTGCTATCTCTTTCGCTTTCTGAACCTTGGCTAGCTCCTCATCCTTTGTAGCCAATTGCTCCAAAATAGCATCTCTCTCGGACTTCATGTTATGAAAGCGCGAAGTCATAAGATTGAACTTCGCCTGCCAATCTTGTATCTCCTTTGAAGCCTTCACCTGATCTTCAGACTTTGCGATAACTAGAGCATCTCGCTCCGAAGTTAACTTCTTGACTTTGCTCGAAGAGTCCACAAGCTGCTTCGTCAGAACGTCTTTCTCTTGTATCCACCCTTGTCGTCCGAAGTGACTGCGCTGAGAAGGTCGTTTAGTGATATCGACTCCTTAGCCTCCTTCTCGTAGATATGCCGTTGCACGTCCAACTGGGTCATGATCGGCAACTCTGTACCGCTGAGAAATTCTAGAGTTTGCTCGAACATCTTTAACTCCCTCTCAAAACTTGGGTCACTCGGTCCTGAAGTCGTAGCATCGTCAGAAAGATAGGAAAATCAAGCTGGACTTTAGTTTACTTTTGCTGATTGGGTATTTGCCACTCCAGGCGCTATACTAAGGATGCAAGGGGCCTGCTTCCTCATTATTTGTGAATTCTTGTACGTACATTGTCTGACATAAGGGGGCAGCTTAAAGAGTTAGCTTGTTTCTGCGACTTGTCGATAGACGATTTGGAGAATTTAGAAATCAAATGCATGCGCACAAGGTGTCATTGGGTTCAGATCTGTGCAAGCTACGCGTTGGTTAAGACCGTTCGTGAAGAGGCGGATCGGGGACTGTGTTTTGGGAGAAAATTTAGACACAGGAGAGGTTTTTTGGATACTCATTGATCTATGAAGGAGAGTTGGACCGTTCGGACGTTCCGGAGTCCAAACTTGATGTCCTTGGATCCATCAGGATCAGAACGCCGAGTTCTCTAAGAAATTGAAGACGATACGAAGTTTTATCGGACGATTTTGAGAGTTCTGAGTGAAATTTGCTGCAGGGAAGCGCTTACGTCAGTTTTTCGCCGTCTATGACATGAGATTGGTTTGTTCTTCGCGATCGGTGAACCAAACTCTTCATTCTTGGTGCCTATGCGATCAGGAAGTCTTCACCTACGCACAGGAGAAGACCATATGTGGATTGGATTGTTGGATTCGGTGTGGTAAGCAAGTTTGAGCCGCAAGGAGTCGATTTACGTCAGTTTTTTGCATCTTGTGATCAAAATTTCTGCGTGGTTTTGCGAGGAGAACTCCAAACGGCTTGTTTGGAGTCTCATTGGGTTCAGGATAGCTAGATCTACTTACTAGAGAAGACGGATATCAGATCTGACGATCCGTTTGAGCGGTATGTGCGATTTTAAGCCACAGGAAGGAGTTTTGGAAGGTTCGATCACTTGCGACCAAAAATCAGAGATATCTCGGCTGTTGGGCGTCGGATCTGAAAGTTTTCTAGACCAACGGAGTTAGGGATGAATACCCTATCGATATCTTAAGACCGTTTGACGAAAAGAGAAAGTTCTCAGATACACCTTTTTCAGTTCCTTCGCTACAGTTTTCGTCTTTTTGAGTTCGTTAGAGTTCTAGTTGATTATGTACAGCTTGTGGTAGCTAGCTTTAGCTAAGACCTTATACATGTTATACAACTTTTTTTGTTAGCAAAGGGATGTTTCTCTTGCTTTGAGCTATGCTTCGATAGTTTTGGATCAGGGTTGAGATTCATGGACTCGTTTAAAAAGTTTTACAGCAGATTACAGACCTCTCTGGTTTGCTTCTCAGTTTTGTGTTCTTAAGGAAAAAGAACCTGCAATGTATATACGTTGAGAGTTGGTATATATTACGACGTTCATTTTCATGCTTGTGTTCCTCTTTCTTGTCTCTATTTAGCAAACTACATCTCCACAGCTAGGAACCTCGTGTTTTCCTTGACATCCTCCATGCAATATCTGACACAATAACCAGATACTAGAGCTCGACTCCGTTCTTGTTCGGACAAGGATGCATGCGTTTGACTCATAGCTCGACCTTGCATTAGAGCATTCTAACTTGCACCAACTATTTTCTCTACAACGATGAGGTTCTATCTAAGTTTAGTCTAGTCTGTTGTCTCGACACTGTCCATTTGCGAGTGCGGTGTCTCGTGTCAACACCTTCCTCGTTGTCCTCAAGGTGGAGAGAGGATAGCTACCCCACCATGTCATCAAGGACGTCGTGTTTATCTTACCACGGGAGAGCGATTACATGACGTGGAGAGAGAGTTGACCCTTCAGATGGGAGATCGTTGATAGCTGATATGTACATGATGAAGGAGGATCAGGTCCTAGTGACAGATGTGGTTGTCACGGATCCGACACGGGACTCAGTAGCGGCACAACGGATCATCCATCCCTTAGGATGGGATGCAGACAGGACGGCAGCAGCGAAGGTGAGCAAGGGTTTGCAGGTGAGACATCGCTTCATCTCTTTAGCCTTGGAGATATACAGATCGACAGCTTCGGAGTTCGACGATTTTATCCGAGATTGTGCCAGAGCTTACCATGAGAGACGTCAGCGATATCACTTTCTCTTTCTTTTTGCACTATGTTTCTTAGACAAAGAATTTTCATTGTTCTACAGAGAGCTTTAGCAGGCACGGTCCACAAGAGAGCAATTACAGTAGGTGATGCTATTTCATGTGCACCTGTTGTATGTAAGAGTTTTGAGTTACCCGTGTATGATATTATAAGGACGATAGACTACCTTAGACGGGGTTCTTCCTCCCTTCGGTGCGAGAGTTGCTTGGCCCTTCGGTTCCTTCTTTCTTTCCCTTGTAAGGTTGATGGTTCCATCCGTTGGCTAGTCATTGCGTAGAGTGTTTTCATTCAGCCGAAAGGTACCATGGTTAGAAGCGAAGAGTTTGGACTGAGTCCCCGATCGGGTTCATGTGGAGCCCACCTCGTAAAGCTTTTTAAAATAGATGCTGAGATCCTTCTAAGGGAGGATAAGTCTGCGATGCAAGTTCTAACGAGCGCAGCGCGTCGAGGCGTTTAAACTATCCGAGATCGATATGGCTCGAACAATATCCACTTGGCCAGCGCTTTGACGGTCTCGTCTCGTCTTCCCACCAGCTGCCCTCTCCTCATTTCGTTGTTGCCGCTCGTCTTCTCGGCTCCGCGGAGAAGAGAGAAGAGCGACGGAGGAGACTGGAAGCGAGAGGGAGTTCATTCGATCAAGAATAGGGACTGATCTTATTGATTGTTGTGAGGTGAGCCATAGAAGGAATGGCTTCGTGGTGCATGGCTTCGCAGAGTATGATGATGGTTTGTGCGCCGGCGGCGACCGCGGCTGCTGCTGTTGCTGAGCCAACTCGGTGCTCTCTGTCTTCTTCATCTGCCGCTGCTGCAGTGTACTCGAAATGTGACCGCAGAGTGAGCTTGAAGGCTGGTTTTATGCATTCTTTGCTGCCGAAGAAACGAACTGCCTCACGCGTTGCACGACAGCTTGCGGTGGCTCAGTTGTCTGATTTTGCGGCTCAGGTTTGTGATGGTCGGCTCTCACCTTTACTCTGAAGCGCGAGATGGTATGTAGTTGGTCGGCTTTGCTGTCATTTACGAGCCATGGACCAGTGTGATGCTTTTGCCTCTCTAGATTGCTTAGCATCCAGTTTCATTTGAGACGAGCTGTTAGTGCGAAGATTTACTGCAGACCTCGAGTAGCTTCGGCCGGAAATCTGTCCGGCCATGAAGACGCTTGAGGTGCAGTTCCATACGTTAGTGTACGTTTATGAAAAAATCTCCCTGGAGATTTTCTGTAGTGCTATCATTCTGGGATGCAATAATCGCTGACCATGGCCACTTTCTAGTATCACGAGCGAGAATTAATGGGAAGAATAAATGTTTTTATGACAGTTGTTGCCTTTTTCAGGAGGCAGCAAAGTTTCGTGAAGGTTTACTGCTGCAGTTAGATGTGAATGCAACGACGACTAGCGATAAAGGCATGATTGCTGATATTTGCTCCAAGGTACACAATTGTTGTGAGATTTCCGTCATTGAGTGTCTGCAGAGATTAAGTAGTTTCTGGAGCAAAGATAAGAGGCTTTGTAATGCTGTATCTGGTGATGAATTTGTACAAATCTGACGGTTAATTCTTCTATCTACAGATCTTTGGAGATTACGTGGACGAGTATGATGGTTCACTATCACCAGTGCCCTTCGGAAAAATGAAGGAGGCTTTAGACAGCCAAAGCTTGCCTGATAGCGAGTCGGTGATTTGTGCAGCTCTGGGTTGGACGAGAGGACATCTTTACCATGACTGGAAGATGTCGCAGGAGAAGAAGTGAGCGAATGTCGTGGTCCAATTCCCGCGTAGTGAGCTAGTTCACAAGGTACCGGAGAAGGTCAGATTATATCTTACACCATTACGGCTATAATCTGGCAGTGCCCAGTTTTGTAGGACAATCTAGAAGTTTCTGTTAAAATAATTAACTCGCTTCCCTTCGACCGATGAAGGGTTTACATCGATTCATTTCGTAAGGTCTCCTGAAAGGTGAAATGTAAATGACGGTTCCCGCACATCATCCGATCCGGTCCCGTGTATGTTCTGAGGGAACCTTAGCCGATCGTCCCGCGGTCTGTGCTGGCTCGATAGAATGGGTCTGGTTCATCCTCGTCTCGACTGCACCAGCACCAGCACGAGCACGAACTCAACTCCACTTTAAAACGAACGTCACACTACAGATTGACGCTTTTATCCTTCAAACGGGACGTAAAACACTTATGGCTGCATCAAGCTATACTGTATTTACACCCGAAACTGGTAGAAGCACATACCTTTACTGCTTCTGTTGAGAAAGGAGGACATGTTGTCTTGGATTTGAGTGATTGAACAGCTTATAAACCCCCAAACAAACGATGAGTGGCAACCAAATTGACTTTGCCTTAACGGTAAACTCATGTTTTGTTCGTTGGATCTTGCTCTCGGGCATTTGATTGTGATGATTAGTAACCGCTGTTGTGAAGTCCATGTTTAGAAACAGTACGGAAACAGACCTTCTCTCCAGGACGGATAGTGATCTCTACCTTGTTCGTGAAAGGGCAGAAGTATCTTTTCCGAAGTGACAGCAGGGTTTATGAAGCGCTGCGGCTATTTTGGCGTGGCCAACCGATCAGGACAAAGTCCACGCAACCTTTCGGCGACGCTAATTCCTGTGCAGAAATTCATAGCCTCATTCACGTGGGCAGTGACTGATGCCATCTTGAGAGAGGCTGCCACAGTTTTCCCTTGGATCGTCGCCGAATGGTGACTCTGGTAGAGTTGTTTATTTCTTCCTTCAAACTTATACGGGCTGCAGAGTATCCCTTACTGGAGCATCCAGTAAGGGAAGCTGGATGATGCGAGGATATTTATTACTTTCATGGTACCCTGGACGCTCCAGACGAATCTCTTGATTGGACTAATATCACGAGTCCGTTTCGACAACTGGACGCAGTTGAGTTCAGTAATCAGAACCAGGCATTCATTATGGGTTACACTTCGCAGGAAGTCAAGCACTGCAGCTGCAGTTTCAGGACGGTCCTGGAGTAGGCCAAATCCTGTCGAGGAAATTATACATATTCGGAACTCGAAATTATACATATTATGGAACTCGGTTTCGCGAGCCAGAGACTCTACAAATACGGTTGTCGTCGCATCGGTAACCCGTAGGCCTGAAGGAGACTACGAAAGGACTAAGCAGCACAGCGGGTTTTTCTTGGATTTGCGATCTGAAACATTTAGTTGAATTTCGATTGACCTATGACTGGCACATAAGGATTCGCTGAATTAATCGGAGCAGCTCTGCTGGTAGTCTGTAATCTTCAGACAATGGAAGGAGGCCAAAGACGTGAGGACTCTAAAGCAGCAGAAACTCCCACAGCAGAAGCAGCTCCCGTTCAGAACGACGTCGGGTCGTCCTCTAGCCAGCCGCCGGAGCCAGCCACCACACATGACGCTGGCGTCCCAGACGGTGGTTGGAAAAGAGAAGGTGGACATCTTGTCGTCTGCGTCTCCTCATTTGTGTCCATTACCTACTCCCATGTTTGCTCTAGTTAACTTCGTTCTTACCTTACCCTGCTCTTGTCAAAGCAAGAAATAATTGGTCTTTGAAGATTTCAACTTTTCTTTCCTTCGTCTCATTCGTTGACTGCGGTCTTCTTTCCCTTATAAATTTATTATTCGGCTAGGTAATGTTTGTTTAGCAGTGCGATCTGGAAATTCTTACCCCCGATGATTGTGCAATACTAGAGCCGGAGAGTCTCCGGCGATTCTCCGAAGCGATGGAAGGATGGAAGCAGAAACAAGAAGAAATACACAAGAAATTTTTGGAAAGTTTTGACAATCTGGGAAGGGATATCTCGAAAATGCAACAGGACACGATGAACTTCAAGAGTGAAATTGATGTAGTCAAAGATGGCCTCAGAAGAGAATCTTCCCCTGGGGGAACTCCCCCGGGCAGATCTCATGCGAGAAGTTCAATTTTGGCTCGCTCCTCCGAGTCTAAGTCTAATGAGCACTCCAAAAAGGACTAAGAGAGCGTGGGTTCGCAGTTTCATCAGGCAGAGAAACCATTTTCTAAGAGAACTTGGCGTTGACTTATCAAAAAGTTCATACATCTCCAGAGAACGCCTAAAGTTGAAGTCCCCGACGCAATTGACCGTAAGAGCATCCAAAGCTCTATTTTCTGCTCACATTTATAAATTAGAGAAGGTAGTTTCGGAAATAACGGGGGTTCTGCATGTGCCACACATGCCGAACCTCCATCTTCCTTATAGACTGAACCAACTGAACGCCTGTACACATCTATGCTTCAAACCCAGTCATTTTCAACCCTGCATGTAGCCTAACTGTACCTGGGAAAACAGACCTAACCGTAAAAGTAAAAAGTAGGCTGCACTTATCCACAAAAAGCTTGTACTGAAATGGCTTCAGGATGAATACAGAAAAATCCTTTTCTTCGAGGATTATTTCAGGCAACATAAAATGAAACACCCTTCCTAGTACTAAAGTTATATATTTCTGGTATAAACATTTGACTGAGGGTGTTATCCACCTCTTCCAAGGTAATTGTACTGTTGACCACACCAGAGTACAAAGTACTAGTAAGAGTGCACCATCCTTTTGCCTCAACGCTGTCCGACACCGTTGTCTAGATCTTACGAAAAAGATAATCTGACCATTAAAGTCACAACCTCTGCTGAACCACAACAGTATCTGCAAACCAACACCTCAGATGCCGCTACCTCGGAACGAACCCCTCATCCTTCAGTCCGAGGCAAGAAAATGCTTCACCATTTAACATCTCAACACGTACGGAATCTGCTTTCTCCGACTAGCTCTCCAGGTCCCAGATATACATACAGGTAAAGCGACATCCTCTAGTAAGGAGCTCCAGCAAGCCAGTGAGAAGTCTACTTCAAATGATATGCCAGCTGCATGGAAAGGAAAACCGATCAGTCAACCGATCAGTCAACCGTCAGACCTCAGTCAACGTGGAAATACTCAAGATGAGCACTCAAGGATAATGAACCAATAAGTTGTGTCGAAGAAGCACTCGCTGTACACACGTGCTCAACCAGCATCTGGCAGGAATTATGATCCAAACAAACGAAAAAGAAGAGGAACGAGAGAAAGAAACCTGTAGGCCCACCTTACTGCCTCATTTTTAATACGAAATGCGTAGCTTGACGCCAGAGCTCACAGCAAGCTTGAGGCCCGTCCCCACCTTACAGCGCGATGTACTACACTGCACGCAGCATTACTCCTCGCGAGTGCGAATCCATTATCCAATTAGATCTATACAGAGGGTCACAATTCTTGGAGTGGAGATGCCCTCGTGTTTTCTGTCGTGTTCAGGTGGGCAACAAAAGATGCAGAACCATGCAGGTCCAATTTGTGTACGGTATTTGGCAAAATCTTCTTGGCGCCCGGTAGCTGCGTTGAGCAGAGCAACTGAGCCCTCCGCTAAAGCTGAACAAAAACATAGAAAACCAATTAGACAGTGACGAACCATAACTGTATACAAGATTCAGCCGCCTGGAGTCGAATCCCAAAGCAGGTGCTACGCTGTCCAACGCCTTCTGGCAGCCTGACGGAAATGCATATACGGATGATCTAGTTAATTACTTCTTAGATGAAACTTGGGAGGTAAGGACCAACATCCTTTACCGTAAGTCGTCTTATACTCGGGTAGGTCTTCTCCTTGCCTGGTTGCCTCTTCTACTTCTACTTCTACCCATCTCGGTTCTAGCATCGTCACCCAGGGCGCGGGGTCTATGGTCGAAACCTGGGGGTGGAATCCTCGGAGGTTTGTATGTTGGAGGGCGACATCTCTCGTGCTGACAAGAGGGGCCATCGTAAAGTAATTGGGTTGAGTCTGCAACGGCACTACCATATCTAAACGAACTGTATTCCTCCACACCACCCGCACTATTCTCGAATATGGACCTGCTGTTGGAATGCTAACAGCAAGCAAAGACCTCGGCTGTAGGCTATCCAGTTGTAAGCCCTTCGACTTTTGACCGCTACCGCTTGTCCTAATGCAGGATTAGCGGTGCGGGAGTAATTTGGTCTAGAAGGGCGAAGGAACATAGCGAAGCTCGAGTGGCGATGGAAACCAGAGTAACCAGAATCCGGCAGATACCCAAAGAAGGTGTCTAACACCACTTGGGTGCAGGATCGGCCAGTTAAACAAACCACGACTTGGAACAAGAAGATAGCAAAAATTTTCTGAGTAACAGACCTATCAGAGAAGCTCTGGAAAATGTCTGAACTCGAAATGAAGAAGACTGTGAAAGCGGCAATGGGCAGGCTTTCCCGACGAAGGAATCCTTCTCTCTGAAGAGAGTGTACACTGAAGAACATGGCTTCAAGACCTACCTTAAGTTTCGAGCGGTAGCATCCAGTTGAACACCGAGTAAGCACCCAGTTGAACATAATATTATTTTTATATCTTTCCCTATTTCTTAAAGCTAACTGTCTTGCAGCACCACTCATGCGCGAAAGAGGGGGCTCTAACTTTAAGGCTGCAACATACAGTTGGGCAATATTCCCCTACACCTGCTTCCTTGGACTCTTCAGAGCGATACTGGTCGCGTCCAAGATGGGGAATCCTCGTTTTCTGGAAAGCGCACGGTATATGCATGACAGAAGAATCAAGGTCCCCTCTGTGGTTACTAAACTGGCATAAGCACCAGACACCGGTGTCGAACTTTTGATAACCACATTGAGCATGCTGATTCTTCGAGTTCGTCGGTACCAGGGGAACTATGTATTATAACCACGATGAGCATGCTGATGCTTCGAGTTCGTTGGTACCAGGGAACTATGTAATCCGGAACCATTATGCATCCCAGAAGAATAATGAGAATTATAGCCAGAGTTTTACTAGAATTAAGTCGTTAGTAGCAACAAGACCATAAATTCGTCGCTAAACCATTGACAGAGAGGTCGAAAAAAATTAACCCAGAAGGTAGTTCACTGCAAGTTGGGACTTCTACGTCCCTACTTGTCGACGCGAAGGTAAGGAGCCTACAAATCCTAGGAAAACGGATGCTCCTCACATTTCCAGCACTTAACATGGCCACAGCTCGAGAAACAATATAGATAGCTTCTAGTGACTAGTTGCAACTACAACTACAGTTGACCGCGTATTCAGCAAAAGCTTCCGGTTTCCTTAGGAGCAATTGAAAGTAGAAGTTGTACCTGTTCTATGTCTCAGTGTCGAAGACGTGCACTGTGGATGCTCGAAACTCGACTTCCAGTGTTCAAATAGCAAGAATATCAACCATGACTATTAATCAGAACTGCAGAAGGTGATGTATGTAGTACACCACTTACTGGACCCCTTTTTAATCTGGGCTGCACAGTGAGGCAAGAACATAAATTAAGCTCCTTCTCAAGCAAAACCTAAAGTCAACTATAGTTCTGAACAAATAATAACATGCGACATGATACCCATACATCCAAAACTAGTGCCGACTTGATGTTAAACTATTGACCATCGAAATACGACCAGGCGTTGAATGATGGAAAGGGACCTTTGCCTGCTCCTCACAATATTTTACAGCCTCTGCAACACTGCCAGTGCGTCCGTGAACCAGAGTAAAAGCCCAAAGAAGCAGCTTCCTTGGGCAGCTAATGTCCACGGGTTTAGAATGGGTTGTCCCGGCTCCATTGCTGCTTCCTTCCCCAGTAGTTGACCCTTGGACCAAAAACAGATTAATTCCACCAGGAAACGGCCCAGATAAACTATCTCGGTAAAATCCATAAGTAGAACGCAGTAAACTTGTTGCTTTTTCCAGATTTTCCACCGCTGCTTGTCTAACTGGAATCTGTTTCATTAACGAGATAATCGAAACTGTCCCCAATAAATTTTCTCCTAAGTCACCCTTATTAACCCTCTCCGTAGGCTCAGATGGAGGTTCATCACGTGAACCTTCACCTGAAGTTGGCAATTCGTAAGAGCTTGCCATGAATATATCGTACTGTATGTCTACAACCAATTCACCTGGGGACTGCAGTTGATACGACGAGTGCTTGCTTAGTGTTAGAGGTGTAATAGAAGCAAGAGAAAAGCAAAGAGCTCTGCACCATGCTAAGCATGCATGTCGACAGATTTCCCCTGTTCGAAATCCCAACATCTTGATACTCTTGAAGCGCTTTCGGATCCTCTCATTCATTTGCTCCAAGATGTCAAGCTTCATTTCCTTTTCCAGGTTGTAGAGGTACCTATGTATGTGTCTGCACAATCAGGCACCATCAGAGAAATCAATAAACCGTCGTGAGAGTCATCAAAGCTATGAGAAAGACGAGTACCAGTAACAATACTGATAAGCCTGCCGACAAAAAGCATCCTTAACACTGAAACTGACATCAGACTCAACACTTCACTGCTTCAACCAAATTTCTTATACACACCCCCATAAACATCCATATTTGGATCATTCTACGATCATTGTGAGTGGCGTTCGCTTACGAAGAATAAAACGCTGTAATCGCTTGAACTTCCGTACTTCAGTAATCTTAAATCTATGATAACACATAATGACTGACATAGATATATGGGTTTGGATAAAGAAGATATACAGAAAAGGAAAGACGCCCATCATAAACTTAGACCTTCCAAACAACCCCAACGGACGGGGTAACGCCAAATACTCAAAGTTTTAGGTCTGAAATGAGACCAATACCTGGACAAAATTCGAGCATCCCTATACAAGGATGTACGCTTCAACACATACTGTCAGATACCTCCAGATTTAGGGTTTAGGGTTTTTACCACAGCAAATACGCAGAGGTTGCAATATTCTAGCAAGACCATCCAAGCACAGGTACACTATTACTGGAAAACACTAACTGTCAGAAGGTTTAACTGTTTTTCACCTGTGGATCAGTCCCTCCGAAACTTGTGGCGTTGAAGCAACTTGAGCGTCAGCAAGACTTATTTCTAGAGACTCGGACCAAGACGTCCCATGGTCCATGAAAAGGTTAAACAACTTCTCCATCAAAGTATTGGAAGCAGAGTTTGTAACGGAACCGTTTGGATTGTTTTCTGCTTGACCAATTTGCTTTGACAGTGCTTGTGTATACTTGCGCAAAGCCAATCGAGATAGATCGTCCAAGCATAATGAGAACTGCAAAATACAACCATTATTTTTCCATTTTAAATTGGGGCGAAAGATCCTTGGCAGGGATTGTAAAGGACCAACCCGAATCACTCTTGCCCTCAAAGCAGTGATTGCCCCCAAAAGCGCTACAAAGTGACTAACTCTAAGACATCATATATCATATATGCCAGTATTGTAAGCAAACACATCAGCTCTCCATCCGAACTTCACACTAAGACATGCCTTCCTAGACCATAAGGTGGTCCGACTTACCTTCTTATCAACTTTGAGAGACGAAAAAGCTCTCTCTAGAGTGTATATGTCTCCATTTTGCTCGCACAGAGAAAGATATAAGATGAGGTATTTTCTAACGCAAGTGATGAACTTTCGGGAGCTCTCAGGTATCTGCACGTCTAAGTTGGTCGCATGAGCTGCCTTTCGCCTGCAATAACAAATTGAAATCATTCGAACTAACTCAGAACTGCTATCGTCGCTATTAGTCGGTCCTCACGTTCAATTCTTGCGTAGCTAATTCCATACAGGGTGTTGTCCTTCCTAATGTACCGAGAAAGCTACACCTACTACTCGGTTGCCTTAACAAGTTCAGCATGCTGTGAATATCTAACCAGTTCTGAGATATCGAGATATCTGAGATTCATTCTTCAGAATTAAGCGCGATTATGGATTCCGCACAAACTGTGAGTAATACTGGAAAGCACTTTCTGAACGGGACTCTCCCTATCCAGTTTATCACGACCAAGGAAAGGCACTGACTACCATGAAGCTGATGGGCTGACTGAAAATCAATAGACTTGCTGTTGTCCTACTTTAGCTCATCGTCCGAGATGGAGTGGATCATACACAGTAGTGGTGAATTTAACCAAACCAAATATGAAAACGAACCTTCCAAGATATAGATATGGAAGGAAATCTACTATCTTAACAGTAGTTCAAATTAATGATCGTAGGGTCTCAGCACAGACTTGATACAGACCTTATCTTCCGTAAGCTGCCATCAATCTCCCACATGTTGATTGTAAACATTGAACGGCTTGATCGGAAGCAGAAGGCAAGCTCTTCCTTTGCCTTGTCCAAATCTCGAACCTCATGAGTGTACAGTCCATGCGCCAACCGATACCGAGCCTTGTGAAAATGTTTCAACTCTCCTTCGACACAAAGCCTCATAACCGTGATGCAGTCATCCAGGAGCTGTCTCCGGATCTCGAGAACCAGCTCCTTCTGATCTGTGGAATCAGCTAAGTCTGAAAGTGTCTCATCAGTTGACGGCTGAGTAGCATCCTCGTAACCATTTCCATTTCCGAGACCCGGTAGGGAAGCAATCTGGCTAGTTGACTCTTTTCCACTTGTGCTCTCCGCTACACGTTTCAAAAGACTGCAAACTTTTTCTTTAGTCGAAGCCACGTAACAGTGTTCGGCAATAACCTGCATTAGGTGGGTATAAGCTAGTTATATTCATACGTCGAGAATGGCAGATGTTCTCAAGGACCACCCTCTAGTATAGAGGTAACAAGCAATTAGCCCGGCTAAGTACATATATTCATACGTCGAGAATGGCAGATTCTATCAAGGACCACTCTCTAGTACAGAGGGAAATACGCGGCCAAGTATACAGTAAGTATCCAATAGGGGCCGAATGTGCAACTAAGTACATAGTAAGAAGCGAACAGGGGCCACAGGGGGGGGGGACAGGTAAGTAAGCTAGTTAGCTACTTGAGAAAACAAAATCTACTCTATTTCCCTCATCATCATAAAGATCGCACTGAGATAAAAACACAGTTAAGCAAGCTAGTGTTCAATCATCTGCTAAAAGCTCTTATCTTCGACATGTGGCACGCCGGTACCACGTTCATCTCATGGAAAAGGAAGATACAAGGAAAATACTAGTAAGCACATACCTGAAGAACCTTGATGTCATGTCGATCCCCTTCACAGAGTAGCTTGAGTCGAGATGCATGAAGTCTGTACACAGGGTCTACTGCTGATGACTTCATATCTACAGCCTGCTTGTACAATGCCAACGCTTCTTCACATGGTCGACTTAGTTTCTCACATAGTTTTCCCATATAAAATAGATGTTTCCAGTCAGGCCTGCAATTACGGCATTGGAAGTGTACTTGCGTTTAGACAAAATTTCCGCATTCAGGAAAAGGAATATATCTGTGGAAACCCTGCGGTACCTAATAAGCAAAAAATCGCGAACGAACACGCTTCGAGAAATAGAGTAAGGATCAACGAACTCTAGGCAGTACACCTATTTGCAGAAAGGCAGGATCATTGATAATACAGTTCAGCGGTCAGTTTCAAATACTCAACATTCAAACAGATACAGAACCGTACAGCGAATAGGGCTTCGCATAAACTACTCTATACATACGCTACATGCGTAGACACGTTGACCACAAGACCACACTTTCCTAACATACGTCCACCCTGAACGTAGATACCCTTCCGATCCTTCAACATACTAGTAATTTGAGTAGAAAACATACTTGAACTTAAAGGCTCCTTCGAAGTGTTTCATTGCCTTATTGCAGAGGGACATCCATGAAGCATCCCGTCGAGGAATATAACTTCGTTGATCATACGAGGGTGCAACATTTTGAAGAGAGTCATAATAAACAAGTGCAAGTAGCTCATGAACCTCACTCTGCAGAAAGGCATGGAAGAGGTTATTCACATAGCAAATTGAAGAAGCTCAAACCCTTGCAGTAAGTACATCGTGAACAAGTTACGCTAGTCGCCTCTCAAACAAATCCCAATTTCCACACGTTCGACAGAAGAAACTGTACGTAACTTCTAGGCTGGGAATCAAGCTGGACCATTCGCAACGCGACTTACCTGTTGCTCTGGAGCCTTAGCAAGGGCCAATGTCATAAGTAGACATCGTCGTGTCCGACGACGACTCATCTCAACTCTAGTGGTTAAATGGTTGTTCTTCCGCCACTCGACTGCATTGACGTTCTTGCTTCCATCATTCAGCATCAAGTCAACTTCCTGCATGACAACCAAGCTTGATAGATCATAACCGATAGTTTATATCTAGTCTAGCTTTCTTCCCTTGAAGAAAACCGCTGGCGGAATATACAGACCGCTCCAGATCTATCCCCGAAACTTATCTCCAGGACTAGTCTAGCTGTTCCTTCTCAGTGTTCCCTCAGGATTCTAAAGCGCCTAGAAGCCAGCCACCATGTTCATACTTTGACGAGAAGGAAAGGACTGACAAGGTCTAAAACTTGCGGCTTTTGACACGGTGTTGGACTTCGAAAGGTCAGAAGGATAAGAAACTTACCTCGTCGTATATCTTTGCAAGTTTGTTCCAACTTTCAAATCGTAGGGGATTATAGCACAAATCGTACTTGAGAAGCTTGGCATTTTGCTCGACAAATTCTTCCCCTTCTTTGGTAAGCACGAATCCAGCCCACTTGTCACTGGCACTGATGTCCTCAACCTCACTTACGAAGTGATAAAGGTTCTCATAAACTTCAATATATGGCTCCTCATG
This sequence comes from Asterella californica, assembly GCA_036924285.1. Taxonomy (NCBI): domain Eukaryota; kingdom Viridiplantae; phylum Streptophyta; class Marchantiopsida; order Marchantiales; family Aytoniaceae; genus Asterella; species Asterella californica. Next base: position 18,544,492 of record JAYKYS010000002.1, on the reverse strand, counting down.
ATTAGCGAGAACATCAAGCAGTGCACTGCCAGTAATTTGGCGTCTTGAGATATCGGCAGCGGAGATTGGCAGAGGGGTCTCTTGGTGTACGCCAGAATCAGACATACCTCCACCCTCCGGGACACTGCTCCTTTCACTCTGCTTGGTCTGTACCACGGTGGCTTGATTCGGTTCGAGCGGGCCTTGCTCGTCCTCTGCACCTCGGACTCCTGTATGAAATTTCAGTGCAAAATCCACAATCTCACAGGGAGTTCTCCCAGAAAGCACCATCTCACCGAATTTTTCTTCCTCAAACTCTGGGTCATCCAGAAAGCTCTCTACCGCTTTCTCAGCAAGGACCTTCGCGTGGGGATATGGAAACTGTTTGTGGACAGCTCTTAAAACTTTGCGGAGCTTTATAAGTCGCGCTCTCTGCAACCAGATTTGACTACACGTTCAGCGGGATGTTGAGTACGTGGCATAGTTTGTTGTGGACCCCAGATAACATAAGACATCAACTCTCTCCTGACATGCATTTAGTCCACATCGTTGTCCAGACGAAGTAACTGATTACTGCTACTACACTGAACGAAAACCTCACGTCCAACTACATCGGTGTCAACTTATCCAATCGAGGAACTTCTGAATCCGAACACGACATGATCGCGTCTCGAGGAGACACAGTGCCTAGAGAAGTGCAAAAACCCTCTCGGATCCACAGCCTACAACATGAACGACATTCAACAGTTCCTCTTGTATCGAACTTTGCAGCATGACACGGAAGGTGGGCCAATGACAATTTCAGCATGAAGGCCTACCGTGCAAGCTTTCGCATAGGGCAGTATGTACTGGAAGACTCCGGCGCACTGTTCCTTGGTCTTGTAATCTCCACGATTTGTATTCTGATGTTCTGTAAGACCATCATGACTCGATGGCTCAAATCCACCTCTAAGATTGAGACCGTAGAGGCAGAAAAAACATTGATCTAGAACAGAATCTAAACCAATCTCTACCCTCCTCCTCTCAATTTCTTCAGCTTCTTCATCTTTCGCGGACTTAACCGCTCTTTTCCTCTTTCCTTTTCCCGGCTCAGCGTTGAAAGGCTCTTCTCTGCTATCTTCCTTGTTTTCCAGAATTGGTTCTGGAGATCTCTCTGTATCATCTTTCTCGTCACCTTCCGTACTATGCGAACTTGTTTCTTTCGAACCATCATTGGCGGACTTTTGAGCTACTGTAAGTCTAAGCTTATACTCAATAGCTCCCAAGTGCTTGATAGCTAATTTTAAGAAAGCACCCTCTCCTCCTTCACAAGACTTTCCCGCGCAGCAAAGACCACGTGCAGCGAGCACATCATGAACCGCTGCAAGAAGATCCACCTGCAGAACACTTTACAAGTTAGTTTGACGGTTGATACACGATCCATCGCTGACACAGATACAGGTGAAGACTCCCTTACGTACAGCATTGTCTGAACAAAAGCGTTGCTCCTATCACATCATTACTTCCTGAAACACCTCAAAGGCACAACGGGAGACTTGAGCGTAGAAGGGCACCTGTTCTTTGATTGACGCATTTGTGTCCAGATGTTGCAGTCTACAGAAAGCAACGAAGGCATCGACAAAGGAGCTGCTATCGAACTGGGATGCGGGGTTTGGACAGTTCAACCCTACTGATTCTCTTATGTCACAAGTCTTCAAATCGTAGCAGATGACATCAAGCAAGCGCTCTTGGACGTGCCTCAAAACAAACGACTGAAGAGTAGAAGTAGCCTGAAAAGCCGGGCAGAGACAATTGTACATATTCAGCAACGAAGAATTAGCCTGGACAGTACAGAAGCATCATGATGAAGAAGCATGTACACAGGGTTTCAAGGTGATCACACCCCACGTGTGGTGAGGGGAGTTTTTCCAGCACTACCTTCGGCACTAACGCATGTAAAAGCTGTAGCATATGCCTTCACGTAGAATATATTAAATTTTACGGACGCCCAGAGGCCAGCATGCGTGTGACATCGTTAGGTACTGAAAGCAAGTACCATAAGATTACAAGTTTACGAGGGGAAAAAGAACAAGGATCAATCTGGTGGATTCAATAAGATGACAGATCTGACACAAGCAGCGGGTTTTCTTGGCATATCAAGGGAAAGGACGTGCGTGCGACAGCAGGTGCCAAAGTTCAGGTTGATACCCCGAAAAACAAATTTTTATCTGCGTGAGAAGCACCAACCACCCTTGTTCGTATCGGCTACAAGGATGAAGTAGAGTTCCATAACAAAACATTAAACTCGATGGGCATAGACAGGAGCGTATTTCATCTGTTCTAGCAAAGGCAGCAGAATATTTTGAAATGGACTACACATTTACAGCAGATACAACTGACAAGCAATTACCGAATCACCGAATTCCGCCTGACGTAAACGATTCTAGTTATTATATCGCTCTAACTGGCCTAAGTATCAAGGTAATGACCAGATACAGATGTTCATTTCCCGCAGGATCCAGTGAGTGTCGTACCTTCCCGCCTGCTTCATCAACTTTGTCTCTAATACAGGCGACGCATCTTGATACGAGTTTCACCTCCTCGGCCACCAGCTTGCGTTGACCTTCATTCCCCTTTCCTTGTTCCTGTTCGGAGTCTGAACTTCCGGGGCTCATATTGTGCCGTGCAAAACTTGGAGGGCTCCGCCTCCCGTTCTTCTTGCTGAGACCCAGGGCGCAACAAAGGATCTCCAATCTTCGGGCGTAGCACTGCAATGCTAGGCTTAGGTTTGGTGGACCTACTTTCTCGCAAGCAGATATCAATATGCTTAGGCCATTGAACTCTGGTGAGGAATCTACGGCACCTTTTCTGGTCTCATTCCAACCAAGATTTCCCTTTGCTGAATCCTTATCGGGAAGCAAGACAGGAACTAATAAATCAATCAATTCTGAATACTGAGCCTGGTCAACCATTGTGGCTGCTGACTCCTTCAATAACTTATCTATATCCAGTTCATGTAACATACGCTGAACAGTCACAGGGTTCACGACATTATCCACCTTGCAATGTGGTAACATAGCAGCAAGCCAAAATTCACCCTTCCGTTTTCTGCTTTCCATCAGTGCCAGGCATGTGGTAAACTCTTCATGAGCTTTCTCTCGACGTCCAGAATGCATATGCCACCGACCATTCAGCCAGTGATATCGGAGCCATAATCGCCAGTCGGCATCTTGACACTGGTTGATTACTTCAATGTTGTGTCGCGCTTCTGGTGTCTGAACAACATTGTCAGAGTCATCCTGCTTGGACTTTGTATGACCCCGTCGCATGACCTCACTCCAATCCACTGAGTCGCTTATTTGTATATCCGTCTTAGTTGCACCTGAATGCAGTGAACTCGTCTTCGACTTGATATCTTGTGACTGATTTTCTTTCTCAGTGGTAATATCTACCACCAAAGTCGTGTATGCAGCATGTAAAGCAGCGGTTTCGACTACGCGACAAAGATGAAAATCACATTCATTCAGGACTAGAGAAGAGTTCCTTTGTGAGCCCGTACTGAATATGTCCAGAGAAAGCTCGGCGAGATACAAAGAACAAGCCCGGCTTCTGGCTTTCCAGCTAAAATGACGGATCAAAGTCTCCAGCAACAACACCTTCGAGACAGAAATCTCCTGTCTACAGCGGTTCAAAGCTAGCGTCTCCAACAGCTTATGTGCAACATGATAAGACCCACTGTTAACTTTATGATCTTCGAGAAACTGTTGCACGTCAGCTTCTTCTTCGACCAATGCATCCAGTCTACGCTCTCCATCAACGAGTACGTCGGTCAAACTCGTACCTGACTTTAACTGACCATCTCTGCCACAGTCAATAGCCATGTTTGAACTGCTTTCACTGCTCAGTTTAATGTCTACCAGTTGTTTCTCTTCCTCAAGATCAATCCGGGCAATGAATGGTTCAAGAAGCTGCCTTAACACCTCGCACTGGTCAGGTTCTTTGTGTTTTACAGAACAGAGTTTATCGTCCTTGTCATAGCCCCGAGTACGGATTCTCTCGATTCGTGTGCTGCGCCTTTCCTGAGATGGAAGCTCATCCTCGTACAAAGCCTCCACACCTTTCAAGGAATCAACGATCTCCGCAGACGGATGACCAGCGGAACCGTGGTTGGATGACAAGCTAACGTAGGCCACGCCTGACTCCCTTGTTCTCTGCCCATCTTGCAAAATACCTGCTACAGATGATTTGACTCCAACAGCGTCACTGTATGCTGAAACTACCTTGCACAAAGTTTGATCTCGAATTTCTCCACTGAATGTTGGGCCATTAGATGCTAACTGACATGGTGACAACCGCTCGAGACTTGGTGACTTTTCCGGTGGAGAAGCCGCAGCTTCATTTGCTGTGGTACTCTGCTCCTTGGTGAGACGCTTCCTAGCAACAGAGAAAACTACTAACGCGTTAACAAGGGACACATCCGTCAAACAGGACCCAGTTTTGCCGAACTTCAAGTGTTCGTCTGGGGTAGAGTCTGCAGCCTTAACTCCTGTAGATCCTGCAGAAGTCTGGAGTAAGTCGATCATCGAGGACAACAAGGCACGCCATGACAGTTCATTAAGTCTCACGTCCACAGTCTGAATCTTGCTCCTCTTTGAAATCCCTTGGCCTTCCGCCTCATCCTCTAGCTGGCGCTTCTTCGGGAATGACAAACTGAAGTGTTTAGGTTCCAGTAAATCTAGCCCATGAGGCAGAACATTTAGCTTGAACAAACACTCATTGAAGTATTCACGTCGTCTAAGGATCTCACGGGCGTCTGCACGCCCCTCCAGTACATCCTCAATATGTCTAGCTCTGGCATGTGATGGCGAAAGTCTAAGCAAACGCTTCACGGTGTAGCGACATGCTTCCTCATCTCCAATAGCTATCAGCACCTCCGCAAGTTTCTCCATACAAAGCCCTGCACCGATATTGTCAGTCCAGTTTCACCAAACAGGAAAGAAACGCAACATAATACGAAAGTACAATTCATACATCCAATGAAGCTGGGCGCCAAGGATTGAATACTGATTTCGCTACCACTTGCTACATCCTTGCGAATCACAACACCAACGGGTACCCCTACGGAATTGTTGGAGCGTTCAACGCATGAAGAACAACTTACAGTTGCGGGGACTACAAAGAAGACCCTGCTCAAAAGCAGCCCTCGCGATATCAAGATGTCCAAGAGCGCAAGCAAGCGTTCCGAGTCTATTCCAGAGCACAACATCATCCTGATCAATTGCTGCTGCCTGTAAGTAGCAGTCCAGAGCCTCATGGTGATATCTGCAATCGAGCCTGAACAGCGTCTCGGCCAGGTTCTTTAACGTCGAATACCTGCAAAAGAATGGATTAAATCATCGTAAGTATTTTCTCAGCTACACCGAAAATGCACCCATAAAAAGTGAAGGTAGGAACGGAGGGAAGAAGGGAATATAAGGCAGTTCAGAAATAAATCAAGGCTTCAAGCTTGGGAAGTATCGCCATTCAGAACACACCTTAACTGCAGCATGGGATTGGAGTCGATTGAGTCTGCACCATTCTCCTTCTGCAACAGCAAACCACATTATTTGTCTTTCAGTTTACTCCATGAGCTGGTCAAACAACGAAGCAAAATACTGGAATCGTAATACGAATGTCCGATTACCTTTGATGCTCTTGTCTGAACAATGATCGGATCCTGTAAGATGGACTGAAATAGACCCCGTGCTTCGCCGAGGTCTCCAGCCTGCAGTTCTGTTAGAGCCTCTTGATATGTTTGTGCGAGACGAGCCTCCTGCGGATCACATGCATAGTAGTCAGTCCTACTCTGGACTCAAACTTTGCTCTCCAACATAAGGTCAAAGAATATTTCCCAAATAAATACGGCAAATCGAATACTTTAAGAATACTAAAGTTCGTAATGCGAGAAACTGTAGATACGGAAAAAAAGCAGTTAAAATGCTCCTGCAAGTACAGACTTTTCGGAACCAAAATATGATCAGTGCAAAACATGAAAACACATTCAGTTTGCACTTAGAAACTAAAAGGTAAAACACTGACCTTCTCCAATTCACGCATAAAGTTGGTACCAGCACCTGAAGACCGACTCACAGAGAGAGGGAACAGAAAGTACCTGGGCTTCTTTCGTGGGAGGTAATGTCTCCAGACGAGGACGAGGTGAGCTTGTATCATTGATGGCCGCGATTGAGAACTGCATAAAGTTTAAGAAAATACAACATACTATCAGCACAATAAGTGCATAAGTAGACTATGCATGGTTAAAGCTCGAAACTAGTGTTGACATGTACTAGGTTTGAGGATCACGAGGTGAACCCTAGCACGGCCAATTATAAGGTGCAAGCGTTTCAAACAACAATTCAATGATTCATGGACCCGCGAACAGCGAGCATTCGGCTACAAAGATTCAGTAACAAATAGAACAACAAAACTATTTCTTGGCAACCCTCGGACGGCTCCCACGTGAACTTGCGCTTCTGGAGGACCGTACAGCACTTCTGAACGTCTCACTAAACTTAGCATAAAAATGTAAGACATGATTCCTTCAAAGTGGCCACCAAATATTTCAACGGAAATGAGGAAATTTAGCGAAGCGCATTGTGCAAAGCTATTAAATTCAGTCCGTAGTGAACTAGAATCTAAGTCCTGGCAATCAAAAGACATTTGCCTCCCCTCGCGATAAGCTTAATTTCAAGATAACACTGAATACACCCGAAAGATTGGCACACCACTGCAAACAACGAGCAGAAATGTAATTCCGCTTCACGTTGCCTTCCTCTGCGGCTTACAACATGCATTACGACTCCAAGAGGAGACTGAAGCAGAAGGTGCATAGACTGACCATTTTCGCAATCTGCGATTGGTACTATCCGCTTAAGCTCCCAGGTTCCACATACAAGTGGTAGCCGCAGCTCTCATAGAGCACATTGGTTTTTCAAAATTGCTGATCGCTGCCCTGAGAGAATTGTCCCGTTGCGTCGACATTGCTTTTGTAAAAAACTCAAATCACGGAAGTCCGTGGCAAGTGGCCAGCCAGGGTCCATATCCAACATCGTAACCTCCATTGTTATGATCTTCCGATATGGTACACTCCAAATCTCGTCGCCCAAAGGGATATCCGTGAAGATCACCTTGGCGCCTGTCGAGAACCTTGATAATCACAAAGGGACTCGCATCAGTCCTTGCTGTAATCACACCACTAAATATCATAACGAATATCGCGACATGAGAATTCGGACAAGCCTAAAACCACGACAACTACTTTAATTAAACGAGTATATTACCAAAACGGACAGTACATTACAAGGACGTTAGTTCAACCTGGAGCAAGATTTCTGGAATCAGCCCGGCAAAAGATTTCAACGTCTGCTGACTTTGCTCCAGTCCAGATTCGAAGACCACGTCTTCTTTCCTCCTAAGATACAAGCAGATGCTTCTGTAATTTAACCCTCAGAGTCCCAAGTTACCAGCAACTAGCTCTTGAGCGCAAGCAAGATCGGGGGTTGTACGTGAGCTCCACTGCAGACACTAACTCTTGAAAATTAGGCAGAACTACTCCATTCATGACATTTCTGTCCTGCCCATCGCAATTTGCATATACCTCTCAGTAACGTGAAAGCTCAACATTACCGCCAACCTGACCTCCCTCTAAACAAACAAGAAATAGGTTTGGGCTTACACCCACCCATCACCCAAGCCCACTCCACTCCACTCACGTTCTTTCAATGAAAGGATGGAGATAACCTTGAAGTTGAACAACCTGTTAGGGTCTCCAAAACTTTCTTGTTCTCCTGCCCCTTTCGTCTCTGTTCACACTCCTCCCTTCCTCTCGTTTACTTCCGTCGTACAGCCTTCCTTGTTTCCTTCGTTACATTAGCACAAACAGAAGAGGTTTCCCAGAATCATATCTAAGGTTTTTCACGCAAAGTTCACCCAAAAATCACCCTCTATTGGTTGATATCCAGCCCTAGACACTCCCTTTCTCCTCCCCTTCGCTCCAACTTCATATTCCTTCCTCTTACGTCCGTCCTAACTTCTTCCCACGATATCAACGAAACAATGTGTCCCGCTCTTCTAGACAATGATGATGTAAACCAACTTCACGAACCTACAACCTCACATGTCGAAGTCCCTTCCCCTCTTATGCGAGCTTCTCAGGACAATCACACATGTTCTAATAACCTATCTCATTACCCTTCCTTCCCTCTTTAACCTCCACCCTTCCCCACATTATGTCAAAGAAAGTCGGAAGCGAAATATCGTATAGAGTAATGAGCAGAACGCATGCCCCTCTCTTTCTCTGTTCCTCTGGCTTTATCCAAGAACAGGTAAGCAAGCGCTGAGAGAACGAAGGGAGTCCACCGGCTGATCGCTCACACCGTAACTATCGTGCAGTATGCCTGCGCAACCATGGAAAAGCGACTGCAAGTCATCGACGTTGTGCGATTGGTTGAAGCGATCATTAGAGGAGAGATTCCAGGGGGACATCGCAAGGGACAGTGATAACGATGAGCTCGAGCAGCAAGGGAAGAAGCATCAGTTACGCAGTAGCTTCCAGAAACGCAAATTCACATTTGTATAGACACCTCCCTCAGATAGAGTTTTATTTACTTTCCTCTATTTATTTTCCCATTGTGTAGTCCACGGTAGGGACATCTTTCCTACATAAAAGGAAGAAAATGAGATGGCAAATGTACGAATAGGGCTTTCTCATCCGTTTGCGTAATGTACTCTCTTGTAACGAAGGAAGTAAGGGGGAGTGTTATTGATGGATGTTCAAAGAGATAGAGTGCTTGCTAATAATGAACTCCCTCAGCTGAACTGCCGTTGCCCTGTACCACAGCCAAAATAGAATAGAATCTGATGTACAGTACAACTAACTTTGGCCTGTCGTTTCCGCTCTTTTCCGTTCGTTGGTCTTTCTCTAATTTTGCCTTTCCGAACCAGAAGCCGACCCAACCCATCAGAATAACTAGACCACCACAGTCTCTCTCTTTTAGAGAAACAGCAATAGCCGAGACTCCTCTATCCTCTATGATCCGATCCATCCATCCACCTCGCAGGACGGGATCTGTTGGCGGACAGGCACCTCCCAACTCGAACAGTTTTCCTTATTGGTCATTTGAATCCGGAATAAGGTACTCACAGTAGTGGTTTCGTGTGGCTTATGGCGCTTTATCATTCGTCAGTACCTCAGTTCGTGTCGGTCATTTGATGAACTTGTCATTCTCTCTGGTACTTGTGTTTCTATATGAACCCTCGAGTCTTTTAACTTTCTTCCATTTCGGCATATTTCCGGAAACTCAGTTAGTTTTACGCCATCTTTTTCACTAAATATCACTATTCATGATACCACGAGCAGAAAGCATTACATCTCGGATCAAAAGGTTAAAAAAGAATAAATAAGCATCCATTACTGCCTTTGGGGAACTTTTTTCTTGTTTTATTATCAGAAAATATGTATAAATTTTATAAATTTTATTTTAAAAGTGCTATATGATAACCAGACTTGGAGATCTGGATATAACCTATAAAGCAAACACAAGCATACGCATTTCCAAAGCTACAAGTGTTAAAGTCTGTACCAAATAGACATTAATGTATTACCTAACCCTCTCTTACATAAAGATTAGATAATAAAATTAAAATGATTTCCTTTTCTAGCTTCAGATGGAAGAGGTGAATAGGCAAACTCATAGAATAGATAAAGAACTCGAGTACTTTTTTATCTTGTTTCTATCAAATTTATATATTACATTGATACGGTCAAATAGGAAAAAATTTACTTGAGCACACCCCTGATATATTTATCAGACTTGATGTCATTCTTCATTTGCAATATGTCGTGACTCTTAGTCTTAAGATCGAACTCATACGCGAACAACAGAACCCTAGCGGACTTGTGCAAGATTGTGAACGTTGTCAGTAGGATTTAACGGCTTTGTCAAGAAATCAAGAACAAATGAATCTTAAATGATTCTCTAATTAAGATTAGAACATTGGGTTTATGACGTAAGGGTCTATCCCAAGAGAACTCCATACGAATGCTGACCTAACGAGGGCAAGTATGAAACCGAATCGAAATGCAAGTTTGAGACGTGAGTCCACATGTGAGTCCGAGCAGATCAAGATGTGAGTCCGATGTAGATGGATGTTGACGCATGCTAGTCCGAAGCACAAGGTCCTAGTCTAGCATTGGATCTTTATCCAATGCCAAACTGTGCCACAATTTCTCAGAAAAACACTAAGTGTTAGAGCTATAGCAACGTTTTAGGTCATAGACGGAGCTCCACATAAGATCTTGAGGTGAGTGAAGTATCATCAAAAAGTTCTCGGTGAGAGTTCCAATGGTACCAAAAAGTCCAAATTGACATCAGAGTTGAGAATTATGACCGATTTTGTGATTGGGTTGTAATATAATTTTCAAGGATTAAAGAGAAGGGTTGGGTCGTCAATCCCCATAGTATATATGAGAGAGGCTCGATGCTTGGGTGAGGCAAGATGATTCACCCATTGTTGTCTTTGATACGGCTCTTGTGTGAAATTCTCGTAGAACTTATGATGTGTTTTTTTTCTTTTCGTGAACGTTATCACGTAACTCGTCAGACGATGTGATGGATACCATGATCGTGATTATTTATTTAAGTGATCGCACGACATTGAAATGTACCCAATCAGCAATATGTGCTTGTTTAGTGGTCCTTGTCGTCAAATTTGAGTATAAAATGATTTGTGAGACGTTCTGTCTTAACGAGTAACAATGTATTCTTATAAAAAAACATGTTATACGACACCGGTCCCAAGGTTCGGCGGACTGACTCGAAGGACATGAGGTGATGACCGTTCTGATCCAGACTTGGACGTCTTGACTTGAGATCAACCCAAATATTGAGACACGACTAAGAAACGAGATGGTAGGTTAGATCATCGTTCGAGAGCTTGGATCCGTCCGAGCGGTTGGATCGCTAGGTGTGTTGGAGACATTGTTTAAGACGTTGGACTTTAGGAGAAGTTTGTCCCCAATCACAATATGACTTGCTCATGTTTTGGAACAGACCTAATCAGGTCTATGTCATGACTTAAGGAATGTTGAGCTTGAGAGTCTCTCTCTTGCTCAATCATTTGTCGTACTCTAAATACGCTTGAGCTCATTCAACAGATTTCACGACCTTCTGTCTCAAGATCAGACAGAGACGCGAACAACACAACTCTAGTGGACTTGCGCTAAGTTGTGAACGTTGCGAGTAAGACTTAACGGTTTGATCAAGAAATTGAGAATTGAAGAACCCTAAGTGGTTCTCTCAACCAAGGTTGGAAAGTTGGGTTAAGACGTAAGGGCTTATCCCAAAGAGACCCCTGGCGAATGCTGACCTAAGGGGACAAGTTAAAAAACGGATCAAAACGTAAGTCAAAGATGTGATTTTGAGACGTGGGTTCGAAACGTAAGTACAAGATGTGAGTCCGGAACAAGGGTATGAGAAAGTGAGACCGAGGCGTGAGTCTAGACATTGGTCCAAACCACATGGTATCAATCTGAGGTTAGACCACAATTTCTCAGAAAATTATTAAGTGTTGGAGCTCCAGCAAAGTTTTGGATCATGGACGGAGCTTCACGGAAGATCTTGAGACAAGTAAGATATCATTGAAAAGGTCTCGACGAGAGCTTTCCAGTGATATGTAGAACTCCTCAAACTGACATCAGAGTTGAGAATAATGATCGATCTTGTGATCGATCAGCTCGGCTGTAGTATAATTTTCATGGACCAAAGAGGAGGGCGGAGCCGTCAATCCTCAAAATTATATATGAGGGAGGGCTCGATGCTTGGGTGGACCACGACGAGTTAGACGCCCTAGAGGTTTAGCGGGTAGACTCTATGAGCATGACGTGATGGTTGGATCAACACCAAAGCGCATTTCGGTCCAGACTTAGACGTCTTGAATTATGAACGACTCTAGGGCTGGGACAAGACTATGAAACGAGATGGCGGGTTAGACCACCGTTCAAGAACCTAGACCCAGATGGACATCATGAGCGGTTGGACCGCTAGGTGTGATGGAGATATCGTTTAAGATCATGGACTTTATTAGAAGTCCGTCCCAATTCATGTTGTGACTTGCTCATGTTTTGACACAAACCTAGCCGAGTCTAGGTCGGGACTTAAGAAATATTGAGGATGAGAGTTAAGGAGACGGTCCGACTCTGATCTAGACCAAACGGGATAAGTGTAAGTGGTGCATGAACGCTAACGTGTGATTGTGATTTGGAGATTAGCGTTTTGAGTTTCGTGACATATTGAGCAAGAGCTTCCATTGGCGCAACAAGACGATAGGTGCTCAAAACCGGATCATTGCTACCACTCAAATCTCTTCCAACTCCATGAGTTGCTCCTTCCTAGATCAGACGATGTCTTCTCTCCTCGATCTCTTCAACTTCTGTTGAATAGTCTAAAAAATATCCAATTCAAATTGGACAAGCAACTTAGACTCCACTCCATAAACAAGTCAAAATAGAGAATATCTTGTCTCGTTGTCATTCGATACTCTCATAAGATGGCATGTAGCTTCTTTCTAAAATATGTTTGACTGTCTCAGCACCAACATCTTTGACGAGCATCAACAAAGTGTAAGATTGGTCTTCTCCACAAGACCATTAGAATTTGGTTTGTATGACGTCGTTACTCGTGGCTTACTAGAAAAGTGTTGCAACATAATAGTCAAGCTCCCTACAAACTCTTCTCCTCTATCTAAGACCAACTCCAACGAACATCCAAATCTTGTGATGATCCTCTCTCATAAGAATCTTCAGACTTTCGTTTTATCAGTCTCCCTCAAACTGACCTCTATCGATTTGATACAGTAGCTAGTTGTGACTATAATATATTTATTACCTTGATGTGTCTTATTAAGAAGACTTACAAAGTCAATATCTCACTTCTTAAATGGTAATAACACTAGAATTAGTCTTAACGGAGGTGTTCTAATGGACTTCAAAGCAAGTGTTTCACATAAGTCACAAGTTTTGTAATAATCTAAACACTCCTTGAAAATACCTCTCCAGTGATAACTCACATCCAAAATCTTGAAAGGTGTTATCTTATCAACAAAGTGGCCTCCGCAAACAATGCTATCGGAAACTCGTGCATTAGCTTGAAGTCTCTTTCTGACCAACCACTCTCTTTAGTAAACCATCTGCTCATTGATGAAATAGAATTCTCTCCACTTGTAAGGTTTGCATATCTTGATCAACGCGTTACGTTCTTGGGTATACATATCTTCTAGGAAAGAGTCAAACGATTCTTCTCCTTCATCATCATAATTCCTCAATAAGAGATTAGCATTTGCATGTTTTTCTCTTGTCTATCTTTTATCATGTAACTGGATTTTAAGGCGTGAGGCTGGATATTAGGAGCAACTTATAATTTGTTGTGAGCCCAAATAAAAGGATCTTCCAACGAGTAATACAACCTTCGGCATTAGGCTTGTTAAAGATATACTTTAAAATCTTGTGATCTATGACTATGAAAAGTTTCTCTCTTAGCAAGTAATGTCAAAATTTCTTCAATCCCAAAATCACAACTAATCCTTCTCAATCAGTCACAGAGTAATTCTTCTCCACGTGAACCATATGCTTACTAGCATAAGCTATAAGATGATCATACACATCTCCATCTAATTAACTTAAGGTACATCTGACTATTATGGAGACATCCGCATACAAAACATATGCTTTACCACTCATGTTTAGCAAGTATAAGAGTTATCACCAATGTTTTTTTCAGCTGTTCAATGTTTTATTTGCTTTTTGATCATGCACTATCATATTAAAATCAACTCCATTCTTTGTGTACATAGTCAAAGCTATTGCTTTGTTTTAGAAGGAAAAATAAACATATGATAACATCCAACCATGCTAAGAGACTGTCTCAACTTGGTCAAGTTGATAAAAAATAGAAGATCCATAATCTTCTTTACATTCTCTTAAGATCTACCGCAATCTTATTATTAGAAATGATGTGTCTTAATAGTAGATCTTCTTCGTAGCCAAAGATGCATTTTTTTGGATTTAGAGAAGGGTTATTTTGCTCCAACCGCTACAAAACTTTGATCACATGATCAAAATGGTCCTCCTTTAGTTTGTACGCGCAAAAATCATTAATTAAATCACGAACAAACTTCTCTATGAATTGTTCAAACACCTTGTTCATGAACCTCTGAAATGTGATCGAAGTATTACACAATCCAAATAACATCTTTGAATGTGAATATTCCTCAAGAAGTAGTGAATTTTGTTAGCTGCTGGTACTCCTGGTGATCGTGATCTGGTTATACTCATTATAACCATCATCAACGCTATATCACTCATTGTCAACAACTTCTTCCAAAATCTCATCTAAATGAATAATGGTTACCAAGAAGAATAATAATCCTTCTTGGTAACTACATTCAACTTCTTATAGTTTATGCACACTCGCAACTTACTTGACAATCATAATAATGAAACTCATTCTGAGTTTTCATCTCGTAGATGAAACTCGTCTCCTTCAACTTGTCTATCTCCTCTTTGATCACCATTGTTGTTGTAGGATTGACCCTTTGACTGCTTCTATCAAATCGATCTTACATTCTCTTCCAATTCAAATCGATGAGTCTCTAGAGTCACATCCTTCAAATCTTTGTAACTAAAAACAAACACATAGATATATTTTCAAAATATATCTAAGAATATACTTTTCTCGTTTTGAATGAGATTTATATCATATTCCAATTTCTCATAATCTCTATCTCACTCGACTCCTCTTTGTCGACGTTTTTTTCCACTGTTAGACAAGACAACAAGTCAATAGCACTAAGTTGATGTAATGATTCATCTTGATCAAGTCTTTCGTCATCAAACGAGTATTTTTGATCGTAAGAATCTTCCGTATCTACTTCTAAGACACTATGATCGTCTTTCATATCAGATTCTTTGTAGTCACTAGTGGGTCTATCATAGCAGAAGTCAAAACTTCAACACCCGAGAGTGATACTATCTCTTTGTGATCTCTAGATCAATCCATAAATAGCCATTGTATCACCTATCTATGGTGCGCACAACTCTCAACCAAGACCTACTTAAGAGCAAATCATAAGTAGAGTCATTTAGCACTTGAAAGAACATTAATGTTTGAACTCCCATCACGGACACAGCCACCTTCTCAGACATACCAAGAGGTCTTACTCATTGCTTGTTAGCCATCCCCACAATAATGCTAGTTGAGCGAGTTGGTTCCATCCCCAACTCTCCAATATGACATTTATGGCTGATCCTCCATCAACCAACACCTTAGAGACATAGTGACTATTCAATCGAACTTCAATCTTTTAAGTCTTATTGCATATTTTTGAAATATGCAAATCCACCACAACAACTCTCACGGACTTGGATGTCATACTTTTGATTTCTTCTTCTTGTTTCGAAAAGAACGCAGTCCTCTTCCGAATTCTCTTCATAAACCGAGGTTGAGTATTGCCCAACCGTGATATCAATTTTTTGAGCACCCACATCTTCAACCACATCATTTCTCGCTTGAGAAAATGAAAAAATAAAATTTGTCATCTCAAACTTCCTGATGGGTTCTCTTTGTGTACTCTAAACATTACTCGAGTGAATATTTTGTGACTCCTCCATGAAAACTAGTTCATCAGAAAATCGAGTTTGTTTCTTTTCTCGAGCTAAAAGCTCCACCGATGCATGAGAAGAGTTCAGACTCTCTCCTTTCTCATATATAAGATCTCGCACTACATCGATAGTCACCACTCTCTTGTCTTGTGCTTGTGATGGATTTCTTTCATCAACTTGCATTTTGATAGATTTCGCATCTCTTGCTTAGTTGTTAAGACAATCCGTTGGAAATGAGAACAGTCTAGCTTGTGAATCCTAAAGTTATCTTGATTTCCTCGATTGGGATTGTTGTCGTAACCTCTTTGACCTACACTTTCATCTTTGTTCCTCCATTCTCGTAGTTGCATCACGTTTATCTTGAGATCAGCAAGATCAGTGATGCTCTTCAACTTGACATGAAAATCAGAGGTGACAATAGACATCACTGTAGGGACAAACGATATGAGTATAATTATTGGAGTAAGATTTGACGTTGAAATGATCAATCAGTGATGGTGCAGATGCTACCATTGCAGCTACATCAATAGTCGGAGTCAATACTAGAGTTGCATGATGAGGTTGGATGAGATCTCCTTCATCCAAACTCCCATCCATATTTATTGTAATCTTGATGGCCTTCGCTTTGGTTGCTATCTTCTTGTTTCTCAAATTGAATGCCTTAATCCTCTCATCAAGTTCTTGGTCAGCACTGCTTCAATCCTTGTTGTCGTTAGCTCCACATTGTTTCCACTCTTCAATAGGATCGTCCCAACTTATCCATCCTTCGACATACTAACGAACTTTTTCATCATCTCGTTGCTTCAAATGAGCGATCTCTATCATGAGCGAACTCTATACTCTCTTATGGAATAAACTCTTTGATGAGTGTGCATGTATCTCATGTATCTTCAATTGCACCATGTGTTTTGCTCTTCACTTGGTCTTCATATCACATAAGAGCAAAATCTTCTAAAAACTTTGGCAGTAATAACACCCACTCTTTTTTCCTCCTGATGTATTTTTTATGCAACCCTTATTAAAGTCTCGAACAAATGGCTCTACATCTTCATTGTCTTTCTCATGAAACAATTCTAGCTTGCTCATCTTGTAACTACTCTTTCTACTCTTATAATCTTTACGTAATAACGACTCGTCAAAAGAATACAAACATCACCAATTACATTCGAGAATAATCTACCACATATAAAATGAAAAGAAATAGTTGTAACAACACCTCTTGTGTCATATCTTCTCCCAAGATAATCATGAGCATGAGTCGCATTATCATCTTCTCTACCACCCGAATGACGAACCTCATCACAACTTAGCCGAGTCTTCCTTTGAAGTCGATAATTTGTCCATCTCATCTCTCTGCATTTCGTCCAACTTCTCGACTACTAACGTAAGTATAGCGGTCACATCTACGCACTTGTGTCCTCTTGATAGATCGATCACTCCACAACTTGAACAAGAATTATCTCCTATAAGATGAATTGACGTTGGAGAATATGGACCCACTCGAATACTCAGATCAGTAAACTATTACTTCTCTTTGGCTCTCTCTACTCTGATCCTAGTTGGACAATTCATTTCTTTATGTCTCAATCCTCTACAAAATTAACACCATAAGTCAATTTCTACTTTTCTCTTCAGATATTCTACTTGAGTTTTTGCGCTAGTATCTTCAAACTCAACAGTTATATCTCTCGAGCTCTCTCCAACACTTATTATGACATCTACATCTTGAAGAATGTTTTTTAGTCTAACTTTCCAATCCTTTGAACTTCCACTCATGTTGTTACGTCTTTTCAACCATCGAGTGGACAATATATCTTTGAAGAAAACAAATCTAAATCGTTTACTTAACTCTTTTGAGCTTTATATCAAAAAATCATGTATTATATATGTTATATACATAATAAAATCCAATCTAACGTCAATTTTATAAAATAATCATCTCATGATCAACGTCATATTAATCATAGTAGACAACTTAAAGTCACTCTTATAGGTTCCAACTCTACTTCACTGGGAGCATTTGTGACCTCCACTATGAATAATGCTTGAAACTCAACCTTCTTCATGTCTGCTCTGATGGTTTCAAGCGATTCTCAATATAGAACGAATAGGTCACTCCAAGTGCTATAGATGCATATTCACAACTCATCTATACTTAACTTTCACGTCTCTGTCTCTATTCAAACTTCTAGATGTCTTTTTTCTCCCTCAGTATCCGAATTGGATTCCTCATGAAATATCTTCAAGATCCCCTTGTATGTCAAAATATGTATCTCTTAGTTGATAAGAGATATCTGTAAGATTTTTGTGATCTCTGATAGCTCAACTTTCAAGCTACTAACTCATGAATTTTGAATAGAAACATCCTTAATCAAAAGAACTGATGTTGACTGTATAAATTTTCATTAAACTGAAATTTGTATGTTTTGATCATTGACTAACGTCAACCCCTCAACTTTGAAAAATTACATCTCTCTCTCTAGACCTCATCTTCTCATGGATTTTGTTGCCACTGAATAGCTTATCAGCCAAGCTACAATCCTATAAATTTTAACAAAGAAATAAAAAACATATAAAAGCTGAAAAGACTCCACAAAATTTCCAAAGAATATAATTTCTAAAACTCTCAAAATATCAAACCCCTAAACTTAAAAGAGTTATATCGCTCTTTCTAGATATTCTCTTCTCGTGATTTCTGTTGTCTCTAATAGCTTATTAGCCAAGCTAGAATACTATAAATTTTACAAAGAAATAAAAATACAAAAAGTCTGATAGCTACTGTACAAACTTTCCAAATAGCATAATTCATAAACTTTCAAATTTTCCTCCTCTTGTAACTTCTTGCTTCTCCTTTCTCTGGAATTATTCTTACATCCACTTTTAACTCTTCTCAAACCTTTCTAAGTAAACAAGATATAAAGAATGACTTATAATGTGTCATAGATCACTATGAGATACACGAAAGATTCTAGAGTTGCTAACATCTCGTTATCTCTCTCTCCATCAACGTTCTCTCAATGTACTCTCGCATGATCTCTTTGTATCAAATATAGAACTGAACTCTAAACATTATTCAATGATCTCTTCAAATGAGGTCTCGACAACGGAATATAAAATATAAATCCTCCATGGTACTGTCATTCAACTACCCTCGACCTCTCAATCTCCACGATAGTTGTCCGTCACTATGTAATATGTTCGGCTTGTCTTTCACTCAAGGGTCACCTCTGATGGCTTTGTTGGAAGCACACAATTAACTTGAAGAGAAAGTGCTAAGTTCATTCATTCACAAACCCATAAACTAAACGACGTCTCTCAAATTCTCACATTCTGAAATCTCACAATCTATCTATATTGCTCAAATGTCATTATGACAATGTGAAAACAATGATGATGAACTCTTATCTACTCCTCTATTTATACATTCTATGTTTTCACTTTGGTATCTTCGGATAACTAAGCCGTAACTATTTTTACCGACTTTTACTAACATATTATCTAAAATAAAAGTACTAATCACATGAGATTTTTATCTTTTCACACGGGCTTATTATTTCAAAGTTAATAACTTCTATAAAGATTCTAAAATATTCACAAGGAATATTGAATTCCCACTCCCTTCCACAATAAGACTCACTAAAAGGATGACATGTAGAATCTCTTCTTGTTTTTAATACGCATAAAGTCAATAACTTAAATCTCACCACTAATATCAAGTCAAAAAAAGACAAATGATATTTTCACCTCATTTATACCTTTCAAACAAGATGATAAGATAATAGTGATCACGATTTAAGAAATATAAGAATTATGTCTAAAGTATAGCTAAGTTTAACCATAACTAACTTTATCTAGTCATGATTAACTTGATACCTCCTTAAAGTACTTGGGCAGTAAATAAACATGTAGTTATAATTAAACATCTTATTAATAAAAAAAATTCCTATGTGTAACATAAGCCGTTACAACGCTTAGTTTTAGCAAACCATCCATGAAGAACCATTTCGTTTTCCATGTCATTTTTGGAGCCAAAGAGAAAATGTCAGCAGTCGTGTATGGCACAATTGGACTGGGAGTCATAATCTATGTTGTTTTGGAATTTTTCCATGGAGGCCTAAAATCGATATTCATAATTGTAGCTAAATATAAGATTATAGCATGAGAGAGAAGATGGAGCTTATCGTTAAAGAAAACCTTACCGATAACTTGTAAAATGTAAAATGAATAATGAACTATTCAACCTCTCCTTATATAATATTCCTTAAGGACGGCAGCAATCAATGTCAAAAATATATCAATGCGTGAGATTTCGTGATTTCATTAGATTGATTTCATCCTAGCAGTTTTGTGAGAAAAAAGATACAAAAAGAAATATAATCAAATATTCGAATCTAGCTTACCTCCATTATAAAAGGAAGATTGCATAAGTCATTTTTCTCTCACACTTCCACAATTATAGAGGTTAAGTGTCCACATCTTTGAATTTTGCTTTTTTCACATTTATCTAGTGTTATAGTTGCAATGCAGGCAAAAAACAAAATCGAGTAAATTTTCTATAGAAGATGATATGAATTGACACTGCAAGTTTATCTTTGATGAAACCTCTTTTGATTTTAAATCTGATGATTTGAGAGAGGTTAGAAGAAAAATTGAGCACACCACAAGTACAATATTTGTTCCACTTGCGAGCGCCCAATGACGAGCAAGCTCTTTGTTTGGACAATTGTATAATTCTAGCAAAATTCTCACTTTTGTCACGATCCTCAATCTCAAGATAGGACGTAGATGCTGACAACAGAACCCTAGTGGACTTGCGTTAAGTTGTGAACACTACGAGTAGGACTTAACAGCTTAGCCGGGAAGTCGAGAACAGATGAACCCTAAGTTGTTCTCTAAACGAAAGTTGGTTTAGGATGTAGAGGTCTATTCTAAGACAACTCTAGACGAATGCTGACATAAGGAGGCAAGTTTGAAAATGGATCGAAATGTAAGTCTGAGACGTAAGTTTGAGACGTGGGTTTGAGTAGACAGAGAAGTGGATATGACGTAGATGGACGCTGGTCAGATGCTCGTCCGAACCACAAAGTTCCAATCTGGTGTAGGATCAAAGTTCTTCGAAAAAATACTAAGTGTTGGAGCTCTGGCGACATTGTGCATCAGGGGCTGAGCTCTAGATAAGATCTCGAGGTGAGTAAAGTATCATTGAAAAGTTCTTGGCAAGAGCTTTCTAACTTCTCGAACTGACATTCAAGTTGACAACTATGGCCGATCTTGTGATCAGGTTGTGGTATAACTTGTAAGAATCAAAGAGAAGGGTGGGGCTGTCGATCCTCATAAGTATATACGAGGGGACTCGATGCTTGGATGAGGCAAGACGAGAGTTAGGAAGACGATCCGACTCCGGTCTAGATCAAACATGATAAAAGTAAGTGGTGCATGAATACCAACATGTGATTGTGGTTTGCATGTTAGCGTTGTGAGTTTCATGACCTACTGAACAAGAGCTTCCGTTGCGATAGGTGCACGAGAAGTGAGATCTGGGCGAATGCTTCGATGAGCGACAACTCTAGGTAGCAGTTGCAAGATGGACGCTTGAAGAGAGACACGAGTTACAAAGTGCATCAATGTTCTTAGGTGAATGCTTGGAGCAATGGCTGACGTGGGATAGAGTTCCAAAGAGAAGTCCAAGAAATGAGTGAAGAATGACACAAGGATTAGATCGACTCAAGCTAACCCTAAGGTACAATCAGGAGATGATAACTGGTAACTTTTGTCTCGACGCTGAAGAAGCCATGTGCCAATTGCGCCACTTGTGCAACAAGATGGAGTGTTACCAACGATGTTCAACGATTCAGACGCTATAGTGTCGAATTTTACGTGAAGATTGTCCAAGAAAATGCGAAGTTCCTAGATGTGGAGATGTAGTGTGTCGAATGAAGACAAGACAGAGAGAAACAACCACGAGAACAAGCGTCGCAAGGTATACCAACTCCTACTTTATATACACTCCCAATTCTCCTCCTCTAAGAATGCAAAACAGAGAAAGAAACCTGAGCGATATGTAATCTGCACCAGCCCCTCTAAAACGAGCCCTTGAATCTCAACCTAGATAAAAAACTATCGAAACGTAGCTCAAAGCAAAAGAAACATCCCTTTGCTAACAAAAAGAACTCCATCAATGTCACACGATTCAAACCCCAAGTCCAAACAATGTCCATGTACAAGCCTTTAGCTAAAGCTAGCTACCACAAGCTGTACATAACCAACTAGATTTCTAACGAACTCAAAAGGACAAAAACCGTAGCAAAAAAACTGAAAAGATTTATCTAGGAAATTTCTTCTTTCACCAAACAGTCTTCAAATGTCGATAAGGCTTCCTTCATGACTTTGTTGGCCTTAAGACTCTTAAATCTGGCTCTCGACAGCCGAGATATCGTTGATTTTTTATCACAGATGACCGAACCTCTAAAAACTCCTTCATGCGGTTTAGAATCACGCACATTGCCCAAACGAATCGCTTGATCTAAGATCCGTCTTCTCTGGTAGGTAGCTCTAGCTACCTTGAACCCAACAATATTCCAAACAAGTTGTTTGGAGTTCCCCTCATGAAACTACACAAGAAATTTGGTCGCAAGAAGCAAAAATCTGACGTAAATCAACTCCCTACAGCTCAAACTCGCTCATCACACCCAAACCAACAATCCAATCCACATACGATCTTCTCTTATGCATAGGTGAAGACTCCCTTATCGCATAAGCACCAAGAATGAAGAGTTTAACTCATTGATCACGAAGAACAACCCAACCTCATATCACAAGCGACAAAAAACTGACGTAAACGTTTCCTTGCGAGTCAATTTCACCCAGAACTCCCAAATTGCCCAATGAAACTTCGTATCGTCTTCAATTTTCTGAAGAACTCGATGTTCTGATCCCGATGGATCCAATGACAGCAAGTTTGGACTCCCGAATGGCCCGAATGGTCCAACTCTCCTTCACAAGTCACTGAAGCACTCCAAATCATTTCCCTGCGTCTCAATTTCTCCCAAAACACACTCCCGATCCCTCTCTTCACGAACCGTCTTAACCAACACGTAGCTTGCACAGATCTGAACTCAATGACACCTTGAGTGCATGCATTAGACCTCCCAATTCCCCCAAATAGCTCATCGGCAAGTCAGCAAAAATAAGCTTAAGGGGGTAGTCCCTTAAGTTGCTCCCTTACGTCAATCGGATACGTGAAGATTTTCACAGATAATGAACAAGCAGGCCCCTTGCGTCCTTAGTATAGCGTCAGGAATAGCAATTACCCAGTCAGCAATAATAAGTTAGGGCCTAGCTTGATTTTCTCATCTTTCGAATCTCGTAACTTTACCACTAGGCGTCCAAATGAAATAGACGAAGTGCTCATGGAAAGTTGCCAACGAGCTCTACCAGTTGATGTAATGAAAATGAAGATCAAAGTTATGTAAAAATGCTTATTTTTTAATTTTATGAGCGTCTTTCGAGCGATAATGTTAAGTATCAAAAATAGATTTTCATATAAGAGCCGGTCCACGACACGACATCCACCCTCTCTAAACTTGTGCATCCTCCGATATGCACCCGAGATATGAACCAAAGATTGGCGACACGTACATCATCTTGTCATCCTACTTCTCATCTTAGTCGGCTTTATCCTCAAACCTACAACCTGATCGTCATTTTGAAGTTGCAACTTCATGATTTTCTCTGCTCATCTACTTGATTTTCAAGCTCTATTGCATAATCCTCATCCTCAAACTGAAACTCTATCAAGATATCTGCTAGATTGACCTCATCCTCTCTCTTTTTGAAAATATTGATATGTTTACCTGCCATTGGTATCTTCAAACTCGTTCCGTCCAACTCTTGCAGGGCATAAGTTGCGTTGTCGTGAACCTTCTTCACCACATACACATCAAACCACCGCTTGGAAAACTTCCGTAGTGCATCGTGTTTCTCGTAGCCTATCCAAAGTAACTTGGATATCCTCATATCTTCTCTCTAATTGTTTAATTCGAATAGCAAGAAGTTCTTCCATTGTCAGTGTCCTCTCAAGATAACACACTCCATGTAAGAACGTGTTCTTCAATCGGCATGATAGGTTTCTGACCTGTGATGAGCTCCACTAGCATGTAATATGCTACCGAGTTGTGCATCGTTTGATCTGCCCTTAACGCAAATGATAAGAGTCGAGGTCACTCGTGCACCCTTCCGTTGCAAGCCTTCACCATAGCCTTCACAATGGGAGGATGATCGCATTCGCTCTTGACATTCTCTTCATGGTTGTAAGCAGTTGTCAATGACAACCTCATCCCACACCTTGCAAAGAATTCACGAGTCTCATGTGCATCTAACTCTCTCCGATCTTTAGTAATCTTTCCCACACATCCATATCGACAAACAACCTCTTCCAAGAGAAATTTACATACCCCTTCAGTTGTCTTTGTCCGAAGTGCCTTACACTCAACTTGATTTGAAAGATCTTCTCGAACAAGTACCAAGTATCTCATCTGTCACAATCCAACTAGCATGGTCACCAAGTCCACGATCCACTTGAAGTGGATTGTCAATGAGTAAGTCGGGTGTAATCCGTCTCGATGTCAGATGTTCAGATACATCTGACGTGTCAAACAAGACTTCACAAAAGATACGACATCTTTGTTCATGTCTTTCCACCAATGTCGCTCTTTAATCTTCATAAAAGTGGTCCAAATCTCTCGATGTCCAGTCCAAAGATTCTCATGAAATGCTCTAAGCAACTTCTATTGATCTTTTTTGTCATAAATCACTCATAGTGGTATCTCACTTTTCTGCTTCGACCGTTGTCAAAGAAATCCATACTGCAACATGAAGTTGTATGTCTTCCTTCGAACTTTCTGAAACCTCTCATCCGTCCAACCTGTTTACTTAACCATCATACTAAGGTACCTCACAGTTTCAAGTAATTCATCATCATACATCATTTAAACAAATAACTCATCTTCCCTTCATGTTTGTACAATCAAATAGAACTTTGCACTCATGTCGTTAGTATCTTCAACCATTTCATCTTGCCCATCATATCAAGCTTGAGATAACATATCTGTCATCAGATTATCCTTCCCTGCAATATGTCTAAACTCCAAATTCAATGACTTGATATATGCGATCCATTCATAACATCACATATCAAGAATCATACAATTCATGATCAACTTCAACCACCACTACTGCTCCAATCAATACTCTTTCTCAGTTTTCATGACTGAAACAATACCTCAGAGTTCTCTCTTCACTTGTGAGTATGCACGTTGACGAGCACTTAACAAGTTCGCTCCGAATCTAATCATAAATTTGTCTCCATCCTCATCATCATGTCATACTGCCTATCTGATTACAACCAGACTTGTATCTACAATAAGAACCACCGGCCTAGCACCATTATAATAAATCCTTCTCAAAACTGGAGGAGATGATAGTAAGGACTTTAGTTTCCGTATCGCATTGGTATGCTCTTCTTCTCATCTAAACTTATGGCCTTGGCGTAACAACCCATATAATGGATCTGGCATATGTGCATAATGATGAATCCAAATGTGATAGAATACACAAGCACCAAAGAATCTTCTTATTTCTGTCAAAGAGTTGCAAACCTCCTTCATCCTCCCAATCGCATCCACTTTGTTTTGTTCCCGGCTTCCTACCGAACGATCCACACAAATGATCGACGATAAGAACTTCTCTAACCTCAAATGTAGATTTCGTAATTGACAGCGTGAGATGAACTTCCTCAAGTCGAGACAAGATTTTTCACAATCTGCGATGTGATCGATAAGATATCGTCGACACCCTCTCTGGTCTAATGCTTCATCTTTCTCATCCTCTACACATCCTTTGATGAGAATGTCATCCAAGAACGGTATTGTCTTTTCAAGGATGAAGTCTCTTGGAACTCTATTCATTCCTTTCATCATGTGTGCAACCGAGTTGGTAGCTCCCTGTGATAAGGTACACATCCTAACCAACCCCAAAGGTGTCCTCATTGTCATAAAAATTATGTTCTCTTCTGCTAGTTAAAACTGATCATATCTTGAATAAAGATCTCTCATTGAGTAAATTGCTCTTCCTGCAAATGCCTCAGCAAACTCATCCATAATCGGTCCCACCCAAGCATTTCTGATTGTTATTGGGTTCACCGGTTGTATGTCTTGGATGAATCGCAACGATTCATTATTCTTTAACATCGTAAACCATCTGCTCAAATACGGCACAAATGACCGCTCCAAGATCTTCATCCGCATCTTTTCTTTCAGCAACTCGATCAGTTTAGGCAAGTGAGCTCACGATACTAGAATAAGTATCAAATTCCACAACATATGCGATACTCTGAAGATAACCATCGGGGTACCAACATATGAGTCTACACACCTAATCTCATGTGGCTCAAAGACAAATGCTTTCTCATGCCTTGAAAGCATCTCCTTGAAGCACTTCCTCTCTCCTTATAAAGGAGACTCATCAGATCCAATCTTCAGTTCTTCAAGGTCTCATCCATGAACTTATGTCTTATCATTGCAGGATCTCTCAAACTCTTCTCCCTTGAAGCTCGATCCATCTGTTGGTTAGTGTCTTCCGGCAAAAGATTAACAATTGGCTTTGCCTTCTTATCACTATCTTGTACTTCGTCTCAACTCGAACCTCATGTGCACAGAATGATTGGATCACTGAATAGACCTCCCTTGAATGAATCTGCACAACCTTATCCATATCTTCCCATCCAAAAGATGCAATCACTTGCAGAGGATCTTCCAACCCATCATCCTCATAAACATTAGAAATCCATTCATCCTCTTCTAGCTCACCCAACTCTCTTAACATTAGATCAACCTCACGCAAATGTTTGTGTTCTTTTCTTCTCAATGCTTCTACTTTCTTGTAAACATCAATCCCACACTCTGAAAACATGACAAACCCTGTACAAAAGACACTTTCTCTTTCAAGCGAGAGTACCTTCTCCTGCGCATCACCACAATCTCGCTCTATAGTGGTACTTAACGAAAATCCTTGAACTCTTCACTCACTCTTGCAAGCGATTCTCTCTTAGACCATTTCAATTGTGCTCGTGATTGGACAGTACAGTCAAGAATTATACCGTCCTCTTCTCATCTTGACTTCGGATCGTAGCATAAGCAGATCCGTCGTCTAGTACCCTTGTCTCCTTCCGAGTTGTTGTGATGAAAGGTTGACCAAGAATGAACGTGTATGATCTTGCTTCTTGAACAAAGAAGTTTTGCTCAATAACAACATCATCTATGCGCACTCTAACGTCTAGACATGCTCCATACAAGTCCTCTCTTGTGTTGTTGGCTGCTCTTATGACCCACCCATGCTTTGTGTCATTAGACCACAACTCCTTCTTGTATAAATCCCTCGACATGATTTTGATTTCTTATCCGCGATCAATTAGAGCAACCACCGGTTCATCCAAATCTCCAATCTTCATCAATATCTCTGTCGTAGCTCGAGTCCGGTGATTGTAATGACTTGAGCTTTGCTTCTCATCCTCCTCTTCATCTTCAAAATATACCTTGCACCTTCAATCTCTTTTTCCTCTGAAGCTCATCCTCAT
Organism: Asterella californica; assembly: GCA_036924285.1. Taxonomy (NCBI): domain Eukaryota; kingdom Viridiplantae; phylum Streptophyta; class Marchantiopsida; order Marchantiales; family Aytoniaceae; genus Asterella; species Asterella californica. The sequence goes on along the minus strand of JAYKYS010000002.1, from coordinate 18,517,208 downwards.
CCACATACACGCTACTATCCAAAGCATGCGATAAAACAGTCTCACCCATAATCTGTCTCTTCCATTTGATGATGTTGATGATGACATCATGAAATCGCGCTTAGCAATACCTAAAACCTCTCTCAAGATAAACTCCATCTTCGCATTTAGAAAAAGATCTTTCAAGACTCCCTTCAAGTTTGTGGAAGCCTCGATATCTGAGTATAGTTTGTATGCAGCTGGTTTATCATTCTCCTTCTGAGACTCCTTTGCTCTTTCTTTCGATGGAGAAGGAGCATCATCCATCGGTAGATCTTGAGCTCTCACATCCCAAAGCTCTTGACGAACCCTCCTCGAGTCTGCCTCTTGGAAGAAGTTCTTTCTCCTCTTCCCTTGCATCTTCTAAATCTCGTCTTCTCTTTTCTTCCAATAATGCTTCTTGTTGGTTCTTGGTGATGTAAGCATGCACCGATAGAGCTTCTATTGGATCCTCTCATCCAGTATCCTTTAAGATTGTAGTTGCTGTCGTCAACAGTGTCTCACTGTCATATTTTCTTTTTGTTTCATGGAGATGGCAGAAGACCACAATCCACTTGGCTCAACATGGTCGTTAAAACTTCTCTCAGCTTGATCCTCAACCCTTGACCGTAGGTTCCGACCTCCACTATTGCAACTGCTTGTGCTGACAGGTGCTCTTCAACCAACTTCTTCATCCGTCTTCTACCAAAGTTGATCTGAAGAAGCGCATCCGTATCTTTCAATGCTACCTTTCAGTCTTTCCAGAAGATCACCCCTTGTTGTAAGATATCAGTGAACTCTTTGCAATATTTGCGTGAATGATCTGTACCATCGCACCAGATACATCGTTGGATCCAACCTTGCTTCTCATACGGTTTGTCCCTCTTGTAGACCCCCATTTCATCAATCTTGTGAGCTTGATCTGTAGATCTCGCATTCCTTGCATGATCTCCTTAAGATTTGAATCATTCTTCTTAAGAGATACTATAAGTGCTTGGACAACCGGAGCAACTAGAGCAACTGGTACCATCTGTCTAGCAACAAGAACCACAAGAACAGATGCTACAGCAGTAAGTGCTAGTGTTGATCTCTTAACAAGAACCTTCTCTCATCTTCGCTCCCTCTTGATAAGTGTAGTGTCCAAGATTTCTCCTTTAGCCCATTGTAGTATAAAAGATTTCGTTTTCCAAGAAGATTTACACTAGTTACGTTGTTCTAAGTTCTAAGAGTTGTTCAAACTCACAAACACCTGAGTTTTGTCCAGAAATCTCTTCTTCTCACAAAACCACACGGCTTCCAGACCTTTCGAAAGATGTCATAGACCATAACATACAGTTATTACTTAAAGTACCATACAAATACCCACTGAGAAGTCCGAGAAGACTATTACTGCTTTCAGGTCACGGCTTCTAGTCTTCCCACGTCGTTTCAGAAGCAATTCTCGGCTTCTAGGGGGTTTAACTCGACTTCTGGGGGGGTTTAACTCGACTTCTGACACCTCCAGAAGACTACCTCTGCTTCGTAGATGCCAAATTACTATTCCTTATCAAAAATTGCTCTAATGATTTTCACCGGGTTAGATTAATCACATGGTGTATGTCCCATGTAACCTTCCTAGGCTTTTGCCTACTAAAATGATCTTCTTACAGCACTACAACGACATGCACATTCATTGGTACTCAAATGAAGCTTCTGAAACCAAATGGAAGAAAGAATGAAGAATGAAGATGAGAAGAGGAGAGAAGAGAGAGAAGAAGAGAAAATCAAAACAAGAGGAAATAAAAGAAAAGAGATAAATTAAGGTTCCGACAAGCTTCTAGTCCGGATCTTGACTTCCCTGCTTGTAGTAAATCGGGGAAGAAGATTAAATATCTACTTACAGTCACACTATGTTCTGATTGAGAATGAAGTCTTCTGCTATGAAAAGAAGACTTCTAGCTTCTTCAGTCTTTGCTCCGACTACTCTGACTCAAGAGATCAATTTTCCATGGACAGTCCATGCGTGGATCCGAAGTGCTCCACTAGATGAGATAAGCTTGGACTCTGCACAGCTTCTAACAATCACCGCCACTTAATAGGAAGACTTCTCATACACAATTGAGTATGAATTCGATGAAACCTAATCCTCAAAAGACAAAGACAGAGCTTCAGTAAACAATATTTGAAATCCAATCCTTGAGAGAAGTTACATAGGCTTCTGGAAGCTACTCCATCAGCTTTCTATCACTACCCCTTGACACATCAGTCTAGAAGCAGGACTGCATGATGATGCCGTTCTCTGTCTATGTTGTCTACTCTTGTCTACATCCCCACGATCCTCTCTTCCGAGCGGAGGTGCAGATCTACTCTATGTGTAACCAAACTCTGTGTGAAGTATGTGTGTGCTCAAACTTCTACATCGACATAGATCTTATACAATCATCTCTAATCATAGGAGAGAGATCCCTTGGAATCATAATCACAGTCCAGAGATAAAATGAGGCGTTGTTAGAGCGTCGATCCATCTCCTGGATCGCGGTTCTCCTCTCAGTTTGGAAAGTATTTCCTACTCCTACCGTAGCTAATCCTACCACATGGGCAGTTATACTAAAAAAAAAGTTGCTTAGCTTAAAATAGCTAACTTTGATTTCTTACAAAATAGCAAGATATAAACAGCTAACTAACTCTACCGTCTATTCCTTGTCACCATGTGTAATCTCCATAAGATCTGCACTTGCTTGACACTCTAATTCAGCTTTTGGTATTGTGGGCGGCTCTGCTGGTACCTCTGGCGCTGTTGAGGTGGCATCCACCTCAGTAGTAGTCATGTGTGCTTCTGGCATGGGCTCAAAAGCTGAAAGATGTCCATGAGAAGCTGAATCTATATGCGCTTCTTGACTCTTCTGCACGACCTCGATCCTGGGAGTTGGGGCAATCTCACAAAGGTCAAAGGTAGTCCTTACTTCTACTCTGAACACTTGGGAAGCTGTCTCCTCTTTTGGTCTTCCAGAAGACGCCTTGTCTTCTAGGGCTTCCTCGCACGTCTTCTCTGCTTCCAATGTTGTCAACACCAAGTGAACAACAGGGCCGAACTTCTCCTTGTCGAGGTCTTCTACATGGGCTGGTCCTGGAACAACGGAAGATATAGTTGCAGAATGGAGAACCGAAGGAAGACCGTAGAGAGTCTTCAAACTCTCGACATGCCGAGCCAAGTAGCAGAACATGCTCTCCTTGCATTCCACCAACATCTCTCTGGAAGCGTCATCCCATGTGTGGGCTAAGGTCAGAAACTTCCTCCTTGTGATGAAGTTAAACTTCTTCCTTAAGGAGGTTGCCTCTCCCATCTACTCGATGATCTCCTTGCATCGGGCTTCCGCTCCCACCTACTGCTTCTTCTCTTCTGCAGCCTTGGCAATTTCTCGTTGTGCGTTCTAAGTCTTCTTCTCCTCGATCAGTTAACTTACCCCTTATCCTCATAACTTCTTGCTCCCGCTGCTGAAGTTGCACTTGGTTGATGTTTCGCAGTTGGATCAATTCCTTGACAGAAGCAGAAGTTTCCGTCTTGTACTTCGTGGCAATCTTCTCCGTGGTGCGGAGGTTGACTTCTAGAGCTTCCATCCTCTACTTCTGAGCTTCCTCCTGCTCACTATGGACGGAACAAGCGGATCTGAGGAGATATCAAGGGTGCAGTTGGATGCAGCAACTGCACGAATGTTTCAAGTCTTCATTTTGTTTTTGCGACAAGAGCAAAGGAACAAACAAAAAGAGGTTTTGGAGACGAATGTGCTTTGAAGAATGATCGACAAGTTCGATCTGTTCCATGGAAGTGACATTTCAAAGCGCATGAGATGTTACAAGACGAAGATGGATTTGGATCAAGTATCATAGGAAGAAATGAATGGAACATGTGAACTCCATGCGGTGCTTGAGATAAGAAAGCATGTGAAGCGTCTAACATAGCATTTTGGGGAGAATTGGGATATGTTTTCACAAGCATTGGTGGAGGAATATTTATTGAGAAACTTGAATAGAGTAACCAATAAATCATTTTTGGGATAGATCAACCAACTAACAAAGGTTTACAACTTACAAAAGTTGTTAAAGGAGTTCGAGAGACGATTCTCTCAACTATCTCGAGTGGAGAAGCTAACCTTGGAGACCTACAAGACACAGTTGTAACAGTTGAGAGGTAAAAGAAAAACCATTTTGCTTGGATTCAACATTGAATTATTTCATGAGCATGAGATCGAATCTCAGAGTGAAAATTCTCAAGATTAGAGTGTATTCTATCAGCTTACTACATGTGAAATTTCAGCTCATTTGGTTAAGAGATGGTGTTGGGGTCATGGATTTTAGCACAATGGGTCTGTAAAGCTCATAAGTTAGCATAGACGAAAGGTTTGATCCATTGCGAGTAACTGGTTTGGGGTTTGAAGCTGAAATTTTAGAGAGTAGTAGTGGAGGATCAAAGAGGATTTCCTCTGAAATTTGAGCACAGTTGGAAGTGTGAGTTTGGATTAATAGGTTGCCGAAGTTCATACTACAATTTGCTAGGTTTTAAAGGAGAATAGAGATCTCACAAACATCTCTTGGTTGGCCTTGAACAAACGACTTGGGGAACTTCTTGAATTTACTCTTGTGAACTAAAGCATATCTTTATCATGTATAGAACCTTCATGTACTTAGAGTATGATTGAAAGCTCAGTTGTGTTATGTGATGCACGTGTGTTACACTTAAGGTCAGGTTAAGTCAGTAGAAACAGTGACAAAGTCTCATAGATTGGATAGTGATGGCACTAGTATTTCATCGAGTTGATCAAAGGTTTTGTCATATCTTTTTACAGCCAAATATCATGTGTATTCAGATCAAACTTCATGCTCTACTACCCCGTCACAACCGAAACTCTAATTCATCCGAACCCCATAACTTTTCCTTCTAGCTTCATTTGTAATGATCCAAAAAGCAATTTTGACATATTCAGCAAGCTCCACACAATGGTGAAGTCAACATTACTTTTAAGATAAGTTTGTAGAATTTTGTATCTGTATTTTCCATATTTCACGATTAAGCTGATCCACGACACGACACCGATTGAACTTATGCTCGAGAAATACAGTGTTAAGAGTTGAACCGTCAGATTTCTGAATTCACAAGAAAAACCTCGAAAGGGTTACTGAATGTGTAGTCTTTATTCTGTGAATATATCAAACTCTCGTGAAAAACCCAATCGGCAAATGCTATTTCAAGATTGCGTTGTTCCATAGTATGATCTCAAGATCTACGAGAAAACTCCAAATATTTTCGATTTAGAGAAAAATTTTCTTGAAACCTACCGAGTATGCATCCCAAATGAGTGTGAGAGCAAAGAGAGACAAAAGGACAACTAGATGTATAGATTTAAATTTCTTTGAAATGATTCGATCTCCATGATCATTTTGGTAGAACAAAATTCTTGAAAATTCAAAACATTTCGTGTACTAAGCAAACATGCGCAATGTTTGCTTACTGCACGGACACATAGCACAATTAAATAAATCCAAGATAAATCTAATCTAAATTTATATCTCAAATCTAATTTATTAAATTTATACAGTTATGAGATCGTAACACGTGAATTCTAAGAAGAGAAAAGTATAAGCGCAATGAGTTCAAACGTAACACCTTCTACTTTTGAGTTGAACATAACACGTGAACTATGAGAAGAGGAAAATCCTTGAAGCACAATGAGTTGATTGTGACCTTTTCTACTATAAGTAATGTTTTTGTATGAATAAAAATAATAACTTTAATTTATGATATAACCTTTCTAGAGGAAGGTTAAAGACATAAATCAAAGGGTATGTATATTCCTCCTCTTCCGAACTTGGAAGAGGGTGAATATCTATGCTTGAATCCCAAATCATACTTATATGTTTTGGAAAACTCTCACCTTGAAGGTCAATTTCAGAATCCATCCGCGGAAAAAAGAGGTCTCTTAGTTAATCGGCAAAAGAACTCGGCAAACTATAATGTTATTTAATCATAAAGCATTTCAAACATATTCTCGCATTCGTAATACACTTTTCTCGTCCTTAATACGCGTTTTACTCAATGTGTGCTTATGCTCCACATATGTGCTTGCGAGCATATAACGGTCCAAGTCTTGATTTTTCTTGCTAATCATTTATTTGTAAGAGTGTATGCAGAATTCATGGATTATTGGCTTTTGTGACCTTCTTGACTCTCGCCTCGAGAAGGTCCTTACAGTCCAATAACCCACTCTTGTCATACCCTCTTACCTTGAAGCACAATGAGTTCAATGTAACCTTTTCTACTATAAGTCATGTTTTTGTATGAATCAAAATAATGTTCTAATAACTTTAATTTATGATATAACCTTTCTAGAGGAAAGTTAAGGACATAAATTAAAAAGTATGTATATTCCCCCTCTTCTGAACTTGGAAGAGGGTGAATATCCATGCTTGAATCTCAAATATTCCTATATGTTTTGGAAAACTCTCACCTTGAAGGTCAATTTCAGAATCCTGCAGAGGAAAAAAGAGGTTTCTTAGTTCATCGGCAAAAGACCTCGGCAAACTATAATGTTATTTAATCATAAAGCATTTCAAACATATTCTCGCATTCGTAATACACTTTTCTCGTCCTTAATACATATTTTTCTCATGTGTGCTTATGCTCCATACATGTGCTTGCGAGCATATAATGGTCCAAGTCTTGATTTTTCTTGCTATCATTTCTTTGTAAGAGTGTCTGCAGAATTCATGGATTATTGGCTTTTGTGACCTTCTTGACTCTCGCCTCGAGAAGGTCCTTACAGTCCAATAACCCACTCTTGTCATACGCTCTTGCTATCCTTGAGTAGTATGAGGAGGTTTTGTTTTGTTTTGAGTAATTCACACACGTATTTGTTTGATAGATATTAATTATTTAAACATACATCTTATGTTAATGTATGATATCATGATTTGAAATATAAAATTGATTAAATATAAACATATTTTGTGTCGCTATCTGTCGATTTGTATACAGAAGAAAAGGAAAAAGACTTATTTTATAATTAGTGTATTCATTCTTATTAAAGAAGAGAAGAGTTTAGCTTTTAGATTTTCCTTAGATCTGGATAAATCACAAACGTATAACCAGAAAATTCCATTACAACCGTATCAGTTTGCTAATTTAGTTGATCATTTACATGTTATGTTTACTAAGAGTTTATTTCTGTAGACTTTGTGAGAATTACTTATACTAGTATGTATATTTTGATAAATTCTTTTGTCTAATTTCATTTGACATTCACCTCCTCTATGCAAGGGTTTGGTTATTACATAAATTTTTTTTGGATGAGAGTCAGATAAGAAATTAATGTAATGATCAAATATATATTTTTAGTCAACAAGTGGCTGCTCTTGTAGTATCTGAAGTGCATCAAATTGCATTGACTTTATGAATTATATCTAGACCGGCTCATAACTATAGGTGTGGTTAACATTTAACATTATAGTTCAATTTTTTCCAACCACTTGATTATCAAATTTATGCTTAACACTTATGTCTGATAATAACAACCGTGTAAAAGTTCTCTAAGAAGTTCATGTTGCATGCATGGTGATATGCTCCTAATGCAAAATTTTCTGTCGTTTGTGATTTAAACCATGTAAGGACGAGAATGATACGTGTGGTTATACTCTCACATTTTAGATTTCGTGCAATTATACTATATATAAATATCAGCTTATTGATGTATTATCATCAAAATATCACTAGACACGAAAGATGTCATTTTGCACACCTTGGAGACCTCTAGCAAAAACAAGAGCATTCTAAACTCATATAAGCAAGGCTTTTCATCTCATTTCATTACAAACTACGCAAATGTGCACAAACTATTTATACACGTTATTTATATACTAAATGTTTGCGCAATAAGACATTCACTCCCTCCAAACCTGCGCATCCTCCGGTATGTATCAACTTGCTATCCAGATTCATCCTCGTATCTCTCGTCATGCTCTAAAATATTACGTTCATCATCATATTCTCTTGTACTAAATGTTTGCGCAACATGACAATGTTGCAGTCTAACAAGATGGAGTAATTCTTAGGGGCTGTACATGAGAAGTTATAGGAGAAGCTCGAGGCGCTTCTCGAGGATAGAGACGAAGATGGGAGACTAACAAGCAGTTGGAAGAAGGTTGAAGAATTTGTTGGTCTTCTTATCATGCAAAAACAAAAAAGAGAGAAAGTTATAGTAGGAGATGGACGGAGATGCCAATCACTATTGTTCCAACTCCAACACTATCATAAGACGAGAACGGCTCTGGAGAAAAGATAGACCTTATGGATATGATCAATTGTAAGGCTGTTGCAGCTAGGAGTATCTAAGGATGAGCATAAGAGTGTTTCTAGTGAACTTTGGGACTCGGTAGAGACAGTTATGACAACACACTTTGCAAAGGGAGACCTGTGACTGCAATCTTTTATCTTTGTAGGATAAAAGATTGCACTCACATGTCTCCCCTTTGCAAAGTTTGGACTCTTTGGGACAAACAGATTGCAAGCTACATGCTAAGTGCAAAACTATTGTGAAACGTGTAAATTTCAACGTCGTAGAAGCATCAATTGGTTATATCTTGACCTCTGAGGTTCAAATCAGTGTTAAACTTTGACTCACAACATAAAATATTCATTGGGTACACTCTCACGAGATTGAGATCAGATTCATCCATAGAAACAAGAAAATGCTTCAGATTATCAAATGTGTCATCGTTTACTCATAAAATTTTCATCAAAACATCAGTTGACCGTCTCTCAACCTTCTCAAGTCCAAATCGACTAAAAATTGATACCACGGTCACCAACTCGACCAGATCTATCCAACTTACCTCGATATCCTTCAGTTAAGATCTAAAGAAATATCTATGACTACTTGAAGACGAACACTAAAAAATCAACCCTTGAACTACAATTGATGATATCTTGCTCACTTTGAAGTCAAATAAGACAATCGTTGAATCCACAACTATCAGCTCATCGAGAGATTTCCAAAATCCACTTCAGTCTCCTTCAGATCATTTAGACAGCATGTTCTATGATTGTGTGAATACGTACAATTAGAAACTGACTACTAAAACTTCAGTCGATGGTATCTTGTTCACTCTAAATCCAAATCAACTGATCGTTGAGTCCATATGTATCAACTCTTTGAGGGATTTCCACCCCATGTCAATCTCCTTCAGACGATTGTTGAGTCTGCAGTTATCAGTTCATAGAGAGCTTTCCAACCCCTTTTTCAATCCCCTTCAGATCAAATTTACAATGTGTTCTATGGCTGTTTGAATATGCATACTCAAAAATTGACTACTCTAACTTCAATTGATGATATCTTGCTTCCTTTGAACCCAAATTAGACGATTGTTGAGTCTACAGTTATCAGCTTTCCAAGAGCTTTCCAACCCCTTTTCCAATCTCCTTCAGATAAAATCTACAATGCGTTCTATTGCTGTTTGAATATGCACTACTTGAACTTCAATTGATGATATCATGCTTCCTCTGAACTCAAATCAGACAATCGTTGAGAGCTTTCCAACCCAAACTCAATCTCCCTCAGATCAAATCTATAATGCGTTATATGGCTATTTTAATATGCACATTTAGAAATTGACTTCTCAAACTTCAATCGATGGTATATTGCTTTCTTTGAACTCAAATCAGATGAACGTTAAGTCCACAGTTATCAGCATGTTGAGAGCTTTCCAACCCCATGTCAATCTCCCTTAGATCAAATATACATCGCGTTCTATGGCTATTTGGATATGCACATTCAAAAATTGACCACTCAAACTTCAATTGGGTATATCTCCATCCTCTTGACTTCAAACTGACAGATTTTTGATTTAGTGTGCAAGCCAACAAGAAGAACTCCCAGCACTCGTCGAGATCTTCTTTGTAATGACCGTGAGATCGATTTGAAACCCAGGGGATACTTTTGAAAATTTTATCAAAAATAACATGTCAATGAAAATTCAAAAAAAGAGAAACTTATAAAGATCTAAGTTTTTGTCCCCTTGTGACCTACATAGTCATCTTCAGCCATAATAAATTTTTAGAGCTAATCTAAGTCATTTACAACAATAAAATACTTGTCAGCATAAATGAAAATCTTGACAATGAAATCTACTTACTTGGCTAAGCTTACATAAACTACATGTTACAAGAAACGTCAATATTGACAATAGTGGACTGACATACAATGCAACTTCAAGTATAAATAGGTGAACATACTGACGTATCATATTATGTGTCTCGTTGCCTTCTGCATGAAACACACGTGTATAACAAAGTATGCAAGAAACATCGTTCTCCACATGATCGACGCGTATGTACAAAAACAGACGTTCCACCAAACTTGTACATGGCATGATAAAACTATGTACAACACAACAACGCTCAAACTAATTATTTGGCTGATGGTTCTTGATGTTCTTGTGATACAACCTTCAGTTGTGCAACTTTCAGTCGTAGCGTTAAAGAAAGACGACATGAGACTTTACAAAAGCTGAATGCGAACGAGGGAATACGAGACATGTAGATCAAACTCACGAGGTTGGAAGAGAAAAGATTAGCATTGACTATATCGAAGCAAACTTGGGTTCAGTGATGCATTTGGTGCAATAGTACATACCATCCATAAAATGATTGCAAGGACTTCACTAACACTCTACAACAAGGAGTTATTTTCTAGAAGGATGAGAATGTAGCTCTAGGGATATAAGTGTCCTCTTACAGATCAACTATGAGAAAGGAAAGATGAGAAAGTTGGTCGAGGAGCATTAGTTGCGACAGTCGAAGCTTCAACATATGATGTTAAGATTGAGAATGTCAAAAAAGATTTGAGTGAGCATGGGGAGTATTACGAGCTATGGATATCGACTATCTCCACACAGCAAAAAAGAGAGAAAGGATGATTGAGAATAGCCATTATCATTCGAGGGTGATGAGATGAGAGGATCTTATTGAGACCTTATCCTTACACGCTTAAATCATGAAGAGTCTACACGGGACTCTAATCGATGAGAAGCGAATGTGTGGTGCGGATGATGCATGAGAAGGAACTTGACACATAGATAAACTCGAGAAAAGTTCAGACAAGAGCTTGGAGATGCTTCTTCTTTATCGAAGGCGAAAGCGAAAGAGCAATTGATGGAGAAGGAGAAGCCGACTACGTATAAGCTGCAGTCGAATATAGAAGTCGCAATGGATGTGAAGAGAGTTATGGAAGAGCGCATTCTAAATACAAAAGTTGAATTCATGTTGCAAGAGGTTTTGAACATCAGCAAGCAAAAAATATGAGATGTCATAATTGATATAATCAAACGGAAGCGTTAGATTACGAGAGATATCGTAGTAACACACGCTTTGGATATGAAGATGTCTATAGATGAAAAGGAAGAACTCACAAATTGTCACGTGCAATCTTTTGAGGAGGATGAGTGCATCGAAGATCATCGAGTGCATTTTTACGACCAGGAAAATAATGAGAGATAGAGCTCTAGTCATTACAACGGTGATCATTATGCACGAATGACGACACAAACACTCATACAGTGAGAGATTTGGAGGAACTCATTGTTGCTTTGATTGATCACGGGTCGAAAATAAATATCATGTCGAAGGACTTGTACAAAAAGTGATGATAATCCATCGACACTGAGCATGCATGGATCATAAGGACTGTCAACAACACCCGAAGAGATCTATATGAGCATGTTCAGATGTTTGAGTGCGCATCAGCAATGTGACTATCGAGCAGAACTTCTTCGTACAAGAGACTACATCGTATCTGTGATCCTCATACAACCTACATCGTAATTACACGAATGAAGATGAGGGTTTTGGATGACATATCTGCACATGCGAGGACTTGAAGTCAAGATGGGAGGATGGAAGTGTAGTTTCTAATTGTGTCGTCAAACCACGAGAGAAATCAAGGTCGCTTGAGGGAGAATTTGCTCCGGAAGGTGAATGAAGAATTCAAGGAATTTTGGTAGGTGCCACTATTGAGCAAGACTGTAGTGGTGTCTGTTGGAGAAGATATTCTCGCTAGAAGATGAAAGTGCCAGAGTGTAAGATTGTTGTATATACGAAGGTTGAAAATTGAAAAGAAAAGAAATAAGATTGGATTGGATTGGATTGGAGAGATGGTTACATGAGTTGTGTGAGTTAGAAGAGAATGAGTAGGTCTTGGATGTTTATCAAGAAGATGGATTGGAGGACCCATTGAAAGAGATTACATCGATTGGTTGGGAGGATGAGGACAAGGTTGTGTATACTTATTTGAGGGAGGTTTTTTTGATAATCGAATCATTTCGACTACCAGAGGTTTGAGTTGAGATGAAGTACAAACCCGTCGACAAGAAGGTTAAACTAGTAGCTGTATCTTTATTGGATAATTCGAGGGGTCAGGTTGAACGAGCATCAAGAGAGAAGAGTTTACGAGATCTGACGAGGATATGACATAAGCTCTCAAAACACGAGGATGACACTTAGGGTCTATTCTAGTACCATGAAAGATAAACTAAAGGTATTAAAAAATAAAATTTGGTAAAATTATTTAATATACATATAATTTTAATAAAATTTACCACTGTATGCATTGAAGACAAAGAGAAAATAATTATATGTAGAGATATTGAGTATAAAATTTATCGACCTTTGCATAATTCTGTCGAGGATTCAGACCTTGATTCATCATGTTTTGTGTGGTCAAACTGCACAAGAAGTGGTATATCGAAATTCACAAAATGCAGTCGAGATCAAGCTCAACTAGTGAGCTCAAGTGAATGCGAACTATACACAAGCTTCATTGGAGAGCATTCACTATAATTGAGTGTGAACGATCTTGAATGCAAGCGATGTCGAGCTCAAGTGGATTTGATCTACAAACAAGTGTTTGTGACGAGTGCTCAATGAACATAATGCAGACAATCTTAAATATTGATTGTACAATGAAGGTGAGCAAGTTCAAATTCAATACACTCGCACGAGCGGCAAGATAACGTTCAAGGGAATGTGGTGATACTACGACTAAAGAATTACCACTATAAGATCAAAGTGATCACATCACAATTATTTTTACTCACATCTTGTTTTGTATACAATCAAATTTTTTATATGCTATTTAACAAGAATGCAGAATTTTTATTTTTCTCAAATCTACTGATATTTAATTAAATTAGTTTATATTAAATAATATTTATGATTATTGTTACAAATATTGTTTTTAGAAAAAGTTATTCATTTAAAAATTCCTATAACTTTTTATTCTAGCATACTAAAAATCATACTTTCAGTAATTATATAATAAAAGATGTAAACAAATATTACAAAATAATACACAAGGGGGTAAAAATCATCTCAATATAAATAATAAGAGTTAAAAATATCCATTAGCGCACATGATATTGAGACCTCTCATTTGGTGTCATCCTCTTTGTCAAGATATGAAGATAATGGGATGCTTGTTAGATTTATGAATGTTGTTAGTAAATTGAGTTGTTCAAGGTTGGGAATAGAGTCAAAGGACACCTTGAAAGGAAGGTGTAAGAAGCTTTTGCCTCTCTCCACTGAAAACAAGACGGAAAGACACTTAATATAGAGAAAGTCAAAGAAATATTGTCGTGTCATGGACCGACTCCTATCTGAAATTCAAACTTCGATGCTTGTCGCTCCAAAGACATTCATGAGAAAGACAAGCTAGGTCCTAGCTTACAAGCTTTTGGCATCATTTCGGATCTCCATTTTCATCACAGAGATGGATAGAGCTCATTGTCAGCTTTCCATAGGCACTTTGTCTACTTCATTTGGACACCTACTGGAGAAGTTACAAGACTCGAAAGATGGAGAAAACAAGCTAGGCCCCAGCTTACGGGCTTTTGGCACAACTTCGGATCTTCACTTTCATCACATAGACGGGTAGAGCTCATTGTCAGCTTTCCATGGACATCTTGTCTACTTCATTTGGACACCTACTGGAGAAGTTACAAGACTCGAAAGATGGAGAAAACAAGCTAGGCTCGACTTACGAGCTTTTGACACAACTTCGGATCTTCACTTTCATCACATAGATGGGTAGAGCTCATTGTCAGCTTTCCATGGGCATCTTGTCTACTTCATTTGGACACCTACTGGATAAGTTATGCGATTCAAAAAAAGGAAAATTAAGCTAGGCCTTAGTTTACTTGCTGACTGGGTATTTGCAGCTTCAAGCGTTATATCAGAGACGCAAGGGGCCTGCTTAATTATTATTGAGGAGAACTGGTATGTACAGAGACTGACGTAAGGACGTTTTGGAGAATTGGGAAGTCCAATACACACGCGCAAGACTGTGCAGGCTACGTGTGGGTTAAGACAGTTCTTGAAGAGACGGATCGGGGTGTGTGTATTGGGAGAAATTGAGACGCAGAGAAAAGATTTGGGGAGCTTCAGTGACCTATGAAGGAGAGTTGGACCGTTCGGGCCGTTTCGGAGTCTAAACTTGCTGTCCTTGGATCCATTGGGATCAAAACAACGAGTTATTCAAGAAATTGAAGACGATACCAAGTTTCATCGGGTGGTTTGGGAGTTCTGAGTGAAATTGGCTCGCAGGGAAGCGCTTGCGTCAAGTTTTCATCGTCTACGACATGAGATTGGGTTGTTCTTCGCAATCGGTGAGTCAAGCTCTTCGTTCTTGGAGCCTACGCGACCAGGGAGTCTTCATCAACGCACAGGAGAAGACAATACGTGGATTGGATTGTCGATTTGGGTGAGGTGAGCGAGTTTGAGTCGTAGGGAGTTCATTTACGTCAGTTTTTTGCAACATACGACCAAATTTCTTGCGTGGTTTTGCAAGGGGAACTCCAAACGGCTTGTTTGGAGTCTCGTTGGGTTCGTGATAGCTAGATCTACCTGCAAGGGAAGACAGATATCAGATCAAGCGATCCGTTTGAGCGGTGTGTGCGGTTTTAAGCCGCAGGGAAGAATTTTTGAAGGTTCGATCACATGCGACCAAAAAATTGACGATATCTCGGCTATCGAGAGTCGGATCTGATAGTTCTTGAGGCCAACGGAGTCAAGGAAGAAGACACTATCGACATCTGAAGGCCGTTCAGCAAAAGAAGAAAGTTCTCAGATAGATCTTTTCCGGTTCCTTCGCTACGAGTTTGTCCTTTTGAGTTCGTTAGAGTTCTAGTTGGCTATATACAGTTTGTGGTAGCTAGCTTTGGCTAAGAGCTTGTCCATGGATGTGGTTTGGACTTGAGTTTCAATCGTGTGATACTGGAACAGCTCTGTTTGTTAGCAAAGAGAAGTTTCTCTTGCTTTGAGCTACGCTTCGACGATTTCGGACCAGGGTTGAGATTCAGGGGTTGTTTTCAAGAGCTTTGAAGCAGGTTACAGACCGCTCTGGTCTATTTTTCAGTTTTGTGCTCTTAGGAAAAAGAACCGGCAGTGTACATACATTTGGTGTTGGTATATATCGCAGCATTAGTTTTTGTGGTTGTTTTTTTCTGTCATGTCTCTATTTCAGCACACAGTATCTCCACAGCCAGGAACCTCGCATTTTCTTAGACATCCTTCATGCAATATCCGACATAATATCGGTGGTGAACTCGACGTGAAGGTCTGAGGTGGAGATTTCTTTTGTGTGTGAACTTTGAAGAAGAGATTGGCAGTCATGAGTGGGGATGAGAAAGGTGATGGAGATGAAGCTAGTGGTTCAGGTGGGTTGCCGAAGGTGCAATTGGATCCGACGACTGCATCGATGTTCTAAGCTTCCACTATGTTCTTACGGCAGCAACAGTCTGATGAGCGGAAGGAAGCTTTGGCAACAAAGGCGCTACAGCAGGATTGATCAATTTGATGAGAGAGATGTCTCAAGATATATGAAGCATTATGTGAAAGAGATGGAGCTGAACTGGGTCTCAGAAGATGAGATGATTGAGACGTTTGAGTTAGCAGCAGCTCCAGAGATTAGGGATCATGTTAAAATGCTAACGAAGCATTTTAACAAGGATTGAGAGACGTTTGCTCGTGCCTTGATGGATGAATACTTCTTGGAGGACTCTGATCGGATCACCAAGAAATTATTCTTGGAGTGCGTTGAGCAACCAAGGAAAGGTTTACAAGCTACAGAGTTGCTCAGGGAGTTTGAGAAGCAGTTTTCACGGCTGACTAGGATAGAGAAGTTGACGCTGCAGTCCAACAAGACAGAGTTATTTCTTCGGGTTGCAGATGAGAAGCTGCAAGAGAAGCTGGAGGTACTTCTGGAGGATCGAGAAGAAGATGATGGATTGACCAGCAGATGGAAGAAGGTCGAAGAAGCTGTTGGTCTACTTACTAAGAGGGAGCGAAGACGAGAGAAAGTTCTTGTTACGAGACTAACACCAACATCGACTGCTGTAACACCTGTTCCTGTGGTCCGACCAGTGGTTCTTGTTGCTAGATAGGTAGTACCAGTTGCTCCAGTTGCTCTAGTTGTTCTAGTTGTTCAAGCACATGTAGTATCTCCGAAGAAGGATGATTCAAACCTTGAGGAGATTTTGCATGGAATGCGAGATCTGCAGATCAAGCTCACAAGATTAGAAGAGAAGGGGTCTACAAGCAGAGCAAGACCGGTTGAGAAGCAAGGCTGGATCCAGTGGTGTATCTAGTGCGATGATACCGATCACCCACGCAGAGATTGTAAGGAGTTCATTGATATCTTACAGCAAGGAGTGATCGTCTAGAAAGATGTGAAGATAGCACTGTCGTGTCGTGGACCGGCTCCTATATGAAATTCAAACTTCGATGCTTGTTGCTCCAAAGACACTCATGATAAGACAAGCTATGCCCCTGCTTATGGACTTTTGGCGTCATTTCATATCTCCACTTTCATCGCATCAGTGGATTGAGCTCCTTGTCAGCACTCCATAAGCACTTCGTCTATTTTGTCTGGACGCCTAGTGGAGAAGTTACAGGACTCGAAAGATGGAGAAAACAAGCTAGGCCCCAGCTTATGGACTTTTGGCACCATTTCGGATCTTCGCTTTCATCGCATCAGTGGATAGAGCTCCTTGTCAGCATTCCATATGCACTTTGTCTACTTTGTTTGGACGCCTAGTGGAGAAGTTACAAGACTCGAAAGATGGAGAAAACAAGCTAGATCCCAGCTTAAGGGCTTTTGGCACAATTTCTGATCTTCACTTTTATCACATAGATGGGTAGAGCTCGTTGTCAGCTTTCCATGGCATCTTGTCTACTTCATTTGGACACCTACTGGAGAAGTTATGCGACTCGAAAGAAAGGAAAATCAAGCTAGACCTTAGTTTACTTGCTGACTGGGTATTTGCAACTTCATGCGTTATATCAAAGACGTAAGGGACCTGCTTCATTATCATTGAAGAGAACTGGTACGTACATAGAGACGGACGTAAGGGGATAGCTTAAGGAGTCAGCTTGTTTCTGTGACCTGTCGGTGGACGTTTTGGAGAATTGGGAAGTCCAATACACGCGCGCAAGACTGTGCAGGCTACGTGTGGGTTAAGACAGTTCTTGAAGAGACGGATCGGGGTGTGTGTACTGGGAGAAATTGAGATGTAGAGAAAAGATTTGGGGAGCTTCAGTGACCAGTGAAGGAGAGTTGGACCGTTCGGATCGTTCCGGAGTCCAAACTTACTGTCCTTGGATCCATTGGGATCAAAACAATGAGTTATTCAGGAAATTGAAGACGATACCAAGTTTCATCGGGCAGTTTGGGAGTTTTGAGTGAAATTGGCTCGCATGGAAGCGCTTGCGTCAAGTTTTCATCGTCTGCGACCTGAGATTGGGTTGTTCTTTGCAATCGCTGAGCCAAGCTCTTCGTTCTTGGAGCCTACGCGACCAGGGAGTCTTCATCTACGCATAGGAGAAGACAATATGTGGATTGGATTGTTGGTTTGGGTGAGGTGAGGGAGTTTGAGCCGCAAGGAGTCCATTTACGTCAGTTTTTTGCAACCTGCGACCAAATTTCTTGCGTGGTTTTGCAAGGGGAACTCCAAACGGCTTGTTTGGAGTCTCGTTGAGTTCGTGATAGCTAGATCTACCTGCCAGGGAAGACAGATATCAGATCAAGCGATCCGTTTGAGCGGTGTGTGAGATATGTGCGGTTTTAAACCGCAGAGAAGAGTTTTTTAAAATTCGGTCACCTGCGACCGAAAACTGGTGATATCTCGACTATCGGGGGTCGGATCTGATAGTTCTTGAGACCAATGGACTCAAGGAAGAAGACCCTATCGACATCTGAAGGCCGTTCAGCGAAAGGAGAAAGTTCTCAGATAGATCTTTTTCGGTTCCTTCGCTACGCGTTTCGTCCTTTTGAGTTCGTTAGAGTTCTAGTTGGCTATATAAAATTTGTGGTAGCTAGCTTTGGCTAAAAGCTTGTACATGGATGTGGTTTGGACTTGGGTTTCAATCGTGTGATACTGGGACAGCTCTGTTTGTTAGCAAAGGAAAGTTTCTCTTGCTTTCAGTTATGTTTCGACAATTTCGGGCCAGGGTTGAGATTCAGGGGTTGTTTTTAAGGGCTTTGAAGCAGGTTACAGACCGCTCTGGTCTGTTTTTCAGTTTTGTGCTCTTAGGAGCAAGAACCAGCAGCGTACATACATTTGGAGTCGGTATATATCGCAACATTCATTTTCGTGATTGTTTTTCTCTGTCATGTCTCTGTTTTAGCACACAGCATCTCCACAGCCAAGAACCTCGTGTTTTCCTGGACATCCTTCTCGCAGTATCCGACACGATAACGTGAAAATAACTTCAACTCTAAATCAATCTCTGGTTCTACAACACTGTAACCGAGACTTCAAGGGCCGATCTCTTGGTCCTCGCTCGTTTGCAGAGAGACATGAAGATGATAAAAGAGTGAGAATGTAACACACAAGAAAACCAAAAGATGCTCGGAAGTAGTAATATTAAGATTGAACCCACAGAGGTGCAAGTAAATATCATCCAAATATAGTTAACAAGTGAAAAATATGATTCTTTTTAGTTATCTTTTACCCTCACGGGTAGAAATCAGTCCATGTAGAGTTCAAACTCAAGTCTATCCAACAAGACATAGTTCATAATCCTGACAAATAACATAACAGATACTAAACGGGCTAGAGACCTCAAGAAACAGATAAACAACAAAAAAAACAAAGCCACATATAACAAGTCTTAACAGAGAAGTACTGCTGAAGTGCTACTAAGTAGTCTCTATCACCATAAACGCTAAGTATCTTCATACTAAGTTATATTCAATACTACTATTCTCGAAAATTCTGACGAAGAAGACTCTTCTTCTGCCGAAGTACGAAGAATACTTCTTCTGAACTGTTTCATAAGAAAAACTTCATCACTCCCTAAAACTACTTCGTAATAAATTAACTTCGTAGTTGCTAGTTTGTTCTCAGTCTTCGTCTTAATTCAAATTCTTAACTCAAATTTTGGATGCAATTAACAAAGTACTTCTTCACCCGGACTAACTCTTATCACGACACACCATGAAACTTCATCGGTAAAACTCTGAAGAAGACAAGTACACAATAGCTCTGTAAACTTCAGAAAAATAGAAATCCAACATAAATCACATAGAGATTGCAAGAACAAACAACAAAACAATTTTATACTACTTCGTCTTGAATCAACGGATCTGACTTTCTAAGAAGTAGGATGGATAGCTTTACTGATCGATGGAGGTCATGTGTCCAAAATGATATCAGGAACAACACCAGAGTCTAACGTTAAGTCCTTAACTATCTCACTAATCGAGAACTTCACAGTTGCTCTAATCTCTCGAAGTTCTTGTACTACACTATGTCATAGTCTAGCTACTCGGTTCTTCATCGAAGAATGATCTACATCCTCTGCTACTAACTCCTATCTAATATGTCGAAGAAGTCTCAGCTCCGAAGTATCCAAATCCATCATGAAGTAGTTCTTCAATGCTGGTTCGACTCTGCTACGAAGACATTCTTCGGCCGAAATATACTTTATCTTCAACTCCTCTGCTTCCTTAATCATTTCGACCATGACATCCGGCAGCGATTGCGTTGAAGCCTCATCTTTGTCAGTTCTTTCTTCGTCGCTAACAAAGCTACTTTGTACTCCTTTTCCATTGTCTCCTTTTGACGAAGTAGATCTTGACACTCCGAAGTAATTATACGTATTTTCTCATTCTTCGCAGTTACTTCCCTCTTCGCTGCCAAAGTAGCCATCGGCAGATTCTCCTTCTCTTCCTACCAGTTACCTCGGCCAAAGTTTGTCGTTTGTACAAGTTTGGTCAAGTTAAGCTGCCTCTCAACTTTTTGTTCATACGTTGTCGAGTTGAGAGTTTTCCTGGGAAGGGCGGAACCTTCTGGCTGTGATATGACCTTGAAGGTTATGTTCGGTCTACTCAGGGAAGCGTTGGGCTTCAAGCTGTGGTTGCTTACTATACAGAGGTAGGGTTCAGGTCATAAAGGGCACTATAGACACTCACTCAGGTCGAATGGACCCTCCAGTATGTTCAGGAAGCAAAGATCAGATCAGACTAGCAGTAATAAGGTCAGACAGCAAACTTTAACGGTCCAGAATCAGAAACATACGATGGTTCAGACTTCAGAACTCCTTCTACATGTAAATGAGGCCCTACTGACCATACATACGAAGTTTCAGCTTTAGATCAGATCAGAGTGTCGAGATATGGGCAGAAATGTTCTGAGCAGAGAAATTACGGCAATTTCTGATACCCAGACAGCTATTTCGACCTAGAACAGAGAATTGGCTCGATCACTTTCGAAGATTCTTACAGGATTTGCAGTACACAGCTTGCTGAACACACTTGTGAAATTGGGCCTCCTGATTGTACACAAAACTCCAGATCTCGCTCTCTGAAGTTGCTGTTCCAGATTGAGAGCTTTTCGGACCCCCTCTGCTTCAGCGGTCGCCCCGAATTACTCACAGACTCAATTGACATGAAAATTTGAGGACAGTCGTAGCACTGCTGCCAATGAACGAGACCTCGAAGGTTTGAAGCGATTTTCTCAAATCTACTGCGATTGACACCGAAAACCCCAAAATCAACAGAAGTGCTGCAATTCTGGCACAAATCGAACTTCAATCAGCCATAACTCCTTCTTTATTGCTCCAAATCGATCAAAAATTTCGCTGACAGTGCTTGGCACGACAAACCCTATCTCCCTGTGCTCTCAGATTTCGAAGATCTCTCTCCAAATGCTCGAACTCCTCTTAAGACCCCTACTACAAAGTTTAGCGGTACACTAAAGATAAAATTGGACCAATGGGAGTTCATAGCTTCACTCCCCTGTCCTTTTGTGTCCCAAACCACGTGGTGACTTGAATTTGCACATAGGCTACCACGTCAAGCCCCTAAAGTGCCAGCATAGACCCTAAACTACATGCGAAGACATGTAAAACGACACGTAATCCCAAAAGATAACCTAACCTCGCTAGGAAGAATGCATGGGCGACACGTAATTACAACCCATGAGCTTAACTCAATCTACGTGGTAATCAACCTACTAAGACTCAAAAATATATAACATCCTCCAGTATCGACTTCTCTGAGGTCCTAATTTCACTCAGAGAGACTAACGCTTGACAGAGAGGTGAATTATTTACACTGTAAAATGATTCACATCACGACATCCACCCCCTCCAAACCTGCACATCCTCTGGCATGTGCCAACCTCTTCAGTCTTTGGTTTGTTCTTCATCAACATCGTTCTCCTCCGCCTCAGCCTCTTCAGTAGCCGAGGCGTCTTCATCTCTTGTTATCCTCTCCTTCAATAATTCAATAACCATCGGTAGCAAAGCACGAGGGACTGGAATCGATTTCAAGTCCCAAGATACGTGAGGAACAGTGAAGATAACCATCAGAGCTATCACACTAGGATCCACAAACCAGTCTCTCCAGCTGAGAAAGAAAATGCCTTACCAGGCTAACTATCATCTGCTCAAAAGCTCGTTTCTCCACTTCAGTCAAGAAGCCACCCCCTCCTATCTGGAGCTGCTCGAGTGTCTCTTGAGTAAACTCATGTCCTATCTGTTTAGGATCTCTCAGTACAGGCTCAGTGGCCGCTAACTCCATCTGTTGTTGTGAATCAACAGGTAACTGGGTCGCCACTGGTTTCACCTTCTTCGCTACAGTTTTGTATTTGGTGTGAACCTCTGCTTCTTCACGAGAGCCACACCAGCAGATTGCATCCTTCCATCCACTCTCCAGTCTCGGATGAGGACGAGATTGTAAGCACGAGACAACCTCCTCATAGACTTTACGAGAGTGGATAGGGATCAGCACCCTTCCTCCCATCTGCTCCATCAACCTATCTACATCATCCAGCCAACGAACAAAAGACTGTACACCTACAAACTCCTCGTAAACACCAGAAATCATCTCACCTTCGTTCAGAACTCCTGTACAGCGCAGATTTGCTGCACACCTCTCCATCTGCCTTCTACTCTTCTCAGTCAAATCCTCTACACGCGTGAACTCACTCCAATCATCAGAACTAAAAGTCATCAAACCAGATTTCCAACTATGTATAGTGTAGCAGTTTTTCAGAATCTTGAGCAACCTCTTCGTCAGCCTGCTGTGATCCCACAGGCTGCTCAAGCGGGATCATAGTAGTATCAAATCCATCACTCTTGATATCCCGTCCTACAAGAGTGGTTTCAGAAAACCCTTGCTCCTACAGATAGGAGAATCTCTCAAAGTCTGTCTGTTTCGTTCGTGGTTCGTACGAACGGTCAGAAACTGTACAGAACGTCTGTCATCTAGACTACGGATCCTAGCATAGTGCATCATCCATCACCTTCGTCTTCATTCTAACTGCCGTGATATAAGGTTGACCAAGAATCACAGGATATGAAGCTGAAGACTGCACGAAGAAGTGCTGATCTACCTCCACATCACCCAACTTCACTCTCACGTTAGGACAAGCGCCGTATAACTCACCCTTCTGGTTGTTTGCAGCTCGTAGCACCCAACCATAGTTCAGTTCGATAGGCCACTGACCTCTCTCATACACCTCCCGTGACATGATGTTGATCTCTGAACCGTGATCAACTAACGCAGCAACAGGTTCAAGACTTTCGAGACGAACTCGTGTAGCCGTCGTAGCACGAGCCCAGTGTCTCTTCCTGAAGTCACTATCAGCAGCTGGACTCTCATCGCCAGCTTCATCATCATCGAATTCAGCAGTATTGGTACCAGCAACCAATGCTTCTTGCTGGAACTCTGTATCATCAACCTCCTGAAAATGCACCTTGCCAAATTCTGCATCATTAACAGAAGCTCCTACTATATCTATCATCTGACTCTCTACTTGCTCGGACATCACCTGTCTCTTCCGCTTGATGATGTCGATGAACAGTTCGTGAAACTCCCTCTTCGCAATACCAAGAACTTCTCGAAGACAAAACTCGATTCGCGCGTCAAGTATTCTCTGCTCAAGGATGCTCTTGAGATCAGTTGAAGTTTCGATATCAGCTGCCAACTTATAAGCTGGTCCCTTCCCCTTCTCTTGAGCAGTAAATTGCTTTAAATTTAGAATCAGATAATGTTGGTGCTGTTTTAATGGGTGATGGATTAACTATACAAGAAGGTAGTTCTGTAAAAGCAACAGGTAAAATTGCTCAAATACCCGTTAGTGATGCTTATTTAGGTCGTGTTGTAAATGCACTAGCTCAACCTATTGATGGAAAAGGGCAAATACCAGCGTCTGAATTTAGACTAATTGAATCTCCAGCTCCAGGTATTATATCTAGACGCGTCTACCAGCAGTCGTTGGCTCCTGCTGGGATCTCTGCACGTCCTCCATAGGACCTGGTGCAGGTGGAGGAGCTGTAGAAGTAGACGGGATGTCCTCAAGAAGAGCCGCTCGTCTCCTTGTGACCCTCCGTCTATCTCCAGCCTCCTCCGGAACTCCAGTATCAAGTTCAGAGGCTTCTCGCCGCCTCTTCTCCTCCACAGAAGCATCCTGCCAATGAACGTGTCTATCCACGTCCACGAATGCTTTGATAGACGCAGCATCAACAGGATCTCCCCATCCTGTGACCCTACGGATAGTTTCTGCTCCTCTCTTCAGTACTTCAGAAGGAACTTGAACAGGTTTCTTCTCAGTAGTCCTATCTAGCAATGTAGGACTAGAAGAAACTTCAATGTGACCGGCATATACATCAGGATTTACAGGTGGTGCCATCAATGCATGTACAGTTGCAGCAGCTGTAATCTGAGGTAGACTCCTCATGCCTCCTCGTCCAAACTGCGTGCTTAGCGGCTCTCCAGTAGAAGAAAGGTGCAGCCTACCGTTCTGGTAGCGAACCACACCATCTCGCAGAGCAGCCGTGAGCTCTTGACAGTCCCCTCGGAAATGATCTTGACTGTCACACCAGATACACCTACGAACAAGAGCACCTCCTGGCGTGCAGCAGCAGGCGCCGGCGGCTGCTCTCTCTGCAGACCAGCTAGCTCCACCTTCAGTTCTCTCATCTGCCGAATCAGGTCTTCGATCTGGTTCTGCTGTCCATGGTTCTCCGTAGGTCTTTGAATCGGTGCCCTTTGTGCAGGAACTGACACCACTGGTATCAAAGGTACTGCAGCCGGTACAACATGTCTGGGAGCAAGAGCCGGAGGTTGCTATACTTGAGGAGCAGTGCGAGGTTGAGCGGTCACTTCTGCAAGCGGACGTCCTCCCACAGCCACTCTTCCACGCCTTTGCCTCGTCAATACAGCAACAGCATCCTCAACTCTCCTCCAATCAGTAGTGACTCCTCCTTCAGCCGATCGGTCAGCCAACATAAAGCATAACCGATCTGCCGTAGCATCATCTGTAGCTTGCAAGAAAAGCTCGGTTTTCCTAGCATCTAAGGTTATCCTCTCAAGAGTTGAGAGTTGTCGGTATCTCCGATCAAACTCTCTCAGCATCTCATTCAGGTTCATCATACGGCCAGGTTGCTGCTCAACCCAGTCTAGAAACGTTCTTCTAGTGACTCTCTTTGAATCTTCTTCGAGGAACTCCTCTCGAAGAGATCGTTCGAAACTCATCCAGACACCTAGATTTCTTCTCTATACATCCCTAACTTGGTCCCGCAACTCAGGAATGACAGCTAACTCGAAACTCCCTATCATCTCAGCATCAATAACTCTAACTAGTTCCATCTCTCCTCTGTATTCACGCAGATATCTAGAAATATCTCTACCTTCAAATCTACCGCATCTATTCACAATTGCTTGCAAAGCCTTGGTAGATTTCAACTCACCCCCTCCAATGATCGGATGTTGTTGGAACAGGGCCGCAAGTGTCTTCAGAATCTCAGCCGTATCTAGACCAGGTGCAGATGTCGCTGTAGCCGCTGGTGCTACAAAAGGAGCTGCAGTAGACGTAGATGCAGCAGGCGTAGAAGTAGCAACAGCAGCACTCTTGCGATCCATCTCTTCTCCTTGTAGTGAACTCAACCTTCTCAATCAATCACCCCAAGAGCTCTCAGTGGAAGCACCAGATGTCGAGTTGAGAGTTTTCCTGGGAAGGGCGGAACCTTCTGGCTGTGATATGACCTTGAAGGTTATGTTCGGTCTACTCAGGGAAGCGTTGGGCTTCAAGCTGTGGTTGCTTACTATACAGAGGTAGGGTTCAGGTCATAAAGGGCACTATAGACACTCACTCAGGTCGAATGGACCCTCCAGTATGTTCAGGAAGCAAAGATCAGATCAGACTAGCAGTAATAAGGTCAGACAGCAAACTTTAACGGTCCAGAATCAGAAACATACGATGGTTCAGACTTCAGAACTCCTTCTACATGTAAATGAGGCCCTACTGACCATACATACGAAGTTTCAGCTTTAGATCAGATCAGAGTGTCGAGATATGGGCAGAAATGTTCTGAGCAGAGAAATTACGGCAATTTCTGATACCCAGACAGCTATTTCGACCTAGAACAGAGAATTGGCTCGATCACTTTCGAAGATTCTTACAGGATTTGCAGTACACAGCTTGCTGAACACACTTGTGAAATTGGGCCTCCTGATTGTACACAAAACTCCAGATCTCGCTCTCTGAAGTTGCTGTTCCAGATTGAGAGCTTTTCGGACCCCCTCTGCTTCAGCGGTCGCCCCGAATTACTCACAGACTCAATTGACATGAAAATTTGAGGACAGTCGTAGCACTGCTGCCAATGAACGAGACCTCGAAGGTTTGAAGCGATTTTCTCAAATCTACTGCGATTGACACCGAAAACCCCAAAATCAACAGAAGTGCTGCAATTCTGGCACAAATCGAACTTCAATCAGCCATAACTCCTTCTTTATTGCTCCAAATCGATCAAAAATTTCGCTGACAGTGCTTGGCACGACAAACCCTATCTCCCTGTGCTCTCAGATTTCGAAGATCTCTCTCCAAATGCTCGAACTCCTCTTAAGACCCCTACTACAAAGTTTAGCGGTACACTAAAGATAAAATTGGACCAATGGGAGTTCATAGCTTCACTCCCCTGTCCTTTTGTGTCCCAAACCACGTGGTGACTTGAATTTGCACATAGGCTACCACGTCAAGCCCCTAAAGTGCCAGCATAGACCCTAAACTACATGCGAAGACATGTAAAACGACACGTAATCCCAAAAGATAACCTAACCTCGCTAGGAAGAATGCATGGGCGACACGTAATTACAACCCATGAGCTTAACTCAATCTACGTGGTAATCAACCTACTAAGACTCAAAAATATATAACATCCTCCAGTATCGACTTCTCTGAGGTCCTAATTTCACTCAGAGAGACTAACGCTTGACAGAGAGGTGAATTATTTACACTGTAAAATGATTCACATCACGACAACGTACCCTTGGTTTCTTTAAGGACGAAAAACAAAGATATGTAAGTACTTCGTCGAAGTACTGAGTCGATAAACATCTTCCACCAAAGAAGAAAGTCATTCCGTTTCTCAAGTTCTTCTTTCTTTTCCCCGTCCAGTATGTCTTCGTCTCCCATGGTGACATCTTTCACATTAAGCTCTTCGGTACACAGCATTTGTTTCTCTTTCATCTTCGTCCGAAAAGTCAATGGTGCAGATTTTGGTGTCTCTTCCAAGATTCTTCTTCTCCCACTTCTTCGCACCGGCGCTGCAACTTTTTTGGTGTCAACGACTTTGTCCAAGTTGACGATCTCTGGTCCCTTGGCAACTTCTTCGATAGCGACTTCATCCGTAGCTACTTCTTCTGTAGCAACTTCGTCGAACAATTGTTCTATCTGTACATCCCTCCGTGATGTTGGCTCGACTATAAATTCATCTTCTTCGGGTTGATCAACGAAGCCCAACTTCTTCTTGTCTTCTTTCATGATCAATCTCATCCCCATGTAGAATACTGAAATGAAGATGTCAATGTACATCATATCGTCTTCAGCCCATAGCTTCTGTACATGCTTGTGAAGAATCCTCGCCCAATGTGCTCATGTACCGACGAAGAGTTCTTCAATGAAGTAAATCTGCAAGTTGGACATGTACGTAGTTCTCGTTGGTATGAAGATCGTCATAATAGCGTCTGTTATCTCATGCTTCTCTGCATCGAGGAAATCTCATGTGCGATACTCATTTCTTCCTTGAGATAGCTCCATGAACAACCGGGGAAAGTTACGAACTGTCTCCACTATAGCATGCAACGAAGTACTGTCAAACAACAAATCTATGTCTTCTTTACTTCGTCGATTCTCAGTACAAAGCACCAATTATCTTTGATTCAATTGTCCGATCTTCCATAAGGTTCTTCCGAGTGATGCTCTCGACACACACGAAGTTCTTGAGCTAACTTCACTGACACCATTGACCACCATGGTAGTAAAAGGAAGGACAAGCCCATGTCTTCAAGGTCGTTCTCATACATACGAAGTCCAATATAGTTCACATCCAAGGCCCGAAGTCGCAATGACTTTGATGTATGCATGTTGCGCATTCAAAGAACGAAGTTGTGATAAAGGACGAAGAATGAAAATGAAGTACGAAGAATAGAGTGAGGTACGAAGAACAAACTTCCTCACTTAGAATTTCTTCCTCTAAATAGTCTTCGCCGAAGATACTCTTCTTCGTCGATAACTTTCTATGAGTCTTTCCGTCCTTCCTAGCATTGTTGACACGATACGACAAATGACCTAACTCGCTACTCTTGTACATCCCAATGACTTTGTCCCATGTGTTGCAGTTAAGGTTTCCCAGTCCGTCGAAGTTCTTCATCGGCCGAAGTCATTCCTCACCGACTTCATCGAAACTTCAATCTTTAGTAACTTTGTCATTCAGACTCCGTTTGTCTCGCACAACATATCATTAAAAAGCTCTTCATCCGAAGAATCCGTCCATGATGAACTTCCGTCCAAATTGACTTCACAACGTCATTTGATTCTTCTAGAGTAGATCTTCTTCACTTAATTTCTAATTAACACTATTATACTTCTACATTATATCTTCTACTACCTATTTTTCTTATTTACTCTACAACTAGTCAATCAATTAACAAAAACGAAAAATCAAGGCTTCACAAGGAAATGATGATAGAGATAGCTGTTACTGAGAGGTTCAAGTTGTGTGCACAGAGACATGAGTGTAGCCACCCGATAGAGAAAATGTACGTTGAAGTAAGCAGGATACGAGAACATGTGATACCTCTTAGTCTTGCAAGTACAAGCACAGTTTGTCTACGAAGTAAGAAAAGAAACGAAATGGTCTCACAATAGTCTTCAAAAGAAGGACATTATCGCATCAGATTTTGCGTGAAGGTTGTCCAAGAAAATGAGAGGTTCTTGGCTGTAGAGATATCGTGTGCTGAACAGGGACAAGAAAGAGAAAGACAAGCACGAGAACGAACGTCGCAATATATACTAACTCCCAATTTATAAACACTATCGGTTCTTTCTCCCTAAAAACAAAAAATTGAAAAATATATCAGAGCGTCTGTAATATGCACCAGATCCCTTAAAACGAGTCTCTGAATCTCGACCCAGATCCAAAACTATCAAAGCATAGTTCAAAGCAAGAGAAACATCTCTTTCTTAACAAAAAGGAGTTGCACAAGCATCACACGATTCAAACTCAAGTCCAAACAACGTCTATGTACAAGCCCTTAGCTAAAGCTAGCTACCACAAGCTGTACATAACCAACTAGAACTCTAACGAACTCAAAAGGACAAAAACTTTAGCGAAAGAACCGAAAAAAGTATATTTGGAAACTTTCTTTTTTTGCCAAATCTTCTTCAGATGTCGATAAGGTCTTCCTTCTTGACTCCGTTGGCCCCAAGAACTCCCAAATCCGACCCCTGACAGTCGAGATGTTATGGATATTTGGTCGGAGGTGCTCGAACCTCCAAAAACTCCTTCTTACGACTTAGAACCACAGCACACCGCCCAAATGAATCACATGATATCAGATCCATCTTCTCTGATAAGTTAATCTGGCTGCCCTAAACCAAACGAGAAGCCAAACAAGCCATTTGGAGTTCTTTCTGCAGAACCAAGCAAGAAATTTGGTCGTAGGAAGTAAAAATTTGACGTAAATCGACCCCAATGGCTCAAACTCGCTCACCACACCCAAACCAACAATCAAATCCACATACCGTCTTCTCTTATGCGTAGGTGAAGACTCCTTGATTACATAGGCACCAAGAACGAAGAGCTCGGCCGTGAAATACAACCCAACCTCAGGTTGTAGATGACGAAAAATAGACGTAAATGTTTCCTTGTGAGCCAATTTTCCGTCAGAATTCCCAAATCATCGCGATGAAACTTCGTATCGTCTTCAATATCTTGAAGAACTCGGCATTCTGATCCGATGGATCCAAGGACAGCAAGTTTGGACTTCGGAACGGCTCGAACGGTCCAACTCTCCTTCGCACGTCATCGAAGCACTCCGAACTCTTTCCCTACATCTCAATTTCTCTCAGAACACACTCCTCGATCCGTCTCTTCATGAATTGTCTTAACCAACGCGTAGCCTGCACAGATCTGAACCTAATGACGCCGTGTGCGTTTGCATTGGACCTCTCAATCTCCCGGACCGTCCAATGATAGATCGTAGATGCAAGTTAGCTCGTTAAGCTGCTAGATGCAAGCTAGCCCATTAGTCTTACGTTAGTCACCGTAAGTGAAAATTTTCACAGATAATGAACAAGCAGACCCCTTGCATCCTTAGTATAGCGCCAGCGCCAAGAACCGTAAATACCCAATCAGCAATAGTAAGCTATAACCTAGCTTGATTTTCTCATCTTCCAAACCTCGTAACTTCATCACTAGACGTCGAAACGAAATAGCTGAAGTGTTCACAAAAAGCTGACAACGAGCTATACCAGTTGATGTAATGAAAACAAAGATATGAAGTTGTGTAAAAAAATCATAGTCTTATGAGCATCTTTGGAGCGATAATGATAACTATAAAAATAAATTTTCAGGTAAGAGCCGGTCCACGATATGACAACCACCCCCTCTAAACATGTGCATTTTTTGTTTGCACCAGAGATACCAACCAAGAAGTGGATCGACACGCACACCGTCTTGTCATCTTACTTCTCATCTTAGTCGATCTCACCCTCAAGTTTGCAACCTGATCGTCATCTTGAAGTCGCAACTCCATGATTTTTCTTGGATCCATGCTCATTGTTCAAGTTCTCATCCAATCACCCCCTCTAGATCTACACATCTTGCAATATGAGTTCAAAGACATAGAAACAATAAATCATCATACCTCAAAAACATCTCTCATCCACCCAGTTTAACCTCCCCATCGAGGTTTGTGGTCTTAATGTCGTAGCAGACATAACTTGCCATCCCAACCATTACCTTGCACTTTGATTGTCACATTCAACTTCAAACCTGAACGTCACCTTTCGTATCTTTTTTCTTTTCTTTTCTTTTTTGAAAAAAAACATCACATTGCTGCAACCAAAATCTTCAACCGCAACCATCATTGCCGCAATACATGAAAAAGCAGAATGGACACAATCAACAAACTGGGATTCGAAAAATCTAATTGCTAGAAACGACTTTACGAGAGTGGAACCGCAATTGAAAGAATATGCTCTCATCAGATTGTTTTCGATGTTTAGGATCAGAACTTAAACCAAATGCTTCAGCCAAGGCTATTATTTCACATCAGAATTTTAAGCAGATTTCAAGTTATCCATACATAAATTTTAATAAAAATGATAATTTATATATATAATTTTCCGATATTATTTAAACATATTTTTCGATATAAATCACTAGGTTTATATTTTAATTTATAAAAACTTAATTTTCAATTCTATTTAATCTATAGAAAATTAGTTTATAAATTTGACTAAAATTATAGTAAAAATTGAGAAAACCATTAAATTAAATACTTTAACGAACTTGAATAGCAAGTACTACCTAAGTTTAGTGAAAGAATTACCCAAGCTTACGAAAGGATTACCCTGAATGTTACAACCAGTATATGAATACACTATCTAAAACTATAACACATAAATCAATAAGCATATTCATGTGGAACGGTCTGTCTAATAAATGTCAATCTGAAATTGTCGCCACAATATCTATCTCGGCCAAGTATCAGGTGAGAATCATATAACTTCAGCTGACAAAATTGTTCAGGATTCATGACTTCTCTGAGTTGGTTACAGTCGGTTGCTTTCGTATATATCTCATAACCGACAACTATTTATTCTAAATTAAACTCAATGAAGTTATTTGTGCCATGTTACGTTTGCTGTTAACTGACCATGAAAGAACAACGGTGGAGTATAGACTCACCATATTCGGACGCAACATTACAGTGCCTTCATTTGTCCAGAAAAGCAAATAGTAAAGAATAACAGTCTTTTATGCGAAAACGGAAAGATATTTGATAGAATCTAACATCAGTTTTACTTTTACTTTAGCACGTCGAAGATTACGATTCTCAGTAAGTACCTTAGTACCAGAATCATATTACAACGGACTCACATCGAGCTAACGAACAGTTTCCCGACTTCATCACGTGGTAAAAACTCGCGGGAAGTGGTTTCCTCATATAACCCGAAAGTGAATTCATCTTCATTATAGAATTCAGAAATAAAGAACACCTATTCACCTAATACATATAAAGGAGCACAAATGCCATTTAGTACTAGAAGTAGATTTTATGATATTTATAGAACTAGTGAAAGAGTGACTCCTCGAGTTTTAACATACCTATGTTTTCATTGGTAGCAAAACCGTGATGAAGGTTTTAAGAAAGCTCGAAAGTCATTGACCAATGTATCCATGTTGCTGACATCAGAGAACTTTTCCAGTCTGATGCATCAGCCCGTGCTCTAAAAGGTTGTTTCGTACTGACACAACCAGAGAATCATCGAATATAGACATCGTTCTGTGTATACGAACGAGTAACTCACCCTTGTCGAGAAAAAACTACTTGATAGCCAAACGAGAATCACTAATCAAGGGACACATGACGCATTCATCAAAAGCAAGTGTGCATGTAACATTTCGGTCGGAGGAGACCCCTGGCAGAATTAAGGAGTTGTTCATAAATGAATCGGAACCTGAATTCCTGTGTTCCGGAGCAGTCCGGGGAAAGAATGAACCGGAACGATCAACAACCAGTCTCCGACGAGGTTTCTCAGATGTAGAGGTCAGGATTTCCTCCTCGTCCTGTATTACCGTACCTCGAGTTTTTCTGAAGAGGCTGCGACCATCCTGAAACGGACAACCTCTCTCCAATCTAGCAACCGCTATTAAGCTCCACGCAAATCTTCGACGTTATCACGTAAAATAAAGAGGAATAACAGAAGAATGAGAAAGAGATGAGCAACGCAAAGCAGCACGATGATATTTCTCTACCGTACACTGGAACTTCGAAATCCAACGATCGGAATTCCCACCTCCAGTGGTAGTGAATCATAACCTGTAAAAGGAAGTCGATGTGGTCACTGTGACATGGTGTCGGTAGCTCATAAACTCTGAGTTCGTTCGTAATGTATGTCGAGGATGAAGCTCTCACTTAGCCGTTGTTACCAATTTCGGTTTCAGGGAAGGCTGGAGGCTTGGTCCTTTCCACGACAGACGTGGAAAGCGTACGGTAAGCAGACCACCGCATGGAGGGACGCAGCCCGAACTCACGAGCGTTGCAACGGCAGGGCCAGAAGCACCCATCTGACCGTTTGGAGTGAAATTTACCTGACACAGTGAGGACACACGATAGGAAAACCAAAACACTCCTGCCATACAGCATGATAGCATATGAAGAAATTCCGCCTTGACTTGCTTAAAGCCAACACATATAGATATCAGTGTACCATTTCCATTTGACCCACTAATGAAGAACCGGTTTATAAAATCAACCCGAAGAAGGACGAATCAGAAGGAACATGGAGGCGGCAGAGCAGACCTCGGTACCTCTGGCGTCTTCTTTAGCGGACCAGGTTCCGACAAAAGATTTGCCTGCATACTATAGTCCTGCAAATGCCTTCATCTCTTAGTTATGTACAAACTGATCTCATTAAAGATCTCAGAATCCTTGAATGTGGATTTTACCTTCTGCCGTGTTGTAAGCCTAAATTTACGGTACAGTATCCCACGGTAACAACTCCATGAGATGGGCACAAAAGCCGCAAAACAGGACTCACGTGCTATCGATAACTAATACAAGTTGTTACCGTGAGTACGTATCACTAGTACAAAATTTTCAGTTACGGCCGTGCAGAACCGTAGGACTGCCGCCCAGAGGATAGTACAAGAATGATGAATCAAGAGACGTTCATATGGCCTCTCCCTGCCTGGGAATTGCTTGGAAATCAGAATGCCATTTCCCGACTGAGCCGCGCTTACAGCAGAAGTTCAGTTTTGGAAGTATGCTCCTCCATCTCTAGACCCAGGCTGTTCACACTCGTGTCAATACTTGCGACTGGAGTGCAGCGCTGCGACAAGGAAAGCACTTCAACCGCAGACACAAGATCACTCGAAGGAATTAAATCGATAGCTGGTAGAAGAATCACAGAGCGGTTCCTCAACCACCGTGACGAGCATCTAAACTTTTGCCTTCCCCGCCTTCCCCGCTTTTTCTGCTTGTTTTCTTCGCTTTTCACGTAATTTTGACCCAGGCTCAGGTGGACCTTTTCTCTTGGACAATTCTTTTCTGATTTCCATCACCTTGACAGCGGCATCCTTGAAAGGCATGTCTGCTCGAGCTGTCAACAGTCTCTGGAGTGAGGTGTCACAAGTATAGGAATGGATTGTCAGTGCCACCATCAACGAAAGTTGTATTCATAAGCATTTCAAACAAAAAGAAAAGTGTTTTGAACGCAATGCATCCTTGGTCATCCTTAAACCGATTTAACTCTCACCTGCAAGTGTCCCATGGCCGCTAAATTGTACCCAATGGTATCCTTCAGCTTCTGGACGACACAAAGTAACAATCTCATCAGAATTCAAGATATCTAGACTAATCAAAGTTAGCGGCTTGGAGAGTTGATACCCCATACAGTAGCTACCTCGGGGAAAGAAGGCCCATCCGAAAATTCCAAAACAATACCTGGACGCCCTCCTTAAGAGCAGAGTGGAGCGATGTTAAGGTTGACCGAGCCGCCACTGTGCTGGCAAGTTGCTGATGATGGATTTGTAGCAGTAATACGGCAACACGACACACTAGCTCAACCTGGTTATAATTTCAGAAAGGCAGCGGTCAGGAAACAATCTCGTAAGTTTGAGGTCACTCTCCAAAATGAGATCCTCACGTGGCCAACTCGCGAGTGTGAGGCGAAAGTACCTGCGTGCCTTCGCTAATCCAGCCTTTCAAGTAACCCATCAACTTCAGCGCATCCATGAACGGCAGCATCTGTACTTCCAGTACCAAAGTCAAATCGCTGGAAATGACCACAGTAAGTCTATCCTCGCCCGCGATCACATAACGATACTATGGATGATGGCAGATCAAAATACTAGCAAAAGTGGACCTTAGAAGATATAAAACCGTGCCCCATATAAGACAGGTCAAGAGCTTCAAATAAAATATCATGTCCTAAACAGGAAACGAGACGTAGATTTTCCCTTATACTGCGCTAAACTTCCATGTTGGCATGTATCTGTCAGAAGCTTAGAGATTTACCAAAAGTGCTTGCTCAAGGTCACTCGGTCGAACAGAAGAAACAGCCTTCAGTACATACGCATGTGGGGACATCCCAAGTAGAAGCACGTTGGCCTTGAACTGCCCAGCCTGCAGGTCGCTCTTCTTCTCTTTCTGGAGGACCAGACGTACACGTTCAGTTACTGTCGTGTGCTTGACATACATGAAAACGCTACAACTTTCCAAACCTAAAACATGGAACGAAGACCCGAAATGAATCCGCGAGACTAGTACTACTTCTCGTATAGACTAGACGATCTATTGTTTTAAATTCACAAGATGGCATATACCAAAGCAAAGATACCATATTCTTGTGGTAAAAGGAGACGTAATGGAGACCATATCTGAGCGTACGATAAGATACCTTATGAAGCACTAAACGCTCAATTTCGCTTTCAGCGATTTCGAGGGCGTCAATTATCGAATCAACAGCAGAAATAGTATCTTGGGTTTTCCTTCCAGCAACACCTGCAGCTCCCTCTTCTGGTATATCTTCTTTGGGTACATGTCCGTCTCTACCATCATCTAATCCGGCATCGAACATAGTCTCCAGTCTCTTTTCTCGCTCTTCCTGTGCAAGATCAGTACTTGGTATAAATCACCGCTTAACAAAGTATCAACAGAGCAGCAACAATCACCGAAGTTTCGTCCTTACAGACGAAGGTGCTAAGCCAGGAACATTGAGCGAATGACCTCCTTGCAGGCTACCGTAGCTCCAGCTACATTCCGATTTTCTGAGACATATGTTCCAGAAAAGCTTGCAACAAATAACTGACAGAGAATGGTGAAATAGAGTCGCAAGTTGCATGTGACATACCTCTAAGAAAAACGGCTCACTGGTACGATCCCAACGACGTATAGAACGATCATGCGAGCCAGTAACAATGAAGTCTCCATGAGAGCTGACAGCTAAGCACCATACTTCTGCATGATGTGCTTCCAAAGTCAGCAGCAACTCAAACGTGTCTGCGTCCCAATACTTCACTCCCCGGTCCTTTCCGACACTGAAAACGTAGTGTGTATTTGGTACGAACTGAACAGCCATCACACTGCACAATCCATCTCCAAATGGATGAATATGTTAGTGTGAACAAGAGTGCGCGAGAGCCAAGAAAGTTTACTGAAAAATAACCGTGCGGATCGAAGCTAAATGTAAGTATTGAGTTTCTGTGATGTATATCGTGCTACTCACCAGATTGTATCTCCCAAACTGACAAACGTAGCAAGCTCTCCAATACGAACACAAAAAGAAAACCAATCATAGACTAGTCCAATGATTATGTCAGAAAACTCCAACCTGTCAGCATGGGCGAACAGGGACTTGTGACAATCCCCAAAATCCATTCCCCAGATCTTGATGTTTTTATCAGCAGAACCAGTGACTAGAAGAGCCCCGTCGGAAGAAATATCCATTCCCAAAGCTGGCAACTTATGTCCATATAAAGAGAGGAAGAACTTCAAAGAGTCCACAAAGAAAATCTGTGAAACACAAAAATTCACGTAATTAGGTCAACTTCTACAAATTTCAGGCACAGTCAAGTCAGAGGCACAAGACTGAGCAACAGACTCAAGGAAATAAATTCTTCGTTTGTTCGGATGGGCAAATGTGAAACTAATTCGACAGGCATTCGCCTTGAAGGGCTAAATCTCACACGTTCTCTGCAAACACTAGACACGCACGGGAAAGGATGTTACTCAAATGCAGAATTCGATACTATGGCATGATTCCAGACACTCTACCGCTTCGGTCACAAGGAATTTTCTTGCCAGCGAGAAACACGAGTGCGCACGAGCATTCTAGGAGTCATCTTACCTTAATTGTCGAATCAAGAAGAGAAACGGCAAGATATTTGGCATCAGCACTCAAGCATACGGCCAGGACATCCTCTGCCATTCTCAGGGTACGCGTGTTGCGAATGCTTAGCTGTTTGGTGGCCTGCATTGACAGATTCCTGGTAAGTCGTAACTGTGACAGACTTTGACTGAAGTGCACAAACTGCGTCGAATTATAAGATGTAACAGTCTGAGGTCCTGGACAGAACATCGACACGACGTGTGGCCGGATAAATACCTGCACAACTTCATACTCCCAAAACTTAACATCATGGTCGGCACTTCCACTCACAAAGCCTGATCCATCAGTAAACGCTGAGATGGACCAGACAGCTCCCAAGTGGGCTTCTACCACTTTGGACCGCTCAGCTGCCGCTATGTCAACAATCTCCAGTGTCCCAGCTTTCGTACCAACAATAGCGTGACGATTACCTGGTGCAAACACCCCAGATAGACCATATCCTGTTTCTACCGTGCGAAGGCATGCACTTGTCTGTGGGTTCCAGATTTTCACCGCATTGTGACTTGCAGTCATAAGAAGTGTGCTGTCTGGACTCAGTCTGGCAACCCGGACATCGGATCTATGACCGGGAAGCTCCACTACATGCACCCGAGAGGCGGTTTGTTCCTGCAGCTCGTGCACTTCCAGTAAATTATTATGCAGAACCATGGCTAACGTTCCTATCGTCCCCTTCTTTGCTTGTACAGGTGAGAAGCAAAAAGAACGAATTTTGTGCTTCATCCGTAACGTTTGCAGCACATGAAAAACATCTGACGCTATGATTTCATCCTTCTCACTCATCAACTCCTCCTGAACTTTGCCTTCTGTACCATCCTTGTCAGAGGACTTGGCGGCTTTCTCTTTCTTCCTCCTCCTCCTCCTCTTCATTCTCCTGGATGCCTCTGACACGTCACCTACACTATACAGTTCCAAGACCTTGCCAGCCACTTGACTTCCAAGAAGCGTGCCAGAACCATCGAACCTGACAGTAGAAACTCGTTCTTTGCTGCTTCGCTTTATACTTCCTATATCTCTGAGGACTTCCCACTTCCCCCTTGTAGTGCTTAACTTTTCATCCGTCTCCTTATCGTTATCTTGGGCTACATTCTCATCCTCGACATTGTAGTTAACTGCATATATGTGAAGCTCAGGATCGGCCGAACCGGTGACGAAGTAGGTCTCTGAAACATTCACATCGATCGACCAAATTTCTCCACGGTGGCCAACCACAGTCTGTATGCATGACTGTGTGTCTAGATCCCAGACTCGAACAAAAGTATCCTTAGAGCAACTTATCAATCTCTTTCCTTTCGTCAAGAACACAACATCGGTGACCTGCATTTGAAGACAAACAGGGGAATCAGAAGAAAATCGCAAATTTCGGCGGCCATTCAGACATGTCACCAAATAGGTGCAACTCATCCTTTCGAGATTTCGAAAGTTCAGCGTATCGAGCCAAACGAAACATAAAACCATCAATCATCTCTCTATAATCTCTCATAAATATACGCAGACCTTCTCGGGCAATATAAACCTGACCACAAAGTTGAAGTACGAAAACGCAATAATCAAGTAATACTGGAAGTTGGCTTTGAGTACCTGATCCCGATGTCCCCGAAGACTAAACAATCCAGCTTCTCCAACAACATCCCACACAATAATATCGGTATCCTTGCTACCAGATGCCAGGAGCGAGCCCGACTTGTTGTACCGCAATGCTGTGGTTGCTCCCTTATGGCCGACTAAAGTTGTCTCACACGTTCCTTTTACAATGTCCCAAATCCTTACGATTCCGTCAGCATAACCTGCAGCAACCTGTCCTCATGATGGCCAAACTCGCTAATCAGTATCTTTAACTTCGGTGCACAGCTAGAGTCAAAGTTTCCTTCCTGGAATTGAACTTGAGAACAACTGAATGTACCACAAAAATCGATAGAAACTTCACTAACCTCAATTGCTTTCAAGGACTCGGAAACTATACGTTTAGCAACATTTTACACAAATCTCTAAAAAGTACGTAAAGCAATTCGCACAATTCAACCAGAAGTACGTATGAACGCAGTCCATTCAAACTAAAGTAGCCAAATCCGAAGTGGCAACATTCCATACTTGACCTGGTGCACTGGTTATCATTCGTCACTGCTTCCCTCACAGACTTACCAGTGAGTTCGACGTGGGCATACGCTGCAAGGACGTGACCAGAGCACGCACTCCGGAAGTTGACGCAGGAGGGGTAAGGTTGTGCACGCTGCGGCCCTGCTTCACGTTCCATACCGCGAGCTGCTCCAAAGCTCCGGCTAGCAATAACTTCCCAGAGCTATCATACTCCAAATTTGCTTCTGGTGAAACAACAATCCCGAACGCGGCTGCTTCTTCATAGCGTAGATATGACTTAACCATTGTTCTCCACCATAAGCCACAACCCTTGGATCCAGGAAATTATATCCTTGATTTCACAACTCCAATCGATTTCTTCTACGGAAATCCAAGCAGTCCTCCTCGTCTCCTCTAATTCTCGAGAAGGACTCCAGGTTCCAAAGAATTCTGGAGGGACAGCAGAGGAAAGCTTCACATCTGTCCAAACAGAGGTTTAAGGTTTAGGGTTTAGCGAAGATCCCTACACAGTTCTTACAATTGCGGACCATGTATATCTCTCGTAGTGAGTCTCATACGTGATCGTGGCGAACCATTGTGCTGTACTACTGTAGTTGGGTGTCAAAATAAAAAATAAAAACCTTTACAATAGGGGGTGTTATTATTTAATACGGCATACTGAAGCAGGAGATTTCCTTCGCTTGCGGATAGCCTCGGGGATCATCCCGGGGCAAAAATGGTAGGTTAGGTGTTGTGGCAGCTGTGAAGATTGTAGCGGCACTTTCTTTATCTATTATCACGGTTGACATGTGGTGGATGGTTCATATGCATGCAACTTCAACTTTCTGGGAACTTTTTTTCTCCTTTTGTTAACAAGATATTATATAAATGTTAAATAAAATATATATATTAAGTAGATTTAAAAAATTAAAAAATTCTATAAATGTTATTTGTTAGCCCATGCCTGCAAACACGGGGAGAACAGGAACAAACCCATAAGTCTTGCCCGGATCGGCGCGCTTCAGGAGGTACAAGTGCGCGGGACTGTAGTCATGAATCCGTAACATTAATTAGAGGTTTAATTTAATACCTAACCCTTCCAGTCGGAAGGGTTAGGTATTAAATTAAACATGCATGTCCCCCTCTTCCGAACTTGGAAGAGGGTGACTATGCATGCTTAGAAAACTATGCATGCTTAGAAAAAATAGCATGCTTATGGTGGATGGTTCATATAACGATATTTGGATAGTTGTTTACCACAAAGAGACTAGGTGTGTCCTTTCAAAATATTTTCTATAGATTCTTTACTAAGAAAACTCTAAGTTCGTGTTGAGTCAAGGAAACTTTGACCCCCAGAGGATTTGTAAGTAAATCATGTTTGCAAAAGAAAAGTGAGAGAGCTCGTAAACTTTTGGTCACAAGTACAAATGTATTCTCGCAACTTCAAACCTTCAACTTCACTCCAAATCCAATGATGTTAACTCTTACTTTCTAAACCTTTTTCCTCCCAAAAGTGTGTGAATATGCATGCAACTTCAACTTTCTGGGAACTTTTTTTCTCCTTTTGTTAACAAGATATTATATAAATGTTAAATAAAATATATATATTAAGTAGATTTAAAAAATTAAAAAATTCTATAAATGTTATTTGTTAGCCCATGCCTGCAAACACGGGGAGAACAGGAACAAACCCATAAGTCTTGCTCGGATCGGCGCGCTTCAGAAAGTACAAGTGCACGGGACTGTAGTCATGAATCCGTAACATTAATTAGAGGTTTAATTTAATACCTAACCCTTCCAGCCGGAAGGGTTAGGTATTAAATTAAACATGCATGTCCCCCTCTTCCGAACTTGGAAGAGGGTGACTATGCATGCTTAGAAAAAATAGCATGTGTGAATCAATCATCTTGTACTTCAGGTTTCCAATGTCAAATCATGTGGCCCAACCAAGGTGTAAGTCCTCGTGCAGTTTTCACTCCCGACTAGATCTAACTCTTTTCAATCTTAAAAAAATGTGTCAGCTTTCACTCTTTTTAGACCTCAAATCCAAGTCCACCTAATTGATGGTCCAACCTCGATCTTGTCACCCAATCCAAATTCTCCCAAAACCATGGCACAAATTCAGCATCCTCTTTAAACCAAACCTTTAAGTTTTGAGCTCTTTTATATGCAAGTTGGTCTTTGATGTGGAGTCGTGACATTCCATGTCGAGTGCGTATCACATACAAAATCATCCATGAAATACTTGCAGATAGACGAGAAATAATTATTTTCTTTTTCTTTTTAGATCAAATTTGGACGTATATAGTCAAGAATATAAGAGGGATAAGTTGATGGTATGTATTGTTTCTTGAGGTGTAAGGACCGTTTAATTAATGGTTGCTCCAGAAGATCAAACTTGAGGTAGCTGATTGTGCATATCTTAATATGAAAATGAGTAGAAAATCATCAATAATGTCTATGATATTGATTGTAATAATAAGACATATACGCGAACTAATAATGTGATGTCGTGGACCAGATAGGTTAAGAACTTATAATTCAAGAATGACTTCTAAGCACCTTGCAAAGACAAATTGAACGTCATCATTGTTAATGCTTGTTGTGTGAACAAATTAGTTTTGGATCGCTGCAAATTAAATCACGTAGATGAAGTTATGAGTATTTGAAATTTAGAGTTTATTGTCACATATGCTTATATGACAAGTTGATGACATGGATGATGTTGAGCTTTTGAATGTTGTGTTCATTGTAGATTGGTTGTGACATTGACATGGATGAAGTTTGATGATGCAAATGCTTATTATGTATCTCAGCATAATATAGTACTACATGATTAATAACAAAAAAACAACAAAGTGAAATCATAACCGTATTTGCTATAGGATAGAATTTAAAAGAGTGGTCACTTGGAGAGTCCACGTTCATGACTTCTGAAAGCTCTGTCCACATCGTTCTGACTTAGAAGTATAATTAGACTCAATTAGTGTATGTGATTGATACAACAACCAATGACAACAAACGATGACAAGCAAACAAGAGTAAAAAGAAATAATGATAGAATGCATCCTCCAAATATTTCCCAACCTTGAACAACTCAATCTGACCATCGGTCTTAATTTGTTAATATCATTCATAAATCTAACAAGTGCTCCAATATCTTCATATATTGACAAATAGCGACGAAAATGTTGCATAAAGCTGACACGATGAGAAGACATTGTATAATATTATTGCATCTATGAGGTCGACGTCGATTTGATTTTCAACCAAATCGTACCTTTTGGTTCATTTCCAAAGTTTGAAAGTTTGATTTAGTTACAGTTCTTACTTTGAAGGTTCAATTTGGTTATAGTTTCATGAGTGAGAAAACGAATCGGTTCTAAATGCTTCAAAGGGTTCGATTCAGTTCTATCTTTGAGTGGTTTGGTTTAGTTTTGGACTACAAAGGAGAATATTAATCAGTTATTTCTCCTCTATTAATCTTCATATATGCTGAATTTCTAAACTGTTGCATGGTTCAATTTGTATCTTATTTGATTTAAAAAATGATTCATTTCAAAGGGTTGAAAATAGTTCGTTCAAGCAACTTTGTTTTGGTTTGATCCAAACAATTTGAATATAGCTTGACTACTAATTACAACATCCAAATACATACGACTATTAGCTTGAAAGGGATATAAAAATACATCTCGTAAAAATCATTCCATATACAACACAAGGAGAAGAACTATACATGTAACACAAGGAGAAGAGTAGTAAAACTGAAAGGTCAATCTCGCACAAGAATGATCATAGATGACATAGAGGCAAGGTTTACACAAGAATGTGAGAGAAATGAAAACTCTGAAAAACATTCCACTCTTAGTTTCTCCAAGCGTGAAAGAGAATTATAATGTTTTGTCGCTCAAAAAACTTTTAACATAAACAAAATCTATCTATGAAGTCAGATATATTTATAAGTTATTTTTTAGCTTTTTGGCTCGTTCTATCTAGGACTCGTTTACACATTCCGATTACAACTTCGAGCAAGGATTGAACAACTATGTCGTGCTTCATGCAGCCACATTGCACAATAAAGATCACCATACGAGATTGACACAAGAGTGAGAGTAAATATTTACTGATTAAGATCTATGATAGAGTCATTATTAACACGCATAGGAAGATTAAAACAAGTTTGTGACCGTAGAGTTCTTAAGGGCTCTCCAATTCAACCGTTACATTTGAACTCAATGGTCATGATAGACTCTCGCATTAAAAGTGTTTACTAAACTTCTAAATACATAATCAAAATAAGACATATCATACAAAAGAAAATAATAGCAGAGATTCGAGAATCACTTGTCGACTTAAATTAATGAGTTACAACATGTATTACATAGATTTTACTGATATGGAATCATGTTTATGTTTGTTCTAACAACTGAAATTTTAGTTCATAATAGTTCTATGACATTAATTTATGTTCACGATAATAGATTCAAAATCCACAAGATTGTTATGGATTGTTCACAACGTCTCATCATGCATCCCACCATTAAACAGTTTTTTGTGCTTGGTGATTTTTCCAAACTGATCTCTCCAACTCGTCAATCTCGTCGAGTCGATTCCCAACACATCCCAAACGGACTCTTGAGCAAGAAACGTGGATCTTCCTTTCTCGCTCCTTGTAAATTTCCAACACTCTTTCTAACACGATCTCTTTTACACACTCCTCTCGGAGAGTCGGTTCTAGTGATACCAAGTCCGGAGGAAAATAGATGTTGAAATTGGAGACGCATCTCAAAGTTCACCGACGATCTGTTTGATCATCTTGACTTATTTTTACTCAATCTGATCCAAACCCGAAATCACGGAGTAAATTTGACAACCTCTCGGCATTCATACCAAAAAATCCTCTTAAAATGACATCGGCGGTGCAGCTTTTATACTTTTGACAAGTAGCCTACATGAATCCACGTATGTTCTTCACATCCTCTCACAACATGCACGATGTGACATCAACAACTCGAACCACTAAGACAACTGTCCAATAAAGATCAGTCACGTCAATCCTATCCACAACGACCCACATCAGCATTGTTTTGTCACGTGTCATCACTAAGTCAACATGCACAGATACGTGTCTCTATCACGTCATCCCTCGTCGCTCCATCATCGTCATGTCAACAGATTGACACCTCAGCAAAAAATTAACATATGTCATTTTTTCACATCACACTTTTTGATTTTTGACACGTCACAAAAAGTTCCACATCAGCACTCGATCTGCCATATCAGCATCTCGACATTGCAAAACTTTAAAAAGTGAAATTGACCATAACTCCATTATCTTGGCTCCATTCGCAACAATAAAAATACCAGTTTTGGTCCCCTCAACAAGACTTATCCAATGTTATAGTCAATACAATATCTGCAGTAAGTTGAGGAAATAATTTTCCTATGACCTTAGTTTTGTACGTTATTCGGTCCACGACACGCCATCCACTCTTTGTAAACTTGTGCCATCATCCGACATGCACTAAAAAGACACAACCAAGGAGTGGATCTACACCTCAAATAATCTTATCATTTCCTCTTAGCTGATTCTCATCATCCTCATCCTTGATATCTTTGCATCTAAACTCAATATCAAGATCCTCAAGATCCATATCTTCATCTTGTTGTTTGAAGATCTTCACTCATTATTCGCTATTGGTACCTTCAGCTTCATTCTGTCGAGCTCTTGTAATCCATATGTAGCATTTCCAAACACGTTATCTACCACATACGGTCCAACCACCACTTCAAAAACTTCCTTATAAAGTTATGTTTGTTATCTATACTATT
Organism: Asterella californica; assembly: GCA_036924285.1. Taxonomy (NCBI): domain Eukaryota; kingdom Viridiplantae; phylum Streptophyta; class Marchantiopsida; order Marchantiales; family Aytoniaceae; genus Asterella; species Asterella californica. The sequence goes on along the minus strand of JAYKYS010000002.1, from coordinate 18,472,319 downwards.
GTCGCAGACAAGGATCTCACAACTCTCCTTGATCTCTCAAGATGTTAGTCAATGTTGCTCATCGAACCTACTCTTGTTCTTCAATCTATCCAAAGCGACATCAACGTCCTCGTGTCTTCGTTCGAGTTGGCAAAATCAAATTGTCAAAAGTTTCTCCTTCGTTAGACTATCTTGCCAAGATAACACTTCATGTCGAAACATATTCATCAACTAGCATGATGGTTTCTGAACCATCATCAACTCCATGAGCATATATTATATCACCGAGTTGTGCGTTGTACGATCAGTCCATAAAATAAATGATAAGAGTCGAGGTGGACACTTACGCGGTCTTCGTTTGCAAGCTTTTACCAAAGCTTTCACAATAGACGGATGATCATGTTCACTTTTCGTGTTCTCTTCAAGGTTGTAAGCAGTTGTAAACAACAACTTCATCCCACACATTGCAAAACCTCGTGCGTATCTAGCTCTTCTTGATCCACAATAATCGTCCTCACACACCCATATATTCAAACAATCCTCCAAAAGAAACTGACAGACCTTTTTTGTCAACTTTGTTTGAGGCCTCCTTCTCTTGACTTGGTTCGACAAGTCCTCTCGAGCAAGTACCAAATACCTTATCTGTCACACCCAACGACATAGTTATCAAGTCTATGACCCATTTGAAGTGAATCGTCAACGGGTAAGTTAGGTATAATATATCTAGATGTCGAATGTTTAAGTAAACATGATTCCATGAAAGACACAACATCAACGTCGCTATACATGTTCTTCTAGTAGAAAGTGGAAGAACCTCTCCTTCAGCTTGGTAAAGATAGTCCAAATCCCTCAATGTCCAACCCATAAGTTTTCATGAAACTCTCTGAGCAGCTTTTGTTGATTGTTCTTGTCACAAATCACCCGTAGTGGTATGTTACCCTTTCATTTTGATCGCTTTCATAAAAACCGCAACATGAAGTTGTAGGCTTTTCTTCTGATTCTTCGGGATTCCTCGTCAATCCAACATAATTAAGATACTAAGGTATCTTCCAATGTTGAGCAATTCGATTTCGTATAATCTTTAGATGAATAGTCCATTCTCCCTCCTTGTGTTTGAAACAACGTAGAACTTTGCATCCACGTCATCTGTGTCATCCATCATTTCTTCCTCCTCATCGGATTATCCTTCCCAACGGTTTGTCTAAACTCCAGATTTAACCATTTGATATACGTAATCCATCATAGCATTGCAATATCTAGATTCTTGCAATTTGTGATCATCCCAATCACGACAAACAGTCCATTTCAACCACTACTGATGCTTTAATCAAATACTCCTTCTCGACCTCCATGGCTAAAATGATCCTTCACAATTTTCTCTTTACATGCGAGTACTCAACACTTTCTCTCTAAACGTGACCACACATCTATTTTCCTTAACATCATCTTGCCCTACTGCCCACCCGATTGCAACTAGACTAGTATCCACTGTAAGTATCATTTGTCTACTACATTTGTAATCAATCCTTCACAAAACTGGAGGAGACAATATCGACGTCATCAGTTTTTGTACTGCTTCGATATGCTCCTCCTCCCGTATGAACTTGTGATGGTTACACAATAGCCCGCATAATGGATCCACCACATGCGCAAAGTGAGGAATCCAAATGTGATAAAACACACATGCATCCAAAAACTTTCAAACTTTCGTCAAGGAGTTGTAAATCTCCTTCATCCTCTCGATGACATCTATTTTATCTAGATCTAGCTTACGACCAAATGAACCACAAAGATGACCCATGATCAAAAACATTTTGAACCTCAAATGTGGATTTCATGCTCGAAAGCATGAGATGAACCAGTCGAGATAAGATCTTCTCACAGTCATTTATGTGACGTATCGTCAATACCACCTCTAGTCTAAAGCTTCGTCTTTTTCATCCTCTCTACATCCCTTGATAAGCACGTCGTCTAGAAACGGTAGTCTTCTCGAGTATGAAGTCCTTCAACACCTTGTTCATTTCGTTCATCATGTATGCTACTGAGTTCGTAGTCCTTTATGACAACATGCACATCCTAACCAATCCCAACATTGTGCGCATCATTATTACGTCCTTGCATTCCTCCGTCAACTGAATTGATCGTATGCAAAATACAAATCTCCTATCAAGTAGATCGTCCTTGGTGCAAACAAATTTGCAAATTCATCCACGATCGGTCCAACACCAACATTCCTAATCATTATGGTATTCATTGGTTGCATGTCTTTAATGAACTGCAACGACTGATTCTTCTTTGATATCATAAACCATTGGTTATAATACGACACGAAATATGACTCCAAGATGCTCATTCTCATCTCTCCTTCAACAACTCTACCAACTTCGATAAATGTGCCCTTGGTATAAGAATCGGTCACAAGTTCCAAGGTACATGTAGTAGTAAAGATGACCATCAACATCACAACATACAGATCCACGTACCATATCTCATGAGGTTCAAAGACAAATAATTTTCCATATCGTAAAAGCATCTCACTGAAACACACTAGCTCCTTTGGCAAAAGCGAATCGTTTGTCCCAACCTTAAGTCCCTCGAGAGTTACTTTTGAGACACGGGGGTGACATCAAAAGAGAGGTCTCAATATGATGAGTGCGATAATAGATATTTTTTAACCCTTATTATTTATATTGAGATAATTTTTGCCCCCTTGTGTATTATTTTTCAATATTTTCTTACATCTTATATTATAATTATAATTACTAAAAGTATGATTTTTAGTTTGTTAGAATAAAAATTTATAAAAGAATTTAATTCTTTATGGGTCAAGTCTCGTATCTAACATCGGAAGAAAGAGAATAAATGAACATGTGGAAGAGATAGACGGGTGTATTAGTGATGAACTTTTCAAAATTGCTCAAAAAGAAAAATGACAAGACATGGGTCAAGTCTCGTATCCTCATCAGAAAAAAGAGAATAAATGAACATGTGGAAGAGATAGACGGATGTATTAGTGATGAACTTTTCAAAATTGCTCAAAAAGAAAAATGAAATAATTTCATAGGCGTTAGACGGATCTACTTATTATTCAGTCCTCACCATAACGAGAACAGTCTATGATTGGTTCATAACTGAAAATAACCGATCACTAAAAGAGAATGACACTCAAATACAAAGATCAAAGTGAGATCAAAGATAATGCATAATGAATCTTCAATGGATTCCATAAACCATGCATAAGCAAAATGCAATGAATTATATGGTGCAGCATGCCAGGAGCTGCAAACAATATCTTGTTATGTCGCTCTTCAACGACACACATTGCACAACTTACATTCCATGTTCGACCGATCCTCCTCGACTACCACAAAAGCCACTCCGAATCTATGCAGTAAGGACACCAAGCTCAAGCCATAGTGTATCAAACATGCCCTGCGATTACAGATGACAAATGGACATTTTCACCGTCCAACTGTTCTCTATTTCAATTTCAAGCTATTCAAATAACTCCTTCCTTTCTCTTCCTCCTCCTCCACCTTTTCTTCATCTCAAGAATGCCACCATGACATCGACGAAGTAGTCATTCATTTCTTCTCTTCCTTTTGCTTCCCCACCTTTTCTTTTCTTCCATCATTTTTTCCTTCACTTGTCTACATGGTACTACAACATTCTCCGTTTCGCTTGACTCTCTAACGTCTTGTCTTGCTCCCGCAGAAAAGGTTATCCTAATGCGACCTCATGCTTCTCACTAACCCTTTCTCCTTCCTTGCTAACACTGCAATGATGAGAATTGTTGGACTGCCGAATAAAGGTCGATACGTTGGACTGTCAAGTAGAGTCAACGTTTATTGCACATCAAATCTCGATTAGTTATATAATCATAGGATTATGTTTACCTCATAGTAACTATTCATATGGTAGTAATACTGTAGCTTGTTATTCACGACACGAGATTGAAAAAGAGATGATACACAAAGTATAAAAGGATTAACGATCAATCTTTGTGTTCTCAATCTTCATGCTTCTGAAATTTGTGTCATTTTTATCTTAAAGTTATATAGGAATTTTCAAACGTTCATTAGTCTAGTCAATAATGGATTTTGAGACTAGAAAATATCAGTTTTGAAATCAAAGTTGCATAGATTTGGTAGATTGGTTGAAATTTAACCGATCATAAAAACCTTTTGTAGTTTGAAATTGTAAGATACAGTCGTATTGGTTTAAGGACCCAATTGCACATAGTTTATAACTAGTAGTTTCTCACTGATTTATTAGTTTGTTCTCTGAATCTGAAGCAGATTTGTGAGCTTGGAAGACAAAGGTTTTTCACTCCACAAACGTGAGGTAAATGTTGTGACCGGAACCATGGTCTAGGTTTTATGTGACTGAATAAAGATTTATTTGTATCTTACATTTACTGTAGAAAATTAAACAATAATATAGCACGTGTTAACATAGAAAACATATAGATCTTATGAATAAAGTAATCTTTTGTATTTAACTTTTACTTCAACAAAAGTCAAACAGATAAGATGACATATGCTGATATAGAAAACAACATCTTCTTAAAATACCTTTAAAAGGTACCCAGGAAAACCCTCTATGAATCCACTTGTTTTTTTGAAATCTACCGTAGTAACACTCAGCAGATTTGACATACGCTATAAGTACAAGAATTACAGCAAAAAAGAAAGTTCTACACAAAGTTGACATTCTAGAGTTAAGAGATCATCAGTGTTAACTTTGACACTCCTTAATGACATTTTCGGTAGTTGATGTTTCACTACAAAGCAATGAAGGGGAGAAACAAGTAGCTCCGCTTGCAATAGAATTGCGGACTATGCGTTAACAAATTTCCGTATCTATGTGTTCTTTTTTCTTTTCTTACTTTCACAACGATTCTATCCTTCCGTTGTCGCCACTTCCTTTCTGATTTTCACCAAGACTCTGTACGTTTCAGAAAATGACAAAAAATCTCTCTTTCCTTTTCTGATTTTCAGACGTATAGCTATGTTACCGATAGCAAAAATGTCCATCGGTGCTAACAGAGTGTTGTGAGAAGCACGACGAAGCCGGTATGCAACATTTCTCTTCGGCATTTGATTATACTAAGCTGCTGAAGAGTTTAGGGATTACGTTTACCAAGCCTTGTGATTTTCTCTGTATCACAAGGTATACCTCGAGGTATAGAAAATCAATTATATAATAACATATACTTGTAAAAGATAATAGATCATCAATATATATATGATTACATACATTTTATAATGGTTTTCTGAAAAGAAATTAAACTAGTTATGTACGAAGAATATGGTAGTTTGAACTTTACTTACAGTATGTTCTTTGAACTTAAAATTTTAAAAATTAAATTAAAATAATAATCACAAATAGCTACGCTTGCAATAGAATTGCGAAACTATCCGTTAATGACTTTTAGCGTCGAGATCTAAACTCCTTCTTCTCTCGGGTTTCACAAAGACTCTATTCGTCACTCTTTTTCTTCTTAACCGTGTGCTAATACCGCAAAATACATTACACACATAACAAAAATTCCCCGCTATCTTTCTTTTTCTCACAAGCCACGTATAACACAGGAGTTTCTTATCTTTGTTTTTCTGGATTCGACCGTAACTTTTTACATCTTTGTTTTTCTGGATTCGACCGTAACTTTTTACATTAAGATATTGTAATAAGTAGAGCCCTACTTATCAACTAGAGGGGAAATTGATTTGGTAGAAGTCTTTGGTATAAGAATTAATTACGGCTAAGTTGGCCGAAGAATACATGCAGCAAATAGTACTTCTATCAATAGACAAGTGCGCCAAAAGTCCACTGGGAAACTTCCAGAAGGAAGTTTCTAGAAGGAAGCTTTGAGAACTTTCCAGCCAGGAAGCTTCTAGAACTTTCCAGCCGAGAAGCTTCCAAAAGAAAGTTTCTAGAAAGAAGTTTCTAGAACTTTCCAACGAGCCTCTTACGTGGCTCATTCTGAACCCTCTAGATGTTGTTCTAGATCTAAGGCTGCATGTAAGCCACATCAGCGATCCGCATGAGAGATGAGCATTGACCGGAAGCTTATCATGTACTATTCCTCTCACTATATAAAGGCTGCGAATGCACCACCACGGGCATTCGAGTTTTGAGTTCACTCTAGAGTCTCATCTTACAATGGTATAAGAGTAGGAAACTCTAAGAGAACGGATTATCCCTCTTAGAAGGACCTTTGATCGAGGTACCTAGCAATTGGAACTCTGAGTGCGACGAAAGGATCAAGAGAGCTATGTGATGGATGGGGGTAGATTTCCAGCTCCAGAATTACCATTCTTGAATCCTTTCCATATCAAGCTTATGTATATGCGTCGTGAGCATTTTCGAGTGTATCTTGTCTATCATTTCGGTGAGGATTTCATGGATCAAGTGATGAATTTGCCAATCCCGGTGATTTTTCCAGTAATGACATATGCAGCCAGTTGGGATTTGACCATCTACATCTTGATTTAGTGAGCATGGATCTAAAAACCTACCCGCTCTGTCCTTCAACACGTGGGTGGAGATCCGCTATGTCTGCAGACCGAAATCGTTACATAGAGAGTTTGTGATTAGAAATTTAAGTGAGGATTTCTATCGCGAGATAATCGATTCTCCTGTCCCTTTTGTAGTACCTGTAGTGTACGAACGTTTCTGAGTAGCCGTCATAATTCTATACTAGGAGAAGCTTGAAACTTTTGTGTCTTTCGCGCGCGCGCGCGAGAGAGAGAGAGAGAGAGAGAGAGAGAGAGAGAGAGAGAGAGAGAGAGCGATCATGGAGCCACAACCTCCAAACCCAGAGTTGGTGATGTAGGGACTGATGCAGGGCATGCTGATCAAACTTTGGGAGATGAAGATGACGGTTGAAACATTACAGAACAAAATGCTGAACCTCGAGGGTCAGAGTATGACAGACGTTGCAAGAGGAGGATCGTCTCAAGGAGTACCGGTGGTGGGAGAGCAAGCTGCACCAAGGGAACCCGTGGCACAAATCGTTAGAGCTCTAGACGATGATGAAGGTGCCCTGTTACTACAAATGAAGAAGACCTGTAACATTGAACCGTACAAAGGTCAACGAATCATGAGAGTAGTCGAGAATTGGATTTCTCGGATGAATCAATATTTGCGACTTTTCAGTACGCAAATCACGGACCATGTAGCGAGAGTGTTTGCGTGTGGCTACTTGAACGATAAAGCTCTCACGTGGTATGATGAATGAGAGAGATCGGTGTTGACGGAAGGGAGAACAGTCACATGGACTGCAATGCAAGAAGGGTTGTTGAAGAATTTCCAATCTGTGGATTCGGTGCAAATGGCTCGAAAGAGGATGTGGGGATTGAAACAGAAGGGAAGCCTTCAAGATTATGTAGAAGCCTTCCTCGACTTGCAAGTTGCAATCACTGATATGAGTCCGATGGAGGCTCTTGATAATTTCAAGAGGGGGTTGAAGAAAAGAATTCGACAAGAAGTAATGGTGCAAAATCCACTCACCGTTTTTGAGACCATCGCTTGCGCTCAAAGAATTGCTGGAGCATTAGGAGGAGAAGTGATGATTCCACCAAATCATCAGAATAGATTCGAAATCTCGTATGCAAACGGTCCGACACCCATGGAGCTAGGCAACATCCGCTATCCGCCACGATAGTTTCAAGGCGGAGATCGTCGAGGGCTGTCAGAAGAAAGACGTCAAGGAGCTCCTAGAGGAGAAGGTGTCAAGAATGCTACACCTCAACTCGAGCAACGTCGATGTTACAACTGTGGACGATTTGACCACATAGCTGTAACTGTCAAAGTCGTTTTCCTAGAGATCCAAGACCTCCATATCGTAGACCTCTGAACGAGACGAAAGGAAATGAAGACATCGAGGCAAGACTGAAAAACGAAGAACACCAGTAAATGCACCTCGTGGCCTTACTGATGCAAAGAGGGAGAAGAAAGACGAGGGAAGGAGAAGGAGATTGACAAAAAATAATGCGTAGTTGATTGTCACGGATGGAGTCTTGGAAGGGACCCAAGTGAGAGTACTAATCGATCCTGGTGCAACAGAGAACTTTTTGTCTCGATCGACTGCTATGAAGTTGGGAATGGAATTAGAAAGTGATGAGAGTGAAGAGGTGGAACTGCCCAATGGACAAACTGAGAAGATTGAATCCCTACCTCGAAAGATAGAACTTACTTTAGGTAAATATCGTGAAGATATTGAGTGACGAGTGATCACATTAGCCCGTTAAGATGTCATATTGGGTATGCCGTGGATGGAGCAGTATAATCCCAAAGTGGATTGGTGAAGAAAAGTGGTGAAAACCAAACAGTGGAAAATTTTCGGAGATAGAGTGAGATCTCGAAGACAGAACTTGCCTTTGTATGTAATAGGTACAAGTGCTATACGTAATAGCGATGTCTGTTTTTTGGGTTTAATAAGAGAAGTCTCGAGTGCACGACTCGACGGGTAGATTCCAGAAAGCTTGACAGAGGTGATAGCAGAATATGAGGATGTCTTTCCCGATGATCTTCCTTCAGGGTTATCATCAAAACGAAGGATTGATCACAAAATCGAGGTGATTCCAGGGAGCACCCCTCCTTGTAAGGTCATATACAGACTAGCACCACATGAATTGGAGGAGTGCAAGGCACAAATCGAGGAGATGTTACAAAAAGAGTTCATCCAGCCCAGCGTGTCATCATATGGAGCTCCAGTCCTTTTTGTTAAGGAAAAAGATAACAGCCTACGGATGTGCATCGATTACCGAGCACTCAATCAACAAACGGTGAAGAATAAGTATCCACTACCTCGGATGGATGACTTGTTCGACCAACTCGAAGGAGCAAAGTACTTCACGAAACTAGACTTACGGAGCGAGTACAACCAGATTCGAATCGCTGATGAAGATGTGGAGAAGACTGCCTTTCTAACAAGGTATGGTCACTTCGAATACTTAGTAATGTCATTTGGTCTCACAAATGCACCGGCCACCTTCATGGGCCTGATGAATGACATATTCCGTCCGTACTTAGACAGATCAGTCGTTGTATTTCTTGACGACATCCTAGTCTATAGCAAAACTATGAAGGACCATGTGCACCATTTGAGAGAGGTTCTCCAAGTACTCCGTCAAAATAAATTGTACGCCAAAATTTCAAAATGCGAATTTGGCAAGACGGAGGTGGACTACTTAGGACACAGAGTGAGTGCAGAAGACATACAAGTAATGACATATAAAATAGCTGTCATCCAACAAAAGAAGACTCCAGAAGATCAGACCTAACTTAAGAGCTTCATGGGATTGATAGGATTTTATCGTAGATTTGTTAAGCATTTTGCCAAGCTTGTACAACCACTAACTGCCCTGTTAGGCAAAGGAAAGAAATGGATGTGAGGAACAGCGCAAGAAGTAGGTTTTCAAGCATTGAAAATCGCACTACTACATGCTCCGATACTCAAGTGGTACGACCCGAAGAAACCTATCAAGTTAGCAACAGACGCATCAGGCACGGCAGTAGGGGCGGTGTTGCAGCAAGAATGGAAGGATGGTTGGCATTCAATTACATACTTCTCTCGGAAGTTGTTACCAGCAGAACAAAACTATCACACCATCGAAAGAGAAGAATTGATGATAATCCTCGCCACGAAGCATTGGAAGCACTATCTAGGAGAGAAGGCTTTTGTGGTCGAGACAAACCACAAACCTTTAGTCTATTTGGAGACGCAGAAGGATCTCTCAAAGAGACAAATCCGTTGGGCAGAATGGAGGCAGCGATTCAATATGACCATCACGTACGTGGAGGGCAAGAAGCAAATTGCGGATGCATTAACCCGCATGCATATGGTGCATAACATAGTCTCTGAAGTCAAAGTGAATTCTGACTTCTGGACAAAATTGATCGAGGGCACAAGATCGGATGCACAGATTGTCACAACAAAATCTTCAAGAACTATCATTCGCAACCATGGTTTGGTATTCCATGAAGGGAAGTTATGGATCCCAGATGATCCAGAACTACGCACCACCATACTAACTGAATGTCAAGATTCAACCATTGCATGACACATGGGGGTAGAAAAGCCCAAGATGGCAGAGGATGTTGCAGTATACATTCGGAGTTGTGCAATGTGTCAACAAAATAAGGCTACAAATCAAGCACCCTCCGGTCTCCTTCAACCCCTCCCGATCCCTTCCAAACATTGGGAACCTGTTAGTATGGACTTAGTATGTGAACTTCTCATGATCAGCTTAGGTTTTGACTCCATAGTCGTCTTCGTCGATAAGCTCAGCAAGATGATCCACCTTCGACCAACCACGAAAGACGTCTCAGCACCGCAACTTGCCCAGTTATATTTGAACACCATTTTTGCTCAGCACGGTCTATCACGGGTGCTTATAACAGATAGAGGTCCTCAGTTTATTAGTCTATTTTGGAGAACCTTATTTGGTCTATTCAAGATCAAACTTGCCATGTCTACTGCTTATCACGCACAAACCGATGGACAAACTGAAAGAGCCAATCGCACCATTGAAGACATGCTATGAGCCTTTACTCTAGACGAGCAAGCGAAGTGAGACACCGTACTCTCTTTGGTAGAATTTGCCTACAACAACTCTCTCAATGCATCTACTAGTGAAACGCCTTTTTATCTCATGTATGGTGAACATCCTCTCACGCCAGCAAGTTTGACACGATTCGACACGACGTCGTCAGTCAACACCAAAGTAGATGCTGTCAATGAATTCGTTGCACGAATTCAACAAGGAGTGGAAAAAGCTAAAGTGAAACTACAAGTTGCTCAGAATCGACAAAAGCAATATGTCGACGGACACCGGCGAGATGAAGAGTTCACGATTGGTGATCAAGTTTGGTTATCCACAACCAACCTTATTCTGATCGGCAGTCGTAAATTCAACCCTCGCTTCATCGGACCTTTTTCTGTTGTCCGTAGAATTGAAGCAGTGGCATATCATCTCGAACTTCCACCCCACATGAAGATTCATCCGGTTTTTCATGTGTCTTTATTACGATGATATACACCACGATCTCCTCAATTTGACAATTCGTAAGAGTCGCGACCTCTCCCTCAAATTATCGATGGTGAGGAAGAGTTTGAAGTGGAACGCATCTTAAAGAAACATGTTCGTGAAGACTCGTCATCAGCGGATAGATTATTTGGTCAAATGGAAAGACTATCCATTACATGAAGCAACATGGGAACTTGTAACCAATCTTGCAGACGCCCCACTCATAGTGCAAGCTTTCGAACAGCAGTTGAGCAACGAGGACGTTGCTTCTTAAAAAGGGGGAGGTTTGTAATAAGTAGAGCTCTACTTATCAACTAGAGGGGAAATTAGTTACGGTAAGTTGACCGAAGAATACATGCAGCAAATAGTACTTCTATCAATAGACGAGTGCGCCAAAAGTCCACCGGGAAACTTTCTAGAAGGAAGCTTTGAGAACTTTCCAGCCGGGAAGCTTCCAAAAGAAAATTTCTAGAAAGAAGCTTCTAGAACATTCCAACGAGTCTCTTACGTGGTTCATTCTGAACCCTCTATATGTTGTTCTAGATCTAAGGTTGCATGTAAGCCACATCAGCGATCCGCGTGAAAGATGAGCATTGGGCGGAAGCTTATCATGTACTATTCCACTCACTATATAAAGACTGCGAATGCACCACCACAGGCATTCGAGTTTTGAGTTCACTCTAGAGCTTCATCTTACAGATATTGTAAGATTCAAATAATTCATTATAATTTTTAGAAATTTTGCATTAAAATTTATAATAATTATATCAACTCATAGATATGATAAGCAATTCACGAGAGCGGTATTTTGGCAAAGGACGTGCATTATGTCATCAAAGCCATTTTGACTGATGGCTTTAATACGGGGTGTCCAAGTTGGAATATTTCTCAAAGACTTTTAAGCCGTGGTAGTCACAAGGCCATTGCCGAAATCCTGAAGGTTACCTCTAGAGGCAGTCGAAAAAAGCTCGGCTGTATTCTCCTTTCCTCCCTGAACCTATTTCTTTGGTAATGTATTAGGACGTGTGAAATCTAAGAGAGTTGATTCTGTGACGTCCAGAAGGAAAAGAGCCGTAATTTATTGTTTACTACACGAAGAGTAGCAGAGAGAGAAATGTGGACTTAAAACTTAAGTGCCCGATCATCCAAGAGTGTCAGCTTTATCATAATGAAAAAACAGTACCTCCTATCTGGATGAGATATTTTACCTCTTAGTTAGAATCATGGGTTTTGGAAAGGTTATGTGCGTGAGTACTGTCAAGTTGGGGGATGTTCTATGTCCAAAAGTCGTAAAAACTAATCCAAGAAAGCTTCCGACTCTCTTTTTAGACACCCAGACTCTGTCAGAGCTGCATTATGGTGTTTTGCTTCGGTTATGGCTGATGAAGAAGCCATTAGTAGCTTCGTTAGTGACGGATAATCACACAACGACTACTTCGTTAATATAGGAATTCAACTGTTGACATGAATGCCAATCATATCTGCATGCTAGAGGAATACAGGAACTAATGTGCTTCACCCTAACGGATAAATAAGGCGTTAGCTGTTCATTGGCTCCTTCTTCGAGATAAGTTTTGAAGCACGCATATTTGTCATAAGCAGCATGCTCATTAATTTATCACCCAACCCTTCCGTCGAGAAGGGTTAGGTCTCCGTCCAAAATCATAACAGAGCTTTACGGTAGACAAGACTTCACGAGATTAACATAGAAGTGCTCAAAGATACTGACGAATGTGTTCGCCGACGTCCATCGAAGTAACCATATTCCGTTCTCTCAATATTCTCGTCCATGAGTACAAATATTCGCTTATCCATCACGGTGACTACAGAAGTAATGGACCTACTATATGGCATGGATAGCCATTTGACTATAGTACACTTACACTCGAAGGGCCTGACCTAGTTTCACTATGGCGGCCGTCATAATGGCCGTTGTGGACGAACCCCAAGAGTTGATTAAAGGGCGTTGACGTTGTCCCGTTTCGTGTACAGTGAACTGTTTCTAAGGTGATGATGATCTAAGGAAATGTACTGACCTATTCAATGGAAAATGTTCCAGACCCTCAAAGAATTGAGTTCCAAAGAATACAGTGCTCAAAATCTGCAGGTACTACAAAACTTTGAGTGAAACTTTGAGTGGGCAGTTTAGAGCACGTAAAGCCGGTTTCACAAAGCTTTTCTCAAACCAGATTCACAAAGCTCTCCTGCGACAACCAGGATAGCAACTTACAGCCGATTCTTCTGCTTCAGTATAAGTATGCCGATGTTCCAAAACTGACTTCCACCGGGTCCACTGTTCGTTTGGCGGCAGCAACTTAGAAATTGACTGTAGCTTTCTTTCTGACATCAGAGTAAAAGACAGAAAAGAAACAGTGAACTCATTGGTCAGTAGTGATGCTTCAGTCGGTGACCGTCCCATTTTTTGAGGGTTACGTTCTCAGTGGCTTCCCTACTTCATTCTATTATACTCTTCAAACACTGATGCACTTCGGCCAAGGAAGAATCAGGACCATATCTAAATAAATATTTCTTCAAGCAGATCTAGACAACCTAACCTACATAAAACTGATCGACTAAAACTACAAGTAGAATTATGAAAGTTTTCAACCGAAACCGAACATGTAGGATAAGCTCCTTCCATCATGAAACAGATGCGATACCCAAATTTCAGTCGTGCCGTGAGCCAATACAGCAGGACTATGCCAACTGAAATCCTAGATGCATCCGAAACTTGATGAGTGGAAGGAGAAGGCGAGACGAAAATACCTCAAGCGAAAGCACAGCTTAATCCCATATCATGACAATGGACATAACCGCGACCCCCAAAGTAACGAACAGAAGTTTCCAAGCCGGTTGATCTACTCCAACTCTGCAGGGTGGGGTGTAACCCTTAGCGAGAAGATGATTGATGGCCACGTAGATGAAAACTCCTGCGGCGAATCCCATGGAGATTGCATATAACCAATCTGCGGTAGTTCCTTGACTAGTTTGGTCGATGAGAATGCCGATTGCCACACCGATGGGACTAGAGATGGCGAAAGCTAAGGAATAACCGGCACAGGACCACAACGATCTGTCTGGGATGATTCTCAACAACGCAATGCCCATAGCAATAGCTGCGAACACTTTGTGCAGCGTCACTGTCCACAATGCTCTCCAGGCATCCGCCTCCGTTGCTGCATAAGCCATTCACCTCTTCTCAGTTAAGAACAGTTGAATCTAAGTACGATTCCTAAACTTAACGACTGCATCTGGTCCGATCACAAAACGCAAGCATAAGTTTTCGAGTTAAATACACGATCTCACGACTGGATGGGAAGACCATGTCTACAAGTGGGAATTGATTAAAGAGACAAAGTGAAAAACCTGCTACGCCGATAGCGATTCCTTCGAAAACCGAGTGAAAGCAGAGGGCGAACACCAGCAATACTGCGTCTCCGAAGGAAGCTTTGGGTATCAACGTTGCCTTGACCAACGCCCCTGCATTTACCGGATGAGGCACTTCATCTGGATGCTGCCATCATCATGAGTAGACACAGGGTCAGATTACCGTAGGCTCATCGTCCAGTAAGTTCTAAGATTTGACCTCGCATCTGTCGCTCCCTTCTGTACGGGATTTGCACTTGCTGCGAGGACAGAGAACCTGCTATCTATCATAACTGCGACCATGAGGAGATTGACACAACGACATTTTCAATTTTTCACGCTGGCTGGGCCCGCAATATGCCCATTTTGTTAGACCACTTCTACGCCGCATAGACATTCGATGACTTCGAAGTTAAACGAGAAGCATCTCACAGACCACAGATGCCTGGAAACGACTCCCCGACTGGCGGCAGCGAAGCCGACAACCGGGCCGTATCGGGAAGCACTTTCACTTCATCAGATTCACGTGGATGTGAAATATTAAGGCTCAAGGAATCGGCAGGATTTGGCGAGAATGAGTGTTGGAAGAGACCAAAAGTACAGAACTTACTACCTTGCATTGTTCGCCAACGGCAGTATTTTGGGGGAATCCACTCTTCTCGTCCCCGTCGACAGGTTTGCATGGGCTAGCACCTGCAACATCGAGCAGCTTGGTACATGGGACATACCGTAATCTGCTGAACGAAATGACAGGCAGCGAGAATGGAGACAAAATGCTGAATCGTACGCGTTCAACTTGTTTAAAGTCGAGTGGAAACAAAATATAACACACGCAGGTCAGCCAGCGCCGCGTGAAGGGAAGAAAAATAATCAATGAAAGGGCAATCTCTTCGGGAACTATGTAGAAAACAGTACCTGGAGAGCATTCGATATCTGACGCGCGGTCGGTTATGGATTGACGAGCAGTGACACCTTGGAGCAGAACATCAGCGAAACTGGTTACCAAGTAACCGACACAGGCGAGCATGAAAGCGAATGGATACGTCTTAGACGTGTGATCCTTGAAAGTGTCATTGGCTTCGCTGAGAAAATGAAGCATAGCCGTCGAAAGGAAAATGCCTCCGGCGAACTGGATTCCCAGAACTAAAACAGCATGATTCCAACGGAAGAAGTAGGGCGATATGCCGGGAATGAACGTCGCAAAAAATACTATGATCAAACTGTAAATTTTCACCAAAATCAGATCCTTGTTCCTTAAGTCTATATTTTCATCGTCGTGCCCATCTCCATTTCCTCCGTGCGCGACCGCGGAACGAACCAAAAGCGAGCACAGCACCAAACACCACATGGCCAGAGCCAAAACGTTCCTCATCGCTGCACCCGTTCTTACAATCCTCCTTACCCTGCTTCTTCTACATCTCCTCGTTTTGCATTCAGTCGAGGATATGCAATAATGCTTCACATTCTCTCTCGTCTTCTTCTTCTTCTTGGCCCTGCACCTCGCTTGCTGCTGCAAAAGATCAGATCTGACTCATCAGGATTCAAAACCAACAGGGAGCTCCATTCGGCATACCCCGACGACCAGCAGCGGCAGCAGCATTACGCCACAGGTTGGTCCGTCTGTCCCTTCGGCGCCGCTCGTGGCAGACACAAGACGGTCTCCGATCTCCTGAGTGTCTCTTGCTCGTCCTCGTCCTCCTCCGGCCGCATCCAGCTCTCGCAAGTCGATTGTAAGTTTATGATCACGTTCATCAATCTTCTTCTTCTTCTTGATTGTCATGATCGTCATTTCCACGAATGCAGAGCTGGTGTGTAGGACAACGAGCTCGTACAATCTCCCCAATGCAGCTACACACTCGGCCACACCCGCCGGATCTCCCCTTCGTCTGTACTTGCTCTCAGTACGATCATCATCTCCTTACCTTTCCTGTTCGTCCGAATGTCGGGCGTGGGGACGCGGGATCAGACAAAGAAAGATGCGCCGCATTTTCTTTGCCTTCTTGGAAGTTTGCACGCTACACTTACTACCGTATCATTGTGAGTGACACTAATTCGGTATTTTGAAAAGAAATGTTTAAACTGCTAAATAAATAAAAAGTTTATAACTTGTTGCTACTCTCGCTGCGTTAACTGCTTACTCGCTGCCATTGTCTCTTATCAGTTATAATTCTAGAGACCTTGTCCAGTTCCCGCACTACTTTGTTTGTTCGTTTATGTTCCCATCTAACTTTTGTCAGGGGACCTGGTTCGAATGGTGCTTATGTTGTTCTTTTTGTCTCTTGTCTCCGCATACACATCATTACACAACATATATTGTTGTTTAAACTACAAATCACATACATATAATAAGCACAAAGTATCATATACATATAATATAACACAATAATATGAGAACATATGCATAAACACTTGCTAATCGACAACAGACCACTCAAGAATCAAGCCAAACCCACTCTATGCTCGTAGAGAATTCTACTCACTCAGCGCATCTACCATAGCTAGGAGCTTGAAGAGTCAACTCGAGAAAAAATGTAAGACTACAAGCTCCAACTCGAAATATAGTCCTTGGTGATCTCAACCCAAGAAACTCTACTAATGATACTATCGGCACTAACCGGAACTACTATCACTAATGACGCTACGGCACATGTCACTTCGCACTCGGTCGAAGTAGCAACTGATAAAAATGACGTGACAGTTGTTGTGCACATACACATCGCTACACAACATACATCGTTGTCTAAACTACAAACCACATATATATAACAAAGACAGAGTGTCATAGACATACACAAGTAAATCACAATCGTCTCTCTAGTTGACGGTTTGGTCCCTCGAACTCCAGATAGTCATATGAGCCGACTATGTGATATGCACCTTCTTCGGTGCGAAGATCAAGAGATCGAGTACTACGTCCCTCCATCGTTAGTTGCTTGTTTACAATCCATACCACGTGAAGGTCGAATGAGCTACCCCGCTAATTGCAACGAAGACATATCCACCGCCCTTGAGGAACTATGCTAAGAGGTGGTGTCAAACATGACATGTGTCATCTTCTCGAACAACCATCACATAACAACAAGTGACCACTCCACTAGCAGATCCACATAACATACATATCAAGCATGCACGTACAATCGCCAAGCTTGGATCCACAGAACCGTCGATGTTAGGAAGATGACATGACGCGTAATTAAGCACATGATCCTTCCAACCTACACCATCACGGCCCTCTAACACGAGAACACCATACGGTAACACCTCACACTTATTAGCAGTCACATCCAATGTCATCGGTGTTGTTTGCTGCAAGGACACGTAGATGAAACTTGCGGATCGATGATCGATAACCTCCTCCTTGAATAATCGCATACCGTAACGTATCTCTATTTTGAGTAATCGATAAGTTTTCAAATACCATCGGCATAACTCGCTGAAACATCTAAACTCGTTGAGAATATACTTTCATTCATATATCTGGACCATCAAGGTTCACAATCTCAATAGAATCACGACGAATAGTCGTAAGTAAATCTGGTTTTCAACCCTATAGCAGAAAGTATGGTGAGAAGGATGCCAAGGATACTTTTCGACTGAAACGATAACCCATAGCTAACCATGGTAACTAAAGATCCCAATTTCCATGATGACACTTTTGCAATACTCTCTTCACCATCTGAACAACTCTTTCTGCCAAACCATTAGTCTCAGGGTGATCATGAGACGCAATACGGTGATCAATCAACGCCTGATCACACAAGGGTATGAAACTCACCACGAAACTTTGTACCCTGGTGAGTCAAGATTTCGACTGGTGCATCAAAGTGAGTCAACACTTGATCTAGGAACACATATGCTACATCACCACTTTCTTTTTCCGGTAGTGTCACCAACTCAATCTACTTGGAGACGTGCTCCATCATCACCAACAAATGTTGGTTGTATCGTATAGTCAACAATAAAGGTCCCAAAAAGTCTAAACTCTGACGGTAACATAACCCCATAATGGATAAAAGATATAACTGTGGAGTAGGAGCATTGAATGATGCTCGTACTCGATCACATATCACACATGGTGCCACAAACTGTGCACATCGGTGTGCATACCGCATCATCAATATTGTTCTTGGAGTAAGCTATACGTGCGCTTCACTCCAAAATACCTCAAACATAGGCATATCGAACTAATTGTGCTCTATGCGATGAATGTGGTACAACACGCACTTTATCATCTACCCACACCCAAAGAACATGTTTTCTTTCACATCGAAACCTCTCGGTTCACTGAAGAACATGATCTCGCTCCTTGGCACTTATTGTGTTCACCACGACACAAGTACGTAGACATTCCATAACCATCATATCATCATGAATATTTGATCCGTCGAAACGTCTTTATCTTCCGGATCCGAAGACTCACCATCTACCTTCTGACTCATGACAGTTGTCACATGATCCTCCAGAACCAACATACACAACAAGACTGATGCATGCAAACCTGACACCATCTCCTCAGTTATCTCACCATGTCAACAAGCTCATGTATCATCCTTATGACTCGTACATGGATTTCTACTCAAACCATCTGCATCTATTTTTGCTATCCTAGGTCTATGAACTATCTGGAAGTCGTACTCTTGCCGAATCAAAGCTCACCGTGCAAACTTCTCCGTAAGTTTGTCGGACTCCATTAACCACTTGAGCGGTTAGTGATCAATAAGTAATGAGAGTGAAGAGGTCCCGAACAAATAACATTGAAAGTGTGTCAGGCTCCTAAGTATCCTCCGTCATCACACAAGAGGTAGAGGACAAAGCAATTGGTTGCTATTGAGCAACATCATGAGTAGGCCTCTCTTGCTCACCATCAATGGACTCAACCACGTCAGCACACATGACATTAATAGCTTTAGCTGCAACCTCCAAATGATCTCTTTTCACATCCCACGATGTCCACGGATCTCTTTTTGTCTTACCTTTAGTCTTTATCTCTATCGTCTCGGTAAGCAAAGCGTTCACAAAGGTCTGAGCAGTAATACTTGTCGATTGCATCCGACGCTGCTCAGCCAAACCAAGACTCACAATCCAGGTCAAGCATTTCAAATCCATTGCTTGATCCAACACATGACGACGTGCTCTCTCTGACACCAAAAGCACAGCCGCATCTGCAAGAAACCCCACCGCATGCTCTCTCTCATCGACATTGGGCTCCACCAACAACTACAAACTAGCGTCTCATACTAGTCCAATGCCTCTCTCTCTGTATGCATGAGAACCAAGGAAGCTCACAAGTGTAGGCAATGCTGTTCTAGGTTGTCCCACTAGGTTCACCACGGCCATGCGTGACTTATCAACGACTCTCTCTACTTGAGATCGTTGTCTTACATCCAAGATGCTATCCACTCTAAGATGTGATAGGCATCAAACTTCATTATATGTCCATCTCAACAATTCCATAAGTAACAAGTTCATCCATCACAAACGTGGACGATGTGCACGAGATCCTACTCTCGCTGCATCCAGTAACAAAACCGGTCCACTGCACTTGATGCACATTCGTCATCATCTTTGGACGAATGACACCTAACAATAGCACGTTCTCTAACTGCTGACATCAACAGTAGATCAAGATATCTATGTAAAAATCGTGCCACATGATCCATGAGACTCGTCTCGTTGTCTCATCTCTCTCCACATACAAGTTTCATTGTATTCGTATGTCAATCTACAACACCGCTGCCAAACTAGTGTTGTAGTGTCTCAGGATTTCTCCTTTAGCTCATTATAGCATGAAAAATTTCGTTCCTCAAGAAGATTTGCACTAGTATCGCTGCTCTAAGTTCTAAGATCTGTCTAAACTCACAAACACACGGATTTTATCTAGAAATCCCGTCTTCTCACAAAACCACACGGCTTCCAGATCCTTGCAAAGATGCTCTGGACTTAAACATACAACTACTATCTAAAATATCACACAGTTGTCCACTGAGAAGCTCGAGAAGACGCTTCTTGCTTCCAAGTCACGGTTCTCAGTCTTCCCACGACGGTCTTCCCGACGTAATTCTCGGCTTCTGTGAGATTCAACTCGGCTTCTGACACCTCCAGAAGACTGTCCCTGCTCCGTAGATGTCAAATTACCACTGCATATCACACAATGCGCTTCCAATTCTAACAAGGTTAGATTAATCATAGGGTGTATGTCTCCTGTAGCCTTCTCAGGCTTCTGCCCACCGAAGTGGTCTTCATGCAGCACTACAACGACATTCATTTTTGCGGAAGCTCAATAGAAGTCTTGGAAATCAAATAGAAGAAGGGAGGAAGATGAGAAGATGGGAGAAGATAGGGAAGAAGTGAAAATCCAAACAAGAGGAAACAAGATAAAAAGGAGAAATTAAGATTCCGACAGACTTCTAGTCAGGATCTTGACTAAAAAGCCATCCCTGCTTGTAGTAATTTGGAGAAGAAGACCACAAATCGGCTTACAGTACACAGTCTTCCAGTCGAGGATGTCGTCTTCTACTGTGAAAAGAAGTCTTCTTGCTTCTTCTGTCGTTGTTGTGCCAAAGAAACCTAGCAACCACTGCAGCATCGTTCTTTCTTGTGGCTTCATCCTCTACCATCTTCGTGGCGTAGTCTGTAGCTATCAGTATATACCGTGCTCCGGTTCTTCTAGCCACAGGAGCGATTGGTCCAACAAAGTCGATTCTTCACTTTTCAAAAGATGCGAGAGTGGGAGTAAAGGTCACCTAGTAGTAGCTGTCGGTCCTCCCATCCTCTAGCATGCATCACATCTTCGGATCTCTTGAAAACTGTCTCTGTACATGGTTGGCCACCAGTAGCCGACGTTCAACGTCTTCTTCACCGTCGTCTTCAACCCATAGTGACCTCCGACATCCTCGTAGTGAAGACCTATGATCACTGTCTTAATCTCTGAGGGCTCGAGGCATCTCCTCAACTTCTCGTCATGTCTCTTCCTAAACAAAATACCTTGGAAGATGACGTAAGGGCCTGCCTTGTGTAAGAAGACGACTTTCTCCTGGGCCTCCAATCCTTCTGGGTACTGTTGGTCTTCCAAGAACCTCCTCATGTCCTTGAAGATAGATTCTTCTGTGGAAGTCGCGTAGATAGGTTCAAAAGATCCCCTCTCGGCTTCTGAAGAGTGAGCGATGCGCCCTCCTTCAGACTGTGACGTCTTTGCAGAAACTTGGAACAGCTTCTCATCAAGGAACTCGTCTTTCACTTTGTCTTCTCTACTCTCTGTCTCCAATCGAAATAGGTAGTCAGCATTGACATGTTGTCTTCCAAGTCTGTATTCCACAGTGTAAGTGAATTCTTGAAGTAGAAGAATCCACCTAGCAATCCTACCGGATAAGTCTGCTTTCTTCACCAGATGCTTCAAAGGAAAATGATCCACATAGAAGACAAATGGATTAGCTAGAAGATAGTGCTTAAACTTCCTACCGGAGTAAATCATGTCAAGACACTCCCTTTTAGTTGTCGAGTACTTCTTCACTGCATCACTGAGTTGTCGTCTCGCGTAGTAAATGAGAAATCCTTCTTCTTCTCGTCTTTCTGGCTCAGTACCACTCCTATGACAAAAGCAGAAACATCCACATAAATGTGGAAGACCCTTTCCCAATCAGGTGATCTCAAGATAAGGGGTTCTGACAGAAGCTTCTTCATATTCTCGAAGGCTTCCTACTGCTCAGAAGATCAGACGTAAGGTTCGTCCTTCTTCAGCAACTTGGTAAGTCTTCTTGCCACTTCTCATATCGGTCAATAAACCTCATGTAGTATCCTACGTTTCCAGTAAGCTTCTCAACTCAGTCAGGTTAGCAGGTGGATGAAGTTTCATGATAACTTCCACCTTAGCACAGTCGACTTCTATGTCTCTTCTAGAAATCCTATGTAGATGGAGGTAGTGGACAGTTTAGAGCAGGGAACGGCATCGTCGTGTAGTCCTGTCACTAAGCTGGTGTGCCGAGGAGTAGGAGCAGAACATAGAGGGAGTGAGCTTCCCAACGCCAATGTGTCTTCTTCTCAGGAAATGTATTTTGGATTTGAGTGCAGAAGCTTTGTCTATGTCTTCTGGGCAGTGGGTTTCCTCGAATTCACACCCAATTGTGCATGGGAAGCCTTCTCTTTGAGTGGCGGTGATTGTTAGAAGCTGTGCAGAGTCGAAGCTTGTCTCATCCAGTGGAGCACTTAGGATCCACGTACGGACGATCTTATGGATAAGCGATCTCAGAAGACGGAGTAGTCGAAGCAACGACAGAAGAAGAAAGAAGTCTTCTTTCCATCGCAGAAGACGACATCCTCAAGTAGAAGAATGTGTAACTGTAAGCGAATTTGTTGTCTTCCTCCCCAAATTACTACAAGCAGGGATGGCTTATTAGTCAGGATCCGGACTAGAAAGCCTGTCGGAGTCTTAATTTCTCATTCTTATCTTATTTTCTCTCGTTTGGATTTTCCCTTCTTCCTCATCTTCCCCCATCTTCCCATCTTCCTATCTTCTTCTAGTGAGCTTCCGAGACTTCTATTGAGCTTCCGTGAAGGTGAATGTCGTTGTAGTGCTGCAGGAAGACCCATTTCCGTAGGCAGAAGCATGGGAAGGCTACAGGGGGTATACACCATGTGATTGATCTAATCCGTTGGGACTTGGAAGAGCAATGTGGGTAGACGTTGCTAGTTCGACTTCTACGAAGCAGAAGCAGTCTTCTAGAGGTGTGAGAAGCCGAGTTGAACCCCCAGAAGCCGAGAATTGCTTCGGGAAGACTGTGATGAGAAGACTGGAAGAAGTGATCTGAAAGAAGGACGCGTCTTCCCGAGCTTCCATGTAGATAAGTGTGTGATATTTTAAGTGGTAGTTGTTTGTTTAGGTCCGGAGCACCTTCTGAAGGGTCTAGAAACCGTGTGGTTTTGTGAGAAGACGAGATTTCTAGGTAAAATCCATGTGTTTGTGTGTTTGAACAGATCTTAGAACTTAGAGCAGCGATACTTGTGCAAATCCTCTGTGAGAACGATATCTTGTATACTAAATGGGCAAAAAGAGAAATCTTGTGTCACTACATATAGTGAGCATTCATTTTTGGCGCCGCTGCCGAGGATTTCATCTTAGTAACGTTTGTTCTAAGCTTCTTGGATCTGTGTGCCAGTAGTTAGTTTCATTCTGAACTAACTTGGGTTGTAGTTGAATGTGTTGTGGGACTCTATCTTGCTAGAAGACAAGAACCGCAACCAGAAGCTGATGAGATACATCAAGGGGAACTGGTCAAGCTTCCCTGATTCCAAGAGCTTCTTGAAAGACTCGATCTTGGAAGACTGCAGTGAGTACAACAGAAAGCAGGAGAAGAAGACGTTCCGAACCTGTGACCGGATGTTCAGACATCCAGTCTGTCAGATCTAGTATCACAAGAAGAGGGACATCTCTTCTCAACACTCTGGTGGATACCTCCGACCAGAGGAAGAAGCAGAAGATGCACGGATAAAGACCCTGAGTGGGTACATTCACCTCATCGAACCGCTTCTAGAGAGCAGCGGATATCCTTGAGACACCAACGGAAAGAAGAAGAGCCCAGGAAGATCCGATCAGTAGATTTGGAAGAGACTTCCATCTCGAGCATAATCTTTGGAGAAGACAGAAGCCAACCGGGTGACCACGTGTATAAAGTAGATTTTGGTACTGGTTACTCAGAAGACGTCTTCCCAAGTGCGGAAGAGGCTTCTCAAGGTGAAGGAAGACTAGAGGAGATCGTTCCAGACGTCTCAGAAGGCGACAGTGACAGTAGCTCTGACTCAGAAGATGACATTCGTGATTCAGATAGACTTGGACCTTCGAGAAGATCATCTCCACCACCTGGGCCTGAGAGAGGAGGAAGTTGGCAGTCGCATCAGCCGGCAATCGACATGGCTTCCCACACTCGACAAAAGTATCATTCGTATGACGATGATGCTGACGCGACTTCATCACGATGTTCGAGACCATCTCTCGTTCCAACAAGGAAGACTCTGATGTCGATAGACTCTGTGTATTTCCTAGTTTGATCGTAGGAAAGGGAAGGAAGTGGATGAGTAAAATGTTGGATGATGAGTTAGTAATGGCCGCTTGGGCTACTCTGAAGGCAGCTTTTCTGAAGAGGTTCAGAGAAGTGGGTTATGACCGGATGACGCTCAAGAACTTCAGAGGCTCGAACGGAAGAAGAAAGAGACACTGCGGGATTACACCGAGAGGTTTGAAGACCTCCTGGATCACATCCCTCAGAACCAAGGAAGACCCGGTTATTGTGCCCAGCAAAGCCGTGGACTGGTACTTGGAGGATTGTCTCAGGATATGGAGTTGTACTACAGAAGAGGAAGAGGTGATGATTTAGTAGAAGTACAGAAGCATGCCGAGCAGTATGAAACCTCGAGCATCACTCGGAATATGACGAAAGACAGAGGGAAGACCTCGAAGAAGTCGAAGAAGTCGAAGAAGTCTTCTAGGAAGTCCAAGAGGAAGTCAAAGTCTACTAAAACTGATAACAGTGATTCGGAAGTATCCTCTACTTCTGAAGAGTCTACTGTCGGAAGTTCAGAATCTGAATCTGAACAAGAGAAGAAGACATGGAAGAAGAAGAGAGAGAAGACACGATCAAGAGAAGAAGTTGTGCAAAAGATTCCTCAGACCTAGATCATTCAGTCTGCACCGGATCTCCGGATCGATGAAGTGCTGAAGCAGTTTGCCGACCTGAAAGTTCATCTTCTGAATCAGAAAGACAAGCGAAAGCCACCTACTGCTTCTCTGCCAAACATTTGGTGCAACTCTTTCGGACACACCAGAGATCAGTGTACATAGGACCAAGCTGTCAATTGGGCAGGCTGGGAAGAAGACGATGAGGGATATCTACACGATCCTAGTGGAGAATCCTGCTATAAGATCGAGACGATACAACCATTCACTCCTACGCCTCCTGCCCAATACAATCGTTATGCACCTAGAGATAGGGCTAATAATGTACAGACCAGGACGCCCTGGCAACCTTATTCATCTCAACGACCTCTAAACCCTCTTCCTGGAGCATGCAACAATTGTGGAGAGACAGGACTGTAAACCCTCCGCGGTCCTAACGATCAACTACCCCCCGATCTCTTAACCTCCACGATCGTCATCCACGAATCTGCAACTGTCGGGCCTGTCTCTCACTCAGGGGTCACCTCTGATGGCTTTGATGGAAGCACACCATGAATCTTGAAGGGAAAAATGCTAAGTTCACTCTCATTCATACACCCACAAACTTATCAACTAAAATCTCCATAATCTCATCCACTAAAATCCTCCATTCTAACGACGTCTCTCAAGTTCTCACATGCTAAAAATGTCCCACACTCTCTATATTACTCAAGTTGTCATTACGACAATGTGAAAACAAGGATGAGGAGCTCTTCTCTACTCCTCTATTTATACATTCTAGGTTTTTACTTTGGTACCCTCGGTAACTCAGCCGTAACTACTTTTACCGGGTTTTACTAAGATATTACTTAAGGTAAAAGCATTGATCACATGGGCTTTTTACCTTTTCACATGGGCTTATTCCTTCAAAGTCAACAACTTCTAGAAGGATTCTGGAATATTCTCAAGGAATCTCGAATTTCCACCCCCCCTCTACACTAGGACCCACTAAAAAGGAAACATGTGGAATCTCTTCTTGTTTTTAATGCCCACAAAGTCCACAACTTTAATCCAACCACTAATATCAAGTCAAAAAGGAGATAAGAGATACTTTCCACCTCCTTTCTACCTTTTAGACAAGATGACAAGATAGTAGTGCTCACTCTTTAGCAAATATCTGAATTCTGCCAAAAGTACAGCTAAGTTTAACCATAACTAACTTTTAGCTAGTCATGACTAACTTGATACCTCCTAAAAGTACTTTGGCAGCAAATAAACATTCTCAACCCTTAGTTATAACTAAACACCTTACTAATTGACAAACTTCCTATGTGTAACATAGGTCGTTACATTTTACCCCCGGACTAAATTTTCGCTCCGTCCTCGGAGTGAAGAGAGAACTTTCGTTGATGAAACAACTTCAACTTGTCATGATTTACCCGATCGAATCTCCTTCCTCCCAGCTCCTGAAGGTCATATGTGAAGTTGCTCCACACCTTATCTACAACAAAAGGACCAAAATATCTCGGAAGAAACTTCTTCCTAGCCCTCTTGAATCTGATAGCATCATACAACATAACCCAATCTCCGACTTGAAAAGGTTTTACCTCCCTCTTGCCCAACCTTTTGTCGTAACTCTTCTTTTGATACGCTTGAGCTCGTTCCATCCGGATCATCGCTATCGCTCGGGTCTCTTCCAACTCCATGAGTTGCTCCCTTCTTGATCTGACCACGTCTTCTCCTCTCGACCTCTTCAACTTTCGTTGAATAGTTTGAAAAGTATCCAATTCGAATTGGATGGGCAACTTGGACTCCACTCCATAAACCAGTCGAAATGGAGAGTACCCAGTAGAAGTCTTTGTTGTCGTTCGGTACTCCCATAAGATGGCATGTAGCCTCTTATCCCAAGTATGTTTCGCAGTCTCAACACCAGCATCTTTGGCGAGCATCATACAAAGTGTAAGATTGGTCTTCTCCGCAAGACCATTAGCATTTGGCTTGTATGAGGTCGTTACTCGTGCCTTGATAGAAAAGTGTTGTAGCATAGCAGTAGTCATGCTCCCTACAAACTCTCCTCCTCTATCCGAGACCAACTCTAACGGACATCCAAATCTGGTGATGATCCTCTCCCATAAGAATCTACCGACTTCTGTTTCATTGGTCTCTCTCAAAGGTCTAGCCTCTACCCACTTGGTACAATAGTCAGTGGCGACTACAATGTATCTATTTCCTCGAGGTGTCTTATTGAGAGGACCTACAAAGTCAATACCCCACTTCTCAAATGGTCCTAATATTGGAATTGATCTTAACGGAGGTGTTCTAGTAGACTTCAGAGCAAATGCTTGACATACATCGCAAGTTTTGCAATAGTCTAAACACTCCTTGAAAATCCCTCTCCAGTGATAACCCGCATCCAAAATCTTGAAAGCTGTTATCTTACCAGCAAAGTGACCTCCGCAAACAGTGCCATCGTGAAACTCGTGCATCAGCTTGAACGCCTCCTTCTGACCAACTGCTCTCCTTAGTAAGCCATCTGCTCCTTGATGAAATAGAATTCCCTCCACCATGGTGTAAGGTTTGCATCTCTTGATCAACGCGTTACGTTCTCGGGTATGCATACCTTCCGGAAAAGAGCCATCTGCAAGGAAACTCCAGATTTCCTTATACTCGTCCGGTATCTCCTCAATGCTTGTGATGGTCATCAGATGCTCGTCTGGAAACGAATCGTCAAATGGTTCTTCTCCCTCATCATCATAAGCCCTCGACAAAAGATCAGCATTCGCATGCTTTTTCCCTGGTCTATCTTCGATCACATAATCGTATTCTGTTAGAAGGATCTTCCAACGAGCAATACGACCTTCGGCATTAGGCTTATTAAAGATATACTTTAAAGCCTTGTGATCTGTGACTATGGAAAATTTCTCTCCTAGCAAGTAATGTCGGAATTTCTTCAATCCAAAGATCACCGCTAATCCTTCTCGTTCAGTCACGGAGTAATTCTTCTCCGCTGGAACCATCTGCCTACTAGCATAAGCTATAGGATGATCATGCCCATCTCCATCTAGCTGACTTAATGTACATCCGATTGCTACATTGGAGGCATCCGTATACAGAATAAATGCTTTACTCCACTCAGGTTTAGCAAGTATAGGAGCTGTCACCAATGCCTTTTTCAGCTCCTCAAATGCTTCCTTTGCCTTCTGATCATGCACTATCAAGTCAAAATCAACTCCCTTCTTCATGTACATAGTCAAAGCTATTGCTTTGTTTGAGAAGGAAAAGACAAACCTACGATAATATCCAACCATGCCAAGAAACTGCCTCAACTTTGTCAAGTTGATCGGAAATGGAAGATCCACAATCTTCTTCACCTTTTCAGGATCTACCGCAATCCCATTCTTGGAAATGATGTGCCCTAACAGCAGACCTTCTTCGCAGCCAAAGATGCACTTCTCTGGATTCAGAGAAGCGTTAGCTTGCTCCAACCGCTGCAGAACTTTGATCACATGATCAAAGTGGTCCTCCTTTCTTCCGTACACACAGAAATCATCAATGAAATCACGAACAAACTTTCCTATGAATGGTTCGAACACCTTGTTCATGAACCTCTGAAACGTGGCCGGAGCATTACACAGTCCGAATGGCATCACTCGAAATGCAAATGTTCCCCAAGGAGTAGTGAAAGTAGTCAACTGCTGGTACTCCTGTGCTATCTTGATCTGGTTGTATCCACTATAACCATCACCAAAGCTGTACCACTCATGACCGGCAACTTCCTCCAAAATCTCATCTATAAATGGTAGAGGATAATAGTCCTTCTTGGTAACTGCATTCAGCTTCTTATAGTCTATGCACACTCGCAGCTTACCATTCTTCTTCTTGACAATCACAATGGGTGAAACCCATTCTGAGTTCTCCACCTCATAGATGAAACTCGCCTCCTTCAACTTGTCTATCTCCTCCTTGACCATCATTGCCGTTGTGGGATTGACCCTTCTCTGCTTCTGTCGAACTGGTCTTGCGTGCTCCTCCAATTCGATTCGATGAGTCTCGAGAGTCACCTCCTTCAAATCCTTGTAGCTGAAAGCAAACACATGGATATATTTTCGAAATATATCTAGGAATCTACTTTTCTCCTCTTGAGTGACATTGATACCAAACTTCAAGGTAGAGAGTCTTCTCACAATCTCTGCCTCACTCAACTCTTCTTTGTCAGGATCTTTCTCCACTGCTGGTCGAGGCAACAAGTCAATAGCACTAAGCTGATGTAATGATTCATCTCGACCAAATCCTTCGTCCTCAGACGAGGATTCTTGATCGTAAGAATCGCCGGTATCTACTTCTGAGACACTCTGATCGTCCTCCGTATCAGATTCCCAGTAGTCACTAGTGGGTCTATCAGAGTCAGAAGTCACAACTCCAACACCCGAGAGAGGAACTATCACTCTATGATCTCTAGGCCCAATCCGTAAGTATCCCTTGTGCCACCTATCCGTGGTGCGCACAGCTCTCAACCAAGGCCTACCTAGGAGCAAATCATAACTAGAGTCCTTTAACACTTGAAAGGACATCAATGTTTGAACTCCCATCACAGACACGACCACCTTCTCTAACACGCCAAGAGGTCTTACCCGTTGCTTGTTAGCCATCCCCACGACAATGCTAGCCGGGCGAGTTGGTTCCATCCCCAACTTCTTCATCAATCTCTCCGATATGGCGTTTACAGCCGACCCTCCATCCACCAATACGTCAGAGACGTAGTGACCATTCAACCGGACTTCAATCTTTGAAGCCCTAGTGCATACCTCTGAAGCATGCACATCCACCACACCAACTCCCACAGACTTTGACGTCTTGCTCTTGGGTTTCTTCTTCTTGCTTCTCTTAGAACTCAGTCCTCCTCTGAGTTCCCTTCGTAAGCTGGGATTAAGTGCGATCAGTTGTCCAACAGTGATGTTGGCTTTCTGAGCACCCACATCTTCAACCACATCATATCCCGCTTGGGAAGATGAAATGGTGAAATCCGCCATCCCCAGCTTCCTTCTTGGCTCCCTTGGTGTACTCGAAACATTACTCGAACGAGTGCTTCTACTAGCTGATTCCTCCATGAAAACCGGTTCATCAGAAAATCGAGTTCTTTTCCTTTCTTGAGCTAAAAGCTCCACCGGTGCATGAGAAGAGTTTGAACTCTCTCCTTTCTCGTAGATGGGATCTCGCACGACATCGATAGTAGCCACCCCCTTGTCTCGTCCTTGTGATGGATTTCCTCCACCCACATTCATTCTGACAGCTTCGGCACTTCTTGCTCCGTTGTTAGGACAATTTCGCTGAAAATGAGAACCTCCACACGTCCAACAAGTGATTCCTCCAAAGTTACCTTGGTTGCCTCCAAAGTTACCTTGATTTCCTCGGTTGGGATTGTTGTCGTAACCTCTTTGACCTCCTCCTCCACCTTTGTTCCTCCATTCTCGTAACTGTACCACGTTTATCTTGAGATTCGCAAGAGTGTCAGTGATGCTCTTCAGCTCGGCATGAAAATCAGAGGTGGCAGTAGACATCGTTGTTGGGACAAACGGTCTTGGCACCACCGTTGGAGTAGGAGCTGACGTTGAAGCAATCACCAATTGTGATGGTGCAGGTGCGATCGTTGTGGCTACACCAGGAGTCGGAGTTGACACCAGAGCAGCATGATGAGGTTGGATGATATCTCCTTCATCCAAACTCTCTTCCATATTTGTCGCTATCTTGATGGCCTCCGCTTTGGTTGCTGGCTTCTCGTACCTCACTTGGGTTCGAATTGAAGGTCTCAACCCTCCCACCAAGTTCTTGGTCAGCACTGCTCCAATCCCCGCCATCGTTAGTTCCACATTGTCTCCACTCTTCCGTAGGACCGTCCGAAACCGTTGCTCCAACTTATCCATCCTTTCGGCATATTGCCGAACTTTCTCGTCGTCACGTTGCTTCAAATGAGTAAGCTCCACCATGAGCTTCTCATAACTCTCTTCTGGAAGAAATTCTTCGATGAGTGCATTACTCAACGTCTCCCATGTGTCCTCAACTGCACCAGGTGTCTGGCTCTTCACTCGGTCTTCATACCACGTAAGAGCAAAATCTTCTAAAAACTCTGGCAGTAACAACACCCATTCTTCCTTCCTTCTCACGTTGTTTCCGATGCAACCCCTTTTGAAGTCTCGAACAAACGGTTCTACATCTTCATTGTCCTTCCCATGAAACACGGGTAGCTTTCCCATCTTGTAACTACTCTTTCTACTCTTCTAATCGTCGTGCAATAACTACTCGCTAAAAGAGTACGAACATCACCAATTCCATTCGCGAATAATCTACCATAGGTAAAATGAAAGGAAATGGTTGTAACAACACCTCTTGTGCCATCTCTTCTCCCAAGGTAATCATGAGTCTGAGTCGCATCACCGCCTTCTCCACCATTCGAATGACGATCTCCATCACAACTCAACCGAGTCCTCTTTTGAAGTCGACAACTTCTCCGTCTCAGCTCTTTGAGTCTCGTCCAACTTCTCGACTACTGACGTAAGTAGGGCGGCCACATCGACGCACTTGTGTCCTCTTGATAGATCACCCACTCCACAACTTGGACAAGGATCTTCGCCTAGAAGATGAATTGGCGCTGGTGACGATGGACCCACTCGAAGACTTAAATCAGTAAACTCCCGCTTCCCTTTAGCTCTCTCGGTTCTGATTCTAGTTGGACAATTCACTACTTTATGTCCCAACCCTCTACAGAAATAACACCACAAGTCGGTTTCTACTCTTCTCCTCGGAGATTCTACTTGAGGTTTTGTACTAGGGTTCTCAAACTCAACGATAATCTCTTTCGAGCTCTCTCCGACGCTTACTATGACATCTAAACCTTGAGGAAGGTTTCTAAGTCTAACTTTCCAATCTTTTGAATTTCCACTCATGTTGCACCTTCTCAACCATTAAGTGGACAAAATATCATAGAGGAAAATAATTCTACATTACTTTCTTAACTCTTCCGAGCTTTATATTAGAAATCGTGCATTATACATGCTATACACGAAATAAAATCTAATCTAATATTAACTATCAAAGATATGATCCTCCTCACCCTCGTTTGTACTCATCACAACAGACATCTTGAACTCACTCTTGTAAGGATCCAACTCTATTTCACCAGGAGCATTCGTGGTCTCCATAGTGAATGATGCTTTAAACTCGACTTTCTTCAAATCTGTGCCAATTGTCGCGGAAGCTTCTTCGTATAGAGTAAAGAGGGCACCCCAAGTGCTATAGATGCGTGTTCGTAACTCATCTATACTTAACTTGGGCTTCTCCGTCTCTGTTCGAACTCCTAAACGTCTCTTCTTCCACCTCGTCATTCGAACTGGATTCCCCATGACGTATCTTCAAGACCTCCTTGTATGCCGAAACGTATCTCTCTTAGTTGGTAAGAGATCTCTCCAAGATTTTTGTGGTCTCCAGTAGCTCAACCTCCAAGCTACTAAATCATGAAGTTTCAACAGAAACTTCCCTAATCAGAAGAGATGGTGATGACTGTACAAATTTTCAGAGAACTGAAATTTGTATATTTTCACTTCCCTCATGGTTGTCAACCCCCTCCACTTTGAAAAATCCTTTCTCCCTCTTCAGACCTCATCTTCTCATGATTTCTTTTGTCCTGGATAGCTTATCAGCCACTCTAAAACACTGGAAAGTTTCTCAGGAAAATAAAATTCACAGAAAATCTGACACTGACTGTAAACTTTTTCCAGAGAACAGAATTCCTCAACTCTCACGAATAGACCCCCTCAATTTTGAAAAATCATTGCTCCCTCTCTAGACCACCTTTTCCTATGATTTCTTTTGTCTTAGATAGGTTATCAGCCAATCTAAAACACTGGAAAGTTTCACAGGAAAATAAAATTCGCAGAAAAGTTGACAGCGACTGTACAAATTTTCCAGAGAGCAGAATTTCTAAACTCACAAATTTCTCTCCTCTAATAACTTTTCTCTCCTCCTTTCTCTACAACTCTTGTTGCATCTTCTTTCAACTCTCCTCAAACCCTTTCTAAGTGAACAAGATGTAAAGAATGACTTCGAACGCGTCATATATCACTACGGGATACACGAAAGGTTCTAACGTTGCTAACATCGCGTTAGCTCTCTCTCCTCCCAACGT
This sequence comes from Asterella californica, assembly GCA_036924285.1. NCBI lineage: Eukaryota > Viridiplantae > Streptophyta > Marchantiopsida > Marchantiales > Aytoniaceae > Asterella > Asterella californica. Next base: position 18,439,114 of record JAYKYS010000002.1, on the reverse strand, counting down.
TCTCTCCATGTGCTCTCTCATAATCTCCTTTTGTCGAATATAGAACTGAACTCTAAACATCGTTCAACGATCCCTTCAAGTGAGGTCCCGGCAACGGAACCAAAAATGTAAACCCTCCGCGGTCCTAACGATCAACTACCCCCCGATCTCTTAACCTCCACGATCGTCATCCACGAATCTGCAACTGTCGGGCCTGTCTCTCACTCAGGGGTCACCTCTGATGGCTTTGATGGAAGCACACCATGAATCTTGAAGGGAAAAATGCTAAGTTCACTCTCATTCATACACCCACAAACTTATCAACTAAAATCTCCATAATCTCATCCACTAAAATCCTCCATTCTAACGACGTCTCTCAAGTTCTCACATGCTAAAAATGTCCCACACTCTCTATATTACTCAAGTTGTCATTACGACAATGTGAAAACAAGGATGAGGAGCTCTTCTCTACTCCTCTATTTATACATTCTAGGTTTTTACTTTGGTACCCTCGGTAACTCAGCCGTAACTACTTTTACCGGGTTTTACTAAGATATTACTTAAGGTAAAAGCATTGATCACATGGGCTTTTTACCTTTTCACATGGGCTTATTCCTTCAAAGTCAACAACTTCTAGAAGGATTCTGGAATATTCTCAAGGAATCTCGAATTTCCACCCCCCCTCTACACTAGGACCCACTAAAAAGGAAACATGTGGAATCTCTTCTTGTTTTTAATGCCCACAAAGTCCACAACTTTAATCCAACCACTAATATCAAGTCAAAAAGGAGATAAGAGATACTTTCCACCTCCTTTCTACCTTTTAGACAAGATGACAAGATAGTAGTGCTCACTCTTTAGCAAATATCTGAATTCTGCCAAAAGTACAGCTAAGTTTAACCATAACTAACTTTTAGCTAGTCATGACTAACTTGATACCTCCTAAAAGTACTTTGGCAGCAAATAAACATTCTCAACCCTTAGTTATAACTAAACACCTTACTAATTGACAAACTTCCTATGTGTAACATAGGTCGTTACAGGACACTGGTGGTCCACCTGTCCTCATCCGAGAAGACAGATTGGGCAAGTGTCCTTGTGTGGAAACTGTAAGGAAGCAAGACATTTCACGGGAAATTGTCCTCAGACCTTACGCCCACGACAAATGGTTAGATTTGCAGAAACCAAGCTTCCTACAGAAGCCGCATCAGCTTCTAAACTCAAGCTAGCAGTGGTACAGCACATCACGGTAGAAGAAGAAGATCTTAGGGATTGTACGGATTGTCTCCATATAGAGGAAGACGAACCAGACCCCGAGAAGCGCGAAGAGAAGGAACCTCAGCTGTAGAAGATGACTGCAGCTCAGAAGACGAAGTCACTTGAGGCAACTTCCTCTTTCACTTTGGCGGATGGCACTGTTTGGAGCCCTTGTCCGGATTCAGACAGTTGGCCTCCAGAAGAAGTCTTGGATGAAGCAGTATTCAAGGTAAGTACCAGAAGCAAAGGGAAGTCGTAATCCCGTCAGAAGGAGATCAAGAAGAAGAAGCAACGTAAGGAGAGGTCATCTTCCCCTGAGCGGCCTTCTTCTCTTGCTTACGATCGAGAAGATCCGAAGTACTTTGCTCCTGACATTAGGCAAGAAGTTGAAGCGATCATGCAAGAAGAGCTGGAGAAGCGACAGAAGATAGTACAGCAGCTTCCTCCACCGACTACGGCAACCCTTGTCTCACGAGAACAGCTTCCAGTCGAGAGAAGACACCATTCTGGTCTTCCATCCAAAGAAGCAACTACTACATCTTCTCTGTTGGAAACACTAGTCACTCTTCTGAAGCGATCCCCTTATGACTTCTTGCGAGATTTGTGGAATCAGAAGGCGGATGTAACCTTCCAACAGCTTTTGGATGACAATTCTGGTTACAGGAAGCTGTTACAGTCCGTGCTTCGAGGATCGAGGAAGCGGAGAACAACTAAACTATCCTAGAGCACCTCGATCTTAAGAATAGAGCATGAGGACTTGAGAGCCCCAGAACTTGATATGGAGATCCATGGATGTCTTCTGAAGAAAGTACCCATTGATTCCGGCTCCGGAGTTAACATCATGATTGAAGAAACTGCGCATACCCTAGGCTTCACTGAGTTCCAACCTACTCCGAGAATCCTCAGAATGACGGACCAGACCAGAAGACGACCTTTGGGACAACTGAAAGATGTCTTAATGGTAATTGGGGGAGTATCTTTTTACCTCACTTACATCATTTTGCGACCTGTAGCTAAGGTTGGATATCAGATGTTGATAGGAAGACCATGGCTATATGTTGCAAATGTAAATACCGATTGGAGAAGACATCGTTTGAGGTTTCCCAATCCTACACCCAAGCCAGGTGAGAAGACCAAAGTCTCACTCCTTTGGATGAAGATTGGACACCAAGGTGAAACTCCCTCTACGACTGAGGGATACACGTCATAAGACTCAGCTACGTCTTCTGACATTGATGAACGATATGATGAGTTTGTGATGAATAACTTGAGTACTACAGGTACGACCGAAGAGGCAGAAGACGTGATCTGTGGATACATCGAGTGCTACGAAATTGCGGAAGAAGAGCTTCCAGAAGACGAAAGTACCGTTTTCTCTTCGGAAGATCCGACAGTTGGTCTTCCAGAAGACGAATCTGAACCGGAAGAAGCTCCCAAACCGGAATACTTTGGTGCTAGTGAGTAAAGTCACACTGAAGGAATGATAAACCTTGATGATCTTCAAGAAATGGAGGTCGCTCCTGGGAAGAAGTTGAAGCTTTCCAAGGTGATCAAAGGCCAACAGTTGGAAGACTTTAGAGAACTTTTGACAGAATTCCATGATGTCTTTGCTTGGACCATAGAAGACATGAAGGGCATACCTCGAGAGCTGGGAGAGCATCGCATTGACTTGCTGGAGGGCGTTGTTCCTGCACGGCAAAGGTAGTATCGACTCAACCTCAAGTACTCGCTTCTGATGAAGGACCAGATCAATCCTTAGTAGTGAGTGGGTAGCTCCTATTGTCATTGTGCCAAAGAAGCAGACAGGTAAGATCCGAGTGTGTCAGGACTTCCGGAAGCTGAACTTGGCCACGAAAAAAGATCATCATCTTTTACCCTTCACCGATTCTGTGTTAGACCAGGTAGCAAGACATGAGTTCTACAGCTTCCTGGATGGGTATTCTAGGTACAACCAAGTTTCAATCAGAGAAGAAGACAAGTCAAAAACCACTTTTACCACTGATTGGGGCACGTATGCTTACAATCAAATGCCGTTTGGTTTATGCAACGCACCCGCCACATTCCAGAGATTGATAATCACGATCTTCAAGGAGTATCTTCGCACTTTCATAGAGATCTTCTTGGATGATTTTTGTGTGTTTATTTTGCTAGGACATAGGATTTCTGGAAGAGGTATAGAAGTCGACTGTGCTAAGGTGGAAGTCATCATGAGACTCCACCCACCTGCTAACATGACTCAGTTGAGAAGCTTCCTGGGCAACGTAGGGTACTACATGAGGTTTATTGACAGGTACGCAGAGGTAGCAGGAAGACTTACCAAGTTGCTGAAGAAGGACGAATCTTACATTTGGTCTTCTGAGCAGCAAGAAGCATTCGAAGAAATGAAAAGACTTCTGTCAGAATCTCTTATCCTAAGGCAACCTGATTGGGAGAGAGTCTTCCACATTTACGTGGATGTTTCTGCTTTCGCCATAGGGGTGGTATTGAGTCAGAAAGATGAGAAGAAGAAGGATTATCTCATCTACTATGCGGGAAGACAACTCAGTGATGCAGAGAAGAAGTACTCTACAACTGAAAGGGAGTGTCTTGGCATGATTTACTCCTGTAGGAAGTTTAGACACTATCTTCTAGCCAATCCATTTGTCTTCTATGTGGATCATTTTTCTTTGAAACATCTAGTGAAGAAAGCAGATTTGTCTGGTAGGATAGCTAGGTGGATTCTTCTACTCCAGGAATTTACTTACACGGTTGAGTACAGACTTGGAAGACAACATGTTAATGCTGACTATCTATCCAGATTGGAGACGGAGCGACGAGAAGATGAAGTGGAAGACGAGTTTCCTGACGAGAAACTGTTTTCAGTTTTTGCAGAGACACTCTCATCTGAGGGGGGGGCGTACCGCCTGCATCCCAGAAGAAGAGACTAGGTCTTCTGATCCGGTCTTTGCGACTTCCACAGAAGAATCGATCTTCAAGGACTTAAGGAAGTTCTTGGAAGACCAACAATATCTTGAGGGATTGGATGCCGAGCAGAGGGCTGTCTTCTTACACAAGGTAGGTCCTTATGTCATCTTCCAGGGTATCCTGTTTAGGAAGAGACATGACGAGAAGCTAAGGAGATGCCTTGAGCCTTCAGAGATTAAGCCAGTGATCACGGGTCTTCACTACGAAGATGCTGGGGGTCACTACGGGCTGAAGATCACGGTGAAGAAGATGTTGGACGCCGGTTACTGGTGGCCGACCATGTATAGAGACACTTTTCAGGAGATCAAGAAATGTGATGCGTGTCAGAGGGTGGGAAGACCAACAACTACTACTAGATGACTTCTTACTCCCATTCTCCCGCTTGCTCCTTTTGAAAAGTGAGGAATCGACTTTGTCGGACCTATCGCCCCGGTGGCTAGAAAAACGCGAGCACGGTACATTTTGATAGCTACCGACTATGCTACCAAGATGGTAGAGGGCGAAGCAACAAGGAAGAACGACGCTGCAGTGATAGCCAGGTTCCTCTGACACAACATTATCACTCGATACGGATGCCCGCTGGAACTAGTATCAGATAGGAGTACTCATTTTTTAAACGAGACTATTTCCCTCTTGATCGAGTACTTCAGGATAAAGCATTGGAAGACGACACCATACAATCCGAAAGCTAACGGAATGACAGAGAAGTCCAATGGTCTTCTTTGTAACATCCTGAATAAGGTAACTGTTAACCATACGTATGATTGGGACACAAAATTGCCATCTGTGTTATGGGCTTTCAAGATTTCACCCAAGGTCACGACCTAGAAGACACCCTTCTACCTAACTTATGGAATGACACCTCTTGTTCCCATCGAGTTAGAGGTCCCTACTTACAGGTTAGCCGTTACCGAACGCATGGAAGAAGAGGAAAGCCAGGAGCATCGTCTTCTGAACTTTGTGGAGTTCGAAGAAGACAGGAATGCCGTTTTGGAGAAGACGTACGAAGTGCAAGTACAACGTAAGGTGAACTATGATGGCAAGCTGAAGAAGGTGACCATCGCAGATGGAGACTTGGTTCTTTTGTACGACAACATGCATCTCAAGTTTCCTAGGAAACTACATCTTCGCTGGATGGGTCCTTATCGAGTCCTGGAGGTCTTCACCAATGACTTCTTGCAGTTGGAAGAATTAGATGGTACGTTGATGACTACCCGCGTTAATGGGTGGCGTGTCAAGAAATATTGGATGTGAATCAGTTTTGATGTTTGTGAGGACGCAAACATGTAAGGGTGGGCGTATGTGGTGCCCACAATTTACAGGATGTACGAATTTTTGAAAATTTTGAAGTTAATCACATGTCTGTGTAATTAAAATAACCTTGTTACTTAGGAATACATCTTGCTTACAAGGAAGATGGTCTTAAGAACTTTTTGTAAGAGAAGTTGACTTCTTCCGAAGACGAAAGAATGACATCTTCCGAGAAGACGTCTTCCCGACCAGGTCTTCGGAAGACGGAAGACGGAAGACGCGTGTCTTCCAAAAGACAGTGACAGCGACAGCGACATCGACTACATAGGCCTAACCACGTACCACCCAGTAGGAGAGTAGGTGTACCTACCAGGTAGCCCAAGGTAGTAGGTAGGTCAGGTAGGTCGAAGAATCCTTAACTGCACGAGAAGATATAGGAGAAGCGCATTAGCGCAGAATCATCACCGCTTCTCGCATCGAAGGTATTAGCACAGAAGCTCGAGTTAGGAGGTGCCGCTTTGAATCAGGAGGTGCCGAAATTAAGTGAGGAGGACCAGCAGAGTGAAATCGAGATCAGCTAGGATCGATTCGCAGCTAGAGAGAAAGCGAGGATGAATTTATGAGAGTAGGAAGCACTACCGAGCTGAAGGAGTCTTTTGTAGATTCCCGGAAGCAGACATTGGAGAGCGATGGAGGAAGAATCGAAGGTGGAGCCTTGATCGATTGAGAAGCAGTAGGACATTGACGGTAGAAGCAGGTCTATGAGGTCGCATTGGAGCTGAGGTGGAGCCGGAAGCGCGCAGAAGATTGAAGGCACTACGTGAAGCAGACAGAAGATCGTTTGAGGTTCTTCTCATGTTCTCTTCCCTTCCCACCGCTTCTCGCCTCTTGTTTAGTATTCCTCGCGCTTCCCCGGTTGGTTGCAAGAAACCCATCGATCGCTTTCTCCATCCCGTATTTTCTTCTGTGAAATTGGGCGTGGAAGCACTGCCCAATTTTCGACAGTCATCTTCTAGCTTCTTCCCGAACTATAATCGAGCTTCCCTGTCCGTCGTTCTCAAATTCGATCTCACTGCTATCAATTTCTCTACCCTACCGCACCTCTACTCCCGAATCCTTAAACAGAAGACGCTTCGGAAGATCTGAACATCTTCGAAAGACGCTTCCGAAACCTGAACATCTTCGGAAGACGCTTCTGAATGTCTGAAGTCTTCGGAAGACGATTGTGTGCAATTTGTATCGAGAGTGGATTGGATTTGCTTTTGTGTTGAGAGAGGCTTGGTACATCCTGAGTGACTTGGTGAGTTGTTGTTGTTTCAAGAAGCTGAAAGTTGAGAACCAGGTCTGTGTCTCCTGATCTTCCGAGCTTCTCAAATCCACATCTTCCTAGAGAGACTAGAAGACTAGAAAGGCTGGCAGAATGCGTGAGAAGACGTGAGGGTCCGTTACGGATCTCTTCTATCCGACCCATAGCAGCCTATTCCTTCTTCTTCCTGAACTTAGAAGAGAGTTGTGAGAGGTCTTGCTGACAGAATCTGGAGAGAATGGTAGAGGGTCATGTCTTCTCATCGTGCAACAAGCTTCTTTTGAGTGTGTATGAGAGGTGAGGAGTCGGAAGAACAGAGTGTGAATGTCTTGTGTCCGTTGTGAGGTTAGATTGCGTGTAGGAAGCAGAAGACAAGTGAGACCAGTAAAGGGAAGCCTGGCTGCGGGAAGTCTTCCGAGAACGTTATTGAATCGGAAGTTATCCCGGGAGTCTTTCTGGAGACCATTGTCGCCGCAGGAGCCCGCGACCATCTTCTGAACTTTTCATACACTCTACTTCTCGCATATCTTCTATCTTTTGTTAGAAAGTAGGATGTAATGCAAGGTGGGTTGTCTTCTTAGGAATCCATGCGATGCCTTGCTTGGTTAGGATTGATTAGATATCGCTCGGAAGACGAGAGGAGCTTAGGAAGCACTGTTAGAATCCCAGAAGACGAAGTAGCTGTCTTCTAGAAGACTAGATTCGTCTTCTGAGAACGGAAGCTAGACTGTGAGGACTTGAGAAGGACTGAGCCTTCGGCTCACAGTAAGTACGCGTGGCTTAGTGCAACAAGCTTCAAGTATGTCGATGTATCCTCGAGGGTTGGTGTTATTGGCAGCAGAGTTGGCCGAGGCCAAACCCTTCATCAAGGAGTTGCGTCTCGACTTCTTCCTATGGGATTGGAACCTCGCCGACCAGGGTCTTCTGGAGGAGGTTTGGGCAGCATTGCCTCCTCGCAACCGTGTACCTGCGAAGATAGGAGTTGCCCGAGGAAGACCATCTTCCTGGACAGCAAAATGGTGGCGTAGGGCTTTCCACAGACCAGAAGCAGAGAACAAGGAGTACGAGTTAGAGAAGAAGATCCTACCCATGATCTCGGAGAAGTGGCATGTGCTTGGGAGCACAACTTGTCTCTTCCTGGAGGACAGGCAGGGACGAAATGGATGGAAGGTCGAAGCTTACCAAGAGCCGCAGAAGCGTCTTCTGGCGAAGCTGTTCCTTCACCTCTTTCCCAATGGGAAAACGCAGAAGACGGGGTACCTTGGAGACCAGGACGTGGAATTCAACTGGGGTGCGTTCTTCCACGCATATGTGCAGGCAGAGCTGGTGTACTTAGGCACCCCGGCAAGAGGACATCTTACTCCATTCTTCTGTTACCTGTACGTGACCAAGAGGGACCTAACGGAAGATCAATTGACGAGGTATGGGCCAACAGAGCAGCACGATGTGAAGGAGGAGACCTCCGGAGAAGACGACCGAGCAGCCGCAATGACTCCCCCTCCCACTCTGATGCCGCAGATGAGACCAGGTATTCATCAAAAGACGCTTCTAGTGAGAGAAGACGACTCCAGTGGGTCGGAAGACGCGACACCATCAAGGAAGATGGGTCCTAGGAGTGTGCCTAGGAAGACCACCTCCTACTCGATCATTCACTTTGGATCGGAGTCCGACTCTTAGGAGGAGCCACTGAGTATCCGAGCTACGCAGAAGACCGCTTCTACAACACCATGGAGTCTTCCGAAGACTCCAGAAGACGAAGGTTGGATGGACACTCCTACTGCGATGCGAGGAAGCGCAGTAAAAAGGACCGCTTCTACCATGGGGAGGGATCTTCCAATCCGGAAGATGAGAAAAGTGGCTTCTTCTCGCGCGCAGAAGTAGAAGGCCACAGTAGCAGAAGAGGCATCCTTGCCTCTGGAAGACAAGGAAGACACCTCCGTCCGGATCGTGAGGATGAGTCTGTCTTCCGCGGGAAGAAGACTGGAGGAGTTTAGTGCCTTCTTCCACTCGGAGATCCAGCCAGCTATGGAGTTGGTAGAGAAGAGAGCGATGGCTCAAGAGAAGCCACTACAACCTGGATTCGGTCTGTGCACCCTGATGCGGCAGGAAGAAGGCCAGAAGAAGGTAGAAGCGCTGGAAGCCAACCTCCGCACCACGGAGAAGCTCGCAGCGAAGTACAAGGCGGAAGCAACCGCTTCTACCAAGGAGTTAGCGCAGCTGAGGAAGAGCAACCAAGAGCTGCAGGCGCGTTTACAGCAGCGTGACCAGGAGGTTCTGCGGGTCAGAGGTACGATCACCGCTCTCGCAGAGGAGAAGACGACGTGGAAGCCACTACGGGAAGCCGCAGAAGCACAGACTGCAGCCGAGAAGACGCAACGGAAAGCAACGGAAGCTCGTGCGCAAGGATTACTAGCATAGACGGTGGAAGCACTTCGCAAGAAGTTCAACTTCACCGCGGATAGGAAGCTGCTTACCTTAGCCAGGGAGTGGGACGACGAGTCCAGAGCGATGTTAGTGGAGTGCAAAGAGAGCATGTTCTGCTACTTAGATCGGCAGATAGAGGGAGTGAAGATGCTTTACGATCTTCTCTCGATCCCGCCACCAGCAACTGCATCTTCCAGCCCCAAGATCATCGATCGGATCAGACTTGGAGAAGGAGGAGTTCGACCTCGCTGTCCACTTGGTAGTGACAGCGTTGGAAGCCGAGAAGACCGTGGAAGAAGCCCCGGAAGACAAGGTGTCTTCTGGAAGACAGGAAGAAGAGTTGTCTTCCCAGGTGTTTCGAGTGGAGGAAGCGACTTCCTCGGACCCCTATGAGATCACCATGGCTCCTAGCGTCGAATTAGTACCTCAGAAGAGCGTGGAAGCGCAGGTTGACCCAGCTTCCCAGTAGACGCTTTCGTCTTCCAAAGCACCCCCAGTTGAGCCAACCACGAATATTGAGGAGGAAGTCACCTCAGTGACACTCGAGGTATTCACAGGGCTTCCCAGCTTATCAGAAGCCGAGTTAGGAGTTCAGGTAGGAGCAGATCAGATGGAGATTGCATCCGAGCAATTAGAGTAGGCAGCAAAGCGCATAAGACAAGTTGACTTGTCCAAACTTAGTAGGAACCGAACATGCTATCTTAGGAGGTGGCAGTTTCAGTGTAATATTAGATAGATGACCATGTGACATAGTAGGCAGCTCAGGAGTAGTAAGGTGGATGGCTAAACAGGAAGGGGAACCGCTTGCATGTGGGTTGGCAGCCTTCTGACAGCACCCATCTCTCCCTGGTTGTAGGCGAGGATTGGAGGGGAACTCTCCCCTGCGTCTCAAGGCAGATGCATAAGTAGGATTGTAAAATAGGATTTCAGGCACATTATACACACAGCAAAAGAGGCGCATTTGTGCACACACTTCTGTGCGCACTATACACACTACACCCGATGTTAGAGACATACGAATAGATTGGGATTACACCGGAGGGATCTGCATTCTCGCTGCCAGTAGTGGTTCGAAGATGTAGATGGAGATAGTGGACAGTTTAGAGCAGGGAACGGCATCCTCGTGTAGTCCTGTCACTAAGCTGGTGTCCGAGGAGTAGGAGCAGAACGTAGAGAGAGTGAGCTTCTCAACACCAATGTGTCTTCTTCTCGGGGAATGGATTTTGGATTTGAGTGCAGAAGCTTTGTCTATGTCTTCTGGACAATGGGTTTCCTCAAATTCACACCCAATTGTGCATGAGAAGCCTTCTCTTTGAGTGGCAGTGATTGTTAGAAGCTGTGCAGAGTCGAAGCTTGTCTCATCCAGTGGAGCACTTAGGATCCACGTACGGACGATCCTATGGGTAAGCGATCCCAGAAGACGGAGTCGTCGAAGCAACACAAAAGAAGAAAGAAGCCTTCTTTCCACAGCAGAAGACGAAATCCTCAAGTAGAAGACTGTGTAACTATAAGCAAATTTGTTTTCTTCCTCCCTAAATTACTACAAGTAGGGATGGCTTGTTAGTCAGGATCCGGACTAGAAAGCCTGTCGGAGTCTTAATTTCTCATTCTTATCTTATTTTCTCTCGTTTGGATTTGCTCTTCTTCCCCATCTTCTCTCATCTTCTCATCTTCCTATCTTCTTTTAGTGAGCTTCCGAGACTTCTATTGAGCTTCCGTGAAGATGAATGTCGTTGTAGTGCTGCAGGAAGACCGTTTTCGTAGACAGAAGTCTGGGAAGGCTACATGAGGCATACATCATGTGATTGATCTAACCCGTTGAGACTTGGAAGAGCAATGTGCGACAGATGTTGCTAGTTCGACTTCTACGAAGCAAGAGCAGTCTTCTAGAGGTATGAGAAGCCGAGTTGAACCCCCAGAAGCCGAGAATTGCTTCGGGAAGACTGGGATGAGAAGACTGGAAGAAGTGACCTAGAAGCAGGACGTGTCTTCCCGAGCTTCCCTGTAGATAAGTGTGTGATATTTTAGGTGGTAGTGGTTTGGTTAGGTCTAAAGCACCTTCTGAAGGGTCTGGAAGTCGTGTGGTTTTGTGAGAAGATGGGATTTCTAGGCAAAACCCGTGTGTTTGCGTGATTGAACAGATCTTAGAACTTAGAGCAGCGATACTTGTGCAAATCCTCTGTGGGAACGATATCTTGTATACTAAATGGACAAAAGGAAAAATCATGCGTCACTACATGCTCCATCTCTTCTCTTTGGACGTCTCCAAAGATACCCATCTCGCAACAAGTAATCATATGCCTTCCTCGTTATCTCTCTAAACTCTGTATCACTCAAACACTCCTGTCTGTTTAAAGAACTCAGATAGAGTCTAATGTCACGTAATCTTCTCGTGTAGAACTCCTCTCTGAACAACAATGTCAGGTTAATCGACGACAGTAGCCCGTCGATTAACCTGACACTAAGCATCCTTTCTCTCTTCTTCCTCAGCTTTTGAAAACATGACATCATCATCTATAAATCGAGCCTTTGACAACATATCTGCGACCACATTCTCCTTTCCTTTTATATGCTTCAGCTCTGTATTCAAGCTTCTAATATAAGCAATCCAACGTAACATTGCTATGTCAGGCGTGTTGCAGTTGGATATCATGCCTAGTAGAGGTAGACAATCCGTTTCTAGGACAACATGAGCACCAATCAGAAACTCACGGTCTGTCTTCATCGCTGTCACTGCTCCCCACAACTCACGCTTCACCTGAGGATTGTCTCGTTGTCTGTCTATCAAGATCCTAGCTCCAAACCTAGAGGTAAACCGCATATCATCCGCATCATTTTGACCTATTGCCCAGCCAATCGCCTTTGGACTAGTATCTACTATGACAATGACAAATCTCCCACACCCGTAGTCTACTCTTCTCAGAACAGGTGGAGACTGTAGAGCCTCCTTCAGCCTATTCATAACTTCTCGATGGACTGAGGTCCATACAAACCTCCTACCCTTCCTCAGTAATGCATACAAAGGCTCAACAACATGAGCATAATGAGGAATGGATAAACGGTAAAATACACAAGCACCTAGGAAGTGTCGAACCTCGGTGATATTCTTACAGTCTGTCATCCTAGCTATGGCTTCAACCTTCTCCGGGTTTGGTCGCCTTCCAAAAGTACCACACAGATGTCCAACCACTAAAATCTCAGACACACCAAACTTGGACTTAGCTCATGACATGGTGAGATGTACCTCCTCCAAACGAGTTAAGATACGTTCTACATCCCTGATATGATCTGCAACAAACCTCCTACATCCATTCGCAAGTATTGCTTCATGCTTGTCTTCAACCGTGCAACCTTTTATAGGAATATCATCTAGAAATGGAATGGTAACATCAGGCACAAATTCCCTTAGTATCTTATGCATCACATTCTGCATATGAGCCATCGAGTTAGTCGCTCCTTGTGGAAGAGTACACATCTGCATCAATCTTAGGGACGTATGCATAGTAGTTAGATCTCTACTCTCTACAGCCAGCTGAAACTGATCATAATTAGAATATAGATCTCCTATCGAATAGATAGCCCTCCCTGCAAATGCCTACGCTACCTCCTCAATCACAAGACCCGTCCCAACGTTACGAATGATTACGTTATTCGCAGGATGTAGGTCTTGAATAAAACGCAAAGCTCTTGACTTCTTGGGTACAGTGAACCACCTACTAGAATATGGCCCCATAGACGGCTCAAGTATCCCCATCTGTACCTTCTCTTTCAACAAATCGATGAGTTTAGGCAACAAAGCACGAGGAACTGAGATCGTTTTCAGATCCCAAGGCACATGAGAGATTGTGAATATAACCATAGGCGCTATAACCTTTGGGTCCACACAACCTATCTCCTCTGCTGAAAAAGAGAATGCTTTACCATGATCCAATATCATCTGCTCAAACACTGTCTTTTCAACCTCAGTCAAGAAATCACCCTCTCTTATCTGGAGCTCTTTCAACGTCTCCTCAGTAAACTGATGTCCAACTCGTCTATGATCATGCAATATAGGCTCAGTCTCCACTAATTGTACTTGATGCTGGGAGTTAGCAGGTAGTTGAGCTACTACCGGTCTCACCTTTTTCAATACAGATTTGTACTTCGCATGAACGTTTGCTTCTTGAGGGAGTGCACACCAACAAACGGCTTCTCTTCCCTCACTATTCTGCATCGGATGAGGAAAGAACTGCACGTATGTAGCAACCTCTCCATATATGCGTCGAGAGTGGACAGGGATCACCGCCATACTATCTTTCCCTTCCATCAATCTGCTCACACTGTCTAACCAACCAACAACTGGATGTACAGACATAAACTCTTCAAACAAGCCAGAAATCACTTCGTCTTCAGACATAACCCCTACACGTCACAACTCCGATACCTATTTCACCATCCATCTTTTTGTATTTTCTCTCATATCTTCAACTCTTGTAAATCGACTCCATCCATCTGCCTCAAACATCACAATCTAGACTGCCAACTTTGTACACTACACCTGTCTTTAGACCTTTGTACATGTCTCGCTTCCAACTCTGACGAGATCTCAACAGTAGGTTCTACACCCATGTCTTCCCGCTCTACAGGAGTGGACTGCGAAAATCCTTACATCTCTTCGTCTGAGAATCTCTAAGGGTTTGTCGGTTCCGCTCATGTCTTGAACGAACCGTCAAAAACTGTACTGAGTATGTCATCAGGACTACAATCCTGGCATAATGAGACCTATTGTTCATCACCTTTGTCTCCATTCGGACAGCGATGATGTATGATTGGCCCAGTATGACAAGATAAGAGGTAGACGACTGTACAAAGAAATGCTGATCAACCTCTACATCTCCAATCTTTACACGCATATTGGGACAGGCTCCGTATAACTCACCTTTTTGATTATTTGCTGCGCGAAGTATCCAACCATGATTCTTTTCGATTGGCCACTGCCCCTTCTCATACACCTCCTTAGAAATGATGTTGATTTCCGACCCGTGATCCACAAGCGCTGGTACTGGTTCAGCAAGTCCTCCAAGTCGAACTTGCGTCTCTGTTGTCGCTCTTGCCTAGTGCTTCTCTTTGAAATCACTATCTGCGCTTGACTTATCTTCCTCAAACTCTTCATCTTCATTCTCAATAATACCAGACCAGCAACCCATGCTTCATATTTATCATCTCTGAATCCATCAACACCAACAGCATCTACTGCTCCAACCATCTGACTACTTACTTGTTCAGTCAACACCTGTCTCTTTCTCTTCATGATGTCTATTATCAATTCATGAATCTCTCTCTTTGTGATACCAAACACCTCACGAAGAGTAAAGTCAACTCTAGCATTCAAAATGGGTTGCTCCAAAATAGCAAGCAAGTCTGTTGTTGTTTCGATGTCTACCGCTAACGTGTAAGCTGGAGCTTTCCATTTTTCATGTGCTGTAAACCTCTTCCCTCGTACTCTATCCGTAGTAGTAGGTTCCTGTAAATCTTGTACACCTTCCATAGGATCCACTACAGGTGGTGGAGTTGTAGAGGTAGAGGGTATATCCTCTACAGCATGAACTCTACCAGTTGGTACTGTAAATCCTCCACGATCTCATCGATCAACTACCCCCCCCGATCTCTCAACCTCCACGATCGCCACCGATGAATCTGTAAATGTCGGGCCTGTCTCTCACTCAGGGGTCACCTCTGATGGCTTTGATGGAAGCACACCATGAATCTTGAAGAGACAAATGCTAAGTTCACTCATTCGTACACCCACAAACTTATCAACTAAAAATCTCCTTAAACACATCAACTAAAATCCTCCATTCTAACGACGTCTCTCAAGTTCTCTAATGCTAAAAATATCCCACACTCTCTTTATTACTCAAGTTGTCATTACGACAATGTGAACACAAGGATGAGGAGCTCTTCTCTACTCCTCTATTTATACATCCTAGATTTTTACTTTGGTACCTCTCGGTAACTCAGCCGTAACTACTTTTACCGGGTTTTACTAAGATATTACTTAAGGTAAAAGCATTAATCACATGGGCTTCTTCCTTCAAAGTCAACAACTTCTAGAAGGATTCTAGAATATTCTCAAGGAATCTCGAATTTCCACCCCCCCTCTACACTAGGACTCACTAAAAAGGAAACATGTGGAATCTCTTCTTGTTTTTAATGCCCACAAAGTCTACAACTTTAATCCAACCACTAATATCAAGTCAAAAAGGAGATAAGGGATACTTTCCACCTCCTTTCTATCTGTTAGACAAGATGACAAGATAGTAGTGCTCACTCTTTAGCAAATATCTGAATTCTGCCAAAAGTATAGCTAAGTTTAATCATAACTAACTTTTAGCTAGTCATGACTAACTTGATACCTCCTTAAAGTACTTTGGCAGCAAATAAACATTCTCAACACTTAGTTATAACTAAAAACCTTACTAATAGATAAACTTCCTATGTGTAACGTAGGTCGTTACATTTTACTCCCGGACTAAATTTTCGCTCCGTCCTCGGAGTGAAGAGAGAACTTTCGTCGATGAAACAACTTCAACTTGTCATGATTTACCCGATCGAATCTCCTTCCTCCCATCTCTTGAAGGTCATATGTGAAGTTGCTCCACACCTTATCTATAACAAAAGGACCAAAATATCTCGGAAGAAATTTCTTCCTAGCCCTCTTGAATCTGATAGCATCATACAACATTACCCAATCTCCTATTTGAAAAGGCTTTACCTCCCTCTTGTCCAACCGTTTGTCGTAACTCTTCTTTTGATATGCCTGAGCTCGTTCCATCCGGATCATTGCTACCGCTCGGGTCTCTTCCAACTCCATGAGTTGCTCTCTTCTTGATCTGACCACGTCTTCTCTCCTCGACCTTTTCAACTTTCGTTGAATAGTTTGAAAAGTATCCAATTCGAATTGGATGGGCAACTTGGAATCCACTCCATAAACTAGTCGAAATGGGGAGTACCCAGTAGAAGTCTTTGTTGTCGTTCGGTATTCCCATAAGATGGCATGTAGCCTCTTATCCAAGTATGTTTCGCAGTCTCAACACCAGCATCTTTGGCGAGCATCATACAAAGTGTAAGATTGGTCTTCTCCGCAAGACCATTAGCATTTGGTTTGTATGAGGTCGTTACTCGTGGCTTGATAGAAAAGTGTTGTAGCATAGCAGTAGTCATGCTCCCTACAAACTCTCCTCCTCTATCCGAGACCAACTCTAACGGACATCCAAATCTTGTGATGATCCTCTCTCATAGGAATCTACCGACTTCGTTTCATTGGTCTCTCTCAAAGGTCTAGCCTCTACCCACTTGGTACAATAGTCAGTGGCGACTACAATGTATCTATTGCCTCGAGGTGTCTTATTAAGAGGACCAACGAAGTCAATACCCCACTTCTCAAATGGTCCTAATATTGGAATTGATCTTAATGGAGGTGTTCTAGTAGACTTCAGAGCAAATGCTTGACATACGTCGCAAGTTTTGCAATAGTCTAAACACTCTTTGAAAATCCCTCTCCAGTGGTAACCCGCATCCAAAATCTTGAAGGCTGTTATCTTACCAGCAAAGTGACCTCCGCAAACAGTTCCGTCGTGAAACTCGTGCATTAGCTTGAATGCCTCCTTCTGACCACCTGCTCTCCTTAGTAACCCATCTGCTCCTTGATGAAATAGAATTCCCTCCACCATGGTGTAAGGTTTGCATCTCTTGATCAACGCGTTACGTTCTCGGGTATGCATACCTTCTGGAAAAGAGCCATCTGCAAGGAAACTCCAGATTTCCTTGTACTCGTCCGGTATCTCCTCAATGCTTGTGATGGTCATCAGATGCTCGTCTGGAAACGAATCATCAAATGGTTCTTCTCCCTCATCATCATAAGCCCTCGACAAAAGATCAACATTCGCATGCTTTTTCCCTGGTCTATCTTCGATCACATAATCATATTCTGTTAGAAGGATCTTCCAACGAGCAATACGACCTTCGGCATTAGGCTTATTAAAGATATACTTTAAAGCCTTGTGATCTGTGACTATGGAAAATTTCCCTCCTAGCAAGTAATGCCGAAATTTCTTCAATCCAAAGATCACCGCTAATCCTTCTCGTTCAGTCACGGAGTAGTTCTTCTCCGCTGGAACCATCTGCCTACTAGCATAAGCTATAGGATGATCATGCCCATCTCCATCTAGCTGACTTAATGTACATCCGATTGCTACATTAGAGACATCCGTATATAGAATAAATGCTTTACTCCACTCAGGTTTAGCAAGTATAGGAGCTGTCACTAATGCCTTTTTCAGCTCCTCAAATGCTTCCTTTGCCTTCTGATCATGCACTATCAAGTCAAAATCAACTCCCTTTATAGTCAAAGCTATTGCTTTGTTTGAGAAGGAAAAGACAAACCTACGATAATATCCAACCATGCCAAGAAACTGTCTCAACTTTGTCAAGTTGATCGGAAATGGAAGATCCGTAATCTTCTTCACCTTCTCAGGATCTACCGCAATCTCATTCTTGGAAATGATGTGCCCTAACAGCAAACCTTCTTCGCAGCCAAAGATGCACTTCTCTGGATTTAGAGAAGCGTTGGCTTGCTCCAACCGCTGCAAAACTTTGATCACATGATCAAAGTCGTCCTCCTTTCTTCCGTACACGCAAAAATCGTCAATGAAATCCCGAACAAACTTCCCTATGAATGGTTCAAACACCTTGTTCATGAACCTTTGAAACGTGGCCGGAGCATTACACAGTCCGAATGGCATCACCTGAAATGCAAATGTTCCCCAAGGAGTAGTGAAAGTAGTCAACTGTTGGTACTCCTGTGCTATCTTGATCTGGTTATACCCACTATAACCATCACCGAAGCTGTACCACTCATGACCAGCAACTTCCTCCAAAATCTCATCTATAAATGGTAGAGGATAATAATCCTTCTTGGTAACTGCATTCAGCTTCTTATAGTCTATGCACACTCGTAGCTTACCATTCTTCTTCTTGACAATCACAATGGGTGAAACCCATTCTGAGTTCTCCACCTCATAGATGAAACTCGCCTCCCTCAACTTGTCTATCTCCTCCTTGACCATCATTGTTGTTGTAGGATTGACCTTTCTCTGCTTCTGTCGAACTGGTCTTGCGTTCTCCTCCAATTCAATTCGATGAGTCTCGAGAGTCACCTCCTTCAAATCCTTGTAGCTGAAAGCAAACACATGGATATATTTTCGAAATATATCTAGGAATCTACTTTTCTCCTCTTGAGTGACATTGATACCAAACTTCAAGGTAGAGAGTCTTCTCACAACCTATGCCTCACTCAACTCTTCTTTGTCAGGATCTTTCTCCACTGCTGGTCGAGGCAACAAGTCAATAGCACTAAGCTTATGTAATGATTCATCTCGATCAAATCCTTCGTCCTCAGACGAGGATTCTTGATCGTAAGAATCTCCGGTATCTCTTCTGAGACACTCTGATCGTCCTCCGTATCAGATTCCCAGTAGTCACTAGTGGGTCTATCAGAGTCAGAAGTCTCAACTCCAACACCCGAGAGAGGAACTATCACTCTATGATCTCTAGGCTCAATCCGTAAGTATCCCTTGTGCCACCTATCAGTGGTGCGCACAGCTCTCAACCAAGGCCTACCTAGGAGCAAATCATAACTAGAGTCCTTTAACACTTGAAAGGACATCAACGTTTGAACTCCCATCACAGACACGACCACCTTCTCTAACACATCAAGAGGTCTTACCCGTTGCTTGTTAGCCATCCCCACGACAATGCTAACCGGGCGAGTTGGTTCCATCCCCAACTTCTTCATCAACCTCTCCGATATGGCGTTGACAGCCGATCCTCCATCCACCAATACGTCAGAGACGTAGTGACCATTCAACCGGACTTCAATTTTTGAAGCCCTAGTGCATACCTCTGAAGCATGCACATCCACCACACCAACTCCCACTGACTTTGATGTCTTGCTCTTGGGTTTCTCCTTCTTGCTTCTCTTAGAACTCAGTCCTCCTCTGAGTTCCCTTCGTAAGCTGGGATTAAGTGCGATCAATTGTCCAACAGTGATGTTGGCTTTCTGAGCACCCACATCTTCAACCACATCATATCTCGCTTGGGAAGATGAAATGGTGAAATCCACCATCCCTAGCTTTCTTGGCTCCCTTGGTGTACTCGAAACATTACTCAAACGAGTACTTCTACTTGCTGACTCCTCCATGAAAACCGGTTCATCAAAAAATCAAGTTCTTTTCCTTTCTTGAGCTAAAAGCTCCACCGGTGCATGAGAAGAGTTTGAATTCTCTCCTTTCTCGTAGATGGGATCTCGCACGACATCGATAGTAGCCACCCCCTTTGTCTCGTCCTTGTGATGGATTTCCTCCACCCACATTCATTCTGATAGCTTCGGCACCTCTTGCTCCGTTGTTAGGACAATTTCGCTAGAAATGAGAACCTCCACACGTCCAACAAGTGATTCCTCCAAAGTTACCTTGGTTGCCTCCAAAGTTATCTTGATTTCCTCGGTTGGGATTGTTGTCGTAACCTCTTTGACCTCCTCCTCCACCTTTGTTCCTCCATTCTCGTAACTGCACCACGTTTATCTTGAGATCCGCAAGAGTAGCGATGATGCTCTTCAGCTCGGCATGAAAATCAGAGGTGATAGTAGACATCGTTGTTGGGACAAACGGTCTTGGCACCACCGTTGGAGTAGGAGCTGACGTTGAAGCAATCACCAATTGTGATGGTGCAGGTGCGATCGTTGTGACTACACCAGTAGTCGGAGTCGACACTAGAGCAGCATGATGAGGTTGGATGATATCTCCTTCATCCAAACTCTCTTCCATGTTTGTCGCAATCTTGATGGCCTCCGCTTTGGTTGCTGGCTTCTCGTACCTCACTTGGGTTCGAATTGAAGGTCTCAACCCTCCCACCAAGTTCTTGGTCAACATTGCTTCAATCCTCGCCATCGTTAGCTCCACATTGTCTCCACTCTTCCGTAAGACCGTCTGAAACCGTTGCTCCAACTTATCCACCCTTTCGGCATATTGCCGAACTTTCTCGTCGTCTCGTTGCTTCAAATGAGTAAGCTCCACCATGAGCTTCTCATAACTCTCTTCTGGAAGAAATTCTTCGATGAGTGCATTACTCAACGTCTCTCATGTGTCCTCAACTGCACCAGGTGTCTTGCTCTTCACTCGGTCTTCATACCACGTAAGAGCAAAATCTTCTAAAAACTCTAGCAGTAACAACACCCATTCTTCCTTCCTTCTCACGTTGTTTCCGATGCAACCCCTTTTGAAGTCTCGTACAAATGGTTCTACATCTTCATTGTCCTTCCCATGAAACACTGGTAACTTCTCCATCTTGTAACTATTCTTTCTACCCTTCTAATTTTTGTGCAATAACTACTCGCTAAAAGAGTACGAATATCACCAATTCCATTCGTGCATAATCTACCATAGGTAAAATAAAAGGAAATGGTTGTAACAACACCTCTTGTGCCATCTCTTCTCCCAAGGTAATCATGAGTCTGAGTCGCATCACCACCTTCTCCACCATCCGAATGACGATCTCCATCACAACTTAGCCGAGTCCTCCTTTGAAGTCGACAACTTCTCCGTCTCAGCTCTTTGAGTCTCGTCCAACTTCTCGACTACTGACGTAAGTAGGATGGCCACATCGACGCACTTGTGTCCTCTTGATAGATCACCCACTCCACAACTTGGACAAAGATCTTCTCCTAGAAGATGAATTGGCGCTGGTGACGGTGGACCCACTCGAAGACTTAAATCAGTAAACTCTCGCTTCCCTTTAGCTCTCTCGGTTCTGATTCTAGTTGGACAATTCACTACTTTATGTCCCAACCCTCTACAGAAATAACACCACAAGTCGGTTTCTACTCTTCTCCTCGGAGATTCTACTTGAGGTTTTGTACTAGGGTTCTCAAACTCAACGATAATCTCCTTCGAGCTCTCTCCGACGCTTACTATGACATCTAAACCTTGAGGAAGGTTTCAAAGTCTAACTTTCCAATCTTTCGAACTTCCACTCATGTTGCACCTTCTCAACCATTAATTGGACAAAATATCATAGAGGAAAATAATTCTACATCACTTTCTTGACTCTTCCGAGCTTTATATTGGAAATCGTGTATTATACATGCTATACACGAAATAAAATCTAATCTAAAATTAACTATCGAAGATATGATCCTCATCACCATTGTTTTTACTCATCACAACAGCATCTTGAACTCACTCTTTTAAGGATCCAACTCTACTTCACCAGGAGCATTCGTGGCCTCCATAGTGAATGATGCTTTCATCTCGGCTTTCTTCAAATCTGCGCCAATGGTCGCAGAAGCTTCTTGGTATAAGGTAAAGAGGGCACCCCAAGTAGTATAGATAAGTGTTCGCAACTCATCTATACTTAACTTTGGCTTCTCCGACTCCGTTCGAACTCCTAAACGTCTCTTCTTCCACCTCGGCACCCGAACTGGATTCCCCATGAAGTATCTTCCAGACCTCCTTGTATGCCGAAACGTGTATCTCTTAGTTGGTAAGAGATCTCTCCAAGATTTTTGTGATCTCCAGTAGCTCAACCTCCAAGCTACTAACTAATGAAGTTTCAATAGAAGATTCCTTAATCAAAAGAGATGGTGCTGACTGTACAAATTTTCAGAAAACTAAAATTTATATATTTTCACTTCCCTCATGGTTGTCAACCCCCTCCACTTTGCAAAATTATTTCTCACTCTTCAGACCTCATCTTCTCATGATTTCTTTTGTCATGGATAGCTTATCAACCACTCTAAAACACTGGAAAGTTTCTCAGGAAAATAAAATTCACAGAAAATCTGACATTGACTGTAAGCTTTTTCCAGAGAACAGAATTCCTCAACTCTCACGAATAAACCCCCTCAACTTTGAAAATTCATTGCTCCTTCTCTAGACCACCTTTTCCTATGATTTTTTTTGTAGTAGATAGGTTATCATCCAATCTAAAACACTAGAAAGTTTCTCAGGAAAATAAAATTCACAGAAAAGTTGACAGCGACTGTATAAATTTTCCAGAGAGCAGAATTTCTAAACTCACAAATTTCTCTCTTCTAATAACTTTTCTCTCCTCTCTTCTCTACAACTCTTGTTGCACCCTCTTTCAACTCTCCTCAAACCCTTTCTAAGTGAACAAGATGTAAAGAATGACTTCGAACGCGTCATATATCACTACGGGATACACGAAAGATTCTAATGTTGCTAACATCGCGTTAGCTCTCTCTCCTCTCAACGTTCTCTCCATGTGTTCTCTCATAATCTCTTTTTGTCTAATATAGAACTGAACTCTAAACATTTTCAATGATCCCTTCAAGTGAGGTCCCGGCAACGTAACCAAAAATGTAAACCCTCCACGATCTCATCGATCAACTACCCCCCGATCTCTCAACCTCCACGATCGTCACCGATGAATCTGCAAATGTCGGGCTTGTCTCTCACTCAGGGGTCACCTCTGATGGCTTTGATGGAAGCACACCATGAATCTTTAAGGGAAAAATGCTAAGTTCACTCATTCATACATCCACAAACTTATCAACTAAAAATCTCCTTAAACACATCAACTAAAATCCTCCATTCTAACGACGTCTCTCAAGTTCTCACATGCTAAAAATATCCCACACTCTCTATATTACTCAAGTTGTCATTACGACAATGTGAAAACAAGGATGAGGAGCTCTTCTCTACTCCTCTATTTATACATTCTAGGTTTTTACTTTGGTATCCTCCGGTAACTCAGCCGTAACTATTTTTATCGGGTTTTACTAAGATATTACTTAAGGTAAAAGCATTAATCACATGGGCTTCTTACCTTTTCACATGGGCTTCTTCCTTCAAAGTCAACAACTTCTAGAAGGATTCTGGAATATTCTCAAGGAATCTCAAATTTCCACCCCCCCTCTACACTAAGACCCACTAAAAAGGAAACATGTGGAATCTCTTCTTGTTTTTAATGCCCACAAAGTCCACAACTTTAATCCAACCACTAATATCAAGTCAAAAAGGAGATAAGGGATACTTTCCACCTCCTTTCTACCTTTTAGACAAGATGACAAGATAGTAGTGCTCACTCTTTAGCAAATATCTGAATTCTGCCAAAAGTACAGCTAAGTTTAACCATAACTAACTTTTAGCTAGTCATGACTAACTTGATACCTCCTTAAAGTACTTTGGCAGCAAATAAACATTCTCAACACTTAGTTATAACTAAACACCTTACTAATAGATAAACTTCCTGTGTGTAACATAGGTCATTACAATACAGATGGTGATGGTTCCGCTGCTCTCTTCCTTGTAACTCTCTGACTGTCACTGTCATCTGGTATCCCTGCATCTAGGTCAGAAGCATCCCATCGTCTTTTGTCTTCTACCATGGCATCCTGTTCACTACTCGCTTCTAAAACGCTCGAATAGAAGTTGCATCCACTGGGTCTCTCCATCTAGTAGCTCTCCTAATGCTTTCTGCACCTCTCTTCATCATTTCAACCGAGACCTCAGCAGCTTGCTCAACCATAGTTGAATAAGAGCGCACCTCAACTATCCCAATATATACATCAGCCTCCACAAAACCCGCAGTCATCGCTGTAGTGTTGACACCAGTAAGTGCTGGAAGAGAACTCCTCATTCCTCCTCTTCCAAAATATGTGTTCAGGGGCTTCACAGTGGCAGTTAGGTACAACCTGTTATTCTGATAGTTGACTACGTCCTCCTGCAAGACAACCGCTAAGTCTTGACAGTCTCCTCTGAGATGATCTGGGCTGTCGCACCAAATACATCTCATGGTAAAGGTTCCTCCTACAGGTCGAGCACCTGGTGCAACGGGTCGTTGGTCTCTCCTTAAGTCTGCCATCTCAACCCTCAAATCTCTCTACACTGTTGAGTGAGCTCTTCAATCAAGTTATGTTGATTTCTGTTCTCAACAGGGCGCTGCTGCTGTCTAGGTCCTCTCTGTGCTGGGATAGGTACTGCAGGCGCTTGAGGAACCACTTGGAGAACCACTATAGATGCTTGGGGAATCACAATAGGTGCCTGAGGTATTATAGAAAGAGCTACAGGAACGTGAAGAGCTACTCTCTGCTCTGGCAAGGTCTCTAGCTGCAGTACCATCCTACCACGACATTGTCTAACAAGGGTGGATACTGTTTCCTCCACTCTCCTCAAATCAGATGTAACTCTCCCTTCAGCTCCACGATCAGCCAACATGAAACAAAGTCTGTCTGCTGTGAACTCATCCAGAGCCCCTAAGAACAACTCCGTCTTTCTAACATCCAGCGTCAACCTCTCTAGACTAGAAAGATGAGAGTACCTCTTCTCAAACTCACGAATTATCTCATTCAATCCCATGGAACGTCCAAGCTGACGCTCTATCTAGTCCATGAGGGTTCTTCTGGTGACTCTTTCAAAATCCTCTTCTAGAAACTCTTCTCTCAGTGCACGTTTAAACAGAGTCCACCCACCTAAATGTCTTCTCTGTAAATTTCTCACTTTCTCTCTCAATTCAGAGACAACAGTCAACTCAAAGCTTAGAATTACCTCAACTTCAGGTGCCCTGACCAACTCCATCTCACCACATACTCCCGCATGTACCTAGTAACATCTCTTTCATCAAATCGTCCACGTCGACCAACAATTGCTTGTAACGCCTTTGTGGATTTCTGCTCAGCTCCTCCAATTGCAGGCTGCTGTTGAATCAAGGCAGCCAACACCTGAAGAATCTGAGATGTGTCTATGGCAGGCTGTGCTGCTGCTATCGAAACCACCGTATGTCCTCTTTGAGAGTCAATTCCATCCTGATCAGGAGTCCCTTGGACAGGAGCACCTTGAGCAGCAGCCACACCCTGTAGAACAGCACTGTGATCCATTTTCCACCCAATCTAGTCAATTCTCCAAATCAATCACCCCAATAGCTCTCAGTGGAAGCACCAGATGTCATTACGAGAGTCTTTTTTGGAGAGCGCGGACCTCCTGACTGTGATCGATTAGAGAAACGACCAAAAGGAAAAAGAGGTTGCTGCAAGCAATGAGAACTCAAAATCCTGCTTCTTGCGTCCACCAAATGCAAATCAAACACTCCAATACTCAGAAATGCCTTTCAGTACTCAAATAAACTTTATTTCAGTGTCGACGCCACCCTCAAAATCTTCAATCGTCAAAAATCTCCCTTCTCTCTCCTGCGCGTGCCTCCTCTCTCCTCTATCCGTTCTCTCTCAAAAAAATCTCCTTTTCCCGCCATTGTTCCCCGCAACATTCCAACGCAACATTTTTCCGCAACATCCACTGTAACGTCGACTACAACGTCGGCTGTTTTCTTCAAAAATCCTAACGAAGTACTTAACAGATAAGCAGGTCCCCTGCTAAGCTAGGCCCTTGATTAGTAAAAGTTTCTCGGCTCTCGATGCCACCTTGAATATACCACAAGCCATCCAATGTAGACCGAAGTCTCTACACTTATGGAGCTGTCCCACATGGCTTACAGCCCTCCCATATGGACACCAGGTATCTCCCATGGTATATTCACGGTGGCATGCGAAGGCTTAGGTCAGGAAGCCCACGATTAAGAGAGATATTGGTCTCTCGTCCTTATATATGCAAGACGTGGCTGCATATCCAACATAGACTTCCTTCCAGGAGGTCAACATGCCGGAATAGGAACTATAGGCCAGGGAGAATTGATCCTGAGACCACTTTCCTCCTAGGCAGACGCCCTATCACTGGGATGGCCTCTGTTTCCGTTCTAAAAGGTAATAAAGTTGGTACATATCCGAAAGTTGCAGGAAAATGTTTTGTGAAACGTTTACTAGCATTATCTGCTCTAACATTTCTGTACAACTCCGTTTTTAATGAATAAAGAGTCAAAACTATAGTACTTGTCAACACCAATGCACTCGTACTCTCAGATTTATGAATTTGAATCATGAGCCAGAATCAATGGATTTCTCTCTTTTGCATATTTCTCACTCCAAAATCTGTACTAACTATTACTTAAAACACTTTCTGTCAAAACTGGAAATACGAAGTCATTCTCCTCGACGAGTCCTACATTCTAGGAACTTTCGCCCCCTTCAAGGTGATATTTCAATCCAAGCTAGGGGGCAGCTTGTCGAACATTGCCCCAGCTTGATAAGCTAGGATGCAGCTTCTTAAACAAACGACAGTTGAGTGCCTTCTGAAGCTCTATTTCATCATCTTGAACGTCACGCACTACGACAACGTACAAGTAACAGAAGAACGGGGTGAGGTGTCCTCCTACCGGGGTGCCCAAGTACATCATTTCTGCCTACACATATGCGTGGAAGAAAACGCCCCAGTTGATGGGCAGCCCTTCCCAAACGACTTCCAGGAACTCCACGTCCTGGTCTCCAAGGTACCTCGTCTTCTGCGCTGTCGTGATATGAATCATTTCACATAGTAAACGATTCACCTCTCTGCTAAGAGTTAGTCTCTCTGAGTGAAGTTAAGACGTCAGAGAAGTCGATTCTAGAGGCTGTGGACATTGGCGGTTACGGGTTACGCTTCTACTCCGACACTTGGGAGTTAGTAACAGTAGAAGTTAGCTTAATGTTACTCCTAGTCCTTCATGCGTATATTAACACGTTGTGTTATATGTTTTAAGTCCTAGTAGGCTGATAGTATGCTAGTTATCTTGTTCAAGCATTTGTGCGCTTGTGCAAGTGACTTCTTACTTGTCTATGATGTTCAATGTACATAACTTAGGATTCCCATGCTGATAGGGGTTTAAGCTCATGGGTTGTACTTACTTGTCGCCTATGCACGCTTTCTAGTTGGTTTAAGTTATCTTTCAGGGTTGCGTGTCATTTTAGGTAGTTTAAGATTTACGTTGGCACTTTAGGGGGCTGACATGGTAGCATATGAGTGAAGTTAAGTTACCACGTGGATTAGGACACTAGAGGACAGCCAAGTGGAGCTATGAACTCTCATTGGTCCATTTTTGTCTTTTGTAAAACTCTAAATTTAGAAACAGAGGTCTAAAGGAGAGTTCGAGAATTTGGTGAGGATGCTACAAAATTTGAGAGCACAGGAAGATAGAGCTCGTCGTGCCAAGCACTATCAGTGAAATTCTTGATCGATTTGGATCAATAAACAATGAGTTATGCCAATTTGAAGTTTGAGTTGAGTCAGAATTGCATCACTTTTGTTGGATTTGGAGTTTTCAGTGTCAATTGCAGCAGAATCGAGGAAATCGCTTCAAACCTTCGTGGTTGTGTTCACTGTCAGCAAGGCTACGACTGTCTAAAAAGTTTCAAGTCATTTGAGTGAGTGAGTAATTCAGGGCGGCCGCTGAAGCAGAGGAGGTCTGAAAAGCTCTCAATCTCGAGCAACAACTTCAGAGAACGAGATCTGGAGAGTAGAGAAGAGCTCCTCATCTTTATTTTCATATCGTTGTAATGACAACTTGAGTAATATAGAGAGTGTGCGATATTTTTAGCATGTGAGAACTTGAGAAACGTCGTTAGAATGAAGGATTTTAGTTGATGAGTTTATGAAGAAATTTTAGTTGATGAATTTGTGGGTGTATGAATGAGTGAACTTAGCATTTTTCCTTTCAAGTTCATGGTGTGCTTCCATCAAAGCCATCAAAGGTGACCCCTGAGTGAGAGACAGGTCCGACATTTTTCAGATTCATCGATGACGATCGTGGAGGTTGAGAGATCGGGGGATAGTTGATCTATGGGATCGTGGAGAGTTTACAGGTCAAGAAGCAAATTGCGGATGCATTAACCCGCATGCCTATTATGCATAACATAGTCTCTGAAGTCAAGGTGAATTTTGACTTCTGGACAAAATTGATCGAGGGCACGAGATCGGATGCACAGATTGGAACAGCCAAACCTTCAAGAACCATCACCGACAACCATGGTTTGGTATCCCATGAAAGGAAGTTATGGATCCCAGACGATCCAGAACTACGCACCATCATACTAACTGAATGTCACGATTCAGCCATTGCAGGACACATGGGAGCAGAAAAGACACTAGAAGCAATCCAACAAGTGTTCTATTGACCCAAGATGACAGAGGATGTTGCAGTATACACTCGGAGTTGTGCAATGTGTCAACAAAATAAGGCTACAAATCAAGCACCCTCCGGTTTTCTTCAACCCCTCCCGATTCCTTCCAAACGTTCCATGTTAGTATAAACTTAGTGTGTGAACTACTCATGATCAGTTCCGGTTTCGACTCCATAGTCGTCTTCGTCGATAAGCTCAGCAAGATGATCCATCTTCGACCAACCACGAAAGACGTCTCAGCACCGTGTCCACTTATATTTGAACATCATTTTTGCTCAGCACGGTCTGTCTCGGGTGCTTATAACAGATAGAGGTCCTCAGTTTACTAGCCTATTTTGGAGAATCCTATTTGGTCTATTCAAAACCAAACTTGCCATGTCTACTACTTATCACCTACAAACCAATGCAAAACTGAAAGAGTCAATCGCACAATTGAAGACATGTTACAAGTCTTTACTTTGGAGGAGCAAGCGAAGTGAGACACCCTACTTCCTTTGATAGAATTTGCCTACAACAACTCCCTCAATGCATCTATCCGTGAAACGTCTTTTTATCTCATGTACGGAGAACATCTTCTCACACCAGCAAGTTTGACACGAATTGGTACTTCATCATCAATCAACACCAAAGTGGATGTTGTCAATGAATTCATTGCACGAATTCAACAAGGAGTAGAAAAAGCTAAGGTGAAACTACAAGTTGCTCAGAATCGACAAAAATAATATGCCGATGGACATTGTCGGCATGAAGAATTCACGATTGGTGATCAAGTTTGGTTATCCACAACCAACCTTACTCTGATCGGGAGTCGTAAATTCAACCCTCGCTTTATCGGACCTTTCTATCGTAGAATTGGAGCAGTGGCATATCAACTCGAACTTCCACCCCACATGAAGATTCATCCGATTTTTCATGTGTCTTTATTACTATGATATACTCCACGACCTCATCAATTTGACAATTCGCAAGAGTCACGAACTCTCCCTCAAATTATTGATGGCAAGGAAGAGTTTGAAGTGGAACGCATCTTAAAAAAACGTGTTCGTGAGACTCGTCATCAAC
Source organism: Asterella californica (assembly GCA_036924285.1). Taxonomy (NCBI): domain Eukaryota; kingdom Viridiplantae; phylum Streptophyta; class Marchantiopsida; order Marchantiales; family Aytoniaceae; genus Asterella; species Asterella californica. Next base: position 18,409,769 of record JAYKYS010000002.1, on the reverse strand, counting down.
GGATAGATTATTTGGTGAAATGGAAAGGCTATCCATTACATGAAGCAGCATGAGAACCTGCAACCAACCTTGCACACGCCCCACTCATAGTGAAAGCTTTCGAGCAACAGTTGAGCAACGAGGACGTTGCTTTTTAAAAAGGGGGAGGTTTGTAATAAGTAGAGCTCTACTTATCAACTAGAGGGGAAATTGGTTTGGTAGAAGTCTTTGGTGTAAGAATTAGTTACGGCTAAGTTGGCCTGAGAATACATGCAGCAAAATAGTACTTCTATCAATAGACAGTTGCACCAAAAATCCGCCGGGAAACTTCCAAAAGGAAGCTTCGAGAACTTTCCAGCCGGGAAACTTCCAGAAGGAAGTTTCTAGAAAGAAGCTTTGAGAACTGTGATGCCCAAAATTTACAGGATGTATGAATTTTTGAAATTTTTGAAGTTAATCACATGTCAGTGTAATTGAAATAACCTTGTTGTTTAAGATTACATCTTGCTTAGAAGAAAGATGGTCTTAAGAATGTTTTTGTAAGAAATCGACTTCTTCCGAAGACGGAAGAAGGACATCTTCCAAGAAGACGTCTTCTCGACCAGGTCTTCAGAAGACGGAAGAGGAAAATACCCCGGCTCCTACCTGAAATTCAAACTTCGATGCTTGTCGCTCCAAAGACACTCATGAGAAGACAAGCTAAGCCCCAGCTTACGAGTTTTTGGCACCATTTTGGATCTCCACTTTCATCGCATCAATGGATTGAGCTCCTTGTCAGCACTCCATAGGCACTTCGTCTACTTCGTTTGGACGCCTAGTGGAGAAGTTACAGGACTCGAAAGATGGAGAAAACAAGAACTTTATCTTGAGATCCGCAAGAGTATCGATGATGCTCTTCAGCTCGGTATGAAAATCAGAGGTAGCAGTAGACATCGTTGTTGGGACAAATGGTCTTGGCACCACCGTTGGAGTAGGAGCTGACATTGAAGCAATCACCAATTGTGATGGTGCAGGTGCGATCGTTGTGCTACACCAGGAGTCGGAGTCGACACCAGAGCAGCATGATGAGGTTGGATGATATCTCCTTCATCCAAACTCTCTTCCATCTTTGTCGCAATCTTGATGACCTCCGCTTTGGTTGTTGATTTCTCGTACCTCACTTGGGTTCGAATTGAAGGTCTCAACCCTCCCACCAAGTTCTTGGTCAGCACTGCTCCAATCCTCGCCATCGTTAGCTCCACATTGTCTCCACTCTTCCGTAGGACCGTTCGAAACCGTTGCTCCAACTTATCCACCCTTTCGACATACTGCCGAACTTTCTCGTCGTCTCGTTGCCTCAAATGAGTAAGCTCCACCATGAGCTTCTCATAACTCTCTTCTGGAAGAAATTCTTCGATGAGTGCATTACTCAACGTCTCCCATGTGTCCTCAACTGCACCAGGTGTCTTGCTCTTCACTCGGTCTTCATACCACGTAAGAGCAAAATCTTCTAAAAACTTTGGCAGTAACAACACCCATTCTTCCTTCTTTCTCACGTTGTTTCTGATGCAACCCCTTTTGAAGTCTCGTACAAATGGTTCTACATCTTTATTGTCCTTCCCATGAAACACTGGTAACTTCCCCATCTTGTAACTATTCTTTCTACCCTTCTAATTTTTGTGCAATAATTACTCGCTAAAAGAGTACGAACATCACCAATTCCATTCGCGAATAATCTACCATAGATAAAATAAAAGGAAATGGTTATAACAACACCTCTTGTGCCATCTCTTCTCTCAAGGTAATCATGAGCCTGAGTCGCATCATCGTCTTCTCCACCATCCGAATGACGATCTCCATCACAACTCAGCCGAGTCCTCTTTTGAAGTCGACAACTTCTCCGTCTCAGCTCTTTGAGTCTCGTCCAACTTCTCGACTACTGACGTAAGTAAGACGGCCACATCGACGCACTTGTGTCCTCTTGATAGATCACCCACTCCACAACTTGGACAAAGATCTTCTTCTAGAAGATGAATTGACTCTGATGACGATGGACCCACTCAAAGACTTAAATCAGTAAACTCCCGCTTCCCTTTAGCTCTCTCGGTTCTGATTCTAGTTGGACAATTCACTAGTTTATGTCCTAACCCTCTACAGGAATAACACCACAAGTCTGTTTCTACTCTTCTCCTCGGAGATTCTACTTGAGGTTTTATACTAGGATTCTCAAACTCAACGATACTCTCTTTCGAGCTCTCTCCGACGCTTAACATCTAAACCTTGAGGAAGGTTTCTAAGTCTAACTTTCTAATCTTTTGAACTTCCACTCATGTTGCACCTTCATTAAGTGAACAAAATATCTTTGAAGAAAATAACTCTACATCACTTTCTTAACTCTTTCGAGCTTTATACTGAAAATCATGTATTATACATGCTATACACGAAATAAAATCCAATCTAAAATTAAGAGTCCATGATAATATCCTCATGACCATCGTCTGTGCTGATCCTAGTAGACATCTTAAAGTCACTTTTGTAAGGATCACATTCTACTTCGCCAGGAGCATTCGTGGCCTCCACAGTGAATGATACTTTGAACTCAACCTTCTTCGCATCTGCGCCGATGCTCGCACAAGCTTCTTTATATAAAGCAAAAATGGCACCCCAACTGCAATAGATGCTTGATCGCAACACCTCTATACTTAACGTTGGCCTTTCCGTCTCCGTTCTAACTCCCAAACGTCTCTTCTTCAACCACGGCACTCGAACTGGATTCTCCATGACGTATCGTCAAGACCTCCTTGTATGTCGAACCGTATATCTCTTAAACGGTAAGAGATCTCTCTCTCTCTCTCTCTCTCTCTCTCTCTCTCTCTCTCTCTCTCTCTCTCTCTCTCTCTCTCTCTCTCTCTCTCTCTCTCTCTCTCTCTCTCTCTCTCTCTCTCTCTTAGATTTTTGTGATCTCCAGTAGCTCAACCTCCAAGCTACTAACTAATGAAGTTTCGATAGAAAATTCCTTAATCAAAAGAGATGATGCTGACTATACAAATTTACAGAGAACTGAAATTTGTATATTTTCACTTCTCTCATGACTTTCAACCCCCTCAACATTGAAAATTCATAGCTCTCTCTCCATACCACCTTTTCTCTTGATTTTTGTTGTCCTAGATAGCTTATCAGCCAATCTAAAACATTGGAGAATTTCTCAGGAAAATAAAATTCACAGAAAATCGGACAATGACTGTAAACTTTTTCCAGAGAACAGAATTCTTCAACTCTCACGAATAGACCCTCTCAACTTTGAAAATTCATTGCTCTCTCTCTAGACCACCTTTTCCTATGATTTATTTTGTAGTAGATAGGTTATCACCCAGTCTAAAACACTGGAAGATTTCTCAGGAAAATAAAATTCACAGAAAATCTGTAAACATTTTCCAGAGAACAGAATTCTTCAACTCTCACGAATAGACCCCCTCAACTTTGAAAATTCATTGCTCCCTCTCTAGACCACCTTTTCCTATGATTTCTTTTGCAGTGGATACTTTATCAGCCAATCTAAAACACTGAAAAGTTTCTCAGGAAAATAAAATTCACAGAAAAGTTGACAACGACTGTACAAATTTTCCAGAGAGCAGAATTTCTAAACTCACAAATTTCTCTCCTCTAATAACTTTTCTCTCCTCGTTTCTCTACAACTCTTGTTGTCTAATATAGAACTGAACTCTAAACATTTTCAATGATCCTTTCAAGTGAGGTCCCGACAACGAAACCAAAAATGTAAACCCTCCACGATCCTATCGATCAACTACCTCCCGATCTCTCAATCTCCACGATCGCGATCAATCTGCAATTGTCGGGCCTGTCTCTCACTCAGGGGTCACTTCTGATGGCTTTGATGGAAGCACACCATGAATCTTTAAGGGAAAAATGCTAAGTTCACTCATTCATACACCCACAAAATTATCAACTAAAAATCTCCATAAACTCATCAACTAAAATCTTCCATTCTAACAACGTCTCTCAAGTTCTCACATGCTAAAAATATCCCACACTCTCTATATTACTCAAGTTGTCATTACGACGATGTGAAAACAAGGATGAGGAGCTCTTCTCTACTCCTCTATTTATACATTCTAGGTTTTTACTTTGGTATCCTTCGGTAACTCAGCCGTAACTATTTTTATCGGGTTTTACTAAGATATTACTTAAGGTAAAAGCATTAATCACATGGGCTTCTTACCTTTTCACATGGGCTTATTCCTTCAAAGTCAACAACTTCTAGACGGATTCTAGAATATTCTCAAGGAATCTCGAATTTCCACCCCCCCTCTACACTAGGACCCACTAAAAAGGAAACATGTGGAATCTCTTCTTGTTTTTAATGCCCACAAAGTCCACAACTTTAATCCAACCACTCATATCAAGTCAAAAAGGAGATAAGGGATACTTTCCACCTCCTTTCTACCTTTTAGACAAGATGACAAGATAGTAGTGCTCACTCTTTAGGAAATATCTGAATTTTGTCAAAAGTACACCTAAGTTTAACCATAACTAACTTTTAGCTAGTCATGACTAACTTGATACCTCCTTAAAGTACTTTGGCAGCAAATAAACATTCTCAACACTTAGTTATAACTAAATACCTTACTAATAGACAAACTTCCTATGTGTAACATAGGTCGTTACAGACCAGTGAAGAGAAGCCTAGCCGTGAAAAGTCTTCCGAGAACGTCATTGAATCGGAAGCTATCTCGAGAGTCTTCCCGGCCACTGTCATAGCAGGAGCTCGCGACCATCTTCTGAACTTTTCATACACTCTGCTTCTCACATATCTTGTAGCTTCTGTTAGAAAGTAGGATGAAATGCAAGGTGGGTTGTCTTCTTAGGAATCCATGTGATGCTTTGCTTAGTTAGGATTGGTTAGATATAGCTCGGAAGAAGAGACCTACTTAGGAAGCACTGTTAGAATCCCAAAAGACGGAATAGCTATCTTCTGGAAGACTAGATTCGTCTTCTGAGAGTGCAAGCTAGACTGTGAGAACTTGAGAAGGACTGAGCCTTCGGCTCACAGTAAGTGCGTGTGGTTTCGTGTAACAGAGCTTGAAGTATGTCGATGCATCCTCGAGGGTTGGTGTTATCGGCAGAGGAGCTAGCAGAGGCCAAACCCTTCATCAAGGAGTTGGGTCTCGACTTCTTCCTGTGGGATTGAAACCTCGCAGATCAAGGTCTTCTGGAGGAGGTTTGGGCAGCATTACCTCTCCGCAATCGTGTACCTGCGAAGCCAGGAGTTGCTCGAGAAAGACCGTCTTCCTGGACAGCGAAATGGTGGCGTAGGGCCTTCCACAGACCAGAAGCAGAGAATCGAGGATATGAGTTAGAGAAGAAGATCCTACCCATGATCTCGAGGAAGTGGCACGTGCTAAGGAGCACAACTTACCTCTTTCTGGAGGACAGACAGGGAAGAAACAGATGGAAGGTCGAAGCTTACCGGGAGTCGTAGAAGCGTCTTCTGACGAAGCTGTTCCTTCACTTCTTTCCCAAGGAGAAAGCGCTGTCGAGGTGAGAGTTTTCTTGGGAAAGGTGGAACCTTCTAGCTGTGTTATGACCGTGAAGGCTGTGATATGTTTACTCAGGGAAGCACTAGGTTTCTAGCTGTGGCTGGTTTATTCAAAGGATAGGCTTCAGGTTACAAGGTGAAACTGTAAAACACTCATACAGGTCTCTTGGCTCTTCTGATATGTTCAGGAAGCAAAGTTCAGGCTTAACTAGCAATGATAAGATCAAACGGCGAACTTTGATACTCAGGATTGAGAAATATGTGAAGATTTAGACTTCTAAACTTCTCCTACATGTAAAAGAGGTCCCACTGAGCACACACACGAAGTTTCAGCTTGAGACCAAATTCTGGCACCAAGATATGGACAGAAAAGTTCTCGGTAAAGATATTGTGGTAATTTCTGATACTCAGACAGCTATTTCGACCTACAACAGAAAATTGGCTCGATCACTTTCGAAGATTCTTACAGGATTTGGAGTCTACAGGATGCTAAACATCCCTGTGAATTTGGGACTCCTGATTGTACGAGAACTCAACCGTAACTATTTTTACCGAGTTTTACTAAGATCTTACTTAAGGTAAAAGCATTAATCACATGAGCTTTTTATCTTTTCACATGGACTTATTCCTTCAAAGTCAACAACTTCTAGAAGGATTTTGGAATATTTTCAAGGAATCTAGAATTTCACCCCCTCTACACTAGGACCCACTAAAAAGGAGACATGTGAAATCTCTTCTTGTTTTTAATGCCCACAAAGTCCACAACTTTAATCCAACCACTAATATCAAGTCAAAACGGAGATAAGGAATATTCTCCACCTCCTTTTTACCTTTTAGACAAAATGACAAGATAGTAGTGCTCACTCTCTAGCAAATATCTGATTTCTGTCCAAAAGTACAGCTAAGTTTAACTATAACTAATTTTAGCTAGTCATGACTAACTTGATATCTCCTTAAAGTACTTGGGCAGCAAATAAACATTCTCCACACTTAGCTATAACTAAACACCTTATTAATAGACAAACTTCCTACGTGTAACATAGGTCGTTACAGCCCTCAACATACGTGATGGTCATGTTGAATCGCTGTCTCCATTCTGCTCAACGGATTTGTCTCTTTGAGAGATCCTTCTGCTTCTTCAAATAGACCAAAGGTTTGTGGTATGTCTCGACCATAAAAGCTTTCTCCCCTAGATAGTGCTTCCAATGCTTCGTGGCGAGGACTATTGTGAATTCTTCTTTTTCGGTGGTGTGGTAGTTTTGTTTTGCTGGTAACAACTTCCGAGAGAAGTATACAATTGGATGCCAACCATCCTTCCATTCCTGCTGCAACACCACCCCTACTGCCGTGCCTAATGCGTCTGTTGCTAACTTGATAGGTTTCTTCGGGTTGTACCACTTGAGGATCGGAGCATGTAGTAGTGTGGTCTTCAGTGCTTGAAAACCTACTTCTTGCGATGTTCTCCACATCCATTTCTTTCCTTTGCCTAACAAAGCAGTTAGTGGTTGTGCAAGCTTGGCAAAATGCTTAACAAATCTACGATAAAATCCTGTCAATCCCAGGAAGCTCTTAAGTTGAGTCTGATCTTCTAGAGCCTTCCATTGTTGGATGATAGCTATTTTATCTGTCATTACTTGTATGCCTTCTGCACTCACTCTGTGTCCTAAGTAATCCACCTCCGTCTTGCCAAATTCACATTTTGAAATTTTGGCGTACAATTTATTTTGACGGAGTACTTGGAGAACCTCTCTCAAATGATGCACATGTTCCTTCATAGTCTTGCTATAGACTAGGATGTCATCAAGAAATACAACGATTGATCTGTCTAAGTAAGGGCGGAATATGTCATTCATCAGACCCATGAATGTGGCTGGTGCATTGTGAGACCAAATGGCATCACTAAGTATTCGAAGTGACCATACCTTGTTCGAAAGACAGTCTTCTCCACATCTTCATCAGCAATTCGAATCTGGTTATACTCGCTCGGTAAGTCTAGCTTCGTGAAGTACTTTGCTCCTTCGAGTTGGTCGAACAAGTCATCCATCCGAGGTAGTGGATACTTATTCTTCACCGTTTGTTGATTGAGTGCTCGATAATCGATGCACATCCGTAGGCTATTATCCTTTTTCTTCACAAAAAGGACTGGAGCTCCATATGATGACACGCTGGGCTGGATAAACCTTTTCTGCAACATCTCATTGATTTGTGCCTTACACTCCTCCAATTCATGTGGTGCTAGTCTGTATGGGGCCTTACAAGGAGGAGTGCTCCTTGGAATCACCTCGATTTTGTGGTCAATCCTTCGTTTTGGTGGTAGTCCTGAAGGAAGATCATCAGGAAAGACATCCTCATATTCTGCTATCACACTTGTCAAGCTTTCTGGAATCTGTCAGTCGAGTCATGCATCTCTCTTATTAAACTCAGAAAACAGACATCGCTATTACGTATAGCACTCGTACCTATTACATACAAAGGCAAGTTCTGTCTTCGAGATCTCACTCTATCTCCAAAGATTTTCCACTGTTTGGTTTTCATCACTTTTCTTCCACTTCAGGATTATACTGCTCCATCCACGGCATACCCAATATGACATCATAACGAGCGAATTTGATCACTCGCCACTCAATATCTTCGCGATATTCGTCTAAAGTAAGTTCTATCTTTCGAGGTAGAGATTCAATCTTCTTAGTTTGTCCATTGGGTAGTTCCACCTCTTCACTCTCATCACTTTCTAACTCCATTCTCAAATTCATAGCAGTCGATCGAGACAAAAAGTTCTCTGTTGCACCAGGATCGATAAGTACTCTCACCTGGGTCCCTTCCAAGACTCCATCCGTGACAATCAACTGCGCATTATTTTTGTCAGTCTCCTTCTTCTTCCCTCTCCTTTCTTCTCTCTCCTTGCACCAGTAAGGCCGCGAGGTGCATTTACTTGTGTTCTTCGTTTCCCAGTCTTACCTCGACTTCTTCATTTTCTTCTATCTCGTTCATATGATTCAGAGGTCGACGATATGGAGGTCTTGGATCTCTAGGAAAACGATTTCGGCAATTTGCAGCTATGTGACCGAATCGTTCGCAGTTGTAACATCGACGTTGCTCAGGTTGAGGTGCAGCATTCTTGACACCTTCTCCTCTAAGAGCTCCTTGACGTCTTTCTTCTGATCGTCCTCGACGATCTCCACCTTGAAACTGTCGTGGCTGATAGCGGATCTTGCCTAGCTCCATGGGTGTCGGACCGTTTGCATATGGGATTTCAGATCGATTCTGGTGATTTGGTGGAATCATCACTTCTCCTCCTAATGCTCCAGCAATTCTTTGAGCGCAAGCGATGGCCTCAAAAACTGTGAGTGGATTTTGCACCATTACTTCTTGTCAGATTCTTTCCTTCAACCCCCTCTGAAATTATCAAGAGCCTCCGCTGGACTCATATCAGTGATTGCAACTTGCAAGTCGAGGAAAGCTTCTACATACTCTTGAAGGCTTCCCTTCTGTTTCAATCCTCACATCCTCGTTCGAGTCATTTGCACAGAATCCACATATTGGAAATTCTTCAACAGACCTTCTTGCATTGCAGTCCACGTTACTGTTCTCTCTTCTGCCAACACAGATCTCTCTCATGCATCATACCACGTGAGAGCTTTATCGTTCAAGTATCCACATGCAACTACCGCTACGGATCTGTGATTTACGTACTAAAAAGTCGCAAATATCGATTCATCCGAGAAATCTAATTCTCGACGACTCTCATGATTCGTTAGCTTTTGTACGGTTCAATGTTACATGTCTCCTTCATCCGTAGTAACAGGGCATCTTCATCATTGACTGGAGCTCTAACGATTTGTGCCACGAGTTCCCTTGGTGCAGCTTGCTCTCCCACCACAGGTACTCCTTGAAACGATCCTCCTCTTCCAACATCTATCATACTCTGACCCTCGAGGTTCAACATTTTGTTCTATAGTGGTTCAACCGTCATCTTCACCTCTCAAAATTTGGTCAGCATGCCCTGCATCAATTCTTGCATCACCAACTCTGGGTTTGGAGGTTGCGGCTCCATGATCGCTCTCTCTCTCTCTCCAACAACATGAAAGTTTCAAGCTTTCCTAGTATAGAGTTATGACGGTCACTCGGAAGCGTTCGTACACTACAGGTACTACAAAAGGGACAAGATATCGATTATCTCGCGGTCGAAATCCTCACCAAAATTTCTAATCACAAACTCTCTATGTAACGATTTCGGTCTACAGAGATAGCGGATCTCCACCCACATGTTGAAGAGAACAAGAGCGGGTAGGTTTAGATCCATGCTCACTAAATAAAGATGTAGACGGTCAAATCTCAACTGGTTGCATATGTCACTATTGGAAGAATCATCGAGATTGACGAATTCATCACTTGATCCATGAAATCCTCACCGAAATGATAGACAAGATACATTTGAAAATGCTCACGACGTAGATACATAAGCTTGATGTGGAAACTATTCAAGAATGGTAATTCTGGAGCTGGAAATCTACCCCCATCCATCATGTAGCTCTTTTGACCCTTTCGACGCGCTCAAAGTTCCAATTGCCTGGTACCTCGATCAAAGGTCCTTCTAAGAGGGGTAATCCGCTCTCTTAGAGTTCTCTGCTCTGATACCATTGTAAGATAGGCTCTAGAGTGATGGGTAGGAGCTAAGCTCGGGCTATGCTTGACAAGATGTCCCCTAGCTTGAGTTGAAATATCACCTTGAAGGGAGCGAAAAGTTCCATGATGCGGAGCTCGCTGAGAAGAGCGACTTCATGCTTTCGGTTTCAAGAAAAATCGTTCTAGGGAACAGTTCAAGAAAAATTATTCTAGGTAACAGTTAGTACAAGTCTTAAATTATGAAAAGTGTGAAAGAGAAAAATCGCTCGATTTTGGCTCGTGACTCGAATTCATGATCTGATAATGTGAGTGCGTAAGTGTTGATGAGTACTATAGTTTTGACTCTTCATTCACTAAAAATGGAGTTGTGCAGAGAAGTTGGTGTAAGAAAAGCTAGTAAAGAATTACAAATAATTTCCTTTAGGAATATGTACCAATTGTATTTGCTTTTAGAACGGAAACATAGGTTATCCCAGCGATATGGCGTCCACCTAGAAAGAAAGTGGTCTCATGATCAATTTCTCTTGGTCTGTGTTTCTTATTCCGGCATGTTGGTCTCCTGGAAGGGAGTCTATGTTGGATATGCAGCCACGTCTTGCATATCTAAGGACGGGAGATCAGTATCTCCTTTAATCGTGGGCTTCTTGGTCTAAGCTTTCGCATGCCACCTTGATTATACCATGAGAGATACCTGGTGCACATATGAAGAGATGTAAGTCCTGTGAGGTGACTTCATAAGTATAAGGACTTCAGTCGACATTGGATGGCTTGTGAGTATACTCAAGATGGCATCAAGATGACATCAAGAGTCGAGAAATTTTCAGTAATCAAAGGCCCAGCTTGGCAGAGGGCCTGCTTGACTGTTACGTAAATAATAAGAAGGGTCTAGCTTAGCAGGGGACCTGCTTACTTGATAAGTACGTCTGCTTATAAGGACCCTAGCTTAGCATGGATGTTAGAGTTTGGAGAAAGCAGTCGACGTCACGGGAAGGAAGGTATTCTATTTTTTCCAAGGAGGAGCTTTCGAGTCCCGCAAGAGGAAGCCTGGGGTTGAGGAGATCAAATTTCTGAGAGAATTGAATTGAGAGGTTGTCGTAGGGAGAGGGACAAGTGTTTAAGAGCTTGAACTTCGTCTATTATACTGTTTGGAGGTAAAACTATCTTTTGAGTGAACATGAGACAGTCTTATTGAGTGGAGATTGGTTTGATAGTCTATGAAGGACTTTTGATCGTCACTGGATCAAATTTATGAGAGATTTCAGTTCGGAAGCTGCCGCTGAGAAGGAATAAGAGTTAGGGGTCTGAATTTCATCTACTAGACTGGTTTTGAGGTGAACACGGCGAACAGAGAACATTGATTTGACTGGATGAGGGTTGGATTTCTGAGAAATTTCTGTTGCAAGTAAGGAAATAAAGAGTTGAGAGTTTAGATTTCTTCTATTGTTGCGTTTCAAGGTGGATCTGTCTTGTGATGAATGAGAATTGATTCTGTTGAACAATAATCGACTATCAGTCAGAGTTTGGTATTTGTGAGAGGCCTTTACCGTTGTGGACAACCAGCTTGGCTCTTGTCTTCTTATTCAATCTCTATCTCCATTCCGAGAAGTCGATCACAGTCAGAAGGCTCGCCCTTCTTGAAAAGGACTCTCCTCGACAACGTGAAAGTTCTAACAGATAATGAACAAGCAGGCCCCTTGCATCTTTAGTATAGCACCAAGAATCGTAAATACCCAGTCAACAATAGTAAGCTAGGGCTTAGCTTGATTTACTCAATTCACCACTAGATGTCCAAATGAATTACATGAAGTGCCCATGGAAAGATGACAACGAGATCTACCTGTTGATGTAATGAAAGTGAAGATCCGAAGTTGTGTAAAAAGACTCATTTTGTCTTATGAGCGTCTTTGGAGCGATAATGATCGAAATTTGATTTTCAGATAGGAGTCGGTCCACGACACGACAACTTCATCACTACTGTCGTAACTCGACTAGTATTGAGTTAACCTATCCCCTACTATGATGAGTATATGCAACCTCTCACAGTCTGTTGCTCCGCAAGTCCAACCTCACCGTGAGAGGAACATAAGTAGTCTGACTGAGCTGCAACTCCAATCTCATTACCGACAACACATTGGAATAATCACTCCAAAAAATCAAGCACCAACACAAGCAAACGTGACACACAAACAAGAAGAAGAGCATGGAGAGTTTCCAATCACAAGAAGTCCAAACGACAACCCTCCACCCTCAAACATTCACAAAAATAAAAATCTAACCCCACTTGGACAGATATCTCCTCCATCGGATAGCCATATGCACAACATATGACCACCAACGATCATAACATATGTTTGGAGTTGTTAACTAGTGTCCAATCCTCTAGTAACTCCAAAGACCTTCAACCATGTAGTTATACTAGCTCGCATCACTCAACATCCACTAACACCTTTTATGCATCCATCTACAATATGAAAAACGGTACCTTAAGTGTAGCTTCTCCTTAAGACTATGAGATCTCGCTACCACTCTCCTCTGAATGCTTAGTAAGACCTCCTGAGACATAAGACAAGTCCTTAAGTACCTATGAGTATCCTTGTAAGACATCAAGAGCTAGTGGTCTAGTGGTATAGTCCAAAACTAGGAACGGAGAAGTTAAACGCAAGCTTCGGGAATAGTGTCATGGATGACCATGTTTTATGCACTCCTGCACCACTGAAAACTTGCCCATCTCTTGCACGCCAGCAAGCCAGATGGGTGACCGCGTTTTATGCACTCTACACCACTGAAAACTTGCCTATCTCTTGCACGCCAGCAAGCTGGCTTGCTGACGAGACGAGACGAGACCAGTCGGGTCGGATCGATTTCGGCTTCGTCTCTTTCTCCTCCGCCTCTTCCTCCGCTCGACTTCTGCGTCCGCCTCCGCCTTCGCTTCTCACGCCTCCGCACTCATGCACCTCTGCTCCTCGAAGCCTACGCTCCGTTGATGTGTAGATGAAAAATCATGCAAAATTTGTCCACGTGACATTCAAAATTATACACGTAAAGATAAAAATACTGACATAAAATCACCAAAGTCACCTTAGGAATACCAAACACATCCACACAAGGCCCGCACACACTTCGTGACCCTAAGCAACTAACAAGACCCACTACAAACCCACGGATTTTGTCAATTCGATCCAAAAATCTGACGTAAATCTCGATTTTAGTTCCCGCAACACAAAAAGATCTCTGTTGAACTCAAACAGTCTCTGTTTCAAACAATCTTGGTTCCATTGGAAGCGTCTTCCTAGCGTGCTTCTACTACCCTCTTCGCAGACCAAAACCAACCACCACAGAAAATTTGACCAGCACTTCCTACTATCAGCCAAATGTCGAGTTTCAAGAAAACGACAAACTGTCACAAGCGATCAAACCTCCATCTATCACTTTCAATCGTTAATACACCAAAGGAAGCATAAATCACCCCCACTTCACAAATTGAAGCTACCATCAATCTACGACCATTCAGACCATCAGCAAAAAATTGACAACTTGATTTCTCTGAATCAAAACTTCACGAATCACCTTTTCTCGAGTAATCTGAGAACATATGCATAAACACTTGCAAACTAGCAACAGATCACTCAAGAATCAAGCCAAACCCGCTCGGTGCTCGAAAAGAATCCAAGTTCTATTCACTAAGCGCATCTACCATAGCTAAGAGCTTGAAAGCTTAACTCGAGAAAAGATGAAAGACTACAAGCTCCAACTCGAAATATACTCCTTGATGATCTCAATCCAAGAAAATCCACTAACGACCCTACTGAAACTATCCGCATTGACGTCATGTGTCATTTCGCACTAGACTGAACTAGCAAGTGGCAAAAATGACTTTGACACTCTACTTTGTTCCTTTTCACTCTTATTGATTGAGTTCTCGAGGCTATGTCATTTCATCAAAAAGAATAAAATTCAACATCTAGAGTTGCGAGAGCAGTAAAAATATAAACCATAAAAAGAATAAGGACAAACGCGAATGAGAGACTACAAGTGCAAGAAACAACTGAAAGACACATTTAACTTCAACCAAGAATGAAGTTAATACCTAACCTTTTTCCACGGAAGGGTTAACTAATAAGTTTACATATTTACCTCATCCATCAGAGGATGTCGGTTCAATTATGTCAAAAAAGCATCCTCTGATGGATGCTTTTTTGACATAATTGAACCGACAATCCTTTTAACTTGTTAAATTGAGTTAGGTGATTGTATTTAACCGAAAGGTGTGCCGATGGGAATGTGTAGTGCGAAACAAATTATTAAAGAAAGGTTTTTGTTAGTATAAACTGCAATGTAATTGATAAATACTGTATGTAATCATGTAATAAATTAATTCTAATGTAAAATCTAATGTAAAATCAGCGATCTGACAGGTAGAAAAAACAAAAACAAAAATTATTACGCCACTAGGTATGTACACTTTTTGTCACTTTTTACATAGTAAATAAGATATAGGGGTGTGAATTTACATTCCCTAACTATTAACTTTAAGTATCAAGTTAACGAATAATTCCACCCAGGGAACAGACATAAAGCAATGTCTAGCAGAGCGCAAATTGTAGAGATTGTTCTCTCTAGTACTTAAGTGCAATACTAGATGTATAGCACAAGCCACGGGAAGGGTGGCTTATAAGTCCTGAATCACTCCTTGAGATGAACCGAGGAGAGCGGATTTTTAAGACGCGGCTTGCACAGCGTAAGTGCAGAATGAAATGTAAAGATTGACAGACTTTCCTACATGATCGAACGGTTCACATGTTTCAAGAAATAATATTTAAAGATCGTGATTTATCCAGAGTGCTTGCTCGTAACTGAATTACTCTGGGAGCCCCAGAGCCCTTATACTTATGCTTTAACACCAAGAATTTCGGGCAAAGACTGGAATTCACAATACTAAAACACCGGAACTCTTCGAGCACTGCTTAGGACGTATGTGAGAATCCAGAGCTACAAACATACATGTGTTAGTTGTTTCATTCAAAACACGAGAGACTTTTTGCTAAAGTCATCTCAGAAATCTTCATGGTATTGCTTCTACGGCCGGCATGAAGACAGCATGACGATGTCATGAAGAAATCCATATTCTTTCCAAGGTATTTAATGTCGTTCGAGATAAATATGATAGTGTGGACCAGGTCGCTGTTTCTGGTGAAAAGTGTGTAGTGCGGCCGAATTCGATTCAAGTCAACTGCAAAGCAAACTAAGGCACGAAACTGCATGGGAGCTGATTACCCGACTCCAAGTCAGATTCGGCACAGACGCGGCCAGCACACTGCTTCCACTCAAGAATACTCCCGAAATCATTTCCTCAACCCGATTGGAAGGCAGACTATTCCAGTGCTCGGCACTTCTGGGACGCTTTGCCGTAGAGAAAGTCCAACATGTCCCGAATTCAGTAACATATGCAGAAAACAGCTCCTTTTTCCTTTCTGATCTGGCGAGGTCGGTGAATCAGAGGCTGAAAAATAAAGCAGCACCTTCTACCTTCCTTCAGTTTGCATCTTTCCTTCGGCCGACTTTTACATCCAGTTTCACAGCATTCCTGGCTTTCACCTACAGGGACAGAGTGGTGCTCGGGTCTTCTCCTACAAGACGATCTGATGGTTGAAGGCCAGGCTGCGAAAGTTTGTCCCAGAACTAACCGCGAAGGCATCATCTGATCATACATTTCTCACACAAAACCAGGACACACTCACTAGCACTAAATGCTCCTGACTAGATCGGCTCACGTCCTCCTCAAATCTTTCAGTGTAACACAGAACAGAAACGATTGACTCGTGATCCATGCCCGACCCTCGAGGGTGGAAACTTCATAAACATCAGCCATGCTAACCTCTACTCAAAGTCCAAGCGTTCATTAGGAGAAAGGTGAACTCTTCAGTAATGGAATGTTGATACACAGGCTGGGCCAACTTCTGTCCGGTAAAGTTGTAGACACCAAAAAGCGGTTCCAATTCTCGGAAGCTTCTCAACCTTTCTGACAGCATGCACATGGCTGACGTCCAAAGGAATGACCGAAGTTGATATAGCTGTCTCGAGGATCTCCTTCTAGCGTTGAGCTTGTTTACAGCGCACTTCTGCAACAACGTGCCGTATGTGTGGGGCATACCACTTGACCCTTTCTAAGTGAGCAGCAGAAATATCCCATACTCGTCCAATCGAGGTGGCTAGTCGAGTGATGGATCTTAAGAGGTAACTGGTCCACTCCTCCTCCTCAGAGTCCTTGACATTTGCATGAACCAGTAGCAAGCCCCCTTCTGGTCGAAGAGCCGAAACAGCTGTGGGCCAGCTGCCTTCACTTGAAGGTAAGAGTCCCAAGCAGACAATATCAGCAACAGCCGCAGGAGCTGTGATCCGATTATCACCTTCCAGCACGGTACACAATTGGTCTACTCCATTTACTCGAAGATTGTGACGCATAGCTGTAACAGCATTAGGATTCCACTCACATGCATAAACATGTCGAGCACCTGCCTTGATCAACAAGGGTAGAACATAATACCCGATGCCCGCAAACAGATCGACAACTGTTGCACCTCGGCATTGCATCTTTGCTAAACGGAGTTTTTCTGACACATTTCCCGACGAAAACATGCATTTCGTGGCGTCGAAACAGTACAATATTCCATTTTCCCTGTGCTCTACCCAACCATCTTTCCCATACAACAGCTGCAGCTGGCTGTCTCTAGTTCCTGTTGCAGCGACAGGTGCCTGTCGAGCTAGACGATTCGCACCCAAAGACACCGCAATGACCCTCCATAATTCTTCTCCCACAGATGACCAAACGCTGCTAGTCAATGATCCTGCTGGAAGTACCAGCAGATCGCCAAGGCGCTCCCACTTCTTCGGGAGCTCCTGGAGTAACGACAGACACAGACCGTGTTGTTTCAACACCGCAGAAACTGCTTCTTCCATTCTCGCAAAGGGCGAACTAGACTGCTTAGTGAGAACGGACATTTCCATCTTCAACACTTCGCCTCTACAAGCGAATAGTGTTCTCTGGTCCTTAGTGGACCCCCTACTTTCTTCAGAGAAAGAACCAGCGATCACCTCTTCGTGCAAGAAATCACACTGCCCTGAGAGGAAAGCGGCCCCTGACTCAAGAATTGGAAGCGCGACGGACCTCCTCTGGTCCAGGACTCTGGACCTCCGCCTAGTGTCCAACCAACCCAGCTGTTTCAAAGAATCCTTCGCCAGCTTTGCAAGATAAGAATCGATCTTCAGTATCCAACTCAAGGGCTTACCCTCTGATCCGTTCGGCTCCACAAGAAGGGGCTGAAATATCTTCAATTCTGTGCTTGATTCCCTCCGTAGCAAAGGTTCCAGTTTGAGTTTCAACGGTGGACTGAAGTGCGTTCCAAATGCAAAGCAAGCTGCACCTCCTCCGACAGCTAGAAGAGTATCACCAACCAAAGTGGTAGTGTGCCTAACGAGCAGACTTTCACTGCCCCAATCAACTTGCAATCTGACCCACACCAGCCTTGCAGTATGTAAAAGGACGAGGTCCTTATCTTTCTTGATTGGGCATCCACCATTCACTGCCACAAGATTAATCCCCACGACTGTCATGGTGTGTGAAAACCGAGGTGATGGAGGAATTCCTCCAGCTTTCACCTGACTCCACTGAAGAGTTGCGAGATCCAGTACATGCAAATCACCATGGACTTTGTTTCCTTCACGACCACCGAAGAGAAAAAGCTTATAACCCACAGCAACTAACGAGTGCGAATGGCGCGCAGATGGAAGTTCTCCCCCACAGATTATCAGTGACCAAGTCCACGAAGCTGTCTCCAGCATGTATAAGTCGCGTAGTGCTTGGGTGCCAATCAGACCCCCGTAGACATAGATTCTAGAACCCACAACAGCAGCAGCATGGCGATGCCTGGGCGAGAATTCAACGCCTTTGACATCTGGGAACTTCCACTCGAATGCTTTCAGATCGAGAACACTGACAGCATTCAAGACGCGAGATGGATCCCTCCTGCCGCCGATAACAACCATCAGGTCCCTTACTCTTGAAGCTGTGTGTGCCATTATTGGCGGGGGCGTGCCATCTGCTTGGACAGTTCTCAAGGACCCTTCCTCCGCATTAAACACGAGGATATCATTCATACGTGCATGCCTTTGCGGACCTCCATATCCTCCGTATATAACCACGGAGTCGCACCCTGGTTCCTCCAAAGACCCCAGTTCACATGTCGAGTGGCCCCAGCGATACAGTTTTTGAAACGGTTCACCAGATTTTATTATGAATGGAGCAGCACGCAAGCCAGAGAGTTGTGATGAAACCTGCTGCCCTGGAAGTCCAGTAAACACTTAACACACTGATGACAAAGAACTGAAACTAATCCCTTAAACATGAATCTCAGCATGATCTTATGTACTACTAGGCGACGTGGACGGAACCAGAGAAGTAAGTAACGAGAGAAACTCATTCAGTATTCAAAACAACCTTCTGCGCTTGCTGATGATGTCCGCTCCCGGTTCTCTGGACAGAACAAATGTTTACTTGTTTGGTCACTTACCTGTACTGGCAGAGCTTCCTCCACACCACTGAGGCTTGTGATCATGTTGATTTCTCCGCTGCCGGTCTCCGATATGTTTGCTGGTTGTACAACCTTCATATTACGTGACGAGGTAACGCAGCTCTTCTGCTCAAGGAGGCTGATTTTCGACAGAACCCCTAACTGTCTCCTTGATAGGCTTGAAAGAAGCTTGTCTAGCACTTCGCTTGATATTTTCTGCTGTTTCTTCTTCAGCGCGCTACTCCTGCTCGCCACTATGCTTCCGTTGCTTGTAACCTGTACTATTTCACGACATAGCCCACCTTCACACCCGAGGGTAGCAGCGAATGTGGATAGAAATCTGTCTATTCGTTGCTTATTGAGCACCATCTTCTTGTTCGCTTGTTTTGTGAGGTACTTCAGATACTGGTCAGTGACTAAGAGCTCGCCATCGTCGCCAATGGGCACTTCCATGCGGATGGAGCAGCGGACAGCTACAACACACCGTTTCCCGGCGCTTGTGATTCCAGATTCGCGAAATCCCGACGCCAGAGCGCAGGTAAGGAGCTGCTGAGAGGTATTCAAAGAGGAGCCCTCCAGGGCCAAAATAAATGGTTCGAACCGAAACACCAGTAGCCCTTTCTGGTGGGTTGAATATCTTTCCCTCACTGCTCGTAGAACCTCATCCACAACTGCTGGCTCGTGGCTCACATATATCCAGTCGCCTCCTTTTTTATTCTTTCCCTTCTCCTTGCTTGAATCGGGGCTCTCTTCATCTCCATCGACATTGTGAAGTGCACTGCATGACTGATCAAGAAACAAGGACACGCGGCCCGAGCATGAACTGGTAGTGTAATAATCAGGATGAGTGTTGATTTTGCTTATAAGATCGGCAATTTGAACATCCACCCCGCCTTTTCGAGACTTGTCCACCTCCTCCGAAGCAAGAGCACTCAACACCGCCTGCTTGCGCAACTCGAATTCTCTCCGCGCCAACATTTTCTCAACTCCACTTTCTCCTTTCCCTTCTCCGCGAACAATCTTCCAGTTCAGTCCCAATTTTCCAGTCCACGTCCAGTCCCCCCGCGATACAGTTCCATGTCCGCGGACCTCTGCTTCCAACCTACACGTACTCCCGCCTCGTGATGCTACGTCCCGGCTGGCCCTCGGGGTTTTGGGTTTCCCTGGTCTTCCCCATGGACTGACTGCTTCCCCATTGTTGATACGCTATCATCCGGCAACACGACGCGATGGACACCAAACGGATTGGAAGACCCCATCAAGTCGAAAAAGAGGACCCGAAGGGCCAAGCAACCACACATAGAAGGGAAGAGAAAATCGGGGCTAACCCTTTCTATCTCTAGCTCTAAAGTCCCCTATATGACACTTTGGTCAATAAAATTAAATTTTCGCATACGGTAGACGAACACAAAATGATATAGTTTATTATAATTACTTTTTTGTGGATCGTGGTAACTAGAACTCTATGTAGAATAATAAAAATATAATATTTAAAAAATATAATATAAAATAAAGAAAAAATTAATATCTCGACGTTTATTATGATAAACTCTAATACAATCTCGAATAAAATCATCAAACTCTAAAATTGATGATACTATACTTTTAAAACTAAGAGATGAAGCGATGTCCTTCTTAACTATCATCCTACTAAGGTAAAAATCAGTTCTAATTTGGTATTTTCTACTTTAGTTCCAGTTAGATTCTATAATGGTTTGGTTCCAAGGTTGGAAAACTGTTCAGGTTTCATAGTTTCAGTTCAGATGGTTCGGTACTAGTTCAGTTCTGTTTAATTTTTCAAAATTCGGTACGATTCTCAGCCAAGTATGTGATCCTTATCTAATATTTTCTGTGTTGGTGCTACGCATTTGCATAGCTAACTATCGATTTTACAGAGTTCACAGTAAGATAAAGGTCGTAAAACAAAGTGAGATTTTTTTAGTATTTGACTAAGGAGAGCAATTTATTATAACACAATCTTGAGGTAAATTTATAGCTTGGCAACGTTATTGTAAGAGTAACACCATGTTCAAAATTTCACAGAAGAAGATCAATTTAATAATTTTCTTGTATTGGTTGTTACATACTGCTGATTTCTAATCGACTTGATG
The DNA here is from genome assembly GCA_036924285.1 of Asterella californica. Classification (NCBI taxonomy): domain Eukaryota; kingdom Viridiplantae; phylum Streptophyta; class Marchantiopsida; order Marchantiales; family Aytoniaceae; genus Asterella; species Asterella californica. Next base: position 18,388,950 of record JAYKYS010000002.1, on the reverse strand, counting down.
ATTAGGTTCTAAATGGTATGGATATAAAACAATTTGGTTCTAGAGGTTAAAATACAATCCAGTTCTAAATGGTTAGAGTTCAAAATGATTATTTTTTATTTCGATCCCCGTTTGGGAATCGAAACATTATGAATATAAATCAAACAAGGAGCTACTCTTTCAATGGAATAGTTGGGTTATGCTTTTCTATTTTTTAAGCATGTATATTCACCTTAAACGGGTTTGGACTCTGTTCGGTTGTTCTGGACATAAATGAAACGATAAATAATGGACCTAAAATGGGGTTTAGGTTCATTCTGTAATTCGAGTTTAGGTCAGTTCGCTTAAGCGTGGCAAAGCGTTAAATACACCATGGAAGATAGTCAGAAAAAATAATCAGAAGCCCCTTGCAGTTTCGGTCCACGGTGCGAAGCGATAAATACAATCTGAGAAGAAAAAAGACGACTGTCCGTCTGCTATAACTTTATTTCAATAATCGGTTGAACACCTTCGAAACCTATACAGCATGCATATAAGCTAACTTCTGCTTCCACACTAGCAGGCACACATGTAGAGGTGAAATAAGAGTTCTCAAACAACACTACTGCTAGAGTAAGCTAAGCCGAAAGTAGAACTTATGCCTGGATAGTACCAACAGTCATTCCAAACCAGATGGAGCTGGTACCGTACCAGCTCCATCTTCGCATGCATCATCCACCGCGTCCATGTATCTGTCTGTACAATGAGCACACCTGTGCTGCTCTTGTCAAAAGAAGATATTCTGGATATCCTCAGGTGTTACTTGCTGCAGATGTATAAAAGATTTTCATAAAGAATCAACTCTGCAAACCTGAATCCCAGTATGCATTAACCAGCGGGATGAAACGGAGTATTTTCCAGACTTTATCATCCCTCGAAGATAGCTGCTAAAAGTATATGAGAGAGGATGACTGCTTTTATACTTATTATACTGCAGTGCATGCGCTAGTATATTAGCATAACTCAACTCTACACGGTTTTTAGTATCACAAGCACCCAACAGCGTATACAAATCTTTGCCATCTATGAGCATACTCTCAGAGATATTTTTCATATGCACGTGATGATGATCCTCGATCTCGTCCTCGTCCTTCATACATTACCCAATCATCCCGATGTAAGTGTGCAGCCCCTTGTTAGTTAGTCCCTTCACATAGATCTCTGCCCCTACCGGATGCTGTTGACTCTAGCCCAAGGTAGATATAATACGCTTTTCTACCTCCTGGTAGGATTTGGCAGATATGGTTATCACACCTTGGCAGTGGAGGTGCAGCAGTGCTCCCTCCCTTTCTACTGAGAAAATCCCAGAAGAGCACTGGGACTGAAGAAACTGGTGCAACATGGTGAAATAAGACAAGTCAAAATCCCCCCCAGTTCAGCATACTGTAACTGAGAGCTCCAACGTCATGTAGCTAAGGGGCGTTGATTTCTTCGCCCTCGCTTGTCTCCGGAAAAAACATCCAAGCGGACCGGTTGTGGAAAATGAGGGCAGACGTATCAAAAGCACTCAAGATGAAGTATAGAGCAAACACAGGGCAGGTTACGACAATGATAGATTATGTGAACAGTAGGCCGGAGAAAGTTGCTGCTGATTTCTATATAATACCTAGGATAAGAGAACATCCGGAAGAACATGTCTTGAAGAATTACCCATGTACTTGTCGTCAGTGGTTCCCAAATACATGAACGAACCAGATAGAGCAGGGAAGGACCTTTACGAATTCGTCATCGACTAGGAAGTGTGACGGATGCGAGAGAATAACAAGTCTAAGTAAATACGAAAGCAGCGAAACTGAAAAAGAATAAGTCCCTCATGGAAAGCTAAGACTGTAGCACGAGAGGACAACAGCTCATCTAGAGATGGAAGAGGCCACGAGTAGTCTTTAAGAATGTACAAAACATTTGTACTGTAACAAGACTCCCCAACAGAAGACACTGAGACAAGACTAAGTGCATTCTCCGAAATGGACTCCCAGTCTGGTACCACGTCAAGATCCACAGCAGTCATCAAAAGAGGACATGGAGAGCGAAGTACCTCTAACGGTGGAAGAACGATAAAGAGAATGCACACCTCCAGCATCAAAAACATCGCTACGACCCACACCGTCGGAGTTCCACATAATGCACAAACCCGAGTAAGAGAAAAACGACAACGGCAGGAGCATGACGGCAGCTGAAAGAGAAAGACTGAAACAAAAGAAAGAAGCAAAACTAAAAGAACCAAAGAAACAAAACCACCGAGTGCACATCGACGTTGACGACAAGAAGACTGCCAGTACCTGGACGTCTGCTGTCACTGCAGCCAGCAGAATCTATATCATCTCGAGAACTGTTGTCAGTTGTAATTAAAAAAAATCGGACAGCGAGAGCAAAAGAGAAGTAACGAAAACTAACCGCGGCCGCAGACCGACGGCCGCAAGAACGACAGTCCCGCTGCCGAAGCATGAAAAGAAGAGGAAGCAAAAGAAACCGCGACTCCACAGCGACGGCGATGAAAAGAAGAAGAAGCAAAGGAAATCGCGAGTCCACAGCGACGGTGACGAGAAGCTAGCACCAGGAAGACGATAGTCTCGTCCACCGCTGAATGTCTCATCTGACGTCAGTGCTCGTCATCGAAACATGACCAAAGTAGCAAGACTCCTCCAATTGTCCAAAATCCTGTCTCCAGTTCGAGAAGGTGACACAGTGAAAGTACCAACACAGGTTGCGGTCAATTCCAAAACCTCGAGGACAAACAACACGTCTCGAAAATGATGCAAATTCCAGAACGCGACAGAGCGAAGATGCAAGAAGGCGATAACGCATGCAAGAAGACGAGAACGCGATAATTGGACAACACGCACAACAACGAAAGCGGAAAACCAAAACCTCACCTCCGAACTCGCAACTAACCTAAAAGGCAGCCAGCACTGCGAACGCGCTAAAACATCGAGGCAATTCCACAACGCGCACAACAGAAACGAGAGATAGAAAATGAAAGCGGAAAACCAAAACCTCACCTCGGAACTCGTCACTAACCTAAATGACAGCCAGCACCGCGGACGTGCTAAACATCGAACGCTAAACGTGCCACCGATATATTCAAAAAATAAGTACAACCCGCCTACAGCCAACCCCTATCGAGCATTTTCGGTCGAAATGCCCGCTTGTGCGGACGCGGCTGACTGCAGCGATACGTATACAACATGCATATGCTCTTTCCTCTCCTTTTCTGATTTTCACGACGGTTCCGTCCTTCCGTCTCCCGTACATGACAAGAAATTCCGCCTTCCTAAAAGTCATAAGAAAATTCATTATAGGGATAGAACTTTGAGTATGATGCTGATATGTTACAAACATTACCATCGTCTTTATGACGCTAGAGTTAGCTGGATTTAAGGCCTAAAACATTTGATTCTGAAATTGGAATTTCAAAACACATGTGTCCAAGACTCGATGAATAAATGTTACGTGAAAGCTTGACCGATAATAGCTTTTTATAGCTTTTTGTATAAGTGTATGTATGGGACAATTTTTGTATTCTTGGACAGAAGATTCCCATGACTTTTCACTGTCATCAAAATGTCAGATATAGATATGTTTTCAAGAATTTACAAGTTCCAAACTTCTGATCTATATTTCATCAAAATTAACAAAAATTTGATAAGTTTAAAGGTTTTTTGTAACTTCAATGGTTGGTGTTTTATTAGGTGTCAGAACTCCGATCGATTCTGAAATCGAGGTCTGATGAAATGTATCTATAATTCAGATTCTGAAACTTTATGATAGTTGTTTCAGAGTTGTTTTTACATCTTAGGTGTCGAATGGAAAGCTGAAAGTAAGGGTCTTCTAACCTCGACTAGAGGTCTGAGTCCATATCTTGTGTGGAAAGCATAGCATAGCATTTTTTGTATCAGTGGAAATATCGTCTCTAGGTCTTTCTAGTGCCACAAGTCTCGCAGGATATGGAGTTCTGTTATGAGAGAACAGCAGACATCATAAGTCCAGGTGGATCTGCTCCGTCCTTGAAGATATCTTCACTCGAAAAGTGTTTGGTCACTTCCGAAAAAAGATTCAAAGATATTTCTAACACCATCAAAATCACAAGGTTTGGGAGATGGGATGAGAAAATCTGAGCTGCAAAAGTTTGTATGTTACATACAAACTTTTGCATGTAACATTGAGGGAGCTAAAATGGAGAACAACTCAGTAGTCACATTAATATTGCAATTTAGTATTTACAGTCGAAAAGTACACCTTTTCTTGGAATAAAACTCTCATCTTAGGACATTGCTATCATCTCTCTCTCTCTCACGGTCGTTACAAAATGCTTTAACTTGCAAATTTCAAAAGTTAAACTTGTAGTGACCATATTTTATTTGATGTGCCTCGATCACCTTGTTCACAAATAGATGGACAACTAGACCTCGGCCCCAGTTCAGTATGAGTCAAATCGAATCACGAATATGCATTCAACATGCACTTCCAGCTCGAGAGAAAAAAAGGACAAGTGAGGGAATTAGCAAAATCTAAAACCCAGTTGGACCAGACAGTGCAATGAAGACCTGAAAGTGTAGGTCGAGAAGTCAGGATTTATTATTAATCTCAAATGCAAGCTTTTTATGAGATGTTAATGGTAACTCTATAAATGTCAAATAATAGATATAAAATAACTTTAAAAAAATATTACATGTTAGATGCAAAGTGCATGCAAAATCTTCTGAACAAAACCTATAAGTCATGTAGGTGCAAGTGCACTCCAGGAGCCATAAGAGTGGCTTCCTGTCCTCTAACTACATTTTAATCAAGGTTTAATTTATCATCTAACCTTTTTCGCTGGAAGGGTTAGATGATAAATTAAACCTCTTTGCATTATCCCCTCTTCCGAACTTGGAAGAGGTGAATTTAATGCAATATCTCCTCGTATTCTGTGGTTTTAAGGGGTTTAAATTCGGTCAACATCGGGTTCATGTGCTGCTAGCTCACTAGTTTATATGGCTAGGTTTATAAACGGTTCAGGTTTAATGATTCAATAAAAAGGGTTAGTTCAGGTTCAGATGGTTTGGACTGCTACTTAAACAGTTCAAACAGCAGTTTAAATAATTTATAATAACAAAATATTATGAACAAATTTTGAACCGGGATCTCCTATATTACAGACTATGAGCTATTCTGTAACCGGTTTGAACATTTCGCACAAAATATTCATACCATCACATCTTATTTTTAAAATAATTCAGGCTAAGATTCTTTTAAATGGTTCGGTTTATCGATTCCATGGTTTGAATGGCCAGTTTATATGGTTGATTTGCTTTGATTTGCTTTCGGTTCAGGTTCAAATTTTCTTTAACAAGTTCCGTCCAAATCTTTTCAAACCAATTTAGCCGAACTGAAGCGGGGCCGAGGCTTATGGAGAACCCTCTGCTTGCTCTGCTGTTGCCGCCGATGTGCTGTGTTGGAGGATGAAGAAGCTTCAGTTGCCTCAGGAACCACAATTTGTGTATCAAGAGTTGGTGGAACGTCGGACACGGAGGCCTTTGGTTATGCTTTAGGACTAGTGTTTGTTGTTCTAGTGGGGGTAGTGACGTGGTGGTCCTCTTGCCCTTTGGTTTTCAAAGTATTGGTCAAAGAAAAGAATCTTTACACATATCGTGTTGACAAACTAGTTCTCCATCACTGCGAAACTAGTGAGAAAATTATCTATTTTATTGCCTTGTGCAATACGATGCTTTCATATTTGTATGACTTTCATGGAGCTTTTACTAGTTTAGGATTTAACGTTTGTTTTATTATTAACTGGGAACATCATAAGAGGATTTGTGAACGTTCGGTGAAAAGGTGCAACTGCTTGATATGCAGAAAACAATCAAAATATGAGAAATATTAGAGTGTGTCAAAGCTAAAGGAAAATATTTTCTACCATCCAGAGAGGAAAAAATTATAGTTTATCCAACGACAATTTTGTCTAGAGTCGTGTATCGCTTAAGGCGTTGTAAATATTTATTTTTATTTTTTAAAAAAAATAAAGTAAATTTTTAATTTATTTAATTATTGAACTTACTTATGATTGAAACGGACGTCCAAAATGAACAGAAAATAAATCCCTCGACGATAAGGAGCTAAAAGTACACTACTTTAATTCTTTTTTCAAAAATAAATAATTGGGTATCTAATGGGGTAAAAGCAGGAGCATATCTATGGATAGGAAATGTTGTAGTAATTGCTACATGTCCTAAGCTATCCAGGTTCTCCTAAAACATTAAAAATTCATCCAAGAGTAGCTATTTCTACAGGAATAGATAAAGGAGCACCGATAAACAAAATAGATTTTATAGCGTTTGGAAATTCTAATTAAAGACATCCGCTCGAAGTCTGAAATGAACAAAAGATAAATTAGAGGTCCCAGAGAGCACCTCCTCTATAAACACCCATGGATGACTATCACGGCTGCCGAATAAGAGATATCAAAGTTAGTGGTAGTGACGATTATTCTATAACCCGCGGGCTGTAGTTTCGGTCAATGGTCATTCGGGTTGCGGTGGCTCGAGAAGTACCCGCAGAAATTACTTGCTGCATTTGTCTCACTAGCTGTGACAGTTTTGTCCGTGAATTAAATGCTAATGATGTTTAGGCATGTAGTACCGGCATGTAATGGTTACATGATGAGATTTAAGCGTCTTCTCTCAAATTTGAAGTTGAAAAAGTTTAAACAGTCGGGTACACAATGTTAATCGAGAGAGGCGTACTTCAGTGCGGTGTTTAGAACAAGAATATCAAAGAACAACAAGAAGGAAAAAAACAGTGTGGTTGAAGGTGTATGCGTTTCAATTTCGAGGTCGAGCATGGTGAACTCCGCATGTTCTGCATTCTCGTTTCAAGGCCGAGCACTACGAAACTCTGCATGTATTGCATTTGTATGTTCAGTTAAGAGGTCGAGCATTGCAGAAGTCTGTATGTGCATTGCTTGAGTGGATAAGGAGAGGTTGAGAACTTCATTGGAGGTCGAGCACTATGGAATTATGCATGTGCATTGCTTGAGTGGATAACAAGATACTTTTGTTCATTCGATCTCATTTACATCATGCCGTGGGTTTCTGAGAAGAAGCAATTGTTAAGCACATTCGAGGAGATTGTAGAGATGCGTGTGATGTTAACCTCTTCAAGTTCATAAGGTTCTTCTAGTTCTGACCACGAGGATGAAGATTATGATTCTAGCGACGAAGATGAAGAAGGTGATAATTCGAGAACAAAATGAAAGATTTAGATTTATGAGCTCTTATGAAGAAGACACAGATGTATTCGATTTATATTCCGATGAGGAATTTCTTGAGTTATACCAGGTATTGTGTGGTACATCTCGATATTTATAAAGACAATGTCACTTTACGTTATCTAAAAGCAAAGACTTTTTCAAAAGTTGTTTTGAGAATATTTCGTAAGATTCTTTCTGTAGCTAACTAGAATGGACAGAATTAGTTTTGCCAAATTGATGAGCTTAGTGGAAGGACATCATGTCTTCTAGAATCAAGCTCGTGTAAAACAGCTCATGTCTTCTTAAAACTCATTGTTGCACTAGACTGTTTTGGACACCACGGAAATGGAGCTGCTCTCGAAAGATCTTTGTTTCTTTGGATTATTGCACATGGTACCATAATTCTTTATACCAACATGCAATTGAATCCAACTTGAAAGGATCTGTTTGATGGCCAAATCGACAAGAGATGATTGTCATCTCGTAAGCTTTTGCATTGAAAGGATTTCTATGTTGCATATCGTTGATAGACGATACTTTATAATTTCTACCACATAGGTCTCGATTTGATTGAAAAACTTACTATGATAGGAAGTGCAATTATTCTGTAAATGCACAAGTTGTATGTTGTCACCGAAAACGAATTTCTTTCTGTTTACAAGTATGCCGGAAAGCTGTCAAGATATCACGTGTTTTAAGAAGTCTATTCTTGAGAAACACAATGACAACGAGACTTCTTTGTTTCAAGAAGATCGGTATTTACTGAGAGATTCAGGATATTCACCAATGAGACATCTGATTCTTTCCTTCAAGATGACTAGCGGAGATAAGGACAAACAAGATTTAATATTTGTTTGGCACATGCAAGAGTAGCCAATGAGCATTGCATGAGGATCATAAAATCTCTTTGGCATTCTTTAAAACAGGTCAAAACATAGTTAAAAGATAAGTCAGAAAATATCTTTTTGGTGAGATGGGTAGGATGTTGTGCCATGCTGCATAATATTTTACTAAAAAATAAAAATGAATGAACAAGAATTAATTATAGAATCAAAGCGAGATTTAGAAACGAATCAAAGGGGCAATGTGCTAAATCATACCATCGAGATCCATCGTAGTGATAAGAATTTGTCTCATACACAATAGGAGTCCAGGAGGATTTTATTCAAACCTTGAGTTTTCAAAGTTAATATTTGCACGAGGCTTACATATAATGATGAAGTTGTTTTCACATGGCACATTTCTCATTGTTTGGAGCAAGTTTACTTGTTTTGGACGTAATCTCTCGGTGCGTTTAGAGATAGTTCGCACTATGATTGAGTAGACTGTCGTGCTACATTTCGCACTCAACGTGCAAAATAATCTTTGTTGCACTCAGAACGGAGTACAGTACTGAGTGCTATAGCGAAATATAGTCCCTTTCGCTTTGAGTGCACAATTTAATCCTTGTCGCAGTCAATGCAAAGATATATCAATGCGACAAATAACCCTTTTTGCAGTCAGTGCGAAAAATATTATTTCGCATTAAGTGCGATCATGTGCACATTTCGTATCATCTTTATCACTCAATGCGAATGGTAGTCGTGCTCACTGACTGCTAATGAGCATTGCTCGCACTCAATGCGACAAATATCTTACAGCACTCAGTGCGAATGATGAGCTCCTTGGGTTTGTCGCAATGAGTGCGAACTTATCATCTCACAATGAGTGCGAATAGTGGTTGCTCGCACTTAATGTGACAAATATCTTACCGCATTCAGTGCAAAGGATGAGCTTCTTGTCGCAGTCAATGCGATCCTCAACCCGTCACATCGATTAGTTTAATGTTTCATGAGTGCTTTAGTATGCACTCATCTTCGTAGTCTTACCGAGTATCTCAAATTCTACGTGGGTTGCTTTTATGCACATTCCCAATATAGCTGATTGTAATTTAAAAGTATCTACAAGAGTAAGTAGGTTAGTTGAGAGTAGTGAGTTTATGAGCTGAATCGAAATAAGTGGAATAAATTGTGATAAATCTATAATTCAGACTATCCAGAAACTCAAATAAATATATCACTCTGCTCGTTAGAAGAATATCAAAGCTCAAATACAAAAGAAGTGTGTTTAAGTAAAAATGTTCACTGAACTCTACTAAATAACAAATTCAGAATACATCATGAGTTCAGTCTCTTCGTAAACTCGGCCTGTTGAGCAATAGTGCACCGTATCATGTCAATCTCCTCTTCTGTCAAAGTACCCCAATAACTCTTCAACATTGAAATAAGATCCCGACCAAAGACTTGGGAATATCTAGTTTGAACGAAAGTTGGAGTTCTCAACAAGTTAATTCCTCATGTTTTCAACCATGGTAATAGAACATTTAAGAGATAATCATCTTTGTCCATATCAGCTGAATCTGGACAAAAAGATGGGGGTGAACAACACTAAAAGGATTCTTAGTAACGTTCTTTTTGGACGAGTCGTCGATCAATAAACAAGCCCTTGTACACATATTACAAGAATAGAATTTTGAAAAATCCTTCAAATATAAGAAATTGCCAGTAGTAGCTTCTTTGACCGTCTTGAAACGAAAGCACATATTCTGCAAGAAAACATTTACACACATGTAGTTCCATGAAATACAGAGGATAAGCATCAAATACACAAGTAACAAGTTTAGGATCATATACAAGAGACAAGATTGAAAACAACATATAAGAAAAAGATACAGTGGAGGTTACTTGCCTTAAGACAATCCTTGGAGAGAAATAAATTTTAGCTTCTATGGATCAAAGAAGATTACCCAACGTTCTCTATGTCCAAATCAAAACTTGAAAATCTTGACAACATACATCCATGAACTCTTTCAATTGTTCGAACCACGTAAAATAAATCCTTTCGACGAATCTCCACCTTGTAACCTTTCTCCTTAGCTCACTTAAGTTCTGTATCATTGCACCCTACTTTCAACACAAGATCATTCAGATCTAAAATAAGAGTTTCTTTCTAACAATGTTAGGATCAATCAAACGTGGATAGAAAAGTGTAGAAGCACGAGCACGTGCAAACTCGACTTTCAATCCTTGCAATTCCTCTTCTACTAGAATTATTGCAGTTTCTTGTGTCTACACCCGTTCGTTAAATTCTTCTTCGAGCTGTTTTGCTATTGCTAGCCTCTTGTTCAAGATCTCCTACTCTTATTCGCCAGACATCTATCTAGTTCTTCTTCCTCTCTCGCTTTTTTGACAAAGCGAATGTGATTTGATTTTTGAGCGGAGGGTCCTAAAACAAGACCATCAAACGAATGAAACGACTGTAAGGACTGTGCAATAACACATACAATCCTATCACTGTGAAAATCACATAAACCTTCAGTGCGACCAACACTTTATCGTAGTAAAAATACTCTGATTGTAGACTTCAACTCACAGAAGAAAAATTCTTATTGCAATAAGGGTTAGTATAGAACAAGCGAAGAAGGAACAAGCAAGAAAACGAATAAGGATAAACAGAAGAGCGAAAAAAGAAAACAAACAAATGACAACGTGAAAAAGTGAAAATGAAGATGTCAAACATGTCAAAATCTTGAGATAAAAGAACATACATGATTCATCACCTTCCACAATATGTTGCAGTAATCATAGTTGCTAGAGAGGACAACTGTTTCTTCGCTCGAGATGCACCATAATATGATAAGTGACATCCTTAAGAATGTCTCTATGATTTCAAACCTTTTTTGAAGGTGTAAGATCTCTCTCTCCAAGTTATCCACCATAAATTGAACCCACGGTGTCCAACTTTCTACTCTAGATTTCACATATAACGTCGGTTGGTCCATCATAAATTTAGTTCTTCTTTGACCCAAAAATATTGCATTTAGACATTGGAACATGACTCTCCATCAAGATAAACACATTCTCTTATGAAATACTTCTCTTTATTTTGTCATACTCGGAAAACCAATCTACAATTCGGACATACTTGACAATCGATGACATTTCAATGATATAAGAAAGAATCATTAAAGCTTCTCTGAACAATTCGACATTCAACATAATTTCTTGTCAACCAACTATTGTACTACGAGTTTCAGAGTGATAAGTCTCAATGACAACAAAAAAACTCATTATTCTTCAAAAGTAAAGCAATCATGATCCGAAATGCGACAACCTTACTCAAACAATTCCTCGCACCAACTTTCTTCTTCCTTCCAGTTCTGTGCAAAACAGCAAAATTCTCTCCATCTTCGATGTAAAATATGATCTTGTCATAATCTTAAAAATTCAAACGAATTCACGTTTTATTCATCATTTCACTATACTTAATAACTATAACACTAAAATCATTATTGAGTCTGACAACCATATACTCAATCTCATCACATGCTTCACATACATCTCCACCGCGAATCACTGCATCAGACTCAATCTTTTCACATATAAAACTCATTCTCCCGTTTGTATCAAATTCTCAAGAACAGACAATTCTTGAAAAGAAATCATCTAACCACACTCTACTACTTCAAAGTTATCTTACAAAATGTGATTGGATTCTGTTATCGCTTGCTACCGTTATCAATGATGTCTTTCAATACGCAAGTGGGATGAGAATTCGCTTCCCTACAGTCATCCATTGTTACACTTGCACATATATGTTTTAAACTTCCCCTTAGTCAACCACGGACATAAGATGTAAACCCATGATAAAGTTAAACGTCGTAAACTAAATTCACAGATATGTTTGAAACTTCCCCTTAGTTAGCCGCGGAGATGAAATGTGGATCCATGTTAAAATTACACGTCGTAAACTGAATGCAAGGGCCGTCCCGTAGTTCCGACAAACATTCCATCCCCGTCAGAAAATAATTCCTCCAACTTTGATACCCCCTAATATTTAGGTAAGTTCCAGCTTTGACACACGTATTATAACAAAAGTTGCATCAGATATGATTTCTTATCTGATTGGTATGCGTGGCAAGTTGTATTCCTTCGCCGGTTTCGTAAGATTCTAGAGTGACAAGGTTTACTACCGGAAGCGTATTTGCAAGGTACGTACCGTTCGGTAACCAATGTGTCCAACTCTTGTAGCGTTTCTCCTCCTGAACGATGGACGTTCGCTAAATTTCAGACTGAAAGCTTGGAAAAAAGATGAACCATGCCGTCTTCGACGCACTTAAACCTGATTTCTCGGAATAATACTGTACAATTGCCGGAGTGCCCAACTAAATCAGATTCTTGATAGCTGACCCGAAAGGCCAGATCAATTCTAACCAACTAAGGCTGAATGCGGTTCCGATTGATCTGGATTGGAGGACTCTTCAATGCCACCGTAAAACTTGTCCAACTATCCTCGGAGAGCGGATTGGTCGTTCACTACTGTAAAACTACATCATTATCAACAATTAACTTATTAACCTACTCTACTTTTGTGTACTCCATAAGAATATGGGGCGACCTGTAAATCTTTATCAGAGTCCAAAATAGCACTTCCTCCAACTCCAACTCCCGCTCTGCCCTCGCAGCGTATATGTCTTCACAGATCGCAACCAACCTGAACAAATACAAGACAAGTAAACGACTTGCTCTTCCCCAGTTATGCGTCAGACAGAGAACGTAGTGCGTCCAGTAAAAATTTCAGTACACGCAGCTTACGGGAGTAAAACGCAGTTGGAAACTGCGTTCCTGAGAGGATACTTAAAGTTCTCAGAAGAAGCAAGAACCTTTCAGAAAAAGTGGATCTCTTTAAAGGAATGCAGGTTGCACCCAAGACAGGTAAACAACATCCTCAAGTGGCAGCAACATCGAAATGCAGGTAAACTAAGTCATGGACCAAAACAAGAAACAAGACCTTACCTGTCGCAAGCTGGAAAATTCTCGAAAGGGATGCGCATTCGTATATCAGAACACTGAAGCCTAATAAAGCGACCTACAGCTAGCACGAACGTGAGGTACAGACTCCAGATGCTGAATTTGCTCAGCGTCTCCCCAATTATTCCCCCTGGTACAAAAGGATGCACTTAGAGTCTTAACACAATATACAAAGAGCGTAATCGCTGCTGATTGCTCGGAACCATAGACTCAAAGAGGAATTAGGTTTCCTGATACTGAAAGTGAATGTCACGATCAGATGCGTCCTTTGAAAACTACTGGTCGGATCTGACAGGACAGGGCTAACAGGAGATGCCATCAACAATGTATTTCCAAGGCTGGATGCAGATAAAGACATCGCAAAGCAAATTCGAGAGAAAACTCCGTCTGCCACCAAATACCAAACGATAAATTCTACCTGACCATCAACAGACAAACAACGGCGAACTACGCTGAGTGAGATCAAAACGAGCTGTTGACGGTACTAAATCTCGTATAAGATCTCAGTATTCGTTTAATCGGCAAATGTGAGAGAAACATACTCGGCACTTCTTCAGAAACAGTGAATGCGACGAGGCCCTTGGCGTTCCCACATCCATCTCCGCTGTGTGCATCCTCACGTGTGAAGGACCACCAAGAATATAAACCTCTATTCAAAGTCAAGTTGCCTGTCACATAACCTGCTTTCCAAGTTGCCTTCTGAAAAGAGCAAATATACAAGTAGCACCATGAGGAAAATTATTATGGAACTGTCAGACATAAGCTAGCAAACGACAATATAAACAAGGCAACGAATAACAGGGTTCTTGGTCATTCTACTCACAAGGTAGGGGTCAACTGTTCCCTCAAGAATACGCACATCCCCTGAACCAGGAATACGAAAGAACCGCGGATACATATACGGTATGGTGAAGGACTTGAGGGTGCCATTTAGAACATCCCTCAACTGCTGAGCAATCAAGGAGGAGTTCATGCCAATTACATCCGATGGATAAGCAGCTACTTCCTTCCCCTTGGGCCTATCGCGATTGAACTCCCATCTAGTCTGGAACATAATATCATCGTCTATTGAATCCATCAAACTCTTGAGAGTGGGAGGCGGAATCATCCATAATGAATCAGCATCCTCTTCACAGCATATCAGTTGTACATCCCTTATATCGTAGGAGGTCGAGGTCAAAAACTTATACGGATCGCTGTATGGCGCCGGAGTGGAATCTGCCTTCAGAACATCTGCCAAAAAGGGAACTTGACAAAGGCCCGTCTGAAAGATTGGGAACTTGCCACCCACGGTCTTCACCTCAATGTTTGCTCGCACATCATTAATCTGGTTCACAATGTTGGTTGGATTGCCACTGCTGTAAATCTGCAAAGAAAAGAAGCAAAAACACGGTGACAACCTAGACCCAGAACTTGAATGCCCATCGCACTAAAGCGATAAAAACTTAGAACAGTGTTGTTTACACTTCGATGAAAACTTTGCCCCATCTGCTCACCAAGTATTAGCCTGCGTCTTACCAGCATGGGAGCCCAGATAACCCCTATCAAAGTAGCAAAAAGAAGTACTCCACTGCAGAACTTTATCCAGACGCCTTGTTTTTCGCCGAGTCGATGCTTCTCACGAACCATTTTAATATCACATTGCACAAGGTAAAGACTTGCGTATATATCTTCCAGCTACAGGCCATCAACTCAGAGGGTTAGTTCATCAGTTCTGACCCGCAACCGCCGCTCTTAAAGAACACATGGATGGAACCACCAAACTAACTAACTACCGCCTCTAGCAATTCGAAGATATCATCTCAATATGAACCAGAACATCTGTTTCCTCTTTAAGATGATAGATTGAAATTATAAAACACCTGCCCATATTTGTTGTAACCCAGTATTTAGAAATCAATTTCTAAAACAACTACCAATCAAGTTGTTCACTGTTCTCGAAACGAAGCCCGAACAAACATGGGTTCTAACCGTTGTTCATGACCAGTTTCTAGAAAAAGCTACCAGACACACATCAAGCAATTACCTTCAGCCAATCATACATAGTAAGAGCCGTTGTTGTGCAAGACCAGTCCAAAACACATCGGAGTTCGTAAAGGAAGGGCAGCGCTCTATAAAGGCGGAAACCGAGCCAACTTGTAGCGTTGACCTTTCTTGTAAGGAACTGCCCATATAGTGTGCTCTTGTGAGGTAAACCAAACTTCAGCTGTACAGCTTGTAAGGCCAAGGAGAGAGCCTTCATCAAGTAAAAACCCCGCAGGGGCAGAAGCTGAAAGAAGTGTTTCTGGTTTCCTGCTGCCCCGAGTATGGACCAGACAAAATCAGATACATAGGCTGTATATAACGCAAAACTGAAAAAGTAATAGATGACTTTTCCCGTGGCGAAAGAGCACAGATAAAGTACGCGATCCACCATGATCAAGAAGAAAAGTGTCTGCGTCACGTCAAAACACATTCGCATAAGATCTCCAACCTGATCGAAAGCTATCATTGAACTTTGAGGAAACAAGCACTGTAATCAGTAGTTCGTCACTAAAACTTGAAACATGAAATGGCCAAAACAGATGAAGCTTGGACATATCCACGGAAAGATTACCATAAGGACAAAGACAAACTCTTTCGGAAACTGATCTTCTACTTGATATACTTCAAGAAGCTGCTCGCTGTGCTTCATGGTGGACTGATAAAACAGCGCCACGTACAGAAAAGCAATAAGATCTGTTCCAAATATGAGTGCGTACAAATCCACCTCCCTCTTGCCACCAGGGATTACAGACACGATTGAATACGGAAAAGCAGTTTCTTCGACAAGACCTTCGTCCTTTGCTCTCTGTAACTCTGCTGCAACGTCTGCCGCTGGAGTGAGAGTATGATGGAATGCACCTGGCGTGTAACCCCTAGGTGGAGCAGCATAAATCACCTCCAAAACCGCCAGTGCCATGTTCGGCTTCCCTGGACTGTTCTCGATGCTTTCAACACGTACACTACTACAAACATCCTTGAAAGCGTCATTCTCTCCAGAACAACTGACACTCGAGGATCGGCGCACTGCAGTAAGAAGTCTATTTATACCGGATTCTATTCGCTCAGGTTGAATGCCATCTTCGGGCCACTTCCCAACAAGCAGCGACACTTGGACAAAGTGAGGGGGAGCCTCAGACCCGTTACGCAAGGCTTGCCAATACCTTGACAGTCCCCTTCTAACGCTGGAAAGAGTATCAGTAACCCACCGAACACCCTTCCACAGTCGATCTCTTAGGTTTTGATCTCCTCTCTGACCTTCCATATCCATAAGACGCCTCGTGGAGGCGAAGGAATGAGTATCATTTACAAACATCCACTCCCCATCTCTTGCTTTGATAGAACTTTGAACTAAAGTGGCAAGGTAGACCAAGAATAATGGCAGGACACTGATTACAAAAGAATGGTCCATGGCTGATCCAGGAATTCCGAGCTTGACTAGCCAAAAAGATACATCCTTCACTTCACAGTTTTGTACCTTGATCTGGTACATGTACTGGAGTAGGATGTTGATTTCGGTGTACACCAGCATGACCAACCAGTAATGTTGACTAGGACCAGGATTGGCAAGAAGGGCGTATAAGAACAGTGTAGCAGGGAAAACGAGCGTAAGAAAGCTGAAGTTCCAAGTGTAAGCAATGACGAAGAAGAAATAGCACACAATATCAGTGTTGGAGGAGACCTGCGTCCAAAAGTACTGACAAAGCATGTTAAGTCGTCGCCATGTGTCACTCATGCGTTGTTTCTCGACCTGGGAGTCTGGTTTTCCGTCATCATCATAAGGCGTCGGAGACCCGCTTTGCTGGAAAGGATTATGCTTCCTCTCAGCTGGACCCGGTTTTCCTTCTTCGTCAGTGGAAGAATTCTCAGTATCGTCTTCTGGATCTATGTTCAAAAACCCCATAATACCGGAAAGAGCCTTGTTTCCTAAAACCTGCACCTGGGCCACTCCATCTCCTAAAAGTTGTACGCCAGACAGCAACCTCTGCCTTTGCCACTGGTCCTCCAATTTCTTGTTCTGTTCAGGGCTCCCTGAACCTTGCACAAAGGGAGATTCTTCGCCTGTGTCAGAAGTGGTATCCGATCGAGATTCAGTATCCGTGGAAGCTTTGCGACGCGGAGCAGACGGTCCTGAATTATCTGCAGTAATCCGTGGCGAAGTAACCTCCTCGACTTGTGGTCCCTGCCAAGAAACCCTTCTTCTTCTTCTCACCTGGACATCTACAGCACTTTCAGGATGGCCGACAAGTGGGACTTCTTCAGTATCGTTTTTCGAAACGGTACCCCTATTTAGTATTGTCTCAGAAGAAAACCTCTTCAGTCCTCGGGAAGCAAGTGCTCCTGCTGAATGGACCGTGGAATCTGAACTTGTGAAGGGGGGAAATGACGGTCGACGATCTAGCTCAATCATCGGAGAGGTGACTTCTGTAAACTTTCCAGTCGAGTTCAACACATCTAGCCTCATGTCCGTCTTCATCTTCTCAACCTGAAGACGCCGTTGCAGCTTCCGCTCTTCCGTCTCTCGAATTCGCTGCAGATGCTCCTTCTTGTAAGCCGCCTTATCTTCCTGGGCGTGTGCTCTAGCCTCAACCTGTTCTGCTTCCAGATATCTAAGCACTTGCTCAAACTCCCTCGATCGGAAAATGTGCGCTTGTAATCCAGCAACACAAAATATGGTGATATCAACGAGTGCAGACCGTGCTGTTATACGAAATCCAAACTTCATCTTGTACAGTCCGACAATGTTATAGATATCGCTATTCACTGCACATGTTTCCGTAGCCAAAAATCCAGCATAGGGTGCTTGATAGAGCAAGGACGCAACTATCAAGATGTAGTTGTAGAGGCGCAAAAACATGAAAACGGAATTTCGTTTAGTCATGATAGTGCTCCTCATCCGGAAAAAAATTAGAGAGAATGTTAGATAACCCAGATGAAGCACATCGTACTGAAGTGTCCCGGTGGCGAATACGAGGAGGAGAACCACATGTAAAAGGTGCCGATAAAAGAAGAAGCGCACGTGATCCAACCACGTCCACTGCCCAGTTGTTTCATAGGAAATCTCTTTCCAAGCGAGCCTGTCATCAGGTGATATATGGGCGTGGAAGGATCTAGCAACTTCAGATGTCGTCATGTTAACACGAAGCTGCAGACTCGTGATGAGGAAGACCATGAAATGAGCAACAAGCATTTGCCGATCATCTACCACCAATCCTGCAACACACGTAAAAGTGCGGCTCCAATCTTAGTGTCCATAACTGCAAGTGTGCCGCAGTCCACTTGTTATCTCCAGCAGCAAAACTTCCTTATGGCGGAAATGACCGTGAGAATACAAACGATGCACGAGTTTACCACTTCGGCGCGAGTTGTCATACACTCCAACGTATCCTATTCTAGAAGACATTACAAAACTCTGTAGACCTTCCAAGGAACGACTACCAACATGTCTAGTTCTTCCTTCCTGTATTGACTCAGTATCATGACTTCACGGGAGACCTGTCTTTCTACTGCAACACCTTGACGACTTAAGTTTCAAGCATAGTGAATGAAAATGAAAGCGCAGACGTTGTATAAGTGAGAAATTACCCAGCCAGCATCGCCAGCAATAATCAGCGTGGGAGGTAGAGCTAAAAGCACAGTCATTGCAGTGGACAACAGTTTCGTTAACACCAGTACCAACACTCCACGGAGGAGGGCCTTTTCCAAGCACAGTATATTCTGTAATCAGCACACAGGCGAACACCATCACGAAGAAAGGCCAGATGGTGCGAAGTGTCCGGCGTTTGAAGACTATGCATAGACCAAGAACAAAAACGTAGCAGAGTGAGATAACGTTGAGCAGCGCGAAGCTAGCCACTAATAGCGCCAGCATGCTGATTTCTAGCCCGTAGTATTGGAAGAAATGCTCAATTATAGATTTGACGTAGATACTCAAGGTCCTTAACTGTGCCTCGTAACGTTCCTGCTTTTGGAGAAGAACTGCCCTTTTGGTCCAACGCCTCGATTCTTTAGCAGATCCCCATGGGGAACCTAACCTTGTCTTGTCTGCAAAACCCTCTTCAGCTTTACTGCTGACCGCATCTAAGGTTGGTTTGGACGATGATCCTGCGTAGAATCCCCTAAAAATGATCTTGGATGAAGTTGAGGTATCTAAGACTTCGTCAGAAGTGTGACGAATTATTCCCGGATTACTGTCACTTGGTTGAACAACCTTTGACCCACCCTGAATGACATTCTCCTGGGACCCTTCCCTCCGCGAGTCAACAACTGAGGAAGCTGCAAGAGTTGAACGGCTTCCCCGCGGGTAAGGCGAGTACGGCGCGTAAGGAGAGTAAGGCAGAAACAAGAAACATGGCTCGCCGAACTGCTCATCTGATCTAAGGGAGGCCGGAAGTTGTTCAAGCCAGTAAAAGCTACAGTACTGAAGTATGCAAGCGAACAAGATGAGGACCTTACTCCTAAGACCAAGCTCCACCCCTCCAAAGCCCTTCGCGTATACGTGAAATCCAAGCCAGCTGGCAAATTTTCCATGGGTCTGACCAGGGCACATCTCAAACCGCTGTCCCAACAGCTGAAAAAGATACTCAGTCGTCACGAGAATCCCGGTGTAGACAGCATACAATTGTCCAGGAAGTCGAGAAGTTTTGGACATATTGCAAGTGAGAAGTAGCATTACAAGATACAGGAATCCAGTCGCACTTACAGGTGTTACTGACGCATAAAAAACCGTCAACGCAAGAACTTTCCCACTGTGTAAGATTGCAAGCCTCTTGAGAAAGGATATTAAACCATGTGCTGGATTTATGTAAACACCGCCTTCTTCCGATTCTTCCCCAAGAATACGGACTTGCGCACGTTCAAACCGGAAAAGTTGCATGGCGGCAAGAATGGCTAAAGAATCCCACAAATGTCCGAACAAGGAATCCTGAGGATTGAAGCCAAAGTCATCATCCAGTGACAACCATTGATCCAAGGACTTCCTGAGGTCCGGGAAAGCACTCAGTATATACCGGGAGACAAAAACGCTTCCAGAAAAAATCATCAGAGGGTACCACAAGTAAGCCGTTGTGTGACCAATAATCTGCCGCCCAATAACCCAGAAGAGCAGTAGAATCAAGTACCCCAAAGAAACATAATTTGGCTCCACCAGATAAATCACACAGAGGACTGTTCCGTAAGCGATGTATGTGCCGAAAGATCGATAGGTAGCGCGAACACTCTCCGAGATGGATGCGAGGTGCTTTGTCACCCAGTTCACTGCACAAAAGTCAAAAACCAGGGTCATGCTACCCGAAAATCCAACTATGTACTGCATCAACGCAGCATAAAAGACGAACCGAACTTAGATAGCTTTGGTGTTGATAAACCTCTGGGACCGTGTACAGGGTTGGACCCTACGATGAGCAATTTCAAGCAGTGCTCCGGAAGAGTTTTTCTCCCAGAACTTCAGTAAACCCCTCACCTTGGTCAGCGGAGTAAATCCATGAGTATATTTGGCCCATGAGTATAGTAGCTGGATGCAAGAAGTATCATCACTACTTAAGGACGAAATAATTTAACCCAGAGAGGTACTTAGTAAGCAGTAAATCCTAGCAGGGTAGAGAAGAATAAAGCAAGAGCTGAGCATACCATTGTTGCTGCTTTCTTGCTGAAGATATCCAAAGTTCTGAGATGCATAGACAGACATAAGTACAGATCGGCGACTCCCAACTCTTAAAATACCCCAACCTAAAGGTGGCTGCGGACTCTGTTGTATCGTAGCCGACAAAGAGCTTAGCACCTTAACACCATGACTCTGGACCGCCAAGAAGCAGAGAAGTACCGCAATACTCAGAAAATCCTGGAACTTTGCTTTGCTCCACAAACCTGGACCCAAGTCACTCAAGGTTAACATGCTCACAGAGAAGTACCTTACTACTATGTGGAACTGGGCATCAAGCAATTTCATCTCCAAACGGACATTTCAATCTGACACTCAAGCAATTTCCTCTCCAAAAGCGTCAGTGTAAGTGCACTATACAGTCTCCCGTTCATGAATAACATAAATTTCGTGGAACTCACCAAGTTGTGAAAGCACTGGTTTCAGCACATCTTCATGCTGGTGAATGATACTCGATATCCAATCCAGTTGGAACAAGTAGAGAGCAGAAAAATGTAGCTCACAGAAGAGAATAAGGTACTGCCGTGTTCTCTTCGCAACTGCTGAGCTCACCAGATAAAAGAGGAAGAAGCCAACTACACAATCACAGACGGTATCGCGCACATCAGGCGCTGGTCACGGTGGTCTTATCCACTATTCGTATCTACCCATCGGAGAAACAGCGAAGTCGACAGGGCTCTCATCTGAGACCACTTGGCTAAAATACCAACCCCCTTAAATCTGGCACGATCTCAATGGACACTCTATGTTTGAAGATTGAGTCGAACCAACACAGCACATCAATCCAACCATATCCATTATACCAGATCGTCAAGAACTATAAGAGAAGGCCGATATACACTTACTGTAGACAGCATGGAGCATCCCATCTTTCATGCCCACCACGAAAATCAAGACCAAAGAGATGACGTACGAGCTTCGACGTAGGCACCAGGCAATTACTGCCAGAATTAAAACCTTCCAGTCTTCGCTATCTGTAAAATAGCCGGTGCAAATCATGAAATAAAGTCTGATCCTCTTGAGAAAGCAATTAAGCTGTCCGTGTCGGGAAAATAAACTATGAAAATTTACACTCAAAGGTTGATAACGCCTCGCTCTCGAGCCAAAACGATTCACCCAGTAGCAAACGTTTCCTACTCATAAGTTGCGGCAGTCTGAACTTCAACTACTTCCACCACCAAATCTTAACTGGCAACGTGTGTCAGTTTCCACTAGGCCAAAGGTTCTCTGGTAACTGCAGGAAACTGAGAGCTCTCTGCTCCTCATAAGCTCAACCATCAGTCCTCTCTAGCAGGTCACGGCAAATACGGAGAGACAAATTTCAGCAAGTGTCAGCTTACCTTCTTCTTCCACACCTTGATCGTCACTTGGGCTCTCTGCCTCACTCATACTTTCAATTATTACGTTGCTGACGAATATATCAGTTGCCACAAGAACTCCTAGTGCAAACTGCGCAAATATGAAAAGTCCTGGCGCAGAGTAATGCCATAAACCAATAGAATGCCAGAACTCCATTCCCTGTCGACACATATGAGCGAGCCTTTCCAATTAAACAAGTTCTTCAAGTAGGCACTTGGTAAATTAAGTTCAACAGCGTCTTGAAAACAGCTTAAGAAGTTCAAGTTTATATGTATCGCACAGAATTTCGAACAAGCTACTTGCTCAGAAAGTGACGCTTCCACGCTCCTAGAATGCACGATCCGAAACAAACTTGCATCCTCAAACCGGCACGAAGCTAGAAAGCACAAGAGGAAAAATGAGAAGGCTCCTCTTGATACCATCTGAGACTGCTCACTGATGACAGAAAAGGCTGCATTGAAGACGTACGTACTGAGCGCCCATGATAAGATAAATCCAAGAAGCACCGGGTTTAGCTGCCTCAACTTGAGAACGGACGGAAAGCCGTAAAATATATAACCCACGTACAGTAGCAGGCCGAAAGCACAAAGGCTGGCGTAAATGAAGCTCCAGCACACTAGAGCAATAAGACACACCTGTTTTGAACACGCAAAACCACAAAGACAACCGATATTTAGATTCTCCCTCACAATTAGAGCTCACCTTAGTCACGTATAACTAACTTCGGGCTGGGCAATTAACCGCTCGTAGCTAAACACGAGCACCAGGTATTTACGATTCTGAATGATGCCGGATGAAGTCATCAAAGCTTCAACAGTCATCCTGGAAGGGAATCCTCATCCCGGATAACCTCTGCAAGCTGTAAACTCATCAAACAAGGGCTTCCTGCATAGTAGACCTTACTGGAAAGCCATAGGTGATAAAGTTGATTGTAGCATGCTGGAAAGCAACCGCTCTTCTTTGATCGCCAGCCCACCTTCTGGATTGTCTGAGGATACAATAACGAAATTAAACCACAGTCAAAACGCCTCTCTGAATAACAAGGCAGTTGCTCGCCGGTTCAGCGGTGAAGACAGTTGGACAAGAAACTAACTGCTTAACCTATGTACGATTAACTCCAGAAACACACCCTCTTTTTGTTATGAAAATCTAGAATTCTCCGCCAAGCATTTGCCGTCATCTGCCCCGGACTATGACCTTCTTGATGTAAGCTTTCTCCATAAATTTAGAACTAACTTATATACAGTTATACACAGTTCTCACTTGTAGACACGGAGGGAGGCTCATATCAAGTTTGCTTATAAAAATTAAAGACTGTAGAAGGAGAAAGGAGAAACCTAAACCTCTTGCACGAACTCAGCAGGTCAACTTTACGGACAATAAAAGTAAGCAACGATCTGTGTCTGCCAGACTGGACCTTTAGATGAAGGTGGGTATTATTGCAAGGGATGCGAAGATCATTGCAAGACGATCAGAAGAAGACAAATTAGACTGATGATGATTATCTAACCTAGCATGCAGGATGTAATCGGTATGAGACTAGGAATGATGCTCGTTTTGGAAGTAACAAGGTCATGGCTAGCAAGAAAGAATTCTTGGATGGCATCCGTAAGACTGAAAGCTGAAAAAGCCAGAAAATTCAACTGCTGGTGATTTATAGGTTTCCGTGAAGAGCAGAAAGAATGAATGCATTCGGACCTTCCAGGTGCATTTCGGACCATTACATTGTGTCTCTGTGCGATGTTGGCAGTTGAGAAGGAAGCAGCCTCTCAGTCAGCCCCTCTTCGCTGAGATGGTTGGATGAAGTCGATCTCGTGTCAGTACGAAATCTGGGCAAAGAGTCTTCGGCCACCAAACCATTTTCGGCTGTGACTCTAATATCTTGCTCTTCTTGCAGATCCCTGATGGCGATACAGAGCTGATGGACAAGACAGAAGTGTGAAATGTGAGTCAAAATCCTTGTTATTCTTACAACAGCTGAAGACCGTCACACAACATGTGGCATAACCCAGTCCAAAGCATTTCTTTATAAACTCACGATGAACTTCAGAGAAGTACTGCGGGTAAACAACCAAAACCAAGCGATCTCCATGGACGCTGCGTTTATTTTAGGCATCTCTCACACCCGATCCTGCGATATACTATGACGGATGTCAATCAGAAAATCTTACCAAAATATACAGTGTGACAAGAGCTGCAGCTTGAAGACCTTCTGGCCAGCCAAAGTCCGCGGTAGAGACTTTGAAAAGACCCAAATAATTAGCAACTTCAGACAAACTGTCAGGGAAGGTAACAGGAAACTGATACAGGTACAATAGAAGAATGTGAACTCCTGTACACGAGAGCAGTGGTCTCCAACCCCTACAGCATCAGAGGAATAGTCTGCACTAGTTAGTATTCCGAAAAGGCCTGGACTCAAATCCATCCGACAAGAAATGCTCTAAGCACACTTCTTTCCTGTTAAACTGTGTCCTCGACACACCATACAAACCTATTCCTTGAATTTGTCAATTCGAGTTCAAACACTGCCTTCGTTTGTCTTCCTTTTTCTTTGTAACGAACCAACTGATAAGAAAGAAGAGCGTACCAAGAGAGCCCGACAAAGTTACTGGTCATCGACCAGTGAAGAAGACCAACACAACTGCAGACAAAGTAGGGAAGAGATATCCAGGAAGGGCGAGCTACTCCAACCAAAATCTGTATAGCTGGTAACAAAACATTCCTCAAAGTGCCCCTCCACTGAAAGCCTTCCTCGCCTGCATGAAAGCAATTTATTAGAGACACAGGCCTCAACGAGCGGAGTTTCTTCCGGCTAAACCACTTACACGGGAACTGCATGTAAGTGTATGTTTCTAACCGAAATCAAACCGTTCACTCTGAATCTCCTAGGGAACCAAAGGTCGAGAAATATTTAGGTTCCATGGCAGTGCTGAACTTTATATCCGTATGATAGCTGTCAACCATGACGTAGACCAACCTCTTCACAGCGATAACCGATTTTCATTCCTACTTATCAGATCCAGGACTATTTCACCTGGACTATCCAACAAAAATCTGCTTCTATTGCTAACGTTTCTGTAAAGATTTCGAAAGCAGCCAGACAAAACCTAAAAGGCTGGCTCAGCTCGTGGGTAACCTTGAACAGCGGTTGACTGGTGAGTCCTGTACCGCAGAGGTAAGATAACTTAACTGGAATCTACTGATTCCAGTGAAGTTAAATGTATGCATGACAGCGGCGGTCCCCAGAAATTATACAGGCTGTTAGCATAGCAAGGACACAGGCGGACAAGGCGCAGATATCAACCCCAAGATGAAGTGTCCGCCATCCCATTGAGTTGTTGCTCATGATATAGAGCACACGCTGCGGTAATTGCCACGCCAAACTGAGGTAGAAGAGAGAAAAATACGCCCAGATTGCCTTCCCACGGATTCAGACTGCAGAAAAAGAATAGCCCACGATGAGATTCAAAAACTCACATAGCTCGTTCGCAGACTGCGTCACCGGGTACTAACCTGAAATTGAGCCCTTTCAAGTCTTCGTTGCAAGTGCTTGATATAGCATTCAAAAAAGGTGTAAGTTAAGAAAGGCGACCGGTAGACAATCCGCATACTACATCCTTCTACAATGTGACTCCCTTATCTGAAGCAACGCCTCTTTGAATCTGAAGCTTCTCTTTTAGTAATCAGTTTAGTATCTTTGTGATGAGGAATAAATAGATCAAACCTAGACCCTATTCAATCTTATCATTGTTACCTACTGTACATCTGATTAGAAGACTCCCAGAGATTACTCCTGGAAACCTGAATCATTATCCTTCATAGACAATATGTATCAACTCAATCAAACAGGTGTCCGTTCTTTTAGCAGTACCATGAAGACTAGCAACATCTGCAATGTAGATTGACTGAATGGGCCACGGTATGTTGGTAGATGAGTATAGCAGTTCGAATCAAGGACTAAACTGACACAATTAAGAGAGCCTAGCAGGTACAACCAAAACCAAGAGAGGTGTGAATGTGCGCTAACTTTAATCATCAAGGCTGAATGGGCCGAGAGAGTAATATAGAGCCCTAATCCATGGCTTCCAGGATACGCACTAGCAAACAATGCTGCAAATCGGTAGTGTAGTGTAGTGAACTTTCTGATGCTTATCAGGAAAACGCACCGGGAGAGTCCCAGCAGGTCCAACCATGGAGAGTCCGACATCTCCCAATTGCTCCCGACCATGGCCCAGGCCAGTTCAACGAACCCTTCAGTCACAATAACACCCGTCGCCAACAGCACCACAGACATCCACAACAATGGCCTGGGAGTGACAGGTCGACCTACAATTGCAGCGCAAAAGAGGACAAAATAAGTTTTCTTATTGAAAGAGCACGTCCAGGTGATGGAACTTAAAAACTGAGAAGGATAGACAAAACAATTGATGTGGTAAAGGGCGAGAACAGCACCATTCATATTCTAGCTACTTAAATAGGAACATAAGATACTCAGCTTCTGCAACTAGCTCAACTAGCTCAAGATAAGTCAGCTTCTCATCAAGCTTGATTACCCCGTCTTTGCGATTTGTACTGGACGACAAAGAAGGCCAGCAGAAATAACAAAGATATTATACTCCAACTCCCAAACGCAGCTGTCACAAAATCAAAACCCGTCTTCAACTGTCAGGGGGGAGGACGTCGCCTAGTCCACACACAGCGAAAAGCTTACCGCGTTGTGGAAGGAGTTTAAAGCACAGAAAAGCGCAAGGAACCACTTGGTCCATAGTATCCCTTGATAAAAAATCTAGAACATATGCAAAAGCGGAAGTTATTCAGAAGAGCAAAGTGCTTTCGAGGCCCGCAAAGATAATACATAGAACAAAGGTTACTAACCACATAGTAGCATCACCGGGGCCAAAGCCCCGATGGCGGATGCCTGCATTTTGAAGGCTATAAATTTGCGTCCAAAGGATTCCAAACTGCCCTCCTCATCCTGGGCGTCGATTTTTCAGCAGTGCAAATCCTTCTCCACGCTGAATCTTGGAGGCCCTGAGATGGAGTTCGTGACTGGTTAGGCCAAAGTTCATGCGTGCAATTCACCCTCCTATCGTGCCGAGCTGCGAAGCCCAACCTTCGAACCAAGACCAGATCCGTGGAGGAATTACGTAATACAGATAGCCTGGTGAACTATCGGGCAACAACGACCGCCATGGGCAGCTGCCAAAGTAGAAATGTAACAGGAAAATTCTCAGGTACCGTCTACGGTGGATGGAATAAAAGCCAGTACTTGAAACCACTGGTGACAGAAACGGCCATATATGAATGGGGAAATGCGACAAAATCTGACCTTCGACGATAACTCAAGAATTTGGACTGAAACCAATTTGTGTGATATCCCGTCTCACAATACGTGCAAACTCTGCGCCACGAATCGTTGGTACCCAGCACACACGAATCGTTGCGCTGAAGTAAACAGCAAACGTACAAAATTCCATACCCGCCCTGTCCACCGACCTTACCTAGGACCAGATCGGCCTTGAATCAAAAAACTGGAAGGAGGAAAATAAAGGCAAAATTCACTGACCGAAACTGACGCGACGCCGCAACAGACCTTCTGGATCCGATCGCTTAGACGGCTTCGTCGAGCTCCTGTAAATGTTTCAATTAGTCTCGGAGCTCTTCCTTTCCCGGCCCTCCCCACAAATCTATTTCCTGCACTCCTCAGCTCCTCTTCGCCCACTTCTCTTGCTGTCCTCTCGTCTTTCGTCCTCTCTGCTTTCCTCATGAGCGGGAAACAAAAGCCGAGCTCCTGACACCCACATGACACGGGCTTATTTCCCGGTAACGCCTTGGTCTTGCGTGCCGGATTACCAAATTCCGATTCACGCGAACGGTGGCGGCCGCTAATTTTACGTGGTTGCTTGCTCGTTGGTTATACACGTGTTGGCCCGCTGGCCCCGGAGAAACGCCATACTGTATTTGATCCACGTACAAGGATTCGCCTTCCTCCTGAATTCTAGTATGTGGCGTCACATCCTCACAGAGTTGACGAACATCGAGATCGGCACCCAGTTTCATGCGTCCGTGAAGATAGTACTGTTTTAGTGGGGGCGTCAGCACAACGACAAGGAAAAGCATGGACTGAACCCTTCGTTTTACTAGCATTGGTGATTCCTGAGCGACCGGAAAACCTTTCGAATACATGCATGGTGCCTCCTAACTATGTGAACTCACAATCACCGATACTATGGAGTCTAGGCCATTGACTCTTTTATTTCATTTCCGAAACCTAGGTGCTATCTTTCTGGAAAATTAGAGTCCTTTTCGTTTCCAATGGATACGTATGTAACATGTATGGGAACCAATGCAGAAGAGCGCCAGTTTATAGTAAGCTCCTATTCGTCATGGTTGAATCTGCATACCATAGAGCCGTAGAGTAGATCATGAGCTCCAGCTCCTTCTTTATTGCAATGCATTCTCATAAGCTAACCATCGTTTTAAAGAGAACTCGGGAGATGCAAAACATGGGTACATCATTTCTTTTTTCCTGCTTTAACTTCACATGCATTATTTTATAGTATCACTCACTATCGGATGTTTACTTTCACTCCATGTACCAAATGCATAGCCTCGCAATTTCATTTCGCAGCAATTTGTTTATATTTTGTTTCATAATTTCTTTACTAATCCAGGTTTTGAAAGAAGAAAAGGAAATTGAACAAAAATCAAATGTGATATGTTTACCGCAAAGTAACTAAACCTTCCTCGTACACCTGATAAGGTGTTTATAGTCTAATAAGATCATGATTGGTAACTAAATTCTTTCATACATGTTATCATGTATTTATGATCTGGAATAGTCTCACAATGCTCCATGGCACCTTCTGAAGGGTCTGGAAGCCGTGTGATTTTGTGAGAAGACGGGATATCTAGATAGAACTCGTCTGTTTGTGTGTTTGAACAGATTTTAGAACTTAGAACAGCGATACTTGTGCAAATCTTTTGTGAGAACGATATTTTTATGCTAAATGGGCAAAAAAAAATCTTGTGATACTACAAGATCGGATGCACAGATTGTAGCAGCCAAACCTTCAAGAACTATTACTAACAGTCATGGTATGATATTCTATGAAGGGAAGTTATGGATCCCAGAGGATCCAGAACTACGTATCACGATACTAATTGAATGTCACGATTCAGTCATTGCAGGACACATGGGAGCAGAAAAGACACTGGAAGCAGCCCAACGAGTGTTCTATTTCCCAAGATGGCAGAGGATGTTGCAGTATACTCTCGGAGTTGTGCAATGTGTCAACAAATAAAGCTACAAATCAAGCACCCTCTGGTCTTTTTCAACCCCTCCAGATTCATTCCAAACATTGGGAACATGTTAGTATGGACCTAGTGTGTGAACTACTCATGATCAGTTCCGATTTTGACTCCATAGTCGTCTTCGTCGATAAGCTTAACAATATGATCCATATTCGATCAACCACGAAAGACGTCTCAGCCCCTCAACTTACCCAGTTATATTTGAACACAATTTTTGCTCAGCATGATCTATCTCATATGCTTATAACAGATAGAGGTCCTCAGTTTACTAGTCTATTTGGAGAACCCTATATGGTCTGTTCAGAACCAAACTTACCATATCTATTGTTTATCATCCACAAATCGATGGACAAACTAAAAGAGCCAATCGAACAATCAAAGACATGATACAGGTCTTTACTCTGGAGGAGCATGCAAAGTGAGACACCTTACTTCCTTTGGTAGAATTTATCTACAACAACTCCTTGAGCAATGCATCTACTCGCAAAACTTCTTTTTATCTCATGTACGGAGAACATCCTCTCACATTAGCAAGCTTGACACGATTCGGTAAGTCATCGATGGTCAACACCAAAATGCATGTTGTCAATGAATTCGTTGCACGAATTTAACAAGGAGTGGAGGTGAAACTGCAAGTTGTTCAGAATCGATAAAAACAATATGTTGATGGACACTGTCGGCATGAAGAGTTCACGATTAGTGATCAAGTTTGTGGACCTGACGTTGATCTGCAGTCTTAAATTCAACCCTCGCTTCATCGGACATTTCTTTGTTGTTTACAGAATAGGAGTCGTTGCATATCAACTCGAACTTTCGTCGCACATGAAGATTCATCCGGTTTTTCATGTATTCTTATTACGGCGATATACACCACGACCTCATAAATTTGAAATTCGCAAGAGTCACGATCTCTTCCTCAAATTGTCGATGACGAGGAAGAGTTTGAAGTAGAACGCATCTTAAAGAAACATGTTCGTGAGACTCGTCATCAACGAATAGATTACTTGGTGAAATGGAAAGGATATCCATTACATGAAGCAACATGGGAACCTGCAACTAATCTTGCATACGCCCCACTCGTAATGAAAGATTTCGAACAACATTTGAGCAACGAGGACGTAGCTTCTTAAAAGGGAGGAGGTTTGTAATAAGTAGAGTTCTACTTATCGACTAGAGGTGAAAATTGGTTTGGTAAAAGTCTTTGGTACAACAATCAGTTACGGCTAAGTTGGCCTCAGAATACATGCAGCAAAAGAGTATTTCTACTAATAGGTGAGAGCGCCAAAAGTCCACCGAAAACTTCCGGAAGGAATTTGAAGATCCAAATGATGTTTTTTGGATCAAAAAATGGACAAATAGAAACAAGGCTTAAAATATGCCTTAAATGCCCTAGTTCGTACTCTTCTAGAGCTTTCCAACGAGTCCTTATTTGACTCATTCTGAGCCCTCTAGATGTTGTTTTGGAGTTTCAGATCTAAAGCTGCATGTAAACCACGTCAGCGATCCGTGTGCTCACCTTGAGATGTCAGCATTGGCCTGAATCCTATCATGTATTCCTCCTATCACTATATAAAGTACGAGAATGCACCTCCAAGGACATTCGAGTTTGAGTTCACTCTAGAACTCCGTCTTACAAAATGTGTAGTGTCCTAGGATTTCTTCTTTAACCCATTGTAGCATAGAAGATTTCGTTCTCCAAGAATATTTACACTAGGTACGATGTTCTCAGTTCTAAGATCTGTTCAAACTCATAAATATTTCGCCCAAAAATCCCTTCTTCTCACCAAAACACGCCTTTGAACCATTCGTATAATGAGCTTCTCACATATCTTGTTATCTTTTGTTAAAAAGTAGGATGAATTGCAAGGTGGATTATCTTCTTAGGAATCCATGCAATGCCTTGCTTAGTTAGGATTGCTTAGATGTAGCTCGGAAGACAAGAAGTACTTAAGAAGCACTGTTAGAATTCTGGAAGACGAAATAGCTATCTTCTGGAAGACTAGATTCGTCTTTTGAGAGTGGAAGCTGGACTGTGAGGGCCTGGTAAGGACTGAGCCTTAAGCTCACAGCAAGTATGTGTGGTTTAGTGACAAAAGCTCGAACATGTCGATGCATCCTCGAGGGTTGGTGTTACCGCAAGTAGAGTTGGTCGAGGTCAAACCTTTCATCAAGGAGTTGGGTCTCAACTTCTTCACGTGAGACTAGAATCTTGCGGACCAGGTATTCTAGAGGAGGTCTGGACAGCGTTGCCTCCTCGCAACCGTGTATCTGTCAAAGCATGGGTCGCTCGATAAAGACCATCTTCATGGAGATGGAGTGATGACGTAGAGCTTTCCACCGGTTAGAAGCAGAGAATCGTGGATATGAGCTGGAGAAAAAGATTCTGCCGATGATCTCAGGTAAGTGGCATGTATCTGAAAGTACTACGTGCCTCTTCCTAGAAGACAGACAAAAGAGGAACGGATGGAAGGTGAAAGCTTACCGGGAGCCGAAGAAGCATCTTCCCAAGGGAAAGGTCTAGAAGGTGAGATACCTTAGAGACCAAGACGTGGAGTTCCTAGAAGCTATCTCGGAAAGATAAGTCGTCAACTATGACGCCTTCTTCCAAACTTACGTCCAAGCCGAGCTAGTGTACTTGGGCCCCCCAACAGGAGAGCATCTTACTCTCTTCTTCTGTTATTTGTACGTGTCCAAGAGGGACCTGAAGGAAGATCAGTTGGTCAAGTATGGATCAACGAGACAACGAGAGATGAAGGAAGAGATCTCGGAGGAAGAAGACCGGACAGCTGCCATGTCTTCCCTCCCACTCTAGTGTCTCAGACGAGACCAGACACTCAGCGGAAGTCGATTACCGTGCACGAAGACGACTCCAATAACACAAAAGACGCGTCACCGCCGAGGAAGATGAGACCTAGGAGCGTTCTTACGAAAAGTACATCTTTCTCGACCATCCACTATGGATCCGAGTCGGATTCACAGGATGACACGCCCAACACCAAGATCGCAAGGAAGACAGCTTCTACGACAACAAGGAGTCTTCTGAAAACTCCAGAAGTCAAGACATGGGTTGATGTTCTAATCGCGATCAGAGGAAGCGTAGCGAAGAGGACTGCTTATACGACGGGAAAAGATCTACCACCTCGAAGACATTGAGGGTAACGTCTTCTTAAGCCCAAAAGGAAAAGACCATGGTGGTAGAAGAGGTATCCATGCCTCTGGAAGACAAGGAAAACGTCTCAGATCGATTTGTGGGCATGAACTTGTCTTCTGCGAGAAGATGGTTGAAAGAGTTCAGCGCCTTCTTAAGTTCAGAGATCCAGTCAATGATGGAGTTGGTGAATAAATGCACAATGGCTCAGAAGAAGCCACTGCAGCCTGGATTCGGTTTTTGAATCTTATGTACATGTCTACATATCGGTCCGTGATAGCTTCCATGTCTTCTTGAGGCACATGTATCTCTTCCACCGTGGTGGCTTTCTCTTTATGCACTCGGGAAGACGCTACTCTCAATGTCTTCCTGGGTGGAAGATCTCTTCTCATCGCAGAGACAGACCTCTTCTCTATGCAGCCATCTATCGCAGTCGGAACATCGATCCAAGTCTTGTCTTATGGAATCTTCGGAAGACTCCATGTGGTGGTAGGAACCGTCTTCCTGGTGGTCTTAGTGACGGAGTGTCTTCTTGCGAATCTGACTCAGATCTGTAAACCCTCCACGATCTCATCGATCAACTACCCCCCGATCTCTCAACCTCCACGATCGTCACCGATGAATCTGCAAATGTCGGACCTGTCTCTCACTCAGGGGTCACCTCTGATGGCTTTGATGGAAGCACACCATGAATCTTGAAGGGAAAAGTGCTAAGTTCACTCATTCATACACCCACAAACCTATCAACTAAAAATCTCCTTAAACACATCAACTAAAATCCTCCATTCTAACGACGTCTCTCAAGTTCTCACATGCTAAAAATATCCCACACTCTCTATATTACTCAAGTTGTCATTACGACAATGTGAAAAACAAAGATGATGAGCTCTTCTCTACTCCTCTATTTATACATTCTAGGTTTTTACTTTGGTACTCTCCGGTAACTCAACCGTAACTACTTTTACCGAATTTTACTAAGATATTACTTAAGGTAAAAGCATTAATCACATGGGCTTCTTACCTTTTCACATGGGCTTATTCCTTCAAAGTCAACAACTTCTAGAAGGATTCTAGAATATTCTCAAGGAATCTCGAATTTCCACCCCCCCCTCTACACTAGGACCCACTAAAAAGGAAACATGTGGAATCTCTTCTTGTTTTTAATGTCCACAAAGTCCACAACTTTAATCCAACCATTCATATCAAGTCAAAAAGAAGATAAGGGATACTTTCCACCTCTTTTCTACCTTTTAGACAAGATGACAAGATAGTAGTGCTCACTCTTTAAGAAATATCTGAATTCTGCCAAAAGTACAGCTAAGTTTAACCATAACTAACTTTTAGCTAGTCATGACTAACTTGATACCTCCTTAAAGTACTTTGGCAGCAAATAAACATTCTCAACACTTAGTTATAACTAAATACCTTACTAATAGACAAACTTCCTATGTGTAACATAGGGCGTTACATTTTACCCCCGGACTAAATTTTCGCTCCGTCCT
Organism: Asterella californica; assembly: GCA_036924285.1. Taxonomy (NCBI): domain Eukaryota; kingdom Viridiplantae; phylum Streptophyta; class Marchantiopsida; order Marchantiales; family Aytoniaceae; genus Asterella; species Asterella californica. Next base: position 18,354,848 of record JAYKYS010000002.1, on the reverse strand, counting down.
CGGAGTGAAGAGAGAACTTTCGTCGATGAAACAGCTTCAACTTGTCATGGTTGACCCGATCGAATCTCCTTCCTCCCAACTCCTGAAGGTCATATGTGAAGTTGCTCCACACCTTATCTACAACAAAAAGACCAAACTATCTAGGAAGAAACTTCATCCTAGCCCTCTTGAATCTGATAGCATCATACAACATTACCCAATCTCTGACTTGAAAAGATTTTATCTCTCTCTTGCCCAACCGTTTGTCGTAACTCTTCTTTTGATACGCCTGAGCTCGTTCCATTCGGATCATTGCTACCGCTCGAGTCTCTTCCAACTCCATGAGTTGCTCTCTTCTTGATCTGACCACGTCTTCTCCCCTCGACCTCTTCAACTTTCGTTGAATAGTTTGAAAAGTATCCAATTCGAATTGGATCGGCAACTTGGACTCCACTCCATAAACCAGTCGAAATGGAGAGTACCCAGTAGAAGTCTTTGTTGTCGTTCGGTACTCCCATAAGATGGCATGTAGTCTCTTATCCCAAGTATGTTTGGTAGTCTCAACACCAGCATTTTTGGCGAGCATCATACAAAGTGTAAGATTGGTCTTTTCCGCAAGACCATTAGCATTTGGTTTGTATGAGGTCGTTACTCGTGGCTTGATAGAAAAGTGTTGTAGCATAGCAGTAGTCATGCTCCCTACAAACTCTCCTCCTCTATCCGAGATCAACTCTAACGGACATCCAAATCTTGTGATGATCCTCTCCCATAGGAATCTACCGACTTCTGTTTCATTGGTCTCTCTCAAAGGTCTAGCCTCTACCCACTTGGTACAATAGTCAGTGGCGACTACAATGTATCTATTGCCTCGAGGTGTCTTATTAAGAGGACCTACAAAGTCAATACCCCACTTCTCAAATGGTCCTAACACGGGGATTGATCTTAACGGAGGTGTTCTAGTAGACTTCAGAGCAAATGCTTGACATACGTCGCAAGTTTTGCAATAGTCTAAACACTCTTTGAAAATCCCTCTCCAGTGATAACCCGCATCCAAAATCTTAAAGGCTGTTATCTTACCAGCAAAGTGACATCCGCAAACAGTTCCGTCGTGAAACTCGTGCATTAGCTTGGATGCCTCCTTCTGACCAACTGCTCTCCTTAGTAACCCATCTGCTCCTTGATGAAACAGAATTCCCTCCACCATGGTGTAAGGTTTGCATCTCTTGATCAACACGTTACATTCTCGGGTATGCATACCTTCTGGAAAAGAACCATCTGCAAGGAAACTCCAGATTTCCTTGTACTCGTCCGGTATCTCCTCAATGCTTGTGATAGTCATCAGATGTTCGTCTGGAAATGAATCATCAAACGGTTCTTCTCCCTCATGATCATAAGCCCTCGACAAAAGATCAGCATTCGCATGCTTTTTCTCTGATCTATCTTCGATCACATAATCGTATTCTGTTAGAAGGATCTTCCAACGGGCAATACGACCTTCCGCATTAGGCTTATTAAAGATATACTTTAAAGCCTTGTGATATGTGACTATGGAAAATTTCCCTCCTAGCAAGTAATGTTAGAATTTCTTCAATCCAAAGATCACCGTTAATCCTTCTCGTTCAGTCACGGAGTAATTCTTCTCCGCTGGCACCATCTGCCTACTAGCATAAGCTATAGGATGATCATGCCCATCTTCATCTAACTGACTTAATGTACACCCTATAGCTACATTGGAGGCATCCGTATATAGAATAAATGCTTTACTCCACTCAGGTTTAGCAAGTATAGGAGCTGTCACCAATGCTTTTTTCAGCTCCTCAAATGCTTCCTTTGCCTTCTGATCATGCACTATCAAGTCAAAATCAACTCCCTTCTTCATGTACATAGTCAAAGCTATTGCTTTGTTTGAGAAGGAAAAGACGAACTTACGATAATATCCAACCATCCCAAGAAACTGTCTCAACTTTGTCAAGTTGATTGGAAATGGAAGATCCACAATGTTCTTCACCTTCTCAGGATCTACCGCAATCCCCTTCTTGGAAATGATGTGTCCTAACAGCAGACCTTCTTCGCAGCCAAAGATGCACTTTTCTGGATTCAAAGAAGCGTTAGCTTGCTGCAACCGCTGCAAAACTTTGATCACATGATCAAAGTGGTCCTCCTTTCTTCCGTACACACAGAAATCATCAATGAAATCACGAACAAACTTCCCTATGAATGGTTCGAACACCTTGTTCATGAACCTCTGAAACGTGGCCGGAGCATTACACAGTCCGAATGATATCACTCGAAATGCAAATGTTCCCCAAGGAGTAGTGAAAGTAGTCAACTACTGGTACTCCTGTGCTATCTTGATTTGGTTATACCCACTATAACCATCACCAAAGCTGTACCACTCATGACCAGCAACTTCCTCCAAAATCTCATCTATAAATGGTAGAGGATAATAATCCTTCTTGGTAACTGCATTCAACTTCTTATAGTCTATGCACACTCGCAGCTTACCATTCTTCTTCTTGACAATCACAATGGGTGAAACCCATTCTGAGTTCTCCACCTCGTAGATGAAACTCGCCTCCCTCAACTTGTCTATCTTCCTTGACCATCATTGCTGTTGTAGGATTGACCCTCCTCTGCTTCTGTCGAACTGGTCTTGAGTTCTCCTCCAATTCGATTCGATGAGTCTCGAGAGTCACCTCTTTCAAATCCTTGTAGCTGAAAGCAAACACATGGATATATTTTCGAAATATATCTAGGAATCTACTTTTCTCCTCTTGAGTGACATTGATACCTCCTTCTCACAATCTCTGCCTCACTCAACTCTTCTTTGTCAAGATCTTTCTCCACTGCTGGTCGAGGCAACAAGTCAATAGCACTAAGCTGATGTAATGATTCATCTCGACCAAATCTTTCGTCCTCAGACGAGGATTCTTGATCATAAGAATCTCCGGTATCTACTTCTGAGACACTTTGATCATCCTCCGTATCAGATTCCCAGTAGTCACTAGTGGATCTATCAGAGTCAGAAGTCACAACTCCAACACCCGAGAGAGGTACTATCACTCTATGATCTCTAGGCTCAATTCGTAAGTATCCCTTGTGCCACCTATCAGTGGTGCGCACAGCTCTCAACCAAGGCCTACCTAGGAGCAAATCATAACTAGAGTCCTTTAACACTTGAAAGGACATCAATGTTTGAACTCCCATCATAGACACGACCACCTTCTCTAACACACCAAGAGGTTTTATCCGTTGCTTGTTAGCCATCCCCACGACAATGCTAGTCGGGCGAGTTGGTTCCATCCCCAACTTCTTCATCAACCTCTCCGATATGGCGTTTACAGCCGACCCTCCGTCCACCAATACGTCAGAGACGTAGTGACCATTCAACCGGACTTCAATCTTTGAAGCCCTAGTGCATACCTCTGAAGCATGCACATCCACCACACCAACTCCCACTGACTTTGATGTCTTGCTCTTGGGTTTCTTCTTCTTGCTTCTCTTAGAACTCAGTCCTCCTCTGAGTTCCCTTCGTAAGCTGGGATTAAGTGCGATCAGTTGTCCAACAGTGATGTTGGCTTTCTGAGCACCCACATCTTCAACCACATCATATCCCGCTTGGGAAGATGAAATGGTGAAATCCGTCATCCCCAGCTTCCTTCTTGGCTCCCTTGGTGTACTCGAAACATTACTCGAACGAGTACTTCTACTTGCTGACTCCTCCATGAAAACCGGTTCATCAGAAAATCGAGTTTTTTTCCTTTCTTGAGCTAAAAGCTCCACCGGTGCATGAGAAGAGTTTGAACTCTCTCCTTTCTCGTAGATGGGATCTCGCACGACATCGATAGTAGCCACCCCCTTGTCTCGTCCTTGTGATGGATTTCCTCCATCCACATTCATTCTGACAGCTTCGGCACCTCTTGCTCCGTTGTTAGGACAATTTCGCTGGAAATGAGAACCTCCACACGTCCAACAGTGATTCCTCCAAAGTTACCTTGGTTGCCTCCAAAGTTACCTTGATTTCCTCGGTTGGGATTGTTGTCGTAACCTCTTTGACTTCCTCTTCCACCTTTGTTCCTCCATTCTCGTAACTGTACCACGTTTATCTTGAGATCCGCAAGAGTATCGGTGATGCTCTTCAACTCAGCATGGAAATCAGAGGTGGCAGTAGACACCGCTCTAGGGACAAATGATCTTGGCACCACCGTTGGAGTAGGAGACGACGTTGAAGCGATCACCAATTGTGATGGTACAGATGCTATCGTTGTGGTTAAATCAAGAGTCGGAGTCGACACTAGAGCAGCATGATGAGGTTGGATGATATCTCCTTCATCCAAACTCTCTTTCATATTGGTCGTAATCTTGATGGCCTCCGCTTTGGTTGCTGGCTTCTCGTACCTCACTTGGGTTCGAATTGAAGGCCTCAACCCTCCCACCAAGTTCTTGGTCAACACTGTTCCAATCCTCACCATCGTTAGCTCCACATTGTCTCCACTCTTCCGTAGGACCGTCCGAAACTGTTGCTCCAACTTATCCACCCTTTCGGCATACTGCCGAACTTTCTCGTCGTCCCGTTGCTTCAAATGAGTAAGCTCCACCATGAGCTTCTCATAACTCTCTTCTGGAAGAAATTCTTCGATGAGTGCATTACTCAACGTCTCCCATGTGTCCTCAACTGCACCAAGTGTCTTGCTCTTCACTCTGTCTTCATACCACGTAAGAGCAAAATCTTCTAAAAACTCTAGCAGTAACAACACCCATTCTTCCTTCCTTCTCACGTTGTTTCCGATGCAACCCCTTTTGAAGTCTCGTACAAATGGTTCTACATCTTCATTGTCCTTCTCATGAAACACGGGTAACTTCCCCATCTTGTAACTATTCTTTCTACCCTTCTAATTTTTGTGCAATAACTACTTGCTAAAAGAGTACGAACATCACCAATTCCATTCGCGAATAATCTACCATAGGTAAAATGAAAAGAAATGGTTGTAACAACACCTCTTGTGTCATCTCTTCTCCCAAGGTAATCATGAGCCTGAGTCGCATCACCGTCTTCTCCACCATCCGAATGACGATCTCCATCACAACTCAGCAGAGTCGACAACTTCTCCGTCTCAGCTCTTTGGGTCTCGTCCAACTTCTCGACTACTGACGTAAGTAGGGCGGCCACATCGACGCACTTGTGTCCTCTTGATAGATCACCCACTCCACAACTTGGACAAAAATCTTCTCCTAGAAGATGAATTGGCGCTGGTGACGATGGACCCACTCGAAGACTTAAATTAGTAAACTCCCACTTCCCTTTAGCTCTCTCGATTCTGATTCTAGTTGGACAATTCACTACTTTATGTCGCAACCCTCTACAGAAATAACACCACAAGTCTGTTTCTACTCTTCTCCTCGGAGATTCTACTTGAGATTTTATACTAGGGTTCTCAAACTCAACGATAATCTCTTTCGAGCTCTCTCCGACGCTTACTATGACATCTAAACCTTGAAGAAGGTTTCTAAGTCGAACTTTCCAATCTTTTGAACTTCCACTCATGTTGCACCTTCTCAACCATTAAGTGGACAAGAAAATAAATTTGAAGAAAATAACTCTACATCACTTTCTTAACTCTCTCGAGCTTTATACTGAAAATCGTGTATTATACATGCTATACACAAAATAAAATCCAATCTAAAATTAAGAGTCCATGATAATATCCTCATGACCATCGTCTGTACTGATCTTAGCAGACATCTTAAAGTCACTTTTGTAAGGATCACACTCTACTTCGTCAAGAGCATTCGTGGCCTCCACAATGAATGATACTTTGAACTCAACCTTCTACGCATCTGCGCCGATGCTCGCAGAAGCTTCTTTATATAAAGGAAAAATGACACCCCAACTGCAATAGATGCTTGATCGCAACGCCTCTATACTTAACGTTATTGTATAACGTGTTTTTTTGTCTAAGAATACACTGGGTATATGGCTGTGCAGAGGTATGTGGATTGACAAGGTTGGATCTAGATCTGAATGTTTCCACTCAAATGTTTCACTATCTACTCTTCTAGCCGAGTGATCTTGTATCCGCTCGGCTCAAGTTTAAAGCTCGTTACGACCCAAGGTTACGTATAGGTTGCATAAACTTGTGTTACAAACATATCTTTTCTACTCTAACTAAAAATACTCAGCTCTGTACTATCTAACTGAAGTTATTCTTCTATATCACTGGAAGCATGACTTAAGAATAGCTCCCCAGCGACGCTAACTGCCCATCAATCCAACTATCACAACTTCATAGTACAACCAAAAGAAGCTATAAGATCACTCAACCAACTTGATCGAGTCTCGATACAACTTGCTGTACACCTTGGCCTACCAAGCATTCCAGCAAGGTAAAGCATTCATGCTCCAAGACACTACTCAGATCTCAATATAGCACCAACGGCGGTAATATCTGGCAGCTCCGAGAATCCAAACAACAGCTTTAGATTCCTGTCGACTCCGTTCTCCTTCATCACCAAGAGCTGAAATCAGCCCCACACCTTCCAATGTCGAGTTGTATGCATGCATGGCAGTTTCAGCAACAACTCCTCTCCAAATTGCTAAAAAATGATCAAAATGACAATAGATGATACCGAAAAATCTGAAACTGCTAATAACAGAAATATCTTTGAACTTTGAGACCTCAGTCCTCCCAAACCAATCGACCAATGATGATCAAACTTCACAAGAAGCTTGATTGGACCCTTCACTCCTACCCTGAATAATTTTCAGGTCGAAATCTTAAACCAATTCTCAGATATGGATCAAACCGTAATCTGTGCTAACTTCATAGCTTTACAGACCCAGGTACATTTGATCCATGATTCTTAACAAACTACTCGACCATTTGAGGTGAAACTTCCCAAGTATCTTACTGATAAGATATGCTTCAATCCTGGAAAGTTTCACTCAGAAATTCGACTCAGAACTTAAGCAATAGCAAACTATCCGTGACAATCACAGTTCGCTGTTCCCGCCTTATCACGTCTGCACTTCTCAACTTTAATCGGTCGGTTCAGAATCCAAATCGATCAAGAACCTGATGAAATTGATATCAAAACGACCAGCACGTCGTCAACTCTCCAACCCAACAGACAGCTCCTCAAAACTCCTCGCGAGTCTCTCGGAATAACCAGAAACGTAGCAATATGTACGAATTTCACTCCCCTCTACTCAATCGATCATAACGTGCTCATCCCTCCATGAAATCGACCGATTCTTCAGCCCAGATTGTAGCCCCGGTCGAGCGCTCTCCAACCAGACCCTTCGTTTTTCGAATGGATCTCCGAAGCCTCCAGAAACCACAGAAACGTCACGAGGATCAGCTAGAACACCAATCGTCCAAAAGTGGACCAATAAGAGCAAAAAGATCTTTACTTTTGTCTTTTCTCCATTCAACTTTTTCCCCTAGAACGAATTTTTACTCCCAAGGAGACACAAGACATCAACAAGACTCTAAGACCTCAGAAAATCCTTCAGATACGTCGATGGATTCTTTCGGTCTGTAACTACACAGAAGCGCTCAACCAGAATGGAAACGATTGAGTCGCAGACTAATACAACGTCAATATTACAACCTAAAAATGTTCTACAATAAAAGGTACGACAAAAGAAAACGGTGAAGCTATCACTCGATTGTAAAATTCTTGCCCGAAGTTTCTCACGATCCAAGCCCCATGATTGACCTTCGGTTGGCAATGACACCGGACATCGACCCAAAGGTTGAAAGGAACGTTCGATGGATAGTTGAGATCCATTGTTCCTCACAACAAAATGTACACCATCATATCTCAAGTCTCTCCGTATGTTACGATCGGAAGGATCATCGAAAGCTGTAACTCCATCATTCTTCTCATGAATTCATCGCCAAAGTATGCAACTAACCACTGTCGAAAGTGATCGCGGTGGATGCAATGAAGCTTGATGTGAAACGGATTGGGGAAAGGAAGATCCGGAGCCGGTAACACACCTCCGTCCATAACCACCACTCCTGCAGTTCTTCACTCCTCCATGCAGACCACCGAGAACCCTCACGAATCACCCGTTGAGAGAGAATACCGTATGAACCTTCGACCCACCATTTTATACACAAATGCGACGACAAGGACCACAAAGTGAACGCGCACAGATCTATGACTTGACACGTTCCTCTACCGTGCGATCACTTAAACAGATAATCACAAACGTGGCACTCATCACACCGTCGGTGAGTTACGCGATACGGTTCATGAAACATAGAAAAAAACACAACATAGGTTACACAGGAATTTCACACAAGAGCCGAACCACAACACGACATCCACCCCTTCTAAATCTGCGCATCCTCTGGTATGCGCCAACACTCACAAGTTGTGGTCGGCATCACACTATATCTTCGTCTTCTTCACTGATGTTGTCGTTAGTAATATCTTTGTCATCCAAATCTTCTCCGTCATCATCCAAGATATCAAACTCTGCTCCGACTTCCTCCATGCTTATCTCTTCATCTCGCTTCTTGAAGAGTTTCACACGCTTGCCTGCAATGGGAACGTTGAGCTATGCCCCATCAAGCTCTCTTAGTGAATATGTGGCATTGTCAAGCACGACAAGAACCACATACGAGCCAAACCATCGCTTAGAGAATTTTCTAAGCGCACTTTGTTGGTTGTCCAAGCTACTATCGTAGACCAACACCCAATCTCCTTCTTTAATCTCCTTCGGCCTTAATCGATGACGCTTATCGAATCTGTCTTTGTTTCTCAAGCGTGCCTCTTTCAACTTCTCCAATGCAATCTCTACATCTTCAGGTCTTCTCTCTAGTTGATGGATTCGGACAGCAAGAAGATCTTCTGTAGACATACCATCCTCCCAAGGTAGAACACTCCAAGTGGGTATGTGCTCCTCAATGGGCATGATAGGTTTCTGCCTCTGCATCAACTCTGCCGACATATATTCCGTAACTGAACTATGAGTCGAACGATCAGCCCATAATGCAAACGGAAGAAATCTTGGCCATTCTCTTGCCCTCCCTTTGCAAGCTTTCACAATAGCTTTCACAATAGGAGGATGACCACGTTCACTCTTCGCATTACCTTCCAGATTGTAGGCTCTGGTGAGAGCTAACTTGACACCACACCTCTTGAAGAACGCTTTAGCCTCATCATTGTTCAGCTCCCCTCGATCAGCCGTGATCTTCCCAACACAACCATATCTACAAATCACATCTTCCAACAAGAATTTGCATACTCCCTCTATGGATTTTGTCCGTAAGGCTCGCCCTTCCACTTGGTTGGACAAATCCTCACGTGCCAAAACTAAGTAACGCATCTGTCATATACCAACTGGCATAATAACAAGATCTACTACCCACTTATAATGCATTGCAAGTGGATAAGTAGGATGTAACCCATCTCGATGCCGAATTCCTGAATACTCTTGACAAGTTTGGCATGTCTCCACAAATTGAACTACATCTCTATGCATGTTACGCCACCAATATCTCTCCTTCAGCTTTGTTAAGGTGGCATAAATACCTCTATGTCCTGTCCACAAGCTCTCATGAAACTCTTGCATGAGTAACTTCTGCATGTCAACCTTGCACACAACCCTTTGTGACATCTTACCACCTTGCTTAGCATGTTTTCACAAATAACCACCTTGTAGCAAGTAGTTATAAGCCTTCCTCCTGATTTGTTTAAAGTGGGCATCACTCCATCCTGGCTGTCTAGTCAACAGGCTTAGATAGCGTCTTATGTCTATCCATTCTCCTTCATATAGCTCCTCCATGAACGGTTTTGAATGCTCACTCTCACCTCCTTGAGCTCTACAAAAAACAGTAGTACCAACGTCTTCTGTATCTTCTATCATCTCCTCCTCATCCTCATACCTCGCACGAGATAACATATCAGCTACTGGATTGTTCTTCCCCGTTATGTGTCGGAACTCAAGATTTAAGGACTTGATGTAAGCAATCCAGCGTAGCATAGCAATATCAGGGGTGTTACAATTTGTAATCATCCCTAATAGTGGTAAACAATCTGTTTCTACTATTACTGGCGCTCCAATCAAATAGTCCTTTTCAGCTTTCATAGCTGTAACTACTCCCCATAACTCTCTCTTCACTTGAGGATAGTTTCTATGTCGCCCACTCAACACCTTTGCTCCAAATCTGACTGCAAACCGATTCTCTTCTTCATCATCATGTCCTACTGCCCATCCAATGACTATCGGACTAGTATCAACAGTAAGTATCACTGGTTTGCTATCCTCATAGCTCACACGACGAAGTACAGGTGGAGAAGATAACAACTGCTTCAATCTCTGAATCGCCTCAGTATGCCTCTCCTCCCATGCAAACCTCTTGTGCTTTCTCAACATCATAAAGAGGATCAGCCACATGTGCAAAATGTGGAATCCACACATGATAGAAGACACAAGCTCCAAGAAACCTTCTCACCTCTGTTGTTGAACCACAAGTATCTTTCATCCGCCGTATAGCATCCACTTTACCAGGATCAGGTTTGCGTCCAAACCATCCACATAGGTGCCCCACAATCACAATCTCTCGCACTCCAAATGAAGACTTAGCACCTGATAGTGTCAAGTGCGCCTCTTCAAGTCGTGATAAGATTTTATCACAATCTGAAATGTGATCAGCAACAAAGTTTCTACACCCCTTCTGATCCATTGTCTCATCTTTCTCCTCCTCAACGCATCCTTTAATTGGAATGTCATCCAAGAAAGGCATGGTCTTCTCAGGAATGAACTCACGGAGAACCTTGTTCATCTCATTCATCATGTGCGCTACCGAATTTGTTGCTCCTTGTGGTAACGTGCACATTTTGACCAACCTCAACGGTGTCCTCATGGTGGTGATATCTCTACTCTGTTCAGCAAGTTGAAAATGATCGTATCCAGAGTAAAGATCTCCTATAGAGTAAATAGCCCTCCCAGCAAACGCTTCAGCAAACTCTCCGACGATAGGTCCTATGCCTGTATTTCTGATGGTCACTTGGTTCACAGGTTGCATATCTTGGATGAACCGTAATGCACCACTCTTCTTTGGTATTGTAAACCAACGACTAGAGTATGGTGCAAACGATGGTTCCAAGATCTTCATCTGCATCTTTTCTTTCAAGAGCTCTATGAGTTTCGGTAGATGCGCTCTAGGTACAGGAATTGACCTCAAGTCCCAAGGAGCATGTGGAACTGTGAATATGATCATTGGTGCCACAATGCTAGGATCTACACATCCGATTTTTGAGGCTTCAAAAGCAAAAGCTTTCACGTGCCTAGTTAACATCTCCCTAAACCTATTCTCTTCCACAGGCAAAAGAAAATCTGCAGAACCAACCTTCAACTCCTTGAGCGTAGCTTCAGTGAACTTGTGACCGACCCGGCTAAGATCTCTCAAGCTTTTCTCCTTCAAAGATTGTTGGACTCGCTGGTTAGAATCACTAGATAATGGCTGAGCAACAGGTTTTATCTTCTTGTCTACCGTTTTGTACCTAGTATCAACTCTAATTTCATGATCTACGAATGACTCTATAGTTGTATAGAGCTCCCTAGAGTACACTTCCACCACATGATCCTCATCTTCTTGCTCATGCATAACAAGCTCATCGATGAAATCTCCCAATCCTAACTCTAAATCAACACCTTCTATCTTATCATTTTCTTCAAGCACACCAACTCTCTTTAGGTCTTTTTCAGTTTTTCGCACAATCTTCTGCTCCCACTTGTGCAAGTCAGCAAGTCGTGTATGTGTAGCAAATCCACTCCCAGAAAATCTCACAATTCCTGTACAAAAAGCATTTTCTTTCTCTAGCGAGAGTACCTCCTCCAGTGTATCACTATGTCCTCGCTTTATAGCAGTACTTGTCAAAAATCCTTGAACTCCTCCGTGACCTTAGGCAAGGAGCCACCCCTCAGATAATCTCTGTTCCGCTCATGGTTTGCTGATACAGTTAGAAACTGTACCGCTCTCTTGCCATCCTGACTTCTGATCCGCGCATAAGCAGATCCATCATCCAAAACCTTGGTCTTCATCCTCACAGCTGTAATGTAAGGTTGACCGAGTATCACCAGGTATGATGTACTATATTGAACAAAGAAGTTTTGTTCTATAGTTACATCTCCAACCTTTACTTTCACATCAGGACAAGCTCCATAGAGTTCTCCTCGTGTGTTGTTCGCTGTTCTGATCATCCAACCATGATCTATATCAACAGGCCATCCACCTTACTTGTAGATGTCCTTAGAGGCAATATTGATCTCTGATCCATGATCAATGAGAGCAACCACCGGATCTGTCATCTCTTCTATCTTCACTAAGGCTTCGGTAGTAGCTCTAGCCCAATGTCCTCTAGTGTAATGACTAGAGATCTTGTCATCACTATCATCCTCAAACCGAACCTTGCGGTTGATGCAGCATTGAGCTAGTTCTAACTCTTCCTCTATTGATATCTTTGTGTCTAATGCATTAGACACAGCGGTTTCTCCTGTCAGTTGTCTTTTTCGTTTGATGGTGTCAATAATGACATCATGAAACTCCTTCTTGGGATCTTCTCGCAAGATAAACTCGATCTTGGCATTGAGTACTCTCTCTTCTGGTACTCCTTTCAGATCCGTAGCAGCTTCAATATCAGACTGAAGCTTGTATGAAGGAGATTTACCTTTCTCCTTACCTCTACTCTTCTCTAACTTCTCAGGAGTAGAGGATATGACCTCTTCCATAGTCTCCTTTGGTAGAGACATAACTCTATACTTAACGTTATTGTATAACGTGTTTTTTTGTCTAAGAATACACTGGGTATATGGCTGTGCAGAGGTATGTGGATTGACAAGGTTGGATCTAGATCTGAATGTTTCCACTCAAATGTTTCACTATCTACTCTTCTAGCCGAGTGACCTTGTATCCGCTCGGCTCAAGTTTAAAGCTCGTTACGACCCAAGGTTACGTATAGGTTGCATAAACTTGTGTTACAAACATATCTTTTCTACTCTAACTAAAAATACTCAGCTCTGTACTATCTAACTGAAGTTATTCTTCTATATCACTGGAAGCATGACTTAAGAATAGCTCCCCAGCGACGCTAACTGCCCATCAATCCAACTATCACAACTTCATAGTACAACCAAAAGAAGTTATAAGATCACTCAACCAACTTGATCGAGTCTCGATACAACTTGCTGTACACCTTGGCCTACCAAGCATTCCAGCAAGGTAAAGCATTCATGCTCCAAGACACTACTCAGATCTCAATATAGCACCAACGGTGGTAATATCTGGCAGCTCTGAGAATCCAAACAACGGCTTAAGATTCCTGTCGACTCCGTTCTCCTTCATCACCAAGAGCTGAAATCAACCCCACACCTTCCAATGTCGAGTTGTATGCATGCATGGCAGTTTCAGCAACAACTCCTCTCCAAATTGCTAAAAAATGATCAAAATGACAATAGATGACAATAGATGACAAACTGCTAATAACAGAAATATCTTTGAACTTTGAGACCTCAGTCCTCCCAAACCAATCGACCAATGATGATCAAACTTCACAAGAAGCTTGATTGGACCCTTCACTCTTACCCTGAATAATTTTCAAGTCGAAATCTTAAACCAATTCTCAGATATGGATCAAACCGTAATCTGTGCTAACTTCATAGCTTTACAGACCCAGGTACATTTGATCCATGATTCTTAACAAACTACTCGACCATTTGAGGTGAAACTTCCCAAGTATCTTACTGATAAGACATGCTTCAATCTTGGAAAGTTTCACTCAGAAATTCGACTCAGAACTTAAGCAATAGCAAACTATCCATGACAATCACAGTTCGTTGTTCTCGCCTTATCACGTCTGCACTTCTCAACTTCAATCGGTCGGTTCAGAATCCAAATCGATCAAGAACCTGATGAAATTGATATCAAAACGACCAGCACGTCGTCAACTCTCCAACCCAACAGACAACTCCTCAAAACTCTTCGCGAGTCTCTCGGAATAACCAGAAACGTAGCAATATGTACGAATTTCACTCCCCTCTACTCAATCGATCATAACGCGCTCATCCCTCCATGAAATCGACCGATTCTTCAGCCCAAATTGTAGCCCCGGTCGAGCGCTCTCCAACCAGACCCTTCGTTTTTCGAATGGACCTCCGAAGCCTCCAGAAACCACAGAAACGTCACAAGGATCAGCTAGAACACCAATCGTCCAAAAGTGGACCAATAGGAGCAAAAAGATCTTTACTTTTGTCTTTTCTCCATTCAACTTTTTCCCCTAGAACTAATTTTTACTCCCAAGGAGACACAAGACATCAACAAGACTCTAAGACCTCAGAAAATCCTTCAGATACGTCGACGGATTCTTCCGGTCTATAACTACACAGAAGCGCTCAACCAGAATGGAAACGATTGAGTCGCAGACTAATACAACGTCAATATTACAACCTGAAAACGTTCTACAATAAAAGGTACGACAAAAAGAAACGGTGAAGCTATCACTCGATTGTAATATTCTTGCCTGAAGTTTCTCACGATCCAAGCCCCATGATTGACCTTCGGTTGGCAATGACACCGGACATCGACCCAAAGGTTGAAAGGAACGTTCGATGGATAGTTGAGATCCATTGTTCCTCACAACAAAATGTACACCGTCATATCTCAAGTCTCTCCGTATGTTACGATCGGAAGGATCACCGGAAGCTGTAACTCCATCATTCTTCCCATGAATTCATCGCCAAAGTATACAACTAACCACTGTCGAAAGTGATCGCGATGGATGCAATGAAGCTTGATGTGAAACGGATTGGGGAAAGGAAGATCCGGAGTCGGTAACACACCTCCGTCCATAACCACCACTCCTGCAGTTCTTCACTCCTCCATGCAGACCACCGAGAACCCTCACGAATCACCCGTTGAGAGAGAATGCCGTATGAACCTTCGACCCATCATTTTATACACAAATGCGGCGACAAAGACCACTAAATTGAACGTGCACAGATCTATGACTTGGCACCTTTCTCTATTGTGCGATCACTTAAACAGATAATCACAAACGTGGCACTCATCACACCGTCGGTGAGTTACGCGACACGGTTCACGAAACATAGAAAAGAAACACAACATAGGTTACACAGGAATTTCACACAAGAGCCGAACCACAACACGACAACGTTGGCCTTTCCGTCGCCGTTCTAACTCCCAAACGTCTCTTCTTCAACCTCGGCACTCGAACTAGATTCCCCATGACGTATCGTCAAGACCTCCTTGTATGTCGAACCGTATATCTCTTATTCGGTAAGAGATCTTTCCAAGATTTTTGTGATCTCCAGTAGCTCAACCTCCAAGCTACTAACTAATGAAGTTTCAATAGAAAATTCCTTAATCAAAAGAGATGGTGCTGACTGTACAAATCTTGAGAGAACTAAAATTTGTATATTTTTACTTCTCTCATGACTTTGAACCCCTTCAACTTTGAAAATTCATGGCTCTCTCTCCATACCACCTTTTCTCCTGATTTTTGTTGTCCTAGATAGCTTATCAGCCAATCTAAAACACTGGAAAGTTTCTCGAGAAAAAAAAATTCACAGAAAATCTGACAATGACTGTAAACTTTTTCCAGAGAACAGAATTCTTCAACTCTCACGAATAGACCCCCTCAACTTTGAAACTTCATTGCTCCCTCTCTAGATCACCTTTTCCTATGATTTCTTTTGTAGTAGATAGGTTATCAGCCAAGCTACAGTCTTGGAAAGTTTCACTTGAAAATAAAATTCACAGAAAATCTGACAATGACTGTAAACTTTTTCCAGAAAGCAGAAATCCTCAAACTCAGAAATGTTTCTCCTCTAATAACTTCTCTCTCCTCCTTTATCTACAACTCTTGTTTCATCCCCTTTCAACTCTCCTCAAAATCTTTCTAAGTGAACAAGATGTAAAGAATAACCTCGAATGCGTCATAGATCAATACGAGATACACGAAAGGTTCTAATGTTGTTAACATCGCGTTAGCTCTCTCTCCTCCCAACGTTCTCTCCATGTGTTCTCTCATAATCTCTTTTCGTCTAATATAGAACTGAACTCTAAACATTTTCAATGATCCCTTCAAGTGAGGTCCCGGCAACAGAACCAAAAATGTAAACCCTCCACGATCTCATTGATCAACTACCCTCCGATCTCTCAACCTCCACGATCGCCACCGATGAATCTGTAAATGTCGGACCTGTCTCGCACTCAGGGGTCACCTCTGATGGCTTTGATGGAAGCACACCATGAATCTTGAAGGGAAAAGTGCTAAGTTCACTCATTCATACATCCACAAACCTATCAACTAAAAATCTCCTTAAACACATCAACTAAAATCCTCCATTCTAACGACGTCTCTCAAGTTCTCACATGCTAAAAATATCCCACACTCTCTATATTACTCAAGTTGTCATTACAACAATGTGAAAAACAAGGATGAGGAGCTCTTCTCTACTCTTCTATTTATACATTTTAGGTTTTTACTTTGATACTCTCCGGTAACTCAGCCGTAACTATTTTTACCGTGTTTTACTAAGATATTACTTAAGGTAAAAGCATTAATCACATGGGCTTCTTACCTTTTCACATGGGCTTATTCCTTCAAAGTCAA
This sequence comes from Asterella californica, assembly GCA_036924285.1. Lineage (NCBI taxonomy): Eukaryota > Viridiplantae > Streptophyta > Marchantiopsida > Marchantiales > Aytoniaceae > Asterella > Asterella californica. The sequence goes on along the minus strand of JAYKYS010000002.1, from coordinate 18,338,219 downwards.
CAACTTCTAGAAGGATTCTAGAATATTCTCAAGGAATCTCGAATTTCCACCCTCCTCTACACTAGGACCCACTAAAAAGGAAACATGTAGAATCTCTTCTTGTTTTTAATGCCCACAAAGTCCACAACTTTAGTCCAACCACTCATATCAAGTCAAAAAGGAGATAAGGGATACATTCCACCTCCTTTCTACCTTTTAGACAAGATGACAAGATAGTAGTGCTCACTCTTTAGGAAATATCTGAATTCTGCCAAAAGTACAGCTAAGTTTAACCATAACTAACTTTTAGCTAGTCATGACTAACTTGATACCTCCTTAAAGTACTTTGGCAGCAAATAAACATTCTCAACACTTAGTTATAACTATATATCTTACTAATAGACAAACTTCCTATGTGTAACATAGTTCGTTACAGATCTGGAGTGGATGGTGAGATAAGACGTATTCCTCCTAGGAATGCTCTTAGGTCCCATCACTCGGCGAGCAATGTAGCGCGTCTTCTGTTATTAGTCAAGATGCTACACATTGTATGCATTTTAAAAAGTAATATTTATTTATGCTTCTGTTATTAGTCAAGATTCCATATGATGGGCTAGCAGCCTTTCCTTTCATATGATCTAGCCGCTTACTTTTCCATATTATAAGCAGGTACGAGCTCTGCAGCCTTCAAAGGTTCAAATAATAAGTATTGATATGTATTTGCATCGCTAACTGTTGATTTTGCATAATTCAGAACAAGACAATGTTAAAAAGCAAAGTGAAACTTTTTGTCCTCTTCGACTATCGAGAGCCGTTTGTATAACATGATTATGAGGCAAATGCATTGCCAAGCACTAAGGAAAGCAATTTATATAGTATGATATCTGAAGCAAACGCATAACTTGGCAATGCTATTGCAAGCGCATCACCTTGTTTCTAACTACCATATTAATCAAGCATGCAACCTTTCTGCTAATTTACTGGATTCTCCTTACCATGCAAGAAGAGAAAACCAGTACCTATTCTAACCATGCAGTTTTACTTGCTTATATGACGATCAATCCCGACGAAAACATTACTGTGTCTGTCTTTAAGCAAAGTGCATCGGATGAGAATACCAAACAGGGTAACACAATACGGTAGGAAAGCATCTAACAAGGCCACGAAGATAAGAACAATGGGGGCTCATAGCATTGACTCAACATCATTAAGATCTTCTATTGATGGATTAGCAAGCCTTGCATACCTAATCATTGCCATTGCCTAGGGATTTCTTTTCTATGTTTCTTATCCCTTCTTTGGTTAATTTCTTCCTTGCGTGGCGTGCCCGTAGATGCCTGAGAGAGATTTGTGGTAGTGCGAACCACACACTTAGACTACTACTTCACACTGGCCCTTCAGATATAGAAAACCAGTTTCTCACGAAGCAGATTAGGTTCAAACAAACAATTGGTTTAGCTTAATTGATCGTTACTTCCAAAGGTAGAAACTCGAATATTTTGGATTCTGGAAGTAGATGCATGTACATATATCCGAAAAGTTGAGCTGAGCTGACTTAGTAAGCAACCTTTTACCCTTTAATGTGAACAAGAAAAGGGAGAAAGTATCTGGAACTTGATAATAATCTTTAGTCTACACTGATCTTGATGATCTAGTTTGCAGTTGTCCATTCAGAGCTATAAAGCAGACCTCCTGCAGTTACACCATAACTAAGAAGGAACTTGTGAGGAACCAGAAAATCATCAACACATTACCATGATAAATCTTCGAAGAAGAGCTCGTGGCTGTAGATGTACATAGCACAGTCAACTACATATAATGTTCAAACGATAGAACAGCTCGATGGAGAGACGGGAAATCAAAACAGAAGATGAACGAAACAGGCAAGAGTGGATAATACATCTGGCGCGAAGCCCTTAATTACCATTGACTCACTTACACAAGTTTCAACCCTCCGATTCATAATATGCCATCTCAGAAAAGCAAAACAGGAAAACGCTTAGCCACGTACGACGACCCGAGTGGGCTAGCTGCATGCAAGACAAGCCCAGTTGGCTTCCCTCACTCCTTTTTATAATATCTACCCAGAAGACTTGATGTCACCTATTTGATGTATGTACAGTATGTTTGCGTTCCATCGCTTCCGAACCGGTTCGTGCACAACTGGACCCCTGAAGAATCTCGAGTCTGTACGTAGGCCGATGCGATTCTCAGCGTATAAGTAAGTACAGCACAGGCTAGGGGACCTTCTTACTCGTAGACATTTCATGCTTGCATGCGCGGACCTGACAACAAGGGCCGCCCGCAGCCCTTTTTTCTCTTCTTCCGCATACAGCTTCAGTTTAGTTTCGTGGGAGTCCATAATCTCCTCGTAGCTATAGTCTCGAACGTCCAGCGAGGGAGAGCAGTCGAAGACACTGCACTGTGTCAGTACCTTGAGCGACGAATTGGATAGTCTACTGATATTACTTTTACTCATGGTCGACCGACGGCAGCTTGGAGAGACTCATATGCTCTCCTATATATGATCCTTCCTCTCTCGCTGTATCCCCTTCATGCAGAAAACCGGATTCTATAATTGGACGTCACCGATGGAAACGGTGCTGCACGCACCACCGACTGCGATTTTGATCGAGCCGCTCCATGAAGGAGCGGCTCTGTTCAAAAGGCCACGTTCATGTACTGATTCTATGATTCCCAGTACTCGGACTCGAAGGAATTCCACTTCTATATTTACTTGTTCGCCAAAGGCGGACAGGTTTTTCTTCTCGACGTTGTGACAAGTGGCCGTACTCGGATCCAATCTGCCGATGATGGCTGCCCGCATATCCATAGCCTTGCCCAGAATCCCCAGTTGCCGCTGGTCCAGGAGCCGGTGGACTTCTGCTGGCGGCTGTTACTCCATCGGTCTGAAACGGCCACATCAGTAGCCAGCTGATGAGAAGTATCCGGAACGTTGCAGCTTTCAAGCCGACCAACATTGTCTGGCCTGGTCTGATCACTTCAGTTTGAAAGTGACGACTAGGCTCGACGTCGTTATGGATCTATGGCAGTGATCGAGAAGTCCTAGCTTAATTATCGGGGAAGTCAATGCAGCCGATAGCCTGTCCTGTGCACGAACATCGAACGGATTTACGCTGAAGAGCTGATTGAGCTGGCGGGGAATGACAGATCCTTCTGCTCACCAAGACAGTTCTGCTCGATCGCTTCTCTTGGATGGAACGTGGATCACAAAGAGAAACACAAATTTAAGAGCTGTGCACGGAGATGCACCGATTATGTCCAAACATGCGCAGGTACAGATCGTGTCAAGTAGGTAGCCGCAGTTCCAGAATCTCAGCTTCACCTGATACAAAACACAACCAGCATCCAGTGAGATCCCCCATAAGAACAATATTCTGTCGATACTTATTAATCAACTCGGGGTCTTCCATTCCGACACGGAGAAGCTTAGAAAGGACAATAGCAAAGCATAAATGACTGAATGAAATGACTACTGACAAGAAATATAGTCCAAGAGATGAAAGCCAAGTGATGTGATCGTGAAGGATCAGCTAGTGCTGCTCACCAGGGCCAATTTGTGTTGCATGCAAACCGCCTCGTCTGTCTATGTCTGAGTATGCTTCCTTCACTCTGTCTTCGCCCCGAAGGATGATACCAAGTGAGTGACAACAACACAAAGTGGCTTGAGAAGCTAACGATCCAGATCTCGACACCGATCTTGTTTCATGAGCGAGCTTGCGCGAGTCACTCGAACCGCTCTCTGCACATACGAGTTCGAACTAGCGCTTGCTGTCGCTGCGATGCACTACGTATAGAAAGTCTTTCGAATTCCACGCAGGCTCTTCCAAGTTTGATTCTTTGACCGACTTCCCGATCGAGTCCAAGAAAATGAAGCTGCAACAAGCAGAGCATACGAGTATATGTATATATCGATCGATGGGTTCATCACTGTCATGCCTAACATCCAGCGAGTTCGGATGGTACGTGGCCATGCGTACCGTCCAAAACTCGCTGGCGGAGAAACTCGAAGGCGTCAAGCTCAGATTTCCAACGTCCTTCCGAAGCAAAAATAAAGATCGCCTTCGAATTCTTCCAAAGAGTCAGTGTTCCGGTGACCAACGGACTGTTTTTGCTCCGGACTGCTTTTCACATTTGATTTGTACACGCCGCTAACAATGAACGAACTACATCACAGCACAACAACGTAAAGAGTCTGCATTGACGGAACTATGTAAGTCTGTTGGTCAATGACTAACTAAGGTCGAAACTAGGTGAGAATTTGTGAGTGGTACATCCCGGAACCAGATGCACATGTTCAAACTTGAATCACTCATTCGTCGAATGCTAGTAAGCGGATAGGCTTGACATAGGATAGAAATATATCTCATAATATAGAGAGGCGGAAGCTTCTATACGTATTCGTCTGCACGAATAACGTTCTTTAGATAGTCTGTTACGGTATTAGTATTTAGTGAACGTTAATCAGCGAGCACATGATACTGCGATAATAAGAGTCCTCAACCTCCTTTGGGAACTTTTGTTCGCCATTTTTTATCAGACCAAATATAAGTTTTATGTTAAATTCTATACTAATCTATTCAAAATATTTATTTAGAATTATTGAAGGAAAACGAGCCTGGAATTCAAGAAAGATCCAAGCATAAACCAAATGAGAACTCACGCGGCATCGAAACTGTAAGTGCGAGTGCTTATTAACAAAAATGTATTAATCTAATCAAAACAGTAATTTATTATCTAACTCTTTTTTAAATAACGCTTAGGTAATAAATTAACCTTGGTGCCATCTTCCAACTTCAAATGGAAGAGGTGATTAAATAAGCAAGTTATACATCCCCAGATACTCGAGTTTTAACGTCAGCGAATTAATTGATTTATTCATGGTTTGAAACTCAGTTTGTGAAACTGAATACTGCTATATATGCCATCTTCCTTACATAGCACTATTCCTCAAGGTGTCTCTACATAACTTTGGGCCCAACTACATTTCAGAAATACGTTGTGAAAGTTTCTCTGTCTTTTGATCATTTCAGTTCAACGGGCTTATCGTACACTGGTTTTGAGGTTACATGAAGTAAAAAACACTCATGAATTATAACTCATTCCAAAGATAACATAATATTTACGTTTACACCCGCTAGCAGTAGCTTGAGTGATATCAATAATGTTTCTCAACCTGTTGAGCACTGTTCTATTCATACCTTCCTTCCAAGAGAGTTTCGGTATTTGGATCTCGTGCTTGGAGGTTAAACACATTGTTCTATTATATTTGACTCAATCTCCAGAAATCATATACTTCTCTTCCTTCGGAGATAGCTCGGTAGTCTGCACATACACAACTTGGATATGGTTGTGTTTAAATGAGTTCGTGGTTTCCTAGTTAGATATGTGTTTCTCTCTGACCTCAAGATAATATGATTTATATTGTCCAATAAAAGCTTAGATTCTTAAGCATGTCCATGTCTTCACTGGAAATCAGGGGAGTGGAATCTATGCGGCTCAATAAACAATTGGATTGTTAGGCTTGTCCATGACTTCTGTGTGCTCTCGAACATTATTTCTCACGAACATTGATAATCTATCCATTCATGTATCCATCTCTTATAGTTTGAAAAGACAAAGAACCTTCAGATTATCTTACCTTCGAAGGTGAGATAACAGGATGGCTCAAGTCCAGTTTCATCCCTACACCACGTAAGTGTTAACAAGACTCATTGATTTTTAGTAGGTTCCATGGCTAAACTATCTCTAACTTTTATGTAAACTAATATTGTTCCAAGGACTACATATGAACAATCTTGACTTGTAGAAAAGATGGTCATCGTGCCCTAGACATTTAGTCTTTCATTATGTAAAGACACTCTCAATACGTCTTTGACGTAGTCTTAGGTTGTGAATAATATGTGATTGCAAAATGCAAGATCGTTCTGAATAAATCCAGACTCCAGATGTGTTATGGGGTGTTTGGATCACACAGAAAACAGAGCTATAATTTTTCTTTGAAGATCATGGAAGTTTCACATAAAATTATAAAATTAACTGACTCACAATTACCAAGATGTTCAAATATTTATAACTTTAATACCTATGGTGCACTTTATAATATAGCTTGGTATTGCATAATTAAACATATGATAAAAGATAGACTTACGCAAGAGAACATGACTAAAGAAATAATGAAATATATTTATGGATGATCAAGTATGATCTAACACGAGAGTGATATACATGCAAGCGTATATCGTGATTCTCATGTATACGTTTATGTCATCAACTTATATCTCTAAAATAGTTTCATCGATGATAAGATCATCCAATGATGATCATGTTCTTGTGCTATCATAGACCATGATGCCATTCTACACATTAGGAACACAGTTTACAAACATCTTATAAGGATAAAGTCAGACCAACCATGTCATATGACAAGTACATGGTCTTGCAACTGGGTTCATTGCTTGATCACACCCCTTAAAGGGAGTTCTCACTTGGTCACATTGTCGTGTCGTGGACCGGCTCCTACCTGAAATTCAGACTTCGATGCTTGTCGCTCCAAAGACACTCATGGGAAAAACAAGCTAGGCTCCAGCTTATGAGCTTTTGGCACAATTTCGGATCTTCACTTTCTTCGTATCAGTGGATAGAGTTCTTTGTCAGCACTCCATAAGCACTTCGTCTACTTCGTTTAGACGCCTAGTGGAGAAGTTATAAGACTCTTGAAAGATGGATAAAACAAGCTAGGTCCCAGCTTACGAGCTTTTGGTACAACTTCAGATCTTCATTTTCATTACATCGATGGGTAGAGCTCGTTGTCAGCTTTCCATGTGCACTTCGTCTACTTCATTTGGACGCCTAGTGGAGAAGTTACGAGACTCAGAAGAAGAGAAAATCAAGCTAGGCCTTAGTTTACTTTGCTGACTGGGTATTTGCAGCTCCAGGCGCTATACTAAAGACGCAAGAGGCCTACTTCATCATTTTTGAAGAAAACTTGTACGTACAGAGACTGACGTAAGGGGGGCAACTTAAAGGGCTAGCTTGTTTCTGCGATCTGTAAGCGGACGGTTCAGGAGATTTGGAGGTCCAATGCAAGCGCGCAATGCGTCGTTGGGTTCACATCTGTGCAGGCTACGCATTTGTTAAGATGGTTCATGAAGAGACAGATCGAGAGATGTGTTCTGGGAGAAATTGAGACGCAGGGAGAGAATTTAGGAAGCTTCAGTGACCTCTGAGGGAGAGTTGGACCGTTCGGGCCGTTCCGGAGTCTTACTGTCCTTGGATCCATCGGGATCAGAACGTCAAGTTCTTCAGGAAATTGAAGACGATATGAAGTTTCATTGAGCGGTTTGGGAGTTCTAAGTGAAATTGGCTCGTAAGGAAGTGCTTGCGTCAGATTGTTCATCGTCTGCGACTTGAAATTTGGTTGTTCTTCACGATCGGTGAACCAAGTTCTTCGTTCTTGGTGCCTATGCGATCAGGGAGTCTTCACCTACGCATAGGAGAAAACCATGTGTGGATTGGATTGTTGGTTTGGATGCGGTGAGCGATTTTAAGCCACAGGGAGTCGATTTACGTCAGTTTTTTGCAATCTGTGACCAAATTTCTTGTGCGGTTTGCAAGGGGAACTCCAAACGGCTTGTTTGGAGTCTCGTTGGGTTCAGGATAGCTAGACCGACCTACCAGAGAAGATGGATATCAGATCAGGCGATCCGTTTGAGCGGTGTGTGCGATTTTAAGTCGCAGGGAGGAGTTTTTGAAAGTTCGATCACGTGCGACCGAAAATCGGCGATATCTCGGCTATTGGGAGTCGGATCTAATAGTTTTTGAGGTCAATGGAGTCACGGAAGAAGACTTTATCGACATCTGAAGTCCGTTTGACCAAAGGGGGAAGTTCTCAGATAGACCTTTTTCAGTTCCTTCGTTACGGTTTTCATCCTTTGGAGTTCATTAGAGATCTAGTTGGCTATATACAGCTTGTGGTAGCTAGTTTTAGCTAATAGCTTATACATTGATGTGGTTTGGATTTGGGTTTCAATCGTGTGATACTGGTGCAGCTCTTTTTCTTAGCAAAGAGAAGTTTCTCTTGCTTTGAGCTACGCTTCAGTGGTTTTGGGTCAGGGTTGAGATTCAGGGGTTCGTTTTAGGGGCTTTGAAGCAGATTACAGACCGCTCTGGTCTGTTTCACAGTTTTGTGTTCTTATAAAGAAAGAACTAGCAGTGTATGTACATTGAGAGTTGGTATATATTGTACTGCTCGTTTTTGCGATTGTTTTTTCTCTGTCTTGTCTATGTTCAGCACAGTACATCTCCACAACCAGGAACCTCGTGTTTTCCTGGACATCCTTCACGCAAAATTCGACACGATAACGCTCTCCGTTTCCAGAGATTTCTTGGTCACACCTCCTGCCATGCTCCCAATCGTTTGAGTGACGTGGAGTCCTCGCTTGACAAAGTTTATAGCAGTCGGCATATGGAACTTGACGTGACTATCCTGCACACTCCATTGTGGCGAGAACTGTGTTTAGGGTTTAGGGTTTATGTGCATTACTTCAAGATGTGTAAGTAGTGCACAGTTACACTACTCACACATCTTGAAGTAGTGCGTAGATGTAACTTACTGTGTTTTATCGACGATCACGCATAGTGAAAACTTCAATAGTACTTTGATGCGCAAGTGATATCAATTCAAATACTCCGTAACAAACAACTATACTTCATTCACTTCAGATAATCACTCAGCCAATAATACACTTCACACATTAAACACTATAACATCTTCCATATTCAACCAGGATTTTTATCAACCATCTATGTTCATATCTTTCACATTCACGAGGACAACAAAACCATCTCATCTATATGCGGAGATGACATCTATCTGGATGTGGATCTTGGATCCTAGTCCTTCCGGAGTATCTCCATCGGCTATCTAGTTGGTGTGCTAAACCGTTGGTTTTTATTATGTGTGGCTTATTTTTTAGAAGATTCGATTTAGCAAATTGACACCTAGAGCACATAATTATTTTCATTTGGAACCTAGGTGTACTTTTTCGATCTAGAAGAGAAGAAGAGCGACTGTCTATTCTTGATCTAAAAAAATGAGATGGATAGCCGATGGAGTATTTTGGAGGGACTAGGATCCAAGATACGTATCCAGATAGATGTCATCTCCGCGTATAGATGAGATGGCTTTGTTGTCCTCGTGAATGTGAAAGATATTAACATAGATGGTTGAAACAGATCCTAGTTGAATATGATTGAATATCGTACTGTTTCAGTAGTGTCTCTCCAGAAACAGTACGGTAGATACTGCCCTCCCGCATATGATCTCTATCACCTCCCAAAACTATGATTCGATGAAAATTATCGCTCGTCCAATGAATAACAATACAAAGATCGATTGTCTAAATTATCAAATGATATCATTTGATTGATGAATAACATTAAAGATCATACACAATGAGAGTTCTAAACTATCACGTGCGCAAATACTCAAATTGTCACTCAATCATTAGATTCATCTCGCGTAAACTCTCACTACTCCACCGAGTCCAATATGCATGCTTCTTGAGTTTGAGAGTAGAGAACAACAAAAAGACAAGCCAACGTATAGAGACAGAATATTTGATGTAATTGATACCGATCGTGGATGGAATAGGTTCTAGATTCATGTTCTACACACAAGTTTCTTGAATAGAGAAATGTCATAAAAATATTCAGAGTAAAATAAATTCAAAATTCAAAATTTTGATACATACTGAAAGTTAACAGAGAGAATGATGAGAGAAAGAAGAACATAAACCCTAAGGATATGAGTATGTCTGCAAGCTTCAAAGAGTACAAGTCTAGGATCCTGTCACTACTTATTCATTAATATAATGTATATTTAATTTTTACTTTCCGGCAAAAAAAATAGATAATAAATTAATCTTGTACATATTTGGGTCATACATGCAAGGGTGCTCTCTTTTGTGCATATATAGTCACCTTCTCCACGATGAAACTATGCCACTCATGCCTGCTCATGATTGCTTTCTACCTCATGTCCGAATTAACAGTCACTTTACATCCGGAAGGTGTTCATGCGCATATTCATCCGTCCAAACTACCATTCACTGAGTATCGGACGTCAACTGAGTGAGATACGGACACCTATTTTATAATACACTATTAGCATCACAGTCTACACTAAACTCAATATTAATTCAAACGTGAAAGAAAAGCATTAATCTGTCAATTTTGTTGAGTGGCTAGACAGTCTCATGAATCTCTTCAGAAAGAGCAAAGCATCATAGACACATCACATGTCTCGTGCTTCTAAGCATTCCAAGGGTCAAGCTAATGTCTAAAAGGTCTCATCGCAAGTAAATGTGATACTTGGCGGTCACCCTCAAGAATGTATACCTCACATGTCAAGACACCTTCTTAGTAGTATTCATCAAATAGATGATCGTTCCAACTCGACGTGACGAGATATATATCAATACAAGTTATTCAAATTAAATGCAGCTAAGGAGGCAAACTAACCATCATCTAAATTCCAGAGAAGTTGTGATTGTTACACTGTCCCACTGTTTTATCTTCTCCATTAAATGATTCTTATTGCGACTTAAGCTTAGCCTATAATATGTAAACTCTGAGTAGCTAAAAGAATTAAAGACGTTTGCTTTCATTCCTTTGAAAAATAACCTTGATCTCATTATTGTCCAGCTTTTAGTCCAGAAGTAGATGTGATCTTGTATCTTCTTGTCATATCACAACTAGATGTGCTTGTTTCACAACTGCAATCATTTTAATAGTGAAGAGTTCAGAGGAGCAGGTTTGGGTGTTTAGCATCATAGTCTTATTCCACGTGTACGCTTAACTTGTGTAATCTTTTGCGAACTGATTCTTTATGCTCGATCTTTCATCGAAACGTAATGTATTGTGTTTTCACCAATTTAGTCTGTCAACTGGATTCTTTGATTCATAAAATGATGTTCAAGTCAAAATTTATGCTTGCAATAAGACTTTGATTGTAAATATAATCTACCTCTCGCTGATTTCAATTTCAAATGTGAAGGATGAATATAGAAAGTTTAAGATTGATTATATAGTTAATGTTACCCTATAAGGTCTACATACATAGAAGTAGGTTGATCTTCTTAATTTGCTGAAAGTAACCAATATGCATCCCAACGACATAGTCAAACATAGCCGAGGGAAAAGGACAAGCGGAGTATGAAAGAGAAAATAAAACAATAGATTGATTTTCGAAGGGTGAGATAAATTTAACAACTATTTTGATACTTTTTTATTTTCTCTTTTCACCTGTGTTGGTGATATTTTTATTTAAGTTATAAATAAAATATATATATTAAATAAAAATTATAAAATAAGTTATATTTTTAATTTAACTACCTAATAAATGTTAAATGTTACAAAACCACAAGTTGGTCTCAAATAATCATTGACTTGTGGATGACATTAACTTATTACCTAACCTTTTCCATCAGAAGAGTTGAGGTAATAAATGAAGCCTTCCACCTTCTCCATCTTCATGCAGGCTTGCCTACCTACCATCCGAATACATGTATTTGTTGGACATTTTCTACTCAAATTAGATTCAAATCTTCATTTTTAATTTAAACGCTGAACGCTGAGACTTGCTTGAGGGTCAATTTGGGAAGACCATTAGAACCATATATCAATAGAAGTTTAAAACACTCTGGAAGGGCTCTTCCATGTACAAAGTTCGGAGAGTCCATTTAAAAGGACCTTCTGCACGATATAAACTCGTAAGAATCTAAGTGCTATGAAAAAACTGTACCAAGCAAATACTTTCATAGACCTGTCCAGTATATTTGCTTACTTCAACTGCTCCTGGTCTTGACCGGAATTCCTCTTATCCTCGCCCTGTTCTTTAGAGGAGCTCCTCTGCATCGTAACATAAGGAGTAACTTTTTCTGCGCAGTTTTGTGCAAAGACTAGCTTCACTCTTTCTCACCTCTTCTTTTGTCGTCTGAAATGTTAGATCTCTTGCACATATGTTGATATCCTGAAACTTCGGTATTTCTCTCTTCTGGATACACCCATCGAGAACTGTGCATAATACAGAATCGATTTCACCCCCGATTTCTACTGGGAGGTACAGATTCAAACGTTGCAAGGAATGTTAAAAACTTCTACTTCAGTAGTTGATCCAACCTTTACTCGAGAGATACACAGGTTCAAATTCTGGTAAGAATGCTTAAAACTTGTAGTTCTCGTTGAACAAATCTCTTCCTGAAGATTGGAGAAGTGGCAAGGGAAGCCACTTCTTCTTTTCCTTAATAGAGTTCTTTTCTTGGCAGTTAGCTGCTGTAATGCAGTTCTTTATGTTCGTTGCGTGTTTTGCCATGCAACAAAAACGTTTTCGTTGTAAAACAGATAAACCAAATCATTAAACGTTAAAATATGCATCCAAACTAGAAGACCGGCGAAAAAAGACATAAGTTTAAACATACAACCACAATAATCATAAACAATCATCTTTAAAAGAAAATTTAATGAAAAGTGCAATGTACTGAAACACAGTCACGAAAAACTTTACTACTCAACAAGATCTGCAAATTATGACTTGTGTAAATCTCTGAATTAACGACAAGATTTGCAAATCATGACCTCTATAAAAATTCTATAAATTAACGACAAGATTTACAAATCATGACTTGGTAAAAATTCTATAAATTACCGACAAGATTTACAAATCATGACTTGTATCAAACTCTACAAATCATGACTCTCTACCAAATTTTTTCTAAGTTAGTTTTATCAAATTTAAAATACTCAATTTAAATCATTAAATTTAAAAATCCACTTGATAACTTGATTACACATGCTCTATTCAGTTCTACAAAACCCATAAATGACTCTGGCGCACATAATCTTTCTCTCTGAAAATCTGTATAAAAGTTTATGACTCCCTCTGAGTAGAAATATTTTTAATTTGTAACCTTCAATTTATAGCCTAACCCTTCCAAGAGGAAGGGTTAGTACATAAATTCAAACTCTTCGCATATTCCCCTCTTCCGAACTTGGAAGAGGTGAAAAATATGCAAGGGAAGAGACTGAGCGCTACAACAACAACACAGGAAAACACCAACCACTTTGGAACTGGGTCTGGAAATTGACTGCCGGTTAACTTTGGAAAACAGCAAGCAGCATACAGAAGATACGCAACATCCGGTCAAAGAGTAGAATTCCGAGGAACGAATGATCCAGAAATTCGGGAAGGGGTATGACCGGGTTAAATAAATACGGGACACGGGAAACAAACACGGGACTCGAGACCAAGTTAGTTAGACTAACCGCCTTCAAAAGAAACAAAATCGGGGAAAAGCCCCAAATCCAGCGAAATCTGTGTTGGCCCGACTTTATGCCACAGGATGAGTAAGCCTTTTGGAGAAACAGCTGCAAACCGAAGGATAGAAGTCACTAAAGCACGATCTGTACGAACATCATGATACCACAAATACAAGCCAGAGGGTCAGAACATGACATCGAAAGTCTTGACTGACATATCCCGGCTAAAAAGGTCCAAGTAGTGACAACAAGATGTAGGGGGTGAATGTCCGCTAGAGCTCGACTTTTGCCGATACTCTCTGCTTATTTCTCCTGAAACACTTTGATGACTTTTGACGACCTCTCGTGCGTTTCCAATCATACATTGAAGTTGGGAGTGTAGATCAAGACATACTTCGTGGTCTCTGAATCTGTGGAGACTCAAGTAACGATGGTCACACCTGACGTAATGCCAACGACGCTCCTGGGGCTACACATCTGTACGATGAAAACCTCCTTGGATGAAATTTCGACACATACATACCCTATCTAAATCCTCTGATCCGGACGACCATTACAGCTCCCACTCTCCCATACTGAGACTGCGTGAAACGCCCGTTTCTCGAAACTTGAGACAGATTCACCTTCCCTCCACCAACCTTCCTGAGGATGGAGGAATGAAAGAGCAGCTGTACAACACTCTGCGTTGAACCCACGGTCAGGAAATCTGCTGTATTCACTCATTCGCGATTCGAAGATCCTTAAATTTTACGAGGACTTCTTGCCACTTTGAGTTTGCTGGACATGTTTTAATGCAGCTAAAGAATCGGGATTTTGCAAGTACTGGTAAACATAACATGCCCATGATATAGAAGTGGTTCCCGCCACCGACCAGCTGCAAGTCAACAAACAATCAAAGTTTAGACTCCAAACATGTATGATCCGCTTATGTCATTCTTGAACAGGTCACGTAAGGGAAAGACGTATACAAGTCCGTTGCCAGCTCTTGAAACTGGTCTCTCCTGCATCAGGTGCATAAAACAGAAAACTTCCTCCGCCGAGAGAAATAGACCAAACACGGCCGAGGAGCCAACTTTAGGGAAATATCATAACCTGAGCAACGGGACCAACGAATACGTATCCTCCATGGACAACGCAGGTTGGACCAATGCTACACCAATGAGACCTAGTTGCAATACAGTATTAACCTGTAAAGGACAAGGAAATGTTAGTCCTGAGCAATTGCTAATAGAGAGCACATACCAAACTGGATCGAAGACGACAGTAAATCCGTTTACTGCCAAGTTCAATGTTATTCCGCTTCCATTCCATATATCATAATACCGGCATAGAGATTAGCCGAGGTACTTATGCTAATGAACAAGCCCTATTCACCTTGCTGATAAACAGTGGCTGCACTTTTCCTGCACCGCCAACGTTGATTCTGAAAAACTCCCGCCAGTCTCTCCACTGCAAATAGATAAACAGATGAACAAATGGATGGGAAGTCCTCACTTCAGTACCGGGTGACCTGAACTAATACCATACCATGAACAGCGAACGGCAGGGAATAGTCATAATGCTACATGACAATTAATCTCAGGTTGAATTACTCTCACGTTTTTCAACTGCCACTTTCGTCAAGTAGATAATAAGCACTAACCTGCCATCGTAGGGAGTAGGCCCGGTACAAAAAAGCACCTCCTACCAGGACTCCATCCCTTGCAACAACCAATCCAACCAATGCAGCTGTCGTACCCGATATGAGAACTGTAGTCTCCTTTAGCCCATCAGGCACGGAGACTTGTAATGCAGGGAGCCGTTTGCAGGCAAAAGTATGACGCACAGTGTGGCCCGACTCTAGAAGAACAAAAGGGAACCTTTGAATGGAAGCACTGAAATTAAGCCAATTTGTAATTACACAAACTGTTTCCTGTATGAGCGCAGAACTACTTACGATGTAGTAGCCCTGCATAAGCCATGGATAAAGCTACACTTCCGACAAGGACCTGCGGATTGTAACAAGCCCAAATTGCAAGCCCCTTCAACGAATTGCAACGCACTCTTTTTGTAATTACAGTAAGTCAGCAACTTGCTGATATAAGATGCAGTCACAAATCAACTATCAGGAATCCTCTACCACCAGTGGACTTGAAATTACCTTGTCCGCTACAGGATCTAAATAGGAGCCCAACACTGAGTTGATTTCCATCCGTCTGGCGACATATCCATCCAGCTGCCGTTGTTCATGAGAAAGGAACCCCAAAACATATCAGTTTAGAAAAACAGATCTATAAGTATCCTCTGCTTATTCAGTTCTTTACGCAAATCAAAATACAATTGTCACGCAGTTGACGAGGACTACCAATACGACGTGACAATAGAAGAAGATCCGCGTTTACTTGCCCAATCACTTATGCCAGCGACGATGAGTCCTACAAGGGCCGGGCTCCACAGATCTTGCAAAATCATCCTGCATCGCATGTGAGATACGGCAGACGTGAAGTTAAACTTTCGTGTCTGGGAACCATTCATACGCGGATGTAGAAACGGATGCCAAACAAAAACATGTCCGAGGACAAGGGTCTTGCAATTCTCGACAAACCTGAACGTACCAGGCAAGGACCGGCCCCGAGAGCAATCGGGCCATTGAGATAAAATTCGGCCAATTCCAGACCTCTTCTCTGGTCCATCCTGCATCGCTCCATGCTAGATTTCCTCTGGACTCCACGGCTACTCTATCTAGCTCCTTTTCATGAACAGAGTTCGGCTCGATACTTCCGAGTCCTGAACCGGACTCCGTATCTTTCGTGACAGCCTTATCAAATGAGATATGAGTATCCTCTCCCTGATCTCTAGAATTCTCACATGCCCGCCCTTCCTGTTCCCTGATCTTCTCCCCATCCACTTTATCCTTCACTTGTTGCCGTAAAGTGGCAAACGAAGCAGACATTCCCCGACTACAAGATGCCTCATGAGAGTATGGCAGTGGACTTTGACAGTAGCTCCGGATTTTCCGAGCGTGAGCTAGCTCGGTACCAGTGTCCAGTAGGACTTCCAATTCGTCAGTGGCAGTAGGAGTTGAAGTCAAAAGCGACCAATGCCCCGTGTGGGTTCCTTTGTTGATCCATGCAGACGCTGATGGATGCCAACGTAGGCCGTCGACTGGCACCCGCCTTATACGAATATGCTTCCAAAAGATGGTCAGAGGGTTCAGAATATTATGATCATCCACTGCTGACAATCTGTCAGGCCAAATCAGGTGCTGATCAGTGGTTGGTGTTAGGACCAACGAATCAACTCCTCTCCGCGCTCGTTTTCTTGACGAAGAAACGAGTAAGCGAAGCTTCAGGACGTTCAAACCTTCTCTTCCTCTCATCGCAAGCTCATTCAGCTTGTGTCAAACCTCCTCACAACCTTCAGGCGTAAACCCCTACGCTTTTCCGACTTCAGCAAATCATCGCAAATTCCAGTCGTGAGCTAGCTACCTACCAGTCTCCTGTGAACCTGAGAGCCGGATCCTTCAAACGAGCTTCCGTTTGGTTGAGCCATCCGCGATATCTGCCCTAAACTGTGGTTGCGAGCCTGGGATTGGGCGTTCATCTCGCTCCACCTACTCTCGCATCCCCTTTAATTTTAGGCAGAACATAGCACTGGCCCATTTGCACCAAATCTCGCTACATCATTCTGTCCCTGTTTGGATAAATACATTGAGTCATTCCAGTGCGTGTCGAGGTCGGTCTTCTCTACCCCACCGCACAAGTAAGCACGCACACGGGCGAGGAAACCCAGGAGCCCAGTGATTCCCAGGACCACTAGCGGGAGATACACACAGAAAGGAAGCGAGGATAGAAACACGAGCCAGACCCGACCATACCGGGCGACACGAGACAGACGAGAAGGTGTACAGAGAGAAGGTAGATAGACAAGTGACAAGCCAGAAAGCCGAGGAAAAGCTCGAAGAATAAGTAGTGGTGGAATAAGCAGAAGAAGCGCAGACGAAGAAAAGATGAAAGCCCACGCCAAACAAACCCAGCCAAGTGGGAACAGCAGAGAACCCGAACTGAATTCTCTTCTTCTTTTTCCCGTCACTCCCCTGGTCCGCGCCTATCCTCTCCTCTTCTTCTCCTCTTCTACCCTCCTCTCGCCTCTCTCCTTCCTTCCCTCTCCACTTTCTCCCTTCTCCTTCCTTCGTTCGTCAGACGCAAGAGTACGCCAAATATAACTCCATAACTAATCACTATTAGAGTAATGTACCGAGGAAATGGCTTGATCACGCCCCCAGTACGATCGCTGCGCTTGATCATACCCCTCTTAACGTTTGGTTGCTTGATCATACCCCCAACCTGCGATCGTCCGTCCTACCGGTAGATAAGGCCATGTCACTTTACACTGCCAGCCTGGATTTCTCTCTTGCTGACTACGTGGACCGCGATTGCTTGGGACCTCGTTCATTCTCTGCACCGAGAAGAGTTTTTGGGACTCGAGGCGTTTCAGCTTGTGATTCCGAATTGTTTCTTGCAGATTTCAGAATAGTCTCCCGAAACAAGGTACTGCGGAGGCGCAGTACTGGACCGCAGTTGCTCTCGAATTTTACCTCCGCCATGGTTTCTGAGAGGCCCTGTTTGTATTCTCTGCGACTTGATGTTGAATCGCTAGCGCCATGGTTTTTGGGAGGCCCTGGCAATATATTAACAACTACGATGCTGAACCGCGCGAGACGAAACACGTTTCGCTGCATTGCAGGGCAAAACAGGCGAAACAAGCCTGCAGAGTGAAGTGCTGCATTGCAGGGCGAAACAGGCCTGCGGGGTGCAGTGCCATGTTTCGCAACATGGCACTGCACCCCGCAGGCCTGTTTCGCTCTTTACGCCTATGCACATGCCGTGTTGGCAGTGACATGGCCTAATCTACATGGCGCGGATACCGGCAGGACTGGAAATGGCAGGTTGGGGGTGTGATCAAGCAACCAAACGTTAAGAGGGGTATGATCAAGCGCAGCGATCGTACTGGGGGTGTGATCAAGCCATTTCCTCGTAATGTACCACTCGTACTCTACGGTAGATCCTCCCTCGCTTTACTTGCTTGACCTCACCTTTACGGGAATTGTGTGCATGTACTAGGGAAACTCAAACATGGGGTTTTCGGCTTTACAGTAATTGACGTAGATTTTTTACAGTGATTGGCTAGAAACGTTACGTATCACCTCTATGTGGTATGTAAAATATTTATGTCTTTGAACATAATTCTCCTATATGTCTCTATGCTTGTAATTTGATACATTAGTCAGCAGTAAATGCACGTCAAAGTTTCACCATCCGTTTAAAATTTGAATGAAAGTTAGTGTACTTTTGGGACTTATCGGAACGCCAACATTGTATTCAGTACTTCGTACCACACCACAAGTATAAGTATAAAAGGGGCCCTCTCACACGCGGCGGTCCTTTTTGTCACTGTAGTCTTTTTTCGCGAGGACGCCGGACTGTGGCTGACTAACTTTCCGGCGCGTCTGCAAGGGTTCAGCCTGTTGTGTGTGTGGGGTCGACTGCACGAACGAGACGATTTCTCTCGTCTGTGGATGGCGGCTGTTAGGTTATTCGCGGCTGCTTTGGAGGGCGTCTCTCGTTGCTGTGTCATTTGTTTATTCAGTAATCAGTGCGTCAACGATAGAATGATGAGACAGTCTTGGCTTTCTTGGATTCGCTAGGATTATTCGCGGCTGCTTTGGAGGGCATCTCTCGTTGCTGTGTCTTTTGTTTATTCAGTAATCAGTGCGTCAGCGATAGAACGATGAGGTAGTCTTGACTTTCTTGGATTCGCTAGGTTTTCAAACTGAAGCGAAGTTTGCTGCAGTGCGCACATGTGGACCTCCATTTCAACGACTTTTGGTTCAGTTTCGGTTCTGATTTGGCGGTAGGGTGGCTTGTGCATTGTTTTGTGGCAGTGTCGACGTTCTATCCAAGGGTAAAGCCTCTACAACGTTTGGTTTTACATCGTGCGGTGATGTTTGCATTCGGTTTGATTTCCTACTCGCTTTTTTTACAGAGTTTACTCACCCCGCTGGTCTTGTCTGTAGCGCACATGCGGACCTCCATTTCAGCGATGTTTGGTTGAGACTCGGTTTTGATTTGGCGGTGGATTGGCTTGCACGTTGTTTTGTGACAATGTCGACGTTTTATCCAAGGGCAAAGCTTGTAATCATTCAGTTCTACATCGTGCGGTGATGTTTGCATTCGACTTCATTTCCTAATTTTTTACTGAGTTTATTCACCCCGCTGGTCTTGTCGATTAGTACAACGTGTTTTGGCTACTTTCATCATGTCTTCTCGGTGACAAGGATGCGAGGTATATGTTCTGTAGTACTTTGTTTTCAGCGAGTCACATATATCTCTCCGTCGAGTGTAACAGCTTTATCTATAGGTTATATAGTATGTGTTACATGTGTTATGCGAAGGGTTCCTTGGTGGAGCCTGGTCCATCTTTTGTCCATCTATCTATCGAGCAACGAGTTGATCACAGTTTGAAGGAGTAACTTTAGACTGTGTATGCAACTTTCTTGAGTTGGTTAGTCTCATGGACGGAGGTTCCGAGTCAATATTTGAGACACGCATGGACTCCGTGCAGGATGTCTGGAGCAAAGCGAGATTTGATTCTGTATTGGAGGACGTTTGGAAATTTTCTTGGCCTGGGACAGATGCAAACGGAGAACCGGGACGCTTTGGGAAACTAGTGAGTCTTGATCGGTTGCGAGAGCTGTATCCGCATTTCAGTGATGTGTGCGAGGTGTTTGCTGCCTCATTAGAGATGGAGGTGGATACATTTTTGATGGCAGCTTGTTATTCCTGGTCCGAGAGTGAACCTAGGAGGAAATGATTCCAGGTCTACAAGCAGTTGTCTTACGCTGCAGGATGGTCTGAGAGGAAACAGTTTCTGGAGTGTTTACAGTCTGCTGTCCAACGGACTTGAGAGGAGTCGGACGAGATACATGTAGGATAAATTCCTTGATTTTGTTTGTTTTCTTGTCAACTTTATCTTATTTTTGTTACAAGTGTTTACTGTTTACTGTGTTTTTTTGGCTTGGGCCTCCTCCTCTCCTGTTGAGGGGAGTGAACCTTCGCTGGGACGGCCAGCAAGATGGGTTCAATTCCCATAAGGTATTTTGAAGGTGTCCTATTGGGCGAGTCAGTGCTAGACAGACGATTTGAACAGTTATATTAGCATTGTCTCGCTATCGAAAGCCAGTACTGCCATCGTAGACGCCTGTGGTATGGTTGTGTTTATATTATTCAAGCTTTGACTTCTTATCCATTACTCATTATCAGAAGTGGATTTTATGGATTACTAGCTTCTTCACTGAGTGACCCGATTCTCACTGAGTAAAGAGTCGTGACGTGAATCGCAGGCATGTCTTGGGACAGATGATGACGACTTCTTCCTGTCTCTTCCGTTGTCAGTTAGTTGCTTGACTACAAGACCAGCTCCTTACAGGAAGTCGACGGTCGATTAGTGTCATGCTGGACGATATGCTCAAGTAGCCTAGCATAAATTTTACAGTAAGTGAATCATGTGATGTAGCTTTATGTTCTGAAAATCTGGTGTCTGGAATTTCTCTCGTGCCCTCCGTTGCATCGGCCGCGTGTTTACAGTGGCAGTACACATGGTTGAAAACTGTATCGATAAGTGATCTTGTCAATCAACGAACTGTAGCGATAAGTGGTCCTTCTCTCAAGAAGGACTCTTGTCGGTAAGGGCTTACTGAACCTCATAAAACCCTTATAGCTCGTGCTTGTGCTCTGAATGCCTTTCAGATAATCTTTCAAATTCTGAATCTCTTTCAAATTCCAAATTGAAAGCTTTCTCTCGATGACAAAAATATCACACAGAAGAACTGGCTTTTTATTATGCTTGGATCAAAATCAAACTTGTGTGACAGGGTTCGGACCATTCAGACGTTGAGAGCAAGAGAGGAGAGGGTCGCGTGTAGTTAAACGACTACATTCGAGGGTTGAGAGGGAAGGAGAGAGGAGAGGATCGAATGGAGTTCAACATTCGAGGGTTGAGAGGAGAGGATACAGAGGTGAGAGGACAGTGAGACTTTAGCGACTGTAGAGAGAAGAGGAAGGAGAAGAGAGTGGAGAGACGAAGTTGCTGAGTTCTTGAGGAGGAGACTGAGAGTTTCTTGAGGTGGAGAGAGCGGTACAGAGTAGGAGAGTAGTTTTTAGAAGTACAAACACACATTGTAATCTCTGATCGATTCTTTCTTGAATTGATGTGATGAAAACGAGAGGTACTAAGAGCAGTAACAGAGGAGGTGGTAGAGGAGGTGGCAGACGAGGACGAGGTGATGGAAGAGGATGAGGCAGGACAGGAGATGCAAGAGAAATGAGTCGCGCGGACGCAGAGGTTGATGCTTGTAAGTTTCTAAACAAAGTTTATATTTGTGCAATTGATCGTGAAATGTGAAATTCGTGTGTAGTTGTATCGCACAATAAGGGAGCAGTACAAACTGTATCGCAGAAAAAGGGAGCACCCTTTCTCTCCCCTCTTCGCCTCACTAGCTGTTCTCTCTTTATAGTTTATTGGTCACCCAGGAGTTTCTTGTTCTCCAAGTTGCCAACAAGACTTGCTGATTCTCAAGACATTGAACATAAGGGGATAGATATATTGCACATCTCTCCACATAATTCTAAAAGAGAGATAGTGTACTTCTCTCCAATGTATTCAACACCTCATATATACACCACATAACAATAGGTGCTCCTTATTTCACACTGCTCTTGTCACAAATACAGCGCTATTTATAAAATAATCATGATGGAACAATTCGAGAAATGATAACGAATTAATCATCATATGCTCTTTCTTGAAAAATAATGTCGATAAACTGAAATATGAAAAAGGACAATAGTCTACTACTACTATAAGAAACTATTTAAACTAAAATATGCCTCAGCAGGTACTGTAACTACTCCCTACAGCAAATGTGGTGAACTCAATGAGCTTCTCCTTCTGAAGAAGCTGTAATCTCCACATAATTCCTTCGACGTCATATGTCACCTCAGTGAACATCCCTTCGTCATCCGTGGGTGCATATAGCCTAGGGCATGTTCTTCTATTGTGGCCTGGTTGATCACAGAGACTGCACTTCCCTGGAGCAGAACGAGGAAAATGTCCCAAGTCATGGTGTGGACCGGTTTGCTGGACTCGTCTTCGTCTTCGATGGTATTAGAAGCAAAATGTAATATTTGCTCATCATTAATAGGATACTCATTCTCAATGGTTGTGGGTTCAGTAAGGTGACTTTCTTCAATTGGTGAAGGGACACGGGTACTACTCGTGGGAGGTAGATCTTCATTGCCATCTGCTGCGGATTGCGTGAATTGGGTGTTGTTATCAATCCGCACCACTCTGTGTCTTCCTCTTCGTCTTGCCACTGACGGAGGTCCACAATTGTACACCGGTTGAAGATCATCAGTGAAAATAGCTGGCAAGGCACTATGTCCATAGATTGAAAATAACGAGGAGCTATGCCAGATGTTATCCAATCTAGTTGTTGGGTTCTCACCAGTCTCTCTGTCAAAGGCAATGACATGTCAACATGGCCATCTCATCTCTTGGAGTTCTATACATGTACACTTTCCTGCACCACCATGTGCTAGTTTCACCACATGTGTTACTCCATTTGCATGGTCACGGACTGTAGCCTCGAATGGAGAAGACACTCGACACAGAAAACCTTCTGCAGCATGCTCATTCTGTATGAGCCGAAGTCGAGCAAAACGAGTCAATACACTTGTTTCTTGCTGAAGCTGTATCCTCCGCTTTGTGAACTGCTGCATAATATAATACCATAAATCCAACAAGATCTTCAATGGAGCATTCCATCGGATTGGTCTCAGAGCATTATTCATACTCTCTGCCAAGTTAGATGTGACTTTCTCATAACGTGGTAGAGGAAATGCATATCGACTATACCTCTCTGGTTGAATATTTCGTAAATATTCAGCCAATTGTCTACCTCTTTCCCCGGATGCATCCAGCTTCTCAAGCACTTCATTGTACCTACAAATGAGACATTGTACATACAAATCAGATAATAGTTGTAACTCAACCAACAAGTTGCTTCAATAATTGAGTGAGAAAAATTAAGGAAAGAGTATGGAGTGCCTTACATTTCTCTGGTCTTCGCGTACAAGGAATTCAGAAATGGTCTCTCCGCCTCTTTGTCAAACCTGGTCCGTACATTCATTCGGATGTGTTGCCCACAATGCCCGTGGACAACTTCAGGGAATACATCTGAAACAGCTCTTTCTAAGCCCTTCTGTCTATCGTTGATTATTACCGTATGAGGAGAAACAATACCATGTATTGAGTTGCGGAGATGTCGACAGAACCATATCCAGTTTGCAGTGTCTTCTTGTGGTGCAACGACGAAGCCTAAAATGATTGCTTCATTTGCACCATCTAGTACTGAAGCTAGAAATATTTGGCATGGAAACTTTCTGGACTTGCTATGACAAGCATCCAAACATATCACTTTCTGACACAAAGAAATATATCACGAGTGGCACTAGGACACACATAATATCTACTAAATATTGTTGTGTTACATTCCCAAGTACTCCAATCCACAACTGCCATAGGATCTACTTCAAGTATGCGTCTACATACATAAGGAATGTAATAGAAGGATGATCCTTGATTACCCTCCAACCAGTCCCGAGAATGCTCTCGACTCCTCCAAACCTGATAGTAAAGAGCCCTCTTATTGAATGTAGTTCGAAGATCTTCCATCAAATTTTAAATGAGAGTGTTCGGGTCAATGACAACTCTGTTACACATAACTGAAGCAAGGAATTTTGAGTTCGATGCAGATCCACGCCAGTATCCAATATGACTAGGACAACTGTGCTCTAAATCACAAACAATGATAGTAATTTGTCCAGTGAACTTGCCCTTATGTGCTCTAACTCGCCATTTGCATGGATGCTCCAGATCACTTCCCGAGCATTAGTCTCATAGAAAGTTGATCTCCCAGCTGATTGATATCGAAGTCTTTCATCACAATGACCATTCTTTTCTTGATTGACCTATTGGAGGTTCTGACCGACTAGCTGCAAGCTGCCTTACTGACGCTCGACGTCTTTGTGTATATTCGTGAAAGCTGCGAGGCTGACTGTTTCGGTGACTCGTTTCAGCACTATTGGATGTTTCTGATCGTTCTTCGAATAATTTTCTACAACGAGCCTTCACTCCATACCTGCACACTCTAACTCTATAGTTCTGAAAGTTTTTCAATTTATGACTGGCTCGGCTATTCAAAAAAGACCAACAGTCAACGGCAAAATAGAACTCCTTAAAGGATTCAGATTCTGATCCGAGAAACATTTTGCATGCAGCGGCCCTCAGGGACTCCAAAGTCTTGCCTTGGAGTAACCGACTCACTCCTCTCGCATCCGTCATTTCTTGTCGTCATCTTTCTAGCACGCTCTCCTCAGCAAGATCCTCCGAACGTACATCCATAGTGAAGCTCCTTTCTTCATCTTCGAAATGTAATCCGTCTAAATAATCATCATTGTCGCTCTCAATATCGAGGTTCATAGCATTGCTTCGTTCGCTCGTCATATTGTTATCTCTGAATTTGTCTTTCTTATCACTCTCCACCGCCTCGCACTTCTGATCACTCTTCTCTCTCCGAATCAGTCTTTCTTATCACTCTCGACCGCCGTCCCGCACTTCTTATCACTCTCTCTTTTCCGCTTCGCCTCGCTCTGATCACTACTCTCGAATTTATGTTGAGATTCAGTTCACTGTGTTCTTTTGACCCGCCATCGTTAATGTGCGGAAACCTGTTATGATCTATTTCAAATGTGTTATGATATGTTTCACGCGTCAGGTCTCAAGTCACACTGTCTCTTTTCCAGTTCTTTCCTGCAGAACGCACACCCACTCGTCAGCCTGTAGACGCTTGCCTTGCCACGTCACCATGTGAACATACCAAGTCAGACTCTGTACATTGCATTTTCACCTTCCACGTCAGATTATAAACGCACGCACCACGTCATACTGTCAATATGACTTGGCATAACGGCTTGATCTACATGGCGCGGAGTACCGGCATGACGGACGATGGGAGGTTGGGGGTGTGATCAAGCAACCAAACGTTAAGAGGGGTATGATCAAGCGCAGCGATCGTACTGGGGGTGTGATCAAGCCAATTCACGCGTAAGACATGACAGATCAAGATCAAGACATTCACGATCAAGACAAACAGTAAGCAGTGTTGCTACGAATCAATATCACATATACTTAATTATTATGGGATCTAAATTTATTATCTGCACTGAAATTGTGTAGAATAGACCATTTCAAGTATCGGTGTAATTACTGAATGAACTGACTTGTGAGATATGACTACACAATGATGTCATTCGGATAGTCTAATTTATACTAGAACAAAGTTACACAAAATCTCAAAAGAAAGATTGGACGAGTATATGCATACTCTCAAACCATAGGGTACAAATTAAGATCTGACTTGACCTCTCTAATCGGAGGACCATCGCACAGTTGCTAATTTGCTAATTACTAATTAGACTTTTAGTCAAGTATCGCCACTCAAATCCAAAACCATAAATTTCATTATGGGAGTTACATCCAGTCCCGTAAACCAAATCTGATGTGGTTTTACGGAAGAGGGTAACTTGGTTTGAGAGGTCTTTGTAGTCCGTCCTTACAGTTACGGATAGAATTACGTTCTCTTCAGACCTAGCAAAACATGTATGTATTAGTAAATCAAATTGAGTTTTTAACAAATATCATAAATATTGTTTAGACGACAAAGAACTAACATTATTCAAAATTGTCCCAACTCACAACTGCACAAAAAGTTTATCGAATTGTATAAAAAGTTTACCATACCCGGTAAGTTCAAATCCATACTTAAAATAAGCACAACACACGGAACCCTAACCAAAACATTCCGCACTGTTGTAAAAAAAGCACAGCTCGAAAGATTTGTTACAACATTCTGTGAAACGTTCCCGGCAGAGTTCCATGATGTACTACAAAAACATAGCACGAAATGCTCCTTTTTGTGTTCCGCACTGTAAGTAGCATAGCAAAACTTGACTATAACATTTCACTGTAATACAACATGGAACACTTTTCATAGTGTCTAGTGTAATTATTTTTGTTTCACACTTAAACCACAAGTTCGGCTACTTTAGCGGTGGGGATCCTCACCGCTAATCATTCTTAGAGTTAACTAAGCACAATCTGGTCCGGCGGGGGCCTCGTGAGAAACGCGATACGCTCTCATATTTTCAGTTCTGTCTCAAATCAGACGATATGGGTATTGAAATGATCAGCGTCTTAGCACCTTCAAAATGTGTATATGATAAGATGAAACTGAGTTCAGAGGGTTGTACAGTGTGCATTTGAAGTCCAAATGATTCTCTCGCGTAGGGTAGGAATTTACCGCGCGAGGCGATGCAGGCTGTATCGCCCCGCTAGGGAGCGATACATGACATGTTTCGTCCTGCAAGTGAGAAGTCCCTTACACTCGGAGGGACGATGCAGGCTGTATCGCCTCGTTAGGGAGCGATACATGCCTTGTTTCGTCCAGCAGGAGAGAAGTCCCTTACACTCGGGAGGCGATGCAGGCTGTATCGTCTCCATAGGGAGCGATACATGCCTTGTTTCGCTCCTGCGGGGCGAACCAATATCTGTTTCGTCTCACATGAGGGAAGTCCCTTAAACCCGGGGGGCGATGCAGGCTGTATCGCCTCGTTATGGAGCGATACATGCCTTGTTTCGCTCCGCAGGAGGGAAGTCCCTTACAGCCGAGGGGCGATACAGCCATGTTTCGCTCCTGCTGGACGAAACAGTATCTGTTTCGTCTCGCAGGAGAGAAGTCCCTTACACTCGGAGGCGATACAGCCTTGTTTCGCCCCGCAGGAGAGAAGTCCCTTAAACCCGGGAGGCGATGCAGGCTGTATCGCCCTGTTAGGGAGCGATACAGCCTTGTTTCGCTCCTGCGGGGCGAAACAGTATCTGTTTCGTCTCGCAAGACAGAAGTCCCTTACAGCCGAGGGGGCGATGTAGGCTGTATCTCTCCTGCTGGGTAAAACAGCATCTGTTTCGCCCCGCAGGAGGGAAGTCCCTTACACCCGAGAGACGATGCAAGCTGTATCGCTCCGTTAGGGAGTGATACATGTCTTGTTTCGCCCCCTCAAGAGGGTAGTCCCTTACCGTAAGAGGCGATACACCCAGTGTTTCTCTCCTCGCAAAGGATAGTCCCTTACCCGGGGACGATACACCAATTGTTTCGTCCCTCGCGAAGTGTACTCCCTTACCTTGTTGTCTGTTGTTGTTTTTTCAGCTGCTCTGGAGAAAATGAGAGAAGGACCTTCATTGTTCAAATATCATTACAAGGAAGATGATCGGTATCATTTAAAATGGTGCTGGGTGTTGAAAGAGGAGGTTGATAATGCATTGTCTGGAGTTGAAGAAGATGCTATAGATTGACTGGGATTACTTGTGACATTCTCTTTCGACTTTCCTCGTCAAGATGTAAGTCTTTCTAAATATTTCCCTTGTTTCTATTTCTATATGTTTCCATTGCCTTTCTACACATGCATGTGTACTTAGTGCACTTATTTCCTCTTCTTGTCATGTATGTATTTCTCTTTAAAAGTTTGTAAAACTTTGCAATGTATGCAGATATCATATTGTCTACAATTCATCGACACTTATGATCCAACCCTTCATCGTGTCACAGTTGAGGGACATGAGATTTTATTGGATGAGTCTTTTGTTCGAGAATCACTAGTTCTACCCATGGGAACTACAGTATCTCGTCCCCACAATGTTAAGAGAGCTTTGATCGATGATTGGTTCCCTGAAAAAGATGAGAAAGGGAAGAGATATTTGTTATGGATGTGTGAGTATCCAAAGTGGAGACTTGTCTTTCAACTCATCAATTGCATACTTCTAGCTCGTAGACGTCCAAAAGAAGTACATGGACAATTAGCTCTTTACTTGAAGAGTAAAGTAGAAGAGAGCGGAGAAGATTATGATTGGGCTGAGTTCATCTTGGGCTCTTTAGATGTTGAGATATCCGCCATGAAGAAGCATATGAGTAAGGAGAAGTTGGTGAGACATCCAAAGACTTGGATGGGTATGATATTGACCCATTTCATGAGACATGCGGGTATACTTCCAGAATCTCGTATTTTCTTGAGTTCTCATCAAGTGGAGGAGCCTATCCAACATGCTTCGTCTTCGCAACGAGGTCCTCTAAGTAAGATGTTTGCTTCCTCCTCTATTTGTTTATTACCTGCATCTTTTGAGGATTTTCAAAGTTTTGTAGTAGTAGACAAGTTGTCTTTCTAATCAAGTGTAACTCTCTGTTGAAGATCCATCGTCTTCTCAACAAAGTCAAGATCCTCAATCTTCACAAAGAGCTCCTCCACCTCCATCATACAGTGAGATGTTCTTTTTCCTCTATTTTATCTTTCTGGATTATTTACGGTTTTGGAAACTTTAGAGACTTTACTAGTGTAAACATGTGAAATATTATACTACAATGATATGGACATGTACAATGTTTACAAACTGAAGATGATTTTGGCAGGTGAAGAGATTATTCTCTACGATAGCATCAAGAGGAAGAAGGAGGAACTTGAAGCATTAACCACTACCATCAATGAGAAGAAAGAGCAGCTTGATGATAAGCTTTTGGAACTAAGAGCTATGGACTACGAGATAATTGTGGGAAAAGAAGAAATAGCTCGTATACAAGAGACCCATGAGTTCTTACCTCGTCTTCTTCACTCTACTACCATAAGACGGAAGACTCTTATTCTTGATTTGAATGGTCTTTTGGTTAAAGTTGGGAGGACCGAGGAGGAGTTGATGCAGGCTCGTGAGAAGGGATATGTAGTGGAGAATACCCCTAAGCCTTCTGTATGGTAAGTGACTATCCGTTCATCTTGGTATAAATATTTATCTAGATATGTTTCGATGATAATTTGGAGGACATCACTTACTTTGTTTACCACTGCTATTTACTACATGTATGTGGCTCGACCTGGAGTGAAAGCTTTTTTGGAGATGTGTCTCGATAAGTTCCAGGTTATCATATGGACATCCCGTACTTTGGTCAACACTGCAATTCTACTACATGCAATGGACCACAAGGGCTATTTACCCCTTGGAGTTGCAACTGGGAAGGTATTTGCATCTACACAACAATGCTATCTTTTTTGTTATTTGCAGATCTTTTGTTATTTATATAAAATGTATCTTACTTCTTATACATTCCGTATTGCCTTGTTCTCTTTTATCAGGTATGTAGAGTGTTGGCTCAGGAGTCTTGTTTCAAATTCAACATAGAGAGGGAAGCAGGGTTCGGGAATCATTTATACTTGAAAGATTTCTCGTATCTTCATCGCTACAACTTGAGCACGAGAGATGTTCTCCTGGTGGATGATAGTCTGGTGAAGAATTCTACAAATCATCCATTCAATGCTATCCATCTTCTTCCTTTTTCCCCTTTCACCATTGATAGTGATGTGGAACGATATTTAGAAGCAACTTTGTTACCTTGGCTTCTTCATTGGGGATGTAGTCCAGAGGAGACCGTCTCTTATGTGGAGAGTAGATACTCTCAGATTCAAGCTCAAGATCCAATTCGGGCTTTACAAGAATATTAGAGCAATATTACCAAAGAGGAAGTAAATATAGTATGGAGAGCAGTACCACACAGCATGTCTATGGGTTACCTCCATCTTCTCAAGTGAGAGAAGTGAGAACTTCAATTTTCTACTCCTTGGAAGTAAAGTTGTAAAACTTTTAATAAAAGTTTCGATACAATGGTTACAATATTATTTATTTGAATTCATATAAATTATGTTTATAAGGAAACAGCAGAGAAAACAGGGCAAAGGGGTACCCTATTTGGTGCGATATAGTCTGTATCGAGTGGTACACAAGCGAAACATGACACGTCTCGCCCGCAAGAGATGCGATACAGCTTGTATCGCCCCGCATGAGCGAAACGTGTAATGTATCGCACCGCAACGGAGCGATACAACCTGTATCGTCTCGATGTTCTGAGAGTAAGTGTACCTTCATCGAGGCGATACAGCATGTATCGCACCACCGGAGTGATACATGACCTGTATCGCTCTCGCGCAGGACGACACAGGATGTGTCACCTCCATCATGGAGGCTAAGCCTCACGGGTAGCCTAGTCGAGGCTATACAATTTGTATCGCATCACCGGAGCGATACATTATCTGTATCGCTGCCGCGCAAGGCGACACAAAATGTGTCGTCTTGATCAGGGAGGCTAAGCCTCACGGGTACCTTCATCGGGACGATACAGCTTGTATCGCACCGCTGGAGCGATACATCGTCTGTATCGCTCTCGCGCAAGATGACACATGATGTGTCACCTCGATGAAACTAAGGGGTACCGAGACGATACGGGCTTGTATCGCTCCGCAGGATCGAAACATTACTTGTATCGCTCCTTCACGGAGCGATACAAGCGTTGTTTCGCACAAAGACTGCGATACAGGGTGTATCGCTTAAAGAGGAAGGATAGTGGGATCTGGTAGGATGGATACAGACTGTATCGCTCAGCGCAGGTGCGATACAGACTGTATCGCATCGAGCTGGTGAGGGTAACGATAAGAAGATTAGAATCTGCTCATTGCGAAACACAATGCACAAACACGAGTGGCATACGAGAGAAACTCATTGACTCGAAGTGCAATGAACTACAACAATGATCAATAACACATGAAAATGTTTCTTTACATATCCAAATTTTCACATCCGAACTCCTCCATACATCATACTTCTTGCAACTCTCCTAAGTCTACAACTCTCTAAGTTTACGAAGTGCTTCCCCAAATTCACAAAGGTCCTCTCTTTGTTCTCTCTGCAGTTCGATTACAGTGTTCATTTCTCGAACAATGTTTTCTGCAACTACATCTATCTCATTTGCTCTCCCCATCAATAACAAGGCCATGTCATGTAGCCTCTCTATCTCTAGAAGTTGAACGTTACTCTCCGATATGCACTTATAATCCACCACAGATGGATAAAAGGTACAACAATCCATTGCATTTGCAAGGTCTTCCACAGCATCTTGAAATTCATCCGGTTGCTCCATCTCAAGCTCCACATCAAACACTGTATAGCGATTTTGCTGTGCATTCAACCCAATTTTAAAACGCCACTTCGCTGAGCACACAGTGTTCAATATTTCATCTTGCTTTTTCACAGTTAGTGCCTCGAACTCCTCTGCTGTCATGTCCAAAAGTTTCTCGCCAACAGTCCACACAATTACTATTGGTAATGCGGTTTCTGCACGGTCCTCCACACTATGATCAGCCAATCCTAGATGAAATCGATATTGCCTCTTGCTTCCTCTTTGATCACATGGGTGCCACGTCTTTCGCCCCGGCTGCGAATGACTGAAATACAACATTTTCTTAGTAGAGCTCGTTGTCGTGCTTGGTTCACTTACACGCTTATAACACCCCGGGAAGTTGCAAGCAACATAAGAGACAGAACTAGACAGCTTGTTCTTGATTATTCGTTGAATGGAAGATGAAACCCACTGCGAAGAGACATTGCCGATACATTCTTCGAATTCTGCAAGTGAACACATCGTTTCTATAAACTACTCAGCGCACGGAAAGCTTAAGACTTATTGTGTACACTTTCTAATCAACACATCTAACGGTAACAAGAACTGTCTTCGCCTTCGCTCGTAACTTTTCACCCTCGTCTGCTCGATCTTCATTCATCATCTGCGATTGCTTTCTACTTTGCGTCACCTCGCATTTTGAGTGCAGAAAAATAGTAAATGCATCTCGCGCGTTACTGTGAGACTGGCCAGACGATAGTGTCTATGCATTCTGACGCCATTTTCGCCTTGACCATCACGTTTGCACCATTTTTGTCAGACCATGATCCACGTCAAAGTAAACAGTCTGACACGCTCCACATCAGACAGATCGTTCTCTCACAATACACGTCAGACTACCCTACCGACACGTGGTATACGCACCACGTCAGACTGTCAATATGACCTGGCGCACGGTCCACGTCAGACTGTAAATATGACCTGGGATAACAGCTTGATATACATGGCGCGGGGTACCGGCATGACGGACGATGGGAGGTTGGGGGTATGATCAAGCAACCAAACGTTAAGAGGGGTATGATCAAGCGCATCGATCGTACTGGGGGTGTGATCAAGCCAATTCTTGAACTATTTTGGTGGATACATTATTTCCGTATATTGGTATTTTCAATACAAAATTCAGTTAAACCAAATCTTTTCTCATTTAAACCATTAAAAATAGAATCATTGTTCTTCATGCTGAAAATATGTATGATTAAGTCTTTGCGAATTCTGATTAGAGAAAATATCAGTGCTTGTACTTTTGCTAACTGGGTTAACCATTCAGAAATTTGATTCATCATGAATTATTATTTGTACTTTAGCTCATAATTTTAATATACAATAATAGTGTGAAATATGTTCCAAACTCTCTCATAATTTGTTTACATATAGTTATTAAAACATGACATTAATTCCAAATATAGGTTAATTCAAGTAATCAGTGTAACAAGTGATTATGAACCTTCTACCATAGGAGAATATGCATCCAACTTGAAATGAGAGGAGAAGAAGACCATTGCAAAATATGGCAAATAATCTACTATTGTTATTGATGGATATCTTGCTTGTGTTGAGAAAAAATAGTTAATTTCAATAAAATTAACTTTGATGAACTAGTTAGGAAACCAACTAATTCATTTCCAGAATATGAACATGGTAAGAATCTTATCGAACGAGTGAATTTAATTTAGATATTCTAAAACCAAAAAATGCATATGCTTGGTCTTTTCTATCTTCTCTCGGTTGTCATTTTGCACTTAGACCATAAAGAGGAAGAGAATTGAACTAAAAATGCATGTTCCAACATGATATCATAAGACTTAATCCATAAGTGAAGGGACTCCATATGCACCTTTGAGAATATAATTGCGGCAACTTGCTAAACCTATTTAATGAGTGGAACTTATTACCTAATCCTTCCGGATGGAAGGGTTAGATAATAAATCAAACCACTTGTGCATATTCCTTGCTTTCCAACTTGGAAGAGGTGAATATGCATCTCGACTAAAAGTACCAATATTCACATCTATCTTGTATCGATTGAGTCTAAATACAACAATAATGCTTAGGTTATACCAAGCGAATTAACGAATTTTGTGTATGTATGTGTGAATTAACGACCACTCCTCTTGCTTGAAAGCATTGAATGTTATAGTTCCGTAAGAGTCCATTGCTAAATCACATCCGAAAAGAAAAAAATAGTTTAAATACACTCTAGGGCTCAAAAGCAATAGCGATGATAACTCAAGGAAGAGCTCTAGAATACCTTTCAGTTCAAAAAATCTTGACAAGAGCTTATCATGGGTACTTCATTTACTCTATTTAGACACTTAATATGACTGAAAACACGAACCCGTTGTCGTATTGCACGAGAGTCTGTACAATGAAAGGTAGTAACAGAAGAAATTTTCTTCCATTGTGTATGTAGCTGCCCTAGAGCTTGTAAAGCTGGGCAGGTGCTAAGCTAGGGCTAAGCTAGACAAGCTGCTCCCTTAGCTTATATTCCAAAGAACGACTAAAAAGCCACGAAGGTACCAAGTGAAAGCTCTTCTTATTTATGTTGCGTCATTTCTAGATTAAAAAGTGATAACAGAGAAAACTCTGTCATTTTCTGCTGGTGATTCATATTCATTATCTGATAACACCATCGCGTAGATGTTCTTGAGTAGTATAGTTTTGGTTCCTTTGTTACTAGAAACTGAGATGTATAGTGGAAGTAACATCCACAATATTAGCAAAGGAGATAAAAGTAAGTTTGTGGGCTTATGTACAAAATTATTTACTTTACTAAATGAAAACATGAGCCACCCCCTAGAAGGGACGCCCACATAGGAAGAAGAGGTCCTTGGATCAAATCTTCTTGGCTCATGTTTCATATATCAACATGTTGCCCTCCTTGATGGGAGTCTATGTTGGGTGTGTGGTTACGTCTTGCACATCTAGGGGCGGGAGACTGGTATCTTCTTTAAACTCGGGCTCTCTGGCTTAAACCTTTGCATGCAATCGAGATTATGAGTTCTGAGATACTTGATACAACTATGGGAGGGTTGTAAGTCATGTGGGGTGGTCTTGTAGCTGTGGCTTAGGCTCTAAAATTATGGCTTGGTTCATAATCTGGGTTGCATCAAGATGGCATCCACGGTTGAAACAAGAGGCTAGCTTAGCTAAGGGTCAGCTTAGCAAGAGGGCTGCTTGATAAGTGATAAGGACATAAAGATCTCGACTTAGCTAAGGGGTTGCTTAGCAGAGGGCTTGAGTTTTAGGCAAATCCACGTGCGGAGGCAGTTCGGGAGACATTACTGAGAACTGAACCGAGAGAGAAAGAGACGCACGCAGTAGAGGAAGAAGAAGATTTTGATCCCTGATGACCTTGATGATGAAATTTGAGACGTGAATAAAGTTTCTTGAGTCTTGAAAGCTATTTTTCACAGATTTTGGATGTTTGATTGACTTTGATGAATACAAAGGGTTGTATTTGAGTTTTCACCAGCAGTCTGTTTTCTTTTTTATCCCTCTCACAATCAACCACAACCAAGAGGTCCGTCTTTCCCAAGAAATATTTTCACCGCGACATCTGGTGCTTCCACTGAGAGCAATTGGGGTGATTGATTTGGAAAATTGATTAGATCGAGTGAGGAAGATGGATCATGGTGCTGCCGTCAAGGGTGTTACTGTTGCTCAAGGTATTCCTGCTCAAGGGACTCTTGACCAAGATGGCGTTGGCGTTCAAGGAGGACCTACTGTAGTTCTAGCAGCAAGTGCACAACCTGCTATTGATACAACTCAGATTCTTCAAGTGTTGGATGCTTTGATTCAGCAACAACTTACAATTGGAGGAGTTGAGCAGAAATCAACAAAGACGCTACAAGCAGTTGTTGATCAATGTGAGTGATTTGATGACAGAGATGTTACTAAGTACTTGCGGGAGTATGTGGGTAAGATGGAAATGATGAGGACACCTGAAGTTGAGGTAATTTTGAGCTTTGAGTTGATTGTCATTCTTGAACTGAGAAAGAAAGTGATGAATTTACAGACGAGACATCTAGGAGGATGGACTTTGTTTGAACGTGCACTGAGGAAGGAGTTTCTAGAAGAAGATTCTGATAGGATCATCAGGAGGACATTCCTTGATTGGAAAGAATGTCAGCTTGGCCGTACCATGGGCATGAATGAGTTGATTCATGAGTTTGAAAAGAGATATTCGCAACTTTATGGTTTGATAAGGTTGACGTTGGATGTTAAGAAGACAGAGCTGTTCTTGAAGGCCATGGATGAGTTTACAGCAAATAGACTTTGTTTCATGTTAGCTAATCGTGGAGCAGAGGGGGAGTTACATCTGATTGTAGAAGAGTGGAAGAAGCAATATCTACTCTTACTAGCCAACGTCGTGGCAGAATAGCAGTAGCTGAACAACTAGAGACCTTGCTAGAACAGAGAGTGGTTTCTCAAGTCCATGTAGTTCCTCCCATAGTTCCCCAAGCACTTGTGGTGGTTCCTCATGCACATGTAGTGCATATTCCAGCACAGAAAGGTCCTAGACAGCAACGACCTGTTGAAAATCAAAATCAACACAACTTGATTGAAGAGCTCACTCAACAGTTGAGAGATTTAAGAGTTGAGGCAAATTTGAAAAGAGATCAGCGACTAGCAGTGCTCGACTTGTAGGAGGAACCTTTACTAGGAGATGTATTTGATGTGACAATCCAGATCATCTAAGAGAGGATTGCCAAGACTTAGCGGTTGTCTTGCGAGATGACGTGGTCTATTATCAGAACAACAGGTTGCATCTAACCGCCACTAGGTAACCTCTGAACACACATTTTGGAAGAGGAGGAATGAGGAGCTTGCTCCTAGCACTTACTGGAGGGAACATTACAGCAATGACTGCGGGCTCTGCAGAAGTTGATGTATATACTGGAAGAGTTGAAGTGCGCTCTAATCCAACTATGGTTGAGCAAGCTGCTGAAGTTTCAATTGAAATGATGAAGAGAGGCACAGAAAGTATTAGGAGAGCTACTGGATGGAAAAATCATGTAGATGCAACTTTTATTCGAGCGTTTTTAGAAGCAAGTCATGAACAAGATGCCATAGTGGAATACAAAAGACCGCAAGATGCTTATGCGTTAGATGCAAGAGCACCTGATTACAATGACCGTCGAAGAGTTACGAGGAGAAGAGCATCAAAGCCATTATCATCCGGATCTATATCAACTAGTAGGGTCCCTAGTGCATAAGATATACCTTCAACCTCTATAGTTCCACTGCCTACAGTAGATCTTATGGAAGGTGTACAAGATTCGCCACAGGATGTAACTACTATTGACAAAGTGTGAGAAAAGAGGTTTACAACACCAGAGAAGGAGAAGGCTCCAGCTTACAAGTTGATCGTGGACATCAAAACAACAACAGACTTGCGTACTGTTCTGAAGCAATGTATTCTAGATGCTAGAGTGGAGTTTTCTCTTCGAGAGGTACTTGGTATCGCGAAAATAGAGTTTCATGAGTTGACAATTGATATCATGAAAAGAAAAAGACATGTGTTGGCGGGGCAAGTAACTAGTCAGATGGTTGGAGTGGTGGATGCTATTGGTGTTGATGGATTAGGTGGTGTCGAGTATGAGACAAGGGTTGCTTATCCTGCTGTTATTGAGAGTGATGATGAGGAATTCGAGGATATATACAGTGATTTCAGACAGAATGGACACGTGCAACAATGGAGATGCGGGTTCGACTTGGAGGACTTTTTGAATCAATACCTGCACTTGTGGATCATTGATCAGAAATCAACATTATCTCAAAGGAGGTGTATGAAAAAGGACAATGGTCAATTGAAAAGAACCATGGTTGGGTGCTTCGTGTGTCAAACAATCAAAAGGTTGAGTTATACGGAGCTTGTCCAAATATGCGTGTAAGGATTGGGGATGTAGAGGTTGAACAACATTCTTTGTACAATCATATGCTTCTTACTCTGTCATATTGGACTAATCTTACATCACCGCTGTTCGAATGGAGACAAATGTGATGAATGATGGATCTCATTATGCTAGAATTCGTAGTCTTGATGACAAGTATTCAATATAGTTTTGTACTGTTCGTTCGAGACTTGAGCGAAATCGACAAACCCTTAGAGATTCACAGACAAAGAGATGTGACGTACCTAGCGCTTTGTTGCGTCAGTGGAAAGCCCTTGCTCAGTAGGTCAAGAAACTCATAACGCTAACCTGCAAATCACAAGCACAAGTTAGCGTTCATGCACCACTTACCTTAACTCAGTTTGGTCCAGACCGGAGCTAGATCGTCTTCCTAACCATCAAGTTCAACATTCCCTAAGTCCCGACCTAGACCCGGTTAGATCGATCTCAAAACATGAGCAAGTCATAACATGACTTGGAGCAGACCTCTCATAAATTTCAAGGTCTTAAACAGTACCTCCATCACACCTAGCAGTCCAACCGCCCATGATGTCTCATGATGTCCGCCGCTCGTTCTTTAGTCTTGCCTTAGTCCTTGAGTTGTTCCTAAGTCCAAACGTCCAAGTTTGGACCAGAACGCGTCTTGGTACATACCTAGCCATCACCTCATGTCCCCAGAGTCCGCTCGCCGAACACTGAGGTCGAGCGACATGTCCTAGCCCACCCATGCATCGAGCCCCCTCATATATATTTTTGAGGATCTACGATCCAGTCCTCCTCTTTGGTCCTTGAAAATTATACCTCAACCCGATCACGGGATCGATCATAATTATTAGCTCAAAGATCAGTTGTAAGAGTTCTGCATTTCAATGGAAAGCTCTCATCGAGTCCTTTCCCACCCAAAACGTTGCTAGAGCTCCAACACTTAGCAGTTTTTTCAAAAATTTGTGGTCCAGATCCAGACTCGAACTCTGTGGTTCAGACCAGCATCCGAACCACAGTCTGTCTGCACCGGATTCACGTCTCAGTCCTGCATCTCAGACCTACATCTTAGACCTATATTTCGGTAGGTTTCCAGACTTGCTCCTTAAGGTCAGCGTTCGTCTGGGGTCGTCTTGGGTAGGCCCTTATGTCTTAACCCAATGTTCCAATCTTGGTTCAGAGAACCACTTACGGTTCATCTGATCTCGACTTCCCGATCAAGCCGTTAAGTCCTACTCGCAACATTTATAACCTAACGCAAGTCCACTAGGGTTCTGTTGTTTGCGTCTGCGCTCGATCTTGAGACTGAAGGTCGCGACATTCACCTCTACTTTGGAGGTTGATGCCCTCATCAACAATGATCCTTAAGTTAACGCCAAGTTCAAAATGAGTAGTCAACCCTTTGGTGCCAAAATCGCATTTTGGTAGCTAACCCGCAATTCCCTTCTTGGCTTTAGTCTTAAGTTACCGCCAGAACACTTAGAAAATTTTGACTAGTCTCGAGGAAAACCTAATCTTTTTTACCACCCTTAAACAAAACTAGTTGACAGTTTCTAAACATTCTACTTAAGACTCTAACTTGCTTACTTATAAGTGTTTACACCTACTTACGGAGTCTCTCGAATCTCACTGGTCGCAACTTGATTTGACTTAGACGCGCGATTAAGTTTACCTTGCAGTTGTCAAACTGCAACGCAAGATCACCTCATGCCTCAAGACAAGTATAAAAATTCATACTTGCTTTGCCAACGCTATGGCAAACCTAAGTCTTGACATCAAGACTTAGTCTTGATTTAGATGCTTATCTAAACTAGCTCGCTTCCTTTGAGTGTGCTTCGTTCCTCCTCTTGACAACATCCTAGGTATTTGATCATAACTAGTCATAGCCATTCACTACAAATATACTTAGACAATTTCAAGAAATAATTTTTTATTTCCATAAAATACAAAGCAAAGCTACAAAGTCCATCGGCGCAAGTCGTCTCAAGTTGCTACTCGTATGATTTGTAGTTCTTTCACTCCTTGTTGGAAGGAGATGACCTCATCTTGCTAACGCCTTAGTGTCCTTGTCACCGTTTGAAGAGGTCCAATACGTCGCTTGTATGTGCTAAATCTTCTTCTGGCACCCAAGTTGCTTCCTTCAAATGGTATCCACACCATTTGACTAAGTACTCCATCCGGTTGGATTTGCGCCGCAATCGCAAAATGGTCTCTATCTCGTATTCTGCTTCGTCTTACACGACATCAGGTTGAGGCTTGAGAACTTGTTTGCGCTCCGGTTGCAAATCATCCTTGAAGTATTTCTTTAATAAAGAAACATGAAAGGTGATATGCAACTGCCACTCGAGAGGAAAGTTTAGCGTATAGACATATTCGTGTAGATTCTTGAAAATGACAAGAGATCTCACAAACTTTGATGCGAACTTAGCCGGAATTCCTTCCGGAAGGATGAAGTTCTTCGTATTCAACCATACTTCTTCCTCCACTTGAAACTTCACTTGCCACCGATGCTTGTGAACTTAGAGTTTCGGTCTGAAATAATACTCCGAGGTTATTCATGTGAATGTCATCAAGTATCTAAGAACAATCGTGAATTCGTTAATGATGTTGCGGTATCCAAGGTCGAGGTAAACTTCGCTAGTTTGCTAAACCGATCAACTATCACAAAGATTGTATTGCATCCGGTTGAGTCAGACAGAGAGATAATGAAGTCAATGCTAATGCTTTCATAAGATCTGGCAGGAATCGGCAAAGGATGAAGCAACCCCTGTTTCTTCTCGTAAGAAACGTGGTTCGCTTGACAAGTTACGCAGGTTTTCACAAAGTGGACAATATTGTCTTTCATGTGGACCAATAAAACTTTTTAGCTAACACTGCTAAAGTGAACTTTTCTCCTTTATGGTCTGATAAGGGCGCATCATGACATTCTTCGAGCAACTTAATCCTAAGTTTTCCTTATCCCACTTTCAAGTTGAACGTCAAAGTTAAAGGACGAAAGTTGGGAGTGAGGTTGATCCGAAAGGTGCAAAAAAATGACGACTTTGCGATGAATTTGATCAAAGACAAACAGATGGACTTCAACGACGGAGTCATGTGTTTGATGTGGGTTGTAGATTTGATGGTGGGTGAGAGACAAGAGGAAACATCAAGAGCGACTAAACTTTCGAAGGTGCTTTGCGAAGTGATTAAGGAGTTTGAGGATATCTTGACAAATGAGTTATCTCCAAGGCGGGTGGTGGATCACAAGATCGAGGTGTTGCCAGGACCAGAACCACCTTCCAAAGCTCCTTACCGACTCAATCAGGTGGAACTCCTTGAGTTGAAAAGACAACTCGGCGAGCTACTAGTGTGAGGATATATTCGAATCAGCAAGTCATCTTACGGAGCTCCTGTTCTTTTTGCAAAGAAGAAGGATGGGAAGTTATGCCTCTGCGTAGATTATCATGCGCTCAATCAGGTGAAGATGAAGAATAATTATTCCTTGCCAAGGATAGATGACATGTTTGATAAATTAGCAAACGGAAAGTACTATAACATGACAGACTTGAAGTCATGATTTTATTAGATCCGGATAGCTGATCTAGATGTTGAGAAGACAGCTTGTTGAACCAAATACATATCGTTTGAATTCATGGTGATGCCATTTGGATTTTGCAATGCCCCTTTCACGTTCACTACATTGATGAACATAATTTTTCGTGAAAAGATGGACGAGTTTGTCATTGTTTACATCGACGACATCTTGATCTACTCCAAAACCTTGGAGTTGCACGCGGAGCAGCTGAGTGTGGTGTTGATGAAGCGGCGAGAGCAAAAGCTGTTTGCCAACGTTGATAAGAGTGATTTTGGTTTGGAATGCATTAACTTCTTGAGACATGTCATTAGTGCAGAAGGAGTCGGACCGGATATGCAGAAGGTGGACGCGATTGTGACTTGGAAGCCTCCAACTACAAAGAAGGGGATGCGGCGATTCTTAAGATTGACGTAGTTCTACCGCAAGTATGTGAAGAGGTTTTCAAAGATCACGAAGCTGCTGACGAGCTGGACGAGAAAGGACGCACAGATAAGTTGGACCAAGGAGGTGGATGATGTATTCCAAACAATCATATCTATTTTGTCAAAGACGTCAGTTTTGAAGCTGTCGGAGTTTGACAAACCATTCGAGATGTACACGGATGCGCGCGACTATGCGATTGACGGAGTGTTGGTGCATGATGGAAAAACTGTAGCGTACGAAAGCAAGAAGTTATCTGGGACGGAGAGTCGATGGTTAACTCACGAGAAGGAACTGTTTGCGATGGTTCGTTGCTTGAGGAAATGACGGCATTACTTGAGATTTCACAAAACCGAAGTATATATTGACAATATTTTGCTCAAGTATTTTGAGACACAAGATCAGATGACGTCAAAGCAACTACGGTGGCATGATACCTTGGCGCTCATGAATGTAGAATTAATCCACAAAGCGAGAAAAGACATTGTGGTTCTTGACGCCCTGAGTCGCAAGGAGGAATATCTTCCATCATTAACATAGATTTTGAGAGTTATGTATCCTAAGGAATCAGACTTGGAGAGGCGAATACGTGAAGGTTACATGGACGATGATCAAAGGAAGGAGTACTTGGAACAGCTCAAGCGAGGAGTGAAGTTGCAGAACATGCAACTAAGACATGGCTTAAGTTTCACTTCAAACCTATCCAAGAAAGTGTTTCTCAAATCCGCATGGATGTCATCCATCTCGCACACCGTGAAGTTCTTTGTGAACTCCAACTTCTCATACGCAAATCGTACGTCC
Organism: Asterella californica; assembly: GCA_036924285.1. Taxonomy (NCBI): domain Eukaryota; kingdom Viridiplantae; phylum Streptophyta; class Marchantiopsida; order Marchantiales; family Aytoniaceae; genus Asterella; species Asterella californica. The sequence goes on along the minus strand of JAYKYS010000002.1, from coordinate 18,296,023 downwards.
AAGACCACTTCAGAAGTTTGGTACGTCTTGTCTTTAGCAAAGCTCACCTGAATAGGCTTGTTTGTCTTGGAGGTAGATAAGCCCAACTTCTTCACCAACTTTGGACTTAAGAAGGAGTGGGTCGCTCCTATGTCCACAAGAAAAATAACATCACGGTTAGCAACTTTGGCTTGTAGAAACATCAGTCCCATAATCTTCTTCGTGGTTCTCAATGTCGCAGTCATCTGACCCTCAAACAAGTCTTTTGCAACAAACACATTCATGCTACAGTTACTAACCTTAGGTTTCGTGCACCTCATAGCAATATGACCCACCTCGTCACAATTGTAGCAAGTAAACTTAGCACCATTGCCCTTTGTCTGAGGTGTTTGCCGACCCTGTTTGCTACCGCTTTGCTGTCAGATAGAAAAATTCCTTCGGATCCTTCTCAACCTCATTTCATTGTCACTTAAAGTCCTTGTTCTTCTTCTAAATCTTGTCCATGTTGCGTGGTTCAAAAGGTTTTTGTTGCTGGACTTCGTCGTCCCCAATCCGCTTCGCTAGCTTCAGAACTTCAACACATGTCTCAGATAGCTTTGGCATCCGAAAGAGCCATTTCTTCGAGCTGGACTTGAGTCCCCTATAATTATACGTATTTTGGTCTCTTTAGTCCACTTATAGAACAAATCTAACTTAGCACTAAACTCGCGCATGTAAGCACTCAAGCCCCCGTTTGCTTCAACTTAACTTACTCAACACCATCCCGAATCCTTTGATACACTAGAGTGAATCGTCTCGCGAGCAACTCCTTGAACTCTTCCCAAGGTTACTCCGAGATGGTCAAGGCATGCTCGACTCTATATGCAGTCCACCAGAGAACGCATGATCATTCAAGAACGTAAAGACCGCTCTCATCTTGTCTGACTCCTTAACATGTTGCGTCTCAATGTATACGTCCAACTCAGTTAAGAAATCCTTAACCTTGCGAGTATGTCTTATCCTTGAGAACGAGGTCGGCAAATTCGTCTTACAAAGCTTCTTGGTAGACGAAGAACTCTCTTGGTCTCTCTCAAGCTCAGCGATACGTTTATCCCTAGAGATCATACCCTCCTGCATGGTCTTCATCATCTTGATGAGTTATGCATACAAAGCTCCTTGACTCCATCTTGCTGCAGAGGTGCCGCAGTTGGTATTGGGCTTCTTTGACATTGAGGTGAAGGTTGTCAGTTATCCTCCCATGATTGTGTCTCGGAGGTAACTCGATCTAATCTCGGTGTCAACAACCACTCGTTTCTTGATCTTCCTCCTAGAACTCTGTCCTACATCGGTCATTGCTCCAAGTGTTCCTCTAGAAATGTTAATCCGCTTCGTATCTCATGTTCCTCCTCAACCGTCCAACATTCAGCCGCTACCTCAAGTTCTCGCTCACTGAAGCGTCGGCTCTGATATCACTTTTTGCGTACTTATTGTCTTGTTGTCCCAACAGAAGCTCTTGCTCAATAGATCACGAAACTCACCATGCTAACTTGCAAACCACAATCACAAGTTAACGTTCATGCACCACTTACCTTAACTCAGTTTGGTCCGGACCGGAACCCGACCGTCTCTCTAATCATCAAGCTTAGCATTCCCTAAGTCTCGATCTAGACCTGGCTAGGTCGATCTCAAAACACGACAAGTCATAACCTGACTTGGGACGGACTTCTCACAAAGTCTAAGGTCTTAAACGATGTCTCCAGCACACCTAACGGCCCAACCTCATGTGATGTCCGTCTGGGTCCAAGCTTCCGAACGGTGATCTAATCCACCGACTCATTCTCTAGTCTTGCCTCAGTCATTGGGTTGTTCCTAAGTCCAGACGTCCAAGTCTGGACCAGTCTTCAGTCTCAGTCTCAAATCCACGTCTATGTCTCATACTTATATTTCGATCCGTTTCTAGACTTACCTCCTAAGATCAGCGTTCGTCTGAGGTCATCTTGGGGTAGGCCCTTATGTCATAACCCAATGTTCTAACCTTGGTTCAGAGAATCACTGAGGGTTCATCTGATCTCGACTTCTCGGTCAAGCCTTTAAGTCCTACCCGCAACGTTTACAACCTAGCGTAAGTCCACTAGGGTTTTGTTGTTCGCGTCTGCATCCGATCTTGAGACTAAAGATCGTCATAGAGATGTAAAGGTTTTCGCAGTCCACTCTTTTAGAACGGCATGATAAGGGTGTATAACCTATTGTTGAGATTTCCTCAGAGTTGATATGCAAAGTGGAAAGGTCAGATACGAGAGATATATGAGAGTCCAAATACATGTGTAGTATACATAGTTGGCAGTCTGGATTGTTAATGTTTGAGAGTGATGGATGGAGTCAGTCTACGAGAGTTGAGGATATGAGAGAATACAAAAAATGGATGGGAAACAAATATCAGAGATGTGGCGTGCAGAGGTCCTACATGAAGATAATGTAGTTTCCGGCTTGTTTGAAGCGTTTGTGTCTGTACAGTGAATTCCTACTTGATTGAACGGTGTAACTGGATTGATGGAGGAGAAAGATGATATGATTGTGATCCTTATCTATTCTCGACAAATATATGAGGAGATTGTTACGTATTTGCGGTTGTTTCTTCATCTGATGTAGAACAATGAGAGAAAGGAAGCAGTTTGTTGGTGTGCTTTTTCTCAAGTGGGAGAAGTCCATGCGAAGTACAAATCTGTACTGAAGAAAGTGAAACCGGTAGCAACTCAACTACTTGCTAACTCACAACAGCAAGTACAGTTAGTGGGCATTGAGCCATATTGCATGCATAGTTTTTGAGCAGATGATAGCAGATCATGGTAAGAAAAAGTACATATGAGTTCTAGAGCCATATATGGAGCCATACTCTAGCAGGTGGTTCATTGTACCCAAGAAGTCAAGAGCCTTCTGCTTCATTCAAGACCTACAGCCTGCGAATAATGTGATCATTCTCAATGTTGGGACGGGTCTTGTGATTGATGAGGTAGCGGAGGCATTTGCAGAGAGAACTATCTATTCTACTAGAGATCTAATTCTGTTATGATCAGTTTTAGTTGGTTGTCGAGAATAGAGATCTGACCACTATGTGTACGCTTTTGAGATTGATGCGGATGTGTACTCTTTCTCAAATGACGACAAACTCAGTGGCTTATATGCATAAGATATTATGGGAGTTTGTACATGAGGTTACTATTTCATTTCTACATGATATTCTTATAACGAGTTGTGCGGTTGAGGACAAGGATGAAGCAATACTCGTGAATGGATGTAGGAGGTTTGTTGCAGATCACATCATAGATATAAAACGCATTTTGACTCGTCTAGAGGAGGTACATCTCACCCTGTCAGGAGCTAACTCCAAGTTTGGTGTGCTAGAGATTTTAGTGGTTGGTCATTTGTGTGGTGCTTTTGAGAGATGACCAAATCTAAAGAAGGTTGACGCTATAGCCAGGATGGCAGATTGTACAAATATCACAGAGGTTCGACGTTTTCTATGAGCTTGTGTATTTTACCGCTTATCCATTCCTCATTATGCTCATGTTGTGGTGTCTTTGTATGCATTATTGAAGAAGAGTAAGAGATTTTATGGACTTAATCCATCCCGAAGCTATGAATAGGTTGAAGGAGACTCTGAAGTCTCCACTTGTGTTGAAAAGAGTAGACTATGAATGTGGAAGACATGTCATTATCACACTGAATACTAATCCAAAGGTAATTGGCTGGACGATATGTCAAGATGATGCGAGTGGTGTACGATTTATCTCTAGATTTGGAACTAGAATCTTGATGAATAGACAACGAGATTATCCTCAAGTGAAGCATGAGTTGTGAGGTGTGGTTATCGCGATGAAGATAGATTTTGAGTTTTTGATTGGTGCTCATGTAGTTTTAGAGACAAATTGTCTCTCTCCGCACGACATGATATCCAACTATAACACACCAGACATAGCAATGTTGCGTTGGATTGTCTACATCGGGAGATTGAATCCAGAGCTGAAGCATATAAAAGATAGGAGAATGTGATAGCAGATACATTGTCAAAGGCTCGTTATATGGACGAGAGTGATATGTTTTAAGAAGTTGAGGAAGAAGAAAGAACGGATGTTCGGTGTGAGGTTGGTCAACAGGTTACAGACTCGGAGCTACTGTTGTTTAGAGAAGAGCTTTACACAGATAGACTTCGTGACATAAGGTATTACTTGAGTTCGTTGGAGAGACAAGAGGGATAGAGCAAAGTAGAGTTCAGAGAGATAAAGAAACAAGCATACAACTATCTTCTACGCTATAGATATCTTTGGAGACAACCACAAAGAGGAGATGGAATGTTCATACGAGTAGTGGACGATCTACAGACTAAGTAGCAACTAATGAACGCGTTTCATGACATCTTATGAACTGAACATCGAGGGATTTGGGCTACTTACTTGAAGTTGAAAGAGAGATACTGGTGAAAAGGTCTGTATCAAGACGTGATGAACTATGTCAGTTTGTGTCTGCATTATTAGCTTTACTCGAAGATGCTATATATGGATGATCTTGTGCCAACTTACCCACCTTGCATTCACTTCCAATGGGTTCTCGACTTAGTGATAATGCCTCCGGGGTTATGGATATATGATATTTGGTTTTGGCTCGTGAGTACCTCATCAACTTTGTAGAAGGATAAGCACTGAGGACGAAGACTATGAAAGATATATGTAGGTTTGTACTTGAAGACATTGTTTGTAGATATGGATCTATAGAAAGACTACGAGCGGACAGAAGAGAATTATGTGATACAGAAGCGAAGGAGTATTTTTGCTCGATATGGTGTGAAGCTCAAGCTTACTACTGTGATGAACCCAAAGAGAATTGACAAGAGCGAACATGGACATAAAGCTTTGGGGAAGGTATGTGACGATAGGCATAAAGAGTGGCATAAGTTACTCCCTTTTGCTTTATGACTCATTGTTCTATTGCTGCGTACATGCCTATTGACTTAATGTTGGGACAGAAGTCGATGATGTCAGCAAAAGAAGACTTCTCTACTTGGACTATCTTGTCATGGGGAAGATAGTGTGGGTCGCGTACAATTTCTCTCACTACGCATCAGACAGTTGAACGCAGAGAAGAGTATCTTGCAGAAGCACAACAAAAGTTGAAGGCGGCTCGACTTGAAAATAAGGAGAGGTTTGATAAGATCCATAGGCTTCAATCGAAACAAATACAAGTTAAGGATTGGCTGTTGGTATATGACAGTAGACTAGAGAACCAACACTCAACAATTTAGAAGTTTTCGAGGAGATGGTTTGGTCCGTACCTTGTCTCAGATGTGCATCAGAATGCTATCTATTCCTTGCAAGAGCTAGACGGTACGTCTTTAAGTCTTCATGTTGCTGAAAAACGAGTAAAGTTGTTCAGAAAGAGAGGAGGGATAGTGGAGCTAGTCGAGTTCTTAAGGTCAGAACAGATCACAAGTGCAAATGATGACTTTTTGTCTGAGGCACTTGAGGAGAACGAAGACGACTTGGAGAATTACGAGGATCAGTGACGGATTGGCACATGTCAAAGGATGTGCAAGTTTGGAGGGGGTGAATGTGGTATTGCACAAGAGTATGTATAGTGAAAGTTAATAATAGAAAGATTTTTCTTCCATTGTGTACGTAGTTGTAAGAGAAGCTGCCCTAGAGCTTGTAAAGCTGGGCAAGTGCTCAGCTAGGGCCAAGCTAGACAAGCTGCCCCTTAGCTTATATTCCAAAGAACGACTAAAAAACCACGAAGGTACCAAGTGGAAGCTCTCCTTATTTATGCGGAATAAAGTTATACTTAGATGTTTGCGTCATTTTCTAGATTAACAATGTGACAAAAGAGAAAACTCTGTCATTTTCCGCCGGTGATTCAGATTCATTATCTGATGACATCATCGCATAGGTGTTCTTGAGTAGTATAGTTTTGGTTCCTTCATTACTAGAAACGAAAATGTATAGTGGAAGTAACACCCAAAATACTAGCAAAGGAGATAAAAGCGAGTTTGTGGGCTTATGTACAAGATTGTTTACTTTACTAAACGAAAACATGAGCCATCTTAGTCGAAGGGACGCCCACCTAGGAAGAAGAGGTCCTTGGATCAAATCTTCTTGGCTCATGTTTCATATCTTAGCATGTTGACCTCTTGGATGAGAGTTTATGTTGGGTGTGTTGCACATCCAGGGGCAGAGGACTGGTATCCTCCTTAAACATGGGCTCCCTGACTTAAGCCTCTGCATGCAATTGAGATTATGAGTCGGGAGATACTTGATACAGCTATGGGAGGGTTGTAAGCCTTGTGGGGTGGTCTTGTAGTTGTGGCGTATGCTCTAAAATTGTGGCTTGGTTCGTAATCTGGGTTGCATCAAGATGCCATCTACGGTTGAAAAAATTTTATTTAACAAGAGGCTAGCTTAGTTAAGGGTTAGCTTAGCAAGAGTGTTGCTTGATAAGTGACAAGGACATAAAGACCTCAACTTAGCTAGTAGGCTGCTTAGTAGAGGGTTTGAGTTTTAGGTAAATCTACTTGCGGTGGCAGTCCGGGAGACATTACAAAGAACTGAAGTGAGAGAGAAGGAGGCTCTCGTATGAGAGGAAGGAGAATATTTTGATCCCTGATGACCTTGATGATGAAATTTGAGACATGAATAAAGTTTCTTGAGTCTTGAAAGCTATTCTTCACATATTTGGATGTCTGATTGAGCTTGGTGGATACAAAAGGTTGTATTTGAGTTCTCATCGCTGGCAGCAGTCTGTTTTTCTTTTGATCGCTCTCACAATCAATCATAGCCAGGAGGTCCGCCTTCCTCAAGAGAGACTCTCACCGCGACACCGCTAATAATAAAAACTTCTCCAAACTTTGAGACCTTAGTTCTCTCAACTCGGTCGGTTAATGATAATCAAACTTCACAAGAAACTTTATTGGACCGTTTACTCCTATTCTGAACATTTTCAGATCGAAACTTCAATCCATCTCTCTGATATGGATCAAATCCTAATTTGTGCTTAAGTTTACAGACCCACGTAAGTTTGATCCAAGACCTTGAACAACCTATTCCATCATTCAAGATGCAAATTTCTAGATATCTTACTAATAAGACATCCCTCAATCTTGATAAGTTTCACTTGAAATTTGACTCATATCTCGAGAAATAGCCAATCCCTCATGAATACGTAGATGTTCATGTCTACACGATTCAACTTCAATCAATTGGCTGACCATCCAAAATGATAAAGAATCAGATGAATTGATATCAAAACGACCAGCTTATCATGAGCTCTTCAACCCAATTCACAACTCCTCACAACTCCTCACGAGGAGCTAGAAACAACCTAAAACGTAACAGTGAATATGAATTTTATCCTCTCCACTCAATCGATCATATCATCCTCAATCCTCCATGGAATGTCTAGATTCTTCAGCAAGATTGTAGGCATGATGAGAGCTTTCCAACCATATATTTCCATGCTCAAATGGTCTTCAAAATCCTCCCAAAATCACTGAAAATGTTATGCATAACAACTAGAATACCATTGGTCCAAAAGTAGACGTTTGAGAGCAAAAAGAGCTTTCAATATGTCTTTTTTCTCACTCAACTCTTCCACTAGAACAACTTGTAACACCCAAGGAAACACTAGACATCAATAAGACTAGAAGAAACCGAGTCTTACTAGTGATTAACAGCTAAGACTTGGACAAGTTGACCTTAGCTCCAGACGCCGACTGAAATAAAGCGGTCATAGTAGTTAAAATTTGAAACGAAAGAGGGTGCAACTCCAAGTATAGCGTAATACCGTCCGTGAAACAACATGCCCCAAGAGTTACACCCGGAGCGAGATCAAATGTATGCATGAAATTTTACTGAGTCGCGTCATATACAATGTGAAGGAACGGTATGGTAGAGAAGGCGAAGAGAAGAGGTGCCAAAGGACACACGTGGCATACCCCTTGAATATAAAGAAAGAGTTTGTAATACAACTCGCATACTGTACCCATCCGATCGTTCCAGTGGAGAGCCTGACCAGAAAGTGACGAGCTCTTTCTCGAACCTCAATTGTATTAATAACTCCCAGAGATATGTATGGGAGAATCTATCATAGGTTTTGTTGAAATCCAGCATGAGCATCCATGTAGTTCTTCGATGCCGCTTCAAGTACTCATGTGTCAAATAGAATGTCAGTATACAATTATGCACCGACTTTCCTTTGACCCATTTTGTTGAGTTGGAACTAATTGGTGACGTAGTAGTGCTAGTCTAGACCCAATGACCTTGGCTATTATCTTGTAGTGAACCAAAAGCAAAGTAACTGACCGCCAATCGTGCAATGAGGACGTGATTAGTTATTTAAGGAGCAACACCATGATTCCTTGCAGGAATGAGGGAGAAAAAGCTTTAGTTTCCCAACAGTCATGTTGTACTAAGTTATAGTAAGTCGTACATAGAATGGGTCATGTTACGCAAAGAGCACCAGAGTTAAAACCATGCGAGTTTGGAGATTTACTTGTAGACACAAAGAACTTAGAACACCTTTTTCAAATGAATGACACTCCATCAAAAAAGTACGTTATGCGGTAGAGATCATCTTAGTGACTGGGACTAAGACCGTAGTCAAGTCTTCTCTTTTCTATCATAGTTCGAGATAAGACGTCATGCGCATACACATCACTACACAACATACATCATTGTCTAAACTACAAACCACATACACATAACAAGCACAGAGTGTCATACACATACACAAATATACCACAATTAATATGAGATACATACATAAACACTTACCAACCGGCAATAGATCCACTATGTACTCATAGAGAATCCAAGTTCTACTAACTAAGCGCATCTACCATAGCTATGGAGTTTGAAAGCTCAACTGGAGAAAATATGAGAGACTACAAGCTCCAACTCGAAATATACTCCTTGGGGATCTCAACCCAAGAAACTCCACTAATTAATGACACTATTGGAACTATCGGCGCTAATGACGCTAACGACATGTGTCACTTCGCACTCAGTCGAACTAGCAACTGGTAAAAATGACGTAACAGTTGTCGTGCACATACATCGCTGTCTAAACTACAAACCACATACACATAACAAGCACATAATGTCATACACATACACAAATATATCACAATTAATATGAGAACACATACATAAACACTTACCAACCGACAACAGATCCACGATGTACTCATAGAGAATCCAGGTTCTACTCACTAAGCGCGTCTATCATAGCTATGGAGTTTGAAAGCTCAACTGGAGAAATATGAGAGACTACAAGCTCCAACTCAAAATATATTCCTTGGGGATCTCAACCCAAGAAACTCCACTAATGATACTAACGGCACTATTGGAACTATCGGCGCTAATGACGTTAACGACGCGTGTCACTTTGCACTCAGCCGAACTAGCAACTAATAAAAATTATATGACAGTTGTCGTGCACATACATCACTGTCTAAACTACAAACCACATACTTATAACAAGCACATAATGTCATACACACACGCAAGTATATCACAATCGTCCCTCTAGTTGACAAATTGGTTTCTCTAACTCCAGATGATCATCTGATCCAACTAATATGCACCTTATTCAATGGAAGATCAAATGACTAGGTGCTACATAGCTCTATCGATAGTCGCATCCCTTGCAATCCATACCACGTGAAGATCAAATAAGCTACATCGCTAATTGCAACGAGGACATATACACCGCCCTTGTGAAACTATGATGAAAGATGATGTCAAACATGACACGTGTCATCTTCTCGCAACCATCACATAACAACATAGTGGTCGTTCCACTAGTAGATCCATATAACATACACCTCAAGCTTGCACGTATAGTCGTCAAGCTTGGATCCACATAACTGTCAATGTTATAAAGATGTCATGACACGCAATTACGCACATGATCCTTCCAACTTACACCATCACGACTTTCTAACATGAGAACACCAGACGATAACACCTTACATACTCGTAGATAGTGCGTCATGCAGTCACATCCAATATCATCGATGCAGTGTGCTACAAGTACACATAATCATCAAGATGAAACTTACGAATTGATGATCGATAATCTCCTCCTCGAATAGTCGCATATCGTAACATATCTCTATATTGAGCAATCGACAAGTTTTCAAATGTCATCGACATAACTTGGTGAAACATACTCTCACCCACATATCCGAAATCATCAAGATTCACAACCTCAGCAGAATCACGACGAATGGATCTGACTGTGTATAACATATTTTGACGAGTGAATGGATATGAAATTTCCAGCCATCGTTTCTTTCAACGTCTTGGTTGATATTCGATGTCATTGTCGACGAAAGATCAATCATCGTGTGTGGATCACAAGAAACTTTGTTGAGGAATATTGCAATCAAGTGATGACTTCTTCATTTCTTTTTGTTGTACTTTTCATAATAGACCAATTCAATGTCGTTATCTTGACTTTGTACTGAATCTCGTGTATTTTTATGTTGTTATTATTTCTATTGCTCGACGAGAGTGATTATCTCGTTTTAGGTTTGGGATCAGAAGGTATTTGGAAGACACTTGAGGGTGTGACAGATTTTTAGGATTACAATGCGATCTATAGTGCCAAATAGGAGATAAAGTGATCTCCAACCTTCTCTCTTATTGTCCATTTTTTGACCAATCATGTTCAACCAAGTTCTATGGACTATTTGAGATTCCGGAGGTTTTTTCGAGTGTCATTCGTAAAGTTTGAGGTCTCGTTGGAAAGCTCTTGAGATGAGCTACATTCAGGAGAGGAGGATCGACCGATTTAGAATTCCAAGTGTGGAGTTATTATGATCATTCAAAGTCAAGGGAGTCAAACTAGTTCTCTGAGTCACGTTTATGAGTGCCCCGATAGTTTGAGAGATGATCTTTTGGTATGTTATGAGGATTGGATAGTTGACACCGTGCTGGTTGCACTGATGTAAAATAGTTTTATGTTTGGGTTGGTTTTGACATCAAAATGGTTGATTAAAGTTAGTTGTAATAGTTGAGAGACAGAAGTAAAATCATTTTGCTTCGATCCAAAGATTGAGTTGCTCCATGAGCATTGGATCGAATCTCTAAGTGAAAATCTCCAAGATTAAAGTGTGTCTTATGAGCTTACTACTTGTGAAATTTTAACTCTTTTGATGAAGAGAAAGTGTTGGGGTAGTGGGTTATTCAGTTAATACCAAGGTTTCTGCAGAAGGTTACCTCTTTTCACTAGTTTCAGTTTTAGTCAGCTATCTCTCCTGCTCATTTCTTTTGGGCTGGATAGTTTATAGTGGTTGTTTTGATTAGTCTATTGGTCTCATATCGACCTCTCCTGCATGTCTCGGACGACATCTCGACTTCTGATCGTAAGTATATCGGGCCGGGAGACTAGATCCTGAGGTGGTGAGGTTGTTAAGATCTCGGCTCCTCTTGTTGCTCCGGAGTTCTTTTTTAAATCAATAAAGTCCCGGATGTACCGTCATCCTTTTCGCAAAAAAAAAAACAACCTAACATTGAAAGTTTAAGCTTTTCTAAACATACCAGCCCGTTAAGTGTGTTTTGTATCGTGTTCTGCTGTTTTAATAACTTTATTTGATGATACAGAAAGATGGGACAATTTCACGTGATATAAGGTTTTCCATATCCAGTATTGAATATGAAAACCTTGGAATTCCATATGATCTAAGGTTTTCATATTCAACAAAGGGCAAGTAAGCGTACTGATTAGATAATGGTCACCAATTGTTCTAACGTTGCTCTCCTTTTTCCTCGATGACTACATTATTATGTTGGGGTTGATAATGTCATCTAGTGGATATTAATGATATATTTACACATTCATGTCTATGTAGGCATATCGACATTACGTATTGATTAAGTTTTGTCTTGTTACGGTTGGAGGTTTTTATGGGCTTTGAAGAAACTCTTAATATGAACTCTGAATATCGAAATTGATGACAATGCCAGACTCTTATTTGATCTTCTGAGCGGTACGCGATCAACAAAGGGAAGAGAAGAAGAAGGGTTGTCTTCCAGGAATCTCTTTCATGTTCTTGGTGCAGGTTTGGTGTCATTGTTTTTCTGGACAATCAGTCTCCCGCAGGAGAAATTGTGATTGTTGTGGAAAAATCACGGAGACGGAGCACAGCAGTGGGACCGTCGGTTGTCCTGTAGGATTTGTGAGCCACAGGGTCGCGCAAAGGAAACCTCTCAAACAGGTCCGTATCCATGCCAACGCAGAAAAGGTAAATATTGAGAAACGAACGAGTGACAAATAATGGGGAAAGGAATGAGTGACTTATATGAAGCGAAAAATAGGCAAAACCACACCAAGGTTTGAATGTGTATGTATGTATGTCTTGAAGCTGCCGATACAAAATAGGATCTAATCTGACCTCTCTAATCGGAGGACCATCGCACGGTAGCTAATTCGAATTCGTTACTGGTTAGCGAAAAGTGAACTTAGTCCAGTACGTGCACACAATTCCCGTAACAAAACCCGCAGGATGGGGGAGAGGGGCGAGGTAAGAGATAACGCTTTTTGCTAAGGATGGGCGTCGGCCAGACACCGAGCACTGTAGAGTTAGGCTAAGCATCACAGATAGCGAAAAGCACGAAGGAGTTGAGCGAGTTCTATGAGAGGTGAGGTTGGGTTCGGGATGGGGTTGGGTTGGGAGGAGGAGGAGGAGGAGGAGGATTGGGGAAGGCGTTGAAGGTGAATTTGACAAGGTCGGCAAGCATCGGGTACGAGTGATCGGCATGGATTAGGGCGAACGGGGATGCACGAGGAGGAGAAGGATTAGTGAGACTGCAGTCTGCAGGCTGAGTGAGTGAGTGAGGGAGTGCGAGAGAGAAAGAGAGTTAAAGTGGCTGGGTCTGCGTTCCCTTTCGGGGCGACGTCAGGCGCGACCAAGAGAAGAGAAGGAAGAGGAGAGCGTTGGGGGGAGGGATGGGAGGGTGAGGTCAAGTGAGTAAAGCGAGGGGAGGATCCACCGTAGAGTACGAGTGGCACATTACGGTAATAGGGCTTTAGTTCTAGAGTTATATTTGGCGTACTCTTGCGTCTGACAAACGAAGGAGGGAGGGAGGGAGGAGACAAGGAAAGGAAAGAAGCGGAAGGGGAAGGGAGAAAATGGGGAGGGGAGAGGCGAGAGAAGGGTAGAAGGAGAGAAGAGAAGAGGAGAGGAAAGGTGAGGAGAGGAGGAGAGTGGCGGGGACGAGGGGAGGGACGGAAAAAGAAGAAGAGAAGATCAGGTCGGGTCCTCTGCTGTTCCCACTCTTCTGGCTGGCTGGCTGGCTGGGCTTGGTTGGCTTTGTTTGGCGTGGGCTTTCAACTTTTCTTCTTCTGCGCTTCTTCTGCTTATTCCACTCCTTCTTATTCTTCGAGCTTTTCCTCGGCTTTCTGGCTTGTCACTTGTCTATCTACCTTCTATCTGTACACTTTCTCGTCTGTCTCGTGTCGTCCGGTCTGGCCGGGTCTGGCTCGTGTTTCTATCCTCGCTTCCTCTCTGTTGTGTGTGTATCTTCCGCTAGTGGTCCTGGGAATCACTGGGCCCCTGGGGCTGCTCGCCCGTGTGCGTGCTTACTTGTGCGGTGGGGTAGAGAAGACCGACCTCAACACGCACGCATGCCTAGTGCGCGTACTAGTGCCCGATTGTTACGATTCCGATTCCAGTCTTTTTCTATCTCGTTCAGTCAGTGTGCCCCCGACCTCCGCCTGCTTTTAGCGCCCTCTGCTAATCCGTTCCTTGCCTGATCCTCACCCTACAGATTTTCGCTCGTGTTCTGGCCTAAGCTCCTTGCCGTATCTGCTCTGTACCCTTCCAGTGCATTTCACCACCTTTCCTAGCCGTAGGTGCCCTTGCTTTTATGGGTGACTGTCGACTGTACCTCCGTTCTTTGCTTGCTCAAATTTCACGGTAGCGTCTGCGTCTTGCCCGCTTGTACATTACCATTCCCTCTCTGCAGAGCTCCGAAGCCCTATTGCTGGCGGATGCTCTTAATTTCGATCCAATTTTGTCATTTGAAGAGCGCAGTTTCAGAATCTTTAGCCATCAAAATTCTCCTAGGTCGGATAATTTTCATTCCTGCTGTCATTATGTACTATAGATTCGATCCTACTGTGGCTTATCATTTTGCTTGGTCAACTTTACAGGCCTGAGACGCGGGGATCTTAAGATCCAAGGCCTCTTCCCAGCACAGAACACGCTCGCGAGGGTTGAAATTGAGAACGTAGGCAGGGATTTTGCAGTCCCCTGACAGTAATAGCTGCGGGCGGATAATTGACCTAGGTACGTTGGTCCTTAGCCCTTTACACTTGCCAGCATGGGTGATCATCTCGTGTGACTTTGGATGTCTTGAGCGCTTCTGTCATTGGCGTCAAGTTTGTGGCTGTAGACTTGCGAGTTAGCAGCTTCCATGCCTTGTAATTTGGATATCACTGAACACCTAATTTTGTCGTCTTGAATGTATTTTACCTTAACATGTGAAATCACTTGATTTAGCACTCTAAGCTGTGTATTTCTGAACTATTTGGTTAGGCATTATTTGGGTTGCTGGTATTGAGCTGGAACAAACTTGTTTAGTTGCATGACCTCCATGAGCTACTAGGAAGGAAGTTAGTCCCTAACTTGTTTTCCCTTAGGATTCCTGTAGACAGGCACATGTTGAGAGCAAGCGTTTCAGAGTTCACACAAGCTGTTATAGGATAGTACAGTGCACACCACTTTCTCCTCTCTGCTGCTGTTCCTTCCCTTGTTCTGCTTATCTAGATTTTTACATACAGTCAAATCCCTTCAAAACGCTGTGAATGTATCTCAGTCTTGAAGTTGTCGAACCATGCACTTTCTGCATGTTGATTCTCTGTTTTACAGGTTTCAAGAAATCCGTAACTCCAGTGGTCATCCGAGCTCCATCGTGGAAATAGAGCATTCTAAGATGCTCGAACTTAGTGATTGACCGGTCCTCTGAAAACGGATCAAAATAGGCACGTTAGAACAAGAGACAAGTGGGAGATGCTTTAACGGGCATGTGCTTTTATGAACTCGCGGAATG
Organism: Asterella californica; assembly: GCA_036924285.1. Lineage (NCBI taxonomy): Eukaryota > Viridiplantae > Streptophyta > Marchantiopsida > Marchantiales > Aytoniaceae > Asterella > Asterella californica. The sequence continues at coordinate 18,280,964 of JAYKYS010000002.1, read as the reverse complement.
ATATTGTACATAAAAATGCTTTCTGGTCTTTTTGAAGGATATAGAGGCCATGGTAAGTACTGTCTTTCTCAGCAGCAAGGACCGGGAATGTAACTTGAGGCGCTTCTGTCTGAAGAGAGGATAAGAGATCCTCTTTATGGTCAGTGGATTGACTCAATGTATTCATCCAAACCAGGCAGAGAAGGATGTAGGGAGATTTGGTGGAAATGGGCCAGTGCAAAGTTCTGCCAAAAGTTGAAGGGGATGCGAGAGTAGGTGGAGCGAGATGAATGCCCACTCTCAGGCTCCCAACCAAAGTTTAGGGCAGATATCGCGGATGGCTCAACCAAATGGAAGCTCGCTTTCAGGTTCCGGTTCTCAGGTTCACAGGACCTGGCATCAAGAAGCTGACAATTATGGACTTCGCAGGACGGTTGTAGAGAACATGTAAGTTCGCAGAACTTACACTTTAGTGGAGGCCCAAAGGAATGTGGAGTTATGTTACGTAGGAGTAGAATTTTCTGGTTGCATTGTTTAGTTTTTTTCCCTTAGCATTGAGAGCCCAGAGATGTATTTTAATGTTATTCACAGCCTCAAACGTGCGGTTGTTCTTTGGCAAGTATGCTACAAGGTCGCTTACAGTTTTGTTCTACGAGGCATGCTTTCGTTCTGTCTAGTGTAGTCGAGAGATAGATCTGTCTCCGACTCCTTCACTGTGTAGATGTTTAGTGAACCAAAAGTGTCTTTCCTTTGGTCTGTCAGCTATTACATAGTACTGCAGGAGTGGTCGATGCTCTATGTCTTCTATAATATAGAAAATTCTGAGACCCTTCGCTTTTGTTCCAGTTTGTCACTTTTCCAGAAGCGCAGAAGCTCTTTCACTCAAGAATGGCAACAAAAGCTGCCGGATTTTGTCAAGCGATTAGAAGAGGGATTGTATCGTCAAGCGATGACTAAGGTTAGCTTCTATACCAAAGGTGACAAGCATCACTTACAGATATCTAATACCTCTACGCATGTCCTGCTCATTACTTTGGGGGTTCTCCCCCCACGTCACCTTCACCCCTAGCTGTCTATCCAAGATAAAGATGCATTATAAGTAGATCACTGAAGGATATTAGAAGAAGAGTCGTCTTTTTGTGGCAACTATGGTATTTGTCCTCATTCCAGGTAGTTGGTAGCAAGCTTCACATCAGATCTTGCTCGACTGTAAGGTTCGTTCGCCTGGAACATCCGTGTACGTCCCAAACTTGTCGTCTAACTTTCGTTACAACGTATTCGTCCTGTTCAGGAGGAGTATGCAGATCCAAGTACACTGGAAGCCCGACTTCAGTCTGTAGCCAAACGAATGACAAAAGGAACTCAGGTTGCTCCTCAACTTGGTTCCCATGGGACGGTGCCTTCTTCCTCTCTGGGAAGTATGGGGAATATGATACCGACTCCTGGAGTAGCGTCCACGATGATTCCAACCCCAGGTGGAACTGGAAATTTGATGCCGGGTCCAGGTGGAGCCAGTACCATGGTTCCGACACCAGGCGTTTCAAACAATATGGTTCCCACCCCGGGAAATTTGAACAACATGATGCCAACTGCCGGGAGTCTGAGTAACATGATACCCACCCCCGGGCATGGGCATGCGAACTCTATGCTACCTGGTATGAATAACATGATGGCTTCATCTGGAAAAGTTGGCAACATGATGCCACCCTCTGGCAATGGCGGAAATATGATGCCAACTCCTGGACACGGTAGTATGATGTATAACAACTCTGGTGTAAACATGATTCCTACCCCAGGTGCCGGTGGCAACACGCTTGTATCGCAAGGCATGGGTGGGATGAGGATGTCACAAAATGGCAGTGTGGGAATGAGCATGGGCATGCAGACCGCTGGTAGCCAGATGATTCCCACTCCGGGCCTGACGTCCAATCAGGCTATGTGTATGAATCAGCCATCCTCGAACGTCACACCTGCACCAGTACAGCAGCAATCACAGCCGCAGTCTTTTGGAGCGGTGGCTGGAAGTCACATGTACAGGAACATGAATGGTCAGATTGGCGGTCCGCTGAGCAACATTGTACAACGCAAAAATGCTATGAGTGCGGTTAATGGCATGAATAATGGACTCCCAATGATGGGGAACAATCAGCACCTTATGAACGGGAATGCGACACTGCATAATCAGTCCAGTCACCTGAACTCAAATCAGTTTTCGGGTATGCAGGTTCCGTCTCAACAGCAGCAGCGCAGTCAAAATCATCAGAGGCAGATTCGTATGCAGCGTAAGTACTTTTTCTGTTACATGCGATACGTCTAATAATAGACGCACTCCGAGGAGCAGAAAAAATAGGCCAACAGTTGGGCTATACCTACTGTCTCACCATCGGAGCTTTCACACGCCCCGTCCTTAATAGGCTCCCACCGCCTGATTATCCACATCTTCCCGGTGTAGTAGAGTTTTTGGTCAAGGGGATTATGTCCAGGTCGATGAACTTCAGGCTCACAGCTAACAACTAAACAAACTTGCCGGCTCTTTTCTGTCCAGTCACTCCATCGGTAGTATTTGAAGACACTCTGTATGTTCTCTACTACATCTCACAGGCGGTTCCTGTGGGTAAGGCCAAGTGAAACTATTAAGTGAGAACATTGTTTGGCTCTTAACCCTTCTTTAGATCCCCCCTCGGATCTCCCCTCGAAAGGCACGGGACACCGACTGACAAGTCATCTCGGTCTTTGTGTCCCAGGATCTCGAATTGGTTAGACCTCCCCAGACTCTCTATCCCACGCTTTGATAAAAGCCGTACCTTCTCCCATAGTGATGTACAGACACCGGGCCTCGGGTCATTTCCTAGATAACTCGCTCTTCATGCAGTTTACACTTACTGCTCTACAGTAGAATAGTCATGCACTTAGATCGATAGGCACCGCATATTGTACTTGCCATCTCTTCTGCACTTCCACACCTGGGGTTACCATCTCTTGAAATGTGCTTCGTCCTAGACATTCCCATGTGTAGACATTCCTCGGTTATATAGATTCGCTAACATCTCACATGAATGACGTATGAATATAACTTCTCACACCAATTACGACCCCTAATTCCTTACTATGTACTTGGCCCCGTATTTCCCTCTGTACTAGAGAGTGGTCCTCGATAAAATCTGCCAACGACGTATGAATATATGTACTTGGCCTATTTGCTACTTGCTATGTACTTGGCACGGTATTACCTCTGTACTAGAGAGTGTTCCTTGATAGAATCTGCCATTCTCGACGTATGAATATATGTACTTGGCCTATTTGCTACTTGCTATGTACTTGGCACGTATTACCTCTGTACTAGAGAGTGGTGCTTGATAAAATCTGCCATTCTCGACGTATGAATATATGTACTTGGCCCCGTATTTACCTCTGTACTAGAGAGTGGTCCTTGATTAAATCTGCCATTCTCAACGAATGAATATATGTACTTGGCCGTCTTGCTACACATTCCCATCGGCACACCCTTCGGTTACAAATAATTCGCTAACTCCGCTTGACAGTTTAGCGCACATTCGGCCCCTGTTTGCTACTTACTATGTACTTGGCCCCGTATTTACCTCTGTACCAGAGAGTATCTACTCTGCCTCCCCCCCATGCAATTTAGTACATTCAGAACAGTCCTGTTATGTGACATTAGGAAGCTGATACCATAGGACCTATTCACAAGATTCAGTCGCCTGGACTCGATACCCAAAGCAGCTACCTAGTTGTCCCTACTCCTTTGGGGTCAGCGAGACAAAGTCTTTTCGGTCGATGATCTTGCCAAATCTTTCCTGGCTGAAACTTGGAAGGTGAGGACGAACGTCCTGTAGGTGAGTTGTCTTACTACCTGGACGAGTCTCCCCTTCCTCAGGTAGCTGTCTCATCTGCTGAACCCATCCTTGTTTCTAGCACTGTTCAGCCATGCACGGGTCTGTGGTCCCATTAATGTTACGGCTTGCAGTTCGGCTTGCAGTTCTCGATGAGGACATCGTCCCCACTATGCGGCTTTGATGTTCCACAGACGAGGAATAAAACCAGGAATTTTAAATGCTGCCTGCGTTACGTCCTTACGGAGCTATCCCTTTGACTTTGCATGGCCCGTCTCCCTCAAGTGGATGAACTTGGGGGTATCGGCGTCGAGGGCAAGATAGGAGTGGGATAATTCTTAGTTCTGCCCCTGTTTTAGACGTCGTTCACTATTTCAACATCAATCCAGATAGTCAGGATAAGCTCAGCCCGCTCGAATCTAATGACTCCAATACCTTACGAACATCGCTTTAGGTGAACGGAATGGAACAGTTAGTTCTCTCGATGTACATGCTGTCTGGCCACTAAGGGTCAAATGACTCTTGGTCCAGTAAATACCAGTTGTCAGTCGGTTGAAGTCTAAAGCGGGGACCAACAATCTTGACATTGGCAAGAAGATCCACATCAAGTTTGTCCAAGCCTCTGCCTCTCACAGTGGACGAACGTCCTGCTCGACAGTTTGTTCTATCGTTGAACGACAGTTTACAACCAAGCCATAGGTATACCGATGGAACAAACTGTTCAGTATACCTTGTGAGCTCTTTGTTACTCACCTGTACTTGCATGTGTTCAAAACTATTTGGGGTTACCTAAGTGTGCGGGGGAAGTCACTGTTTTCACCGAAAACTGCTTTACCCCTGTGCCAAAATATACCTCCTGAGCTTATCGTGTTTACGAACTAGATGTCACATGTACGGTGGTCGATACTCAAACTGACACTGTTATCGATAAATTCCCTGTTGGACGTCAAAACATTTCTCAATGGTCTGTCTAGGAGGGGATCTTCCAGATGTGGATATTACGCTTTATATGGAAGACAGGTTTTGAGAAAGACTTACTCCAGACATTCTACGAGCTTAACCGAACAGCATGTGGGGATTCCTCCAACTACTTGGACATGACAGTAACCCAGTACAGAGGGTAGAGAACCCTTCTGTCTTACAGAAATCAAATGTCATACCATCATATCGCTCTAACATTTCCATGCTGTTTCACTTCGCTACCGTAATTTGTGCTGCACAGGAAAGCAACACGCGGAGTACGAGATGTTTGATCTCATGCTTCTGAGAACTTCTTCGTCTCCTGAATTATGGGAACTACCTTCCTTGGAAATTTCTGCATGGTACCAGCACATGGTTAATTGGACGGAGCTACATGAAAACTGGGACTAGGTGTATTATGTATTGTCTTTGTAATAAATTGGTAAACATTTAGCTTTAACTAGTTCTATATCTCGGAAAGCTCTCTATACAGAAACCCTCTTCATGACTTCAGCCTACCGTACATGTTTCCTTGAGAAGACTACACCTGCAGGAATGCTCCTTAGGTGTCTCCGTCCTCAGACTGACATGATGTAGAGCGAAGACCGAACAATTGGTACTCCATAGACAGTGGTAGTGAGCACACGAACCTCGTTTCGCTATACCTTTCTTACCTCTTCGGACTCTCCACTTGAATCCAGCGGTCCCTTCTCATAACACGACCAACGGGCTTACTTTAACTTGCTCTCATTTTAATCGAGCTTGTTCTCGCAGTATTGCTCTTTTGAACGGCTCAGTATTGGAGATTCAGGGTTCTTGATACCCTTTCCACTTCTCAGAGTGTCTTTAATAAGCTAATTTTTTCGAGAATGACCGAAAGGGAAAGCTGAACTTTGAACTCTACTCCTCAGTCAAAGACAACTATTCTGAAGATCAAAGTGCTGAGGAACACCTTGGTCTTCTGGTCCATCTTACTCATCCTGGTGTTCAACCGGATGCTACCTTCTTGAAAGTTAAACTTCAACCTAGTACCTGGGGTAGCACTTTGACTCCCGACGCATGTCTAGGTTGGGTAGGACGGGGGTCGCCGACGGGATGCTCCTACCTCACCTTGCGCTCCTGGAAACGGAGAGGGCAGTTCCTTGTCGGAGTGCCCCACGGTCTTTCAGGTACTGCGTCTCCAGCTTGTGTTGTAGAACTAGCCCGCAGGCCGTCGGAGGAGGCGGTTAAAATAAGCCCTGATAAACTTCTTCAGCCGAGGGCCCTGCGGGCTGCCGCCGGGTCCTTTAAATTAGGGGGTTAATGGGGTGCAGTTGCTGGTCCATGAGATGCCTCCCGGTCACTTAGACAAGTAAGGTGGTCGACAAGTAAGGATAACCACCGACTGTAGCTGATAGTGCCGAAATCTAAGCCACACCAGGTCTTTAAAAGAAAACCTAACTACGGAAGCCAGACCTAGTTGATCTTAATAGCTTGAGTTCTTACGGGTAAAGCTTGGGAAAGATAAGCTATAAAGAATACCTACCGTCTGGTTCTGCTACCGGTATATAAAATTTCTGAATCTGTCCGCGGGCGCCCAGTTTTGGCAAGTAGGAGACAGTTTGTGTTTTTCAACTAAACTGCTGCTCACCCGCTGTTGTAGGCTCTGTTGGGTGAGGACCTCTGTAGAAATTTCTCCAACTCAGGGCCAATTACTCTTGTAGAGTTTCATCGCGTAGGAGCTTCAGAGAAGTGTTTTGTTTTCGGGTTTGAAGTTTTCCTGGCATCTGGAGGTTTTCCACCTTTATTGTGGAAATCAACGTTTAGCAGTTCCATTTCACGTCTGATAAGTGCATCAGCTTGGTTGCCATAATATGTGCTGTTGGAAGAAGTCTCCATTATCATATGGAAAGTTACTGTAGACGTGGTTGTGCACTTGTTTATGTGGAGAGTTAATGGAGATCTATCTATGCTCTTGTTTCTGTCTGATGGCAGCATCGGTGGCAAGCCCAATGGTATCAATGGGCGAAGGTTACGCTATGAATGCGGCAGATCTTGCAGGGCCCGGAGCAGTGTATCCTCCCGTGTCATCTGGAGGGCTTACTGGAAGCAGTGTGAACGCGAGTACGAACGGTTCCCAAACGCAGAAAATGATCCCCGTTCCGGGTTTGCCGTCATCTCAACAAAATGCACCACAGCAACATTTGCAGCATAACAGTCAATCTCAGCAGCTGCAGCAGTTGCAACGAAGTAGTTTTGGCCAGAATTCCACCGGTTCTAGGATTCAGCAGCAGCAACAGGTTCAAATCCCGAAAAGTCAGGGTTTGTTTCAGTCGATGCCTCCCCCAAGCCAGTCAGCACAAAAAGCACAAAGTGGTAGTGTACCACAAGACCAAACACAGCAGCAATCACCAACTCAAAAGGTACCTCTGCCCGCGGGTCGTTCCATCTACGACTCGCAACCTTCATCTCCCCAGTTGCAGCGTCAGCAGCCCGTTGCCCTTCATCAACAAATGAATATTCAAGGTCAGCAGCAACAACGGCAGGCGTCAGTTCAACAACAGCAGAGTTCCAATCTCTCACAGCAAGGTCGTCAGCAGCTCTGTCATGCACAGCAGAAACTCTCTGACCAGCAACAGCAACAAACGCAGTCTCAGCAGCAACATTTGGAACCATCTTCTTTGTCTCAGCAGCAAACAAACACGAAGGCACCGCCACAGGTATAAATTTTCTGCTTTGGAAAGGTGATCCACTGCTGTATCTATGACCTTTGTTCAGAGAATCGCCTCTTTAACTTTCTTTGGTTGACGACCTGGCTGCAGTAGTTCCGGGTGCTTAATGATTGCTTCTTCAGATGATGCATACTGTCTCTTTAGTTTAATTCTAGTCATCTCCTAGATAACTAGCGCTTCATGCACTTACATTTTACACCACTCTTCGTTACTTACCTTATTAGTTGCCTCGGTTGAAAATTATTTGGGGGTTACCTAAGTATGTGGTCGAAGTTACTGTTTCTCCGCGAACTCTTTACATGTACCAAGATATATAACCTTTCAAACAGTTTACAAGAATTTGAGGAGATCAGAAACACTTGAACAACTGCAGGAGAGTGGAGTAAATTGAGAAAACATCCAATTGGCTTTAAAGTAGAATGGTTTCAATTTTTCTGAACTAGTATTTTGGGGAAATATGACGGCCAAGTTTGATCGGAAATCGTGAACGATTTTATGTGCCTTGTTAGGTGTACATCTCCTGTTGCGTCATTCTGTTCTGTCCTCGTATGGGGATTGCTTGAATCTTTGTTGATAGGCTTTTTGTCTTGATTTTGAATGGCAGCCAAGCTCAGTTCAGCAAGCAAGGACACAGCTGCAACCTCAACAACGGTCCTTTGCGCAGACACAGCAGCACCAGCATCAGCAGAGACCTCAGATGCACGCTCAAGCATCACAACAGGAGAGTCAGCTGCAACCCATTCCTTCACTATTAAGTGATCAGCAACAGGCTCCACCAAACCATCCGCAGGTACAACAAGGGGCATTGCCCGCCCTAGCAGCACATCTGGGTTCTGCAAATGGTTCGACTGCAACAATGCAGTCGGCACCTCGCGCCGGAAACAATCCAAACGGGGCACTTCCCAGCGGGCAACCTCGTAGTGGAGTGGCAGGACCGATTGATCCCCAACGTGCTCAGCAATACTCGAAGCAGCAACGGTGGCTCCTCTTCTTGAGGCATGCGAGTAAGTGTACTGCAGCTGAGGGACAATGCAACATAAGTCCTCATTGCCATATGGCTCGACAGTTGTGGACCCACTTGGGTTCATGCCGCGAGAGAGACTGCTCGTACACTAGATGCAACGCTTCTCGTACCCTTCTCCATCACTACAGAATTTGTAATGATCAGTTTTGTCCTGTGTGCGGACCTGTGAAGACGATGATCAACAAGAGACCTCATGCCAGTAGTACGACGTCAATCGGTAGTCAGGGGTCTCCTGGCACCATTTCGTCACCTACAAACAATCTGAGTAATGTGGGAACTGCCAGTTCAGGTTTAACACTACCCACATTGTCATCATCTGTTGATTATGACACTCAAGGACCTCCAAAAAGGGTGAAGACTGAGCCTGGAACGGGCGGTGGGGCTACCAGCTTGCAACAACTAAATTCCACAATTGGGCCTGGTAAAACGCAGGCAGCACCTACTGCTTCCACGCTCTCTGCTATTCAGCAAGGGTCAAATCGTCACACGGCATCGGTGAAGATTGAGAACTCAGGAGGAGGAAAAGTAGAGAGTTCATCGACTGTGACCAAGATAGAATCGCAGGGAAGCGTTCAGCCCATGTCAACAACTCAAAGACAAGTACAGGTCAAGGTGGAAACTCAGATCAAGGTAGAAACTACTTCAGGACAAGCATCGATTGCTACATCCGTCAAGACCGAGCCCTCTCCTGCTACTGTACCAGCGAAGCAAGAAGCTAGTTCTTCAGGAGCTTCTAGTGCCATTGTCGCAGCTCCTGTTGCCAAATCTGGCAAGCCGAAAATAGTTGGTACTTCTTTGACAGAGCTCTTTACACCGGAGCAGATCAGGGAGCATATCACTGGACTACGACAGTGGGTTGGCCAGGTGTGTTTCTATATCGTCTTCCTAAGCGTTGAAACTTTACCAGCTTTTATGGTCCACTCGCTTCCAGAGCATTGACCTATGTTTGTTGCTTGCTCAGTGTCTCCATGTATTATCAGAACTGATATTTCACATCCCTCTTCCTTCCTTTATGCTGGTTGAGGTTGTACACTCTGCTCTTATTGATTGCTATTACTCTATAATTTCTTGGCCCGTTAGCTGCTTGCCCGTGTACCAATATATAATATTCTTGGCCCATTATTTTCTGCCTGCTTGCATTTCTCTTCCACTACAGAGCTTTGATATATATTTGGTTCAAACTATTCAAAATTTTCTCCGGGTCCGTACTTGTTGTGTTGGAGTTTTTTGTTATGTGGCTTACCAACAGGCTATCCCTGCTTTCAGTGCTCTGTGTATATACTTCTCGTTTTCAGCGCACCTTCTTCATTCGCTAGTTCTTCTAAGCTTGATATGTAATATGCCCTCAGATAGTATCCCGCGCCTCTGGCAAATTCGATCCAGTGCATGATAGGAGTTCTTAGTACATTGAGTCGTATTCGTTATGTCCCTTCCAGGCTAGCTTCCTAGGGTAGATGGTTCACCTTCTCTTGGCGAATGTTTGCTCAGTTCTAGACCTCCGATCTTCTGATCTTTATTGGGTCATATATCGAATTAGTAATTACATCCCCAACATCCTGTCCCAGGTTAGAGATTTTCCACTTTTGGACCCCTCTTCTAGACAACATCAAGCAATATCGGTTTAGGAAGAAATGGGAAAAAAGTCTTTCTACCCTCCTCGCTACAGTTCTGACCTTTAATGCATGGAATGGGAGGTCGGTTCAAGCATCTCCACTTACTAGACCTTGTTGAAAAGTTCCCCCGACTTGTAGAAACGCATACTTATTCCCTTGGTTGAACGGAAAAGCATCGACACCACATGCAGGGAATACTTTAAACATCCAGAAATCTCTTACGAAACAACATATTCCTGCCCACTCTAGTAACTTCTAATGTGTTATGGACAGTGTTCGTGAGCACTCCGTTCTTAGATATATTACCTACAGTTTCCGACCTACTTAATTATTTAAAACACAAAATGTAAAGCTCCTTAGAGAGCTTACATGTCCGATTTATTTACCAAATGAGAAGGGTATGATGAAAACCTTTCTAAGTTAACCGTCCCTTTCTGTGCTCAGTGACTGCTAACTGGTAAAAGTATAACTTCAGGAGGCCAAGAGCCCTAATGCTGCTACTTGTGCTTTAAAGTGCACATCTACTCTAGTTGGGTGCCGTTTAAGAAGCCTTGTGTCTTTTAGAGTAACTTTACTTTTCTAAATGCCCTTCAGGAAAAGGTCGAGTGGCTTCTTCTCTCACCGGGAGGAGGAAGAAACTTGATTTCCCATGCATCTGTAGAATAGCCGCAGGGCACTTCCCAAGGGATAGAGTGTCGCGGGATAAAATTGGTCATGAGAACCTGAGCCATGATCCTGGTCTATGGATGTTGTCTTGCACTACACCGAGTTTAGTCTGCATCTCATGTTGGACTAGTTCCAAACGTATGGGTCCTGTTCCTCGACATGTGTTGGTGCTGCGCATTCCGAGCATCGTTGTTCCTGGGTACGAGCTTTTCGCTATGAAAAGTGGACAATTCAAGGGTTAATTCGCCCTATCTTCCTTCTTGCCATGCATGGCGTTGGGCAGAATCATGAGTTACCTTTATATGCGTAGTTCTAGCATTGTCGCGACAAACAACGATGACCGGCATACATCTATAATGTGCCGGACTATCATGCTTATAAGGTTTCCTTCGTTCCATTTTCTTTCTTTTTCTCAATAAATGTGCGTATGTGTTGTTGCAATAAACCTCAGGACGACAAACGCACAGCAAATGTCGTAGCTTGACTCAGACCTACGGATTACTGGACTGTCACTTTACTGTAGTGCTTTGCTCTTGCCGTGCTGTCATTGCAGAGCTAAGCAAATTCTATGTGTTGTGGTTCAGAGCAAAGCGAAGGCGGAGAAGAATCAAGCCATGGAGCATCAAATGAGCGAAAATGCTTGTCGATTGTGCGCAGTCGAGAAGCTTACTTTCGAGCCGCCTCCGATTTACTGTACTTCATGTGGTGCTCGAATAAAGCGCAATGCTCCATTCTACACCGCTGGTTCTGGTGAAACGAGGCATTACTTCTGTATACCGTGTTACAACGATATAAGAACTGATGTGGTGGAGATGGACGGAATGACCTACTTGAAGAGCAAGCTGGAAAAGAGGAAGAACGACGAGGAGACTGAGGAAGCGGTAAGAAAATGCTTCAGTTGAGCAATGTCTTCATCTCTTGGGTTTCTTAAACTGAAAGCAGTTCCGTCTCAGTTTTTTGCGGAACTGTGGAGCACCATCGACTGCCTCACGGTTTTCTGTATATGTTTCGTTCCGAACTTTACCTTGACGCGTGTAATTTGATTGTATTATATCTCTTATCACGTGTATTGAGTCATTGTGGTCTATCGTGCAGTGGGTTCAATGCGACAAATGCAATCAATGGAATCATCAGGTGTGTGCTCTTTTCAACGGCCGGAGGAACGAAGGTGGAGAAGCAGAGTACACTTGTCCGCAATGTTGTATGTTGGAGATAGAAAGGGGTGAAAGAAAACCACTTCTTTCCTCGGCAGTTTTGGGGGCCAAGGATCTACCTAAAACGTTTCTTAGTGATCATCTGGAGCAAAGATTGGCTCGGAAGCTGAAACAAGAAAGAATAGATCGTGCGCGCGCTCTGGGGAAAAATGTTGACGAGGTGGTTGGAGCTGAGTCATTGGTTATCAGAGTGGTCTCCAATGTTGACAAGAAGCTTGAGGTGAAGTCTCGATTTTTGGAAATTTTTCAGGAGGAGGACTACCCTACGGAGTTCCCTTACAAATCCAAGGTACAACCGCCAACTTTGATCTATCTCAGATGGTAGCACAGAGATAAAGGTTTGTCGTTGATGCTCGGTCCAGTAAAGGAAAGTATTATAAAGACAGCTATAACTATCTATTTATTCCGTTAGTATCATGCGTTAGTAATGAACTAACCAGTTTTTGTGAAATACCAGGTGGTCCTACTTTTCCAGAAAATCGAGGGTGTGGAAGTTTGCTTATTTGGAATGTATGTCCAAGAGTTTGGGGTAGAATGTTCTCCTCCAAATCAACGGCGAGTCTATCTGTCGTACCTGGACTCTGTGAAGTATTTCAGGCCTGATGTGAGAACTTCTGGCAATGAAGCCCTTCGTACGTTTGTCTACCACGAAATCTTGGTGAGTTGTTACTTCCAAGTCAAATGCATCATTCGCAGTAACGTTGGTGGTCCTGTTCATGTGGCTATTGCCCTGAACGAGATAGAGTCGTTTGTTTAATGTTTTGCTGGATTGTTCTTTAGTCTGATCTAATGCTTGTCTTCTGTTGACTGGCAGATTGCGTACCTTGACTACTGTAAGCTACGCGGTTTCAGCAGTTGCTATATTTGGGCTTGCCCACCACTTAAAGGCGAAGATTACATTCTTTATTGTCATCCAGAAATACAAAAGACTCCAAAGTCTGATAAGCTTCGTGACTGGTAAGGGGGTCTTTATTTTCCGAGATCGTCACGCTGTATGAACCACGCTCGTTAATGAAGATCAAGGGTTTGACGCTTTATATTGTTCTCACAGTTAAACGAAAGCTGAATCTTTGTTGAACGCGAACTGACTTGTTTGGGAGGACCTTTAAGATTATACTTCAATTATAACTAACAGGCAGTAACATACAAATTCCTTCTTCTGCAGGTACCTGACAATGTTGAAGAAGGCGACGGCTGACGGTATTGTTGCGGAAGTTACCAATCTCTATGATCACTTCTTCACGTCAACCGGAGAATGTAGAAGCAGAGTCACAGCTGCTCGCCTACCATATTTTGACGGAGACTATTGGCCTGGAGCTGCAGAAGATATGATAGTTCAGCTTCAGCAAGAGGAGGAAGATGGGCGGAAGCTGCAGAAGAAAGGGAAGAATAAAAAGACTGCAACCAAACGTGCTTCGAAAGCAGCCGCTCAGGCGGAACTTGCAAGCAACGCCTCCAAGGATATGCAGCTTATGTATAAGGTGTGTTCTTATAATCTAGTTCCAGCAAGTGGTTTCCCCTGTTACCTTATTGATGTATGGATGTGTCCGGTACAACATGCGTTTTCTCCCTTTTAAGACACGCATTCTCACCTTACTCGCGCTCGGTTTTAACAGCTTGGTGAGTCGATACTACCTATGAAGGAGGATTTTATCATGGTTCACTTGCACTACTGTTGCACTCATTGCCGTAACTTCATCATCAGCGGTTGGCGTTGGACTTGCAAGCAATGCAAGAGCTTCAATCTTTGTGACAGGTTTGTAACCTTGCCATTATACGAATCTAGCGAGTGTTGTTGCTGATTTATGAAAGGAAGTTGTTTGAAATCTGGAAGGGTGTTTGTTAGATTCTACATGTGAGTTTTATAGAACGCGAGCCAGTGTCTCTGTGTTGATGAGACCTGAATCCAGGGAATATTAGTGGTATTTTTCTTGCACTCTTGTCTTACGGTGGTAACCCGTGGCTAGACCTCCTGCGTCGACTCCGTCGTACGTTTTGTTCAGGAAGCTTCTCATTCTTCACAGCCTGGGAATTCCCCACTCATGGCCTGCAGACATGTTATCTTTGCTTCTTGGTATGCCTGAAGTTTGTATCACGGGCCTATGTGACAGGTGTCATGATGCTGAGCAAAAACGTGAAGAAAGGGATCGACATCCTGTCTTGAGTAAAGAGGCTCATCCGCTGACTCCTGTAAGAACCTAAACATCGTCCAAAAGATTTGTACATTTTAGGCTTACTCTGCAGTGACACGCATCTTGTATGTGGCTTAAGGTTTCACATTTGGACTTTTAGTTGTTATTCCTTTGGAAATTGCCTGCTGTAGGCTGACACGAGGTTCTTACTGTGGTACAATGTAGATCGAAGTAGAGAAGGTACCCGCGGATACGAAGGACAAGGATGAGTTTATGGAGAGTGAATTTTTCGACACCCGGCAAGCCTTCCTCAGTTTGTGTCAGGGAAATCATTATCAGTATGACACTTTGCGACGAGCTAAGCATTCGTCAATGATGGTCCTATACCATCTTCACAATCCTACGGCTCCTGCTTTTGTGATTACATGCAACATGTGCCATCGTGATATTGAAACAGGACAAGGGTGGAGATGCGAAACGTGTCCAGACTTTGACTTGTGTAATAACTGCAAAGACGTTGCGAAGCATCAACACAAGCTCACGCCTCATCCCTCTGCTTCTGAGCGCAACGCTCAGAATAAGGAAGCCAGGCAGCAACGAGTCTTACAGGTTAAGTGCTTTCTTGCCCTTGCTCGCATCTGATTCCAGCTTACCCAAGGACACGGTTATTATCTCGTTTTGTGTATCGTGTACTTCTCCGGGTTTGATATTTCAAAGTCTATGTGGGTAGTTCTTGCACGGCGCTGTTCACATCGACCGTTATACATAGCTCCTGTAGACTTGCATATGTATGTCACAAGCTTGCATTGTCTGGTATACAATGCGGGTAAACTGAAGAGCCTTTTCTTCTTGACCTGTGAACTACTACACTTATTGTCGTTGTAAATGAAGGTGATATTCAGGAGCGGTTAGCTCCAACGGGGGTTTGAATCAAAATAGATGTTGTCTGTATTAGTGGGCTCTGTGTTGACAGTAAGTTTTACTGTCATGACAGCTGCGAAAGATGCTGGATCTGCTCGTGCACGCGTCTCAGTGTGGGGTGCCGAGTTGCGTTTATCCCAAATGTCGCAGTGTCAAAGGGCTATTTAGGCACGGCATGATGTGTAAAGTACGCGCATCAGGTGGTTGTGCTCTGTGCAAGAGGATGTGGTATCTGCTCCAGCTACATGCTCGTGCGTGCAAGGAATCCGAGTGCCGTGTGCCTCGTTGCAAGTAAGAACCCAAACCGTATCATAGTACTGGTAACATCGATATTTTGCTATTTGACTCTGCAGCAACGTAACTCTTTCTAAGAAGTTTGTAGGGTTCATATCCTGAAATTAGACAATGAAGCGATGCTTTCTCTTACAACCAGAGGCAGGTAAGAGTGTTGATGTTCAAACCACTCCTTGATGACTTGCAGAGATTTGAAGGAGCATGTTAGGAGATCCAATCAACAGCAAGAGTCCCGTCGCAGAGCTGCAGTCATGGAGATGATGAGACAGCGGGCTGCAGAAGCCGCGGGTGGTGCAAGTTAATGGGAGACAATGTGGCGGCTGAAGGATGTTGCTGCTTATGTCTGCTTTACGTAGAAGACGAGTTGATCGTAAAACTTCGCATGAGCTCAGGACACAATCTTATACTTGTTAGGGCAGACGGGTACCTGCTTAAGAGTCTGTTGTGGCGCTCGGATTGGCGAAGCATATACAACTTTGAGCAAGGGACATACCTTGCACAAGAACGCTTTTACCTTGCCGAAATCATTGCCTTCCTCTCGCGAGGATTCTGCGGTTGTCTTGCTTTGTAGATAGATTTTTTCGAAGCACACCTAGCCACAACATACTGATGCTTCGGAGGTATCCTTTCTTCGAAATAAATACCCTAGGATGGCGAGCTCTGTTGGACAAATTGTTTCTTTGGCTGCGACGTCATGCTTGTGCTGATATAAGCATGAGTAATTGAAGGGTGGTACTCTACCTGGACTCGTTGATGTGAGCGAGTTTCTCCACGGTCGGCTCAAAGCGTGTTTCTTCAGGTTGTGGGAAGATTGACTCGATCCAGATAAGCAGCCGTTACTTCCTCGAGCATAGCCACTCGGAAAGGTTCGATCTCGAAACGCTGATTCCTACCTCCCGAAAGCTGTTTGTCCTCTTGATTAGTCTCACATGAATTTTGCCAAGACGCTTGCTACCTGTTATCGAGATGTAAAATAAACCAGGACGATGAAAGCAGAATGAACTAACCTAATCTAATTACTATCTGAGGAAAGCTTTCTTGCACCTTGGAGTGAGTCCGACTTTGTAGACGAGGACTTTTGCACAGCCGGGCACATAGATAACATCCAAGTCGTGCTACATACTTAACGATTGTGAGAAACTGCCGTTGGCTTAGCGGTCGTAAGTCGTATCGCAGTTATTTGTATCGCGAAGGTTGCTCGAGTATCTTCGATGCCTTAGTAGGGGAATAGTAGTATATTTGCTCACTTTTCTGGTCGTGTTCTGTGTACAGCACTTTGCATCAAGGAACTCCATTGAAGGGTCCTTATGGAGACAGAAACTCACTTGGTCTTGGATCGGTCTGGTACTCAACATCTTTTCAGTGTTCAAGCTGCCGATTAGTGCCAAGTTCGATCCCGCCACGGCAAATGTTGTGCCGGATGAATTTGCCTCTGTGTCTTCGCAATTCACGCCCGGTGGTGGGCTACGTCGAATCCACAAAGCACCAAGCTGCTAGTTTGATTGGCGGGCCGCAGATCTGGTGGTTCTGGTGTTAGTACTTCAGCTGCGAGATGGTTCTTTTAACTGTCGGGAGGTCATGATTTATCATTTGAGCAGGGAAATTCCGTCAAATGATCGGCAACTTTGAGTCTGGTATTCAGAAGGTTGTACAGAGCACAAATAGAATGAGATGCACTGTTCCATCTTGTGGTTTAATTTTCTAGCAAATCTAACCAATTTTGCAGAATCATCTTTGTAATTTTATACAGAGTTTCAAAGGCTTCTCGCCCAGGAGAATTTGCCAAACAACATCTGTAATTTCCCCTAGAGTTTACAGGTATCAAGCTTGAAGGTAACGTGGCGGTTGTTGGTGCTAAGGGGTTAGGGTATATATATGGATATTTGGGTAGTTTTAGGGTGGGACAACATTGACAGATATATAGCCAGGCAGTGCATCAGAGTGTAATTTATCTTGCTACCTGTTGGTTTCCTAGTTTCAGATCTATTTCAGGGGATTTGTTCGCATAGTTTATACAGGGTCACAGCTCCATATTAAAGATCGTGAGTGCTGGTGGCCCACAAGGGCAGATGTCATCAGCGTGCTCAGAATTGTTGAGCCGGCATGTTAGACGGGGCCCGTAGTAAAATGTTACTCTTGTTTTCGGTTCATCTCCTTAGAATCTGTGGGGAAATTTTAGGTGTGAAGAACGGTGGGTTGGTGCCCAAACTTCTCTTGGGTGCCATTGTCACTTTGACGATGGACGCCCCCGCGATCTTCAAGCGAAGCGGAAGATTTTGTTTGTGCAACCACTGTCCCACCTCTCTGGTGATCACTGTTGACCACATGGTCACGTTGTTCTCGCGTCTCCACCGGAGACCCGAGAAGACAACAAAGTATAGACTTCATATTTCGTGGACTCTTTTCAGTGTGCGAAGGTGCACAGTGTACTTATACCACAATAAAGGTGATTATCTTCCTTTAAGTCCGTGCATGGATGTCCGTGTCTACATCACTTTCTCGTGAGTTGCGTTACTGTCGACTTGATCTGTATTCGGTAAGGTCGATTGCACTCGTCGTGGATTCCTACGTAGTCTGCTGCATACTAAGGAATGCTTGTCGCAAGTACCGTCCAAAGTTACTGGACGTACCAATTCTGGTACGTCCAGTAGCGTAATCAGAATTAGACTTCTATTCTATACAATAAAAACTGGCACTAGTTACAATCATTGGCATCATTTATGTTATTCGGATAAGCTGTGTTTTGTTCTCATCTGTGCACCCATATATAGCATAGAGTTGGTACTGTTGTAATCGAACTTGAATCAATCTGGAACCCTTCAACTACTCAAGAAATTTTTGAGTCTCAGTACAAATTGGTGAAAGTTTGCATCTTCCATTAACTGGATAATCCTACTTCTTCTCTATTCGAGTCCAAAACTCTTCCTTTTTATCTTGACATGAGAGTTTTCTTCGCCACCTAGAGAAGATCGTAATTTTAGACTGACCATGGTTATCGTTCACCTGCTCACAGTAGGTGACGCACCACAATTAATCACACCAGCCAACACATATCTGTAGATCTTTTGTCTTCGCAGTGAGCTTCTGCAGCCGAATGTTACTGTCCTTCAAAGACCGAACCCTCCCTGCAAGAGGACTCAGACTCCACGTCACCCTAACTACGGACGGATGGGGCTAACAACTAGCATTAGCTAGTTTCCGATCCAAATCTTTTCTTTAAGTTTTGTGTAGAACATTAACTCGTAATTTAAGTACCAATTCAAATTACATTATTGATTCTGAATAGAACAAAAAGACTGTAACTATATTGTAGAAATCATTAAAGATTCAACTTTGTAATGACGCGTACATTCAGATGAGAGTCAAGGAGAAATACAAGGAAGTCTATCAACTCCTCTGTCATTTATAATATCACAGATGATATTGTGAATGACATTATGATCTTGCTGAAGTTGGATAAAAATAAAAATTAAATATTTATTTTTGATACAGATTAATGTAAAACGGTATTTGTGTCTCACAACATTTTCTTTCTCCTCTATCACTGTATCAATCTTTAAACCAAGAGAAAAGTCCACAGACTCGCATCGAACATTACACTTCACAACAGGTATGCAGTGCGCAGGTACAGGACTAGACTCAACGGCTCGATTTTCACACGCATGACAAAATGAAACAGACTGGACGAGCTGGGACTGGACGGACGAGGCTGAACTGAACCGGATTGATTGAACACGTGTAACTGGGACCAGAATGGACTAACGTAGGGACCAGAATGGACTAACGTAGGGACGGCATTACTTTTTTATCAAAAGAATTAGGTAATAAATTAAACATGCAGTAAATTAATGTATAAACAATTAGATGTTCGTGGACTTATATCATTAGCAATGCTGCAGTCTTCTCATGCTTTATGGTTACATCTGGGTCTTCTCGTGTTTCTAGACCTGGTCTAATAATTAATAATTACAAAATTTTGATTTTCACTTTATTTAATATAAAATTTATTATTATTTATTTTTCTAATATCATTAATAATAATATTCTTCTAAAAATTCATCGAGCATACATATTTCATACATTCGCATCAGACAAGATTAAAATCATAATTCTCACACTGGAGACTTATATTTTGTGTGTAGTTGTATACGTATTATATAGATAAAGTTTTATCTTTTATCATTCTAAATTCGAAAGAGAAGAAAAAAGCGAATATACACGCTTGTAAAACTGTTGATATACATATTCGACTTAAACATAAAGTTTATGTTCAAACTTTAAACATTCATTTTTATCCTCTTCTTGCCTATAATAATTTAAGAAAATACATTCGAACATCACATTTCTGTATTTCTTTTTCACGAGTGCAATCAAACATCAACCACCAATCAACATGATTAATTTAACCAAACTTGTCAGTCTTTCTTCTCTACCAAAAGTTCATCTTGCATGCATGTTTTATTTGTTTAAACCAGAACTCTCAAGCCCAAACTAAAACCCTTTCCAGTTTCCATACTTTCCAATTTCGATTTGTTTGAGGAAAGTCGTTTATAGTGAGAAAAACTAACAGTTAGAATTTAAAGTTCCTGAGAACTACGTCAATTTTGTGTAAGATTCTTTTACAAATAAAGAATCTTTGAACCTAACATACAGAACCAAAGATGTTCCGATTCTCATAACTACGTCAGATTGTGTAAGAATCGTCAAATTTGTGTCCGAAGATTATTTACAAATAAATGATCTTTAAATAAAATACAGAACCAAACATATTCAGGTTCTTCCTTTCATAATCATACTCGTGGTTTAAACCATTTAAAACTTCGGTTACGTAACCGCTGTATCACCATATGATGTGTAATCCTAAGACTGCAACTGACAGAAAACGGTTCAGAAAACGTACTTAACAAAAAAATGTTTACCGAGTTTATGCAAATCCCTGTACAGAAGGAACTTTAAACCATCTCCACCCGAAGACTGGAAACGGCCCGAGGAACAAAGGAAGAGCCCACGCCACGCGGTTCTTTTTCATTGTATTGAAACTGAGCGCAGATGTTCACCGGGACGGTACACGAGATCAATATACAGTGAAGAAATGCCCTTTACCGTGTTTTCTCGCGAACCGGGCCAAGGAGGCGACTGGTTACCGGAATTGTTTATAGTGCCGGGGCATTTACAGTGCTCCGGTGTAGATGCTCTTATGGACGAAACTTTATGGAGTTTACAGAAGTTCTGAATATAATCGATATTCTGCTTCCGACCATGAATATACAAGTTCATACACCTACACTACCAACGAAATTTGTCTTATCGTCACGAATGCCACCAAACACAATCCGTGATCCACTGAGATGATCCTCCATCCATGATGTAGCATCTAAATCATAAAGAATCGGTTGCTCCTACAGCAAGATCAGTATTGAAGGTCCGTTCCGATATTCATGGTTTGCCCGCCTTCAGTCCAGGTAAGTGTGTCGATGGAGGATGTGATCTTCCCGTCGCCCCCTTGCACAAAGCTGTGCGAAAAAACTCTTATAATCTCATCTTGCAACTGGCTTGCATGCAACGGAACTTAAATTCGCGTCAGTCTGTGCCGACGCGAAAGCTCTACTGTCCACCTTACTACTGAAGCTGATCAGCTACATCTAGACAGTAAACTTCTCAGACCTCAAAACCGGTACTGTTCACGTCACCAATAAAACGCTTGGGTCACAGCAGCACTCGTCGAGTAAACAACAACAGCACAGAGCTGCCAAGCTGCAACAATTGCAACGTCCGTTGGAGTGAATGAAGTTCCCAAATTAATAGCCAAGCTGGTGTGCCACGATGACAGACATACCAGGCAAGCATACGTAATATCACGACCAATACAGGTATGCCAAACAAGAGTCTGAACACAGCGACTCACCATCCCTCAAGAAATCCACGTCGAGGAGGTGGTCGTTGTTGATATGCAGGAGGCGCCATCACAGGAGGACCTTGATGGTAAAACTGTTGTTGTTGCGGAGGATAGCCTGCAACCAGACGTCATCTCCCGATATTAGCTCTCGGAACTTAAACCTGCATCACTAATAACTGTTTCATGCATGTCGCTTACTCACACAGAACACGCAATATCCCTGACAATCACTGCCGAAACATTCAAGAACCATAACACTAAGGGGAACAGCTGACCTTGAGGTGGGTATCCCTGGGGGTATCCCTGGGCAGGGTAAGGATAACCGTATCCTTTGTGCTGATCTCCCATCTTGTCACTTAGAGCTCTATTTGATATCGTGCAGCGGTCGTTGGCTCAAAAGTCGCTCAAACTGTACAACAAGCGCCAAACCGCCACACACCAAAAGGCCCAAGAATCGCTCGCTATCGTAACTCACTCACTCTCTCTCTCTCTCTTCTCTGTGTCTGAACCTCCAGATACTGTTGAAGAATTACAGAACCTGAGAACTCTCAATAGATGATAACCAATGCTCACGACGAGAACACCAGAAAGATCCGGGGCACCAAACTCGAAGGAAGCACTCTTCTATTTTTCAGTTTCAAATGAGGATGAGCGGAGGAACAACAGCAGCAGAGACAATTTGTAGCTAGCACGAGCCAGAGCGAGACTCCTTCAGGGACAAGTCTCCATGCCACAAGAAGCACGCGGCAGATCGATCAGTCTTGTCTCGTCCTTGCCTTCCTTCCTTCCGCTTTCGCCGAATTAGACCGCCAACTCTCGCAAGAAAGACACGCACTACAACATGAACAGAAAGAGATTGATAGAATGGCTGCGCGTAGCTTGACCGGAACTTACTCGACAGATTTACGCAGTGTTACCGACTGTTGTCGGTAACAGCATGATTCCACGTGTCGATAGAATGTAATCATCTCGAATCTCTATCCGCTGGCAGTAAGTGAGTTGTAAGATACACACGGCGGACCGATGGCCTACGACAAGCTAGTAGCTGAATGGAACGGCCTGGATTAAAAACTTTCCTCACGCTTTGGAAGTTTCATAACTTCGTATAGAAGGCGCTCGCTCTCCTGGCGCCTCCCGGCACCCGACTGCCTTACCTCACCGACCCCAGTGAGCGGGCCTCGCGAGAAATTACATTCGCTATGCCCATGGCCGAAAGCTTCGGTGAGGTAATGTAAGCGAAGGGAAAGGAAGAGATGGATTCGGTGGGAAGGGAGAAGCAATGCCCGTAGATTGCAGGATGCGTGGAACGTTTTTAGAGCCCGTATTGCGCAGTTTCTGAGGGAACATTCTTTGCTTGGAAGTGATGGCTACGAATATAATTTTCCGAGTCCAGGACTTGCAGTGAAGAGATTGAATGGTTGGTCGTTGGTGGTTCGGCAACTTGCGTACGCAAGATGAGGCGTAGAGGTGACGGAGGTTGAGGTGTTCCCGGTCTTGATGATGACGGCTACAGTATGTATTTCTCGTCGTCGTTCGATGTGTGCGAAATGTATATCCAAATGTGGTGTCCTTACACACCTGGGAACATGATGGCAATTCAAAAATTAGACCCACCAAGAAGGAAGGCTTACCTCATGATCTGTGAATGGTCGAGACGCCCAAGGCAATGTTGCGTTTCTAAACCCGTGAGGAAAGTGGAAAACTCATGGTTATTCCTCTCACCCTTCATTCTCATCCAGGATACGGTGCAGTCGATTCCTGTATCATGTGTTTCACAGGGCCAAGACATTGCCAATACCCACGGATAGTAGTGTTATGGGCCGTAGTGTTAGGGCCGTAGCGTAGCAAGCTCTGTATACCCCGGGGCGTCATCGTAGTGAGGAGGATTGCGCTTGCCGACTTGTGCTATGACATTGAGCTTGCCGGTTGTCTTCACCGTGAGCTGAGAACTGCAGCACGGAAGATCAATCTATACCTAGCTCGAAGATCTCACCTTTCCCATGATTGACATTCCGCTTGAATACTCTTTGTTGTGTTATTCGACGGATGAGAATAATCATGTCAGATTTACATCCTCTTCTCCGATTAGGTTCAATTTTGCAAAGTAGGTGAGTACTGAGTGGATCGTGGGGTATTTACTTGGTCACACCTCTCGGAAACGTTTTCTTCTTGGTCCTTCCCATGACTTATCCCAAATTCACACCTTGGTCGTACCGTATTGCAGATCCGACCTGAAGTTCAGCATGTATACATATCTAGAGCTGGTTGGTTCCTTAATCTGAGGAGTCGAGACATGTGAGATCATCGCGAAGCAAAGCGTGGGAATTTTGGATATCACGAACTGCTGAAGAACGTTTGACCACTAACGTGAAGATCTTTTCTTTTCGTCGAGAGTAGATTAGTTGTAGACCGAGTTTTTCTTGAGAATGATAGACCCTTTGTCTGTGATTTATCGTGAGAATGAAAAAAAGAAAACAAACGGTTGTCAATATTCAAAATTCAAATCAAATTCAAATAGAGTTAGATTGTTGTCACTAAGATCAATCAGACACTCAAGTTTGTATAAATAAATTTTCCAAGAGAAAGAAAACTTTATTTACTCAAAATTTATATAAATAATTTTTCCAAGAAATAAATAGCTTTATTCACTCAAATTTGTATAAATGGATTATTTAAGAAGGAAAAACTTTATCCACGTTTCAATTTTTTAATCAATGTCCTCAATGATCAGAGTTCTTTAGCTAAGCTGATCCTATGCTTAAAAAAGAAATCTCAACTTTCAACAATCTTGATGCAACTCACATTATGAACTAGGTCATGATTTTGTCATCGAAATCAAAACTACAAGACCACTCCACATAGCTTACACCCCTCTCATAACTGAATTAAGTATCCCTCAAATCATTATCTCGGTTGCATGAGGAGGATTAAATCACATAGTCCGCTATTGTTAGCGGTGATGTATGCTTCCTTGGATTAATAAGAGATGTGATTCATTCCAAAGAGAAAGCAGACATACCGTTCGAACTGAGTGATGTGTTGGAAGATTACAAGGATGTGTTTCTAGATGATCTACAACCAGGCTTGCCACCAAAATGTTAGATGGATCATCGCATTGAAGTCTTGTTGGGTGGTACACCATCGTGTAAGATCCCATATCGTCTAGCACCTAACGAGTTGGAGGAATGCAAAGCCCAAGTGGAGGAGATGTTGGAGAAAGGTTTTATTCAACCGAGTGTGTCCTCATATGGAGCTCCAGTATTGTTCGTGAAGAAGAAAGATGGCAATATGAGGATGTGTATCGACTACCGAACCTTAGATCAACAAACAATCAAGAGCAAGTACCCTCTATCACGAATGGACGAATTGTTTGACCAACTGCAAGGGGCACAATACTTCACAAAGTTGGATATACGGAGTGGATACAATCAAATCAGAATTGCAGATGACGATGCTCCCAAGACTGCTTTCTATACCAGGTATGATCATTTTGAGTATTTGGTGAAGTCTTTTGGTCTCACCAATGCTCCGGTCACCTTCATGGGCCTCATGAATGATATCTTCTGACCTTACTTAGATAAGTCAGTCGTTGTGTTCTTAGATGATATCTTGGTGTATAGTGCCATACTAGAAGAGCATAGGCAACACCTTCGTGAGATACTTCAGATTTTACATGAGAACAACTTGTATGCTAAGGCTTCAAAATGTGAATTTGACAAATCTGAAGTAGATTATTTGGATCATAGAGTGAGTGCTGAAGGTATTCAAATAATGACTGATAAGATAGATGCCATACAGCAGTGGATGGCGCCAGAGGACCAGACTCAGCTCAAGAGCTTTTTGAGACTTACGGAGTTCTATCGGTACTTTGTGAAATCCTTTGCTCAGATTGTTCACCTCTAACAAATCTGTTAGGTAAGAGAGAAGTGGAAATGAGGAGCAGCACAAGAAATTACCTTCCAAACTCTCAAAAAGGCTCTCTTACATGCACCAATACTAAAATGATACGATCTCACTCGACTCATCAAACTGACGACAGATGCTTCCGGATCAACAATTGGAGGTGTCCTACAACAAGATGGGAGGATGGTTGACATCCGGTTGCATTCTTCTCACGAAAGCTACTCCTAGTTGGACAAAACTATCACACAACGGAACAAGAAGAGCTAGTCATTGTCTTGGCGATCAAACATTGGAAGCACTACTTAGGCGATAAAGAGTTCATGGTGGAGACTGGCCACAAACCATTGGTGTACGCAGAAGGATCTCTTCAGACGACAAGTTCGATCGATGGAATGATGATAATAATTCAACATGAAGATTGTCTATGTAGAAAAGAAAAAACAATTGGCGGATGTGTTAACACGAATGCAACGTGTTAACAATACGACAGAAGTACATATTCATTCAGGTTGGTGGGGGATGTGGTGCCGACAATTTACAGGATTGGAGATTTTTTGAAATTTTTAAAGTTAATGACATGTCTAGGTAATTGAAATAATCTTATTACTTAAGATTACACCTTGCTTAGAGGGAAGATGATCTTAAGGACTTTTGGTAAGGAGAAGTCGACTTCTTCGGAAGACAGAAGAATGACATCTTCTGAGAAGATGTCTTCTCGATCGTGTCTTCCAGAAGACAGAAGACGGAAGATGGAAGACGAACATCTTCCGGGAAGACAGTGACCGCGACTGCATGAGTATCAACCACGTGCCTCATAGACAAGGGGTAGGTGTACCTACCAGGTAGTCACCATAGTAGTAGATAATTCGGGGTAACCCAGGGCATTACCTAAATCGCGTAGGGAAGATACGAGTTGAAGGTGCACTATCACAGAATCGTTTATTGCTTCCCGCATTGGAAGATCGACTGCGCATTAAGACCGATTGCACCTTGGGAATCAAAGTACCATTGGAAGCGAGAAGGATCGAGATTGAGAGCACATAGTATCAAATTGGAGCAAGAGAGAAAGCGAGGCCGTTTTCCAATCAAGAAGCGCACATTCAAGCTAAGAAAGTAAGGAATCCCTAAGGATTTCAAGAAGTAGACATCGAGGATCGATTAGGAACCAGAGAGAAGCTTCGGTGCAGTAGCAAGATCGGTTGCAGCAGCAGAGGGGCGCAGTTCGAGATTAACGACAAAAGCAAGATCGTGGTGACACATTGGAGGTGGAATTGAAGAACAGAAGCGCGCGGAAGACTGTCGGTGCAATAGAAGCAGCCGGAAGCAGTCTTGAGATTTTTCCTGTGTTCCTTCTTCTTTCCCACCGCTTCCCGTCTCTGATTTGATGTCCCCCGCGCTTCTTCGCTCAGGAAGTCCGTCAATCAATTTCCCTACCCTGAAATTCCCTCTGTGAAAATTGGACTCGAAAGCGCTGGCCAATTTTCGACAGCCATCTTCCCACTTCTTCCCAAGTTGGAATCAAGCTTCTTCATCTCTCATTCCCAAATTTGATCACCTGACTATCAATTTCTCTACCCTTCCACTCCTCTGTTCCTGAACCCATGGACAGAAGACGCTTCTGAAGATCTGAACATCTTCGGACGACGCTTTTGAATGTCTGAACGTCTTCGGAAGACGATTGTTTGTATTCCTACAATTATAGATACTTTACAATCAAAAGATTATCATTATGAAGATGTTTGGCCTGAAGATGTAATATATAAAGGTTATGGTGGTGTTGATTGTGTAGAAGCAGGAGGACCTCCTGCTGGAGCTGGGTGCGGAGGATATGTAGTTGGAGAAACTATTAAATTACTAAAGGAATTAAATGCTTTTTATGAATATGATATTATTTTATTTGATGTTTTAGGAGATGTAGTATGTGGTGATCTTACTCAAATCATATATTGAGTAAGATAAGATTAAGGGATAAAGCCCCCATCGTCTAGTGGTCTAGGACACCTCTCTTTCAAGGAGACGACGGGGATTCGAATTCCCCTGGGGGTAATCAAAAAGACCTTCAACTAATTAATAAAAATTTTGTACTTTTTTTCAGGTAGAAAAAATCTTTCTATCTGGGTTGATGCTCGAGTGGTTAATGAGGACGTACTATAAATCCGCTGGCAATGCCTACGCTGGTTCAAATCCAGCTCGATCCAAAATTAACTATAGAAAAAAATAGAGTTTGTATGTATAAGGTAAAAAAATTATTTATTACTTCACTTAATATTTAACTTAATGAAAAAAAGAAAAAAAATGAATATTAACAATATAATTCGATGCAACGCGAAGAACCTTACCAGGGCTTGACATGTCGTGAATCTCTTTGAGAGAAAAGAGTGCCTTTGGGAACGCGGACACAGGTGGTGTATGGCTGTCGTCAGCTCGTGCTGTAAGGTGTTGGGTTGAGTCCCGCAACGAGCACAACCCTCTTGTTTAGTTGCCATCATTAAGTTTGGAAGCCTAAACAGACTGCCGGTGATAAGCCGGAGGAAGGTGAGGATGACGTCAAGTTAGCATGCCCCTTACGCCCTGGGCGACACACGTGCTACAATGACCGAGACAAAGGGTCGCGACCTCGCGAGAGAAAGCTAACCTCAAAAACCCGACCTCAGTTCGGATTGCAGGCTGCAACTCGCCTGCATGAAGCCGGAATCGCTAGTAATCGTCGGTCAGTCATACGGCTGCTCCATATATCCATACTCTTTAGGTAATTGCTTAGATCATGGTCTATCCAGTCACGTCTTCGAAAAGACGAGATCCAAAGGTCCACAAGGGCATCAACTCCATTTCGCACATAGTCGGACACATCCATCTTGGTATCCCAAGGGGCTGAGTTTGTAGACGATATCGAGTAAAATCTGCAAAGGTATGGCAGATGCTTAGATCCCTTCCCCGTTGCTTTGTGTTCGCAAAGCGCTTTCCTCTTACGAGGATGCGTTAACAGTAGGCAGGTCATATGGATCCTCTGACTTCTCAGGACGTGTGACCACGCTGGGATCTCACCGGTATCACCGATAGGTCTTGTCGCCACGAGATGTCTTTGTACAATCCAAGGTTGTAATACCGTTGAAGTTGAATCTAAAGGCTACTGCTGGGTAAATTCCTTTAGCTGCTAAGCCTCTTGATTGCGATGGACCTGGAAGAGGAGGAACTTGCGAAGTATCTGCATGGGATCATGTTTTCTTAGGTTTATTTTGTATGTATAATTCTATTTCTGTAGTGATTTTTCACTTTAGCTGGAAAATGCAATCTGATGTTTGAGATACTATAAGTGAACAAGATGTTGTAACTCATATTACTGGTGGAAATTTTGCACCAAGTGCTACTACTATTAATGGTTGGCTTCGTGACCTTTTTATGAGCACAGGCTTCTCAAGTAATTCAATCTTATGGTTCTTCTTTATCTGCTTATGGTCTTTTATTTTTAGGTGCTCACTTTGTTTGGGCTTTTAGTTTAATGTTCTTATTTAGTGTCGTGGATATTGACAAGAGCTTATTGAATCCATTGTTTGGGCTCACAACAAATTAAAAGTTGCTCCTGTTATCCAGCCTCGCGCCTTAAGTATTACCAAGGCCGTGCTGTAGGAGTAGCTCATTACCTTCTAGGTGGAATTGCCACAAAGTAAGGATCAAGTCAATTAATAGACTATCAACATTATTATTATCCAGTAAAATGAATGATCCAAATTCCTCTCTTCTCGAGAAATCAATACATGTCTTATCAATGTATGAATGACTATCTTTCGAGCACAGGTTGAAGTTCAGCCTAGATGTGAAAAATGGAGCACCTAATAACGCATCTTCACAGACCAAGAACTACGAGATCACCTATAGAGATTTTGATTCTAGGGTGACGGAGGGATCTACTATTCGAGCATTTTTCTGCTCTTCTTGGAGGTTCAGAGAAAGCAGCAATCAATATTTTTTTGAGGTTAGTTTAAGATTAAGGAAGGATGTCAAATTGTATAAGAAAGATCTTAGGTCCTAAAATATTAGATTTAGTCATAAAAATACTTGGTACAAGTAACTCCACGACTTTTTTAGTCATCACAGGCCAATGGTCAAATGGATATCTTTCTTTATTTATTCTCTAATGATAGATGTAGGTTCTAAAAAGGATCTTAGAGTGTTTAGTTGTGTTAAGAGAATGGATTCTCTAATGCTTTTTTTCTCTTTTCATCAAAATTTTCTTCCAAAACTTGTCAACGACAAGAAAAAAAGAAGGAAAAGAAATACACTTGGAGAGCGCAGTACAACGGAAAGTGGTATGCTGCGTTCGGGAAGGATGAATCGTTTCTAAAAAAAGAATCTATAGATTTGCTTTTTATTTAAATTGTAGGTTCGATGATTTACTTCACGGGCGAGGTCTCTGGTTCAAGTCCAGGATAGCCCAGCTGCGCCAAGATAAATAAAAAAGCATAATGATTTATTTTTGCATGCTTTCCTTGGCCTGGATATAAGGGATATAGCTCAGTTGGTAGAGCACCGCAGGTGCATCTTTCCCGGTCCTCTTGTATTAGAGAAAAGTCCTCTCAATGCTCTAACGTCCACACCGGTGTCGTGTTGTGGTTTGGCTCCTGTGTGAAATTCCTGTGTAATCTATGTTGTGTTTCTTTTTCGTGCTTCGTGAACCGTATCGCGTAACTCGCCGAATGGTGTGATGAGTGCCACGTTTGTGATTATCTGTTTAAGTGATCGCACGGTAGAGGAACGTGCCAAGTCATCGATCTGTGCGCTTTCACTTTAGTGGTCCTTGTCGCCGCATTTGTGTATAAACTGGTGGGTCGAAGGTTCATAGGACATTCTCTCTCAGCGGGTGATTCGTAAGGGTTCTCGGTGGTCTGCATGGAGGAGTGAGGAACTGCAGGAGTGGTGGTTATGGACGGAGGTGTGTTACCGGCTCCGGATCTTCCTTTCCCGAATCCGTTTCACATCAAGCTTCATTGCATCCACCGCGATCACTATCGACAGTGGTTAGTTGCGTACTTTGGTGATGAGTTCATGGGGAGGGTGATGGAGTTACAGCTTCCGGTGATCCTTCCAATCGTAACATACGGAGAGACTTGGGATATGACGGTGTACATTTTGTTGTGAGGAACAATGGATCTCAACTATCCATCGAACGTTCCTTTCAATCTTTGGGTCGATGTCCGGTGTCATTGCAGACCGAAGATCAATCATGGGGCTTGGATCGTGAGAAATTTTGTGCAAGAATATTACAATCGAGTGATAGCTTCACCGTTTCCTTTTGTCATACCTTTTATTGTAGAACGTTTCCAAGTTGTAATATTGACGTTGTATTAGTCTGCGGCTCACTGGTTTCATTCTGGTTGAGCGCTTCTGTGTAGTTATGGACCGCGAAGAATCCATCGACATATCTGAAGGATTTTTTGAGGTCTTAGAGTGTTGTTGATGTCTTGTGTCTCCTTGGAGAGTAAAAATTCGTTCTAGGGGAAAAAGTTGAGTGGAGAAAAGACAAAAGTAAAGATCTTTTTGCTCTTATTAGTCCATTTTTAGACCAATGGTGTTCTAGCTGATCCTCGCAACGTTTCTGTGGTTTCTGGAGGCTTCAGAGGTCCATTCGCAAAATGAAGGGTATGGTTGGAGAGCTCTCGACCGGGGCTACAATCTGGGCTGAAGAATCGATCGATTTGATGAAAGTATGAGCGCGTTATGATCGATTGAGTGGAGGGGAGTGAAATTCGTACGTACTGCTACGTTTCTGGTTGTTCCGAGAGACTCGCGAGGAGTTTTGAGGAGCTGTCTGTTGGGTTGGAGAGCTGACGACGTGCTGGTCATTTTGATATCAATTTCGTCAGGTTCTTGATCGATTTGGATTCTGAACCGACCGATTGAAGTTGAGAAGTGCAGATGGGATAAGGCGGGGACAGCGAACTGTGATAGCCATGGATAGTTTACTATTGCTTAAGATCTGAGTCGAATTTCTGAGTGAAACTTTCCAGGATTGAAGAATGTCTTATCAGTAAGATACTTGGGAAGTTTCACCTCAAATGGTCGAGTAGTTTGTTCAGAATCTTGGATCAAATGTACCTGGGTCTGTAAAGCTCTGAAGTTAGCACAGATTACGGTTTGATCCATATTTGAGAATTGGTTTGAGATTTCGACCTGAAAATTGTTCAGGGTAGGAGTGAAGGGTCCAATCAAGCTTCCTGTGAAGTTTGATCATCATTGGTCGAGTGGTTTGGTAGGACTGAGGTCTCAAAGTTCAAAAATACTTCTGTTATTAGCAGTTTCGGATTTTTCGGTATCATCTATTGTCAATTTGATCATTTTCGAGCAATTTGGAGAGGAGTTTGTTGCTGAAACTGCCATACCTGCATACAACTCGACATTGGAAGGTGTGGGGCTGATTTCAGCTCTTGGTGATGAAGGAGAACGGAGCCACCATGAGTCTTAAGCCGCTGTTTGGGTTCTCGGAGCTGCCAGGTACTACCGCCGTTGATGCTATATTGAGATCTGAATAGTGTTTTGGAGTATGCATGTTTTACCTTGCTGGAATACTTGATAGACCAGGGTGTACAACAAGTTGTATCGATACTCTATCAAGTTGATTGAGTGATCTTAGTATCTTCTGATTGTACTATGAAGTTGTGATAGTTGGATTGATGGCCAGTTAGCGCGCTGGGGAGCTATTCAGAAGTCAGGCTTCCAGTGATATAGATGAATAACTTCAGTTAGATAATACAGATCTGAGTATTTTTAGTTAGAATACAAAAGATCTGTTTGTAACACAAGTTTATGCAACCTATACGTAACTTTGGATCGTAGCAAGCTTTAAACTTGAGACGAGCGGATACAAGGTCACTCAGGCTAGAAGAGTAGATAGTGAAACATTTGAGTGGAAACATCCAGATCTAGATCCAACCTTGTCAATCCACATATCTCTGCATAGCCATATACCCCGTGTATTCCTAGACAGAAAAACACGTTATACGATACCGGATATGGACCGAACTGTCTCACGACGTTCTGAACCCAACTCCCGTACCGCTTTAATGGACGAACAGCCCAACCCTTGGAACGTACTACCACCCCAGGTGAAGAAGAGCCGACATCGAGGTGCCAAACCTTCCCGTCGATGTAAACTCTTGGGGAAGATCAGCCTGTTATCCCTAGAGTAACTTTTATCCGTTGAGCAGCGGCCCTTCCACTTGATACCGTCGGATCACTAAGACCGACTTTTGTCCCTGCTCGACAGGTATGTCTTGCAGTCATCTTTTAATAAAAAAGAAAAAAGAAAAAAAATATTATATTACTTTATATTATAAATATATTTTTTAGTTTTTTATTAATTAAAAAGAAAAATATATATGATTTATATATATATTTTTTTGAATTCGTATCAAGATTGGATTTGATTGGAATTTGTGTTGAGAGAAGCTTGGTACGAATCCTGAGTGAGCTTGTGAGTTGATTGTTGTTTCGAGAAGCTGGAAATTAAAAACTAGGCATGTGCCTCCCAATCTTCCCGCCTTCTCAAATCCACATCTTCTTAGAGAGACTAGAAGATTGGAACGGCTGGCAGAATGCGCGAGAAGACGTGAGGGTCTTTTAGGGGTCTCTTCTATCCAACCCATAGCAGCCTATTCCTTCTTCTTCCCGAACTTAGAAGGGAGTTGTGAGAAGCCTTGCTGGCAGAATCTGGAGAGAATGGTCGAGGGTCATGTCTTCCCGTCATGCAACAAACTTCTCTAGAGCGTATATGAGAGATAAGGAGTCGGAAGAACAGAGTATGAACATTCTGTGTCTGTTGTGAGGCTAGATTGCGTGTCGGAAGATGAAGACAGGTGAGACCAATGATGGGAAGCTTGATTGCGGGAAGTCTTTTGAGTATGTCAGTTGATCGGATCTGTCCCAAGAGTCTTCTTGGAGGCCACTGTCACCACAGGAGTATGCAACCATCTTCTGAACCTTTTTGTATACTCTGCTTCTCACGTATCTTGTATCTTCTGTTAGGAAGTAGGATGAAATGCAAGGTGGGTTGTCTTCTTAGGAATCCATTCGATGCCTTGCTTAGTTAGGATTGTTTAGATATAGCTCGAAACACGAGATGTACTTAGGAAGCACTGTTAAAATCCTGGAAGACGGAATAGCTGTCTTCTAGACGACTAGATCCGTCTTCTGAGAATGGAAGCTAGACTATGAGGACTTAGGAAGGATGAGCTTTCGGCTCACAGCAAGTACGTAAGGCTTAGTGTCACAGAGGCTCGAAGCATGTCGATGCATCCTCGAGGGTTGGTGTTATCCGTCACAGAATTGACAGAGGTCAAACCCTTCATCAAGGAGTTTGGTCTCGACTTCTTCCTGTGGGATTGGAATCTCACGGACTATGGTCTTCTGGAGGAGGTTTGGACAGCACTGCCTCCGCGCAACCTTGTACTTATGAAGGCAGAGATCGCTCGTGGAAGACGGTCTTCCTGGATGATGAGGTGATGGCACAGGACCTTTCACAGATCAGAATCCGAGAACCAAGGGTACGAGCTCGAGAAGAAGATCTTACCAATGATCTCAGGGAAGTGGCATGTGTCTGGAAGCACGACTTGTCTCTTCCTGGAAGATAGACAGAAGAGGAATGGGTGGAAGGTAGAAGCTTACCAAGAGTCGTGGAAATGTCTTCTGGCGAATATGTTTCTTCACCTGTTTCCCAAGGGGAAAGCTCTGAAGACGAGATACCTTGGAGATCAGGACGTGGAGTTCTTGAAAGTCATCTGGGATGGATTGCCGTCAATTGGGGCATCTTCTTCCATGCTTACATCCAGGCAGAGTTGGTATACTTGGACACCCCAGCAAGAGGACACCTCACCCCATTCTTCTGCTATCTGTACGTGTCCAAGAGGGACCTGACAAAAGACCAGTTGACGAGATATGGGTCCACATGACAGTGCGAGGTGAAGGAAGAGACC
This sequence comes from Asterella californica, assembly GCA_036924285.1. Taxonomy (NCBI): domain Eukaryota; kingdom Viridiplantae; phylum Streptophyta; class Marchantiopsida; order Marchantiales; family Aytoniaceae; genus Asterella; species Asterella californica. The sequence continues at coordinate 18,246,834 of JAYKYS010000002.1, read as the reverse complement.
TCGGGAGAGAAAGATTGAGCAGCGGCCGTGACTACTCCTCCCACTTTAGTGCCTCAGACGAGACCAGACACTCATCAAAAGACGCTTCTGGTGCGAGAAGACGACTCCAGCGATACAGAAGACTCGTCACCGCCGAGGAAGATGGAACTTAGGAGTGTGTCTAGGAAAAGCGCCTCTTTCCCGATCATTCATTCTGGATCGGAGTCGGATTCGCAGGAGGAGACGCTGAGCACCAAGATCGCCCAGAAGACAACTTCTGTAACTTCAGAGAGGCTTCTGAAGACTCAGAAGCCAAAGTATGGGTTGACATTCTGACTGCGACTCGAGAAAGCGCAGCGAAGAGAATCGCTCTTGCAGTGAGAAGAGATCTTTCACCTTGGAAGATGAGAAGAGTAGTGTCTTCTCGCACGCAGAAGCAGAAGATCACAGTGGTGGAAGAGGCACCTTTGCCTCTGGAAGATAAGAAAGACGTCTCTGATCGATTCGTGAGGATGAACCTGTATGCGAGAAGAAGGTTGGAGGAATTCAGCGTCTTCTTTCATTCAGAGATCCAGCCAGTCATGGAGTTGGTGGAGAAGCGTGCGATGGGTCAAGAGAAGCCACTGCGACCTGGATTCGATCTACGCACACTGATGCAGTAGGAAGAGGTCGAGAAGAAGGTAGACACGCTGGAAGCCAACCTCCGTACCACGGAGAAGCTTGCAGCGAAGTACAAGGCGGAAGCATCCGCTTCTGCTAAGGAGTCAGCGTAGTTAAGGAAGAGCAACCAGGAGTTGCAGGCACGTCTACAACAGCGTGACCAGGAGGTTCTGCAGGTAAGAGATAAGATCACCTCTCTCGCAGAAGAGAAGATGACATGGAAGGCATTGCGGGAAGCCGCGGTGTCGTGATGTGAATCATTTCACATAGTAAATGATTCACTTCTCTGTCAGGCGTTAGTCTCTCTGAGTGAAGTTAAGACCTCGGAGAATTCCATTTTTGGAAGATGTTATATATTTTGAGTCTTAGTAGGTTGATTACCATGTTGATAGGGTTTAAGCTCATGGGTTGTATTTGCGTGTCGTCCATGCACGCTTTCTAGCTGATTTAAGTTATTTTTCGGGGTTGCATGTCATTTTAGGTAGTTTACGTTTTGCGTTGACACTCTAGGGGGCTTGACGTGGTAGCCTATGAGTGTAGATAAGGTACCAGGTAGTTTAAGGCACAAAAAGACAGTCAAGTGGAGCTATGAACTCCCATTGGTCCATTTTTGTCTTTTGTATAACTCTAAGTTTAGAAACAGAGCTCTACAGAGGATTTCGGGCAACTGGTGAGGACACTACGAAATCTGAGAGCACAGGGAGATAGAGCTCTTCGTGCCAAGCACTGTCAATGAAAATTTTGATCGATTTGGAGCAATAAAGAAGGAGTTATGGCTGATTGAAGTTTGATTTGTGTCAGAATTGCAGCACTTCTGTTGAATTTGAGGTTTTGAGTGTCAATTGCAGCAGAATTGAGGAAATTGCTTCAAACCTTCGTGGTTGTATTCATTGTCAGCCGGGCTACGACTGTCAAAAAAGTTTCAAGTGTTTTGAGTTACTGAGTAATTCAGGGCGGCCGCTGAAGCAGAGGGGGTCTGTAAAGCTCGCAATCTAGAGCAGCAACTTCAGAGAACGAAATCTGAAGTTCTGTGTACAATCAGGAGGTCCAACTTCATAGGAGTGTTCAGCAAGCTGTGTACTGCAAATCCTGTAAGAAACTTCGAAATTGATCGAGCTAATCTCCTGTTATAGGTCGAAATAGCTGGCTGGGTACCAGAAATTGTCATAATTTCTTTGTTCAGAAAGTTTCTACTCATATCTTGGTGCTCTGAATTGATCTCAAGCTGAAACTTCGTATGTGTATCCAGTAGGACCTCATTGACATGTAAGAGAAGTTCTGAAGTCTAAACCTTCACATATTTCTCAATCCTGAGTGCCAAAGTTCGCAGTCAGATCTTATCATTGCTAGTTAAGCCTGAACTTTGCTTCCTGAACATATCAGAAGAGCCAAGAGACTTGTATGAGTGTTTTTCAGTATCACCTTGTAACCTGAAGCCTATCCTTTGAGCAAACCAGCCACAGCCAGGAGCCTAGTGCTTCCCTAAGTAGACTGAACACAGCCTTCAAGCTCATATCACAGCCAGAAGGTTCCGCCCTTCCCGAGGAAAACTCTCAACTCTATAGCGGAAGCACAAGCCGCAGCAAAGAAGACGTAGCGGGAAGAAGCAGAAGCTCGAGAAAAGAGACTTATGGCGGTGGAAGCACTTCGCAAGAAGTTCAACTTCACCGCGCGTAGGAAGCTTCTCACCCTAGCTAGGGAGTGGGATGACGAGTCCAAGACGATGCTAGTGAAGTGCAAGGAAAGCATGTTCCGCTACCTGGATCGGCAGATTGAGGGCTTCAAGACGCTTTACGGTCTTCCTTCAATTCCACAGCCAGCAGCTACTGTAACGACCTATGTTACACATAGGAAGTTTGTCAATTAGTAAGGTGTTTAGTTATAACTAAGGGTTGAGAATGTTTATTTGCTGCCAAAGTACTTTTAGGAGGTATCAAGTTAGTCATGACTAGCTAAAAGTTAGTTATGGTTAAACTTAGCTGTACTTTTGGCAGAATTCAGATATTTGCTAAAGAGTGAGCACTACTATCTTGTCATCTTGTCTAAAAGGTAGAAAGGAGGTGGAAAGTATCTCTTATCTCCTTTTTGACTTGATATTAGTGGTTGGATTAAAGTTGTGGACTTTGTGGGCATTAAAAACAAGAAGAGATTCCACATGTTTCCTTTTTAGTGGGTCCTAGTGTAGAGGAGGGGTGGAAATTCGAGATTCCTTGAGAATATTCCAGAATCCTTCTAGAAGTTGTTGACTTTGAAGGAATAAGCCCATGTGAAAAGGTAAAAAGCCCATGTGATCAATGCTTTTACCTTAAGTAATATCTTAGTAAAACCCGGTAAAAGTAGTTACGGCTGAGTTACCGAGGGTACCAAAGTAAAAACCTAGAATGTATAAATAGAGGAGTAGAGAAGAGCTCCTCATCCTTGTTTTCACATTGTCGTAATGACAACTTGAGTAATATAGAGAGTGTGGGACATTTTTAGCATGTGAGAACTTGAGAGACGTCGTTAGAATGGAGGATTTTAGTGGATGAGATTATGGAGATTTTAGTTGATAAGTTTGTGGGTGTATGAATGAGAGTGAACTTAGCATTTTTCCCTTCAAGATTCAGGGTGTGCTTCCATCAAAGCCATCAGAGGTGACCCCTGAGTGAGAGACAGGCCCGACAGTTGCAAATTCGTGGATGACGATCGTGGAGGTTAAGAGATCGGGGGGTAGTTGATCGTTAGGACCGCGGAGGGTTTACATTTTTGGTTCCGTTGCCGGGACCTCACTTGAAGGGATCGTTGAACGATGTTTAGAGTTCAGTTCGATATTCGACAAAAGGAGATTATGAGAGAGCACATGGAGAGAACGTTGGGAGGAGAGAGAGCTAACGCGATGTTAGCAACGTTAGAACCTTTCGTGTATCCCGTAGTGATATATGACGCGTTCGAAGTCATTCTTTACATCTTGTTCACTTAGAAAGGGTTTGAGGAGAGTTGAAAGAAGGTGCAACAAGAGTTGTAGAGAAAGGAGGAGAGAAAAGTTATTAGAGGAGAGAAATTTGTGAGTTTAGAAATTCTGCTCTCTGGAAAATTTGTACAGTCGCTGTCAACTTTTCTGTGAATTTTATTTTCCTGTGAAACTTTCCAGTGTTTTAGATTGGCTGATAACCTATCTAAGACAAAAGAAATCATAGGAAAAGGTGGTCTAGAGAGGGAGCAATGATTTTTCAAAATTGAGGGGGTCTATTCGTGAGAGTTGAGGAATTCTGTTCTCTGGAAAAAGTTTACAGTCAGTGTCAGATTTTCTGTGAATTTTATTTTCCTGAGAAACTTTCCAGTGTTTTAGAGTGGCTGATAAGCTATCCAGGACAAAAGAAATCATGAGAAGATGAGGTCTGAAGAGGGAGAAAGGATTTTTCAAAGTGGAGGGGGTTGACAACCATGAGGGAAGTGAAAATATACAAATTTCAGTTCTCTGAAAATTTGTACAGTCATCACCATCTCTTCTGATTAGGGAAGTTTCTGTTGAAACTTCATGATTTAGTAGCTTGGAGGTTGAGCTACTGGAGACCACAAAAATCTTGGAGAGATCTCTTACCAACTAAGAGAGATACGTTTCGGCATACAAGGAGGTCTTGAAGATACGTCATGGGGAATCCAGTTCGAATGACGAGGTGGAAGAAGAGACGTTTAGGAGTTCGAACAGAGACGGAGAAGCCCAAGTTAAGTATAGATGAGTTACGAACACGCATCTATAGCACTTGGGGTGCCCTCTTTACTCTATACGAAGAAGCTTCCGCGACAATTGGCACAGATTTGAAGAAAGTCGAGTTTAAAGCATCATTCACTATGGAGGCCACGAATGCTCCTGGTGAAATAGAGTTGGATCCTTACAAGAGTGAGTTCAAGATGTCTGTTGTGATGAGTACAAACGAGGGTGAGGAGGATCATATCTTTGATAGTTAATATTAGATTAGATTTTATTTCGTGTATAGCATGTATAATGCACGATTTCTAATATAAAGCTCGGAAGAGTTAAGAAAGTAATGTAGAATTATTTTCCTCTATGATATTTTGTCCACTTAATGGTTGAGAAGGTGCAACATGAGTGGAAATTCAAAAGATTGGAAAGTTAGACTTAGAAACCTTCCTCAAGGTTTAGATGTCATAGTAAGCGTCGGAGAGAGCTCGAAAGAGATTATCGTTGAGTTTGAGAACCCTAGTACAAAACCTCAAGTAGAATCTCCGAGGAGAAGAGTAGAAACCGACTTGTGGTGTTATTTCTGTAGAGGGTTGGGACATAAAGTAGTGAATTGTCCAACTAGAATCAGAACCGAGAGAGCTAAAGGGAAGCGGGAGTTTACTGATTTAAGTCTTCGAGTGGGTCCATCGTCACCAGCGCCAATTCATCTTCTAGGCGAAGATCCTTGTCCAAGTTGTGGAGTGGGTGATCTATCAAGAGGACACAAGTGCGTCGATGTGGCCGCCCTACTTACGTCAGTAGTCGAGAAGTTGGACGAGACTCAAAGAGCTGAGACGGAGAAGTTGTCGACTTCAAAAGAGGACTCGGTTGAGTTGTGATGGAGATCGTCATTCGAATGGTGGAGAAGGCGGTGATGCGACTCAGACTCATGATTACCTTGGGAGAAGAGATGGCACAAGAGGTGTTGTTACAACCATTTCCTTTCATTTTACCTATGGTAGATTATTCGCGAATGGAATTGGTGATGTTCGTACTCTTTTAGCGAGTAGTTATTGCACGACGATTAGAAGAGTAGAAAGAGTAGTTACAAGATGGGAAAGCTATCCGTGTTTCATGGGAAGGACAATGAAGATGTAGAACCGTTTGTTCGAGACTTCAAAAGGGGTTGCATCGGAAACAACGTGAGAAGGAAGGAAGAATGGGTGTTGTTACTGCCAGAGTTTTTAGAAGATTTTGCTCTTACGTGGTATGAAGACCGAGTGAAGAGTCAGACACCTGGTGCAGTTGAGGACACATGGGAGACGTTGAGTAATGCACTCATCGAAGAATTTCTTCCAGAAGAGAGTTATGAGAAGCTCATGGTGGAGCTTACTCATTTGAAGCAACGTGACGACGAGAAAGTTCGGCAATATGCCGAAAGGGTGGATAAGTTGGAGCAACGGTTTCGGACGGTCCTACGGAAGAGTGGAGACAATGTGGAACTAACGATGGCGGGGATTGGAGCAGTGCTGACCAAGAACTTGGTGGGAGGGTTGAGACCTTCAATTCGAACCCAAGTGAGGTACGAGAAGCCAGCAACCAAAGCGGAGGCCATCAAGATAGCGACAAATATGGAAGAGAGTTTGGATGAAGGAGATATCATCCAACCTCATCATGCTGCTCTGGTGTCAACTCCGACTCCTGGTGTAGCCACAACGATCGCACCTGCACCATCACAATTGGTGATTGCTTCAACGTCAGCTCCTACTCCAACGGTGGTGCCAAGACCGTTTGTCCCAACAACGATGTCTACTGCCACCTCTGATTTTCATGCCGAGCTGAAGAGCATCACTGACACTCTTGCGGATCTCAAGATAAACGTGGTACAGTTACGAGAATGGAGGAACAAAGGTGGAGGAGGAGGTCAAAGAGGTTACGACAACAATCCCAACCGAGGAAATCAAGGTAACTTTGGAGGCAACCAAGGTAACTTTGGAGGAATCACTTGTTGGACGTGTGGAGGTTCTCATTTTCAGCGAAATTGTCCTAACAACGGAGCAAGAAGTGCCGAAGCTGTCAGAATGAATGTGGGTGGAGGAAATCCATCACAAGGACGAGACAAGGGGGTGGCTACTATCGATGTCGTGCGAGATCCCATCTACGAGAAAGGAGAGAGTTCAAACTCTTCTCATGCACCGGTGGAGCTTTTAGCTCAAGAAAGGAAAAGAACTCGATTTTCTGATGAACCGGTTTTCATGGAGGAATCAGCTAGTAGAAGCACTCGTTCGAGTAATATTTCGAGTACACCAAGGGAGCCAAGAAGGAAGCTGGGGATGGCGGATTTCACCATTTCATCTTCCCAAGCGGGATATGATGTGGTTGAAGATGTGGGTGCTCAGAAAGCCAACATCACTGTTGGACAACTGATCGCACTTAATCCCAGCTTACGAAGGGAACTCAGAGGAGGACTGAGTTCTAAGAGAAGCAAGAAGAAGAAACCCAAGAGCAAGACGTCAAAGTCTGTGGGAGTTGGTGTGGTGGATGTGCATGCTTCAGAGGTATGCACTAGGGCTTCAAAGATTGAAGTCCGGTTGAATGGTCACTACGTCTCTGACGTATTGGTGGATGGAGGGTCGGCTGTAAACGCCATATCGGAGAGATTGATGAAGAAGTTGGGGATGGAACCAACTCGCCCGGCTAGCATTGTCGTGGGGATGGCTAACAAGCAACGGGTAAGACCTCTTGGCGTGTTAGAGAAGGTGGTCGTGTCTGTGATGGGAGTTCAAACATTGATGTCCTTTCAAGTGTTAAAGGACTCTAGTTATGATTTGCTCCTAGGTAGGCCTTGGTTGAGAGCTGTGCGCACCACGGATAGGTGGCACAAGGGATACTTACGGATTGGGCCTAGAGATCATAGAGTGATAGTTCCTCTCTCGGGTGTTGGAGTTGTGACTTCTGACTCTGATAGACCCACTAGTGACTACTGGGAATCTGATACGGAGGACGATCAGAGTGTCTCAGAAGTAGATACCGGCGATTCTTACGATCAAGAATCCTCGTCTGAGGACGAAGGATTTGGTCGAGATGAATCATTACATCAGCTTAGTGCTATTGACTTGTTGCCTCGACCAGCAGTGGAGAAAGATCCTGACAAAGAAGAGTTGAGTGAGGCAGAGATTGTGAGAAGACTCTCTACCTTGAAGTTTGGTATCAATGTCACTCAAGAGGAGAAAAGTAGATTCCTAGATATATTTCGAAAATATATCCATGTGTTTGCTTTCAGCTACAAGGATTTGAAGGAGGTGACTCTCGAGACTCATCGAATCGAATTGGAGGAGCACGCAAGACCAGTTCGACAGAAGCAGAGAAGGGTCAATCCCACAACGGCAATGATGGTCAAGGAGGAGATAGACAAGTTGAAGGAGGCGAGTTTCATCTATGAGGTGGAGAACTCAGAATGGGTTTCACCCATTGTGATTGTCAAGAAGAAGAATGGTAAGCTGCGAGTGTGCATAGACTATAAGAAGCTGAATGCAGTTACCAAGAAGGACTATTATCCTCTACCATTTATAGATGAGATTTTGGAGGAAGTTGCCGGTCATGAGTGGTACAGCTTTGGTGATGGTTATAGTGGATACAACCAGATCAAGATAGCACAGGAGTACCAGCAGTTGACTACTTTCACTACTCCTTGGGGAACATTTGCATTTCGAGTGATGCCATTCGGACTGTGTAATGCTCCGGCCACGTTTCAGAGGTTCATGAACAAGGTGTTCGAACCATTCATAGGAAAGTTTGTTCGTGATTTCATTGATGATTTCTGTGTGTACGGAAGAAAGGAGGACCACTTTGATCATGTGATCAAAGTTCTGCAGCGGTTGGAGCAAGCTAACGCTTCTCTGAATCCAGAGAAGTGCATCTTTGGCTGCGAAGAAGGTCTGCTGTTAGGGCACATCATTTCCAAGAATGGGATTGCGGTAGATCCTGAAAAGGTGAAGAAGATTGTGGATCTTCCATTTCCGATCAACTTGACAAAGTTGAGGCAGTTTCTTGGCATGGTTGGATATTATCGTAGGTTTGTCTTTTCCTTCTCAAACAAAGCAATAGCTTTGACTATGTACATGAAGAAGGGAGTTGATTTTGACTTGATAGTGCATGATCAGAAGGCAAAGGAAGCATTTGAGGAGCTGAAAAAGGCATTGGTGACAGCTCCTATACTTGCTAAACCTGAGTGGAGTAAAGCATTTATTCTGTATACGGATGCCTCCAATGTAGCAATCGGATGTACATTAAGTCAGCTAGATGGAGATGGGCATGATCATCCTATAGCTTATGCTAGTAGGCAGATGGTTCCAGCGGAGAAGAATTACTCCGTGACTGAACGAGAAGGATTAGCGGTGATCTTTGGATTGAAGAAATTCCGACATTACTTGCTAGGAGGGAAATTTTCCATAGTCACAGATCACAAGGCTTTAAAGTATATCTTTAATAAGCCTAATGCCGAAGGTCGTATTGCTCGTTGGAAGATCCTTCTAACAGAATACGATTATGTGATCGAAGATAGACCAGGGAAAAAGCATGCGAATGCTGATCTTTTGTCGAGGGCTTATGATGATGAGGGAGAAGAACCATTTGACGATTCGTTTCCAGACGAGCATCTGATGACCATCACAAGCATTGAGGAGATACCGGACGAGTATAAGGAAATCTGGAGTTTCCTTGCAGATGGCTCTTTTCCGGAAGGTATGCATACCCGAGAACGTAACGCGTTGATCAAGAGATGCAAACCTTACACCATGGTGGAGGGAATTCTATTTCATCAAGGAGCAGATGGCTTACTAAGGAGAGCAGTTGGTCAGAAGGAGGCGTTCAAGCTGATGCACGAGTTTCACGATGGCACTGTTTGCGGAGGTCACTTTGCTGGTAAGATAACAGCTTTCAAGATTTTGGATGCGGGTTATCACTGGAGAGGGATTTTCAAGGAGTGTTTAGACTATTGCAAAACTTGCGATGTATGTCAAGCATTTGCTCTGAAGTCTACTAGAACACCTCCGTTAAGATCAATTCTAATATTAGGACCATTTGAGAAGTGGGGTATTGACTTTGTAGGTCCTCTCAATAAGACACCTCGAGGAAATAGATACATTGTAGTCGCCACTGACTATTGTACCAAGTGGGTAGAGGCTAGACCTTTGAGAGAGACCAATGAAACAGAAGTCGGTAGATTCTTATGGGAGAGGATCATCACCAGATTTGGATGTCCGTTAGAGTTGGTCTCGGATAGAGGAGGAGAGTTTGTAGGGAGCATGACTACTGCTATGCTACAACACTTTTCTATCAAGGCACGAGTAACGACCTCATACAAGCCAAATGCTAATGGTCTTGCGGAGAAGACCAATCTTACACTTTGTATGATGCTCGCCAAAGATGCTGGTGTTGAGACTGCGAAACATACTTGGGATAAGAGGCTACATGCCATCTTATGGGAGTACCGAACGACAACAAAGACTTCTACTGGGTACTCTCCATTTCGACTGGTTTATGGAGTGGAGTCCAAGTTGCCCATCCAATTCGAATTGGATACTTTTCAAACTATTCAACGAAAGTTGAAGAGGTCGAGAGGAGAAGACGTGGTCAGATCAAGAAGGGAGCAACTCATGGAGTTGGAAGAGACCCGAGCGATAGCGATGATCCGGATGGAACGAGCTCAAGCGTATCAAAAGAAGAGTTACGACAAAAGGTTGGGCAAGAGGGAGGTAAAACCTTTTCAAGTCGGAGATTGGGTTATGTTGTATGATGCTATCAGATTCAAGAGGGCTAGGAAGAAGTTTCTTCCGAGATATTTTGGTCCTTTTGTTGTAGATAAGGTGTGGAGCAACTTCACATATGACCTTCAGGAGCTGGGAGGAAGGAGATTCGATCGGGTAAATCATGACAAGTTGAAGTTGTTTCATCAACGAAAGTTCTCTCTTCACTCCGAGGACGGAGCGAAAATTTAGTCCGGGGGTAAAATGTAACGACCTATGTTACACATAGGAAGTTTGTCAATTAGTAAGGTGTTTAGTTATAACTAAGGGTTGAGAATGTTTATTTGCTGCCAAAGTACTTTTAGGAGGTATCAAGTTAGTCATGACTAGCTAAAAGTTAGTTATGGTTAAACTTAGCTGTACTTTTGGCAGAATTCAGATATTTGCTAAAGAGTGAGCACTACTATCTTGTCATCTTGTCTAAAAGGTAGAAAGGAGGTGGAAAGTATCTCTTATCTCCTTTTTGACTTGATATTAGTGGTTGGATTAAAGTTGTGGACTTTGTGGGCATTAAAAACAAGAAGAGATTCCACATGTTTCCTTTTTAGTGGGTCCTAGTGTAGAGGAGGGGTGGAAATTCGAGATTCCTTGAGAATATTCCAGAATCCTTCTAGAAGTTGTTGACTTTGAAGGAATAAGCCCATGTGAAAAGGTAAAAAGCCCATGTGATCAATGCTTTTACCTTAAGTAATATCTTAGTAAAACCCGGTAAAAGTAGTTACGGCTGAGTTACCGAGGGTACCAAAGTAAAAACCTAGAATGTATAAATAGAGGAGTAGAGAAGAGCTCCTCATCCTTGTTTTCACATTGTCGTAATGACAACTTGAGTAATATAGAGAGTGTGGGACATTTTTAGCATGTGAGAACTTGAGAGACGTCGTTAGAATGGAGGATTTTAGTGGATGAGATTATGGAGATTTTAGTTGATAAGTTTGTGGGTGTATGAATGAGAGTGAACTTAGCATTTTTCCCTTCAAGATTCAGGGTGTGCTTCCATCAAAGCCATCAGAGGTGACCCCTGAGTGAGAGACATGCCCGACAGTTGCAAATTCGTGGATGACGATCGTGGAGGTTAAGAGATCGGGGGGTAGTTGATCGTTAGGACCGCGGAGGGTTTACACTACATCTTCCCATTCTCCAAGACCAGTGATTGGAGAAGGAGGAGTTCGACCTCGCTGTCCACTTTGTAGTGACAGCGTTGGAAGCCGAGAAGATCCCGGAAGAAGCCCCGGAAGACAAGGTGTCTTCTAGAAGACAAGAAGCAGAGTTGTCTTCTCAGGTGTTTCGAGTGGAGGAGGTGACTTCTTCTGACCATTGTGAGATCATCCTAGCTCCCAACGTCGAACTAGTACTACAGAAGAGCGAGGAAGTACAAGTGGACTCAGCTTCCCAGAAGACGTTTCTGTCTTCCGAAGCCGTCTCTGAAGAGCAAGCCACGAACATCGAGGAGGAAGCCACCTCAGTCACACCCGAGGTACTCACAAGGCTTCTCACTTTATCAGAGGTCGATTTAGGAGTTCAAGTAGGAACCTATCAGGAAGAGATCGCACCCAGCGAATTAGAGTAGGCAGCAAGTTAAGAAAACAGTTGACTTGCTAATTTTGATAGAAAGCGAAGTCTGCTATCTTGGGAAGTGATAGTTTCCTTTGTATTTTTAGATGACTGTCCATGTGGCAAGTTAGACAACAGTAGGAGTAGAAAATAAGTTTCTAAAATAGAGCAGGGAGCCGACTGCATGTGAGGTGGTGGCCTTCTGATAGCGCCCCATCTCTCCTGATTGCAAGTTGGGGATTGAAGAGGATTTCTCCTGCGACTCAAGGCGATAGTATAAGGTCGATGTCTAGGAAGATTTTTGGACACACTACTGTATACACATTACACACAGTGCTTAGGCACATGTTACATACGCAGCACACACTACGTCCGTTGCTAGAGACATACGAATAGATTTTGGAGTACACATGAGGGGTCTGCATTCCCGCTTTCAGTAGTGGATCGAAGATGTAGACAGCAGTAGTGGACAACATAAGACAGGGAACAAAATCATCGTGTAGTCCTGTCTCTAAGCTGGTGGGTCGAGGGGTAGTGATAGGAAGTGGAGGGAGTGAGCTTCCCAAAGTCAAGGTACCTTCTTCTTGAGGAATTGATTTTCAAATTTGATTGCAGAAGTTTTGTCTATGTCTTTTGGGCAGTGGGTTTTTTTGAATTCACACCCAATCGTGCACGGAAAACCTTCTTCATGAGTGGCAGTGATTGTTAGAAGCTGTGCAGAGTCGAAGCTTGTCTCATCCAGTGGAGCACTTTGGATCCACGTAAGGACTGACATGGGGGAGATTGGTCCCTGACGTCAGAGTAGTCGCAGCAACGACAGAAGAAGAAAGAAGCATTCTTTTCATAGCAAAAGATGACATCCTCGAGTAGAAGATTGTGTAACTGTAAGCCAATTTGTGGTATTCTTCCCCAAATTATTACAAGCACGAATGGCTTGTTAGTTAGGATCCGGACTAAAAGTCCGTCAGAGTATTAATTTCTCATTTTCATCTTGTTTCCTGTTGTTTGGATTTTCTCTTTTTTCCCATCTTCTCTCATCTTCTCATCTTCCTATCTTCTTCTAGTGAGCTTCCGAGACTTCTATTGAACTTCTGTGGAGGTGAATGTCGTTGTAGTGCTGCAGGAAGACCGTTTTCGTAGACAGAAGCATGGGAAGGCTACAAGGACATACACCCTGTGATTGATCTAACCCCGTTGGAAACTGGAAGAGTAATGTGTGGTAGACATTGATAATTTGACGTCTACGAAACAGGAGCAGTCTCCTGGAGGTGTGAGAAGCTGAATTGAACCTCCAGAAGCTGAGAATTGCTTCGGGAAGACTGTCGTGAGAAGACTGGAAGTAGTGACCGGGAAGCAGGAAGCATCTTCATGAGATATCTGTGTGATATTTTAGGTTGTAGTTGTTTGTTTAGGTCTAGAGCACCTTTTGAAAGGTATGAAAGCCGTGTGGTTTTAGGAGAAGATGAGATTTCTAGATAAAACTCGTGTGTTTATGTGTTTGAACAGATCTTAGAACTTAGAGCAGCGATACTTGTGCAAATCCTCTATGAGAACGATATCTTTATGCTAAATGGGCTAAAAGAGAAATCCTGAGACACTACAGGAGAAGTTGGCTATAGCCACAAAGGAGGACGATACAATTGGTGTAACTTTCGCAACGGGCAAGGTCAAGAAAGTTCAGAATGTAACTTTTCTTGATGGTAAGGTATGGATTCCTCAAGATGATGAACTGCGCATCATCGTGATAGCCGAATGTCACGATTCGACTATTTCAAGACATGTAGGGATCGAGAAGACTCTAGAGAATCTTCAACGGGTGTACTATTGGTCAAAGATGCGTGAGGATGTTGTGACCTATGTTTAGAGCTGCTTATCATGTCAACAAAACAAGACAAGTAATCAAAAACCTGCAGGATTGCTACAACCACTCCCTACTCCAAAACGACGTTGAGAACATGTTAGCATGGATCTTGTATGTGAGTTATCTCTTACTTCCTCGGGTTTTGATTCCATTGTAATTTTTGTGGACAATTGAGCAAAATGATCCACATTAGACCAACAACTAGACTGTCACAGCTCCAGATTTAGCACATCTCTTCTTAGATGTCGTGTTTGCACAACATGGTCTCTCTCGGATTCTTACCACATATAGAGAATCTCAATTTACTAGTCTCTTTTGGAAGACCTTATTCGGATTCTTCAATACTAAGCTTGACATGTCTACTAGCTATCACCTTCAAAGCGATAGACAAACTGAGAGAGCAAATAGGACAATTGAGGATATGCTACGTGCATTCACTAGAGATCAGCAAGAAGTTCGAGATACGATGTTACCAATAGTCGAGTTTGCTTATAATAACTCGATAAATACATCCACAAAGACAACGTCTTTTTTCTTAATGTACGGAGAGCACCCTCTCACACCATCTAGCTTTGTTAAAGTGGGCAAGCTACCACAATGTTCCACGGAGATAGCAACCGTTGACGACTTTGTGGACCAAATTCATCAAGGAGTACAAAATGCTAAAGAGAAGTTAGTAATAGCTCAAAATCGGCAAAAATAATATGCGAATGTTCATTATCGAGACGTGGAGTTCCAAGAGGACAATCAATATGGCTATCCACGACCAACTTATCACTTCCAGGAGCACGAAGGTTGAATCCTCGCTTCATCGATCCTTTTACTATTCAACAACAGGTGGGAGCAGTGGTCTACAAGTTGGAGCTTCCTCAACACATGAAAACTCATCCAGTGTTTCATGTATTACTCCTTCGGCAGTATGTTCCACGTCGTCAATGTTTCACCAATGGCTCCAAGCCTCCACCACTCTCTGAGCTCATCGATGGAGTAAACGAATATGAAGTTGGGAGGATTTTACAAAAATAAATTAGCAGGCGACATCAAGTTGAGTACTTAGTTCAGTGGAAAGGTTATCCATTTTATGAAGCCACATGGGAACCGGTAGCATATTTAGCTCATGCGTCATTAGTGGTACAAACTTTTGAGGATTCTCACAATGAGGACGTTGTGTCTTAAAAGGGAGAGGTTTGTAACCATCATTAGTAGCTATAGTTTAGAGGAGCTCGACATCAGTTAAGTGGATCTCACTTGTTGATGAGATCATACGACACATAAGCAATCCATGTGCTAGTATGTGGATCCTTCTTGCTAGATGGATAAGGTGCCATATCAAGAATCCATGTGTTAGTTAGTGTGTTAGTTGTGTCAATACACGTCAGCAATAAGTGTGCTAGTTAGTTGTGTTAGTACACGTCAGCAATAAGTGTGCTAGTTAGTTGTGTTAGTCCATGTCAGCAATCCATGTGAGAGTGGATGATTGACGGGTCTA
This sequence comes from Asterella californica, assembly GCA_036924285.1. NCBI lineage: Eukaryota > Viridiplantae > Streptophyta > Marchantiopsida > Marchantiales > Aytoniaceae > Asterella > Asterella californica. Next base: position 18,231,823 of record JAYKYS010000002.1, on the reverse strand, counting down.
CTTTCTCTTATTCTCCTTTGACTATATATGAAGTTAGAGAGGTCAGTGTGGACATCTCGGTTTTGGTGTTCACTACTTGTTTGTCTCTTACTCGAGTGTTACATCCGTGCTCCTCTTGCAATAGCTTCTATGGTTATCGGTATCGACGTTCTGCTTGGATAGTTTTCAGATTTTGCAATGGATTCTATGGTTTGGCGATATCTACGTTTTGATTCCATATCCTCCGCTTCTTTCAACATTGCAGTAGATAAATCTAGTTTGTCTTCTTTTCTGCATTCGGGTTTGCATTTAGCCTTTGAAGCATACTGCATTTGTTCTCTTGTTATTGTCTATTCGAATGCGACTACATACCGAAAGGAACATCTTCTGGAAATGTACTTCGCAATAAACATTTTCATAGACACACCCTCAAGTTATATAACAATTCGTTAACTCCACTCTGCATTGTTAGTGCACATTAGGCCCCTAACTGATTCTCACTATGTACTTGGCTGGACTAATTGAGTGATACCTCTAAATTAGGGAGTGGTCCTTGAGCATATCTTCCATTCTCGACATATGAAGATAACTTCAGAGGATGCTTCCTTTGTCCTTCAGTACTCCCTATAACTGAATCATCATTCTTGGTAAGAACACTCGTACCTGCATCGACCTTGGTTTTCATTACATACTGTGCATTACTTGGTAGACTGAGTAAAGTTTAGTACTCACAACAAACCTATTTAGTCATCAGAAAGCACATACCATTGCACCTGTTCACAGCATTCAGCCGGTTGTACAACTATTTTTGATATTACCCTAACAAGTCTCTTTTGTTGATGATCTATTAAAGCCTTCTATACTGAAACTTGGTTGGTATCTTTTTCTCTCATTTTGGTCTCACTTAACGTTTCTTCTGCTACTTTTGTTGATGTTCATTTAGAGGTAGCATATAGCGACTGAAGCTGTGGGAGTGTAGCTTTCTTTGTTATCCGCGGTAGGTAGGCAAGACGTGCCGCGTATGAAGCTGCTGGTTCATGCCATCTCCACAGGACCACGTTATGTGTCACTGGATCCAGAAAATAGCGTATCTGGTAGATAAAAGAATTCCATCGGAACACGAGAACGGCATTATAAAATACCAGAACATCATTTTCTGGACTCCGAGATTAAGTACTAGACATATATGCTGGACTCACAGTAGACCTTGCTATAATCTAGTCGAATCCGTATTGATACACGTTTCTGAACGGAGATGAGTTCACGCGTTGTCGTGTCATGGACCGGCTCCTATCTGAGATTTAGACCTCGATGCTTGTCGCTCCAAAGACACTCATGAGAAAGACAAGTTAGGCCTTAGCTTACGGGCTTTTCGCATCATTTTGGAACTCCATTTTCATTGCATAGATGGGTAGAGCTCCTTGTCAGTTCTCCATAGGCACTTCGTCTACTTCGTTTGGACGCCTAGTGGAGAATTTACAAGACTCGAAAGATGGAAAAAACAAGCTAAGCCCCAGCTTACGAGTTTTTGGCACAACTTCGGATCTTCGCTTTTATGGCATTAGTGGATAAAGCTCCTTGTCAGCTTTCCATAGGCACTTCGTCTACTTCGTTTGGACGCATAGTGGAGAAGTTACAAGACTCGGAAGATGGAGAAAACAAGCTAAGTCCCAGCTTATGAGCTTTTGGCGCAACTTTGGATCTTCACTTTCATCACATAGATGGGTAGAGCTCATTGTCAGCTTTCCATGGGCATCTTGTTTATTTCGTTTGGACATCTAGTGAAGAAGTTATGCGACTCGAAAGAAGATAAAATCAAGCTAGGCCCTAGTTACTTGCTGACTGGGTATTTGAGACTTCAGGCGTTATATCAAAGACGCAAGGGACCTGCTTCATTATTATGATGAGAGAACTTCGTACATACAGAGACTGTGACAAGGGGGCAGCTTAGGGATTAGCTTGCGTCTGCGACATGTCAACGGACGGTTCAGGAGATTTAGAGGTCCAATGCAAGCGCTCAAGGCGTCGTTGGGTTCAGATCTGTGCAGGCTACGCACAGGTTCAGACGGTTTGGGAAGAGACGGATCGAGGGATGTGTACTGAGAGAAATTGAGACGCAGGAAGGAGATTTAGAGATTCAGTTACATGTGAAGGAGAGTTAGACCGTTCGAGCCGTTCCGGAGTCCAAACATGCTGTCCTTGGATCCATCGGGATCAGAACACCGAGTTCTACAGGAAATTGAAGACGATACCAAGTTTCATCGGGCGGTTTAAGAGTTCTGAGTGAAATTGGCTCGTAAGGAAGCGCTTGCGTCAGGTTTTCCATCGCATGCGAACTAAAATTGGGTTGTTCTTCGTGATCGGTGTGCCAAGCTCTTGGTTCTTGGTGCTTACGCGACCAAGGAGTCTTCATCTACGCATAGGAGAAGACAATACGTGGATTGGAGTGTTGGTTTGGGTGAGGTGAGCGAGTTTGAGCCGCAGGGAGTCCATTTATGTCAGTTTTTTGGTACCTGCGACCAAATTTCTTGCGTGGTTTTGCAAGGGGAACTCCAACGAAAACGAACGTGCAATATATACCAACTCCAAATGTATGTACATTGTCGGTTCTTTCTCCTAAGAGCACAAAACTGAGGAATAGACCAGAGCAGTCTATAACCTACTTCAAAGCTCCTAAAACAACCCCTTGAATCACAACCCTGACCCAAAACCACCGAAGCATAGCTCAAAGCAAGAGAAACTTCTCTTTGCTGACAAAAAGAGCTACACCAGTATCATATGATTGAAACCCAAGTCCAAACCACATCCATGTACTAGCTCTTGGCTAAAGCTAGCTACCACAAGCCGTACACAACCAACTAAGTCCCTAACGAACTCAAAAAGATGAAATCCGTAGCGAAAGAACCGAAAAAGATCTACCTGAGAACTTTCTTCTTTCGTCAAACGGTCTTCAAATGTTGATAGGGTCTCCTCCGCTGACTCCGTTAATCCAAGAAATCTTCAGATCCGACTCCCAACAGCCGAGATATCGCCGATTTTCGATCTCAGATGACCGAAACTTCAAAAACTCCTCCCTGCGGCTTAAAACCGCACAAACGGATCGTCTAAACTGATATCCGTCTTTCCTGGCAGATAGATCTGGCTATCACGAACCCAACGAGACACCAAAGTGTTCTTCTCTGTCTTGTCTTTGTTCGGCACACAGCATCTCCACAGCTAGGAACCTAACGTTTTTCTGGACATCCTTCACACAACAAACATCTGACGCGACATAAAGGTGGTGAACCCGACGTGAAGGTCTGAGGTGGAGATTTCTTTGTTTGAACAGTGAAGAAGAGATTGGCAGTCATGAGTGGAGATGAGAAAGGTGAAGGAGATAGAGCTAGTGGTTCAGGTGGGTTGCCGAAGGTGCAGTTGGATCCAGCGACTACATCGATGTTCCAAGCTTTCACTATGTTCTTACGGCAGCAACAATCTGATGAGCGGAAGGAAGCTTTGACAACAAAGGCGTTACAAGCTGTGGTCAACATGATTGACCAGTTTGATGAGAGGGATGTCTCAAGATATCTGAGGCATTATGTGAAGGAGATGGAGCTGAACCGGGTCTCAGAAGATGAGATGATTGAGACGTTTGAGTTAGCAGCAGCTCCAGAGATTATAGATCATGTTAAAATGATAACGAAGCATTTTAACAAGGATTGGGAGACGTTTGCTCGTGCTTGGATGGATGAGTACTTCTTGGAGGACTCTGATCGAGTCACCAAGAAGTCATTCTTGGAGTGGGTTGAGCAACCAAGGAAGGGTTTACAAGCTACTGAGTTGCTCAGAGAGTTTGAGAAGCAGTTTTCACGGCTGACCAGGATGGAGAAGTTGACCTTGCAGTCTAACAAGATAGAGCTATTTCTTCAGGGTGCAGATGAGAAGTTGCAGGAGAAGCTAGAGGTACTTCTAGAAGACCGAGAGGAGGACGATGGATTGACCAGTAGCTGGAAGAAGGTTGAGGAAGCTATTGGTATGCTTACCAAGCGGGAGCGAAGACGAGATAAGGTTCATGTTAGGAGACTGGCACCAACATCTACTGCTGTAACACTTGTTCTTGTAGTCCGACCAGTAGTTCTTGTTGCTAGACAGGTAGTACCAGTTGTTCCAGTTGTTCAGCCACCTATGGTATCTCTGAAGAAGGATGATTCAAACCTTGAGGAGATTTTGCGCGGAATGCGAGATCTGCAGATCAAGCTCACAAGATTGAAAGAGAAAGGGTCTACAAGCGGAGCAAGACCGGTTGAGAAGCAAGGCTGGATCCAGCGGTGTATCTGATGCGATGGTACTGATCATCCGCGCAGAGATTGCAAGGAGTTCACTGATATTCTGCAGCAAGGAGTGATCTTCTAGAAGGATGGGAAGGTATTGCTGAGGGATACTGGTGCACTTCTTCAGACCAACTTTGGTAGAGGAGGGATGAAGAAGTTGGTTGAGGACCACCTATCAGCACAAGCAGTTGCAATGGTGGAAGCTGGAACCTATGGCACGAGAGTTGAGGATCAAGCTGAGAGAGGTTTTAACAGATAAGTTGAACCGAGTGGATTGTGGTCATCTGCCATCTTCATGAAACAGAAAAGGAAGATGGCACGTGAGACATTGCTGAGAACAACTGCTACGATCCGGAAGGATACTGGATGGACGGATCCGATAGAAGCTCTATCGGTGCTGTAACGACCTATGTTACACATAGGAAGTTTGTCTATTAGTAAGGTGTTTAGTTATAACTAAGTGTTGAGAATGTTTATTTGCTGCCAAAGTACTTTAAGGAGGTATCAAGTTAGTCATGACTAGCTAAAAGTTAGTTATGGTTAAACTTAGCTGTACTTTTGGCAGAATTCAGATATTTGCTAAAGAGTGAGCACTACTATCTTGTCATCTTGTCTAAAAGGTAGAAAGGAGGTGGAAAGTATCCCTTATCTCCTTTTTGACTTGATATTAGTGGTGGACTTTGTGGGCATTAAAAACAAGAAGAGATTCCACATGTTTCCTTCTTAGTGGGTCCTAGTGTAGAGGGGGGGTGGAAATTTGAGATTCCGTGAGAATATTCCAGAATCCTTCTAGAAGTTGTTGACTTTGAAGGAATAAGCCCATGTGAAAAGGTAAGAAGCCCATGTGATTAATGCTTTTATCTTAAGTAATATCTTAGTAAAACCCGGTAAAAATAGTTACGACTGAGTTACCGGAGGGTACCAAAGTAAAAATCTAGAATGTATAAATAGAGGAGTAGAGAAGAGCTCCTCATCCTTGTTTTCATATCGTCGTAATGACAACTTGAGTAATATAGAGAGTGTGGGATATTTTTAGCATGTGAGAACTTGAGAGACGTCGTTAGAATGGAGGATTTTAGTTGATGAGTTTATGGAGATTTTTAGTTGATAAGTTTGTGGGTGAATGAATGAGTGAACTTAGCATTTTTCCCTTCAAGATTCATGGTGTGCTTCCATCAAAGCCATCAGAGGTGACCCTTGAGTGAGAGACATGCATGACATTTGCAGATTCATCGATGACGATCGTGGTGGTTGAGAGATCGGGAGGGTAGTTGATCGATGGGATCGTGAAGGGTTTACATTTTTGGTTCCGTTGACGGGACCTCACTTGAAGGGATCATTGAAAATGTTTAGAGTTCAGTTCTATATTAGACAAAAAGAGATTATGAGAGAACACATGGAGAGAACGTTGGGAGGAGAGAGAGCTAACGCGATGTTAACAACATTAGAACCTTTCGTGTATCCCGTAGTGATCTATGACGCATTCGAGGTTATTCTTTACATCTTGTTCACTTAGAAAGAGTTTGAGGAGAGTTGAAAGGGGATGAAACAAGAGTTTAGAGAAAGGAGGAGAGAGAAGTATTAAAGGAGAAAAATTTCTGAGTTTGAGTATTTCTGCTCTCTGGAAAAGTTTTATAGTCATTGTCAGATTTTCTGTGAATTTTATTTTCCAGTGAAACTTTCCAGGACTGTAGCTTGGCTGATAAACTATCTACTACAAAAAAAATCATAGGAAAAGATGGTCTAGAGAGGGAGCAATGAATTTTCAAAGTTGAGGGGGTCTATTCGGGAGAGTTGAGGAATTTTGTTCTCTAGAAAAAGTTTACAGTCTATTGTCAGATTTTCTGTGAATTTTATTTTCCTGAGAAACTTTCCAGTGTTTTAGATTGGCTGATAAGCTATCTAGGACAACAGAAATCAGGAGAAAAGGTGGTATGGAGAGAGAGCCATGAATTTTCAAAGTTGAGGGGGGTTGAAAGTCATGAGAGAAGTAAAAATATACAAATTTCAGTTCTCTGAAAATTTGTACAGTCAGCACCATCTCTTTTGCTTAAGGAATTTTCTATTGAAACTTCATTGGTTAGTAGCTTGGAGGTTGAGCTACTGGAGATCACAAAAATCGTGGAGAGATCTCTTACCGATTAAGAGATATACGATTCGACATACAAGGAGGTCTTGACGATACGTCATGGGGAATCGAGTTCGAGTGCCGAGGTTGAAAAAGAGACATTTGGGAGTTAGAACGGAGACGGAAAAGCCAAAGTTAAGTATAGAGGCGTTGCGATCAAGCATCTATTGCAAGTGGGGTGCTATTTTTGCTTTATATCAAGAAGCTTCTGCAAGCATCGGCGCAGATGCGAAGAAGGTTGAGTTCAAAGTATCATTCACTGTAGAGGCCACGAATGTTCCTGACGAAGTAGAGTGTGATCCTTACAAAAGTGACTTTAAGATGTCTGCTAGGATTAGTACAGACAATGGTCATGAGGATCTTATCATGGACTCTTAATTTTAGATTGGATTTTATTTCGTGTATAGCATGTATAATACACGATTTTCAGTATAAAGCTCGAAAGAGTTAAGAAAGTGATGTAGAGTTATTTTCCTCAAAGATATTTTGTCCACTTAATGGTTGAGAAGGTGCAATATGAGTAGAAGTTCGAAAGATTGGAAAGTTAGACTTAGAAACCTTCCTCAAGATTTAGATGTCATAGTAAGTGTCGGAGAGAGCTCGAAAGAGGTTATCGTTGAGTTTGAGAACCCTAGTACAAAACCTCAAGTAGAATCTCCGAGAAGAAGAGTAGAAACCGACTTGTGGTGTTATTTCTGTAGAGGGTTGGGACATAAAGTAGTGAATTGTCCAACTAGAATCAGAACCGAGAGAGCTAAAAGGAAGCGGATTTAAGTCTTCGAGTGGGTCCATCGTCACTAGCGCCAATTCATCTTCTAGGAGAAGATCCTTGTCCAAGTTGTGGAGTGGATGAGCTATCAAGAGGACACAAGTGCGTCCATGTGGCCGCCCTACTTACGTCAATAGTCGAGAAGTTGGACGAGACTCAAAGAGCTGAGACGGAGAAGTTGTCGATTTCAAAAGAGGACTCGACTGAGTTGTGATGGAGATCGTCATTCGGATGGTGGAGAAGACGGTGATGCGACTCAGACTCATGATTACCTTAGGAGAAGAGATGGCACAAGAGGTGTTGTTACAACCATTTCTTTTTATTTTACCTATGATAGATTATTCGCGAATGGAATTGGTGATGTTCGTGCTCTTTTAGCGAGTAGTTATTGCACAAAAATTGGAAGGGTAGAAGAGTAGTTACAAGATGGGGAAGTTATCAGTGTTTCATGGGAAGGACAATGAAGATGTAGAACCATTTGTACGAGACTTCAAAAGGGATTGCATCGGAAACAACGTGAGAAGGAAGGAAGAATGGGTGTTAATACTGCCAGAATTTTTAGAAGATTTTGCTCTTACTTGGTATGAAGATCGAGTGAAGAGCAAGACACCTGATGCAGTTGAGGACACATGGGAGACGTTGAGTAATGCACTCATCGAAGAATTTCTTCCAGAAGAGAGTTATGAGAAGCTCATGATGGAGCTTACTCATTTGAAGCAACGGGACGACGAGAAAGTTCGGTAATATGTCGAAAGGGTGGATAAGTTGGAGCAACGGTTTCAGACGGTCCTACGGAAGAGTGGAGACAATGTGGAGCTAACGATGGTGGGGATTGGAGCAGTGTTGACCAAGAACTTGGTGGGAGGGTTGAGGCCTTCAATTCGAACCCAAGTGAGGTACGAGAAGCCAGCAACCAAAGCAGAGGCCATCAAGATTGTGACAAATATGGAAGAGAGTTTGGTGAAGGAGATATCATCCAACTTCATCATGCTGCTCTGGTGTCGACTCCTACTCCTGGTGTAGCCACAACGATCGCACCTGCACCATCATAATTGGTGATTGTTTCAACGTCAGCTCCTACTCCAACGGTGGTGCCAAGACCGTTTGTCCCAGCAACGATGTCTACTGCTACCTCTGATTTTCATGCCGAGCTGAAGAGAATCACCGATACTCTTGCGGATCTCAAGATAAACGTGGTGCAGTTACGAGAATGGAGGAACAAAGGTGGAGGAGGAGGTCAAAGAGGTTACGACAACAATCTCAACCGAGGAAATCAAGATAACTTTGGAGGCAACAAAGGTAACTTTGGAGGAATCACTTGTTGGACGTGTTGAGGTTCTCATTTCCAGCGAATTGTCCTAACAATGGAGCAAGAGGTGCCGAAGCTATCAGAATGAATGTGGGTGGAGGAAATCCATCACAAGGACGAGACAAAGGGGTGGCTACTATCAATGTCGTGCGAGATCTGTAAACCCTCCACGATCTCATCGATCAACTACCCCCCGATCTCTCAACCTTCACGATCGTCACCGATGAATCTGCAAATGTCAGACCTGTCTCTCACTCAGGGGTCACCTCTGATGGCTTTGATGGAAGCACATCATGAATCTTGAAGGGAAAAATGCTAAGTTCACTCATTCATACACCCACAAACTTATCAACTAGGAGGATTTTAAAATATTCTCAAGGAATCTCGAATTTCCACCCCCCCCTACACTAGGACCCACTAAAAAGGAAACATGTGGAATCTCTTCTTGTTTTTAATGCCCACAAAGTCCACAACTTTAATCCAACCACTAATATCAAGTCAAAAAGGAGATAAGGGACACTTTCCACCTCCTTTCTACCTTTTAGACAAGATGACAAGATAGTAGTGCTCACTCTTTAGGAAATATCTGAATTCTGCCAAAAGTACAGCTAAGTTTAACCATAACTAACTTTTAGCTAGTCATGACTAACTTGATACCTCTTTAAAGTACTTGGGCAGCAAATAAACATTCTCAACACTTAATTATAACTAAATACCTTACTAATAGACAAACTTCCTATGTGTAACATAGGTCGTTACATTTTACCCCCGGACTAAATTTTCGCTCCGTCCTCGGAGTGAAGAGAGAACTTTCATCGATGAAACAACTTCAACTTGTCATGGTTGACCCGATCAAATCTCCTTCCTCCCAACTCCTGAAGGTCATATGTGAAGTTGCTCCACACCTTATCTACAACAAAAGGACCAAAATATCTCGGAAGAAACTTCTTCCTAGCCCTCTTGAATCTGATAGCATCATACAACATAACCCAATCTCCGACTTGAAAAGGTTTTACCTCCCTCTTGCCCAAACATTTGTCGTAACTCTTCTTTTGATACGCCTGAGCTCGTTCCATCCGGATCATTGCTACCGTTCGGGTCTCTTCCAACTCCATGAGTTGCTCCCTTCTTGACTTGACCACGTCTTCTCCCTTCGACCTCTTCAACTTTCGTTGAATGGTTTGAAAAGTATCCAATTCGAATTGGATCGGCAACTTGGACTCCGAATCTACCGACTTCTGTTTCATTGGTCTCTCTCAAAGGTCTAGCCTCTATCCACTTGGTACAATAATCAGTGGCGACTACAACGTATCTATTGCCTCGAGGTGTCTTATTAAGAGGACCTACAAAGTCAATACCCCACTTCTCAAATGGTCCTAATATTGGAATTGATCTTAACGGAGGTGTTCTAGTAGACTTCAGAGCAAATGCTTGACATACGTCGCAAGTTTTGCAATAGTCTTAACACTCCTTGAAAATCCCTCTCCAGTGATAACCCGCATCCAAAATCTTGAAAGCTGTTATCTTACCAGCAAAGTGACCTCCGCAAACAGTGCCATCGTGAAACTCGTGCATCAGCTTGAACGCCTCCTTCTGACCAACTGCTCTCCTTAGTAAGCCATCAGCTCCTTGATGAAATAGAATTCCCTCCACCATGGTGTAAGGTTTGCATCTCTTGATCAACGCGTTACGTTCTCGAGTATGCATACCTTCTGGAAAAGAGCCATCTGCAAGGAAACTCCAAATTTCCTTGTACTCGTCCGATATCTCCTCAATGCTTGTGATGGTCATCAGATGCTCGTCTGGAAATGAATCATCAAAGGTTCTTCTCCCTCATCATCATAAGCCCTCGACAAAAGATCAGCATTCGCATGCTTTTTCCCTGGTCTATCTTCGATCACGTAATCGTATTCTGTTAGAAGGATCTTCCAACGAGCAATACGACCTTCGGCATTAGGCTTATTAAAGATATACTTTAAAGCCTTGTGATCTGTGACTATGGAAAATTTCCCTCTTAGCAAGTAGTGTCAAAACTTCTTCAATCCAAAGATCACTGCTAATCTTTCTCGTTCAGTCACGGAGTAATTCTTCTCCGCTGGAACCATCTGCCTACTAGCATAAGCTATAGGATGATCATGCCTGTCTCCATCTAACTGACTTAATGTACATCCGATTGCTACATTGGAAGCATCAGTATACAGAATAAATGCTTTACTCCACTCAAGTTTAGCAAGTATAGGAGCTGTCACCAATGCCTTTTTCAGCTCCTCAAATGCTTCCTTTGCCTTCTAATCATGCACTATCAAGTCAAACTCAACTCCCTTCTTCATGTACATAGTCAAAGCTATTGCTTTGTTTGAGAAGGAAAAGACAAACCTACGATAATATCCAATCATCCCAAGAAACTGTCTCAACTTTGTCAAGTTGATCGGAAATGGAAGATCCACAATCTTCTTCATCTTCTCAAGATCTACCGCAATTCCATTCTTGGAAATGATGTGTCCCAACAGCAGACCTTCTTCGCAGCCAAAGATGCACTTTTCTGGATTCAGAGAAGCGTTAGCTTGCTCCAACCGCTGCAAAACTTTGATCACATGATCAAAGTGGTCCTCCTTTCTTCCGTACACACAAAAATCATCAATGAAATCACGAACAAACTTTCCTATGAATGGTTCGAACGCCTTGTTCATGAACCTCTGAAACGTGGCCGAAGCATTACACAGTCCGAATGACATCACTCGAAATGCAAATGTTCCCCAAGGAGTAGTGAAAGTAGTCAACTGCTGGTACTCCTGTGCTATCTTGATCTGGTTGTATCCACTATAACCATCACCAAAGCTGTACCACTCATGACCAGCCACTTCCTCCAAAATCTCATCTATAAATGGTAGAGGATAATAATCCTTCTTGGTAACTGCATTCAGCTTCTTATAGTCTATGCACACTCGCAGCTTACCATTCTTCTTCTTGACAATCACAATGGGTGAAACCCATTCTGAGTTCTCCACCTCGTAGATGAAACTCGCCTCCCTCAATTTGTCTATCTCCTCCTTGACCATCATCGCTGTTGTAGGATTGACCCTTCTCTGCTTCTGTCGAACTGGTCTTACGTTCTCTTCCAATTCGATTCGATGAGTCTCGAGAGTCACCTCCTTCAAATCCTTGTAGCTGAAAGCAAACACATGGATATATTTCCGAAATATATCTAGGAATCTACTTTTCTCGTCTTGAGTGACATTGATACCAAACTTCAGGGTAGAGAGTCTTCTCACAATCTTTACCTCACTCAACTCTTCTTTGTCAGGATCTTTCTCCACTGCTGGTCGAGGCAACAAGTCAATAGCACTAAGCTGATGTAATGATTCATCTCGATCAAATCCTTCATCCTCAGACGAGGATTCTTGATCGTAAGAATCTCCGGTATCTACTTCTGAGACACTCTGATCATCCTCCGTATCAGATTCCTAGTAGTCACTAGTGGGTCTATCAGAGTCAGAAGTCACAACTCCAACACCCGAGAGAGGAACTATCACTCTATGATCTCTAGGCCCAATCCGTAAATATCCCTTGTGCCACCTATCAGTGGTGCGCACAGCTCTCAACCAAGGCATACCTAGGAGCAAATCATAACTAGAGTCCTTTAACACTTGAAAGGACATCAATGTTTGAACTCCCATCACAGACACGACCACCTTCTCTAACTCACCAAGAGGTCTTACTCGTTGCTTGTTAACCATCCCCATGACAATGCTACTCGGGCGAGTTGGTTCCATCCCCAACTTCTTCATCAACCTCTCCGATATGGCGTTTACAGCCGACCTTCCATCCACCAATACGTCAGAGACGTAGTGACCATTCAACCGGACTTCAATCTTTGAAGCCTTAGTGCATACCTCTGAAGCATGCACATCCACCACACCAACTCCCACAGACTTTGATGTCTTGCTCTTGGGTTTCTTCTTCTTGCTTCTCTTAGAACTCAGTCCTCCTCTGAGTTTCCTTTGTAAGCTGGGATTAAGTGCGATCAGTTGTCCAACAGTGATGTTGACTTTCTGAGCACCCACATCTTCAACCACATCATATCTCGCTTGGGAAGATGAAATGGTGAAATCCGTCATCCCCAGCTTCCTTCTTGGCTCCTTTGGTGTACTCGGAACATTACTCGAACGAGTATTTCTACTTGCTGACTCCTCCATGAAAGCTAGTTCATCAAAAAATCGAGTTCTTTTCTTTTCTTGAGCTAAAAGCTTCACCGGTACATGAGAAGAGTTTGAACTCTCTCCTTTTTCGTAGATGAGATCTCGCACGACATTGATAGTAGCCAACCCCTTGTCTCGTCCTTGTGATGGATTTCCTCCACCCACATTCATTCTGACAGCTTCGGCACCTCTTGCTCCGTTGTTAGGACAATTTCGCTGGAAATGAGAACCTCCACACGTCCAACAAGTGATTCTTCCAAAGTTATCTTGGTTGCCTCCAAAGTTATCTTGATTTCCTCGGTTGGGATTGTTGTCGTAACCTCTTTGACCTCCTCCTCCACCTTTGTTCCTCCATTCTTGTAAATGCACCACGTTTATCTTGAGATCCGCAAGAGTATCGGTGATGCTCTTCAGCTCGGTGATGAAAATTAGAGGTGGCAGTAGACATCGTTGTTGGGACAAACGGTCTTGGCACCACCGTTGGAGTAGGAGCTGACGTTGAAGCAATCACCAATTGTGATGGTGCAAGTGCGATCGTTGTGGCTACACCAGGAGTCGGAGTCGACACCAGAGCAGCATGATGAGGTTGGATGATATCTCCTTCATCCAAACTCTCTTCCATATTTGTCGCAATCTTGATGGCCTCCGCTTTGGTTGTTGGCTTCTCGTACCTCACTTAGGTTCGAATTGAAGGTCTCAACCCTCCCACCAAGTTCTTGGTCAGCACTGCTCCAATCCTCGCCATCGTTAGCTCCACACTGTCTCCACTCTTTCTTAAGACCGTTCGAAACCGTTGCTCCAACTTATCCACCCTTTCGACATATTGCCAAACTTTCTCGTCGTCCCGTTGCTTCAAATGAGTAAGCTCCACCATGAGCTTTTCATAACTCTCTTCTGGAAGAAATTCTTCGATGAGTGCATTACTCAATGTTTCCCATGTGTCCTCAACTGCACCAGGTGTCTGGCTCTTCACTCAGTCTTCATACCACGTAAGAGCAAAATCTTCTAAAAACTCTGGCAGTAACAACACCAATTCTTCCTTCCTTCTCACGTTGTTTTTGATGCAACCCCTTTTGAAGTCTCGTACAAATGGTTCTATATCTTCATTGTCTTTCTTATGAAATACTGGTAACTTTCCGATCTTGTAACTATTCTTTCTACCCTTCTAATTTTTGTGCAATAACTACTCGCTAAAAGAGTACGAACATCACCAATTCCATTCGCGAATAATCTACCATAGATAAAATGAAAGGAAATGGTTGTAACAACACCTCTTGTGCCATCTCTTCTCCCAAGGTAATCATGAGCCTGAGTCGCATCACCGTCTTCTCCACCATCCGAATGACGATCTCCATCACAACTCAGCCGAGTCCTCTTTTGAAGTCGACAACTTCTCCGTCTCAGCTCTTTGAGTCTCGTCCAACTTCTTGACTACTGACGTAAGTAGGGCGGCCACATCGACGCACTTGTGTTCTCTTGATAGATCACCCACTCCACAACTTGGACAAGGATCTTCTCCTAGAAGATGAATTGGCGCTGGTGACGATGGACCCACTCGAAGACTTAAATCAGTAAACTCCCGCTTCCCTTTAGCTCTCTCGGTTCTGATTCTAGTTGGACAATTCACTACTTTATGTCCCAACCCTCTACAGAAATAACACCACAAGTCGGTTTCTACTCTTCTCCTCGGAGACTCTACTTGAGGTTTTGTACTAGGGTTCTCAAACTCAACGATAATCTCTTTCGAGCTCTCTCCGACGCTTACTATAACATCTAAACCTTGAGGAAGGTTTCTAAGTCTAACTTTCCAATCTTTTGAACTTCCACTCATGTTGCACCTTCTCAACCATTAAGTGGACAAAATATCTTTGAAGAAAATAACTCTACATCACTTTCTTAACTCTTTTGAGCTTTATACTGAAAATCGTGTATTATACATGCTATACACGAATTAAAATCCAATCTAAAATTAAGAGTCCATGATAATATCCTCATGACCATCGTTTGTATTGATCTTAGCAGACATCTTAAAGTCACTTTTGTAAAGATCACACTCTACTTCGCCAGGAGCATTCGTGGCTTCCACAGTGAATGATACTTTGAACTCAACTTTCTTCACATCTGCGCCGATGCTCGCAGAAGCTTTTTTATATAAAGCAAAAATGGCACCCCAACTGCAATAGATGCTTGATCACAACGTCTCTATACTTAACTTTGGCCTTTCCGTCTCCGTTCTAACTCCCAAACGTCTCTTCTTCAACCTTGGCACTCAAACTAGATTCCCCATGACGTATCGTCAAGACCTCTTTGTATGCCGAAACGTATATCTCTTAGTTGGTAATAGATCTCTCCAAGATTTTTGTGGTCTCCATTAGCTCAACCTCCAAGCTACTAAATCATGAAGTTTCAACAAAAACTTCCCTAATCAGAAGAGATGGTGATGACTGTACAAATTTTCAGAGAACTGAAATTTGTATATTTTCACTTCCCTCATGGTTGTCAACCCCCTCCACTTTGAAAAATTCTTTCTCCCTCTTCAGACCTCATCTTCTCATGATTTCTTTTGTCTTGGATAGCTTATCAGCCACTCTAAAACACTGGAAAGTTTCACTAGAAAATAAAAATCACAAAAAATCTGACACTGACTGTAAAAATTTTCCAGAGAGCAGAAATCCTCAAACTCGGAAATTTTTCTCCTTTAATATTTCTCTCTCCTCCTTTCTCTAAACTCTTGTTTCATCCCCTTTCAACTCTCCTCAAACTCTTTCTAAGTGAACAAGATGTAAAGAATGACTTCAAACGCGTCATATATCACTACGGGATACACGAAAGATTCTAATGTTGCTAACATCGCGTTAGCTCTCTCTCCTCCCAACGTTCTCTCCATGTGTTCTCTCATAATCTCTTTTTGTCTAATATAGAACTGAACTCTAAACATTTTCAATGATCTCTTCAAGTGAGGTCCTAGCAACGAAACCAAAAATGTAAACCCTCCACGATCTCATCGATCAACTACCCCTCCCGATCTCTCAACCTCCACGATCGCCACCGATGAATCTGCAAATGTCAGATTTGTCTCTCACTCAGGGGTCACCTTTGATGGCTTTGATGGAAGCACATCATGAATCTTGAAGGGAAAAATGCTAAGTTCACTCATTCATACACCCACAAACTTATCAACTAAAAATCTCCTTAAACACATCAACTAAAATCCTCCATTCTAACGACGTCTTTCAAGTTCTCACATGCTAAAAATATCTCACACTCTCTATATTACTCAAGTTGTCATTACGACAATGTGAAAACAAAGATGAGGAGCTCTTCTCTACTCCTCTATTTATACATTCTAGGTTTTTACTTTGGTATCCCCGGTAACTCAGCCGTAACTACTTTTACCGGGTTTTACTAAGATATTACTTAAGGTAAAAGCATTAATCACATGGGCTTCTTACCTTTTCACATGGGCTTATTCCTTCAAAGTCATCAACTTCTAGAAGGATTCTGGAATATTCTCAAGGAATCTCGAATTTCCACCCCCCCTCTACACTAGGACCCACTAAAAAGGAAACATGTGGAATCTCTTCTTGTTTTTAATATCCACAAAGTCCACAACTTTAATCCAACCACTAATATCAAGTCAAAAAGGAGATAAGGGATACTTTCCACCTCCTTTCTATCTTTTAGACAAGATGACAAGATAGTAGTGCTCACTCTTTAGGAAATATCTGAATTCTGCCAAAAGTACAGCTAAGTTTAACCATAACTAACTTTTAGCTAGTCATGACTAACTTGATACCTCTTTAAAGTACTTGGGCAGCAAATAAACATTCTCAACACTTAGTTATAACTAAATACTTTACTAATAGACAAACTTCCTATGTGTAACATAGGTCGTTACAGATCCCATCTACGAGAAAGGAGAGAGTTCAAACTCTTCTCATGCACCGGTGGAGCTTTTAGCTCAAGAAAGGAAAAAAACTCGATTTTCTGATGAACCGGTTTTCATGGAAGAGTCAGCAAGTAGAAGTACTCGTTCGAATAATGTTTCGAGTACACCAATGGGAGCCAAGAAGAAAGCTGGGGATGACGGATTTCACCATTTCATCTTCCCAAGCGGGATGTGATGTGGTTGAAGATGTGGGTGCTTAGAAAGCCAACATCACTGTTGGACAACTGATCGCACTTAATCCCAGCTTACGAAGGGAACTCAGAGGAGGACTGAGTTCTAAGAGAAGCAAGAAGAAGAAACCCAAGAGCAAGACATCAAAGTCTGTGGGAGTTGGTGTGGTGGATGTGCATGCTTCAGAGGTATGCACTAAGGCTTCAAAGATTGAAGTCCGGTTGAATGGTCACTACGTCTCTGACGTATTGGTGGATGGAGGGTCGGCTGTAAACGCCATATCGGAGAGGTTGATGAAGAAGTTGGGGATGGAACCAACTCGCCCGGCTAGCATTGTCGTGGGGATGGCTAACAAGCAACGGGTAAGACCTCTTGGTGTGTTAGAGAAGGTGGTCGTGTCTGAGATGAGAGTTCAAACATTGATGTCCTTTCAAGTGTTAAAGGACTCTAGTTATGATTTGCTCCTAGGTAGGCCTTGGTTGAGAGTTGTGCGCACAACTGATAGGTGGCACAAGGGATACTTACGGATTGGGCCTAGAGATCATAGAGTGATAGTTCCTCTCTCGGGTGTTGGAGTTGTGACTTCTGACTCTGATAGACCCACTAGTGACTACTGGGAATCTGATACGGAAGATGATCAGAGTGTCTCAGAAGTAGATACCGGAGATTCTTACGATCAAGAATCCTCATCTGAGGACGAAGGATTTGGTCGAGATGAATCATTACATCAGTTTAGTGCTATTGACTTGTTGCCTCGACCAGCAGTGGAGAAAGATCCTGACAAAGAAGAGTTGAGTGAGGCAGAGATTGTGAGAAGACTCTCTACACTGAAGTTTGGTATCAATGTTACTCAAGAGGAGAAAAGTAGATTCTTAGATATATTCCGAAAATATATCCATGTGTTTGCTTTCAGCTACAAGGATTTGAAGGAGGTGACTCTCGAGACTCATCGAATCGAATTGGAGGAAAACGCAAGACCAGTTCGACAGAAGCAGAGAAGGGTCAATCCTACAACATCAATGATGGTCAAGGAGGAGATAGACAAGTTGAAGGAGGCGAGTTTCATCTATGAGGTGGAGAACTCAAAATGGGTTTCACCCATTGTGATTGTCAAGAAGAAGAATGGTAAGCTGCGAGTGTGCATAGACTATAAGAAGTTGAATGCAGTTACCAAGAAGGATTATTATCCTCTATCACTTATAGATGAGATATTGGAGGAAGTTGCTGGTCATGAGTGGTACAGCTTTGGTGATACTTATAGTGGGTATAACCAGATCAAGATAGCACAGGAGTACCAACAGTTGACTACTTTCACTACTCCTTGGGAAACATTTGCATTTCGGGTGATGCCATTCGGACTGTGTAATGCTCCGGCCACGTTTCAAAGGTTCATGAACAAGGTGTTTGAACTATTCATAGGGAAGTTTGTTCGTGATTTCATTGACGACTTCTGTGTGTACGGAAGAAAGGAGGACCACTTTGATCATGTGATCAAAGTTTTGCAGCAGTTGGAGCAAGCCAACGCTTCTCTAAATCCTGAGAGAAGTGCATCTTTGGCTGCGAAGAAGGTCTACTGTTGGGACACATCATTTCCAAGAATGGAATTGCGGTAGATCTTGAGAAGATGAAGAAGATTGTGGATCTTCCATTTCCAATCAACTTGACAAAGTTGAGACAGTTTCTTGGGATGGTTGGATATTATCGTAGGTTTGTCTTTTCCTTCTCAAACAAAGCAATAGCTTTGACTATGTACATGAAGAAGGGAGTTGATTTTGACTTGATAGTGCATGATCAGAAGGCAAAGGAAGCATTTGAGGAGCTGAAAAAGGCATTGGTGACAGCTCCTATACTTGCTAAACTTGAGTGGAGTAAAGCATTTATTCTGTATACGGATGCCTCCAATGTAGCAATCGGATATACATTAAGTCAATTAGATGGAGATATGCATGATCATCCTATAGCTTATGCTAGTAGGCAGATGGTTCCAGCGGAGAAGAATTACTCCGTGACTGAACGAGAAGGATTAGCGGTGATCTTTGGATTGAAGAAATTTCGACACTACTTGCTAGGAGGGAAATTTTCCATAGTCACAGATCACAAGGCTTTAAAATATATCTTTAATAAGCCTAATGCCGAAGGTCGTATTGCTCGTTGGAAGATCCTTCTAACAGAATATGATTACGTGATCGAAGATAGACCAGGAAAAAAACATGCGAATGCTGATCTTTTGTCGAGGGCTTATGATGATGAGGGAGAAGAACCGTTTGATGATTCATTTCCAGACGAACATCTGATGACCATCACAAGCATTGAGGAGATATCGGACGAGTACAAGGAAATCTGGAGTTTCCTTGCAGATGGCTCTTTTCTAGAAGGTATGCATACCCGAGAACGTAACGCGTTGATCAAGAGATGCAAACCTTACACCATGGTGGAGAGAATTCTGTTTCATCAAGGAGCAGATGGGTTACTAAGGAGAGCAGTTGGTCAGAAGGAGGCATTCAAGCTAATGCACGAGTTTCACGACGGAACTGTTTGCGGAGGTCACTTTGCTGGTAAGATAACAGCCTTCAAGATTTTGGATGCGGGTTATCACTGGAGAGGGATTTTCAAAGAGTGTTTAGACTATTGCAAAACTTGTGACGTATGTCAAGCATTTGCTCTAAAGTCTACTAGAACACCTCCATTAAGATCAATTCCAATATTAGGGCCGTTTGAGAAGTGAGGTATTGATTTTGTATGTCCTCTTAATAAGACACCTCGAGGCAATAGATACATTGTAGTCGCCACTGACTATTGTATCAAGTGGGTAGAGGTTAGACCTTTGAGAGAGACCAATGAAACAGAAGTCGGTAGATTCCTATGAGAGAGGATCATCACAAGATTTGGATGTCCGTTAGAGTTGGTCTCGGATAGAGGAGGAGAGTTTGTAGGGAGCATGACTACTGCTATGCTACAACACTTTTCTATCAAGGCACGAGTAACGACCTCATACAAACCAAATGCTAATGGTCTTGCGGAGAAAACCAATCTTACACTTTGTATGATGCTCGCCAAAGATGCTGGTGTTGAGACTGCGAAACATACTTGGGATAAGAGGTTACATGCCATCTTATGGGAGTACCGAACGACAACAAAGACTTCTACTGGGTACTCTCCATTTCGACTGGTTTATGGAGTGGAGTCCAAGTTGCTGATCCAATTCAAATTGGATACTTTTCAAACTATTCAACGAAAGTTGAAAAGGTCGAGGGGAGAAGACGTGATCAGATCCAGAAGAGAGCAACTCATGGAGTTGGAAGAGACCCGAGCGGTAGCAATGATCCGGATGGAACGAGCTCAGGCGTATCAAAAGAAGAGTTACGATAAACGGTTGGACAAGAGGGAAGTAAAACCTTTTCAAGTCGGAGATTGGGTTATGTTGTATGATGCTATCACATTCAAGAGGGCTAGGAAGAAGTTTCTTCCGAGATATTTTGGTCCTTTTGTTGTAGATAAGGTGTGGAGCAACTTCACATATGACCTTCAGGAGTTGGGAGGAAAGAGATTCGATCGGGTCAACCATGACAAGTTGAAGTTGGTTCATTGACGAAAGTTCTCTCTTCACTCCGAGGACGGGGCGAAAATTTAGTCCGGGGGTAAAATGTAATGACATATGTTACACATAGGAAGTTTATCTATTAATAAGGTGTTTAGTTATAACTAAGTGTTGAGAATGTTTATTTGCTGCCAAAGTACTTTAAGGAGGTATCAAGTTAGTCATGACTAGCTAAAAGTTAGTTATGGTTAAACTTAACTGTACTTTTGGCAGAATTCAGATATTTGCTAAAGAGTGAGCACTACTATCTTGTCATCTTGTCTAAAAGGTAGAAATGAGGTGGAAAGTATCCCTTATCTCCTTTTTGACTTGATATTAGTGGTGGACTTTGTGGGCATTAAAAACAAGAAGAGATTCCACATGTTTCCTTTTTAGTGGGTCCTAGTGTAGAGGGGGGTGGAAATTCGAGATTCCTTGAGAATATTCCAGAATTCTTCTAGAAGTTGTTGACTTTGAAGGAATAAGCCCATGTGAAAAGGTAAGAAGCCCATGTGATTAATGCTTTTACCTTAAGTAATATCTTAGTAAAACCCGATAAAAGTAGTTACAACTGAGTTACCGGAGGATACCAAAGTAAAAATCTAGAATGTATAAATAGAGGAGTAGAGAAGAGCTCCTCATCCTTGTTTTCACATCGTCGTAATGACAACTTGAGTAATATATAGAGTGTGGGATATTTTTAGCATGTGAGAACTTGAGAGACGTCGTTAGAATGGAGGATTTTAGTTGATGAGTTTATGGAGATTTTTAGTTGATAAGTTTGTGGGTGAATGAATAAGTGAACTTAGCATTTTTCCTTTCAAGATTCATGGTGTGCTTCCATCAAAGTCATCAGAGGTGACCCTTGAGTGAGAGACAGGCCCGACATTTGCAGATTCATCGATGACGATCGTGGTGGTTGAGAGATCCGGGGGGTAGTTGATCGATGGGATCGTGAAGGGTTTACAGAGCATGCTTACATCGTCAAGAACCAACACGAAGCGTTGTTGGAAGAGAAGAGAAGGTGAGATTCAGAAGGTTCAAGAGAAGGAACTTCTTCAAAGAGACAGACTCGAGAAGAGAAGGTTCGTCAAGAGCTTCGAGATGCAGGAGCTCAAGATCTACCGATGGATGATGCTTCTTCTCCATCGAAAGAGAGAACAAAGGAGTTTTAGAAGGAGAAGAGTAAGCCAACTGCATACAAACTACAGTCGGACATCGAGGTTTCAACAGACTTGAAGGGAGTCTTGGAAGATCGCATTCTGAATGCGAAGGTGGAGTTTACCTTGAGGGAAGTGTTGGGCATTGCTAAGCAGGAATTTCATGATGTCATCATCGATGTCATCAAACGGAAGCGATAGATTACGAGTGAGACTGGTTTATCACATGCCTTGGATACTAGAATGTCTGTGGCTGAGAAGAGAGAGCTTGCAAAATGCAGTGTTTATTCTTCAGAGGAAGAAAGAGATCGAAGGCACAGGGTACATTTTGAGGATGAAGAAGAGGATGGAAAACAAAGCTCAAGTCATTACAGTCACAGTCACTGGGCTCGAGCTACAACGGAGACGTTGGTGAGAATCGGAGACTTGGATGAGCCGGTGGTTGCTCTGATCGATCATGGATCAGAAATCAACATCATGTTGAAGGAGCTGTACAAGAGGAAGAAGTGGCCGATCGACACAGAGCATGGGTGGCTTATAAGAGCAGCCAACAACACAAGAGGAGACTTGTATGGAGCTTGTCCAGACATCAGAGTGCGCGTAGGTGATGTTGCTATCGAGCAAAACTTCTTTGTTCAAGAAGCAACATCATACCCGCTCATTCTTGATCAACTTTTCATCATAGCAACTCGGATGGAGACAAAGGTACTGGACGACAAATCTGCTTATGCTAAGATCCGAAGTCAAGATGGGAAGAGAGCGGTACAGTTTTTGACTGTACCGTCCAATCACGAGCGCAACCGAGATCGTTTGAGGGAGAAACCGCTTCCAAGGATGAGTGAAGAGTTCAAGGATTTTCGTTGAGTACCACTATAGAGCGGGATTGTGGTGGTGCGCAGGAGAAGGTACTCTCGCTTGATGGAGATAGTGCCTTTTGTACAGGGTTTGTTGGGTTTTCATAGTGTGGGATTGCTATTTACAAGAAGGTGGAAGAGTTGAGAAGAAAAGAACAAAAACATTTGCGTGATGTTGAGTTGATGTTGAAAGAGTTGGGTGAGCTAGAAGAGGATGAATGGATTTCTAGTGTTTATGAAGAGGATGGGTTGGAAGATCCTTTGCGAGAGATCATGTCTATTGGATGGGAGGATATGGATAAGGTCGTGCAGATTCATTCAAGGGAGGTCTATTCGGTGATCGAATCATTCCGGTCATTATTTTTTAGTACTGAGTATCTTCGTTCCGTTGTCGCGCTACTTGGCGGCTACTTGTTATATTTCTACTCCGACGCTTGAGTTTAGTAGTTCTAGAAGTTAGCTTATATTACTTCTAGTCGTTTATGTATATGTTTGACACCTTTGCATACGGTGTTAACACTATTTTGAGTCTTAGTAGGTTGATTACCATGTTGATAGGGCTTAAGCTCATGGGTTGTATTTGCGTGTCGCCCATGCACGCTTTCTAGCTGATTTAAGTTATTTTTCGGGGCTGCGTGTCGTTTAAGTAATTTAAGTTTGACGCTGGCACTCTAGGGGGCTTGACGTGGTAGCCTATGAGTAAAATTAAGTTGCCACGTGGTTTAGGGTACTAAAGGACAACCAAGTAGAGCTATGAACTCCCATTGGTCCGTTTTTGTCTTTTGTTAAACTCTAAATTTAGAAACAGAGCTCTAGAGTGGAGTTCGAGCATTTGGTGAGGAATCTTCGAAATCTGAGAGCACAGGGGGAGAGGTCTCGTCATGCCAAGCACTTCCAGTGAAAATTTCGATCGATTTGAGTCAATAAAGACGGAGTTATGAGCAATTGAAGTTCGGATTGTGCTAGAATTGAATCATTTTGGTTGGATTTAGGGTTTTCAGTGTCACTCGCAGCAGATTTGAGGAAATTGCTTCAAAACTTCGAGGTTGTGTTCTCCGCCAGCAGGGCTACGATTTCACAAAAAGTTTCATATTGATTGAGCAACTGAGTAATTCAGGGCGGCCGCTGAAGCTGAGGGGGTCTGAAAAGCTCTTAATCTAGAGCAGCGACTTCAGAGGAGGAGATCTACAGTTCTGTGTACATTCAGGAATCCCAACTTCACAGGGATGTTCATCACCCTGTAGACTGCAAATCCTGTAAGAAACTTCGAAATTGATCGAGCCAAACTCCTGTTATAGGTTGAAATAGCCAGCTAGGTACCAGAAATTGCCGTAGTTTTCTTGCTCAAAACTTTTCTGTTCATATCTCCGTGTCAGAATTTGATCTCAGGCTGAAATTTCGTCTGTGAGTTCAGTAGTACCTCATTTGCATGTAGGGGAAGTTTAGAGGTCTAAACCTTCATAGTTTTCCTCTCCGTGAGTATCAAAGTTCACCGCCGAATCCTATTACTGCCATCTAGACCTGAATTTCGCCTTCTGGGTATATTACTAGATCTTACACATCTGTGTGAGTGTTTATAGCCCTATTGTGACCTGAAAGCCAACCTCTTGAGTGAACAACCACAGCCAGAAGCCCGGCGCTTTCCTAGGTAGACGGATTACACTCCGACATACTCTCTTTTTGGTGAACTCGACGTGAAACACCTAGGGTGGGAGTTTTCTTGAGAGTGTTGCAGGATCAGATATCATGGCCAACCAAGGATCATCAAGTGGAGGTGCTGCTGCTGCTCAGCAACCTGTTCAGTTGGATGCTGCTACGATGAAGATGTTCCAAGCCTTTTCCATGTTTATGCAGCAGCAGCAGAGCATAGAGAGGAAGGAGGTATTAGCAACCAAGGCGTTGCAATCTGTGGTGCATCAGATGGACCAGTTCAAGGGTACAGATATTTCCAAGTATGTGCGATACTATGCTAGGGAGATGGAGGTGAACAAGGTACCTGAGAAGGAGATGGTGGAGAACTTTGAACTTGCAGTTGTCCCTGAGATTCGTGGGCGTGTGAAGGAGCTCAAGCAGCAGCAAGGACAGAGTTGGGAGAGCTTTATGCGAGCCTTGAAGGAGGAGTACTACACTGAAGATTCAGAGAGGGTGACCAAGAGAACGTTCTTGGAGTGGGTGGTGAAGCCTAACAAAGGTTTGTCTGTAAATGAGTTGTTAAGGGAGTTTGATCGTCAATATGCTCAGCTTTCTAGGACAGAGAAGCTTACACTAGAGGTTGAGAAGACCGAGCTTTTCCTACAAGCAGCGGACGTGACTATTCAGGAGAAGCTTGAGCTGTTGCTGGAAGACAAGAGTGAGGAGAGAGGATTGAAGACTGATTGGAAGGAGGTTGAAGAGGCTGTCTCTTTGCTGACCAAGAGACAGAGAAGAAGGGACAAGGTGGTGGTAAGTGAAGCAGCACCTCTGATAATTCCTGTCAAGCAGTTGCCTGCTAAGCCCGCTTTGGTAATTGCTAGAGAGGAAGACTCACCGCTTGATGAGTTGATTAAGGGTATGAAGGAGCTTAAGCTTAAGCTCACTAGGTTAGAAGATAAGGAGCAGAATGTACAGCCTGCTATGCAGAGACCTCAGATGAGAGAAGGCTTTGTTCATCGTTGTATATGGTGTGATAGCCTAGACCATGTAAGAAGAGATTGTGGGGAGTTTTCAGATGCATTGAGGAAGGATCTTATCTTCTTCAAAGATGGTAAGATCCATTTGAGAGAGACTGGGATGATGCTGGGAACCAACTTTGGCAAGGGTGGTATGAAGAGACTTGTGAATGATATATCAGCATCACATGTTGTTTCTCTTGTGAATGCTGCTACGTGTGGAGTGAAAGTGGAAATGGAGAGAGAGAAAGGGACTACTGGGTTGTGGTCAGATGTAGTGCGGTCCGTAGCTAGAACAGAGCTAGACAAGGATGTGCTACGAAGGGTTGGCAACTCAATTAGAGAAACTACAGGATGGAATGACCCTGTGGATACTATGTCAGTGCATGCTTATGTTGCAAGAAGTCAGCATGAAGCTCTACTAGAAGAAAAACGCAGGAGGGAGGATGCATGTGAGGCTTCTACAGCCAAACGACCTGCTACAAGGAGTGAAAGGGCTAGACCAGATGCAAGGCAGGAGACAACACCTACTCGGGAGGAGACTATGGAGGATCTACCACCTACAACACCAAAGGAGAAGGAGAGAAGCAAGGAGAAGGGTAAGATGCCTGCATACAAACTTCAGTCTGACATTGAGATTGCTACAGACTTGAAGCAGGTGTTAGAGAACCGTATCTTGAATGGGAAAGTTGAGTTTACTTTGGGTGAGATTCTTGGGATTGCAAAGCGTGAGTTCCATGAGGTTATTATAGATATCATCAAGAGGAAACGTCAGATTTTGGGTGAAGCAACTACGCTTAACGCTCTAGGGACCAAACTGTCGGAAGATGAGGAAGATGAGATTGCTGGTTATTGCTCTCAAGTATCAGAGGGAAGATCAGATCAGCACGTGAGGTTTGAAGATGAGGTGGAAGCATCGCAGAAGAGCCATTATTCTCACAACCATTGGGCGAGAGCAACCACAGAGACCTTAGTGAAGCTGGGAGATCTAGAGGAACCTGTAGTGGCATTGATTGATCATGGCTCAGAGATTAATCTGATGTCTAAGGAGCTGTACAAGCGTGGGAGATGGCCCATCGACACCGACCACGGATGGCTTATCCGCGCTGCCAACAACCAGAGGGGAGAACTCTATGGTGCTTGTCCCAACATCAAGATAACTGTGGGTGACATCAGTGATGTTCAGAATTTCTTTGTGCAAGACATGTCAACCTATCCTATCATTCTAGGGCAGCCTTACATTACTGCTGTTAGAATGGAGACACTAGTTATGGATGATGGTTCAGCCTATGCTAGGATACGTAGTAGAGACGGCAAAAGAGCTGTTCAGTTTTTGACTGTTGCTGCAGAACATGAGAGGAATCGTGATAGCTTGAGAGACCGTCCACTGCCTAAGATTACTCAGGAGTTTAGAGAGTCTAGGGGTTTTGGCAGAGTACCATTGAAGAGCGAGACTTCAACGGTACAGTAGAGCTAGGATTCTCGCCTGATCCAGTAGAGCATGAAGCTTTATCCACTAGCTTCTTAGGATTGACGTCATGTGGATCAGTGTGTTATAGGAAGGTTGAGAATCTGAAGAGGTTTGAGAGGCAACATGTGAAGTATGTACAGCAGTCTTTGTGAGATAGTGAAGAGTTAGCAGGAGATGAATACATATCTGGAGTGTTTGAGGAGCAGTATTTGGTAGATACTATAGGGGAGTTGAAATCTATAGTAGAAAGTTCTATAGATGATGTAGATAGAGTGATGAGAGTGAGCTCCAAGGAGCTTTATGATGTAATTGATAAGTTTATAGATCGACAAGAGGTGTATGTGGAGACCAAGTACAAGTCAGTGGCAAAGAAAGTCAAACCAGTGGCTTTGCCTTTACCACTAGATTACAATCAGAAGATGGAGCAAGCTGCACGAGAACCGACGCTCAGAGGACCGAGAAGAATTGGGCACCAGTTCACAGAAACAACACTGAAGGAGCTGAGGATTGGAGGTGATGGATTTCTTACTGAGCAAGAGAAGAAGAGCTTCAGGGAGATGCTATCTAGGCATGGTAAGGCGTTTGCGTTTGAGTCACATGAAGTAGGATGTGTAGATCCAAGTGTAGTTGCACCTATGGTAATCTTTACTATACCGCATGTGCCTTGGAATCTACGTCCTATCCCTGTACCTAGAGCTCATCTACCAAAGCTGATAGACTTGCTCAATGAGAGGATTAGGATGGGTATCTTGGAACCATCTATAGCTCCCTACTCTAGCAGATGGTTTACTGTTCCGAAGAAGAGTGGAGCTTTGAGATTCATTCAAGATATGCAGCCAGTTAACAAGGTGACTATTAGGAATATGGGTATAAGACCTATTGTAGACGAGTTTGCAGAGGCTTTTGCTGGTCGTGCTATCTATTCAATGGGAGACTTATATTCAGGTTATGATCAGTTTCAGTTATCTTCTGAGAGTAGAGACTTGACTACAATGAGGACACCTTTGGGATTACTAAGGATGTGCACCTTGCCACAAGGTGCTACGAATTCTGTAGCACATATGATGAATGGCATGAATAAAGTTTTGAGGGATTTCATTCCTGAAAAAACTATGCCATTCCTTGATGATGTGCCGATCAAAGGGTGTGCTGAGGAGGAGAAGAATGAGGTAAAGGATCAGAGGGGGTGCCGTAAGTTTGTTGTAGACCATATAGCTGAGTGTGATAAGATATTGAGTCGACTGGAGGAGGTTCATTTGACTTTATCAGGAGCAAAGTCTGTATTTGGAGAACAGGAGGTGTTAATAGTGGGACACCTATGTGGGTCTTATGGTCGGAAACCTTGTCCAAACAAGGTTGATGCCATTCGAAGGATGAAGGAGACATGTGGATCGGTTACTGAGGTGAGAAGATTTCTAGGTGCATGTGTGTTTTATCATATATGGATTCCACACTTTGCACATGTAGCATATCCATTGTACAAGTTGCTGAGGAAGGGGCAAAGATTTTAGTGGCAAGAGGAGCAGAGCGAGTCTATGAGGAAGTTGAAAGATCTTTTGGCTTCACCACCAACTCTACGGAAGGTAACATATGAGTTGGGGAGATCTGTTATCCTTACTGTTGATACTAGTCCTATTGGCATTGGATGGGCTGTAGGGCAAGACGATGAGGATGGGAATAGATATGTGGTGCGTTTTGGTGCTAAGGTATTAAGTTCACGGCAGAGAGACTACCCTCAAGTAAAAAGAGAGCTATGGGGAGTAGTTACTGCGATGAAAAGTGACAAAGAATACTTGATAGGAGCACCTGTGGTTGTGGAGACAGATTGTTTACCTCTCTTGGGAATGATCACTAGCTGTACAACTCCAGATATCGCTATGTTGAGGTGGATAGCATATATCAAGTCCTTGAACCCAGAGTTTAGACATATTGCAGGAAAAGACAATCCTGTGGCAGATATGTTATCAAGGGCTAGGTACTACGATGAGAAGGAAATGATAGATGATCACGAGGATGTGGGAACAGAGTTCTATTCTAGTGCTCTTGCTAGAAAGGATAGAAGCTGTTTTGCAACCTCGTTGGAGTTATTTGAGGAAACTATGTATGATGGCGAGTGGTTGGATCTTGGGCGCTATTTGAGTTCACTGGAAAGGCAAGAAGGCTGGTCTGATGCAGATTTCAAGAGGATCCGTAGAACAGCTTATGGGTACTTTTTATATGGAGGACATCTATGGAAGCGCCCTAAGCTACAAGGAGGTGTACCACAGCGGGTGGTATGTGACCTAGAATTGCAGCAGAAGCTGATCAAGGAGTTCCATGAGAGTCTATGGGCCGGTCACAGAGGAGTTTGGGCTACATTTGCCAAGATAAAGGAGAAGTATTGGTGGAAGGGTATGTATAAAGATGTAGTACAGTTTATTTCATCCTGTATACCTTGCCAGATGTATTCCAACGTACGTCATCGTGATGGATTGCATCCTACTTATCCTTTAGCCATTCATTACAAATGGGTAGTTGATCTGGTAACTATGCCATTTGGACTTGGACAAATGAGGTATCTAGTCTTGGCTAGAGAAGATCTATCTAACCAAGTCGAAGGCCGTGCCTTGAGGACAAAGACCACTGCTAGTGTCTGCCGCTTTCTACTTGAAGATGTTATTTGTAGGTATGGGTGTGTGGGAAAGATCACTGCAGATAGGGGTGAGCTGGATTCACAAGAAGCAGTTGAGTTCTTCAAGCGATTGGGAATCAAGCTGGCATTAACCACTGCTTAC
This sequence comes from Asterella californica, assembly GCA_036924285.1. NCBI lineage: Eukaryota > Viridiplantae > Streptophyta > Marchantiopsida > Marchantiales > Aytoniaceae > Asterella > Asterella californica. Next base: position 18,202,525 of record JAYKYS010000002.1, on the reverse strand, counting down.
AATCCTGAAGGGAATGGCAAGAGCGAACGAGGTCATCCGCCAATCATCAAAGCTTTGGTAAAAGCTTGCAAGGGTAAGATCCGTGAATGGCCTAGACTGCTACCATTTGCTTTATGGGCAGATCGTACAACTCATAGTACCGTTACAGGTTACATGCCAGCAGAGTTGATACTAGGACAGAAACCTGTGATGTCAATTGAGGAGGTTGTGCCTACTTGGAATGTTTTGCCATGGGAAGATGGTAGAAGTACGGAGGATCTTCTTGCATTAAGGATCCAGCAGTTAGAACGAAGACCTAAGGATGTTGCCAAAGCTGTCGAAAGATTAAAGATTGCTAGGGAGAGAAACAAAGGCAGATTTGATAGAACACATAGATTACGACCCAAACCAGTTAAAGAAGGTGATTGGGTGTTAGTCTATGATAGTAGTCTTGATAATCAGCATAGCACTATCAGGAAGTTCTCCAAGAGATGGTTTGGACCTTATGTGGTGTTAGAAGTTTATGAAAATGCCACATACTCCTTGAGAGAGTTAGATGGTGCAGTGCTCAAGATACCAGTCGCAGGAAAGAGAATCAAGCTCTTTAGGAGGAGAGGGGAGGATCAGAACGTTGCAGAGTTTGCAGAGGATGAAGCTGAAGACTCAATGCAGGTTGAAGATGAGTTCGAAGCCGAAGCTGAAGAGTCTTGATCTGGATGGCACATACCGGAGGATGTGCAGGTTCAGAGGGGGTGGATGTCGCGCTACTTGGCGGCTACATGTTATATTTCTACTCCAACGCTTGAGTTTAGTAGTTCTAGAAGTTAGCTTATATTACTTCTAGTCGTTTATGTATATGTTTGACACCTTTGCATACGGTGTTAACACTATTTTGAGTCTTAGTAGGTTGATTACCATGTTGATAGGGCTTAAGCTCATGGGTTGTATTTGCGTGTCGCCCATGCACGCTTTCTAGCTGATTTAAGTTATTTTTCGGGGCTGCGTGTCGTTTAAGTAATTTAAGTTTGACGCTGGCACTCTAGGGGGCTTGACGTGGTAGCCTATGAGTAAAATTAAGTTGCCACGTGGTTTAGGGTACTAAAGGACAACCAAGTAGAGCTATGAACTCCCATTGGTCCGTTTTTGTCTTTTGTTAAACTCTAAATTTAGAAACAGAGCTCTAGAGTGGAGTTCGAGCATTTGGTGAGGAATCTTCGAAATCTGAGAGCACAGGGGGAGAGGTCTCGTCATGCCAAGCACTTCCAGTGAAAATTTCGATCGATTTGAGTCAATAAAGACGGAGTTATGAGCAATTGAAGTTCGGATTGTGCTAGAATTGAATCATTTTGGTTGGATTTAGGGTTTTCAGTGTCACTCGCAGCAGATTTGAGGAAATTGCTTCAAAACTTCGAGGTTGTGTTCTCCGCCAGCAGGGCTACGATTTCACAAAAAGTTTCATATTGATTGAGCAACTGAGTAATTCAGGGCGGCCGCTGAAGCTGAGGGGGTCTGAAAAGCTCTTAATCTAGAGCAGCGACTTCAGAGGAGGAGATCTACAGTTCTGTGTACATTCAGGAATCCCAACTTCACAGGGATGTTCATCACCCTGTAGACTGCAAATCCTGTAAGAAACTTCGAAATTGATCGAGCCAAACTCCTGTTATAGGTTGAAATAGCCAGCTAGGTACCAGAAATTGCCGTAGTTTTCTTGCTCAAAACTTTTCTGTTCATATCTCCGTGTCAGAATTTGATCTCAGGCTGAAATTTCGTCTGTGAGTTCAGTAGTACCTCATTTGCATGTAGGGGAAGTTTAGAGGTCTAAACCTTCATAGTTTTCCTCTCCGTGAGTATCAAAGTTCACCGCCGAATCCTATTACTGCCATCTAGACCTGAATTTCGCCTTCTGGGTATATTACTAGATCTTACACATCTGTGTGAGTGTTTATAGCCCTATTGTGACCTGAAAGCCAACCTCTTGAGTGAACAACCACAGCCAGAAGCCCGGCGCTTTCCTAGGTAGACGGATTACACTCCGACACCGTGCACCGGAGGTTCGAGTTGAGACAAGATACAAGACAGTGGATAAGAAGATAAAGCCAATTGTTGATCTTTTGCCGGAAGACACTAACCAACAGATGGATCGAGCTTCAAGGGAGAAGAGTTTGAGAAATCTTGCAATGATAGGACACAAGTTCACGGAGAAGACCCTTGAAGAGTTGAAGATTAGATCTGATGGGTCTCTTCTACCAGAAGAGAGGATGTGTTTCAAGGAGATGCTTTCACGACATGGGAAAGCATTTGCTTTTGACCTCATGAGATTGGGTATGTAGATCCGTACGTTGTTACCCCGATGGTTATCTTCACAGTACTGCATGTGCCATGGAACCTGAGACCAATTCCAGTACCACGGGCTCACTTGCCCAAACTAGTGGAGTTGCTGAAGGAGAAGATGCGGATGAAGATTTTGGAGCTGTCGTTTGCACCGTATTCGAGCAGATGGTTTACAGTGCCTAAGAAGAATGGATCGCTGCGGTTCATCCAAGACATGCAACCAATGAACGCAGTAACAATCAAAAATGCTGGGGTGGGACCGAGTGTGGATGAGTTTGCAGAAGCGTTTGCAGGAAGAGCGATTTACTCGATGGGAGATCTTTATTCAAGGTATGATCAGTTTCAACAATCGGAGGAGAGCAGAAGCTTCATGACAATGAGAACACCTTTGGGATTGGTTAGGATGTGTACTTTACCACAGGGAGCTACCAACTCGGTAGCGCACATGATGAACGAGATGAATCGAGTTCTAAAGGACTTCATCTCTGAAAAGACGATGTCGTTCTTGGATGACATCTCCATCAAAGAATGTGTGGAAGATGAGAAGGATGAAGCATTAGATCAGAGGGGGTGTCGATGATTCGTCACCGATCACATCGCAGACTGTGAGAAGATCTTATCTCGACTTGAGGAAGTTCATCTTACGCTGTCAGGTGCAAAGTCTACATTTGGGATTAAAGAGGTTTTGATCGTTGGTCATTTGTGTGGATCGTTTGATCGGAAGCCAGATCCGAACAAGGTGGACGCAATTGGGAGGATGAAGGAGGTTTGCAACTTGTTGACAGAAGTAAGAAGATTTTTGGGTGCTTGTGTATTCTATCACATTTGGATTCCTCATTATGCGCATGTGGCGGATCCGTTGTATGTATTGTTGCGTAAGAGTCATAAGTTCAGATGGGAGGAAGAGCATACTGATGCGGTAAGGAAGCTGAAGTCTTTATTATCATCTCCTCTAGTTCTAGGAAGGATTGATTACAAGGGTGCTAGGCCGGTGGTTCTTACTGTGGATACAAGTCCAGTTGCAATTAGATGGGCAGTCGGACAAGATGATGAGGATGGAGACATGTTTGCGGTTAGGTTCGGAACGAAGGTGTTAAGTGCTCGACAACGTGAAGAGTTCTTATCCGCAAGTGAAGAGAGAACTGTGGGGTATTGTTTCAGCTATGAAAACTGAGAAAGAGTATTTGATTGGAGCAGTAGTGGTGGTTGAAACTGATTGCTTGCCGTTGTTAGGGATGATCATGAATTGTTCAACTCCTGATATTACGATGTTACGATGGATCGCATATATCAAGTCGTTGAACTCGGAGTTTAGACATATTACATGGAAGGATAATCCGATGGAAGATATGTTATCTCGAGCTCGGTATGATGGGGAGGATGAGATGGTTGAAGATATTGACGACGTGGGTGTAAAGTTCTATTCAATTGCACAGACAGGAAAAGAAGATGAGTTGTTTGTTGAAGGATTGTATGATGGTGATTTGCTTGACATCGGAAGGTACCTTAGTACGATGGTTAAGCAGATAGCTTGGACGGATGAGAGGTTTCGGAGAGTTCGAAGGAAGGCCTACAACTTCATGTTGCAGGATGGGTTTCTTTGAAAGCGACCGAAGCAGAAAGGTGGGGTATCGCTATGAGTGATTTGCAACAAGGAAGATCAGCAGAAGTTGCTCAAGGCGTCCCATGAGAGTCTTTGGACTGGACATCGAGGGATTTGGGTCACTTTTACAAAGATGAAAGAGCGATATTGGTGGAAAAATATGTACAAGGATGTTGTATCTTTTGTGGAGTCTTGTTTGACATGTCAGATGTATTCGAACATCCGACATCATGACGGATTACATCCGACTTATCCGTTGGCAATCCATTTCAAGTGGGTGATAGACTTGGTGATTATGTCGGTTGGATTGTGACAGATGAGATACTTGGTACTTGCTAGAGAAGATCTTTCAAATCAAGTCGAGGGTAAGACGCTTCGGACAAAGACAACTGAAGAGATATGTAGATTTCTCTTGAAAGAGGTTGTTTGCCGATATGGATGTGTGGGAAAGATCACTGCAGATCGGGGAGAGTTAGATGCACACGAGGCCCATGAATTCTTTGCAAGGTGTGGGGTGAGGTTGTCACTGACAACTACGTACAACCTCGAAGGGAATGCCAAGAGTGAACGTGGTCATCCACCCATTGTGAAGACTTTGGTGAAGGCCTGCAACGGAAGAGTGCGCAAGTGACCTCGACTCTTATCATTTGCGTTATGGACAGATCGAACGACGCACAGCTCGGTGACAGGTTACATGCCGGTGGAACTCATCACAGGTCAGAAACCTATCATGCCGATTGAAGAACACGTTTTGACATGGAGTGTGTTACCTTGGGAAGACAATCTGACTAAGGAAGAGCTTCTTGCTATTCGAATTAGGCAGTTAGAGAGAAGACCTGAGGATATCCAAGCTGTTTTGGATAGGCTGCGAGAAGCACGGTTGAAGAACAAGATAAGATTTGATCAACGACATCGTTTGAGACTTAGGGAAATCAAGGAAGGTGATTGGGTGTTAGTCTATGACAACAGTCTAGACAACCAGCATAGTGCACTCCGGAAGTTTTTCAGAAGATGGTTTGGTCCATATGTGGTGAAGAAGGTTCATGACAACGCAACTTACGCCCTGCAAGAGTTGGATGGAACGAGCTTGAAGATACTAGTGGCAGGTAAACGTGTCAAGATTTTCAAAAAGAGAGATGAGGAGGTCGATCTAGCAGATATCTTGACGGAGTTTCAGTTTGAGGATGAGGATTATGCAGAAGATCTTGAAGGTGAAGTTGACTACGATGAGAAGTAGGACGATAAGCCGATCCACTCCTTGGTTGGTATCTCTGGTGCATATCGGAGGATGCACAGGTTCAGAGGGGGTGGATGTCGTGTTGTGGACCGGCTCCTATCTGAAATTCAGACTTCGATGCTTGTCGCTCCAAAGACACTCATGAGAAAGATAAGCTAGACCCTAGCTTACGGGCTTTTGACATCATTTCGGATCTTCATTTTCATCGCATAGATGGGTACAGCTCCTTGTTAGTTTTCCATATGCACTTCGTCTACTTCGTTTGGATGCCTAGTGGAGAAGTTACAAGATTCGAAAGATGGAAAAAACAAACTAGGCCCCAGGTTACGAGTTTTTGGTGCAACTTTGGATCTTCGCTTTTATCGCATCAGTGGATATAGCTCCTTGTCAGCTTTCCATAGGCACTTCGTCTACTTTGTTTGGACGCCTAGTGGAGAAGTTACAAGACTCGAAAGATAGAGAAAACAAGCTAGGCCTCAGCTTATGAGCTTTTGGCGCAACTTCGAATCTTCACTTTCATCACATAGATGGATAGAGCTCATTGTCAGCTTTCCATTGGCATCTTGTTTACTTCGTTTGGACATCTAGTGAAGAAATTATGCGACTCGAAAGAAGGCAAAATCAAACTAGATCCTAGTTACTTGCTAACAGGGTATTTGAGACTTCAAGCGTTATATCAAAGACGCAAGGGGTGTGCTTGATTATTATTATGAGAGAACTTTGTACGTACAGAGATTGTGACAAGGGGGAAGCTTAGGGGCTAGCTTGCGCCTGTCACCTGTCAACGGACGATTCGGGAGATTTGGAGGTCCAATGCAAGCGCGTAAGGCGTCGTTGGGTTCAGATCTATGCAAGCTACGCACAGGTTAAGACAGTTTGGGAAGAGACGGATCAGGGGATATGTACTGAGAGAAATTGATACGCAAGAAGGAGATTTGGAGATTTCAGTTACTTGTGAAAGAGAGTTGGATCGTTCGGATCGTTCCGGAGTCCAAACTTGTTGTCCTTGGATCCATCAGGATCAGAACACCGAGTTCTACAGGAAATTGAAGACGATACCTAGTTTCATCGAACGGTTTAAGAGTTCTGAGTGAAATTAGCTCGCAGGGAAGCGCTTGCGTCAACTTTTTCATCGCCTGCGACCTAAAATTGGGTTGTTCTTCGCGATCGGTGTGTCAAGCTCTTGGTTCTTGATGCCTACGCGCCAAGGAGTCTTCATCTACGCATAGGAGAAGACAATACGTGGATTGGATTGTTGGTTTGGGTGAGGTGAACGAGTTTGAGTCGCAAAGAGTTCATTTACGTCAGTTTTTTGCTACATGCGATCAAATTTCTTGCGTGGTTTTGCAAGGGGAACTCCAAACGACTTGTTTGGAGTCTCGTTGGGTTCGTGATAGCCAGATCTATCTGCCAAGGAAGACGGATATCAGTTTAGACGATCCGTTTGTGCGGTGTGCGGTTTTAAGCCGCAAAGAGGAGTTTTTGAAGGTTCGATCATCTGAGATCAAAAATCGGCAATATCTCGGCTGTTGAGAGTCGGATCTGAAGATTTCTTGGATTAACGGAGTCAGCGGAGGAGACCCTATCAACATTTGAAAACCGTTTGGCGAAAGAAGAAAGTTCTCAGATAGATCTTTTTCGGTTCCTTCGCTACGGATGTCGTCCTTTTGAGTTCGTTAGGGACTTAGTTGGTTGTGTAAGGCTTGTGGTAGCTAGCTTTAGCCAAGAGCTAGTACGTGGATGTGGTTTGGACTTGGGTTTCAATCGTATGATACTGATGTAGCTCTTTTTGTCAGCAAAGAGAAGTTTCTCTTGCTTTGAGTTACGCTTCGATGGTTTTGGGTCAGGGTTGTGATTCAAAGGGTTGTTTTAGGAGCTTTGAAGTAGGTTACAGACCGCTCTGGTCTATTCCTCAGTTTTATGCTCTTAGAAGAAAGAACCGACAGTGTACATACATTTGGAGTTGATATATATTGCGCGTTCGTTTTCGTGGTTGTTCTTCTCTGTCTTGTCTTTGTTCGGCACACAACATCTCCACAGCCAGGAACCTCACGTTTTCCTGGACATCCTTCATGTAACAAATGTCTCATGCGACAGCGTTACGATCTATTGCTCATCTAAAACTTCTTTTCTCCATAACAAGAATCTTTCGATACCAAGGTAGCAGTGGAGATCCATTCAAATGTAAAGGAGGGTGTATCTTGGCGAGTGCTTTTGGACGCGGTATATTCTTTCCCAGAATGCGGTGGAGATGCCCTCGGGACGACTTTTGTCGGGTACCGTATAGTCCGTCAAGAACGTAAAGCAACGCAGCGGACGGAAGCAGAACGAGAGGAGGCAGCGAAGAAAGAAGGAGGTGTCAAGTTTGACAGGTTATGATGGAAGTTCTCTTTGCCAGGAGCGCAATAGTCTCGACGTCAGTTCGGAATCCGCGCAGCTCTCCAATCGAGCGGCGTGAAGGACGAGTGTTTTCCGGTGACAGATTCGAGCGTTTTGAGAGTTGGCGGTCGGCAGAAGGAGACCGCAATCACGAGTCATAGTAAGAAAGCTACCTGGATGTGCGAGAGCGCTCTCGCGAACCGCGTGTGTACATATGACCAGTGGAAGAGTGATAGAGGATGGAGAACGTTTCCCGTTTCTGACCATGAGTTTAGGTGATGATTAATGTATCGACTATTTTGGAGAAAGAACACGGTGATTTACTGCACAGCAGGACACACCCACCGATGTTAGGTATTTTAAAAGTGAAGCTGGGAATGCTGAGGGCTCCATGGAGGTGCGAGCTGGCAAAGATTCCTCCAAGGTGCGAATTGGATCATTGCTTGGTCGTGAATCACGTTTTACTTTGATGTTCGAAAAGAACTCACCATACCACAAGCAATACCGATGTTCTCTGTTTGCTCCCACGGTTTGGTATGTTCGGTGAAGTGTTCTGTCACCCGACGCGTTTCCTGCCTCCTTTGGGTTTACAGTCGCTGCGCGTTTCCTATCCGATATCCTAATTCTTCCGGGAATAATGATAGATACTCACGAATTGTGAGTTTTGCTTCACAATGAGCCATCATTAATTCATTAGATTCATGTGCATTCTTCGAGCCGAATTACCAGAATGAAATTTTTTCTGTGTTCAGTTGATCGACTGGATTTTCTCTTCACAAAATTAGTTTCAGTTCGGCCATTATCCTTCTTCTTGTTCACGTGAGCACAGATTCATATTGCAACAGGCAGAAGATCGAGTTTTATCGATCCTGATTTCACTTGATTACGTTAGCGACCGTACAAAATGCTGCACCTTAGAATGTAGAAATGAGACATGCTTTCTTACTCGGGCTCGCATTGTTCTTGTGCGCCTGGTTTGTGAGCTTCAAGATTTTGTATTGGATCGATGGAGTCGACGATAATATGAATGTTTGTTGTGTAGGCAAGCCGTAAATACAGCCGCGTAGAGGAATGTTTGGACATCCAGCTGGCTTAACTGAAATTGGTGGATGTTTGTCGGCGTTTGTTATTTTGCAGGTTGACTTCTTTTTGAAGTCATGGCTACATGCCACCTTACCTTTTGGAACTTTAGATATTGCTACAGTGGTGGTCATGTTGGGTCCTGAAACAGATTTCCTCATTTTTTGTTCGAATTCATTCAGAGTGGCCCCAGCTTGCTTGATCATCTACCAAGAAAAGATTTGGTGTTGGAGTCAGAGTATCACACACGATTTACGAAAAGCCGGACCTGGACAGATCAGACAGCGCTTTGAAGAGGCTCCCTGTGCCAAACCATATATTTCACCTGTGCTGTTTGTCCGCAGTGTGATTTCACCTACTGCTGTGTTGTACAAGTTGAGTGGCAGTACCCAAGTGGATGACCCAAGTGGATGGCGGTGGTCTTGGGGAGCAAATTGAGAGGGTGGTGTATCCTGGTTCGGAGAAAATGATCCAGGTGATCGCCTGTGACTAATGTAGATGACATGGTGAAGCGAGACAGCAAGATCAAAACCGTGGGTATAGAAGTTGACCTCTCCGCCAACCTCCCAACATTATTCGGGCAAAAGATAGCAGATCGCATTATTGAGGCTTTTAGAACAGGGGGCAGGATTGAAGTCTGAAAGTCTTTTGCGGAGGAAGAAGGGAAAGAGGAGTTTAGATCAAGATAAATCACTAACGGATACCCTCCGAATTGCACTGCAAGCGCAACACTTTTTTTCTTTATAAAGAACATGAGCATTGGATTATAAGTTGTGATATCAGTCAATAGCGTTATGATCAAACCACTCATTGATAATACAGTTAATCATCTTCGAAAAAACGATTTTGTGCGATTTAAACAATAAAATAATAACTCATTTCATAATCGATTCGGTTCAGATACTTTGAAATCGATTTGGTTCGTAAATGATTCGGTTCAATATTTTCAAAACGGTTCAGTCCTAATTCACAGGGGTCCCATGGAAAACGGTCCGATCGAAACCGATCCGAGCGTTTGAGCCGGGCCGACTGCTACCTACTTTGTCAATGTGGTCTCGTTCGGTACAGGAGAGACGAGTGGAGGCGAGGAGATGATGGGCCGAAGACTAAAGCGCCTTCCTGTTGACAAGCTGGATAAGCAGAATAGCTGTCAGTTTTGTAACTCATGTTTGCAGTGGAGTCTCGAGTCATTTCTCTGATAGTTTCCTCGAGTTGGAGGGAATCTTATTCTTAGAACAGTACTGTCTAAGATCCAGTTCTTGGACACAATGCTCGCTACGGCGATTATGTACACAAGGTTTCCTCTGAGTTGCTTGCATGTCCACAGCTTACGAGGTTTACTGAGAAGTCTAGTGAACCGTGAATTCATCAGATGAGGACTGATGTGCGCGTTCTGTTAGTAATTACAATGCCCTTCTCCCTTCCAAACTGCTAGTACTGTACCTTGGGAAATCACCTGATTTTCAGTCAGAAGACCAACCATAACGACATAAATACCTCTTTTTGAACTTGATAACAAATTTCTTCAGCTGAAACGAGCGGAGGAATTTCATGATCTCAAAGTTCGAAATCATCTCATGGATACCGTCCTTCTTTCCCGATGAGAAAATATTGAATTTGATAAGATGGGTTCAAATCCTACAAATGGTTGTGAGGCTACACTCCTGAAACTAAGTACATACAACGCGATCAGTCAAATATCCTTCGACGATCGCCTATCATATGCTGGTATATTCGAGCATTGATATCTCAGCGCATCAACGCTCAGGCCGAATATTTCCTCCTTTGATTGGAGTTCTCTGGGACAGTTAAAATATCTTATACATATCAGAGGCGCTCAAGGATAACGGAGCCAGAATGGCGAGGTCTCCTGGGGCTCTCAACGTAATTTCCTGACGAATAGAGAATCAGAGTAAATCCTTGTAGCAAACCTCTGCCTTTGTGCAACTTACCTGTGAGGAGGAAACGTTCAGGCTGCGAGTAGCAAAGATAGGATATTGAGAACACAGAGCAAATGCGCGTTATCAGCTCTGCATGAACAGCCGGCCATGATCTTCAACAGTCGTAACTGCCTGGGCCAGGAGCGTCACCAGATGCAAACTGCCATCGTAAACCTTTTCCAAAATGAATAAATGCTGGATTTCTATTTCTCGAACTGGCTTGAAGGCCCTGAAGCAGTCCAGTTTTCCACAATCAGAATGAGGCCAACAAGTGACACGATGAAAGCAAACGGGGTCAAACTTGACAACAAATCATAGGCCTCTTGGCACTCTGACGGTATACAGAGCAAACAAATCACGAACTCGTGATTCCTGCTTGACTCTGTGAATTCATGGCTCGGAAGACCATACATACAGAGGATCCAATCAAACAGAGTCTTACCATACATCCTTTGTGCTTGATGACAGCTGGTCCGGGTGATTGTATACCATAATTGATTTTGTCATGCTCCATGGATATGAACACCTGCGAAACACAAACGAGATAAACCTCCATTTGTAGGCCACATTGTCGTCTCACTTGGAACTGGAAGACCACAGATCTAGGGAACAACATCTCCGTCATATGAGAAAAGCCTGAGACCAGATGAAGTTCATAAACCACCAGATATCAACTTACTTTATTTGCGTTATCTCGTGTGGCACTTCCAAATGAGAAAGCCGGTAGAGTGTCCTTATATGCTTCATTCTGCTTGCCTATGGAACCCTTCGCATCGTACTGGCCTGGTCCAGTAGTCTCTCCCGGCCTGCCCGTAAGGTGATACTGGAAAAGAACAAAGCACAACCGGGTTTAGTTGCGTGTGTTGAGGATAGTAAACATGAACATCGCTTGAATTATATATCAAGTGTTGGTCAAAGTGACTGTTCGTTGAGTTTCAATCCTTCTTCAGTTTGATCTATATACTGTTCATCCTCCAGAGATATATTCTCTGGATTGAAACATTTCGTCCTTTCCACAGAACTGACTGACTCCTGTTTCTGCATATACTCAGGAGAACTTTATACTGAGAGAAAATCTACAGTTCCCGGATGGAGTAGAAATTGCACACCTTGAATCGCTTGTCATGTATGAATCCAACCAGCGGTGCACTTTTGTGAGGTGATGTGTATTGGGTACCAAACGTGGATCTCGCACCATAAACAGAAGGCCCTGGCGAAAGGGTCCCGTATTTCGCCTTCAAAGTTGCAGAGGGCCATCAGCGATTATCAACATAACTCAATGAGTACTCTTGAGTAAAACGAAACCTGAGTGTTGTTAGTGTACTACACCGTGTTCGTGTTGTACATGACCTTCCCGTTTCCAGAGGAAATCACAAGCAGCTTCAACGGTCCCTCAATTTCAATCCATTGTGAGATAAGTCTGTCGGTGTACCTTGTCAAACTCCACGCTCAAGTAAACTTCGTCTCTCTGCTTCCTGGTTGAAGTCCCGAACGGTGCACCTTCAGGTGACCTTTGTCTAGAAGGAGCGAACTGCAATGACAACCTGTTAACGGGTGGGGTGTATTGAAAATCGAACGGCTCTTGTTTCCGATGAATTCTCCATGGAAATGAACAAAAAGTGTCAACTTTGAAAGGTTCCGTAAATCCCGTTACCTGTGTCAGAAAGCCTGATTTCCGGCTGTAAGCTCCTGGTCCAGGAGGTTCCTCTTCTAATCTTCTCTGAAAATTCACAAGTACGGTTAGGTACGGACATGCAGACCTTCTGCAGACAACAATGTGAACTTTGTTCATAACATAAAGAACGTACCCGAAACCATCTTGAACCCACTGGGAAGATAATTTCAGGAGGGTTCTCGTTGGCGGATTTAGCCTGCTTCCCAAAAGATGAAATCGCATCGTATTGTGGACCTACAAGGAGTCTGTTGCCTTAGTTCAGGTCTGGAGAACGAACCAATATCTCTATGAATAAGGAGGTCTAAATCTTAGAGCCTAAATCTGTTATTTAATGAGAGGGCTGTACAAGTTACTGATTTCTTAGCACATACGGTACATATCTCATCAACACACAACCATATGTACAAATACTGGTCTAGTGAAATGAAAATGTGAAGTACGAGACGTAACGTGAATGAACTCGGATTCAATGGCAATGAACTATAATACTCGGTACGCTTATGTCGTTTCCGGGACATAGGTGCTTGATCATGACACATCACGTGTCCCAGTGACCACCGTACAGCTTGTAATTACTGCACATACAACTACTGGCAAACGAGGCTAGTATCCAGACCATATGTCAAGCAACATTGAACAAAAAGTTGTTGTAGGGTCTAAGTCGACTGATGTACCAGGACTGCACTTGTCAACTTGCTGTTTGGCCAATTCCGCGTTGATGTACATCTGATAGCACACAAACGCAACTTGAGAATCTACGAACATCCAGGAGAACACAACAGGATAACCTTGATATACGAGAGTACATCAAGGTTATATTCAGCAGTAACATACAAGAACAGAAGTGAAACTCCAGCCCACTCAATTCCAGCCTCCCCGTGTAAAGTCTACAGGGTTTCAGTTGGTAGTGCAGGTACGGGTACCTTCTCGGCAGCACTGCGACCAGAACTCCCGAACCCAAACGACGGGGAACTCACTCTGTGGGATATTATCTATACACACATTCCAGAAATGTCAGAACATCGAGTGACTCGAACGTGGCTACCTGCAAAGCAGATTGTCCTTTCTCCAGTCTCCAGGGTAATGAGGATCAGTCGACTACATATTCAGTTTTGGACTGAGCAAAGTTTTATGGAATCAGGGCTTATACAGCTAACCTGAGTTCCAAAACCCGACTTGGTATACCTCCTTCGAGCAACTGGCGGAGTCCAACCCCGATCGAGGTGTCGTTGGTACAAAGCTGCGGCACAAGTTTTACACTCAGATCCAACTTATAACACTGAAGAGGACGTCTCGTTTCTGACAGGCTCACCCTCGAGCATGGGATCCTAAGCTGAGAATGAAGATACAGCTCTGTATACCACTTGCAACCATCTGGAAAATCATGGACTTACCCATTACAACACGCGTTCAGCAGCCACCTCAAAACTTCCCGGTGTTTGCACCACAACTTTTAGTAAGTGGACTTCTCCAGATATTGTACAGACGAGTATTGGAATGGCAAGTTCGAATGATAGAATCCATTATTCGAACGAAGATGAAAAAGGGGGACTTCCAGTCACCAAAAGGCTAATCGATCCCACTGGTGCAGGTCTTACTATCGGTTAAATCCAGAGATACTGTTCAAACAGTTCCACCCTAGTTTCCTCTGGCTGTTGAGAATCTCAAGGAACCAAGTACCGGCAGGATATTGGACAGCCGTATAACAGAGCCCGTGACGGAAGAAACGCATATTTGGTCGCCTCGACGTCCGACATCGTGATCCTCCACAATAAGTTACATAATATACGCTAGTAGAATAATTCGTCCAGCAATCGACTATCTATTTCAACGAGGAGGCGAGTCTGTGAACCCTGACCATCAAATGGTCGTCTTGACTGCTAACATACCATATTTACCACCATTCTCACGACGACTTGCGTTTGCGAAGTGGATCACGGTAATTGGACTCCAGAAGGACTCCAATCACCGTGATCATAATCCACAATCGTCATCGAATCGTTGTTTCTAGGAAGATAACCAAACGCTCGGACGGTTCGATTCTTCGTTTCGTTTCACACTGTATTACTCGTCAGCTTGCGGTGTGGCACAAGAGAGGCAACCCTCTTAAGATTCTCATGGCAGTTTCTATCAAGCGACGCTCGTTCCATTCCTGTGTTCAGCATTGAGACGGGGAAGGGAAATTCAAAGCTCATGGTGATGAAGGGGCGAGCGAAAACTCGAAAGAATTGGACTATGGCAGTTAGTCTCCATGCGTGACGATCCACGTCAGCGATGAAAGGTTCGTAAACTTCGGCTTCCTCCAATCACAGTCGACTCGAGTTGACGTGAATATTGCGTTGTGTGTTGTACGCCGAAGTCAAGACGTCAAGACGCCGGACCGGCTGTTCCCCGTACGTGAAGAGTTACATGTACCATAACACTGTAGGGCCACTCAAACCTCGCCTTTACGGAACTTACGTAACTCCCGTAAATGCTTTTATAGGTCTTTGCTGTAATTACGTAAATGTATGCCTGTAAACGGCATCTACTGAATGTCGCCAGAAATTTCTGCTTTTTATTTTTAATTTATAATTCTTGATAATGCATTACCGTTTACACTTACGCTTCTTATCTGAAACTTATAGAATTGCATATGAGAAAAGGTTTGAATGGCCTTAGAAATTACTCTTTTTTGTGCTCTTAGAAATATGCCTAGTAACCAGGAGTACTTCATTTTGCTGGTGAGCTGTGTGGGAATAAAGAAATTTAACAGTTATGACCCGAAATACTTTTACAGATAGAATTTTACTGCGAGAATGGAATATGTTAGTGACGATTTAAAATCAAAGCTCTCAAAGAGCTTTACACTTAATGAATCACTTCGTAGCTAAATGCTGAGTAACGATTTAGAAATACTGAAACGAAGTTTTTGTGGTCTGGTTTGCAAGCTCTGGGGAAAATGATATACAAAGTTTCAGATGCTAAAAGTAAACTGGTAAGCCGGTTTTCTTTCATGTATAGAGGAGTTAATGCTGGTTTTCAAAGGGTAAACATGCAAAAACCGAACGGTCGAAAACTAACTGGATTTTACAAAAGCTACGCACTGTAAAATGATGAGGTATAACCAACAGACGGTCATACTTTTAATCCTTTTAGATCTGTTCTCTGAGTAGTGTTTAAATAGTAACGTGCATTAGTCGTTAAAAAAATCACTAAATATTAATAAGAAAAACCACGTAATCGGAAAATAAATAAAATGTGGTGATCCATAGAAAACTGAGCATTATCACTTAGATCTATGGGTTATCACCATCCTAAGTAATAATCCACATTTTTAAGACAACCTAGTAATTTATTAACGTTAAACCACTGAAAACTATAAAGAGAACAAATGAAAATGATTTAAGGTGAGGAAGCCCTCGTGCAATGTAGAGATAGATGTGTGACTCTTTGGTTACTGACCAGATGATTGAACCATAAAATGGTATGTTTTTGGAATGTACTCAAGTTCATTATGATTTAAATCTACAAATCGTGAGGAAAATTAAAACTCTGAATAATCATAAAGTTTAAAAACATTCTTAAGTAAATATTTAATTTCTAGAACTAAAGTCATAAGCTATTTTGCAAAAGAATAAATTGAATATACACCTTTATACAAATATTCAATATATTAGTGATACTCTGTTAATATTCAGTATTCTCAGTTATATCATCTAGTATGAATATAAAAATTCTCAAATTGTCTGGTTCAGCAAAGACTTTAATATTCTCAAAATTCTTTCGTTCTAATGATTTTATTACTTTCGTTCACAATAATCAGTTTTTAAAAAGAAAATTGTACAAAATCAAAGAGATTCTATCCATTTGTAGAACCGTCCCACTTGCAAATCTCAGAGACTTAGTGATAAGCATGATGGGACTGTCGTTTGCGCCTTCGCTTTGAAGGTTCGATGAGACTGATGGTCCCATTCATTGCACAAAACTACAAAAGTATGCTAATTAGAAAAGGCCTGGTTACGGTATTACAAGTAGCAGTCTGTTGCACGCATGCTGGAACAATCCAGACACGGTACTCACAGCCATTTTGTCTTCCGCCACTTCGCGTGCTCCAGTTTAATTTGCAATGCATCATCTCGAGTGATCATAGAATGAGCGCAAAGCGCAAATCTGTTTCACAGCAACAAGAGCTGTTGTGCAAAACGTTAGATCCTTGAGCCGGAGTATTTTTCTTCACGACGCAATGGAATTAACGGGAAAGATCACAGTCGACTGTATCTCTGATCAACTGAGACTTCATAGTGTCACGATGGAAATATTCTCTACGATTCAGTCACATCCTTCACTCTGAGTGAAGTCATTATCTCATTCTCGCGAATGACTTCCGTGCGTAATGAATATAATTTCCCAACATTAGTACCAACTTTTCGAGATTATACTTATTTTGAAGATTTCGCTGACACATCCTGTAATGTTCTAATCTCAAAATGTCTAACCTAATCTAATCAGTTACCGTGTTCTCCAGTATATATATAAAGAGTTTCAAGTTCTGGAGTAATCTTATAAGATCCATTGGTTCCAAGAAGGTTAAGGTATGAGGACTTTCTCGACACACCGTCCACTGAGATAACTCGGGGACTAAACAAACAAATGTGATGAATGCTGCTTTAGTTTCAGTTTTTCTCGTGGAAGAAAGTCATGATATCCCTAATTGACATCATTCCATTTGAAGCTTTTTCTCTCGCTTTTCAATGGCGACATAATATGGTCGCGATCGGTGTGGCGTTCTGAAATGAGTTTGTGATAAACAATTAAGTTGGATAGGTACAGCAGACGTAAGCATCTGCATTTGTAGGGAAACAAACATGTTAGTTTGCTGTGGATCGAGAACTAATTTGGAAGCACTTGCTGAAGATCAAGGCATCTTGCACCCGTTGAAAATTTGCAGCTTAGGGATATCTGGTGTGGTCGGTAGATTTGTCATATTGATGTATCTTGGGTAGTGGATCCTGTCAGACAAAGTGTTTGGAATCGACGAAAAGTTCACGCTACCATGGATTACAGACGGAAGAGAATTTTGCATTGTCACAGAGTAACACTCCGTTTGCCACCAATGCCAGTACGGAGGTATTTCGTTTCCTCTTTTCTGTGTCCGAGCAGATTTACTCCGTATCTTACGCCATTTTTCAATAAAAAATCCACGCACTGCTGCTTGTGCATCACGCAACACTACTCTGTTCTTTTGCTATATAGACAGTTGTGATTGCGGATAATATCATCAGAGATATTTTTTTCGATGTCCTGTCCATGAGAACATCATACCAGGATAAACTGATTGCCTGATGTGCTTATACTGCTTGCCCTATCACGCTTGTAGCATATGGAGTTCTTCACATTCGTTCATGTTAAGACGCAAAATAGATG
This sequence comes from Asterella californica, assembly GCA_036924285.1. Lineage (NCBI taxonomy): Eukaryota > Viridiplantae > Streptophyta > Marchantiopsida > Marchantiales > Aytoniaceae > Asterella > Asterella californica. The sequence continues at coordinate 18,184,895 of JAYKYS010000002.1, read as the reverse complement.
TGTGGTATGATCATAACAACCTTAAGGCCGAGGTCACAGCGGCTCCTGAAAAATCCCCTTACGGATTGTCTTGAGTGCACTATATTAACGGGCAGGTTCAGAACACCGTAATTTATATGACTTTGGCTGTTCTTCTACGATCAAGAAGTATACCACCAGCGTGATGCTGAATTTCTCCAGGTGAATACGCCGTCGAAACCCTATACAGAATGTTGTTTTAACATTGTACTCTTTCTTCATTTGATGCACATGTGCTAACTTGGAAAACTCTTCCATCTTTTTCGCGATGAGAACTGTAGTCTATCAAAAGGGGGAGTAATTCATATACTGCTGGATACTCAAAAGAATCGAGTGTGAACAAAAGAGTAAGCGTATGACACGATGTGATTGGTGATGCAAGTCTCATGTTGGTCGAGGAAGTTGTTTAGAAATCAAACAGATGAGGATCAAAATATTGTCTGAGCAGCTAATGATATTCCTACTTCTAATCTCTTCTTTTACAAGCTTACGAGTCCAATTTCGATGCTAATAATCTGATTTTTGTTTCATCGTCGGCAAGCTTTTGTTTTCCTTTTTCTTCAAGTCCATAAGGAATCTGAACACCATTAAGCAGGTCCCGTGCGACCGTGCAGAGAAGATATGATACGGTAGAAGTCAAGGTCAGATGTGAATTCTGTCGAATCCGCTGATATATATATATTCACACTAGAATCAGGTAACCGTGAGATCCTTATCCATATGACTATTACTTTTACGAGTCCCACTCTTTTTATCAGTTGAAAAACCAAGTTGATATATAACCAAAAGACATATGTTTAAAAGATGTTCATGAGCATCCACGAGCACAAAGTTTGGAAAGATATTTAAGATATTTAAGATTTCGCAATGCAGCGATGAGTTTTGCACTACACTAGAGTTTCTCTGAATGCAAAGTGTTCTGGCAGCACTGCAAAATGTTCTAGACAACAGTATTTCCAGATATTAGAAAATATCATCCGTGTCTGAGTACGGACTAGACTTGTCCTAAGGCGTCGATCACTATGGTACTTTCGGACAGGCAGCTAAGGGTTAGACTCTGCATGAGAGTGAGAGGACAAGATTCCTTGCGCCTTGCCTGGTTGTGCACAAAAGTTCATCCGCGGTCGGAGCGGGAAGTGGGGCATGTGGAGATATGTCTGACAGAAGTCTTGACCGTGCGAGCGTTGTTAAAATGAGCTCGTGTGGGCGGCTAACTTGCGGACCAAACGTCTGTACTCCCTATACTGTCTTCACATCGCCATTGGATGATTGTGACGACAACTGCACTTTAGGATGAACTTTTGCTGAGTCTGCGTGGTAAAAAGGGAGGAATATCTTGGACTGCAGGATAGTGAATACTACAACTCCACGGAGGCGTGATGAAACATGGATAGGTGAGAATCTACAAAGCGTAGCATTCTCTTGGAAGTAAGATGCAGAAATTTTAGACATTGCATGTCTCCTTACACCGTTTTCCAGAGTGAAATTCACAGTTCCTTGGCAATTTGCTAAGCACGTGTGCATAGCAACCTTTATTGTTGATCCCTAGACTACTAAACTGTGTTGGGAGAATTCTTTCTTTGTCCAACGAGGTTTCTGCAACCAGCACCCAAATACAAAAGACGGGCTTTAACAGAACCACAGTGAATATTCTTGTTTAAACAGCACCTGGTGGGTTAAGAAGAGGTAAATATGCAGTTTCTATCTGCTTTTCACCCTTTCAAGAGGAAACCCATTCGCGTCCCACCCAGGGATTTTCTCTTTACTGTGCACTATATCTCTGCACTCTCAGTGATGGGAACCTTTTTCATCGAACATTAACCCATCGGGTGCTGGATGAAATATTTCACTGCGGTGCTAGTAAAGCCCAGCCAAAAGCTCTTGTTCAAACCTTACCCGGCAAGGACGGGATTAAGATTGAACATGTAGCGTATGGTGTTAAAGAAAGCCAGAGAATGCAGGATGTGCACAATAATCGGACTGAGAAATCTCCAGCGGTTCTAAGAAGAAGACTTACGAGGAAAGACAGATTACGGAGACTTTTGTAAATTCTTACAAGTACCTCCGGAGGTGGTCGTCCGTTTTACAGCAAAACCCTGCGGTCCTAGTTTGTATTTTCATCAAAGGAAAACTGAGATTTGTGATATGGTCTTGCTCCCCTCTCGATCTCATCCGCATGTTTCCTTAAACTTTCTCTAGAGTCTACATAGCCTTGGACCAGGCTTTTTTGTTGTCAGGGCTCGTATCTTTGCTTAGCCCCGCCCACGGGACTAAGTAAAGATCGTTTTTGACAACTTCCGCCAAAATCCTCACAGGACGATACGTCTTGTGCTTTCAAAATATCCAATCCAATCCTTTTTTCCCTTCCATGTCACTTGGGTGTATTCCACCATGATGTAGAGCATAGCGGGGTTGAGTTTTCTCATTGTTAGCGTCTTATCCATCGTCTTGAATAGCCCGCATTTTCTACATAGTCTAGCTCGCACGCCGGATCATGTAATTTGAATCTCTCCCATCTGTCTTTGACCACAGGGTAGTTCCAAAAGAGGTGTTCAAGCGTCTCTGCCACGCTGCAACCTCCGAGCATTTCCCGTCTCCCTTTTTCATCTGAAGAGTCCGGCAGTTAGTGAAAAATCCCATGTTTAGCATTCTCCACATCCAAATATTAGTTCTCATCGCACCTCTCATATGCCATACCCTCCTCCATCACTCTTTCCAGAGCATTTCAGAGTCACTCACGTCCCACCGCAGGTTCAGAATCTCGCAGTTTGAGATGGTCTCTGGTAGCAGTTCTTTCCAGGTTCTAAGATCAAGCTTCCACTGGAGCAATTTTCTTTTTCCCAGGTCCAGCTCATACTCTCTTGCAAGTCTCCGGAAATAATCTACGTCTCACCCGCCCATCTCGTGAACCTTTCAAGCGATCGGCCCTCTGATGATTCTGATCTCTCTTGTGAGAGGAGAAGCGAGGTCCCTCTCATCGAGTCTCAAAAGATCTTTAAGCTTTAGCGAGTTTAGCGTAGTGAGCTTTTCTCTTCTTAAGCTTCCAAGTGCCTCCTTCTTTCCTTGATCATCAATCTGCTTAGACTTTTGCCATAGTTCAACCACGAGCAAAGATGATAAGGCCCTTGGTAGTTGAGCCTTACTCCTGTCAAACAGAGCCGACCATAGACCGCCTTCTAGCACTTTAACATGTTGTCAAAAATCAGGAGGATGTAGACCCGGAACCCTGGTGTCATCAGGAGGCATTCTTCCGGAGTCCACTCCGTCATCATCTTCTTGTTCTTACTTTGCCTCATACTTTTGCGAGACGACCAAACCTAGAGAAGGTAGATGCTATAGCAAGGATAGCAGATTGTACCAACATCACTGGGGTTTGACGATTCTTAGGAGCTTGTGTGTTCTTTCGTGTGAGTATTCCTCATTATGCACACATTGCCGAGCCTCTGTATGCACTTCTGAGAAAAAGAAAGAGGTTTACTTGGCGGCAAGAACATCACGAGACGATGGAGCAGCCGAAAGAGATTCTGAAGTCTCCACCTGTACTAAGGAAGCTTAACTACGAGAGTGAGAGACTTGTGATACTCACTGTTAACACGAGTCCAAAGGCGATTGGATGGGCAGTTGGTCAAGAAGATGCAGATGATGTACGGTTTGTTTCTAGGTTTGGAGCTCGGATCTTAATAGATAGACGTCGTAACTATCCTCAAGTGAAGTGTGAGTTGTGAGGAGCTGTTACTGCTATGAAGGTAGATCGAGAGTTCTTGATAGGAGCCTGTGTGATATTAGAAACAGATTGTTTATCTTTGCTAGGTATGATAGCAAACTGTAATACTCCAGACATAGCAATGCTACGATGGATTGTTTATATCTGGAGTCTAAACCTTGAGCTAAAGCATATAGTAGGGAAAGATAATCCAGTTGCAGATATGTTATCTAGGGCTTGTTATACAGATGAGGAAGAGATGTTTGTATAAGTCAAAGATGAAGAGAAGAGAGACATTTGGTGCCAAGTTGTTCAGTAGACTTCAGCACTTGGAACCACTGCCGTTCAAGGAGGAATTCTACACGGAAAAGTTCCGCGATATTGGATTCTATCCGAATTTATTATGCAGATGAGAAGGATGGAGTGATGTAGAGTTCAAAGAGATCAGACGGAAGACAAATAGTTATCTTCTACGTGAAAGTTATCTGTAGAAACGTCCGAAAAGAGAGATGGAATGCTTGCTAGAGTGGTGGATGATCAACCGACGAAGTTGAATCTGCTTAAGGAATTTCATGACACCTTGTGGGCTGGACACCGTGGAGTCTGGAATACTTACACGAAGATAAAGGAGAGATACTGGTGGAAAGGTTTATATCAAGACGTGATGGATTTTGTTGAGTTGTGTCTGCACTATCAGTTCTACTCTAAGGTTCGTTACATGGATGGACTTGTACTTACCTATCCACCCAATATCCATTTTCAGTGGGTCCTTGATCTTCTGATCGCTGCCGAGGCTATGGAGGTTGCGGTACTTGGTGTTGGCTCGAGAAGGTCTCTTTAACTACGTGGAGGGACGAGCATTATGAACGAAGATTACAAAGAACATATGTAGATTCGTGCTGGAAGATATCATCTGTCGTTATGGATCTGTTGAGAGATTACGAGGAGATAGGGGTGAGTTGAGAGACGTAGAAGCGAAGGAGTTCTTTGCTCGTTATGGAGTAAAGCTTCGGCTTACTACTGTCATGAATCCGGAGGAGATTAGTAAGAGTGAACGAGGACACCCTTCTATTGTTCACGCTTTAGTGAAAGCATGTGATGGTAGACCTAGAGAATGACCGAGACTACTTCCATTTACTTTGTGGGCTGATAGAACTACAGACTGTACCAAGACTGACTATGTGCCGGTTGAGCTTATGTTGGAGCAGAAACCAATCATGCTTGTTGAGGAGGACTTTCCTACGTGATTTACGCTACCGTGGGAAGATGATATAGATCGTATTTCACTCCTTGCTTTACGAACTAGGTAGTTGGAGCGAAGGGAGGAGGATCTTGCTGAAGCGCAAGAGAAGCTACAAGTTGCTCGAGTCAGAAACAAGGAACATTTTGACAAGACTCACTGACTATGACCAAAGCCAATACGTGTTGGTGATTGGGTTCTTGTGTATGATAGTACGTTGGAGAATCAGCATTCTACACTTCGTAAGTTCTTGTGAAGATGATTCATATCTTATATTGTGTTATATGTGTATGATAATGTCACTTATAGTTTACGTGACTTAGATGATACTCCTTTGAAGCTATATGTGGCTGGCAAACGAGTGAAGTTGTTCTAACAACATGGAGGATCAGTAGATTTGTTCAACTTTCTAGAATCTGAGCAGAGGATGACAGGAGACAAAGATGCCTCGGCTATTGAAGAGGTTGAGGCGGAGGAGAGTGATGATGATGAAGAACAGACAGAAGGATGAAGAGGTTGGCACATGCCAGAGGATGTGCATGTTTAGAGAGGGTGGATGTCGTGATGTGATATCATTTCACACAGTAAATAATTCACCTCTCAGTTAGGAGTTAGTCTCTCTGAGTGAAGTTGAGACCTCAGAGAAGTCGATTCTGGAGGAAGTGAGCATTCAAAAATCTGAAAACACCACGCGTAGGTCTCGTCGCGCTGATCACCGTGATATGTTCAAAAGTTACAAACGGAGTTGCAGACGAAAAGTTACTTGGAGTTCTTCTACAAGATTTTTGATAACCGAAAAATTTACCATAAATCTGAGTGAGTTCGAAAAAATAGATTTTTCTCATGTAGATTGTAGTGTGTAGTATTTGTTTGCATTAAAAACATCATGTCTAGAGAAAGTTATGACACTTTGTGTTAGTGAAGGAAAGATGAAATATCGCGCTTTGCTAGCATATCAGCTTAGAAACTGTTCTCTAGAACCAATTGTGAGATTGACTTCCATGGGTAGTTGAGCAAACCTGTAGGGCGGAGGTCTCTGGATCAAATCCTCTCAGACTCACAATCGGCTTGGAGTAGGCTGGCCCCTTCGGGAGAATATGTGGGGCATCAAGTTGCCTAAGGACGAGATACTAGATGTCCCTTAAACATACCGCGGATGCGGGACGCCTCCGCCTACCTTTGCACTAGTGCAGTCACCTGGTGTGGATGCTAGAGGGAGTTTACCACCAGATTTCTGAAATGGATTCTTCAGGTTGTTAGGGTCACTAGTACGAGTTCGATGAGGCTTTCTAAGTCATGGGGTAACGAGATGACATCAAAGATACTCCAAGTCCGTACCAAATCTTTTGTAGAAAAATGTATATCTCATTATATGATTTACTTGGGTAGAAAAATCAAGTGAAACTGATACCTAAGGTGATACTTACGGCATTTCGAAGTTGAAAGGGGTTAGAGAATGACAACAACTGTAACTCGGGTTCCACGTGTCAGAACAAGGTGATTCTGATGGCCGGAGGTAGCCGTGGTGGAGTTATTTTGGGTGGAGGTATTGTATGGCCGACTCGGTGGTCGACTCGGTGACCGTCCGTACAGATGAACCTGCAAAGGCTTGTGAACTAGTCTTCTTACATGTAGATTTATTATCAATGATTTATTTTTCTGCTTCCATCTGTTTATGGCATCTTTTACCCCTGCTAGGTTACACTGAAGGTTACGTAGGGTGGAGGAAAACCCAGAGGGGTGTACTCAAGAGGAGAGAGAATTCTTAGATCATTGTCGCAGAGAAGTGTATTGTCGAGCAGTGTAGAGCTTATCGTACGGAGACTATCGAGTAGAGAATCGAAGAGCTAGGAGAGGTTTTTACGTGGAAGAAAACTCAGAGGGTGTATTCCAGAGGAGAGAGAATTCTCAGATCATAGTCGCAGAGAAGTGTATTGTCGAGCAGTATAGAGTATATGATATGGAGACTATCGAGTAGAGAATCGAAGAGCCAGGAGAGGTTACATCTAGAGAGATTTCTGACTGATCAGAGTTTTGACATCGAAGGATTGAGAGGAGACAACAGAAGCAAGTAGAGAGAAGACCAGAAACTTGTAAATTCATATCAAATCATCATAGACTTAGAAAAGATAAAAACAATAGAAACTTATCAAAACAATGAGTGGATAATAACAATTGAGTTTTCCTGATTCGAGCGGCACGTACACAAGTGTTAATCCATGACTTCAACTTATACGCAATGTCATGCGCAACAAGCTCAGGATACCTCAATCCGCGACTTCGCTCTGGAGCCCAATAGTCTTCCGCAAGGAGACTCAAAATGTTGACTACACGATGGACGATCACAACCTTACTACCGCCACAATACTCCTTCAACGTCGTCACTGAGAACACTATTAGCTCCTTCATACTACTGACTTCCTCAATGGTTTGGTCGGATGACGACATCTTCGCATCTTGTAGTTCATCTTTGAACTTTTGCACAATATTCTTCGTCTTGTGCCATAAATCTTTATGGTTGCAAATACCGTGTCTACATCCGACGATCCATAAATAAGTGATCAAGCATTTACATTTTGTTCATACAAAGGGATGAACAAATAGAAAAATGCTATATAAATAGAAATATAGAAGAATACTCACTCATCAATAATGGTGTCCATGCTATGATTATCATCGTGGATAATCTCTGAGATGACCAAACTTCTATCCATGAGCATGGCAATCCCTTTCTCCACGGCAGACGTCTCTATCCTCCAAGAGCTCTCGCACTCCACGCGAGTCATGGTGACCATCTCAATAATCTGATTATTTTTGACAGTGACTAATGGGACAGTCCCATGGTATCCATTACGAGACGAATCTCATCGACAATCCACGTACAACACCAGTGGCTCTGTACATCATCCACGCATCACACTCAAGACAAAATACACAAAAATGACAACTCCAGACCCAACATGCTTGACGTAGCAGTGTAACTGAGTCCGGCACATAAAGCGGCATGATACATCTGACCAACAATGCCAAGTGATCCATGATCGAACTCCATCTCTCCAGTAACATAAACCATCTTGTGTTGACCGTCACAAGTAAACTTCAGTTGCCAGCACTGAAGATAAGCAGTAATCACGGGGGGAGGGGGGAGGAGAGGGGACAATGTAGACTACATCCTTGACGTGGACAAGTCACACGAAACACCTCGAAGAACTCCAAAATCTTCCCTCGATCCCATAGACCATACTCAGCAAGAGGGTGTTCTATAGGTGCATCCTCCACATCTACAAGAGGCTCATCATCCAACCTATCTACCGGTGCCTCAGTGGGTTCATGATCGAACTAACTATCAAGGACCGTGTCTTGACTATCCTCAACTATAGCATCTTGAATATCCTCACTAATGACGTTCTGATCGATATTGCGTTCAGCACATATCCTCTCTAGATCCTCTATACGACCAGCTGCGCCATCCAACAGCCATCTCAAACACGCAGCATGTGTAGCACGAGGTCCCAACGCATGACGTAAATGATTATAAGAGTCTAAGAGATCCTCGAGAATCCTTATAACCTTTACAGTATCGGACCATCTCTTGTCATGATAATTTATCCGATCAGAAGCAAACTGCCCCCAACGTCTCTCAGCCATGAGATCCACTGTAAACAAATATAATTCCAATAATCAATCCAGCATCTACCACTCTATTCTGTAAAATGTTTGCTCTTTGAATAATATCATAAAGCACCCACTAGTAATCTTTTCTATTATATTTCTGAGTAAACTAAGCACACTAGAATATACTGCATACAACAAACTGAGATATTTATAATCTCATGCAAAAATACCTGAAAAGAGAGTGACTTGTGATATATCTTACTCCTTCTCCCCTTCCTGGACAATGGTCCACGACTCCTTCATCTCTGCAATTTCCTCTGTCAGCAAGAAGAAAATAACTGCAGAACTCAAAAATCCTAAAAATATACAAATTTAAAAGTTAGCTATTTGGACTAAAAATCATATATGTTGCTTTCTCTAAGTGTAAAAAAACTAATGCTATAAAGTATAAGCATGGAAAAAAGACAAAGACAGAAAAAAGACAACTTTGGAGCAAGGAGTAAGATGAACTTGGAGAGAGGAGGAAGAGAGAAAGCTCATTGTGCACATAGCACAAGGAGCAAGAAAGGGCGATGGGAAAGAGATTACCCCTCAATCTGCAGCTTTGGGCTCCTCTTCACATGCTTGGACTGGCCCAAGTGTCAAATAACAACTTCCTGGTATGTCACGGAGGACAGGGTACACAGGTGCATGCTGCCATGATAGCTGACTCAGGGCAGTTTCAGGTTATTGGGCAGCTGCCCAAAAATTTTACAAATTTGAATTTCAAAAAGTTATTGCCCCACTCTTGTGATTGGTCCAGACATTTTCTCTTTTGTGGTACTTTATACTGTATTATAATGTATTCAGATTTTGACCAATATGTAGTACATTCAGAATGATCATATACGCCCTCTCTCGTTTCCGGACGGTGATAGAATCCTAAGGTACATTTTCTCCGGGTAACCCAGAATTGTAAAACTGTTAATCGCGTTTACGAAAAGTGACTTCTCTAGATAACCCAGAGGCTTTGTATGAGGAGCGGGGGTTTAACTCTCAAGCTCAACATTCCATAAGTCTAACCTAGACCCGGCTAGGTCGGTCTCAAAACATGAGCAAGTCATAATGTGTCTTGGGACGGACTTCCCATAAAGTCCAAGGTCCTAAATGGTGCCTTCAGCACACCTAGCGGTCCAACCGTCCGTGATGTTCATTTGGGTCCAGGCTCCCAAATGATGATCGAACCTATCTCTTAGATTGTTTCTAAGTTTAGACGTCCAAGTATAGATCGAAATGCACTTTGGTATTGATCCAACCATCATCTCATGCTCCTAGAGTATATCCACCAAACTTTGGAGTCGGGTGACTCATCTTGACCCACATAGGCATCCAGCTACTTATATACTTCATATATACTTTTGGAGATCGCCGACCTCGTCCTCCTCTTTGATCCATGGAAATTTTATCTCAACTTGATCACAAGATCAGCCATAATTCTCGGCTCCGATGTCAATTCCAATTAGACGAGTTCTACATATCACTAGAAAGCTCTCACCGAGACCTTTTCAATGATACCTTATTGGTCTCGAGATCTTACGTGGAGCTCCATCCACGACCCAAAACATCGATGGAGCTCCAACACTTAACAACTTTTTGAGAAACTATGATCGAGTCCCAAACTAGGACCTTGTGGTTCGGACCACCGTCCAGAGGTACATCTCGGTCTCACATTTCAGATCTACGTCTTAGACTTACATTTTGGTTTGTTTTCAAACTTGTTCTAGACGACCTAGACAAATGTTTGTCAACATTTGTCTAGGTCGTCTTGGGATAGACCCATATGTCCTAACCGAATGTTCCAACTTTGGTTTAGAGAATCACTAGGGTTCATAAGTTCCTGACTTCCCGACCAAGCCGTTAAGTCATACTCATAGCGTTCACAACCTAACGCAAGTCCACTAGGATTTTGTTGTTCGCGTCTGCTGTCTGATCTTGAGACTGAAGATCGCGACAACGAATGAGTTTTGTGGAGGTTTTCTGCATACAAACATTACAATTTCTCAACTGCAGCCATGATGGAGTCCATGTCTTTGATCACTAGAGAGAAGCTCGACGAGAACAACTACCAAGTTTGGAAGTTCGAGATGATGACTTCCTGGGAAGGACTAAATCTATGAGATCTTATCAACGAGTAGGAGAAAGTGTCTGATGTACATGTCTCTGAATTCAAGGAGTGGAAGAGCGATCATATCAAGCGATTCACTACATCGGTTGAGAGTTTCAGCATTGATGATCGATCACATCCTGATTGTGATACCCCAAGAAAGCTTGAGGTGCATTCGCATGTCTATTTCAATCAGGAACATAGGCGTTTGGTTCTTGCAACTACTGCAAGAAGCAAGGCCACAATGTCAATCAATGCTACAAGCGGACACAACAACTAGCAAGGCTGTGTCGCAACCGAGCAAGTCTGTTTGGAGCAGTTGATGTTTATAACAATCAGAGTTATGCGGCTTTTGAGCCACAGATTGGTTGGATGATTGACTCCCACACCACCAATCACATGACATCTCATCGAGAGTGGTTGAGTTCACTCGAGCTTGTAGATACTCCTCTGTTTACGATGACATGTGATAACGCCAAGCACTAGATTCAACACAAGGATAACATTCTGCTAGACATTCTTGTTTCAACGTTTACTAGTATTTGAAATGTCATGCATGTATTCCATTGACTAGAAACTTGCTATATGTAGGACAGTTGATGGAGCAAGGTCTACAGATGCACTTCAATAAAGATGGATGCTTTATTGAAAATTCTAATAGCATTTTCATAGCTCGAGATAGCAAGAGTGGTAGGCTGTTCAAACTAGATGCTTCTACGCCTAAGTTACAAGCTGCTATGTATGGACAGAGTGGTCCAATAGTGTTTGATATTGACATCCGACACAAGTGAATTGAGTACATGAACGTCCAGAGGTCGAAAAGCTTGTCGAGTTCCGATTTGGTTACAAGATTGCCCAAATTCAAATCTAATGTAATCTGTGCAACATGTCAGTTCGGCAAGCAAGCTAGATAGTCCTTTAAGGGATCAAGTAACAGAGCGAACAAGCTCTTGGAGCTTGTTCATACTGACGTATGGATTGCTTTTCAGCCAAGTATGACCAATTTTCAGTACTTCGTATCTTTCATTGATGATCATTTGCATTATACTTGATCTATTTGTTGAGAAACAAGTCATCTGTCGAAGTACTATCAACATTCCGCAAGTTGGTGGAAAAGTACTATGGAGAATCTATCTTTTGTCTGAGATTTGATAGAGGAGGCGAGTTCTTTTCTAGAGAGTTTGATGCATATCTATTTGAGCATGACATCCAATGTCAAAAGACTTGTAGTTACAATATGTATCAAAACGAGGTTACGAAACGCAAGAACCGACACATAGTAGAAAATGCACATGCTATGTTGAATGGGAAGACCATGCCTAGATCGTACACGACAGAAGTTGTTTCATGTGCAATGTATCTCATGAATCAGACGTCTATAATGACAATCCACATCTAGACATTGATGGAGATCATAGGTAATAAGCCTTATTACTCTTCATTAAAGTTTTCGGATGTATCTCTTATGTGCATATACCGGATGAGAAATGTAAGAACTAGATATGAAAGCAGATAGATGTATCTTCCTTGGATATGCTTCTGATACAAAAGGATACAATGTTACAATCCTTTGTCGAAGTAGTTCTATATCAATAGAGATGTTGTCTTTGATGAGCTACAATATTGGTTTGCTCCTGCACTTGTCGTAGCCATCTCTGTACATATTGTAAAATCAAGGAGTCAGTTCACTATAGTACCTCAAAGTAGTACGTTTGAGTGGAAAATGAGGAGAAATAATTAATTCTAGATCAAAATAAGTTCCACATAGAGCTGTTGTTAACGCTGGAGTCCACGTAGCACTGTAAACCCTCCGCGGTCCTAACGATCAACTACCCCCCGATCTCTCAACCTCCACGATCGTCATCCACGAATCTGCAACTGTCGGGCCTGTCTCTCACTCAGGGGTCACCTCTGATGGCTTTGATGGAAGCACACCATGAATCTTGAAGGGAAAAATGCTAAGTTCACTCTCATTCATACACCCACAAACTTATCAACTAAAATCTCCATAATCTCATCCACTAAAATCCTCCATTCTAACGACGTCTCTCAAGTTCTCACATGCTAAAAATATCCCACACTCTCTATATTACTCAAGTTGTCATTACGACGATGTGAAAACAAGGATGAGGAGCTCTTCTCTACTCCTCTATTTATACATTCTAGGTTTTTACTTTGGTACCCTCCGATAACTCAGCCGTAACTACTTTTACCGGGTTTTACTAAGATATTACTTAAGGTAAAAGCATTGATCACATGGGCTTTTTACCTTTTCACATGGGCTTATTCCTTCAAAGTCAACAACTTCTAGAAGGATTCTGGAATATTCTCAAGGAATCTCGAATTTCCACCCCCCCTCTACACTAGGACCCACTAAAAAGGAAACATGTGGAATCTCTTCTTGTTTTTAATGCCCACAAAGTCCACAACTTTAATCCAACCACTAATATCAAGTCAAAAAGGAGATAAGGGATACTTTCCACCTCCTTTCTACCTTTAGACAAGATGACAAGATAGTAGTGCTCACTCTTCAGCAAATATCTGAATTCTGCCAAAAGTACAGCTAAGTTTAACCATAACTAACTTTTAGCTAGTCATGACTAACTTGATATCTCCTAAAAGTACTTGGGCAGCAAATAAACATTCTCAACACTTAGTTATAACTAAATATCTTACTAATGGACCAACTTCATATGTGTAACATAGGTCGTTACATTTTACCCCCGGACTAAATTTTCGCTCCGTCCTCGGAGTGAAGAGAGAACTTTCGTCGATGAAAGAACTTCAACTTGTCATGGTTGACCCGATCGAATCTCCTTCCTCCCAACTCTTGGAGGTCATATGTGAAGTTGCTCCACACCTTATCTACAACAAAAGGACCAAAATATCTCGGAAGAAACTTCTTCCTAGCCCTCTTGAATCTGATAGCATCATACAACATAACCCAATCTCCGACTTGAAAAGGTTTTACCTCCCTCTTGCCCAACCGTTTGTCGTAACTCTTCTTTTGATACGCCTGAGCTCGTTCCATCCGGATCATTGCTACCGCTCGGGTCTCTTCCAACTCCATGAGTTGCTCCCTTCTTGATCTGACCACGTCTTCTCCTCTCGACCTCTTCAACTTTCGTTGAATAGTTTGAAAAGTATCCAATTCGAATTGGATCGGCAACTTGGACTCCACTCCATAAACCAGTCGAAATGGGGAGTATCCAGTAGAAGTCTTTGTTGTCGTTCGGTACTCCCATAAGATGGCATGTAGCCTCTTATCCCAAGTATGTTTCGCAGTCTCAACACCAGCATCTTTGGCGAGCATCATACAAAGTGTAAGATTGGTCTTCTCCGCAAGACCATTAGCATTTGGTTTGTATGAGGTCGTTACTCGTGGCTTGATAGAAAAGTGTTGTAGCATAGCAGTAGTCATGCTCCCTACAAACTCTCCTCCTCTATCTGAGACCAACTCTAACGGACATCCAAATCTCGTGATGATCCTCTCCCATAAGAATCTACCGACTTCTGTTTCATTGGTCTCTCTCAAAGGTCTAGCCTCTACCCACTTGGTACAATAGTCAGTGGCGACTACAATGTATCTATTGCCTCGAGGTGTCTTATTAAGAGGACCTACAAAGTCAATACCCCATTTCTCAAACGGCCCTAATATTGGAATTGATCTTAACGGAGGTGTTCTAGTAGACTTCAGAGCAAATGCTTGACATACGTCGCAAGTTTTGCAATAGTCTAAACACTCCTTGAAAATCCCTCTCCAATGATAACCCGCATCCAAAATCTTGAAAGCTGTTATCTTACCAGCAAAGTGACCTCCGCAAACAGTGCCATCGTGAAACTCGTGCATCAACTTGAACGCCTCCTTCTGACCAACTGCTCTCCTTAGTAACCCATCTGCTCCTTGATGAAACAGAATTCCCTCCACCATGGTGTAAGGTTTGCATCTCTTGATCAACGCGTTACGTTCTCGGGTATGCATACCTTCTGGAAAAGAGCCATCTACAAGGAAACTCCAGATTTCCTTGTACTCGTCCGGTATCTCCTCGATGCTTGTGATGGTCATCAGATGCTCGTCTGGAAATGAATCATCAAACGGTTCTTCTCCCTCATCATCATAAGCCCTTGACAAAAGATCAGCATTCGCATGCTTCTTCCCTGGTCTATCTTCGATCACATAATCATATTCTGTTAGAAGGATCTTCCAACGAGCAATACGACCTTCGGCATTAGGCTTATTAAAGATATACTTTAAAGCCTTGTGATCTGTGACTATGGAAAATTTCCCTCCTAGCAAGTAGTGTCGAAATTTCTTCAATCCAAAGATCACCGCTAATCCTTCTCGTTCAGTCACGGAGTAATTCTTCTCCGCTGGAACCATCTGCCTACTAGCATAAGCTATAGGATGATCATGCCCATCTCCATCTAGCTGACTTAATGTACATCCGATTGCTACATTGGAGGCATCCGTATACAGAATAAATGCTTTACTCCATTCAGGTTTAGCAAGTATAGGAGCTGTCACTAATGCCTTTTTCAGCTCCTCAAATGCTTCCTTTGCCTTCTGATCATGCACTATCAAGTCAAAATCAACTCCCTTCTTCATGTACATCGTCAAAGCTATTGCTTTGTTTGAGAAGGAAAAGACAAACCTACGATAATATCCAACCATGCCAAGAAACTGCCTCAACTTTGTCAAGTTGATCGGAAATGGAAGATCCACAATCTTCTTCACCTTCTCAGGATCTACCGCAATCCCATTCTTGGAAATGATGTGCCCTAACAGCAGACCTTCTTCGCAGCCAAAGATGCACTTCTCTGGATTCAGAGAAGCGTTAGCTTGCTCCAACCGCTGCAGAACTTTGATCACATGATCAAAGTGGTCCTCCTTTCTTCCGTACACACAGAAATCATCAATGAAATCACGAACAAACTTTCCTATGAATGGTTCGAACACCTTGTTCATGAACCTCTGAAACGTGGCCGGAGCATTACACAGTCCGAATGGCATCACTCGAAATGCAAATGTTCCCCAAGGAGTAGTGAAAGTAGTCAACTGTTGGTACTCCTGTGCTATCTTGATCTGGTTGTATCCACTATAACCATCACCAAAGCTGTACCACTCATGACCGGCAACTTCCTCCAAAATCTCATCTATAAATGGTAGAGGATAATAATCCTTCTTGGTAACTGCATTCAGCTTCTTATAGTCTATGCACACTCGCAGCTTACCATTCTTCTTCTTGACAATCACAATGGGTGAAACCCATTCTGAGTTCTCCACCTCGTAGATGAAACTCGCCTCCCTCAACTTGTCTATCTCCTCCTTGACCATCATTGCTGTTGTAGGATTGACCCTTCTCTGCTTCTGTCGAACTGGTCTTGCGTTCTCCTCCAATTCGATTCGATGAGTCTCGAGAGTCACCTCCTTCAAATCCTTGTAGCTGAAAGCAAACACATGGATATATTTTCGAAATATATCTAGGAATCTACTTTTCTCCTCTTGAGTGACATTGATACCAAACTTCAAGGTAGAGAGTCTTCTCACAATCTCTGCCTCACTCAACTCTTCTTTGTCAGGATCTTTTTCCACTGCTGGTCGAGGCAACAAGTCAATAGCACTAAGCTGATGTAATGATTCATCTCGACCAAATCCTTCGTCCTCAGACGAGGATTCTTGATCGTAAGAATCACCGGTATCTACTTCTGAGACACTCTGATCGTCCTCCGTATCAGATTCCCAGTAGTCACTAGTGGGTCTATCAGAGTCAGAAGTCACAACTCCAACACCCGAGAGAGGAACTATCACTCTATGATCTCTAGGCCCAATCCGTAAGTATCCCTTGTGCCACCTATCAGTGGTGCGCACAGCTCTCAACCAAGGCCTACCTAGGAGCAAATCATAACTAGAGTCCTTTAACACTTGAAAGGACATCAATGTTTGAACTCCCATCACAGACACGACCACCTTCTCTAACACACCAAGAGGTCTTACCCGTTGCTTGTTAGCCATCCCCACGACAATGCTAGCCGGGCGAGTTGGTTCCATCCCCAACTTCTTCATCAACCTCTCCGATATGGCGTTTACAGCCGACCCTCCATCCACCAATACGTCCGAGACGTAGTGACCATTCAATCGGACTTCAATCTTTGAAGCCCTAGTGCATACCTCTGAAGCATGCACATCCACCACACCAACTCCCACTGACTTTGATGTCTTGCTCTTGGGTTTCTTCTTCTTGCTTCTCTTAGAACTCAGTCCTCCTCTGAGTTCTCTTCGTAAGCTGGGATTAAGTGCGATCAGTTGTCCAACAGTGATGTTGGCTTTCTGAGCACCCACATCTTCAACCACATCATATCCCGCTTGGGAAGATGAAATGGTGAAATCCGCCATCCCTAGCTTTCTTCTTGGCTCCCTTGGTGTACTCGAAACATTACTCGAACGAGTACTTCTACTTGCTGACTCCTCCATGAAAACCGGTTCATCAGAAAATCGAGTTCTTTTCCTTTCTTGAGCTAAAAGCTCCACCGGTGCATGAGAAGAGTTTGAACTCTCCCCTTTCTCGTAGATGGGATCTCGCACTACATCGATAGTAGCCACTCCCTTGTCTCGTCCTTGTGATGGATTTCCTCCACCCACATTCATTCTAACCGCTTCGGCACCTCTTGCTCCGTTGTTAGGACAATTTCGCTGGAAATGAGAACCTCCACACGTCCAACAAGTGATTCCTCCAAAGTTACCTTGGTTGCCTCGGTTGGGATTGTTGTCGTAACCTCTTTGACCTCCTCCTCCACCTTTGTTCCTCCATTCTCGTAACTGTACCACGTTTATCTTGAGATCCGCAAGAGTATCGGTGATGCTCTTCAGCTCGGCATGAAAATCAGAGGTGGCAGTAGACATCGTTGTTGGGACAACCGGTCTTGACACCACCGTTGGAGTAGGAGCTGACGTTGAAGCAATCACCAATTGTGATGGTGCAGGTGCGATCGTTGTGGCTACACCAAGAGTCGGAGTCGACACCAGAGCAGCATGATGAGGTTGGATGATATCTCCTTCATCCAAACTCTCCTCCATGTTTGTCGCAATCTTGATGGCCTCCGCTTTGGTTGCTGGCTTCTCGTACCTCACTTGGGTTCGAATTGAAGGCCTCAACCCTCCCACCAAGTTCTTGGTCAACACTGCTCCAATCCCCGCCATCGTTAGTTCCACATTGTCTCCACTCTTCCGTAGGACCGTCCGAAACCGTTGCTCCAACTTATCCACCCTTTCGGCATATTGCCGAACTTTCTCGTCGTCACGTTGCTTCAAATGAGTAAGCTCCACCATGAGCTTCTCATAACTCTCTTCTGGAAGAAATTCTTCGATGAGTGCATTACTCAACGTCTCCCATGTGTCCTCAACTGCACCAGGTGTCTGGCTCTTCACTCGGTCTTCATACCACGTAAGAGCAAAATCTTCTAAAAACTCTGGCAGTAACAACACCCATTCTTCCTTCCTTCTCACGTTGTTTCCGATGCAACCCCTTTTGAAGTCTCGAACAAACGGTTCTACATCTTCATTGTCCTTCCCATGAAACACGGGTAGCTTTCCCATCTTGTAACTACTCTTTCTACTCTTCTAATCGTCGTGCAATAACTACTCGCTAAAAGAGTACGAACATCACCAATTCCATTCGCGAATAATCTACCATAGGTAAAATGAAAGGAAATGGTTGTAACAACACCTCTTGTGCCATCTCTTCCCCCAAGGTAATCATGAGTCTGAGTCGCATCACCGCCTTCTCCACCATCCGAATGACGATCTCCATCACAACTCAGCCGAGTCCTCCTTTGAAGTCGACAACTTCTCCGTCTCAGCTCTTTGAGTCTCGTCCAACTTCTCGACTACGGACGTAAGTAGGGCGGCCACATCGACGCACTTGTGTCCTCTTGATAGATCACCCACTCCACAACTTGGACAAGGATCTTCGCCTAGAAGATGAATTGGCGCTGGTGACGATGGACCCACTCGAAGACTCAAATCAGTAAACTCCCGCTTCCCTTTAGCTCTCTCGGTTCTGATTCTAGTTGGACAATTCACTACTTTGTGTCCCAACCCTCTACAGAAATAACACCACAAGTCGGTTTCTACTCTTCTCCTCGGCGATTCTACTTGAGGTTTAGTACTAGGGTTTTCAAACTCGACGATAATCTCTCTCGAACTTTCTCCGACACTTACTATGACATCTAAACCTTGAGGAAGGTTTCTAAGTCTAACTTTCCAATCTTTTGAATTTCCACTCATGTTGCACCTTCTCAACCATTAAGTGGACAAAATATCATAGAGGAAAATAATTCTACATTACTTTCTTAACTCTTCCGAGCTTTATATTAGAAATCGTGCATTATACATGCGATACACGAAATAAAATCTAATCTAATATTAACTATCAAAGATATGATCCTCCTCACCCTCGTTTGTACTCATCACAACAGACATCTTGAACTCACTCTTGTAAGGATCCAACTCTATTTCACCAGGAGCATTCGTGGCCTCCATAGTGAATGATGCTTTAAACTCGACTTTCTTCAAATCTGTGCCAATTGTCGCGGAAGCTTCTTCGTATAGAGTAAAGAGGGCACCCCAAGTGCTATAGATGCGTGTTCGTAACTCATCTATACTTAACTTGGGCTTCTCCGTCTCTGTTCGAACTCCTAAACGTCTCTTCTTCCACCTCGTCATTCGAACTGGATTCCCCATGACGTATCTTCAAGACCTCCTTGTATGCCGAAACGTATATCTCTTAGTTGGTAAGAGATCTCTCCAAGATTTTTGTGGTCTGCAGTAGCTCAACCTCCAAGCTACTAAATCATGAAGTTTCAACAGAAACTTCCCTAATCAGAAGAGATGGTGATGACTGTACAAATTTTTAGAGAACTGAAATTTGTATATTTTCACTTCCCTCATGGTTGTCAACCCCCTCCACTTTGAAAAATCCTTTCTCCCTCTTCAGACCTCATCTTCTCATGATTTCTTTTGTCCTGGATAGCTTATCAGCCACTCTAAAACACTGGAAAGTTTCTCAGGAAAATAAAATTCACAGAAAATCTGGCACTGACTGTAAACTTTTTCCAGAGAACAGAATTCCTCAACTCTCACGAATAGACCCCCTCAACTTTGAAAAATCATTGCTCCCTCTCTAGACAATCTTTTCCTATGATTTCTTTTGTCTTGGATAGGTTATCAGCCAATCTAAAACACTGGAAAGTTTCTCAGGAAAATAAAATTCACAGAAAAGTTGACAGCGACTGTACAAATTTCCAGAGAGCAGAATTTCTAAACTCACAAATTTATCTCCTCTAATAACTTTTCTCTCCTCCTTTCTCTACAACTCTTGTTGCACCCTCTTTCAATTCTCCTCAAACCCTTTCTAAGTGAACAAGATGTAAAGAATGACTTCGAACGCGTCATATATCACTACGGGATACACGAAAGGTTCTAACGTTGCTAACATCGCGTTAGCTCTCTCTCCTCCCAACGTTCTCTCCATGTGCTCTCTCATAATCTCCTTTTGTCGAATATAGAACTGAACTCTAAACATCGTTCAACGATCCCTTCAAGTGAGGTCCCGGCAACGGAACCAAAAATGTAAACCCTCCGCGGTCCTAACGATCAACTACCCCCCGATCTCTCAACCTCCACGATCGTCATCCACGAATCTGCAACTGTCGGGCCTGTCTCTCACTCAGGGGTCACCTCTGATGGCTTTGATGGAAGCACACCATGAATCTTGAAGGGAAAAATGCTAAGTTCACTCTCATTCATACACCCACAAACTTATCAACTAAAATCTCCATAATCTCATCCACTAAAATCCTCCATTCTAACGACGTCTCTCAAGTTCTCACATGCTAAAAATATCCCACACTCTCTATATTACTCAAGTTGTCATTACGACGATGTGAAAACAAGGATGAGGAGCTCTTCTCTACTCCTCTATTTATACATTCTAGGTTTTTACTTTGGTACCCTCCGATAACTCAGCCGTAACTACTTTTACCGGGTTTTACTAAGATATTACTTAAGGTAAAAGCATTGATCACATGGGCTTTTTACCTTTTCACATGGGCTTATTCCTTCAAAGTCAACAACTTCTAGAAGGATTCTGGAATATTCTCAAGGAATCTCGATTTTCCACCCCCCCTCTACACTAGGACCCACTAAAAAGGAAACATGTGGAATCTCTTCTTGTTTTTAATGCCCACAAAGTCCACAACTTTAATCCAACCACTAATATCAAGTCAAAAAGGAGATAAGGGATACTTTCCACCTCCTTTCTACCTTTAGACAAGATGACAAGATAGTAGTGCTCACTCTTCAGCAAATATCTGAATTCTGCCAAAAGTACAGCTAAGTTTAACCATAACTAACTTTTAGCTAGTCATGACTAACTTGATATCTCCTAAAAGTACTTGGGCAGCAAATAAACATTCTCAACACTTAGTTATAACTAAATATCTTACTAATGGACCAACTTCATATGTGTAACATAGGTCGTTACAGCACAGCCTAGTGAGACTAGTGTAGTTTCTACATATGACGAGCGAGTGCTATTAAAACGTATGTTTGACTCCTCCTGACATGTAGATCTTTCACATCCCTTGGATATTTTGTCTTAGATCTTGACGTCTACATCAGAGTAGTTGCAAGACGAGGTGAATAATGCACCGATTATCTCTCACATATCTGAATGGCCAAAGCATCTAGTGAGTAAGTATATGCATGAAGGTTTTCTTGTTGCACACCATGCATATATGATCAATGTTCTTCAAGAGTTCACTTGAAGAGATGATGCACAAAACTCAATGTGTGAGTGCTATGGAAGCTGAGCTTGCACTTCACCACCAACATACTTGGGAGTTGGTGGACTTACTTGAGCGTAAGAAGACGACTGATTGCAGATGGGTCTTCAAGGTCAAACACAACTCGAATGATATCGTGTGTCGATACATGATTAGATTGGTAGTCAAGGGCTACGCACAACAACATGGAGTGGATTTTTAGGAGACTTTTGCTCTAGTTGCGAAGATGGTGGCTATTCAAACTGCAATAGCAGTTGCAACTCAAAAAAGTTGGAAGATGCACCAGATGGACTTCAAGAATGCCTTCCTCAACGGTAATCTTGAGGAGGAGGTCTACATGCAACAACCTCCAGGTTATGAAGATCGCAAGTTTTCTTCTCATGTGTGTATGTTACGAAAAGCTCTCTATGTTTGAAACAAGCACCAAGAGCATGATATGCAAAGATCAATTCTTACTTGCAACCTCTTGGTTTCCATCTTTGTAGTTCATACTCTAATTTGTATTCATTTAGAATATGGTGATCATCATCTATGTTGATGATTTGATTATTACTGATAACTATGATGAGCTTATTTTCCATATCAAGGATCACTTGAAATCCCAGTTCGAGATGATGGACTTAGGAGAGCTCAAGTACTTCCTTGCTGTGGAGTTCATTAGAGATAAGAAGGATGTTTGGCTTGTGCATCGACAATATGCTCTCAGTATGCTTGATTGCAAATCCATTGCTACGCCATTAGAGCAAGAGGTAAAGCTAGGAGCATAGGATGATGAGTGACTTGATGATCCCCTAATGTACAGATAGATGGTTGGGATTCTTATCTACTTTATTATCACCAGATCAGACTTGAGCTGTTGGTCTGATCAATCAGTTTATGCAATCACCACTGAGATGACATTTAGAGGCTGTCAAGCACATCCTCTGTTACATGAAGTTCTTGATGTAGTATGGACTTCACTATCGATATGATGGACCATTGTTGTTACATGATTACACTGATGCTGATTGAGGAGGGAGTGCCAACAAGAGATCCACGTCATGTTACGCTTTTGGACTCGGAAGCGCTATTATAAGCTGGATTTCTAAGAAGCAACTTATGGTTGCTTTGTCATCCACAAAAGCATAGTACCAAGGAGCAACAAAGACAACATGCGAATCAATTTGCCCGATGTATGCTATTTGATATTAATGTGGAGTGTATAGATCATGTTATTACATATACTAACAACATTAGCAGCATGAAGTTAACTAGTAATCACGTTTTTCATGCTATGATGAAACACATTGATATGCATTATCATATCAGAGAAGGTACTTGCAAGAGAGATTGAGCTCAATTATGTGAGCACATAAGATCAAGTTGTCGATATCTTTACTAAGGCATTGCTTAGAGATAAGTTTGATGCTTTCAGTTAGTGTCTAGGAGTACATGATGTAGAGTTGAGCTTGGAGAGGAGTGTTGATATAGTTCCAAGCTCTAGTAGATCGATAGACTAATATCAGCCAGGGTAGTTATGATTATTACATACAGTTAGTTAGAGGACTAACCCACCATTATGATTTCTTTTGTACTCACCATCCACAATATATAATGGAGAGACGAAGCCTATCCCATCTCATTCTTTTTTACTTCCTATCTATTTGCTCTCTCTTCTCAGAGTGTCTTCTTAGAAGTATCAATCTTTCTACACATATGATCGTGCACCAAAGGTTACATCACCTAATGCAATCATCTTTACAAAAGCTATGCAGTGCATGTGACATAATAAACCTTTGAAAATAGATATCGGACATGTTTCAAATATGATAAAAGAGTTTGGTCCTTGCAATATTTATAATCCTTTTTTTTCTTTTTTTTTTAAGAAACACACACGGTGGTGCGGGAGAACTTTATTGAGAGTATAAAATGTACAAAACTAGCTTAACAAAAAGACCTAAGGTGAGGCGGATGCTAGAGATACTTAATTCGTGTCAGCTATCTACCAAAGACATACAAGACTCACTGAAATGCTAAGCGAGGAACATTATCATACAAAAAAGACAAGTGCGTATACAAAAGATCGAATAAAACACTAGGCAAGCAAGTCATGTGACAAGTGTCTGAGAAAACGATAAAATGCTGATAAGAATCGAGACCAAGGCGTGATTGATGCGATACCAATGTTTGCTTGAAGCTTGACGATGGCAAGTTGAATAGGCTGGGAGAGCAAGACCAATCTTAGGTGTTGATGAAACAACTGGACACAACGTGCTTTATAAAGGAGTCTCCAGAGCTAGAGGAGAAAGAACAATAGAGCAAAATTTGATGGAATGCGATTAACAAGCACAACGATAATGGACGAAATGGAGACATGAGCACTCAGAAACTTGTCTTGGAAATCTACACACTAGTGAGAAAGACATGCCACAAAGATTTCAGAAGACAATGAAACTCGAGATCCATCTCACAAAGTGGAGATAATATTTATTGTGTCAAGCAACTTATTTTAGAGGGAGTCGTAAGCAAACATTAATGCTAGTTTGTTAAAGGTTTGTTTCAAGCACATTGTATCATTCCTTAAGAGAAGTTATAGCTTGATATTTAGTTCGTGCTCATTTGTTGAAACAGTATGCTATGTGTCAGTTTGTGTGAGCAATCAATTGGATTTGTTTTCAAATGTTAAATGATGTTACTTGTCCATTGAGATCTTTGAGGATCATGGGACTATACATGTGACTCCACCATAATGGGACTTGGACGAGAAGCTTCATTAACATTTCATAGCGCCTGCATCTCCAACAGTAAAAACAATGAATCAGACTCACGACTTTTTTCTTAGAGGACTCTGAGCTAAACCACTTAGGATAGTGCACACAAAGGTAAGAAGAATTGGTCATTTTTTTCAACTGAATGGATTGCGGAAGATAATCGAGTGGTTTGAGGTTATCTCAGATAGAAGTCTCTTTGAGGAAAATAATTTATTATTTTTCAAGACCTTGCATTAATTCTCTCCTTGTCTGTGTCTAACCAAAAGACATGTTCAAAATTTGTCAGTGAGTACAGTATATAGTCTATTTGCGTCATGTTTTACATTAATGAAAGTGTTGTTATTTTCCGTGTGAGCAGATCCTAGATTTGAGAAGCACCAATTCAAGCATTATCAACCATAATTTCTATGGTAAAATGGATATTTTGATTGTTTTGTCCAAGGGCATAGTTTACTTCCGTCCAAACTAGAATACTCTCCTTGAAGATGAAAATCCAATTGGTCTTCCAGCTGTAATTCCAAGCAAGATTTACTTGGTGTTGGTCGATCTGATGGTTGAGTTCTCATCCACTACTGACCATGGAAGTTCAGTTCTATTTCCTTGGTGACATACAGACAACTGCCATATTTTTTCTGTCTCCTTGGGATTATAGGTTTCTTCTTTGGTTGCTATTACTTTTGAATACATACTTGTTGCACTCTTTGAATTTGTCACCTATAGTTTACATGCGGATGTTATCGTCTACATTATGACTTAGAAGATGAGATATTGTACTGACGTTTGTTTGTGGTGTAGAACTCATAGTGTTCACTCTTGAGCATGTCGTTTTGAGACTGATATGCGTGTAACAAAGTTAGAGTTTTTTCCATGAGTTGATGTGTCTCTTCACTAGCTCACATATGTCTCGGTTTTGTTTGTCGGTTGTTGAGTATGTCATTTTTATTCCGTATTTATGTAATTCAGATATATCATTTAGTCTTCGTGATTCTTGCTCTTTTCAACTGAAAGCGATGCTTATTTGAAGGGTTAGGTATTAAATCAAACACTCGATTAAATGATTAATTGTTGAGTACAGTCCTCCGCACTTGTACCTCCTGAAGCGCGACAATCCACACTAGCCTTATGGGTTCTTTCCTGCTCTCCCCGTGTTTGCAGGCATGGGCTAACAAATAACATATATGGAAATTTTTAATTATTTATATCTACTTAGTATATATATTTTATTTAACACTTATATAATTTTCTGTTAACAAAAGAAGAAAAAAAAGTTCCCAGAAAGTTCATGTTGCATGCATATTTGAATAGTATTGTACCTTCTCTATGTATAAGTTTGTGGATCTAGACTGAAGCAACCGAGTTTTTGTTTTTGTTTTCCAATCGAGGTCCAATACATGTGTTTTACAACACTTCGTGGTCAAGATATCCCAAAGCACCGATTGCATTTAGATTTATAGTCTTCATTTCTCAAAAAACTTCATAAAACTTGAATGAGTTTGGAGCATCTCCACACAAGACATATGAGGGTTTGCCTGTTCAAACTGAGGGTCTGCGTTACGGTGTTCATACGTGTATAGAGCCCGTATAATTTATACATGTATACTATATAGGTATGTATTCATCTATTAAGCTTGAAATGATAGTGAAGAAACTAACTTACGAAATAATCAACAACGAAGAATATTTTACACACATATTTTACTGTTATTTTTTCTTTCTCATTATCTCAGATGGAACCAAAGTTTAAATTTCTCACGTTTGCAATCATCATATATGAACCCACAACAACATCACCAAAGATGCAATGTGGAGGATAATTATTGATGCTTGTATTTTCTTGTAGACTTAGTTTAAGTAAAATGATCTTATGGTAAAGAACATCTAAGTATCCAACTTAACGGAGGTACGTAGAACATTCTCTAAATATATTTCTCTTTTTTCTTCTGAGAAAATCTCTATATATAGTGTAACTATATGAAAACAAGATAATAGGAGGTGTTATACTTGGATCCTTCTCCTCTTTTGCTCATGAGTAAATCCACGAAGACAGTGTAAAAGAAAAACTCGATTTGAAAATAAATCACTAGCTACCAGTGGATAATATAATTTTGAAACCTTAATCTTAACTTTATGACCAAACCTTTACGGAGAAAAGGATGTGGTCATAAAAATAAAGCTTCTATTTCTTTTCCAAAAGAAAGAATAAACTTTGTTCAGAACAATCTGAATAAGTAAGATCGTATAAGCTTCGGTATGCGATATCATTAGAATAGCTTAGTTGGTTAGAGCATCTCGACCGCACGTCGTTAAAGAGACTTTTAACAAGTTAGAGAGCAATTTAAGGGAGAATCTTTCCCCGCTAATCTTTATAATTTCTAATTTAAAGTATTCTTTGAAAACTACATCGTTTCTTTAACTTAAAGATTTCGATCAAAATCCTCAACACACACACACAATCCAGTCGTATGAGGAGCAGTTTGTTGGTGCTCTGTACACGTTCGAGCTTGTATGTATCACAATTTTTCTCCTTAAAGATGTATTTAAAGACTTTTGGTGAGAATATTTAACTTTAAATATACATATAATTTATTTCGTATATATAAATAAGAGTAAAATGATATTTATCGCTATACGGGTGAAGATGGTTTTAGGACCCTTCTGGTCGTGGTGGTGGATATACTTCATGGAGAGGGGAAGCGGTTTGACGAGGGGTTGTATGATATGTCGGGCGAGTGAAAATATACCAAATATACTCTAAACAAGAGGAAAGTAACCGGCCATATCTGTGAATACATCGACAATGAATACGTATTCGGGAATCGGGAGACAAGAAGCAGGGGAGACGTTATTTATTACGACTGCAAAACGCACGGGCTTTGTTCGGAATCGGAAGCTGACCCTAGGTTGGATGCCGGGCTCAGCGACCAGTCTGAACAGAACAGGGTTAGCCGGATGGGACGGGACGGACAGTGGAGCTCGACGCCTCTTTGACGTGAAGTGCGCATGGGCCCAGGGAGCGCCGCGTCAGGCAGGCGCAAGGACCAGTCCAGTGTGGGGGCCAGTTCAATTCTCATAGGCAGCTACGAGCGAGGGAGGAAGGGAGGGTTCGTTCGTTTCCAGAGATACGGCAGGGTCTGCCCTGCTCGACTGCGTGCGCTGCCCAATCTGCCCGCCCTCGCCAGGTTGGCCCGCCCAGAGCCTCTTTCCCGGCCTGACACCATACGCAGTGCACGGCCGGCACGCCCCTTCCTCAGCTAAACTTGAGAGACTGCACTATCCTCAAATTTGTAGCTCATATCGCTGGGTTCGGAGAGAATGAAGTCCGTCGCTATAAGTGCACCATAGTCTCCGTACTGGGCTATAACAGCAAGAGGTCAGTATTATGGAGTGTATGGGTTTGACTCCGGGATTCCGGGCGCTCCGCATCAAATAAAAAGATAGAAAACAAATAGAAAACACTAAAATGGAGTGTTTTTTGTGGGGTTGGAGTCCGAAATTTGACTTGCTCCTGTCCGCTCTCTACTGATATGCTCTCCCTGACTAGGATAGTGTTGTCCTATTGAGAGTCTAGCTTTCCTTATTGGCCCCGATAGCCATTCTCTCGTCATTATTCTCCAGCTTTGGCAAATTTCCCTGTTCCGGGCAGGTTCGGTTACTATGCGTCAGAATAGTTGTACGACGATTGTGAAAACAGAAACAGAAATGAAACAGGATTTTTGTCGCGAAGCGTAGTTTGTCGTATTAGCAAACGGTTAAAGTGACGGAGGGGGCAGACGAAAGAAACGGAGCGCTTGTGAAAACCGAGAAAGGAACTGGGATTAAATCGGATTAGTTTTTGCATGACGGAGCAAACCCGCCAAATAAGGCGGGTGAGTTTACTGAGTGAAATCACTGTAAGGCAAGTTTCCTTGAGACTTTACTTTGTAGAAGGAAGACTCCTCGTCATATCTGCACTAAACTCCGTTACAAAATTTTCCAAGGATTTTATTGTCACTTCCCCTCTTCGGGTTGAACATGTAGAGTTTTCTCCTTTTATTTATGATCAAATTATTTTTGGGAAGAGTTTGGTTATAAAATAAAATAAAATAAATTTAATTAATAATAGAGGGTGGAATTTATCACGGAATAATGTAATTTTGTGCTAACAGGCTCACCTTTATGTTTAAACTAAAACCTCTCCTTTTGTTTCCTTGACGAATCCATGGTAATTTCTAGAGCACGGGTCCAAGTCAAGCAAGTGATACTATGTCGGAAGTAGTAAAATATTGAACGATAGGATAAAATTACTGGCACGATTGTCATTAGTCAGTAATCGAAAGGTAGAAGAGGTAAATATCCAGAAGTTTAATTTAATATCTAATTCTTCTAACAAAAAGTTTAAGTATTAAATTAAACTCTGAATAAATTAATATATTAATGAGTACAGCTTCTCAGATTTGTATCTTCTGAAGCACGGCAATCGAGTCAAGACTTATGGTTTATTTCTTGCTCTCTTTGTTTTTTCAGACATGGACTAATAAATAATATTTATGGAATTTTTTAATTATTTATATCCACTTGGTATATATATTTTATTTAATACTTATATATTTCTCTGATAACAATAAACGAGCAAAAGTTCCCAGAAGTTCATCCATAATGCATATATATTCGGTGTGATAAAACAACCTAAGAGGTGTAATCAAACACAAAAGCCTACTGTGATCAAGCCAATTTTTATTATTTTATTATTGTTTTTTTAAACGACCATAGTGGGCCAGGTCAAATCTTTATTACCGGCTAAAGAGGACCACCCGAATACAAGCGGTCTGAGCTCAGATCCGTGACTACCCTGGATGCGGAGGGTCCTGCACGACTCGGAGCCCGACCTCGTTCTCCTGCTCGAAATCTCTCTCGTCTTCCTCGACTTGGAGCCGATCGAATTGACCTGAGTGCGCTCCTTATCATCGTCGTCTTCATCCGTCATCATTGACCCGCTCGCCTGGTGGAGCAAGCTCGTGGTCCGCTTTGGCTCGTTCTCATTGCTGCTCTCCCTCGAGCGCTCATGATCATCCGTGCTCCTCTTCCCATCGTTGATCTTTGATCTCGGCTCGGTCCTCGAGATACGTTTCGTCTTAAATATTCTTTTGAGGTCATGTTTGACAATGTTTATGTGCTTGTACTTGACAGGCAGTTTGAGGCCTTGAATCGGCCAGCCCCACCCCATCTTGATGCTCGCGCAGATCCTTGACTCATAATTGTCCTGACCGCGACCAAAGCTGCGAGAAATCAGGTTGGGGGTGTTTCTCTCGTGAGCAGGCTGCCGCTTCCTTCGTTTATCTTGACAAGGCTCCTCTTTTGTGCTATCCTACATCTCTCTCCTGCCCTTCTCTATCTGCTGTCTGGACTGCAGGCTACTGCAGGCTACGGTAGGCCAGGGTTCCCGTAAGCATGACGAAACTCTAGTAAGTACCAGTCATGGATTGACTTGACAGGCAACAAAGTATCAAAGTTCGCAACAACTTTAGATACTCCCTAGAGAGCCTGAGAACGGTACGTGTTGAGAACAGACGTGTTGAGAAGCACAGGAATGTATGTGCATAACTCTCGACTGGAAAGTTGTCTTCAGTCGGAAGATGTGGTACAATAAATTTTGTAAAGTCTGTAGCAGTTGTGAACGTTTACCTTGCGGAGCTTTCCCAGTGCAGATTAGCCATCCACGCGAGACTAGAGGTGCTAATGAGCGACAATAACATTCAAAATTAGGGTAAATTACTGTATTAAGTGTTGGGTTTCAGATCGCTTATTCGCTCAACCAGCATAAGCGTACATTATCACCTGAGTTCAATTCATTTCATGTATTAAAGTGTTTTTTTCTAGATGAAATATTTTCATCCCAGAATAAATCAAAAGTCTCCTTCGAGTCTCTAGGGAGAGTTTCATTCTAAAGATATCTCTCTAGATCTTCAGTGAAATAACCATATATTCATTTGTCTGTATAAACGATGAACTGAGAATCAATTATATTTTAATCATATTGTACCGGTTTTTTCTTGATTCTTCCTCTGACTACAGTGTCAGTTTCAAACTTCTGACGTCATACCTCTTAAAGACGAGTGTTGTCAGTGTGGTAACTTGAGTAGCAAAGCGTCAACTCTTTTCGTGCCAGAAATCTACTTAGTCAGCCCCCTCCAGCGATTTCACGATTCTGTCAATCCTAACAATTCAGAAGTTTCTTTGTCAACCTCCACGTAAAATATACCGGGAAAGTTCTTATGATATTCTTAACATAAATGTGTTAGAAGAACCTTAGTGCAAAAATCTACTGTGATATGTTCTTCTACTAACCATATTACCGGTTATTGGTTGATACGTCTTACTCTTACTGGTAATGTCAGGTCCGGAGGTTGACAAAGAAACTTCTGAACTGTCGAGGTTGACAGAGTCGTGAAATTGCCAGAGAGGGCTGACTAAGTAGATTTCTGCTTTTCGTGCACCTAAGTATTCGTGCAAGACACTAAACAATAACTGAGAAAAAGTAGAAACAGGGAAGTGAAAACTTTACATGGAGCACTTACTGTGAGCGAAATGCTTCCAGAAACCTACATCTTTCAGTGCTCCGTTGCGAGAAGTGTTCATAATCCAGTAAGATTTAACTTTAAACGTTTGTATTTTCCAAGTATCCAACTCAGTTAAAAGTTTAGTTTTAATGATTATTTTCAATAATTCTAACAAGCTCCAGTTCACAGAAATATTTTTATGTATTAAATTTCCAACCGGACATAGTGAGAGAAAGGTTTACAGGATTAGTTTTAACCACGCAAGAAAATTAAAAGGCTTTAATTTGATTAGCATAATCTTTCCTGTGAATAGTAATATTTTTGACACCTTATGTATAGTAATCGTTCACAGAGGTGCGAGAATAGAGTTGACGCTACAATATATGCAGAATATAATACAGTCCATGTTAATATAGTATATTCACCTCATCTTACCTTCACGGACCCAGTCTTATATCGTCCCTCAGACATCCATGGTTCATACACACACAAAAATTGCATACACACACCGAAATAATGTCTGAATATAGTCATTTGCAGAAATAACCTATAGCAAGATGACATAACCAGGTGCTCAAGGAATGAAAACCTGTGATTTCTAGTCTGGAGAAGTCGCTTGTCCTCTTCCTTCCCCTTGCCAAAACTTCATGTTGTTATTATTATTATACGCCCAGCCTATCTTCTTTGCATTATCACCACTTCTATCACCGTAGGTTTATGTAATAAATTAAACTTACTGCACTCTTCCATCTACTCTCATCTTTAGCTCACCAGAAAATGCCCATTTGTACATCTCACGACAGATATATATCAGTCTCTATGATATCCGTGGAGTCCTCATTATTGGAGGGGCAAGGTTGGCCATCATCAAGCTTTCGTCAAGTCTTGAACTTGATCTTTGGTTTACATGAACTCTCACAAGGAGAGATTGAATGCGATGCAGGAGTAGATCCTCATCTGATCATATTACCAACAAAATGAGAAAAACTGACTCACAACTTTGATATGCTTATTTCTAAATAGAACCTGATAGTAATCTCTCTCTAGTAGTTTCAGATGCTCCCTTGCTGACAGTTAACATCACAGTTTATACACTACTAAGCGAGCCATCTGCTTCTGATTTTGTCAAAGAATTTTATATCTCTTAAGTTTCTGAAGATCTCGGGCCATGCACCCCTTTAATTTCTTTCTCCTTAACAGTATCTCACTACTCAAAGATTTATAACCTGCAAGTACAGCCTAAACTCCGCAATCTCTTCAACAACACACCTGGCCTACCAACCCTCCACGTCAAACTTACATTTTTGGACTTATTGATGATGCAAGATTAGAAACCTTTAGAGAACCGAAGGAGGAAGTGTAATTGGCCTTGCAAGACTAGTATAGTCAGCACTCTCTAATTATCTTTCCCCTAATCGTTATATTCTTTAGTTGTTAAAAGAAAAAAATTCTTCCTACAATAAGATACAAAAATTTTGTTATAAAATTAATATGCTTTTGCTACTCAAAGTACAAAGTTTTTTAATCAAATTTTTATACAAAATTCTCTTGTACACTTGACCGATCAATCAAAGAATGCGACTCTCAGAAGTAAGAACCTTTATGTACTAGTCGTAAAGCAACATTTATGCAAGATCAAGAACCTCCTAACTGCCTAGCGTCGGATGAATCCGGATCTAACCAGTAAGGATAAAATTCTGGATCAATCCGTCTGGATATAACTTTCAAATTTATCCCCTTCTCTGCTTGATGATTATCCTCAATCACACATTGAAATTTTTTCTTTAAGATATATCTCCAATTATTAAAGTGACACATTTCAACATATTACTAGGATAGACACATATGATATTATTCAGTTATTTCATCCACTCCATCTGAATATGGAGAGATAAATATGCATGCAACATGTACTTTTGGCCCGAGTGCGGAAAAAGGAAAGTGAAGGAAGAGGAACAAAATGTAATCAATCTCATATAGAGATGATTTATAAGATATTAATAGTAATTTTATAAACATTAAACATTAAATAATAAATATAAGTAACCTCTAGACTAAAATATATTTTGGCATAAGTGTTATGTGTTAGATGCAAGTGCATGCTGGAAGTTCCGAACAAAACTTGTAAGTCATGCAAGTGCGCTCTAAGATCCGTAAGAGAGGCTTACTTTTTTTAAAAAAAATCATTTATATTTAATTTATCACATAACCCTTCTCACCAGAAGAGTTATGTGATAAATTAAATCTTGTTACTCGTCAATTACATCAATAAGTCAGAGTCACTTGTATGCGGATCTGAAGATTCACTCTTCATACAATATTGCATTCAGATACAATGCACAAGTTCTTCCAAAATTATAAATCCTCTTTATACAAAGTTCCCATGTATACTTGATTGATCAACTGAAGAATGCGATCCTCAAAGACAAGACTCCTTATATACTAGTCGTAAAGCAACATGCTGTCGAGACGAGAGTTTCTTGAGAAGGGCGGAACCTTCTAGCGGTGATACGATCCTGAAGAGGAGGACAAAAATCACACACGGAATACGGACCGCAAGAAAACACACCACCACGATTTTGATCCGGCCAAGATAAAACACACGGCACGCAAGTAAACTTTCAACTCAAGATCATTCAGACTGTAAATCACACGTTCAGAAATATATCAGAAAACTGCTATGGTGAAGCACCAGCGTGTTCACCTAGATGCTTTTCGTTTTCTATTCAGAAAGATATGCGTCAAGGGGTAACGAGCAACCGTCACTTATGATCTTGGACATCATGACTGCTGCCTCGCATTGGGCGGGTGATCACTCTGATTGTCGGATACTTCCTGGAGAGAGAGAGAGTGTCAGTCACGATAGTTCGGAGAGGATGCATGTTATCCACATGAAGGACGTACGCACCTTGCGGTGATGGCTTTCATGCAGAAGCACTTCACGCCATCAAAGATGCGTTATTACACTCGTGCGAGAGAGAACTTCATGAGTGAGACTTTCCACTCTGTTCTAACAAGTTTGCTAGGAAGAGGATCCATTGGGAACGATCGTACGAGGCTCGACTAGCTTGCGCTGCTATGGACTGGAATGAGAAAATTCGGCGTGAGGTTATATCAAGACGTGCACGACGTCAAAATGATTCATCAGTTCGTAGACAGCCGGCCACTAATCGAGTGTTAGTGGAAGGACGAGTTGTGAATACACATATTTGGACATTGATATCCCACCAAGCACACAACTTTCAGGTTTGTTCATCTTTGACTTTTGCAATTTTCATAATAGAAGTTGATTACACCAGAATATGTTTATTTATTGGTGATTCTAATTCTAACTTATGTGCATTTGCAGATGGTTCTCTACTGCAAGTTGTCATTTTACATATAGAGCTATCATTTTGATATATATATTGAGGATATATAATACTTCGGATGACTCTTGATACTGTGATTTTGTTGATTTTCGTTATTATGTGAAATATTTGGTCGGACCATTTTGAAATATTTGCAAGTCTGCCATTTCGATTATTTTCAAGTCAATATTTTAAAGTCAAGGTTATACAAAACTTCTTCTCCTCCTACAACAGAAATAGCTTGTAAGTTCACTTGTAGACAAACGATGATTTTGAATGATTTATGCGGATCGAAATCTAAGAGGCAAAGATCTCAAAAGAGCAATGGTTCTAAGTTTACTTGCTACAACTATGGCGAGGCGGACCATATTGCTAAAAGGTGTATGAAGCCTAAGGTTAGTAACTGTATTATGAATGCGTTTGTTACATATGACTTCTTGGAGAGTCAAATGACAGTGACCTTAGGAAGCACAAAGAAGACTTCAGGACTGATGTTTCTACAGCTAGAGTTGCTAACTGTGATGTTACTTTCCTTGTGGATGCAGGAGCAACTCGCTCCTTCATAAATCTGAAGTTGATGAAGAAGTTGGACTTGTCTACTTCCAAGGTAGACAAGCCTATTTAAGTGCATTTTGCCAAGGGCAAGACGTACCAAACTTCTGAAGTAGTCTTGGACATACGATTTGCGTGTGAGGAGTTGGAGTTCACAGAGAGCTTCACGATGTACAAGATGGATGACATCCATGCGGTTTGAGAAACACTTTCTTACATAGGTTCAAAGTAGAACTTAGGCAAAAATCTTTGAGGTTGAGAGTCAAAGTTAAAGGACGGAAGCTGGGAGTGAGGCTGATCCAAAAGCGGAAGATTGATGAGTTTTTTGTGATTTTGATCAAAGACAAACAGATGGACTTCAACGACGGAGTCATGTGTTTGATGCAGGTTGCAGATTTGATGACGGACGACAAATAAGAGAAAACATCAAGAGACGTGACTAAACTTTCGAACGTGCTTCACGAAGTGATTAAAGCGAGTGGTGGATCACAAGATCGAGGTCTTACCGGGGTCAGAACCACCCTCCAAAGCTACTTACCGACTCAATCAGATAGAACTCCTTGAGTTGAAAACACAACTCGATGAGCTATTAGCGCGAGGATATATTTGAACCAACAAGTCACCTTATAGAACTCAAGTTCTTTTTGCAAAGAAGAATGATGAGAAGTTACGACTCTACGTATATTATTGTGCGCTCAATAAGATGACGGCGAAGAATATTATCCCTTGCCAAGGATAGATGATATGTTTGACAAGTTAACGAGCGAAAAGTACTTCAGCAGGATCGACTTGAAGTCAAGATATTATCAGATCCGGATAGCTGACCCAGATGTTGAGAAGACCGCTTGTCAAACTATATACAGATTGTTTGAATTCATGGTGATGCTATTTGGATTCTGCAATGTCTTTTCGATGTTCACTACATTGATGAACACAATTTTTCACGAGGAGATGGACGAGTTTGTCATCGTTTACATCGATGACATCTTGATCTACTCAAAGACTTTAGAGTCATACGCGGAGCAGCTAAGAGTGGTGTTGATGAAGTTGCAGGAGCATAAGATGTTTATCAACGTTGACAGAGTGAGTTTGGTTTGGAACTCATTAACTTCTTGAGACATATCATAAGTGCAGAAGTAGTCGATATGAATATGCAGAAGGTGGACGCGATTATGACTTGAAAGCCTCCGACTATAGTGAAAAGGATGCGACGGTTCTTAGGACTGACGTAGTTCTATCGTAAGTATGTGAAGAGGTTTTAAAGATCGTGAAGTTGTTGACAAATTGGACAAAAAAGATGCACAAGTAAGTTGGACCAAGGAGGTGGATGATGTGTTTCAAACGATCAAATCTATTTTGTCAAAGGCGTCAGTTTTGAAGCTATCAGAGTTTGACAAACCATTCGAGGTGTACACGGACGCGAGCGACTATGCGATTGATGGAGTGTTGGTGCAGGATGAAAACTTGTAGCGTACGAAAACAAGAAGTTATCTATGACGGAGTATCGATGATCGACTCACGAGAAGGAACTATTTGCGGTGATTCATTGCTTGAGCAAATGGTGGCATTACTTGGGACTTCACAAAAC
Organism: Asterella californica; assembly: GCA_036924285.1. Taxonomy (NCBI): domain Eukaryota; kingdom Viridiplantae; phylum Streptophyta; class Marchantiopsida; order Marchantiales; family Aytoniaceae; genus Asterella; species Asterella californica. The sequence goes on along the minus strand of JAYKYS010000002.1, from coordinate 18,148,558 downwards.
CCAAGTGTATACTGACAATATTTTGTTCAAATATTTTGAAACACAAGATCCGATGAAATCAAAGCAACTACGGTGGCATGATATCTTGGCGTTCATGAATGTGAAATTAATTCAGAAAGCAGGAAAGGACAATGAGGTTCTGGACGCCTTGAGTCGTAAAGAGGAATATCTTTCAACATCCATACCGATTATGCGAGTCCTGTGTCCTAAGAAGTCAGACTTAGGTTGGTGAATACGTGAAGGTTACATGAGAGATGATCAAGCGAAAGAGTACATGAAACAACTCAAGCGAGGAGTGACGTTGCAAAACATGCAGCTGAGACATGGGTTACTCATGTTTAAACAAAGTCGGATTTATGTGGGACAAGAAAAACTTAGGACTAAGTTGCTCAAAGACTGTCTTCATGATGTGTCTTTAACATGCCATAAAGGAGAAAGTCTACTTTAGCAATGATGGCTAAAAAGTTTTATTGACCCCACATGATAGACGATGTTGCTCACTTTCTGAAAACATGCATAACATGTCAAGCAAACTGAGTTTCTTATACGAAGAAACAAGGATTACTTCATTCTTTGTCGATTCCAGCCAGACCTTGGGAAAGCATCAGCATGGACTTCATAATGTCTCTGTCTGATTCAAACGAATACAATGTCATCGTTGTGATAGTTGACAGATTTAGCAAACTCGCAAAGTTTACCCCGACCTTGGATATCATTCATGACGAGACGTTAACTGAACTGAAGAGCAACAATACGTTAACTATAATGGACTGCTCTTTGTATATACAGAAGTCACCTAGTGCATTGGTAAGAGTCAGAGTGTGGACACTCAACTGCCTGAGTTCAATTCTGACTCAAACTGAGAAAATCCGTGGATGAAAAATGATAAGCTTACGCTTGAACTACATTTCTATCTGAGGAAGCAAATGCTACTGCAATCTTTCAATCTTTTCTTAGAAAGACTTAAATTAAGCTTAAATGCTTAAGTTTATAAGGCTTGTTTATAGAGTTTAGTGGGGATGTATTTATGATTTGGTTTTGACTAGACCCAGAGAGGAGACTATATGATTCGTTATAGTTTGAAAATAATTCGTCAGAATAATACATTCACATCTTCATGAAGTTTATGAAGAGCTTTAGACAATTTCAACACAAATATTCAAATAGTCCAATGTACAACCACGTAGTTTCAAAAACATGTTCGATAACAAATTGTTGGGTGATGCATCTATGGATGTAGTTCATGAATTGTTAAGGTCGCCTGAAAGAATACTATACGAGAATTATTGGAAGAACTTTGTGTAGTTCCTAAAAGTTAAAACTTTACCCTCATGTCACCGAACACTGAAAACAACCATCACAGTAACAAAACCTCATGAAGTTAATGGATGTCTATGTGCAGACCATGTGGCCATGTCCATGAAGACATGGCCATAAGCGCTTCATAGACTTCATGGAGACTTCATGGAGTGAGCTTTTCAGGAACACTTGTCTACCTTGTTGAGCATTAAACATCAATACTGAAAATAACAATAAGTTGTATTATGCACATAGTTAAGATGACAAAGTGTGTAAAGTAACAATAGTTGTTATTTAAATCCAACGAAATTCAAGCTCACACTAAATAACCCTGGATTATTGAGTAAAGACAACGAGATGTTATTACACGTAAAAATATAACTTACATGAAGAAAAAATATCTTCAACATCCCATGACACAAGTACAAGAGTTTTAGTGAGTTTTCTCTATATAAATATAAATATAAATATTATTCCATAATAATACATAATAAAATTCAAAATATGTATTAATACACATATGATATACAAAAATTATTTCACACAAATGAATATAAGAACTATAAAACTACTAAGTAATTAATAAAAATTAAGGAATTAATATATCAATCTATTCATAAATTTAATATATCAATAATAATAAGTTCATCTAAAACCCTAAGATTAATATCTATTTAATTATTGAATACAGTTAATAACTTCTCTCTCATACTTTCCAAATTTGTGTGAGTCTTAATACAGTGCTCTTATTCAGTCATAGTATTTGTATATTATTGTTCTTATTTGTTTGATTGTTTAAATCATTCACTTGTTATTTGTATTTACGTGATTTAAGTTATCATGAATATTATATCTAATTTTATTTTTTTGTAATTTTTGATCACCTATAAGAAAGGAGAACCTTTTATCACCCTCGTGATATACCTTCGATATACCTAAGCTTTCCAAGACCTCTAAAATATTGAACTTTTTAACTATTTGATTCTTCTATCTAAGCATGTTTTGGACTCAACTTGTTGACATTATCGGAATGATGTAACTGATGGAGATCAAATGAGTAGATTCTACTTCCTTGACGGCCGATTGTCATTGGAGTTGCTATGCACATCACTTGTGACATTTGATGATTTATATTTTTTATTTATAGCCGACTCCTATAGTTCATATACAACCCTCCACCAAAGAGATGCAACCTAGGGAGTTCAACGCATGAAATCAGGAAATGTGAAAGTTGATTCTCTTTAGTCATTGTTAGTTCTATAAGTGTAATGTTTTTAAAACAAACTTAATTTAGAATATAAGGCTTAAATTTAGAATAAAATTATCTTATTGTACTTGTAATATCTGAAACTTTTAGTTCAATTAATTAAAGACATCCCCTTTTACACTTATTGAATGCCTTTAAGATTCACTCATTGAAACAAAGTAGTTTTAAAATATGGTGATTTGCACATTGTTTTTTATGAAAAACAGTAGAAAATAGTCCTTTGATAATGAACTACATCAGAGGATATAATACCAATTTATTTCAAAAGCTCTTATTTATTTAAAAATTTCGCTACTTTAAATCTGTTCTTATAGAATTTTACTCCAAGTAATTTATAGAAGGATCTTCTACTCTCATGTGATTAAAACGGATATTATATTAATGAATCTCTCGAGCCCCAAAAAAATCAGATTAATTAAATTTATCTACAATAGCAAGATAATGAATTTATAAGTATTTGAGTCATGAGGAATGGAATACACATGATGCTCCTTAAGCAATAAGCATTATCCTATGTATCATTATCAACAAACGGTGAGATATCTTGGAGTTCCAGAAAAACAGTGATATCCATGATACCTATTGTATATAGGAAACTCTCATTTCATTCTTACTTTTGGAATATCCTAGGTATGATTAGCTTGTTTTGAAGAATATATTACACATCGAGCTAATTAGTGACTGAGCGTTGAATACACGTGATGCTCATTAAGCAATAAGTATTCTCATAGGTATGATTATCAAGTAAAGGTGAGATATCTTGGATTTCGGAGAAAGTAATGACATGTCTGATGACGATAAAATTTCATAAACTTTTTTCAACTTTTGAACTTTAGTCATGATTTACTTCTTGATGTTTTTTGGTTAATCCTAGTAACTAGTAACAAGTGATCAAAAGAAGTGTACATAAAATTTACAAATAAAACCTCAAGAATAAGATGAGGGTCCCTTATTTAAATTATGGCTGCATGATTTTTTACATTCTGCCATAATTTGGTAGACCAACTGTCACCAAAAACAGATTATTGGTACACATATGAAAATAGTTTCGAGATGATTATATATGGTTTCTCTATCAGGATTCTGCAATTGAGAAACAAAAAGGTAACATGGTACATAAGAGGAAGAACATCAAACTCAAGTGATTCACTCCTGGCTTGTACACTGATTAAACATATGTAATAAGAAAGAATGAGTAACAGAAACTGAACGAATACTTTTTACTTTTCGTCCTTATTATATGAGATTCTCCTTAAATAGAACAGGGTTTTTGGAATTTTTTTTTCACTTATAAAGTATCCGGTCTTCTACTCGACCCACAGCCCCGAAGAGTTTAGCCAGTTTATATACCTTCGAGACTGTACCTTCAAGACTGTATTATTCACCGATGTACACTGAAGTGTACATGGTGGTAAACTAATTAATGTTCTCAGATAAACGGCGCGATTTGACATTTAGGGCTCCAGAATTATACCACTAGTAACGCAATAGTCTGTTCTTCACTTATGGGTTTTCTTCGGATGAGTTGGTTATTCCGGGAGTAGTTAATATATAATATTTATGGAATGATTTAAATTTTTTAATAATTTATTAGAATAATTTTTCACAATACTTACACCTATTCTGATAAGAGAAAACGAAATTCACTGTACAAGGCCATGGGGGAAAATATTATGGGGCTGCTATAGCTAAGCTCTTGTGTTTCGTTTACTAAATCTTCTATCAAATATGCATGCCAAATCACCTTCACGACCAAGAGCTCTAGAGAAGGAGATAAGAAAAAATTACGTTCCAAGAAATACAACTGATATAGTCCAGCTGCCCGAAGAGTACAGAGTCTGTGTGAGATTGCTACCATCGCCCTGTAATAAACTAGACTGAAAAATATAGTTTAATATTGGATATTTTGAAATTACTTTTAGTATTAGTTTTAATCAAAGCTAACTTTCACAGTAATAATATAAATACATGACAAATCAACAGTCACAGAAACACCAGAGGTTAGAGGCATGCAGACTGCAAAAAGCTATTGAGCGGTATGTGGACTGGAGAAAGGAAATAACACTATAAAAAATATGTGCACAAGTATGCTCACTCAAGCATAACTTCAACATTTGTTTCTAAAGTTTAGTTTAATATTTTACTAAACTTTTGCACAAATAGTAGTAGATTTATTTACATGTTTTGCCATCTGACTTGGTCATATAACATTTGCATTTCACATGCTCGTGAGTGAAATTTGACTCTAGCCTAGTTGTAGAAGTTGAAATCCAAGACCAAACGATTACAAACGTGCTGTTTGGAAAAGTTTAGTAATAAATTTAACATTTGTATATTTATCGTTCCATATTCATTTCTTCCAAGTTCAGAGATAATACGGAAGAGGTTTGTTACTTTAGTCTTCACCTACGAATTTTTGAGGAGAATTCGGAGAGTATCATCCAGAAATGTATCACGAATAAGTATGCAAGTAAGTTCAGATGATACGTGTTGGAAATCTGGAAGTTATAACCGGGTATGGATTAGTTTGGATTTTCATCTTTACGGATTGAGGTTCGGATACCTCTGGCTGTTAGACAGCTAGGAGGTTTTTGATCTCGTCCTACTTGCTTTATGACTAGTATATAAGGGGGTCTTGTCTTTGAGGATCACATTCTTCGATCGATCAATCAAATGTACATGAGAACTTTATATAAAAGATATTTGTAATTATGAGAGAAATTTGTGCACTCTAGTTGAATGTAATGTTGTATGATGAGTGAATGTTCAGATCCGCATACAAGAGAATTTGACATATTGGTATAATTCATGAGTAACATTTTGATGACCATTTTGGGGATACACAACAAGTGTGAGTTGTAACCAGCGAGATCTTTGAGCTACAGACTTGGAGCGAGCCGTTTGCAACAACAACAAGAAGAGGCACTGGGATAATTAAGCGAGTGAATGAGAGAGAATTGGTCAACTTTGTCGGATGAAGAACCAGAACGGGAACTTGTCAAAGTATACTCATTACAACCAAAAGAATTAGTTTATAACAGCGATGAAGAACTACAACAATACGGAGAACTTACGAACATAATGTCAGTCTGAACTCTCGATACGGACTACATTCTCTACAATCAGAGTCTAATTGTAACATGGTCCGTGTACAATCGAGTAGGAGTTAATCAAAAAAATACAGTTCTATTCTCACCCGTAAATATATTTTTTATTAATAACATGTTGCGTTATCCGAAAGAAGAAGATCTTAGCATCATACTATAACTCTGTTGGAAGAATCTAAAAGTTGTTATCCAACTTTACAAATATTCATATTGGAATGTTGTTCTAGATAGAGATCAAACATTGAGTATTTGAAATAGACAGAAGAAATATGGAAATCACAATCAGACTATTCGTCCGAAACAATGTCTAGAGACACATAAGAGGATGATGTAAAATCAATCCGGAAAGTTAACTTCAAATAGTTATATAAAACATCAACCAGACGAACTTTTTATCAGAAGATCTTGAATGAAAACAGAAACAATCTACATGTGATATGGGATGTCTTACTGATCAAGGAAGCCAAAAAAAGAATTAAGAACCATGAAGATCCGAGAGAACTCGAGAGAAATTTACTCTCCTCCTATAGAAATACAACAAACAACAAGTACTTAAATAAGAAAAAACGTTTGAAACTGCAATCTGGATATCAAGTGACAAATGGTTATGAACTACCATCTCTCGAATAAATCCGAGGGAGTTCTTTGAACTTACATCCATACTGGAAAATGAACAAATAGAAAAGTTTCAACGTAGAGGCTTACTCACACCAAATCAGATGAGAGACCGGAAGTAACTTCGAGATTGAGTAATGTCAAAGAAATCTTACTGTCCTACACACGCTACGAAAAAGAAGAGAAACACCATCGAACACAAAAGCTAAAACATTATTATGATCATCTTCCCCAATCTCTTTTCCAACAACAACACCTATCACTCTCATTAAACCAAGTACTTTTCGCACACAAAACACTCTTCAGAAACCTCACCGATTAGTCAAACAACAGCTACCAACACCATGATCAATTCAACCGTTCTCTATCTCCAAATACTGCAACTAGAAATACACGAACGTTCTCACCACAATCCATCTTTAGTCTTAATCTCCCAACCAATCCAAAACCTACTATCAATCCATTGTTACTACCAAACTCAATCCGATGCCAATTGCAAATCTATCCAAAATGACGTAATGACTCCGAATGCTCATGCCACTATTTAAAGAGAAACCACATGAGGACCCGTACTTTCATATAGTAGCTTTCGAGCGCTATATGACTATAAAGAAAAAAGTTCCAACCGATAAAGCATCTTTGTTTTCAGTACATTGAAGAAGCAAGCATTTGGATGATACACTCGAAGCGGAATCGATGATACCACACCTTGAGATCAACTATAAAAATTATTTATAAATGAATTCAAGATAACCAAAGAAGATACGAATATCATGTTTATACTCGATAACATGGAACAAGGTGAAAGAGAAAACCTAAGTAACTTCTTAACTTGTTTCCAGATAGTATCATCATGTCTAATCACACTTATCTCAGATTGCTTCCATATCACTTGGTTACGAAGTGCAGTATGAACTAAATACTTGCATATAATGGAGGATAAAGGTTATGCAAACGTAGATGAATTAGAAACTAGACTACGTCTAGACAAAGAGTCTTTACATTATGAGATGGATATGCAGATGAAGTCAAATATCAATATAAAGAACATGGAAGAAGAGAAGTGGATAATGACGACAATCAACATACAAAGAAGAAAGAAGAAAAAATATAAATAAAAAGAAAGAAAAAAAACTATTATTTAAGTTTAAAAGTTTATGAAGAACAATGAAGAACAAACAAAAAGAACAATAACACCAGAAAGTATTGTCATTTATGCAAGACGGACTCTCATAATACTTAAGAATGCTATTACACTCTTAGAAACAAACAGAAGATTATTCAGATCAACCAAATTCAGTGCATCAAACACCATCCTTAAGGAGGAAGATGATGAGACAGGGAAGAAGATGTGGACGTAGAGATGCAAACACACCGTAACCTAATATGGAAAGCATCATGCTTCTACTTTTACAAGAAAGGAAACATCTGAGGTCCGCAATGTGCAGTGTGCGTTGTTTATTAAACATCAACAAGGCAAATTACGACTGAAGAAGAAGGTAAGGATGACTCCTTCTCTTGTTTATGTACAAGAAAAGGAGGTAAAAGAATGTAACGTCATGATCATGAAAATGAAAAGATGAATTTCAAAGATAGAAATTCATCCGGATGTGACTCTCATTATGAAGATAGAGAAGAAGACGAAGTATCGATCTGAGAAAAGCAAAGGAAGAGCTCGTCGTCGTTCGTCGCCATCGCTGTTGCTGGACGCTTCCGCTCGTCTCTCGTATTGCCTTTTTGCGAGGGGACTATCGCGGGCTCCGCGGTCCGCACCCCACGACCACCAGTTTCCTTCCAATCTGTTCCATTCACCCTTCTTCACTGCACTCCCCTCATGCATTCATTCTCACTGTTACTGCGGCCTCCCTGCCTTAGTATTCCTCTGGTCCAGGTTCCGCCCCTGCTGTTGTTGTGGCCGCTCCTTCCTGTCCTCCTGGCTTCGCTTGCTTGGGTCACTGCTCCCTGTTGCTACTTTCCTCTCTCCTACCTTCTCGTGTCTTGTGTTCAGATGCGCGGTGCAAAATTGGAGCCGTGTGGCTGGAATACTTTGGTCTCATAATAATATCAAAGGTATGCCCAGTATGAACATAGATTGGTGCCGCCGGGACTAGTTTGCTGTTACATCACTTGGAGCTTTATCTATTGCTTACTCCAGCGTATCTTTGTGGCGATATTCTGAGATTTCTATGCAGTCTGAACATCAGTGTCGTGCCGTGGCTTGCGGATACATTGGTTGGTTCCAGAGTAAATGGACACATGAGTACTTCGTTTGTCCCCAACTTGCCGAACCTATGTTCTGACCTTGCAATTGTGAACGGTGTCGCTTGTGGCCTAGTCAAATCTATCGAGCTTTGTAGCCACTGACTTGTATGATCATGAATCGGTAAAGTAAGGGGACCGAACCCGCGTGAGACTAGTTAACACACGATTCCTCCTCTAAACTTCAAGTTCCGGATTGTACTTCTCGTTTCCTATCTCTTTTGGTTTTTTGGCTGAAGACAGCTATCGTACTTTATGGTTGGAAGTCAGTTTGTTGTAGCTTATCATCAGAATGGTTGAACGTAGAGACCATTTTGTGCCAGTCAGTTGTTCCGTTCACGTGCTGTACAGCGGTCTGTTTCTTAGCTTGAATCCGCAGCAGGGGGTGCGAAAGTGACCGTAGGTTTGCAAATTTTACTTGCAGCAACATACCGGTGAACAACTCCCTTTCGTGAGGATTTGATGGATAGTCCCAACCCTGTTTGGCCCCATTTCCCAGGATGAAACTTGTGTGTTCTGTATGCTGTTGAGCCCTTAAAAACTCTTGAGTCATTCACTGGGTCATCCGTTGGATGTTTCCGTGTCACGATGGACGAGTTGTTGCCTCGTATCTATTAGCTGCTATCGCATCGGGTGTTACTCTGTATCTTCGGTGACACCTCGCTTCTGTGTATCATCGGAGCCTCTTAACTCAAGTTGTTAGTCGGTCATCCACTCGATGTTTTAATGTTACGCTGTACGAGTTCGTTTGCCTCGTATCAGCTGATTTCGCACCGAGCGTTACTTGTTTCTTGGATTACACCTCGTTCTACGTATTGTCGTTCTACGAAGCTGTGAATGTGCATTTTGCTTCAAACATGCCGTTGTACAACAGGTCTGAGTGATGATTCTCAGTGAATGAACAACAGTCTTTACGCGATTTCTATTTTGGAGACAGCTAGGCACCCCCTTGAGCGAGACTTCCCAGCTCGTGGCATCTGGTAGCGTAGATTGCAAGTCCGGTAAATCAGTATACTGGACAGCTAGCCCTTCTCAAATAATGTGTAGGGGCCATTTTACGTGCTTGTTGTGTACTGTATTGACGAGTAGAACTATCTCCTTGCGAATGTCACAGGTCTTTGGAGCTACCGGAAGCGACAAGAGGGCCCAAGATGATGTCGTCTGCCCAACTACGGCTGATGTCAGATTTGAAGGCCATCCGACACGAGCCTCCGGAGGTGAGATCTCGCTGCCCAGGAAGTTCCACCTTCGGGACATTGTGCTGGTCTTTCCTTCAAATTGTTGTAGTCATAATCTTTGTTCTATCCCCAGGTTTAATCAAACTGGCTTTCCATGGTCCTAAGCACCTTGACTTTTGTATGTTGAATGGCGTGTATAGCCATGTGATTAGACATATTTCTCTTCTATCGGCCACGAGTGTCACGGACAGGTCAAGTCCGAGTTTGCTCCTGATTCTTGCTAGACGTCAAAGCAGGAGTAATTCTTCAGTGGTTGTTTCTTCGCATCGATCATTGATGTTCAAATCATATTTTTATTACTCGTTATCGGAGCTCAAAAGCAGACTGCACCATTCATCTTCTTGCGAATCATTGATGTTTATGATTCAAGTATTTGAGGAACTATTGTGGCCTCAGTTGCCTGCTCTGGTGTGGGGTACTTGTAGGTCATCATTGAAGAAAATCGTGTGAAGTGCGCCTTTACCTTGTTTGATGCTTGCAGACTAGCTGACGTTAAATAAAAGCATTACTCAGTAGCAAGCGTAAGGCAAGCAGTAATGTGTCGTTCACCTAGTGCAGGGATGCAGTGCAGCCGACGGTAGCAATGGGGTCTCTCAAACTTCAGGAAAGGGAACATTTAAGCTTGAGCCCGCGAAGCGACTGAAGAAGGGAGCGCAGTGGTCGACTGGAACATCTCCCGGAGAATATGGAGGCCCTCCGTTACAAACTGGTCTTCGTAAAATGTGGGGCGGAGTTCAAGCGGATCCGCTCACGGAATCCGGCGAGTATATCTGGAAGGTGAAATGGCAGCCGTACGTTGAAACTCCGCCTTCGGAGATGGTTCCTCCGGCACCTACGAAGGTTAGAGACGAGAGCATTCAGCATTCCCGGTTTTCCTATTCACAGTTTTGGTTTTCTTACTGTATTTTCGATTACCTTCTCCAGTTCCAGTAACTGCAAGTGTGTTGTGGAGACGAAATGGGCGTTTCTAAATGGGTGGGTCGTCCTTCTATCCACGTCCACGAAGCTCTTCATGTGGTTCTTAAGCTTTTGAATTTGAGTTTATGTGCAGGTAAAAGAGTCGGACTCTGGCTTTCTCAGCCTCAACAGAGCAATTGCGCTTGACAGGTTGGTCGATCGTCGGCATTGCAACTGCTGAGGATTCTCATACTGTAGTTAATGGTTGGGAATTCTGCATTGTAATTTTGCTGTTTCGAACAGGATTCCGTAACGAATTGTAGACCTTGGGCTTTTCTTACTCTAGCTTAGAAGGAAAATGGTACTAGGGGGTTGTAGTTATAGTAGTTATTATTTATTATACTCAGAAATTAAAATCTGTTTTTGACAAGGGATCTGAATATATATTGGCAGTCTGGATGTGGATCTAAGTAAGGAGTTGCTGCAGCCATCTAAAGCGACACTTGAACGCCAAGTTCGAGAGGCCCATAATGCCGAGGTTGCAGAAAGGCAGGTTGGCGTCTGTTTTCATTTTTTGTTCCTTAATACTGTCACTGAGACCAGTTTGCAGTCACGGGTCGACTCTGTGGTCAAGGGATATTGGTGTGTCATTTCTTGATAAACTAGTTACTAAGCTTTTCTTGGTGGATTATTTCAGAATTTTGCTAAGGAGAATCCTCGGTTGCGCTTCGCTCCCACAAGGCGAGAAGAAATCCGTTGGACATCAGCTCGGAAAGCAACCACTGGAGGCATGGTCGGTCACTCTTCTAGTCGACTCCATGTTCTAAGCCTTCAAGGAATAATCACATACATTCAGTGAGCATTTTGCTTTCAAGTGCACTAAAGAAAAGATTTTAAAAAAACTCGGAGTTGTCCAGTAGAATCCGTAATCTTGTGCATAATATGTCAGCTGATGAGGGATTGCTGTAAACGTTATTCTTACCTTCGGAGCTATCGGTACTTAAGTCGGGACTGTGGTGTATCAGGAGAAAATGGCCCGTGAGATCGGACGCAAGCAGGTAGATCCAGTTGTAGCGGCAGAGGCTGAGAGGAAGAAATATTTGAAGGTTAGTTTTTCGTATAAGTAGAGTTTAATTTTCAGTTCATTCGCTCGCGAAAGCGCTAAGATGTTTAGGTGCACGGAGCACTTGTTCTATTTTGGATATCTATTGATTCTTGTGTATAAGTCACTCTTGTTTTGCTTTGTGTTCCGTTCAGCTCAAGCGAGATCTTCAATTTCTCACACTTGCAATCGGAGGATTGGGAGCCGTGGGTGCTTACTTTTCTTACTCGCCAGAAGTTGGTGGAAGGTACGTACTGCTCTCTCCGTCTCTCAGCAGTAGATTCGAACTCCAGTACTACGGTTGTCGCGGGGTTGATTGAAGATAAAAGAAGTCAATCAAAAAATTAAGTTTCCTGTCCGTACACTCTTTAGCGTTTGCTTACTTCAGCCATGCCTAACTTTGTTGAGGCATGTATTGACGTGTTAAACTCATCGGTCTTTACAGCTACGGAGTGGGTCTGATGGGGGCTTTGGTTTATATTCGTATGCTGGGAAGCAGCGTCGATTCGATCGGTGCGAATGATGTCGGCTCAGCTGCAAGGTGAACTAGCTGAACATTTCGTCCAATTCTGAAGGGTTATGAACCCTTACACTGAATTGCTGCTACATTGTCTGAACATCTTTTGATACAGTCGGCTAGATAGGGAACGTTTTGACCCGAGTAGTAAGACCAGGAAATTGACGGACCGTGTTGATTATGGTGATGCAGAGGCGCTATGGGACAACCTCGAGTATTGGTTCCTGTTGTGCTTGTCATGTTCTACAATAGATGGAACGCGTGAGGTTCTAAACTGTTCTACAATAGATGGAACGCGTGAAGTTCTAAACTGTGTCGAAATGATTATAGTTTATATTAAGGTTTGGTTTGTAATTGACTGGAGGGATGGTCCTCTTGTGCGATGTGTTCTGCAGCTCTATGCAAACAACAGGTTAGTCCATCTTTTGGTACTGATCTTGCACCCGTTCAGCTAATGACTTGTTTATTGAATTGGCAGATTGGTGGTGCCCGAATTTGATGTTATGAGTTTGCAGCTTATTCCCATGCTCGTGGGTTTCTTTACCTACAAAGCGGCTACTTTAGTTGAGACCTTCAAGGAACTGCTACCTAATCCGGCAGAGGAAAGCCTTTGAACAACAGAAAATTTTCGTATGGCTTCGTCGTGTAACAGTATGCAAGAAACCATTTGTTGAACAAGGCCTTTGAAGGCCGTGTACTTTAGTGACAGTGCTCCTTGGTGCACATATGTTTCCTTGTACATAATGTGACAACATATTTATAGATCTTGTTTCCAAAATGAAATCAACTGACGCAAAGAGAGAGCATAGAAATGGGCATGTGAGAGAAAAGTTGGGGTAGTACGGTTGTAGTCTCTGGGACAGTATATATTATATTCACTGAAAGGTCATTTTCAAGTCTTTGAAGCTGTTTCTAGGCACCTTGAGCACGCCGGACGCAGTAAGTGAGTTTCTATGTGCAAAATCACTCGTGATTCTGGAGAATGGAGCAATATAAGATACCTGACTGGACTTTGAGATGTGGGTTGACTTGAGGGATCAGGAAAACCCTCGCATGGTTTTAGGTAAATCTGCTCACGGCAACAAGACGGCCTTTCAAAGCATTGGTGAATCAATCCGTTTGAAGGCCCTTTGAATTTTCTTTGAAAGCCTTTTGAAAGCCCTTCAATCAATTGATGGCGGCCCTTCAAAGCATTGGTTTGGCTCCTCCCAGTTTAAAAACAGGGAAAAGATCGCAAGCAAAGCCAGTAGTTGCTAAGCAGGCTGCTGACTCTAGAATGTAAGTGAAAGATGAGACCCCTGGCTTTGCCAGAGATGAACGGATAGAGAAATCTGGTAGGTCATTGCTGATTACGGAAGCCAAGGTTGAAGGAACATCTGCACTCAGTGATGTGGGTCACCTTCGGAAAGAAATCCCAACTGTTATTCCTCTATCGAACGCCAGAACGTCTCATCTTCAAGAAGAGATCAAGATGCGCAGGAGGAAAGCTGTGGCTTTTAAAAGGGAAGGAAATCTTGCAGAAGCAAGGGAGGAACTGAGGCAAGCAAAATTGTTGGAGAAACAGTTGGAAACGGAAACACCAAATGCAGACCCTGACAAGGACTTGAAGTCAGCTGGTACTCCTGTCGTTAGTGATGCACCACCCCAGAAAACTTAACATGAGACTCCTTGGTCTGCAGTTCCTGCAGCTGCCCATACTCAAAAGCAGCAGGTGCAACAGCAGGTGCGTCAAAGGAAAGATAGGATGAAGCTACAACGCGAGTCTTTGGCACACGAGGAAAGCACTAGGTCTAAGGCGAGAAGGAAAGATGGAGGAAGCCGATGCAAAGTTCGAGTTAGCTAAAGCATTGGAGAAGCAATTGGAGGAAGTAGATCCGTCTAAGCCAGGGCACGATGATGGGGATATGGGTTCTGAGCATGGTAGCGCTAGCAATTGTCTTCTGATATTATATGCTGCACCACCTAGCCCACTCTTCGTCGTTCAGCTTAACTCATTTCTGCGAGTAGATGAAACGTAGTCAACAGGATTGCAGACATAAATGATCAGGCCCTTGTGTCCGTTTCCTTCAGGACTGCATTAGAACCCTCTACAACATAGGTCGCCTAGGTTTTTCGCATGTATCGGCGGAAAACCGGAAGTAAATATTACCGGGTGGTTTCCGGTTTTCTAAATCGGCGATAACTGTTTTCGTGAATCGCTTATCAGCCGGAACTTACTTCTTCTTTTTTACATCGGTTATTTTTCTGAGCAAGTTGAAAAACGCTTCGTCAAAAATCCGAGAATATCTACTTACAATGAGCTAAAAGTCGATCAGCATCATTACGATCAAACGCAGTTACAAGTTTTTGGGCAGCGAGTTTACTGCTACATGGAAAACATACAACTGCCTACTTTGTTCGCGGAGGCTTTACAAAGAAAACTTGAGTCCCTTTCGTTCTTCGTCGGTTAGAAGAGAGGTGGATGTACACAAAACCGTGTCGTGGACTGCAGTCGGGCCGATGGATGAGCAGCTTTCCGACTTACTGCAGCTTTCCGCAGTAATGAGTCGAGCACTACGAGCACATCGTAGCTTTTCGTCATCGACGTTCTTCCTCGTTGCCTCGATGTACACCCGCATCGACCTTCCCCCGGGCCCCAGATAGCCAGTCGTACCTCAGCCGTGCTCATGAACATCTGAGTAAAGTTGAAAAGAGTCCAGAACTGCTTGAAGCCGGGTACACAACAGGGAGATGTGTACTAGGCTTCAATCAGTACTGGATCCTTTCAAAATCTCGAACTGATACCGAATAGATTAACCGAGAGCGGGATTTGAACCCAAAGAGGTCCTCTCCATTAGAGGCTCCCGGCACTAGCCTACAGCTACTGTAAAACGATCTAAATCTAAAACAAACTAGTACAAAAGCAAGAAAAGAGAAAATCTACTTCACAGACAGGATGAAGACAAATGACTGTCAGGATTAGAGATCAAGTAACGAAACTCCTTCGATCGTTTCCAAACATCTATAGCATCATTGAGAATATCATCTAACTCTGGATTCGACACTGACACAGCAGGACCTTCTAGATTCAACCGTAAGAGTGCATCAAGATGCACTGAAGACAACTGGCTGCGATACTTACTCTTAATCAAGTTCTGAAACGAAAATGCACGCTCACACTGAGCAGTGCTCACGCACTGCACTCGAGCAATGCAAGCAAGAGTTAAGAGGTTAGGATACTTCACCTTTAAACTCTCTGAAAGTTCAATCATCGCCCATAACTCACCAAATGAAAGATCTCAAAACTCAGTAACAGCATGAGTCTTGAACAAAAGGAACTCGCTTTGCAATGCTGCTGAACACAGAATGGGACCCTTCGATATACCATGAAGATACTTTACCTGACCAAAGTGTTGAGAGAGTCGATCGAGCTCCTTTATGCCCCAGTTTTTCAAAGCTACCATTTGCTTTGGCATTTGGGACGGAGACAAGATCTTCAACGCCCCAATGACATCATTGTCCACGAAACGTTCTTCAAGTGAAGTACAAATGGCTTCTGCGAACGCTTTTTGGAAGGATACTGCAGCTTCTAGATCAGTTCCTAGTCTACAACGCTGCATTTCACAAGAATGATAAAAGCTACCTCTGATTTCTGATGACAGACGTTTCATGAAACCTCCTTCAGGTCCATAATCAGGAAGAACATGGTACCCGGTGTCATTGTTCTGCAAAAAAGTGTTGAGATCAACCTGTTCCACCATGTAGGTCATCCGAATTGAAGCTATCTCTACAGCTACTATACCTCCGATGCCTGAGACATCGACCACTCTTTGCTGAAAGACGAGACTCAACCGTGCAAGAGAACTCAAGATATCAGCCAAAAAGTATAGACAGTAAATATGTTTGAAACTCCTCAACTTACCATACACACTCTGTGCAACTCCGTGATCCTCTGAAGGTGGAACATCACGAAAGTAAGTAAGTACAGACTCTAACGAGTCACAAAGCGTTGAGATAGCTTGTGCTCGACTGAGCCATCGAATTTTTACATACCTCTTCAGTGAACGACGCGCATCGTCCAACTCTCTCTGTAAAGCACCAAACTGCTCTCGACGTTTGGATGAACGCTTGAAGTAAGCAGAGCAGGTGTTTATCAGTGCGTCGATCTCATCAGAGATCTGTGCACAAGCAGAGTGCTTGGAGGCTGAGAGAACAGCTAAGTTAGTCCTATGTGCAATACAGTGACAAGAAACAAGAAAAGGATTTACATTCCTTTTCAGTCGAGCAGCAACTCCAGTTTGCTTCCCTGTCATAACAGAGGCACCGTCCGATCCGAACCCAATGAAGCGCTCATGATCCAACCCCCATACATTCAGTAAGGCAATAAGTTGCTCGGAAATAGCCTCTGCACCCTTATCTTCGACTCGTACAAGTCCCAAAAAGCTTACCTGAACAGAACCGTTCTCCACAAACATAGCAAAAGCTACAAGAGCGGAAGTAACACTGATATCAGTCGACTCATCAACCATAATCCCAAAGAATGGACTAGCACGTACCCTTCGTAAACATCGTTCTTGGATACAGTCGCTGATATGCATCAGCATCTGAGTACAAGCTTTATCTGACTGATAAAGCTTGTCTGTAAGCTCACAACCAGATGCTCGGAGCACTGCACATAGCTTCGGAAACTTGCTAAATGCAAGGTTTTCTCTTCCCACCCAATAGGCTGCACGGAACATCGTTAACAAGACAGTGTCTACATGTAGACGTTGCGACTTCATCGCAATGGCCATGTCCTTCTGACCTGAAACCTTGGCATAAAACCTCATCTGGTGCTCCTTCGATCGAGCGTGCTCCACCAACGAAGAAAGTTTGATGTTAGTACCACCTTGAACAGCAAAAGTTCCCTTCGATCCCATCTCCTGACATACTAAACAGTATATCCGACGAGTAACTCCATCAAACTTCGCCCATTCAAACTGCACCTTCCAGTGCTCTTTCCAAGCTGCAGAAGTCTCTTCGAGTGTTCTATTTCTAAGCTTCTGCGACTCTTCCGATGGAAAGGAATCTGACGTGCTCTCGGAGACTCTACTGGTAGAAATGAACATGGAAGGAGAGATAGTTTCACCTGGATCGACTCCATCGTAGTTCTTCCGAATGCTGTAATTCTCTAAGGTACGTTGTTTCTTCAATGACTGCGGACCTTTACCTCGTGACGAACTCGAAGCATGCTTACCTATTCGGGTCATTGGCCTTGATCTTGCTGCGACATCGGAAGGCGCAGCTGCCGCAGCATCGGAAGGATGGGAATCCAACAACACTGGATTAGCTTCTGAACCTATTCCGAGTTCAGAAGCTCCAACATTCGCTGCCGCTGCTTCTTCCATGAGTACCGCTATAGGTGGATCGTTGGAGAATTCCAAGTCCGCTTCCATTCAGTCCCACCGTCTCCCACGATGGACAAACACTACGAGAACCGTAAGCGATAACATACACAAGCACGGAAGTGCTCCAAAAGAGAGCAACGATTCACGAAAGTAAACAAAAGAGACCACGGATTCACAGAAGCGATAAAACTGAGTCAACTGACAGTCTTAGATAAGAGCCCTTAGCGAGCACAACAGCACAAAAGCAGCCTAAACGAGAGCACGGATTCACGGAAGCGGAAGAACTTACAGTCTTAGAAGCGATGCTTAGCGAGCACGGAATAGCACAAATTCACGAGGCACCAAGAAGGTGAGAAAGCGAGCACGGAACTGAGCCTTACCGACGCTTAGCCGATCGATAGAAATCCTTAAAACTACAAAGCGAGCACGGATTCACGGAATAGCACGGATGCGGCCGCGGAATACACAGATTCAAGGGAATCCATGAAAGGCGAATCAAATCAAGAACTTGGCGAAAAGACACAAAGCGAGCACGGAATAGCACGGAAGCGAGCACGGAAGCGATTATCGACTGAAGACTTGAAGAGAGCACGATTCACAGTTCACTCGAAGACTCCAAGACAGTCACTGACAGTGTTGCAAATCGCTCGATGAGACACTCAGGAAGAGCCGCAGGGTGCAATGTGCAAACAGCTTAACGAAAACCTAACGAAAGATCGATGTGAATCGATCTTCGGTTACCGACTGTCGGACTGTCACCGAGCCAATATCGCAATGTCGCACCGAGATCGAGTCACCGAGTCATCGAATCACCGAGTAAACTGCGGCTGCCACCTTAGTCACCCAGTCCCAGACTCCCAGCAGCGACGAAGCAGCCAGCCGCGCGGCCCGCGCCACGCCGAAATTCGAACTTCGAAGTTCGAATTTCAAAATTCAAACCACGTTAGTTTAATATAAATTTTTTAACTGTGGTACTATGCATTACGTAGTACTGCCTTACCGTGGTAAAAAAGAACCATGGTGTCAAATATCGACAAAACTGCAACACCTGTTCTTAACCCGGTCGAAATGCTGGCATGGTTCTAAAACTACACAGTGTATATCCGAACGACGTAAATAATAACTCGGTAACAACTGAAACGGAGTACTGATAACCGTCTATGATTCCGAGACCCCCAAACCATCGTTAAGTTATTTCCGACCCATACACTGCTTCCCTCGGTTTGCCAACTTTCCATACTTGAAGCTTCCCGGTTTCTGAAGCAAAGTTGCCGGCGCATTTTACTCTATTTGCCGGTTCTAGGCGAACTATGCTCTACAACTATCTGAAGACCCACGGCTACATGTACGCCGTTTCGGCGAAGTACCTGCAGACTCCACCAGCATAATCCAATTTATCTTTCATCAAGTTGATCCTCACTTTAAGTTCATGAAAATCGAGAAAGATGTCCGAATGTTCTTCAAGCGGATTGGCTATCTCATCCAGATCAGCCGGAGTGCGCTGTATGCGACCTGGAGTCCGATCTCCTGGCCGTCACTACTTGCAGCGCTCACATGGCTCGTGCAGCTACTCATTTCAATGCATCGTTCTGACATCTCGCCTCTCGATGAGATGAGCGACAAGCTATCAAGGAAATTTACATGAATTATCTTGCGAGTAACGACGATGAAGTTGAGCGAACCCCATGAACCTCATGCTCTGAGCTCGCACCTTCAGAGAGAAGATTCATGTACTGTAAGATCAAAACTTAGCAACAAAGTACTGGCTCTCACACTCGTCACAACTCCTGTCATTTCTCTCTTTCGAATTTCTTGCTGGAGTAGCTAGCTCCTTTCTGTGGATACTATAATATCTCTAAGAAGACACAAAGAAATTAAAAGGAAGACAAGAAACTTGAATTCTATTTAATATAGAATGACTTAAGAGCTCAAGAAACAGAATTGCAGCTTACCACTCACAGTGTTGACATCCATTCTCTCTGAGGTCTTTCCTTTTTCACCTCACTGCTGTCGCTCTTACTCTACAAGTCCCGTCAACCGTCACTGCGCAGTAGTAGGGTACCATCATAGGATTTTTTCCTTTTAAGAATTCAGAGGAAGGTCTTATGTCTTAGACGGTTTCATGGAGGTCATGTTTGTGCTGCTCTTTCGAATGGGAATTCACATTACTAACGGTGAGATATTGAATTCTGCTAAGCTTTTCAACGACGAACTTACGTTGGACAATATCAGCAAGTGGGAGAAATCTAGTGCAGTTATTTCTTCCGCTTATGTTTCTCACATGACACGATATCATTCACACAATTTTATCTCTGCTGCATGTCCTTTCTTGTCCCATGTCTGATTCTGCTCACTTCCGGACCTTGGCTATGAACATAAACATGAAACACATAAAACATAAACATCAAACGATTCAAACAACACACACATTAGAAATGTGTTGTACTTTTGCCAAGTGCAACTGTTTGAAACTGCAAAACGCATGAAACAATAAAGACTTCGGAGAAACGTATGAAACTGCAAAACGCATGACACAATAAAGATTACGGAGAAACGTATAAACCAGGAGAAACAAAAACAAAAAATGCTTTGAAACGACAATTATTTACGAAATTGACTACTTTACAAACATGATGTGATACACAAACATTTTTGCGAAAAGAAACAAAAAGAAAAGTAAAATTTAATTGTATTCAACATAAAACTCAAATGCTTTTGAACTTCTAAAACGTTCATTGTTTCTGAAACGTGACATCATTTTATACAAATTATGTCGAACATCCTTGCACGATGAATGTGTATGAAATGTAAACTTAATGCAACATATGAAACGTACAAACATTCAACATTAAACGATCAATGGGCTTCTGCTCATACTACTACTCGAAGAAGGAAAAGAACTCAACTTCATCATCAAACTATAGTCGAACAACCCAAGTTGAACAACATTGCGCTCATCATAATCAAGTATGTGGGTTACAAAATCTGCATAATTTTTATCGATTATAATTCGTCCCAACCTTTTCTATATATGATGAGTCCCACAAGAACAGGTCAAAGCCAGTTCTTTAGCATGTGCAAACGGGTTCCGGCTTGTCTAGGCAGCGAAGAGACATTAGGGGCTTGGAGTGCTTTATTTTGTTCCCCAAGTCTCGAATTTTTGAGGAATTATAAGTCCTAACTTGTCGGGAAACGCCATTAAGGTATTCTAAGTTTATCAATCAATATACATATTCTTCTATTATTCTATTCAAATGTCTAAAGATTTATCTAAATCTAAGAAGTGTGAAGATTTCATATATACTCGAGGATACTTGCACAATTAATATGTAAATTTATAAATATAAATCTTGCTTATGAGAATGACTTAAAAACTATTCAAACTAGAATTTAGAAATTAGGTATAAATAAACTAAATCTCCAAAAAACAAAAGTAAACCATCTGTTTCAAGATATTGACTCTCACCAATTAAACATTATATATTCATAACTTTTTTTATTCTATCAAAAATATCAAAATTTATCGATAAGAGATGTCATAAAGAATTTCATACAATATCATAAACAATATGAAATACAACTCTTTGGAATGAAAAACCACTTTTTGATAAAATAAACAATACATAATAATTTACAAGACTAATTCAATTAACATATATGCTCTTATGCTAAAAAAACTAACATAACTTTTGAACAACTTAAAGAAAATATAAGGATTTGTTTGATATGTATGCAATATATAAATGATAATAAAGTATTTCTTTTTTTTGAGATATCTAAAGTTTACATAAAAATATGATACCATATCTTGATTGTTTAGACGAAGTCGAGAAAAGATACAAAAATTCATAATCAACATATATTTAATATAACTGATGAGAAAAAATTATTTTTTTCATTTATTTTTTTAACATTCATCCACATCTCTAGAATTTCACTTTCACATATTTCATCTTCTACGACTTCTGAGATGATGTCTATTTCACCTTCAACGATTGTGAGATCTTGCAAACGCCTAGCCCTCGCAATACCATTGCATGTGACCATTCCGAAGAGAACAGGTTAGCGGGATGGGACGGGACGGACAGGTGGAGCTGGACGCCTCTTTGACGTGAAGTGCGCAAGCACCAGTGCAGTGTGGGGGCCAGTTCAATTCTCATAGGCAGCTACGAGCGAGGGAGGAAGGGAGGGTTCGTTCGTTTCCAGAGATACGGCAGGGTCTGCCCTGCCCTGTCCGCCTGCTCGTGCTGCCCAATCTGCCCGTCCTCGCCAGCTTGGCCCGCCCAAAGCCTCTTTCACGACCCGACACCATACGCAGTGCACGGCATGCCCCTTCCTCAGCTAAACTTGAGAGACTGCACTATCCTCAAATTTTGTAGCTCATATCGCTGGGTTCGGAGGGAAGGAAGTCCGTCGCTATAAGTGCACCATAGTCTCCGTACTGGGCTATAGCAGCAAGAGGTCAGTATTATGGAGTGTATGGGTTTGACTCCGGGATTCCGGGTGCTCCGGATCAAATAAGAAAGGTAGAAAACAAATAAAAACAATAAAATGGTTTTCTTGGGGGTTGGAGTCCGGTTGAAACAGTCATGTCCGCTCTTTACTGATATGCTCTCCCTGACTAGGATAGTGTTGTCCTATTCAGAGTCTAGCTTTCCTTATTGGCCCCGATAGCCATTCTCTCGTCATTATTCTCCAGCTTTGGCAAATTTCCCTGTTCCGGGCAGGTTCTGTTACTATGCGTCAGAATAGTTGTACGACGATTGTGAAAACAGAAAAAGAATGGATTTTTGTCGCGAAGCATAGTTTGTCGTATTAGCAAACGGTTAAAGTGACGGAGGGGGCAGACGAAAGGAACGGAGCGCTTGTGAAAACGGAGAAAGGAACTGGGGTTAGATCAGATTAATTTCTGCATGACGGAGCAAACCCGCCAAATAAGGCGGGTGAGTTTACTGAGTGAAATCACTGTAAGGCAAGTTTCCTTGAGGCTTTACTTTGTAGAAGGAAGACTCCTCGTCATATCTGCACTCAACTCCGTTACAAAATTTTCCAAGGATTTCATCGTCACTTCCCCTCTTCGGGTTGAACATGTAGAGTTTTCTCCTTTTATTTATGATCAAATTATTTTTGGGAAGAGTTTGGTTATAAATTAAAGTCAATTTTAATTTAATTAATAATAGAGGGTGGAATTTAACACGGAATAATGTAATTTTGTGCTAACAGGCTCACCTTTATGTTTAAACTAAAACGTCTCCTTTTGTTTCCTTGACAAATCCATGGTAATTTCTAGAGCACGGGTCCAAGTCTAGCAAGTGATACTATGTCGGAAGTAGTAAAACAATGAACGATAGGATAAAATTACTGGTATGATTGTCATTAGTCAGTAATCGAAAGATAGACGAGATAAATATCCAGACGTTTAATTTAATATCTAATCTTTCTAGCAAGAAGGTTAAGTATTAAATTAAACTCTGTGTAAATGAATGTATTAATGAGTACAACTTCTCAGATCTGTACCTTCTGAAACACGGCAATCGAGTCAAGACTTATGGTTTATTTTTTGCTCTTTTCATTTTTCAGATATAGACTAACAGATAGTATTTATGAAATATTTTAATTATTTACACCCACTTGATGTATATTTTTATTTAATACTTATATATTTCTCTTATAACAATAAACGAGCAAAAGTTCCCAGAAGATCATCCAGAATGCATATATATATATTCGGTGTGATAAAACAACTTAAGAGGTGTAATCAAGTACAAAAGCCTACTGTGATCAAGTCAATTTTTTATTTTTTTATTTTTATTTTTTAAATGACCACAGTGGGCAAAGTCAAATCTTTATTACCGGCTAAAGAGGACCATCCGAATACAAGCGATCTGAGCTCGGACCCGCGACTACCCCCGAATGCGGAGGATCATGCACGACCCGAAGCTTGTCCTCGTTCTCCTGCTCGAAATCTCTCTCGTCTTCCTCGACCTGGAACCGGTCAAATTCACATGAGTGCGCTCTCTATCATCGTCGTCCTCATCCATCATCGCCGATCCGTTCGCCTAGTGGAGCAAGCTTATGGTCCGCTTCGGCTCGATCTCATTGCTGCTCTCTCTCGAGCGATCATGATCATCCGTGCTCCTCTTCTCATTGTTGACCTTGGATCTCGGCTCGGTCCTCGAGGTATGCTTCGTCTTAATCATTCTTTTGAGATCATGTTTGACAATGTTTCTGTGCTTGTACTTGATAGGCAGTCCGAGGTCTTGAATCGGCCGGCCCCATCTGATCTTGACGCTCACGCGGACCCTCGACTCATAATTGTCTTGACCGCGACCAAAGGTGCGAGAAATCAAGTTGGGGGTGTTTCTTCGTGAGCAAGCTACCGCTTCCTTCGCTTATCTTGGCAAGGCTCATCTTTTGTGCTATCGTACATCTCTCTCCTGCTCTTCTCTGTCTCTCTTTCAGGTCATGGTTTGTATTTTCACAAAGGAACAATGAGCTGGTCTTGCTCCCCTCTCGATCTTATCCACAGGTTTCTCTGAACTTTCCTTAGAGTCTACATAACCTTGGACCAGGCTTTTGGATCTTTGCTTAGCAGCGCCAACGGCACTAAGTAAAGATCGTTTAGACAACTTCCGCCAAAATCCTCGCCGTAGGACGATCCGTCGTGTGCTTTCAAAATATCCGATCCTCTCTTTTCTTCCATGTCACTTGGCTGTGTTCCATCATGATGTAGAGCATGCGGGGTTGAGTTTTCTCGTTGTGAGCGTCTTATCCATCGTCTTGAATAGTTCGCTCTCTTCGACGTCGTCTAGCTCGCACCCTGGATCGTGTAATTTGAACCGCTCTCATCTGTCTTTGGTCACAAGGCAGTCTCAAAAGAGGTGTTCAATCGTCTCTGCCATGATGCAACCTCTCGAGCATTTTCCGTCTCCAATTTTCATCTGAAGAGCTCGGCGGTTAGTGAAAAATCCCATGTTTAGCATTCTCCACATCCAAATATTAGTTCTCATCGCACCTCTCATCTATCTTACCCTCCTCCATCACTCTTTCCAGAGCATTTCAGAGTCACTCACGCCTCACCGCACGTTAAAATCTCGCAGTTTGAGGTGGTATCTGATAGCAGTTCCTTCAGAGTTCTAAGATCAAGCTTCCACTCTCTCATGGAGCGATTCTCTTTTTCCCAGGTCTAGCTCATATTCTCTTCCCAGTCTCACCCGTCCATCTCGTGAGCCTTTCAAGCGATCGGCCCTTTGATGATTCCGGTCTCTCTTGTGAGAAGAGAAGCGAGATCCTCCTCATTGAGTCTCAAAGATCTTTAAGCTTTAGCGAGTTTAGCGTAGTGAGCTTTTCTCTTCTTAAGCTTCCAAGTACCTCCTTCTTTCCTTGATCATCAATCTGCTTAGACTTTTGCCATAGTTCAACCACGAGCAGAGATGATAAGGCCCTTGGTAGTTGAGCCTTGCTCCCGTCAAACACGAGCCGGCCGTAGACCGCCTTCTAGCACTTTAACATGTTGTCAAAAGTCAGGAGGATGGAGACCCGGAGCCATGGTGTCATTCTTCCGGGGTCCACTCCGTCATTTCCTCTTGTTCCTACCTTGCCTCATGGTCTCTTTAATTCCCCACTTCGCGATGTTGATCCACTCTTGTCTTCTTCCGTCAAGCAACTTCCCTAAATACTTCAGCTTAGGCCACAGCCTTGAAAGAGATGATTCTTAGACCTCCGTCCTTCTTGGGCTTAGTTAAGGCATCTCAAGTCACCATATGCATCTTGTTTGTCCCTTCTGTACTTCTTCTCCACATGAAAGACCTACAGAACTCTTCTAGTTTCTTGTACTCTGTTATTGAGCAGTCAACACTCATAAGTTGGTATGCGGGAATGGACCTGAGTACGTGGGTGAGGAGTATTGCTCCGCTCGATCAGGAGAGAAGCCTGTTGGACTAGTGCTGGAGTTGACTTTGTATGTGGTTCACGATCACCTCCACCACCTGAGCTTCGGTTAGTCCTCTTCCAATCCAAGCCCCTAAGTATTTAATCATTTGACCGGATCTCACGATGATACACCTCCAGTTTTCCAGTCATCCAGGTACCTCTTCCATGCCCATCGGTATCACCACCGACTTCTTCAAGTTCAACGGGACCCATGAGACTGCCTCGTATATGTGAATAACCTCTTGGGTGGCTTTGAAGTATTCCTCCGTACTTTCTATCATGAGTTCCGTGTCGTCGACGAAAAGCTGGTGTAGAAGAGATACCCCCTCTCGTGTGGAGATCCCTTTGATTGTACCATGTTTATTTGCTTGCTTAAGCATGTCCATCAGCGGCTGGGTGGTGATGACAAAGAGGAAAGAGGTGACCATGCACCCTTGTCTGACCTCCCTCTCCAGAGTTATATCCCCGGTGAAGCTTCCGTTCACGTGCACTTTAGACTAACCTCCTACCGCCAAGTCCTTAAGCAGTTCCACAAAGTGGGGATCGGAACTTCATGTGCTCCATAGTGTCCCACATGTACTCTTGTGACACCGATCATATGCTTTCATGAAGTCTATCTTCAAAAAGAGGGAAGGTCACCCCTTAGTCTCTGCCAGCTCTTGCTTCATCTTGAAGCTAAGTATGTTGTCATATATGTCCTTTCTCTGTATGAAGTCCGTTTGCTGTTCGTCAATTACATTCTCTATCATTGATTTTAATCTTTATGCCAAGAGCTTGCTAAAGATCTTGTAAGTGATCGTTAGTAGGGAGATCGGCCGTCAGTTTCTTAGACCGTTCCTTTCTCCATCTTTAAGAATGAGTTTGATAACTTTTGTAGGGTCTTCTCATCGATCGTCCTTGTTTGCCAGAATTTCTTAACCGTTGCTAAACATTCTTCCCTTATAGACTGCTATCACTCCTGCAGGACTTCGTAGGTAACCCGTCAATCTCTTGAGACTTTTCCGTAAGAAAACTCAATATCAGGTTTTCAAGTTCTTCAAGTGTTGGTTGCTCCACTAGATGCACATTTTTCACATCAGTCACTCATTTTGAGGTTAGCTCCATCACCTCCTTTCTCTTGGTTCGGTTAAAGATGACTCCTTGTCTTCAGAGTAGAACTAGTGCAACCTCTCCAAAATTTCCTCGTGATCTTTTGTTATTTGTCCATTTTCCAATATCATTCCCTTCATCGTCTCTTGTCCATGCTTTATCTTGACTTGAACGAAGAAGTAACGTGAGGGCGCCTCCCCTTCCTTGAGCCACCTTATCCTGCTCTTCTTCCTCCAGAGAATGACGTTGTCGTGTCGGATATTGCGTGAAGGATGTCCAGGAAAACGCGAGGTTCTTGGCTGTGGAGATGTTGTGTGCTGAAACAGAGACAAGACAGAGAAAAACAACCACGAAAACGAACGCTGCGATATATACCAACTCCAAATGTATGTACACTGCCGGTTCTTTCTCCTAGGAGCACAGAACTGAAACCTGCTGCTCTAACTGTCTCTAACCTGCTTCAAAGTCCTTAAAAACAACCCCTGATTCTCAACCCTGACCCAAAAACACTGAAGCGTAGCTCAAAGCAAGAGAAACTTCCCTTTGCTAACAAGCAGAGCCACAGCAGTATCACGCGATCCAAACCCAAGTCCAAACCACATCCATGTACAAGTTCTTAGCTAAAGCTAGCTACCACAAGCTGTATATAGCCAACCAGAACTCTAACAAACTCAAAAGAGCAAAACCTGTAGCGAAGAAACCAAAAAAGGTCTATCTGTGAACTTCCTCTTTTCGTCGAACGGATTTCAGATGTCGATAGGGTCTCCTCCGCTGACTCCGTTAACCCAAGAAACCTTCAGATCCGACTCCCAACAGCCGAGATATCGCCGACTTTCGGTCGCAGGTGATCGAACTTTCAAAAACTCCTCCCTGTGGCTTAAAACCGCGCACACCGCACAAACGGATCGTCTAAACTGATATCCGTCTTCCCTGGCAGATAGATCTAGCTATCACGAACCCAACGAGACTCCAAACAAGTCGTCTGGAGTTCTCCTTGAAAAACCACGCAAGAAATTTGTTCGCAGGTTGCAAAAAACTGACGTAAATGGACTCCTTACGGCTCAAACTCGCTCACCTCACGCAAACCAACAATCCAATCCACGTATAGTCTTCTCCTATGCGTAGATGAAGACTCTCCGGTCGCATAGGCACCAAGAACGAAGAGCTTGACACACCGATCGCGAAGAACAACCCAATTTTAGGTCGCAAGCGATGAAAAACCTCACGCAAGCGCTTCCTTACGAGTGAATTTCACTCAGAACTCCTAAACCGTTCGATGAAACTTGGTATCGTCTTCAATTTCCTGTAGAACTCGATGTTCTGATCCCGATGGATCCAAGGACAGCAAGTTTAGACTCCGGAACGGTCGGAACGGTCCAACTCTCCTTCATAGATAACTGAAATCTCCAAATCTCCTTCATGCGTCTCAATTTCTCTCAGAACACAACCCTCGATCCGTCTCTTCAAGAACCGTCTTAACCCACACGTAGCTTGCACATATGTGAACCCAACGACGCCTTGCGCGTTTGCATTGGACCTCCAAATCTCCCGAACCGTTCGTTAACAGGTCGCAGGCGCAAGCTAACCACTTAAGCAACCCCTTTGTTACAGTCTCTGTACGTACGAAGTTCTGTCATAATAAAATGAAGCAGGCCCCTTGCGTCTTTGATATAACGTCTGAAGCCTCAATACCCAATCAGCAAATAACTAAGACCTAGCTTGATTTTGTCTTCTTTCAAATCGCATAACTTCTTCACTAGATGTCCAAACGAAGTAAACAAGATGCCCATGGAAAGCTGACAATGAGCTCTACTCATCAATGTGATAAAAGTGAAGATCCGAAGTTGAACCAAAAGCCCGTAAGCTGGAGCTTAGCTTGTTTTCTCCATCTTTCGAATCTTGTAACTTCTCCACTAGGCGTCCAAACGAAGTAGACAAGATGCCCATGAAAAGTTGACAAGGAGCTCTATCCACTGATGCGATGAAAGTGAAGATCCGAAGTTGTGCCAAAAGTCCGTAAGCTGGGGCCTAGTTTGTTTTTTCCTTCTTTCAAGTCGCATAACTTTTTCACTAGACGTCCAAACGAAGTAAACAAAGTGCCTATGAAAAGCTGACAACGAGCTCTACCCATTGATGCGATGAAAGTGGAGATCCGAAATCGTGCCAAAAGCCCATAAGCTGGGGCCTAGCTTGTTTTCTCCATCTTTCGAGTCTTGTAACTCCTCCACTAGGCGTCCAAACGAAGTAGACGAAGTGCATATGGAGTGCTGACAAAGAGCTCTATCCACTGATGCGATGAAAGCAAAGATCTGAAGTTGTGCCAAAAGTCCATAAGCTGGGGCCTAGCTTGTTTTCTCCATCTTTCGGGTCTTGTAACTTCTCCACTAGATGTCCAAACGAAGTAGACGAAGTGCCTATGGAAAGCTGACAAGGAGCTCTACGCATCTATGTCATGAAAATGGAGATCTAAAACGATGCCAAAAGTCCGTAAACTAGGGCCTAGCTTGTCTTTCTCATGAGTGTCTTTGGAGCGACAAGCATCAAAGTCTGAATTTCAGATAGGAGCCGGTCCACGACACGACAACGTCTTGATGTTTCTTTTTTCTAAGTTTCCCCTCCACCTCTTGCAGTTTCATTTTAAGTTCTTCCGAGTTGTTCTCTACCACTAGAATTCTCAGTCTTTGCAGCTCGGCTTTCAATCTTGCCCTTTGGAGTATCCTCTGTCCCACCAACCTTCATTCTTCCATGAATACTCTTCGTACTTTCGTCCATCCACCGCCCACTTAACTTGTGGATCTCCGCTCATTCTTTGTTGTTCTCTCTATATTGTCTCTATTATCGTCTTTATTCTAGAGTCTTTCAGCATTGTTACGTCCATTTTGAAGTAGGTTAATTTTTTAATCTTTTCTCTTGTCTCCTTCTCCTTTAGCTTGATGTTCACTATCACCGATATGTGGTCAGAGAGCATCTATATTCCGTCACGCACAATTTTGATTACTCTTGCATACCACTCGGCGCTATTATTTATGTAACACCTATCTAGTCTTGCTTGATCATGTCTCTCCTGACCTCACTTGTCTTGTGAAGGTCGGTCTTTCTCTACTTTACGCACAAAATAGCGCATCCACTAGGTCTGCTTGGAGGAGAGTATTCCTCCAAAGTCTAAATTCGCTGTCATGCAGCAGCAGAGAGGGTCCAATGCTATCATCAGTGAGTTCCATCATGTTCCAGTCACCTAGAAGTATCCACTTTCCTTCTCTCGTACGAGCTCCTAGCCAGTCTCACAATTGCCGCCTCCCTTCTCTTCTGTTTGCCACTTCTTTTTCCTCGTACGAGCTCCTAGCCAGTCTCACAATTGCCGTCTCCTTTTTCTTCTGTTTGATGCGTACAACGAGGCCATTCCTATGCGGTCTATCTCTGAGTTAATGATGCAGCAGGTCACCGAGTCATCCTCTCTGACTCCTTGTTCTACCACCTTCGCATGATCTCTTAGGAGAAGGACGGTCCACTCTCTTCTCTCTTCTGTGTAGTCGACTATTCTAGTGCCTGTCGACATTAGTAGTTTCAAGTTGTACTAAAGTCTCTGTTCTTCTGTTTTCAACTCTTGAAAGGCTATAATGTCTGAATGTTGTCTTTTTTCTCCAGCCACCGATGTAAAATGATCACTGCGATGTGGATCAGCTAGTCTTCTCACGTTTCATGTATCAATTTTAAGTATGTTCTGCATCTATTCAATATATTTTGAATCTCCTTCTCTACCCTTTCTCTTCTTTTTCATATTTCACTTAGTGGGGATCAAGCCATTTTCTAGTTCCAATGACTTCGGTACGGTATACTTTTCGTCTTTTATGAGCCTTGTCTCATTATCCCACTGTACTTTAGGCAAACGTCGGTTCGAAGAAACTTTGTTCTCATATCAAGCAACGGACCCGAAGTCGCGGGGAGGTAAAGTGTCGTCACCTTAGTGTTTGCCATGGCGACCTGGGGCCCTATGGGTCAAGTTCATGTAAAGACGACCGTAGAAGAGAAGTACGGTACGTAGGAGGCATGTCAGACGGAGAATCGCGGCGATAATTCTGGCCAGCGTCCGTTCGACTGGGTGGGGTGACTGGGGTCCGTCTTCTTTCTCCCTGTGATCGAGGTCCGATCACACGGAGAGATTTCACGA
The DNA here is from genome assembly GCA_036924285.1 of Asterella californica. Taxonomy (NCBI): domain Eukaryota; kingdom Viridiplantae; phylum Streptophyta; class Marchantiopsida; order Marchantiales; family Aytoniaceae; genus Asterella; species Asterella californica. The sequence continues at coordinate 18,117,702 of JAYKYS010000002.1, read as the reverse complement.
AATCGGGTTCAGACTTACGTCCTTCAGACTCCACAAGAGGTTTGTTCAGTTCCGTCCGGAACTCGGACTCTCGCTGTGCTTTTCATTCTTTGGATGCGTGATAGGAGGGACAGGGAGGTGGTACAGTGTGTTTGACATGAGGTCATCGCGTCGCGGTCTTCCTTACTAAGAGTACAGACCTCTGGTCGCCAAGCTTTTTCAGCGTTACCGGTTGAATTTCAGTTGAACTCTAGGGCAAAACGGTCTCGGTCGAACTTTAGCCCGTCAAACCTATGATTTCTTCATATACGTAACCGACCTTTACCGGGCTAGCTTCACTTGAAAAGGTAAAACACCTAACTTTACCGGCTATATTTCCGTCCAAATCGAATATCAGTCTGCAAATTCACAAAATCCGACGGCACGATCTCCAAAAACCGCGGTACTGAGCTACCAGAGGTCCAGACCATTCACCGAACTGGAGGAGGAACGAAGATCAGACAGGTCCAGAGTCCAGACTACAGAGCAGGGTACGGGCTGGCAAGGAAAGAGGGCATAGGGGAGAGGCAGCGGGCAGCAGACCGAGAGAAGAGAAAGGAAGAGCTCGCCGTCGTTCGTCGCCATCGCTGTTGCTGGACGCTTCCGCTCGTCTCTCGTATTGCCTTTTTGCGTGGGGACCATCGCGGGCTCCGCGGTCCGCACCCCACGACCACCACTTTCCTTCCAATCTGTTCCATTCACCCTTCTTCACTGCACTCCCCTCACGCATTCATTCTCACTGTTACTGCGGCCTCGCCTGCCTTAGTATTCCTCTGGTCCAGGTTCCGCCCCTGCTGTTGTTGTGGCCGCTCCTTCCTTTCCTCCTGGCTTCGCTTGCTTGGGTCGCTGCTCCCTGTTGCTACTTTCCTCTCTCCTACCTTCTCGTGTCTTGTGTTCAGATGCGCGGTGCAAAATTGGAGCCGTGTGGCTGTAATACTTTGGTCTCATAATAATTGGAGTTCGGCAGGAGGAGAAGGTCACAGAAAGAGTAAGTGAGTCGCGTGTCGTGCTGGTGCAGAAGTAGTGCGTTCGATTCTATGTGTAGGAGGAAAGTTGGAAGGAAGAAGGACAGGGTGCAAGAGAGAAATTAGGGAGGCGGAAGGGCGTTGCTGCGGTCGTAGTACTGAGTTTCTGGGCGGAGGATTTGAAGAAACTGATTTGAAGCGCGAGGGAAGGCAGATCGGTCGTGTGGAGACACGTTCGGTGCGAAGAGGCAAGGAGATCCCATCGGTTGATTTATCAAAGGTATGCCCAGTATGAACATAGATTGGTGCCGCCGGGACTAGTTTGCTGTTCCATCACTTGGAGCTTTAGATCTATTGCTTACTCCAGCGTATCTTTGTGGCGATATTCTGAGATTGCTATGCAGTCTGAACATCAGTGTCGTGCCGTGGCTTGCGGATATATTGGTTGGTTCCAGAGTAAATGGACACATGAGTACTGCGTTTGTCCCCAACTTGCCGAGCCTATGTTCTGACCTTGCAAACGGTGTCGCTTGTGGCCTAGTCAAATCTATCGAGCTTTGTAGCCACTGACTTGGATGATCATGAATCGGTGAAGTAAGGGGACCGAACACGCGCGAGACTAGTTAACACTCGATTCCTCCTCCAAACTTCAAGTTCCGGATTGTACTTCTCGTTTCCTATCTCTTTTGGTTTTTTGGCTGAAGACACCTATCGTGCTTTATGGTTGGAAGTCAGTTTGTTGTAGCTTATCATCAGAATCGTTAAACGTAGAGACCATTTTGTGCCAGTCAGTTGTTCCTTTCACGTGCTGTACAACGGTCTGTTTCGTAGCTTGAATCCGCAGCAAGCGGTGCGAAAGTGACCGTAGGTTTGCAAATTTTACTTGCAGCAACATACCGGTGAACAACTCCCTGTCGTTAGGATTTGATGGATAGTTCCTAACCCTGTTTGGCCCCATTTCCCAGGATGAAACTTGTGTTTCCTGTATGCTGTCGAGCCCTTAAAAACTCTGAGTCATTCACTGGGTCATCCGTTGGATGTTTCCGTGTCACGATGGACGAGTTGTTGCCTCGTATCTGTTAGCTGCTATTGCATCGGGTGTTACTCTGTATCTTCGGTGACACCTCGCTTCTGTGTATCATCGAAGCCTCTTAACTCAAGTTGTTAGTCGGTCATCCACTCGATGTTTTAAGGTTACGGTGTACGAGTTCGTTTGATCAGCTGATTTCGCACCGAGCGTTACTTGTTTCTTGGATTACACCTCGTTCTACGTATTGTCGTTCTCCGAAGCTGTGAATGTGCATTTTGCTTTAAACATGCCGTTGTACAACAGGTCTGAGTGATGATCTCAGTGATGAACAACAGTCTTTACGCGATTTCTATTTTGGAGACAGCTAGGCACCCCCTTGAGCCAGACTTCCCAGCTCGTGGCGTATGGTAGCGTAGATTGCAAGTCCGGTAAATCAGTGTACTGGACAGCTAGCCCTTCTCAAATAATGGGTAGGGGCCATTTTACGTGCTTGTTGTGTACTGTATTGACGAGTAGAACTATCTCCTTGCGAATGTCACAGGTCTTCGGAGGTACCGGAAGCGACAAGAGGGCCCAAGATGATGTCGTCTGCCCAACTACGGCTGATGTCAGATTTGAAGGCCATCCGACAGGAGCCTCCGGAGGTGAGATCTCGCTGCCCAGGAAGTTCCACCTTCGGGACATTGTGCTGGTCTTTCCTTCAAATTGTTGTAGTCATAATCTTTGTTCTATCCCCAGGTTTAATCAAACTGGCTTTCCATGGTCCTAAGCACCTTGACTTTTGTATGTTGAATGGCATGTATAGCCATGTGATTAGACATATTTCTCTTCTATCGGCCACGAGTGTCACGGACAGGTCAAGTCCGAGTTTGCTCCTGATTCTTGCTAGACGTCAAAGCAGGAGTAATTCTTCAGTGGTTGTTTCTTCGCATCGATCATTGATGTTCAAATCATATTTTTATTACTCGTTATCGGAGCTCAAAAGCAGACTGCACCATTCTTCTTCTTGCGAATCATTGATGTGTATGATTCAAGTATTTGAGGAACTATTGTGGCCTCAGTTGCCTGCTTTGGTGTGGGGTACTTGTAGGTCATCATTGAAGAAAATCGTGTGAAGTGCGCCTTTACCTTATTTGATGCTTGCAGACTAGCTGACGTTCAATAAAAGCATTAACGTAGCAAGCGTAAGGCAAGCAGTAATGTGTCGTTCACCTAGTGCAGGGATGCAGTGCAAGTCCCTATGGTGAGGAAAACTTGTTCGTGTGGGGTGCAACTATCTTTGGCCCAGATGAAACACCATGGGAAGGTAACGAAGAACCATTCGTCGACAATATCTTACTTTCACATGATCTCTTCAGGTCCTTCGCTTTCGTTTAACAAGATGGTGGGTGACTAACATGGTCCCCGTACATCAGGTGGGATTTTCTCTTTAAGATTAATATTCGGGGAGCATTATCCTGAGAAGCCACCTCGTGTGCGGTTCACATCTGACGTATTTCACCCAAATGGTAAGTCCGCCTGGAGTTGGAAGAGATAGCTAGATCTGACCTTCCTGTCTATATGGAGCACAAGCTGAATATCTCAATCTGACCTGTTCGATGTTATACCACGGCATTTCCCCCCGTCGCACTAAGAGGAAATAATGCCACATAGGAATGAAAGTAGATTGCAGCTGTGGCATTGTTCCCAGTGCAGGTTAGGGGCAGGTTTGATCTACAGTTTCTGAGTTTGTAGTCATCTGTGACTTGCAGTGTACAGCGATGGAACCCTATGCATGGATATCATTCAAGATGCATGGTCACCTTGTCATAATATTTGTACCATTCTTACATCCATCCAGGTATGTGGTCTCATGTGTTATGGCGTTTTGGATCGGACCGTCGTGGGGCTCATTGTGATTGTTGCAAGTAAAATTTATCTGGAAGTGACTTGTTTTCAAGCTACGGAACTTTTCTTACAACTCTGGTGGTGGTGCACCGGTGGTGCACATATTGCTGATCGTGCTTTCGTATATTAATACTATCTCTACGCTGTCACAGTCGCTGTTGACAGATCCTAATCCCGCGAGTCCTGCGAATCCAGAAGCTGCATCGCTATATCAGAATGATATTCTTGCTTATAACAGGTATGTTTCGACTTTCGGTGATGGTCTTACGAGAAGAGATTTGTCTTTTGACTATCTCCTTGTTCCTTGTGACCATCAGTCCCATGGTTTCCACCCGGTCTTGCAACTTACTAAATGCTTCGTAGCCTTTCTGCCCAGATACATTTCTGCTGTCCAAGCTAACACAGATATGTCTCTAACACAGATGTGTCTCATGACTATCTAGTCTCATGTTTCTACCAGGTCGTGCAACTTACTAAATGCTTCGTAGCCTTTCTCCCGAGACACATTTCTGATGGCTAAGCTGACAGTTGTTCTGGCGCTTTGCAGGAAAGTGCGCCTCTGCGTTCGGAAGTCCTTGGAATGTGCATCATGACGATCTTGCCCGCTTCGTTTGGTGCTCTTGTTTGTGGAAGGTTGTCAAGCAAATGCGCTAGACATTCGTTCCTAAAGTACTGACTTTGCGCTTTTGTAAGATTTTCACTTTTGGAAGACCCCCAGAAATTGTAGACAGATTTAAGCAGAAGTGAAGTCAGAACAGGGCAGCTGATGGTGGTTGAGGTGGATGGCCAACTTTGGGGATCTCCTGTACAGCTTGGATTGGTGTAGCAAGGTAGTTGTCGATGGGCGGGCTTTGCGCGAAGCCCGTCGCGAAGCCCGCCGGTCTGTGCTCCCGGTGCGCATAGCATAGATATAGGCCGAAGCTTGCTGTTTTCATGTAACATACATTTAATATTATGGTCACCTGAGAGGAGACCAGGTCAGGCTCAGTGGGACAATTGGTCTTTGGCATGGCTTCCTCTTATCTGATCTTAAGCCAGGGCTGCATACCTTCGCCGTGTGCTTTGAAGTTTGGTGTATCATAAGAAGCACACGTGCCGGACAGCTGAGGCAAATTATCTCAGGCAGGATGAGCCTACGGACTCCGAATGTGATAATGTAGCATCTGAGTCTTGATCCCACGTTTGCTTTGAAAATCTGTCCCGCTGCATTTGTAGAGAAGCGCTTCAGCCGTGTATCACAGTGTGCAACCTGGGGACGTCACTGAACGTTCCGTGGACACAGATAGGGGCGGTGATCAATATAAACACAAGAGTCTGATCAACTGATGAGGTCGGTAGTTTCGGACGGATTCCTTCTTTTCGGGCGAACATGTACGGGGTGTTTAAATTGGGTTGTGACCAAAAGTGGAAATTGGGGGAGATTATGCAAATTGGGGGAGATTCTTACTGTCGAGCGCCGTTTGCCTTAAGTTAGAACAGGGCCGATTACACTCGCATCAACTAGCCTTTATGTATAATGCACTTCGCTGCCCAGAAAATTACGTAATGCACTCTTGCGGGTGCATTACCTGTGTAAGCAAAATTTGGTTTTCGCGCTCGAATTTGTGTTCGTTTTTGTTTACAGATATTCAAAATTGACTGCGGTTATAGTTGTGACTTGTAAGAAACAGCTGTCTGTGTGTTGTTGTGTTATGTTGTGTAATCTCAGCAGTGTAACCATTAAAGTTAACTTTCTATGGATGTGTAGACAGTGTTCGTAACGGAATAGTCTGGGGAACCTCCGTTAAATAAAGAACCCGTTCGTTGTCCGCACAGGAACTGGAGCCATGGGAACAAACTTCGCATATAATGCTGAGGAAAAACTCCAAAGCATTTGTCTGATCGTTTGCATGATTGAGCAGGGTTTTAACTGAATGTTGACTTGTTAACGTGCGCCTTGCAGGAGTGTTTGTACATTTTCATCTCTTTTGCTACAGTACCTTAGCCATTTGCGGAGGCAGTCATCCGGAGATCTGGTCTTCCGGAAAACACGTGCGAGGGTAGCCCGAGTTTGCGGCAGTTCTTGAATGTGCGGCTGGTCAGCCCGAGCCGCGTTTTGTGCTGGCGGGGAGTGATTAAATCCTAATCGAGTGTGTCTAATCGCGGTCGTCAGCTTCCATGTGGTACAATAAACCATGATCATTCATACCTTTTTTCTCATATCGACGTACCTGTTACCAGTCAATGCAGGTTTGTGTCTTATCTTATCGAGCCTAAACAGTACTATATTAATATTAGGTTAGATAATACATTTACATATTAAATGTATTCACCTCCAAACGGATATTTTATATTTTGGCGTTTATTTAACGCCTAACGGTTCCAGGGGCTACGTTTCGGGATTACATTTAATGTCTACGGGTTTGAGGGGATAGGTTTGGGGATTAAATTGAACTTCGACGGCCTTCCATTATTGACGTATCCCGATGGAATATATTCGAAACAGCAGTGAAGGGTGGGGGGTTTTCATTTTTTCTCCCCCTTGTCGTCATTATTCGTGCTGATAGATATTTGTGCAGTTTCGGAAGCCGACCGGAAGCAGGTCGGCGTGACGGTTTGCGCAGTACACAGTTTTTTGCCTCGACGCTGAGTCGAAGAAGAGTTAACATAAAAAACACCACACTTTATTTTAATAGTAAAACATTTACATCGTTCGCAGATGTCCACAGAGTCCCAGTCCAAGCCCGTCGACGTGCTGTGCTTATTCCTACATACCGCCAAAGCAAAGCTAAATCTCAAAATTGTGCAGTTAATGTGCACTTAGTATATACTCTGCTAGATAGACAACATGACAGAACTATTAAAAAGTATTAAACAGAAATCGGCTGGTGCACTTCGAAGGTCCGTCTTACATCCATACGTCTGAGGTAAGCACCCAACAGCGATATATAGTCCGTTGTTTCTGTGTTGACAATCCCAACGTCAGTCTCTCCATCAGCAGGAGTTTGCATGTCTGCAACAGGTACCTCTGGCTGCTGCTGAGCAACTGCAACCGGCGGATCGGTCCCAGTATCCCCTCTCCGTGTACATCCTTCTGCACTGCCCACAACGTCTATTTTCTTACCAAAAGAAGATGTTCTGAACATCTTCTACAGTGACTTCAGCAGGGTGTAAAAAAGATTCCCACAGAGAATTCAGCCTTCGTTCCTGCGTCCCACCTTGAATGAACCAACGAGGAGAAGCGCTGTACTTCCCAGAAGTTAGCATGGTTCTCAAACAACTGCGGATTGTAGTAGACAACAGATGAGAGTTCCTGTACTTATTAAACTGGAGGGCCCTGGCAAGTACATTCGCATGAGTCAGCTCAACACGATTTTTTGTATCCGCAGCACTGAAAAGAACATACATATCTTTGCGATCAATGAGCATGCTCTCAGAAACGTTCTTCATCGTCACATGATGATACTCCTCCTCTCCTGTAACCGAGCATACTAACATAGGTGTGCAAGCCACGATTTGTTAATGACTTCACACAAACCTTAGCGTCCAAAGGTTTCTCATGCTGCCAAGCCAAAACCGCCATAAGCCATTTCTAAACCTACGGGCAGTTTTTTCGCATGGATGCACACTATCCCTTGAAAGTGCAGATGGAGTAGAGTGCCTCCACGCTCGACAGAAAACAAACCCGAAATACAGTGCTTGTCCAGAAAAACAGCCAACAGCGAGAAAAGTTCCAAGTCCAAATCTCCTCCTGTCTTACAGACAGTAATTGACACCTCAAGACTTTTCTCAGGAATCGACGGATTGGTCTTCCTCGCTCTTGCTTTCCTTCGCAGAGACATTAAGACGAGACGGCTGAGGGAAGTGAGGGCAAACGTACTTAAACCTCGATGGATCTAGCACAACACACACACAAAGCATACTACGTATCCTATAAATCGCTCATACTGTAAGTTTGAACAAGTTTGCGCTATAACACTCCATGAAACAACTTCGGTACGTAAACATCTGCCGGTCCCAATCCTGTAGTACAAGCCAATATGTATCCTCTGTGGTGCCCAAGTACATAAAAGGTCCGGATATAGCCGCAAAGACACGAGCTACTTTGACAAAATCGGTATCAAGAAGAAAGCGTGGAATATGATCAGAGATCTTGAAGAAGCGATCTGCTTCTAACCTTCGATCGTTAAATCCTTGGTGGTAGACCTCATCCAACGTAAGAAAGATGGGAGGGAAACCTAAAGGTATATACAGATAATCCTCCCTCGAACTCGGAAGAATCAGTAACAGAAATGTGAGGACTGACAGCAAGAACAGCAACCTCAGGGCTAGAAGGAAGAAGAGGACTTCGTTGCGGACTGGAACCAAGAAGAGTACTCAGTTCGGAAACAACATTTGCTTCACAAGCACCAGAGGTACCGACCGAGTCAAATGTATTCGTCATCGAGACAAAGAACAGAACAGTACAAAGCATGAAATAACAAAATGATAAAGTCTGACCTCATCTCCACTCGAAATCTATCTGTACACGGCGGCAGTCCTTACCTACACCTGCGAGAACTTGGAACGAAAGTTAGTGAACATCAAAAGACACAACAACACGATGAAGAAAATGACAAGACATCACAATAGCCCACAGCTCCGTCAGGGGCAACCCGTAAGAAGACGGCAGGAAAGAAATACAATCTGGAATCGGCTGTAATCCGACCCGGATTACAGCGGACCCCAAATTGCGAACGCCACGGCCTACACCCCACAGCACTGATTGGATCACAATCGTCCAACCATACCCAAACCTCCTGCTCGCCGATCACATATCGATCTCCCAATCGCGCACATAGCATCCATGCCCACGACTCCAAATCAAATTTCCATGACCGGCAACAAAAATGACAACATACACAACGATGTGCGAGATAACGTTCCCAATTCGGCCACAAGACGATCAAACGGAGAAGCAGTGGTAGCACGTTTCGAATTCGGCCGCAGGACGAGCGAAGGACGACAAAGAGAAAGAAGCATACGGAGAAGCAGCGCCAGTACGTTTCCAATTCGGCTGTAGGACGAGCGAAGGACGATGAAGAGAAGGAAGCCACGGCACCCGCGAAGAACGGACAAGCAGCGGCAGCCGTGAGACGAACGAGGGAGGACGACGAACAGCGAATGACAGACGACCATCGACAGTGGACGGCCACATCAGCACAGTGGCGGCATCTGCGTAATAAACTCACGGCGCTGAAAATTTACCCCACGTAATCTTTAATGCACGTCCAAAATTTGAATACAACATCCTCATTCTTTACCGCAATTCCCTACTACCTCCACCGGAACCAATTAAACGTTCATATTTTCCCCCGAAACTGACGGTTGTCTCCTTCCTCGAGCTGCCACGGTAGTCCATCAACATCCATACTATTCATCTCACTCCATCTTTCGATGGAAGATGCAAATATGTACTGGTTTGATTTAGTATTAAATTAAAGAGAACTTAAAGCTGTGTATTTATGTATACACAGCTTCAGGTTCTCGGACTTGTACCTCTTGCAGCGCGGTTGTGTGTATTGATGGTTTATGGTTTATATTTTGATTTATATTTTGTTAAGTCTGTGTTTTTAGACAGTCATTCAAATTTAATCATTTGGATTTTTTTGGAGACTTACATGCATACGTTATTTGTGTGTATTCATTTTTTATTTTTATTTTCTAAGGTTTTATATGTATACATTATCTCTTCGTGTTTTGAGTTATTTAGTTATTTATATTTAGATTTAGAATTTTTTTAGTCTTGTATTAAATGTAATGGTGTTTTGTGCGCATTCATTTTACGTTTGGATTTCTGTTGGACTTTACATTTGTATACATTATTTCTTTACTGTACGACTCTGACAACGAGTAATATGGCAGTATTAAGAAAAAATTATGTTCTACCACTGTCATCCTTCTTGTCAGTTGGGATGTATATTCATTTCTGAGTTTCAATCGAACCTAAACAATGACATGTCAGATTCTAGATCTAAACCGAGCGCAAAGAGTGGTTTATCAGTTTTTCGATTCTAAACAATGACGTACGGGAAAAGAGCGATGGTTTATCAGAAGTAAGGAATGGAAAATATAAAAGAAAAAATGCCGAAATATTTTATGTATGGATTCTCCAGTTATTAACTTAGTCAGATCATGCGCCATAGTCGTAACTTGGTCGGGTTCCTCACTTTTTTTTTTTCTTGGTCGGACCCATTACTAGTAGTAGACAGGTTTGAGTGACACGCTGGCAGAATTTCTGAGTTGGACGGCTTTTTTTGTTAACTTGGCAATCACGAGACGGAGGTGGTCGACTTTCTTCCCCACATGTTCGTGAGATTGTAAATGTTACACATAAATCAAATTGTGAAACATATCAGACATCCACGTCATCCTCAAGTACTCCACGTGATCAATAACTGTTGACATGGCAGTCATAAACTCTCTACTACCCATCATGGATCCGATCAAGAGAGAAGAGAAAGTGAGAGGCCCTACCAAGTTACAACTATGGAGCATGGGCTGACCAAGTTAATAATTGATGGATTCTCATCGGTACGAAGTCGAGAAAGCTTTATTGGTGCTGGGATTTGGATTATATAAGAACTACCACTGACCACGTCAGTGGTAACGGGGAACATTTCAGCTGTTTGTGAGAATGCTTCGGGTGTCTCGGGAGGTCCAGTATGGCGTTTGCCCCTGTTCCCTTAGAGCATATCCACCGGAGCATTGTAAGTCCTTGCACAGTAAATAATTCTGATGACCTGTCGTCTTCTTGGCGTAGTTCGAGTGAAAATATGATAAAAACTGTTTCTTCAATGTGTATTGATCTCGTGTATCGTCCCGATAAACCTCCGTGCTATATTTGAAACCAATGAAAACGAAAAGAGTGGCATGATGATTCTTCTTTTGTTTAGAGGAGAATGGAAACTGGATCTTCCCGAGCCGTTTCCATTGTTTTGGTGGAGATGATCTTAGAGCTTCTCCACCCTAACACTCGAAACGCCTCGGGAAGATCTAGGAGATGAATATACAGTGAGCGAACAATCGTCGTTCTTTTACGCACCACGTCAAGAAGATGACGGGTTACCGTGATTGTTTACAGTGCCGGGACATTTACAGAGCTACGGTGGAGATGCTCGATGTTTTAGTAACCTAAAAGATACTTCCAGGTGTCGGAAGGCAACGCCTCAGATCGGAAGCATCGAACTACCGTATTAGGATTAGTCTATGCACGAGGTTGTAGCTTTGGTTCATGCAAAAGTTCATAGTAAAGCAAAGTTGTGCATATAGTCTATTTGACTGGCACGTCAATTGTACTGGTAAGATTTTGGCTAAACTCAAGGATGTTAATTCCAATAGAGAAAGATAATGTGGATATGCTTATTCAACACAATTTTGATCATTGGTTCATTTAGTTGTTCTATCTACAAAAACTGTAATTTGTGTTTGTGAGTAAATGGTGAAGTTGAAGACTATGTATACGAAAATGCAGTTTATCTCAATTAAGCGGAATATTTATAAATTTTACACATAACTACAATACTTGTAACTAAAATATCCATTAGTGGAAACCTTTGATGGTGCATGTGCGGCATTCTGTTCCCTTAATCTTGCACTTATCCAGTTCGACAGCTGATGAAGTAACAACTTCTAGTGGAAGATTCTGATGGTTATAAGAAGCATTAAAAGAATAAAATATAATAAGTAATTTATGGTTATACAGATAACTTTGTATATCAAAGACTTAAAAGATTCATCCTAGGTTAAATATACGTATATATGCAAGTGAAAGTGCAGTGTATGATATTAATTTAATTCGTTATCTTTTAAAAGTATTTTTAAGAGTACTGCTCTGTTTTTCCGTTGCGAGAACAGACAAAACGTGACAATGTTACCGGAAGACTGGCAGAACTGTTCCGTCTCTCGACATGACAATCAAATTTTCTGCTTGAAATGTATCAATTAGGTATAAGTATTAGAATATTAAGAGAATATAGCAAAGTCTAAAACTTGAAAGCTCTATTTGAGTCTCATAAATGTTTTTCTTTTCACGAAAAATTAATATCACATCAAGTTCGAAATTAAGATTTTCTTCTTCTTATAATAAGTCTGGACACTGATTTTTAAGTACAGGAAAATAATAAGTAATCCATAATTCATAAAATATATCAATTTAGAAGGAAGTATCGAATGTTCCGATGCATGATTTGAATTATAAGAACTTAGTTTTAAATAAGGATGTAGTATCTGCTATATTTCTTACACAACAGATGATCTGTTTTTAATTTACTAAATTTGTTGGTATCAAAATTCTAGAACTTGATTTTAACAATCTCTATCTATATTGAACTTCTTAATAAGAAGTTAATACTGAGTAAAATATATAGTAATTTGTTGATATAAAATTCATATCTCTAGAAAATTCCTTATATGCGGATAAATTTACTTTGGGACTTGATTTTTATTAATTTATATATCTACTGTGAACCTTTTTAATAAGAAATATTAAGTAAATAATATTATAAGCTTTAAGTTGCAAACTAACTTGTCCTTTTTTTCAACACAATTATGTGTAAAAATCAGTTAAACTTTTTCACTGTATGCTAGGGGAGAAAGAATAACATCAGTAACTGATACGCTGATATTGGAAAAAAACTTGATCGGATACCACTAGATTTTTTACTGATATCATTGATTTACAAACAGTTTTTGAAGAAAACTTTATCTGACTAAGTCTTAGTGAACTGTGCACTCCAGATTAAGTACATTTCTTTTCTTAGTAATCGAACTTTGGTTTCAACAGTGTCACCTAAAAATCCAGAAAGACGGCAGAAATCAAACTTCTATTATTATAAACTTACATCAGTATATCAAACTTTTTCATAATTGACAAGCTACTCATCTAGTACATTAGATCCTATGTTTTGAAGTATTAGGAGAATCATCAGTGATAAATCATTTTAACGAAACACTCTTGAAAAAAATACTCAAATGGAGTATTGTACTAGATATTAAGACTGGAGATTATTCTAATATTGATATTTATTGCGCGACACCAAAGTGCAGATACTATGAAACAGATATCTTAGATATCATAAGAATCTCGAACTGGAAACTGAGAGTATAAATTGAGAAGTCCTAAGAGGAAAAGGAAGATGTAGCCTTTTAAACCACATAAACATGAGTGTCTCAAGCGCAACAGCACTAACATATTCCATGTACGATAGAGCTAAATACAAATAATCCTTAGGAAAAAAGACTAGAAGGAATGAGAAACTTTACCCACTTGAAAGAAAAAGTTCTCTTGTTTATCCTTTGTGAATGAAAAGTAACCAATATTATTTACTCATACTGTGAAATAATTTGTTTGTATTTGCCATAACATATGACATTTATGGTAGTATAGCATTCCATGCATATGCTAACGCGAATGTTTTATACAAAATTTGGATTAAAACACGAGTTTAGATTGAAATTGAGTTTTAGTTGTTTTGACACTAGAATAGAGTGAAACTTAAAAAATGAAGAATGTTGTTGATATTTAGAGTTTGATCACGTGTATCCACACAATGTCATCTGACACCTTGCTAAAATTATTAAGGAAAAGAACCTGAAAAGAAATTAGAATTCAGACACCTTGCTTACTACCTATTACTAATCAGTCTCTGGCTCTCTAATCCAAGATATAAACGCAATTTCAACATTAAAATAGTTTGTATACTAAAACTTATTCAATTAACTTACTTTTCTAGAGTTTGAGAGATGCTTGTCCCCAAGTCACTACAAATATGTCGTACTAAATAACAAAAAATAAATTATCCTCACGAGCAATCTTCGAGTCTTCCATCTATGATGAGGCTAGCTAACTGCAACGTTCATACCGACCTTTCCACACGTCCCACTCGAAGGAAGGTTCTGTTCGCCACCTTTCTAGTCTGGCTGTTTGCGAACGGAGTCTTTTGCATCTAAACCGTCGTAGTTGTGGTGGGATAAGCATGCAGTTGACGGACGTAAAGAAGGTGGGACAGAACTTGACCGGCTGACATTTCTGGTTTTCTGTTGTCCGGTTTCTTGTTTGAAGGAAAGGGCCACAAGAACGCGGGAACTTTCAACTGTAGCTTGTATGGTCTGTCAGTAGGGCATCTCACCTGGGTCACTAAAAACGCCCCGGTACACTAAACCATCCCTGTATAATACACTAACTTTTATTTTTTCATGGTATATCTATACGTATTATCCAACTAAACCTTCACGCTAAATCTCCAGTGTGCGATGAAGATGCTCTTCGAGAGAAAGAATTAATACTCTCTATTTCTTTTTCATTCGTTGGAGATATAGCATGAAAGATTAACGTGACAAATAATCGTGAAAGAAAAAAATGTAGTGCATATTTTTTCAGTATTTATTCACATGTGACTCATTATTTTGACTTTCTCTGTAATACAAAATATGTATACATAGCCTTGGTGTGTATTATGCCAAGTTTGACTGTAATTTCATATTTTACACGTGCCATGCATATCTATAGGTAAGCTTGACCATTTTCGCATTCCAGTCAACTGATAGACAGTTGACTCGGGAGAATATCAGTTTATCGTGAATGATCGCTCAGTTGGGTTCATGAACTGATCATGAGAACCAGAAGCACCCCACCAGAGACAGATTCTAGCATACAGGAGAGGTTAAAATATGAATATACTTTCCTAGTCTTCTCAGTCGACTCTGCAGAAGCAAAACTGAAGCTTCTTTTCAACCTTCTGTTTCACATGTCCTGGTGATGCACGATCTCATGCAGATCGGTTCCATTATTTCACAGTAGATTTTGAAGTGATTGTGTTCCCAAAAGCCACGGAGGCACTCATTTGTTTGAGAGTTTACTGAAACTCTGACGAAACTCGTACTAGATCAGAATGCTTTTCAGTACTGAAATGCGTTGTGCTGCCCTTGGACCTGGGATTCCAAGTGCACATGCCAAGTGTGAAGTTGTGAAAAACGATCGGAGATAATGGCAAACGAAGGCTCAGTCATGAGATCACAGTCCTCTCACTTCATCCGAGAGACTACAGTAATCCACACCCACTGGAATGCGTTGGGAATGCCGTGGAATATTTCAGTCCGGTTTTGCAGTTACATTCTTCTGTGGCAGGGTGTGGCAGTCATGGTTGCGTGGTGTTTGTTTGACTGGTGGGAATTGTAGGACGCTACTGTGATCATGGACGGGCGAAGCTTCTTCTTATATCATCGATTGCATCTATCAGATAAACCCTATTAGATTTAACACCTCTAATCGATTGCATCGGTTAGAGGTGTTAAACTTAGCGCCCGTGGGGGTATTTCTTTCCCCACGAACGATAGTTCCGGTCACGGATAGTTCGAGCTGTGGGTTATCTTCGGAGATACCAGTAGAAGTAGCACACTGGCAATTTCATGATGCTCGTGAGAAATTCAGCTGTAAGACACATTCAACTGACAGTATCATAATGAAGTTATCAATGACAATGACATTATATGATACAATGATAATAATGCTGTTGATAATGACATGTATTTTTGCATCCATGCGGCTTGTACATGTGCATGTGCAATGTACATACGTCTTTTCATTTACAGGTCGAAGCAACTTGTTTCGACCTAATTTAAATGTGCAATGTACGTGCTCTTTTCTTATTCTACATGTTAAAATAATCTCTCTCGATCTAATTTCTAGGTCAAAACAGCCTAGTTCGAAATAACTCATTTCACCCTAGGAGTTATGTTGTTTCTACTTGGAGTTAAAAATAATTTTAAGAGTACTTTGGCTCAGTGTAACTTCTTAAGTACAGTTCAGTTTGTGACGTTTTTGGTCTTGTTGAAAACATCACAAGAAATAATCTCCAGGGCAACTGAAATCATAGGATTTGGAGCTATAACCGCGATACTGCAGGCGTTCAAAACTTATCAGTTTTCTTGAGATTTTAAAGATGAAACTTTATCTCAATCGAAACCTAAATGTGTCGACCTCAAAATCCTACATGAACTTGCACCTGATTATTTGTGCTTTTCTCATATATACATCTCTGGTTACCAAGCTGTTTCAAGTTTACCTGCTGAATTTCCTTCGAACTCTAGGGAAAGACAATCTCTGTCAAACTTTAGCCCGTTAAAGTCACGATTTTGTAATATATGTAACCAAACATATATGCTTTTTTTACGTATGCGACACTCAGAACCAATAAATAGTACGGTGTGTGGAAAATAAATATCTTGTTTTCTTCGTTTCCATGACGTTAATCTTTGTTCAAGAAATAGCAATAGTGAATTTCTCCTCCTGCATTTCTTTTCTTCTCCTCCTCGTTTTGGGAAGACTGGAGTTTGGAGTTCATTCAGCTTGATTGAAGATGGAAGACGAAAGCAAGCTTAATTTACTACTTAACTCTTTTTGGTGAAAGGGTTAGATAATAAATAAATAAATAAATAAATAAATATAAATTTTATTTATATTTGTTAACATGTTTTCACACTTATAGTACCTGCAGAGTCCATGTTTTGTTTACGTGTTATGTCTGAATTTTCTTGCAACTCCAGGTCCGGCTATCACTTTACATTAACAGATGTAAATTTCTGTAAAATCTTTTCTACATAATAATTTTATCTTTTTGGATAACAAAAACAGAGCAGAAATATAAGGAAGCATGCTTTTTACTTATAATCTCAAAAGAAAGTTTCGTCATAAATCAACACACGTTTGATACAAATCATATTATTCATTGAGGATGAATGTCATTATGGTAAAATCGAAACTGCTTCACCTACTTACCGCATTTACAATTAATACTAAGGTTTTTGGCCAAGCATAGAGTTCGTCCACTCAGCATGTGACATGTGGCCGGTGGCATGCACAAGTCTCGATAGAGATGCGAATCTAAGAAATTATCGATGTTGACACAAATATATATCATGGTTAATACATATGTCCGTGAGTAGCAAAATCATAATGAATTTTAAGTGAAATATGTCGAATGTTGCGTGTTGAGAGTTGAGTGATAGTTGCATTCCGAATTAGGTACCGAGTTTCAAACTTCTTTAAAAATTTGAAAACATCTTTTAGTTTGAAAAGAGAATAGATGCAATTCACTAAAATCAAATAACGAGATCACTCTAGATGATTAAGACGAATATCATGTGAATAACTTATGAATTTATCATTGGAAAAAGAAATAAAAATTATCATCTATATAAATATTAATCTTCATTTTTTCACGAATCCAACTGTATGTTGAGATGTTACAACCCTGACATACATAAAAAAAAGTTTATGTCGTCCAAAAGACGTGGTTAAGTGTTGAGGTGAAATTCATGTACTTCCAAACACTCGAATGTTATGAATGTGAGTTGTGAGATCTTTCACTCATGTGAGAAATGTACTCTCATCTCAATGAACTTATTTAGAAAAAAGATACTCTGCAAATTCAGTGTTATCTACACATCATTTAAGTTGCTGGATCACTATTGATGATCGAGAGTGTTTTTTCCTTATGGAATGAAATATCGAGAGCGTCTAGATGATTCATCAAAGAAAACTTTTTTATCAATACAACTCTCGATGACCGAGGGTTATTTTCCTTTCTTTTTTCTTTTTTAAGTCTTGATGATCGAGAGTCCATTCAGTAAAAATGTTGATTTTCTCTTTTATTTAAGTCTTGCTGGTCTAAAATGAACATTTTCATCAAAGTTTCATCATTTTCATCATTTTTCTCGTTGATCGAGAGTTCTTGATTGAAATATATTTTTCTTTTTCATAAGCTTGAGGTCTTGATGATAATTGTTGATTTGTCATAATTCTTGTTAACTAACATTTCAGTGCACAAAATTATGACTCTCCACTGTCGAGAGTTTTAAATTATGGACTAAAAATGAACAAATATCACTAAATCTATATATTTTATTATTTTATCATATATAAAATAACTTTTGATTATCGAGAGTACTTCTACTTTACATGAATTTTAAAAATTTTAATTACATGATGTTGAGCATGTATATTATCAGTCCCTACTCTCGAGATTGAGGGTCCATAACTTCATCATAGATATATATGTCATATAACCAAACTTGGACTCCTTGGGTATATTATACATTTAAAACTTTCAGTATTTCAGTGACTAGAAGTTTACACATCTCTTTCGGTATCTAAGATGTAGCCCACATCTCTTGATGGTCGAGAGAGCTTTTCCTCAGAAAAATGAGAAAAATATTTTGAAACATGTACTTCACATGTTTTGATGGTCGAGATTTTGAATATACTATATTTTTAATTGTATTATATTCACTATATATGTGACTCGCTCATCAGATCTCGAGGTTGTCACCTAGTAACTGACGAGTTCAAAATTTGCAGATCTCAGAATATAGGTGAATTTGGAATATATGATTTTGCACACTAGATGAGAACTTCATACTCACCAAAAGATTTGACATAATTCACTACTCTTATGAACATGACTTGTGAGAAAAATAGTACTAGTCGTGGTCAAAATTTTACAGTATCAAAACATATAAAGTCATGAAGAAACTCACCTCCAAGAGTCTTTGTTGTCTAGTCGCCTTTGGACTGTCGTAGTCAACAATAATGATGTTTTTCCGTTGACCTCAACATGGAAGAATTTTTGTGCTTCGTCAAAGTAGACAAACTCAAAGTTCGACTTGCAGTACATTGTATATACCACAAATCTTTTCAAGTCTGGATCTTGTCCTCTCTTCACGAACCAAAGTTGAAACGCTGAGTTCCACATGAACGCCATGAGAAACCATTTGGGACGTAGATATTGATAATTTCTTGTACAGATCAGCGCATGTGAGATGTGCAATCTCTTTAGGAATAATGAAAAATGCTCTTTTTTTACTAGAGGAAAATACAAAGTGCTCTCAGGAAAACTGAAATCTCAGAATCAGTCTAAAAAGATGACTTCTCTCTCT
Organism: Asterella californica; assembly: GCA_036924285.1. Classification (NCBI taxonomy): domain Eukaryota; kingdom Viridiplantae; phylum Streptophyta; class Marchantiopsida; order Marchantiales; family Aytoniaceae; genus Asterella; species Asterella californica. The sequence continues at coordinate 18,098,847 of JAYKYS010000002.1, read as the reverse complement.
TGATTACCTTCATTATTTGATGTTGGATGTCTGAGTGCTTACCGATCTTAGTCTATCTTGACTCGTTTTATGTGATTTTTAGTATTTGTGTTAATGATTTTACAGTGGGTGTTTTCCAAATTTCCAATTTGTCAAAATGTCAAAAAATCAAACTTTGAAGTCAGCAGGGTAATAGACAATAGGGTTGAGTATGAAGAAGTGTCAAATTCTCCTTTATATTCTCGTACTCCAAGTTCTGCAGTTCAAAAGGTGAAAAATCCTTCTCGGAATCTGTCGTATCAAGAAAAGAGACATCCAAGAAGCATTACGGCATGTGCTAGAAACAATGTTGGAAAAATATCATAGTCATGGTGTTGCTGTCAATGAAGGACCTAGATCAAAGAAGGACATGCGAGAGCAGTCGATGCATCTCATGGACTGTTGTCAAGATCCTGCAAGTACGAAAGAGTTACAAACTCAGGCATCCATACAATGCATGGATGTTTCACGGCGAGTGATTCATGATTTTGACGATGATTTTGAAAGAAGTATCAGTATTGAAGGTGAGCGACAATTAGATCTCTGTCGTGTGCATACACGTTGCTACACAATATACATCGCTGTCAGAGGTACATCACACATACACATAACACATGGATGATGTCATACACTTACACAAGTGTACCACAATGATAAACGATATGTACTCACCTCATGACATTCAGCACTAAACAATCACTAAAGTCGAGCCAAATCCACTATGTGCAGAGAATCCAGATTATACTCACTACGACTATCCACGATAGCTAGGAGCTTGACGGTTCAACTCGAAGAACTAAGACCTCCAAGTCTTACCTCAAAGTATATCCCTAGTGGGCTACCCCAAGAACTTGCCCTAACGGCACTAACGGGCCTACCGAGATTCGTCACTCCGCAACTGACCAACCTAGCCGAGGTGCCGAACGGACGTGACAGCTGTCGTGAGCATGCACATCGCTTCACAACATACATCGCTGTCAGAGGTGCATCACGCATACACATAACACATGGACCATGTCACACACATACACAAGTGTATCACAATCGTCCCCCTAATTGACGGTTAGGTCCCTCTAACTCCAGATAGCCTCATATTTCAACTACGTGATATACATCTTCATGGGTGCAAGGATCAAGAGGTCGGATGCGACATCACCCCATCGTTAATCGCTTGTCTACAATCCATACCACACAAAGATCTAATCGGCTATCCTTGCTATATACATCAAGGACAAACCCACCATCCAATAAGAATGATACTAAGAGGTGGCGTCAAACACGACATGAGTCAACCTCTCAATCAACCATCACACATCAACATACGGGCTGCTCCACCAGCAGACCAACACAACATACACAAGCCCGTGCATATAACTGCTAAGCTTAGGTCAACGGTCCTATTGATGTTGAGAAGATGACATGGCACGCAATTACGCACATGGTCCACACCATCACGGCCCTCTAACATGAGTACCCCAGAAGATAACACCTCACGCACTCGTAAAATAGTACGTCATGTGGTCACATTCAACGTCGTCGATGCAGTCTGCTGTAGATAGATATAATCGCCAGGATGAAACTTGCGAATCGATGGTCGATAACCTCCTCCTCGAATAGTCACGTCATAACATGTCTCTATGCTGAGCAATCGTTAGGTTTTCAAAAGCCATAGGCATAACTCTCCGAAATGTCTCTGCTCGTTAAAAACATGCTCTCACTACTCACATATCCGGGTCATCAAGGTTCAGCATCTCAGTAGAATCAAGACGAATGATCGAAGATAGATCTGGATCTCGATCATACAATATAAAGTATAGTGAGAAAGAAGTCAAAGACGCTTGTCGGCTAAAACGGTAGCCCATAGCCAACCATGGTAACTGCACATCCTAGTCTCCCAAGTGGTCTTTATGCAAGCCATACTTGCACAATCCTCTCTTCATCATTTGAACTACTCTCTCCGTCAAACCATCCGTCTCAAGATGATCTCGAGATGTAGTCCGATGATCAATCAGCGCCTGATCACACAAGGTCTGAAACTCACCAAGAAACTCTGTACCTTGGTTTGTCAGCACTTCAGCTGGTGCTCCAAAATGACTCAGCACTCGATCGAAGAATACAGACGCTGCCTCTTCACTCGTCTTGTCCGGTAATGCCATCAACTCAATTCACTTGGAGAAGTGCTCCATCATCACCAACACAACCTGGTGGTGACGTACGATCAACGATAAGGATCTCGTTAAATCTAAACTCCAACAGTAATCCAATCACATAATCCGTAAGGGGTGTAACTGTGGAGTAGGAGCATAAAATGATGCTCATACTCGATCATAAATCACACATCGTGCGACAAATTGCTACACATCAATGTGTATACCACGCCACGAATACTATCCTCAGAGTAAGCTATGCGTACGCTTCACTCCAAAATGTCTCAACTCTTCATGGGCATGTCGTACTAACTGTGCTCTTTGGGATGGATGTGGCACTATCCGTACTTTCTCATCATGTCACATTTGAAGTACATGTCGTCCTTCTCATCGAAATCTCTTTGTTCGTTGAAGGACACGATCTCGCTCCTTGGCACTTATTGTGCCTACCACCATGTCAGTATGCAGATACTCCATTACAGTAACATCGTCATGGATATCTCGCTGGTCTGGAACATCATCTCCATCCTCAGGATCTGGAGACTCGTCATCTACTCTCAGACTTGAGAAAGATACGACCTACCTTCCATACTAGAGTTCATGACCAACACACAAAGAAAGGCAGATGCATGCCATCCTGATACTATCTCCTCATCAACCTCGTCATGCTATCGAGCTCCAGTCTGATCCTGCTGACTCGTGCATGGATTGCGATTCAACCCATTGACATCTAGGTTTGCAACTCCATTACTTGGAAGTCATATTCATGTAAGATAAGAGCTCTTCGTGCAAGCTTCTCTGTAAGCTTGTCAGACTTCATCAACCACTTGAACGGATGGTGATCAATGATGAGAATAGAAGAGTTCTCAAACATATAATATATGTAGTGTGCAACAGTCCACACTGCAGCTAAACACTCCCCCTCGTACGAACTGTACCTCACCTCCATCGAATTGTTGGACCAACCGATCAGCATACTGCTGCAACTCTCCACTCGAACTCCAGAGTGGAACATTCAAGGCAGATGGTACTGACATAGTCATACTAGACATGTCCTTCATCTATTCAAAGACCGGAGTATCCTCCGCATGAGCATTATTCTCTAACAACTCGTCCGGTCAAGTGATAACCGAATTGAATCATGCGACGAATGTCATCGTCTCTGGTGTAGGCTCCGTTGTCCCAACTCTAGCACTGAACTGCACTGGTAAGCTGCTCACTCGTCCCTCATCAGACTGCCAACCTGGTCTATAAGATGTTGTCTCCGTCCAATAGTCGATCACGAACCCTATAGGGTATAATACAACACCTCCAACCAACACATCATAAGACTCCGTGACTGTAATGATGGCCTTGACCTTCATAATAGAGCCATCTCTGAGATGATCTGATTGAACTCTCACCGTCATGTGTAGACTTGTACTCCCTGATCCATCTAGAGATGTCGGTAGCTGGAATGAATATCTCTCCACCTCGGACTTCCTCAAACCCAAACCAATGTACGTTGTCTTCCTCAACTTCAACGACTGGGCTCCAGAGTCTAACAAGACTTTTTGCGGTCGATACATCTTCCCTGAAGATGCCACCAAATAGAAAATACCACTTCTGTTGTCTAACAACACCACACATGGTGCCAAACTAGTACGGTCAATCGCCGGCCTAGCTAGTAACTCATCTAATCTGGCAGTCGCCGCTTGTCAAGTATCACTGATAGTTGTCATGATCCTCTACTCCATGGACACATCTATCGTCTCTCGCTGAACCACCTCAGCACTAGAGATAACTACATCCTCGTTCTCACTGAGCGTGGTCGTCAATTGGAACGCTGGAGCCAAGCTTACTCCCAATGTCCTCAGATCCGTGGCTGAAAATAGTGGGGCTCGCAAAACTGCTGTATGCGCCCTAACATCGAGTTCGACGTCGCATCCACAGATGTCGAGAGTTGACTCGCATCACTCTCATTCCTGGATGTCGATGTCTTCAACTCAACTGCATCATTGGTAGATCGTTTAGGAATCATAGACGTGGTCCTCAACATCTTTGATAACGTGAACGACTAAGGAAGTCTGGCTTGTCTACCAACCTCCCTGCGTTGTGGATCCAACTCCACCGACGCACCTCGTAATCTAGAGACACGTACTGCACCTCGAGTCACTATTGTAGATGTCTCAATCTCCATCACATCAGCCATGAAGTCGAAGTCAACTCCTTCTCATCCATAAGATGTGGAAGCCTCTGTTCCTGAATCAGATACCCGCTGAGTCATACTAGCTATCCTCTGCTCCAACTGCTCAATCTAAGCAGCTATACTCGCATCTGACGTCGTAGTAGGCGGTGGACCGACTGATTTTCTCTCAGGTGATGTGTTTCTATCTCTACCTCAACCACCACGGCCTCCCTGATCTTCCGTCTCGTCCACGGTCAACCTTCTCTTGCCATAGCTCGAGGTGGAGATCAAAACAACGATCACTACTATGACCTGGTCGTATGCAATGCTCACATTGTCTAGGCATCACTTGGGACATTTCAGACTTCTCGTAACCATCTCTCCTCTGTGGACAATCTTTTTGCTGATGAGGACTATCACACGTCCAGCAAGGACTCCCTTGCTACTGCCTCGAGAAGGACGGCATGGGCTTCTGCCCACCAGGTCCTCCAACACCTCCCTCGAATCGTGACTGTTCAACACGATCCTTACCACCACCATCATCACGCTATTGCGTAGCTTGTGATCCTCAAGAAGAGGTGGTTGTCCCATGTGGTGCCTCCCTACTGAACCCAACAGTCACCACCCTCTCCTCCACCATGTTGAGCTCAACCCGCTCAGCTAGACCAAAGACAACCACTAAAGTCGGAGCGGCATCTCTAAAGAGAGTCACATCTTTGACTCTCTTGCGCAGCTCTCGGTCTAGTATCTCATACCAGAACTGGACTGCCTGTTCTTCCGTCACTCCTTGGGTAGCGCTGATCAACCACCTCATGTGAGTAAACTCCCCGCGTAAGCTCTCTGCAGTCTTCAATTGGAACTCCTACACCTTGGTAGTTCTTCCTCAAACATTGGAAGAACTGAACCACAGGGTTAAATCCTGGTGGTATCTTACTCACGCTACCACCTGCTCCACTACTAGTGGACGCACCGCTGGTAGTAGGTACTCCGTCATCCGTGGATGTACCACTACTATTGGTACCCAAACTCGCAGATGCTACGTCTCCTAGAATTACGCCAGTAGTGATAGAAACGTAGTTGAGAGACCAATGTTACCTCCACAACTCAATCTCCACACTGTAGTCTCGCTTGAACTCATGGTAATCGTCCATCGGTGGTCCCTCCAAGTGTTAGAACAAATCCTTTCACGTCATGAAAGATGTAGACAATTGTAGGTTTCGCATCTGCTGCAGATCGCATCAACTGTCGAACTCCTCGATGAAGTCATCCAGCTCAATGATACCCACCGTATCTGAGTATCATCGAGGCTCCTTCGTGGTTTCATAGATCTCGTCCACGTCTCACAACAACGGTGTGACGATACTAGACTCACCACCAGAAAACGTATTATCTGCGTCCGACTTGACCTCTAGAACAACCGACGGCAATGGTGTATGTAGTCAGTATCTCAACCCACTCCGTGTATACCCACTGATTGGAGAGTATGTTGGCACTAGAACCTCCCGAGAACTCCGTGATGATAGAACCTCGTGAACATACTTTCCAATCAAAATGTCAAAATCTTCATCACCACTGTAACCACAACTTGCCTAACCTCACTCCTACTGAGCTCATCTATCCCCTACTAAGACGGTCAATGTAAGGACAGCATGTATCTGCCATCACCACATCTCATGGTCTGTTGATCGTCAATCCAACCTCATCTTGGAGAGAAACAAAGATAGTCTAATTGATCCACAACTCCGGTCTTACTACCGACAGCACACTAGAACTCATTTCGGAATCAAGTGCCAACATAAGCAAACGCGGTGCACAAACAAGAAGTAGAATATGGAGGGGTTCCAACCACAAGAAGTCCAAACAATAATCCTCCACACTTAAACATGCACAAAAGATAAACCCAACCTCATCCAGACTGACATCTCTTCTTCGATGACCACATGCACAATATGATCACTAACTGTCATAACTTGTATCTAAGGTCACTGATAGCTCCAAAAGTATCTGTGTGGTAGCTCTACTAGCTCACCCAAGACAACTGCGATCAACTGCCTTCATACGTGTCTCTACGATATAAGCAAACACTACCACAACGACAACTTATTTCTACTACTATGAGGTCGCCTACAACTCCTCTAAGAATGTGCGAGAAGGTCTCCTACTACCTTAAAAGAGTCCTTAAATACTTGCATGCATCCCTAGAATACACAAAGAGCTATTGGTCTAGTGATAAAGCCAAAGCTAAGAACTGCAGAGTTAAGTGTGCAAGCTTGGGAATAGTGTTGGGATGGGTGACCTGTTGGTTTTACACCTCCCACACAAGTGAAAGCTTGCATACCTCTCTCATGCATGTCAGCAAGCTGGCTTGCTGGTGGGCTCAGGCTCGGGCTCGGACTCCGCTCCGTCTTCGCACTCTCGCGCTCCGCTTCTCACGCTTCCGCACTCATGCACCTCTGCTCCTCGAAGCCCCGAAGCCTATAAACGTCTCCTAACACGCACTCCACACCGCGACACCTCTGCTCCGCTCCGCTGGGAATAGAATAGACTTGAAGAAGAAGGACGCGCATGAAAGAGACACCCTAAAACAACAACTTCAGAGGTCAAAAATACACTTCACAAGGTCAAAATCTGCCAAATTGGCACTCGCAAGCGAGATTACGTCAGATTTTGGACCACCTGCGACCTTCTTCTCCTTGTAATAGGCGAGGAGGATTTGATCCGGAGATCTCTTTCTTCCTAGGTGGGTGCCTTATCACTAGGATGGCCTCTGTTTTCGTTAGAAAAGCAAATACAATTGGTACATATTTCTAAAAGAAGTTATCTCTACAGTCTTTACTAACTTTTTCTACACTAACTTCTCTATTCAACTCCATTTGAAATGTGATGATGTTCTTATGAAAGGCTGTCCGGTGGAAGACAAGGACGAGATTATGACTTCTGACCGTTGTAGAAAGTTTATTGCAGATCATATTCGAGACGTGGACAAGATTCTAACACGTCTGGAGGAAGTGTATCTCACTCTGTCAAGTAGTAAGTCTCGTTTCGAATGTTAGAGATTGTGGTGGTTGGTCCATTTGTGTGGCACATTTGGAAGAAGACCGAACCTAAAGAAGGTAGATGATATAGCAAGGATAGCAGACTGTATCAATATCACTGAGGTTCGATGCCTCTTGGGAGCTTGTGTGCTCTTTCGTGTAAGTATTCCTCATTATGCACACATTGCTGAGTCTTTGTATGCGCTTCTGAGAAAAGAAAAGAGGTTTACTTGACGACAAGAACATCATGAGACGATGGAATGCCTGAAGGAGATTCTGAAGTCTCCACCTGTACTAAGGAGACTTAACTATGACAAAGGATACATGTGATACTAACTGTGGACACGAGTCCAAAAGCGATTGGATGGACAGTTGGTCAAGAAGATGCAGATGATGTGTAGTCTGTTTCTAGATTTGGAGCCCGAATCTTGACAGATAGACAACGTAACTATCCTCAAGTAAAGCGTGAATTGTGGGGAGCCGTTACTGCTATGAAGGTAGATCGGGAGTTCTTGATTGATGCTCATGTGGTTTTGGAAACAAATTGTTTACCTTTGCTTGTTATGATAGCAAACTGCAATACTCCAGACATAGTAATGTTGAGATGGATTGCTTACATCCGGAGTTTGAATCTTGAGCTGAAACACATAGTCGGGAAAGAAAATCGAGTAGCAGACATGTTATCTATGGCTCGTTACATAAATGAGGATGAGATGGTAGTAGAAGCTGAGGACGAAGAGAAGAGAGATGTTTGGTGTCGAGTTAGTCAGCAGACTTCAGATTTGGAGCCACTGCTGTTCAAAGAGTAGTTCTACATGGGAAGGTTATGTGACATTGGATTCTATATGAGTTCTTTAAATGACGAGAGAGTTTGAGCGATGCAGAGTTCAGAGAGATAAGGAGGAAGACATATGATTACTTGTTGTGAGTGAGGTATCTTTGGAAGCGTCCAAAGAGAAGAGATGGAGCACTTCTAAGAGTTATAGATGATCTACAGACCAAGCAACAGCTGATGAAAGAGTTTCATGATATGTGGACCGAACATTGGGGAGCTTGGGCTACCTACACAAAATTAAAAGAACGATATTGGTGGAAAGGACTTTATCAAGATGTGGTGAACTTTGTGAGTTCATGCTTGCATTGTCAATTTTACTCAAATGTGCGTTACAGGGATGGTCTGGTGCCAACTTATCCGCCTAGTATCCACTTCCAATGAGTTCTTGATTTGATAGTGATGCCTCTCGGGTTATGAAGTATGAGGTACTTGTTGGCTCGAGAAGACCTCTCCAAATTTGTAGAAGGACGAAGACCACATAAGAGATATGTAAGTTTGTTCTTGAGGATATTATATGTAGATATAGATCTATAGGGAGATTGCGTGCATACAGAGTACGGAAGTGAAGGAGTTCTTCGTCCAGCACGGAGTGAAACTCAAACTCACTACTGCCATGAATCCGGAGAGGATTGATAAGAGTGAGCGAGGACATCCATCGTTGTTTCAAGCCCTGATAAAGACATGTAATGATAGACATATACAGTGGCCTAGGTTGCTCCTCTTTGCTCTGTGGGCTGACAAGACGACTCATTGCACTACCACTGGATACATGCCCATTGAACTGATGCTAGATCAAAAATCGATTATGCCGGCAGAGGAGGACTTTCTTACATGGGTTACTTTACCGTGGGAAGACTGAATGGATCGTGTATAACTTCTTGCACTTGGAATCAAGCAGTTAGAACATAGAGAGGAGGATCTTATAGAGGCACAACAGAAGCTGAAAGAGGTTCGTCTCAAGAATAAAGACAAGTTTGACAAGACTCACAGGCTCCGGTACATATCGGAGGATGTGCAGGTTTGGAGGTTGTGAATGTCGTATTGTGTGACATTTCACATGATGAAACGGAACTTCAAAAGACACTCAACTGACATTTGTTCAAGAAGTTGTGCCCAGCTTATCAAGCTGGGTAGGAGCTAAGTGGGGGCTATGCTTGACAAGCTGCCCCTTAGCTTGCGTTGAAGTATCACCTTGAAGGAAACAAAACGTATCAGAATGTGATGCTCGCTGAGAAGAGCGACTTTCACCTCCAAAACAGTCAAGTACATGAAATTTAAGTCTCTTTAACCCTCGTTCCTCTCTCTGCAGCAGTCTCCTCACTGAAATCCTTCAGAAAATCGATCCTCTCAATCCTTGGCTTCTCTTGCGCGCGTCTCAGACGATTTTCTCTTGGACAAAAAGTAGAATACCCTCCTTTGCATGACGTCGGCTGTTTTCTCCAAACCTTAACATCCCTACTAAGCTAGGGTCCTTATAAACAGACGTACTTATCAAGTAAGCAAGCCCCTTGCTAAGCTATGCCTTTCTTATTATTTATGTAATAGTCAAGCAGGCCCTCTACCAAGCTGGACCCTTGATTATTAGAAATTTCCCAGCTCTTGAGACCATGATGTCACCTTGGTTATAGTCACATGTCATCCAATGTAGGCAGAAGCCTTACACTTATGAAGCCATCCCACATGGTTTACAGCCCTCCCATATGCGCACCAAGTATCTCCCATGCTATAACCAAGGTGGCATGCGGAAGCTTAGGTCATGAAGCCCGTGATTAAAGGAGATACTGGTCTCCCGCCTCTAGATATGTAAGGCGTGACTGCATATCCAACATAGACTCCTTTCCAAGAGGCCAACATGTCGGAATAGGAAACACAAGCCAAGAGGATTTGATCCGAAGACCTCTTTCTTCCTAGGCGGGTGCCCTATCACTGAGATGGCCTCTGTTTCTGTTAGAAAAGCAAATACAGTTGGTACATATTTCTCAAGGAAGTTATCTCTACAGTCTTTACTAACTTTTCCTACACTAACTTCTCTGTACAACTCCGTTTTTAGTGAATGTGGAGTCAAAACTATAGTACTCGCTAACACCTACGCACTCACACTATCAGATCATGAAATCGAGTCATGAGTCAAAATCAATAGATTTTCCTCTTTCACACATTCATAACTTAATACTTGTACTAACTATTACCTAGAACATTTTGTTTTTACAACTGAAGACATGAAGTCGCTCTTCTCAGCGGGCATCGCATTTTGGTACCTTTCGTTCAAGGTGATACTTCAACACAAGCTAAGGGGCAGCTTGTCAAGCATAGCCCCAGCTTAGCTCCTACTCATCTTGATAAGTTGGGGTGCAGCTTCTTCAATAAATGCCAGTTGAGTGTCTTCTGAAGTTTCGTTTCATCATGTGAAATACCACGCAATATGACAACGTGTCTGACGCTAACGTGGTAGATCGAGAGGTGACATGGCAATTTCTTTGACACGTCAAAAGATAAAAAAATGTTACTGTCCATTCTCATTTTGTGCTGAGGTGGCAGTTTTCTGACTCGATATATATGATGACATGACAGTGAGTGATGACATAGCACGTGTCCATGCATGTTGTCCACAGTTACACCCCTTACCGAGTATGAGGTTGGGTTACCGTTGGAGTTTGGATTTTGTGGGACTCTTATCGTTGACCGTACGTCACCACTGATATGTGTTGGTGATGATGGAGCACTTCTCCAAGTGGATTGAGTTGGTGGCATTACCGGACAAGACGAGTGAAGGGACGACGTATGCGTTCTTAGATCGAGTGCTGAGTCGTTTTGGAGCACCAGCTGAAGTGCTGACAGACCAAGGTACTGAGTTCCTTGGTGAGTTTCAGATCTTGTGTGATTAGGCGGTGATTGATCATCGGACTACATCTCGAGATCATCCTGAGACGGATGGTTTGGCGGAGAGGGTAGTTCAGACGTTGAAGAGAAGATTGCGCAAGTATGGCTTTCAGAAGGGCCACTTGGGAGACTAGGATGTGCAGTTATCATGGTTAGCTATGGGTTACCGTTTCAACCGACAAGCGTCTTTGGCTTCCTTCTCACCGTATTTTCTATTGTATGACCGAGATCCAAATCTACCTTCGGCCATTCGTGATTCTGCTGA